>OV884060.1:74599631-79599631 GCA_930367215.1 Pollenia angustigena
AAAAACTTGGTTAATTAAATTGTTTAACCGATAAACCAATACCAGTATAAAAGATTCTTCACAGGTATATCGATACATAAAATACGATACTGATACCAAAATAACAAATACTTTAATTCGTTGCGGCTGCCAACCTTGCTTTTCAGATTACACTTATTGTGTTTTCTTTTCTGACAATAATGTTCCATATATATTACCATTCGTGCGGGTTTTTGTTCTATTCTAAAAATACATGCAAAAATGTGAGAAGTTGTCGTTTTCCTTGCTAAACATGTTGCAACAATAAATGGCAAATTTGTTCCCGCAGTTAACTGAGTGTGAGATAATACCCTTTTTTGCATCTGCGTAAAGTACTTTTTTATGCAAGCAAGTATTTTTTTTTTTATTAAGTCTTTCTTGTGTTTTCGTACAATTTGCGTTATATTGTGATTTGAGTTGTATTATGATGGATATAAAAACTTTTTGTTTTTAGTTTGTTTTAATTTTATTTAAAATTATAGTTTTTTGGGGCCAACATTTTTAACAACAGCTGACATTAATTATTGAAAATCATTGACACCCCTGTATTTTAGTTTTTGAAATCTAGACATAACTCCCACAACTTGGATGTAGAAAATGTCTACTTTGTTATAACAATTTTTATCATTATTTTTTAATGAAGTAGTATTTTTTTATGTAGATAGTAGAGTTGTGAACCGATTAAGAATAATTCGATTAATCGATCAAACAAAACCAAATTCTTGTTCGAATAATTGTAAAGCGACGATTTTCGAATAACGAATAATTCGATAAATAATGTCGATCAATCGAACAATTTTATTTTATTAATACGTTTTTAGTGATTTTATACAAAATGTAGGAAAGTTAAAAAATATTGTTGCCATAGCCCTGGTTGTATTAATCTCAATGTTTAGTAAGCAAAAACCGAGTTGATTACTCATTGGATTTCAAAAATTTATTTAATATTCTTATTAAACAAATCTTAACAAACAATTGAGTAGGTGAGTTACAAAACTCGTTTATTATAAAATTAAAAATACAAATTAAAAATACAATTGGTTACAACAGTTCTTTTGGCGCTTTATGAGAATAAATGTACTAATTGTGTCAATGCATGACCGCTTCCATGCATTGATTTTGCAACTCACCTTCTCAAATGTATCAGGTGTTTTATTTTTTAATCAACCGTTAAAAAAAATTTCAAGAAAGGGGATTTTTTAATTTTGGTTGAAAAATTTAGAAATAAACAAAAAGCTTAAAAATAAGAATTTATTTATATAAATTATATCTTGAAAGAAGAAAATGATATATGTATATCTTTACCATTTACGTAAGTGTCACAACATTCCCATTAAAAACGATGTAGTGGAAGATAATTATCTAAAATGATTATAATCCAACGACATCAAGAAATGCCAAACTTGGTCCAATGGCAAAATACATTAAGAGAGACAGCGGCTGTTCTATAGAAGAAATTGTAGGCAGAAGTTTGGCTGAAGATGGTTGGTCTGCCAACGCCTTCAGAAAATCCAAAGAAATATCGGATTATCAAGGAATGCCTTTAAGTAATACAACAATATGGAGTTAAGATGAAAAATGTTATGCATCAAAAAAAGAAGAAGTCATGGCGGATGGAATGGATGATTTTCCATAGTAATTTTTTTGTAAACATATTTTTTTTATTCGTTATTATCATCGATTAATCGAATAATTTTTAAGATTTATTCGTTTGACCGAACGAACAAAAACCATTATTTGAATTATTCGAACAAAGTTGAAAGGCGAATAATTGACAACTCTTGCAGATAGCACTTTTTTGGAAAAAATTCTTCCAGTGAACTCGTTTCTATAAAAAACACATTTTTGAAAAATTGCAGATAACACTATTTGAATAATAACCCCCGAATTATATATGCAGGGTGGCGAAGAATGCTCTATATGATTTGAACACTTTATACATTTTATGTTTATTATTTTTTCTTCTTTTTTAGCATTTTGCGAAGAAGACTGTGGAATTAATCATTAAAAACTCTATAATCGATCAAAAATAATGCACCCGAAATTTTGCGAACAGTTATGGGAAATATGTTAAAAAGGACAAGTATTTGCGGGGCAGACTATGGGCATCACTTACAGGATATATTTTCTTAAAGCTTATTCCACCCCTTTTAAATGTTGTTAAAAAAATGTAATAATAATCCCATAAATAAAACAAGTAAGAAAGTATAGTCGGTCAATCCGGACCATATGATACCCTACACCACAGTATTTAAAAACACATCATGCTTCTGTGTCCATATTAATATAGATTTATCTATGTTTATAAACTTCATGAAAATCGGTTTGAAAGTGTGTGAGAGGCAGAAATTGCCCCCTACCTCCCGTTGTGGTCCTTTTTTTGAAAAACTGTATAGCTAATGTGTCCATATAGATATGGATCTATCTATGTTTTCAATTTCATTAAAATCGGTTTGAGAGGCAGAAATTGCCCCTAACCTTACTCGTGGTTACATGGACAGCCAGCCAGCCAGCCGGATGGACATCGTTAGTTCGACTCAGAGAGTGATTCTAAGACGATCGGTATACTTTAAGGTGGGTGTATGAGCAATATTTGAATGCGTTACACACATCAGCACAAATGCATAATACCCTCTCCACTATTGTGGTGTGGGTATAAAAAGTTATAAACCAGATATCTCCTTCTGCGCCAACCAGTATGTAAAGATTCCATAAATAAATAAATTATGTAAAACAAAAATTAATGTAGTAGCGATTCTTTTTTTTTTTTTTTTGGAACTTCCGCTATAATAAATGCTTGCTGGGTTGCTGCACTAACTCTTTCTGTCACACACATTCTTACGTTTTGTTTGATGGCAACAAAAGGCTTTCCTAATAATGATATTTGTGTTTTATTTTATTGTATTTTTTTAGTTTTATTGTTGGTCATGTTATTTTTGGACATTTATTTCCTTGAAACTTTTTTTGTAAATAAAGTGCATGCTTCTACATTTAAAAGACATTTTATAAAAAAGTTTTTTACTTTTTGCTACGTTTTTGTGTAATTTGTATTTTATTTAATCGGTTATTAAAAAAAAACGTACACATACACAAAATTATAAATAGAAAATTTTTGCGGGACAGGTTCACGATATAACAAGGCTCGAATATCAGCAAAATAACACAAATTGTCTTCCATCTTACCTTATGTCTTTTTAGCCCTGATGTCTTACTAGGAATACAAATGGTTAGCTAGGTTTTTTTATTTTCCGGGAAACTCAATTGTTTTAAATTTCAGCTTTTTCGTATATAAAAATTGAGATTTACTGAACTGTTGGTTTATAATTGAAATTTTTGATATTTTAAAATTAGCTTTAGTTCACAAATCTAATTTTCATTAAATTTTTTAATTTAGAAAGGAATTCTACAACATGAAATTAATAAAAAAAAACTTGACTTAACACGAGCTCGAACTTATAAGTTTCGCGAATAACCACGTTCCCATTATCCGAATTCTTTGCAGTTCTATCGTTTGCGAAACTGTGAAGGCTGCCAGTTTATACCCAAACATCAATCTTTTAACTAACATTATTGGTGGATCGAAATATGCTGTAATTGATTAGCTATTTTCAATTTTTAACAGGTTTCTTCCTTACTTCTGTTTTTCGTACTTTTTGTCAAGACTTTGTATTGAAAACCGATGTTTATGCATTTGTTTTTATGTTTTTTTCCTTTTTGTTTTTTTGTTGACTTTTCATTGTACAACTTGAAAAACAATTATAAGTATATAGAGCTTCTGGCAAAGCTATTTTTATAACAATTTTAATTTATATATATTTAAGCTTAAGCTTTTTAAATAGAATTTTTTTAAATTATTAAGGGTTTTCGTGATATTGCTTTAACGTCCCGCAAACTGTGCATTTTTGCGCCCTATCAAATGAACTGTCAAAAATTGTATTCAAATTCATTAACACAAACTTTGTTATTAAGATTTTTGTATGACGTGCTAAATTCCCAATTTTTCATATTTGATAAATACACTGAAATTTATTGTTGAGGGAAAGCTAGATTCTATGCGCATTTCACTGGTTGCTTAGGCCAGATCATCAGGAAACCTTTTCCAAAGATCTTAGAAAAGCTAAAAATATTTCACAAATAAAACCTTAAAGCGAATAAGAATTATAAGCACTCAAATAAAGTCTTACATGTAACAATATCTATGCTTAAACAAAACACCAACAATAAACAGTGAGTTTATCTTTTCTTACATCCCCCTACTTTGTAAATTTGTCCAACAATTTAACTTGAAAACTTGCTTTTTTCAATTGTGCTTTAATATAAACAGATGTTTTTTTAATGATTACGGTAATTTTCAATGAAAAATCCAAGTATTTTTATAAATCACAATCAATAAATTCTTGCAATAGTATGAGAAGATTAGTCATTTTGTTTTCTTTTTGCATTTTTAAAAACAAATTTCACATTTGAATCACAATTTTCAACTTTTAGTTTTATATATTTTTATACCCTCCACCACAATTAGTTGTGAAGAGGGTATATTCAGTTTGTCATTCCGTGTGAAACTTTTTTACTATTCATCTCAGACCCTATAAAGTATATATATTCTGGGTCCTTGAGTAATTTTAAGTCGATTTAGCCATGTCCGTCTGTCTGTCTGTCCGTCTGTCCGTCTGTTGAAAACACGCTCACTTTCGAAAAACTCAAAAGAAATCAACAAACTTGGTGTCAAATTGCTTGTAGTTATCCTAAGCAGTTTGGGATTAAATTTCAGCAAAATCGGTTCAATAGGATCTGAGCTATGAATCAAAATGTGGAACCACCACCTAAAAAAAATTGATAATTTTGTTACAAAAACTAACATAAATGGTGGAAAAATGCACAGAATGATATAAGATTTCGCAACAATTCGTTTTATTCAACTGGAAATCACGCTGTGAAATTTCGTGAAGATCCGTCAATAATTTACCCTAGGCCCCATATAAGCCCTACTCCCGGAAAACAGTATATTAAGCCTAAAACCCTAACTAACAATGCTATCATTACAAATTTTGGCAAGTCACAGTTACATAGGACTAGAAATTAAACTGTTAAGTTTCGGTCCATAATTTACCATAGGCTCCATATAAAACCTACTTCCGGAAAACAACTTAGTACGCCTAAAACCGTAAAAAATAATGCAATCATAACAAATTTTGGCTCGTCACAGTTTTATAGGACTACAAATGATACTGGGAAATTTCGTAAAGATCGGTACATAATTTACCCTAGACCCCATAGAAACCCTACTCCCGGAAAACAGTTTAGTACACCTAAAACCGTAAAAATAATGCAATCATAACAAATTTTGGCTCGTCACAGTTTTATAGGACTACAAATGATACTGTGAAATTTCGTGAAGATCGGTACATAATTTATCCTAGACCCCATAGAAACCCTACTCCCGGAAAACAGTTTAGTACACCTAAAACCATAATTAATAATGCTAGCATAACAGAAATTGGTACGTCACAGTTTTAAAGGACTAGAAATGACGCTGTGAAATTTCGTGATGATCGGTCCATAATTTACCCTAGGCCCCATATAAACCCTACTACCGGAAAACAGTTTTGTCGTCTAAAACCATAATTAATAACAAATCGTCACAGTTTAAGATAATAATAACATAATACAGATATTACTTCTTAAACATTCGAACTGTCGGTGGAGGGTATCAGAGATTCGGCACAGCCGAATATAGCACTCTAACTTGTTTTATTTGACATTATTTGTTTTAAATTACACAAATCGAGACTCGCAAGTTTGCCCATTTGCACAAATGCCAATTTTAAGCGGCATCATGAAGACCCTTATTGTTTTTTTCCATCACGAAATTAATAAAAAAAAAATTAATTCGATACTCCCGAAATATATTTCATTAATATTAATATTGTTAAAGGATTAGCTGATATCTGACCAAGACGTCCATATAAGGCATTCTTTAATAAAGCAAAATTAAAAAAAGTCATGCATAATTTTACAAATGTTTTCTTTTGTTAGATAAATGCCGTATGAACTATTTTCTTTGTTCAGCGAAAAATTATTAAACTTGGACGAAAATAATGGTGTATTTACCGTCGACAATATTTGAAGAATTAACCACGATTACCTGATCGGCACAAAAACGACCGTTAACGATTTTTGAGAATGGATACCTCGCTTATAATTTGAAGATTTGTTGACATCAGTACGTTTTACTCAAAAAAGATTCTACTTGTAGACAAATTTATATCATGACGAATTCGATAGAAAAAAATGTTTAATTTTTTTTTTTTTTAGATTTATAACTTAAAACTAAATTACATGTTGTTATCTTCTGCATTTATTTTCCTTAATAATTCCCAGTTTCTATTTGTTAAAATAGTTGAGTTAAATACATTCAACTTATAAATGAACACTATCCAGTGAGAAACAAAAAATGCTGACGAAGGCCGTAGCAGGCCAGAAAATGCATTACATTCTGCTGGTGTCTAATAATTGTAAATGTTTCTGTACATTCAATATACCTCATTGCTTTCCAAAGGAAGGCTAAGGTAAAATGTAAAAATAAAATACAATATAATAGTCTGATAGTGTATAAAGTCATTTCTGAAAAATTGAAGGAATAGAACTATTACAAAAAAGCTTTATAAAATACATAACTGAAATTTAGCTCATAGAATAAATTCGAAAAATGAAAAATGTTGAATATAATATAAAGTAACCTTCGGAAGGAAATAATTCCCAGTTTCTATTTTTTATTAATCTTATTAAAAACGGACGTCACAATGGACAATGGTTGCGGCTTAGACCTTCATATTGTTACGAAAGTAACTTTAGTTAAGAATTATTTGTAATTATTGGTTAAGAATTAGATTAATTTATGTGTTATCTTGTATTGATTAGTTATTAAGTATTTGCTACTTATTTTATTAGTTAAAATTGTTATTGTATAAGTTAACCACACCTCTAGTGTAAAAATCAATGTACAGATGTAATGTTAAAAGTGTTTTGCATAATTGTACTTCAACCCCACTGTAAACTAGAATGTTCTTTATTAAGTTATCTCAATTTATGGCAACGCCTAAAAGTATGCCTTAGTTTATGAGGCCTAATAACTCAATTAATTCAGCCATATAGATAGTAATAGCTGAATAAGTTTAATTAACGAAATAGCCGTTATAAGGCGAACTTTATAGAGCCATCTAGACTTTAGAACTCGAACGTTCTATGGTCATTTGCCCGAGTATAAATAGGATCGCAAGAGATGGCATGATTCATTCTATGTTCTGACTTTGTCAAAAACGTATCACGCTGAGAAGATTATAAAATGACGGTTGTTAAAGTGACTAAGTACTAAATAAAGTTGTGTAAATTGTAAACAGTAGCAAAAGTGTTGTGTTTATTTGTTTTATTTGAATTGCAATAAAAGAACTCGAAACGGTTTATTATAAAGGAAATAAACCAAAACGTTATTGAAAGGCAGTAACGTAACAATATGTTATATTATTGACCAATAATCAGAAAGCTTTTTTTAAATAGTAAAATATTTAGTAAAATATCATGATTCGTACAGTTTTAGCTGAACTAAAAATCTAAACTAGATTAAATTTCGATATAGAGGTGAAATTTGTTATTGCGTTTTATAGTTTTAAAATGGTACTCAGAAGGTTGCTTATTATGGAACATAAAGTAAATTACGGACCGATTATAACAAAATCAAATGGTATTATTTTCGGCAATATGAAGATAAATTAGACCAAATTTTACCACAATATCTATATCTGCCACGATTATAGGCGTATTAAAATAACAGTGTAGTATAAAATAATTCGTTGCTTCAGTTAATAAATATAAATGCATTTTCAAAAGACAACCGATATGTATCAGGGGTGTGCTGGAAATCGGAAACGTAAAACGCGAGAGTTTTTAAATTCGTTTTTTAATAAGATTTCTGTAATAAAAGATTTTTAAGACAAACATTATACAAATATTTGTCTATTAAACAGAATTTTATAACTAAAATTATAAAAATTAGTCTAAAAGTTTATTAAATACAACTTCAAAATTCTGGCGTTTTACGTTTACGATTTCCAGCACACCCCTCTATGTATATTATAGCTTGTACATAAAAGTCAGACATCTCTTAAAATCAAATGCTTTTAAAATTTTGCACCACTGCGTATTAGTTGACAAGGATTTTGCACCAGTAACAGGTTAAATGAGCCATGCAAACGGTTACTCAAACATATGAAAAAAGTATGTAGCATTAGAGTGTCATTGAAATGTATGAGAGAAATTTAACATGGATTTGTCTTAAATTCCGGGCGCTTTTAAGTGGCACTTGATGTAAAACTTATATGGTGAAAATTTGAGCTGCATCGGACAACTGTAACACGTGCCCATTTGAGGTCACAGTTGAAATTTTATGGGATCTACCGTTGATTATATATACTTTAAGAAGTGTTTTTTGATTATCCCTTTGCGTTACTAACAAAATATTTTTTCCAAATTTTGGTAAAAAAAAACCAGTGAAACGACACTGACTGCATTTTTAATCTTATTTATTTACTCTTATCAAGTGTAAAAATTAAGAACTGTGTTAAGCTTAACGCGTAGAAGTATAATCGAAAACCTTCTAATAAAAATACATGCATTGTTGCTTAATAGTAGGCAGATCGAACGGATAGTATTCGACAGGCTTTAACCGGTTATTTTAGTTTTGCCCAAGTTTAATATTTTAAAATGTCAATTTTTCAAATAACGAATAAACCGACTAGATCTTAGAGCGTTTGTATGGAAATATAGTGGATTCCATAAAATTCGAACTTTGACCTCAAATCAGCACGTGTTACAGTTGTCCGATTTAGCTCAGATTTTCACCATATAAGTTTTACATCAACCCGGAACTTTAAGAAATCGTACAAGAGATTTTTCAATGTCACTCTAATGTAACATTAGGGTGTCCCAAAAATTTTTTCTTTCTGATTTTCATAGGTGCTCAATTAAAATTTAAAAGCTTATAGGGTAAAGTATTTTTGGTTTTTTTTAAGAATTTTCGGAATAGGTTTAGAGGTCGCGCAAATGGAGTTTTCGGCCTCTTTTGAACTTTACTCATAACTTGGTTAATACCACGAGTTTCTTCACTCCTGAGGAAACAGTTTTAAAGAAAAGTAAGTTATTCCTGTGTGAAAAAGTTATAAGTTTTGGTAATGAGTTTACTTATTTAGATACCCTTTATTACAATTTTTCGTAATTTTTTCAAAAATTTTGTAATAACGCTTTACAACTTTTTAAGTTTAAATAAAAACGAAAAAAAAACTAATGATGCAGTTTAAAAGACAAATTAATTGTTATTAATATGAATAAACATTTTTTAAATTCATTCTTACCGTTCCTGAGTTATACCCGTTTTTATCTTAATACCCAGTATATGTTATTACAAGCTGTTTGCCAGTTCACTAATCCTTCCCAATCAACAAAGAAAAAAAACTTATCTTTTGCTCTGTGAAAAATCCTCTATTGAGATTCTTGGGATGTAGTTCTATACCCTGCAATAAATTCTGGTAATCAGTTTCAGAAGTTGTAACATTAATATAAGTATTAGCCAAAGCCACACCTCGTTCTGCCACATCATTTACCACTTGTAATTGTTGAACTCTTTGCCTCTTGAAATGACTTGTTGGCTGTCCAATTCTCTGGATCTATTTATAAAAAATCGATTTAAATATTGCAAGCTTCAAAAAAGGTTAGACAGGCTTTTGGAATGAATTCTTGAATTTCATTATTTCTAAAGTTTTCTTCTGTTAAAGTTACATTTGCTACTTCATAATCGCTGCATGGAGTATCTGCAAGTTTTTTTGTCATTAAGTGCAAAGTTTTGGTGTCGATACGTTCATCAAAAAACGCTGAGGCAGCCAATTTCGGAGTTAAGTACCACTGATGACCTAATTACAACTAATTTGCAACTGCTTTATTAATAATTTTATAACTATCCAATTCCTTTAATGGGCTCAGATCATTGACAGAAGCGTATCGAGGACACTGGCAGAGGTACCAATATTTGATATATATTCTTAAAATAAATGAACTAAATTCAAACAAGGCATCAACTGTTGATTTGTCTATATAAGAATGCAACTGGTTTCGGAAAATGCATATTTTCAAAGAATAGATCATTTTCATCATCCAGCGAGCCCGATTGGAGCACACATAAAATAGAAAGTAAAAATGACAGCGTGTAACGGTTTAGATCACTAAATGTCAGAAGTTAATGACAGTTAAAACGTAACTATAAAAATTAATGGAAATATACAATAATTATAACGAAAAAAGTATCACCATTTTTAAGGTACAAACTATAAAAATAGTGCAACTCGGAAACTGTAGGACAAAATTCCATTTTTGTTTTCCTTAATTGTTTAGAACTTATCGGTATTCATAATCTTTCATATAAGTTTGAAAAGAAATAAACCGTTTTTTACAGAATTTGTTAAAAAATTACAAAAGAACTTAATATGTGGAATTGTAATGGACAAAAATATTGCCGGAACTTAAAGTTTTTGCATATGTAAATAAAGTTTGGGAAATTTTCTTCAGAAATATTCGGTCAAAAAATTAAATGACCGTGGTTATTGGCAAAGTTATGAGTCAAGTTTGAAAAAAGGCCGAAAAACCAGATTTTTAACAAAGACTTGATTTGCGCGACCTCTAAACCTCTTCCTAAAAATCTAAAAAAAAAATTCAAAAATACTGGACACTATAAGCTTTCAAATTATGCTTGAGCCCCTGGCAAAAAAAAATTTTGGGACACCCTAATGTAACATGTTTGTGTCCGTATTTAAAATTTTTAATATTCACATAAGCATCTTGTTATTGTTGTCTAACTGCTTGTGTCGTTCATTTTGCCCTTAAGATTTTTTTTTTTTGGCGTAAAACCAAAAGTCTTCTTATGGTTTCAAAATGTTATGCAATTATTTGACTTTATACCTAAGTTATATGTAAAACTCTCTTTTGTTGGCCTAATGTGCAACCTTAAACGCCTTAACCAGAATTTCCGGAGAGGATTATCAATGAAATTTTAGAAAATTTATCTTAGAAGAAGCTGACGTTTTGGTTTCATATATTCATAAGCGATTGTTCGAAAAGAACACACTTTATTTTTAAATTCAGATCTGTTGTTTAATCCTGCTAAAAAATTGCACAAAAAATGTTGATATGAAAAATAAAAAAAAGAGAATAAGATTATAAAGAATTTAGTATCTACAACTGTATTAAATGCATTTTCTTAAAATAGTTCAATATATTTTTTTTTTATTTGAATATTTTGCATTAGAAAATGGAATAAGCCAAGAATATGTATTTTAAAACTAAAACATTTTAGTTCGATTTTGTCCTGATAAATTCATTTCTATTACAGTTTTCAAACATACTTGCCAGATATTTACTCGAATAGAAGATACACACATATACAAACACACTTGCCACAAATTATTTCATAATAAAATTAAGCATCTTTGAAATCAAATCATATTAAAAATTAAACAAAAAAAAAAAAAAAAAAAACAAAAGAACAAACTAAATTTAATGTGCAAAAGGTTCTATTAAAGAAAATAAAAATTCATAAGAAAATCTACAACAACAAAGAATTATATTCTTGTTTTCTACAAATAAAAACAAATAAATTTATCTTTTGAATCCTTTATTCCTAAAAAAAGGGATTCGTTGCAAGGATGATGAACACAGTGTTTCTTTCTGCAAAAATAAGCTGTAATATTCTTGTAAATTAATAAAAATATATTCGACTAATAATTATAATCTCCGAAAAACCCGAAAATATCAGACACACATTGTTCTATTTGTTTTGTTTTGTGTTTTCTTCCATGAATGGTTGATATTTTTCGTTATTCACTGCAAGAAGTGGTAATAGTCAAAACATATGTGACAAAGTAAAGCTGTTTCCACCGAATCTAAAAAATCTGCATTTTTAGGCCGAAAATCGTCAAATCTGCATTTTGGAAATTTTTGGGTATAAAATCTGCATAATGCAGATAGATCTGGACTTCTGGCATCACTGATGTCAGCTGGCAAAGAGGATTGACCACACGCAGAGAAAAAACATGATTAATAAATGGTCACTACGAACATTTTTATTCATATTTTCCTAATATGTTTACCCTAATAAGTTTATTATAGTCCTAATATAACTTGAAAATACATTTTTTGCCCTTAACATTTTTAAATTTACTATAATAATATTATACGGTGTTTTACACCTTAAAAGATACTCTGATCTAGCTAAACATATTAAATAATGTGAAATGTTTGCTACTATAACATATATATTTTCAACTATACAATTAAAATCATAATATAAGTTGCACACAAAAGGTATGTTTAGTACCATAATTTTTATTTGCTTTAAAACAAATTCTCTAATTTACCGAACATTTATTGTCAAAACAAAAATGTGTATTTATGAAGAAAATAAAAATTTCTTCACTTCATTTACGTCTGCGAGCATCAGATAATCGGACAATTTGGATTATTACAACATAATATCTAAAACTTTTTTCAGGGAGAAAAACGAAATGCTGCCTTGCAAAACTTATAAGTTTGTTAAAATAGGTAAGTAATTTATATATAATTATAAAAATACATGCATGGATAAACGTTGCCTTTCTTGCAGCCAAAAACACTTACAACCAGGGCTGCCAGATTTGACGATTTATCGTCATTTTGACGATTTTTTGTTTCGAAATTAGCAAAGTGCCGATTTGGTGATTTTTTTTTTTTAAAAGTGACTTTTTTCAGTCTCCAAAGTCTGAATAAAACATTAAAATTTTCTGACAAAAAAATTGAGATAAAAACGCTAGATTGACAAAAAAAAAATAGCTAATTGCCATTATTAATTAACAATAGCGGCAAACTTCACTTTTAAACGAGCTTTCAAAATCGGTTTTTTTCAATTAAAAAGCGTTCAGGCCGCTCTATTCAAAAACTAGGAAACGCATGCCGCTTTTTTTAGGTACGGCTGTAATATGCAAGTCTTATGAAAATCTTTGATTATTTTCAGAGTAAAAAACAACAATGTTATACTTTGTTTATCTTTCGTCAAACCGTCATCGAATGAACCTTTTACGACTCCCTGTATAAATCATAATTTCAACAATTTTACGGCGAGCATTTCACGAGTTGTAAGAGAATATCTACATGAGTCTCATACGATTCTTGACATGAAAGTCTCGTTAGATTATCCTTACCCAGGTCTTAAACGATTCCCACAACGATTGAAGAAGCGTCTTTCGCTGTGCTATGGAAGAATCTCACTCGTGTTACAGTTTTTCCCGTGTGAGGAATCTTCTAGGATTAAAAAATGCGGTCATCGACAATCAAAGACGCTCTTTATGAGACTCCCAGCAGCTCTTCCACGATTGAAAATGCAGCTGGGTATGAAGTAATTATATTTTTGTTTGAATGTTTTTTTTTTATAAAAATCAAAATCAAAATTGTTAAAAAAAAAAACTAAATTTTAAATTGTCCGATTTTTTTTACTATTTTTCGAATCTGGCAGCCCTGCCTACAACAATAGGTGCGTTTGAGTACTTTTACAGTAAAATGCAGTAAATGAGTACACTAAAAAATTTTCTCTCACAAAAAGCTGTTGCCCAAAACAGTACGCGAACGCAAAATTTGTAAAAATTAGTAAAATAAAGGCAACAGCTGACGGCAAATAATTGTAGTGTTGAAAAATATTGACACTTTTAACTACTTAACTCTACTTACTTTTTATAACACGAACATTTTTGGAAAATGCAAACAAATTATTGTCTGTTATCTTTCATATTTGTTTGTTTTTTATTTTATTTGATTTTACTAATTTGTAGTGGGTTAAATTATTTAAAAGAACATGAATAATTTTTTTGCTATTGATTACTTAAGTACCCAAATACTTCACACTTTTACATCTCTAAAAATTTAACATAACAAAAAAAAATTTTAAAAGTTTGTATTTAGCCAAACAAATGCTTTACAAACAAGTTTAATTAATTTATATTTATTCACTTTGTGTTTTGGTTTAATTTGTATTTCAGCTATTCTTTTATTTAACAATTTTTTCACAATTTGTATGCATTTTATTTGTTTCTTTTGTTTGTTTACCTTTTGAAAGATATGTTTTTTTGATTTACTAAATTTTATTGCAAAAATTTCTGCAGTAAAAATTTGTAAATACTGAGACAAGAACTGTCACTTTTCGCTCTCAATTTATGTTCTCATTTACTGCATTTTGTGTACTCGAACGCAATTTCGTAAAATGCAGTAAAGTTTAGTAAAAATAAGAAAACACTTTTGTGTTCTCGAACGCAACTAATGAAAAATGTTGATAGTCAGCTAAAGGAGCATATAGACGACATATTTTTGTCATCTGACATGTCAAATTTCCCACTGCAAAACACATACATGTCGCGTGTTACCTTTTTAACTTTGCTTCTGTAAAATTCAGACGCAAAGTCATCTGACAAAATTTTAATTAGAGCGTGCTCTATTTTCTTCTGACAAACCATCTGACATCAGAAATCTATGCCGGGAAGAAACTGGCAGCGGCGTCAACTATTGACGGAATCATTAGCCGTCTGAAGTTAATATTTTACAATACCAAGATATGTATGCTCATCTCACCATTGAATAGAATTTATGTAAATATATACGTAAAAACCGTTTAATTATAAAATTCTAAATTATTATCTTTGAAATAAAATAAAAAATTTTAAGATGGCTAAATTATTTTACGGCGCAAATAAATATTTTCGTGGCGGCAGCAAGCTATTTTGAAACCGAGAACTACTTTGGTTTCTGCAATAACAATGCGAAAAAAACAGAGACAATGTCAGAAGCAAATTACATGTACGTTTGTGACCGAATATTATAAACCTTATGTAAAACAGCAATTTTGACAGACATGAACAATTACATGTGACTTGAAAATTTGACATGTCAGATGACAAATACATGTCGTGTACGGGCGCCTTTATTGAATTTATCTGAACGGCAAATAAAAGGAAAATAAAAAATTTGCGGATGAGTGCTGTTTAGCTTTGCGACAGAATATAAGCAAATGAGACATTGAAAAAACCAAATTTCTTTAATGTGCGGTATTAAATGTATGTATTTAATTTAATTTTTTAATATAGGTATGCTTTACTGTTTATATAAAACAAAGTTAATGTACATAAATTTGAATTTTTAATAAAAAAAATTTTGGAAAATAAATTTGTTATTGTTTTTATTGTGAGAACCATATAACATGTTGAAACAGACATTTTGCATGGTGCATGGGAATTATAAAAACATGTTGGGAAAGGTCGTTTGCGTTTTTCTTCTAAACATAATAATATGTTTGAGACAATAATAAGTAAAAAACTTTATGTCTGAACATATGTTGTTACTAAAGACGTGTTTGACACAATCATATCCACAAACATTAATGATAGTTTGGGATTGTGATTGCATCAGCCATGTTTTTTTCTTTGCGTACAGTAAAACCAGCAATAAAAAATGTAAACAAAATTAAAAATGTTGATATAAATAATGAAATAAATAACCTTACAAGAAATGCATAACCAAAACTGAAAAAAAAAATTTTTACTAACACACTTGCAACAATTTTACATTAGTGTTTCTACTCTAACATGTGTGTTAGAGTAAAACAACTAAAAACGCTTCCTTAAAAATGCCAATTTTGTAATATATTTTTGTCATACGCATGTTAAAATTTGTGAATTACTTGAATTTAATATTTACCATCGGTGTTAAAGAAAAAAAATCATATTATATGTAACTAGATTGCATATAAAAGTAGAGAGCTAAAAAAAATGTCTTGAAGAAAAAGTGGCACCGCCAAACAGCTTTTCAAGTATGTATTTTATTTTTGGTCACAAGCTGTTAACAAAATATAATTTCTTTTTAAGATCAACAATAAATTAATTGGTCACACGTATGTACGTTTACCTCCATTTCCAGACCCACGCAAGAAGTGGAACGTTATCAAGCAGCCAGAAAGAAATTTATTATTTTAGCAAGGTTAGTACTAACCAATATTTACGTTATGAATAACTAGTTAGTGCTAACCAATATTTATGTTGCGACTAATTAGTTAGCGTTAACCATCATTTAGGTTATCATTGACTAATTAAAAGCAGCAGAGTAAGCAGAACGGATAAACTCAAAATATTATGTAGTTAAATTCAAACGAAAATTCATTTCAAACAAACTAAAATTCAGTTAGAAAACGGATCATTTACATTTCATTTAAAACAAATGATTTTTACATTTATTTTAAAATTTTTTATTTATTGAACAGCATATTCCTTAAAATTGAATAGTTTTTAAAAAATTCAAACTACATAACAAAATAAATACGGAAAAACATAATTTTTTGGGAGTTTGTTTTTTGAATAACAAACATAAATGTTAAAAAAAAAATTATTCGTAAAATAACTATTGGCCTGTTCGTCGATAGCGAATGAAGACTTCGTTCGCTTAACTTACATGCAAAACAAAAACAATATTTTAAAATTTAAAATAACTATATTTTTATTCAATTTTAACAGTACGGAAAACGATTTTAATAACCCACAATCAGTTACTGTAAAAATTTTGTGAGTGTATATGTTCCGTAGTGGAGTGGAATTCATTAGTAAGAAAGAGAGCCAAAATCATATGTACACAAGAGTTTCGGTTAGTTTTTTCATTTTGCTCTTAATAAACTAATAGAAACTTTAACCAATATATCGGTCAACACTACCGGTCATATAGCTAGTAAAATGACCGGTAGCCTTCTTGTACGGAAGGTAAATAAAACGGAGCCGAAATAACTTTCTTGTGGAACCCCAGAGAGAACATCGATTAGTTTTGAAGTAGCATTTTTTAAGTTTTACTTGTTGGGTTCTGACTAAAAGCTACGATTTACGACAGCGTATTACATTGTTGATAAATCCTATAAGCCATAACTTGTAAGGTTAAATATCGTGGTTAACTTTATCAAACGCTTAAACTAAAATTCGTGTGAATAACATTTGTTATAAATAAAATAACACGACGCTAAAAATAAATAACATAGAAATTGAACGTGTAAAAAATTTTAAATATCTAGGAGTTTTGTTAAATGATCAATGGGACGCATCCAAGGAAATAAGATGTCGTATAGAGATGGCGAGAGATGCTTTCTTTAAATACAGCAAGGTACTGACCAGCCATGACATCAGTCTTGCAACAAAGTCACGGTTTATCAAATGCTATGTGTGGTCCGTGCTTTTATATGCGGCAGAAGTATGGACAGTTAAAGCGACGGATGAGAAAAGATTGGAAGCATTTGAAATGTGGGTATACCGGCGCATATTGAAGATACCATGGACTGACCACGTCCCAAATATCGAAGTATTGAGAAGAATGAACCTGGACCGACAACTTTTAAAAACCGTTAAAAACCGTAAAATATCGTATTTGGGACACCTGATGAGAAACGACAAATATAAATTTATCCAAACAATTCTCAAGGGGAAAATATAAGGAAAACTTTCCTGGTTAAAAAATATTCAAGAATGGACAGGTTATCGTGAAGAACGAAGTCTCCTATATGCCGCCAAAAATAGAGAACTGATTATTTCTGAATTGTAAAAAAGACTTCCAAAATGAATTAATTAATTGTATGTTTTATAAAATGTACTATATATTGTATGATCGCTAATATCCGAATAACGGATGGGCAAATAAAAGAAGAAGATAAATAAATAAAACCCCTTATTTACAATAACAAAAACCATGTTGACAAGGTGATAAAAGGGAAGAGACTGGAGGATATAACCTGTCAGTTAATATCTTTTCTAAAATTTGGGAATCGCATTAAGCTTAGCAATTTCATTTTACTTCCGCTTTTAAACAACGGAGTAATATAGAACTTTTTTTTTGTTTTCATTATGTAAAACTGGTTTTGGTTTTCGAGTTTTCGAAATAAATTTGACCTTTATGTTGTAAACAAACATGAAAGCAAAAAAAAAATGTGTTTGAAAAAAAACATTTTTCTTTAACATGAAATTTCCTTGTTTGTTTTTTAATACATATGTACGTATGTATATAAAAGCACATCATAAACTACCTTTTTTATATTATTTTAATACCCGGAGTTGTATTCATGATTTTTGACATGTTTTGGAGCTAAACTAGTTTCTGTTTGAGTTTTTCGAACATGAATAATGTATGGGAAAACAAGTAGCAAAACACTTGTTCTGCAACAAATTAGTTTTGTAGCCCGAAACATGTAAGTGGAAACGTACTATTATTAAGAGAAACATAAACGTATTCTGCACAATTTTCTAAAATTCTGTAAGATATACCATCCGAGCCTGGATTAAGAGAGCACCGCACTGACTTAAATTTCAATAGTACTGTTTCAGCGTCAATAAACGAAAACATGATTCATCAAAAATGAAATATGTTAGGGATATAAATTTCGACTTGTTTGAATACGGTAGCAAAAAAATTGCTTACACAAACATCAGTGATATAATACACTGTAAAAGATTGCCTCCATAATAAATATTATCACAGTCCCGTTCGATAATAAATAGTTTAGTTTTGTGTGGTCCGTACGGGGAAAACAAAAATCCTGCCATGTAAAATTTTTTTCAATTTTAGGGTAGAGAATTTAGTAGAAAAAAATATCTAGCTGGATGGTAACAATTTTTAGGCTAAGAAATGGGTAGCGAGTTTTTTAAATGAATGAGAATGAGAATGCAAAGATCAAGGATTTTCCAAATGCCTTAGAGATTTGGTTTATTTGAAAAAGTCTACATGAAAGCGGAGACTGAATAAATTCGTTCTATTGTAATGTAATCATATCGTTTATTTCTAAAGAAATATTCCATAATATCCTTTGAATTTTGAAGTCAAATAGATATTGTACATTTCAGCAACTTTGGAGTTATGTATGAATAGGTAATGTAAAAATGTCTGGAATACAGCTTAATTTTCACGGCAACAAATTCCGTATTATCATTGGATGAAAGGTTTATAACTTCACATGAAAAATAATAAATCACTGCGATAAGAATGCCACAACTTGATTTATGTAGCCTATCAAATCTAAAAATCTGGTATCTCGGGCATATAAATTCATAATTGTATATACATATCGATCCCTAATAGCAAAAATGATGTAACCAACAACATTGTAGATTTTTGTTTTTTGATGAAAATCGATAATTTATGATCTTTTGCATCATCTCTAAAAATCTCATATCTCTGGGAAGTACCGTTACGAAATAAGAGCAAAAGCAATTTCAAACGAAACCCTAGACTTGAAACAAAAATATTTAAAGAAAACATTCTCCTGTAAAATTTTATTTTTGTTGGTTATATCTCTTTGCTATAAGAGCTCGATATTTTTTCTATCACTTAACCAGTTTTCCGATAAGGCAATAATATGAAAGGGAAATACAAATCTGTTGGCATAGAGTGTTTATTTCTTAAGTAATCCATACAATTAAAAGAATTCAATGAATAAAGTTTAAATTTAAAAAAATGGGTGTGCCTACATGAGAACAATGGGCGTTTTAGGTATGAAATTGACCAAACCAATTTCATTGTGAACAAAGTATTTTTGTGAATAGTTAGTTCGCATCTCTATCGGTACTTGCAACGCCAAACAACACATCGCAACAGATTTGTAACCATTTCAGGTTAACGGATACTGTTTTTACGAACAGCATCAGCTACTGCTACAAAAGTTGGACGTTTTTAGAAAATGAAGGCTGCAAATAGGCTCTAGTAATACTTCATTTTAAGGACAGTTGGTCCATAGAAGAAGTTGTATTATCAGCTCTATTTAATAGAAAGTATAACCGCAAAGCATTACTTATTGCTAAATATATACAATATACCTAAAAATACACCACTTATGCTTCATTTCTATAATGGAGTTTCTGTAAAAGCAAGAAGATTGACCCATTTGATCGAAACTTTCCAATCCCTGGTTGTTATTTTCAAATAATCTTGGTACAGGTAAGTCTGCATTTTCTTTTCAAGTCTTGCATCATCTGTTTACGTTTCCAAAGATTCCCTGATATTTTATGCCTTATAACTTTTCTTTAAAAACTACAAAGTGGGTCATCGTAACTGTCATTTCAATCTACACAACAATTGTGATTTTCACAGTTATTTTCGGAATACAAAGTTTATTATTTTTTTTTGTCATTATTTTTTTTATTGAATCTTCATATATTAAATATTTTTTTTTTTTTTTTTTTTTTCATTATTTATTTATTGAATCTTCATATATTAAATATGAACTAACAATAATTAATCAAATCTTAACCTAATACGTTATTTTATCTCCTGCCAGTGCCAGACAAAATTTTCTTCATCACGGGTTATGTTCACTTTTATAGGTGTTTATCGCTCATTTAATGGGGTAAGTGCTGCAGTGTCTCTTCTTCTTAAGCGAGTGTGGCCGCCATGATTTAAAATATTTCGAGCTAGTGGATTTGGGTGTTGTTCAAGCCTTTTTAAATATTTTATTGCATATTTTGTAATCATAGATTTCACTAATGGCACATTGAGATCCTTATGAATGTTTGAGTTTTTCACATACCAGGGAGCGGCTGTGATTATTCGAAGAAGTTTATTTTGGCGCCTTTGAATTTTGTCGATATTCGAGACCGAGGCAGTACCCCATAGTTGAATACCGTAGCACCAGATAGGCTTTAAGATAGAGTTGTAAAGTAGAAGCTTGCAATCGAGACTAAGGACAGAATTTCTTCCAATAAAGCCTAGTACTCTGTTCAAATTTGTGAAAAATGTTAAGCAACATTGATTATTCCACACGAAAATTTTGGCATTTATCAATGTTACCAATCTTGCGAGTTTGTACAATTTGACGTTTTTATTCCTTCAAAGTAGGCTACATTGTTTCGTGTATGTAAACAAACGCCACATGTATTTTACTAAAATTATTGTTTTAAAAAAAAAAAAGTAAATATGGATAAAAAAAACTGTTACCGGTTGTGTTATTTTAATTTTTTATTTCTTTTTTAATATTAAGTTCATACTTTTTTGCTTTTGCTTAAAATTCCACGTGAAATAAAGGCAGCTTACATTATTTCGCAGTTGTAAAAAAATGTTGCCAGAAACATTTCGGAACTTTTTCACAAAATAAACAGAGTACAACTTCATCAACATTATTTCATAGATATTCCGCACAAGTTTTTTTCATATGCATTTTGACAGCATTTCACGTGAAATGTTGAACAGAGTACCAGGCTTAAGCCAATGAATTTGAATGGCTTTTAGTTTCATTTGAGTTAATTTTGCCTCTATATGGCATTTCCACATTAATCGCCGCTTCAGATGTATACCGAGATATTTTACATGCGAATGTTGAGGAATTATTTGATTATTGATTGTAATAGGGGGGCAAAATTCCCGCCGCAAAGTGAATGTTATATGTACGCATTTTTGCTCATTGACCATTATCCTCCATTGTCGTAACCATATTTCTAGTTGAAATATATGATGCTGTAAGTAACGCGATGCTTCATAGCGATTTTCGTGGACGCTTAGAAAAGCTGTATCGCCTGCAAATGTTGAAGTTTGTGTGTAGTTGCTTGTTGGCATGTCCGAAGTATAAATTAAGTATAATAGGGGGCCCAGGATGCTGCCTTGTGGGAATCCAGCGGCAATGGGCTGAGGTGAACTTAAAAAATTTCCTTCTTTAATAATAAATTGACGACCGACTAAGTAGCTTTCTAGCAGCTTGTGTGTGTTTGCTGGTAAATTTTGCTTCAATTTATGTAATAAGCCTTCATGCCAGACTTTGTCAAAAGCTTGCGAAACATCGATGAAGAGTGCTGAGCAATATTTCTTTTCTTCAAATGCTTTTCTTATGACATTTACTATTCGATGAGTCTGCTCGTTTGTGCTGTGTTTTCTTCTAAATCCGAACTGATGGTTTGGAATACATCTATTTTCACTTAAAATCGGTGTTAATTTTGAAACTAATAATTTCTCAAACAACTTTGACATGGTTATAATAAGCTAATAGGCCTATAAGACTCAACTTTTGTATGATCTTTACCTGGCTTTGGTATCATGGTAACTAAGGAAACCTTCCATTTTTCAGGATAGTATTCAAGGCGTAAAATAGCATTAAAAATAAAAAGAATAATTTTCTTTGCTATGCGAGGTAGCTCCAAAAGCATTTTATTACTGATTTTATCAATACCAGGTGCCTTCTTAGTGTTTAAGTCACAAATAGCCTTTTCGATTTCTCTTATCTCAAATCTGAGGGGAATAGCTGCTCTAGCATCAACAGGTGGTAACTCGACCGCAATATTGTGAGATATATTTGGTGTACATACGTTTTTCAAATGATTTACAAACAGGTTTCCTTTTTCATTATCATTTCTTGCCCAACTACCATTCAAGTTTCTTAATGGTGGCTTAGATATAACTGGCCTTTTTAGATTTCTAACTGCACGCCATAATGAGCAGTCAGATTGTGGAGTTGCATCAAGTTCCTTAAGATATTTTTCTAGAGAAGCCGTTTTCTGATTCTGTAGTAACTTTCTTAGCCTTTTTGTGCATTCTTTTAATAAAATCTTAAGTTGCGGGGATCTGTAAAGTTGCCACTCTCTTCGAACTCTCCTTTTTTCAGTCAAGAGCCGCTCGAAATCTAAAGAACATATTTTATTATTTTTAATTTTTTTGGGGGTAACGCTGGAGTGTTGAACAGCTAGTTTAAGATAACTGTCAAAGTTAACAAGAGAGAGATCCACATTCTCCGGTGTACTAAGCGGAATATTTTCTGTGCAATGGGCACTGAGACATTTTTTATATTTTAACCAATTTATTTGTGTGGCTGGCGTCGCTAAGTAACCTGACGGAAATACAATTATATTTGGGTTCGATATAGTAACAATTGTAGGTGTGTGGTCGGATGATAATTCTAAGGAAGCTTCAACATGAATCGTTTCTGTGGGGATGTTTTTAACCACGCCAAAGTCGATAACATCTGGATTTTTTGCTGATCAGTAGGCCAATATGTTGGTTGCCCGCTCGCGACCACATTTAAACCCATTTTAGAGATTGTGTTAAACAAAACACGACCTTTTGGTGTTATAAGTCGTGACCCCCAGAAGGTATGTTTAGCGTTATAATCGCCAGCGGCCAGAAAACAGGGTCCTAATGATTTATAATATTTATAATATTGGCCTTCTGATATGGAAAATCGAGGTGGAGAGTATAAAGAAGAAATTACTATGTTTCGATTTAGCTCCTCAACACAAATAGTCGTTGCTTGCAGATAGTCTTCACGGTGATCACACATAATGTAGTGTTTGACTCGAGTTTTTATTAAGATGCAGAACCTCCATAAGCTCTATCTCGAGGGTCCTTGGTATCATATAGTATATAACCATTGATTTTAAACGTATTTCTTGAGGTCAAATGAGTTTCAGAAATCATCATGACATCAATTTGTTTATTTTTAAGAAAGTATTCTAATTAATTTTTATGTTGGCGGATGCCGTTTGCGTTCCAAAAACAAATTTTTAAACAGCTCATGGTTTGTTAAGTACAGCTTGCAATAACATCGATTGCATTCTAAGCATTTCCTGCATCATATTACCCATTGTGTTCGTAAAATTATTTACTGTTTGCACTAATGTTTCCATGGTTTTTTCTAAACGACTTAAATTAGAAACCGGAGTTTCATCATTACTTGGCGAGGCACCTTGCATTGGCTGATGGTTTGATTTTAGGACATTAGCGTAAGAGGTTCTGTTATTACTAGGCTGGGGGGCTTGAATTGCATTTGTGTTTACCTGATTTGCAACCTGCATTTGAGGGGTATTTGTTTTCGGTCCAACCGTCTGCTTGACAATATTATATACTGGGCATCCTCTATAATTGGCAGTGTGATTACCGCCACAGTTGCTAAATTTTTTTTACGTTGGGATCGGTTTTAGACTTATCACAAGAAACTGTACCGTGTAGTTCACCACATACTACGCAGACAGGGGGTAAGTAGCAGTATGCCTTGGTATGGCCAAATTCTTGGCAGTTTAAGCACTGAACAGGTCCGTTTTTTTTTTGTGCGGCTCCTCAATTGTGATTTTTCTGTATAGAATATATTTCACACTATAAATGGGATGCGTTTCGTTTTTTTTTAACTTAATGTCGCCGGGCTCTAATTCTACTCGAAAAAGTGGTTGTGGAATTTTGTCCCTATTTCTAATATTTACCACATGTTTTATCTTGAAGCCTTTTTCTTCCAAGAAAGTTTTATTTCCTCTGGGTCTACGCATGAATCAATTCCCTTAATCACCACCTGGAGACCTTTACTGCTCTTGAGTTGGTATGTGTAAAAACTTTTTTTGAGTGCCTCAAATTTGCTAATTACTTTCCGAAAGTCATTTTCATGATTAACTTGAATTTTAGTTTCATTTATACTACCTCGCTTTCTTGCGGCAACATAAAAGGAATTTTCACCAATCAACGAAATTAAACTCTTTATTAGATCATTTGAGTTATGCTCCCTAAGATATATTGGGGGAGGCTTGGACGATTTTATGACGTTTGGGGCTTCAGAGGATTCATCCTCCAGAATTGCAAAGCGATTTTGGGAATTTACACAATATTTCTTTTTCCGCACAATATTTCTTTTTCCGCCACATCGTTCGGCATAAAATGTGGAGGAAAAAGCAAAATTTCCAGGGAAAAAAACTATTCACTTTTTATTCACGATGGGAGTGATTAAGACTTCTTCATTTCCTAATTCTTCATCACTTATGAAAGCAGCATCAGGTGGCAGAACTAAAATATCAAGTTTAGCATCAGCAAAAACGTCTGTCCTTGTTTTCCTTTTTGTAATTAACAGCCTACTGAAGTCGCAAAAAATAATTTTGGCCTCTAAAAATATTACGATGGGTCATATTTCATATATTGAAAATCTACAAAACCGATTTATTTTGTTGTTTGTAACGCCCATTGTTCCCAACTGGGGACAGCTTTACAAGATCATAACTTATAATTAAATGTTTTACTTAATGATTTTTAAATCTTGTACAAACTTCTCAGACAACAAATAATTTATATATTTTTATTTTAAACCATTAAGCACAAACAAATAACAAATTTTAAATCCACAAAGTAAACCAAATTATAATCTGCAATGTAAAATACTGAAAACAACATTTGTATTTTATATGGCACTTTGTTTGCTTTGCCACACTTTTTTTAAAGCCTTTGGATGAGATATTCGTTTTTACATTGAGAAACATAAAGGGTTTTCTTGGCGTTGCCATCAGTTGAAAAGGTGTCCTTATATGGGGACAGTAGGCGGTAACGGGTTAAGACCGCGCACATTTTGGTACCCAACACTTATAAAGTTATCGGTCAACTAAATATTTAGTTTCTTGGAATATTGTCACGAGAAGGTTAAAAAGCAATATCAGAACGAGAAGTATTTCTGTAATCATACTCGTGTATAATATACCCTCATTAACCAATGTTATCACCATCACGATTTTACGGTTACAAGAACTTTCGTTTTACTACCTACCACAAAATTTCGTGGGTCTTATACAATAATAATTTAATAAATATTCATAAATATATCGGTTAATATATTTATCTAACCAAACACACGTTATTGCTTTATTTTGTTGGACTTAAATATCAAACTACTTAGAAGAACCACAAAATATTCACTCGAAAAAGAGCTAATGCATATAAAATAAATTAAACAGGAGGGGGAGAACACTTTCTAAAATCTTTAGTTTTCGTTAGTCGTGCTTATGTGTTCCCAAAAATTACTTTGATAATATCTTTAGCTTTCAATATTTTTTAAATCTGTAAATGCAGTTTAGTTTTGTATCGACTATTTTTGACATGCAAGATATAGAGAACTCCTTTCCTTTCACTTCTTTTGAATTTTATATAACACTAGCATTTAACCCGCTACTTCGTTAGCGTCTCCTTTTTCTTCGTGGACATATTTTTATGCCAAAGTTTATTTTCAAAAAAGTACCAGGCACCTGTCCCCTTATTTTTTTTAACGAACAACAATAAGTGTTAAATTTTTTGGATCTCTTTAATTTTGGATTTTTTTGGTTAGCGGAATCGATTTGGCGAGAGGACAACCTTCGGTCCAAAAGTCAGCTTTTTAGCTTCAAGAGTTTAGGATGTGCGATGATGAATCCGTCAGTTACTTTACAAATTTATATTATATAGAGATGGAGAAAAATTTTGAGAAAACAGTAACAAAATTAGGAACGATTTTCACACCTTAAACGTTTGAATTTCAAAAAAGGGGCAAACCTGTTTTGTATTTTTTAGATAAGCTAAAAATGTGATACAATATTTATTTGCCCTTTTACACCCCAAAAAGGTCTTCCTTCAAGTACCAGACACCTCTCCGTTTATTTTTTTTAATGAACAATAATTAGTATTAAATTTTTTGTATCTCTTTTTGTTTAGGAAATATACGGTTAGCGAATTGCTGATGTTTTTTATCTCTTTTAGTTTAGGAGGTATGAGGTTCGCGGGATCGATATACATAGGTACAATTTTCACCCCGGAAACGTTCGAATTTCGAAAAAGTACCAAATTCGCATTTGTATTTTTTAGATAAGTAACAAATGTTATTTAATTTTTATTTCTATACGTATTGGCTTAAAAGCTAGATTTACTACCTAAAACGACCGAATTTCGTTAAAGTACCAGACACCAATTTGCTTTTTTATTTAATGCACAAAAATAAATATTAAATTAAAAAAATTACCAGTTTATTTAAAAAAAAATCCCTCTTACAGATTCTCATTCACTCAGGAGCTTGCATGTTTAATTTTATGTTTCTAGATCCAATAAATACGGATATATAAAAGGCACCAGTTAAAGAACAAAATAGTACCAAAAGCCCTCTTACAGATTTTCATTCACTCAGGACCTTGCATGTTTAATTTTATGTTTCTAGGTCCAATACTAACGGAAATTCAAAAAGTACCAGTTAAAGAACAAAGAAGTTCCAAAAACTTCCCTCTTATATATTCTTATCCACTTAGGGCATTTCATCTTGAATTTTATGTTTCTAAGTCCAATAATAACGGATATTCAAAAAGTACCAGTTTAATAACTAAAAAGTACCTATAAGCGCTTTTAGAGATTCTCATTCACTCAGGACCATGCACGTTTAATTTTATTTTCATTAGACCAACATTAGCGAAAATTTAAAAAAAGGACCAGTTAAAAAACAAAAAAGCACCAAAAAGATCTCTCTAACAGATTGTCATTCACTCAAGACCTTCCATGTTTAATTGCATGTTTCTGGGTCCAATACTAACGGAAATTCAAAAAGTACCAGCTAACGAATAAAAAAGTACCAATAAGATCCCATTTAAAGATTCTCATTTACACAGTATCGTGCATGTTTAATTTTATGTTTCTAGGTCCAATACTGACGGAAATTCAAAAAGTACCAGTAAATGAACAAAAGAGTACCAAAAACTTTCCTCTTAGATTCTTATCCACCCAGGACCTTGCATGTTTAATTTTATCTGTCTATATCCAATACCAACGGAAATTCAAAAAGTACCAGTCCAAGATTAAAAAAGTACCAAAAAGTTCACTCTTATAGATTCTCATCCATCCAGGGCATTGCATATTGAATTGTATGTTTCTAGGTCCAATACTAACAGAAATTCAAAAAGTACCAGTTAATGAACAAAAAAGTACCAAAAAGTTCCCTCTTATAGACTCTCATCCATTCGGGACATTGCATGTTTAATTTTATTTTTATAGGTCCAATACTAACGGAAATTCAAAAAGTACCAGTTAATTAACAGAAAAGTACCAAAAACTTCCTCTTATGGATTCTTAACCACTCAGGACATTTCATTTTGAATTTTATGTTTCTAAGTCCAATATTAACGTAAATTCAAAAAGTACCAGTTAATGAACAAAAAAGTACCAAAAAGTTCCCTCTTATAGATTCTCATCCATTCGGGACATTGCATGTTTAATTTTATTTTTATAGGTATAATACTAACGGAAATTCAAAAAACACCAGTTAATTAACAGAAAAGTACCAAAAACTGCCCCTTATGGATTCTTATCCATTCCGGACATTGCATGATGAATCTTATGTTTTTAGGTCCAACATAAACGATAATTTAAAAAATACCAGTTGTAGAACCAAAAAGTTAAGTAAAATATCAAATTTCTCGTATTTCCCCTTTTTGGTACTATTTTCCCCCCATTAAAGTATAAAAAATTTCAGTATAATAGTGGCAGCCCATAATTTAGTACGAATATTTCAATAAATGGAGAAAAATGTTTTTTAAAAAAAGTACCAAAAATAGTTACGATTTTTACCCCTTAAATGCCCGAATTTCGAAAAAGTACCAAATTTAAATTCGTATATTTTTGTTAGGTTTCGAATGTGGTATTAACTTTGTTTCTATGTTTATTGGTTCAAAAGATAGATGGGGTGTCAAAAAAGTACTAAAATTCAGATATTACCCGTTTACTCCCAAATAGGGCCGAATTTCAAAAAAAGTACCAGACACCTGTCCGCTTATTTTTCTAAAGAACAACGATAGGTATTAAATTTTTTTTGTATCTCTTTTCGTTCTGGAGATATAAGGTTACCGAATTTTCCCGTTTTTACCCTTTTTTACCCCCTAAACATTCGAATTTCCAAAAATCCCGTCTTAGTGGATCGATTTGGGGAGTGACCAATCTCTGGTCCAAATTTCAAGTGTCTAGCTTCAGGCGTTTAGGCTGTGCGATGATGAATCAGTGAGTCAGTGAGTCAGTCAGTGAGTCAGTAACGTTACAATTTTATATATATAGATTAATTATATTTATGAAACGAAGAATAAAGTATTTTAAAGGTGTCTCAATGCTAACTATGCTTGCAGATCATTGATTGGTAGGGAGGACTATTCACATCGTTGGTGAGCATCGTTCGGCAAGACTTGGGTCATGATAAGTATTTCTAAAGCTCCTTTGGATGTTATTCAAAATCTTCTGTCAATTAAACAGTATGTGATGAAAATAGCAGCCAGAAGTCTCATTATACTGAAAAACTGAGACTGTTACGACATTTCGCGATAGGTCGCTTCCGGACCCTGGATGTCATTGGCATTAGTGGTTAAAGATGGGCTCGCTAGGGTCCACGAATTACGTGGGCACAGGGTCAATTTAGCCGAGGGTGGAGTTATCGTCGTGGGATAGCTGGCCAGGTCAGGGTAGATTATATGAGGAGTTTGCTGGAGGGTAGAAGTACTTAAAGGTCATATATTGTTCCTGATGACAGCAGTGTATTTTGGCGGAGGATCTAGGGATGTTAAAGGCCGTTGAATTAGTTACAAGGGCTAGAAGGTCACTATATATGTGGACAGCCTGGTGTCTTTAAGGGCCTTTGTTGGCCTGTTTTGTGAGTTCCCTTTCCGTAAATGATTGAAGAAGAACTTGAAGGAAAATCGTATGGTAATATGTACACTGAAAGAATTTTCTTCGCAATACTAACGAATTTTGACATTAATCCCATGAAAAATTGCATTATAAAGGAACCTATGCAGCGCTTCGTTGGATCAATGAAACCTGTTTCATTAAAAGGACTTAATGAAACATTACATTAGATCCATGAATATTATTCATTGGATGAATACTTTCAATAAAGTAAAATTTTTTTTTTTTTTTATTTTTTTTTTTATTTATTTTTTTTCTTTTTTCTTATTTTCTTTTACTTTATTTTATTTTTTATTTTTTTCTGTCTCTGGTGGGATTCGAACATGTAACCTCGGTGCTGATAGACTAGCTCACTACCAGCTAGTCTACCGGGGCAGTGTAGTTTTTGTATAAAAAAACTATGTTTTTTTCTCAATTAAGACCGTAAATATGAGATTAAATTGTCCATAATAACAATAACAACGTTGATTGAAAGTGGATTGAAAGTTTTTGTTTCATTACTATAATGACATTTTTATTGTCATAATGAAAATTAAAATTTATGAAGGCAATTATTGAAATATGTTGCTTTTATAAAAAAATTTTTTGATTTCATAAATTTAATGGCATACATGTAACATTAGATGTATGAAGTTATTAAATCTTACATTTTTTAAATAACAATTAAACATTTTTTTAAGGAAACTATAATTTTGTATTAATTTATGAATATAGTTATGTTTGTATATTGTTTTTTTAAGTTCCCAATTAAAATTTTTTGTTTAACTTGGACAACCTTAAGTTTTCATATATCCAATGAAAATTTTTAACGTAATTACGAAATCTAATGAAGCGATTTTAACGAAAATACTTCATCAAACCTATGAAATTCCATTTAGACAATGAAAATTTTCATTTACCCAAGGAAAACTTTTTTATGAAAATGATTCATTAAATATATGAAGCATTTTTCTTTCAGTGTAGTGAGGCTATGCTGGTTACCGGGTCACTGCAACATCACCGGTTATGGAATGGCCGATGAATTGGCGAAACTGGGCCCGGAAATAAGGGATACTGATAGTGTGAAGACAGTCAGACCTCCATTTTACTTTTATTTGGGGAATATTTGGTAATGGGTTCTTAACTTCACATATGGCAATGCAGTCAGCGGTCATATGGTCAATTTCAAGAATCTTTTGCGCAATAGTGACTTTTCTTCGCTAAAAATATGATTTAAAAGGAAGTGATATATTCCGACAGGTCTTTTTCGATAAAGTACGCCTATATGCGAATTCGTCCGCACTTAATTTAATAAAAAATGTTAATCGAACGCATAAACCATAAAAAAATATGAAAATTTGTATGCGATTCTTAAAAGATGCGAACAAAAAAAAACAAAAGTTAAAATTGTAGTTTGTAATTTGCAAATAAAAGTACTTGAAGTTTACAACCAACAAGTTTTAATATTTTGCTATAAAATTTGTTACTTTGTTATTAAAATGGGACTTGGCACTTTTTCTTTAACATTATTGGACTAAGCACGTACATTACAAGACAACAAATTAAACATATCGTCGGCTTAGCCTGCAAACCTGCTGGATCCCTTTCAGTTCATTTTACAGGAGAGGCAAACAACTTTTTGTATTTTATATTTGCAGCTCAAGAGGAAACCTAAAACTATAGCTGGTTTTACACACTTAAAGACACAAATTGAAGAAAAACTACATGCTGGTCGACGAGGCTTATCTTTCTCTACCACACGGCATCTCAATCTCAATTTACTTAAAAAGTGGATTTAGCAGGTTTGAATATTTAGCCGACGATATAAAATAGGGTTTTTTCTTTAAACCATGTATTTTTGTTTTCTCTAATGAACGGCTTAAACAACTGAATTTTCAAAAAATGTGGACTTAGCTCCTTTACGAGTTAAGGTAACAATGAAATATTTCATCGAAATAGAATGATTCTATTTCGTTTTTTTTTAATTTTATCTCAAATTCCATCAGGACCCTTAATATATGTATGTACTTTAAATCTTGCATGAATTTAAAGTTAGAAGAAATTTATATCCTATTCAAACATTAGGACGTTCTGTTCTAAAACACTGTTTCAATAAAAAAAAGGGGGTCACCACAATTTAAGATAAAAACAATAAGGCATTCTGCACCGCAATACTTCCCACCACACCACACAAATAAAAATATATATTTATTTCTCTAGTAAAGAATTAAAAACAAAGAAGAGCTCATAAATTAAACATTTTTAATAAAAAATTTTCCATGAATTTCACAAAAAAAAAGAAAAGAAACAAGACATATTGTACGCTTTTTAGGTCTAACTTTAACACAAAGTGGGAAAAAGTTTCACTTTTAACAAACAACCAAACCATGAGCACAAAAACACTTGTATACACACTTGTCTTTAAGTGTGTGTTAATAGGATATTGGGCTAAGGCTTAAAGTTAAAAATAAAACGAAACAAAAGATATAAAAAGTAAAAGGTTAAAATGTTGTATTATTGCCCTTAAAAAAGTGTAAAAACGGACCATTTACTTAAACATTCTCACAGACACGCACAGATAAATGTACATCTATTTACATAAATTTTTTTTACATTCATAAAAATATTGTATCTCTGTATGTGCGATAGATAAATATGTATATGAATGAATTTATATCTGCGTAAAAAAGTTTTGTAAAAGGTTAAACAATAATTTTCTTCAAATTATTCAAATTTACAATGCTCACACATCCAAAACATCTATCCTTTTTGGTTTTTATGTATTTAACATGCTTTCACACACACACACATACTCTTGCATTCAGATACATTTAATTAACGTGTTCGTTTTATTTCCTTCTTAACATTTTTCAACTATTTCGGAGTTGAGCAAAATTTAAACCTTAAATAAGGTACAAAAGTGGTTACTTTTAATGGACACAAGGATATTGAAAAGAAAAAAGTTTATCCTTTATATTAAAAAGTATTAGAGCAAATATTATGAAAATCGTTTTATCAATGTAAGAATTTAAGAAAATATTTAAAGTATATTTCTAATATACATTGCATGGCTGCAGCGATATTTGTTGCGATTGCTAACATGTTTAAGCGTTCATTAAAATGAAATTTGAATAATGATTATTTAAGCATTCTTAACGTTTTGATGATGAGTCCTAGTTATACATCAAAGCCTGGGGCTTTGGATATGCAAAAATGGTTAAATTCTTGTAATTTTTTTGTACCCACTCCAGCATAATAATCGATCACTTTCTGAGTCAATCTAACGATTACCGTCCGTCCGGCTGGAAGGTTGTCTGTCCATTTACCTTTGTACTTTGAGCAGGTACAGGCTGCAATTTTGAAGAATTTGATAAAACGTGGTACACCCGTTTTATTATAGTTTGTATATCAATTATAATAAAGACGAAGGCTTCTGAAAATGGTGGGAATCGATCCATAATTTCACATGGCCCCCATACAAACTTTATTCTAGAATATTCTTTGTGCCCATAAACTATTTAGCTATGTAAGTATCGAGATTAAATTTGGTCCAAATATATCTTATTACAACGTTCTTTGAAAAAATGGCCCATATTTAACCATTGCTGTCATATAAATATGTACCACTCATGAAAATAGCCTTAAGTGCCATAACTTCCTTTTGAATATTGGTGTTGATACTAATATAATATATATCGGGTGATTTTTTAAGAGATATAGGAAAGTTTATAAAAAACACATCAAATTCAGAAAAATTCATAAAATCTTTATTTGAATCGATGTACAGTCCATATAATTTAATGTTTGAAAATTATTTTATGCAAATGTTGACCGTGACTGCGCCTCAAATGGTCCATCCGCTTAGTCCAATTTTGGCATACTCTTTCCAACATTTCGGCCGGTATTTCATGAATAAATGCTTCAATGTTGTCTTTTCATTCGTCAATTGAAGCGGACATGTGTGTATAGACATGAGCTTTAACATAGCACCACAAAAAATAGTCTAAAGGCGTTAAATCGCACGATCTAGGCGGCCAATTGACCGGTCCCGAACGTGAAATAAAATGTTCACCGAACTCGCCTCTCAATAAGTCCATTGTTAAGCGTGCTGTGTGGTATATTGCACCGTCTTGCTGAAACCACATGTCATGCAAGTCAAGCTCTAGCCATTTGGGAAAAAAAAAGTTGGATATCGTCCCACGGAAGCGCTCACCATTCACAGTTACGTTACGATTCGCATCATCTTTGAAGAAGTACGGTCCAATGATGCCACCAGCCCATAAACCGCACCAAAGTGCGGCTTTTTCTGGATGCATTGGTAGCTCTTCCAATGCTTCTGGCTGATCTTCACTCCAAAATCGACAAAATCTAAAAATTCCCCTTATCGTAAAAAGTTTTTTCCTCGTTATTTGTCCACGTGCGCAGGGGTTGCGGGTTCAATTCCCGGCAGAGACTCTGGTTTCTTTCCTGCAGACAAGCGAAAAGCTTCGCGGGATTAGCTTAGGAAATTAAAAAAAAAACGTTTCCCTTAGATTTTCTCACTTTATTTTTGCTAGGGAACAGAACATGATGTAAGTAGTTCTTCCTACAAGTGAATATTAAGGGCTAGATCCGTTAATAAGGCACAAACCGATATATTGGTCAACAAAATGCAAAACAACACGCCGATAACCGGCGGATATGTGAAGTTTTTGAAAGACGTGGTGGCAGAATTTTGGAAAATATTTTATTACATAAAATTTAAAAAGTGCAAAAAACTAACGTTATAATCAAACTATCCCTCCAATACTAAATATTTTGCTTAATTATTTAACTTGTATTTAAAATATATGCGTGTATATTTTTGAACAAAAATTTCATTGATTTTTTATTTATTTTAAACTTTCTTCTTTTGTTTTACATTCACTAGAACTGATAGCGTGAAAAATTTTTCACATGAGATTCACTATTGCTTTTTTCCCTTCGAGGGGAATGAAAATTTCATAGGAACAAAAATTCCACTTGTTATTCACGATAGGGGTGGTTATGTACATATGTATATACTATTTCAAATTTCAAAAATTTTGTACTGGTAGGTCCAAAATATTTATAATATAAGCCGCCTCTCTAAAATTGCTTTAAGATGAACAAATCTCATATTGATGCTGATATTTAAATAATATTTGGCACAACGAACTCTCATATGAATTTCAAACATAACGAAAATATGTGTTAATTTGCCATGTTGTAGTGTAAATCAAATGGTCGGACTTGACCGACTTAACTTTCTTACTCTTTTTTTATTGTCGAACCCCTAATTACAGAATTATAAAATTCCCTGTGCTTAACACCGGAAATTCCTGTCATCCCGGTAAAGTTTAAAGATTTCCCGCTTTCCCTGAAAGTGCAAGTATTCGGAAATAAACGAACCCTACACTGAAAAAAATTTCTTCGCAGATCCAATGAAATTTACATTAAAATTCAACATATGTAACCTTTCATTGGATTAATGAAATGTTTCATAAAATCAATGAAAATTTTGCATTAGTTTAATGACAAACGTTTATTTTATCCATTTTTTCAATGAGGATTCATAAAATCAATGAACATTTTGTGATTGATTTTATTAATCCTTAATTAATCCAATGAAAGGTTACATAGGTTGAATTTTAATGTAAATTTCATTGGATCTGTGAAGAAAATTTTTTCAGTGTAATACTTACCAAAACGACACTGCAATAAACCTCTTATAGATATTTTTCTCTAATTTTTTTTATAATGCTAACTACTTAAAGCTATTTGTATATTCATTTAAAGAGTGCTATTTGTTGATGCTAATAAGAAAACAGTAACATAAGGAAAATGCCCTAGTTCAAATAATATCCTACACGAATATCAAGATGCTTTCTTTCAACCACAAACATACGTACGAATAGAAGATGTGTATAAATGGGTTTTTCTGATAATAAACATTTTATTAGAATGTCCAGGACAAATGTAAAAATCGAAATGGTCATAAGTAGTGGATGTGACTACATTTTCCTATGCGTGTGTTGTAACTATGTTTCTGCTCCAATTACTTCATTTAGGGGTGTTTTAACTCTGTCACGTATTCTTAATAATAAACATCAATCCATTTAACCATCCACCCAAACACACATACACACACACATCTAAAACTGTATACATCTAGATAAATTGGCTTTCGTTTTGTATGATACTCGTACAATATCAAAAATCAATTAGGATGATAATGTTTGACTCACAACTAAAGTAAAATGCATCATAAAAATTTGTTCGAGAATCGCAATTAATGTGTTTGTAGATACATCGTACCAAACTAAATTACATAATTTCTATTTATGTATTAGGTCTTAAGGACGCTCGTCTAATATTCAGAATTCATTCAATCACTATTGATTGGAAGATGTTAAATAAAAGAGTATTAGAAATCATCTTAAGATTAGGTTAAGACTCTTATATATTTTTGATATTCATTCTTAAGATAATAAAACTAGCAATATGCTCAGAAAAAAAGTAAAATGGAATTCAGTGAATCAAACATAAATTTGTTTAATAACAGCCTGGCCACTGATGTCGGTCGACAGCTTTAGCGAGCGACAAGAAGTCACTCATTGTCGTTCTCTTAAGCGGGACACTAACTATCGACTTGTCGGTCGTCAGGTGAACGTTGCTGTACCCGTAATGCACCGCACCATACTGTAAGCACGTTGGTGCACTTAAAAAACATTTAAAAACGTGTCATATGTTTTTCGCATACATAAACAAAAGTCAATAGTAAACATAAACCAATACACACGGGGATGGGAATTAAAAATGTTTAAATGGTGACGGCTGTGCAGAAAAAGTACCAAGTAATTTAAAAGGTATTAAAACAGTATTTTGTGTATGTAAAAAAACATTAATAACTTCATATTCGGTATTTAGATTATAGATTTACAAGAAACAAATATGTATTTTAGCATATAGATCTTATACATGTGGGGGATTTCATGTCAAATGACCCAATTTTTAAATCGATGTCTTCCGATTTGGGTGAAATTACCACCAAGCTTATTCCTATTAAATAGTAGTTTAGGCACAAATTTTCAACAAGATCGGTCAAAAAGTTTCTGAGTTAGAGGGGACCAAAGTTTGGCATTTTGTCCATACAGGTGTTGTTTCTCATCCATGTAACTTCCCAGCAAAAACTTGGTAATGACTTGCCATTACTGAACAACTTACTTTTCAATGACTACTTCATACTATCTGCATTACATAGAAGTAGTTTAGTAATGGCTGACATATAATCTGATACCTAAGTACTTGTGTAGAAGTTGATTAACGAAATTTATAATTCATTCATAATAAAATGCATCTACGGTTTAATTTTTTTCAAATCTAATAAAAATTGGTTTTAAATATTTATTCTTACAATTTGTTTTTTTTTATTACACTGAAAGAAAAATGCTTCATATATTTAATGAATCATTTTCATAAAAAAATTTTCCTTGGGTAAATGAAAATGTTCATTGTCTAAATGGAATTTCATAGTTATAATGAAGTATTTTCGTTAAAATCGCTTCATTGGATTTCGTAATTACGTTAAAAATTTTCATTGGATATATGAAAACTTAAGTTTGTCCAAGTTAAACAAAAAATTTTAATTGGGAACATAAAAAAACAATAAACAAACATAACTATATTCATAAATTAATACAAAATTATAGTTTCCTTAAAAAAATGTTGAATTGTTAATTAAAAAATGTAAGATTTAATAATTTCATACATCTAATGTTACATGTATGCCATTAATTTGATGAATTAAAAAAATTTTTTATAGAAGCAACATATTTCAATAATTGCCTTCATAAATTTAAATTTTCATTATGACAATAAAAATGTCATTATAGTAATGAAACAAAAACTTTCAATCCACTTTCAATCAACGATCTTATTGTTATTATGGACAATTTAATCTCATATTTACGCTCTTAATTGAGTAAAAAACATAGTTTTTTTATGCAAAAACTACACTACCCCAGAAGACAAGCTGGTAAGGAGCTAGTCTATCAGCACCGAGGTTGCGCGATCGAATCCCACCAGAGACAGAAAAAATAAAAAATAAAACAAAGTAAAATAAGAAAAAATAGAAAAAAAATAAAATAGAAAAAAAAAAAAATAAGAAAAATAGAAAAAAAAATAATATAAGAAAAAATAGATAAAAATACATATGTAATTAAAAAAAAATAATAAAAAAAAATTTTTTTAAAGTCATTACATGTTAGTTGTAATTTTGGTGACATCGGAGTAATAAGTTATTTAAGTCCCTATTTGTAAGCGAATGTGGTAATGACTTATTTAACTCCCTATTTGTACACAGAAAAAATTATTTTTCCAATTCAAACAAACAATTTGTAGAATCAAACAATTTTTTGTCTGAAATCGGTCCTATAAACAAATTCGCATATTCAAACAATTTATTTGCATTTTGTTTATTGAAAAAAACACTGATTTTTTCAAATAATTTAACTGAATCAAACAAAAAGTTTACTGAAATTCTTATACTAAACTTCAAAATAAAAAAAAAACAGGTTTTTGCACAAGCAATGATGCGCACACAAGTAGGCACTGTATTAGAAGATGATGGCAGAGAGAGCAGAGCGACCGGCTGCCTTTGAGACACATTTTTTTGTTGGAATAATTTTTGAACGAAGTTCTTTTTTTATACACACAATGTTTTTCGTAATCACTCACTGATGCTGTATCGTTTCCTTTGCTAATGAAGAAGAAATGTAACCCAAAAACGGCGACAGACCGACTCGATATGTTTTTCGTCATCATTATATTTTTGTATTTGATGTATTTAAGCAAACAGTTTGAAAAAATTGAATACGGGATTTTGGTTTTTTTTTAACCAACTTTGAAACCAACCAAAAATTTATTTTGTTTCTTATAATGTTGTTGTTGTTTCTGTTGTTTAAAAAGAGTGAAACGTTTTTTTACCTGCTATTTTTTTTTTTTTTTTACTTCAAACCTCTTCATCTTTCTTACTGTTGTACTTTTTTAAAGTTTTCAAAAATAGACTGCATCTGTTTTTTGTTGTAGTTCTTATATTTTACATAAAGAAGTGTTGCTTACGATCAAATAAAAAAATGCAAAAAGACGACAACATTAAAAAGCGTTAAATATTTCATACAAAATTATGAAAACTTGAAACCAGTAACGCGTGTATTATATTTTTGAATGGTTGTCAACATTTTTGTTGGTTAAATAAAAATCAAACAAAAATTTTAATTGAATCAGTAAAAAAATTTGTAGAAATTAAAAAAATAATTCGGCAATAATTTTTTCTGTGTAAGCGAGTGTGGTAAGTACTTGCCTCCAATGACTTCACCGTGTTAAAATAATGAGTTAAAATGCCAATGTATAAGTAGTGAGGAGTCGTTATATTAGCTTTTTAACTCATTACTTTGCAATGTAAGTTTTTGCTGGGTTATTACCTATTGGTGTTAGACAAATTTGTCCCAAGTAGCTTAGATAGCTATTTGATCAATCTTTTTAAAAAAAATATGTTTTTTTTTTAACTTTTTTTTTTAGCGGGAATGTTTTTTTTTTTTTTTTTTTTTTGCTCAAAAGAAAGCTTATGTCTTTTCCTTTAAGGTAGTTTTGGTCGCTTTTTGGGATACGAGTGGCTTATGTAACTTATTACCTATTGGAGTTAGCAAAATTTATCCCAAGTAGCTTCGATAGCTATTTGATCAATCTTTTAAAATAAAATATATTTTTTTTAGCGGAAATGTTTTTTTGTTTTTTTTTTCCCCCATTACCTATGATCCTATCTACCCCTCTTTATCTCCCATATCCCCCACTTTTAAGGTCAAGGTGGTTGACAGCAGTGCCGAGGACCTGAATGGCTGGTTAGTGGTTAAAGAAACTGGTCGCGAACAGCTTCCCTCTGGCGCCGATGGCAAGGGTCAGTTGAAACTTTAGCCTAGTCCGTGCAAGCCGTCACTGCGCGAGACGGTCCTTTTCTTTACGGCTTACTCGTGGGCCTAAAAAACTGGACAGAAATTTTGATAAAACTAAGGACGCGACTCTAAGAGTCGATGCAGGGAATATCTCTGACAACTCGGCAGTTTCGGTGTCAGATCCAGACGCCGATTGGCTGAGTATCTACAGAGATATTCTGGAGCAAGAAGGTCAGTTATTGACAGAACTGACCAAGACAAGCGGAACGAACGACCCCCCAGTCGGTTCCCCGCCTCGAACAGGGGTCTCGGAAAGACTCGATGGTCTAGCTCTGGGATCTGATGATGAGCATGAAATAACAATGATTTCAGGTCATGATCAGGACCATAGGGCCGGGTCTTCGACTCCTGAGGTCACACTCGAGATAGGGAGCGGACTAGTGGGTGGATCAAAACCCATTGTTCGGCAGGATGCGACAGAACAGGTCACATCAGAAGGCCGAACGAGTCTTGAAAAAGCCAAGAGTGGTGTAAGGGCCACCTTAGCCTTTCTAGAAAAGATAGCTAAGAAAGACTCCTCACTACACGATGGGCGGGATAGGCACTTGCTGAGGAAGCACCGAAAGAACGTTGCCAGATTCGAACGAATCCACGAATCTGTCGGTGATATCCTAGGCATTCCCTATCCTGCGGGGTACACAGCAAGGGCTACTGAGGGCTCAAATGTTGTCGGTAAAGATATCAAACCCTCAGTAACCCCTTCTGATGAATCCTCCAATAATGGAACGGGAAGTCAGAAAGGGGACACAGAATCAACACCTGGTCCTCCAAACCGTGACAGTACGGTCACGGATAAGGGAACCAAGCCTGATGACGTACTACCCTCTGCTAGCTGCGCGATAAGGACTGGTAAAGTCTTGATAATCTCCGACAGTCCCCCCAAGGGGGGGTCACAAAGGGGATTACTGGGAAAAACCAGCCAACATCTGCAGGGAAATCGAGTGATCACCGACAGAGCTCCGCTAAAGCCCCCAATAAGGGGGTATTTAAGAGAGTTAGGTCTGGTGATGACCAGAAATCCCCAGCGGCCAAAAGGAAGGATCCCCGCAAGGAGATCACTAAGAGGACTGGCTCCCGAGAGGACCAACCCTCTACGTCAAAGAAGCTAAGGGAGTCGTCGGGTAAGGACGGTTTTCTAGCAGCTGTCATTGATCGTATGGATCCCGATGGAAGGATCAGTGTCGAGAAATGGCAGGTGCTAGAAAACAAACTACTCGAAGAAGTCTTTAGCGTCAAAGGAAGGCCGGACGAAGTATCGTTCAAAGGGGCTGACTGGATAAGAGGTGTCGAAACTGTCAGTTGCGGCAATCTAAAAACCTTAGAGTTTTTAAAGGCTGCAATCGGCAGGTGTGGCAGCGCTTATCCTGAAGCCAGATTGGATGTCACACTCGCGTCTGAGTTGCCATTAAGGCCGGTGGTCACTGTATGGATTCCTCCACCTATAAAACCGGTTGAGGTCATACTGGGGTTACTGGCCAATCAGAACAATGGGCTCTTTACAGGCCAGTGGAGGATGATAGCTTCACTGGGTTGTAAGGAGAACCAAGGAAGAGATTTCAGGTTCGCAGTAGACCGGGAATCTCTGAGAAAACTGAAGTCAATGGGAGGGGTCGCTATATTTTGTATTTTTTTTGTATTTTTGTATTTATTAATTTGAATTTCTAATACAACAAGATACAATATCTTATAAATTACAGTATTAGAATCAGACAAGTTAAACAGAACATTGCAAATTAATAACTTAATTCTACTTAAAACTAAATTAAATTAAATTACAAATTTGAGAATCAAAAGGCTTTGAACAATATTAAAATCATAAAACACAAAAAAATAAGCATTTAATAATAATTAAGACAAAAATTAAAACAAACAAAAAACAATAAAAAAATAAAAAATTTACGAAAAATGTTTAAACAACAAATCTCTAAAATGTATTGCGTTGCTTGTGCGTTGAGTATCCCTATGTAGTTGGTTCCAGAGACGAATGGTAAAAATAAAGAATTGACGCTCAGAAGCATGGTCGCGGTGACGGATTTGTATAATGTAGTTTCCTCTATTCGACCTTGCAAACTGTAAACGTTCAAAAAGATAATTTGGTTCTTTCGTCATAACAATCTTGTGAAAAAGTATAAGATTTTTGAATTTAAGGTAATTACTAAAGGGAATTTTTAATACACGACAAGAGAACAGGGACACACGATCAAATTTTCCAAGGCTAAAAATGTAACGTATAATGTTATTGAAAGTCTTGCAGAGTTTACTGTTATCCTTCGTGTCACATCCAGTAAAGAGCTCGGAAGCGTATAATAGAGTCGGTAATAAATACGTTTTTGCCAAAAGTAATCTTACTCTTGGCGGAGTGAAATATTGTGTGGCCCAAAGACTTCGTATCATACCATAAATTCTGCCGCAAGATTGGTTAATATGATTGGTCCAGGTAAGATTTCTGTTAAATGTAACACCAAGGTTTTTTACTGTATCAACTACATCAATTTTTTCGCCGCCAAGAAAAATATTTATATCATCCTCTATTACCACCGACTTTTTCGATATAATTATGCACTTCGATTTCTTCGGATTCAGCCTCAAACCATTTGCCGACGCCCAAGTAAATATTTTTCCTAGGTCATAGTTTAATTCTTGAACCTTAGAAGCAATAGTATCCTTAGAACTACTGAGATACAACTGTACATCATCAGCATACATTTGAATCTTAGAAAAGTTTATCTGTAGTGGAAGATCATTTGCATATAAGGAGTATAGCAGTGGACCAAGAATGGAACCCTGTGGAACACCCCTTGAGACCAATAATGGTTGCGAAACAGATCCATCATTGGCAACAGATTGAAATCTATTAGACAAGTAGGACGACATTAATTTAACAGAGGGCGAAGAAAAGTTAAAAAATTTAGCTAGCTTAAGGCAAAGAACTGAATGGTGCACTGTGTCAAAAGCTTTTGAGTGGTCTAGTAAGACCAGAAACGATATCTTCCCACTATCCAGTTTGCCTCGAATATCTTCTACTACGTCTGTTAAGGCTGTGACACAGCTACGTTGGGGCCTAAATCCAGATTGACGATCAGTCAGAAGGTTGTTGTCATTAACAAACTGATAAATTTGCTTATGTACCAAATGTTCAAAGACTTTGGATAAGTAAGGCAAAATTGCAATTGGACGGTATTCTTTATCCGATTTTGGTACAGGAACAATTTTGGCATATTTCCAGTTGATGGGATAAGTGCTGGTAGTAATGATAGAATTGAAAAGATACGTAATAGTTTGAATTATTCAAGGCAAAACTATTTTCACGAACCTAGGATTTATGTCATCCAAGCCAACTGCATTAGACTTGACCGCAACAAAACCTGCGGCAACGTCCAAGGCATTAAAGCATTGGAAATTAAATTGATCATCCATTGGATCCGAAGGTAGGTATCGATCATAGAAGTCCAATTGTACACTTGGAAGAGGAATATTTACAAAGTTATTATTTAGTAAATCAACGTCAGCATCTACTGTATGCCGATTTGATCTACCAATACCAATGTCATGGATCTGTTTCCATGTCTTCTTGCTGTCAGCTGCTGCGTTAAATTTATCAGTATAATAAGTAGACTTGTCCCGCCTTATTTTTGAGACAACAGCTTTTCTAGCCATACGATATTCCTGTTTGAGTTCCGAAGTCTTGTAACGCTTCCACCTATTGTAAAGACTATCTCGACGATTAATTAATAATTTTGTTTCTTCCGTGAACCATGGTCGTACCCTGCCTCTGATAACTTTGTTCCTGACGGGAACATGTTTGTTGTAAAGCTGTAAAACATGCTGATTAATAAAGGTCAATTGTCCATCAACCGATGGTAAAAATAAAATGTTATCCCAGGCGATATTATCAAGGTCATATTTTAGGGCTAAAAAATCAATATTCCTAAAGTCCCGAAAAGTAAACTTTTTGGGTCTACCTTTATTAGCAAAGTCATAGGAAATAAAAATAAGATCATGATGTGAAAAAGCAGATGCTGCCAGTTGTTCATAACTTAAGACCCTTCTCAAATTGCTAACAAAAAATAAGTCCAGCAAGCTACTATTTGTGGTTGTGAAATGTGTGGGTCTAGTTGTATTAACTGGATACAAATCAAATATTGACAAAGCATTAGTAACATCCGTTATGTTGTCAATCAAATTGCTATTAAAATCACCAGCTATTACAATTTCAGAGTACGAAACCGAAAGGAGTTCTAATTCAGTGATGAAAGTGTCAATTTTCATATACTTATCCGGTCTATATACGCAACCAAGCATCATCCTCTCACCATGATAATTAACATCAATAAACACATATTCAACTTCATCAGTAACATTATACGAATTAATAAGTCTGCTCGAAATGTTATCCCTAATATAGATTGCAACACCTCCGGCGTGAGTACATCTATCAGATCGAAAGATACGGTATCCTTTTAAATCATATATATCGTCATTAATTTCCCTTATAAACCATGTTTCTGAGACACATACAGCATCGATGCCTGAATTCTCAAATAAAAACCGAAATTCATCAAGCTTAGGTAACAGACTCTGAGCATTGATGTGACAAATAGTAAACCCATGTTTTTTTGCCAAGATACGAACCATATTATAGTTGCCATCTCTAGAACCAAGGCTATCAATAGATAAATTTATCATATTGGTAACCTAACGCAACGCAATCAATTTTAAAAAAATATTGTAAACTAAAAAATATATAGAAAAAAGTATTTAATTTTATAGAAAATAAAAGAAAAATGCAAGAATTATTGTTTTGAAAATAATAAAAATATAAAACAAATTTAAAAATATATAAGTAAAAAAATATGGCATCACAGTTAGTGGAGTTACTGATATGTTTCCAAGCATTATTCACGAAAAAGATTATCTAGTTCTTCAAAAAACTCGATCAGTATTGGATCATCTGAATCGTTTTTCTTCACATACACCATGCCACGCAAAGTAAAAGTTGATTTTATTTGTCGATCTTTGCTCATGCTTAGCGCTTTTTTAAATATGCGATGATTATGTGGTATAAGATTTTCATTTAAATAGAACGGTTTATTACTATCGAAGCCTGCTTGATTTAGACATAAAGTCGTTTTATTATCGCGACAGTATTTAGATATTGTTTTTAATAGAAAGTTTTTATCAAAAGGGGATTTTAATTTTACCGCTATCACTTCATCAGTGGGGTTATATGGTTTATTATCTTTGTAGATTTTTTTAAGTCTATAAATATTTTCAATTTGAGGTGTAGGTATTTCAAGGCTATTACAGATATTTTCAAAGATGGTATTTAAGTTTTCATTAGCAAGGTAGGGTACACCAGCAATTCGTATACTGCTGGCCACAACAGAGTTTTCTTGTTTAAGTATTTTTCTCTTTAATTCAATTATTTCTTCTTTCATATGAAGATTTTCTGAGCTCTTCAACTCTAATTGAGTTACTCTTTCACTTATTGTATTAAGTTCAAGTTTTACATTATCAATTTTATTCTCAATAACAGTAAGAATTCTCTCTTCACTTTTTTTTATTAGTTTTTTTATAAAATCAAAGTGTTTTTCTTCACTATCTTTTATAGAACTTTTAATAACTTCAGCTGTTATATATTCACTTTCTCTTATTAGTTCTCGAAAGAACGCTTTATCATTATTTGACAAACGAGGTACTTTAGGATAATTTTCAAATTGTTCAACAGAAGAGTCTTGTCTTAAATTTTGTTGAGATTCTCTTGCTCTCTTAGCAGTGGATTCACTTCTTGTTTCCATATTTTTAGTTATAGGTACTTGTTGATGTTTTTATTTTAATGTGTTAGCAGATTATTGGTTTGTGTGTATGTTAAATTATTTGTTTGTTTTTTGCTTTTATATTATTAAAAATTTTAAAAATGAGTTGCTTTTAGTATTGTTTTATTTTTAAAATAAACTCTTAATAGCAAAGAGATTTTTCGCGCGTATTTTTTAGTTTGTGTGGTATATTGGATGTTGTTTTTTTCTTTTTTTTATGTATTTATTATTTGGATTTTTGTGGTTTGAGTTTAGATTAGGTTTCAAAAGAAAGAAAAAAAATAAAAGAATACTCTTAAAAGTTAAAGAGATTTTTATTTTTTTTTTTTACAATAAACTTTTTTAATTGTTTTAAATTTTATATTAATATTGTTATTTCAAGTTGAACTATTTAGAAACTTTTATATGTTTTAGTTGTATTAAGATAGTCTTTTTATATTTTTTAAATTTTTATTAAATCACAGTTTATTTAATTAAATTAGTAAAAACCACAGAGGATACAAAAAATACGTCTGCACTCTCCAAAAGATATTTGTAGTTGTATATTCGGGTTAGGGTCTATCAGATTTAGGTTTCCTAAAAATGATAGACCCTAAGAGGCTGAAAGCATACTTGCCATATGAAGCTGCCGATCTACCTGGTGAAAAAGTGCGAGAGTTGGTGGAGCACTCGGGCAGAAGCGGCTCGAGGCTGGTACTAGGATGTGACGCCAATGCACACCATTCCCAATGGGGTAGTGCCGACATCAACAAAAGAGGTGAGTCTATGTTTGATTTTATTATTGCTAGCAATCTTTTTATCAGTAACAGGGGGAATACGCCAACGTTCAGATCCAGGGATAGATATAACATTGACAAACTGTAGGGAATTAGTAAAGGACTGGAGGGTGGCTTTGGATTTTTCATTCTCTGACCATAGTCGTCTGTCCTTTAGTCTAATGTTTGAGAGGTCGAAAAGGTGTCCATATAGGAATCCGAGAAGGACGGATTGGGATTCGTTTTCGGGACTGGTGCAACGGAACCTTAGGGTTACAGGGAAATGGGGGTCGACTCCGGCCGGTGTGGAGCGAATGGTAAACACCTTCACGGGGGTATTGACCAGTAGCTATGAGCGATCCTGTCCGTTAAATTTTCCGGGCAGGCGTACACAGCCAAGATGGTGGACAGACGAGTTGAAAACTCAAAGGTCCACCGTCAGAAGGCTATTCAATAGGGCGAAGTATACGCGCAGGGATGAAGATTGGAGTAACTTCAGGTTGAGTTACGTGAGGTATACGGGAGATATTAGAAGGGCGAAAAGGGACTCGTGGATTAAGTTAAGCGAGTCAGTTGAATCCGTGAATGAGATGTCTAGGTTCAGGAGAATTTTATCTAAGGACCCTGTAGTCCCTGGATTTATTCAGAGATCAGACGGCTCATGGGCGGAATCTGGCTCTGAATCTCTCTGTCTACTTATGGAGACTCACTTTCCGGCGTGTGTGGATCCTGGGTCGGGGGAACAGGCTGTATGTGGTGACTCCTTCTCTGGTTCGGGCTCAGGCGGTGAGGAAATGGAGACGATGGGGGATATGATTACCTTGGATAAGGTAACATGGGCGGTAAATACCTTTGGGTCCTACAAATCGGCGGGGCCAGATGGTATATTTCCGGCGATGTTACAGAATATCGGGAAATCATCACTCCTGTTGTTGGTGGAACTGTTTAGAGTATTTGTGCTCAACGGGTACATTCCTAGGGGGTGGAGGGAGGTTAGGGTAGTTTTTATTCCCAAGGTGGGTACAACCGGTCACTCTTAACCCAAGGATTTAAGACCAATCAGCTTGTCGTCTTTTCTCTTGAAGACGTTGGAAAGACTGATTGATCTACATCTGAGGACGAAGATTGACGCCAGCATCGTCAGCGGCGCTCAACACGCCTACCTTAAAGGTAGATCTGTTGAGAGTGCGTTGCATGATGTGGTTGGTTATGTGGAGCGGGGTTTGCGAGCCAGGGAATACACCCTGGCGGCATTTCTGGACATAGAGGGCGCCTTTAACAATTTGAGGGTAGAGGCTATAAGGCAGGTACTGGTTGACCTGGGGGTTCCGTTGTTCTTGGTCGAATGGATAACTATGATGCTTAGCAGCAGAGTTATTCACTCGGACTGGGGAAACGAACGCTTAAGAAAATCGGTGACTAGGGGGACCCCACAGGGGGGAGTTCTCTCTCCCTTGTTGTGGCTCTTGGCCGTCAATGTCGTTCTGAGACGTTTTGACAGAATGGGTCAGAAGGTCGTGGCCTACGCGGATGATGTGGTGATATTGGTGTCGGGCAAGTTTCTGCCGACAATTAGCGACATCATGCAAAGGGCGCTGGGCGAACTGGCGGCATGGGCAAGTAACAAGGGACTGGGAGTTAATCCGGAGAAGACGGAGTTGGTTCTTTTCACTAGCCGGTACTGGGAGTGGAGCTTGGACTATCTGATAGTGCTAAGTATCTGAAGGTTTTTCTGGACAGCAAGCTGTCATGGGGTAGGAATACTCAGTAGAGACTCAAAAGGGATCTCAATGCGTACTATGCTTGCAGATCATCGATATGTAGGAGCTGGGGACTCCGGCCATCAGTGGTGGGATGGCTGTACACTTCGGTGGTTAGACCCATTCTTACGTTGTGTTTGGTGGGAGTCATTGAGATTGGCAAGTCGTAGGAACCTTCTTTCTAAGGCTCAGAGGTGTGCTTCAATTGGCATGACAGGTGCCATGAGAAGTACTCCTCAGGCTGCCCTGGATGTCATTATACATCTTCTGCCGATTGAGCAGTATGTGATGGGAATGGCGGCCAGGAACATTCTTAGACTGAGGGAGTTAGGACTGACGAGGAATGACACTCAGGGTCACTCACGGATCCTGGGTGAGGTTGAGGCTGATGGCTATTGCCTGAGACCGCTGGGATCCACTGATTATGTGAGCACCAGAGTGGATTTTGGTCGGTTGCCAGAGGTGATAGTGCCCTCTAGGGAGAGCTGGTTGGGCAGGAGCAGATTATTTTGTGGATTTGCTATTTTCACTGATGGCTCGAAGATGAGGTTCACGGGTGCAGGGATCTACATTGAGGATCTGGACATAAGAAGGTCATATAGGCTTCCTGACGACTGCAGTGTTTTTAAGGCGGAGGTTCTGGGGGTCTGGAGGGCCGTGGAACTGATGAGGGACAATATTGATAGGGGCTCGGAGGTCACTATATATGTGGACAGCCAGGCGGCTCTTATGGCCGTAAGGGGCTGTTATGTGAACTCCATGCTGGTTGATGAGTGTAGGAGGGCTCTGAAGGGAGCCTTGGGGGAGTACTTGCTAAGGTTGTGCTGGGTGCCGGGTCATTGCGGCATAGGCGGCAATGAGGTTGCAAGACAGGGCTCAAAGATGGAGGATCCTGTGTGGAGGCGGTTAGGCCTCCATTGGGCTTCTATTTTGGTAGAATTAAGGAGTGGATACTGGGCGTGACCAATCGGGCCTGGGGGGCCGAACGGACTGTCGGGTATCGCGGACACTATGGCCGGTGCTTAGGAAGTCCGATTCGGTGTCGCTGCTGGGCAGGAGCAGGGTCGGCGTTAGGACCATGATAGGAATGATCACGGGCCACTGTATGATAGGCAGGATGGCGGTGAGGATGGGATCCGACTTGTCGGATATATGCAGGTTGTGCGAGGACCCTGAGTAGTTGGAGACAGTTGAGCACTTTCTATGCCACTGTCCCATGTTGCAGGGTAGCAGGCTGAGGTGGCTGGGCAGTAGATTCCTTGGCGAATTAGGGGATGTCTTGAGTTGCGATAATTTTTGATCATTTGCATCATCTCTGAAAATCTCATATCTCTGGGAAGTACCGTTTCGAAATAAGAGCAAAAGCAATTTCAAATGAAACCCTAGACTTGAAGCAAAAATATTAAAAAAAAAACCTTCTCCTGTAAAATTTTATTTTTGTTGGTTGCATCATTTTTGCTATAAGTGCTCGATATGTATATTTGTATTTATATATGGAAATATGTTGTATTGTAAGTTGGTTTGCCGCAATTCCAGAGATATACAGAAAAAAGTACAAAAAAAGAGTACGAAAATACCCGCAATCAATTTAACGTACAAGTCACCCATCACTTACCAAAACTAATCCCGCGAAGCTCTTCGCTTGTCTGCAGGAGACTAGAGCAGCGGTCATCACAAAGAGAGACAGTTAAAAATGTGTATGTAGTGGTGGGTGCAAAGAGAGGAAAATAAATTTACTCGTTTGAAACGATAACTATGTGTTTTGTTCGTTTTTTTAAATTATGGCTTTTTACAATTGTTTCGTTAACCTTCGTGTTGTGTGTGTGTGAAATTCACGAAAAGTGCTCGGCTCGCGGGGGCAGAGCGTGATGTTCGTTGGACTAGAGTCTCTGGCGGGAATCGAACCCGCAACCCCGGCACTGATAGACTAGTTCACTACCAGATAGCCTACAAATGCCACGTAACAGCGGCTTTTGTATGGCTTTCCATATACCAAAAAGCCAACAGCTGATTGGTACAGTACAGATACGGTACATCAACGTTCATACAATTAAGCCTTAAATATATAACAGTTGTATTAAAATAATTTGAACTGAATGTTCTCGAATCGACTAGAAGGTTCCTGAGTCTACTACTCTACTACTACTTCTGGTTGTAAACTTTAAATACAGGCTAATTCATAAGCAGGTACCGGTAGAAATTAAAAAAAAATCGCACAAAATGTCGTTTATAAAAATAAACTCGAACAAAAAAGACGTTTGAGAAAATAAATGTCGCATATTTTTTTTTAACGTTTTTTATTGATAAAAAGCATAGTCAAACAAACAGTCAATTGCATTTTTATATTATTAATATGTTTTTTTGTTTTTCCGTGTCGCTGATGATGATTGCTTAGTTCACTAAAAGCTGTTTACAAACACTACAAAAGAGCGCTTTGAATCCAAGTCCAGGTTAAGCCATTTATACTTCAGTTCCCGGTCTTTCGAATAGCATCACGAAACATAATGTTTATTGGAAGGACTTGTTCCGATGTAAACGTTACCTTCTTTCATTGACTCGGCGGCTTAAAAAAATTTTGTAAAATGAGCACTGCAAACACCACAATTTTTTATTTAAAACAGTTTTCTGCTAAAACTGTTCTTTGAAAATTTTACAAAAATGTTTAAATACATTGAATATAGGACAAGGTTGTAAAAAAGTAATAAAATTGTTGCCAAAAGAACAATAACTTGTGAATTGCTTTCAAATTTTGACGTTGTTTTGGCGATTTATTTTTTTTTAATAACATAATTAACATAATTAAAATAGTCGCAAAAGTTGGTTATAAAAAAAAGTCTCACAAAGAGTCGCAGTCAGTTAAAAAATGGTCGAATTGCGACTTTAGTCGTGCAAACGGCAACCCTGCTCATAAATGTTTAACCATAAGCTCTTTTCAAAAAAATAATAATACATTATAATTGTGTAATATATTTATCAGGTTGCACGCACCCTTACAAATTGATACATTTTTCTAAATTACAATGGAACAAAATAATAGCTAGGTTTTACACAATTGTAAACAAAAAAATTTCTTTGAATTCCAATAAGAATTAACTAATCAGTGTTATCAATAATTAAAGTCAGCTGCTGTTAAATATAAGTAAAACAAACGAAAACAAAGAGTTTTTATTTCCATCACAATATAACAAAAAATCATAATTGGGGGATTTACAAGGTGTGCTATGAAGACATATCGTCATAATGTTCTAAATAATATTTTACAGTTGTTTAAAAAAATATTGTTGTGTTTCAAAAAATATAAAATTTTAATTCTGTGTTCATTGATTTGTCATAGCTGTACACTAGAAATCTAAATTATAAGCGGTGGCCCACAGAGTCACATATATTTCTTGGACTTATTTTAAGACATATGACTTAACAATATTATGACTACCATGTGAATCCCCCAAATATAATACAAACTGTACGCAAATAAGAAAAATACTTGCTTGCATAAAAAAGTACGGTTGACATCGTGGTCCAGTCTGTAAATTAAGACGTCCATTTCTGTGCGAAATTGGAAAAAAATTGTCGCCTGCAGCTTTTTATCAGTTCAAGAACACAGTCTATTGAACTTGGAAAATATAGATGTATGTCCTTTATTTTACGAGTTTAATATTAATGACTTCACATCTACCATATAGGTTCCTTTCCCAAAACCACTCACGCACCCATATCTATTTCTTAAATATTTATAACTATTACAAAATATGACATGTCTTACTAAGATGCCAATGTTATTTACACCACTGAACTTTCCTAGGGAAAACTTGTCACGTAACAGTTGTAAAGTAATAGGGACCGATTCAATTTCAATTTATTCAAGCTTTCTTTTCTTATCGTTTTCGTCCTTATTTTTATCTGAACTAGGATAAGTAATTGAAACTCAGCGGGAAACTTTTGAAGGCCTTCTGCAAGACCTTCCTAGACGTTTTTTTAAGCACTCATGCTCGCTAGCCATCTCAGGAAGGTCTTATGGAAGGCCTACCTACTCCATTCTACAAACATAGGCCTACAATGAGACCTGCTGAAGAAGGCCTCTAATCAGATCTGCTGAAGAAGGGAACGCAGAAGGCCTTGGCTGGCTAGGATATCGTGTGTAAAAAATGTTTGAGTATGGAGTGGGGTAGTAAGGTCTTGTGTCTGAGAAATAAGGTCTTCTATAAGCCCTGCTTACTACTTATGTTTCCGTTGGGTAAATTTGGCTTATTTTCAATACAAACAAAGTTTGTCATGCCTCTGTAAAGGCTGAAGGTTGCATTCTAATGTTAATGGGAGTGGAGAGGATTTTACATTAAAATGCAACCATGCAAACTGCTAGAATAATCATTTTGACAGTTTGAACAGCTGTTCAGGCGGTGTAAGGGATTTGCGGAGAAGGGAAAAAATGTTGTCGAGAGAAGATAAATTTAAGAAGATAAATTTAAATATGGAGTGAATAAATCAACAGGTTAGTGAGCTAAATTTAAATTTTTAGAGGAAGTTTCGTTATTAAGGGGCAAATTGGCGTATGGGCCAAGGATTTGCCAAGGTAGTGGGAGGGCAGGCCAGGCAGCAAAACATCAGCTTCCCACCAAGGAAGTAATAGATCGAGATGGAATTAAATTGTCGCAGGGAATTGAAAACATTTTAGGAGGTTAGCTTTTTTTGCAAGTAATACATCATTCAATTTATTTACATTGCGTGTTACTTAGTTTCTTTTCTATTCAAGATTTTGATTTCGATGTTTTCATGCTGTTAGTTTTATTATTATTTATTAGTTTCTTTATTCAGTCGGTTTTTATTTACATTATTTTATTTCTTTTTTGACAATGGCTTGTGGATGATTTAGATGGCGAATTCACGCCTCTATCGACCAAGCCTGGCAAATTTTAGATCTTGGCATTGCCGGCTCAGGCCAAAAGTCATTGACAAGTTTAAATACACAGTAATTATTGGCAAAATCCTAATTCTAGGGGGACATTTGTATAGGAGCCCTGTCATGCTACTGCTGTAAGATAAGACATACAATTTTTAAATGCGGTGCTCAATACTAAAAGAGAATCGCTGTTTATTCGTTTTTTAGAACACATTTTGTACTGCTTTACTCCAAAAATTAAGTCATTTACTTTTTGATGAAAACAAAGATCGAACTAAAGGTAGAAAAAAATATATATTGTACACAACTTTAATTTGATCCCAACTTTATCCAATCTTATTTTAATTAATTTTATTAAAAAAGTTTCATTCGAAGTATTTTGAAGTAAAAAAAAGAAAAATTTAACTGATGTTGGTAAAATGTGTTCATTTGTTTCTCTAATTTCATATTCCCTTAAGTTTCCCTGAGTAATTTTACATAAATGACATGAAACAACAAACGATAAAGAAAATAAAAGTAAATATAACCAGAAATAATAGATATTACCACAAAGCGTTCTTTCTGTTCACTCCTAGATACTTGCAACAACAATTTAATAATAAAATAGGACTGAATTTAATGAACAAAAAATGTTTTTCTCATAACAATTTTCATATTGTTTTAGAGAACAATTTGTACGAGTACGACTGCAAACTACAATGGCATATACATGCATACATACATACACAGAAAGAAAATCCACGTACTAAATTTATGTTTTTTTTAAAGTACATACTTAAATCAATCCTATATGGGATTATTTTCGAAAGTCTTGAACTTTTTGTTTCGTGCATAAGCGTGCGTTTGTAAAAGTTTCTTGCATGAACAACAACAACACTACAGAAGGAAAACATGAATTATTTTCATGTTTAAACAGTAAAATAAGAAGCAAAAATTCCCAAATTCCATTTGTTAAAATTATTAAATTAAATACATCGAATATACAAAGTAGAATTACGAAAACTATACACATAGACAATAATGGCTGTAGGAAAAATCGCAAAAAAAAATTAAAAATCGCCCAAAAGAACATGAAAAATGACCCAAAAAGTTATATATGAAGTTTTGCCAAAAAAAAAAACGAAAAAGGGCCCAAAAAAATGAAAAATGACCCAAAAAGCAAAAACGAATTTTTCCCCAAAAAAAAAAGAATGAAAAATTAACCAATTTGCAAAAAAGTGTTTATTATTCATATAAATTAGTTACATACAAATGTAAGTTTTATGTAAAAATTGCATTGTATCTTCAACAGCTGCTCGACAGTGTGGACAGTAATACTTATTTGAGCACGCCGCAAAAATATTGTGCACTCTTCAATAGTTAAATATTAATTAATCACTGCATAGTTATAATTGGCTGTAGGAAATATCGCCCAAAGAAAAATGGCCAAAAAAAAAAAAATTAAAAATCACCCAAAAAAAATTCCATGTAAAATTGGGCCTTAATTCATATGAAAACTGACCCAAAATTTTTGGGCTTTTTTTCGTTATTATTGGGTGATTTTTCGTTTTTTAAATATTATATGAAAAATAGCCCATTTTTTCGGGCCATCTTTATTTAATATAATTGTAATTTATTTAAAAATAAGTTTGTTGGTTTTTCTCTGGGTGTTTATATTAAATATATAACGAAAACACTTTTGGGCGCAAGGATTTTCTCCTCAAGGATATAATATATACCGGCTGCGCTAACTTAAGCTTCTCTTCAAAGCCGGCCTTCGACCGGGCGCATGGATTTTCTCCTCTATGGTATAACAAACACCGTCTTCGCTAACTAAAGCTTCTCTGTATAGCCGGCCTTCGGCCGGGCGCAAGGATTTTCTCCTCTATGGCATAACAAACACCGGCTTCGCTCACTAAAGCTTCTCTGTATAGCCGGCCTTCGGCCGGGCGCAAGGATTTCCCCTCTATGGTATAACAAACACCGGCTTCGCTAACTAAAGCTTCTCTGCGTATATGGCCTTCGTTCGAAAACAAGGCAGATTTTAGAAGCTTTACTTAGCGAAACCGGTACTTGTTCTACCATAGAGGAGAAAAACCTTGCGCCCGGCCGAAGGCCGCCTATGCAGAGAAGCTTAGCGAAGTTTGCGCAGCCGGTATTACTGTCCTTACTGCCGGGCAGCTGTTGAAGATAGAATGCAATTTTTTACATAAAACTTACACTTGTATGGAACTAAATTTATATGAATAATAACCACTTTTTTGCAAATTGGGTAATTTTTAATTTTTTTTCGGAAAAATTCTTTTTTGCTTTTTGGGTCATTTTTCATTTTTTTTTTGGGCCCTTTTTCGTTTTTGTTGGGCAAAATTTCATATTTAACTTTTTGGGTCATTTTTCATGTTATTTTGGGCGATTCTTCATTTGGGCGATTTTTCATTTTTTTTTTTTTTTGCCATTTTTCTTTGGGCGATATTTCCTACAGCCTTATAATTAATTACTCAATACAGAATATAGTTTTTTGCAAGGCAAGGCATGCCATAACGTTCAGTGTCGTAGTGTCCATGGGCACTGTGACACTTTTGAAAATGTCATAAGAGAAGTGTTTTGTATTATTCCTAAATAAATGCATATGTTGTCTTTGAAGATACCTGTCACTGTTATTTCGCACTCAAACCAACTTGATTCTGCATGAAATTCACGTTGTTTCAACTTGAAATAGCTTTCATTCAACGTGATTCGGATTGTTATTTTTACTTTACTGCAATATTAAATTAACATGAATTATAGTTATCTTAATAGAAAAAAAGTTGTTTGCAAATTATTATAAAATCATGTTAAATTAACGAATGTTTTCGACGAATGTACATTGATTTTTTTCTGTGTATATCGGGTATGCTACTGGTGTCTTATAATTCTGAGTTCTTCTGTAAACAAAGAGGTGGAAGCAAATAATAATATTCTCTCTCTCTGAGTTCTAAGGTATTTCATTGTTTAGGTTAGAACCACTCTAACTTTCAGGTTATTTCAAGTACGAGTTCGGGATTAAACCAATTTACAAATTTTTGAATCATGTTTAGTTTAAGATAATAATGTATCCCACTTTTACTTAAGTTAACCCCGCTTTTGGAATTTTTTAAGTTCGTTGCACTTTAAAAATCCGTAATTGAATCAAGCATTCTGTACTTGATTTAAGGGAATCCGTTCTTACCGTATATACTGATGCGCCCGTCTAGGCCCGCTTTAGCCGACCGTAAATGTAATGTAATTCAATGTAACGTACGGTACATTGTACAAAAATTATTTTGCAAATGTGCATACACAAAACAAGGCTTTTATACCATTTAAAACCTTTTTTATGTTGTATTTTATGTTATTTTGTCAAAAGTCCACAGATATTATTACTAAAAAAGAGTGAACACAAGCATCCCTATTTTCTATACGGTTAAGTGACATTACAGTTAGCATTTGCATTGCTTTCCATATAATAGAAGCAATCAGCTGTTACCACTACATTTACACATCTACATTAACGGTCGTCTAGGCCGGCTTTTAGGCTTCATTTAAGTACAAATGGATTGATTTTCCTTTTCAGTGTACTTGTTACATTTTAACAGGCAGTTTGCTTCTCTTAGCATTCTAAATTTAACAAGCTGTAGTCTGGTTTTTAGGCCATTGTATTTTGTATTTTCTACCCCTTTTATCTGAACAGAAATATTTTTATATTGAAACATGTCTGTTTGCTTGCTGAAGGCAACATTCAGATTGTTTGAATTTTCTTCAGGTAAATATGAGAGAATAATTAAGCCCAGCAAAATATTTTTATTAAAGGAATTTAAATTTTTTAATTAAAATTAACTTGAAAATTTTACTGGGATTAATGACAGAGTTTGTTGCTTTTCTGCAGTTAAAAACATTCAAATATTTCTTATATTGTTTTGCCGTTAATGTGGAACTGAGTTTTTAATAAAATTAGATAAACAAAGGTACAGAGAATCTTTACTTTATCTTTCTTTTGTGTTATTGTTTTAGGCTCTTTTTAATCAATTTAATTATGTTAAGTTTGTGTATTTTTCCACCTTCCTCCCATCAATAATAACAGTCACCTTATGCGTTTAATTTTGTTTCTGTCTAGAATTAAATTTTAACGAAAAGGTAGCCCGAAATCAACAACTGATTTCATTTATACAAAACTTTTATTTAATATATTTTTCACTACAGAAATTTAACAGGTAATGTTCGGTTATTGGATGCCATGTCTGTTGCCACTTCCCTTGGACTTTTATAATCGCATGTTAGTAAAAAAAAGCACGCTAACTCAGACGTCTGTGTAAAGAATCCCAAGATATTTGGCGTGATCACAATGCGGAACATTTATTGTGTTAAGGGTAGCGGTATGACAATTTCCCCTGCTAAGAGAAAATGTTACATGTCTACTTTTCAACTCAATTACATTTTTTCTTCAGCTATTCAGCCATGTTTCCAGTCGCCTACGATAATTATCTAGCTCTCTTGTTGCTACGTATTGATATGTGTGTTAGTTTAGGATGACGGTAACGTCAACTTGCTATCTGTATATATTAAATAGAGAATAGGCCCAAGAACACTGCCCTGAGGAACACCAGCTTTAATTGCATATTCATCAGAAACGTTTTCACAATGTTTGACTCTGAACCAGCGATTAGAAAGATTCGATTGCAGCAAATCATGTGTGTTTTTAGTTAAAAAAAATTTTCAAATTTTGTTTATAAGGCCTTTAAGCCAAACTTTGACGAACGCGTGTGCTACATCAATGAATAGAGCTGAGCAGTATGTTTTGAGCTCTAAAGACTTCATGATCTTGCTCAATGGTAAAATGTTGTTCACGGAAACCAAACTGTAGGACGGGGATGATGTTTCTGTCAGTAAGCATTGGTACTATTTTTTTTTTTGTAGCGTTTTTTTCGAAAACTTTCGACACACAGATACGTAAACCGATTCCCTTGTATGACGATGCTAATGTTAGGTCTTGTCCAGGCTTTGGTATCATTATAATTTGGCATATTTTCCCACTTTTCGGAACAACACCAAATGTTAAAATTACATTGAATATTAAGGTGAGTACAGCTATTACGACGGAAGGAAAATTCAGAATCATCGATGGTGTTACTAAGTTGTACCCGGGTGCCTTTTTGGGGTTAATGCAATCTTTTATAACAGTATAAGGGCCATTATTACAACTTGAAGTTAGCTAAAGTTAAGATTAAATTGACAGATAATAATGTGTTATCTGTCAAAAAGCGTCTGTTAACTGTCGGATAACAGCTAACGCCAAGTTATAATAATGGCCCTAAATATATTCTTGACTTATTGAGATCACTTCAGAGTGCAGACCAGATTGAGGAAGCACAAAGTCATTTGTTGGGGTCATTGGCTGGAACATAGAAGTGAACGGGAACCGTGATGAGGAGAATTTTCGCCAGGCTTTGGTAGGACGTTAACTTAGGACTTGGAATAAGATTTGATAAATTATTGTTAGTTTATATTTAATATTTAAAGATTCATTAAATAAATAAAACAATTTTACTTTAACGGTGCCAAAAGAAAAAAAAAATTATTGAAGGAATATCTTTTTTTTTTAAATCTAATAAAAATACAATTTTAATAATTCTGAAAGGAATTTAAGATTCGGCCAAGCCGATTTAAGCCAACTTACTTATTTTGTTCTCCTGTGTCCTTTTCCAATTACAACTTTTTCGATTTCACAGCATGAAAAACAAGCAATGTGTAAATCTTTATTGAACAAATAAACAAATGGAATACAAAAAATAGATAAACATAAAAAGAGAGCGAAAGTGAACATTTAAATATTACAAGAAAATAAATATAAATTTCCATTTAGGCCAACTTACAATTACAAATTAAAAGTACATTAACGATAAGACTCTGAAACAAATTTCTCGACAGCAAATGACTTATAAACATACACACACATAGACACATACACAACACCTACAAAAAAACCTGTAGGCATTCAAATACATTCATGTACTTACACAAGTAACTATTAACCTGGATAGTATTACGATAAACAAACTCCCTTAACCAGAAGAACTACCACCAAAAAGCTAAAGGAACAAGCCAAAAGGAAAACCCGAACAGTTTTAAAGTCCTCTTATTGTCAGTGATAACGTTGATAAGTCGGAAGAAACACAGTTACAACAGATTTACAAGGAGTCCTTTTTTAAACAGTTTATGTGTGTGTGGGTATGTTTGTATTTTTATTTTTTTTAATGTGTAGGAAAACAGTTACCGATATGCGGGTCAAGTTGTTGTTGTCATTTATTTTATTGCAAGTGTAATTCATTTTATATTTTGTGTGCCCTTTTACATTCGCTTTCTTTACGAAAATTTAAAAATGCGATAACCAGTACATCAATAACGCGGGTTTTTTCAATTTACAATTAATGGAACAGTTACTGTTTTGCTCTTTAAGATTCAATTTATTGATTATTTTTCGAGAATAAATATAGTCGCAAGAGCTTTACTTAAAGGTATTTCTGGTGTCGAAATTCTTGTTCTTGGTTTTAAAATGAAATAACTTCAATATTTAGCACTGATTTTTTTGTTACAAATTTTTTTTATTATTCGAAGTAGTTTATATACATGTAAAGATTATGATGGCTAATATAAAAAGGCCTTAACTCAGTTTTATTTAAATAGCTATTTTTGCTTATTTTGATAGACAAATACCAAGGCTATAGTTAAGAATATGTTGCACATTTTTATCAAAATTGAATTAAAAAATTTATACATCATAAATTTAAGCGGATTTTATTTACTTTAAAAATTTTGGTGGGCCTTAGGCTTTGCTTTCTTGTGATATTAAGCTCTAGACAGGCATTTTAACATTCATTTTTAAAAACGCCTTTTTGTATCGAGTTGCTGTCCGATGTCGTATACTTTTTTAACAAACCATAGTGTCTGGGTTTTTTTCCATTCCGTTCGAATTTGGAGATTGTGAAAGCCAAGTAAAAAGTATAACGTCGCACATTGGGTTGAAACATGGATAAACTAAGGATTAATATCGATATAAATCTTTATTCATGGCTTTTCTATGGCTTCATAATCCATTGGTGACTTTTTAATCCAACATCAAATACTGGGTGCCTTTAAGGCCATGTCAGATCCTTCTCCCCTAATGTCCAATTTTTTGCACGTGACAAGAAAATCTAAAACGTTGAATGTCTAGCTTAAAATATACTCACTTTTTTCATTAAATCAAGTCGAACACAATACGAAACAACGTGTAGTCAAAGAATGCTTAAGAAGCAAACAAAATATCTTTACTCTAATAATATTATGGCCTTGACGCCCTATGTTCTTCGTAAACTTTTTATTTAAGTATCATGTAAAATTTTCTTTTTTTTTGTTTAAATTTTACTACATATGTACGTATATTTAAGTAAATAAAGGACATATATATAATAATATTATGTTAGCGCCATTTGTAAAATAATTTTGAATCAGTTGTGTCGTTCGTTTTAAATATGCCATCAAACTATTTGGTAGTGAGCGGTTAAACAATTTAATGTACAATTCCCATAAAAAAAAAGTTTAAAGAAATTAAAAAATAGGTTTATGTGCAAATGCAAAATATCATAGCTCTTTTGAAAAATCCAACAACAAAACACACAGGGTTTTTCGTAAGATTTTATAAAAGTGTTGCGATGTTTTGCATTTGCTCTTTTGCACGCCTAATATTGAGCTCCGCCACAAAATAAAACAAGTTAGAGTGCTATATTCGGCTGTGCCGAATCTTTGATACCCTCCACCGACAGATCGAATGTTTAAGGAGTAATATCTGTATGATGTATATTTATTAATATTATCTTAAACTGTGACGATTTGTTATTAATTATGGATTTAGGCGACTAAACTGTTTTCCGGTAGTAGGGTTTATATGGGGCCTAGGGTAAATTATGTACCGATCTTCACGAAATTTCACAGTCTTTTTCCCAGTTCTATAAAACTTTGATGTACCAAATTTTGTTTTGATAGCATTATTTTTTACGGATTTAGGCGTACTAAACTGTTTTCCGGGAGTAGGGTTTATATGGGGCCCAGGGTAAATTATGGACCGATCTTCACGAAATTACACAATTTTATTTCTTGTCCAATAAAACTTTGATGTACCAAATTTTGTTATGATAGCATTATTTTTTACGTTTTTAGGCGTACTAAGTTGTTTTCCGGGAGTAAAGTTTATATGGGGCCTATGGTAAATTATGAACCGATCTTCACGAAATTTCAAAGATTTATTTTTAGTTCTATAAAACTTTGATGTACCAAATTTTGTTATGATAGCATTATTTTTTACGTTTTTAGGCGTACTAAGTTGTTTTCCGGAAGTAGGTTTTATATGGGGCCTATGGTAAATTATGGACCGATCTTCACGAAACTGAACAGTTTAATTTCTAGTCCTATGTAACTGTGACTTGCCAAAATTTGTAATGATAGCATTGTTAGTTAGGGTTTTAGGCTTAATATACTGTTTTCCGGGAGTAGGGCTTATATGGGGCCTAGGGTAAATTATTGACGGATTTTCACGAAATTTCACAGCGTGATTTCCAGTTAAATAAAACGAATTGTTGCGAAATCTTATATCATTCTGTGCATTTTTCCACCATTTATGTTAGTTTTTGTAACAAAATTATCAATTTTTTTTAGGTGGTGGTTCCACATTTTGATTCATAGCTCAGATCCTATTGAACCGATTTTGCTGAATTTCAATCCCAAACTGCTTAGGATAACTACAAGCAATTTGACACCAAGTTTGTTGATTTCTTTTGAGTTTTTCGAAAGTGAGCGTGTTTTTAACAGACGGACAGACGGACATGGCTAAATCAACTTAAAATTACTCAAGGACCCAGAATATATCTACTTTATAGGGTCTGAGATGAATAGTAAAAAAGTTTCACACGGAATGACAAACTGAATATACCCTCTTCACAACTAATTGTGGTGGAGGGTATAAAAACGATGCAAAAAATATTTTAATTTATTTTTTATTGTTATGACAGTTTTGAAAGGTGATATATCATAATACGATCACTTCTTCATTTATTTTGATTAACATGATAAGAATTAAGAGATAAATATTATGATGTATTATTAAGAATATATTTCGTCATAATATGATTCAATAATAATCGTAATATGGTGACTACAATCATGAATCTTATCATAATATGTTTACCACAACCATCACTCCAAAACTAATGGCTGAATCAAAGAATTATATAAAAAAGACTTTAATATGGCGTTATTTAAAATTTGTTGGCGGTTTTCAAACAAACCCGAGTTCGTCGTTCCAAAGTTACGATTTATATACATATATGGAGCAGCCACTTCAAAAATCTCATATTTTATAAAAAAAAAATTTTAAAACAACTTTACCATAGAATTTGAAATAATTATGATTTTTGACCTCAGGTGATTATAGCGGTTAAAAAAAATATAGTGTTTATTCAGGGAATTTTTGCTTGTTGCAACTGTAATCATAATGCAGCTAACATTTATTTATTTTGTTTAAATGAAAGGAAGCTATGTATGTGTATGTTCTACATTGAGATTCTGTAGTGCAGTTTCCCTCGATCCTGTGAAGAACATATGGCCTTAATAAATCTTTTAAACATAACCAATGACTGCCAGCCGTCCGCCATTGAGGTAAGTGGTAAACGACAAAGATTTCTGAAGAGATAGTCTGGTTACAATCGAAACTTGTGAAATCAATGTGTTCGCGAACGTGAGTTTGATTCCCCGGTCAGTCAAAAATGAAAAATTATCAATAAATTTTAATTCATTTCATGTTGTCAAATTCCTTTCTTCATAAAAAAAATTTAATGAAAATTAAATTTAATGAACTATAGCCTGATTAAAATATGAAATTTTGGATTAAAAACCATACACAGTTCAATAACATAACCACAAACCTAATTATTTTAAACATATATCTAGTTTACGACAACGCCTTCACTTGCCCCAAACTTGGGCCATGCTGGTTACCTCAGCATTTATATGTCTTCTCCGTGCGTATTCCAATTTATGGCAGTTCTGGTGATGTCGTTAAACCGTTTTTTTTAGAGCGTATGATTTACAGCAATTCACACTTTTTCAAACTCGCGACTGACGGCGATAGTGGATTTTACATTTGCATAAATTATCTTAATTTTTGCGCTCAAAGATAATATGGATGATCTACCTAGACGAGCAAACGTTTGGCGAGTTCTTTGTAAACAGTTATCGGTTTGCTCCCCTAACCTCCGTTTGCGGATAAGATACTCACTAGGTAGCAGACTTCACGAACATTCTCAATTTCGTCCATTTCAATTACAAATAATACCTAGGACGTCGCATTTTTACGTCGAGTTTTTGCCTTTGCGACATTTATCCTTAGACCAGCCGATTCCGAAGCCATCGTTGTGTTACGTAAGCTTGTTGCAGGTCCGAGAAACTAATAGCCATGAGGCAGATATCAGCCGCGTAATCTAGATTGTGAAAGCCAAAGCCTGCTCAGTAACCTGCCATGTCAATTCCTGCAAAATGCGTTACGACAAGAGGAATGTAAAATGCTAGAGTCGAATGATTTTATAAAATCTCTTCATAGACTTATTTCGTAAGACTTTCGAATATGTATGTACATACATATATTAACATTAATATGGGCATTTCCACCGAAAGGTCCACCGCAACAAAAAAATTATAAGTTCTTGAAAATACTTTGTTTTATCATATTTTAACAGGAAAATAAACAAATTTAATAAAAGTAAAACAATTTTATATTTATTTATAACCCATTTCAAGATTTATGAATGCAAAGTTGAACAAGTGCAACTTTTCTTATTTGGATATTTCTATTGTACGTTTTGCTATGATAAAAGTTCTTTAAGAGAGACATTATGCATTGACTTTTTCTCTCTAAAACCTTTCGGAAGGTACAAAGAGTCAAAATAGAATGCACAAGAAACTATGCAATTGCAAATAACTGTAATTTTTTCTTTGTATTATATCATAATTCGATGTCATGTGCGACATTGAAAAACATCATTTTCTATCAATGCGTCGAAAGTAAAAGTAGAAAGCTGATCAAATTACCAGGCCAAACAGAGATATTTTATAATATTAAAAAAAAAAAAAATTTATTTAAAATAGCAAGATTTGTGATCTTGGTACCTTTATAAAGTTGTTCACGTGCGACATCGTAAGTGTGAAAATTAATAATTTGAAAATAATTTTTTTTTATATATGTAAATGATTTATTTATGTTAATATATACATTTCAATCATTTAAATCTAGATGAGCAAAAAAAGCACTAAATTCAAAAACAAAGCCATATTCTAGCCATTAACAATGATATACGATACGATGAAATTAGACTTTAAATGACGATGCTATATATATGCATATAAAACAAAAAGGGCTGTAATTTAGGGCTTGGCAAAAAAAATTTTTTTAAAGTTTTTCAAACTTAATAAATATACCTTTTATTTTAGGGCGTGACTGATGAAAATATAATTGCTTGTATTGGCTTCTACCTGATTTAATGAAGTATGTGTGTGGAAAAGAAAAAAGGGGCTTAATTTGTAGGCGTGTTATAAAAGTGGGCATATTAAAATCTATACATACGTAGTTTTAGAAGGACTTTATTGGCACGTAAAACAAATTGGACATTTGAGGGAAGGACCCGAGATGGCATAAGTGGCGCCCAGAATTTGAGGTCGGATTAAAAAGTCACTAACGACAAAAATGAAGCCACTATCAAGCCATGAAAAACGATATGCAATATGATGAGAGCAGATTTTAAATGGCAGCGCTAAATATAAAAAACCAAAAGGGCTGTATTTTGGGGCGTGGCAAAAAAAAATGTTTCCTGTGTTAGGAACTTCATTGACATATCTTTCATTCTAGGGGGTGACTGGCACAACTTTTTTTTTGTATGGAGGTCGACGCGGTCTAATCAACATATATATCATGATGGAAAAAAATGTCATGTGCGACAGATCACGTGCGACAGCGATTAAAGCTAAATAAAAAAAAAAGTATACATTATTTTTATTTAAAATCACAGCCATATTTAGGAGAGATGAGTGCATAACATTCAGGTTTCGCTGAAACCGGCATTCGAAAAAATGGCCACAAAAACCACTTCTGTTTTCGTCACGTGCAAATGCCTTGTTTTTTTACAATTTTCTTGAAAACGAAACAATTTATCAAAATGAACAATAGCACCAATTATAGGGCTAATTAAAAGCTATTACTTGAATCTATTGCCAAAATAAATATACGTTTCATTTTGACTTTTTTTTAACTTTAAATGTGTACGATGGTCACGTTCGACATGATGGAAATGCCCATATGAAAACATGATTGTTGTTTTAAATTTAAATTAAAAATATTTATAGTACAATTAACCGATAATTTAATTTAATCATAATAGCGATAAGGAAATCTGTCAATTATGTAAAGGTTAGTCCAACCATAATTGCAAGTCACACCTTAACGTCAACTTTTTTGTCCAACTTGATTAGACATTTATTTCTTGGTCTGTATAATCGACTAAATGTGTCCACAATCGGGAGTATTGTGCGATAATTTAAGCAAACCGGGCCTGTAGCAAATGTTCGCCTAGTTCGCTGGCGGCGTCATCTTCGAATACGAGGGCTGCCAAGCAGTTACCGAGAATAGTGTTCACTATCGCAGCATGATAACGGACTTCTTGTTGCCAAAATTGAGGATATGGACCTGGACGAAATGTTGTTCCAACAGAATTGTGCCATTTGCCACACAGTGAACGACACAATGGATCTTTTACGCGAGAATTTCAATGGCCGTGTGAGCTCACGTCAAGGCGATGCATATTGGCGTCACGGTCATGTGATTTGACATCGTTCGATCTTTTTCTTTGGCGATATTTAAAAGAAAAAGTGTATGTCAATAAGCCAAGAACAATTCAAGAGATAAAGAATGAACTAAATCGACACTTTAACGACAATGAACCCCAATTATTTCTCAGAGTCATTGAGAATATTGACATTCGGATAGAGGAATGTGTGGCGAGAATTTTGTTTCAAACATAATTGTCATAGATCCTTCTATAATAATAAATAATATTAAGATAATTCTCTGAAAACCTTTTGTTTTATTTACAATTAACACCGTTCGTTTTGGTTGGACCACCCTGTTTTTTTAAATTCAAAAGGATACAAAGTCATTTGAATTTCTTTAATAAAATACCGTTCAGATTATGTTGCACATTTCGTAAGTAAAATCTCCACTATCTGAAATTCTTTTGAAAGCAATTTGAGTTTTCTTTTATTATTTTTGTTAAATAATACCACATGTCCTGGTATGACTTTGTTAAGTGTTCTTTAATCTGAGCAGTATGTCAACATGCTGATAAACCACACTTTACATGTTGGGCTTTAACCAAAATCTAATTAAAGTTGTAACAAGTCGAATACTAATCTTAGCTATACATATAGATAAAAGAAAATGCATGTATGTATATACTCGAATGTTACATATGTAACTTGCATATGTATGTATCTGTTTTAGTTGCATTCAATCCACTGCATGTATACATACGTATTTGTATGTATAATGGTTATAGAAACAAAGGCAGCAATCTTAGTTTTTGTAGTTTCTCTAATAGACAACAAAAAATCTATATCTCCATAGATATTCGAATTGGTAATATGATATTTTGCAGTTTGATACAAATCAATTAGAAAAAGATATAAAAAACTGGATAGCCAAATCCATTTTGAAGTTTAGTAGTTAAACCCAAAAGTCAAAGATTGTTATGTTTCTTTTAACCACACAGTAAAAATTTAAAATTGATTTTAATAACCAAATTCGTTTAATTAACTTCGCTACTCATGAGGACCCAGAATATATTTACTATGCAGGGTCTAAGAGGCATTTTTGCCTAGCCCATTTATAATGCCCCCTATAGTGTAGTGCCTATAAGGTCGCCATTTGTTTTTCAATATTAAATATACCATTGTAAATGGTTTAAGAGACTTAAATTAAGACAGCTATATTTCTCAGATTAGATTAAAATATAAACACAAAAATCAATATTTTTTTTACTTTCTCGTTGTTCTCAATAAAAACGGTAACTATTGGGGGATTCACAAGGAGTGTTATCTAGTCATATCGTCATAATGTCCAAAATAATGTTTTACAATTGTTTTAAAAATATTTTGTTGAGCTTGAAACAAAATAAAAATTGTAATGCTTTGTTCATTGATTCGTCATAACAGTACAATAGAAATTTAAATTATAAGCGGTTGTCCACAGCAGTCATATATGTCTTGTAATAAGTTTAAGACATATGACTTTACAACTTTATGACTACCTTATGAATCCCCCATATGTATATCAAAAAGTTTTTTTTTTTTTTTATGTTTTTTTTCACACATTGAAAATTTTAAAATCTGTAATAATAGGGATCACTTAAAAGGTAATAATTAAAAACGTCGGCCGAAGATGGTTGAGAAACTCGCAGTCCTTGCGTTTTAGCCTTTGAATTACCCTGTGGTTAGGTGCGGTCAAAATTATAAAAATAATGTGGTTGATTTAAACAGTGTCAGTTTTTAATTTATTTGACAAATATCAAAAATTAGCCTTGAAGTAGGCTAATTTTTGTCGTTGTTCGAAAGCCCAAATAATTTTATTAAAAACTAATAGAGAAAGTTGCTGACTTTCCGGCATTCCTGCAGTCCAAGTAGGCTGTTCAATATACAGTACTGTCATTGTTGCCATACTTTTTTTACAAAAACTGACAATTTCCAAAAAAAATCTGTTTTTGTTGAAAAAAAACTGCGCCTTAAAAATATTAAAAATAAAATGATAAAACCATATTTGTTTTTTAATACCCTCCATCACAATTAGTTGTGAAGAGGGTATATTAAGTTTGTCATTCCGTGTGAAACTTTTTTATTATTCATCTCAGACCCTATAAAGTATATATATTCTGCGTCCTTGAGTAATTTTAAGTCGATTTAGCCATGTCCGTCCGTCTGTCCGTCTGTTGAAATTAAGCTCACTTTCGAAAAACTCAAAAGAAATAAACAAACTTGGTGGCAAATTGCTTGTAGTTAACCTAAGCAGTTTGGGATTGAAATCCAGCAAAATCGGTTCAATAGGATCTGAGCTATGAATCAAAATGTGGAACCACCACCTAAAAAAAATTGATAATTTTGTTACAAAAACTAACATAAATGGTGGAAAAATGCACAGAATGATATAAGATTTCGCAACAGTTCGTTTTATTTAACTGGAAATCACGCTGTAAAATTTCTTGAATATCCGTCCATGATTTACCCTAGGCCCCATATAAGCCCTACTCCCGGAAAACAGTATAGTAAGCCTAAAACCCTAACTAACAATGCTATCATAACAAATTTTGGCACGTCACAGTTAAATAGGACTAGAAATGAAACTATTAAGTTTCGTGAAGAGCGGTCCATAATTTACCATAGGCCCCATATAAAACCTACTTCCAGAAAACAGTTTAGTACGCCTAAATCCGTAAAAAATAATGCTATCATAACAAAATTTGGTACATCAAAATTTTTTAGAACTAAAAATAAGACTGTGAAATTTCGTGGAGATCCATAATTTACCATAGGCCCTTTATAAACCTTACTCCCGGAAAACAGCTTAGTACGCCTAAAAACATAAAAAAGAATGCAATCATAACAAAATTTGGTACATCACAGTTTTATTGAACGAGAAATAAGACTTTAAAATTTTGTGAAGAACGGTCCATCATTTAGGCCCCATATAAAACTTTCTCCCGGAAAACAGCTTAATAAACCTAAATACGTAAAAAATAATGATATCATAACAAAATTTGGAACATATAAGTTTTATAGGACTAGAAATAAGACTGTGAAATTTCGTGAAGATCAGTTCATAATTTACCCTAGGCCCCATATAAACCTTACTCCCGGAAAACAGCTTAGTACGCCTAAAAACGTAAAAACTAACGCTATCATAACAATATTTGATACATCACAGTTTTATAGAACTAGAAATGACACTGTGAAATTTGGTGAAGATCGGTGCATAACTTACCATAGGCCTCATATAAAGCCCACTCTGGTAAAATAATTAAATACGCGGTGAACTTTCTTCCAGTTTAGCTTCATATGGCAAGAAAAAATGTTATGCAATTTTGTGATATACGGTCCATAATTTTCCTTAGGTTCCATTATAGCAGCCTTCTGAAATTTACTGCAAACGCTTAAACTAATTGCACCGCTGTATTGAAATTTATGTTTTTGTAATACCAGAAATCGTTCTGCAGAATTTGGGATGATTGGTTCATAGCTTACCATGGCTTTTATATAATTTGTTCTCTTGAAAATCATTTAAGTTCATCTTAAACTGATATTCTACTCAAACTTTTTAAAATTGATTCTGATTGTCGATCAATAATTTTATATAGGTCTAAACCGCAACAAATTTTAATGCAGATGTCTGTTTTTACAAAGATTATAATAATAAATAGACATCATACAGATATTACTCCTAAAACATTCGAAGTGTCGGTGGAGGGTATCAAAGATTCGGCACAGCCGAATATAGCACTCTAACTTGTTTTTTTTTATCATATGGGCATTTCCTGTGGTCACGAACGTAAGCTTTTGATGTACAAATAATATAGAACACAAAACTTTTCCAAGCCTTTTTTTTTGCGATTCGATAGCATTTGGATAGCTCTATGTTTAGTGCAAAAGATGGATTTCATCGAGTTTAAGTATTCATAATGATAGTTATAAACACAAACGTACGCAAAATAGAAGTTAACTTTGGCTGACAGTAGTGAAATGTAAAAATCTGCGTAACGGAACGAATATTCAAAATTGGTTAATTTATTTTAAAAGTGTATTAGTGTAGGTCTCCAGCCAGTATTTACACAATAAAATATCTGAATTGGTTTTTATTTAATTGGCTTATCTACCGGTCGCGAACGTACGATTTTTCCATATGTTTTGTTTTATTATTATCACCATGCATTTTCTCATAAATATCTTAAAATTTCCTTAACAAAAAACTTAATCCTTAATTGACAATTGATTGTAATGGAGAGATTATTAGGGTATTTATTCGGTTAACTGTTTACCGATTAATTACTACCCAATTAACTGATCGGTTAATTTAAAATTGGCTTTTTATCGATTAATTAAATTAAATGATTAATTAATGATAAACTTCAGTCGATTAACCGAATAACCGCTGTAACACAAACGTCGGTTGCAAATCAAATCGCTTTTAAAACACAATCTACAGTGCAACCATTAACAATTTTACAATGTTTTCCGTACCAAAATTCACAAAAAAAGTTCCCAAAGTGCACCAAAAAAGTTGTGTTTAGAATTTATTTTTTTATACAATATATTTCCTTCTGTAAGTACAATTTTAAAATACAGTACAAAAATAGAAATAAAGGCATTCGGAAATGAACTTTTACGATAGTAACGCAAAAACAGAATTAATCCAAACAATTAGAATTGTTAACAATTTTAAAAAATAAAACAGGATTAAAATGGTATAATGGAAGATTTTATATGCTAAGAGAAATCCAGAAAAAAGACTGAGAATTTAGATATTCTGTTATATGGGTTGCTTAAGATTTCGCCAACATCTATGATAATGAAAGAAATTTTACAAAGTCAAAATTTATCAAAACTAAAGAAAGGAGTCGCTTAAATCCATTATATTTTAACCAAATTATTTATCTAAAAGATTATTTTATAAGATCTTTGTAATCGATTTAAATTACTAACAAGTAAGAAAGTATAGTCGGTCAAGCCCGACCGTAAAATACCCTACACCACAGTATTTAAAAACAAATTTTCGAGAGTGTATGGCTATATGAATAGGGATCTATCTATGTTTTAAATTTCGTTAAAATCGGTTTGATAGTTTCTGAGAGGAAAATATTGCCCCCAATCTCCCCTCGCGGTCCTATTTTTATAAAAATGGGTAGCTTATGTGTCCGTACAAATATGGATCTATCTATGTTTTGAATTTCATTAAAATCGGTTTGATAGTGCCAATATGAACTTGTGTGCAAATTTTATTAAATTATCTCCAAAATTGGGCACAAGGTTACATGGACAGCCTGCCAGCCAGCCGGACGGACATCGTTAGATCAACTCAGAAGTAATTCTGAGTCGATCGGTATACCTTAAGGTGGGTCGAGGACCAATATTTTAAGGTGTTACACAGATCAGCAAAAATGCAATATACTCTCTCCACTATTGTGGTGTGGGTATAATAAAATTATCTCAAAGTTTATTTTGTAATAAATACATAATCGGCCTTGTTCTGGAAATCGAAATCACGTAAAATTGAAAACAAACTAGTTTTTAATTCTATCCTGTGTTGAAAATTGATAAAATCATTTCATTTTCATTACCTCATACTTTGAGGACAACATATCTTTAACAAAACTTCTTTTGAAATCAGGAAAAGCTACGTTTATTTAAAAAAATTTAACTTAAAATCTCCATTGATTTCAATTTCACGTGATTTCGATTTACAGAACGTGGCCGATATGTATTAATTAAAAAATATGTATTACAGAGTTATGAATTATTATTTTTTTTTGCTCGTTTTAGTTCACATATTGTTATGTTATTGTTCTTTTTTTTACTACTAAACTGCAAATAATAAATAATTTTTCATTTTTTTTTATTGAATTACCTAATTTCAAAAAAATTCTTTATTAATCGGTTAACCGATCAATTACAAAAATAACCAATTATTAACCGATTAAACGAAAACCTCGGTTAGTTAATCGAGCGATTAACCGATTAAATCAAAAGCCCGTTTAAATGAATACCCTAGAGATTATGATGAAAGAGTGCCAAGATAACATATATTTTGCATGTAAAATAATTATATAAAAATGTCTTTAGAAGTAGCTTCAAAAGAAAATATAAAATTTTCCATTTTCCAGCCCAATTTCCTCAAGTAAAACAGCCGAGATATGCTATGAAAGTAAAGTTTGCTAAAAACCGTAAAAAGGTGAAACCGCGGTTTCGGTTTTAAAATGATTAAAACCGGTCGGTTTTGGTTCGGTTTTCGGTTTTGAATATATCAAAGATAAACTTCATACATAAACATACATATTTTTTTGTATGTAATACATGTTTTTATTTGTTTCAATTCAGGTACTTTTATTTACCCTTAAGTGTATTCCTGGGCTTGGCCAGGCATTTTTTTGACTTTTTCCAGTTTTTTTTATATAATTATTATGTATATTAGAACGAAACTTTATGTATTCCTCAATCAAAGTGTTTTTATAAGAAAATGAGAAAAAAGTGGAAATTTAAACATCGTGGGCGCCGCAATTGGCCAAATGAAAATTGTGTGCATATTGTATCCACCTGGGCCTGGCAAGGCTCTTCCCTGTTATATATGTATTGTTTTTCGAAGAATTATTCTATTTCCCAACAAAATGTGGCTGCTATAGCCATAAAACTCCATACATATAAAAGTAATCCCAGCCTTGTCCGTGGTCCCAGTCAGGCCCAGGTGGTAGTTTGTGCCACACAAATTAGGTATCTATTTAAGAGTAAAAAGGTAACATTTGTTCTTCTTAGTACTTATTTTGAATTTTAAGAATTTTGAAATAACTTGTCATTGTTGCAGGCTGACATATATAAAGTTTTTGTATATGAAGCACGAGTTTTATGTATAATTTTCAATTTCTTCAAGCATAAATATATTGTTAAAGTAAAAACTATAACCGGGGTTTTTTTGTCGGTTTTCGGTTTAGATTTTTAGGCATTTAAAACCGCGGTTTCGATTTCGATTAAAACCGAACAGCAATCCCTATATGAAACCATTCTATTATAAAAACATAGACTTTTTTATAATAATAAACAATAAAAGACGATGATTATCAACATTTAATTTTTACATCCTAGATGACCATTCTGAGGAAATGCCCATATATTATTTGTGACTATACTATAATAAAGTGTTTCGTTCCTAAGTTAACGGTAATAATCTCAAGTCATTGGCTCTAGAAATGGAGCTATATGTAGATTTTATAGATAAATAAATACATAAAATTTAAAGTAATAGTAAATTATTTGCTTACACATTTTAATTGTACACATTTTTATTGAGCTAAATCTCCATATCTATTGCTGCATTAGAATAAACGTTTATGTGTTGCTTTTTAAAGGGAGTAAAACTGTTGCATTAGAACAAACGATCGTTAATCATAATGTTATTAATATGTCTTTGTATAGTTCGAATAAAATTGATAAAACTGCAGTGATTAAAAAAAAACGGTTTTTTAAAAAAACTTCAACAAAAAATCTCCACATTTGGAAATTTGTAATTACATGTTTGGAAGTGTTTAGGCTTAAATAATTCATCAAAATTTTTTTTTTAAATCCAAAAAATTTTTGTTGAGGTTATGGCCGAAATGTACCTTTGGGCTGTGGTGAAGAAATAAATATGTTAAGTTCGTAGAGTTAAGTGCGTTGAACTTAAACTTGTCGTCGGTTTCTTTCTATCACGTGCCTTTTCTTTTTAAATGTCATTTTAAAGTGTACCCTCTTAGGAGTTAGGAATTTTGCAAAGGTTCGTATTTGTATACTTAAATACAATTATAATTATTAAAACAAATTATGGTGAAGATTAATTATTTTTCGTGGATTAAAAAGGGTTTTATAATAACCGTTTTTGAGTTCAGGGAAAAGTTCTCAGTTTAACTTACATGTAGGTTGAAATATTTCAGGTTCATAACAGGTTTACAAAACTGATTTTTTTTTTAAATTGTTAAATAAACCTTTTGTAAATCAAATATATTTTCTATGAATGTGGGGGAAAAAAATAAAGTTTAAAAAAGATTTGGAATTGTGTGTTATATGCGTGTTGATTATAAATTAAGAATATGATTTTTTTCAAGGTTTTAAAATAAAATTATTAATTGGACTTATTGCCTGTTTGTAGAACGCGAGCACAAAAGTGACTCGCTTAACTTTAACATTAAAAAAAAAAACAAAATTTCAAAATTTGAACGAGTCACTTTTGCGCTCGCGTTCTACAAACAGGCGATTTGTTACAAAAGAAAAAGCAGGAGTTCCCCTGTAGTAATGTTGTTTTGTTAAAGGTCACAGATTACACGGGTTGACACACCTTTTTGGCCTTTTTTACTTACAGAGGTAGAACAAATTTGACACCCATAGTTTTTTTGACAGGAATTTTATATTTCATAAAAACTACTGATACTTTACACACAATTATACTTGATAATATCCCTAGAGGGAAGCAAACTGACACCGAACTAGTCCCGTGATAGGTTCTTTGGCGGTAGAGACCGGATCTGGTTCTTACACTTTATATGGATGGGACCTATCACTTTTACATGGGGTTGTCATTGGAGGGGGTCAATTGACACCTAACAGGCACCACTTGACAAGTCACACATCGATTCTCAATGAACATGCTAAGTGCTAGTTTTTACAATGCTTGTCCTAGGATCTAATTTCAATTAAACTACATAGTCCTAGGACTAAAAAAAATTATACTCTTTATTAAAATTATCAAGCTTAATAAAACAGACATTAAAAAAATTGCTTGTTATATTAATTTCGATATTTGGATACCAAAAGCGTTTTAATAAATTCAATATTTTTTCTACCTTTTTGTTCTTCATATACCAGCCAACTGATTGATCCTTCTTTCACCGGTCATGAGTTCTTTCTTTTGGTACTTATTCTATTTTAATAAGTCCCAGGACCAGTTCTGTTGGAACAATTGACACAAATTTCCCGCAGGGATGTTTTTAAGACTAAAAGCTATGGTTTTCTGGAGTATTTTACATAAGGAAGGTTTCTTGCAATTGTCCAACAATAATCTGCCAACATTCGGGGACTCCATTTGAACTGGAATCGTTTTTCCATTCTGGAAATATCCTGATGGAATCTTTCGCCGTCTTCGTCGCTAACGGCTCCTAGGTTCTCGGGAAAGAAATCGAGGTGGGAGTTTAGAAAGTGTATTTTGAGTGACATATTACAACCCAAAAAGTAGTTCTCTTATCAGATCTTTGTAGTTACTTGCTTTGTGGTTGCCTAAAAAATTTTGTGCGACATTTTTAAATTTTTTCCAAGCAGATTTCTCTAAAAAACTTTACTTTTTTTCAAATATGTTATTCTTTAACAGAAAAGTATTCTGTAAATAACGATAAACCTGAACCGTTGCGATCCATGGATTTGACAAAATTTTTTATCAAACCTAGTTGTAGTGGTTGAAAAGTACTCTAAGAGACATGTAACACTTTTTTAAATGAAAACTTGATGCAATTAAACCTAACGTGCAGTATTTTTAAAGGATAATAAGGTAAACTCATAAGTGGGTGTCACAACAAATCTGTGCGTGACAGAAACAAATTAGTTTGAGTTTTGCAATGAGGGTATATCTGTGGCTTGGTGCTGAAAGGGCCAATATGAATATTTTCTGTTTTGAGTTAATCGTTGCATTAGGTGTTTTCTCTTAACATCTTTTTATTATGAAACAGCAATTTTCTTTAGCCCAGAACAGCTTCATAAGGCTTTTGCTAGCTAATTTCAGTAAAAACTCTTCTCTAAAAACAATTTAATTTAAATTTTCTCAAAAGTTAATATTTTGACATTGGCCCTTTTAGCACCACGCCACAGATATAGTGAAGCAATAATTAGCATACAGATCAGTGTTATCGATATACCGAAATTTGGATTTGGGTTTGGTGCAAGACTTTTTAAATATGTAATTGATGACTTTGTGATCATCGTCTTAACTGATGAAACATTGCAGTCGCTGTGCATGTTCGACTATTTTACATACCAGGGAGCGGACGATATAAAGAATTTTGATTTGGCGTCTATGGATTTTGCCTATGTTGGAGGTCCAGGAGCTGAATACCGTAGGACCAAAACACCTTTCAGATAGTGTTGTAAAGGATAACTTTGCAATTTGAGGTAACTTCGCCTTAATTTGGCATTTACTATAAAACAATTGAATTTATTGTTTTGTGTACAAACAGTTTTTGTGGATGAGGACTTACTAATATCTCATTTAAAGTAATAAGACTTAACGTTGCCGTATGTGCCGTAGCCGTATTGTGACAGCTAAAAGTTTAACAAATATAATTTGAAAATTTAATAAGAAACATGAAAGAAGGAATTCAAGGAGAGGAATTTACAACATTTAAAAAAGTAAAATGTGTCGGAGAGGTTCATGTTCACTGGATTATGGTTAAACGTTAATCCTATTTCTTTACTAGACATTAATTTATTTATTTAAAAAAGTCTTTCAAAAGTTGGAAAATATATTCCACAGATGTCGAGCATCTTTTGTCTGAAAAAAGGAGGGCTCGAAGAGAGTGGCAATTGCACAGATCCCCTCAACTTAAGAACTTACTTAAAGAGTGTACAAAAAAACTAAGAAAGTTACTGCAGGCTCAGAAAACGGCTTCTCTGGAAAAATATCTTTAGGAACTTGATGCAACCCCACAATCAGACTACTCATTATGGCGTGCAGCTAGAAACCTCAAAAGGCCAGTTGTCTCTAAACCACCATTAAGAAACTTGAATGGAAGTTGGGCAAAAAATGATGTTGAAAAAGGAAATCTGTTTGTCAATCATTTAAAAAACGTATTTACCACAAATATATCTCATAATATTGCGGTCGAGTTACCACCTGTTGCTGCTAGAGCAGCTTTTCCCCTCTGATTTGAGATAAGAGAAATCGAAAAGGCTATTTGTGACTTAAACACTAAGAAGGCACCTGGTATTGATAAAATCAGTAATAAAATGCTTTTGGAGCTACCTCGCATAGCAAAGAAAATTATTCTTTTTATTTTTAATGCTATTTTACGCCTTGAATACTATCCTCAAAAATAGAAGGTTTCCTTAGTTACCATGATACCAAAGCCAGGTAAAGATCATACAAAAGTTGAGTCTTATAGGCCTATTAGCTTATTATCAAATATGTCAAAGTTGTTTGAGAAATTACTAGTTTCAAAATTAACACCGATTTTAAGTGTAAATAGATGTATTCCAAGCCATCAGTTCGGATTTAGAAGAAAACACAGCATAATCAAACAGACTCATCGAATAGTAAATGTCATAAGAAAAGCATTTGAAGAAAAGAAATATTGCTCAGCACTTTTCATCGATGTTTCGCAAGCTTTTGATAAAGTCTGGCATGAAGGCTTATTACATAAATTGAAGCAAAATTTACCAGCAAACACACACAAGCTGCTAGAAAGCTACTTAGTCGGTCGTCAATTTATTATTAAAAAAGGATATTTCTTAAGTTCACCTCAGCCCATTGCCGCTGGAGTCCCACAAGGCAGCATCCTGGGCCCCCTATTATACTTAATTTATACTTCGGACATGCCAACAAGCAACTACACACAAACTTCAACATTTGCAGACGATACAGCTTTTCTAAGCGTCCACGAAAATCGTTATGAAGCATCGCGTTACTTACAGCATCATATATTTCAACTAGAAATATGGTTACGACAATGGAGGATAATGGTCAATGAGCAAAAATGCGTACATATAACATTCACTTTGCGCCGGGAATCTTGCCCCCCTATTACAATCAATAATCAAATAATTCCTCAACATTTGCATGTAAAAAATCTCGATATACATCTGGATCGGCGATTAACGTGGAAATGCCATATAGAGGCAAAATTAACTCAAATGAAACTAAAAGCCATTCAAATTCACTGGCTTATTGGAAGAAATTCTTCTTAGTCTCGATTGCAAGCTTTACAACTCTATCTTAAAGCCTATCTGGTGCTACGGTATTCAACTATGGGGCACTGCATCGGCCTCTAATATCGACAAAATTTAAAGGCGCCAAAATAAACTTCTTCGAATAATCACAGCCGCTCGCTGGTATGTTAAAAACTCAAACATTCATAAGGATCTCAATGTGCCATTAGTTAAAACTATGATTACAAAATATGCAATAAAATATTTAAAAAGGCTTGAACAACACCCAAATCCACTAGCTCGAAATATTTTAAATCATGGCGGCCACACTCGCTTAAGAAGAAGAGACACTGCAGCACTTACCCAATTAGATGAGCGATAAACACCTATCGCAGGACATAAAATAACGTATTAGGTTAAGATTTGATTAATTATTGTTAGTTCATATTTAATATATGAAGATTCAATAAATAAATAATGAAAAAAAAAGTTGGAATGGAAATGGAAATTCCAATCAATCGTTTATCTTAGTAGTTAGCCAATAACTTTGAATGGTTTATCTGGTTAACAAGAAGCTGTAAATAATAGTATATGAATTAAACCATTGCTATCAGCTAACCAATGAGATTTAATTTGGTTCTTTTTATAATATAAGAACTATAATAAATAGATATCAATTCTTTTTTCTGCGGTCTATTCAGATACAATGTTTAGCGAGTTCTAAGTCCGAAAGGTAATCCTTTGGAATTGGCTTCTGTTTCCATGATTTTTTTTTAAGTTATTGTTTTTTCTTTTTTGTATTTCACGAAATTTCTTATGGTTTACTTGCAAAAAAACTTAAACACTGTTGCTAAATGTTTAAAAAGTAATTTTTACTTATTCTTTTTTTTCAATTCATAAGAAGGAAACATTTGAACACAAAATCAATGACTGTGAAAACTTTAATTGAAAAACTATGAAAATCCGCTACATTTTTTTTAAATGCCTTTAAAAGCGCCAACTGAACATAAACGAAAAGCAAGTTCTAGTAAAAATCGTTTTGTTTTCGTTTATTCTGCTGATTCTTTTTATTTTCTCCTCCGTTTACCTGGTATTTTATTCTCAAATAAAACTTTTTTAATAAAAAAAAAATAAAATATAAAACGAAAATCGCAAAAATTCTACATAAAGATTTTTTATATTGTAAATTGGTAACAGTGTGGAAAATGTGAATTGTCTGTCGCCTTCCCTTTAACTTTTATCAATATTCCCTGCAGTTTTGATGACCGACCAACTTGCCGCACGTAAATATGATGTATTTATTTATCGATTGATTTATCAGTTTATTGCCACTTTAGTCATTTAAACTCTGGATTAGGGCATTTTTTATTTTGTTTGGCCACTAAGGAATAAACTAATTCGTTGGCCATGTTTAAAGATTTCATAATTTAATCTTAATCTAGTCGAAGTCTTAATTTTACTTTTTTTGAATTTTCACTTCTGTGTATTTTATTGCCACATTTTTTGCTCATTTGTTCCAAAAGCTTGAAGAGTTGGCAAAACGTCATAAGTTAACGCGTAATGCAAATGAATTTCGTCCTTAAATTCCTTGTTTTAGACTGTAAAATAAATTTTCCATATTTCTATACATTTTATAAGGAGTAATATAAAAGCCTCGACAAAAATTCAAAATAATCTTTTAAGAAACAGATGACAAGTTACTTAGAGACCTGCACAATTCAATGTTTACACACAAGGGAATGAAAAATAAACACATAGCAATGAGAGTGGAAACAAAAAAAACACACATACATTGTTTTTTTAATATGCATGCACGAGATGTTTATTCAAGTTAATATTTTTGAGAATATTACAACAACAATTCTCTACAAAAACAAATTTTTGTATGTGTACGCTGCATATGACATACAACCCTGAAGGGAACCTTGGTGCAAGTGTCCCCAAGTCACCAGTTTTGTCGACTATATAAGTGACATTGTCAACGAAGTGTTTACACAACATTACATTTGCCACTATATTTGGCTTTAATACGAAAAAATTTTTATCAATAACAACTGAGAAGTACAATTCCTATAAAAGTTGAGGAAATAATAAAAAAAAGATTGTTATGATTTCGTATTCTTACAAAAAATGTAGACTACTTTTACTAAAATATCTGGTTCCAATGTCTACATATGTTCGCAAAGGAACTACCTAGTCAGTACCTAGTCAGTAGTACCAACGTCAGTAGTGGATTTCCAATGACACGCACATGTTAAATGTCTATTGTAAATAACATTGTCTGAGGTATAATAAGTCACTAGTACTGTTGACTGTGTCAATAGTGAATCAGTACGGATTCACTAGTGGCATTTCCTGCAGGGAAGTTAAGATCCCAACTTCTCGCAGACTGCACGAGGTAATTTTCAAATGCCAGACAAAAATGTTTAATTGTATTGAAAGGTATTGAAAGAAACAAGTACTACCTGAAGTGTATTCCTGTAATTCCTGTAACTTTATAACACTGTTTAAAGTGTGTGATGAACAGTAACGCATATAATTTATCATTGTGGTTGCGCACAAAAGTTTTGTACACACATTTGATCTTCAAATACATATTTGTAGACCTTAACTCAATTTATATAAAAATACTTATTGTGCGGTGTGTTATTGCAACTACGGGGACCACTACTTACCAATCCTTTTATACCATAAATGCCAAATACGCATGAATGTTTTTGAATTGGTGTTTGCGGGTTCAAACAAAAAATGCGGTGTCCCTTTAATAATAAGTTTTCAATTTTTTTTTAACTTAATTTGTATTAAATTGCTTATGAAAATTCTGGTGGTTTTGTTAAGAGCTTAAATTTATTTAAATCAAAAGAAGATACATATGAAAACACTCTTCAGTGGAGATACAATACAAGCACAACTTATTGCTATTATGGAGATAATAGCAACGTACACAAATTATTTGGTATTGTAAATCATTGGCCCAGTACTTCTCTGGGTCCAAATACAAAAAATATTCCTAGACCAGATTTTGTAGCAGATTATTGTGACGATGCTCTTAACTAAAAATTAACCAAGTCCCCAAAATTGAGAATGCAAAAAAGCTACACATATTTTTGGGGGATTAATTCAATTTTTGGGGACACAAATACTTCATATTACAAACTGGAGTGTTGATTCACATCAAACTAAGTCTTCTATTTCTTGGAATGAATTAAATCGCTCATTACTGATGTACGTAAATTTTTAAGATTTTGGGGTCATATATCCGAAACTAAAAATCTCGAATTTCACAATCCCGAATCGCTAATTAAAGCCTCTGTATGCAGACTCAAGGATTTTCACCTCTATGGTGTAACAAACACCAGCTTTGCTAACAAATCTTCTATATTCGATATTAGATAACAGGATTGGGGACTTACATCACTGTGAAAAAAGTTTCCATTTAGGGGGTCTTAGATCAGTTTGTTTGGGGATTTAATCCATATTTTTTGGGGATTTCTTTTAATTCCAATTTTTGAGTTTTATTTCATAACGAACTTTGTTCTTAAAGTCTTTCTTAACTCAGGATTATTAAAAAGTGTCTTTAAACGCCATAGTTTGCGGACATGTGGAAGGCAGCGCACCCTTTACTTAGAAGCCCAAATAATTAAACCTAAAGTGAATCAGCAGCTTCTGTGGCACGGCAACATCTCATAGAGAGACCGCCAAAAGGCGAAATTCTTTATTATGACCGCCAAAAGCGGCATCTTTATTCTGCAAAAGCACAATATCAATAGATATTTGTTTCTTTAACCTTCGCCTTACCAAAACAAATTTATGTGTTTTAGAGCGACTCACCAAAAAAAGTGTTCGATGTACCCTCCTAAAAATGAACCTTGGTCTTTTTTAAGATGACATTTTAAATATTTCGGCTCCAGGGTTGACCTTTCGTGAGCTGGACCAGTTTGAAAAAGGGTCTATTTTTGCATGTTTTGTTACTTTAAGAATCTGTTTCCTTACCAACATATACAAGTTCGGTATCGTAGGAAAGGTTTTTTTAAGGCACGTCCAACTGTTTATAAATTGTGTATCGTAAGAAAGGCGCGTCCAACTGTATATACGATTTGTCCAAGGACGATCATCCATGTCCTTTTTTTAAGGATTTTCTGTAAAAAAAAAACGGGTTTTGAATTTTTTGTTTGGGGTTGTTTGTTATAAAAGCGCCAAATTAACATATTTTAATCTTTAGTCCATTAAATTAAATACGTGTCTCAGCTTTTTTTGAAATTCGTGCTAGTTCGCGTTTTGACAAAAATGCAATGGGGTGGTAACCCTTCGTTTTAAATAGGGCAATATGGGTATCAATTTTATCTTTTGCCAAGTATATCATCTTTGTATGTAAATAATTTAGATTTGTGCAAATAAGATGCATTTTACACGGTGCTCTGGAATATATATAAATGCAATTTTGTAGTAACTCTAATATGATAGCGGATTTAGTTTCTAGATCATGTATGGATGAAAATAGGACTAAAGAAAGAAAAAAAGATATGATCCACGACCCGATTTTTTTTTTTAATTTGCGGAAAAAATATGTCGTCAAAAAGTCGTGGATCATTTAAAATTAAAAAAACGTTTCTAACGGTACCCAACTTGTATATGTTGGTAAGGAAACAGATTCTTAAAGTAACAAAACATGCAAAAATAGACCATTTTTCAAACTGGTTCAGCTCACGAGAGGTCAACCCTGGAGCCGAAATATTTAAAATGTAATCTTAAAAAACTCCAAGGTTCATTTTTAGGAGGGTACATCGGGCACGAATTTTGCTTCCATACAATTTGAGTCGCTCTAATGTGTTTACATCGTTAATTAATGGCCAATTTTTTCCAGTTTTTTTAAAGAACCCAGTAAAAACGTCGCCTACAAAATAATGTGTTGAGTAATCAGAAAAAAGTAAGAACATTACTTACAATTCTACTGAAAGATCCCATGAATTTTACAAGGAAAGTCTCAAAATGAACGCATTAAAATGTAAATCATTATTTTTTACCTACAAACATCTTAAAAATAAGTAGTTATATAACACTATGGAACATTTTTGGGATTATTGTCTGTGGGGTGAGAAATTCCAAGTCAGGGTGATGGTACTAGGTCAGTATAGTAAAACCCTCAAAGGGTTTGGCGTTCGTATGTGTCAGTTTTTTTTATGACATTTTAAATTTTTTCCTTATCTTGATGTTTTTTTGTTTAACATAACTCGAGAACAGTTAATGTAATATGAGAAACAAAGTTTAATTTAGGATCCAGTAAGACTCCAATATCAAGAAACGAATCAACCAACTCCAGTTGATGACCACCAAAAGCATAATTAACAGCAATACAGTTATTTCTATAAAAACGCATGCTTTTGCATTTCACAAGATTCAGCTCCATCATATTATGATTACACCATAAAAAGAAGTTATTAAGATCCGATTGAAGATAAAAATGATCCGAAAAATAATCCCTAGAAAAGGGGAAATCACCTACTGTTGGCATCACTGAATGTGGGTGTATTCTTTCAAATAACAAACAAAAGTCCGACGATTTTCACCGATCGCTTAAAAAAAGTCACAAAAATTGCAGTGCAGGTTTGTGATAAAATCTGCTGCATACATCCAGTCTTGAACATTTTTTTGCACTTATCAATTATAATTCTCCACAAATTTATTTTTACCGGCAAAACTGTTGATTATAAAGAAAAACGTTATATGAACGGATTAAAGAAATTGTAATTCTAAATTTTTTTGAGTTTGTTTTAGCAAAATCGGACAAGTGGTTCTCGAGTTATGTTAAACAAAAAAACATCAAGATAAGGAAAAAATTTAAAATGTCATAAAAAAAACTGACGCATACGAACGCCAAACCCTTTGAGGGTTTTACTATACTGACCTAGTACCATCACCCTGACTTGGAATTTCTCACCCCCCAGATTGGCTGTTGTACTGTGTAATTAGTTATTGAAGAAAGCTATTTAATAATGAGTGAAAGAAGTTTTTACTGGGAACTTAACAATTTGTTCAGTGAATACAAATTTATTTTCAAATGAAACAAATTTAAGGAAGTTAGTTTACAAATAAAATCTAAATGATCACCCGGGTGGGTTTTGGTAAGCTGAAGGTTAAGTTACGTATGTAAATGCAATTAGCACAGGGCTCACTCACATCAGAAAAGATTTGAGAGAAAAATTTGTCTCGAATATTTTCTTTTAATGAAATGTTTTTTATTAAAAATCTGCTGTGTTGGGGTCAAAAATGCTTGAGCAATTCCAATAAAAATCCATTAAAATTGTGTCTTAAATTAAAAAAAAAAAAAATATCTATGCACTTAAGTTCGTTCGTATTAAATTCAGTTTCCGACTTATGCTTTTTTCGAACTTGGGTTCTTAAACGCGTTTAAGCAACGCGAATGTGATTTAGCTCTACTCACATCAAAATCGAGATGATTCAACACACATTTAAGTGATTTGTTAATCACTTCAAATTGACATGATCACAACTAAATCACTTCATTAATCATATAATTCTACATATAATGTAGAATCGGTCACAATGAACGTACCCCTCACATGTACAACCGATCACGATTTCTTCTTAATGTTTTTATTATGTCCTTAAATAATGCATAGATTTTAACAACTTCATCATGAATATGTTTTAAATAATCTTCTGATAACTTTATTAAAGTATTTTCTATACATTTTTAATAATTTAAAGAAATAAAAAAATTTTGTGTTGTTTTTAATTAACTGTCATCCTATTAAATGCAATGTGGACATAGCATTACTTAAAAAATTTCGAAAAATAATAATAAATAAGAGTCACGTTGGGTTTCTTTCCGACAATTATAATTCCAGGGATACGAGCGATACGAGTATGTGTATATTTCTAAATGGTAAAAGACGGCCTTGTCCGGGTAGTTTTAGTTTTTGTGGGACACCCTGAACTTATAGATTAAGCCCCACTTAGTAAAGATAAAATGAAACATACATGCATACATACGTATGTTTATACATACATATGTGTGTATATAAAGATACACACCACGAATAACTTAAATGGGAAATTAAATTTTACTAATTTAAAACGAATCTATTAATCTTGTAAACCAGATATAAGGGAACTACAAAATTTTTGACTGTTAAAAGCCATATTCTCACTATTAATATGGTTAAAATTGTTAAAGGATTTTTTTTTTTTTTTTCTTTTAAAGAAAGTATTTTTATTTTGTTATACACAATTAACAGCTTTTATGCATCAACTAAATAAGGAAAAACTAATTTTAAGCTAAAAGTAACTTTAGTTAAGAATTAGATTAATTTATTAGTTATCTTGTATTGATTAGTTGTTAAGTATTTGTTAGTTATTTTATTAGTTTAAATTGTTGTTGTATAAGTTATGCAGCCTTCTAGTGTATAATGTTAAAATTGTTGTGCATAATTGTACTTCAACCCGACTGTAAATACAAGAATGTTCGTTATTAAGTTATCTTACATAAGTTCTTAAACTGACTAAGTTCTAAATAAAGCTGTGTTTATAATTTTCTCCTCGTGATGCGTTATTGGCGATGTCTGAACTTAGAATGAACTTATGCCATCACTTGCGATCCTATTTATACTCTAGCCCAGACGTGTAGATGATACTGGTAACGTCTATAGTTACGATCTATATGGCTGAATTAATTGAGTTATTAGGCACCATAATCTAAGGCATACTTTTAGGCGTTAATAACGAACATTCTAGTATTTACAGTGGGGTTGAAGTACAATTATGCACAACAATTTTAACATTACATCTGTACATTGATTTTTACACTAGAAGTGTCCATAACTTATACAATAACAATTTTAACTAATAAAATAACTAACAAATAACCCAGTAAAAACTTCGCCTACATAATAATGTGTTGAGTATTTCTTTTAGATGGTCCATGAGTCAAACCAATCATTAGCTGACGATATATAAGATTTTTTCATCGTACAGTGATTCAAGGGAGGGGAACCTATTGTCAGTTCTGGACCTACCAGCAGAATATTTTGCCCTGACATGTCGTTAAGATTATTGTCGTCAAGTTATTGTCAAAGCCAACATTTAAAAGAAAGTTATGGCATTAAAAGCTATTTTAGGATGAAGTACCTGTATAGGAGCGGATTTTAAATATGGAAAGCATCAAACTCAAATTTGGTAAGATGATTTCGATTGCATTAACATGTATGTATATGGTTGGACAAAATTTAATCTAAATACCAACCAAATAAGATGGTTTACTCTATTCAAGAATGAAGCTCGTATTAATAAGTAAAATTATAGACCGAGCATTACCATTTTTAATATGCGTGGTTCTTATGATAATTTAAACGCACATACCAAACTTCATCAACAGAATAACATTTACAGCCAGACAGATGGACGGGCATCGTAAGTTGGACTCTGAATTCGATTCTCAATTGATCGGTATGCCAAAAGCATAATACAAACTCATAATGCCTTTTCCACTATTGCGGTGTGCGTGTACAAATTCATTGCTCATGTGATGCATGAAAAAGCTTTTAAAACGATTTTTGTGTATAAAAAAATAATTTTTTTATAAAAGGAAAAACACCATTTACAATTTTCTTTATATTAAACGTAAACATGTGGCCTTTAAAAGCGAAAAATGTTGTAATCGATATTCAAGATATATTCGTTTCAGGTTTGTAAAACTATATTCCTTATTTAAATAGTTCGCAGTGTGTATTAAAGATGTATTGTATGTTTGTACCTACGTAAGAATAAAAAAAAATTTTGCGGTATTTCATTCACTCATTCATGCGTTAGCTTTAAATTTTAACAAAAATACGCATTCTATGAGCCAGATACGTGTAGAGTTTATACACAAACGATTTTTGACTTTGTTCTGACTGCCGATCGTCCTATAAACTCAAAAAAAATAATACAATCCAAATACAGGTGAAAAGGTATAAAGGAGTGTGTGCAGTGTTTTTATAAGCATTAAAGTAACGTACCATCATTTAAGGCTGACAGGTAACTAAGGATTTCACATAAACATTTATACATACTCTTCAAATAGGTGAACATGTGGGGATGTAAAAGATATAAAAATACGAGCATGTGTGTATAAGTACATCTGTATGTATGTATGTATGTATGTATGTATATATACTAATATAATACTTGTGAAATCTATGTAATTTTTTGTTCTTCTCGTTTTCATGGTTCGTTGCATTTTCAATTATCGTATTTAAAAACTTTTTGTAATATATTTTTTCGTTGGCTTTAGTTGCTGTAGTCTCTATAAAAAATACAAAAATTCTTTTTTATTTAATGGTTAAAATAATGACATAAAAAGTACTTTAATTTATATCTATTTTAAATACAATATATCGATAACTGAGTACATATTATGATAATAAATATATTTTACTCGTAAATATATTTACATCGAATGGATACATTTTATTTTACGTTCGATATTTTACATATTTAATTGTACGAATTAAAGTTGATAAACCAAAACTGGGATATTTTAACTAAGGCATTATGTTTAAATATTTATCTTAATTAAAGTCATCAAAATCCAAAGACAACAAATTGAAATGTTATAAAACCAAAATCTCGTTTTCTTAAAGGCAGTTTATTTTATACGCTTCACCACAGCTGAAGAGGGTGTTAGTCGAAAGAATTTACTTGTTCACCTGCCATATTTGCCTAGTCTCAAGGTGGTTTTAACCACTGGGTGAACAAGCAATGTGTTTACCACCCGCCCCTGTTTGTGAGAGGCACCGTCACAAGCAGGTAGCAATTTGAGTGTAAAATCCGACAAAATATTACACTCGCCCCTTGCTTAAGGGCTGGAGCTTTCTAACCTCCGCTGCTTTTGGAAAATTAATAGCAACAGCACCTTCAGGCAGAACTCTTCAACAAATGGTGAAAAATCAGCCCTTTACTGGGCTTTCAGGGTATCCCTTTGCACGACTTTTGGCTTAAACCACAGCCACCATCTGAACCACGAAAGAAATCCCTCATAAGAAAAAATTCTACTGTCTTATGACAGAGCATACACCTGTTTAAAGCACATTTTCATAAGAATAGCTAATTGTTTTGTTCCACGTCTCCATATTCACCACTTTATTAGCTCTTCTTTTTTCATCTGTATAACAAATTCTCCATTTATTATTCAGTCGTGTTTGTGGAGGATGTGTTCTACACATTTATTCATACAATCGCTTGGGGCTTGGGGTGTCTTCATTCTACATGCACACACAGAAAACAAATTGGTTGGAAAACGGTTGCAGTAATAAAATATTGATCAAGAAATACAATATACTATTGCAACTATTAAAAATGTATAGTTCTAACTGATTTTTAATTCTCTTGATCATTAAAACGTTATGCTAACTGAAATATGATTCCTTCAATTCTTTTATTAGTTATGATAACTAATTTAATTTAGTTTTTAAAATTAGTACAAATGGTTATAATCACAACCGAATTTAATACAGGGCAATACTGAATATTGGTCTTTGCAATTAATAATTTGATTTCGTCAATAAATTTTGTAATATAAATGTTAATTCATTTATTGCAGCTAATTATCGATTGCTAGTATAGTTTCAATTCGATTACAACAACTGAAAATATAATTATTTGGTATTCACAACCAAAAAAAAGTTATATGTCCCAATTGTTTATTAAATTTTCTGTCAAAACATTAAATATAATAAAATAATTTTAATTTTATATTAAAATAAATAAGTTTGTGTTAAAAAATTGAAAATGTGCAAAAACTTAATAAATAGGGGTAAGTTATTTACGTATTTTTATAATTATGTACATTTGCACGTACATATGTGTGTATGTATTATATTTCTTACAAATACACACATATATGTACCCACCTAGCATTTTCAATCAAAAGAATCAAATGGGAATCTCATGAAGAGCATTCATCGTCGACGAGCGCAATTTTTAATCGTAAAAGATTCCTCGCACGGGAGAAACTTTTACACAAGCTGATTCCTCTGCGAGATACTTCTACAACACAGCGAAAGACGCTTTTATCACAGTGCAAAAAAATTTGGGACATTGCCGCCAGCCTCAACACTTGCAACGCTAAATGAAACTAGAATGTACTTGAGCTAAAAAATAATTTCAGATGTCTTCTTTTCTTAGAATATATTATCCCTCTAACACTAATTTTAAGGAGTAATTTTTGTCCTTTTTGAACTTCCCAACAAAAGTATACTAAAACGACACTTTAGAGGTTTAAAAAGTTCCACGAATATTTTCTGCATCAAATTTTACTAGGGGTCTTCTAAGAACAAAACATCGTGCAATGTATGTAAAACGGGTTTTCGAAATTCCTGGCCTTGAAATTTTTGAATTTCTTGAAAACCCATTTTACATAAAGTGCATGAACTTTTTGTCTTAAAATTTGATGCAAAAAATATTCGTGGAACATTTTAACCCTCTAAAGTGCCGTTTTAGAATACTTTTGTTGGGAAGTTAAAAAAAGGGCAACAATTACCCCTTAAAATAAGTTATAGAGAATTAATATATCCTAAGAAAAGAATCGCAATACGATTTTACTGAAGACATCTGAAATTATTTTTTAGCTCAGAAGTACATTAAGTATATTTTTTTTGACTTATACCAAACGCCTATTCAAAAAATTCAAAAACTTTAAAGGCCCATATTTCGGGAACTAAAGCTAACTTTTCAAAACTCTTTGGCAGATTTGCTCTAATAATGTTCTAGTTTCATTTTGCGTTGCAAGTATTGATGCTGGTTTTTTTGTTGCACAGTGTATTGATCGTAGGCGAATTCGTTTGAGATTTCTGTAAAGATTTTCTGAGTGAATGAATGAATCTTATGAGACTATTGGAGGAATTCCCTTACAACTTGTAGAATGCTTACACATATAACTGAGTCACCTAAACAAGAGCATCAAGCTTCTTTTTCATACAATTTATACGAAACAAACCTTAAGATAAGAAATTCAACAACAATCCTGTTGGAAAATCTTATTTGGCAGATCCTTACGTCGGCTTGTTTAAATAAAATTGTATTAACAAGTGAATTTTCATGTTTTAAAAACGCCCTTATTTAGGTAGCTCAGTAATTGTTATATGACTCATAAGGAGATCCGCAATAGGTTCATTCCAAGTTTAAAAGACAAGCGTGTCAGAAAATGTATAAAAAACGAATAAATAAAAAATTTTGATCATCAGAAGATTCTTTGAAGAGTTAGACAATCGTCTTACAAACATCTTATGCTATCTGGGCAATACCTACATGTACATATTGTTTATATTTTGCTCCGCGTGTACATTGGTCAAACAAATATGTTATAAGTACATTAGATGAAAATCGCTGTTTTTTTAGTGATTTTCATATTAATTTACAGCTTCAATCACTGTTCGTATTGTAAAAACCACATGTTAATTATTCTGTTTAACTTCAGACACTAGAACAAGACGACATTGAAGCCAAAGATTGCTTTTGTTGGTACATTAAGCTATAAGATGTACAACTTTGGAAATCCGTTCGATGATGTGGAAAGCTGCATGTAGGTGTTTGTATAAAATTAAATAATTTGTTGACTATGTATACATAAAAATATTAATAAATAAATAGTTTTAACAAAAAATGGAGATTATGGGAATAATTTTGACTTTCTATCTAATAAATCTGGAAAATGGTTCATGTAACCGGTTAAAAAAATATATTGATAACGACAATCAAATCTCTTGTTATGAACACCAATTATGTGTTAATTCAGTTGCACCTATCATTTATTCGGGTATAAGCACAATTTTGTTTCTAATAATCATACTTACAACTAACAATTTCTGTTGTTATGACTGATTGTGTACTAAAATTCAAATGTTGCTATCAAAAATATTATGCCAAGCAACGAAATTTTCAGTAATTGTAACCGAATTGTGTGATAGTACATGCAACCGACGAAATTCGATTGGCGCCAAATTCGGTTGTGATCACGAATTTGTTTTCTCTGTGCAGTCATCATATATTGTTCGCTCCTAATTTCTTTACTCATCATCATCTTCCACTATTCATTCATTCCTTCTCCTTCTTAATCCTATTCTATCCTATCCCTATCTATCGTTACCAATTTTTGACTACCTCATTAAACATAACTTTTGTAAAAAATATCTATTTGTGCGAAAAGTTGCTTTCTTCAAGACAGGTGAAACTTCCGCAAGGACAATCTTCATGAAAGGCAGGAAGCATTCCCCGCAAGAAGTATACTAACGGGAGCCTACGCATTCAACAACGACTGAATTAGAAAGATCTCATACTAAATACTTTAAATTAGCCCAGTTTACTTAGTAAGCAAGTACCGAATGTGTTTGAATGATTAATATTATAATTCAATTGGACATCCTAAAATTATTCAAGCAAGCTTTATAAAGCAGTCTTTATTTGGAAAATACTTTTTGTCCCTTTTGGAACTCGACATAACATTTGTGATCAGTGTTGTCAAAACTTCACGAAATAAAAGTGCTAGATTTTGTTAAAAAAAACATGCTTAAAAATGCTAAAAAAAATTTATATGAAAAATATAAAAAGATCTTCATTAAAGTAGGGCCAATAAATTTTTCGTAATATGCTGCATATTGTCCTTAAGGTTCAACGACGAACTGTCAAATTACCTTTAATAGAAGTTTGTCAGATACTCGACAAGTGCAATCAAACTATGTACAGCACAGAAACTTGGTCTGTGTTCATACGGATCATGTCTTATTGACAAGATTGCTACTTTATAGGCGAGAAGGACGAGGGGAAAAGAAACGAGTACACAGATGCATGTACTGTCTTTACGTTTTGCTTCCTTATTCGTTGTTTAATTTTGTTTTTGTTTTTAATATCAAATAAAACAAAATAAAAAACATGTCGTCAACATGACATGATTTATTTGAACGCCAATTCATGTTCAAAGAAGAAAAAGGAAGAATCTTGTCAATAAGACATGAGCCGTATGAAATCAGACTTAATGTCGCTTCTCCAGAACTTTGTAACAAATTCTTTAGAAAGGTATAGGATTGCTTTTAGTTATGCTCGTTACACTTTTGTGATTTCTTTTTTCTGCGTGTTGCTCCAGGCCACCAATTCAAGACAATATCGCATTTGCAGTAATTGCAAAAGGTTTTTTCTAAGTCATCTGTTTCTTTCACCCATTCTTCTCACTTCAGGTGCCATCCCAAATCTTCGCGAAACTATTGTGAATAGGTTTTTACCAATTTTTTAAAATTGTCTTCTTTTTTAATTATTACACCGTCCGACACTCAATATTAGACACGAACCGGATGACATAAGTCTGAAACTAGAGATTAAATGGAGCAAAACTGCGTTCACAGTTTTTTATTTTCTGATCCTGTTTCCTTTTAAAAGGTCTTCAAAATTTCAAAGGACTACATTTTTAAAAAAATTTTTAAAATACTTCTGCTCATCCTACTATGCCAAATTTGGTGTCAAATGATCAAGAAGAGTTGTAAAATATTTTGCATTATTTTGTTATTATTCTTTTAGGATTAGAAGATGTCAAAAATGTCCTTTCAAATTTTTATCCTTTAATGTCCTTTTAGATTTCCAATAATTTTTTTTTAAACAAATAGTGCGTTGAAGGACCAAATATTGAATACCACATGCCAAAATTTCAACCTTCTAGCTTTACTACTTAAGTGTAAATTAATACTTTAAATTTGCATTATTTTATTTTTTATATTTTATTTTAAAATTTCATTCGAAAATAAAAAAAATTGCTAGTACTTAGATTATTTGGTACCTAACATATTTTTTCGTGGGTTCTGAAATAGTTGCCACTTTATAAAAAAAAAATTCAACTAGAATTGTTTAAATAAATTATAATTTTTCATCAACGTAATAGTTTTTGCAAACGCGTTTAAATATGAAGTGCCCAAACCGTAATAAGTTTTGTGTTGTGTGTGGATTATTTGTACCATTTAATAAATCGCGAAATATAACAAAAACCTTTGAAAAAAGGTACGAAGAATACTTTTTAATAAACTTAGCTCCAAGATTGTGGTATGTGCCTGAAATTGTATGTAACTATTGCTACGCTGGTGTACTACGATCAAAGGACATAGGTAAAACTCGCAATGCAATGAAATACGTGTATCCAGTGGTATGGTTACGCCGCAGTGAACATTCTGCAGAATGTTGTTATTTTTGTCAGTCGTATCCGCGTATTATGAAGGTTAAATATAATAAGCGAGAAGGTATAAACTACTATAGTTCCGAGTCTATGAAACCTGCAGTATTACGTTCAGCAATAAACCTCAACTCACCGTCTGAAGAACTTGTACAAGCTTCAGAAATCATTGAAGAAGAATCAAATTGTTACGATACACATGTTGAGGAATGTTCTATATATCAACCAGCAGAAAGCGAGTTGGGGTATGCTGAACCACATTTTGTAACTCAGACCGACTTTGACGATCTTGCCAGAGATATGAATGTATCTAAAGAAAAGGCCGAACTTTTGGCATCACGCTTGCAGCAGTGGAAACTAGTTTGTTCTGATTTCTATGTCACATCTTCGCGAAAGCGTTTAAAAGTTAGCTCATTCGATCAATGTTTTAAGATAGACGACGAAACTGGTATTACATATGCAATTGACATACCGAAGCTCTTTGATACAATTGGAAAGAATTACGATCCTGCCGAATGGAGACTTTTTATAGATGGATCCGTTAAAAGTCTTAAAGGAGTATTATTACATAATGGCAACGTGTACCCGTCAGTGCCCATTATTTATGGTACAGATATTAAAGAAACTTATGAAAATATGAAAGTCATTCTTAAGTTAATAAAGTACGATGCACATCGTTGGTTGATTTGTTGTGACCTTAAAGTGGTGGCTATTCTCATGGGAATAAAAAATGGATTTTCTAAACATCAGTGCTTTTTATGTCTTTGGGAAGGTCGACGACGTGATTTGCATTATACCGACCATAAATGGCCGTATCGCCTAAGTCATCAGCTTGGGATCAATAGCGTTAATCAAATGCCACTTATTTCATCATCTAAGATACTTCTCCCTCCCCTGCACATTAAATTGGGTTTGATACGTAATTTTGTTCGGGCACTTGATAGTGATGGTTCAGCAATGGAATATTTGAAAAAAGTTTTTCCAAAGCTAAGTACTGCGAAAATTGAGGCTGGTAGGTTAAATGATCACAATGGGTTATTTTTATTAAAGTTTTATATTTTAAGGTGTATTTAATGGACCACAGTTAAAAAAATTAATGAAATCGAATGAGTTTCCCGATTTATTAACGACGGTGGAAAAGGCAGCGTGGAATAGTTTGGAAGATGTAATAAATAACTTTTTGGGCAATAATAAATCTGTAGATTATGAAGCTATTGTTAAGAAACTAGTGAATAGTTATGGAATAATGGGAGTCAACATGTCACTTAAAATTAATTTTTTGGATAGCCACCTGGATTTTTTCCCCAGTAATTTAGGAGACTTTAGTGATGAACACGGGGAGAGATTCCATCAAGATCTCGCTGTAATTGAGAATCGGTACCGTGGAAAAAATTCCGCCCATATGCTGGCCGAATACTGTTGGTCAATTTGTCGTGATACTACTGGTCTACATAAACGACAAACCAACAATATGCACTTTTCTAAATATTTTAATTTGAACTTTATATATATGAAGGCTAGTACTCTGTTCGTATTTGCCAAGTATGTTGAGTTACATTTATTTTTCGAGTGAAAAATTTGACATGAGAAAACTGTTGTTTTGATTTTCGTGCGAAAGAAGTGATGATCATATTATTTCGTACGAAAAAGAAATGTTGCAAGAAACTTGTTGCCGTTGAAAAATAATGTTTACATGTTTTTCGCAAAAAGAACAGAGTGCTGGTTTGGTTTGGCTTTTATTCCACAAAAAAAAATCACCTGCTTAAAATTTTAAAATATTTATTAAAACTTAAGTAAAAAAGCTAGGAGGATGAAATTTTGGTATGTAGTATAAAATATTTGGGTCTTTAACGCACAATTTTTTTAAAAGGAATTTATTGGCAATCTTAAAGGATATTACAGGATAAATATTTTAAAGGACATTTTTGACAACTTTTGATCCTGACAGGATAAAATAAAAATAATACAAAATATTTTACAGCTCTTCTTGTTCTTTTGACATCAAATTTGGCATTGTTGGATCCGCGGAAGTATTTTAAAATATTTTTGAAAAGTGTTCTTCTTTGAAAGTTTGAAGTCCTTTAAAAAGGACACAGGATCACGAAATGAAAAACTGAAAACGTTGTTTTTCTCCATTTAATGTATAGTTTCACAATTTTATCATCCGGTTCGTGTCTCACAATTTTTTTCTTTTTTTGTCGGACGGTGGGCATATCCAATTATAGTGTGTATAAAATACTTTGGTTTTAAAATTGTTCAAATATAAAGTATACCTATAAAACAATCTAGACTGTGACATCTTTGCTTAAAAAAACAAAAAACAATAGCATTTCTAAAACATTTCTTTAAGCATTTAAAAAAAAAACTCTTATTCACACAATCTCTTGTATAACAGATTATTATGCGATGAGCATAATTAGAGATAATTATCTCCATTAAGCAAAGCAAAATTGGAAAAAATACAAAAGTTTGCAACACTTTGCATACTGAACTGGTCAAAATGCATTTTGTGGATTAATTCTCGTAGCAGCAGCCATCCTGACAACAAGTAGTGAAATAAAAATTAAAAAAAAATTTACAACAAAACTTCACAAGTAAAACATGAAAAGTCTGAAATGTTCAACTTTTTGACAAATTAAAAGTGTGCTAAATAACTTTTTGTTGTTGTAAATGATGATGATGATGATGACGATGTTGTTGCGCTGTAGTTTTTACCAAAACAATAAACAAAACGAAACAAACAAACGAACAAAACACACTTAATAGTTTTGAGGTCGGGACTGACAGTTATGCAAAAATTAATATCACAAAAATACTACAACTACACCAAAAAACAACAACCAAAATGAAAATAAAAAAATTGAAATATTTAAAAACAAAAAAATAAATTAAAAAGAATAATCATGGTTTTTTCTATTTATTTACTTGCTTGGTTCTGTAATGAAAAGTGTCTGTGATGAGTTGGAAAAGTTTTTGTTAAATTTTTTTTAAGGAGGCACAGAAGTCAACAAAACAATTGTACATTAAATAAACTTTCAACATTAAGGGTTTTCACATGCAACGACATAAAGAAATAAAGTAACAAATATCAAAATGCCGCTCATTTAATAAAGCTGGTGGTATATTATTTTTAAAACACTAGACAACACTTAAACGTAATTTTATGCAAAATTTTGCAACACAAGGTAAAGGGATTTACAAAATGAGACCTTCTTGCTAATTTGCTCTGTAGCCAAATCATTTAACTTGGAAAAATCGACACCTGTTCACCGAAAAAAAATAATTTATATGCAATAGGTCAAAGTTTAGCTGAACTACTCTGCCTTTCTAAGAAAGAAAGTCCAAAGCGCCAAAATTGAAATAAGGGCAGATTGGGAACCGTGCATGTGCTTCTGATTTTTGCGTTAGGCTTTAAAGACACTTTTCCAACTGTAAATGACTGAAAAACGTTAAAGGTGCTATCACTTTCAAATTTTCCATCTGTAAATTTGTACACATCGTGTGATACATATGAAACTTTGCATGTGTAAAATACATGTGGAAATACATAAGTATGTAAATTATTCGATTAGAACACGCTCTATTTTCCTGTGGCAAACATAAACAAGTCAGCTTTTGTTTACATTTATAGGTTATGTGATAAGGAAAAACATAAGCAGGTGTGAAAGCAAAAATTATGAAACGTATGTAAAATGGAAATTTAAACATACATACGGAATTACATATGGGAAAGAAAAGTGACAGTACATATGTAAAATACATCCCGCCTGATAGCACCTTAAGCAAAATGGCAAATAGACAAAAAACCTTATCTGCCACTTACTATGATAAAAAGTCACATTGACCACAATTTTAAGCTTTTTTCCTTAGTATTAAGGATGTTTTTTTAAACATGACTTTTTGTCTTTGTATGTGCAATATTAAGCACAAGTTCTTGCAAACACCAACAAATTCGAAAAAGCTTAAGAAACTAGAAAATTTTGCTCTTAGGTCTGCGAATATCATCTCAGAGAAATACTGAGTGGACAGTGTGCATAAGTGCGAGTAGGCCGGAGTACACACAAACAAACATCAATTTTTTATACCCTTCACCACAGGTGGAAAAGGGTATATATAAGTTTGTCATTCCGTTTGTAATTTCTACAATATTGATCTTAGACCCTATAAAGTATATATATTCTGGGTCCTTATGAGGAGAGAAGTTGATTTAACGATATCCGTCCGTCCGTCTTACGTTTGATATGTGTTTTCCGGAGACTCCAGACATGATAGCGGCTACGTTGTTTTACATTTATGTCACATATAGTCCACCATTTCTTGCTATTGAAATTCAGCCAGATCGGTGCAACAATGGCTGAGATATGACCAAAAAACCACGACTGCCTCTAATTTTTCTAAAAAATCCCTTGTGGTTGTTGTATTTGTATTACTTTTTTCTGTATATCTGGAGAACGGCAAGAGCCAAAGCTTTAAAATTAGGTACAAACATTTAGGTTATAAATATACACCATCCTACAAAATGTGGGCGGCATTGGAGAAGTAGGCGTGGTACCTCTCATACAAAAAGTATTAAAAATTTTATAAAAACCTGATTTTTTTGACTGTAATATGAAAAACTCGGGAAAATCGGTTCAGATACGAAAAAGTTATGACCAAAATATTAATTTTTTTTTGAAAAATACTTATTTTCAGGAACCATAGGTCTTCCCGAGTCCACGTTTTATAGCCAAAATAACTGGCAAATTTCTTCTTTAACACGTCGGTATATAAATCTGTCAAATCGGTTAAGAAATAGCAGAGTTATGAGGAGAGAAGTTGATTTAACGATAACTTACGGCGCTTTTTAAATTTCATTTATAATGAAGTTGTAAGTATTGTAAATATGTATGTATATGTAAAAATTATTTAGTTGCTCTCTATTCTACACGCAAAATGGTGAAGGGTATATAAGATTCGGCACGGCGGAATATAGCACTTTTACTTGTTTTTTATATATTATTTCTTTATTGAATTACTATCACAACAAGAATAAATCTAATAAATTACAGTGATAGTAAGAAACATTTCTTATATTAACATGAAGTAGAATTTAATCAGAAAAATTCGTATTAACTAACATTCCACATTGGACACACATATTTAGATTCAAAATAATTTTAAAACCATTTAAAAAATTCCTTTTTGAAAAGTAATGCGTTGCTTTGTACTTGGATATATGATGGTAAGTCGTTCCAAAGACACGTAGTGTAATTAAAAAATTGTCTTGTAGACAGATATTTGTATTTTTGTGATCTCAAAAATAATTTTGTTGAAAAGGTATTCTGGCTTCTTCAGGTACATAATCTTTTGCATAATTTTAAGGCTTTTAAATTTTAGTACATTTTTAAAACTTATGTTATTTAACTGGTATGAAAATGATGATTACTATCTCGGCTGCTTTTTAGACTCATTATTTCATCACGTTCAGAACCACAATTCGATTTTGGTTTAAAATAATTTTTGACGTATTCAGAGACAAGTTTCCATTTTTCTTGTAATATTGCGGGGGTATTTACAAGGTGTGCTATCATGTTATATTGTCATAATATTCTTACATTTTAAAATGGTTTAAAAATATTGTTGTTGCTTTGTAAACAAAAAGTGTGTTAATTTAATAGAACTTTGCTTGCTATGTTCATTGTGCTGTCGTAATTAACCCGATATAACCCACGATTACCATATGGTAATGCAAAAAATGCCGTTAGATTTACACGAATAAATCTAAAATCTCACAACAAAACTTCAAGAGAAGTACATTGTTTATTGCAAAACACTTGTGGCTTGCCAACAAATAAAGTTTCTGTTATTCTAATATGGTAGGTTTGGTGTGAGGAATAAAAAGCAAGTTTTTGTTTGGGTTTTCTTAATTTTATTTACTTTCTGCTCTTGGTTATCCCACTCACTTTGATATTAACACTAATACTGATCTTACAAAAATATTTACACTATCTTATATACTAAATTATAGTCTTAGAATTATATTACCTAAAATGCTACAGCAGCACATCCCACGACCTAGTTGCACATTTTAGTGACACACATGTTTCAAGTACTTTTCCGGGTGGTCAAGATGTCAAACAGACATACACCCAAACGTTTTATGATGCCGTCATAAACGTATCGCAAGTATACAAAACAATTGTAACAAGAAACCTTTTTAGTTATTTTATTTTGGGTTTTTTGGACATACACATTTAATTGTTTTGTTTGTTTACAATTTACCATATGTGGTTCAATGTCAATTGTGCAGTTTCAAATAATTGTTTTGTTTGTTTATAATTTACCATTTACATTTATGTGGTTCAATGTCAATTGTGCAGTTTCAAATAACTGTAGAACAAAGTCGTGGTATTGCTTAGTATTCATGCATTTATATGAATACTACAGTATGCATATACTACACCATCGCCCTTAAGAGGAATCGTACAATTTCTTCAAAAACTTTGAAATTGGATGATTACTACAAATATAAGTGTATGTATACTGTCTGGTTGGTTACATAAAAAAAAATTTATTTCTTTTTGTTTTGGTTTTTTTTTTTTTTTTTTTGAAAGTCATTAACACTACAATTTTATATACTATTTTTTTTTTTTTTTTTTTTTTTTTTTTTTAATTTTAGATATTATGTATTATATAATTAATTTTGCTTATTTTGTATTATATTTCTTTAATAAATTTTTATGATAAGCTTTAATATTATTTTTAATTTTTATGTACACATTTAGATCATCTATATCTACTATTTCGTATGGACCATGGTAAGGCGATTCATTTTTCTTCCTACTTTCCAACCTTACCAAGACCCAGTCGCCTACTTCCAATTCTATTCTATTAGCATTGTTATGTGAATCTAACATTCTTTTATCCTTGACTATCTTTATTAATTTTCTAGCGTTTTCTAAAGAGTTTTTTAATCTAATCTTTAGTTCATTCGCGTAATTATCAAGATTATACACCCTATCGCAATTCGTAATCTGGTCGCCTGGTAAACTAGGTAATTTCCCAAATATCAATTCAAAAGGAGAGTATTCAGTGTCTACATGAGGAGTAATATTGTATGCAAAAGTATAGTATGGTATCCATGAATGCCATTCACCTTCACCTACAAAAGATAGGAAATACTCATTTAAAACACGATGGTTCCTTTCAACGGTACCTAGAGTCTCGTGATGATAGGGTGTGGAAAATTTTTGTTCTATCTTCAATAATCCACAGATTTCTTTAAGTAATTCATTAGCAAACTCCGTTCCCCTGTCCGATTTCAGTGTTCTAAATAAACCGTATTTCAATATCAAATTTTCAACTAAGGTCTTTGCTATAGATACGGCTTCTTTTGTTTCCATGGGAGCCGCTATAACATACTTCGTCAGTTCGCACTGCATGGTCAATATGTACCTATAATCTCCAGAAGGACGTAATGGCCCAACTGTGTCGATTACAATCGTCTCAAAACTCTGTGTTGGTGTATCCGTTATGCAGAATGGTTCCCTAGTGTGTCTTACTTGCTTGTTTCTTTGGCAAAGATCACACGTTGATACATGTTTTTTAACCATCTTGTACATGTTTTTCCATATGTATTTTTGTTTTAATTTTAACAAAGTTTTTCTAACTCCGAAATGTCCTCCGCTTGGTGTGTCGTGATATAATTTTATCAATTCTTTTTGTTTTTCTACATTCGTTATCCTTTGGGGGTCGTTGTATAACAGTATTGTGACGTCTTTAACTTTAAGTTTATTTACTTTTTCTTTCAAAACCTCATGGGTTATCATATTAAATACGTTATCACTCCTATTCAGTGCATAAATTTTGTATTTCAATTCTTCCAGTGTTGACAGTAGTTTCTTCAGTACATTATCGAAATAATGTGAATTATCGCTACATCTCACCTGTATCTCATTTAGACTCTTTTGGTCTGTAATTTTTATTCTTGTGCCTAGGTCTTCCTCTAACATAAATTTTATTCTTTTCGCGCGCTTGATGTCGTTGAAAGATGTGCATTCCCACATATTGAGTTGATCAGGCTCATTATGAGAATTGCAGTTCTCTTCGGTTGCATCAACTTCTCTATCCTTCTTACCTCTCTCATTCTGTTTTTCTGTTCTGCTTTCTTTTTCTTGCGTCTTTTTACTCATTCCCCTTGTTATCACCAGCGTTTTCCTTACCGTTTCGTCTATTTCGTGAGGTATCATTTCCTTTAATGTCTCAGAATCTATCTGAATTCTGGACAATGCATCCGCATTCGTATTATTTGCTCCTTTTTTATATACTATGTTAAAGTCGTAATCTGATAATTCTAGTCGTATCCGAGTTAACTTAGAACTTGGATTTTTGTGCGAAAACAACGATATTAATGGTCGATGGTCTGTAACCACGGTAAATTTTCTTCCGTATAGGTATGGCCTGAAGAATTGTATGCCCCAATGTATGGCTAACAATTCTTTTTCTATGACCGGCTTGTTCTTTTCATATCTGTTGAGTGACTTACTTGCGTATGATATAGGTAGATCTTCACCTATCGTACCTTGAGATAAAACTGCCCCAAGCGCAAAATCAGATGCGTCTGTGGTTAATACAAATGGTTTTTCAAAATTAGGATATTGTAGAATGGGTGGACTAATCAAATTTGCCTTCAACTTCTCAAAAGCTACTTGACATTCCTCCGTCCATTCAAATTTAACATTTTTCTTTAAAAGATTATTCAGACAACTTGCAATATCCGCAAAATTTTTTATGAACCGTCTGTAGTAATTACAGAATGCTACAAAACGCCTGACATCATCCGCGTTTTTTGGAATGGGATATTTAGTAATGGCCTCAAATTTACCTGGGTCGGGTTTTATACCATTTGAAGTTATCAGATGACCTAAATATACCACCTCAGGTTTTAAAAAACAACACTTGCCCGCGTTCAATTTCAAGTTATATCTCGCGAGTCTATCAAACACGTTAACCAAATTCCGATTATGGTGTTTCAAACTACATCCAAAGACAATAATATCATCAACATATAAAAATGCCTCTGATTCCAATCCAGATAGAGCAATGGTCAACATACGTTGAAAACTGTTAGAAGAAATCTTAAGACCAAATGGTAGCCGTGTATACTGGTAATGACCATCTAGGGTCGAAAAGGCTGTAAAAGGTCTTGAATCAGGTTCAAGTTCAATTTGGTGGAATGAACTTGTCATATCCAGAGTCGAAAAATACCTCGCCCTACCTAATTTGTCCAAAATGTCATCTAGCCTTGTTAGTGGGAATTTATCATTGACTATTTTGTCATTCAATTTCCTAAAATCAATTACTAGACGCCATTTTTTTAAATCGGTTTGGCCCTTTTTCGGTACCAAAAGCAATGGAGCATTATATGGACTCACGGACGGTTCTATTATTCCCTCTCTCAATAAACCCTTCACTTGATTGTGAATTTCCTCAGTTTGTGCCTGCGGCAACCGATAATTTTTTATGTAGACTGGACTGTTATCGTTCAATTGGATTGTCTGAGAATAGAAGTTGTTAGTTGTCAAATGCTCTCCATCTAAATGAAAAATAGATTGATATTCTTTAAGTATATCAATTAATTCCCGTTTCGCGTTCTCATCTTCGCTATCTATGTTAAGTTCACTCATTAATTTTTGGAATCGTTGTTCAGAATGTAATCCCTTCCGCGTACCTGTTCTATAGATATCGTAGTTCCTTAATGGAATTGTATCGACTTTGAGATTTCTAACTACCGTTGTTTTATCCAATACATTCAGTAATCTTATATGTTGATTACCCGTTTTAGGAACAATCGAATTCGCTAAGAATATGCCGTGAGCAATTTCACGACTACAAACTACTCCGTCCTCTTCTAAATCCAGTTTAAAAGGAAGAATAACTTCGCTTCTTGGTGGAATTTTCACCCAACTTATGCCATAAGTCCTATCATGTATTGGAAATATGACCGATTCACTTCCCGCATTAACCGTTAGTATGTATTTCTCATAGTCAATATTACAATTATACTTGCAGAGGAAATCCCTACCCAGTATTCCATCAGTAGCAATTGGAAAATCATAATCCACGAGTTGTATTTTGTGGTTAACAACAGTTTCTCCAATTGGTATCTTCACAATAGTGGATCCCAAAGACCTTATTTTGTCCTTAGAGATTCCAGTTAATAAACAATAATCATCCGGATCTTCCTCGTAATTTCGAACAGTATTTTCCTTGCACAGTGACACATCAGCCCCTGTGTCTATTAAAAATGTCATTACACTGTTTGTACCTTGAATATTCAATTTTATATAATTCTTTAAATCGGATGAAATATTGTAAATTTTGTGTAATTCTACTAGTTTTGGTCCGGAGAGTCTTGGTACCTTAAGACTTCCGGATCTTGGGAGTTTCCCTGTTCCTGAACGTGATGTACCCTACGACTTCTGTTACCATTTCCATTGTCATAATTATTATTTCTACGCCTACTATTTCCATTATTCTGAGCATTGCTATTGTTTCCTGATCTGCATACCTTCGCAAAGTGGTTAGGCTTCCCACACTTGTCGCAAGTTTTTCCTTGAGCATAGCATCTATCACCATGCTTTCCGCCGCAACTTCCACATCTGCTGTTAACACTGTTCCTGCTTTCGTTGGCATTGTTATTGAAGTTACTGTTGTAGCTGTTGCGTCTACCGTTTCTGTTATCATTGGTATTTCTATTGTTGTTGTCTGGACCCCTCGACCTTGCTGTCTGGAACATAATTTGGCTCTGTCTGATGTCCGCTGATGTCTCCAATGCTATCTCTATGGCTTCGTGAAGTGTTTTCTTCCTGCTGGCCTCAATCGTTCGGACTACTTCCCTGTTCTTTAATCCGTTTTTGAACGAGTTGAAAGCTATTATAGCATTCGTGTTGCTAATTATTTCCCTGCTCGCTTCGCCAAGAGCCTCCGTTTGTAGCTCGTTTAGTTCCATCATCAGGGTTTCTATTTGATCTGCAAATTTTCGTATTGACTCTGTTTGGACTATGGTTGTCAATTCGTTCAAAATGACGTTAGGAGATTTCTTTATTCCATAGGCCCGTTTTAGTGAATTTCTTAATGTTGCAATATCAATTGGTACGGCTATTTGTCTAATCTTATTCTGTACTTTCGAGGTTAGTTTTGTTTTATATATAAAGTTGAAGAATGCAGTATGTTTTTCAGGTACAATGGTTTCCTGTACTATCTCTAGATTTGCCAAAAATATCTCAAGTTCCCCTTTTGCACCGTTAAATATTGGTATAAGCTTGGAAATAGCTGCCAATTCGGTCGTGTTAAGTACGTTGTCTGTCATCGTGTTATCTACGTCACCTGTTTCCCTTGAACTAATATCACGCGCTTGTTGCGATGATGATTGTTGATCCCTTTGTTCGTGTAACCTAAGAATTTCTAACGCTTCACCCTTTAATTTGCCAAATCTTTCTATATTCCTATCCCTATCTACTTTCGATATTTTCGGATCTTCCAATATTTCTATGGTTTGTAATTCTAATCTTTCCACCTCTTTTCGTTTTGCGACCAAGGTGTCCGCTGTATAAACTTTGCCTATTGATTTTCTGGCGTTTGATATTAATGTTTCTACCTGTTTATATATACTATCCATCAAAGATCACTACAGCAATATACCATTCATGAAGATGTGAGATGATTTTTTTTTTTTAAAAAAAGTTTATAAGTGATATATCATTTTTGGGTTTATATAATACCTTATGTTTTATATAATTTTAAAATATTCTATTTATTGGATAACATTATTTTTTTTTTCTTTGTAATAGCTTTCTATGTTTAATAGTTATGCAATATTATTTATATTAGTTTTTACCATGACTCTATTAATTTGCTTCTTCACATAATTTTTTACATATTTAATCAGTACGTTAAAAGTGAATAAAATGCATATTAAAATTGCTAATTCAATACTGATGCTAATGGCAGGAGGTGCATTAGCTGTTGCTGTTACGACCTCTTTAATTTTATTCTGAGCATTCCCCATTTGATCTAAAACTTTTTTTTTTGAACACTTTTCTTTTAAACACTATTTCTATATCTTTTGTGTTTTTTTTTTTTTTTTGTTTTGTGTGTGTATATTTCTTCTTCTGCACTGTATAAAATTAACTACCTCCACTTTATAGGTTGTTTTTTTTTTTTAAAAAAAATTTTCTTTAGACGACTTACATATGCTTGTTGCGTTCTCTAGTTATATATGTTTATTGTTGCTTACTTCTCTTCGTTGCCGTTGTTGATGAAGAATACCATTCGCTGCTATAGTTAATGCTGATGAGATAAAATATTTCCTCCTTCTTTTTTTTTCCTTTTTTTTTTTGATTACGGATGTTGATGATGAATGAAATTCGCTGTTAAAGTTGATGTTGATGAACAAAGTTTTGCTACCTTTGCTAGGTTAGTACTCCTAAGCTGGTACTACTGTTGAGAGAAGAGACTTGGCTTGTCTTCTCCTTCTAGTTCTGGCTTTGAACTAGGACTTCCACCAATGTTCCAAGTTTTTTCCAAGGATCGCCATATGGTAGGTTTGGTGTGAGGAATAAAAAGCAAGTTTTTGTTTGGGTTTTCTTAATTTTATTTACTTTCTGCTCTTGGTTATCCCACTCACTTTGATATTAACACTAATACTGATCTTACAAAAATATTTACACTATCTTATATACTAAATTATAGTCTTAGAATTATATTACCTAAAATGCTACAGCAGCACATCCCACGACCTAGTTGCACATTTTAGTGACACACATGTTTCAAGTACTTTTCCGGGTGGTCAAGATGTCAAACAGACATACACCCAAACGTTTTATGATGCCGTCATAAACGTATCGCAAGTATACAAAACAATTGTAACAAGAAACCTTTTTAGTTATTTTATTTTGGGTTTTTTGGACATACACATTTAATTGTTTTGTTTGTTTACAATTTACCATATGTGGTTCAATGTCAATTGTGCAGTTTCAAATAATTGTTTTGTTTGTTTATAATTTACCATTTACATTTATGTGGTTCAATGTCAATTGTGCAGTTTCAAATAACTGTAGAACAAAGTCGTGGTATTGCTTAGTATTCATGCATTTATATGAATACTACAGTATGCATATACTACACTAAGTTGAATTAGTGAAGCGATTGCATGTCAAATTCAGGTGACAAAAAAAAAAGTGAATAGTTCCCGTTTTTTAATATGGCACATCGGTAAGTATACGAATTTATCAAGAGTTTTACAATTTATTTTATAAATAATTATAGTAATTGGTAGCTAATGAAATAAACTATGAAACGAGAACCTTTTTTTTTAGAAAAATCTTATTTTTTGTATAATTCTTTTCATTTTACTCAAGGCGTTACCATATGGTAATCGTGGGTCGCCTAGGGTACATGGTTTTTTTTGCGTTTCATGTGATTTTCTGTGCTATTTTGTGAAGTTATTTTATATATTCATTTTAATTTTGTTGGTATTTTATAAATTGTACGGCTTTCAGAAGTTTATCATTGCAACAAGTGCTTGATTTTATTCATGAGCTCGATGACGCCGAAGATGGAAATAACCTACCTGATATACCAACTGCAATTTACATCGAGCCTCCTGCAGATGGCAACATATCTGGCGAAGATGATGCTGAAGATGAATGTGGGGGCATCCCAGATAATGTTTGCCGTGCTCAACTAAAAGGCGGCTGTGAAGTTGTAATGGCTAGTGGACGCCATTTACAAAATTTTGATGAAGAAGATGAAATCGGAGGCAAGTTGGAACACAATATTAGTTTATCAATTATTTTTATATTATTTTTTTTTTTTCAATCCTAAATTTTTCAGCTCCGAACATAACAGACTTGCCCGTTATTATGGTTGAAGACACAAACCAAGGAATGGAGGATCAATCAACAACATCCAATTGTACAACATCACCAGAAAGAAAGCGGTTACGTAAAGTGCAACCAAAACCTTCAAATGTTGCATTGCCCCCAGGGAACAAGGAAACATTATTTCAATGGGTTAAGAATGATTCGCCATCTCTTATTCCAATTTTTCCAGTGGCGAATTATGAAGACTGTCGTAATTTACTACCACACGAACAGTTTGAAAAGTTTTTTGATGACACATTGTTGGCTCACATTTGCGAACAAAGTGCAGTATATGCGACCGAACACTATAGAGCTAATCCAAGCATAACAATCGGCGAGCTTCGAGCATTTATCGGCATATTAATCATTACGGGATATAATTATCACGCTAATTATAGAAATTTGTGGAGTCAGGATGACGACATTCGCAACAATCTCGTAAGTGAAACAATGCGCCGAAATCGTTTTCAAGAGATTTTGCAAAGTCTTCACTTCGAAGATAATTCTAAGGCATCTTCAAAAAACGGAGCAAATCCCGACAAAATGTGGAAATTACGTCCTCTTACTGATCACTTGAAAGCAAAAATGATTGAAAACTTTCATGCCGAACAAAATCTTTCTTTCGACGAAAGTATGATTTCTTACTTTGGTAGACATGGATGTAAGCAATTCATCAAAGGCAAACCGTTAAGATTTGGTTATAAAGTTTGGTCTCTTTGCACTCCATCAGGCTACTTGGTGAACTTCGAAATTTACCAGGGGAAGAATCCTCGTTCGAATATTGAGTATGAGGACAAGTTTGGAAAATGCGCCGCACCTTTGATCAGTATGATTGATGATTTTAATGACACATTAAAATCGCTGCCGTTTTTGTTTTACTTTGACAACCTGTTTACCAGTTATCCTTTGTTGGCTTATCTCAAGTCATGCGGATATAATGCTACGGGAACAATTCGTGAAAATCGTATTCCGAAAAGCTGTCCACTGGTGCATAAAAAAAACTTAAAGTCAATGGAAAGAGGCTACTCGGAATCAATTTCAATGAAAAGCACTGGTATTCATTTGGTGAAATGGAAGGACAATAATATTGTCTGCATGTTATCTACCAGCTTCGGTGAAAATCCGAAATCAATGGCACAGCGTTATTCGAAGGCAAGTGGAGCCAAAATAAATGTACCCCGTCCTTTTGCGATCACGGAATATAACAAATATATGTGTGGAGTAGACCGATTCGACCAAAATTTGGCCCAATACCGCATCGCATACAGAGGAAAAAAGTGGTGGTCTAGCATTTTTACCTGGCTGATAGATGCTTGTGTTCAAAATGCGTGGCAGCTTTATCGAAAAGCGCAACCGACAGTAACTCAACTCGAATTTCGACGTCAATTGGCAGTATACTACTGCAAACATTATGGTACAAAAGCCAAATCATTTGGTCCGATGCCCTCCCACCGATATGCACAACAACCAGGTCGAGTTGAGCATACTCTCCGCTATGATCAGACAGGGCATTTTGTAGTACCATCCAATCGTAGGCATTGTGCCGGTGACCGGTGCAAAGTTAACGGGCGAACAGCATGTATAAAATGCAACGTCGGACTTTGCGTAAAGTGTTTCGTCAATTACCATACAAGACGATGATTTATTTCAGTTAAACGAATATATTGCATTTTTGATTTTAATATTCATAAATTTATTTTTTCTCACTTATAATTTCAATAAAATTGTTTGAAAACAGCTATTTGTGTGTATTTTCTTTCATTTTCTTTTTTGCTAAAAACCTGTACCCTAGGCGACCCACGGTTACCATATGGTAACGCTAGTTTTCCGCGTTTTTCGGAAAAGGGTAACAATTTTTTAAAAAACGGACTTCATATTCATTCTCAGGAGGTCAAAATATATAAGTATACATAATTTCATCAAAATATGAGATAAAAAAAGTTCTGGGAACTACCGGGTTAATCAGCAGAGACCTGCGCTGAGCGGCTGAGCCGAGCCGCATTAGTTTTTGTAGCCGTCGCCGTTCATGTTATAGTTTTATCCGGCTAACAACCGAATTTAACCTGCGGTTAGCAATTATTGCAACAAAACACTTGCGGCGTCAAATTATATCAGCTTAGGACTCTGATGTTTGGTAAACAAACCAAATAAAATTTATTTGTGATTTGCGCTTAAAAAATGGAAAATAGTCAGGTAAGATCTAATATAAATTATTAATTCATGGATTGGATTAAAAACGTGTTTTGGTGCTAGGTAAATATTTTTTTTATATTTGTGTTAAATCAGCTGATTTAAATTCAAAATAACACACTTAATTATGAGGGGTGGTTCAAAACAGTCGTTTTTTCATGTTATTATTTTAAAACTTATGACTTTATGACACCCTGTGAATCCCCCAACTGTATTTATTTCCCTAGTGCTGCCATCTTTATTATTCCACCATGGTTGTTCTGTAAGATAAATTGGCAATTAGTAAATTTATATATTACAAAACCTTAAATTTAAGTCGCGGCGAAATTACCGGCATTTCAAGACTAAGAGTTTTCAGAAATTTTAAAAATATTTTTTCCAAGAAATAGTCGATAAGACACTCAAAATTTCATGAATTATGGGACTTCCACAAATAATCTTCAAACAGGCTCTTATTAAGATAATTTCAATTTACTGTAATATTTTATTCAAACATTTTCTCCGACAACAATATTTTCGAAATAAAAATATATTGGCCTAGAGCTCAATATCTTTTTAAGTTTCTAAAGATATCAGAAGGTGAAAATTATAGCCATATACCAATTAAAATTTATACTTCCACAAAATCGTAAAATTAAGTCGATTAATTTGTTAAACGGCTATACACAAGAAAATAACAAAATTTAATTTCAATTAAAAAATTTGTGATATTAATTAAATTTGCACCAGTAAACAAATTAATAGTATCAATACAATATTTTTTGGTACTAACAACATTTTCTATCGTAATGTTGTTGATATAAGTAACCGTCTAATTAAATTATTAATTAAAACTGATTTTATTATTGAAAATAGTTTAATTGGTGAGAATGCTTTATGTGTAGTTTTGCAATCATGGAATCCACCTTTCCCTAAACTCGTTAATGTACTATTAAATAAAGAAAGTTTAATTGTCCTTGATTTGAAATTCAGTACAATTTAAAGGCTATAAAAGTATTTTGGTTTTTTTAAATGTTGTGCGGTGCTGCACTTCTGAATTTTTTTGATAAGCTGTAATAGAGCTTTTAAAGATTGAAAGAACTCAGGTTCAATACCTTTTGTCCAACTTTTTTAGGGCCGTTACTACAACTTCTACCTTTAAGTATCGACAAGTTGTTATAATGGCCCCTAATGACGTTTACAATAGTAAAACGTAGTACAAGCTCAGTGCCCGCGGGTTTCAATTAAATGATCGGCTCGAACGTGCCCTCATCTCAACAGTGCTTTTGATAAAATTCTGATTGCTAACTTTATTCAACACTAATCAATTATTAATTTTCGCACGTAATCATTATAATTAACTACGCAATTTGTAACAGGTCACCGTAATTAAATTCAAGTATTATTTTGATTTATTTGTATTTTGTGGAAAAACAAATATCTTTCACACTTTCACTACTCTTCTGATTTGAAACTCATACCTTCCACAGACTTTAATAAAAAGAAAAACTATTATTTATGTTTAAAATATTATCATTTTTAATTTGATAAATTAAGTCAATTTGGCAAACAAACAAAAAGGGCAAAAATTTTAGTTAAAACTTAGCCCAAAAAAAACAAAAGGGTGTACAAAAGAATATACAAAAAGGAGGAAAGAAAACAACATTATTGATACACAATACGTTTAAATATTTTGTATATTGAATCAAGAATAACTCACCATAAAGTCCTTTCATCTGTAAGAACAAATCATTTTAATGAGTTAATTAATTTTATCTACATTTTCATTTAATATGTTGTTTTTTCACTAGCATTCCAACATACACAGGACCTTACACAATTTCAGTGGTAAATATTGGAAGGACCGCAAGTGGCAGGCCTTTTTAAAGTCCATTATACTATTTTCTAAAAGATTCGCTTTGTATGGTAGCCTGCCTTCATTTGCTACTCCCTTCTTTAAGAAGGGAGAAAAGAAGTTGTTCTTTGGGAGGGGGTCGAAGTTGTTATTAAAAGGATTGTAGAAGGGCTCAATTCCAATTACAGCCTGTGTATAAAATAAATAAGTATTGAATTCGGCGTCTGCTAAATAAGGCCTTATTTTAGGCTTCTTTACTCATTCTTGATACCGCTGGGATCTTACATGCACACACATACACACTCAGCCATTCACTTGGTAACACGATATATACACATTAGTGCTGGGATACTATCGATATTTTCTACTATCGATATTTATCGAAAGTTCAGATTTCACTATCGATATATCGATATTACTATCGACTGAATGTTTGTACTTGTGCAAGAAAACTTTAATTATTTTTTTATAAGGCTACAGTCCGTTGTTTTTATCACTTTATTGAATGTATAAGACTCATGTAGATATATACGCACGTTATTTTAGATGACAGTTTTTTAAAAATTGATAAGTACCTTTCTGACGGAACAGTAATAGGGACTATAACATATTCCATTGCAACTTTAAAATATTTTCTACATTCTAAGCCCAAAAACCTAATCAATCTAGCAGACTTATCCTCTTATGGTTGTTCATTGTTTTGTCCTATGCTTGCAATTGCATTTGGATTTGCATTTTTTTACACCATTAAAAATATTTGACATTTCAGTCCCTATATAAACATGTACGAATTTCGACTTAAAGGCCTTTAATTAGCAGTAAAAAGCACTGCTAAGCAATCCATACCACTTGCTATTCTTGTTGTTTGTATTCATTGCTGTTATTCAGCGCGAATTAATAATAGTAAGTAAAAATTTGCGGCAAAAAACTATGTGTGTATAGCTGCTGCTAGATGTCTTCATAGCTGTATTTTAAATTATAAAAATATCGATATTTCTATTTTTCCTATCGATATTTTATCGATAGTTTCCCAGCACTAATACACATACATAATGTAACACATTGAAAGCAAATTGCACATACAGACGTTCTAGTGTTCATTTAAACATTGATCTGTCATCATCGTCATAAAAAATGTTGAATGTCGAATGTTATCCTTCATTTTCATTACATTGTTGAAAACTGACACATACATACTCGTGTATGTGCATTAACATTTGGACGTATCACCAACGGCATCTATGCCATAGTTCTACATACATTTAATATGTATGTATGTCAAAAATATATATGTACGATACATATGGTTGGGTATAGAATAAATGTTTATGTATGTTTGTGTGTATAATGACGTTACCCACCTGACCTGAGATTCGAAAAAATTTAAAGCTCACTAAGGCGAATAATAAATGAAAAATTTAAGGAAATTCGGTATTAATTTAATAAAACAGGTGAGTTAAAAGGGGAATAAAAAAAAATATATGAGTTATGAATCTGTTTCAGACAAAAGAACTGTGCCAGTCCGGGGAAGAAGCGTTCGACAAGTTTATAAGAGCATGTTGGAATAGGATATTAGCTGACAACCTAGCAGAACAATTTTCTTGGCGGGAACAAGTACGAAAAGATGAATAAGGGATTGCAGACTAACACTGACTAAACGAAGTAAGAAAGTTTTAAAAGCTACTATATTTTAACTCTTTCTTTCTTTTCATGTACATAGATTCTTTCAAAAACAAATTTGGCCTTTGAGACGATGACTTCTTCCAAATATCTACCAGTTAAAGGGTCAAAAACTTTTATTTATTCGCACTCAACGAAATTTTAAAATTTTCAGAAATAGCAAAACCATTTTTAATTTATTAATTAATTTAATTTATTAATTTGAAAAAGTAATTATCAAAAAGTAATTTCTTTGGGAATACAAAATTTTAATTTCAAAAGATTTTGTTATTCGTGCTTAATTCCCAGTTTTTATTCTTGATGAGATAAACTCACTGTTTATGGTTGATGTGTTTTGTTTAAACTTTGATATTGTTACAAGTAGAACTGTTGCTTATAAGTCTTATACGTTTAACAGTTTTATTTGGTTTAATATCTTTAGTTTTTCTAAAATCTTTATGGATGAAGTTTTCTGATGATCTGGCCTAAGCAACCAGTGAAATGCGCATAGGAATAGCTTATCCGATCAACAATAAATTTCAGGTGTTTTTATCAAGAAAAAAAACTGGGAATTAAGCACGAATTACAAAATCTTTTGAAATTTGAAAAAGTAATATTAATAAAATATTTATTTTAAATAACTTTATTAAATATTAAAACGATAAAAATTGTTTAATTTGGGCCAAAATGAAATTGAAACATAACAATAATCATTCGATATCGAAGTATTACTAAGTCTAGGTTCACACTATGAAAGTTTTCTTTCAGAAAGTCTGAGTTTATGGGTGAGACAGGAGAGATGAATAGCATCTCTCACCAATAAACTCAGACTTTCTGCAAGAAAACTTTCATAGTGTGATCCCAGACGTACGATAGTGACGAATATTTAGCGATATCGATATTTGAGTGATAACAATATCTTCAGATAAGGATTCTCGATATCGTCAAAGTTATCTATTGAAAACATTTCGCAATATTGAATAAGATGTTTCGGCAAACATTTTATCATGTTTCGGCAAACATTATATCATTAACGAAAGTCTTGGTCAGGTGGGTAACTACATTCGATAACGTCAATACATTCAAACATTTTCTCAGTTACCTGGACAATTGGCAATTGTTGCACGAAAGTCGTTTAATGTAATTAAAGCACTTAATTTTACCAATTAATTAATTGATTTTGTAACGGTCCTTCTGAATCTTTTTCGCCAAATACATTCGCGTTATCCTGGTTAGTTTGTGCGAATGTTCTAGCATGAGTCGTTTGTGACCATGGCAAAATTGTCTACATTTGTCGATATAGTATTGGCATCGTTGTACCAGCTTTTGTTAAACATTCCACACCCTGGGTGGGTAGAATAAATTCTCATGGTACTGCAAATTATTTTTTTTCCTTTGTCAGCAGTTGAAACTTCATCTCATCAGTTCTATATACAGGAGATAAATGGAAAAAAAATCAATTTTATAAAAAATAATTGAAAATAAAAAACACCAGCAACACCACCAGCAGCAACAAATTTAATTTACAAAATAGTTTAATTATTCAAAATAAAATTTATCTTAAAAATAGTAAAAAAAAATGCTTAAATTTTGGGAAAGTCAAAAGCCAGAGCTCTCCAAATGGGTTTCTGAAAGGAGGTTTATGTTCTTATAAACTCCAGCACTAGTTGTAAAGAGGGAATGCTAAGCTTGTTATTCCGTGTGAAACGTTTTTAATATTCATCTAAGACCCCTTAAAGCCAGTTGGTAGTGAGCTAGTCTATCAGTAAGAGGGTTGCAGGTTCGATTCCTGCCAAAGACTCTGGTCTGTTTTACTACAACAGGCTGAAGGTCTACGTTACTATTGCTCGGTTAATTAAGTTAAAATATAATTTGTAATTTAATTTGTTACTCTTTTTAAATAAATACATAAATAAGTGCATAATGTGGGTCGTAAGTCGATTTAGCCATGTCTGTTCGTCTGTAGAAATCACACTGATTTTCGAAAAATTAGGAAAATCAGAGTTTCATAAGACTAGAATTTTTACTATTAAATTTAGTGAATATCGGTCTATAATTTTAAATTATTAATTTACCATAGGTGGAGAGTATCAAAGATTTGGCACAGCCGAATATAGCCGAATATGTTTTATATACAGAAGTCTAAAGTTTGAAAATCAAATTTAAATATACAAAGTCCTTCAAAATCTGAAATTACAAACTTTTATATGTATACCCTTTTACCTGTGGTAAAGGGTATAATTAAAGAAGATCTTGACTAAAATATAATAGAATGCGATAGTTTTTGTTAGTTTTTAAACCCTACAATATTTTCTAAAAAATACAAAATATTTATAACAAAATCAGTAAGAGACCTTAAATATTAAATAAAGATTTTTGCGATAGAATACGTTGAGTTCAAAGTAATTCGTCATAAACCTAAGTCTGCCATATAAAATTGTGTTTCTTTTAATGGTTATCATTTTTTAGTCAATATCTAAACTTTCAATTTTTGTTGCTGCAATTTTTAAAAATTCTGCTTTGAAATGGCATTACTGTTCAGATTATGAAATTATAATCTTGCAATCTCCTCTCTGTGAAACTAAACATCCTTGACTTTCCCTATGCCGGACAACAACTTTAAACTTGCTTTCTTTTGCGCTGCTGAGCAGTATACATTAGTGTTGGTTCACTTTCTTCAAGTTTTACTCATCAAGTCTTGAGTTTTTAGGAGATAGAGGAATCGAAGTGGCATTCTTTTTTCTCTCCAGAATTATTTTGATCCGATGTACACAGAATTACATAAATACAATGTAAGTAATAAGCAATAAAAAGCGATATATTAGGCTATTCTAAACCTTAGATACCCTCCATGGAGATATAATACTTTAGGAGCGGACATTAAATGGGATCTAGTAATTATGAAATAATCTTTATCAACCCTGACCACACTGTATTATAATCCGTGGGTCCTATATTCAAGTAAGCGCTGCTTATCACCGAAATTTATATGATTTCTAGCCATATAAATCGTTGAACATTATTTAAATGCAATATTTTGATTCAATTCAGTATTTTGGGCATTAAAGTGATTATATGGGGGTAGCTTATAATGGATATCCTTCTTTCTCTGTAAAATAAAAATTTTGTTTCTGTAAATAAAATATATAAAATTTATTTTCAAAAGACTTTTTTTTTAATTTGATTAACTTTACAAGAATTGTAGGCACTTTAATTTCAAAAATTGCAATGTAATGCTGCCGTAGGTACGTATTAATTGTGGTTAGAGTAGTATGTATACTTTATGGGGTCTTATATCGTGAAAAACTTCAGACATCATGACAAACTTAATAAGGCCGTTTCAACACTAGCAGGAGGGGGTAAAAAATAAAATAATTCCTAATCATAAATGCTCAATATTTCTATTAACAATAAATAAGATCTAATTTGTCAGTTTACATGCACGTATTTGCTTAAAAATATCTTATTTAAGTCTGATTAAAGTCACTAGATGAGTGTAGTAATTTAGAGTTTCCAGTGAGGTCTTATTTAACTTCTTTAAAAATTTTAGTCTATGCTGAGATTACGATAGTAAAATAATAAATTTATAAATTTGTATCCTAAAAGAAGAAAAAAGTTCCCTTTTTCAAAAAGAAAATGTTTGAATAATTGATAACCCTGGTATGTTAGCGAAGTCCAGTTCGCTGCAAAGTTTAGTTTAAAAATCCTTTGTAAAAACTTAATTAATATAAAAACACTGTTAAAATGCTTTGGTACAATTGATTTAAAAAAATATAATTTTAGGAGCAAATTTTTAAAAAATCCTTTTCCTCTTCCTGCTTGTCCGAATTTAACTAAACAAGGTCTGTTTACAAGACTACAATTTGATTTTATTTGAATTATGAAAAAAATATTTTAATAAAAAAATTAAGATAACTTTCATTAATATGAACCAAAATTTTTTTTTAGATATATTGAAGTCATGATGATGATGAATTGGCCATAAACACTTCTACTGCAGTTGGTCCTGTCTCAAGTATTCTTCCACCTTTTTTGTCGCTAACATTAGCTATTAATCCTTGGCATCCTGGTTTGCACCATAGTTCCATCGAAGGTTTGGGCATCCTTTTTTCTAGGTCCATACGATAAAGATTCCAAGACTCATGTAGCAATTACATTTTCTTTCATTCTTCGGTAAATATGCCCAGGCCAGTGTAACCTGTATCCTTTTAACCACATATTCTTCTCCATAAACATAATCCTTTATGATTTTCAGCAGTTCTAAAATGGTAAGGTAAATAGCAGTTCAAGTAGTATAAGAGACTTGTAGATGGTTACCCTGCAAATAATAGGACCAGTCCAAACACGCGTGTAAGGAGTAGTCCACAAGGGACCAGGACTAGTCCAAAAGTAACCCAAACGTATGGAAAAAACCTGGTCTATTTAACATTACGATGTCCTAGGAGAGGACCATATAACCCATCTTTGGACCACTAAGGAGTAGTTTTAAAACTACTCCATGGTATACTCAAGAGGATTAGTTTTGAAGTCGTTTAAAAACGAAAGCATGTCGGTAAAAACGAAGACATGTCGTCTCACTACAAACACTTTTTAACAATGACATGGTCCATGCTTGCATTACATCGGACTAGTCCATGGAGTAGTCCATTTTATCAAAATGGGTCAGGTGGTCCAATTTTATTTGCAGGGTATTTTTGTTTTTCATGTTATATACCCCGAGTTTAGCTGGGGCATGTGCATGAACAAAAATCTGGTCCTATTTGTAATATTTATGTGAACTTCCCTTTGCACCATCGGAATATGTAATTCTTTTGACTCTTTTGAATTTATACGTATCGACTATTTCAAGTTGTTTAATACTTTTCAACCGTGTTTGGTTATATTTTATCTTTTTCTTAGCGTCGATCTTGAGGAATAGCTCAGCTACGCTGCTTTTTGTCTGCCAATTAGGTCAATAGTTATTATTTATAGAGAAAAAGATTTATAGTAAATAAGTCCAGTTTAGGTTCTTGCACATGGGATTTTTTGAAGGGGTTTTTCACCCTAATTGTTTTAATTTGAGATAATTTCTGCAATCTTTTCAACACAATAAGTACGTGCTATAAATTTAAAACAAAAAGAATAAATATTATTGAACTTGTTATTCATTTTACTTTTGTAATAAAGTCTTTCGATGCAAAAAATAAGTATATCCTTGTGAGAATTATGCCTTTGGTATCTTTTGTGTTTTTTTTTTTCTCTTTTTTCTACAAGTATAATTTCATAAAGTCTTGTAATTTTCCTATTCACAATTGGCTATTACGTCTATTTATGTTTTTATTAAATGATTTTGAAATATTTTCCAATAAATTATAATCAAAATCCTTTTATCCTTTAAATTAAACAAACAACAATACTAACGAGTGTAAATCCTATTTAAATAAAAGTTCAATATGTACTTAAACACAGATAGACACACATACATACATATATTTACTAACACATATACAAAAACTCTAGGCAGCTGTGCCCGGCAAGCATTTAAAAGAAGAAAGTGCCCGGCTGTCACTTATTTTTCACTTCTAGACGTTTGAAAAGTTATTTTGATCAGTTCTATACTCTAAAAAGAAGAGAGAGCAGGGTTTATATTTTTTATTTCATTATTTATGCTTAAGGCTTAAACATTTTTATACTTATTTTAAGCAGCTGGTATTTTGGTGAATTTAAGAATTGATAGAACTACTTACATATTATGAGGCAGCGGCTTGTTTACGGGCTGGTTTGCCATCAGTCCATGGGGTGAATCCCACATGGCTATCGGCACGCTCTTCAGCCTCAGCTCGCAAATCCGATTTTAATGCTTGACGCAAAACTTTAGCGCAGATGTTAGACTATGGAGTGTTGGTAAGCCCAGCGGCTCTCCAAGCTTTAGTCATTTAGCTATATTTTTTTGTTAAAATTCTAAACCTTTTTAGGAAAAAATTTTAATTTTTACACTTTTTTTTGCAGCAGCTCGTGTTTGCGGTCTGTCAAGAAAAGTTTCTTAGCGTTAGACATTTTCGAAAAGCTTCACAAAAAAAGGATTTCCAGAGTCAAAAAGGGTATTTCAATTGAAACAGGGTCAATTTTTTTATAAACAAACAAAAAATATTAATTTCACGTAGGAAGTGCTCAAAAAACTTAACTTTTTTTACGGAGTGCCCTTTTCTGTTTTAAAAACCTGAAAAAAAGTTTGTTCTTCATAATTTAGGCTAATTTTTTGATGCTGCTTATGTTAGTTTTCGACATTTTATTTGAGAACATAATTCCATAATTCCACCAAAAAAGATTACTCCTTTCTCTGATAATCATAATACATACTGCCGAAAAATCCGCGAAAAGAACAAATCAGTTGTAAAATTATGTATACCGTGTAAGAAATTATAAATCCCCTAAATATGAGTTCTTGTAATCTTCTTTCAAATGCAAATTAAGCCCTTATATATAGGGGAACCCACTAATGGCAGCGTTGGTACAAAAACTGGAATTCATTGCAAAAATTCTGCTGTTAAAGTAACTTAAAATTATTTGAAATTTATAAATCAAAGCTCACCTTAACGTAAAATTTTTTTTCCAACTTAAATTTACATTTTTTTGCAAAGTGTTTGACAAGTTCAGCCATGGAGAAGTTACACAATTGAGCAGCGCGTTAAGATTATTGAAGCCTTTTACTAAAATGGGCGTGCAAATGCAATTCGCTTAGCTGCGAGGGTCACTTTCACATCAGTGAATTCATTAACAAGCAGAACTGCCGCATTTGGACAAATGAGTGAATGTTGTTAAGCCGATACATTCACAAAAAGTGACTGTTTATGGCTTTATTTCTCTATTCATTGAGAAATAATGCCATATGGCTTTATTTCCTATGGCTTTTTTGCACGTGCCCAGGACAAGCAGTTACCACACTGATAGAAAAGGCGTCATAACGTTGATGTATTTTGACATCAGTACTATGACAAGTGTCTTCGTTTTTGACCCCATGACACTTTTCATCATGGTGATGTCAACCTTAACATCACTTGGCCAAAGTGTCATCAGGGTCAAAATGAAATTATGTCGTCAATGGGATGACACATCGGCTTAACAGAAATGACGAACATGTCCTCAGTGCGATGACGTAGTAGCATCGGAGAAAGGACACATTAGCATCAATTTAATGACAGTTTGTCATTAAGTCAAAGTCATTGGAATTGCCTTAAGTCAAAGGGAGAGAATGTTATTATTTACTTACCCGTTACACATGTTTGTTTCACGTTTGTTTAATAACGACCTTTGTTTACAGCAGAACTCTCAATAATAAGACACCATCACCATGCCCCATATGGTTTTCGTAATCATTCTGCTTTAAAAATTTGGTGTATTTAACTAAATAATTTAAAAAAATAGAATATAGGAATTTTTGCTACTTATAATACATTGTAATCATGAAAATAATGTTAATAATATACAAAAAGTGACATCGAATTGATGATGACACGTAAAAAATTACAAAATTGTACGAAGATGTTAGTCATTGGATTGATGTTACTTTTTGCATCATTTATGCTATTTGTAATAACATTGATGTCACAATTCTGATGTTAGGGCATCATCAATATGAAGACGCATTTTTCTATCTGTGCATGAATGGTGTTTTCTATCTCGAGATTATAACGGACTTATTATGGCTAAAAATTAAGGATATGGCCCTGGACGATATGTAGTTCAAACATGTAGTATCACTTGCCACACAGCCACCACGATTATGTGATTTGACATAGTTGGACTTCTTCATATTCAATGCTTTTATGTTAACTAAAGGTTTTTTTAGCAATAAAAAGTATGTATAAATATTGAAGCAATAGGACTATTACAAAAAAGCTTTATAAAATTGTTATTTACCTAATTTAATACGGTTGAAAAATAAAAAGTATTGTTAATATTGTTGTAAATTAACAACAAAATTTTCTCTTTTCCAAGAGCAACACAACCATACTAATAGTAGTGAAAACCATATTAATGTTGTTATTAACCATAACATGTAGAAAAGCAAACTTGAAATGGTTGTGGCTTCTTTTTGGATGACTAATTTAACCATATTATGGTTGCTGGTGAAAATAAAATGGTAGAACTCACCATATTATGCTTGAACATTTTTCGTTAGAAATAGTTTTGTTTGAAGAGACCATATAGCATAATCAGGTTTTTCAATATTTACATAAGTAACATTTTATATTAATATTTAGATCAAGTAATAAAAAAGTTTCGTTAGAATACAATCGAACACATAATCAAATTATTTAAAACAAACTGCAATGATTTTAGCATTTTTTCTTCTAACCACTATTTAACCTTCGCTCTCATGAAGACATTTTTGTATGTAAGCTCATGGTATCTACCTGGATAATATATTTATCCATTCAACTTGTTTAATGCATTTTATGTTCTATGTTCAAAATTTTTTATCAAAAAATCTAATATTATAATTATACTTAGTGGAGGAGTTGACTCAATGGACAAAATGCTGTCTCAATACTCAACCAAAACAGCAAGAGGACGCTGGCCTTTGGCAATGTTGTTTTTAATTTATTGGATATTTCAGCCCTTGCAGCTTACAATATAATTATATGCCAAAAACAACACACAAATTGCAGTTAAAAGCTCTCCACGTATATTATTCTTGAAACCCTTGATTACAAATAAAATCTCGATTCTAAAACCAGACGGTGGTTAGTAAGTTTTTTATCAAGGCATATCGACCACGGTGTATATTTATAAGCCCGCATAGAAAAAAACCACAAAACATAAAAAAACTTCCGAAATTTTTCTTTAATTTTTTGTTGTTGTTTATTTCCTCAAAATTCGCCAAATTTCGAGAACTGAGCTGAAATTTATTTCAAAGTTGATGAAAACTGTGTAAGCTATAACCAAATGAAGATCAAAATATATGTATATCCCGGTAGATACTATAAGAGCGAAGGTTAATATGAAAAAATGCTATTGTTGTTATTGTAAAACAACAAAATTTTCAGCATAACCACCAAATGTGATAAACTAGTTATATGCCGGTAGACAGTCAAGACACACTGTTACAAATGTTTGCAGGGTACATAAAAAACTTCTTTTTTTTACTCCTTTAATACATGCCAATATATAAATGTTTGTGTGTTTCTGAGAATACATTCTTGAATATTGGAATTCTTCACAATTTGTCCATTATCGAATTATTGCTGGAAATTCAGAGAAACTACATCTGCAATACCAACAAGAACAAAACACAACTTAATTTGAATTTTACTCTGGGATCGATTAGCAATTTTCAAAGAAAAACAACAGAATTTTTTGCAAACATCCACTCAAGAATTTAAATACTATAAAAAAGACTGAACACGAACAAAAGTTAACAAAAGTCATGGAAAATTTTGAAAATGTCATAATGTCCGTGGGCATTAAGACACTTTGCAAGTGGACATTAAGACATTTTTAAAAATGTCATAAGGTCCATAACTACTAAAGACGTTAAATACAAAAAAAGATCTACATACACACAGAGAAAAACATGTTTTATTATGGTCACAAGCAACAAAACTATTTTTAAAGAAACTTATTTAACCATAATATGGTTGTCGGTGACAATGATTTGGTTAAATTAAACATAATATGGTTAAAAAAAATTTAAATATGGTTTTGTTGCTGTTTCTCTGGGTACATACATTAAATATATAACAGAATCACTTTTGGGTGCAAGAATTTTCTCCCCTACGGTGTAACAAATACCGGCATTGCAGGGCTTCGGCCAGGTGCAAGGATTTTCTACTCTATGGTATAACAAAGACCGGCTTCGCTAACTAAAGCTTCTCTGCACTGCCAGCCTTCGACCAGGCTCAAGGATTTTCTCCTTTCTGGTATAACAACTACCGGCTTCGCTAACTAAAGCTTCACTGAATAGCCGGCCTTCGGCCGGGCGCAAGGATTTTCTACTCTTTGGTATGACAAAGACCGGCTTCGCTAACTTAAGCTTTTCTGCACAGACGACCTTTGGGCGGGCGCAAGTATTCTTTCCTTTATGGTATAACAAGTACCGGTTTCGCTAAGTAAAGCTTCTAAAATCTGCCTTGTTTCCGAACGAAGGCCGATTCGCAGAGAAGCTTTAGTTAGCGAAGCCAGTATTTGTTATACCATAGAGGAGAAAATCCTTGCAGCCGCCCAAAGGCAGAGAAGCTTTAGTTAGCGAAGCCGGTACTTTTTTTGTCAAAGAGGAGAAAAACATTGCGCCAGGCCAAAGGCCGGCTATGCTTTCGAGTTTGTTAGCATGTTGTGGACATTATGACACTCTACAAAGTGTCATAACGTAAACGGACTTTATGACACTGCTCTGATAGACATTATGACACTTTTGAAATTCTTCTGCAGACTTCTTGTACACCGTTCAGCCATCTGGTGCTGGGGTTTCCTCTCGCTCTTGTTACATACGGCCACGGGTTCATTCTGGATACATTTCCTTACTAGCTTATTCTTTGGGCTTTTATAAATATCACAACGTCTTTGCCTTCTACTATACTATCAATCTCCGTGTTGCTCTCTCATGTTACTGCCGTCTTTATTCCTTTATTATAATTTTTCTCTTAAAGATTCTTAGGTTCTCCTAATCTGCGAGTGTCATGGACCTTGTTTCACAGCTGTATGTTAGCACTGGTAGTACTACGGATTTATATAATCTTATTTTCAGAGATCGATTTAGGTGTGTGGATTAGAGATCGTTGCTGCTGTTGATAAGAGCACCCAGGTATTTTCAATTGTGTACCTTTTCAAAAGTATGCTGATGGAGTTTTATATGTTGTTGCGAGTTTGTGCGATGGTTTCGAGTCATGTAAATGTACTTCGTTTTTTTATCTATCAACAGGCCTAATTTCTGTGCACGTTTTTCTTGCATCACTTGAACGCTGTTGCGAAATTTGAATATGATTTTTGAAAACTTTTAGTAGTGTTGAAAACAAGACCCTGTCTAAACATAAAAGCCTGTCAGGTCCTTCTTAAGACTGGTACTCTGTTCAACACGCTGGGCTAATTCGAGTCCCCTGATTTCATTGGTGATAGCGGTTTTTCAAAGTTATCGTTCGTATCCGCAATATTTATGATTTCAAATTTCAATACTAAAGTACCATAAAACGATATTATTATAGTGTCTTAAACTTAAATCAATTCAACTATTTTAAATACATTTATCGTTTTATTGTTTACGCGGCAAACATTTTTTTCGTGATTTTTGAAAAAAAAAATTTTTTTCTTAACTCTATTAAATATTCTTGTAAGCCGCCCTATTGAATAAAATTTGCATAAAACAAAAATTACAGCTTATTTAAAATTTTTAATCGCGAATACGAGTACTTAATTTGAATTCAGCGTTTTAAAATAAGCTTAGCCTGTAGGATGTCCAGCTTGTTACAATTTGCCACTATCACAGTGTGTTCAATTTATAGTGTTCAATAAAAAAAATCTATTTAACAGAATTGGATTGATTTAAATTCTATTTATGGTACATTAGTATTCAAATTAAAAAATTTAAATTATTTTCCAGATAAAATATAACAAATAAAAAAGTAAAGTTGTTCAAGCCCTACCATTTAATAACCGACACCATAGTACTTACATCTAAATTAGATTTTTCGAACTTTTTGTAAATTTTAGACATACCAGCACAAAATGTTGACAAGCCCTGCGGGAAATTTGTTTCAATTATTCTTAAAGCACTTATCCCGTGACAAGTGAATAAAATTTTGTAATAAAACGGAACGATTTTTGATAGGTGAAAACAAGACATAACACTTAACTGGTGATAATGTGTTTGAAGTATAGTTACTCTGGAGGAGAGACAATTGAAACAAAACTAGTCATGTGACCGTATTTTATGCTGGTAGTGGGTGATTCTTTCTGGTATTACCTTATATGAAGGGAATCTATCATATATCTGCTACAGGCAATATTTAAACCAAAATCTAATATATCCATTTAGGTTATTTTTGTAAAAATGTGCCAACTAAACCCCTCCTAGGACATCGCCATGTAAAAGTGACAAGTCCCCTTCATATAAAGTATTAGAACTAAAACCGGTCCCTTCCCCTTTAGAACTGTCCCGTGATAAGTTTAGTGTTAGTTCCCTTCCCCCTAGGGAACATACATACTGGTCATATACTCGTAGAATTTATAGTTTCCATATTTGATGGAAATATATATGTAATAGAGTAATGCAAATAAAGCTTTTTTCGGAAGCAGTATTTGTAAGAGAGTTGGACCGTTTGAAATAAAATATGTTAAGGTGATTAATGTGTCAATTAAATAATAAATGTAACAACATAATAAAATCTGTGTGAGCCCAATAAGACATTGTACTTATTCTAAAAAATATCACACCTCGACTTGCTTGGAATACGGTCCTGAAACGTTTTTTCTGAAGTAATTCTTTCCCATATTTACAATCGCCACATGAATTGAAGTTTTTAGTTTGAAAATAACGAGTTATTCAAGAAAATATTTAGTAAATAACACCTAACTTTACCAAAAAGGGAGAATTTTGGTTGCAAATCTGCGTTTGTGCATTGTATTAGAAATTCTTCAACTGCTGCTCCTCCTTTTTTAACTGATGACATTTCTCCAGCCACGCCTTTGGTTATCAAGGCAAATTCAACTGCAGGTGGGGTCGAAACGCCATCTGATTTTGACAGTTCGAACCAATTTATTTGACTTAGTTTTTTGTAAGCAATGGCTGACATTTCGAGCCTTAAACATTAACAATGCAATGCAAAAAACGCTATGTTGTTTCTGTTGTTTTTGCAGTATCGACACCACCTGAATCTGAATTAGCCATGTTGGTTATAAGCTCTATCACTCTAGCTATCATTAATGTTCGTCCAATTTATCAACTCTTGCAGCCCATAACGAATATTTTATCACATCTTTAGTACCAGCGTTTTTATAATACAAAATGTGAGCTCAAATTTTAACGTGCTGTTAATTTTATTGCTACTCATTTTTGTTGAGAATAATAACAGAGGCAAGCTTTGTTTTTGTCAAGCAAGATCAGCATCTAGAAATCTAATGAATTTGGCGTCATGTATCAACAAGTGGCTTTGCAATAGTCTAAAAACTAATGTCATTTATTGTTGTAGTTGTTTCTTTGGCCAGAGTGATGAATTTATGAATGTTATTTTTGTCAAGCTAATGAGGCCTAAATTTCTTCAATGTTAATAAAATTCAATTTTTAATTACAATATTTTGTTCCCGACGTTTCGTCGATTGTTTGTCGACTTTTTCAAGGGATTGTCTATTTAAAAATTATAAAAACAATAAAATAAGTACAATAATGTAACACATACACAATAAAGACTTACAATATGAAATTTAATCACATTAAAAAGTTTTCGATGTACTCAGGATCATACAAATATAAAACAAAATTTTAATATTTAAATACATATTACTTTAAACTTTAAATATATCACAGTATAAGTAATGCCAACAATATAACTCGCATTCAAATTTACAGCCTGTTCGTCGATTTCGAACGTTAACGTTCGCATAGAAAATTACATTTAAAACAAAAACAAATTTTCGAATTTTGCTTTTGTTTTGAATATAATTTTCTATACGAACGTTAACGTTCGAAATCGACGAACAGGCTATTAAATTCTTTAAATTCATTGTTCTCTTAATTTGTTGTTGGATTCTTACACACAAAAAATTTTTTCTTTTTTTTTTTTTATATAATTTATTTTTATTATTGAATCTTTTTTATCGAAATTTACAATATGTATTCAAATCTTAATTCTACTTGTTTTTTATTAGTTGTTACCAATGTAACCACTAACTGCTGTATTCAAATTTTAAAAATGTCGTTTAGTTAGGCTCAAAGTATCGGTTCTTTTTAGCCTCTGGTGACCTTCGAACTGAAGCAGAACCCGAGCGAGGTAGTTAGGGTGGGCCATTAGTTTATCGATGTAGCCAATTGAATATATTTTAATTTCCTCCTGGATAGTGGGGACGTTGAGATCTCTGTGGATAATATCATTACGTATATACCATGGGGCGCAGACAATTTGTCGTAATATTCTAGACTGTCTTCTTTGAAGCTTTTGGATGTTAGATGCGCATGCAGTACCCCATAATTTGATGTCATATGTCCATATTGGTTTTATGATGGACTTGTATAAGAGAATTTTGTTGTCTAAAGACAAGTTTGAGTTTCGACCGAGAAGCCAATGTAGTTGAGCTGCTTTAAGTTTCATAGCCGTTATTTTCGCTTCAATATGACGAGACCAGGTCAAGCGTCTATCTATATGAATTCCCAAGTACTTAACATGGTTTTCTACCGGAACAGTGATGTTATTTATTTTTACAGCTGAGCACGTTTGTCTTCTGAGCGTGTCTTTAGCCATTTTTCTAGCCAGGCCTCTAGTTCATTGATGTGGGACTGCAGATTTTGCGATGCGACTTTTGGGTCATGGTTAACGCTAATAAATGCTGTGTCGTCTGCAAATGTAGAGGTATGCGTGGTCAGGTTTGTTGGCATATCCGCTGTGTATATTATATATAGAAGCGGTCCTAATATGCTGCCTTGGGGGACACCAGCAGTAATTTTCTTGAGGGGGGAGTATTTATCTTGCGACCCTACTATGAATGTTCTGCCTGTTAGATAGCTCTCCAGAAGCTTGTGAGTGTTTTGAGGAAGCGTTCGTGTGATTTTGATGAGTAGCCCATCATGCCAAACTTTGTCAAATGCTTGGGAAATGTCTATAAACAGGGCTGAGCAGTATTGCTTTTTCTCAAACGCCGATCTAATTAGGGTGACAATTCTATGCACTTGTTCTATTGTACCATGTTTCGCTCTGAATCCGAACTAGTGATCCGGGATGATATCGTGTTCATTTAGATGAGGAGTTATACTTAAAACGAATATTTTTTCGAAAAGCTTCGATAGGATTGATAATAAGCTTATCGGTCTGTACGACGCAACCTGGCTAGCATTTTTTCCTGGCTTGGGAATCATAACAATTATAGACCTCTTCCATGAGGCTGGGAAGTATCCGGCTCTCAATATCGCGTTAAAAATTAGCAGCAAGATTCTAGCAGCAGACGATGGTAAGTTTCTTATCATTGACCCTGTGATGCGGTCAGGTCCGGGAGATTTTCTAATATTCACTTTTTCTATTGCAGATTTTACTTGAGTTATGTTAAATTTTATTGGATGGTTTACCTTATCAGGAATGATTGGACGACAGGAACAAGTATGTGCATCATGTGGCGTGAAAGCTTTCTCAAGGTGGCCCGCGAAAGCGTTTAATTTTTCATTTGTGTTTTTGGCCCAAGTGCGGTATTCCAGTCTTAATGGAGATTCTTGGTTTATAGGACATTTCATATGCCGTACAGCCTTCCATAAGCTGTAATTGGAGTTTTTGTGGCATCTAGGCTGTTTAGAAAGCCTTCTATTGCAGACTCGTGGTTTTGTCTCAATTTGTTGCGAAGAGTTGTCAGGCATAATTGTAGTTGGGCCTTAGTGGTTGGGGAGCGACTGTTTTGCCATTGTCTTCTTAACTTCCTTTTTTCTCTGATAAGGGTCTCTATATCCGTCGATGTATTGTAAGGAGCACGTTTAATTGTCCGCTTGATTGGGGTTGCATTTCTTGCTGCAGAATCCAAGACTTCTGTAAATCGGTCGACAGCTATTTGGATGTCAGATGAATTTTTTAGGGGAATGCACTGTGATAGGTGAGAGCTCACATACATTTTATACTTTAACCAATTTGTGTTTCTGTTTGGATAGGAAATAAAGTTTGCAGCTGCGGCGTCAGAGTTGCCTTCTAAAATGAGGATTGAAGGTGAATGATCAGACGATAGATCATAGGAGGAACTAACTAGTACCTGGTCGCGCTTGATGTTATTAATTACAGCAAAGTCAATAAGGTCTGGTAGCTTGTTGAAGTCGGTTGGCCAATAGGTAGGCTCACCACTCGATACGACATCAAAATAATTTGCAGTTACGGTATTGTATAGCTGATTACCTCTAGGACTAATAAGTCTGGAGAAAAATATAAAATGTTATTTCAATTAAAAAATGTGTGATATTAATTAAAAAATTAATTAAATTTGCACCAGTAAACAAATTAATAGTGTCAATTAAACCAGTTAATAGTATTAATTAAACGTTTAATTTACTTGATTAAACGTTTAATTCACTTGATTAAATTTTTTAATTAAAACTGATTTTATTTTTGATTAATGCTTTAATTTGTGATAAATTTTGGAGAATTTTTTCTGTGTAGGCTTTCAATTATGTACCTCTTTCTTTTTTTATTTTCTATATCTAGAATTTTTACATCATCGAACTTAATTGTGTGACCAGTATGTAGGATGTGATGTGCTAGTGCTGTTGTCTCTTTTCTATGCATTATGTCCATCTTGTGTTCTCCCATTCTTGTCTCCAGTGTACGTTTTGTTGTTCCTATAAAAATTAGCCTCATTGCTGTTTGTCATTTTCTCACATTGTAATTCGTATACAATGTTACTTTGTTTTTGTTTATTAATTGGCGCCTTAACTCTAGAAAAAATTGTACGTAATGTCAAATTGGGTTTGTATGCAAAACAGATTTTTTATACTGACTTAAGTAAAGCTTTCGACAAGGTTAAGCATGATTTACTGATATCAACACTTTATTCGATTAGGGTTTCTGTTACCTTCCTTAAGTGGATATAATCGTATTTAAAATACCGTAAGAATATAAAAATGGGTGTAATGTTCCGCAATTCAAGTTTTAGAAGGAATTCGACTGGATATTCACCTTGGACTCCTCTTATTTCGCCTTTTTATTACTGATGTTAAACTTTTTGCAAGTAATGGACAAAATTAGAATAACGGAATAAATTCGAACAGATATAAATCGCAATTGGTGTGTTATGTTTCATAAACCGTTTGGCAAAGGAATTTAATGATCCCAATGAAACAAAAAATCTACTAAATACAGTTGTTTTGGCTTTGAAATCTACAATGGGATCCTAATGCAAACCTTTCGCCGTATCCTATTTTTGGCCCTTATAAGACTCCGAACTCTTATGTGCGTAGATTGATTTCACAGCATCCGTATTACCGTACCTTACCTAACCTTGAATTTCAGTCCACATTTGAAAAGCGTTTGAAAGCAAGTTGAAAATAAACGAGTTTCTCGATTAGAAAATAATATCCACTTTTTGTTAAGAATGCTATGTATTTCAAATAATTTGCTAACGTTTGTCGTTAGAGAGAGGTATTGTTTTCAAATCATTTTCAATTTGAAATTAATCCTTCGTGTTTGGTGGGATATCACAACTCAAAAGTTTTTACAATTTTATATAACGTATTTGTTTTATGCTATTTTTAGCTGTTATTATAATGTTGTTTTTAATTCAATAAATAAACAATGAAATGTATGTAGACATTTTAATATTTTGTTAAAAATAAATTGTTTATTAAACACTTCTTCCTAAAAAGTTTTCATTTGTTAAATGTGGTTTTTTCTTAATACCCATGCTTAGCTGGGTGCTTTGCGACCATTGATTAAGTTCAAATATAGAACACAGAAACATTTTCGGGTACATACTTTTCATTGGAGCTTCAAATGTACACAACATTGATTTCTATATAAAATATATTCAGTATAAATGTGTGCAACATCATTATACAGTTCGTGTATACCAACCACCCATGAGGCTACAACAAGTATTTTAGACACATTTGCACCATAAAAGTTATTAAAACTTAAATGTTTTTTCTATTTTTCATCTTCGTACTCTTTTTTATTTAATTTTTTTTACTCATTTTTACAAGAGAATCGTTAAAGAAATGAAGAATGCAGTACGTGAGGTAATTTTACGGTTGTAACGCCAAATTATGTAAAAAGGACACAGGAAATACAATCGCATACAAACACATACTAAATGAGTTAACCTAGTCATACACATGCAAAACGAATTTACACAAGCACAAGCACACACACACACACACACACACACACACACACACACACACTAGTTTCACAGTCATACATAAACACTTATACCTAGAAATAAAAACAATAAACATGTTAAAAAGTAAAATGTCTTGAAGAATATGGTTGGAGCACTGTAAATTGTTAAAAGGCGATGAAGGAGAAAAAGAAGATGTAAAAGGGTTTGTAACGCACGTACGTATGTTTTCTTTACGTGTCTAAGAAAAATAACATTGTTGTCGTAGCAAGAACAACAACGAGAGCAACAACAAACATCTTATCAGGTGAAAACAGGAGGCGTTTGTTTAGATTTACGTGTTTGGGTCAACAACATGAATATTAAGTGAGACAGTTCAAAAGCATATTTAAAAGTAATTTTTCTTTAACTTCACTTCTTTCTCCACATCTTTAATTCTTTAACTGCTTTCACTCTCAATGTCGTTAAGCCTTCTGCTAATACATTTTCTGCTCCTGCAATATAAAGCTAATTTTTTTTATTTAACCCCTTAAGCTAAATGAAAGAACATGACTTCCTTATGACCAGGGCAAGTTTTTTAAGTACAAAAAGAAAAAAAAAAAAATAATGTGCAACCGAAAGAAAAGACATCGACCCCTTTGCGCGAAATTATCGTATATGCCAATTTTTCTGAAATTGAGTTTTGGATGCAATCTTGTTCTTCATTCAAAGGACGTCACCTGACAAAATATTGTAGGTGCATTCCACTTCGTTGCTCCAAAAATTGATTGTATATGTTCATTTTGATATTGCAAGCGAAAGCAGAGAAAAGTCGAAAAATGGCTGTCCTTTAAAATTTGGTTTTTGTAGCATACGACAATTTCGCGCAACGGGTCGTTGGATATGCTTCAAAATATGCATAACAACATAGAAATGCTTACAAAAAATGTATAGCAAGCTTTAACTAAAACAAAAGGAACGTTTTCAAGCGTTTTTTTAATTACACGGTGAAACAAAAGCAATTAAGCATATAATTTCTTTACAAAAATATGGTTTTATAAGTAAGTGGGCGTCTTGAATTACTGCCAAAATTTGCTCCAATTTTTTTATGCCTTCAATAATTACCTATCATGTACATTATATGTTATAAATAAATAAGATACAACATACATGCAGACACATTACAACTCGTAGTCGGAGAAACGTTGCATGAAAATTATTTAAAAAAAACATTAATAACTTTTAGGAAATGTCAATAGCGAATCTGTACTGATTCAATATTTACTTTATCACCAGTACTACTGACCAACTGCAGACCTGACAATGTTTTGTATTTTGCTATAGAAATTAAGCATGTGCTTGTCATTAAAATCCACTACTGACCATAGTACTTTCGACTAAGTAGATCTTGTGGTAACATGGGAACAAAATTGAATTTTTTTGTCGGCCTGTAACTTTATTGCAAATTTTTACTAATTTGAGGTCGCTTATTTCAAATCTACTCTCCTTTTTTCTCCATTAGCACGCATTTGATATTTAGTCTGTAAGGATTGTATCCATAGACTTAATTGAAAAAAAAGTATCGCACGATTTATTGTGAATTTTGAGCTGGCCCGCGTTATCTGTCCATACTTTTTTGAGACCGATGTTTGTCAGGCCATCACCGTCAACGGCGAGTACTAAAGGTCGATTATTACCAACTTCTTTTTACCTGAATTGGATGATCTGAATCTAAGCTGTAAACGAGTTATGGAAAATTGGTCATTTCGGATGCGCTCCACCGAGAGAAGCCTTGTTGGGCATATGAACGATGCTATTTACACATAGGGATGAAACGGTACGAGTAAATACAAGTACATATTCGATACTTTGATATAAATACCAAGTGTTTTTGTAATCGATACTTAGCAACCGAGAAACAAGTAGTATCGATAAAAAAATACTCGGTATCGGTCAAAAGTAATCGTTTCACTTTGGTATTCAAATTAATCTTAAATTTTTTATTATTTTCCAAAGCTGGAGCAGCAGTAACTGTGTCAAGAAACCGTTTGACCAGTTTGACCTATAAACCACAAATCGTCTAGGTCCATTTCTTCAATTTATGGCTATAGGAAGTCCGTTATCATCTCGCGATAGCGAACACCATTCACGGTAATTGCTTGGCCGACCTCATTTTCGAAGAAGTACGATAACGCCGCCAGCCGCAGAACTAACTGGGCGAGCATGTACATTAGACTGGTCGCATCTTGTATGGGATTTTTTTTTTTTTTTAATTTAATTATTTGCGCTGCTTAAAATATGAGGTTTCGTGTAAGAAATCATGATCTAATTTTTCAGGTCAATCCGACGGTGCCTAGCCGTGCCGGGTGGGGCCCAAAGTTCCCCATAATATAATATAAAAACATCTTTTCTATCAGATCTTTATAGTTATACTAGTTGAAAAGCCGAAAATCAAAAATATGGCTTCGTTGAGATCTTCCGCAGAGAAAGTACTTCAAGTGTGCCAAATTTCAGCTTCCTATGTCATCAGATGGCTTCAGAAAGTTGCGGAAAGGATAGGACATACATGCATACATCCTGACATACTAAGAAATTATATATTGTATAGATAGATTAACATATGTTCGCGCAACTAAAAACGCTTTAGCTTATTGAAAAACTAAAAACCCGAAATTCCGCAATAAAATTTACTTTAAGAAAGTTAAAACTTTTTTCTTTATGTTGGCTTTGGTTTTCGAGATATATCGTTATTTCGAAAATTAAGGAGGTTGCACAACATATGTTTGCGTAACTCAAAAACGATCGTAACGAAGCCATATTTTTGATTTTCGGCTTTTCAAGTAGTATAACTATAAAGATCTGATAGAAAAGATGTTTTTTTTTATAATATGGGGAACTTTGGGCCCCACTCGGCACGGCTAGGCAACATCGGATTGACCTGAAAAATTAGATCATGATTTCTTACACCAAACCTCATATTTTAAGCAGCGCAAACAATTAAATTAAAAAAAAAAAAAAATTGCGACCAGTCTAATGAACATTTGTTTTTACATTTTATTCAGACCCGGTTGGTTGAAATTTGCGCACAATTTTCCGATTGTGGAAACATTTGGTCGATTATGCTGACCAAAAAAATCACGATGTACACGAAATGCATTTTGATTAAACGACCATTTTCGTAAAAGGCTTTAAAAATCTTAACGCGCTGCTGAATTGTGTACCTCTCAATGGTAGAAGCTGTCAAATACTGAAACAAAGGAAGGTCAAATTAAGTTGCGCAAAAAACTTGACGTTAAGGTGTGACTGACAATTAACATCGTAGATTATGGTTTTACCACACTTTATTATATATTTACCAAATTAAAAATAAAATACATATTTACATTTAAAATAAATACACAGTGACATTGTTAATTTCTGGAATAAAATGTGAATGAAGGATGTTATCCTGAACGTCTATAAACTTTCGTTTCCTAAGATAAAAAAAAAGACTTTTCGGAAGGTGGTAACAAAAAGTGGTCTCAATTTTTAAACTTTTCGTTTTGCACAAAAATTTTAAAGGGTCGTAGTTCTTATTGCATTATATAGTACTAAACACTAATAAGAAAGTTTATAAATGCTTCTTTCTATTCTTTTATCATACAATGCGATACAAGTAAGTATCGATACTTTTTTTTCGATACTGAGTAGGTATCGATACTTTACGAGCGATACCACATCGAGTAAAAGTATCGATACCTTAGAGGTATCGATAGGCCTTTCAAACGAATAAACAATTGCGATGATTTCGTACACACACTTTGTTTTATTTTTTTAATTCATAGATGGGAAGACCCTTCAGTATGATTTTTTTCCCCAAAATATTGTTTTTGTTTTTTTCAAAATATTATGAAGTATTCCTCGACGCAATTTCATCGCTTATGTACATAATACAGTTTAACAATATATTTTAACAATTTTATGGTTTAATTTAATTTATATTTTCATGAATTAAATCAATAAAATTATATGCAAACTTTTATCTGTGTATGCACGTTTATGCTTTTTTTTTATATACAGTAGTATCCCGGTTTAACGAATTATATATTGTCAGGCCCTTTTGTTATATCGAAAAATTAGTTAAATCCCGAAGTTTTATTTTAAAACATTTTTATAATACAACAAAAATATTTTCATAAAACAAAGTAAATTCGTTTATTTCCATTCATAATACAAACAAAAAATAAACACTTCATATCATTTTCAATTAAATAATTACATAGTGGAGAACAAAACTAATAATAATGAACTTAAAAAACTGTTTTGTGCTTTAATCGAGCATTGTGCATATTGATGACTCTGGCAGCTGATATTTATTAGATAAAGCACTAAGTGGCAGGCCATTTTTATAGTAGTCAATAATGTTTAATTTTTCTTTAAGAAATAAACGTTTTCTTTTGGGCATTTTGATGTCAACTTCACAAAAACTTTACTAATATTACGTAAAATTTGAAACAGAAAACAAACATTTGTTTTGTAAACAAGAGTAAAAAATTACCTTGATAAGTAAAAATTTTTATTTTGGAGAGCAAGTATTTTCTTTGCTTTCTTTGTAAGAAAAGAAAATACTTTTCTTAACTCGTTGTTTTCAGTAAAATCGCTCTTAAAATGTGGTAAAAATGTATACAAAAACAAAAGAGAATGGATGCAAATATGTTTGCATTCATTCTATTGCTGTTTGTTCGTAATAAAAGGTACGTTAAATCGCGAATTCGTTAAACTGAGTATACGTTAAACTGGGATACCACTTTATTATGTTTTTTATTATTATAATTTTTTTTTTTTTTTTTTTTGCAATGGTTTTTAGATAATTAGAAATTGCCCTCAATATGTAAAATGTTCAAAACGGTATAAGATTTATAAATTTTAAATATGCACGTATATGCAAATACAGCAAAATCTTATATTCCAAGCCAAAAGCTTGAAAAACTTGCCCTTTGCTTGAAAAATAATAATTTATGAATGTTTGTTTGTATGACTGGAATTCTTTTACCAACTTTCATGTTGATGGTTTTATAATTAACCATAGATCCCATATAAATTCGCCTCCCGTTAATTAACAAATTTTTACGCAAAAACGGTAACATTTTTGGTGTTGTAATAAAATTTGGTTATATGTACATATTTAGTTTAAAAAAAATCGGGCTTTTAATTTCCCGGCCTAGCTCCATTTGCGATCGCGCAAGAAATTTATATTTAATTCCGGTAATTTTTATAATGAAGAATAATATTTTTTCTATGTTTCTGTGGTGAAAAGAAAAAAGGGCTTAAATCAACTTACGCTAATGGATAATTCACTGGAACTATATGACTATAGCTCGCGCAGTCTTTGAAAGAAGGACTCACTTAAAAAGACTAAGAAAGTTGCAGAGAATAGCCTTGCAGTACATTACGGGGCCAATGCGCTGGATAATTTCAATTCCCAATTGTAAAGTGTTGTCAGATCTACGATAGTATTTAGTTTGGTGTTGCAGCGAAATATTTGTTAATAACTTGATAAAAAAAATTCAATAAAAATAATGTTTAACACAATTTATGCTTTTATACAATACAACTTTTGCAAACAACAACAACATTAAATATTCTATAATAAAACATTCTGCTCGTTGTTTAAAATTAATATTTTAATTAAATAAAAACCAAACATTGTAAATAATTACGAATTGGCTTGATAAACATTTTTTTTATTAAATAAACAAAAAAAAAAAAACAAAGGAAGGAGTGCTAAAACAACAACACTGGTTAAAATGTTTTTATATTTTTTTTAACCGGAGCGACGCAATTAATAATTGATTTATTGTTAAAATGTTTTGACATACAGATCTCCTCCAGACATAAGGACTGTCAAAAGAGGAGTATGTTTCCTGTGTTTTAGCAAACAGCATTTTTTTTAATTTGTCATAATTTATATCTTTTGCTAACAATTCTATTAATTAGGATCTCAAATTGTTGATTTGCGGGGTCAAAAAAAATATCAGACATGCACTCATAATAACTATCAGCAATAAAAGAAAATAGTTTTTTTTTCATTTTTGTACCCTTCATCGTACGTGAAAGCGGTATATATATTAGTTCGTTATTATGTTTGTAATTTCTACAATATTCTTAATATTTCTGGATTCTTCAAGGAAGTGGAGCTGATTTAACGATGTCAGTCTGTCCATCCGTGGGTTGTTTAAAATGGATTTTCCGAAGACCTAATACCGCAGATATGATGATTTTTACATCACATTTAGTCCGGAAATTAAGCCATATAGGTCCATAAGAAAATGAGATATGAGAAAAAAGCTACGACTGCCTTAAAATTCAATTAAAACCTAATTTTTTTAAGTCTGCTAATAGTTTATGAACTTTCTATTTTTGTTGCTTTTACGCCATATCGTGGGCGCATAGTGTCAAATTTCTTGTTTGATTTCCTATTGGTTTCAGTTACAATTGTGATTTAGGAGCTGAAAAGGCACAGCATTTCTTATCTTAGCCGCTCGCTACGAGACAGACTAGGTGAAGGTGGGTTATTGAGGTGCATAGTTTGGAGCGGCACCTACTCGCCTCGTCGGTGAAGCATAAAGTACTCACACGATGATTGTTCGAGACTGCTTATTTGAGCTAAGGCACTTATTCGCAGCTAACCTTATTATCTAAAGGCCGTTCACTATCCGCAACCTGTGACCCGTCCGGTGGCTTTCAGCTTAGCCTTCGCGAAGACACCCTTCAATATCTCCATGACCAGGATTTCACCTCTAATAAGACTTGTTAAAAATTGGAATTGGAAAATCGTTTGAAAAAAGGCCGACTTAAAAGCTAATAGCTCCCAGTTGCAAAACAATTACTACATAGGTAATTAAAAAATATAAGTGATAATTAATTTTAATTAATTATTGCCATTTTGAATTCCAATTTAATTTTTTACCTTTTCAATCGCAATTGGTAAATGCCGATTGACAATTAAAAGTAATTTCTAATTTATAAAAACTCATTACCAATTGCATGTAATAAGTAATCGGTAAAGAAGTTACAAGATGATAAAAAAAAGTTATTCTAATTGCATTAATTACATAGAATTTATCCCAAAAATTAAAACCTACAACAAACATTTTTATTGCAATGAAAACGGACAAATTGGATCCAAATAGTGTTTTTGTAAAAAAGTTGTTTTACAAGTGCTGCTAAAATACAAGTTATTCTCGTTGAATACCGATAGATATCGAATTCCGTCTTTGCTCATTTATGCTTCAGAAATAAATGTAAGATTTAATGAATTTTGTTAGTTTCGTTCATTAACCTTAATTTAAGAAAAACAATTTTTATTTAAGTGCTACAAACTGTGTTTGGTTATAATTAGGGATGCGATTTCCATGCAAATGCATGTTTTTTATCGATAGTCTGAGAACGATGTCGACCATTTTTGGCGTCAATTTGTTTTTGCATATGGTTGCATATTTAGGTTTTAAATGCATATTTTTGCGTATTTAGGTTTTAAATGCATAATTTGACATTTTTTTTTTTAGCTATTTTTCTTTATTTCTTTTACCCTTAACTAATCCCGCGAAGCTCTACTCTTGTCTTCAGGAGACCAGAGTCTCTGGCGGTAATCGAACCCGGAACCGCAGTACTGATAGACTAATTAACTTCCAGCTAGCCTACCGGGGCACCCCAAATTTCCATATTAAAAAATAAAGTTCTTAAAAACATATTGAAATCAATAAATAAATTCGTTTACAGCTTTGCTTTAAATACAAGAATTTCAACAAAAGTTCCTTCTATTTCAAACCAATCCAGCACCTTACATGTCTAAGGCTTCCAATGGGTTAAAAATATTTTATCCAAAATTATGACAAGTTGCTTGCTTGGCACATGGCTTATACCGCGTTGCAGAGGAAATTAAAAGCCAATTCAATTATATTAAAATTTTTAATGAACAGCCCAATTATGAATGAAAATGTCCCGGTAGTTTTTTCATTTTTACAATTGAATTAACATAAGAAAAATGGGAGAAGGGAGAAAACTCCCGGGGAATTTTTATTCATAATTGAGCTGAAAATGTATCTCTTGATTCCCCTTCCACCGCAGCTGGTAGTAACAAGATGGGGCCTGGCTAGATGCTTCAGAATTCTATACTTTGAGTAATTTAAGAATGTCATGTAAAAAAGTAAAAGAAATATTAAATTTAAATAACATCAGACGTCAATTAGCATTTGTATTTTTAAATAATGGTGATACAATAACTAATTAGGAGGGATTTAGTAAGTTCACTTAATACTCAAGTCAAATTAAGAAAATTAAATTAACAATGTGTAACAATGTAACCCAACAAATTAAAAAAAAAAAAAGAAAAAAATCCAAAACCTTTTGCAAGAAAAATAAGGATTTCAAAAAATAAATTTCAAATATTTTTGATCTGATCTGGAATCAAAGTGGGATATGAAAATAATTCTTTCAAAATGCATTGGCGTTCTTCAAGTACAAGACAAAGTTTTTCTTTTAATAAAATACAGTAGACGCTCGGTTAAATGAATACCCAGTTATATGAACATCCAGAATAGTGCACAACAAAATTTTTACACATGAGGTTCTAAAGAGTGAACACGACCTATCTCTACTATATGAACAACTTGCAACCGTTGATTTTTTGGAACTATTTGTTATAAAGGTTTTTTTTTAGAGTATCACAACTTTGAGTTGGCATCACTGCTATATTTGAGCACCCATTTAACAGCTGATAGTTACTTTTTGTTAAGTTTGCTTTGAAATTTTATTATGAATCGACTTATCGAGCAACGCGCAAATATTTGACATTTTTAATGAAAATAATTCGGCGAATGTCCTGAATCACCTATTGTTATTGATTTTGAATCTCAACTCAAAATTGTATTTTCCGATTAAGCCAATTTCTGGTAGAATAAATAATCAGAATTGGCGCATTTGGAGTGAGTAGAATCCACAAGCTTTTGTCGAAACACCACTGCATCTACAAATATTACTGTTTGCTGCGCTTTATGGGCTGGCCCACATGTGATAAAAATGCGAAAAGTTGTTAAAAATTGCCGTCTTCTACACGCCAGCTACATGACAGAAATCATATATTCATTTCATAAAATTTTCATTCCAATAAAGCCCGTTTCATTGATATTAAAAATATATTTCCTTGTTTTATTATGATTTAAACTTGTGTCACTCTATAAAAAACACTCTTTATTATAAATCTGTTCTTCCCCGAAATAAGCTAGTTAATGTGTATATACGAACGCAAAGGAAAATTTATTAGATGGTTGGTGTTTGTAAAGTTATTGCATTGAGTGAAAATAATATATCTGATAATGATATTTGGCGTTGTGAAAATTCAGAAATAAGGCATTACAGAAATATCAGAATAATATAAAATAAAAACTTAATATAGGTTATGTATATACACATATCAAAATTGATTTGAAATACTTATTTTATTTGTCTCGATTATGTGAACTTTTCCATTGAGTGAACAGGCCCTGTCTAAATTAGTTCATATAAGCGAGCGTCTACTGCATTATTTATTTGTTTTAATTAGTTATTTAAGTTTTTTTTTAAATATTTGAACAACAAAAGACTGAATTAATTATCAAGGTTTCGTTATAATGTTCTAAATTCCCATTTCATACTACAGTACTTTTCGCTTATAGTCACATCCTTTAGTTGCAACCATAACGTGGACTATATCGCTAATGTGACTATAAGGCTAATTCACATATATGCCACTATGACGCATATAACCGCATTCGAATATAATCAAGTTATGTTAATAAAGGAAATAAAAAATTCATATAAATTACACCGACACCAGACTTATGGCTTTACAACAGAGTTGTACACTGTATACAAATAACTAAAATAATAACAAGGTGTTTCATAACTGATACCAACAGCAAAAACCAAGTTTTTACAAGTAGAGAGTTGATGACAAAAATTAAATGATTTAATTCATTCTTTCTTTGGATGGATTTTTGATTCGAAAACTAAAAAGAACTTAGTAAATTTTGCTAATGTGACTATAACGCCATTAATTTGCTTTAATTTTCTCTTTGACTACTGTTGATAAATGGCACATATGGTAAATGTGCATATATCGCTAATTGGACTATATCATTAGTACTTTAAATTAAAGCGGCAAAATAAACAGATGAAATGGACTATATCGCTAATGTGACTATAAGCGTAGTGACTATAAACGAAAAGTACTGTATTGACAAACTGAAGTTTATTGTTGATGGGATAAGCTATTCCTATGCGCATTTCACGGGTTTTTTAGGCCAGATCGTCAGGAAACTTCATCCAAAGATTTTAGAAAAACTAAAGATATTAAACCAAATAAATCTGTTAACCGAATAAGAATTATAAGCCCCAGTTTTACTTATCAAAGCTTAAACAAAAACAACAACAATAAATAGTGAGTTTATCTTTTCTTACAATCCCGACTACAATTGGATGATTTTTTGTCAACTCTAAATGTAGTTGTAAGTGGGTAAAGAAAAAACAAAAATAAAACAAATTTCTTTATTTTATCTTGCCAGTTCAGTTTTATTTACACAGCCACATGCATATTAGTTATCAAAGTTTTTATTGGGATTCATAAAATTGTTTGTTGTTCATAAAATTAAAAAACTATGTTTTATGGAAACTTTTTCAGTTTTTATTGCATATTTTTTATTTTGTTAGTGCATATTTTGGATTTTTTAGTGCATATTTTAAGCGCAGATTTTGGATTTTAAGCGCACATTTAAAGGGTATATTTTTGATTTTTTAGTGCATGAAAATCTCATCCCTTGTTATAAAAATCCATATACAATGTATTATACATATATTAAAATTAGTTGTCCTATGTTCGTGATTCTATCACTCGAAAACCACTTAACCGATTTTCAAACGAGTACATGCTTTGAAAAGGTCTTGTTTCACTGATGGTTTATAAAAAACTCCCGATGGGTGGCGATGTTGTCGTGATATTTAAATATTTTTTTTATTGATGGTAGATAGCGCTGGGTTCAAGTTATTAACAAAATTCTCCAGTATATAATTTTTTATTTTTATTTAGAATATCCCGGGCAGCGCCGGGACCAAACAGCTAGTAATACATAAATAGAACAAGACGAACTTTTGATACTCTCAACCAAGAGTAAAAATATTCAAGCTGTGGACTTTATATGTAATCAAGTAATTATGAATCAACCTCTGTTTTATGTTTATTAAAGTCAATATAAAAAGAACGCTGTATATGGGAACTTTGGCAAATTTACGATTTTATTTTCATATTTACCATTTTTGATAAACATCAGCTCCAGTTTTCGCGATAAAGCGTTATGTAAAAATAAAGGCTTAAACTTTTGCGATATCACTGTCAATAAAAAATTGTATCATTTTGCGAAGCACTAATATTACATTTAAAAAAATAAGCGCACAATTATGCGCTACGTAATAAGACATACAGATTTTCAGTAAAGTAAGTGAATGAATTCTTTACAACTTTCATAAAAAAACCAAGTGCCACGGCATACCCTTACTACGAAGCAGGTTTGTAAGAGCGAGTACTAAAAAATAACTGTAACAAAACATTCAGTGTGTAAAGTTGATCGAGACATCCAACAATTGTTATATGCGCCGAATAAAGCGCTTTATGTGTCAAAATTGTATTGCTTCAAAGTGGGAACTCGCCATATAAAATGCATGTCTTCCGTAAGCACAATGGTACACAGAAAAAATTATTGCCGAATTATTTTCAAACAAACGCTTGTTTGAAAATTTTTTTAATTTCTATAAATTTTTTTACTGATTCAAACAATATTTTTGTTTGATTTTTATTTAACCAACAAAAATGTGGACAACTCTTCAAAAATATAATAAACGTGTTATTGGTGTCAAGTATTCATAATTTTGTATGAAATATTTAACGCTCTTTAATGTTGTCGTCTTTTTGCATTTTTTTATTTGATCGTAAGCAACACTTCTTTATGTGAAATATAAGAACAATAACAAAAAACGCACACAGTCTATTTTTGGACGCTTTAAAAAAGTGCAACTATAAGAAAAACAATAGCAGAAACAACATTACAAGAAACAAAATCCCGTATTAAATTTTTTAAAACTGTTTGGTTAAATATATCAAATACAAAAAAAAAAAAAGATGACGAAAAACATATCGAGTCGGTCTGCTGCCGTTTTTGGTTACATTTCGTCTTTAGCAAAGGAAAGGATACAGCAACAGAGAGTGATAAAGAAAAACATTGTGTTGTATGCAAGACTTCGTTCAAAAATTATTCCAACAAAAAAAATGTGTCTCAAAGCCAGCCGGCGGCTTTGCTCTGCCGTCATCTTCTCATGTGAATTTCAGTAAACTTTTTGTTTGATTCAGTTAAATTATTTATTTGAAAAAATCAGAGTTTTTTTTTTCAATAAACAAAATGCAAATAAATTGTTTGAATATGCAAATTTGTTTATAGGACCGATTTCAGACAAAAAATTGTTTGATTCTACAAATTTTTTGTTTGAATTGGAAAAATAATTGTTTCTGTGTAAATGTTACTTTTACGTTTCTCCCTTACAAACCTTCTTAGTTGGAAGCGCCATTTTTTATTGGGCTCAAACTACTGTGCAGATTAATGTTTGCTCGTCTTAAACATAAACTTGTTGTTGAATGGAGCAAATCCTTCTCAAGTTTTGCTAATATATGTATGTATGTGCAGCAAGTGATTTGACTTTTGATGTAACGCTATATCGCGAAAACTACAGCTGATAAAAATTATAATTATACATTAAAACAAATAAATTTTTCGGGAACGCGATGTACTGTAATCATGTGTAATGATTCGTTTCACTTCTAGGCATATTAAAGCGATTTTCAGGTAGGGATTTCATATTCGACATATGGTAAAATATCGACCGATTATCAAGAAATTCGAAAGAGTAATTTATAATATTAAAAACACACATATCGACAAAATTTCAATACAGTAATAAAGCGTTTTTCGGAAGCCGCTTGATATGGGACCGATGGTAAATAATGTATAAGTAGATACCACCACAAAACTTCACGGTGCTATTTCTAGCCATGTAAGGCGTACTTGATTTAATTTCATCACAATATCATTACTCATTGTTTCGCCAAGTTTTTCTAGAATTAACTTTTAATGGGACTTGTGGTAAATTGTGGGCCGAACTTTTCTCAATTGTCTAGTATTTAAATTGATCAATTATATTGATGTTTGTGTCGTTAATGAAATTTTTGAAGTGATTATCGTTAGTTCGTCTTATATCGTATTTTGATTATGACAAATTTATTTAACCTAAAGACATGTGTGGGTGGTTTCATTTCGGTTAACATAATATATTTATTTATTGGTATTCAATTAAAACGGTTAAAACGGATTTTTGAAAGGGGTCATAATGACATCAATGACAGTTTATAGGCCAACCCGAAAGAAACAAAATTTATTCGAACATATTTAAAATTGTTATGCATATCAAAAGTTTACAGGTTTACAAGGTTTCACGACCATTATTTCTTGGCGCTGTAAACACCAGCAGAAACCTATAACACCTTCGCCGCCTATTATGGCGTAGGGTAGAAAAGGTTTAATCACCGGCTTATGCCACATAATGTGGTGACAATTATTTGCTGTTTTGTGGTCAATTATAAATATTACAAAATCTTATTTATTATTGATGTTAAAGTAATTATTTATAAAAATGTTAACATTCAGATTTATTGCTACATATTAATATAAAAAAAAATTACTTTCGCCAATTGTACAACTACAAACAGACATTAACATTTATTTAACCCTCTAATGGTGTTGGCTGTCTGGCAGGTGTTATGTTTTCGTACTTTTCCAGCCAAAAACTAAACTACCTCGGAAGTAACATGAAGGATAACTGCGCATACACTTCTTACGAGATCGGAAATACGGCTGTAGGAAATATCGCCCAAAGAAAAATGGCCCAAAAAAAAAAATGAAAAATCGCCCAAATGAAGAATCGCCCAAGCGAACATGAAAAATGACCCAAAAAGGTAAATATGAAATTTTGCCCAAAAAAAACGAAAAAGGGCCCAAAAAGAAAATGAAAAATGACCCAAAAAGCATAAACGAATTTTTTCCCAAAAAAATAAAAAAAAAATTACTAAATTTGCAAAAAAGTGTTTATTATTCATATAAATTTAGGTGACATGTCATAACGTCCAGTGTCGTAGTGTCCTTGGACACTTTTAAAGTGTCATAATGTCCATCGAAGACGAGGGCGAGGACGTTATGACACTTTGCAACGTCCGCAACTTAACTTATAATCAAAAATGTGTAAATTTTTTTTTAAAATACCGTTAAAATTTCAAGTGATTTTTTTAAAGATACTTATTTAACCATAATATGGTTGTCGGTGACAATGATTTGGTTAAATTAAACATAATATGGATAAAATATTTTTATAGCTCTTACTCCGGGTGTATATATTAAATATATATATCCAAAATAAGGATTTCATCTTCTATGGTATAACAAATACTGGCTTCGCTAACTAAAGCTTCTCTGTATAGCCGGCCTTCGGCCGGGCGCAAGGATTTTCTCCTCTATGGTACAACAAAGACCGGCTTCGCTAACTAAAGCTTCTCTGTATAGCCGGCCTTCGGCCGGGCGCAAGGATTTTCTCCTTTATGGTCTAACAAAAACCGGTTTCGCTAAGTAAAGCTTCGAAAAACTGCCTTGTTTCCGAACAAGGCCGACTACGCAGAGAAGCTTTAGTTAGCGAAGCCGGTCTTTGTTATACCATAGAGGAGAAAATCCTTGCGCCCGGCCGAAGGCCGGCTATACAGAGAAGCTTTAGTTAGCGAAGCCGGTCTTTGTTATACCATATAGGAGAAAATCCTTGCGCCCGGCCGAAGGCCGGCTATACAGAGAAGCTTTAGTAAGCGAAGCCGGTGTTTGTTATACCATAGAGGAGAAAATCCTTGCGCCCGGCCGAAGGCCGGCGATACAGAGAAGCTTTAGTTAGCGAAGCCAGTATTTGTTATACCATAGAAGAGAAAATCCTTATTTTCGATATATATGTATATATTTAATATATACACCCAGAGAAAAAAGCTATAAAACCATTTTTAAAAAAATTCTACCGATATTATGTTTAATTTAACCAAATCATTGTCGCCGACAACCATATAATGTTTAAATTAGTTTCTTGAAAAATAGTTTTGTTGTTTGCAACCATAATAAAACATGGTTTTCTCTGCTATGTAAGATTATGGTAGAATTTTAAAAAAGCCCATGTTTTTTGGGCCATTTTTCATACAACATTTTTGGGTGATTTTTCATTATGATTTAAAAAACGAAAAATCACCCAACAATAACGATAAATAGCCCAAAAATTTTGGGCCATTTTTCATATGAAATCAGGCCCAATTTTACATGCAATTTTTTTGGGCGATTTTTCATTTTTTTTTTTTGGGCGATTTTTCTTTGGGCGATATTTCCTACAGCCTGGAAATACGCTTACTTCACGCCTCTAAAACTGACATGATTTATACGTTTATAATTTAAGTGTGCTATATCCGGCTGTGCCGAATATTATTTGCCCTTCAACATGGTATTAATATTCGTACCAAAACCTTAAATTCGAGAGTCACTTGTAAGAGGACCAGGTGAAATAATGGACTTGATTTAGTGAGAGTTAAACGGCAAAGATTTCTGAAGAAATAGTGTGGTTAACGTGAACATTGGTTCTTTTCCCTGGTCAGTCAAGAATGAAAAATTATCGATAAATTTTAAATCATTTCATGTTGTAAAATTCCTTTCTTCATAAATATATTTAATGAAAATTTAATTCAATGAACTTTAGCCTGTTTAAAATATGAAAATTTGGACTAAAAACGATAAACAGTTCAATAAAAACCACAATACTTATTATCCTGATTGTAGCAAAATGAAGTTTTGAAAATAGTGCTCCATAGATTTTTTACAACTTTTATAACGAAACTATTGTCCAATCTTGTTCAAGATAAATTTTATTGATGAGAATTTTAATCAGATACTTTAAAGTTATTGTTTATAAACTGACAGGTTTCCGAGTTATTTTCGAAAAAATAAAATGGGAAAAACATTTTTTTGGGACAAAATCAAAAAATTTTTACAATTTTGAATTTTTAAAAATTCATAAAAAAAAATAACCGGCAAAGAGTGTTTTTACAATTATGAGTTAGACAACCAATTTTAACATACAGATGGATATGCAACCTGACAAACGGATAGACGGCCATCGCTAAGCCAATTCTGCTAATCATAATGGTAGAAAGAAGTACATAACACACGTTAATTCGCGCAAGCTCTGAAGACTTCTGTCAAAAAAAAGTTAAACTAGTGCTTTTTCATAATACAAGTTACATGCAAAATATTTTGAAGCGTTTGCGCCAGAAAGATTGTTAACTTTGAACTTTTGAACGCATTGTGTATTTGTGACTAGCAGTGTTGAAATTTAGCATTTTTCTTGCCAGATCTAGCATTTTTTAAAGTCATTTGGCATGTAAAAACCTGATTTAGCATGTAGCATTTTTTCTAGCATTATTTAAAAATTTCTAGCATTTTTTAGTTCTTGTGATGTTTTTAATATATTCCATTTTTAATGTTTAATACAAAAATAAAAGAAAAAACGGAAGATTCTAATACCGTGTTCAGATATACCTTTTTTATTGAGTCAATATTCGGTTAATTCGCATAATTATCTTTCTGTTCACATATACACAATTTAGCTAACTCAATTTATATTACTACTACATACAACATTCAACGTAAACAAAAATGTACATGTTTAAGAAAATGTAAACAACTTTTGACATCTTTAAGGAATAAACATCTGGTTTTTGCGCAGACCAAATGGATTGGTCTTTTTTTGTTGTAATTTCAATTGCCAAATGACACAACACTGTTTAGTAAGTTGTGTTTTGCTTAAGGTGCTATCAGACGGGATGTATTTTACATATGTACTGTCAAATTTTTCATCTGTAAAAGTTGTACACATCGTGTGATACATATGAAACTTTGCATGTGTAAAATACATGTGGAAATACATATGCATTTTTTTCGATTAGAACACGCTCTATTTTCCTGTGGCAAACATAAACAAAACAGCTGGTTTGTTTACATTTACAGGTTATGTCATAAGGAAAAACATAAGCAGGTGTGATAGCAAAAATTATGAATCGTATGTTAAATGGAAATTTTGACATACATACGGAATTACATATGGGTAAGAAAAGTGACAGTATATATGTAAAATACATCTCGTCTGATAGTACCTTTAATAAACACACTTGTTACAGTAGGGTGTCCCAAAAAATTTTTTCTTTCTGATTTTCATACTTATGTGCTCAATTAAAATTTAAAAGCTTATAGTGTAAAGTATTTTTGATTTTTTTTTAAGAATTTTCTGAAGAGGTTTAGAGATCGCGCAAATGAAGTTTTCATAAAAAAAACGGAGTTTTCGGCCTTTTTTTAACTTTACTCATAACTTGGTTAATACCTCGAGTTTCTTCACTCCTGAGGAAACAGTTTTAAAGAAAAGTATCCAAACTTTATTCCTGTGTGAAAAAACTATAAGTTTTGGTGATGAGTTTACTCATTTAGATACCCTTAATAATAATTTTTCGTAATTTTTTCAAAAATTTTGTAATAACGCTTTACAACTTTTTAAGTTTGAATAGAAACGAAAAAAACTTATGATGCAGTTTGAAAGACAAATCAATTCTAATTAACATGAATAAACAATTTTTAAATTTATTCTTACCGTTCCTGAGTTATACCCGTTTTTATCTTTATACCCAGTATATGTTATTATAAGTTGTTTGCCAGTTCACTAATCTTACCCAATCAACAAAAAAAAAACTTTTCTTTTGCTCTGTGAAAAATCATTTATTGATGTTCTTGTGATGTAGTTCTATACCTTGCAATAAATTCTGGTAAGCAGTTTCAGAAGTTGTGACATTAATATAAGTATTACCCAAAGCCACACCTCGTTCTGCCACATCATTTACCACTTCTAATTGTTGAACTTTTTTTTTTTGATTCTTGAAATGACTTGTTTGTTGGCTTTCCAATTCTCTGGATCTATTTTTAAAAAATCGATTGAAATATTGCAAGCTTCAAAAAAAATTAAACTGGCTTTTGAAATGAATTGTTGAATTTCTTTATTTCCAAAGTTTTCTTCTGTTAAAGTTACATTTGCTACTTCATAATCGCTGCATGGTGTATCTGCTATTTGTTTTTTTTTTGTCATTAAGCGCAAAGTTTTGGTGTCGATACGTTCATCAATTCGAAGTTAAATACCGCTGATGACCTAGAAGAGTTTTAAGCGAGGCTTTTGCAACTGCTTTATTAATAATTTTATAGATATCCAATTCCTTTAATAGGCTCAGATCATTGAGAGGATCGTATCGAGGGCAGTGGCAGAGGTACCAATATTTGATATATATTCTTAAAATAAATGAACTAAATTCAAGCAAGGCATCAACTGAAGCACAGCCGCGAAAAACGTTGTAAACGCCACATTTTGCAAAAACTGTTTTTTTGCAGATAAACGTTGACTTTACTCTCTTACACAGTTTAAACATCAAATCAACCAAAACTATGCACCTTAACGCCTTCAAAATGGCGTACAAAGTGTCAGCCAGTGGAAGAACATTGCAAGTTACTAACATAATGATGAAACCGAAATGGTTTTGCAGTGCGGAATAATGTTTTAAAAGCCTTTTGCATTAAAGTTTTTATTATCACTATTTTAAATAATAGAAAAAAAAAAATTTTTAAAACAAATAATGCTGCTTGTCAAAAAACGTTTTTTTGCTCTCCTGAAAAATTATTATTTTGTAACTTAAAACGTTATTCGCGGCTGTGCTTCAACTGTTGATTTGTCTTTTCAAAGAATAGATAATTTTCATCATCCAGCGAGCCCAATTGATAGCTCCTGGAGCACACATAAAATAGAAAGTGAAAATGACAGCATGTAACGATTTAGATCAATAAATGTCAGAAGTTAATGACAGTTAAAACTTAACTATAAAAATTGATGGAAATATACAATAATAATAACGAAAAAAGTATCACCATTTTTAAGGTACAAACTATAAAAATTCCATTTTTGTTTTTCTTGATTGTTAGGAACTTATCGGTATTCAAAATCGCGTCACGAGTTTTAATACCTTTCATATAAATTTGAAAAGTAATAAACCGTTTTTTACAGAATTTGTTAAAAAATTACAAAAATACTAAATATGTGGAATCTTAATGCACAAAAATATTGCCGGAACATAAAGTTTTTGCATATGGAAATAAAGTTTGGGAAATTTTCTTTAGAAATATTCGGTCAAAAAATTAAATGAACTTGGTTATTGACAAAGTTATGAGTTAAGTTTGAAAAAAGCCCGAAGCCCCCGATTTTAACAAAGACTTGATTTGCGCGACCTCTAAGCCTCTTCCTAAAAATCTAAAAAAAAAATCAAAAATACTGGACCCTATAAGCATTCAAATTATGCTTGAGCCTCTGACAAAAAAAATTTTGGGACACCCTATTGTTACAGTGTCGCATTTTAATTTTACTCAATATTTATAACAATTTCGTATTAATTGAGCAATAACTAAATTGCAATTTTGTATGGATAATTGAGCTCAATAATGGCATTTATTGCGTAAAACTCAATTAAGGTGCATATCTGAACACGGTATAACATTGATTTAGATTTTAAAAATGCAATAATGTAAATGCTTATTAATGTTTCACTGAAATTAAAATCAAAAAAAGAAGAAAATTTTTAAAAATTAGAAAACCTATTCACGAAAGTTTCGCGAAGATTGGGGTAAGCACCTTTAAGCCTAGTACTCTGTTCAAATTTGTGAAAAATGTTAAGCCACATTAATGATTTTACACGAAAATTTTGGCATGTATCAATGTTACCAATCATGCGAGTTTGTACAATTTGAAGTTTTTATTCCAACAAAGTATGCAACATTGTTTGCGTATATAAACAAATCCCACATGTATTTTACTAAAAATAATAAAAAAAAGTAAGTCAATATGGATAAAAAACTGTTCCCGGTTTGGTTATTTTATTGTTTTATTACTTATTTAATAATCAGTTCATACTTTTTTTGCTTTTGCTTTAAATTCGACGTGAAATAAGTGCAGCTTACATTATTTCGCAGTTGTAAAAAAATGTTGCCAGAAACATTTCGGAACTTTTTCACAAAATGAACAGAGTACAACTCTTTCAACATTATTTCATAGATATTCCGCACAAGTTTTTTTTTCATATGCGTTTTGACAGCATTTCAAGTGAAATGTTGAACAGAGTACCAGGCATAAGTGAGAAGAATGTGTGAAAGAATCAGATGACTTAGAAAAATCCTTTAGCAATTACTGGAAATGCGAAATTGTCTAATATAAGTGGCCTGGAGCAACACGCAGAAAACAGAAATCACAAAAGTGTAACGAGCATAACTAAAAACAATCCTATCGTCACCTAAAAGACGAAATAACCTATCAAAAGTTTACAGGAGAGGCAAAAACGTTACAAAATTGGAACTATTAACGATATTGAAACGAAAATTACACATTTTGATTAAAATGAAACCAGTAATATATATCGGTTGAGAAAATTTCTAATCACACCTTGTGTTATGACATTTAGGTTTTTTGGAATTGTTAAAATCTGAAACCTAATAACCTATCTGCAGTACTAATTAGTATGAATAAATAAAAATTTCTTTATACACATGAATATTATATTCATTAAATAATTACAGCAGTAGTTTCTTTTAGTGGTTTAAGCAAAAAACAAGTACTTAATGTTTGTTTAAATTACACTATGCAACAAAATTAAACTTTTATCGTGATTTTTCATGATTTATTTTTCTCTTTTTTTGTGCGTAACGGTCCTCTAGGTACAAAAACTTTGTCATTTGTAATATTATATGTTCAAAATTTTGCACACATATGCGTTATGATATAGAGAATAAAAATCCATAAAAAACTCAATTTTGAAATTTTTGCAGATAGGTTATTAGGTCTTTAAGATGACGCTATACCTTTCTAAAGAATTTGTTACAAAGTTCTGCAGAAGCGACATTAAGTTTATGTGCTGTGCATAGTTCGATTGCACCTGTCAAGTATCTGACAAACATCTATTAAAGCCAATTTGACAGTACGACTTTGAACCTGAAGGACAATATGCAGCATACGTATTATGAAAAATTAATTGGCCCCTAATTTAATGAAGATCTTTCTATATTTTTCATATACATTTTTTTAGGATTTATTTTAGCAGTTTTTTAAAAAAAGTTTTGGCAACACTGGTATTCAGTATTCAGCTGACAATAAAAAAGAATCATTAAAAAAATTTGTGAATCATGAAGGCACAACATATTACAGAGGTTTAAAACCATACAATGTATGGGTAATTCCATGTCAAATCGACCAAGAGTTGGATCCGACCCGTTTCGGTTTTATTGAAATTTGGTGATAAGATTTCTTCAAACAAATTTGTTTTTGTTTTACAATGTTTGTTTTGAAATGGTTGACATTTAGAGCCGAAAACACTAACAATAGTTGCGTTCGAGAACACAAAATTTTTTACTATTTTTTACTAAACTTTACTGCATTTTACGAAATTGCGTTCGAGTACACAAAACGCAGTAAATGAGAACACAAATTGAGAGCGAAAAGTGACAGTTCTTGTTTGAGTATTTACAAATTTTTACTGCAGAAATTTTTGCAGTAAAATTTAGTAAATCAAAAAAACATATGTTTCAAAAGGTAAACAAACAAAAGTAACAAATAAAAAGCATACAAATCGTGAAAAAATTGTTAAATAAAAGAAAAGTTTGAATAAAAATTAAACCAAAACAAGAAGTCAATAGAAATTAATTAATAAAACTTGTTTGTGAAGCATTTATTTGGCTAAATACAAACTTTTGAAATTGTTTTTGTTATGTTAATTTTTAAGAGTTGTAAAAGTGTTAAGTATTTGGGTACTTAAGTAATCAAAAGCAAAAAAAGTGTCAATATTGTTCAACACTTCAATTATTTGCCATCAGCTGTTGCCTTTATTTTACGAATTTTTACAAATTTTCCGTTCGCGTACTTTTTTGTACGACAGCTTTTTGTGAGAGCAAATTTTTTAGTTTACTCATTTACTGCATTTTACTGTAAAAGTTCTCAAACGCACCTAATGCAGTGCAAAACACATCTGTTGCTTCTGTTTTTTTTTTTTTTTTGGCTTGTTGTTGTATTGCTGCCCAACGTATACATAAAATCGCCTTGGTATATTTTAATTTTAATCGCATAAAAAAGTAAATATGCAGCCATGTTATGGAAGTCAAAATCGAGTGAAAATCAAAATAAAATCTATGGAGATTTATAGTTAATTTTTTTTTAAACTACCGTAGTTTTTTCTGATTTTAAGATAAGTTCTGATGAAGAGAAGCTGTACTTATAGTATCAAGTATTTAAAATAAAATAATTTAATGAACTTTAAACACTGGATCGTATAAATTTCACTCGAATTCGATTTCCAGAACATGGCTGATAACTATTTGTTTAGTTACATCTACATACTATACATATTTTGTATTGTTATTTGCAGATTTTAATAACACTATTAATTTAGTTGTAAGCAAATATTTTTAAAACATTTTGCAACTTTCTTCAAAATTTCGTCTTATTTATTTTGTAGCCGTTATTCGGTCAAAGGAATGGATTCTTGTTATTAAGATTATTAAAAATACCTTAAGTCCTTTCACAAAAAGTATCGCTAATTGGCATGAATAGCAAACGAGATAAATTTTGTACGTTATTTTTATTGAATTTTGGAAAAACATTACTGAATCTTGTTATCTGGAATGTCTTTCATAAATTTAAAATGTTTTCTTTACTATTTATTTATTTATTTGGTTCACAATATTAGTTTTATTATTAAAAAAACTTAATCAATAAAAAAGTAATTTTTCAAAATGGAATAAAGTTTTTTAACTGGATAAATTGCATTTAAGCTGGTACCTTTTGAAAAATAATATATTAATAAATAATATCTGCAAAATATTTAATTTTAAAAACCTATTTTATAATTTGGCTGATCTTTTTATATCATAACTCAAACTGTTCTTTAAAAATCCTAAAACTTTGAAGGAGGTGTTTTTTTAAGATATGATTTTTTTTCTTCGCAACCTTTAAAAGATAATCTTAAAATTTAATTTTAATATTGTAGCTTTGAGCAATAAGTACACTGTGCTTGTTGAAAAAACCAGACAAGCCGGGCACCTTGCGTTTTAATCTAATTGCGGCACGCTGAATCCAGTGGTGCTATCCGTTTTTTTTAGGTTAGCTCTCGTTTTCGGAATATACCGAGAATTTTGGAGGTTGTAAAGGGTGGTTAAATTTCAAGGGCCGATGTTGATTTTGAATAAAACACAAACTATTTAGGAAATACTTGTAATTTTATTTTATTATGATATATTGGTATTACTCAATTATGTATGGAACAAAATATCGGCCAAATGGGCACCGCGACCACGGCGGCACACCTCCATCCGATGGTCCAAATTTTCGATGACCCTGAGGCATAATGGAGGTTCTATGCCGTTAATGTGCCGAATTATCTCATCCTTTAGCTCTTGAATTGTTGCTGGCCTATCGACGTACACCTTTTCTTTCAAATAACCCCAAAGAAAAAAGTCCAACGGTGTCAAATCACATGATCTTGGCGGCCAATTGGCATCGCCATTACGTGAGATAACACGGCCATTGAATTTGTTGCGCAAAAGAGCCATTGTTTCGTTAGCTGTGTGGCAAGTGGCACCGTCCTGCTGAAACCACATATCGTCCACATCCATATCTTCCAATTCGGGCCATAAAAAGTTCGTTATCATCTCACGATAGCGAACACCATTCACAGTAACTGCCTGACCGGCCTCATTTTGGAAAAAATACGGCCCGATGATGCCGCCAGCCCATAAACCGCACGAAACAGTCACTCTTTGTGGGTGCATTGGTTTTTCGACAATCACTCTTGGATTCTCATTCGCCCAAATGCGGCAATTCTGCTTATTGACGAATCCACTGAGGTGAAAGTGCGTGTCACGAACTGCATGATATGCATTTTGATTTTTTCATAATAAGTCTGGATAACTTTAACACGTTGTTGGATTGTGTATCTCTCCATGGTTCAAATTGAGTATGTCTGAAATAGAGAAATGTCAAATAAAATTCGGAAAAAAACTTGGCGTTTAGGTGTGGTTCACATTCAACATCGGCCCTTACAATTTAACCACCCATTACAATATCTTTTCGCGTAACAGGTTGGTGCATAAGTAATGTTATGATTTATTAAGTGAAGAAATTATATGTTTTTGTTTAAAACTTAAAATTTATGATGGAAACACTCAGTGCTGAACAAAAAACCAGAGTTGTTCAATTTTATTTTGAAAGTCATCATTCGATTGTTCAGACATAAAGATCATATCTTATCATATCTTTTTACCTCAAGGGTCACGTGAGTAAACGAAATGGCAGAATATGGGGCATCCAAAATCCAGGAATAATTGTTGAACATCAAAGTTATTTTACTAATGGCCATTTTCTCAATGTATTGACAAACTGTCTGTTACTTAATGTCAACATAAATTTATTGGAACGATAAACTGTCAGTAAACGATTTTGGGTTTCTCAATATACCGGCAAAAAACAATGTTTTCAGTTGGCAACACCACTCAAAATACATGCAAAAGTTGGGAGTCAGCTGATTGAATTTATCTGTACGGCAAACAGGGTTATCAGATGTGGCGATTTCTCGCCAAACGTGGCGATTTTCAAACTTGTTTGGCGACCTAATTTTTGATCTGGCGACATGGCGATTTTTTGGCGATTTATAAAATAGTTAAAATCGCCAACTGGCTATTTTTGATGACCTATGAATTTGTTTTGAAATTCGTTAAATTCAATACCTAGAAATTATATTATTTTAATTCTCGTATTTTTATGAATGAAATTTCAAGCAATCATATGTATAATAGATATTTGAAGGTATGTTCAAATGGCTGATGAAGTAAATGAAAATCTTCTAGAAAAGTGTTTTTCATATTAAAAATTGCTCTTGAAAAAATCAATAAATAGAATTCCTTAGCACATTCATTTGTTTTGTGGCAATTTATTATCACAGATATTTTGAAGATTTTTATGGATCCTATCATACCTATGGACGTTTTAAAACACAATCGAAAAAATTAGCGTTGGTTAATTGGAAAGATAACTAAATAAGTTAAGGGCAACATTTTAAAGCTACAAGGATACGGCAGATACGTATTTATAATTTTAAGGACTTTACTTTGGCTGTCCTTTGTGTTGAAACTATGAACTCCACTAACACTCGCCTTCGAATTAGAATGCAATACGAACTTCTAGACGCGTTATTAGGAGTTATAAGTTATATGAATGGGAATATTGGTGTTCATTATGTTATCCTTTGGACTATTAAAGAATGTAATTCTTTAGGTCCTTATAGTTAAAATAAATAAATAAAATAGTACATAATGCGCTTCTAGTGACCTTTCGTTGAATAAATGAACTACCCTTATAATGTTTTTCAAATAAGAAGACAAAAAACTGCAAATATTATATATACTACATTTCTAATATTTGTTTAATACTAGCCGCAAAAATTCTTTTTTTGTTAAGTAGACTACTATAAATTATTTTATAGTAAACATCGTATCTTTTTTGTGTTCATTAACTATTTTTATTTCGCTCTAAATAAAAATCAAACAAAATATATATTATGGCTACTTTCTTTTAATTTTTGGCGTATTTTATCGATACGGAACTAATTTATTTTTTAGGATTTATAAAAAATATTTTTAATAATTTAAAATATATGTCTTTTATTGTCAAAAACTTGTAAATAAAGGCTTTGGCGATTTTGGCGGTTTTTGACATTGAATTTGGCGAAAAAGGTCAAAATCAATCTGACAACCCTGACGGCAAACAAAAGGAAAATAAATAATTGGCAGATGAGTGCCGATTAGCTTTGCGATAAAATCGAAGCAAATGAGACATTGAGAAAACCAAACTTTTTTTGATGTACAGTTTTTCGTTGGGAAAAAAGATAATCGCCTAAAGGCGCGCGTACACGACATGTATTTGTCATCTGACATGTAAAATTTTCAAGTCACATGTAATTGTTCATGTCTGTCAAAATTGCTGTTTTACATAAGGTTTATAATATTCGGTCACAAACGTACATGTAATTTGCTTCTGACATTGTCTCTGTTTTTTTCGCATTGTTATTGCAGAAACCAAAGTAGTTCTCGGTTTCAAAATAGCTTGCTGCCGCCACGAAAATATTTATTTGCGCCGTAAAATAATTTAGCCATCTTAAAATTTTTTATTTTATTTTAAAGATAATAATTTAGAATTTTATAATTAAACGGTTTTACGTATATATTTACATAAATTCTATTCAATGGTGAGATGAGCATACATATCTTGGTATTGTAAAATATAAACTTCAGCCGGCTAATGATTCCGTCAATAGTTGACGCCGCTGCCAGTTTCTTCCGGGCATAGATTTCTGATGTCAGATGTTTTGTCAGAAGAAAATAGAGCACGCTCTAATTGAAATTTTGTCAGATGACTATGCGTCTGACTTTTACAGAAGCAAAGTTAAAAAGGTAACATACGACATGTATGTGTTTTGCAGTGGGAAATTTGACATGTCAGATGACAAAAACATGTCGTCTATACGCTCCTTAATGAGAAAATGGCCATAAGTGTGGCGTTGAAAAACTTCAGAAAAGAACATTGGACCTTACTTTTTACGAAAACGGCGATAAAGTTGAAAATTTTTTTAGGTACGTGGTAGAGAAGAACCCGGCTATGCCTCTACTGCGCGAAATATTTAGCGATCGATTCTTATCGCGTTTTTTGCTGATTTTAGCTCGACCGATTAAACGGCTCCCGATTTGTTTTCTCTGGAATTACCAATAGCGCAAGGTGCATCACACAATTTACTTTATTGCTAAACAAGGATTAGCTAAACTGAAACAAGTAACAGGAAGATGCAAGATATTCTTGTAGTGTGTAGAATCATTTCTAAGTATATCTAAATATCTAAGGCTTCCATGTTAACCAAAGGTTGGCTAAAGCAAAATTAAGTAAAAATTGAGTTAATAGAAATATTGCAGGACGCTTAATTTTAAATTAAAAGTTGACTCAAAGAAGCACATGCGAAAAAAATGTCTTGAATGCTTCTAAATTTAAAAAAGTTTGTTTTGGGCTTTCAAGCACTGTTAAACGGGGTTGTTTGTTAAAAATCAAGTTTAAAAATCGATTTCGAAATCGAATCGCTTCTGACCGTTAAAAGGTTAACTTTTTATATGCAAACACGTTAGTACACATGTTTACTAAGCACACAGTCAAACATGTGCACATGGGCAAATACTTTCAGGATTAAATCATAACCATTGCAGCAATACAGGAAGTTTTATCAATAAATGTTTATTTACAAATTCATACATTTGTTCTCGAATTTTTAATAGCTTGTATTGTAAACACAATTAAATAAAAATAAAATTTTAAAATAAAGCTGAGCACCATTTTTGAAGTCATCGAGCGCAAACTCCTCCTCGAAACTAACAAAACCATATTAGGGTTTTGTTTGTTAAGCTGCTGTTCGGATTTTATGGCCTCATGTATATTTTTGGAAGAAAAAAGATAAAAGAAAAAACGAAATAGTTTTTTTTGATTGTGAACGTAGCTTTATACCTCGGAAACCTACTGTATTGTGTATTCCTGGCTTGGATACAATTGCAGCTATATATAGCTCTATAAACTTTGAAACTCTGTGATATAAATGAGAAATTGATGAAATGGAAATGTTTTATACATGCAGTTACCGAATTTTCGTTTTAAATACAAATGGGAAACTTAAAAAGGCATTTTCTTGAACTATAATATTCTAAGGAGCTATGAATTATGTTTTAGGGAATATTTTTTTGAAACCTATGAAACGTATGTATGTATGTACGCACGTTATTTTAGATGACAGTTTTTAAAAATTGTGATGCTGATAAGCACCTTTCTGAAGGAACCCAGCAAAAACTTTGCTTACCTGGTAAGTTAGCAAATAATGGTGGAGAAAATAAACACTACTTATTTTTCGGCTGAATAACTACTTATTTTTGTTCGAGGTGTCCAAAGAATTCAGTACTTACAAAGTACACTTACTAGAAGTCAAAAAATACCTAGTTATTATTTAACTACTAGTAAGTTGAATTGTAAGTACTTACAATAAACTTACCAGAATCCAAAAAATCACTAGTTAATAGACCTAATAAGTAGTTATTGAGTACGTTACCAGTAAGCAAATTTTCAGTAGTGAAAATAACAGAAGTAATAAGTAGTTGCTGAGGTAATTACTAGTAAGTACTTATTGAAGTTTTCAGAATAATGACAATTGTAATGACAACTACTTACCAGGTAATGTATAAAATAACTACCACCTATTACTAAAAATCAAAAAGTTTTTCCTGGGAACCAAAGTAACAGGGACTATGATATATTTTTTTTTGCAACTTAAGATAATGTTCTAAATTGGATTTGATTCTCAACCCAAAAGGTAATCAATAGGGTATTCATTTAATCGACCTTTTGCTTTAATCGGTTAATCGCTCGATTAATTAACCGAAGTTTTGGTTTAATCGGTTAATAATCGGTTAATTTTGTTTGTGATCGGTTAACCGATTAATCAAGTTTTTCTTATAAATTTAGTAATTTCAATATATAAAAATGCATTAATGGTTTATTATTTTGAGTTTATTAGTAAAAAAAACAATAACATGCCAAACATAACAATTCTTGAACTAAAACGAGCAAACAAAAAAACAATTCAAAAATATGTAATACATATGCATTTTCTCAATTAATACACAAAGTGTCATATCGTCATAATATCCTAAATATTTTACAATTGTTTAAAATGAATAAAAATAAAAATTTTAATACTCTGTTCATTGATTCTTCATAACTGTACAGTAGAAATCTAAATTATAAGCGATAGCTCACACCAGTCATATCGTCGGCTTAATATGCAAACCTGCTAACTCACTTTCAGCATATTTTACATATTTCTCTATTTGCTGCTTGATAGAAAATTTAAAATACAGTTAGTTTTACACACTTCAAGACTAAAATAGAAGAAAAACTACATGCTTGTCGACGAGGCATATCTTTCTCTTCCACACGGCATCAACATCTCAATTTACATAAATAGTGGATATTTCTAAAGCACTTTTTTTTGTCGGTTGCAAATATCTCCCATACCACCGCATCAAATTTAATGAATGATATCTCATTTTAAAGCTTATTTCTAACACTAATGACGAAAAATAATTAGAAATTGAAAAATTAATATTTTCATTGATAAAAATTACGGTGCGAAATATTCGCACGGGTCATCTAGTTTACATAAATAGTGGATTAAGCCGTTTTGCATATTAAACCGATGGTATATATTTCTTTTAATTTTCATTTCTTGTAACTATTTTAAGATATAAGACTTTATGACTACCTTGTGAATCCCCCAAATATGTGTTTATAAAAAAATAAACTGAGATAATTTTATTGGTTATTTCAATAGTTAAAGGAGAACTAATAAAATAATCTTTTAGAAAAGTAATTTGGTTTAAAGGTTTAGGATTAAACCCATTCTTTTTTTTAATTTTTACAAAACTTTTACTTATCGTAGATTTAATTTCTCAGCCCTTTTCCAGGATTTCTCTAAACATATAAAATACTCCATTATGCCATTAGAGTTTTTTAAAATTTTTAACACTTCTAATTGTTTCGGTTAATTTTGTTAAAAGACTGATATGTGAAGATATGTATGGGAAACGTGAAACAAAAAAAGGTGTTGACAATCAAACATTTAACCCATTGTCGCCACATTCCTGCTGATCGATGATGAAGATAAAAAAACATTGTAATTTTAGTCACCGGTCGGCAGAAAATGGGTTAAAATGAAGATCACTGAACACCTCCTTTGTTTGTATAAAAAAAAATTTTCTAAACACATACATTTTGTATATAAGACGAAACAAATACTTAAAAACACAAAAAAAAATATGTTATAATACTACAAAATATTGGAATTTTTGTTACATCGGTTAATCGACTGAAATTAACCGGTTTAATCGTTATTCGAAAAAAGCCAATTTGAAATTAACCGATCAGTTAATCGGGTAGTAATTAATCGGTTAACCGATTGACGGTTAACCGAATGAATACCCTAGTAATCAATCTAGTGGTCTTTTCCTCTAATGGTTGTTCAGTGTTTTATCCTATGCTCGCAATTGCAATTGCATTTTTATTTGATTTTTTTTTTTTTTACAACATCATAAAACTATCTTACATTTCAGTCTTTATGTAAACATATAAAAATTTCGGCATAAAGGCCTTAAGTTAGCAGGAAAAAAGCACAGCTAAGCAATCCATACCACCTGTCATTCTTATTGTTTGTATTCATTGCTGTAATTCTGCGCGAATTAATAATAGCAAGTTAAAACTGGGATACATAAATAATGCTTACACCTATGAAACATTCATATTCAAACAGCGTTTTCGGTTTTTATGATAACATGATAAGCCTTTTAAAATGACTTTAGACATTAAAAGCTTATCCCCAAACAATAAATTTCAGTGTTTTTATCAAGAATAAAAATTGGGAATGAAGCACAACAAACAAAATCTTATTAATTAAAAATTTTGTATTCCCAAAAATTACTTTTATAATTTTATTTACTTTTGAAATCAAATAGCAAATAATTATTATTAAATAAATAATTTTACATAAACAGAAAGGAACACAATTGGGATAAATCAAGTTTTTTATGATTACTCGAAGTACGAGTCGTACTCAAAAATTCAAGTACGAATAAACTAAAACGTTCTCAAAGCAATCCTTAATGGGATTACATTCGAAAATCAATCTCGGAATTTCTTGAAATAAGTATAAAATTCTTATATCAAAAAAAAAAAAAAAATATTAAACTTTTCGTTGTGTTTAACGATCCGGCTTGCGCATGTTTTGATTTTTTATACACATTGAAAAAAGATCTGGCCAGACTCCTGTGTAGCACGAAGGGTTAAGAAGTAAATTTGCTTCCCATTTAGTTAATATTTTTATTTAAATATGTACATCAGATTTTTAAAGTAAAAACCATATCGGGCACGTTTTTGGTGTTTTATCATTCTGTAAACGGATAAGTAAATCAATCATAATGATTTTTTCTTTGTAATTTTGTTTTTGATTTTTTTAAGCACGAATTCGGGATAAAAGCAACTTTATATTCCTTGAATCAAGCGCATTTTGAGATTGATGCAATCTTTGTTTAACTTAAATCAATCTCATTTTCGGATTATTTAAAGTTCGAATTCAGATTAAAACAATTTTATAATTCTTAAATCAAGCGCATTTTGAAATTGATTCAATTTAATTTTCGGATTACAGTGCACTCGCGATAATATGAACACCCTAATATATGAACACCCCAAAATATGAACACTTATTTTCTTCCATTGACTACTCTAAAATATGAACTTGTGCAAACGCTTTAAAATATGAACAACTTATAGTTGTATTTTAAACGGTTTTTATCTACCTACACAGTGTTATATAAAAATCAATTTTTATTCAACTGTATAATAAACTGGGGATTTCCCTAACTATAGCTTTACAATTGTCTTCAGTTGTTAATCAAAATGTTTTACATACAAAAAAAAAAAAAAGGCACACCGAATGTTTTTTGAAAATGAGATACAAAAAGATCACTGATGGCAGATACGGCAAATATCAGGAGATTTTTAATAGAGCGTGGCGTTTTTAAACTGATTGAACGAAAGAAAATCACAGGCTTTTTCGCAAAGCTTTAAGTTTGCTTTTCTTTTTTAAAAATCAACAGTTTTTTAAATCCAATGAACAGTAAATAAAAAAAACTTTTACATTAGAAACTTTTACTTTTGCCATTCGCAAATATTAACAATCTTGCAAAAGTGAACTGGCTTTGTTTTAATTAGTTCATAATATCGCGAGTGCACTGTATTTCAAGAACGCAATCGGGATTGCATATGGATAATTTAAGTATTTTGCGATTGAAATTCCATACTTGAATCCAGTGATGTTAACTTTTATTTTTTCATTACCGTACGGTCCTCTACAAATTACCGTTTTTGAGAAGAAATTACCGTACGCAAAGGTTTTTAATTTAAACATTCACAGCAGTATTCAAAAATAATTTACTTAAATTTTAAATGTGTTTTATGAAAAATTTAAACGAAAATCCTTGTTTTAAAATACATTTTAAACCAAAATTATTGTATTTTTATCAATACGAAAGTAAAAACATCATATATGTAAATAAAATTCTAACGTTACTGTCAGACTGATTCATCATCGCACAGCCTAAACGACTGAAGCTAAAAAGATAAATTTGGACTGGAGGTTGGACTCTCGTTTTGGAAAAAAATTACACGAAATATTCATATCTACCCGCTGTAAAATAAAGTGCTGTTTTGTCATCTTCTTATGATGAAACGATTGGTTTAAAAGTTCTTTTCCATACGCCTTAAATACAAAATTAATATGTAATAGTTTTGCTTCTACTGAAAAGTTTTAATATTTACTATAGTTAAATGCATCCAGCACATTGTAGCTATTTTAAATGCCTAAAGAGTTTTTGATTTTGAAACAAACAAAAAGTTTAAAATAAAATTAATAATATACAATGAGTTATTTAATTTTTCATATTTTACACTTATCACTGTAACCTTAGAATTTGCAGAAACATAAACATTCTTGATTTTTTGTAAAACATTCATCTATTTTTAAAATTGCCGTTGAAAATAACCTCTCAAAAGTTAAAATCATAAAGCCTTCATATGTAAGTTTGTAGGTATGTACCTATATGAATAATAAAAACCCAAAATCTTAATATTACCGTGTTTTAAATGAAATTACCTTGCTACCTTTTGGGGCTCAAAATTACCGTAAAAAAGGGTAATTACCGTACGGTTAACATCACTGCTTGAATCTATCTTTCTGTATTTGATTTGAAATCCGCACTCACCGTACTATTCATAACTTTGCGGATTGATTTGAGTACGGATGGACTGTTTTTTTTTTGAGTGTATAATTTAATTCGTTATTATCAAAATAATATACATTTTATTACTTTTTACGACTCCAAATGAATTTTTAACTAAGTGAAATATGTGCGTTTGTCTGGTCGGCAACAATACGCCAATTAGTTTTCAATTAAACCATTTATCAAAAATTTAATTAGTAATCAATTGAATTGGACGTTTACTTATATCAAACACATTGCTGCAGAAAATGTTGCTTATATCAAAAAATATTTAATTGATACTATTAATTAGATTACTGTTACAAATTTAAATAATTTCTTAATAAATATCACAATTTTATTTTTTTATTTTTTGTGTATACAGGTCGCAGCTTTGAAGATAATGTACTGAAATTAAGTACATAAGCCTTTACTTGCTCAATAACAACCCCTATTCAAAACAGTGAATAACCAGTCTATAATCTCACCAAGACCCTGTACAAATATACTCCCGAAATATAGCATTTTTTGCTATTTACCTTCAAATTATGTTACTATTTTAATAAAATTCAGCACAAAAATGTGCTACTGCAACCAACCATTACGTTACGTTGCCAAATTTAATGAAAATCGTTAAATATTGAGCCATACCTCCCATACGAGTACGACTCCCGAAAATTACTTTCACTTCCATTAATTCCTTAGACATACATAAATGTTGCTGTTGAGATAAAAATTTGGCCAAAGTACTTTCTATAGTATAGAAGAAATTATTATACACATGGATCTAAACGTCATAACAAAATTTTATATTATTTGCATTACAAAAAGAAAAACTCAAAAGTTGATGTGCAAATTTATGGTCTTCGTCTAAATTTCTACTATCGCTATACTTCGAGTTTTCTTTTTAACTGTCATATTTTTAATAGGAGTTGTCTCAATCCCACTACAATCTATCTTTATTCATGTGAATAAAGAACGTACCATCTTATATGTATACATTAGGGTTACTAAAAGGGTAACAATTTTCAGGAATAAGCGGGAAAAATATTTATAAAATTCCCGAAAACTTTTAGTCAGGAAATTTCAGGAATTTTCTTCCAAAGTTTTTAACCTAAATTTTAGTTCTTGTTACAGAAAATAGTACTATTTTTTAAATATAGGAAATTTTAACGCTCTAAGAGCAGCTCTTTTTAAATGCAGGGTGTAATTTCCAACATCATATGAAAAATTCTAAGAGTTAAGGGAATTAATTGTGGGGCTTAAAAGCAAGAACCAATACATTATACTTATATCTATCACTCGACAAAAATTCAGACCTGTATGATAATCTCAAAGGACGGTATGTACCAAATAACAAAAATATTATGTATGAAATGCATTGAAGCTTTTAAGCCTCACAATTATAAATATCGGGTGGTTTTTTAGCTATTATGTTTTTGGCAACACTGGTTTAAACAGCTGACACACGTTTCGTGTTTTGTTTCGCTGCCAAACATCTTCAGTTTGGTCTATATTTTAACCATGAATCGTCTTGCAAACGAACAACGCTTTCAAATTATTGATTTTTATCATCAACATGCGTGCTCTGTTAAGAGAGTTCATCGCGCGCTTCTTGTGTTCAGCGACGAAGGGTACGGCTCAATGGGTACGTTAATAAGCAGAATTGTCGATTTTGGAGTGAAGATCAGCCAGAAGCATTGAAGAGCTACCAATGCATCCAGAAAAAGTCACAGTTTGGTGCGGTTTATGGGCTGGTGGCATCATTGGACCGTACTTCTTCAAAGATGATGCGAATCGTAACGTAATTTTTTGCCCAAAATGCAAGAGCTTGACTTGCATGACATGTGGTTTCAACAAGACGGTGCCACATGCCACACAGCACGCTTAACAATGGACTTATTAAGAGGCGAGTTCGGTGAACATTTTATTTCACGTTCGGGACCGGTCAATTGGCCGCCTAGATCGTGCGATTTTACGCCTTTAGACTATTTTTTGTGGTGTTATGTTAAAGCTCATATCTATACACACATGCCCGCTTCAATTGACGCATTGGAAGACAACATTGAAGCATTTATTCATGAGATACCGGCCGAAATGTTGGAAAGAGTATTCCAAAATTGGACTTAGCGGATGGACCATTTGAGGCGCAGTCACGGTCAACATTTGCATGAAATAATCTTCAAACATTAAATTATATGGACCGTAATATCGATCAGTGTTCGAAAATAAACAGTACATTATTTAGCGTTCGGCTCACACACCGAAGAACGATATCCATTTTTTTAGTGTTTGTGTAAACATACACAAACCTTAATACCGTTCGTAACTATTTTCAAGAAAGAACCGAATATTATATAATGTTCGGTTCTTCGTTAAAAAACAGAACAATTGTAGTGAAACTGTAGAAAAACATTATATTTTAATGTTCTATAATGTTTTTTTCGTGTGTGTATTTTGTTTTTGTAAAAATTGTTTGGTTTTTTTTTATCAGCAAAAAGCGACGAACATTAACGAGCCGAACCGAACACATTGAAGTTCGTGGATTTTCAAAAAAAACCGAACGGAATTTAATGTTCTCATCATTTGTTGAGTATGATGAAAACAGCATTATTTTTGTGTTCGAAAGATGACAAACAGGGAAACGTTATTTTTTTTAATGAATTTCTACACAAACACTATTAGCGTTTGTGTTTTCCACAAATCTACCGAACCGAACATTAAAGAACGATATTTAGTGTTTATTTTCAAACATTGCTATCGATTCAAATAAAGATTTCATGCATTTTTCTGAATTTTATGTGTTTTTTTAAACTTTCCTATAGCTCTTAAAAAATCACCTGATATAAGGGCGATTAAATAAAAATATATAATAAAAAAAATCTTAAAGCTATTTTAACGACTCTGGTACGTACGAGAACTTACATAACATTTGACTTATTGCTTCTTTAGAAAAGGCCGGAAAATATCAGACCCAAAACTTCTCAAAATTAATTCACGTAAGTTTTTGGCAAGATTTTTTGATAAAATGAGAGAAAGGCAAAATAAGCAATTTCATCTGGACTCTAATGCATACAGCACATTCCAAAAACTACAACCGATATAGTTTTCACTGATTACGCACATCTTATTGCTTACACCTTCAGACCCAACCCTCGTCAAAACGACGAACACCGGATACAAATAGCGCTATTTCTTTTTCGCCACAAAATTTCTTGCCATATTATTATCATAATTTCTGGAGAAATAACATGCTGAAAGATTGCAATTTGTGGTAAGCATAAAGTGGATTTCTACACACAATTCTAAGATTCTGCACAAAAACTTTTTCGGGAATAAAAGAAAAATTAAGTGATAATAGAAACCCTAGTGTATATAAAAGATATTATAGCAACTTAACTGAGTAGGATACATTTATGTCTGTATCTGGTTTGTGCGGGTGCCATTAAATACATTTTAAGGAGATACATGCAAATGAAAGCAGCTCAACACTCCTTCAGGTGGCATTAAAATAATGCACGTGCACTTAACTTTATCCGCTGTTTTCTGGAAAGATTTTATATACAGGAACGTGAGTAGAAAAATAATTACAATGCCGCACAGTTGTCCTCAGCTAATTAGAAACAATATATTGTTCTATATTTCAAATCAAAACTAAGAGAATTATTTTAAATCGAATCTAATATCAACAATTGTGCTATTAAGATGTAAATATTTTCTTTTGCTGACAAAAATCTTACAAAATTTTTGGTATCGAGACAAAATTCGGTACAAATATATACTATTTAAGTCAAAATTGCATCAACAGTTAAACTATGTTTACATTTGGAGTTTATAACGCGTTTAAGCACTTCGAACGCGATTAAACTTTAATCACATAAAAATCGAGATGATGAACCGTTACATTGAATTGATTCGTTAATCACTTCATGATATGATAAATTGATTGAGTTAATATTCGGTTTATTGACAAAATTATCTCTCTGTTCAAACATACACAATTTAGCTAACTCAATTAGAATCGAACTCAAGCAAAATGTAAACAACTTTTGACAAATTTAAAGAATAAACAAAACAAAACAAAAAAATCTGGCTTTTGCGCTGACCTATTGAATTGGCTTTTGTGTTGTTTCAGTTACCGAATGTCCAAACACTTTGCTCACTAAACACACTTGTGACAGTGTTCCATTTTAATTTTACTCAATATTATAAAAAATTCGTACTAATTGAACAATAACTAAATTGAAATTTTATATGGATAATTGAGCTCAATAATGGCTTTATTGCGCAAAACTCAATTAAGGTGCATATCTGAGCACGGTATAAAACTTAATCATTTCATTAATCACACAGAATCCTCTGAACATATTTTAAACTGAGTATGATGTAGAATCGGCCACAATAAAGGTACCTCTCGCGTGTACAACCGACCACGATTTCTTCTTAATGTTGGTATTTCGTCTTTAAATAATTCCTTAAGTTTAACAATTTCTTCATTTGTATGTTTAAAATAATCTTCTGATAACTTTATTAAAGTATTTTTACAAATTTTTAACATTTTAAAGATGTATAGAATTTGTTGTTGTTTTTTTTTAATCACGTTTCATTTAAATCATCTCATATGTAATATGAACGGCTTTGGTTAGGCTTATAATACTATGCTCACACTTGGGGTTTTAAACGCGTTTAAGCAAAATGTTGATTAAGTCAAACAAAGCCTTTCACATTGCATTTGAGATGATTAAGATGACAGATGATTAATGGCGATTTCTTTTCTGAGAAAAATATTGTTACGTTACTGCCTTTCAATAACGTTTTGGTTTATTTCCTTTATAATAAACCGTTTCGAGTTCTTTTATTGCAATTCAAATAAAACAAATAAACACAACACTTTTGCTACTGTTTTACAATGTAGACACCTTTATTTAGTACTTAGTCACTTTAACAACCGTAATTTTATAATCTTCACAGCGGGATACGTTTTTGACAAAGTCAGAACTTAGAATGAATCATGCCATCTCTTGCGATCCTATTTATACTCGGGCAAATGACCATAGAACGTTCGAGTTCTGAAGTCTAGATGGCTCTATAAAGTTTTAATAACGGCTATTTCGTTAATTAAACTTATTCAGCTATTACTATCTATATGGCTGAATTAATTGAGTTATTAGGCATCAAAAACTAAGGCATACTTTTAGGCGTTGCCATAAATTGAAATAACTTAATAACGAACATTCTAGTTTACAGTGGGGTTGAAGTACAATTATGCATTGATTTTTACACTAGAAGTGTGCATAACTTATACAATAACAATTTTAACTAATAAAATAACTAGCAAATACTTAATAACCAATCAATACAAGATAACACATAAATTAATCTAATTCTTAACCAATAATTACAAATAATTCTTAACTAAAGTTACTTTCGTAACAATATGTTACAGTATATACATGTTACATTTTCTAATGCTACCTATAATCACTGGAGGTGTTACATGTTGTGCAATTTCAATAGAAAAGCTTTTTGAGCGGTTTCTGCACGCTATTATGGCTTGGAAACAAATATTGACATCACTAATGCTTTAGAAAAATTAAAACGACATATAAACGAAATATACTTTTTTTGATTTTAATGTGTAAATATTTTTATATTTAGTTTTAAAACAAATTATTTACAAAATTATGAGCGGTATGAATTATGATAAGCAAAATAAAGCATTTGTTGTACAAAGAAAGTAGTTAGTACCAGAGTTGTAGAACAGGGCAGTATGAACACCTTAAGTAAAAGTAAGGGTAAAATATGTAACATGTTTTGCATGTTTTTCATCAACATATTCACAAAAGAACTTGAAAAATTTTCCCACAGTTGTATTTTTTGTACAAACGAACACAAAAATGTAGAACATGTAACATTAATGCAACATTTTTCTCAGAAAAGAAATCGCCATATTTCTTTAAATTTAAAGTATTAAAAATGGACAAAAATACTTTTATAAAGTTATCAGAAGACTTTTTTAAACATATTAATGATAAAATTGTGAAAATGTATGAACTATTTAAGGAAAAAACAAAAACATTAAGCACAAATCGCGCCTGGTAATACACGTTCATGTTGGCCGTTTCTACATTATACTTACTTTGAGGTACGTTCAGAGGATTCTTTGTGATTAATGAAGTGAATTAGTTGTAATCATGGCAATTTGAAGTAATTAACAAATCACTTAAATGTGTGGTTAATCACCTCGATTTTGATGTGATTAGAGCTTAATCACGTTCGAGCTGCTTAAACGCGTTTAAGAACCCAAGTGTGAACAGAGTAGTAGTAGTAGTTTCTTCTTTATTTACAATAAATTAAATTTTTAAATAAATAACATATATTCATATATATTTAATGTAAACAAAAAAGTGGAAAGGTAATAAATTTCGATAATATTTTATAAAAAATGTCGGTCGATTAACCGAATAATTAAAAATAATAATTATTACAAAGCATTTAATTAAATTCTTGTACCAAAAAGTTTTTGTATTTTAAAGATGTTTTTAAGTATAAAACTAGTTTTCCCCAATGTGAAGTGTTTGAACCATTTAATATTTGTATCAGTTCCATATGATGACTTAAGGGCTTCCCAAAACTCGCTAATCTGAATTCCTAAGGAACAGGGCATCACATAAGAGGTGTTCAAAGGTCTCCATCGTACCCAAATTACAGAGTTTGCATACTTTGTCATCATCAACTGCACCAAAAGTGTTGTAATTTAATTTGATTAGTCCACATCTGGCCTTAAAAATCCACGTTATATTTTCTACATTTAAAGTATCAAGGATATAGCATTGACCCTTGGTATAATCGAGATATTTATATAATCTTGAAGAGACTGCTTGACTGTGTAAATATTGCTTATGATGATTTTCCTTAATATTACTTAAGGCTAGATTACACTATCTCACAAGTCTTACGTATTCCATAATACTTTGTGAGATAGAAATCTAATGAGTTTTGTTGCGACTGTCAAAAAATCTAATGTAACATGACAGTTTGTGTTCATACCATCACACAAAGTATAAACACTTACACATGAAATAAAATGCAACCCTGATCCAATGAAAAGTATTATTGTTTAGAAATTTTTCAAAAAAAAATGAAGTCGTATGGGATGTCAAACTTTTTTCATAATACTTGTCATTTTAGTGACACATTGCATTCACACCATCACACTTTGTCATATTACTTGAGTTTTTGACATGTATTAATACAAAGTATAATAGTGTAATCTAGCCTTTAGCAATAGCTTAGTTTGTGCAAACCAATGATGTTCGTCAGGCTGTATAACAGACCACGGAGTATTATTGTTGTTGGCAATAGTTTTCAATTCTTTAACCCAAAACAAATCCTTCCTTATTAGCATATGAGTGATTTGAAACGGTAGCCTATTAGGCTGGTATTGAAACATAACCAGAGATATATACTGTAGGTGTAGTTCTAGGGAGTACAAATGATTTTGTACAGCCCCCGTTTACAGCGTTAATGCGTAGTTAGGTGTAAGTTCAGGCAATTTTAAAATTTTTTTCATAAAGTATCGTTGTAGTAAATCAACCGCTTCGAAATAACCAAAACCCCAAACTTGAGCTGCATATGTTTGGATCGACCTGCATACAGCTAAAAACAGGTTCCATTTTTGTCTGAGCTGAATTTGTTTATTAGAAAGAAAGTGCTTCTAGGTGGAATTAATAGTGTTTTTAGCTTGTGCGTTTCTTTTTTCTACGTGCTTAGTAAATTTCATTTTAGGTGTATATATTACTCCAAGGTAGTTGTATTCATTGGTTATCTTTATGTAATTTCCTTGAAACTGCCATTTTTCATTTCTACTCAATTTACCGCCTTTTCTAAAAACTAATATTTCTGATTTACTTAAGTTCACCTCAAGGTTCCATAACTGATAGTAATTTTCCAAGTTAATAATCATTTTTTTTCAACGTATTTATATCATCTGATAAGATTACAATGTCATCTGATAAGTACAATGAACAGAGTATAAACGGCCAATTGTGAGCATGTTATAAGAGTGTGGGGTCTATAATGAATAGTTTTTTTTTTTAATTCCACGAATTTTTTTTCCAAGATATTTGAAACAAAAATTTTAATATCCCAGATTCACAGAAATTCACGATTTAATATTTTTAAAAAATTATTAAGATTTTGCAGCTTTTTCGCAATTTTTAATTTTGAATCTTAAAGTATGTATAAATATTTGTCTGATTTACATCTTAAACACATTCAGGAGTTTAAGATAAATTGTTGTGTCAATGCACAGTTTGATTATTGCGTACGCATCTAAAACTTTTTTAATGCACTTTTGGAATAAGAACATTATAGATATTCAAAAAACAGGTGTGTTTTTTATTGCAAATGTTGCCTGTTTATATGTCGTCAGCCTTTTTTTCGGCGCCCCTGTCGGTGACATCAGGGGGACGATACAATCATGGTCCGAACATGAATTCATTCTGACATGGACACATGAACGTCGGTGTCCGGGCTGAGACAATCTAATGCGGCCCCTACACGTTGCAACCATTTGAATGAAAATCAAATTTTTTTGATTCTTTTTCAACCGAAGACCAATCACACCTCTAACGTAAAACTAAACCAAGTTGTACATCAAGTCTTGAGGTTTCGCAGCCGCATACAACTAGGCTACTTCTGCTTAAAAAGGGAGAACTTTGGTTGCCTTCTGGCCTATTTACGGGGTACTGTGATCTAAACCAGTTTACACTGGGTAATTTTAATAGCAAGATATGTAGATTAGACTGGTCGCAATTTTTTGTATGCGCTGCTTAAAATATGAGGTTTGGTGTAAGAAATCATGACCTTATTTTTTCATTTCAATCCGACGGTGCCTAGCCGTGCCGGGTGGGGCCCAAACATCTTTTCTATCAGATCAGGCATCCTAGGCACTACACGGGCCAAATATAGGAATTTCAATTATACAAATATGGCGGTTTAATAAAATTCTTAAATTAATTAAAATTTTTCGTCTTTTGTGAATACATTAAATCCAAAGTTGTGAACAGATTTTAATCATTTATAGCTTGTTTTCTGTGCAATATTGTTTTTTATATGACTCTATAAAATTAGAAGCATAGCTCCATTTTTCAATTTTTTATGAATTTTTAAAAACAAAAATTCCGAAATTTTAATAAAAAAATTATTATTTTTTCCAGAAAAAAAAATTATGTTTCTAAAACGACTGCGCATATAAGAAAAACGTTTTACCTTTCTTAAAGTAAATTTTATTGCGGAATTTCGGTTTATTTTAGTTTTTCAATAAGCTAAAGCGTTTTTGAGTTACGCGAACATATGTTGTGCAACCTCCTTAATTTTCGAAATAACGGTATATCTCGAAAACCAAAGCCAATATGAAGAAAAAAGTTTTAACTTTCTTAAAGTAAATTTTATTGCGGAATTCCGTTTTTTTTTTTTTTTAGTTTTTCAATAAGCTAAAGCGTTTTTGAGTTACGCGAACATATGTTGTTCAACCTCCTTAATTTTCGAAATAACGGTATATCTCGAAAACCAAAGCCAATATGAAGAAAAAAGTTTTAACTTTCTTAAAGTAAATTTTATTGCGGAATTTCGGTTTTTTTTTGTTTTTCAATAAACTAAAGCGTTTTTGAGTTACGCGAATATATGTTGTGCAACGTCCCTAATTTTCGAAATAACGGTATATCTCGAAAACCAAAGCCAATATGAAGAAAAAAGTTTAAACTTTCTTAAAGTAAATTTTATTGCCGAATTTCGGTTTTTTTTAGTTTTTCAATAAGCTAAAGCATTTTTGAGTTACGCGAACATATGTTGTGCAACCTCCTTAATTTTCGAAATAACGGTATATCTCGAAAACCAAAGCCAATATGAAGAAAAAAGTTTTTACTTTCTTAAAGTAAATTTTATTGCGGAATTTCGGTTTTTTTTTGTTTTTCAATAAACTAAAGCGTTTTTGAGTTACGCGAACATATGTTAATCTATCTATACAATATATAATTTCTTAGTATGTCAGGATGTTTATATGTATGTCCTATTCTTTCCGCAACTTTCTGAAGCCATCTGATGACATAGGAAGCTGAAATTTGGCACACTTGAAGTACTTTCTCTGCCGAAGATCGTAGCGTAGTAAAATTTTTGATTTTCGGCTTTTCAACTAGTATAACTATAAAGATCTGATAGAAAAGATGTTTTCATACAAGATGCGACCAGTCTAATGTAGATGTTGTGGAATTGATCACGGATCGCCTTCACATCTGCTCTCCTACTGTCCCGTCTTGTAAACTGCCAGTCGGAAAATTTTCGATGAAAAAAGAATAATTATTTATATTGGAATAAAAGGCAATTTAACCCTTTCGCTATATTGTATCCATATGGATACACTCCACTTTGGAGGCATCTGATAATCTCCAGGTCAATGAATTGGCTTAGATATCGGCATGTCAGTGTTTTTTAAGATCTTATGAATCATTTTTAATAAAAAACTCTTGGATTTTTACAAAATTGAGAAAAATATAGCATTTTTATATTTAATATTTTTTTGAAAAAAAAAAGGTTTTTTTATCTTACAAATAACATGTATGTATATCAATTGTAAAAAAATCGCATTAAATCAACAGCAACAAATACACTCACTTGCGGTCATACAATCAAACTTGAAGTCATTCAAAAATGCACATCGTGCTTTGTTATTTATACAATCGTAAGCTTCGTGTTTTAATAAAGATGTTTGTGTATTCGGTGCGACAATGATTGTTTTGGTAAAGAAAAAAAAAATACAAACAAAAAAACCAGAAATCAAGAAATCATTACTCATGTATTCATTCAGCGTTAACTATGTAGTACAAGAAAAAAAAATTGAAATGAAACTAAACGCACATACATATGTAGGTACATACAAACGATTTCCATAGAAACAGAACTTTTTTTTTTTTACTTTTAGAAAGTACAGCAGTTCTGTATGAAGGTACAATGTACCACTCTTCGAGTGGTTTATTGTTGTTAATGGTAACAAAGCGTCTCATCGAGTGAACAATAACTACTTGAATGCAAAAGTATAAGAATGTGTTCCTTTGAATTTACACATTTGTGTTATATTGCACTTTCAATAAAAAATGAATACATGCCAAAATCAAATGTGAACGAAACGATGTAAAAATTACCAGCGTTGAACTTTGTTTTAAGCAAAGATTGAATGTAAATTTTAGCGTATGAATAAATCAAGAAAAATAGTGATTTTGCAGTTCTCTGGTATGTATTATGATCATGTTTAAAAAAAAAAAAACATCCAACATAAAGAAAAAGGTTTCTATAAACTTTTTGCATCAATAGTTTTTTGTTTAAGTAGGAAAAAAGCTGTGCAGATTTTTAAACATTGTATATATCCATATGGATACAAACGCAAGTTATGGTGTTGAATAACATACACACAATACCAAGTAAAAAATGTGCTCCAAAAGAAGCATGTTTTTTGTATGTATTCATACCTTAAATCGCTTCAAACCTGCTGATGGGATGCCTGATTTTTGTATGGGGTGCTCCCGGTTTGGAGGACTATTTTCTACTGACAATAAGCGCGCGCTTCTTTTAACAGGCAAACAAAGCAATCCTAAAGTGCTTTTTTAATGGCTAACTATATTAACACATTCATATATATTTTGCTTTTACTTGTATAAATGCTGTTTTCAATCATTTTCGCAAACCATAATATATTTTTATTTTTTTTCGCTTTAAACCCTTCTTCGTTGTCAGCACTAAAATAGCAGCTTTTTTGTATATTTTATTCTTTATTATTTACTGCTGTGTAAGAGCTCTCTAATTGAAGCGCTTGATTATGCGCTTTTTCTCTGAAGTGCTTCAAAAAACCCAAATTTTTTTAACTGGGTGCATATAAAATAATTTTACGTTTGATGCTGCTGAGTGGTTTTTATATGGAGCCTATTGCAAATTATGGACCGATCATCACGAAATTTATTAGTGTGGTTTTTAGTCTTATAAAAACGGGCTTAGGCGTAATAAACTGTTTTCCGTGAGTATGGCTTATATGGGTATAAAAGTAAATTATGGTCCGATCTTCACGAAATTTTACAGTGTGTTTTCCGCTCGAATATATATATATATATATATATATATTATAGCATTCCGTGCATTATTCCACTATTTATGTTAGTTTTTTAAAAAAAATTTCTTTACCATAACCGAAATATGTATCCATATGGATAAAGTCCAAAAAACACATTTAGGGTAAATTATTTTCAAAAGTGAGTATATAGTAATGAGTGGGACACGAACCCTCAAAGCTAACACAAAATTGTTAAAACCAGACTGGCGGCTAGACCATTCGGCCATCGAGCCACATTCAAAAGTGAGTATTGATTGTTGTTGTTGTTAGGGCAAATTATAATATAAATCCAAAAAATTGGATTTTTTTTAGTAACCCAGTAAAAACTTGTAGCGAAAGGGTTAATGTCAATAAGACTATATACTGCAAAATAATATTAAAAGTTTAATTTGAAGCTGTGTAATAATTGACATTTAAATTTCTACCCAAGAAGGCCATCGCCTTCTACTGCTTGTTTCTCTTCATCTTCGTAAAGCTCTACGATGTAGGTAAGCAGTAATAGCTCCCTTTGAACATAGGCCAAAAAGATTTTAATATTGTACATTTGTAATTGGCAGATCAGAACAGTTACGTTGAAGCGGGATTTCTCTTTGCCAGTCCGTAATTTTCCTTTAGTTTTAATAAAAAACATTCGATTTTTACAGGTTTTAAACATTACTGCTTTGTGAATTTGACAAATGAATAAAGAATTCAATATTTTAAAACATAACTATTATTTAAAACTAGCATACTGATAAATGGACATCGAAGTGTTGCAAACAGCTCCTTCTCCAACACCTGCACCCATTAAAAGAAAAGGAAATGGGAAGAAGTTTGTGGATTTATCAAGGGCTATTTTGATAATATAATGTACATACGATATAAATATGTATGTATGTGTACCTTTTTTCTATTTTTAATTTGCTGGTATCGCTAATCCTTAGACGTGCGCCAACGTTCATCATATCGCTTTTCCCTCCTCTTCTTCTGATAATTTTTTCTAATAATCTAATTACTTTTTAATTTAACTATTAAGTAAAAACTATGGTATTCATTTAATCGGGCTTTTGTTTTAAACGGTTAATGGCTCGATAATTAGCCGATTTCTTAGATAATCGGCTTATAACACTGTGCAACAAAAAAAACCAGCCTCAACACTTGCACCGCGAAATGAAAGTAGACTACTAGTAGAACAAATCTGCCAAAGGGGTTTGAAAAGTTAGCTCGGGCTCCCGAAATGGGCCCCTAAAGTTTTTGAATTTTTTGAAAAGGCGTTTGGTATAAGTCAAAAGAAATATAATAAATGTGCTTCGAAGTTAAAAAATAATTTCAGATGTCTTCAGTAGAATCGTATGGCGATTCTTTTCTTAGAATTTATTAACCCTCTATGTCTCATTTTAAGGGGTAATTTATGTCTTTTTTACCAATTCTTAAACAAAAGTATACTAAAACGCCACATTTAAGAGTTAAAATGTTTTACGAATATTTTTTGCATTGAATTTCACTAGAGAGGCATTTGTGTAAAACTACGTAAATTTGCCTAACCATTTTGACTCGTAAACTTGCCCTGTTGAATTGTGCAGTGAAAAATTCAATTGTTTATAAATCGCAAACAATAAATTCTAGTAATAATTTAAGCAAATTAATATTTTGGCTCTGTTTGTGCATTTTTAAAAACAAATTTTACTTATTAATCACAAAGTTCAACTTTTGTCTTAATATTTTTGAATTTTCTTTTTTAATTTGTTTTTGTATTGACGTTTCTTACAAACAGACATTAATTGTTTATTATTAATTAAAAAGGTTCTTCGTGTAACGAGTCTCGAAAGTTTGCCCATTTGCACATATGGCAACTTTACGCGATATCATGAAAATCGTTATTATGAATTATTTAGTCAATTTTTTCGACCTTTTAATTTTATTTCTTCCCTTTTTAAATCAAGCTCAAGGTCAGGTTAAGAAAAATATATTAATTTATTATATATCCAATATTTCGCTGCCACAATTGACAGCTTCTTCAGTGATCTTGGGTTTATAAATTTTAAACAAATTTTTATGAAACAAAATTTAAATTGATTTCAAAAAGGAAGAAATTAAATCTTTATTATGTTTTAAGTTTAAGTTCTTCAAAGATCTTCTGAGGACAGAATGTGGTAATTCTTGAAACATGTAAAGATTAACCTGGGTTCGAGTCCCAGCTCAGCCAAGAGAAATTATCAATAAATTTTAATAAAAATTCCAAGTCCCCAGTGAAAATAATTTAATGAAAATTAAATTTGATGAACTCAAGCCTAATTAAAGAATATCAAAAAGTTGTTTAAAAAAATTTTACAAAATAATCTTTTAGAACAAAATTTGGTTTAAATGTTTAGGACTTAAGCGACTCTTTTTTAGTTTTGATAAAAATTTACTTGGAAAAAATTCTTTCACTTATCGTAGATGTTGGAGAAATCACAACCCATAATACAGAATATCTAATTTCTAGTGCTTTTTCTGGATTTCTTTAAAAAAAAAAATATCTTCTATTATGCCATTAGACATCTGTTTTTACTTTTTATTTTTAAATTTGTAACACTTTTGGTGAATTCTGTTAAAAGATTGTTTGTGTTTCTATCGAGAGTTTCTTCTGTTTTCATTTCATCATCTGACTCATCCTGGCAAAGCACATCACCGAACATTCTGCAAAAAAGTTTATTTTCGAATTCCCTAGTTTCTGTTTTTGTACTGTATTTTAAGAATGTATTGTTAGAAGGAAATATATTGTATGAAAAAATTTTTTCTAAGCACATACCTTATGTATATGAGACGAAACAAATAATTAAAAGCACAAAAAAATATGTTATAATACAGCAAAAAATTAAAAATTTTATTACTTCGGTTAATAGACTGAAATTAATCGGTTTAATCGTTAACTGAAAATAGAAATAATTTAATGAAAATTATATTTGATGAACTTTAGCCTATTTAAAATATCAAAATTTGGATTAAAAAATCATAAACCGTTCAACAAAATAACCAAAATACTAATACTTGAAAACAACAAATTTAAAATTAACCGATCAGTTAATCGGGTAGTAATTAATCGGTTAAGTTTTTTGTTATGTTATTGAATTTTTTTACTAATAAACTCCAAATAATAAATAATTTTTGCATTTTTATTTATTGAAATTACTTAATTTATAACAAAACAAAATTAGCCAATTATTATCAAATTAATTAATCGAGCGATTAACCGATTAAAGCAAAATTCCGATTAAATGAATAGCCTAATATCTAATAATAGCACAATATCGATTGCTTAATCCCGATTCCGAAAAATTCCGGAATTGTAAGAATTCAGCGACTTCGATATTTAGTCAATCCCGAAATGGTTAACTAAATTTTTTTGTTTTATCTTTTTTTATAAAAAGAAATTCGTTGTGACGTTCCCCCTTGAGAGGATAAGAAACACAATATTGATCTTTAATATTTACTTAATTAACTCTGTCATTGAAAACGAAAGAAAAAAGTTAAATTTTATTATTCTTTTTAAGCAATTAAAAAGAAATTTTAACGTGAGAAGTTCATAAAATAATTAAAGATATCATCAAAGTTTTTCTTGGGATTCAAAAAATTAATAAGCAAGGTTTCGTTTAAATGTGCTAAATTCTCATTTCATACCATTCATAAACTGAATTTATTGTTGTTTGCTAAAGCCATATCGTCAGGAAACTTTATCCAAAGACCTTAGAAAAACTAAAGATATTAAACAAATAAAACTATTAAGAATTGTAAGAAACAGTTTTATTTGTAACAATATCAGAGCTTAAACAAAAACAACAACTATAAACAGGGAGTTTATTATTTCTTACAGTCCCGACTACAATTGGTTAATTTTTTGTTAACTCTAAATGTAGTTGTAAGTTGGTAAAGAAAAAACAAAAATAAAAACAAATTACTTTATTTTATTTTGCCATTTCAGTTTTATTTACACTGCCACATGCATATTAGTCATCAAAGTTTACCTTGGGATCTTGAAATGCACAAAACATTCCGCTGGCGCTCGAAATTCCAAATTTTAGCTTTACACTTTATAGGGCTACGATTATTAAAGTGTTTCCGAGAATGGGCGTAGGACCTGGGGTAATTTATGGGGCCATTTCAAGAAATTTAGTAACATAAATTATACACTACATAATTCCTACCACTAGCGGGCGATCGTGGCTTGCCCGCCACAACATGTTTACAAACACCAAAACATAGCCAGCCTTCGGCCGTGCTCAAGGATTTTCTTCTCTATGGTGTAACAACCGGCTTCGCTAACTAAAGCTTCTAAAATCTGCCTTGTTTCCGAACGAAGGCTGACTACGCAGAGAAGCCTTAGTTAGCGAAGCCAGTATTTGTTATACAATAGAGAAGAAAATCCGTGCGCACGGACGAAGGCCGGCTATGCTTTGGGGTTTGTTAACATGTTGTAGCGGGCAAACCACGATCGCCCGCCGGACGCGCTCCCCTTCCACCTCCTGTTCCATATTTTTGCAACACTTGACAATGGCAAGTCATTCTCTTGGCAATTTGTAACCATAACAATTACACTGTTATGACGTTATTTCCACTTAGTTAACTAAACGATTATGGTGTTATTGCCTATGGCTTTATAGCACGGCGCCAAGCAGGTGCTAGGCTAAGGGGGCTATCATCTGTCCTTGAATGGAAACAACGGCCTCCGTATATTTTGGTGTAGTTGTGGGGAACCTTGGTTGATACCCTTCACCACAGGATTTAAAGACAAATGTTCGAGAGAGTAATTTATTCGGGACCCATGGGCAATCATGAACTTGCCAGAACATTGTGTTATGAGCTTAAGATTCATATAAGAATTCTTTGTGTTGTATATTATATGAACTAAGAAAAATAAATCATATGTGCGATTTTTTCGCCCTCGAGCTATTTTATGGAGGGTGTTTATATGGGACCTATGGCCAATTCTAGAGCTACACATTTTAACTTGACATTTAACTTGACACATCGTTAAAAATATTGCGGTCAAATTTAATATCCATAACAACATCTATAAGGGAGTTATTGCATTAAAAGCTTTTTTATAACAGTGTTGGAAAGATGATTTAGATTGCAATAAAATAAGTTTGGACCAAATTTAATCTAAATACCAACATCAGAACATGATTTGTGGGCACAAATACTCTATTCCGAAAGGAAGCTTGTATTGCGACTATGTGACATTATGGACCTGCAGCCGTATTCTGTAACATGCTTAGCTAAAGCTTAGTCTCAATCGCTAAAATGCCTTAGAGAATGCAAAAATTAAAATTATTAGCGATGACATTAAAAGCCAAAATTGCTGCGAATTAAATTTTTATGGCATTGTTAAATCTAGCAATGAACGTTACAGTATTGTATTCGTAGCCAAAAATCGTAAAATATAATTTAAAGATTTTTAGCGATAGAAATTTAGCTTTAGCGAATTACAGAATACGGCCACTGTTCTCACTAATTTCATTATGCTTCGTTCTTATAGAAACGCATGCAACAAACTTCTTCAAATTATATCGACAGCCTGATGATGGTTGGATCGATTTAATAAGTGGTTGTTAGTCGATCGGTATACTGAAACAGGGTTCCCAGTTTTATTTTAAGCCTTATCCCCAATTTGCGATTTTTCATCCCTAAAACCCCCAAAATAGCTATTTTCTTATCTCCAAAAATCCCAACATTTTCTAAAACATAAAATACATAATATTATGTCAATGGAATGGAAAAATATACATGCATCAACTTATTTAAATAAATCCATTTGTGTAATATTATTAAAACTAATGTTATTTATTCTTTGAGTTCTACGTATGTATATACACATGAATAGTATGCGGCAAGGGTTACGTAAAAACGCAAAAGAAAAATAATCATGCGTCAATATTTTTCATTTCAAAAACAAGGGAATCAAAATCTTCTGGTTCAAAAAACTGCATTTAAAATGATTGAATAAATTTGTCAGAGCAAGCTGCATTATTTTAAAGTGTGTATTTATCCTTATTAAGTCTAAAAACTTATATTGCATTCTGTTGCAAATATTGATTTTAGTTGTATTCATTACATAAAAAGACTAGTTCAACATAAGTAACGCTACTTGGTACAAAAAGCATATTTAAAACTAAATTAAAAAAAAAATCTCCAATTTGGGGATAAATCCCCAAAACTGGGAACACTGTACTGAAAGGTGGGTCTAGAACCAATATTTTAAGTGTTACACAAATCAACCTAAACGCATAATAACCTATTCACCGATGCAAAACATATACGTTGCATGTCTTATGGCTAATAAACTAGTTAATGTTTAAACGCTAGTTTAGTTGAACTAAACTTCAATTTATATAAAGTTTACTACGATTAATCATGTCAAATTCTTATGGTCTGTATTGATAGTTTAAAGGCCAAATTTTATGCGTTTAAAGATGGTTTATATGTTTACTGATTTTAAACCAAAAAGAGAGTTTCACTTGTTCTGATTTATTAGCCCTTATTGATCAGCTTGCTATTTATAAGCGAGAAAGATGAAGGGAAAATATATAAGAACTCAGCTTGATGTACTCTTAATATATATTTTGTTTGCTAATTAGTAGCGATGCCATTTCCATGAAAATTAATGTTTTTTGTCGGTACTCTAAGAACGATGTCGACATATTATCTTTCCTGACCATAAAATTTGTGTTAAGAGGGCATCGATATGTTTTTGCATATTTTGGCGAAATTGCATATTTTTGAGGGATTTGTTTTTAATTTCCATATTATAAAAAATTTTTAAATGCTTTAAATACAAGATTGCTTTAAATACAAGATTTGCAAGATCCTTCCATTTTAAACCGATGTTGCACCTTACATGGTTAAGGCTTCCAATGTGTTTAAAATATTTTATCCAAAACTATTACAAGTTACTTGGGTATACCGCATTGCAGATAATTTGGAAGCCTATTCGATACTATTGCAATTTTTAATGGAATGCTCCCTTGATTCCCCTTTCAACGCAGCCAGTAGTAGCAAAATGGGGGCCTGGCTAGATGCTTCTGAATTCTATTCAAAAAACTTGGAGTAGTTTAAGAATGTTAGAAGAGCTTTTTGATGCAGAAGATTGTGCAATTAAAACGCTTTGAAAAAAAATTAAGGATTTCAAAAACTTAAAAAAAATTTCAAATATTTTTGATCTGATCTGAAACCAATGTGGGATTTGAAAATAAAAATGCATTGGCATTCTTGAAGTACAAGCCGAAGTTTTAATTTTTATAAAACAGTACAGTAAAATTTTAACTTGTTATTTTAGTTTTTTAAAGATATTTGAATAACAATGTACTGAATTTGTATATTTTTGTAAAATAAAAAACCGATTGTTATGGAAATTTTTTCAGTTTTTAAAACATATTTTAAATTTCGGCAATAAGACTCTCCTTGTGTGAACGCCAAAGACAGAAGAAAATATGATAAGTTAATCAATTAGACTTGCATCGTATGAATTGTAACTATAGGTATGTGTAATTAAAAAGGTAAAGTTAAGCAGAGCGGGAGATGCTGGTCGTATATAAAATTAATTATTGGAAATAGGAAGAGAGACGCGAAATTTAAAATTTTACGTATTGTATTATTTAAGATTATGTAGCGCTGATTATGTGAATTAAGTGAATTATGGTGTTTTCTTTTCTAAAAAAAAATAATGCATTCTTATTGTGTAATAAATATATTTATCAGTGATATATTTTTCCAAATCACAATGGAACAAAATAATAGCTACGTTTTACACTCAACGCTAATGTGTATTTGGCTTGTTAAGTATTGAATTCAAAGTTTTTAGTAAAGCGATATTGACCACTGTTGTAGCGATTTTCAACATAAATTTTTCTTTGAATTCCATTACGTGTAATAGCACTGATTTTCAATAACAAAAGTCAGGTGTTGTAACACATTTTGCGCCAAAAAAAAAAAAAAATTGTAAATAAAAGTAAAACAAACGAAAAACAAAAAGACGTATGGCCATTTTCTCAATGTATCGACAAACTGTCTGTTACTTAATGCCAACATACATTAATTAGACCGATAACCTAACCGTTAACGATTTTAGGTTTTTCAATATACCGACAAAAAAATTTGTTTTCAGTTGGCAACACCTCTTATAATGCATGCAAAAGTTGCGAGTCAGCTGATTGAATTTATTTGTACTGCAAATAAAAGGAACATAAATATTTGGCAGTTGAGTGTGGGATAGTTTCACTGTTGCCAACTTTTTTTGAACATTTCCCGCCAAATGGGACGTCAAAACCGCTAGAAACTGCTAAATATTTAATTTAGCGGGAATTTTTTTAAAATACCGCTAAAACCTAAACATTTTTTAAAGTTTTATATAAATCAAGATATAGGCTGCTTTTTTAAAGGTATATATATGACTCTCAAATTACGTTACATACTATGGTTTCCAACTTCCCTAGTTATTTTATTCTTAAAAGAAAATAAGTTAGAGTTATATATTCATCTGTGCGAATCTTTGATACCCTTCACCTACAGTTAGAATATTTCCGAAGTGGTCTTTATATGGGGTATATGGTAAATTATGGGCCGATCTTCACAAAATTTGAACAAGTAATTTATAGTCTTATAAAACTTTGACTGACCAAATGTTATTTTAATATAAGACAGATTAAAAGCTTTACGGTTCTACGCGTTCTATAGCTTTTTCCGAGAGTATGCTTTATATGGGGCGTATGGTAAGTTAAGGACTGATAATCACGAAAATTGACAGCATGATTTCTAGCCATATTAAACTGTGGCGGACCAAATTTATTACAATAGCATTATTCGTTACGTTTTTAAGGCACAGTAGAGGTTTTTTTCCTATCGTTAATTATGGACCGATTTAACAGTATGATTTTTAGTCATATAGAACGAATTTGTGCATTATCTTAAATCAATATGTGCATTCCGCATTTTAATTTATAGCACTTTTTCTACTAAACCGATTTTGCTGGACTGCAATCCCAAACTGCTTAGGTGAATTCTAAGCAATTTGATGCCAATATTTATATTCCCTTTTGAGTCGTTTGAAAGTGACAACAGACGCATAGACAGAGGGAGATGGCTTAATGTGCTTAAAGTTGTGAATTGTTACATACAGGATTAACAAAATACTAACTGAAAATCGAAAAAAAATGTAATTTACAATCTTCAGTTCACTAAAACTATAGAAGTAATTAAAACCGTGAACATAAACCAGAAGTTTTTAGCCAGAAAAACAAAAAGAACAAGGAAAAAATCTGTAAATTTTAAATTTGAGAAAGGTTGTTGTAGCGAAAATGAGCCGCCGAGAGTTGTTTGAAAATCGCTAGATATCCCGCTTATCAAAAACGCTAGATTTAGCGGGAAAATCTCTAAATTGGCAACAGTGGTTAGCTTTGAGACAGAATAGAAACAAATGAGACATTGAGAAAACCAAATTTCTGAATACGCAGTTTTCGTTTGAAATAGAGATAATCGCGTAATGAGAAAACGGCCACTAATATCCTTCAAAATATAACCAAAAATCACAATATAACAAACTTGTCCTCAATCACAAGAAAAAAGTTAATAAGAAAAATACTTCCTTGCATTAATCAGTTCTTAACGCAGATGCAAAAAGGGTATTATCCCACACTCATTTATAACTGAGGTAAGAAATAGAACAAATTTGCCATTAATTTTTACAACATATTTAGAAAGGAAAACGACAACTTTTCACATGTTTGCATGTCTTTTTAGAATAGAACAAAAACCTGCGCGAATGATAGCATAGTTAAAAATGTAATAGAGTCTACATTCGTATGGTCTCGTATTAATTGTAATGTAAATCGGACTTTCTCCATAGAAAAAGAGAATTTTTAATCGATTAATCGCGTGAATAATTATTTGAGGTAAAAATTTAAATAATAATCGAACAATTTAATATTATTCGGTTAATTGAATAATTTTAATTTTGTCTAGTTAAGAAGTTTAAAAATAAGACAAAAAATTATATTTTTTGACATACAAATTTTATTAAAAAAGTTACCACAATTTAATTGGAAATTCATGTAATAGAAGAGGAAAACTTTAAAATAAAAATATAACATCAAAATGTAAGCTAATCTTCTAAAAAAATCTTTCAAAAAGAGTACATAGTAAATGTTTATGTTTCAAACGATTTATTTCTTTTGTTTTGATTAAACTTGATTTAGAAAAGATATTTTCACTTATTGTTGACGTTCCAATTCCCTGTTCTTTTTCTCGTCCTTTCTAAAAATTGTTAGTCTTCCATAATACAACTTGGATCTCTTGTTGATTTTTTAACAATTTTTGTAGTCTTGTGAAGGTTTGGTAGCAGGTTATTTTCATTCGCCTACAAAAAAAATTAGCTTCTTCATCTGAATCATTGTGGTAAAAGTCTGTACTAAACATTATTAAAAATAAATTATTCCCAAACTCTGGTTGCATTCTTTGTACTATACCAATCGCCCAAATTTATGCGATTACTCGAACAACGGTTCATCGTTTGAATACCCTACTTAATATGTACAAAGGAATCCTTAATTTGCTAGTTCTGTAAGATTTTAATATAAACAAATATTTTTTATTTAAATTTTATTGTAAATTAATAGTTTAAAATTTAAAAGCGATTAATTACAAATACAATAATCTTAAGACGCCACATAGTTCTTTGTACCACATACAAAAATAAGGTGAAACAATGTTGTTCCTATGTTTAAAAAAATTACTGTACTGTATTCGTATCTAAATAAATTAAATGTAGGAAGAACCTTTTTTTAGGTTAAATGCGTTTCGCCACTGCTAGAGGTCGCTTAAATTGGCCTAATTTTTAATACAATTTTACAAGAAAAAATAAACTTAATTCATGTACTAGGAAAAAAATTATCAAAAAAAATGATGGCTTCTGTTTATAAATTAAAAATCGCCTCTAATCAGAACAGTAAAAATTTAAAGTTTCAATAGTTATTTTTTCTATTATTTTATAGTTAAATCAAAATAAAGCATTAAATTGTTAATGGTAGGCTGTCAGTGACATAAAATTTAAATGAATTCGATGTTATAAAATTGTCTTTGAAAAAAAAAAACGTCAAATCAAGAAATCGTTAAAACTTGGTGTTAATAAATCGGAAATCTGGCAAAGGTATTTTCCTGTTTACATATTTTATGAAAAACAAACTGAGAAATTGGAATTTCGTCATTCATTTTGTTCATTTATTTATTAATTTAATATCAATCTATTAACAAATATATTTTTTTTATATTTTGAAGAACACAGTTTTTGATTTATGTACATATATTTTTTTTTATATATTGAAGCACAAACTTTTTGTCTGCTGTTAAAAACAGGGCGATCGATTTTTGTGTTTTGTTTTCTTCAAATAAAAAATTGCAGTATTAATGATGAAACAGAACTGAGTCTTCAACTTCAGGCAAAATTTTTAAAGCCCATAATTAAAACGTCGGCAGTAACTTCAAATTCTCTCTCATTTCTTTCGTTTTCTTTTGTTCTTATTTTTCTTTGTTTACAAAATGTATGAAATTGAATGAAAGTATGGTAGCATTGTTAAGAGAATAATTGTAATTATGTGAGAGCATTAGAAAAAACGTCCTCAAAATAAATGATGAAACAGAACTGAGTCTTCAACTTCAGGCAAAAATTTTAAAGCCCATAATTAAAACGTCGGCAGTAACTTCAAATTCTCTCTCATTTCTTTCGTTTTCTTTCGTTCTTATTTTTCTTTGTTTACAAAATGTATGAAATTGAATGAAAGTATGGTAGCATTGTAAAGAGAATAAGTGTCTATATGTGAGAGCATTGGAAAAACTGTCCTCAAAATAAATGATGAAACAGAACTGAGTATTCAACTTCAGGCAAAAATTTTAAAGCCCATAATTCAAACGTCGGCAGTAACTTCAAATTCTCTCTCATTTCTTTCGTTTTCTTTTGTTCTTATTTTTCTTTGTTTACAAAATGTATGAAATTGAATGAAAGTATGGTAGCATTGTTAAGAGAATAATTGTATTTATGTGCATTAGAAAAAACGTCCTCAAAATAAAATTGATTTTATTTCTCGACCGCATTCTCTGGCATAATTTTATGTCAAACTGTATGAAAAACATCGTTCAGCCCCAGTTCTGTTTCATCATTCGGCAAGATATTTTATACATGCACCTTTTAAAATGTGGGATTTTTTTAGATAGATTTGCTAATTTTCAACAATTCAACATAAAAAGTGTTGCCGAATTAAATTAAAAAAAAAGGATATATGGGAGGTACATGAATCCTTTGACGGAATTTTTTCAAAACCTGAAATTTTGTTTATTATTATCATATATACCATAAAAAATATTATTAGCCTGGGTCAACTCCTTCTATTTGTGCACAGTTTTGTTCTACATCAAATTATTGTGCGCCAGTTCTTAAAATTTTCTTTACAAAACCAAAAGTTTGTATTAAACTTGACAGTAAATGAAAATTTTTTTTTAAAACTTAAATTGATAATTAATATTTTTCTTTTAACCCATTAAGGCCCGAGCCATGATCCCATCGAGCTATAATGATGAAACTGTTAAAAATGTATTATTTATACCTTAATATGAAAGAAAAAAATTTTGGGCAAATCGAATAGGTGGGAGCCCGATATTCACGTCTTTAGGAAAAAAAATTAAAAAAGATATTCATATACATTTCATTTTTAATTCAATTATTATATGCTCCAAAGCACTTTGGGTGAACTGCTACGTCACATTTCTCACATTTGTAATTGATGTGTCCATAATTTACCATAGGCCCCATATAAAGCCCACTCTCGAAAAACACTTTAGTACGCCTAAAACCATAACAAATAATTCTATTGTAATAAATGTTGTTCTGTCACAGTTTTATATGACTAGAAATCAAACTGCCAACTTTCGTAAAGATCGGTTCATAATTTACCACAGGTGCAATATAATGCCCACTCCTGAATTATCCTAGCTGTCAGTGGATGGTATCACATATTTGGCATAGCCGAATATAGCACTCTTACTCGTTTTTCTTTAATATCCTGGGAGAGGATAATTTCACAAAACTTGTTCGATTTTCTCTTACTGTACCTATTGAAGTAACCCTGGGAGAAATTTGTGTCAATTGTTCCAACAGACTGGTCCTGGGATTTGTGAAAATAGAACAAGTTCAAAAAGGTAGAATCCATGACCATTGAACGGAGAACTTATCATCTAACTTGTTTATTAAGAACAAAAAGGTTAAAAAAGCGATGAATTACAGTACAGTATTTACCGATGATGTGACACTTTTTTGGGACTTTCTAAAATTTGGTTCATAAATTTAGTTCTGGAGACTTGTTTTATTGAAATATGATAACCCCATGTTAAAGTGATAGGTCTCATTCATATAAAGTTTTAGAACTAGAACCGGTCTCTAACACCAAAGACCTATCACGGGACTACTTTGGTTTAAGTTCGCTTCCCTCTAGGAAAATAGCACACTTTGGGCATAAGAAAAAAAAAAAAAAAATTGTCATAGAGAATTTACCTACTGCGAAAAATCCTTCATTTTAAAAATTGGCCATTAGTTTGAAAAAGGTGAAAAAATGGTGGCGTGTCATAACGTCCAGTGTCATAGTGTCCATGGACGTTATGACACTCCAAAAAGTTTCACAGTGTCCATGGACTTTATGGCACTTTTGGGCTTTATGACACTTTGCAAATGGACATTATGACATTTTCAAAAGTGTCACAGTGTCCATAATTACTAAAGAAGTTAAATACAAAAAAGATCTACATACGCGCAGAGAAAACATGTTTTATTATGGTCACAACCAACAAAACTATTTTTAAGAAACTAATTTAACCATAATATGGTTTTCGGTGACAATGATTTGGTTAAATTAAACATAATATGGTTAAAATTTTCTTAAAAATGGTATTGCTGCTTTTTCTCTGGGTGTATATATTAAATATATAACGAAAACGCTTTTGGGTGCAAGGATTTTCTCCTCTATGGTATAACAAATACCGGCTTCGCTAACTAAAGTTCCTGTGCACAGCCGGCCTTAGGCCGGGCGCAAGGTATTTCTCTTCTATGGTATAACAAAAACCGGCTTCGCTAACTAAAGCTTCTCTGCGTAGTCGGCCTTCGTTCGGAAACATGGCGGATCTTAGAAGCTTTACTTAGCGAAGCCGGTGTTTGTTATACCATAGAGGAGAAAATCCAGAGAAACTTTGATTAGCGAAGCTGATATTTGTTATACCATAAAGTTAAGTTGTGAACATTATGACACTTTGCAAAGTGTCATAATTTTTATAAAAAAAACTTATGTATGATACAAATCCAAAAACAGGTCGATTAGATATTAAGTTAAATTTTATTTCACTGTGCTTTAAAACAATATCACGTAACAACAAAATTCCTGAGGGGAGGTTTAAGTGAACGTTGCGAAAACGCAACGCAGGGCCTTAATGGGTTAAATTGTACACTTTATTTAAGAAATTTCAAAAACAATATGCGTCGTAGATACTGAAAGCCCCTAAGATTCAACAGGAGATGTGGAAAATATGTTGTTGTTGTATTCATTAAACGACTGTTCCTTAATTAAACTTGAACTTTGCAAGCACTCCTACCAACGTGGGCAGTTCATTGCCTCAGGCAAAAGTTCGTCGACTAGAAACAAATATGTACATAAAATAAATAATGAAGAAAATGTTGAAACAACAATGTCATTTGCACGTTACACATTTACGCTCTGCTTTTGTTAAACTTGTGTTAATTTGTTTGTAAATTTTAATAGAAATAAGTTTTCTTTTGTTGGTTTTAAGTTTTCTTTGTTGCATTGTCTAAACAGGGCATATTGTTGACAAATTATGACTGTGCGGTCTGGTCTGTTTTCTTTCATATTTTCTGCAGTTTTTCATTTATCCAATTTTCTACGCTTATTGTGTTGTACGTATGTATTTATTTATGTAAATATGAAAACAAATTCATTAAGACAATGACCGCTAATATAAATGAAATTAAGTTAAAAAAGTTGCCATTTGTACTGTAATTTTCAATTAATTTCATAAATGAAACAAACGTTTTACATAAATTATAATGAGCAGACCTGTTATTATGAACAGATTCAAAAATTAGTTCTTAAATAAAATTGCGCTTTACACAGTTTGGTCTAACATAAAATCGTCGTTGTTAATGTCAAAATTAAAAGATTTGTAAGATAAACATGGTTGATGATTTATTAGTCTTCTTACTTGAACTTTGCTTGATATCATAAATATTTGAAAACAAGAATATAATTTGCCAATATCGAAAATTTTGAACAATTGGTCACAACATGGGCTTAATTTAAGGAATAAATAGATGAAGAATAAAACATTGTAAGTGAGCTTATTTAAATATGGTGTAAAATATAAAAAAACAAAAATCAGCAATACACTTTTCCGAATTTTCGCGTAGCTTTGTTGCTCTTTAAGGCAATCGTCGCCCTATACATATACATAACTAAAGTCACCTATTTGAAAGGGCACTATCAGCACTCCGATTTATACAGAGCAAAAAGTATAATGCCTAATGTCATTATTTAGGGTGATTTTTTCAGAAAAAACATGCTCCCCTTTTAGAGAGCCAAACAGTTTTAAGAAAGGAATATCAAATTACACTTTTTTTAATAAAATGTGAAATTTTTTTGTAGAAAAGGAAACACCATTAGATACCATCTATCAGGTATGCTTACTTGTACAAAAACAAAAAACTTTTTCTTTTAAGCTGTCAAAAACTTACTACCACATATACAAAGCAAAAGGAAAAAACGTGTATGTAAACAACTTTTGAAAGCTCAAAAGAACGAAAACAATGATCATCAGGCTTCTTGCGCAGACCTTTTCAATGGGCCTTGATTCGTTTAAAGTTTTAAATAATTATTTATTTTTTGAACTCAGAATGTCATAAGTGAATTTTAAAAACTTTATGAAAAAATATCAATAATGAACTTTTATTTCTGCAAAATAAAAATAAGACAATAACAATTATGTCTGCAAGAAAAATTTATTAGTCTTGCAAAAAAAAATTAATAAAAATCAGAATATAACAATGGAAGGGCTGGTGTTATTCCTTCCAAAATCCCCTAAAAAGTTTTATCCAGTGTAAGCATCGGTCCAAATAGCCCGTTTTCAATCCTGTATGGTTTATGCTTTTAAAGAATTCAAAATATGCGTTTATATTGTTATCAAATTGTGCTGGCTTTTTCTTTTTGACTGCTGCCACTTAACAGGTTCCGAGAAATGCTCATCGGGCATTCATTCATTTCATTAATTTGTTTCTTTATTGAATTACTATCACATATTAACATTCACAGTTCGGTTTGTGCTTTGTTGTGATACAGACGTGTATTTTAGCCCCGCATACAATTTGAACTATTAATTAATCACATTTGATTTTGTAATCTAAGCAGCGAATGGACGCTTAAAAAAAACAAAATAATATATTTTGTTAATTAAATTATTTAACATAATAGTGAACAATTTAAAACGATCAAATTAAATAAAATAAATCAGTAAAAATATATATGTACGTATGAATGTTCATACATGTGTATACATATTCTGAAAAAAACATTTAAATTCTGGTTTTTCTTTTGTTGTTGTAAAATACAATAAATAATAAAAATATTAAAGCAAAGCAAAACGGTGAAAAACAAAAACAACTCTTTGCATGAGTACAAACAGTGAAACAACACTAAGACAAAATGAAAGAAACGTGTACGTTTTAGTTAATGCAAATGAAAATAATGCAGAAATAAATAAAACCAAACAAAACAATATTAACTACCTAACGGCTAAGCCAATTACTCGAACACGTTCCCTCTCACCCTCGGTATTTACACAAACGGTGGATAGTGACTCATTAAAAAAACTACAACAAGATTTGGTGACAAGTGTTGCCAGGCCAGCAAGTATTGCCGTGACGTCAAAAACAAATTTAGTGGGCAATGATACCATGAACTTAAACACAAATGCAATGGAAAACCCCCCTGTAAAAAGTTGTCAAAAGCCTACAGTACAAGTTGGTATGGACAGGTACATAACAGTGCTTAAACGGGGACGCAGCCCTACCTCTGCAGCAGTTGCTTCGGCCTCAAAAGTACCATCTTTTGATAAAATAAATACACAAAATCGTTTCGCGATTCTGGAGGATGAATCCTCTGAAGCACCAAACGTCATTAAATCGTCTAAGCCACCCCCGATATACCTTAGAGAGCAAAACTCTAATGAGTTAATAAAAAGTTTAATTTCGGTGATTGGTGAAAATTCCTTTTATGTAGCTGCAATAAAGCGCGGTATCATTAACGAGACTAAAATACAGGTTAATCACGAGGATGATTTTCGAAAGGTAATTACAAGATTTGAGACTCTGAATAAAAACTTTTATACGTATCAACTGAAGAGCAGTAAAGGTCTTCAGGTAGTAATCAAGGGCATAGACTCATGCGTAGACCCAGGGGAAATTAAAGCTTTTTTGGAAGAGAAGGGCTTTAAAATCAAAAACGTAACAAATATCAAATATAGGGAAAAAAAATCCCCAACCACTATTTCGAGTGGAGCTTGAACCCGGCGACGTTAAGCTCAAAAAAAATGAAACGCATCCAATTTATAATTTGAAATATATTCTGTACAGAAGGGTAACTATTGAGGAGCCGCACAAAAGAAATGGTCCTGTTCAATGTCTAAACTGCCAGGAATTCGGCCATACTAAGGCATACTGCTACTTACCCCCTGTTTGCGTAGTATGTGGTGAATTACATGGAACAGTTCTTTGCGACAAGTCTAAAACCGACCCCAACGTAAAAAAATGTAGCAACTGTGGCGGTAATCACACTGCCAATTATAGAGGATGCCCTGTATATACTATCGTCAAGCAGTCGGTCGGACCGAAAACTAATCCCCCTCAAATGCAGGTAACAAATCAGGTTAACACAAATGCAATTCAAGCCCCCCAGCCTAGTAATAACAGAACCTCATACGCTAACGTCCTAAAATCAAACCATGAGCCAATGCAAGGTGCCTCGCCAAGTAATGATGAAACTCAATTTTCTAATTTAAGTCGTTTAGAAAAAACCATGGAAACATTAGTGCAAACAGTAAATAATTTTACGAACACAATGGGTAATATGATGCAGGAAATGCTTAGAATGCAATCGATGTTATTGCAAGCTGTACTTAACAAACCATGAACTGTTTAAAAATTTGTTTTTGGAACGCAAACGGCATCCGCCAACATAAAAATGAATTAGAATACTTTCTTAAAAATAAACAAATTGATGTCATGATGATTTCTGAAACTCATTTGACCTCAAGAAGTACGTTTAAAATAAATGGTTATATACTATATGATACCAAGGACCCTCGAGATAGAGCTTGTGGAGGTTCTGCCATTTTAATAAAGGCCCGAGTCAAACACTACCTAATGTGTGATCATCGTGAAGATTATCTCCAGGCAACGAACATTTGCGTTGAGGAATTAAATAGAAACCTAATAATTTCATCGTTATACTCCCCGCCTAGATTTTCAATATCGGAGGACCAATATTGTAAATATTTTAAATCATTAGGACCGTGTTTCCTAGCCGCTGGCGATTATAACGCTAAACATACCCTCTGGGGGTCGCGACTTATAACACCAAAGGGTCGTGTTTTATTTAACATAATTTCTAAAATGGATTTAAATGTGGTAGCGAGCGGACAACCAACATATTGGCCCACTGATCTTCAAAAAATTCCAGATGTCATAGATTTCGGCGTGGTTAAAAACATTCCCATAGAAACGATTCAAGTTGAAGCCTCCCTAGATTTATCTTCCGACCACACACCTACAATTGTTACTATAATGAACCCCAATAGAATTGTACCTCCGACGACAGCTACGCAAATTAATTGGTTGAAATATAAAAAATATCTCAGTACCCATTGCACAGAAAATATTCCGCTCAGTACACCGGATTATGTAGATCGCTCTATTGACAATTTTGACAGTTTTCTGAAACTAGCTGTTCAACATTCCAATATTGCCCCCAAAAAAACAAAAACTATTAAAATATATTCCACAGATGTCGAGCATCTTGTGTCTGAAAAAAGGAGGGCTCGAAGAGAGTGGCAATTGCACAGATCCCCTCAACTTAAGAACTTACTTAAAGAGTGTACAAAAAGACTAAGAAAGTTACTGCAGACTAAGAAAACGGCTTCTCTGGAAAAATATCTTAAGGAACTTGATGCAACCCCACAATCAGACTACTCATTATGGCGTGCAGCTAGAAATCTCAAAAGGCCAGTTGTCTCTAAACCACCATTAAGAAACTTGAATGGAAGTTGGGCAAGAAATGATGTTGAAAAAGGAAATCTGTTTGTCAATCATTTAAAAAACGTATTTACCCCAAATATATCTCACGATATTGCGGTCGAGTTACCACCTGTTGCTGCTAGAGCAGCTGTTCCGCTAAGATTTGAGATAAGAGAAATCGAAAAGGCTATTTGTGATTTAAACCCCAAAAAGGCTCCTGGTTTTGACAAGATCAGCAACAAAATGCTTTTGGAGCTACCCAGCATAGCAAAGAAAATTATTCTTTTAATTTTTAATGCTATTTTACGCCTTGAATACTATCCTCAAAAGTGGAAGGTCTCCTTAGTCACCATGATACCTAAACCTGGAAAGGATCACACAAAAGTTGAGTCATATAGGCCTATAAGCTTACTTTCTAATATATCAAAGCTGTTTGAGAAGCTGTTAGCGTCAAAATTAACCCCAATTTTAAATGATAATAGATGTATTCCTAACCACCAATTCGGCTTTAGAAGAGAACACAGCACAATTGAGCAAACCCATCGTATAGTAAACGCAATAAGAAAAGCCTTTGAAGAAAAAAAATATTGTTCCGCTCTCTTCATCGATGTTTCTCAAGCTTTCGATAAAGTCTGGCATGAAGGCTTATTACATAAATTGAAGCTAAACTTACCAGTAAACACACACAAGCTGTTAGAAAGCTACTTAGTCGGTCGAAAGTTTATTATTAAAGAAGGTGATTATTTAAGCTCTCCTCAGCAAATTGACGCTGGAGTCCCTCAGGGAAGCATCCTGGGCCCACTTTTATACTTAATATATACCTCGGATATGCCAACAAACAACTACACACAAACTTCAACATTTGCTGATGATACAGCTTTTTTGAGCGTGCACGAAAACCGTCAAGAAGCATCTCGATACCTACAGGATCATATATTTCAACTCGAACTATGGTTAAAGCAATGGAGGATAGAGGTCAATGAGCAAAAATGCGTACATATAACATTCACCTTGCGTCGGGAATCATGCCCCACTATTAAAATCAATAATCAAATAATACCTCAAAATTCGCATGTAAAATACCTCGGTATTCATCTAGATCGCCGTTTAACGTGGAAAAGCCATATAGAGGCAAAATTAACTCAAATGAAACTAAAAGCCATCCAAATTCATTGGCTTATTGGAAGAAACTCTGTCCTTAGTCTCGACTGCAAACTTCTTCTTTACAACTCCATCTTAAAGCCAATCTGGTGCTATGGTATTCAGTTATGGGGCACTGCCTCGGCCTCTAATATCGAAAAAATTCAAAGGCGCCAAAATAAACTACTTCGAATAATCACAGCTGCCCCTTGGTATGTTAAAAACTCAAATATTCACAAGGATCTCAATGTTCCATTAGTTAAAACTATGATTACGAAATATGCAGTAAAATACTTTAAAAGGCTCGAATTGCACCCGAACCCACTAGCACGAAATATTTTAAATGATAGCGGCCACACTCGCTTAAGAAGAAGAGACACTGCGGCACTTGTCCAATTAGATGAGCGATAAACACCTATAAAAGTGAACAGAACCCGCGATGAACAAAATTTTTGTCTGGCACTGGCAGGACAAAAAATAATATTAGGTTAAGATTTGATTAATTATTGTTAGTTCATATTTAATATATGAAGATTCAATAAATAAATAATGAGAAAAAAAAAAAAAAAAAAAAAAAAAAAAACATATTAACATTAAGTAGATTTCATTTGGATATAATAAATTTAATGCCTCTTCAACGATTTCGAACGTCAACGTTTGCATAGAAAATTATATTTAAAACAAAAACAAAATTATAAAATTTGTTTTTGTTTTAAATGTAATTTTCTATGCGACCGTTAACGTTCGAAATCGATGAACAGGATGTTAATCATAAAAATTAACATAAACTAACATAACACAGTTAACATTAGACATACATACATATTTAGATTCAAAATAATTTTGAAAGGTCCTTTTTGAAAAGTAATGCGTTGATTTGTACTTGGATATATGATGGTAAGTCGATCCAAAGACACGTTGTGTAATTGACAAATTGTCTTGTAGACATTAGATATTTGTATTTTTGTGATCTCAAGTTTTTTCCACGTGGTGATTGTGCAAAAATAATTTTGTTGAAAAGATATTCTGGGTTCTTCAGGTACACACAGGAAAAAATACCAATGTTAAAATAACATGGCGAAATGTTGATTGAGAATCATGGTAAATTTCTGCAAAAGTATGTCTTTAATTTAAATTTATCATTATTTCATATACATTTTAAGTGAAAAATATTAAAATAACCTTAAATCACGTGTATTTAATATTTGCACATTGTTCAATATTGAATCCATAAAAACCTGTTTTATATTAAAATCAAAAGTTTATCTTGTTAAATTAACATGCATACACACTTAAGTATGTACATCTTTTTATTTTCATGTTTAAAATATGTTATAAAAAGAAGACAATTCCCGTATTCTTTTAATTAAAATTATTTAGTTAAATAGTAAATCAAGTTTTCAAAGTAGAATGATGACGAAAACCAAATCGGGCCATTCTGCTGGTGACACTGTTAACACAGGAGAAAAGTGAAACATTTGTTACAGGGGTAAGTGTTTTGAATTATTCTTATATAAATGCATACGTTTTCTCTGAAACTTCTTCACACTGTTATTTCACACTCCAACCAATTTGATTTTACATGAAATTCACGTTGTTTCAACTTGAAATAACTTTTATTCAACGTGATTCGGATTGTTATTTCAAAACATGACATTTTGCTCTAACTTTACTGCAGTGTTAAATTAACATGAATTATAGTTATTTTAAAAGAAAAAAATGTTGTTCGCAAGTAATTGTAAAATCATGTTAAATTAACATGAAAAGACAATGAAGCAAAATCACTACTGAAAAATGCAAAATCAACCTTGTTTTGAACGAATTAACATTGATTTTTTTCTGTGTGTTTCTTATGCATCATTATTAGGCTTTTATATTTTAGTAAATTTTTAAACTTATATTATGTAACTGGTATGAATATGATGATATACTATCTCATCTACTTCTGTTGAAAACGTATCTGGCTATATTGTTATATGTGACCTCGATGCGATTAAATTCAATAGCATCGCAATTGACAAATATTTCACACCCGTAAAGTAGAACTGGTATTAAATAGGTTTTTGCCAAAAGCATTCTTATTTCAAACGGTGTCGATGATTGCACAGCCCACAGATTTCTCAGCATCCCATGAACTTTACCAGCTGATATATTTATATGGTTAGTCCAAGAAAGTTCGGTATTAAATGTGATTCCTAAATTCGAAGACGATTGAACAAAATTGATTTTTGAGTTGTTAATATGTAGAAATCAGGGACCGAAAATAATAGTTTTATTGGAATTTTAAAACAAAAAAGGATATAGAAGTAAATGTCGAAAAAATGATTCAAGTATACCATATTGTTCCTTATGCACTTGTCAATGAAAAAATGTATTGATTTTTAAAATTTTAGTTTTTATACTTTTGATTAAACTTAACAGTTATTTTTTGATTTTTATTTTTTTGAACAAAAATAAAAGTTATTCTCTAAAGAAATGTGATTTAATAATTTAGTTGACTTTTAATTTTTTTTTAAATGTGCAATTATCATTGGAATTTCTTATGCACATTAAAATAATTATTAAAAGTCAACTTAATTATTAAAACACGTACATTTCTTTAGAGAATAACTATTATTTTTGCTCAAATAAATAAAACTCAATATTTAACTGTTTTATTTGTTCGAAAAAATTTAAATCAAAAAATAACAGTTATTTTTGTTCAAAAAAAAATAAAAATCATAAAATAACTGTTTAGTTTGATCGAAAATATAAAAATCAAAAAATAACTGACTTTTATGAAAAAAGGAATAACTGTTACGGTCCCTGGTAGATAATATTATCATTCAGTCGTTTTTTATTATTTTTTGATAAGAAGATGAATTTTGATTTGTCAGGGTTTATACACAAGCCGTTAATGCATGTCCATTTATGTATTTTATCCAAATCACTGTTAATACAGTCAATACAATTTTGAACATTTTCCATCGTGCTGCTTAAGTACAGCTGAACGTTATCAGCATGGATGAAATTTTCATGCACTAAAAATCAAAATTATGCGCATAAAATATTCACTAAATACTCCAAAATATGCATTAAAAAAATAAAAAATATGCACTATAACTTGAACATTTTCAATAAAAAAGCGTTGTTTTTTTTTGCAACACGTTTTGGAATTTTTTTAATTTGTCGGGCTACTTTTCCTTCCACATGTTAATTTTACTTTATGCCATATCAATTAATTTTAGTTGACTGTTAAGTGAACTAAATTCTTCCAATTAAGTTATTGTTTCACTAATATATCTGAAGTTGGAAAATACAAATGCTAATAGACTTTTGATGTTATTTAAATTTAATATTTCTTTTTCTTTTTTTATTGCATAAGCATCGCGAGCAACACGTTCTTTAAAAACATTCTTATATTGCTTAAAATTTTTGAATACAATTCTGAAGCATCTCTTCAGGTTCCCCTTCTTGTTAATACTGGCTGCGGTGGTGACGGTACGAAGAGAAACATTTTATTAAAAATTGCAACCCGTGAAGGAGCCTTTAAAAATATATTTTTCCGTATGAAACCAATAAATCAATATTATCGAATTGGCTTATAATTTCCTCTGCAACTCGGTGTAACCCATTTGCCAAGCAAGTAACATGTAATAGTTTTGGATAAATTGTTTTAGGACAATTGGCAGCCGTAACCATGTAAGGTGCTGCATCGGATGAAAATTGATGGATCTTTTGTCGAAATCTTGTATTTTAAGCAGAGCTCAACAAAATGTATTAATTGATTTAAAAAACAATGTTTTTGAAGGGTGGTTTTTTATACAATTTAAAAATTTTTTGAAGAACGGTTTTTATAATATGGAAATTTAAATAAAAACATATCACTTAAAGATGTTAATATATGCAAAAATATGCATTTAAAAACAAAATATGCATTTTCACCAAAATATGCAACAATATGCGAAAACAAATCGATGCCATTTTAACGCAAATTTTATGATTCGGAAAGATAATTGGTCGACATCGATTTTAGACTATCGACAAAAAACATGCATTTGCATGGAAATCGCATCCCTAGTTATCAGCATACATTTGAACACTGCAGTAATTTAGAGCCTCAGGCAAATCGTTAATGTACATGCAGAAAAGCAATGGACCAAGAATAGAGCCCTGTGGCACTCCTCTTTCAACATCCACTGGTTAAGAAGTCACACCATTTAAAATAACCACTTGTTTACGATTAATAAGGTAAATTGAAATAAATTTGTTAGCCGAGTAAGAGAAATTAAAGATTTTTTTTAGTTTAGTGAGTAAAATCGGGTGATCAACGGTATCAAAAGCCTTACTGTGATCAAAAGCCTTACTGTGAAAGCACAAGAAAGGATACCATATTCTTATCCAGTTTAGATCTAATTTCTTCTACTACATCGATCAGAACCGTAATGCAGCTTCTGCCCTGTCTAAAACCAGACTGTCTATCCGTCAGATACTGATCCTTTAAATACTCATTCATACATAAGATTTTCCATAACTTTTGATGAGAACGGTAATATCGCTATTGGTCGGAAGTCGCCGTTGTTTTTTGGAATGGGAACAATTTTAGCTTATTTCCACATATCAGGAAAAAATGATTTTGTAAATATTGTATTAACCAAATGCATAAAATATGGCAGAAGTTTAGTAACGACAATGTTTTTAAATATTGGACTTATTTCATCTAAGCCCATAGCAATTGACTTAATTGATGTTATACTTTTAAGGACTTCAAATCGGTCCACACATCGGAAATAAAAACAGTTCTCAATAGGCACGGTAACATTCATATTTGCCTTATACTATATTTCCACTATGAGCAAAACAACTTGTTTTGAGCAAAACGTGTCAAAGTGTTGTCATTTTATAAAACTGGTTTTGGTTTTCGTACTTTCGAAATCAAGTTGACATCTATGTTAAACATGAAAGCCAAAAAAAAATATGTGTTGAAAAAAAATATTTTTCTTTAACATGAAAATTCCTTTAATTATAAGTATTTATCGACCTTTTTTGATTACTCTAAATAGTTGTTATAATTTTCTATATACAGGCTTTCAAGGTCATTAATTTAATGTAAATAAAAGATTATTTATTTCATTATCAATAAAATCCGACGTTTCGTTGGTATTCTTTCCAACTTCTTCAGGGATTGAGTTTTATTAAAATCTGGCAACATTGTAAAAATACAAAGTAAAAAAGTAGTTAATAATAACAATAATTATAATCTTAATTTTTGACAAATTAACTTACAATAATCTTTTTCGTCCCGAATTGGGGGGTTAGAGCATGGAAAAATAGAAAAAAAATTTGATCCATACAGTTAACGACCACCCTAATGTAGATATATGTATTTTTGATAAAAAGTATAATTTTTATTGGATAAAGCTATAAATCTACATATTATTATATTAAAAACAAAAAGTTGGCCTATGTGCACACCTATTAAATATTTAACGTCCTACACGTAACCCCTAGTTTTATTAAAAGTTTATTTGCTGCACACAGAAAAAAATACCAATGGTAAAATAACATGGCGAAATGTTGTTTGAGAATCATGGTAAATTTCTGCAAAAGTATGCCCTTTATTTAAATTTATCATTATTTCATATTAATTTTAAATGAAAAATATTAAAATAATCTTAAATCACGTTTATTTAATATTATTCACTGTTAAAATAACATTGTTCAATATTGAATCCATAAAAACCTGTTTTATATTAAAATCAAAAGTTTATCTTGTTAAATTAACATGCATACACACTTAAGTATGTACACCTTTTTATTTTCATGTTTAAAATATGTTATAAAAAGAAGACAATTCCCGTATTCTTTTAATTAAAATAATTTAGTAAAATAGTACATCAAGTTTTCAAAGTAGAATGATGACGAAAACGATATATGGCCATTCTGCTGATGCTTCTGTTAACAAAGGAGACACAAAATAAGTGAAACATGTGTTACAGGGGTAAGTGTTTTAAATTATTCTTAAATAAATGCATATGTTGTCTTCACACTGTTATATCACACTCCAACCAATTTGATTCTACATGAAATTCACGTTGTTTCAACTTTAAATAACTTTCATTCAACGTGATTCGGATTGTTATTTCAATATTAATTACATTTTGCTCTAACTTTACTGCAATGTAAAATTAACATGAATTATAGTTATTTTAAAAGAAAAAAATTTGTTCGCAAGTTATTGTAAAATCATGTTAAATTAATATGAAACAACAATGAAGCAAAATCACTACTGAAAAATGTAAAATCAACCTTGTTTTGAACGAATTTACATTGATTTTTTTCTGTGTGTGGTAACGTTTAACTTAAACAAAATGTATGTATATATACAAATTCATTCAATAACGTTTATAAACAAGAATAATGAGCGCCGTTTGTTGCCAAGCCGATAAAATGTTGTATAGGAATATAAAAAGTTTGTTATAAGAAGAAAAATTTAAACGGCATCTGACTTGGTAAGCTCGAATAAGATGACAAAGCTATCCTTTATAAAACTAACACCGTCAAAGTAACTTGCTCCTAACGTTATATCGATGCCATATCCATAGTTTCATCAACAATCAAAAAAAAATGTTTGTGTTTAGTAAAAAAAGCTATGAGATTTGTAATTGTCTGCTATGCGTCCAATTTTCTAAAACCGACCAAAATTAGGTTTGGCCTACCATCCGACCAAACCAAAAATATCCGACCATGTTCGGCAACCCTGGCGCGAATATTATTTGTTGGTCTTTTATTATCTCTCTCAGTTTGATGTTCTCCGTAAGTCTTGGAATAAACGGTAGACTATAGTATTTGGCGTTACTAGATGTGTCATTTCTGTTTTTTCCCCCTGAAGAAATATTATTTTTAACTTTAGCCAGTAATGAATTAATCAACCCCTTTGGAAAATTGTTTTTCATTAAGATATCCTTTATTCTTGTCATATTCTTAGATTGAAATTTTACGTGGCTTATTTTTATAACTTTGTCAATTAGATTCATTGCCGTATTTATCTTCTGTTTCATGGGTTGTGTTGAGTGAAAATTCATTAAGCGTCCAGAAGCAATTGGTTTCATAAACCAATCTGTTATTATTTTGTTATTTTGTCGGTGTATCTTCATATCCAGATATGGTATTGCATTGTCCTTCTCCCTCTCTAGAGTAAATTTCAATTTGTTATGATATGAGTTAAATGTTTTCAATATTATGTCTTCGTCTTTATATTTTATTATGGCAAATAAATCATCTACATATTTTGTGATTAGTTTTATTTGTATATTGTTCATTTGTAGTTCTTCGATACATTGTTCCATTAGTTGGTCCAATATAATATCGGCTACAGTCGGTGATAATGGGTTGCCCATTGGCATCCCGTATGTCTGTTGGTATAATTTGCTATCATGCATAAAATAATTATTTTCATTTAAGCAAAATTTAAGAATTTTCAAAAATTGTGTTCTCGGTATTTTAGTGTGGTTTTGTAGCACATTCCTTGTTTTTTTTTAATACACAGATATACATATACATATGTACGTATATAAAAGAACATAATATACTTCCTTTTTATTATATTATTTATTATTTTTACGCTGCAAACAAATAAAAGATCAGCTGGAGAGTTGCATAAGGCTATTTAATACCTTGTTATTTTGGTAAATATTTCACTTTTTTCGAAATTGCCAATTTTAGTTTTCGAACATGGAAAATGTATGGGAAAACAAGTAGCAAAACACTCGTTTTGCTGAAAAACTAGTTTTGTGGCCCAAAACATGTGGAAACGTACTATTAAGCAATAGCAGCTTGCTTGGGTGTTGTCGCAGTACTGTTATTTATGTATCTGGCGAATAATTCATCGAACATCTGAGTCTATTAATAATCTGGGGCGACCTCCTGTATACGGCATAGAAGCTAAATTTCGGTGGATTCTTATTATAATTACGGTGCTTTGACTCACTTTTAATTGATCAGCAATTACTCTCGAGTTTTATCCAATTTAAACTGTTTGTAAGTATTACTATGCTGTTTTCAGTTGATTTTCTCCATTGTTTATAATTTCTATTTATGTACTTTTAATAATGAAAAATAAGAAACAGCTGCACCTTAACAAATTAAAGTAAATGACAACCAGGGCTGCTAGATTTGAGGATTCATCCCTAAAGTGGGGGACTTCAAGAGCAAAAAGGATATAGAAAGTCATTTGGGGATATAAAAAAAAAATGAGGAATATCTAAAAACAGTATCAAAACTTTTATCTTACTCTGATTAACAAATAAAACGGTGTAAATTTAGATTACCATTTTTGTTGAGTGTGTAAAAGGTACCTTTTAAACTTACGTTATTATTCTTGAGTGAGTGTTTAAAAAAAGAAAAATTTAATAATACAATCTAAAAAATTCTTGATTTTTTAAAGACAATTTTCAAGCAAATATGTCTTCTCCAAAAATAAGTCAATATGAAAGTATTGTCTTATAAAGTGTGGGAAAACGAATGCTGGGCTTTTGGTAATTACTTGGATGGCTAAAACCGATTGAACAAGCTCCAAATTCTTATACATTTAAAAACAGCATATTTTTCTGCTTGTAATTCCTCAATAAAATCGCATAAAAATAATTTTTAAAAACATGCCGAATTCAGTTACTACAAACAAAATAAAATGATTTTTTTATTAAACATTTTTATTTTGGGATTTTTGGGGATTTCTTATTATAATTTCTCTTATAAATTGACTCTTAATCGACCTTTACAAATTTTGTTAAAAATTGTTAATTTTGTCAAAAATCCTGAAGAAGGCACACAACGGAGTGCCGAAATATTGGCTTAAATAAATTTAATATTTTTTATAAAAAAGAGACCTCAAGCTTAATTAAATAATAATATAATTTATCTTATTATTAAAAAAAAAAAAACTTAAATTTGGTCAGAAAAAAAACAAAGGTTTTTTATTAATTTGGGGATTTTTTATTTTTTGGGGGCAAGGAAAAAGTACCTGCAGCCCTGATGACAACCTACCAATAACATACATATTAGTCTGGGATCACACTATGAAAGTTTTCTTTCAGAAAGTCTGAGTTTATGGGTGAGAGTAGAAAAAGGAACAGCATGTTCTTTTCCCCTCTCACCAATAAACGCAGACTTTCTAAAAGAAAACTTTCATTGTGTGAATCCAGACTTACGGGAATTTCAAGTTGCTGACAGAAGTACAGGCTACATTGTAAAAATGGTATTTTGAACCTTTAATAAACCATTCATAAAGAAAGAAAATTTATTGTTGGATTTACCCTTCTTTAAACCAAAAATAAAACGACATTTAAATAAATGTTTGCATTTTTATACCCTTCACCACAGGTGGAAAAGGGTATATATAAGTTTGTCATTCCGTTTGTAATTTCTACAATAGTGATCTTAGACCATATAAAGTATTTATATTCTGGGTCATTATGAGGAGAAAAGTTGATTTAACGATGTCCGTCCGTCTTACGTTTGATATGAGTTTTCCGGCGACTCCAGACATGATAGCGGCTACGTTGTTTTACATTTATGTCACATATAGTCCACCATTTCTTGCTATTGAAATTCAGCCAGATCGGTCCAACAATGGCTGAGATATGACCAAAAAACCACGACTGCCTCTAATTTTCCCAAAAAAATCCCTTGTGGTTGTTGTATTTTTATTACTTTTTTCTGTATATCTGGAGAACGGCAAGAGCCAAAGTTTTCAAATTAGGTACAAACATGTAAGTTGTAAATAGACACCAACCCACAAAATGTGGGTGGGATTGGAGAAGTGGGCGTGGTACCTCCCATACAAAAAGTATTAAAAATTGTATAAATACCTGAATTTTTTGACTGTAATATGACCTATGGTTATGGCCAAAATAATATTTTTTTTTTTAAATACCCACCTTCGGGAACCATAGATCTTCCAAGATTTATAACCCAACTAACTGGCAAATTTCTTCTTAAACACGTCGGTATATAATTAAAAAATGGCTGAGTTATAATCAAAATACTGAAATCCCAAAAATTACTCTTTTTATACCCTTCACCTCAGGTGGAAAAGGGTATATATAAGTTTGTCATTCCGTTTGTAATTTCTACAATATTGATCTAAGACCCTATAAAGTATATAAATTCTGGGTCCTTATGAGGAGAGAACTTGATTTAACCATGTGATGTCCCTCTGCCCCCCCACCCCTTTCAATTGTTTACATATACTAGCATAATGCCCAATATGATTTTCGTTATCACCCTTCTTTATTATTTCATCTATTTAACGAAATAATTTTAACAAATAGAAACAAGGAATTTTTGTGTTTTTTGCTACTTAAAAACTCGCCAAAAAGATAAAAGAAAACAAACAAACACACATACATGGCACAAGCTATTTTGGTGAATATATTTTCCTTTTTCGGTTCACAACTCAAATAAGTTGAGTTGTAATTTTTTTATTAGGGCTTACAACTTTGCAATTGTGGTGAACAAAAACATCAAAAGTAATTAAAACTCAACTATGTTGAATTTTGTGAACAGTAAACGTGCCATATTTCATTTTAATGATATTCAATTAACGTTCCTTCATGGTGCAGTTGTCTAGGGGGTGTGTTAAGTTAGAAACTGAGAGTTCCCTGGTTCGAATCTTGGTTTTTTAAAAAGAAAATATTTTTTTTTAATATTTTTATTTTTTTATGTTCTAAAAACGATTTAAAAAAAAGATTTACCAGTTTTCGCTTTTTAAATTTTATTTATAATGAAGTTTTAAGTATTGTAAATATGTATGTATATGTAAAAATTATTTAGTTTTTGTCTAGTTGCTCTGTATTCTGCTCGCACAATGGTGAATATAGCACTCTCACTTGTTTATAATTAAGTTTGTTTTTATACCCTTCACCGAAGGTCCTACACCCTATAAAGTATATATATTCTGGGTTCTTATGAAAAGCGAAGTTCAAATCCGGTTGTCGTGTCTTCAATAAAGAAAAGTAAAATTTAGTAAAATTTATGAAATTCTTAAATTAATTAAAATTGTTCGACTTTTGTGAATAAAATCAAAAGTTGCTTTCTATAGAAGAAGCGCATCATACAAAGATTATAAATTTGTTGGCCTGTTACCCGCGACTTCATAGACTTCAGATTCTTTTTTTAAGATTTTTTCAGGCTTTTGTATTTTCTTTAAATTTATTTTTTTAGAATTTGTAGATGGTTCATCAAATGGTGTTGGTGATGGTGTATCGTGTACATTTTCATTTTCTACTTAAAGAAACTTGTTTGACATTCATCAGCAATTAAAATGACCGTTGATTTATTGGCGGAGCAAAAATAGTTCGATTTGTAGGTAGTTTTTAGTAAAGAATATTTTAACAAATTAAAAACTCAAAAAATTTAATTTGAAATGAAAAACTCGTGAAAATCGGTTTAGATACGAAAAAGTTATGACCAAAATATAAATTTTTTTTTTTTTTAAATACCCATTTTCGGGAACCATAGATCTTCCCGAGTCCAAGTTTTATAACCAAAATAACTGGCAAATTTCTTCTTTAACGCGTCGGTATATAAATCTGCCAAATCGGTTAAGAAGTAGTAGAGTTATGACCAAAATACTGAAATCCCAAAAATTACTCTTTTATAATTAAGTTTGTTTTTTATACCCTTCACCGCAGCTCCTACACCCTATAACGTATATATATTCTGGGTCCTTTTGAAAAGCGAAGTTCCAATCCGGTTGTCGTGTCTTATTCCCCCCTTCGCATTTGTTTACATATACAAGCATAATGCCCAATATGATTTTCGTTTACCAAATAGAAACTAGGAATTTTTGTGTTTTTTTGCTACTCAAAAACTCGCCAAAAGAGATAAATCTACGGTATGACAACAGTGCCTTTACAAAAAGAAAACAAACAAAAAACTGTGTTGAGTTGTAAACAGTAAACGGTCCATATTTCATTTGAATGATATTTAAACAGCGTTCGTTTATGGTTCAGTTGTCTAGGGGGTGTATTAAGTTAGAAACTGTGAGTTCCCTGGTTCGAATCTTGGTTTTTTAAAAATACATTTTTTTTATATTTTTATGTTCTAAAAACGATTTTAAAAAAATATTTACCAGTTTTCGCTTTTTAAATTTCATTTATAATGAAGTTTTAAGTATTGTAAATATGTATGTATGTATATGTAAAAATTATCTAGTTGCTCTGTATTCTGCTCGCACAATGGTGAAGGGTATATAAGATTCGGCACATCCGAATATTGCTCTCTTACTTGTTTGATATATTTTTGTGAAATATGTTTACAAATAATGGAAAAAATGTTTTATTTATAAATATGGACATTAGGGTGGCCCATATTTTCAAGAAAAAATTTCAAAACTACTTTGGACATCTGGGCACCCCCTAATATTTTTACAAGCAATAAAATTAGTATGTGTGCAAAGTTTGAAGATAAAATTCCAATTGAAAGACAGTGCTAAAGCCAACGAAACATTTATAACAAATTAAAATTTTTGTTATTTTAAATAAGGCACAATTAACTAAATAGTATAAAAATTATTTATTTAACAGTTAAAAATGGATACATAATATAAAAACTTTGTTAAAAAGAGGTAAGTAAAGTAAAAAACAGGTTTAGTTTTTCGAAGATGACGGCTTCAAACTTTCAATTACGGCTTGTTGTACGTTGGCAAAGAACAAAAGCAAGGGCTTGCCTATCGGAATCTTATTGCGATCTAATGCGCTTGTAACGTGTTTAAAGAATAATTATTTCTTTGCAGTTGTATCAGTTTGCAAGTCTGTGTGAAATCTTCTTTTTTTTTGGGAAGCTGAACTTGAAAAGGTCATATTTAAAGATATTATGGAAGCGAAGTGTAGCTTATTCCCTTTTTTAAGTCACTCTTGTTCTTTTTTTCATTGAACAATTCTTTTTTGCTTTTTATTGCATTTCTTGTGTGCTAATGAAATAATAATTTTAATATTATTACAAGTAGAACTGTTGCTATAAGTCTTATACGTTTAACAGTTTTATTTGGTTTAATATCTTTAGTTTTTCTAAAATCTTTATGGATGAAGTTTCCTGATGATCGGGCCTAAGCAACCAGTGAAATGCGCATAGGAATAGCTTATCCCATCAACAATAAATTTCAAGTGTTTTTATCAAGAATAAAAACTGGGAATTAAGCACGAATAGCAAAATCTTTTGAAAAAAAAAAAATGATTAATGATTAAGAATTGAAATAAAATTTTTTGGAAAATCAAAAGAATATTAAAAATTATAATACATATATAATTTGTGAAAATATGATTAAAAATTAAAATAGAATTTTCAAAATTGAGAAAAAAGAAAAAATATTTTTAGAATTAACCAGAAAAGAATTGAGAAAAATCTCTCTTATTCAAGAAAACAAAAATAAAAGAGAATAATACAAATCAAATAAAAATTTAAACAAAGGTTTTGTAAAAAAGAAAATTTTGTGAAAAAAGAAAAAACATATTGTGCAACGATTAAGGATTCGTCGTCGAACAAATTGAAAACCATATATTCAAGATATCACAGGTGAGTGAATTTTTTTATTTATTCCTTGTCAGCCAAAAATTTTAACAAGATAAAAATGGATGAATTGAAATCAACTGTTACCGCCATGACCGGGGCCTTAAACCTGTTTATGGAACAGATGAAGTCAGTGGAGAATAGGATAGGAGATATTGAAGCTAGCCTTAGGAATAACGAGTTGAGTCAGGTTATAAGCAGGTTAGAGCTTCTCGAGAGAGGCCAAGTAGTGAGGGACGTTAGTACCGTTGAAGGATCTCTTCAGTATGCACTAGGGTATTCATTCGGTTAACCGTCAACCGATTAATTGCTACCCGATTAACTGATCGGTTAATTTCAAATTGGCTTTTTTCGATTAACGATTAAACCGGTTAATTAATATTTTTTCATACAAACAAAGAAGGTGTTCAGTTATCTTCATTTTAACCTATTTTCCGCCGACCGATGACTAAAATTACAATATTTTTCATGGTTTTTTTATCTTCATCATCGATCAACATGAATGTGGCGAAAAATGGGTTAAATATTTGATTGCCAACACCTTTTTTTGTTTTACGTACTTTTTTGGGATGTGTTTAGTTATTTGTTTCTTCTCATATCAGTCTTTTAACAGAATTAACCGAAACAATTAGAAGTGTTAAAAATTTAAAACAACTTTAATGGCATAATGGAGTATTTTATATGTTTAGAGAAATCCTGGAAAAGGACTGAGAAATTAGACATTCATCTACGATAAGTGAAATAATATTTTCCAAGTCAAAAGTCGAAAGAAAAGAAAATAAATAACTTTTTTTAAAGATTATTTTATAAGATCTCCTTTAACTATTGAAATAACTAATAAAATTATCTCAGTTTATTTTTGTATAAATATGTAAACATTTGGGTGATTCACAAGGTAGTCATAAATAATTACAGGAAATATATATCGTCGGATTAATATGCAAACCTTCTAAATCCACTTTTTATGTGAATTGAGATTTTGATGCCGTGTGGTAGAGAAAGATACGCCTCGTCGACCAGCATGTAGTTTTTCTTCTATTTAAGTCTTGAAGTGTGTAAAACTGCCTGTAATTTTAATTTTCTATCAAGCTTCAAATAGGAAAAATAAATTTTTTTTTTCTCTCCTGTAAAATGTGCTGAAAGTGAGTTAGCAGGTTTGCATATTAAGCCAACGATATGACTGCTGTAAGCTACTGCTTATATTTTGAATTAAAATATACAGTTGTGACAAATAAATAAACACAGCATTACAATTTTCATTTTGTTTGAAATATTTACTTTAAAAAATTTTAAATTTTATTTAGGATATTATGACGGTATGACTTGATACCACACCTTGTGCATTAATTGGAAAATGCATATTACATATTTATAAATTGTTTTTTTTGCTTGCTCGTTTTAGTTCAAGAATTGTTATGTTTGGTATTTTATTGTTTTTTTTTTTTTACTTATAAACTCCAAATAATAAGCAATTAATGCATTTTTATATATTGAAATTACTTAATTTATAAAAAAAACTTTATTAATCGGTTAACCGATCAAAAACTTAATTAACCGATTATTAACCGGTTAAACCAAAACCTCGGTTAATTAATCGAGCGATTAACCGATTAAAGCAAAAGTTCGATTAAATGAATACCCTAGTATCCACGTACCGAAAGTGATCTTAAAGACATAAGCCGTCTCCCTGACAGTGTGAAGGAATTAACACCATTCGACTGTAATCCTACCAAATACATCTAATGGATTCACTCCGTTGAATCCATCCTTAAAGACTTCGAGATAGTGAAAGAAAACCCAATTTATCGGGCTATAATACAAAACGTGCGCCAAAAAATCACGGGTGCCGCGGACACGGCTCTAGTGTCCTATAATGTTTTTGACAAAGATTGGGTGGAGATAAAAAGAATATTGTCTCTGCACTACGCAGATAAGCGTGATATTCGAACGTTAGAACACCAGTTGAATCAATTAGCACAGGGATCTTCGACAATTGACGAGTTCTATTCTACCGTAAATCATCAACTTTCTCTCATTATTAACAAACTGAAGACGGAAGCGTACAGTGAGGAAACCATTAGGGCTCTTGTAGAAACGTACCGTAATAAATCGCTTGACATCTTTATTAGGGGATTAAAGCCGGAACTTTCTAGGATGATTATCATCCAGCGGCCAAAAACACTCCCTGAAGCGTATTCTGCGTGTTTAGAACTGCAGAATTTGTCCATGAGGAATAATATACTGTTTGCCGAAACCCGGGAAGCTTTCTTACTGGGACATTACCTGGTCTTTTCATTTTAACAAATTTACTGCCGTCGAGCCTACGGTGTTCTGTTTTGTGGTATCAGATTTTTTTGAACCAAAATCTCCGCAAAATGGAATCGATCGCTGCTGTGATTGAAGGACAAAAGAATCTTATCAGCCACATTGAACGTATGCAAGCTGGTTTCAATCAAAAGCCAAAAAAGGCCAAGTCAAAGGGCTACACTCAAACCATGTTGGAAGATTTGGAGCTCAACTTCAAAACGTTTAAGGATTGTCACGAACAAATAATGGATATCGTAAAAGAAAATACAATAAATGAAAAGGATGTTCCATATATAAGTAGAGACGATTATTATAAGTGTTATGACATTTATATTTCCTTTAAAACAAATCTACTTGATATAATTTTTGATTTTGAATCCCCACAGACTCCAACCGTACACGCAAGTACTTTCGCGACATCGAGCCGTAATGAAACTATTAGTGCTGGACTGCCTAAAGTCGACCTACCTAAATTTTCTGGTGACTATTTGGAGTGGATATCTTATCGTGACATGTTTTTGTCACTCGTTCATAACAATAACTCTCTATCCAAAGTTCAAAAATATTTTTATCTAAAGGGATCTTGTGTTGGTACACCGCTAAGTTTTGTTAATGAGTACCCTGCAGCCGATACAAGCTACGAATTGGCTTGGGATACCTTAGAGAAAAGATTTCATAATGAAAGAAAACTGGTAGAGCAAATTCTTAAAAAATTGTTTTCCATTCCAACGTCTACTGGAACATTTCAGAGTATTAAAGAATTACTTGACTCCACAAGGAGCTGCTTAGCTGAATTAAAATCATTAAATATTGACATCTCCTCCTGGGACTCTATCCTAATTTACTTAACGTCGCAAAAGTTAGATCATCAAACCCGCAAGGAGTGGGAACAATCTTTAAAAACGGATTCAGCAATACCGCCTATAAAAAGTATGCTTTCTTTCTCCTCCTGGGACTCTATCCTAATTTACTTAACGTCGCAAAAGTTAGATCATCAAACCCGCAAGGAGTGGGAACAATCTTTAAAAACGGATTCAGCAATACCGCAATACGTGGCGAGTAATTGGCGCCATTTAAAAGCCAATCCCAACAACCAGATAGGAGAATATAAAGCATGTCTGGATGCTCCAACCGGCAATCCCGATACCAGAATCAGATGCGATCGGCTAATCACCGGTTCATCTTAAACTCTCATGATTACAGAAACCACAACGAATGAAATCCAAAATGATCCCCAACTGTTGACGACTTTAAGCTTTAAATCAAGGACACGATTCGGAACATGAAATATAAGAACGCTTCTAGAGCCATCAATACTGGCCCAGATTTGCAGGGAATTCAGAAACTACAACCTTCTCTTCCTTGGCTTATGTGAAACAAGATGGCCTCATAATAATGGCACAATAACAACCGACGGTGACATTACCTTTTTATACTCTGGAAGGCCAAGTGGGCTCCCCCGTTCAAGTGGCGTAGGTTTCCTTCTTTCCAAAGATGCGAAGAGGGCCCTTATGGCATGGACACCTCACTCTGATAGAATAATATCCATCCGCCTTCACACCCGGGCACGTAATATCACGTATATTCAATGTTATGCCCCCACCGAAATTTCAGACCCTAAAGACAAAGAAGACTTCTACAGCCTCCTGGAGAAGGTAATTAAGGTAACGCCTAGTGGTGACATTTTACTTTTAACCGGCAATTTCAACGCACAGGTGGGCTCGGTAAACACAAATATGGAGTCAGTAATGGGTACTCATGGACTGGGGCAAATGAACGAGAACGGCGAATTACTTAAGGGAATATATGCAAGTAATGGTCTTACTATCGGTGGCATTATCTTTCATCACAGGGACGTGCATAAGGTAACCTGGGTTTCCCCTGACTACATTGCGATCAGCAAAAAGTGGCGTGGCTTTTTACTGGATGTGCGCAATAGGCGTGGTACAGACGGAGCCTCAGACCACCATCTACTTGTAGGAGAGATACGACTGAGGATATCCGCGATCCGGCGGGAAACAACACAATCTTTATCAAGAGGTTACGACGTATTGAAGTTAGAGTCCCCAAGTACCCTCGCAAGTTAGGTTGAATCCTTAATGACTCGCTATGAAGCTGTCCCAGACAGAAACAGAGGGCAATGTAATGCAATAAAACTCATTTTCACAGACAGTGCTAAGCAACATCTTGGGCATTCTAAACCTAAGCGTAGAGCGTGGATCTCAGACATAACCTGGCAACTTATTGAGGATAGAAGACAACTTAAAGGTGCTATTAACGTCGCCCGAACAAGAGCCTCTAAAACTACTCTACAAGCCCAGTATTCCAATTTAGACCAGTTGGTGAAGCGAAGTGCGCGGCGAGACAAGCGAGCTTGGGTAGAAGACATGACCACAAAGGCCCAGGCAGACGCCGATACACATCGAAGTAGGGATCTGTACAAAATTGCAAAGCAGATATCGGGGAACGCCCGTTCAACCATATATCCCCTTAAAGATCCAATGGGCGGCACCGCTTCGTCCGTAGAGCGGCAACTGGCAATATGGTCCGACTATTATGCCGGCATACTGTCAATTCCGCAAACCACAACTGTCACTGTACCTTACATGAGGTCAGATCTGACATAAGTACAACCTGTCCAGACGAAGTCGAGATCGCTAATGCTATACGTGCACTGAAGAATGGCAAGGCACCAGGCGTGGACAACATCAATCCTGAACTGCTTAAGGCTGATCCGGTTCTAAGTACTGCAATAATCGGACCTATTATCAGGGACTTTTGGACATCCCACTGTCTTCCTGCTGAACTGAGTGAGGGGCTGATAATCAAACTACCCAAGAAAGGTGGCCTAACAGAATGCAAAAACTGGAGGGGTATTACTCTTCTGGCTATGATTAATAAGGTGTTAGCTAATATAATCCATGCTAGATTGTCATCATCAATTGCAACAGATCTTCGAAAGGAACAAGCCGGTGTCAGAGCACATCGATCTTGCATTGATCACATAAATACCCTACGGATCATAGAGGAGCAATCAGTGGAATGACGTTCTCCACTATATTTGATATTTATCGACTTTGCCAGGGCCTTCGATACAATCCACCATCAGGCAATTTGGCATGCACTTCGATGCAAGGGGTTCCACCTGAGCTTATCGACATTATTAAAGCTTTGTATAGCAACTCAACAAGCCGGGTACTGCATGAACGCGCGTTAGCCAACCCGATTAGTGTAAGTACTGGTGTACGTCAGTGATGTATCCTTTCCCCGCTGTTATTCAATATTTTACTGGACTCAATAATACAGCAATCTACTCGCACTAGAAGAGGCATCACATGGGGCATGAATAGTCGATTAGAAGATCTGGACTATGCTGATGATATCTGCTTACTCGCGCATAACTTTACCGACATATCAACCAAATTGGAACAGATACACCAGCTAGCATCGAATGTTGGTCTTTATATTAACATCGACAACACAAAGGTTATAAGCATCAACACTACTACTTGGGAAGCATAATTTCCTCCACGGGCGGCTCCCGTGAAGATATTGCATATCGCATAAAACAGGCAAAGTAGTCATTCGGAGCGCTCTTTTCTCCTCAAATGTTCGCTCTACCTTGCTATATGGATGTAAATCCTAGAACTCTACGGCAAACGACATACAACATCTACAGGTATTCATTAACCGTTGCTTGCGGAAAATATTGAGAATTTTTTGGCCGAAAGTAGTTACCAATAGCGACCTGTGGCAAAGAACAGGCGAAACACCAATCCGTTTAGAAATTGCAAAAAGGAATTGGAGCTGGATTGGCCATATCCTAAGAAGACCTCATGATGATATATCGAAGATGGCAATTGACTGGAATCCTCAAGGCAACAGGAGAAGAGGTAGACCCGCTAACACTTGGAGAAGGCTACTAGAATCCGAAATTAGCAAAACAGGAAAAACCTGGTCTGAAATAAGGCTAATGGCACATTATAGATCCGGATGGAAGGATTTCGTAACGGCCCTTTGTTCCAACTTGGAACCATAGGAATCAATATATATAAAGACAAATAACAAGACCCATGAACCAACATCTACGGATTTAGGACACCGACCTGGGCCCGCAAAGCCAACAAGGCCATTTCCTATGCGAACAAGATGGCAACCAAGAATGGTTTTTCAAATTTTCGAGTAAACGAAAAACCAGTGTTACCTCCACGATATCCGGCAATTCAACAGGAACCTATGCAAGTGGATGGGACGATTCAATCACGCCGAGTCAATTATATCAACAACCCAAGGGCAGCGGAGAAAAGATGCGCTTCCGGAATACCTTTCAACAACCACCAACACAGAGTATACCATATGGAAACATTTTCGGATGAAGGTCTCATGATGATGCACGATTCGGAAGAAAACTCGCATGTGGATGAAAATGGAGGTGAGGCAAATTTTATGGGGGAAGGCCTTCAAGCCTGCCCTATATAGAATATCCCTCTGTCTATGGTGCTCCCTTGTGTTTTCTGATCGATACGGGCTCTAACAAGAACTTTTGTAGCCCACGCCTGACAGCTGGCAGTATACCCTTAAAAAACCCAATGAATGTGCGATCGGTAGGAGGGAGCGTGAAAATAGAACGAAAGGTAATAGGACCATTTTTAAAATTTTTAGGAATAAGTGAACCCGTTGAATTTTATATTTTACCACAATTAAAAACTTTTGATGGTATTATTGGCGATGACACCCTAAAGGAGTAAGGCGCTTTAGTCGATAGAAAAGAAAATGTCTTTATTTTAAAAATTCCTTTAAAACTCCATTAAAGGAAAGGGTTACAACTCAATCAAATTATACTCTGAATAATGAGTATCAACCAGAAATAAAGATGAGAATAGAAAATCTTATAGAGAAATATAAACCACTTTTTGGACCTTTAGATGGCAGCGAATTGGCGTCCACAAACGTTCAGGCTGAAATCCGGACAAGTACGGAGGAACCAATCGACACGAAGAGTTACCCGTACCCAGTATGTATGAGAGAGGAGGGAGAAAGACAGGTGCTTTCAGAGGGGATAATTAGACCCTCGAAAAGCCCATACAATTCTCCTTTTTGGGTCGTGCCTAAAAAACCGAAACCAAGTGGAGAAAAGCAGTATCGAATGGTGGTTGATTGCAAGCGTTTAAATTCCGTAACCATTTTAGACACCTATCCAATTCCTGACATTACTTCTACCCAAGCTAGTCTGGGAAAGTCCAAATATTTTACAACAATAGATCTCACCTCAGGCTTTCATCAAATAGCCATGAAACTGAAAGACATTCCAAAAACTGCCTTTTCAACGTCGAATGGAAAATTCGAGTATTTGAGATTGCCTTTTGGGTAAAAAAAAACGCCCCAGCTATATTTCTACTGAAGTAGAATTTCTAGGGTACATTATTGGATCCGAAGGAATCAAACCTGATCCTGCTAAAGTAAGATCCATTGAAAATTTGTTTCCACCTGCAAATTTAAAAGAGTTAAAGAGTTTTCTGGGAATGACCTCATACTATCGGAGATTCATTCGCGATTATGCTAAGGTAGCCAAACCCCTCACAAATTTAACAAGGGGCGAAAATGCGCAAATTAAAGCGCATCGAGGAAAGTCTCGATTTCTTTAGATGAGGAGTCCTTAAATCCTTTAGAACCCTAAAATCCTTGCTGACGACACACAGTGGCGCCATTTGAGTTTTTTCGTTGCAAAAATCATATCTTTTGAACCGAATAAGAAAATTGAACAGTTTTAACAGTATATGATAGATAACTGTTCAGCCTATGAAATGAGCGTCTGGAAAGGGTGCTACGCTTTGCAGGGGCCTACTTATGGGTTATCAAAGTTAAAATTAGTAGAAAAATCAATTTTATGGTAACTAAAAAAAATTATTTTTACATTTTTAGATTGTTTTTATTTTTTTTTCTTTAGGGTTTTATGTTTTAAATTATTACCCAACAAATTAAAAAAAAAATAATTTTTTTTTTAAATTTATTTTTTCAATTTTCTGTAAAATATTCATCACAATTCGTAAGAGAAGATATATCTAAAAGACTAACCATTTTCTTCCGCAAGGAAGAAATAAGTGGATCGGAAGATGCTGCCAACATGTGGAAGATGTCCTCATTTTGCCTTACCCTTGATGCTTGGAATGTGTTCTGCAATCTATATTTTTTATAAAATTTGTTAAGAGACTCCTGTGCTTCTTCAGAAAGCTCTCCAATTGGCAAAGACTGGTACTCAATTATATCTTTGCCATGCGCCAATATTTTATGGACGGTCGGGGTCAACTTCTTCTGTGGATACATTTCTGCTAAAACAGATGCAGTTTTCGACGCATATTCTCCATACTTTGTAGAACTGACATTTTCTTTGCAGTTTAAAACATCCAAGATCGTTCCCAATCTTTTCACGATTTGATTGTCAATTCCAGTGATTCTTGTTACTGCATCATCATTTTCAAAAAATCTCCTAGAAGTGTTTCCATCGTTTGAGTAACCGTATCCGTGCTTGGGACAGTCTACTTTTAGTCCAACTTGTTTAAAAAAAGCATCCTGTATTTGCTTCTTTCTGATCTTTTCCTTATCCTTTATTGATGTATTTTCATCGAAGTTTTCCTCCTCTTGTGGTAGGGTATACGCCAGTTTTAGCAAGAATACCATACACCTTATCCTTGCGTGCAATTGTGACATTCCATATTCGTAATTCTCCTCATTTGTAGAATCGTTTAAATTACCAAAGTTCTTCCGACTCTTTTTGCAAATCGGGCATGACATTGTTGAGGTTGTTCCTGTCAGTTCGTTTACGACTTTTCCGTCAACCATGGTCAGGTGGAACTCGTAATTGCATTCAATATATTTTCCTTCTCCAATTTGCAGCTTTGTAGGCTTAATCTTGCTTTTTTGTTCTTCAATGTCCTTCACCGTGGTCTTATGAGTTCTGCCGATTCCCTTGCAAACTGAAACATTATTGGTCGGCAATAATGCACTGATGACGGACGTGGATTTTTCCAGTGCAGGGAAACATCAGATTTTAAACGCAAAGGAGCAACAGATGCCATAAACATATTTCCGTCCGATATTGTAGCGTCATCGGAAGATATCCTTTGCTTATAAACGCTTCGTCCAGATGATCCATCGCAGCCCAATTTGCTGATCACTGTCAACTTCTCAGGAAGAATTTTCACCTCATTTTCAGGAAGAGTCTCCAACAACCGTTTTGCTGTATGGCCCATGAGATCCTGCAGATTGGCTTTCGCAGAGACTTCCGTAAACTCCGTATGCACTGGTCGTGAATTTATTTTAGCTTGCGTAATATGCTTGTATCCGGGTAAAACGTCAGCGCCGTGTCGCGTTAAAGATGCCCGTAGTTTCTCATATTTCTCTTTGAAAAGTTCTAAGTTCATAAACAGGGCCAAGGCTACTTTGGAACCATACTTTTTCATGTGTGCGTTTGTGGGCGTGGGAATGCTTTCCTTAATCCTTTTAGTATGCGACCTAACTCTTTCACTATCCTTTGTATATTTAATAGACAGCGCGTCCGATAAATGCTTCGTGGTCAGGTTATTGGTGGCATCGGCAAGTTTCCTCTTTCTTGTGAAAATTGAACACTCCTGAATACTTTTTTTGGCCTTCCTTTTGCTCCTATGGTTGATGTGGTGGGTTAATCTACTGCCAATATATCCAGGATGGTGTCTTCATTAAGCCAGTCCTCATATTTGGAGTTGAAGTTCTGAATGGTTCGATTAGATTTCACCCATTTTGCCTTAATATTTGCATATATGAGATAAAAATTATTTTTTATAATTTCGCTTCTCTCAATATTTCCGTATAAGCTATCAAGTTCTTCTAAAGCAGCTTCAGTTAAAAACTTTGGTGTGGTTGACTTTCTAAACAGTTCAAATAATTTTAAATTGTTCAACGCCATGTTTTCAGTACTTAAATTGTTTAATGGTTTCAGTAATTGTTGCGCCAACTTTCAGTCGTAGACTAATTCAGGCATTATGCTTATTTTGCAATATATAGGCTTATGCTACCATGCCTAAAAATTTACCTGTTCCCTGCATACATATGGATTTAGGCTGAATAATACAATTTTGATATTATGCACGTGTCCAAATAAGATGTGTGCCTACCTGTAGGGACCATAAGTCCTACAGGTAGTGAGTAGTTTTTTTCAAACTATTAGATCAAACTACTGGCAGTCAAAACATATAAGGGATGGACGCCATACAATTTCTGCAACCATGTCTTTTTAACCTTTTTTACCTCTAGAAGCCAAACGGGCACGTACGGGCAGATAAAACCTTTTGAATTATGTAAAGAAATAATCAAAGAACAGGTTTTGCAAATATGGCAAATAGAGAAAAATATAGATTTTTTTTATTTTCCGTCAAAGTTGAAAAATAGTGAAAAAACGGATAGTTTTTAAATAGTGATTTACCAAGAGAAACACAAAGCAAACAGTTAATTTTTTTTTTCATTATATATTTAATAAATACATCAATCAATACAAGCAAAAAATAAGGCGATTCGTTACTTTTTTTTCGTGATATTACACCTGAAATCGCAACAAATTGACTAAAAATTTTGTGTTTTTTTGAAAACCGAAAGTCGGTCAACTTTGAACGGTTATATCTTCTAAACTAAAAATGTGATATTATTAAGAGTGGCATATTTGAAATCGCTGAAAAGTTTCCTATAACATGGGTTTATTCAAAACTTCGTCGGCGCTCATGAAAATTTTGATTTTTGCTACCTCGTTTGCTCTACGGGCGCCACTGTGCGACAGCCGAACTTCTGGCCATCCCAGATTCTGAAAAACCGTTCAATCTAACAACGGATGCCTCTAACACTGCACTGGGAGCTGTTTTGTCGCAAGGGAAAATTGGCAAAGATAGGCCCATAGCGTATATCTCTCGATCACTTAACAGAACTGAGGAAAATTACGCTACAAATGAGAAAGAGATGCTCGCAATTGTATGGGCCCTGGACAATCTCAGAAACTACCTATATGGTGCCAAGCTGATAAAGATTTATACTGACCATCAACCCCTAACGTTTGCCCTAGGGAACAGAAACTTCAATGCTAAACTGAAGAGATGGAAGGCGCGTATAGAGGAGTATAGCCACGAGTTGATTTACAAGCCTGGTAAATCAAACCACGTGGCTGATGCCCTCTCGAGATTGAGGATCATTTCAAACCACCTATATCATTCGTCTACTGATACTGCAAGCGAAGAAATGAATTCAGAGCACACTCGAACCGCTTCGGAAGGTCGTGAAGAGGATACCAGTGACACTCTTACTGCTCCAGAGGGACAGGAAAGTGATGGACTCTCGTCAGGAGCAACAGTCCATAGCGCTAACCAAGACTCCTCGGATTTAATACCGTATGTGGAAGTTCCCATCAATGTCTTCAGGAACCAAATTGTGATAGGAGTCGGTAGGGACATGACTGCATTCGAAAAACCGCACCGAGGTAACACTAGACATTTTGTATCTTCAGGGAATTGGTATGAAGAAACACCTATTACTTCATTAAAAGAAAAACTAAAACCCAACATCGTGAATGGTATTAAAATACCTGAAAGTGTTCTTGGGGTCTTACAGGAAATATACATTAATCATTTTTCTAGGTATAAGATTAGGGTTACACAGAAATTGGTAACAGACATAACCTCGATAATTAGGGTGGAGCACGCAAGAGCTCATCGTAACTCTAGAGAGAATGTGGAGCAAATTTTGGAACAATTCTACTTCCCACACATGCGTGCTAGTGTTAAGAAATACGTTGCCGCCTGTGATGTCTGTAACCGATGTAAATATGATAGGAAGCCTCCACAAATACACTGCCAGGGAACTCCTGATCCTAGATATTCATGCGAAATCCTTCATATGGATATCATGGAAATTCAAGGACAGAAGTTCATAACTTGCATAGATAAGTTTACTAAGTTTGCTAAATTCTTTAGCATACGAGATAGATCGCTAGTCCAGGTAAGAAAGAAATTGATTAAGGTCCTACATTATTTTACAGTTCCTAAAATTCTTGTCACCGACAATAAGCGCAGCTTCGTAAGTCCCCTGATGGAAACTTTCATTACATCACTAGGAATTAAGCTATACCTCACGCCCACGCAATGAAGTGAGGTAAATGGCCAAGTTGAAAGACTGCACTCGAAAATAGTTGAAATTTATAGATATAGAGTACCCAAATTTATCGGTAAAATAACTTATTGAGATCTGTGTCGACAGGTACAATAATACTTATTTTTTAATAGAGTTTATGAAGCGAATTATGAAAAATTACTATCCAAAAAAGAAAAGGTAAATAGGGACCTCAGGCATCTTTTAAAGAGAAAGATGGCAGTTCGGAATGCAAAAATGAACAAAAATAGGCAAAGTCCGAAGAAATATAGAAAGGGCGACAGAATCTATGTAGCTATCAAAACTATCAAAAGAAAGAACAAAGCGCTCTATTGGAAGGAAATAGTTGAAAAGGATAATAGTGGTAGAAAAATTCACAAGGAACACATAAAAAATTTTAATATGCTAAGCCCAAAGAAAAATGTTAACCAAAATACAACCATATGAATCCTTTCTCGTTTCACAAAAATAAAAAAAGTAAAAATAATATAACCATATAATAAAATAGCACCTGAAATTGAATTAAAAGCCTCTGAAAATAATGGCAATGTCATAACTCGGGCAGCTCAACAATAGCATAAGGTTGTAGCGGCATCGGTAGTGACATTGCGCATTTTGAACAAGCTCTGTTGAAGTACGGTGATAAAATTTTTGTTTCCCTTTCCTTTCTCTCTTTCTGTATAAGAAAAAGAAATTAATATTAACGTTTAGGATTAAGAAAATCAAAAGCGCCTGGCCAGTGGCGGCGTTTAATATTCAAATTAGTAATTATATGAAATAAGAAAGAAATATACAAAAAATTATTTACACTTACACTAGAGTCATTCTATTATACCGGCCTTGCCAGATCTGTCATAACATTTTTTTTCTTTTCTCAGAAAAATGAGTTTCAAGTTGCTTGTTTTCACTATTGCCCTTATAAATATGATTACCCTTCACGCTGAACAAATTTTTCGTTATGATGCCCCTATAGTTACTGTGAGAGCTGACAACGCCTGGACTATTAATGGCAATCTAAAATTGGTTCACGTCATCAACCTGGATGAATACGCAACAATTGCGGATAATATAACAGCGCTGATCCACAAACACATGCCGCCCGGCAAGACTGAAGAAATAATTGTTTACCGTCTGACGCAAGTGCAAGAAAGACTCACCGAGTTGGGAACCACACGGGGTAGAACCCGGAGATCAATTGACTGGATAGGCTCCTCATGGAAGTGGATCGCTGGCAATCCTGATGCAGCAGACTGGAATTCTATTTTGAAAAGTCAAAATGAAATAGTTAGCAACAACAATGAGCAGTACAAGATCAACGCACAACTCTTGAATACCACTAATGAAGTCGTTCATAAAACTAATGATCTTATTATCAGGATGAACGAAATTAGCAATGGGAAGGAGTACGAGAGAATTGGACAGAACACCATGAACCAAGTTCTCATTCTGAAAGATACTATTAATGAAATAGTAAGGGCTTGTCAATTGGCTAAAAGAAGAATTATCAACACAAACTTATTGAATAGAGCCGAAGTCGAAGATACTACTTCCGAAATGGAAACGCTTTCATACGCTAACGCCATTGAAGCTGTCGAATACGGAAATCCGTCCATATTCACAAATGGGTCACGGTTGTTATATGTCCTTTCTATCCCAAAGCTGAAAAAAGACTTTATCACCGACTCATAGTGAGGGCAACAATAAGAATCGGTGGACAAATTGAACTACCATTTAATGAAATACTCATAAGGCAAAATGAAACGTTTGGTGTGAAAAATCCCTGTCTAAACATCAACAAAGCGACAGTCTGCCAACAAACATCTCTAATCAAACTGGCTGAAGAAACCTGTATACCACGCCTGCCCAAATGAGGAATTGCGAACTGCCGTTACAAGATGATCAGGACTCATGTAATAGAAATGTTAACAACTGATAATATATTCCTAACAAACTTCGAGGGTGTCCTTAGAACCAGGAAGTATACAAAAACGTTCAATGGAATTTACCTGATACAACTATATAATGAAACCTTACTGATCAACAACGAAACATTCTCCAGCACATCTGTTTCGAGGCTACAACCACTTCCCCCTGTTCTAACCAACGTGGCTGAAGAAAAACTACTAGTGGACATCGATCAAGTTCACAATATAAGTTTGCACAACGTGGATTAACTTGAATATCTTGGTTTGAAATTAAACTTGTCACTTGGAACACATATGGGTATTGCTATTGCAATGGGCATTGGCGTTGGAGTCTTGTGGCATAAGATAACTAGAAGAATTAACCTGCCAACGATTAAATTTCCACAGACAGCCGATCCTACTCTTCAACCAAAAAATGCGATCTGAGGGAGGAGTTAACAACAGCGCTGGCAATGCCAGCCAAATTAATTTGTCATAAATTTAATAATTTACCAACAATTTAATAATTTCTACACGCGTATCCGGTCTAATTTCAATTTGCCTGCTTGCACTTAATTCATGGGAAAACGATTTTGCTGGATCAGCGTCTGCATATTGGCGCATGTTGTTGCAACTCGATTGGACAAGCAATAAGCCAACAGGAATGACGAGAAACAGTTAGTCTTGGCTGCGAGCTCGAACCCGGTTGTTGAAGTTAAATTAATTCGTCTAACTTGTGAAATAAATTGTTTATTTTAAAATCCTCTTAATTGTGAAATAAATAAGTGTAATTAAAAATTTATTGTTTTAATAAAATAAATTTAATTTGAAATCTATATATTTTTATTTGGCTCAGTTGTTAGCGCCTTATTAATTTTTTTTAATAAATCAGGTGGTAAAATCTTTAACTTACATTTAATTAATTATTTTTATTTGAGACAACCAATTTAAAGTTATATTGTTAATTATTTAAATGCATTCTGACGCAAATGCAGATACCTATTCTCTTTAATTTTTTTTTAAATTATTGCCATTAGCTTTTTTTATGTTTAAAAGAACGAATTGTTGCTCAAAAATATTTAAAAAAAGGAAAATAAGCAATCATTATAATAGTGAAATTAAAAAATGTAAACAAACTTTATGTTCGAATACTTTCTAATCGTATATTTGAAAAAAAGGTTCAAACAAACATTTTTAAAATAATTTTCGGGAAAATTTTGTTCAGAAACTAAAATAATATGTATTTTTATTTTAAAGGAATTAGTAGTTAAAAAGCTGTTAATGTACGCTTATGAATACACATTTTTTTAAGAGGCTTATAAGACTTAAAGAATGTTATAGTTTTTACATACCTTAAACTTATGTTCTAATTATATAAAACGCAACGCAATGCCAAAGAATTACGTTAAAAGCAAAAACAAAGTCATAAATACATATTTTGTAATTTAATTGTTGCTTTCTACAGAAATTCATGTACCGTTTTATAATTTTCAGCGCCACAAGTTATGAGGCGTATGTTTTTTTCAAACCTTTTCTTTAGCTTCACTTCGGAAAATCAAATCTTGTAACGTTAATTTAACTGCCTTATACTCAATGCAAATGGATGAAACTTTGCAGGCATACATATTCCCGATGACAATACACGAATACATGGGCGTAGCCAGGATAAAATCTAGGGGGGGGGAGGGAATTTTTTTTTTTTGTTAAATGCTTTTTTGACCGCCTTTCACTCAATGCAAATGGATGAAACTTTGCAGGCATACATATTCCCGATGACAGTACACGAATACATGGGCGTAGCCAGGATAAAATCTAGGGGGCGGGCAAAATCTCTTTTAAATGTTCTTTTTTAAAGAAATCTTTTCTTAAAAAAATTTTTTTAAATGTTCTTATTTTTTATTTTAAAATTAATATATGTGTCAGTTTCAGTTAAAAGGGACCTATAGATGAAAAAATCGATTTTTACTTTTTTGGCGATTCTTAAAAAAGACAATACGATCTTTTTAATGCAGCAAACCGCAGTTTTCTAACTGCATTACTTTTGTCATAAGTAAATTTTAAAATACACCTTTGATAAGAAAAAAAATTAACTTGTTAACTTCAAAATAGTTTTTCTCCAAAATTCATTTTTTGCCCATAGGTCCCTTTTAGCTGAAACTGACACATATATTGAGTTTAAGATAATGTTCCGACAACAAATTTTAAACCAATAAAGTTTTTTTTTAATTTTTATGTAAGCAAAAATGTATTAGAAATTTTATAAAATACAACTTATTTGCACTCAGCGCGCCCAGGTATGCTTGTAATGAATATTGGAAACTGCTGGTAATAATTAATAAAAAAAAAACGTTTTTGTCGAGATTCGGTTCAAATTTTAATATTCTGTGTACATGCATATACAAAGATATCAGAGATAAGCAAATGAGTAATTTTTTTCAATATTTAAACCGAACTACTCTGATTCACTAATACTCTCAAGAGAAATTAATATGAGTGCGGCGTCGAGATTATACGCATATTCATAAATGACCTGAGTTTGATTTATAATTTCAGGAAAATACTTACAATAATCATCCATTTACCGTTTTAACACAACAGCTCAAACACACAACTTCATAATCAGCGCTGCCAGATAAATTTGCCGAAAAATCGTCCACTTAATACATGTAACTTTAGTAAACAGTAATTGCCCAATCGTCACTTTGCTATTTCGAATTTTTTCTTCGCCTATACAAATTGAGATAAGTTGATTCTAAATCAACCACTACAAATGTTTCTAAAGGCTAGATTACACTATCTCACAAGTCTAACGTATTTCATAATATTTTGTAAGATAGAAATCTAATGAGTTTTGTTGCGACTCACAGAGGAGTATTTGGCCTGAAAAGCTGGCCAAAATTATTAAACGCGTTTTTTGAATTAAAAGTTTTAGTTTTTTGATAGTTTTAGCTGTAGTATGATATAAAAAGCCTAGTGGCAGATTTTGAAAAAATTACACTGCGCAACAAAAGTACACTGCGCAACAAAAAAATTTTTCTCTACCCTAGAAAAAAAAGTATGTGGACTATATGGATTTTGATGCCCTTAATTCAAATCTGTTTTCCGTTTTTCTCTCGTACGTAAGGATTTTCTTTTAAAGGCGGGGCATACTTCACCCCCTTAATCGTTGGGTTGCGTTATACATTTTGCCATAACTTGAAAACGTGTTCTCCGATTTTAAAAGCAGGAGGATCAGAAGATGCACCGGAAAATTAAACTAACCATTCACATTTATATTTATTACTATTTTGGAGTTATTAAAAATTTAATGGCGAAAAAAAAAATTTACATGCAAAATGCGTAAAATTTTGTGTTTTCAAAATGCAATAAAAAAATTTAAGAACCAAAAAGTTTAAATTTTTAAGATTTTTCTAAAAGCCACATTCCTAAGGAATAAAAGTTGGTATAAATCGCAAAACTCAATTAACAAATGTTGATTTTAAAGGTTTAAATTCATTCTTAACAGACTGTATGTACATACATACATACATATGATTAATTAAAAAAAAAAATTTGAAAATTGTAAGGCTCTTATAAAACAGTATTTTTTTATGAAAAAAGGCTTTATTATATTTATTTTATATTATTTAATACTTTATAAACGAAAAGTTAAACTAATAAAAATTCCTTACTAATTATTATGTCGTATGTGTATCCTCATTAGCTGCATCATCGGTGTCAGGAAGAAGAAGTGTGATGGTTTCTGATGAAAAAGCTTTTTTATTATTCCATTCTCTTTGCGTACTGCAGCTTATAAAAGGGTCACTGCTCAGAAATAACCTATTCAAGACATCTCGATTTGTATCGCTTCTGCTGAATTTCCTCGAATAATTCGTGCGATATAATTGTAAGTGCTTATTTCTGGCCTCGGCAGCTTCTTCTGACAATTGTCCAATTGGCAAGAACCATCGTGTGTTTAATTTGTGCAATTCTTCCACTACACGGTACTTCGCTTTTCTTTAAAAATTCAATTTGATTATTTATGTGTCCTATTTCTTGCTTCGTGATGTCAGTTGTTTCCTGCCCAAAACGGATCCGGATTGGTCTACACAGCCTAGTTGACGATGGTGTTTGATTTCGCCATATCGTTTTAATTTTTCCATTAGTGTTTGTGATTAGTTTTTGAATTTCTTCGTTTTTGAATTTCTGCTTATAACATGATTGGTGCGATCCTTCACAGCCCCATTTGGTTATAAGTTCCAAGAAATTTAGCTCTTCATAGTCTAACTGCTGCAAAACCTCTTCAAGGTATATACATAAACGTGTTGCTGTATGGTCGAGGAGAGCTTGGAGCTTCACTTCCGCTAATGTTTCAGTAACGGTTATGGCATCTTCATTGGGATAACAATTTTTTTTTGCATTTTTTAGTAACGAGTAACATGGATAAACATTTTTATTGGCATTGTATAAAATTTCATATTGCTTTTTCGTGAGCTCTGCATTTACAAAGAGTGCTAAAGCTCCTTCCGCTGAAAGTTTATTCACAGGGTTGACTTCAGAAGTTGTTAATGATCGCTTGCAAATTCTTGCTTTTCTTGGGGATCTCGTTATATCCATTATTAATTTAGCCGCATCATTATGTCCCGCTGCTCTTTGACTCATGGATGCAGCAAATGTGATCTCCTCTGTTGTTAATTGGTGACGAACTTCTTCAGTTTTTCTCCGCTTTGTTCTATCACTAGCTTCATTAAATTCTTTTCGTGGTCGCCCTGAAGACGAACTGCCAAATACTGGTATTGTTACAGTTCCTTCCAGCCATTTAGCGTTTGTGCTGTAATGTATTTATTACATATCACTAATCATTTATTACACATCTCCAATCATTAATCGTTAAATCAGCTGTTTCATATATTTTTAGAATCAGCTGTGTTGTTTATATTTTTAATAGTAAATAAACAATATTTTATGTATGTATGTGTAAGCATATAATTGCATGTAAATATATAGAATAAGGATTAGATTTAAGTACCGTTATTTTAGTTAATAAGGAGACAAATTTTGTAATAAAGCAAGATTCAAATACGAAACTTAGCCGAGTATATTGGCTCTCTGTTTTCTTTTTTTATTAAAACCACCAGCACTCCAAGTAGTGCTTTGCCTTGGCGCTAGTTAGTGCCGGCATAAAATATTAGTGCCAGTGGCGTTTCAAACGCCGGCCAAACAAGAATCTTATACCCCATCGAAGTAGGGACTTCTTTTCTATTTTAATGACATCCAGTCATTACATGGCGATCCTGCCTAATTTGGAAAAAACTTCTGTGCCGGTCACAGGGAATAATTATACTCCAACACCTACCAGTACAGCAAAGACTCCAAAACAACAACCACAACCGATTACCATCGAGGAATATTTGAAGCGGCAGCAGCGCAGAACAGAAGAAAGGTTAACTGCAATACCGCCAACACAAAAGCCAAAAAGAAGAAGAGCAGGCAGAATTGTGAAGCTGCGAAGAAAATTGGCAGCATTAAAAAATATTGTGTCGTCCGAAACTCCACCATCTTGGGAACGGGCATCAGAAATTTGGGAGCAAATCGATGCTATAACGCATGAGTTAAAAGCTCACAAAAACAAATAATTTATTTTTTTTTTGTTTTTTTAAGAAAAAATAATGTAGAAAACAGAAATAAAACACATATAACAACACGCCATTATGTGGCATTAAAAATAATTTTTATTTTAAATTCTTTATTTTTGCTTAAAATACAAATCATGTATTATATTATATGAAAAGAAAAACACAACACTTGATTTTAAAGTTTGAAGTTAATATTTAATTGAATTTTAAAACTTTAAATTAAAAACTTTAGAAATTTATGAATTTGGCACTTGTTAATAAGTAAAAGAAAAAGCACATTAAAAGAAAATACGAAAAAGTCATCTACCGATCAGCTGACGATTAAACGTCAGTCATCGCAGAGTATTTTATAGATCAGCTAATCACAGTACTCGGTACCCATACACTTAGAAAAATTATTGAAGTAGAATAATATATTTCTTTTTTTTTTTAATTAATTTAATTTTTTTTAAAACAAATATTTGAATGAAATAACCAATTTTTTTTGTAAATTAATACACATGAAGAAATTAAGGTATTAAATTAACAAAAATTTTTTTATATTATCTATTTTTTTCTATTATCATTTTGATAAATGAGTTTTATAAATGAATGTATTGAGGAGTTAGAAAAGCTCAAATTGAATATAAAAAAGAGCAAAAACAGAATTTATGAGGAAAAATATAGGGAAGGTAAATTAGGAAGATTAGCGTTTTTAAAACAGAGCGTTGAAGAGTTCTCTAAAGATAGTGAAGATAAAAATATTAAAACACATAAAACAGAATTTGAAATTTTGCATAAGGAATTAATTGAAATAATTGAAAACATAAATATAAAGAAGAAAGATACTGAACAGGATAGGCAAGAAGGTAATTTACCAAAAATGGCTGATTTTGATATTAGTATGGTTAGTAAAAACCTACAAGTTTTTAAAGGTTCTTACGAATACTTAGAGGATTTCATAACTCAATCGGAGTTGTTACATGATTTGATAAAACAAGAAGATAGAGAAATATTCGTTAAGTACATCTACAATTTTAAATTGTCGGTACATGTGCGAAGTATTTTAGGTCGTTCAAACCGACCAGTAACTTTTGATGATTTAAAAAAAGCATTGGAAAGCCCAGATTGAGTCAAGAATGAAAAATTATCAATAAATTTTAATTAATTTTCATGTTGTAAAATTCCTTTCTTCATAAAAATAATTTAATGAAAATTAAATTTAATGAACTTAAGCCTAATTAAAAATATTAAAAAATTGGATTAAAATTAATTGGTTAATATATAAAAAATATCTCAGTACCCATTGCACAGAAAAAATTCCGCTTAGTACACCGGAGAATGTATATCGCTCTATTGTTAATATCGACTGTTTTCTAAAACAAGCTGTTCAACATTCCAATATTGGCCCCTAAACACGAAAAATATTAAAATATATTCTAAAGATGTCGAGCGTCTCTTGTCTGAAGAGAGAGCTCGAAGAGAGTGGCAATTGCACAGATCCCCGCAACTTAAGAACCTACTAAAAGAGTGTATAAAAAGGCTAAGAAAGTTACTGCAGACTCAGAAAACGGCTACTTTGAAAAGTATCTTAAGGAACTTGATGCAACTCCACAATCAGACTACTCATTATGGCGTGCCAGTTGTCTCTAAACCACCATTAAGAAACTTGAATGGAAGTTGGGCAAGAAATGATGTTGAAAAAGGAAATCTATTTGTTAATCATTTAAAAAACGTATTTACCCCAAATATATCTCAAGATATTGCGGTCGAGTTACCACCTGCTGCTGCTAGAGCAGCTGTTCCGCTTAGATTTGAGATTAGAGAAATCGAAAAGGCTATTTGTGATTTAAACCCCAAGAAGGCTCCTGGTTTTGATAAGATCATCAACAAAATGCTTTTGGAACTACCCAGCAAAGCAAAGGAAATTATTCTTTTAACTTTAAACGCTATTTTACGCCTGGAATACTATCCTCAAAAGTGGAAGGTTTCCTTAGTCACCATGATACCTAAGCCAGGAAAGGATCACACAAAAGTTAAGTCATATAGGCCTATAATCTTACTTTCTAATATATCAAAGCTGTTTTAGAAGCTGTTATTGTCAAAATTGACCCCAATTTTAAATGAAAATAGATGTACCACCAATTCGGCTTTAGAAGAGAACACAGCACAATTGAGCAAACCCACCGAATAGTAAACGCAATAAGAAAAGCCTTTGACGAAAGAAAATATTGTTCCGCTCTCTTCATCGATGTTTCTCAAGCTTTCGATAAAGTCTGGCATGAAGGCTTATTACATAAATTGAAGCTTACCAGTAAACACTCACAAGCTGTTAGAAAGCTACTTAGTCTGTCGTCAATTTATTATTAAGGAAGGAAATTTCTTAAGTTCACCTCAGCCAATTGGTGCTGGAGTCCTACAGGGCAGCATCCTGGGCCCTTTATTATACCTAATTTATTCTTCGGACATGTCAACAAACAACTACACCCAAACTTTAACATTTGCAGACGATACAGATTTTCTTAGTGCCCACAAAAACCGTTATGAAGCATCTCGTTACTTACAGCATCATATATTTCAACTAGAAATATGGTTAAGACAATGGAAGATAATGGTCAATAAGCAAAAATGCGTACATATAACATTCACATTGCGCCGGGAATCAAAAATCAAATAATTCCTCAACATTCGCATGTAAAATATCTCGGTAAACATCTGGATCGGCGATTAACGTGGAAATGCCACATAGAGGCAAAATTAACTCAAATGAAACTAAAATCCATTCGAATTCATTGGCTTATTGGAAGAAATTATGTCCTTAGTCTAGACTGCAAGCTTCTACTTTACAACTCTATCTAAAAGCCTATCTTGTGCTACGGTATTCAACTATGGAGCACTGCCTCGGCCTCTAATATCGACAAAATTCAAAGGCGCCAAAATAAACTTCTTCGAATAATTACAGCCGCTCCCTGGTATATTAAAAACTCAAACATCCATAAGGATCTTAATGTGCCATTAGTAAAAACTATGATTAGAAAATATGCAGTAAAATATTTAAAAAGACTTGAATAGCACCCAAATCCACTAGCTCGAATTATTTTAAATCATGGCGGCCACACTCGCTTTAGAAGAAGAAACACTGCAGCACTTATCCATTTAGATGAGCGATAATCACCTACATATGTATGTGAACGGAACCCGTTGAAGAAAATTTTTGTCTGGTACTGGCAGGACATAAATAAAGTATTAGGTTGAGATTTGTTTAATTATTGTTAGTTCATATTTATTATATGAAGATTCAATAAATAAATAATGAAAAAAAAAAATATTGTCTGATGCGGAAGAATCTGATGGTGAAAATTTTGAAGTACCCGCTGCATAAAATATGGATTTGAGGGAATTTGTTCATAATTTTGAAATGCCCGCTGCCGAGTTGTATGCTGCCCAAATTACTGCTGTCCTTAATGCTGATATTCCTGCTGCCAAGATTTTCGCCGCCAAAAACCCTGATGATCAAGAACATGCTGCTAGAGTCCCTGTTGCCCAAATTTTAAATACGCCAAATGGCAAAAATTCTATCGTTGAAGGTCCTGTTGGAGTTGGTGCACATGCTGTTAATGTACCATCTGCAGGCGCTTCAGTTTTTACTAATGCCTCAAACAACGTCCCCGATGCTGCTGTTCATCTTTCGAATACATCTGCCGAAGAGGAATTAAAAAAATTGGGAATCCGTCTAGAAACTCTGAAGTTACAGCAGCAAATACGATTGTTGGAGGAGGATGATCATCGTATCTCCAACGTCCGACGCATTGATCTGGCAGAGCTAGATGCGACCATACCATTATTCAACGGAGACGACCACTGCTTTAGTTGATGTACAACAGGATGAGTCTCTCGATGCATTCCAAATGGTAAATGTTGCCTTTATTAAACCTTATAAGCGCACTGAGGTAATGGATTTTTTTTTCTCTTTTTGACACGGGAAGCTCCATTAGTTGTGTAAAAGAATCGTTAATACCTTTTGCAATCGAAGAAGAAAAGAAATTGACGTGTTATCGCGGTGTTGGAAACAATAAAATCAGTATGGTCGGTCATATCGAATGTAAAATTTTTTTCGGAGGCCAAAGAGTATTACACAATTTTATTATGTTGCCAATGCGCTTATGACGCTTAATTTGTACAGAGATTCCCAAACAGTAGTTGAAGTCCCAACCTATGAAAATTAAATCAAATTATTTAGTTGCCTTTTAATATATGTAATAGCGAAAATGAAATTGTGAAAACTGAAGCATATAACAAATGTGTTCAGAGAACAGTAGAATATTCAAAAGAGAATGATACGAATGCTTCTGATTTAGAAGGTTGTAACAGTGATTGCGACAATTCTTTAGAAATTGTTGAGGATAATGAAGAATGTGGGGAGTTAATGCAAATATTGGGTGCAATTGAGATTGAGGATAAAATCGATGTTGACAGTAAATTAAATTCAGCAGAAGCTTTTTCTATAAAATCGGTCATACAGAAAAATTATTTGAATAATACAGTTAATAGTGTCAAATTAACAGATTATTGTATGAAGATCAGGTTGTTTAATGACACTCCAATATATAGTGGACCTCGACGTCTCTCATATCGTGAGAAGTATGAAGTAAAGGCTAAACTTGAGGAGCTATTACAAAAGAAGATAATTCGACCAAGTGAGTCTCCCTATGCTTCTCTAGTTAAAAGAAAAGATGGGCATTTGAGAACGATTACGATTACCGTTCGTTAAATAAAATTACTTTGCAAGCTAATTAAAGACTATTTAGGCAACTAAAGATTTTATTCGGCACTCGACCTTGAGAACAGTTTCCACCAAGTGCCTGTACATGAGGACTCAATTAAATATACGGCTTTTGTTACACCGTTAGGGCAATTTGAGTACTGTTACATGCCATTTGACCTCAAACACGCGGGAGCGTTACTTCAGCGTTTTATCAATATAATATTAAGAAAATTTATAGATGCAGGAAAAATCGTTGTTTATTTGAACGATATAAGTATAGCTACAGTGACGCTCGAAGAGCATTTACAAATTCTTACTGAAGTTTTACGCACACTAAAGGAGGCCGGTTTGAAGCTGAATTTAAAAAAGTGTAAATTCGCATATCGCGAAATGGATTATTTAGGTTATAGGGTAAACGAAGATGGCATACGCCCCAACAACGACTATATTAAAACAATTCAGAAATACCCGATGCCAACCGATCATGGAGAAGTAGAACGATGCTTAGGATTGTTTTCATTTTTTCGTCGGTTTGTTCCAGATTTTCCAGAGAATAGCAAGACCCTTAACCGGTTTAAGAAAAAAGAATTTTAATTGGACAGATGAATGTACAGACACTTTTCAAAATCTAAAATTAAAATTGGTGAACGCTCCAGTTTTAGCGGTATATAATCCCTCTAGTGAAACAGAGTTGCATACGGATGCCAGTTCAAAAGGTTTTGGTACAGTGCTTTTAGAAAACAGACAGACAAAAAGTTTCACCCAGTGGCTTACTATTCAAAATGGACTTAAACAACAGAATCAAGATATTACAGTTTTGAACTGGAAAATCTCGCTATTATATACGCCTTGAGGCGTTTCCGTGTATATTTTTAAGGAATCCCATTCACAATAGTCACCGACTGTAAATCGCTTACGCTGACTTTAAGTAAGAAATTGATAAATCCAAGAATAGCCAGATGGGCTTAAGAGTTAGAAAATTTTGATTATCGGATTCGACATCGGAGGGGCGAATTAATGGCACACGTTGATGCACTTAGTCGCGCACCAGTTGTTGCGGTTATCGATAATAATGATCTTGATTTGAATATACAAATTGCTCAGAATAGAGACGAGTCAATTCTAGCTATTCGAAGTAAGTTAGAAGAGGAAAATCTGGAAGGGTATGTACTAGAAAATGGGTTAGTTTTTCGGTGTGGTGTCCGTTAACGTAGACAGCTATACGTACCTGCCAAATTAGAAGATAGTGTAATGCGACTGATCCATGAAAAATATGGTCATGTAGGAATTGAGAAGTCTATGAATCAGATTCAAAAGTATTATTGGTTTATAAACATGAGAGACAAATTAACCAAATTCATAAAAAAAACTGTCTTAAGTGCATTTACTATTCGGGCCCCCATAGAAAGAATGAGAGAAATTTATACAATATTGAAAAAAACCCAATTCCCTTTGATACGTTACATATCGACCATTTTGGTCCCCTCCCATGGATAAAATCTAAACGAAAGCATATATTAGTAGTGGTAGATGCATTCACAAAATTTACAAAACTTTTTGCTGTGAAATCTACAGGGTCAAAAGAAGCATGCTGCGCATTACAAAAATATTTTCAAAACTACAGCCATCCGAGAAGAATTATAAGTGATCGAGGTATATGCATCACCTCAAATGAGGGGTGAAATAGTGGACGAAATGACTGAACATCTGCAAGATGCTTCTGCTGAAATTGTTGATTTAAATTAAATAAGAGAAAAGGCTTCAAAGCTATCGAAAAATCTCAATCGTACAATTTTAAGTATTTCAATGATCATCACAAACCTGCCAAGACTTTTAATGTGAGAGAATTGGTAGTTTTGAGAAACGTTGACACAACTACAGGTGTAAATAAAAAACTAATTGCGAAATATCGTGGACAGAATGTTATTCGGAAGCAATTGGGTAACGATCGATATTTAATAAGAGATGTAGATAATTCTCAAATCACACAAATGCCGTATAATGGCATTGTTGATCCTAGTCGTTTAAGAAAGTGGATGGAACTTAAAAATGTAGAAGATAGTTTTGCGGACTTTGAAGGCTACACAAGCAAATATGAAGATTATGAATTTTTGGAGGATGAATTCTTAGTAGATGAAAACAATCGAGGGGGATTGTATTGTCAGGTTGGCCGAGATTGTAGTGATCTGCGATTTGGCAACACTGATGCATTGCAACTGTTTGCATAAGTGCAGCCTAATGCATATCCCTGCAGATAACGAGACTAGTCCATACATGCATGTAATGAGTAGTCCATAAAGGAGTAGGAGTACTCCAAATATATGGGTAAAAAGTAGTCCATTTAACATTACGATGTCCTAGGTGGGGACCATATAACCCATTGAAGAAGTCACTAAACTACTCCTTGGAGTACTAAAGTGGGTCAGTTTTAAAAGTACTCCATGTTACTACAGTATGGTAGTTTAAACATTTTTCTTTATCATTTTTTACTAATCGCCTTTAATGGTGCTTACTGTAGTCTATTATTGCTATTATTAAATATATTTACTTGGTATTTTTAATTTTTTTTTTACCTTTTTTCCACAAATTTCACAAACTTTCACTTTTAAATAAACAATTAATAATGGACACCATCAGGGCTACCAATGTGTAATACTGTAAACTATAGAAAAGTATACATCATGCAGTTGTTGGCAGCACTGCATGTTAATTTCGTATAACATAGTCCATACTAAAGTACATTTGACCATGTTGTAAGTAGTACATTTAAGCCACATTGGACCACGTAGTCCAATATTATCTGTAGGGATATGTTTAACAAACAGATGTTTTGAAAAGTGCAACCAAATCAATGAACTCAATATCCGTCCCTTTTTGTTAAGTAAGTTCTCGAATAAGAAATAAAAAGCCACGTTTGTAAAAAAAAGTTGTAAAAACCTGATAAATAAATAATACATATATATCTGTTATACATACATTTAAATTTTTGGATCGCAAAATTATTTGAAAAAAAGAACGTGTTTACAAAAACGTCCAAAATGACGAGTGTTTAGCTTTGCATGTTTTGGTCGTTTAAGACAAATTTTTCAAACATATATCCCTTGTGAAAGTTTAGGCATAAAAATTAATAAACTTCTTTAACTTCACAGTCTAAATGGAGACCTGAATTTCCCAATTTATCTGGCCTTTTGATAAATGTTTTGTATTGATTATCCATTGTTTACCTTGCTGCAATTAACATGATGGTACTAGGTCTGTCTGCGTACACATATTTTGCGCAAAATGTTGCCAAATGTTGTCTACGTACTCCAAATCTCTTGACAGTTGGAAGTTAGAGAACTTGCAAAATGTTACTGGAGAAATTTCCGCTTGCAAGATTTTGCAAATAGTTTGAACAGCTGTTTGAATGAAATAGTTTTTGTGAAATGAAAATAAATTTTTAAATTTAACAATGGCAGAGATAACTAGTTAGAATTGTGTTGATTTTTAACGTTTATAATAAATTATAATAAACAAAACATTTTACTTCATGCTAGAAACATCCAAATATACAGTGCGACCGTGGCGTAAGTGGAGTGGAGATGGCAGAACCGATAGAACCAGCAGACCTTTGTGGGACAAACTTTGCAGTTGAAGAGGCGAGTATTTGGAATTGTGTTCCTGGTGAGCACTTCGAATCCAAATTATTTTTCTCCGTTGTCAAGCTGTTGGAGGGCACTGTATTGGGCATTTCATTCTTTTTTTCCATTGTAAGTCGGCACTATGTTGGGCAATGTAAGCAAAAGAAGTTTTGTAAAAAACCCGACAAATAAAACTAAAAACTAAGAAGAAATTTAATTTACCAAAATAATAACTGTGTAATAAACAAGTTTTTTAATTTACAACACTTTTTAAGCTTCACTTTAATTAATAATTTTTTAATTTACTTCGAGAATTCAATTTTGCGTACACATATGCTAAAATTCTTTTGCTTTATTATTTCAATTGTTTACACACCGATCAGCTGTTTTCTTGCCAAATTTCACTTGATACTGTCTGCGTACTTTTTGAGATTTTTTCAGCCGATAGAGTTATATTGGTCATACTCTCCCAAAAAAATTTACTGAGTATTTGCTACTGGAAAAGTACCCAGACAGACCTATTGACATTGTTGTTGCTAGTGCTACCAAGTTTTTAAAAGTTTTTGCACAACTTTTTGCAGTTTTTGTATGTGAGATGCCACGCCCGCTTTAAAATTTAGAAATATTTAGTGGGAAGGAAGAATGAGGGTAAGCGCACACTTTGCTGAACTTGCGAGTATGTACTAGCAAAGGTGCTTTTTCTTCGTTCTTCTTTGGATTTGGATGCATGTTTAATATGACAAACAACAAAAAAAGACTCAAACGAACACAGACATTTGTCAAAGCCAAATTTGCGCGTGAAGAATTGAAAATTTAAAAGACTTTGTTTTATCAAAGTAAACTTTTTATACCAGAAAAGTTAAGGTTAAATAGTAAATATTTCTTTGAGTTTTTTTCAGTAGATTCCTTTTATGTAGAACTTTATCGTTATTTGACCTTCTTATATATTATTCATAATTGGTGCACATTTTTCTTCTTAACAATTCCATATAAAAATCCCAGAAAAAGAAAAACAGTTAATTTTTCCAGGAATCCAGTAACGCATTCCCTAATGATGCCCTGTTGTCTGGGTTACTTAAAATTAAACAAGAAAGAAACCTTTTTTCATTATCTATGAAATTTTTTACTTTTTTGCACTTTGTCCCTGTAATGATAAAATGTGTCGTATCAAGAGCAAATGAACATATCCACATAGCCATGGATGAACTCACACATGTGTACACAGTTTAAGCTGAAAGTGCGCGACTAAAAGTCTTCGTTTTTGGTTCTTTGTTAGTTAGAAATTTAATCAACGGCTTGTTATGTGCTCATAAAGGCAATGGTACTTGTTTTTTATGCCGCAGTTGCTGCATGAAATGAAAGTATTGCTCCAACAAGCACAAGGAATGTGATACTCTTTTGTTGCAAGCTTGAACATTCTTGTTGATAGTTAGTCCCTGTCGTGCACACATACAAACACATTGTAGGTACCAGGAGAAAAGCACAAGAAAAGCAAAATTCATAAATTAACAAAAAAAAAAAAAAAATATACAAAACAAATGAGTATAACAACAAGAATAGGGATAAAACAAAAGATAATAGTCTGAGATACCTAACACTTGTGATATTGTCGATGCTGCCTCTCTGCTGCAGCATTCTTCATTCATGCATATTATTGTTGTTGTACGCGTGCACATGTGTGTTTTTTCTTTCTATCTTTTGTGGAGAGAGCAGAGATGTTAAAGTTGCTAAAATTTGTTACGATTTTTGCAATTTTTCTTATGCTGGTACTTTATCACACGTTTGTATTGTTGTAGTTGTTAATATTGCAATAGCACCCAATCAATAAATTCTATTCTCATGTAATTTTTTCATGCTAAGTGCGAGAGGGTGTGTGCGCCTTTTTCATTCATTTGGAAGTTGAGCAATACTTTTGAATGCAATATTCAAAAGTTGTAAGTCACACATCCATTCAAACTTTTTGCTTTATATGCAAAGCATCTGTTACGGATAAAGAAACATAAGTTTTTAAATTTCGCGTACACCAGCACTCCCGCATAAGCATATATTTTAAATAAAACACACAACATGGAATGAACACTTGCAACATACGAGGAAACAAATTCGCGCTTTCTTTCCTCTATAGCACAAACAGATATACACCAGAGCAGATATTTTAAACAATTGCACTACATTTAACAATTACGCTTTAAGCTTTCTCAAACAAACGCAAACAAAGTACAAACACGTGCTTGTATGCAAGTGCATACTTGTGAACTCTGCTGCGTTCCATGCATTTATGCATTTTCAATTTTCCAAAAAAATAATCAAAGTAGCCTTATTAAAGGTGCACTTTTGTTTCAAATTGTGTATTTAAACTTTTGATAAAAACACACTATAATAGAACTTACAGGCCGCTGCACTTATCTTAAAAGCTCTTTATACCAAAATATACATTTCCAATTTGTTGATTCCAAGTCAATACAATAATTTAAGTACATATTCTACAATTAGAATAGTTTATACAACCCCTGTAGGAAGTCAAACACATTTTTAAGTACAGTATTTATCGGATATAAGAACATCTCATATAAGAACAAAACGCTTTTAAGAACCATTTTCAAAAACACCATGTCTTTTTAGTGATTTTTCTAACAAAGAAGGTTTCATATAAGAAAAACGCTTATAAGAAAAAAACTGATTAAAGAAAATTTTTCGTAAACACCAAAACCACAAAATGTATAGAAAAAGAATATATATAAGAAACTTCCAACGGTAACACAGACTTTATGTAGTTTGCTTGGACAACGCTGTTTTCTGACAATTTTACAACAAGAACATAGTTTTTTTACTTTTAGTTTTAGATGAGCGAGCTGGTACTCATGAGAAGCTTTGTGTTTTTTGCCAATAAAAACAAAAGTAAACATTTTTAAATAAATACAAAACGGTATAAAAAGAAGCGAAATTGCAAAAACATCTAAAATAGTGAAAAACTCAAAAGACATAGAAAATAATTATTTAAAAGTTAGAAATGTTAACAAAAAAACAGACAGAAAACCAAAATATGAAAGTCTTATGGCTATAGCTACTTATATAAGAAATAAGTTTCTTATATAAAATAATTGTATATAAGAAAGAAACGCTTATAAGAAACTTTTTTCGTGGATTTTTTAAGTTTCTTATATCCGATAAATACTGTAACTTCAAACTGGTTTGATGATGATTTATTTTTCTCTTTTTTGTGCGTAAGGGTCCTCTAGGTACAAACACTTTATCATTTGTAATATTACGTGTTCAAAATTTTGCACACATATGCGTTAAGATATAGGGAATAATAATCCATAAAAAACTCAATTTTGAAATTTTTGCAGATAGGTTATTACGTCTTTAAGATGACGATATGTATGTTTACATATATATTTATAAAGAAATAATTATTTAAGCAAATTTTGCATCAAATTGCTTAAAATGATGATGTATAATAGTGCTGAAATAAATACGCTACATAATTTCTTGTATATAAACAGATTTGTACTGCTTCAATTTTTAATTATTTTAAATTATTTGAATATGTGTATACATTTTTTTTTTTTTTCTTTGACTTCAAGCATGCCAGTTTTACTTATTTTGCTTTTATTTGTGTTTTACGTGTGCCTCTACGCAACATTTTTGGTTGATATATGTATGCATGAGATTTAAACCAATTTGTAGTCATTTGAAAAATAGTTAGCTTATAGTTAGTGTTTTTTGCAACGGACTATTTTATTTACTACAGGGACGTTTTTTCGAAAACATATTTGCAAAATATCATTAAGAAAAAACAAAAACAACTTGCTTTATTGTTTTCACAAAAAATTTAGTTTTTTTATGCCGTGCACTTGACAGTTTATTATCAAAGTACAGTATTTTTCGTTTAGCTGCACATTCTTGCAAAATTCTTGCAGGTACGCAAAATATTCTGTTACGCAGTATTCACTTAGCAGCATAAATAATGCTAAATCATTGATACCCTCAACCGACAGTTCTTATATTTCAGGAGTGCGTCCTATATGATATCTAGATATTATTAATTTAAAAATTTGATTTAATTTAAAAAAAATAACGGCATCATGAACCAATCATCTGGGGATAAAAAAACTTAACTTGGAATAAATTTCAATACAGCAGTGAAATTAGTTTTCGAGCTTGCATTGAATTTCAGAGGGCTACTTAGTATGGGATCTAAGGTAAATTATGGACCGTATATCACAAAATTGCATGACATTTTTCAGGCCATATTAAGCTAAGTTGAAACAATTTTTACCGCAATATCTATATCTGCTACTGTTTTAGGCGCATTTAATTAATTTCCCAGAGTAGGCTTTATATGCGGCCTTTGGTAAATTATGGACCGATCTTCCCGAAATTTAACAGCAAAATTTCCAGTCGTATAAAACGAATCTGTGCAAATTCTTATATTATTCCATGCATTATTCCACCATTTATGTTAGTTTTTGTAACAAAATTATCATATTTTTAGGATGGTGGTTTCACATTTTGATTCACAACTCTGATCCTACTGAACCGATTTTTCTGGATTTCAATCCCAAACTGATTACACAGAAAAAAATATCAGTAGTTTTTTTTATCAATTAAAAAAAATGGTTTAAAATGTATTTAAATTTATTTAATATGATAATTGAATTAGTTTATTTTTATGTTGAAAGAAAATTAAAAATATAATTTTGGTTTAATTAACATTTTATTTGTTTGGAAATAAATTGTTAATTAAAATATAATTTAAATTAGTCTTGGGCTTATTCGTTCATTTAGGTGACTTTTCATTAGAGTTCATTTAAAAAAAGTGAACTAGTTCGTTCTTTTAGTTCAGTAGTTCACTTTTAGTCAGTCAGTCTTTTGAGCCAGCTGTATATTTCGTCAGTCAGTTCATTTAAGTCAGTTCATGTATGTAGTTTAAAGGTTCATTTACTTCAGTTGCTTGTTTTGATTTCTTATTCTGTTGTTGTTTATTTTTGTGTGTGTCAAGCTTTGAAAAAAATAATAAAAATTTAAATACTTAAAAAAACTTATTTAAATTTTTAATAAATATTTAAATATAATGTAATAAATATAAATTTTTAATAAAGTTCAAAAACACAATTGTGAATTTTTTAAAAAATTTCCTTTTCTTTGTTTTTCAACAAATAAATTTGACATTCCTCATTTTACAAAAACAAAATGCATAGTATTTTTCATGTTCTTTACCGAATTGATAGAAAAGAGACAACAATATTATTAGTTTCTATATGTTATAATATACTTATTTCTTTTACTCGTTGCCAGACTACTAAAATATGTTCATAATATAATCCGGGCTGCCATATTAAGAGATGTCTCGCCACATGTGGCAATTTTCAAACATTTTGACTACACTGCGATTTATAAAATATATGGCGATTTTTTTATTATTAAAAAGATTGCCGTGTGACGTGCTAAATTTCCAATTATTATTTTTGATAAATACACTTAAATTAGATAAGCTATTAATTTATTTTAAGACTCTAATACTATGTTTCCACTATCAGCTTGTTGTCAACTTGTTTTGAGCAAAACGTGTTAGAGTGCTTCCATTATGTAAAACTGGTTTTGGTTTTCGAAATCAATTTGGCATTAATGTTGTTTACAAACATGAAAGCAAAAAATATTTTTGTAAAATAATAAATATTTTCTTATTTGTTTTTTAATACACATTATACATATAATTTAATAAGTCTTGTTATTTTGGTAAATCTGTAATTTTTTTCGAAATTGTTAATCACCAATAATGGAGAACTCTGAGTTTTTTCATGGTTTTCGACATTTTTTGTAGCAAAACTAGTATTTATTTGAGTTTTTCGAACATGAAAACTGTATGGGAGAACAAGTAGCAGAGCACTTGTTTTGCTGCAATTTATTCACAATAGAGACATTTGTTTATAAAGCACTGACAAATAATGCACAATATAAATTTTTACTCCCAAAATATTTGCGATGACAAAAAATTGTCAGGTGAAAACGCTATGTTAATGCCGACAAAATCACCTCAACAATAAATTTCAGCATGTCCTACGGAAATCTTAAGAGGCCCATAGACACATACTGCTGACACCTACTGCCGATGAATCCTTCGTATACGTGTGTGATTGATATTTTACTACACACCTATCAATCATCATTTTAAAATAAATGTAATTTCGTGAAATTCAAGAGAACCCCTACTTTCTTCACACGTTTTTTTCTCAGAAACTATTTTAAATTTGTTTTAATTTAAATTGAAAGAAAAATATATCATAAAATTAATAATTTTTTTTATTGTTCATTGAACAACTGTCAGCAGTATGAGTTCATTTTGAAATCAAACCTATTTTGGTTTTTCATACTGCATTGTCTGTGTGACGCATACATAAATAAAAATTTCAAATTTACAAACACATGCTGATTGCATGAGCATGAGAAGTATGTGTCTATGTGACCCTTTATTAATAATACAAAAGATTTTATAAATTGCCGAAAAAATCGCAGCTAGACATCTCTAAGTATGGCAGCCTTGATTTTATTATGAAAATGTTTAAAGTTATCTGGCAATGAGTAAAAGAAACAATATAATGTTAAACATAGAGACACTAATACTATTGTTGTTTCTTTTCAATCAGTGCGGTAAAGAATAAGAAATCAAGTGGACAAGCAACTGAAGTACATGAACCTGTGAACTAAATGAATTGAACTAAATGAACCCTCTCAAAAGACTGCTGACGCAAAAGACAAAGTGACGAAAAGTGAACTGTTGAACTAAAAGGAACTGTCAGACTGAATGACAGTTCAACGTTCATCTGACTGACTAGTTCAATTGAACTAGTTCGTCCATGAACTACCCAACTCTAATTTAAATAACAAATAATCTTAATTGACTGAAAAACTTTACTTTAAGTGAGCGATAAAGTAAATTAAGGTTCACCCTTCCTGGTAGGTTAAAGTAAAGTTGTAATAATTGAGCACTTTTTATACGACTGATAAAATGCTACGTTTAGCTATCAGTAAGTTGTGAAAACGGGGCTTAGAATATCTCAAGGAGCCAGAATATATGTACTTTATAGGGCCATAGATGTATAATAAAAAAGTTTCACACGGAATGACAAACTTAGTTTACCCCCATTCACCACTAGTGGTTCTGCTTTTAGCAGAACATGTATGTTTTGAATGTTCCCTGCAAATAAAATTGGACCACCTGTAATGCAAGCATGGACCATGTCATTGTTAAAAAGTGTTTGTAGTGAGACGACATGTCTTCGTTTTTTAACGACATGCTTTCGTGTTTAAACGAGTTCAAAACTAATCGTCTTGAGTATACCATGGAGTAGTTTTAAAACTACTCCTTAGTGGTGCAATGGTGGGTTATATGGTCCTCTCCTAGGACATCGTAATGTTAAATAGACCAGGTTTTTTCCATACGCTTGGGTTACTTTTGGACAAGTCCTGGTCGCTTGTGGACTACTCTTTACACGCGTGTTTGGACTGGTCCTATTATTTGCAGGGTTTATATGTGCACACACAATCACAGCTGCTAGATCAAATGAATTTTTAATTCAGCCATTTGTGTTACCATATCAGCAAACTTAATTTGTTTGCCTTTCTTTTTCATAAAATAGCGATTGATTGTTTTTATGAGGCACTTAAAAAATTATTTTATGAAGCACTTAAAAATAATGTTTTGTATTAAAAATAAAAATTGTTGACCAAAAATCGGATGCTGTTAACCAAAATATGCACTTAAGCAAAATGCACGTACAAGATTTTTTTTCTAATAATATTTAGCCTTCATACACAATTATTTGTATTTCTTGCAGATAGGCAAGAAATGCAGTTAAGTGAAATGCAGCTAAACGAAAAATACTGTATTCCAAAAATGACTGATGATTAATTTATTTTTTACAAAGAGACAACAATGCTACCTGTACTACTGCTTTTTAATACTTAAAAGAGAAATTGTTAAAGTTGACTCTGAAAAATAAATAAACTACAAAAAAATCTACTGGTAAATTTTACAAAGTAAGGGCTCATTTATGCGCTATGTAACAAGACATACAGAGAAGCAGTAACGTAAGTTGAAAAATTTTACAAAAAAAAATCACATTTAAGGGCAGCGGTATTCGCTTACTACTTAAGCTGACCGTTGCATTCAAAAGTGTTTATATGCGCTGAAAAAGCGCTATCTTCAACAAAACATATTGTTTCAAATCGCAACTCGACCTATAAGATTCATGCCTTTCGTAAGCGAGAGGGTAGGCGAAACTATTACATTTGTCCCCAACAAACATGCTGCGTTTGAAGCTTATATTTTTATAGGGTTCCTAACTAAAGCGGCCCATACTTTTGCAAAAAACAATTTTCTTAAAAGATATAAGCAAAAGTTTCATTATTCCTGCTTTAATGTCCTAAACAATGTTTTTATTACTTCTAGAAAATTTATTTATTTATCTGTGTTACTTGACAATAAAACTAATATTTCTTACCGGCTACAATGCTTGAAAAAGTAACGGATTCTAAAGTATGTAGTATAATTAAAAAATAAAATATATTTAAAGTTATTTTAAGACACTAATGGCTAAAAAATCATTGATAGTTTAAACGCTGGTTTAGTTTAACTAAACTTGAATTTATATATAGTTTAAACTCAACAACTGTAAATCAGTGTGCCATGTATTATATGTGGTTAAAAAAATAACATGTGGTAGCACTACGATAAATCTTATCAAATTCATATGGTCTGTATTGGTAGTTTAAACGCCCAATTTTATGCGTTTAAAGATGGTTTATATGTGATTTATAGATTTGTTGGTTTAAACACATTTTAAACCAAAAAGAGAGTTTAACTTGCTCTGATTTTTTAGCCCTAAAGAGGTTATTCTGAATGGTTATAGGAACAGAGAAAGCAATATATAAAACTTACTTAGTTCAGAGCCAAAAGTATTGAATCCTAAGGTTGATATAATTTCTGAATGGCTCAATTTTACGAAGTAGGAGCTCTGAAACAACTTCACCATTCAACAAATTTGGCCAAAAAAGGGGCTTAAACGTATGAAAGATCGGCTATACAAGTTGTTTAATTCGAATTTTTTGTTTATGTTATTAAAAAAAGTAAAACAAAGCATTCAATGCCAATATTTTGTTAAAAAGGATGACTATATAATGACTTTGACAAGCACTTTTAATCTTTACTTTATGAAATTGTGATTTAAGCATACACGCAGAGAAAAAATATGGTTGGGCATGGTTACGGCAACATCACTATGTTTAATGTAACAATATATTGTTGTCCTACACAAATAATTGTTGTTTTTTTTTATATCAACAATATTATAGTTACTGTAAACATATCAATGTTTATCGCCATTATAAAATTGAGTATTGTTGACCGAAAATAATTATTTTTCTAACAACTAAATTATGATAACTTTCAAAACATATTATATTACACACAACCATATCATGATATTTAATAGCCATGACATGATAACTTGCTATACATTTATCCTATTATGTTAAAGATGCAATAAAACTATTTTTACTCTAATAATATTATGCTAGCGCCATTTGCAAAATAGTTTTGAATCAGTTGTGTCGTTTGTTTTATATGTGAGCGGTTAAACAAGATAAATTACTATAAAAAATAATAAATTTAAAGAAATTAAAATAATAAAAATATTAGCGGAGTTCAGTATTAGTGATTTAATAGTGCAAAATATCGTAGTAAAATCTAACATAAAAACACACAGAATTTCGTTTTATTTTTAAAATATCGGAGTAAAATCCAACAACAAAACACGCAGAGATTTCCTTTTATTTTATCAAAGTGTTACAATATTTTGCATTTACTCTTTTGCAAGCCAAATATTGAACCCGCTATTTTATTCATATCAAGACAAATTGTAAAGAGTCACAAAATAAAAAATTGATACATTAAAATGTTAGTTTATTTTGTATGGTATAGTTATTAAAGGTCCTGTATCATAATATGATTGCTTCTAAATTTATAATGATTAACAACATGATGATAATATGATTACTTCTTAGCTTATTATGATAAACATGATAATAATATGATTTATTTCTTAACTTATTATGATTAACATGACAATAATATGATTCCTTCTTAACATATTATGATTAACAGAATAATAATATGATTAAGGGAAAAATATTATGATGTAATATTACGAATATATTTAGCCATAATATTATTCAATAACAACCTTAATATGGTGACTAAAATCATGAATCTTATCATAATATGTTGCTCTTAGAATATGTTTACCACAACCATGTTTTTTCTTTCAATATTCATTATTTTATCACGATTTGCTACTTTATAGACCTAAAATATCGTTGGCTTAATATGCAAACCTGCTAAATCCACATTTTAAGAAAATTTAGATTTTGATGCCGTGTGGTAGAGATAGAAACGCCTCGTACACCAGCATGTAGGTTTTATTTAATTTGAGTCTTGAAGTCTTTAAAACCAAATATGAAATATAAAAAGTTGTTTGTCTCTCCTGTAAAATGTTCTGAAAGGGAGTTAGGAGGTTTGTATATTAAGCCGACTATTTTGTATTACATAAAAGATACGTTTAAGTGTGGACTAACTTTTGGGAATTAATTGTGAATAACTATATAATCGAATAAAAATAATTACGTTTGAAATTTTGAGAAAAGTTATGGAAATATGTAAAACAGAGCACATATATGTACAGATGGGATTGTACCGGGTATTTACCTGATATCTTGATATATAACGGGTAAATACCAGGTATATTCTTTTTTTTGGAGATTTATTTGCAAGCAAAGAAAACACATGGTTGAGGTAAACATATTCTAAGAGCAACATATTATGATAAGATTCATGATTGTAGTCACCATATTAAGGTTATTATTGAATCATATTATGGCTAAATATATTCGTAATTTTTCATATTTTTAGTTAGGCTAAAGTTCATCAAATTTAATTTTTCATTACATTATTTTTATGAAGAAAGGAATTTTACAACATGAAATTAATTAAAATTTATTGATAATTTTTCATTCTTGACTGAAGCTGGGCTCGAACCCAGGCGTTTTTACGGACAGGTTACCCTTGCATGTTTCGATTGCAACCACTCAATCTCTTCAGAGGGGTTTGCCGTTTAACACTCGCAGCCATCGACGACTGCTGACGTCAATAGTCAAACATCAATCCTTAAACCACATTGTATTTAACCTTTGGAAGATCGAAATTTGCTTTGAATGATTATCCGTTTTAATTTATTTTACATGTTTTTTCCTTACTTCTGTTATTACTGGGTTCGAGCCCAGCTTCAGTCAAGAATAAAAAATTATCAATAAATTTTAATTAATTTCATGTTGTAAAATTCCTTTCTTCATATAAAAAATTTAATGAAAAATTAAATTTGATGAACTTTAGCCAAATTAAAAGTTCAACAAAGTAACCACAATACTAATTATATTACATCATAATATTTTTCCCTTAATCATATTATTGTCATGTTAATCATAATAAGTTAAGAAGCAATCATATCATTATCATGTTAATCATAATAAGTTAAGAAATAAATAATAATATTGTCCTGTTTATCATAATAAGCTAAGAAGTAATCATATTATCATCATGTTGTTAATCATAATAAATTTAGAAGCAATCATATTATGATACAGGTCCTTTAATAACTGTCATAACAATACAAAATAAATTAAAATTTTTATGTATCGATTTTTTATTTTGTGACTCTTTACAATTTTTCTTGATATAAATAAAATAGCGGAGTTCAATATTTGCCTTGCAAAAGAGTAAATGCAAAACATCGTAACACTTTGATAAAATAAAAGGAAATCTCTGCGTGTTTTGTTGTTGGATTTTACTCCGATATTTTAAAAATAACACGAAATTCTGTGTGTTTTTATGTTGGATTTTACTATGATATTTTGCACTATTACATCACTAATACTGAACTCCGCTAATATTTTTATTATTTTAATTTCTTTAAATTTATTATTTTTTATAGTAATTTATCTTGTTTAACCGCTCACATATAAAACAAACGACACAACTGATTCAAAACTATTTTGCAAATGGCGCTAGCATAATATTATTAGAGAAAAATAGTTTTATTGCATCTTTAACATAATAGGATAAATGTATAGCAAGTTATCATGTCATGGCTATTAAATATCATGATATGGTTGTGTGTAATATAATATGTTTTGAAAGTTATCATAATTTAGTTGTTAGAAAAATAATTATCTTCGGTCAACAATACTCAAATTTATAATGGCCATAAACATTGATATGTTTACAGTAACTATAATATTGTTGATATTAAAAAAATTACAATTATTTGTGTACGACAACAATATATTGTTCCATGAAACATAGTGTTGTTTCCGTAACCATGCCCAACCATATTTTTTCTCTGCGTGTAGGTATTTATAAAACACAAACTTATATGGCAATCATAAACTGTCAATAAAATTTATTTCATTTTAAATTACTTTTCGTTTTTTAAAAACGTCATAAAATACGCTGTAATAGAAATTGCTACTTTTTTTAGACAAGCTGGGCACTTGTCGTTTTAACCTAATTCGGGTACGCTGAATCCAGTGGTGCTAGCCATTTTTTCAAGGTTAGCACAACATACATATGTTCGCGTAACTCAAAAACGCTTTAGCTTATTGAAGAAACTAAAAAAACGAAATTCCGCAATGAAATTAAACCTTTTTCTAATATGCGCAGTCGTTTGAGAAACATAATAAGGGTCTTCATGATATTGCTTAAAATTACCATTTGTGCAAATGGGTAAACTTGCGAGACTCGTTTCATGAAGATCCTTTTTCATTTTTGTGTATTTTTAAACAATTAATGTCATTTCAATCAGAAACGTCAATAAAAAATATATTAAAAAAAAATAATTAAAAATATAATAAAAAACTTGAAATTTGTAAATTATAAATGAAATTTGTTTTTAAAAATGCATAAAGAAAGCCAAAAGACTAATATGCTTATATTATTACAAGAATTTATGTTTGTGATTTATTTACACTTGAAGTTTTCATTGAAAACGGCGGTAAGCATTAAAAAAATTTGTCTGTATAAATGCACAATTGAACAGCGCAAGTTTACGAGTCAAAATTGTTGGGCAAATTTAAGCAGTTTGTGTAAATGAATTCTCATACAATTTTTGACAGTTCATTTACGAGGGTGTAAGAATGCACAGTTTGCACAGTTTACGAGACTTATAAACGATATCATAAGGACCCTTAATATTTTTTAGCAAATTTTTTCCAGACGTATAAAGGATTAAAATCTGTTGGCAACTTTTGATTTAATTCGCAAAAGCCGAACAATTTTAATTAATTTAAATTTCATAAAACGCAACACTTTTATGGGTGCCCTCCTAAGAAGTAGAGATAAGGGGCAAGTCCTGTGCATCACATATGATGCACAGCAAGTTGCTTTCATACGCTTGTGCATTACATGTGATTCACACGCAGAGAAAAAATATGGTTGGGCATGGTTACGGCAACAACACTATGTTTAATGTAACAATATATTGTTGTCGTACACAAATAATTGTTATTTTTATTTAATATCAACAATATTATAGTTTCTGTAAACATATCAATGTTTATCGCAATTATAAATTTGAGTATTGTTGACCGAAAAATAATTATTTTTCTAACAACTTAATTATGATAACTTTCTAAACATATTATATTTCTCACAACCATATCATGATATTTAATAGCCATAACATGATAACTTTCTATACATTTATCATATTATGTTAAAGATGCAATCAAACTATTTTTACTCTAATCATATTATGTTAGCGCCATTTGTAAAATAATTTTGAAGAAGTTGTGTCGTTTTTTTTATTTGTGATCGGTTAAGCAATTAAAAGATAAAATTCCATAAAAAAATAAGTTTAAAGAAATTAAAAAATTAAAATATTAGCGGAGTTCATTCAAGTATTAGTGATGTAATAGTGCAAATGCAAAATATCATTGTTCAGGAAAGCCGGAAAACCATTCGAGATCAAACTATGGGCTAGGTATTGCACATTTTACACTTTGTCATTACGCTAAAAAATCGGAATTGATCCATCTTTTTTCAAAAAAATGTAAAGAGTGTTCAAAATTAGGCAATATGGCATCAACATCTTAAAATCGAAAAAATGGACACACGCGGTTGCCCATGAAAACCACAGATTTTTCATTTGCTCTTTTTCAAGCCTTATATTGAACTCCGCTATTTGATTAACATTAAGAAAAATTGTAAAAAGCCACAAAATAAAAAATCGATTCAAAAATATTTAAATTTATTTTGTATTTTTATGACAGCTATGAAAGGTGCTGTATCATAATATGATTGCTTCTAAATTTATTATGATTAACATGATGATAATATGATTACTTCTTAGCTTATTATGATTAACATGACAATAATATGATTAAATTCTTAGCTTATTATGATTAACATGACAATAATTTGATTACTTCTTAACTTAGTATGATTAACAGAATAATAATATGATTAAGGGAAATATATTATGATGTAATAGTACGAGTATATTTAGTCATAATATGATTAAATAATAATCTTAATATGGTGGCTACAATCATAATTCTTATCATAATATGTTGCTCTTAGAATATGTTTACCACAACCATGTTTTTTCTTTGCGTGCACAAATGGCATTTTTTTTCAAGGTTTTTACTTTAATGGACGTGAGAGAAATAATGAATTTAATAAACTAAACGTGTGAAGATGGCATTATTTTATATTGTGTCAAGTCCCCACATGCCTGACTTTTCTACTTTAGAAGTTATATGGAAATAAAGAGCACGTTTTTTTAAAAACGAAAAAATAGTAAATCCACTTTTATTTATTAAAAACTACCACTAGAAGTCTTTCCTCATTCAATAAATCCTCGACTACTGACGCAACAACGGTTATGGAATTTTTTCAGATGATCCCTTACCACAATATATCGAGAAATTCCAAACATAGCCATTCATCTCGCACAGTTTAAATATTTTAATGCCATATTTATGAGCTTTTCCAGGATTATATTGTTTGAATAGGAGTCTTCACAGAAAAAAATAAAAATTGATTTCAATTAAAAAATTTGTGATATTAATTAAAAAATTAATTAAATTTGCACCAGTAAACAAATTAATAGTATCAATTAAACGAGTTAATAGTATTAATTAAACGTTTAATTAACTTGATTAAATGTTTAATTCACTTGATTAAATTTTTAATTAAAACTGATTTTATTTTTGATTAATGCTTTAAATGGTGAACAATTTTGGAGAATTTTTTCCGTGTTCCTTTGTGTGAAATCATTGTTATTGGTTTTTTTTAGTAAATTATGTAAATCATATGTGATGCACAGAACGTCTGGTTAAAAACTATGATAAAAAAATGTCTGTGCATCACATATGATTCACACTTTTTTTTTAAAGAAAAACAGTTTCTACATTACTTTAATTACATAATATAATTAAAGAAACAACAAGCAGTGCATAAAACCCGTTTTAAACAAAATTAAAACTTTGGACGTACGGCATAAATTTTTTTTTGTATGGGGACAGGCAAAGGGCTAGAGAAAATGTTAAGGTCAAAAATTAATTGAGGTCGGTCGTACATTTTATCCCACCAGGGGCGACTCCTGGGCATTTATAGGACTTGCATTTCAATATATTTCTAGTCTGTATTAAACATTTTGTATGGGAGCCCCCTTAAGGAATAGAGATAGCGGGTAGGTTTGCAAGAAATAAATGATTGAGATGAAAAATAAAGTGGGGTTGGTAATACATTTGATCCATTTAGGAGCATCCTACGCAATGTATCAGCTAAATTTAAGAATTTCCACCATACAAATATGGCGGTTTAATACAATTCTTAAATTTGTCCCCTGCCGCGCGTAGGATACCCCTAGATGGGTCAAATGTATAACCAACCCAACTTTATTTTTCATCTCAATCATTTATGTATGGCTTGTTTTGTTTGCAATTTCGTTTTTTATACGTCTGGAAAAAATTCTTCAAAAATTTTCACCAAGACGCCGAGTTTTTTTTCTATTTTCTTTTAAAGTAGTTTCTACGAAACTCTTTTCACATTTATATTTACATTTTTTTCAAGCATTTTTTCAACTCCGTTTTCTTCCCTACACCTCTTGCTAACAAACAAAAAGTTGCATGCGAAAGTTGCGGCAAGTTGCGACGTTAATTGCATAATGTAAATATGGTCCAATTTAAGCATTAATCAAAAATAAAATCGGTTTTAATTAAAAATTTAATCAAGTGAATTAAATGTTTAATCAAGTGAATTAAACGATTAATTGATACTATTAATTTGTTTACTGGTGCAAATTTAATTAATTTTTTTTAATAATAGCACAAATTTTTTAATTGAAATACCTAGATTTTTTTTTGTGCAGCTGCATTTTCTAATTTTTTATGAATTTTTAAAAACAAAAGTTTCGAAATTTTGATACAAAAAAAATAAGGTTCTTAACCCATTTACGCCCGCTGTGCCAATTTGGGAACACTTCAATATTGGTGCCATACGACAAAGTTTTTGACATTATTCAATATATATTTGCATTATTTATCAACTGAAAGTTCAGACGTTATGTATAACATCAAAAAATTTTATTGCATTAAGTGATTTTGTGGCATAGATCTTATAATTTTCACAATAAAGGGACCTAAGGAGGTGGGTTTGGTTTTCTGAGTATTATTTTTTATGCAAAGTGAAAATCGCCATAGTTATATATTTTTTAATAAATCCAGTAAATAACAAAATATTACCAAGTGTTTTCAATCTGATAACTTTAATTAATATGATTTTATAGCACTTGAAATATTGATGTGCCAATTTTGGTACAACGGGCACAAGTGCACTAAATCTTAAGCTAAGAACCCACTATCGGCTTAAATCGTCTCAGACTGGATTTTTATCGTGCTATATCGGCGCACATATAAAAACATTGCACAATTTATTCTCGGGTGATCCCATTATCGTCGCACATTGTGACAATTTTTTTCGGTTCATATCGGCCAAAACTCAATTGCGATAATAATCTGTACATTGTGGTAACACTATCGTGCTATTTGGGGAAATTAAATTATATGTTTTTGTTGATTTGCTTGTTGGCAGACATAATTTTACTTAAGAATATTCAATTATCTTTCCTATCAATTTTAAATTATATATTAATATACTATATTAAAAGAATTTTATTGAAACTTCTGCACTTCGTCAGCTCATTACTGGTTTTACCTACCGACCATTTTTAAAAAAAATGAGTTAGGTATGAGGAATATATTTTTTTAATACCCTCTTTCTAAATCAAAAACCTGTTTCGCGAAAATTTTTATGGTTTCTGAGATATAAAGCATTAATTTAGCTGCATATCAACTGTTTCAAAATTTTTTAAGTACCGTTTTGCTCTACAAGCCATTGTCTGGCGATTGCAGCAAATTCTTCATACAAAAACGTACAATATAAATTTTACTGTTGCTTTGCTACATTGCCGTAAGAAAAAAAAAGTAGTTAAAGCAAAAGCAAAGTAAAATGACAACAAGAAAATAAATTTGTGAAAAATAGTTTTATAATGGACCCAACCAAGTGTACGGTTTGCTATTATTTGTGTTTTTAGCCTACCTAAGGGAAATGCTTTAAAATTTTACTGCAAACGAAAGTTAAATATGTGTAATCTTACAGCAACCATTATTATGTCATATATACCAACTTTTACTTATTGTGCCTTTTTTACGGAAGCTCATAGTGGTCGGAGTGCTTAATTTAAAATTAAATTAAAATTTTAAATGAATTAATAAAAGATTGTCCACTTATTAAAACTTTGACATTATGGAGCGGTTCTTGCGTACCTCAAAATAAAAATCAAAATAACGCAACCGCAATCAAAATGTTCTTTAAACAAAATAATATTAATGCCGTAATACAAAAGTCTTCAGAACCAGAACATTCTTTAATTCAAGAAGTGGACTGTGTCCATGGTGTTATTGACCGGTACTTAAAGAATATTGAAATTCATAGCCCTCTTCATTTACTAAATTTGCTTAAAACAATGCCAAATAATAAAACAAAGCTTAAAGTTAAGGAAATGCTTCCGGAAAATTTTCGCACATACTCGTTGGAAGCAAATAAAATGGACTTTCGAAAAGTCCCTTTTGCTAAAATTAAAGTACTTATTTACAGTTAAAATAATGATTTATGTATATATTATAAAACTTCTACCAAAGAGGAAAAATATAAAAATGCAATTATGGTTAAGTCTGCATCAAAAAATTGTTTGAAAACTCCTGAGAATTTGTTGACGAATGTTTTGAAAATATCGAAAGCATCATTTATTTCCAGCGATAAAACTAGAGACATAAAAGACTTGCTTATATTTCTTCCACGTGTTAATAAAGCTTATTATAAAAATTTACTCAATATTAAGTTTTAAATTTTCTTTTTACTTTTGCATTATTTCAGTTGTTTAATTTGTGGCGTTTTATGTAACTTTTCATAACAGTAGAACTGTTTTTTCTGTTTTTGTAAAGTAAAATCAAATAGAAAAACTATAAAAAAAATTCATCTCAACAACAAGTTACTCAATACGCAGCAATAAGTATACGTATGCAGCACAAAAAGCCACTTTTTTAATTTTTTTAGAAAAGTGGCGTATGCGGCACTAAACAATATTTTTCATTTTCAAAAAAATACTATTAAATTCTAACTTTATTCATGAAAGTGCGCAAAAATTTGCATTTTTCTTCAAAACATATACCAGAAGCAGTGGTAAAAATATAAAAAAATTCTATCGGGTACAATTTGAGAAATCTTCATGTAAATCTTCTTTGTCGTTTTTCTCCACTCCGACTTTTTGGCATATGCGCCAAACCAATTCTGAGCTGACGACTTGTTCTTTCTTTTTTGTAATTGTTGTTTTGTAAATAAGTAGATGTTTACAAACCAGGGATAGCAACATCGATACAACTGCAATGTTTTGTTTAAAGCGAATTGTTTTCTTTCATTTAAAAGTACAAATGTACTATTTTGCCTTTTAATACATAAATAATAGATAAAGCAAATGCAATTTTGGTACAATTAAGATCAAAAAAGAAAATTTTTAGAAGCCAGTTCGTTCAATTTAAAAATTTCGTTTTCCATCCCTTGTATTGGCGCTGATTGGCGACTGTGATCGGCACATATTAAACAATTTGATTGCTCCACATTGTGCAAAAGAGTGTTCACATTATCGGCGCATCAAAATTAATTTTGATGGTCCACAGTCAGCACCGTTCACACTATCGGCACATGAAATACGACAAAAATTGGTACATTGCCCCGATAGTGGGATCTTAGCTTTAGAATTCTGCAAACTGACAACAATAACAAAACAACACATTGAATCATTTTAAAATTCCATGCATGTATGAAGCAATGTAAATGCGTTGTCAACGACTTGTTGTTAAGTGTTTTTGCTATTAGAAAAAATAACGGTAATTAAAAAAACAACGAATTATCAGGGGCCTAATTCTGGCAGTCGTGATCGAGTACTTTCTCGATTCGAAAGCAATTTAATATCTAATTATATCAGTCAATACTGAACGAATCGGAATTATTTTTTCGGTGTTGTAAAGCATTAATTTGAGATTCACAATACTGAAAAAATTATTTCGATTCATTCAAGTAGTGCCATTCAAGTAGTGCCCTCTTCCAACAGTAAAAGAGATGATGAAGAAGTCCAGAAGTGAGTTTGATTTCAGATTCGATAAAAATAATGAGATACTGCTTGTCCGCTGGAAGGACAACAGTATTTGCACAATGGCAACAAACCATGACTCATTTGATCCGGTAGGAACCATCAAAAGATGGAACTCAGAAAAAAGCAAAAGACTGACATGCAAATTCCATATCTGTCTCAAAACTATAATAAGGGCATGGGGGGAGTTGATGAGATGGACCAGTCTATTTCAGTTTATAGAATCGGTATACATGGACAAAATTAGTGGTGGGTTTTATTCACATTTATGATTGATATGGCTATATCAAATGCATGGCGGTAACATGTAGAATCTAGAGAAAATGGCATGGATCAATTACTATTCCGAAGAAATATAGCTAGATTCTATTTAACCCAATTGCCCTAAAAATACTCTGCCCGCCCAACATCATCAAGTATTTGTGGTTTACGACTAGACGGAACTGATCACGTGCCCGAGAAACTCCCAAATCGTGTGCGCTGTGTTGTTTGCCACAACAGAAGTCGTTGGAGCTGCAAAAAATGCAAAAAAATGTTGTTTTAAAAATTTTCACAGATAAGTGACCATTGTGCCAATTTGGGTACACCCTTTTAATTTCCAAAAAAAATATATTTTTTAATTATTTTTTGTTTATTTGTAAAGGATTTAATAATAAAATAAAAAAAATTTGATTTTATTTCCGGTGGTTTTTGTTTGGGCTTTAATGGGTTAAACGACAGCGTATTTTAGAATTGGTTTTTTTAGTTTTTTCAATAAGCTAAAGCGTTTTTGAGTTACGCGAATATATGTTGCGCAACCTCCTTCATTTTCGAAATAATGGTATATCTCGAAAACAAGAGCTAACCTAAAAAAACGGTTAGCACCATTGGATGCAGTGTACCCGAATTATTTATAACGCCATGTGCCCCGGTTGTCTATTTTTTAAACTATAGCTATAGCGCAGTGATATCAAAAGCTTGTTAAATTGTACTAAAACTACAATAAACCGGAGAATATTGATTTCAAATTGTTAAGAAGGTACACTCATAAAATTATTACAGTAACTGATTGTAGGTTATTAAATTCGTTTTCGGTACTGTTAAAATTGAATAAAAATATAGTTATTTTACGAATAAATTTATTTTTCAACATTTATGTTTGTTATTAAAAAAACAAACTACCAAAAAATAATGTTTTCCGTATTTTTTTTTTGTTAATTTGTTTGATTTTTATCGGTTAAAATATATTTTTTAAAAGTAAAAACTATTCAATTTTAACGAATATGATGTTCAATAAATAAAAAACTTAGAAATTACTGAAAAAATCATTTGTTTTAAATGAAATGTAAATGATCCGTTTTTTAAATGAATTTTAATTTGTTTCAAATGAATTTTCGTTTGAATTTAACTACATAATATTTTGAGTGTATGTGTTTATAAGTGAAGCAAATATTGATTAAATTAAACAATACATTTTTATCAAAGTTGGTACAAAATTTTATACCCACCCTTTGGGTAAATACCAGGGTATTTACCAATTCATATCCAATTTTCCCTATTTACCGGGTATTTAACAATTCGGTATTTACCACTTTCCCATCTATACCAATGTTCGAAAAGAAAAGTAAGTAAGAAAAAATAATAATAATCGCATAAATAAAAAAAGTTATAAACTATTTAAACCATATACATATGTACATACTGAACGCATTCTTCGCCATGCTGTTTGTATATATTTCGAATCTGAACCTAAGTCGACTTAGCCATATCCGTTTGCCTGACTGTCCGTCTGTTGAAAACATGCTAATTTTCGAAAGACTCAAAAGAAAAGAAAAATCTTGGTGTCAAATTCTTTCTAGTTCTCCCTCATAAACATCAATTTAATACGTGATGGAAAATTGCAAGATTTATATGGTACTGACCACCAAACAAAAGATTACTTTTTCAACATTTTGGTACTTTTTTCAAACATACTTTTTTTGTTTTTTTTTTGGAAAATAAACTTAAAATAAAAAATTTAAATACCTTATTTTTTTTTTTTTTTGCTCATATCTCAGCCATTTATGAACCGAGCTGGCTTAACATTAACAGCAAAATTCTGAAGAAGATATCTGACATTAAAATATACCAACAAGCATACATATATTCTTTTGATAAGAATACATTTTGTGTAGGCAATGTTTTCAAGAGGGCTGTGGAGTCGGAGTTGTAGAGGCGGAGTTGAGTCCTTGTACCGGAGTCGGACTCGAAGGACCCACAAAAAATTCGCCAAATTTCCAAAATCAAAATACATACTTCGAAATTAGCGATGCAATATATAAAATAATGATTCGAAAATTTTACTGAATCCTTTTCTTGCTATTTTATTAACTATTTAAAAGGTACTGCATTAAAAACGAGTTTAAAGTCAAATAAGGACCAGTCTCATATATATTTAGCATTAAGGTTAGATTAGGAGTCGCAGTTGGTATTTCAGCGGTTGGAGCCGCAGTTAGTACTTTTTGTTGACGACTCCATAGCCCTGGTTGTCAATGTTTAAAAATATCTACGCTTTATTATAAAAAAAGAAGCATAACAAGAGAAAAGAGTACTAAAACGGACGGGGGTACCGTGATATTTTTTAAAGGAAAAAGTACTGAAAATAGTACCATAGTACTGAATTTTCCATCACTGATACGCCCAATAATATTTCTGAAACAAATCATAATACTTCCTTTACAAAGACTTTATAGGTTTTTGTAAATCTGCAAACAGCAAGAGCTTTAATTCCCAAATTAGGTACAAGCACTTTAGTTACCAAAACACAACATTCAACAAAATGTTTGCAGTTTTGGACAAGTGGGATCGACGTCAAGTTGATTTATTTACATACATCTAAAGAACGGTATTTATATAACTGTCTGCAATTATTGCACCATCGTGGAGGGTGTATAAGATTCGGCATAACCGAATAAAGCACTCATATTTGTTATTTTTTAATCTTTGCTAAAAAATCTTTGGTTTAAATAAAACCGTAAATTGAAAATTTAGCAAAACTTGTCGTTCAGATTAATAACCATAGACAATCTTCAATAAAAGCTAATTTACAAAATATCTTTAATCAATTTTGTGTCATCATGTGTTGTTGCTGTGGCCCTATGTTCTACCAGAAACTAAAATACTAAATATATGAACATATTAAGAGTAATGAATTCCCTTATTTAATCGTCTAACTTGCACAGAAAGGAACGCAAGTATTTAGATATCTGACACAGGTTGCGATAGATAAACATATGTTTTATTAAATTTGTCAAGTCAAAATTAAAAGATTTTAGGTAAAAAGACAGTAAAGTTATTGATATCATACTGCTTATGAAGGAATTTACACTGAAATAATAAACTTTAAATGTCGTTTCTTTGATAACAGGTAAATCCCATATGTGTAGTGTTAGAGGATAAGAAATAACTAAAAAAGTAATGTTTTAAAATAATAATAATACAATTTTTTAAAATATCTTTGATCACAGAGAAACTCAGTTTTGTTTATTTATGTAATTGGTGTTCGATTCCTACCGAAATAAAACACATTATTCATATATGTCGTTTCAGGGTGCTTCATTCCATCCAATTAACATTAATAATGCATGCAAATGATTTTTTCTAGAATATTGTGTTAAACAGCAATATGAATATCCGTTTAACTAGAATCAAGTAAAATGGAGTTGCTGTAGCAGTTTGACTTTCTCTTAATTCAGCAGCGCAATGGTTATGGTGAATGTCACCACATATATTTACAATACACGAATACTTTGGCTGTTTTTAATAAACATTCAGATCGAAGCAGCTCGCTTTACAATAAATATAAAAAGGACTTCAGACGGAAAACTTACACATACACACGAACGTATAAATAAGTGTATAAATTTAATGTCTTAACCATAATTGCAGAACATTATTATTGTTCGTCAGCCATGATGGGCGTTAAAACCTTGTGTGACTTGTGGAAATTTGCCAGATGAATGGAAAAAAATACTTTGTGAGATTTTTTTTGGCAATTTTGCAGGATTTTGGTCGTTTAAGCCAACAAACATACTTTGCTTCATCCACATTTAATAGCACAATAGTCGTACATAGCAACACTTAAAGAAATCTCAAGAGAAATTATTTTGTGTAATCTTAAGTGAACTCACAAAATTTAATGTTAAAATAAACGTTTAGAATAATTTACAGTTTTAAATATCGTTTACTTAAAAAAACTCCTTTTTTCTCAGTGTATTTATCTCACATGCAACATACCTACAAACGTTTTCACAGGAATGTAGAAAAGAGTTGCACATATTACTACCAAAAATATGCAATACAAAAATTTAGTATTTTTTTTTTTTTTTTTTTTTTGTGTGGATTCCATAAATAGATTATTCGAATTGTACAGAAGTCAATATATGCTACAATATTTTGAATATGTATGTGAATATGTGTGTTTGCTGAAGCGAATAAGTTTATTTGTGTATGTGAAAATGTTTTGAAACAAAACTCCCAAGGGACATGTCCGAAAAATGTCGCGTCTATTGTTACGATTGGAAATAAACTGCAGTGAAATCAATAAAAAAATTAGTTTACATTCAAATGTGAATTGAACTGCAATGCCAATTTGGTACAATTTGTATTTTGTTACTTACTCAACGACCCCACCATTAGTGTTGGTTGATTTTTTTTTCTTGCCTCTTACATGGATTTAGAGTTTCTGTGTGGCAAAAGTTATTTATTAAGACATAAGAGAAAAATCTAGAGGAAGACTACAATATGCAAATGTCGTGCAATTTTCTAAATCTTTAATTAAAGAGAAGAACATAAAAAAGGGGAAAATTTTTTTTAAGTTATCGTTGTTTTTATAGTTTTTATAGTCAGGTGGGGTGCTAAAGCTTGTAACGCATAAAGGTATTAGGCCTTCACCCATCTTTTATTTACTTATTGATTGTATACAAAAGCCGAAACGAAATTATAATTCAGCTTAAACGGGAATTTCGATCGATATCGATTACCGTAATTTAGCCTCAGGTGTTTTTGACCAAGGACGAGACTATTTCAATGGTGAGTTCGGTCCATGGGTTCTCCTATTATTTTTTATTTTTTAAATCAAATGTAGCCCAAAATTTATAAATCAATCATACACAGAAAAAATTTTCATTAGTTTTTTATCAATTTAAAACATTGCTTGAAAAGTATTTTTATTTTATTAATGTGTTAGTTGAATCAATTATATTTTTCATTGAACAAAAACTACAAACAAATTTTTGATTTAATTAATACATATTTTAATTGTTTTCAAATTAAAATTCAATTAAAATATTAATTAAATAAATTAGAGCCTTAATTGGTTTTTTCTTTTTTAATAAAATTAAATAAAATTGTGTATATTTTATATTGGGAATTGTCAAAATTGATTTTTCCAAAATAATTTTTAATTCAATAATTTGTTTTTTTTTTTTTTTGGAATACTCGTAAGAATAAACGAAAAATATTGTTAATATTGAAGTTAGTTATAGCACATAATAATGAGTTAGTTCTGGCGTAAGTTGATTGAATTTTATATAAGGTATCATACAGAAAATTTAAACAATATATATCATCTTACAGATATAAGAAAGTTTCTACTGCAAAATTTAATAGTGTTTCCAAATTGTCGGGTTTAGAAAACAAGAAACCTTTTGGACACGAAGAATTGTAAAACAGATGTTATACCTTATACGAAATACGTGAGGAAATATACAAGATATCACAGCAGCCTCCAATACCCCGACCCTCAATAGCCACATAATTAGCAGGCAAATCAACAAAAGTTGTTTTAAAAATCCGAAAACAAGATGAATATAATGCCATGCTACCGCGTTCCTAAAATATAACATAAGTATGTAAATATATATACATATGTAAGCATTCATGAACATATGTAGATAGTATATCGTCGGTTTAATATGCAAACTTGCTGACTCCCTTTCAGTAAATTTAACAGAAGAGACAAACAAACTGTTTACATCTCATATGAGTAGCTTAAGACAAAAGCCAAAAATACAGTTGGCTTAGCACACTTCAAGACACAAGTTGAAGAAAAATAACATGCTGGTCGACGAGGCGTATCTTTCTCTACCACACGCCATCAAAATCTCAATTTACTTCAAAAGTGGATTAAGCACGTTTACATACCCAATAAAAAATTGAGCTTCGAGCGAAGCAGCTTTGTAAGGGAGAAATGTAAGAGTTTCGCTTACCATTGCGCTTACGGAAGACATGAATTTTATATGGCGAGTTCCCACTTTGAAGCAATACATTTTTGACACATAAAGCGCATTATTCAGCGCATAAAAAAATTGTTGGATGTAACGAACAGCTTCACACACTGAATGTTTTTTTACAGTTATTTTTTAGTATTCTCCCTTACAAACCTGCTTCGTAGTAACGGAATGCCGTAGCGCTTGAAATTTTATTTATTTTTTATACAAATTGTTAAGAGTTATTTCACTTACTTTACTGCATTTCTGTATGTCTTATTGCGTAGAGCATAATTGTGCGTTTATTTTTTTAAATGTACCATTAGTGCTTCGCAAAATGATAAAATTTTTTATTGGGTACATACTAGGCCAACGGTATGTTACTTTGGAACACATTTCTGAAATAAAATATAATGATTCCTTTCAATTTTAGGCTCTTCGGGAGCAAGTTCTATATTGGAACTTTGGTGAATTTTGTAACAAGCATCACAAAATTTGGCAGAGTGAAAAATTTGCTAAATTCTAATATTAAAATATAATTTGCAAGAATTTTAGGCATCATAAAGTTATTTTATTTTATTTTTAATAATTTATTCAATAAAAATTTTAATTGAATCTAACAAATATTTTGATTACTAGTTTGCTCAATTCAATAACTATATTCATTAGTTATTTGTTTCTTTTTAATAAAATGAGGTTATTGAATAATACATAGATTTTTTCTTAATTATTTTTGTAATTGAATTAATTAACACATTGCTTGAAATCTAATCGTTTTTTGATCATATTTTTAATTCAGATTTAAAATATTATTTATTGAAAAAAAAATTTACAATTTTCAATTTCTATAATTTTTGGTAATCAATATAATCATTTTGGTGATAGGAGCAAATTCAACAAATTGTTTACTTTATTTTATGAATTTAATGATTAAAATCAATTTTTAATTTTTTCTGTGATAACTACAGTACCAGTCCCTATTTTCCCATAACTCCCAAATAACTACAATCAAAAGCCAAAAGTAAAAAGTTGCAGTTTGCTGTTTGCAATTTTAAAAACACCCAAAACCTGTAATATTTTTAAAAATTTCGAAAAGAATTTCTAATTTTTATGTCCAGCAAAAATTCCCGCAATCCCAGAAACTTCCTTTTCCACTGGAAATAAAGAAGTCTGGAAATAAAAATAATCCTAGGTCTTACAGACCAACCAAAATCAACGCGTCAAGCTTAACGATTTCATTCGCCTAGCTTTAGCGTTTAATTAACATACATATTTATTAAAAAGCGTTAACGTTGTGCCATAAATAATAGTGTTGACTTATATTGTGTTATAAAACCTACAAAATAAAAACAAAAAAAGGATAAGTCCTTAAAATAGCGACCATTTAATAGCTTGACTGCCATCAATTTTTAACAATTATGAAAGTAGCCAACTTCAATATATAATGCGCCGTCAAAAACGGGGTTTCCAGTTCCAAAGCGCTGACACAGCGTTATATGGGTTTGCTTCTAACATTTTGTATGGGCATGAGAATTTCTGGTAGTTGAGAAAGGCTTGACGCGCTGATTAAGGTTTGGCTGTACCACATGAAATATTTTTGGGAACATTGATCTATAGCATTGTTTGGAACACTAAACCGAAAGTAAAAGGCAAGGATTAAAGCTTACGCTTTAGCGTCAAAGTTCCTTTTTCGGCGACAATTTGTATTGTGCTATTTGTGAAGCGAACAGCCCAATAAAAATTTTGCTGGAATTCCTTTATATTTGGCATAACTATGGTTCTAGTAGATATGAATAAGTGTGCAAAATTTTTTTTTCTATGATTTTTATTTGTCGAGGTACGGGGTGGTAAATTGCTGCTGTTTGAAAAAAAAAATTTTAAACTATTTTTTTTGAACTAAAAACTAACCAAACAAAAAAAATTGTAGGTGCACGCAGAGAAAAAACATGATTACTGAGTGGTCACTACGACCATTTTAATTCATATTTGCCTTATATGTTTACCCTAATAATTTTATTATAGTCCTAATGTAATTTGAAAAAATATTTTTTGTCCTTAACATTTTTAAAATCAGTATAATCATATTATATGGTGTTTTACACCTAAAAAGTTACTCTGATCTAGCTAAACATATTAAATTATGGGAAATGTTTGCTGCTATAATAAATATATTTTCAACTATACATTTAAAATCATAATACTAATTGCACACAAAAGGTATGTTTAATACCATAATTTGCTTTAAAATACATTATCTAAATGAACAAACATTTATTGTTAGAACCAACAGTGTGTGTTTATAAAGAAACAAAATTTCTTTTGTCCGCGAGCATCAGTTAATCGGCAAACATGGATGATTACAAAATAATTAAGAAGTTTTTCGGAAGAAAAAGGCCATGCTGCGATGCAAAACTTACAAAATAAATTAGTTTATTGAAACAGGTAAGTTATTAATATAAAATTATAATCAAGTAAAAATATGCAATAAAGTTGCCTTTCTAACAGCCAAGAAAACCTACAACATTGAAGCCGTCTTGTAAATTATTTCAATTGCTGTTCCAGAGTGTTCAATAGTGGATTTTTTAATAGAAAAAAAGTAAGTTTGTCTTTACTTTATTTTTACAAGTGCTTAATTTATGTATTTAATGTTATTTTTTAATATATGTATATACTTTATATGTATTTGAATTATATATGTGTTTTTAATAAAAAATATATTCTTGATATCAAACATTTTATTGGTTTTATTGTGACAACCATATAACATGTTAAAATAGACATGTTGCATGGTGTTAGGAAATATAGAAACATGGTTTGAATAATCGTTTGCGTTTTTCTTCTGAACATAATAATATGTTTGAGACAATAATTAGCAATAACATTATTCTGAACATATATTGTTACTTAAGACGTGTTTGACACAATCATAACCACAAACATTAATGATAGTTTGCGATTCTGATTGTATCAACCATGTTTTTTCTTTGCGTGTGTTTAAAAGATTTTGTTAGTCGTGCTTAATTCCCAATTTTTATTCTTAATAAAAACACTGAGATTTATTGTTGATGGGATAAGCTATTCCTATGCGTATTTCACTGGTTGCTTACGCCAGATCGCCAGGAAACTTCATCAAAAGATTTTAGAAAAACTAAAGATATTAAACCAAATAAAACTGTTAAGCGTATAAGAATTATAAGCAACAGTTCTACTTGTAACAATATCAAAGTTTAAACAAAACCATTAACAATAAACAGTGAGTTTATCTCTTCCTACATTCCCCACTACAATTGATTGGAATTTTTCCAACATTAATTGTAGTTGTAAGTAGGTTAAGAAAAAACAAAATGAAAAGAAAAACAACTTGCAAAAGCATGTTGCCAGCTTCGTTTTTTTAAGCCGTGCACTTGCCAGTTTATTATCAAAGTAATTTTTGGAAATACAAAATGTTAATTTAAAAGATTTTGTTAGTTGGGCTTAATTCCCCATTTTTATTTTTGATATTTTTTATAGAAAATCGATTGATCTTTAAATACAAAAAAAAAATCATCCGCAAAACCGGAATGACCAATTTAAAACAAAATTTTCTAACGTAGTCCTAATTTTTTTTTAATTTTTAACCGAAATTATCCTATAGTGTCCTTATTATATTGTAAAAGGGTTATTATGGGATCTTTATTATTTCTGTACACTCGTGCATGTGGGTACTGCAATATTGTACCGTAAAAGACTGGAAATAACGGGTTTACATTGAATTTTGTTTTAGTTCGAAAAAAAAAATTTGAAAAAAAATGTTTTTTGAAAACGGCAACACTTCACCTCCCTATTATAACTCTACTCAAAATATTTCGCACACTTATTCATATATAATAGAACTATTGTTATGCCAAATATAGAGGAATTCCAACAAAATTTTTTTATTGGGTTGTCCGCTTCACAAATAATGCCCCATATATGAAACCGCTCATTTGCTGCAAGACCGGCATATCTCAAACAAATCCATTTCGAGATAAACGCATTTAAAGTTTTTGATTTGTTTTAACTACTTAGAAAAAAGAAGACACATTCTCTTCAAACTGGGAAAGTATAAAAGATATAAAGATGAATTAAATACACAATATAAAGAATAACAAAGCGAACAATTCTGCATATCTAACTTCAAAATTTCATTTTGTGAGATATGCCGGTCTTGCAGCAACTGAGCGAAACGAATTAATGTAGTTTCTGGTTTATAGGCGTCTGATATGTAGATCGAATTACCGATATGCTTGGCCTCAAGTATTGCCAATTATTTAAGTACTGTCACATACATTATCCACCAAATCTGGTACCAGACAAGGTTGCATATTATCCCCAACACTGTTTAATGCCTACACCGAGCTTATTATGAGGGAAGTTTTGAGCGATTGGGACGGAGGTATTTCAGTAGGAGGCAGAAAAATTAACAACTTGAGGTATGCAGATGATATGCTTATAATTGCATCTACCTCAGCAGAATTAGAAGATATCATGACTAGACTTTCAACATACAGCAACGCCTATGGACTTCAAATCAATATGTTAAAAACTAAAGTTATGATAATAGATCGACTTAACAATAACCAACAAAATGTAACAACAGTAGCCGGGTTTGATGTTGTAAGCCACTTCAACTATCTTGGCTCAATTATATGCAATAATGGTGAATGTGCTAATGAAATAAAGAGAAGACTATCGATGGCCAGAGCGGCCACATCAAAGCTTATCAAAATATGGAAAGATAGGAGAATTGCAAAAAGAACAAAACTCCGACTAGTCGAAGCGCTTATTTTCCCGATTGCCACTTATGCGTCAGAAACATGGACAATAAAACAGGCTGAAAGAAAAAGAATTGAAAGTTTTGAAATGTGGGTCTATCGTAGAATTTTGAGAATATCATGGACACAATTCCGTACAAACGTGTCAATACTTCAAGAATTGAATATTAATGATAGATTGTTGAAGAAAGTAAACAGATCATATTTAAAATATTTCGGCCATATTGCTAGAAGAGAGGGAACAATGGAAAGACTAATGGTTGATGGCAAAGTAGAGGGAAGCAGAGGGAGAGGAAGATCACCAACACGGTGGTGCGACCAACTTAAGCCTTTAATAGGAACCACTTTAAGTGAAGCCCTGCACTTGGCTGAAGACAGAGAAGTCTGGAGAGACAACATATTACTTTTAAATTTATAATTATATGTGGTTGAATTTTTATTTTTGTATTTTTACATTATCTATTTTTATATGAATGTACATATTATGTTTACTATGTCACTATGCTCTGACAAGAGCGATGGAATAAAGAGAGAGAGAGTCACAAAATTTTGATTCTAATTAATCTTGCGTTTAAAATTTTACTATTTTACCTGAATAAAATTTATTTTTTAAAATGAATGGCAGTCAAAGTTATTTTCATAATTAACCTACCGACACGGAACTTTGTGAAGGGATTTTACCAATCGCGGGGAAAAAATTTCTCCTTGAATAAAAGTTGCTTGCAATGAATGCATTTTTGCGAGATTGTTAAATGCTTTATTCATAATGGACTAAGGAAAAATCCTGCTTGCATAAGAGTTATTTGTTTTTGCACTTAAGTTCACAAAACCTTAATAAAAATGTTATGCAAATATTTTTGTTATGTAATTTGAATTTAAGTGTGTCATGATGAAACTATTTTCAATATTTGATAGAAGCTTTGACAAAACATTGTTTATGAATTTATTTTGGGACTACAACCTGCCCAAAGTTTGGAAGTTTGTTTCTAAAAGTGATCCAAGTCAACTCAATGGTTGTACACATTATTAAAATATACTGCGTAAATAATTCTCCTGCTCTACTTGTTATTTTTCTAAATGACCTTCTATGTCAAACTTCCAACCTATATGCTCTTTAACAGATGGCAGCAATCTTTGCCATTCGTATTCATTTGATTATAGACCAAGCGTATATCATGTTGGTGTTATGAGGCTGAACATGAGTGATACACTTGTCGAGACCTAGACATTGTCTCGAAATGGAGCCGTTCGAATAGGATTGATTTAAATGCGCGAAGACGCATCAAGGTGGCCCATTTGCATATATGGGTGGTATAATGGTGAAGATACAATGTGATGTCCTATGGACAAAACATATATTCAAGGTGTGAATCGGTTTTTAAAACGGTGCAAAATATACTTTACTCCACCTGATCACCTCAATATTTATATAACCTATATTCGACTGCGAATACAATCCAACTCTCATGTGTGGGCCGGAGCAATTTTGATGCTATTGACCGCGTGCAGGAGAGGGCGAAGGTTCTTATTGGTGACAGTAGGAGATCCAATTTTATTGATTCCTTGAGCACCGTCGCATTGTGCGTTATAAATATTTGCCTGTTTTATCGTTACCACAATGGGATGTGGTCTGATGAAATTAGGGGTCTGGTTTCTGAAACGTTTGCTCTTAATACACGCTTTCCCTCAATTGCCCATCCTTTTGTGGTCGATTAGCCGGTGCACTTTACAACGCATTGCAGGGAAAACTCGTTTTTTGGCCGGACCGTTTGTATGAGCAATAACCTCCATGCTGAGGTCCTCACTCTCACTTTTAACATGAATAAGTTTTAGTGAAATGTTCACAAGCACTTCTCCCCATATTTTTTTCTATTTCCAACACAATGAATTTAATTAGTAGGGGTCATCCCCTTAATGCTGGCTCTGATAAAAAAAAAAAATATTTAAACTTAAATTCCGTCAAAAGGTCCACCGTGACCGAACATTTAAAAGTTATTTAAAGCTGATTATTTTACGATATTGTAATAGAGAAATATTCAGATTTTACTAATTTTATAAATTTGTTCACTTAGATGCACAATCAGACTGCAAAGTTGGGCAAACGTAATTTCTAATTTGTGGTAATATTTTATTGTATGTTTTTTTTTATATTATCTTTCTTAAAAGAGGTGATATTTGATAAAAATTGTTCCAAAAAATTTTCTTATATGGTCTGTAATCTAAGGAAGAGTTCGAAGAGAAATACGTATGTTATTCGGATTACCGGTAAATTTTTATTTTATTTAATTCATTATTCAGTTAAATTGTTATGGAAAAAACATCACGTTCGAAATGCCACGTATCGACCCAGATTTTGGCTTAAAAAAAATATACAGAAGATTTTGGAATCAAACCAAAGACATTTTTATGTTACGTTGCTAAAAAAATTCTGAAAGTTGTTTGACTAAAAAATTGTGCCAGGTTTCGCTGAATTACGCCTTTTTATACATGGCCACAAAAACTACTTCTATTTTTTTCACGTTCGAACCGCTACTTTTTTGCCATTATCTTTGACTTAGAATCGCGCTCACCATAAACTTTAGCGTAGATAACAGTGCTTTCTTAATGCTAAAATTTAAAGGTTAAAAGAACGTAAAAATATTTGTTGTTTTAAATGTTATTGCATATTTGATGCGTACGACTTTCACGTTCAATACTTTGGAATTACCCATAGGCGACCTTGTGCTTGGTAGGCTTGATAAAAATATTGATTACATAAGCTCATTGTAGGTATTTATATATTGTTCAGTTAAGATTCAATTTGTTTTTAAGTACACCTCGCGTACATGTTACTGCGATCTTTTAATAACACTGAAAATTTGTAAAAAAAAAAAGATATTTTATATTAACCGATAACTATCTCTTTTACGATCCAAATAATTTATAAAAAAAAAAAAATAAAAATTCATAAATAAATATAAAATCATTTCTTTAATTCAGAGGAAATTTCTTACCCATAAACAGAAACTCTGTTAATAAAAAGGTTGTGTTTCTAAGGGGAGTAAACGAATTTAAGCTGGAATCAAGTTTAAAAGAAAAATAAAAAAACATTATAACAGTAACAAATTATGTGATGAAAATTTAAAGTTATTTTGTAACAACTTTGCTCTATTGTCGATTTGTCTTCTACACATTTTGTTTAAAGATTCAACCGACGCACAGTGGCGCCATTTGAGTTTTTTCGTTGCAAAAATCATATCTTTTGAACCGAATAAGACAATTGAACAGTTTAAACAGTATATGATAGACAACTGTTCAGCCTACCTGTAGGGACCATAAGTCAATATTGTTCTCGACCATTTGTACGCCAACGTATTGTTTTAGTGAGGTACGTACCTGCTAATTTCAATGAGTAGTTTTTTTCAAACTATTAGATCAAACTACTGTCAGTCAAAACATATAAGGATGGACGCCATACAATTTCTGCAACCATGTCTTTTTAACCTTTTTTACTTCTAGAAGCCAAACGGGCACGTACGGGCAGATAAAACCTTTTGAATTATGTAAAGAAATAATCAAAGAACAGGTTTTGCAAATATGGCAAATAGAGAAAAATATAGATTTTTTTTATTTTCCGTCAAAGTTGAAAAATAGTGAACAAACGGATAGTTTTTAAATAGCGATTTACCAAGAGAAACACAAAGCAAACAGCTATTTTTTTTTATCATTATACATTTAATAAATACATCAATCAATACAAACAAAAAATAAGGCGATTCGTTACCTATTTTTCGTGATATTACACCTGAAATCGCTACAAATTGACTAAAAATTGTGTGTTTTTTTGAAAACCGAAAGTCGGTCAACTTTGAACGGTTATATCTTCTAAACTAAAAATGTAATATTATTAAGAGTGGCATATTTGAAATCGTTGAAAAGTTGCCTATAACATGGGTTTATTCAAAACTTCGTCGGCGCTCATGAAAATTTTGATTTTTGCCACCTCGTTTGCTCTACGGGCGCCACTGTGCGACGCAGTGAAAGAAAAAAACATTATAGTACATCAAAATAAAATACAATTAATAACATTTAAATGCCATTGCTGGTGAACAGTTTTTGAAGCAAATCACTGATATAAATTAGCCAAATCATGTTCCATCGTAAAGACTTGTGGAAATCTTGTGAAAATGACATGGCAAATTAACACATAAACACACATTCATCATTAAACGTAAACATGTAAATGACCGTATAAACATAATGTTTACCAAATACATACTGTACGATCCTTAATAAACATGTGTACATACATCTACATACACAAATGTACTGATGATTCTGATGGATACAATATTTGTACACTTGTTGTAATCAGTTTGTTGATGAGCTTAATTTGCGTATAGAATAAAATCAAAAATGAAAAACAAAATCATTAATAAGAAACCAGGGTTTCGAACAACTGCTAAAAGCAGTCAAAATTTGCATAAAATTTCATTTATTTTCAGCAACATGCTGGACAAAAATGAACTGTATTCTATTTTCATCACACTCATACTTAAATCAGTTGAACTGTGTGCGCACAGTTACTGAAAAAACGGTAACACAATTTACTTTTTTTTCAGCAGTCAAAAGAATCAGCAGCCGACTCATTCCATTTTTAACACACAGACTGCTGAACTGGCGACTGAAACACAGAAGCTGATGTGTTTACAGTTGACGTAAACATTTTTTTTTAGTTTACTAAACGACGTAGCTAGAAACTGGCAGTTCGACTGTATAGTCGCGTAACACAAACTGGCTGGTGACTATATTGAGTTCTGTTCACTTAAAAATACATTTGTTTTGTTGTTGAAAAAGAAAAGAGAAATACAATTACATACGTACATAAGTATGTATGTATGTATTAATAGAATGAAGAAACTTATTTGTAATGTTTGGAATGTCAGTTATAATACTTTTTATTTAAAAATATTTATTTGTGCTTTATATAGGTACATAGGAATTTAATAAAAAATTAAAAAATTGTTTTTAAGATAAAATGAAAATAAGATTTTCTATAGAAAAACTAACAAACATACAAATTTTTTCTGTTAGTTTAAAATATTATAAGTTTCCACTAAAATTATTTATTAACTATTTTATTTTTAAATCAAGCTCTAGGTCTTTTTAATATTAAATTACCTATTTATTTTTAGAAACTGGGAATTATTTCCTTGTGAAGGTTACTTTATATTTTATTAAACATTTTTTCATTTTTCGAATTTATTCTATGAGTTAAATTTCAGGTCTGTATTTTATATAATTTTTCTGTACATTCAATATACTTCATTGCTTTCCAAAGGAAGGCTAAGGTAAAATGTAAAAAGAAAATACAATATAATAGTCTGATAGTGTATAAAGTCATTTCTGAAAAATTAAAAGAATAGAACTATTACAAAAAAGCTTTATAAAATACAGACCTGAAATTTAACTCATAGAATAAATTCGAAAAATGAAAAAATGTTTAATAAAATATAAAGTAACCTTCACAAGGAAATAATTCCCAGTTTCTGAAAATAAATAGGTAATTTAATATTAAAAAGACCTAGAGCTTGATTTAAAAATAAAATAGTTAATAAATAATTTTAGTGGAAACTTATAATATTTTAAACTAACAGAAAAAATTTGTATGTTTGTTAGTTTTTCTATAGAAAATCTTATTTTCATTTTATCTTAAAAACAATTTTTTAATTTTTTATTAAATTCCTATGTACCTATATAAAGCACAAATAAATATTTTTAAATAAAAAGTATTATAACTGACATTCCAAACATTACAAATAAGTTTCTTCATTCTATTAATACATACATACATACTTATGTACGTATGTAATTGTATTTCTCTTTTCTTTTTCAACAACAAAACAAATGTATTTTTAAGTGAACAGAACTCAATATAGTCACCAGCCAGTTTGTGTTACGCGACTATACAGTCGAACTGCCAGGTTCTAGCTACGTCGTTTAGTAAACTAAAAAAAAATGTTTACGTCAACTGTAAACACATCAGCTTCTGTGTTTCAGTCGCCAGTTCAGCAGTCTGTGTGTTAAAAATGGAGTGAGTCGGCTGCTGATTCTTTTGACTGCTGAAAAAAAAGTAAATTGTGTTACTGTTTTTTCAGTAACTGTGCGCACACAGTTCAACTGATTTAAGTATGAGTGTGGATGAAATTGATGTGTCGAAATATTTTCAGCATAGTTGCCTGTTAAAAAAAAAAACTGGCGACTGAATTTTAAACACTGTAAGAAACACAAACAACAACGATATTCTCAAACAAACAAAGAGGAGACAAAAAACATCAAACAATAACCATGTTAAATGGCGACCAAGTGTCATAAATCATTAAATAAATTTTTGCATTTTTTCACAACTCCTACCACTTCTTATGTTTCACTCAAAAAAGTTGAAATGATTCGCGGCGCATTTGTTTCAATTTTAATATGCGTTGATAATGTTTGTTTACCTTAGTAAAGGCCGTTTTGCAAATTGATTCGTCAAGGTTCTTATAGGATATTGTTTATTTGGAAATGGGTTGGATGGAAGAATATTGACACACTTATTTTTAAGCAAATTCTTACGCCCAAAAATTGGTCAGCTAGAAAAAAAATTTGATTGGTTTATTTTGATGAGTATAACCAGAATCTGCAGCGATTTTACGATGCATTTTTGGCTGAAATTTTAAACATGCACTTTGATTGTCATAAGAACGATTCATAATGAAAAAATGTGAATTGGTCCATAATGTTACTAAGCCGTCATACAAACTACTTTCCGAAATAAATCAAGTTCAGCCAAAAATTGTTTTAATTAAAATTCGTTACAAATAACTCTTATAAATATAATTCTTAACAATATAACAGTCAGGTTTCACTCTCGAAATTTTTTTAGCAATAAAAAATTGTTGTAGGGCGTCATATGGCCGTGCTTTTTATTTTGGACTTGATTTATTTTCTTTTAAACATATTTGTTTTTAATTTTTTGAATTTTGTCAAAGTTATTTACGGGAATACAAAATTTACTATTAAGATTTTTGTATGACGTGCTAAATTCCCAATTTTCCATATTTGATAAATACACCGAAATTTATTGTTGAGGGAAAGCTAGCCTCTATGCGCATTTCACTGGTTGCTTAGGCCAGATCATTTTGATTGATGATTTTGCAGTACAAATTGCAAAATGGTGAACCAATTTGAGTATAATTAAACATAAAACTGCTGCAATATTTTCCATTTTCTTTATCGCCAGCCTTTTGCACCGAAGGTTGAACACATTTTTGTAATATTGACAATTCGTCGTGCCGAAGTTATCTTGCCGTATATCACAAAAATTTTTTTTGGGAAATCGAATCTTAAGGTTCAAATTTTTATACACAAAAATGTACGAGAAAAAAATCGTCCAATATTTTTGTCAGATATTGTGTTTGAAGTTCTTTATCGATTTATGTAAAAATATCCAAAGTCATGGAAAAAAAAATTTTAAGTTATAGCAATAGTCACGTCCGAAAAAATTTTTCAATTTTGTCGTATACGCCACTTTTAGCGATATATTTTTTAGTTTGTATGATATAAGTCAAAATAAGGTTTTAAAAACCTACATTCACGTGTTTTACTAATATTGAAAATTAAGTTATAATTATTTTTGAAACGAAAATTTATGCAAGTGACAAATATATTTACGTATAGTTATAGTTTTTATATTATCGAATTTCCTTATGTATGAATAATTTTAAGGTTTATAATTACTTAAAGGTGGTCTAACCATAATGCACGATGTTAACTGTGAGTCACACCATAACGTCAAATTTGTATCCAACTTAATTTTACATTTCTTGGAATCAGTGCCAAATTCAACCATGGAGAGGTGCAGCATTGAGCAGCGCGTTAAGATTGCTGAAGCCTTTAACGAAAATGGGCGGTTAAATCAAAAATACATTTTGTGCACATCTTGATTTTTTTGGTCAGCATAATCGATCAAATTTGTCCACAATCGGGATAATTGTGCGCCAATTTGAGCAAACCGGCTCTGTAGGAAATGTGAAAACGCCTGTGCATTAGACTGGTCGCAATTTTTTTTTTTTAAATTTAATTGTTTGCGCTGCTTAAAATATGAGGTTTGGTGTAAGAAATCATGATCTAATTTTTCAGTTCAATCCGACGGTGCCTAGCCGTGCCGGGTGGGGCCAAAGTTCCCCATATTATAAAAAAAAACATATTCTCTATCAGATCTTTATAGTTATACTAGTTGAAAAGCCGAAAATATGGCTTCGTTACGATATTCCGCAGAGAAAGTACTTCAAGTGTGCCAAATTTCAGCTTCCTATGTCATCAGATGGCAAACATCCTGACATACTAAGAAATTATATATTGTATAGATAGATTAAATTATTTGCTGTTTAATATTTTAGTATGATACGAACGAAAGATTTTTAACCTAATTCGGGGTCGCTGAATCCAGTGGTGCTAGCCGTTTTTTTTAGGTTAGCTTTGGTTTTCGAGATATACCGTTATTTCGAAAATTAAAGATGTTGCACAACATATGTTCGCGCAACTCAAAAACGCTTTAGCTTATTGAAAAACTAAAAAAAAACCGAAATTCCAAAATTTTCAAACAATTAAATTTAAAAAAAAAAGAAATTGCGACCAGTCTAATGCACAGGCGTTCTCATAGTACTTTCTCTGCGGAAGATCGTAACGAAGCCATATTTTTGATTTTCGGCTTTTCAACTAGTATAACTATAAAGACCTGATAGAAAATATGTTTTTTTTTATAATATGGGGAACTTTGGGCCCCACCCGGCACGGCTAGGCACCGTCGGATTGACCTGAAAAATAAGATCATGATTTCTTACACCAAACCTCATATTTTAAGCAGCGCAAACAATTAAATTAAAAAGAAAAATTGCGACCATTTTATTTCCTAACCGATGTACCAAAATTTTTAATATTTCGTATTATTAATTACACTACGTGACAAATTTTTGACCAAATGAAGTTGACACCTAATCTTTACGTAAAATTTTATTTTTACTAAAAATTTAGCTTTTTATATTTATTTTTTGTGGGTTAATTCAATTAATCTTCTGTAACTTTGTCATTTTTGCATTGATCAGGATCCTATTGGGTACAAAATGTTCGTATTGGAAAAGGCTAAAATTTTATTTTTTGGATATTTGCATTTCAGTCACATCATCTTTTATAAAAACACAAATAACGGTTATTTTGGAATATCTCAAAAACTGTTCTACTTTTGACAATTCTGACTTCATATTCGGATTCAGCGGAAAATTTTTACATAAAGATTTTACATAAAGATTAGCTGTCAGATTCATTTGGTCACGACTTTGTTAAAATTTTGTCACATAGTGTTATGGGTGAGTTTTAAAACTTCAGTTGCAAAGCAACTCGCTTTTTCAAATGCAAGTATGTTGAATTTTACAATGTTATCTGTATTAAAGTTCACCAAAAAGTTACCAAAGTGCAACAAAAAAGTTGTGTTTAGAAATATTTTTTCATAAAATATATTTCCATCTATACGCAAAGAAAAAACATGGTTGATACAATCACAATCGCAAACTATCATTAATGTTTGTGGTTATGATTGTGTCAAACACGTTTTAAGTTAATTGTCTCAAACATATTATTATGTTCAGAAGAAAAACGTAAACGATCTTTCAAACCATGTTTCTATATTTCCCAACACCATGCAAAATGTATATTTCGACATGTTACATGGTTCTCAGAATAAAACCAATTAAAAATTTAATATCAAAAATATATTTTTTATTAATAAAATTACATATTCAATAAAACATGAATATTAATAAATAAAATATAGCATCCCAGCGGTAACTAGAATGAGTTAAGAGGCCTATTAGAAGGCCTTATTTAGCAGTCACAAGCAGTCAGAAGCCCTTCTCGCCGCATTCCATACTTATTTATTTTTTACACAGGTTGTCATTGGGCGCATGGTCTTCCACACTTCCTTTAAAAACGCCCTTCCCAAAGAAGGAAGTAAGGAATGTCACTAAAAATAAAAAGTTAATAAAACTGAACACCTTCCTTTCTCCCTTCTCAAAGAAGGGAGTAGCGAATGTGTACTGAATATTTCAGAAGGTCTTTTAAAAAGAAGTTTATACCTTCTAGAAGGCATACTTCTGAAGGCAGGATATCATGCGAAGCGAATCATTTAGAAAGGAGTATAGAGGCCTTCAAAAAGGCCTGCCACTTGCGGTCCATTCAATATTTACCGCTGGGATATATTAAAAAATTAAATTTAATACATACATTTAACACTTGTAAAAATAAAGTTAAACACAAACTTACTATTATTTCTATTATGAAATCCACTATTTAAATATTCTCTTAAACAGCAATTGAAAAATATATATATGCCGGTTTCAATGTTGTTGTTTTTTTTTTTGGCTGCAAGAAAGACATCGTAATTTCAGTTTTATACTTGATTATAATTATATGTATATAAATAACTTACCTGTTTCAATAAAAGTATAATAATTAATTTCGTAAGTTTTTCAAGGCATGATGGCCCTTTTCTCCCCGAAAAAACTTCTTAATTATTTTGTTATTATTCATGTATTTTGGTATCATTCACGCTCGCGGACTGAAGAAAATTTAATATGTTTAGATAGATCAGATTAACTTTAAAGGTGTAAAATACCATACAGTATTATAATAGTGATTTCATAATGTTAAGGACAAAAAATACTTTTTCAAGTTATATTAGGACTATAATAAATTTATTAGGGTAAACATATTTGGCAAATATGAATCAAAATGGTCATAGTGACCATCCACTAATCATCTTTTTTCTCTGCGTGTAGAAATACATTCTTAAAATACAGTACAAAAACAGAAAGTAAGGAATTCGGAAATGAACTTTTTTTCAGAATGTTCGGTGCTGATCTTTGTCAGGATGAGACCTGACAACAGGTCGATAGTAACACAACAACAGAATTACCCGAAACAATTAGAAGTGTTAAAAATTAAAACAGGACTGTACTGGCATAATTAAAAGTTTTATATCTGTGGCATATAAATATAATTTTTAATCAATAATAAAATAAACCAAAATTAAAGAAAAATTTCTTTTGTAATACAAAATTTTAAAAACGTAAACAAAAATGTTTTTTTAAATGAAAATTCGTATGATTAACAAAAAATTGTTCAACTTTTATAATTTGACTTAAGATGTTTTGTCAAAATAGCACAGATATGTTTAGAGAAATCCAGGAAAAGGACTGACAAAATACAGAATGTATTATGGGTTGCTTTCGATTTCCCCAACATCTACGTTAAGTTAAAGAATTTTTTTCAAGTCAAAATTTATCAAAACTAATGAAAAGAGTCGCTTATTTTTCTAAAAGACTGTGTTTGAAAAGATAAACTCACTGTTTATTGTTGGTGTTTTGTTTTAGCTTTGATATAGTTGCGGGCAAAACTTTGAGTGTTTATAATTCTTATTCGCTTTACAGTTTTATTTGTATAATATGTTTAGCTTTTCTAAAATCTTTGGAAAAAGGTCTCCTGATGGTCTGGCCTAAGCAACCAGTGAAATGCGCACATAAACAAAATTCCCTTAACAATAAATTTAAGTGTATTTATCAAAAATAAATGTTAGGAATTTAGCACGTCATAGAGAAATGTTATTGATTATTTTATAAGTTGTTCTTAAACTATTGAAATTATTTATTATACCCTTCACCTCAGGTGGAAAAGGGTATATATAAGTTTGTCATTCCGTTTGTAATTTCTACAATATTGATCTAAGACCCTATAAAGTACATAAATTCTGGGTCCTTCTGCGTAGAGAACTTGATTTAACCATATCCGTCTAAATATAATCTTACTGTCGCTCCAACAAACTTTAAAAAAGCTTGCAGATGGTTTTTAAAAAAGGCGGGGAAACTTTTAGGTTTAGCTGGTGCAATATATATTGTGTTTGAAGCTTTACAGCTGAGAGCTAAACAAAATTTAAAATGTCGATGATCTGTCTTACGTATTATTAAACGATAGAATAACTATTTGGAGCCAAAATAAATTTTGATATTTGAATTAATCGAAGCTAGATTGGCAATTTCTTTCACTATGAGAATGCCCGATCCCATTGCATTTACGTCGTTGAATTTCGGTTTTTATCGGTAGTTGGTCTGCTGTTGCCCACAATGTGGCGTTTGATATGGTAGGCACCGGTTTATATATACTTGTAGAGCATTTATTTCCCTAGTGGCAGCGTGCCATGTTTGCACCCGTACAAAACAACGAATTATACACAGGCCTCAAAGATTATGAGTTTAGTGTCAAAAGTATTTGTTTTTTTTTTTTTTTTGCTAATTTCCACAAAATATTAATGTATAAGCTTTTATGTATTTTAATAAACACATCTGAAAAAAATAATTAATTTAAAATTTTAACTTATTTATAAAAGTAACAATAATTTGTATTATTATTATTTTTACTGATCTTCTTTCCGGGATTAAGTCAACTTCCTGCCAACAATTCGTGATCCCTGTCAATTTCGGTTCACAAAAGCGATAATCTCCATTTTCAGTATGGCCTACTTTTTCTATTCGGGGAGATCCACGTATATTTGTGGATTTCTTTTTAGAGAAATAACAATCCATCCATTACCATCTCATACATTTCGCAGAATTCTTTTAGCCTGTCACCATCGTTTTCCACTCCTACGTCCATTATGCTATGCAAATCTGTTTATTAAAGGGGCACGAAGGCTCGGTGGTCGAGAGACTTCTTGCCTACCTCCTCGGTAAGGATCGCACCCGGCCTCTCCTAAGTGAGTGAAATCAAAAACTTTGATTTGCTAGTTCAAAAAGTCAACTGACAATCGCCGTCCCTCAATAAGCTTGCAGTGGTTTCTAAGCTAAAGCCAGGGAAACCGTAAATATGCAAATGCATGTTTTTTCTTGTGCGACCAACACCAGAAACGGTTTGTTTATCCGTTTTAGAGCCTTTTTTAAATGTTCATTACTGCAACATATTTCCAAGTTTCTGTGAATATTTCACCTTTTTAAAGCATATTTTGATAATAATCGATTTCTTTTATTCTTACAAGTGCGGAATAAAACAACTAAGAAAGTATAGTCGGGCAAGCCAGCCATATCATACACTACACTACACTACACTACAGTAAATAAAAATAATTTTTGTGAGTGTTCCCTATTTGGAAGCTATAAAGAATTATTGACCCGCCTGAACAAAATTATGTTAAGATTCATGTAAAAGTTTTTTGTGCCAAATATTATTTAGATATCTTCATATACAATGAGACTTTAGGATGGGTGCTTATAAGGGACCTATGGTTAATTTTGGACCAACCAGGACAATATTTTGTCATGATATAATAGCCGTCGTAATAGTTATTTTTATGTTAATACTTTATAAGGAAGTTATGGCATTTAATGTTTTTCGGGAGTAATATTTGTATTGGAGCTATGGTATGGAATGATTATAAAAATTTTTATAATAGCTTCTAGGTCATGGCAAAATTTTGCAACGGTGGGTCGAGAATGAACACATATAAGCCTCGTCTTCCTAAAATCGCTTTAAGACAAAAAAATTTCATATCTAGATAATATTGCAAAAATAGCTCCTGTATGAATCTCAACCTCGTAATATAATTTTGTTATATTGTGTTCATTTCTGACCATGAGTCCAAAATAGGAACATTCAGATATTTGTCTACAAATAATCCATAAGCTTTTTGTTAAATAAGGTAAATTATAGTGAAAATATAGATAACTACGTCACTTTTCAACGATGGCCCTAATAAAGAGGTGAGTATTAAGTAAAGAGTATGCTCTTAATTATACAAAGCCAAACTTGCTCCTTTTTATATGTTCCCTTTACTCCCACTGGAGGCATAGGGCGCCAATAACAGCCGATACACATCTAACTTTCGTTATCGTACCACCGTTGCTACCGGTATTTGGCTTGTAGCAGTAACTTATTCGGCATAAGAAATGGTTCGTGGCCAAAATATACGTAAAATTCCTTTTGTCATGTAGACATTTTGTTATGTCATTAGTCATTTTCAAGTTGTACACCCATATAAGAGAACTGACTTTACATTGACATCGAAAATTCTGAGCTTGGCGATTTTGCTAATTTTATTACCTTGCCAGGGAGTCGATTCTGGTTCTGTGAAACTGTGAAATGAAAAAAAACTTCTCATTTTCGTTTTCATAGGCACTTTTCACATTATCACTTCACATTTGCACAAATTGCGATTCCCGTTCTTTTAATGAAAAAGTGTTTCATTCCATTGTAGCCGTGAAACTTTTGTATCTATATTACTAAAATGTAAAAGTCGAATGAAGATATCGAAGCTTAGGATTTTTGAGCCGGCGCTAAGCCGCAAACGAGTTTTTTAGCTGCTTGAGCCGCATGTATTTATTTTTGCTGAAAGGTTGTTAACTTTTTATGTATTGTGCTTTGTGTTCTTCAGCTTATTTGAAGAAAAAAACAAAACAAATTTTTATGACTCCCCTTGTTTTATACAATATAAATATTTTCAGTAAAATAATTGTTTTTTTTTTATATATACAGTGGGAACCAAAAGAATACGTTTTAAATGAGATCATATTTTTAATTTTACATGCACACATATGCATTTAAAAAAAATCTGTTATTTTTTTCTGCTATTTTTTTCTATCCAACACTTGGAATAGAGCCTTCTCTCTTAAACGTCTTAATACATTTAAGTCATTTTGCTCAACATTCTCGCATTGAGCCCAATCCAAAGCCCTGTTAAATATTTCGACGGCTTCGCTTGGTTTTATTGTATGCACATTTGTATCTAAATCGTTCTCCTCATCATCGATCACTTCTAACTCCTCAATTTCACACGAATTAGAAACATTATCCAGCAAAATATCTTCATTCCACTCCTGAATGTATGATACTGTATATTCAACCTAAACAAAAAAAATAAAAACTAACTGTCGTGTTGTTGAAACAATTGTAAAAATCGACAAACCTGAGGGTTTAGTTCATTAAGCAGATCAACTGAAAGCTCCATTTGTTGCTGAACTTCTGAGTTCATAATTTCTTTCAGTATGCTTAACGGAATATCTTCCTCCGGATCTGTCTCATTTTCCGTGAAACGTAAAACATTTTGCCAGCATTTTACCATTGTATCCTTGCTTACTTTATTCCATGCGGATTCTAGAATTGTAACAGCATCCCTTAATGTAACACTTTTCATTGACTCTACTAGATCTAAATTTTTTGCCGCTACCATGGCTAAGAGGCTGTTTCTGTAGTACAGCTTCGTTATTTTGATTGCGTTCTGATCCATTGGTTGGATAAGTGGGGTAACATTTGGAGGAAAAAACATTGCAATTATGTTTCCATCTTCGGTTTTAAGCTCCATTTCACTTGGATGAGACGGAGCATTGTCGATAAGGAGGAGCGCTTTAACTGGCAAGTTCTTTTTTTAAAGAAAATCTGCTACCTAAAATAAAAAAATCTTAGCTACAGAAAATTATATTTTCTCTGAAGCACAAAAAATATTAACCTGCGGCACAAATGATTTGTGAAACCAATCGCTAAAAATGGCTGATGTCATCCATGAGGACTTGGAACTTTTGTACTCAGTTGGGCAGTTAAATTTTTTGAAAACTCGTGGATTTTTTGCCTTCCCAATTACCAACAATTTAAGCTTATGATTTCCGGAAGCATTAGCACAACATAAAAAAATGACTCGTTGTTTTTCTGTTTTAACGCCCGGAGCAGTCTTTTCGGCACTTGATACGTAAGACTTTTCTGGCAAAATTTTCCAGAACAATCCAGATTCATCAGCATTGTAAAGCTGATCATGGGATAGACCCATTTCTTCAATTTTTTGCTTCAGTTTGACTTTAAATGGTGCGACAAGCGAAGGTTGCGAAGATAGCTTTTCCCCAGTTATTTTAAGCAGACGAACTCCAAATCTTTTTTTAAATCCCTGCAACCATCCATCACTTGCGTTGAAAGAGCATTCTTTTTCTTTCAGTTTTAGATGGATCTCTTTAGCTTTTTCCTTGAGCGCTAAGGCATTTACCGGATAACTCCTTTCTCTCTGCTTAACAAACAAATGGTACAGACGTTTTTCCATTTTCGGCAACTCTGATGCTCTTAATGTCTTTCTTTTTCCTGGACCGGAAAATGTGTTATTAACACAGTTCAAAATCTTCTTTTTTTTCATGTTTATCTTGCTAATTGTTGACTTTGTTACACCATATTGCTTCGCTAAAGCTACCGCACTTGTACCCTTTTCTAATAAGTCCAAAATATTTGCCTTTTCTTGTAATTTAAGCACTTTCGGTTGTTTTGAGCTCATTTTGGTAATGTGGTACTTACGAGAACAAAAAAAGCAACTGAACATAAATAAAAAGACAATACATACATACAGTTGTAATTTTTTTTATACTCTACTTATAAGGTGGATCCCCAATTTCTAAATTGATTTCATAAAATAAATGTGTGTGTGTACAAATGTGTGTATTTTAACTGCTGCTAAATTCAAAATTTTATTTTATTCAGAGTTGACGTTTTAGAGCCTAATGGTTGGGTTGACGTTTTAGAGTAGGCAATGTAGAAAAAAAAGGGTTGACGTTTTGGGATGTTGACGTAAGCGAGTGTTGACGTTTTCCCGAGTGCACTGTATTTATACATACATGGTTAATATTTTTAACCTAAAGAAAAATAATGAGTGAACCGAAAATTCCTTAATTTTCAGCGAATTTGTTGTATTTGGGTTTTTTCATGAACTATATTGCATCTCAATGTCCTGTCCAAGTGCGCACAAAAAATAGTTAAGGAAAAAATTTTACATAAAATGTTTTAATATAGAAAAACAACAGCAATTTTTAAACTGAAAAAAACTTTCATTCAAAAAACAAGAGCAATCATACAAATTTAAAATGGATCAATCAATGAGTGGCCAAATGAGTTTTTTGGGAAAACATCTTGCCCGCGTAATTTCCCCAAAATATTTATTGCAGTAAACCTTAAGTAACATAATAATTTTGGCATATAAATGACATCTACCAAAATAATGTTGTTATTGACATAACGTAAAAGTTTCCATTTAAATAAAAGCTTGTTTTTTTAAAAAGGTTTTTACTTTTAATTTATTTTTTAATAGTAAAATCAATCACATCAAGTTATTTAATTTACTTGTTTTTTTACACAAGTAAATTTCACGACAAGTTTTTTATCTCAATGTGCCGGTCCAGACTTGCAATGTTTGTTGCAGCAATTCTTGAGTTAATTGGTAAGAGGGGTGAGGAAATTTGGGAGAGGTACTCATCTCACCAATAAAATCAAGAATTTCTGCAGAAAAAATTGCAAATCTGGACAATGATTTATAAATTAGGTAATGGCTCTATTAGTTGCTAGTAAAAGTTTTAAGTAAAAGTAAATTCCTTTCGTTTAAGCGCATTTAAATAAAAACTTGTTTTGTAAAACAGATTTTTTACTCTTATTTTTTTTTTTCTTTTTAGCGCATTGAAATAAAACCTTTTTTTCTTCTAATTGATTTTAAACTCGCATTTGTATTCTCAGTAAGTCCTTTCATTTGAAACCCTTATTGTAGGAAAGCATTAAAAACGATAAGTTTCCAGCTTCAGAAGTCCACCATATTGGATTTGGATGGCCTTTATTTTTCGAGTTATTCTTAGCAAGCCTTTTTATTTGATACCTACATTAAAGGAGTGCATTAAAAATAGCTTGACTGCCATCTTGGATGTGCCGCTATGTTGGATTTAGAATGACGGCACATAGTTAACAATGCATTGTCATCCAAACTAAGCGTGTGTACAAATTTTCAGCTCAATAAATTAAAGATATCTGCTTCAAATTGAGTTGCATTCTATTAAATAAAAGCTTTAAAAAACGACCTTAAGCCCAAAAAATGGTGAAATCCTGAACCAATAAAATACCAAATACAAAAAAATATTGTAGGCGGCTCTAGATTTTCTTTAAGCCGTCGCTAAACCTAAATTCTTCACCGCCGATAGTAATTAATTATCTACTTTGTCATTAAATCAAGTGTAAAATTATACATATACACAAAAAATATAATTAATTTAAAAAATGTTATGATTATTGGTTTTAATTGAATTATCGCAAGAAATTCGGAATGAGCCAATATAAGAAAACTTTGTTAACGTTTTTCTTCAGTAATGTTTTGTATTTTTTTAAAAATTGGCATTTTATATGAATATATTAAGTTTAAAATCTGTAAATATGCATATTTGTAGAAGATTATTATTTTTATTTCTTTCAATTATTATTTATCGTTTGCAATGTCCATATTCTCCTCTAAATAATTTATATAAATTACTTTTCACCGTTAAAATGAAAGTGTAAAAATATGACATAAATGAAAAGTTTGTGACACTTCTTTGCACTGTTTCACAGAACAAGAATCACATTACTGTGAAAATGTGAAAACAATTTGTTTCATTCCATTTGTTCTTCTCATATGAAAACATTCGAATGTATTTATCATTTTTTCACTAAACAAGAATCAGAAACTCTATGAAAATGTGAAAAAAGTTTTCATTTCACAGTTTCACAGAACCAGAATCGACCCCCAGGTCTGACCTTATTAATTCTGGCGTTAACGTCAAGTTCAGTACAGTTTTGTTTTCACTAAAGAGAAATATTTTAAGTTGTGCTAGTGTTTATGTCACGACGGTTCATTTTGATGATGTTCTATTTTGTGTTGTCTCTTTTTAGTTGTTACATATATGTAGGTAAGTTTATTGTGTTGTTATATTTCGTTGTGTTTCTATATTTATGAAATGGCACCACTATATAAATGAACAAATTAAACATTAACGGCCATTTTCACCAAGTTCGGTTAAAACTAACTTTCAATTAAAGTTCCGGTTACCAATACGTTTTGACAGCTATAACCGATGGTTAATTGTAACCGAACTTGGTGAAAATGGTCGTAAGGGGAACAACTCAAAAATCGTGCTTTTTCGATAATCCCTGAAAAAATTAACAAATTACTACCGTTTATACTTCTTACTCGTATTTTTTACAATTCTATAATTGTTTTCAACTTTTATTGTAAATATTAAAAAAATAACAGTTTTTTGCCTCTACTGAAAATGTGTAAACTTTAAGTTGACTCTCTTTAAAGGAACCAGTGCGATATATGTACATACATATCGTCGGTTGATTATTTAATTGTCGTATGTCGTATGTAATTTGTATCCACATACGACAATTAAATAATCAACCGACGATATGTTATCCTTCTTTTTCTTTAAAATATTTTTTGTAGAATTATACCCGTAATTTCCACAAACAAATAGCTAGTCGTGGTCGTACCTAAGAGTTATCTTTGCCTATCCCACTATTTGGTAATTTCAACGTTCATTTTGCCTACGTGAATAAATTATCGCAAATCGATATTGTAAAATACATTAGACTTTAACTCGCAGGTGATAAATATGTTCTAAAATTATGAAAACCATAGATACCTATACACAGTTAGATATCTATTTGTAGAAATTACGGGCATTTCTAGTAAAAGTGCTATATTTGGCTAAGCAGAATCTTTGATACCCTCCACCATAAGAAGTTATATTTCGCGAGTGGGATTTATGTGTTTATTAAATTATGCACCGATCCACAGATTTAAGACTTTATTAGTTCACTGAAATATTTTGCTAATGGGGATTCTTAAATACACCACTACCCCGGTTTGCGTCGCTAATTGGAACCGGAAAAGCTAGACGCAAACCGAAGTACGATTTTTCATACATTTGTATTGATTTTCATTTAGTTGGTTCCGAGATTCATAATTTTAGCTGAAAAATTAACTTTGATTTGATAGACTTTATAACGGATAATTTTATTTTAGATCTGCAAATAAAGTTAAAGCTCTCTTTTGAATAACTATTTGTTTTAAGGGCATTTATAGCTGATTTTGATCTTCAATCCAAAAAGTAAGAAGTGACTTCATTTTTTTCATTAAGAGAATTCTCATTTTTGTTACCCCTTTATGTTATAACGACGCTCTTGTTTCAACAAATTTCTAAATTTTATCACTCATTGGAACAGCAAATGATTTTATTGAACAAGGGTTAGTTCAAGGTTTCTTTCAATATCAACAGCCTTTTGCCCTGATTTAGAGCGCGTCAAAATGACCACTTTTTGTTCCAAGCTTATTTGCTTTTTTGACTTGTTGCTGCAAAATATTTAAATTTAACTTTACTTTAGCAAATGTAATTTGAAACCAGTTGAAATTACCAGACAACCTTCACATACATATATATTTGCATTAGTTTTCAAACATTTTTATATTCAATTACATATTGAGAAAACCAATGTCGCGTCGTAAACGAACAGTTTATCAGTCTAACCCCTGTTTTCAGAACATACCGATAGCTAAAGGTAGGATTTAATCGGCCGTATAAAAGAGAATACGTGTAAAAAGTGTTCCAATATTACAACTTTACTTTAACCTACCAGTATAATGAATCTTCCTTTTACATATCGCTCACTTTAGGCTAAAGTTGTAAATATGGAACACTTCTTATACCACCGATTAAATCTTACCTTTAGGTAAACATCGGTGAGTTGTGAAAAAGGGCCTAATAAATTTACCTCGAGATTTAGTTACAGGCAGCTTATGGATACATTTAGAAAACGACCATAAGAAGTGTTAAAAAGGGTATTTAAGGGTTTAAATATGAGTAAAGTTTTAAGTATTTTATGAAAATGCTTCCCTGATCTTATTATTGTTTGAAAATGTTCAAAAAACAATGATAACTAATTCTGACAGGGTTGTATTTTCCTCAAAATACGTGAGTCTTGTGTGAGAGTGTAAAGTACTCTTTAATTGATTTTTTTTTTTTCTGTAAATTGTTTAGTTTATATGTCATTCAAAGATTTATATATAATAAGTCTTTAATTTTTTTGAAACTTAAATATACAACTCCTAAAGAATCTTCTGAAGATGATCAGATGAGTAACAATAACAAAAACATCTAACATTATTATATTTTTTACTTTTTATACATTTTCTGACACGCTCTTCATGGATTATTCCTAAAAATTTCTTTTAATGATTATTTAAAAGTACAAGAGCAACTTTGTTAAGCTATGTTCACACCTATTTAATATTTGACGTTCTACACGTAACCATTAGTTTTATTAAAACAATTTTGCTTTTGCAAAACGTTTGCTTGATCACACATCCTTTATAAGATTCTAAGTTATTTTATAACTAGCTTACCCGGCAAACATTGTTTTGTTATATCTGTGGTTTTCATGGGCAACCGCGTATGTCTATTTTTTCGATTTTGAAATGTTGATGCTATATTGTTTAATTTTAAGCGCTCTTTACATTTTTTAAAAAAATTTTAAAAACAGATAGACCCATTCCGATGTTTTAACTCAATTACAAAGTTCAAAAGGCGCAATATCTAACCCATAGTTTGATCTAGAATGTTTTTTTTTTGCTCTCCTGAAAAATTTTATTTTAAGACATACGCGGTTGCCCATGAAAACCACAGATATAACTTATTTCTTTCAGATGTTTCTGCATGTCAAATTTTAAGAAAACCTGTTCATTAGCTAAGAAGGTAATAAATATTATAGGCTTTAGTTCTTTCTAGAAGTTACACTATTTGCCAGCCAAATTTCCAGCAAATCAGTTGATTAGTTAAGAAGATATAGGGAGGGGGAGCTTTTACCCCATTTGCTTTACGCCCTAAATAATAAAAACTATAGGCTAAAGTAACATTATTTGCTGTTACAGTGTCTGCACGCCAAATTTTAAGAAAACCCGTTCATTAGTTTAAAAGATATAGGGAAGGGGAGCTTTTACCGCTATTGCCCTATCTCACGCCCTATTCCCTATTTTGTTTCAGATGTTACAATCTCTGCATGTCAAATTTTAAGAAACCCGGTTGATTAGCTTAAAAGATTAGGTAGGGGGAGCTTTTACCCCTATTGCCCTATTTCAAGCCCTAAATAATAAAAATTTTTGGCTTAGCTTTTTCCCGATGTAACACTATTTTCCTGCAAAATTTCAAGAAAATCTTTCGATTTGTTAAGCAGTTATAAGAAAGGGGAGCTTTTACTCCTCTTATTCTTTTTCACGCCCTATTCCCTTTTTTCTTTCAGATGTAACAGTGCCTGCATGCCAAGTTTTAAGAAAACTGATTGATTAGGTAAGAAGATATAGGGAGGGGGAGCACATGCCCTATTTTGCGCCCTCTAGCGATATAAAATATACTCTACGACCTATTCTCATACCTAACAAATACACATTCAACATTTCATAAAAATCAGTCAAGCCTTTCGGAGGAGGTCAAAATGTAGGGTTTTTGTTGGTATTTGTATGGGAATATATAGGAAAATCTAAATGCCATATCTGCGGAACCCCTAAGCCAATTTCGTGCAAACTTAACTTAAACCATCTACAGGCTATCCCCTCAGGGTACGTTAGTGGTGACATCAAAGTGTACACTTCTTTACACATACTTATATAGATTAACATCTTACAAATTAAGTTTAATTAATCTACAAAAAATATTTTTTAGGTCTGAACATACATTTAGACTTCGTTTATATTTCGTTAAATCCTGATGGTAGAATGAACTATTTGCGACTCTCTATATGAATCACAAAACAATTATACGGCTGAGCATGTAAAAGTTGTAATAAAATCCCGAAATATGTAAGTTCATACGATTCTTGACATGCTTTATGAAAGACTCGTAAATACAAGCAACTTTCGTTGTGTTTCGGAAGTATCTCACAGAGGAATCAGCTCATGTAACAGTTTATCCTGTGCGAGGAATCTTCTAAGATCAAAAACGCTCCTCACTAGATTCCCAGTAGACGATTGGAAATGTTAAAATATAAACGCTTAAATCATTTCATATGCTAATAAGAGGCTCTCTTTTTGTGTGTTTGTTAATGATGGCTCAAATGATGTTGATGATGACTATAACGATGGCAAAAGGATTACCTTATATTCAAAGTATTCATGCACTCATAAAATGATTACAGTAACTGCTTGTGGGTTATTAAATTTGTTTTCCGTATAGTTAAAATTTAATAAAAATATAGTTAATTTACGAATAATTTTATTTTTTACCATTTATGTTTGTTTTTCAAAAAACAAACTACCAAAAATTAAGTCTTTCCGTATTTATTTTGTTATGTAGATTGATTTTTGTCGGTTAAAATATATTTTTTAAAAGCAAAAACTATTCAATTTTAAGGAATATGCTGTTTAATAAATAGAAAATTTAAAAATGAATGTAAAAATCATTTGTTTTAAATGAAATGTAAATGATCCGTTTTTTAAATGAATTTTGAGTTGTTTAAAATGGATTTTCGTTTGAATTTAACTACATAATATTTTGAGTGTGTTTACGTGTGTGTTAATGTGTAAATAAATATATGTATGTATGTTAGCAAATGTGTAAACTGTTGATGTTGCTACTTCTTCCACACACGCCAATTCCAAGGATTAAAGACATGGTAATAATGTGGCTTGGGTTGAATGTACTATTATTATACCAAAGTGTACTAGACAACAAACACTACTGCACAAAATTACATTAACTCGCTTATATGTACACATATTAACAAAATGCTCTAAATTTTCTTCGCACAGCAATACACGAGCAAATCGTTGCCACGGTTAGTGTATGGGAGCACATTTACGTTTTGTAAATGATTTAAGAAAAGTTTGCTAGTGAAGTGCAGCCACAGCAGCATTTAGATCAACAACAACAAACAAATACAACAGTAATAATATCAACATTACCAAAACAATAAAGAAATATTCAGACACACTCGTAAAGCGAATATGTGGATGTGCATCCTGCAACAAAATAGACAAGCACAATAGCATTAAAAGCCCGCACTACATGCAGACAAACAAAAGCATTTTTCCTTACATAATATTGTGGTCGTTATCTTGTTGGTTCTTGGCTGGCTGTTGCATCCAACATCACCTTCAAATCGGAGCCGCAAAAATCCTTTCGGCACTTTTCTTTATTTATTTAGACAAGAACAGTTGAAGTAGAGATTTTAGACAAAATTAAAGTCTTATATACTGAAGCACATACACGCGTTATCTTTATTTTATACGAAAACTAGTAGTTAGATAATTGGGGGATTCACAAGGCGTCATATGTCTTAAAATAACAACATGAAAAAATACGACTGTTGTGAACAACCCCTCATAATTTAGTATGCTATTTTGAATTAAAATCAGCTGATTTAAAACAAATATAAAAAATAAATAATTAACTAACATTAAAATATTTTTTAATTCTTTTCCATGAATTAATAAATTAAATTGGATCTTACCTGACTATTTTCCATTTTGCAGACTCAAATAAGAAATAAATTTTATTTTGTTTGTTTACCAAACAGCAGAGTCATAAGCCGATCTTATTTGACGCCTCAAGTGATTTCTTGCAAAAATTACTAGCCGTAGTTCAAATTTTGATGTTAACCGGATAAAATTATACCATCAACGGCGACGCGATACGGCTCAGCCGCTCAGCTCTGGTCTCTTTTGATTAATTACGACAGCACAATAAACATAGCAAGCAACGTTCTATTAATTTAAGACACTTTTTGTTTACAAAGCAACAACAATATTTTTAAACCATTTTAAAATGTTAGAACATTATGACAATATAACATGATAGCACACCTTGTGAATACCCCAAATGTATGTAAGAGTGTGTCTGAACAACCCCCATCTTCAAAAATAAATTGCTTTTGCAATAACATATCAATACCCACTTAAGAGTGAGTATTGATTCAAAATTTAGCAAAAATTATTTTAGTGCAAAATTTGGAGGTAGTAAAACAATAAAAAAAAACTAATGGTACTAATGAAATGTATCCCGTTTATCTGTTTGCTCCAAACCAGGCTTTAATAAACTTTCGTCTAACTGAAATAATTTGTATAAGTATGTATTAGGGTATTCAAATAACCGATGTTTTGTATTAATCGATTAATCGCGTGAATAATTATTCTAGGTAAAAATTTAATCGAACACTTTATTATTATTCGATTAATCGAATTTTTAACATAAAAATGTTATTAAAAATGTAACAACAATTTCACAAAATGTCTTCCTGTCATAAAAGAGGAAAATTTTTTAAATACAAAAAAGCATCAAAATTTAGGCAAATCTTATAAAGTTATCTTTCAAAAAGAGTATACAGTTTAAATGTTTCAAACGATTTCTTTCTTTTGTTTTATGAAACTTGACTTAGAAAAGATTCTTTCACTTATTGTTGACGTTAGCGAGATTGAAAGTAATGCCTTATAAAGCATATCCAATTTCTCTGTTCTTTTTGATTTTTTAGTAACTTTAATAGTCTTGTTTAGTTCTCTTTTTCCCAGCAAAAACTTTCATTGCAAAGAAATTAGTTAAAAAGTTAATAAAACTACTCTTTACTACTTATAATTTGGCATTTTAACATATTATTTTAACACGGTGATGTCATTGGAGGCAAGTACTTATCACCCTCGCTTACAAATAGGGAGTTTAGTAAGTTATTACCACATTCGCTTACAAATTGTGTTTTTAATTTAATTTACTTTCTAATGTAAAATTTCGCTACCCTGTACTAAGGACATATTTATACCTAATAAACCAGAGAACGATATGATTGCAATATCAATATGATATTTTTATCTAGATCACCTAGAAGATATCGTTTGGTTAATTGAGTAGTGTAGTTGTTATTAAAATTTTTAATTTTAAAATTCATATCAAAATCAATTAAGTATTTAAATTTTTCATATTTAATTCTGCTGCTACAAATTGTTCTTCATTTATAACAAATAATAAAAACAACTAGTTAGAACAAATATTTATAGCCTATTTCTGATGTGCGAAAGAATTCTTTCTTTCGTACAAATACATTCATTGTTTAAAATGTAATTGTACGAAAGAAAGAATTCTTTCGCAAATCGAAAATACGCATTTAAAATCAATTTGTATTAGATTTGAATTAAAAAAACCTTAGATGCATTTTATTATGAATCACTTAAAAAATTTCATTTACCAACTCATAAACAAGTACTTATGTATCAGATTGTGTGTCAGGCATTACTAAACAACTTCTATGTAATGCAGATGGTATGAAGAAGTCATTGGATCATTGTGTTAAAAGTCAGTACTAAACAATTTTAATAATAAATTTTTCCCCAAACTCTTTGGTTTCAGTCTTTGTACTATATTTAAAAAAATGTTTACTCAAAGAAAATGTAACTGAGTAAAAAAACAATAAAAGGGCTTTTAAAAAGTACCGGTATTTTTAACAAAAAAGAAAAAAACAAATTTTCGATAAATCGACATAAATAATTCGAATTATTCGTTAAATGAAAATTAGCAATTTTAAATTTTTCGAGCAGCATAAAATTAATCGATTAATCGTTCAACGGTCAATCGTTTGAATACCCTAGTATGTATACAAATTAATTTTTTTTTAACATATGGTCGGGTTTGCATTGCTTCGAGTTGCATTTTAAGGCGAAATATTATAGAATACATACACTTGGCTAGGCTTGTCCGAATATTCTTTTCTAGATATTGGGTTAAACATTCTGTATACTGATCAGAAAATCCAATCTTAAACGGGTTCTAAGTCCATGTGATGTGGCCGATCGAACTATTATCATAATCATGAAAGTAATTTAAGCGACAACAAAGAAGAAAGTGTAGTCGAAAGAAAGTATACAGACAAATTTTCTAGAGAGTACCCTTTATGGGACCCAAGAGCAATAAAAGAACCGGCATAAAAAAAGTCATAAAATTAGGTTCTGATTCATATAAGAGTTCACTGAGCCAAAAAAAATCTTAATATCAACATCTTTATGAGATTTTTTTTGTCTTAAAGCAATTTTAGAGATCACACAAAATCTTGCCTATCTATTATAAAAGTTGTTGTCGCCAAGAATCTATGTCAATACCAACATAGCTGCGGTCATATGGAATAGTAGGTTAAGTCGACATAAGACAAAGTTGAGTAATTACAATTAGAAAAGGTGTAAAATATTTAATACACAGAAAAAAATTCTCCAACATTTTTGACCAATTAAAGCATTAATCAAAAATGAAATCAGTTTTAATTAAAAATTTATTCAAGTGAATTAAACGTTTAATCAAGTAAATTAAACGATTAATTAATATTATTAACTGGTAAAATTGATACTTTTAATTTGTTTATTGGTGCAAATTTAATTAATTTTTTAATTAATATCATAAATTTTTTAATTGAAATCAATTTTTATTTTTTTTCTGTGTATTTACTATTTGTTTTAAACATGATTTTTATACGATTGGAAAACAAAAACCTCGTCGAATAAAACTTCCACAAAATTAATCGACGTATGCTACTTTTCCATTTTTTCACAGATATACATATAAGAAGGTTTGGTATGCAAGCAATGGCCAAATATGGATGGACTTAACTTACATTTAGAAAGATGAAGTGGGTGGTAAAAAACCATTTTGGGTCACAAAAAAGTGATCTACCAACATAAAAAGGTGGTTTAGGTGCACATAGACTCTATTCCGGAAAGATGTTTGCAAGGGGTTAAGTAAAATTATTGACCGGTCCTCCACAATTTTCAAAAAGTAATCTCTCCACTACTCTTTCTAGTGGTACTAGATTAAGAACTCAACAAGACGCTAACAGAAAATCGAGGTATTTCCTGGGATATAATCGGCCACCTAGAGGAGCTAGCATATGCAGATGATATTGCACTCCACAATTTCCAAAAGGTAATCTCTCCACTACCGTTCCTTTATCGATTAAAACAAAACTGAAAATTTGTATCTCAAATGTAAAGTCAGCCCTTCTATACACACAGAAAAAAATATCAATGTTGAATTAACATGGCGCAATGTTAATTAAAAATCTTAGTAAATATCTGCAAAAGTATGGACTTTATTTAAAATTATCATGAAGGGTTTTCCTGATATCGCTTAAAATTACCATTTGTGCAAAAGGGCAAACTTGTGAGACTCGTTTCATGAAAAACCTTTTTGATTTTTGTGTAATTTTAAACAATTAATGTCCGTTTGTAAGAAACTTCTATACGAAAATAAATTAAAAAACAAAATTCAAAAATAAAATATTAAAAGTTAAATTTGTGATAAATATGTATGTGAAATTTGTTTTTAAAAATATGCACAAAGAAAGCCACAACACTAATTTGCTCAAATTATTGCTAGAATTTATTGTTTGTAATTTATAAATACTTTTCATTGAAAACGACGTTAAAAGCACTAAAAAAAATATGTTTGTATAATTGAACAGCGCAAGTTTAAGAGTCAAAATTGTTAGGCAAATTTAAGAAGTTTGTGTAAACGAATTCTCATACAATTCTTGCTTGTTCATTTGCGAGGGCTTAAAAATGCACAGTTTGCACAGATTGCGAGACTTTTAAGCGAAATCATGGAAACCCCTATTGTTTCATATTAATTTTAAATGAAAAATGTTAAAATAATTTAATAAGTTCAATATTGAATCCATTAAATCCTGTTATAATTTTTTGTATAGAAACAATAACAACACTATAAAAAGAAAAACATAACTATACCGAAAATTGTTAAATCAACCTTGTTTTCGAAGATATTACATTGATTTTTTTCTGTGTGTATGTACCAACTTCATCAAGCTATCTTTAAAATTGTGACCTTCACCACAGATTACTAACCAGTGACCATGTTCGGTAACTCTCGCGTCGAGAAAGTTTTCGATTGAAATGTGTGAAATGAAACAAAAATGCCATAAATTGAAACAAACAGCTGTTTTTCTCACTTAACTGTGTCTGTAACTTTTTTGGCGAGTACAAGCTGTCACGTAAGGAAATTACTCGCCAATTTACAGAAAAAGTGTGTCTGTAACATGTTGGTGAGAAAAGTTCCCGCTTTGAACTGTCAAATAAACTCACGAATAAAAATGGGGCGAGAAAAAATTTTAACACTAAAAAACAATTAAAAATGCAAAATGCAAAGAATAATAATAATATTATTTTGTTCTTGGCACATTTTTCATTGTTTTATTATTTTGCTTTTAACATTTTAATAAAATATACGAATGTCTTCAAAGATCATTTGCAAACAACCAAGGTATATTTACACAAGGTAAACTCGTTGGCCCATATGTTTGTCAGCTGTTTACCCCATTTGGAACCCTAGTGTCAAAAGTTATTTATGTTGGTTCCGTTGGTTCCTTGTGTTTGTTTACATACTTATGGTTAGTGCGCGCCATTTTGAATTAAAAAAGTGTAAAATTGTGAAAGACATTTTATTTTTGTGAAATTTTAATTCTTGTGATTACTAAGCAAACAAAATACATTTAAATGCATTATTTTGTGCAATAATACTTTATTTTTATGCTTGAGAATGCACAATATATTAAAAATTGTTTCAGCTTATTATTCTGAACTGCACGTGTTGTTTTTTTTTTTCAATTTGTGTTTTTATTTTAAAGGCACATTGTTGCGTTTTTTTTGACACCATGGTTCCAAATACAAAAACAATTTGGCGTGTTGTTTTTGTCTGCAAATCCCCAAAATAGCCATCTTCTTATCCCCAAAAATCCCCCAATTTTCTTAAAAATAAAAAAAAATACTATCTATTATGTCAATGGAAAAACATGCATACATCGATTTTTTTAAATAAATCCATTTGTGTAATATAATTAAAACATATGTTATTTATTCTTTGAGTTCTACGTATCAATGTACACATGTATAGTATGTAACAAGGGTAACGCAAAAGAAAAATAATTATGCGTCAATACATATTTATCATTTCCAAAACTAGGGAATCCATAATCTTCTAATTCTTAAGCCAATACAATTTTGTTTAACATTTTGTTTGTTTAAAAAGTTCATTTAAGATTATTGAATAAATTTTTACAGCAAGCTGCATTATTTTAAAGTGTGTATTTATTCTAAGAAGAGCTCCCAAAAAATCCCCTGGGGATTTTCACGGAATTTTTATCCCCAATCACAAAAAAAAATCCCCAATTCGGTGATAAATCCCCAAAAATGGGAACACCGAATGTAGGTGCAATTCCTGACGATGCGAGCGCAAGTACACTATCATTCTGCGGGCGTATCGTTGCCGAAATCAACGCGATTAAAAAAGTTTTCCCAGTTCCACTGGGAGCGTTTAGAAAAAAAATTCCTCCAGCTTCATCTTTCACAGCTTTCATGCATATTTTTGTTGTCGATTCAACAGTGGAAAATTTGTTCGAACTGATTCCCTTAGGGCTTCACAAAATCGGTGCAACTGTTTTCCGATTTTACACAAATAGAAAATGTGGGCGTAAGAGTAGGCGTGGTAAATTTTTCTTTCGATGAAAACTTAAAATTAGTCAAATCGTCAACCGTTTTTTGATTTTAGGTAAATCAAAAAAAGTTGGCGTAAAAGTGGGCGGGGCAAAATGTTTTTTCCGTTAAAACCTAAGGTGGACCATGGCGATCATTTTTAAGAAAAAATCGTCCAAATCGGCCAAGCCGTTCTCAAGTTATGCGCTTAATAGGAAAAGTGGGCGTGGCAAATTGAAAAGAAAAAATCGTCACAATTGGTCGAGCCGTTATCAAGTTATGCGGTGGCATGTCGTAGTGTCCACGGACATAATGTCCATGAACATTATGTCGCACCAAAGAACGACATTAAGTCCATGGACGCTATTCCGCTCAGCGATGCGACAAAATGTCCATCAATATAGTGTAATAATGTCAATGGACATTATGTCCTTTTTTGGTGCGACATAATGTCCATAAAAATTGTAAAGCGAATGTTTCCTATTAAAAGGTATTTTAGATTACCGTTATACATTTTTAAATTTAATTGTGTAAAGTTCGGCCGGGCGCAAGGATTTTCTCCTCTATGGTATAACAAACACTGGCTTCGCAAGCTAAAGCTTCTCTGTATAGTCGGACTTCGGCCGGGCGCATGAATTTTTTCCTCTGTGGTATAACAAACACCGGCTTCGCTAACTAAAGCTTCTCTGCATAGCCGGCCTATTAAAAAGGACTTAATGTCCGCGGGCATTATGACGTTTTCCAAAACGACATAATGTCCATGGGCTTTATGTCGCATCGAAGGGCGTCATAATGTCCATGCACATTATGTGGACACTATGACATGACACCAGGTTTGCGATCAGCAACACACAACATTTCATTTTTATTATAAAGATGTGATTGGTGGTGCAATATGACAATTGGATTTTGTCACGCCCCTCCGTCAGCAGATCGAAAATCAAAAATCAGACTTCACAGTGTCACTCGCCTGAATATTCTTAAGATTCCCTGAAAATTTCATCAAAATCGACCCAGCTGTTTTGGAGTCCATACGTTACATATATACACACATCCTGATTGATATAAGGAGGTCCATAATAAAACGCAAAAATTTTCCTTTTAAAGTTTTTGAATACTATTCTATATAAATCTTAACCTAAAGTTCTCTTGCAATTATTGTCCGGTTAATGTTTCTAGCTGCGTTTTAATAAAATGTGAAAATTCCTTAGCAATTCTTCTGAAAGTTTTATTTAAAATATCTATTAATATGCTTACCTGACAAATTTTTGGAAGGAGTCTTATATTGTTCCTTTGTTTAATTCAAATGAAGAGGAAAATCGCAATACTGAGTGTGATACCTAAGTTTTTTGATGTTAAGTTATCAAGTTGCAAATATAATATCTCCTAATCAACACGGATTTCGAAAAGGAAGTTCCACAACTACAAATCTTTTACAATTTACTTTCACTGTTAATCGCGGATTATTTCAAAGAAATCAAACTGATGTCAAGAAACTGGCACTTAAAATTATTTAGGTAAAATAAAAAACAATAAATATCTTTTAGTTATTAAATTATGTGTACTTAAATTTAAAAGATTTATTTAATTTATTGCAGGTCAAAAACAACACCTGAACGGTACGGAAGGCTGGCAATTTTTTTTTATTAATTTTATTCCTTTAAATATTTAATTTTTGTTTATTTCATTTCACTGTTTTTCTTTTTTTGGGCTAAAATAATTTTTTTATCAAAATGTTCAGAAAACGTTTCATAGCAGAATTGCAAGTCTTGTTTTTTGTTTTCCTTTCGATTCAGTTTTTTGTTAGAATACCTTTTTTCGATTGATGCATAACTGAATACGGGAACATAATCGAAATTCAGAATAAATGTGAGTATAAATTATTACCAATTTTTAAAATGCATAAAAAAACTATTCTTATGTTACAAAAGTTTGCAAAAAAGTTTCGCTTAAAAGTGTATCATATGATCGGGCTGGCCTGCTCAAGGCACATTTAACAAGGTAGACTCATTTGGGAGAGCATTACAAATAAAACCCGGATTGTCTTGATAAAACAAAAACAGTTTAAAGTACATATGCACATATTTCAGCTCATACAAACGAAATTTGCAAATTGGGTATTATGTCTGTCCCCTAATGAGTCGAAATGTGCCTTTTAACTTGTTTTTGGTTAAGAAAAAAAATCAGCAAAATTTCTCCCAAAAATTACTTTGAACTTTTTATATATAAAGATTCCGAGATAGGCTTTGCATACAGTGCAAATTGTGAAAATTAGGAGCTTTTACATATTTTCGAATAGCTTCTGAAATATTTACATAAAATGAGTACATATGTACATATATGACGTGAATATAAGTAAAATTAATTTACAATAATTTGTTTAAGAAAAGCTGTATCAAAAATTGCTTTATGAATAATTTGTATTTTTGCCTTTGTAGAGCAATTATTGAAATTACAATAAACTCAAAGATATTTGAAAACAAATTCCGAACGCATTTGGAAAATCTTTACATGTTGTGGACAAGTTTCATGTTTGGGATAATTTTGACAACGAAAATAGCTTTAATATAAGATAAAAGAGCATAAATTCGAATCTCCTGCTGGGTCTGTTAATGCCTGGTATGTGGCAAAAACTTCTGTTTTTGTTAGACTCTTCATGTAAGCATCATAGATATTCACTATACGTATATTAAATATGTAAAACGTATTGTGCATAACACACAAAAAAATCTGCCATTTACATACATGTGCATTAGGGTGGCTACTTTATGAAAAATCAAGGGAAAAAAAGCGGAAAGCGGTTTTAGTTTTCGCTCTAGGATTGTATAAATTTCTTTACGAGCCATTTTGAGATACTTATCGTAAATAAATAGAAACTTCTTCTATACATGTTTCCCAGAAAAAACTTTGCTTACCTGGTAAGTTAGCAAGTAATGTTGGAGACATATAAACACTACTTATCTTTCAGCTGAATAACTACTTATTTTTGTTCGACTTATCCAAGAATTCAGTACTTAACATCATACACTTACTAAAAGTCAAAAATATCTAGTTATTTTCTAACTACCAGTAAGTTGAATTGTAAGTACTTACAAAATACCTACTAGAAGCCAAAAAAAACTCAATTTTATTTAGTAAGCCAAAAGGAAGTATAAACGAAAACAAGAATTTTTGATTGAAGCGTAGTGTAAATTAAAAAATTGGCGGTAGTTAATACACTGAATAAGCAGTTTTTGAGCTTGTTGCAAGTAACTTAATATTCAGTACTGAAAACAACACATCTAATAAGTATGATTATTAGCAAGAAAATATTCAGTAGTGAAAATAAAAGAAGTAGTTACTGAGGTCATTACTAGTAAGTACTTATTGAGGTTTTCAGAATAATGACAGTTGTAATGGCAACTACTTACCAAAACTCAAAAAAGTTTTTCCTGGGTAAATAATCAATTTAAAATTTTCTTTAATCAATTGAAAATAAATTGTAATGGAAACAAAAAAGAAAATTTAGACAGCCAAGTCCGTAGTTATGAAATCCAACACCACAGTATACAAAAACTAATTTTCTAGAGTGTATTCCATTTAGGACCCATGGACAATCACAAGCCCGCAATATCAAAATTTTGTGATGAGGTTAAAACTCATGTAAAAGTTCTATGTTGCGAACATTATTTAAATATATTCATCTATATGAGATTTGTTTGCTTTTAAGTGATTTACGGAAGGGGATATATGTATATGAGACCTAGGGCTAAAATCTTGTACCTACAAGCACAATATTTTGTCTTGACATAGTTACTATCGTAATAGTTATGGTCGCCAATTTGTCAATAGCAACATTTATAAGGACGTTTTGGTATTAAAGGCTTTTTTCGGGAATAGTATTAACATGGGAGCTATGGTGATATATGGACCGATTCTAATAAACTGTAGTAAGATGTTATAGATTGCAAGAAAATAAGTTCGTACCAAATTTAATCTATATATGTGCCAACATAATAAAATAGGCTATGGGCGCAAAGACTCTATTCTGGAAATAATCTTTTATGGGGGCTATGTGAAATTATGCACCGATTCCCGCCATTTCCTTCTGTCAGCGAGAACGTATGTACCGAATTTAATAAAATTATCTTTAAAATTACGATCTGTAATCTGCGCACAAGGTTAGCATGGACAAACATCGTTAGATCAATTCAAGAATTGATTCTAATTCGATCGGTATAGTAAAAGGTGGGTCTAGGACCAATATTTTAAGGTGTTACGAATATCAGCATAAGCGCATAATACCCTCGCCACTATTATGGTATAAGTATTAATACGTTTGCCAATTGTTTTTCTTTTTGGACCACCTTTATCTACATGTGTTAGGAAGTACGTGTTGATGTGTTTTTGTATTGAAAAAAAAAAACATTCATACATGTGACATTTTAAAGTGACACATGTGCAAAAAATCAAATTAAATATTGTATACCCACAAACACACAGTTTATTGTACTATATTGCCATACATATCCATATAAAGATTTTTCACAAATTAAGGATATAAAATAAAACAACAACTTAAGCACAGTATCTCGCAGAAGTTGTTAAAACTGATAAAGTTTTGAAAATTTATTTAGTGTGTTGTATGCAAAATGTCTTATTGAATTTTTGATATACATATTTACCAAATTTTTTATTAAAAAAAATTTTTTACATATATCACAGTTCATTTCAGGGCGAATTCATACAAGGTCAAGGCGAATTTACACCAGGTGAACTTATCTTGCTACGTAAGCAACAGCTGATTACTAAACTTGTGTCAAAATGGTATACCGTCCTGTTGGTTCTGGGGAATCTTAACTAAATTCTATAATTTTCGATTAAAATTGTCAAATTTAAAACTTTTTTAAGTTATAACATTTAAAAAAAAACACTATTTAATATAAAAACAAAATCAAATATTTGTTTGAATTTTTGACACAACGTTAAAATATTTTACAGTGTTGTAAAACGTTTTCAAAATAAGACCACCTTGTATGAGTTCGCCTTGTACAAGGTGTTCTTATTTTGAAAACGTTTTCAACACTGTAAAATATTTTAACGCTACACAGCGCGCTGTGTCAAAAATAATACAACACTATACATATATGGTAAACAATTCAAACAAATATTTTATTTTGTTTTTTATTTCAAATTGCCTGTTTTGAAATTTATTAATATAAAAAATTTTAAATTTCATAATTTTAAGCGAAAATTTAGTTGGGATTCTCCAGAACAACCAGGACGGTATGTAACATTTTGACACATGATTAGTTATCAGCTGTTCCTTACGTAGCAAGATAATTTCACCTGGTGTAAATTCGCCTTGGTTCTAATGCTTATAATATTAAAATAATAATGAAATTAACTTATCGAATATTTTTTTAAGCTCTTTAAATCTAAGAAAGCCAAATAGGTTGAAAAAGCTCTGCTTTACCTTTGACTTGGACATTTGGTCTAGCAGGTTTTACAAAATGTTTAAAAAAAATTAATCTTGATATCATATGGCTCTTAATAATTCTTTCTTTAAAATAAGTTGGCTACATCTTATAATCTATAATATTTTTGTTATTTAAAGCTTTCGATGATACAAAAAAAAAACGACAATGCTCAAATGTTAGATTTAAGTAGATAAACTGGAAAAGATTCTCCGCCAATTCATTTCAATTTGGAGAAAAGATACCAGAATATTATCTAAAAAAACAATATAACAAAAATTAGTATTGTGGTTATTTTGTTGAACTTTTTTTGGGTTTTTAATCTAAATTTTGAAATTTTTTAATTAGGCTAAAGTTCATCAAATTTAATTCTCATTTAATTATTTTTATGAAGAAAGGATAATTAAAATGTATTGATAATTTTTCATTATTGTAGCCGCGGGGCTCGAACCCAGGCTTTTACGGACAGATTACCCTTACATGTTTCAATTGTAACCACTCAATCTCTTCAGAGGGGTTTGCCGTTTAACACTCACAGCCATTGACGACTGCTGCACAAAGCATACAGAGATGAAAAAAGAGACGTATGAAAAATGGCCAAATCATTTGCGAGGGCAGCTTTCGAAGAAAGAGAAAGAAAATGTTTTTTGGTAGTAAAGTGGCAATGTGTAAAAACAGGCCGCTACTATCAACACAAATTGCGTAATCAAAACAAAAATTGCAAAAAGGGCAGCTTTCGAAGAAAAAGACAGAAAAAACACAATATTTATTGTCTTGTGACGTCTCTGTATGCTCTGTGACTGCTGGCAGTCAATAGTCAAACATCAATCTTTAAACCAAATTGTATTTAACCTTTGGTAGATTGAAATTTGATTTTAATGATTATATATTTAATTGATTTACTTTTTGTCAAGAATCCTTCTCGAAGTCCAAAGTACATTTTTTTTGTTTATTTTAACATCAAAAATTTATTTTATTCAGGATATATTCATCATATTTTTTTGTGTTTTAGCGAAGTGTAAAGACGGCCTTCCAAATTATTGGTATACCTTTTACTACAGGTGTAAAGCACATAAATATTAGATTTTGTCATTCCGTTTGTAATTTGTACAATTTTGATCTTGGACCTTATAAATTCTTGTAAGTACCGAAGTTATTAAAGGTTGTCTGTCTGTCAATCCATGATTCTGTTGAAATGGTTTTAAAAAAGGCCCCAGAAACGAGAGGGACTCGGCTAATATATGTGTAGTCCACTTGCAAACAGCGCTTAGTAAAAAAAATTTAATTCTGTTAGAGCAGTCATTTTATTTGTTACTAACTAAACCTATTCCGCTTCGCTACCCTCATTAAAAAAAATATGTTTTTTGTTTGTAAATACAGACCTCGTAGTTGTACCAAGTTTAAATATTCTTAATGTTTCCATTTACCAGTTACACAGAAATCTATATGGTATTTGTATTGAAGTTGCGCCGCATTTGTCTACAATAAGGTCCACTTTTTTAATAGATATTGTTCATTATAACCAATGTATTTGTTCCAAATTTGTAAATTGTAGCTGCGACCGTCCTGTAGATATACCGAAAATTTGTTTGCGCCACGCCAACTTCTCCAATCCTGCAGATATCCTACAGATGCTTTATGTATGCTGATAACCATTGAAATTGAACCAAATTTGGACAATTTTACACTTGTCGTTCTTCAGATATACGGGATTCATTTTGGTGCCAAGCTGAGACCCATCTAATAGAGCCAACTTTTTGACTGATCTTGCATATTGACTACCAAGCTATTTGTACGAACTTTGGAAATTGTAGCTGTTACCGTTCTCTAGATATACTGTAATTTCTTTTTCCCATACAATTTAGGCGTTTTGCACGATAGTGTAAATGAAGCTGGGATGATAAAATAAAGCCAAAACTATGTCTATATTTGATAAATTTGTGAACTATAATTTGATCTAGCGCAAGGAAACAACTGACTTTTCAATACTTTGGTGAAGGTTATAAGCAGGGAAACCAAAAATATGCAATTGCATGTTTTTCCTTGTGCGACTAATGAAGACAGAAACAATTATCAGTAAATTTTAATTAATTTTCATGTTGTAAAATTCCTTTCTTCATAAAAATAATTTAATGAAAATTAAATTTGATGAACTTAAGCCTAATTAAGAATATTAAAAATTTGGATTAAAAACCATAAATAGTTCAACAAAATAACCACAATACTAATTACAGAAACAATATATTTACCGTTTTAGAGCTTTTTATGCATTTTGGCATCGATTTGTTAGCGCATATTTTTGCATATTTTACGTTTGGGTCATTTTTTGATATAATTAGGTTGAAAGATCCTCTTTGCAGCATTTTTTTAAGTTTTTAGGGCATATTTTTACTTTTTGAGGCATATTTTGATACATGTTAATTTTTTAGAAGCCTACAAGAGCTTTCGCAACATTTTTTTTTCGTTTTTGCAATAAATTGGCTTTTTTTAATTCTAAAAAACTAACCCTTTTCGGGAGCAAAATTTTTAAGAATCGGACACCAAATTGCATTTTTTTAAATAAAATGTCACATTTTTATGTAGAAAAGAAAACACCATTAGTCTTTTTAACAATATTTGTTTGATATTTACGTTGCCGATTTTTATAAAAAAAGAACATTCAAACAAAAACATAACTTCATACCCATCTAGCATTTTCAATCGCGTAAGAGCTACGGGGAGTCTCATGAAGAGCGTTTTTATTCGTCGATGAGAGCATTTTTTAATTGCAGAAGATACTGTAACACGAGTGATATTCTTCAATAACACAGCAAAAGGAGCTTACTTTAATCGTTGTGGGAATCGTTTGATATGTGGGTAAAGATAACCTGACAAGTCTTTCAACAAGCACGAAACGTATTATATATAAATTTCTTACAATTTGTGAAATGCTCGCTATATAATCGTTAAAAATACGGTTTGTACAGAAGGTCGTAAAGGGCTAATTCGATGATGGTTCGACGAAAGATAAACAAAGTATAACATTGTTAATTTTTGTATTCCTTAAATAATCATTTAGATTTTTTTAAGATGTTACACCTAGGAATAAAACGATACCTCTAAGGTATCGATACTTTTATTCGATGTGGTATCGCTCCTAAAGTGTCGATATCTACTTAGCATCGACAACAAAGTATCGGTACTTTTAAAAACGTTCTTATTAGTGTTTTAGTACTATACAATACAATAAGAACTACGACCCATGAGAATTTTTGTGCAAAACAAAAAGTGTAAAGATTGAGACCACTTTTAGTTACCACTAAGTACCAATTTCCTTTCGAAAAATCTTTTTTATCTTAGGAAACAAAATTTTATAGAACGTTCAGGATAACAACCTTTTCTTAACCTTTTATTCCAGAAATCAACAATGTCACTATGTATTTATTTTAACTGTAAATATGTATTTTATTTTTAAATTGATAAATATATAAAAAGGGGTGGTAAAACCATAATTTCAGTTTTGAACAACTTCTATGATTGAGAGGTACACAATTGAACAGCACGTTTAGATTGTTAAAGCTTTTAACGAAAATGGCCGTTCAATCAAAATGCATTTCGTGCACATCGTGATTTTTTTGCTCAGCATAATCGAGCCGGGTCTGTAGATAAAACATTTGTGCATGCTCGCCCAGTTACTTCCGCGGCGTGTTATCGGGCCGTACTTCTTTGAAAATGAAGCAATTACAGTTTATGGTGTTCGCTATCGCGAGATGATAACGGACTTCCTATAGCCAGAAATTGAGGAAATGGACCTAGACTATATATGGTTTATAGGTGTTTACTGGTCAAACGGTTTCTTGATACCGTTACTGCTGCTCCAGCTTTGGAAAATAATTAAAAATTTAAGATTAATTTCAATACCAAAGTGAAACGATTACTTTTGACCGATACCGAGTATATTTTTACCGATAGTACTTGGTACTCAGTTGCTAAGTATCGATGACAAAAATACTTAGTACTTATATAAAAGTATCGTATCGTTTCATCCCTAGTTACAGCCGTACCTAAACAACAGCGACACGCGTTTTTCTTGTTGTCAAAAATTGTTATCCCCATACAATTTGTATGAAGCATCCCTAACTAGCGCGGCGCCAACGCTTTGCAATTAGAACATCCGATTTTGACATCACTATTAAACTCGATGTCAAGTGCATTGTTAATAAATAATGACAATTTAGCTATTTTTTGGTCAATCTTGCGTTTTTATTTATAATTTTGTAGTTTGTATTAAACGAGAAAGTTATCACTGCTTTCCATGACACAATTTTGACACTCTTGTTTAGGTAAGACATATCAGCGTAAAAGCTAAGCAAAAGAAAACGTTCCGGCTTCCGCTCTTATTTAGAAACGGCTATTTGGCATTCCAAGATTAAAAAACGAACATGTCAGAAAATTTAATGTTTTATTTAAATTGACTAGACTCAAAAATCCATTTTAATTAAAAAAAAAAAAATACTTTTTTTAATAAGATTTTGTTCTAATGTGCTAAATTCCCAATTCTTACTATTGATAATCTGAAATTTATTGTTGGTGGGAATAGGGTGTAACTATTCCTTCATTCACCACTACTAGTGCAAGGTATACAGAGTGAATTAAAATATTCACAAACTTTTCTGAAGCACCTAAATGCGACATCTTGAATTTTCTACTTCTTAGAAAAGGTATGAGTTCGTTTTCCTACTTTTTTCTTTCACTTTAAAAAGTAATAAAATTTAATTAAGGAATCTCAAATATAATACATTTTTATAATGTAATTACTTTAAAAAGAGCAACAAATGTTTAAAAATACTTGATGCATCAGCTTATGAGAGACACTATATGCAACATGCAACATTCACAGACACCTAGTGCAACGAATTCTAGAATGTACTAGTGTTTAAAATACTTATCTTGTTGATATTTCTTTAACAGAATTTTAATTTGATTTATTAGTATCATTAAGTTTCTTTGATACTTTTAACAAAGTCATGCTGGTCAAATCTAGTTGTTTGAATAGTTGTTCATATTTGCTCATTTCCTCTTAATTGAGGATTTTAAAAATTGCATGACATGATCATGGGTTTTGTTGTCTCATGTCGTTAAAGCAGAACAAAAAAAAAAAACCAAGAGAGAAATATTAAAAACTTTATGAAATAGAGAAGAATTATAATAAAACTTGTTGTTGCTGGTGTTTGGACAAAGTGAAAGAAAGTGGAAAACATATTGCCAATTCATTTGTCTAATTATTCGTTAACATGCAATTTTTATAATTAAATAATATTCATAGAAATGTTTAAGAATATTTATGAATAAGTCAGCAATATTAAATGTTGCCTCGATATAGAAACATGTTACAATTAGATTCTGTAATAACTTTATTTTGACAATTCATTACATTTGCCAAATTGTAACGTACAGCTACCCCCATTATTAATGGGACACCTTAAAAAAATACTTAGAAATTGTCCAGACTTACAATTTCTGTTGCAGCAATTCTTGAGCATATGGGTGAGAGGGGTGAGAAGTTTGTGAAGGGGTCCCAGTTTCATGTACTTTACAATTCTGTTTTGTTTCGTAAATCTCACACTTTTAAAATTGAAGTTGGCTGTAGTTGTATTTGTTTTTAAAAAATTGCAAAGCAGAAATTAAAAAATTGCAGCAGCAAATATTGCAAGTCTGGACTTATGTAGTTAACATTTTATGTTTATTATTTTGATTTGGTATTGGGATAATTTAATTCATACAAAATAGAGTTTATTAAATGAAAATTCTGAAATTAAACTAAGGGTTTAATTTTGAGTTCAAAACCTAACAACATAAGGCGTGTGTCCGGTGTTGCCATACTTGGTTTCTTAGGACAGATCACCAGGAAACATTTTCCTTAAAAGTTTTAGAAAACCCAAAGCTACAAGTTGGTCTCAAATCAGCTGACTGTTATTTCTTTGCCTGTTGTTCTTGTATTGTTGTGATACTGAGGCCACCCTGCCTAGTTATATACAAATGAAGCTTAAGTTGTACTTAAATATAGCAGCTTGAAGAACTAAGTTACTTTTATTTGCTTACTGAAGAACAGAAATTTTTATTTGAAACGATTTTAAGTATAAATGTGATGTAATATCACACCTAAAAATTGGCCGCTAGTGTTGTTAAACTAATCCTGTCTTTAAAGAAATGTATGAAAAATGTTTAATTCTTAGCGAAAATAATCCACATTAAGTTGATTACTATTTCGAGCCCTATTTCCGATTATGTCGTCAGCGATAAAAGAAAAATTTTACAGAAGAAGGGTTTTTATTATTTTTTTCTTAAGCAGTGCAATACTTTATTTGGATTTAGGTGGTGGCCTTGTTCTCCGCAACGGTACAAATTTATAGTCTACGAACTTGTTCGTCTTTGTAGCAAGGACTTATAATATATTTGCAAGAAAAACTAAAACAAAATTTCAATAAATTGTCGCTTACGATATAATCGCAAAAAGGGCTCGATATATGTACACATGTATGTAAATTGTGTATGCATGTCACTCAGTGGGGTAATTTGGAAAAAATGGAAATAATTCTGTATTTTGTAAACGGTAAGTCCGATTGTCAATTAAGGACTTATATTCCTATTATATGGGGCCTAGGGTAAATTATGTACCGTTCTTCACCAAATTTCACATTATCATTTATGGTCTTATAAAACTGTGACGAGCCAAAATTTGTTATGATTGCATTATTTTTTACGGTTTTAGGCGTACTAAACTGTTTTCCGGTAGAAGGGTTTATATGGGGCCTAAGGTAAATTATGGGCCGATCGTCACGAAATTTCACAGTGTTATTTTTAGTCCTAAAAAACTGTGTCGAACCAAATTTTGTTACGATAGCGTTATTTTTTACGGTTTTAGGCGTACTAAACTGTTTTCCGGTAGTAGTGTTTATATGGGGCTTAGGGTAAATTATGGACGGATCTTCACGAAATTTAACAGCGTGATTTCCAGTCAAATAAAACAAATTTTTGCGAAATGTTATCTTGTTCCGTTCTTTGTTCCACTATTTATGTTTTTTTTTTTTTGTAACAAAATTATCAATTTTTTTAGGTGGTGGTTCCACATTTTGATTCATAGCTCTGGTCCTACTGAGCCGATTGTGCTGGATTTCAATTCCAAACTGCTAAGGATAACTGCAAGCAATTTGGCACCAAGTTTGTTCATTTCTTTTGAGTTGTTCGAAAGTGAGCGTGTTTTCAACAGACGGATAGATGGACAGACGGACAGACAGACGGACATGGCTAAATCGACTTAGAATTACCCAAGGACCCAGAATATATATATACTTTATGGGGTCTGAGATGAATAATAAAAAAGTTTCACACGGAATGACAAACTTAATATACCCTCTTCACAACTAATTGTGGTGGAGGGTATAAAAATAAAAATTCAAATAAATAATTAAAATCATAGTATAATTAGTACCAGGAATGTTCATTAGCGAGAGTTGTCATTTTTTTCCCATGTAATGTCAAATTAATTTATTTGATTTTTGACGCTTGTTATAATTTTGTAAAATTTCTAATGACTATACCTTGTTCTTATTCTACCATGATTAAAATTAAATAAAATTATAAAAAAATTAAAAAAAAAACTTATAAACTAAATTTAAAAAAAATGTAATAAACATTTCGAATGAACAACAAACCCAAATGCGTACAAACATACATAAAACACAAATAATATATAAAATATCAGCGCTGATTCTCGCATCTACTATGCACACTGAAACTGGTTTCTCGCATGAACAAGTTCTCGCAATAAATGCTGGTTCACACAGGTCAAGTTTACTTGAACAGTTTTATTTAAATTTTCTTTTGAACTTGCGTTCACGTTCATGCACAAAATTAATTTTTGTTTTCTTTTCCTTCAACTTTGTAGCTTTTTATTATATTACGGAAGAAAAAAGAAAAGAAAAATACAAAACTGACTGGTACGGTCAAGTATGTACCCCTTTCCATTCTCTTTACCCCTCTCTCCTAAAAGCTCGAGACTTGAAGAGTAAAACTTGACCTGTGTGAACCAGCACTAAGCATCAGTCGGCTCGGCAACAAGCGGCCACTCTGTACGCACCATTAGAATCTGTCAGAAATTAAACCAAAAGAACCTTGTTTTTCAGTGAAGATTATGATTTTAAACTGCTCTCCTGAAAAAATTAAAAAAACTGACTTGGGCTGTTATGACTTGTTACCACTAAAATACCTACACATATAAAATTTGTAAATATAAGTTAGATTATTCGATTTCGATTTTAAAATTGTAAATTAGATTTTCGATTTTAATTAAGGAAAATCATGTTGAAAAAATATCTTCAGCTTAAAATTCAGGAAAAAATGGTTCAAAATCCGAACCGAAAATGGGTGAATTTAATGGTGTGTTCTCAGATTGGTATTTTTAAAATTTAAATAATCTTAGCAATTTTTTTAATTAGGCTTAAGTTCATGGAATTTAATTTTCATTAAATTATTTTTATGAAGAAAGGAATTTTACAACATGAAAATTAATCAAAATTGTTATTGATAATCTTTAATTCTTGACGTGGCTCGGGCTCGAACCCTGGCCGGCAGGTTACCATGACATGTTTCGATCGCAACCACTCGATCTCCTCAGATGGATTTGCCGTCTTACACTCGCAGCCATCGACGACTGCTGACGTCAATAGTCAAACATCAATCCTTAAACCAAATTGTATTTAAACATTTGGTAGATACAATTAATTAAAATTAAATACAATTTGGTTTAAGGATTGATGTTTGACTATTGACGTCAGCAGTCGTCGATGGCTGCGAGTGTAAGACGGCAAATCCATCTGAGGAGATCGAGTGGTTGCGATCGAAACATGTCATGGTAACCTGCCGGCCAGGGTTCGAGCCCGAGCCACGTCAAGAATGAAAGATTATCAATAACAATTTTGATTAATTTTCATGTTGTAAAATTCCTTTCTTCATAAAAATAATTTAATGAAAATTAAATTCCATGAACTTAAGCCTAATTAAAAATATTAAAAAATTTGGATTAAAACCCATAAATAGTTCAACAAAATAACCACAATACTAATTATTAATCTTAGCAATTATTAGCATCTATTGAGGAGATCAACTTATATGCAATGCCGCTGAGTAATGGTAGCTGTCACACAACATAACAACTGCATATACGCATTATCAAGGCGAATTCATGTAAACGGTGGTAGCGATACTGCAACAAGTACGACCCCAAAAACACAACATTAGTGGTTTTGACACCGAGCTTGTTAGTTTGTAAGTCATTAATCGTTACTTTTTTACACGCATTTTGTTTTTGTATAATTAACCCGCTACCGGATTAATATTTAACAAATTAACGACACGGCACCCCTAGTAGTTGTTAGTTGGTAACTCACAATCAGCTGTTGCAGTTTCTAAATAAATATAATAAAAAAGTCATTTCTGATACATTTCTAAAAAAATATTTTGTGTTTTGACAATTTTCGTGTACATTGAGAGTAAGTATGTTAATTAAATGATTTTTTTATTTTAAAGCTACCAGACTAACAAAGTTTTAAAAAGGGGGTCGTTCACAGTTGGTAACTTTAACAAATTAACAAACTACCGAGTAACAAATTAACAAGTTCGGTGTGAATACCACTATTATATTTTATTTGTTGCTTTCGTTGGTCGACATTTGACATTTAGAAAAAAAGGTATCACAACTCTGCTTTCAACGCAACCTGAGACATGAATTCGCCTTGGGCGTTATCTTTCGTACCTAATCACTACTCGCATCATTACATTACACTAACTCATAAAATGCTTTCTCATCATGGTAATTCTTCCATTTCGGATTATTTTTTTTATTGTTTATTAAGAGTTACAAATACAATTATAAATAACATATATTCCAACTTAATTAACCGAGCATAAGTAACTTCGTCCTTAAACACATTGTTGTGAAGCAGACCAGAGTTTCTGGCAGGAATCGAACCCTAATAGACTAGCTTACTACCAACTAGCCTATTGTATAGTGCTACATTAATTTTAATTCAGGGGGCCGATTCTGGCAGTCGTGATCGAGTGGTTTCTCGATTCAAAAGCAGTTTAATATCTAATTATTTCAGTCAATACTAAACGAATCGGAATTATTTTTCAGTGTTGTAAAGCATTAATTTCAGTTTCACAATACTGAAAAAATAATTTCGATTCGTTCTATATGGCCTGAAATAAAATTGTTTTCGAATCAAGAAAGTACTCCATCACGTCTGCCACAATAAGGCCCCAGGATTTTTTACGATCACTACGAAAATAGAAGAAATTATAAAGAGAATCAGAAAATGTTGGAATAAATTAGACCTCAGTAATATTGGTAATATAAAAATACACGCATTTATAGGTTTTGCGGTGTCAGAGCTGGCTGACAGCAAAATCACTAACCCTTGCGCCCGGCCGAAGGTCGACTATCCAGAAAATCTTAAGTTTGCGAAGCCGGTGTTTGTTATAGCTAGACTGGATATGGAAATTTGGGATGTTGAGCTTCAGGCATATGACCCCAACCCAAATATTTATGTAGGTTTAAAACTAATTATTTATAATTAAAAAAAAAAATGATTAAATACAAATTTGAAAATTAAAATTTAGTGATTTTTTATTATTTTTTGGATCTTTTTCACAATTTTTTGTATACTTTTCATTTTTGTTATTTGTCCTATTTTCCGCTTAGGCGATTTTTCACATACTGGTCTCCATCTAGTATTTACAAAATTAAATATCTCTCTTAGATTTTGTTTGATTGGCTTATGTACCGGTCGCTATCGTACGGGTCGCGAACGTACTATTTTTCCATATGTTTTTTTATTATTATCACCATGCATTTTCCCATAAATATCTTCAAATTTCCTTAACAAAAATATTTAAAGTGTAAACATAACATTTTGTTGCATGTAAAATAAGTACAGTAAAAATTCGATAATCCGGATAATTGATTGCAGACCCCAATCCGGAGTAGCGAATTATCCGGATTACCGAATGTATGTATTTATTAAAAATGATAATAATTCATAGCAAAATTAAACATAAAAACATTAATATAAATTGTACAGTTCAGTTAAAATAAAAAATACACATTAACATACATACATACATACATACTTAACAATAAATAATATTAGTTTCGTTTGACAAAGTGTTATTCAGTCCGGACTATAAAGTTGCAACCAACCCGGATTATAGAATACGCAATGACAGTATTTTTCAAAGCATGCTGTGATTTGAATAAAAAAAATAAATAAAAACGGGTTGCAATCAATCCGGATTTGCGAAAATTTTCAAACAATGCACTGTAAGACATCAGATGCTCTCTTTGTTTATTTAATAGTTTTGATAAAACCAGCCTTCGTAAAATTTCCCAAAAATTAAAATGTTTCAGATGTTTCAATTACAGCCTGAACAGTTTGATTTAATAATTATAATATATTTTTATGTTTTGAATTAAGGGTCTATAGACAAATCAGGAAGGCCGCCATAGGTTCCCAAAGTAGGGCACCTCGGCTATTAAAAAAATTTAATTAAAAACGGTCTAAAATTTTTATTTAAGCTCGATTTTAAAAATTTGTAATCTATGAAAAAAAAAGTTATCTCGTATAGTTTGGGAAATATCGGATTTTGAAAATTAATATTTGATATTTTTTGACCAACATTGATCTAGTATTTCGCAATTAAGAGGCACAAATTTGTAAATTACTTACAAATGAATAAATATTCTGCGGAAAGAATTATAAACAAATCTTGTGATTTTAAAAAGTTGCATGCATTTGAATTTTAAATTCTTAACAAAGTCCTTTTTTGCCATTTTGGGCTGAAAAAGTATTTTCCTTCTTTTTATTTATAAAAAAATTGTTAAGTAACGCTTAAACTTTTTAAACGTTTCTGAAATGTTACTTCATGTTTAATATTGCTCTGCAAAAATTTTTTAACATTTTATTCGCTACGGCTTATGGCTCTTCCGAAATAGAGCTATTAAAAAATTCTAATTTATGTCACATTTCTCCACTCCCAAAGTCAGAATCAAAAATTTTCAGCACTTATTGTATAAACGAATCATCCCAATCACGATAAATCCCACGGAAAATACTTTTCTCGAAAAAAAAATTCCTCCTACTATAAATTCCGCGGAAGCAAAAAAATGAATAGGTGGCATCACCGATGTTGTTTGGCTTATTGACATTAAATCAGAGTTCGCAAAAACTGTACACTTAAGTAGTATATTTTTTCAAAACACAAGCTCTGAATATTATTTTTATATATGTGATTTTTAAAAAACAAAATACGGTACACATCGATTGTGAGCGGACGACCATAAACACTTAATGAACTAGTTTAAGATTACGTGTATTTTGTATTGAACGCGTAGTGAACTTTTAGGTAACGCGTTTTTTAAGTGTAAGCGTGGTAAACTTTTAATGTACTTAGTTGTTTTTTTAAGGGAATATATATAAAATAAAGAATTCTTTGTAGGTATGGGAAGGAAAATAAGAAATATAATCTTTTAATGGTTTATTTATTAAAAAACAAAAAAAAAATTTTTGAAACATGCAAAAGTGTACCAATATTTTAAGAAATATAGTATTTATACCAAAACTAAATCTAAGTAAGTGTTTATAACACTCGCTCAAACATTTTTTGAGCCAAGTTTTCCTTACTTTAAGAGTAGTATGAAATATATATAAAAACAATTATTTCTAACAACTTTCGAAACCATTTATTTATAAAATTTGTTCGGTTTCATTATCACCCGCGATCGATTTCAGAAGATGGCTGAAAAACTAAACAACAGTAATTTTTGTGTTTCTTCTAACCTGAATATAAAAAATGTTTTAAATTTAGAATATTTCTAGTATGTTGTATATTTAAATATTTGGAAATGCACATAGGAAATTAAGAGAATTTTCAAAAAATGTATATACCTAAAATATATATTTTAAGAATTAATGGCTATGAATTTAAGAAAATTTAAATTATACTTTTTAAACTTGTATATAGGTATTATTGTATGTATATTTTCGTAATGTTTTTAGATAATTATTTGGCAGTATTTATTTTTAATTATAATAAAAGAACCTTTGGCTGTCAGTCATATGGGAATGTAGGTTCAGTGGCCGTGTTCTGTAATTCGCTAAAGCTAAGTCTCTATCGCTAAAAATTTAAAAAGTTAATTTAGCGATTTTTGGCTACGAATGCAATACTGTAACGTACATTGTTAGATTTGGCAGCGCCATAAAAACTTAATTCGCCGCAATTTAAGCTTTTAAAACCATCGCTAAAATTGTTAAATTTTGCATTCTCTAAGGCATTTTAGCGATCGAGATTTAGCTTTAGCTAAGCGAGTTACAGAATACGGCTGCAGTACTCATGTTCTGTTACTCTCGCGGCGAGAAACTTTTCGATTGAAATGTGTGAAATGAAACAAAAATGCCATATAATGAAACAAACAGCTGATTTTCTCACTAAACTGTGTCTGTAATGTTTTTTGGCGAGTACTAGCTGTCACGTAAGAAAATTACTCGCCGATTTACAGAAAAAGTGTGTGTGTGTAACATTTTTGTGAGAAAAGTTCCCGCTTTGAACTTTCAAATAAACTCACGTATAAAAATGGGGGAGAAAAAATTTTAATTTAATTTTTAAATTATTTTATGTAGCCGAAGGTTGTTTTTTTCGCCGCTGTTGTTAAAAATATTTAAATTTTAGCAAATGTTGGTCGCCGTCGACGATAAGTGTGACTGGCGTTTTCAACGTCTGCAATGTTACATCGGCTTCCAGTGGAATATTATGACATTTACAACGTAACGACGTAATCTCTTTTGATAGTTTTCGACATGAGTTGCAGACACATTTTTTTCACTTTTCGAGAAACAATGGAATATTTTGTTTCACATCTTTTCGATGCAAGAAGTTCTCATTAAAGTTACAGAACATAGGTACAAAAATGTAAATTTTTTTATGTTCGCCATAATACAAAATATTAAAAAAAAAATAATTTTGAAGCAGTAATAATATTATTTATAAAAAAAATTTAATTTACAAACAAGAGAAGAAAATTATTCCTGTTTTTATAAAATTTTAGATAAATGTCAACTTTACACATAGCTAGCTATTTCCAACTTTTTTTTTTTTTTTTTCTCATTATTTATTTATTGAATCTTCATATATTAAATATGAACTAACAATAATTAATCAAATCTTAACCTAATACGTTATTTTTTGTCCTGCCAGTGCCAGACAAAAATTTTCTTCATCGCGGGTTCTGTTCACTTTTATAGTGTTTATCGCTCATCTAATTGGATAAGTGCTGCAGTGTCTCTTCTTCTTAAGCGAGTGTGGCCGCTATCATTTAAAATATTTCGTGCTAGTGGGTTCGGGTGCGATTCGAGCCTTTTTAAGTATTTTACTGCATATTTTTTATTTTTATTTTATTTTATTTATTTATTAAGTTTGCAATTTCGGATACAACAAGATATAATATCTTATAATTTACAGTATCAGAATCCGGAAGTTATATCAATAAAAAATATCGTAGGTTAAAACATTATGTTGATAAAAAATTATAATAATATGAAATTTAATAATTTAAGATAGAGGGAAAAAAGAAACATTAAATAAAAAATAGATGAAAAAGAAACATAAGAAAAAATACTGTGAGATGTTCATAGAAGTTACTACTGTTTTGCAGCAGATTAAGTTTGGTAAAAATGTTGAAGTAATTGTTTGAATTTATTTGCGTTGCCAATAGTACGAAAGTTTGAGGGAAGTTGGTTCCAGAGACGGATAGTTAATATAAAAAAGTGTCTTTCAGATGCCGTGTCTCGATGTCGAATTTGCATGATACCATTTCCCCTTGCAGACCTCATAAATATTAAGCGATCATGAAGATATTTCGGTTGTTCCGTTGTTACAATTTTATGTAGGAAAACAAGGTTTTTTATCTTTAAGTAGTTCATAAAGCTGACATTAAATATGCGACTGGAGTATTGAGAAACATGATCAAATCTCCTCAAGGAGAATATGTAACGTACAATGTTGTTGAACGTTGTGTTTAGTTTAGCAGAGTCTTTTGAGTTACAACCGCAAAAGATTTCTGATGAATACATCAAAGCTGGTAGTAAGTATGTTTTAGCCAGGAGTAGTCTTATTTTTAAAGGTGTGCAATACTGTGTTGCCCATAAACACCTTAACATACCATACACTCTTCCACATGATTGGTTGATGTGATCTGACCAAGTGAGTGTGCTGTTGAAAACCACACCAAGATTTCTTGCAGACTTAACAACATCAATTTTGCTACCACCCAGGAAAACATCAATTCTTGACTCGATTTTGACTGAGTTTTTGCAAATTATAATACATTTTGACTTTTCCGGGTTAATTCGTAAACCGTTTGCAGTCGCCCAGAGGAAAATATTATTTAGATCAGTGTTAAGATTTTTAACACTAGTGAAGATGGATGCTTTGCAGCTATCCAGGTAGAGCTGTATATTATCAGCATACATCTGCATTCTTGAATATTTTAACTGTTTTGGTATATCATTAGCATAGATCGAGTACAGTAATGGTCCCAGTATGGAACCCTGCGGAACACCTCTAGTCACGCGAAGAGGATTAGAGAGAAGGCCTTTATTAGAGACGTATTGCCATCTATCAGTTAAATATGTTGACATCAATCTAACGGCAGTTGTGGAGAAATTGAACATATTAGATAATTTGAAACCCAGTATAGAGTGGTGAACCGTATCAAAGGCCTTTGAATGATCGAGCAAGACTAAAAATGAAATTCTCCCATCATCTAAGTTGCTTCTTATGGCTTCGATTACATCAGTTAGGGCGGGTAAACAGCTATGCTGAGATCTAAAACCTGACTGACGATCCGTTAATAAACTGTACTGATTTATATATTCAACGATTTGTTTATGTATAAGTCGTTCAAAAACTTTTGAAATGTATGGTAATATGGATATCGGGCGGTATTCATTGTTTGTTTTTGGTACTGGAATGATTTTGGCATACTTCCATTCCGTCGGAAAGGTACTTGTGGTTATAATTGTGTTATAGAGATGTTTGATAGGGTGTATTATCCCTGGTAGTATAAGCTTTATGAACCTTGGGTTAATATCATCCAGACCGATTGCGTTTGATTTGACTTGAAGGAAGCCATCTGCAACATCATTTAGATTAAGACACTTAAAACTAAACTTAGCAACGTATGGATCAAATGGCGACGTTTGAGTATAAAAACCAGGGTTTACTGTTGGCAATGGGATATTTACGAAAGATTCGTTAAGCGAGTTAACATCAACATCATCTTCACGCTTGGTTGTCTTACCAATTCCAATATCGCGTATTATTTTCCACGTCTTTTTTGTGTTAACAGCGCTGTTGAATTTATTGGAATAATATACAGATTTATCGTGTTTTATTTTAGTCACAACAGCTTTCCTAGCTAGACGATACTGCTCAAGATATTCTGGTGTCCTGTATCGTTTCCATATATGATACATATTATCCCGACGCTGTATTAACGATTTAGTGTCATTATTAAACCATGGCCGTTCACTGTTCCTAATTGTCTTAGTTTTTAGGGGAACATGTTTGTTATAAAGGTGCAAGATATTGGAATTTATAAACGATACTTGTTCATCAACTGACGACGTGCAATAAATTTGATTCCATAGAATATTGCTAAGGTCTGATTCCAAGTCCAAGATATTAATATTTCTGAAATCGCGGTAAGTAAATGTTGTTACAATCTTCTCATTGGCAAAGTCGTATACTGCAAAAATGAGATCATGCTTAGAAAAGGCTGGTGCCGTTAGTTGATCATAGTGTAGAACCTTTTTTTCATTACTGACGAAGAATAGGTCAAGTAAGGTGTTATTAGTACTTGTGAAGTGGGTAGGTCTAATTCTGTTAACGGGAAAAAGGTTAAACGATGACATCACAGTAGTGAGACTAGCATCAACGAGCAGATTGCAGTTAAAATCACCAGCTATTATTACTTCAGGATATGACGCTGATAAAAGCTCTAGATGATTAACAAGTTTATCATATTTTATAGTTTTTACCGGCCTATATACACAACCAAGAAGCAGTGTGGTTCCATTGTGGTTGACATCAATAAATACATATTCAACATCATTCGGTTCATTGTAGATTGAATTTATTTTACATGATATATTATTTCTTACATATATAGCAACTCCACCGGCATGTTTAAATCTGTCAGACCGAAAAACACGGTATCCATTAACACCATAAAAGTTATCGCTCATTTTGTTAGAAAACCAGGTTTCGGAAACACATATTGCATCAATTTCAGAGTTTTCGAATAAATAACGAAATTCATCCAACTTATTGCCCAAGCTTTGGGCATTAATGTGACATATGCTAAAACCCTTTTTTTGTTTAGCTAAGATTCTAAGCATAATTAAGTTACTATCCCTAGAACCAAGTTGTTCATACGTAATATTTGACATTTATACCTATTAGTGCAACGCAACTAAATGTACATTCATCATTTACATTTAATATTTTATGGTAACAACAGAAAAAACAAATCATCATTAAACATATGTTTGAGGCAGATATTATTAGACAGGAATAAAAAAGTAAAGACTGAGGATACATAATAAAATTAAATAGAGAAATGCAAATAAGATTATCGATTATACAACACATTTCACAGCTAGTGCTATTCACGAAAAAGATTTGTCAGCTCTTCAGGAAATTCAATTAAGATAGGTTCATCAGAATGGTGTTTCTTTATATATACGAGACCTCGCAGTGTGAAAGTAGATGTAATCTTTTTTTGTTTCTTGATGTTGAGTGCTGCTTTGAATATTCGATGGTTATGTGGTGTAAGGTTTTCGTTGACATAAATGGGCTGATTACTGTCAAACCCAGCATTTTTTAAGCATAATGTAGTTTTATTATCACGTCGATATTTAGAAATTGACTTGAGTACAAAAATTTTTTTTTTTCAAACGGCGACTGTAGTTTCACAACTATAACTTCATCCGTAGGATCATATGGTCTATTGTTTTTATATATTTTTTTAAGTCTGTAAATATTTTCAATTTTTGGTGTATTTATTTGTAAAGATGTACATATGTTACTAAATATCTTGCTGAGGTCTTCATTTTCATAGCAGGGTACACCACTAATTCGGATACCACTAGCAACAACAGAGTTTTCTTGTCTTAACATTTTTCTCTTCATATCAATTATTTCATCGTTCATTTGGTCGACTCTTAAACGCTTAGTTTCTAAATCATTTACTCTTTCACTAATATTATTTATTTGAATTTGTATATTGTTTATTTTGTGTTCAATTACAGAGAGAATTCGAGTTTCACTTTCTCTTATTAGATTATTTATAAAATCATAATGTTTTTCTTCGCATTCTTTTATTGAGTTCTTAATGACTTGCGAAGTTATTTTCTCACTCTCTTTTATTAGCTCTCTAATGAAAGCTTTATCATCACTTGTCAATCGTGGTCAGGGTTGTTAGATGTGACGATTTTTCGTCATTTTGACGATTTTTTTGTGAAAATACAGTAAAATGACGATTGACGATTTTTAAACTAAAAGTAATAGTGTTATGACGATTTTCTGGCATCAGTAAAACACTTACAAAAAATATTACAATTATATTGGGAACAGTTCAAAACGTAAAAAGCTTTTTTCGATACACAAAAATGATGAGAAATTAAACAAAAAAAGTTCTTCCCCCATCACAAACCAGGGGTTTCATTAGAAGCACTAGTTATTCGAATTCTACAATTAAATGAACGCCATCGATACGGCAAAAAAATATACACTAGAGCCCCGATTTGCGTCGGTCCTATTTTGTCCGCTTTTTAAAAATTTGTTAAATCTGCTTTGCGTTTTAATGATTTCGATTTGCGTCGCTACATACGATTTCATTTTTTAGCTGAAGCCATAATCATATTTGAAGAATTTTTTATTTGTGTGTAAAAAGCTGAATTCCCATTTAATTCTGTTAGGTAAGTTATTTTAAGTATAGTTAAGTGTTAGGAAGTAGGAAGTTAGTTTTTAATAAGAAGTTGTGTAGAAAAATGAATGCAAAGTGAAGAAAATGCACTCGTTTGGAACTAAAATTGGACGTCATAAATCGTTTCAAGTCGGGTAAAAAGACTGTTGGTTTAATTTGGTTTATCACTTTCAACAGTAAAAACAATTTGCATTAGTGACAGCGCTAAAAATTAATCATTTAAAGATAGCTCGAGTTATTAGCAAATGAGATTTTATTTTTTATTCAATGTTTTTGTGAATATGGATAAATGAAATAATTAAATGTTTATGTTTTTATGAAAATAAATTTTTTCTTATGTATGTATTTCTTTTCAAATGATAAATATATTTCAGCCCACTTGTTGAAATAAATAGAATAAAACTTTACAATATCACTTTCTTTATCATAAATATAATTTCTTGCTAAAAATTTAGATTTTTGAACCACTCAATGCAATAAATTGTCTCCAATTTGTAAAATTTAAATATTTGACGATTTGTTGACGATTTTGTTAACTGTTCATGACGATTTTGACGAATTTTGTTCAAAATTTTGACGATTTTTGAAGAAAAAAGCCTAACAACCCTGATCGTGGTATTTTCGGAGAGTTTTCAGGAGTTAAACATTGCTTTGTTTCTCTTAATTTTTTTTGGGTCATTTCACTTCGAGTCAGGGTTGTTAGATGTGACGATTTTTCGTCATTTTGACGATTTTTTTGTGAAAATACAGTAAAATGACGATTGACGATTTTTAAACTAAAAGTAAAAGTGTTATGACGATTTTCTGGCATCAGTAAAACACTTACAAAAAATATTACAATTATATTGGGAACAGTTCAAAACGTAAAAAGCTTTTTTCGATACACAAAGATGATGAGAAATTAAACAAAAAAAGTTCTTCCCCCATCACAAACCAGGGGTTTCATTTAGGCGCCCGTACACGACATGTATTTGTCATCTGACATGTCAAATTTTCAAGTCACATGTAATTGTTCATGTCTGTCAAAATTGCTGTTTTACATAAGGTTTATAATATTCGGTCACAAACATACATGTAATTTGCTTCTGACATTGTCTCTGTTTTTTTCGCATTGTTATTGCAGAAACCAAAGTAGTTCTCGGTTTCAAAATAGCTTGCTGCCGCCACGAAAATATTTATTTGCGCCGTAAAATAATTTAGCCATCTTAACATTTTTTCTTTTATTTTAAAGATACCAATTTAGAATTTTATAATTAAACGGTTTTTATGTTTATATTTACATAAATTCTATTCAATGGTGAGATGAGCATACATATCTTGGTATTGTAAAATATTAACTTCAGCCGGCTAATGATTCCGTCAATAGTTGACGCCGCTGCCAGTTTCTTACCGGCATAGATTTCTGATGTCAGATGGTTTGTCAGAAGAAAATAGAGCACGCTCTAATTGAAATTTTGTCAGATGACTTTACGTCTGACTTTTACAGAAGCAAAGTTAAAAAGGTAACACACGACATGTATGTGTTTTGCAGTGGGAAATTTGACATGTCAGATGACAAAAACATGTCGTCTATATGCTCCATTAGAAGCACTAGTTATTCGAATTCTACAATTAAATGAACGCCATCGATACGGCAAAAAAAATATACACTAGAGCCCCGAATTGCGTCGGTCCTATTTTGTCTGCTTTTTAAAAATTTGTTAAATCTGCTTTGCGTTTTAATGATTTCGATTTGCGTCGCTACATACGATTTCATTTTTTAGCTGAAGTCATAATCATATTTGAAGAATTTTTCTATTTGCGTGTAAAAAGCTGAATTCCCATTTAATTCTGTTAGGTAAGTTATATAAGTTTTAGGAAGTAGGAAGTTAGTTTTTAATAAGAAGTTGTGTAGAAAAATGAATGCAAAGTGAAGAAAATGCACTCGTTTGGAACTAAAATTGGACGTCATAAATCGTTTCAAGTCGGGTAAAAAGACTGTTGATTTAATTTGGTTTATCACCTTCAACAGTAAAAACAATTTGCATTAGTGACAGCGCTTAAAATTAATCATTTAAAGATAGCTCGAGTTATTAGCAAATGAGATTTTATTTTTTATTCAATGTTTTTGTGAATATGGATAAATGAAATAAATAAATGTTTATGTGTTTATGAAAATATATTTTTTCTTATGTATGTATTTCTTTTCAAATGATAAATATATTTAAGCCCACTTGTTGAAATAAATAGAATAAAACTTTACAATATCACTTTCTTTATCATAAATATAATTTCTTGCTAAAAATTTAGATTTTTGAACCACTCAATGCAATAAATTGTCTCCAATTTGTAAAATTTAAATATTTGACGATTTGTTGACGATTTTGTTAACTGTTCATGACGATTTTGACGAATTTTGTTCAAACTTTTGACGATTTTTGAAGAAAAAAGCCTAACAACCCTGCTTCGAGTATTCATCTTTGTTTTATTTTTATTGATTTTCTTTTAAGTTTTAGGTTTGTGTAATTTGTTTTGGTTTGTATTATACTGTTTATTTATTATATTGTTTATTTATGTTTTGTTTGTCAAGTGTGGTCGTTTGTTTGTTTTGTTTATTATTATTTTGTTTCTGTTGTTAATGATGTAAAAATATGTATACAAGTAGAATATTTTATTTTCAAAAGTTTGTTGTTATTGTTAAATTTTATATTTTCTGATTATGCTTTGGTTGTTTTCAGTTTATTTTGCTTTTAAGAGAATTTTTGTTTGTTTATGATTTTAATTTAGTTTGTTGTGCAGTTTTTTAGATTTATTTCTATAGATTTTTTAAAAGATTTAGGATTTTTACAGGTTTTTATTTGTTTGTAAATTTTAATTGTTTGTAAAACTAGCTGTATTGATACGATATAAATTTTAATTATGTTGTTTTATTTATTTTGACAAAGTTTTATAAATAATTGCAAAAAAAAACTGTGGAGCTTAATAAAAACACGTCCGTTTCGATAGAGAGTATTTTATGAATTTCGTAATCATAGTTTTAACTAATGGAACATTAAGATCCTTGTGAATATTTGAGTTTTTAACATACCAAGGGGCAGCTGTGATTATTCGAAGTAGTTTATTTTGGCGCCTTTGAATTTTTTCGATATTAGAGGCCGAGGCAGTGCCCCATAACTGAATACCATAGCACCAGATTGGCTTTAAGATGGAGTTGTAAAGAAGAAGTTTGCAGTCGAGACTAAGGACAGAGTTTCTTCCAATAAGCCAATGAATTTGGATGGCTTTTAGTTTCATTTGAGTTAATTTTGCCTCTATATGGCTTTTCCACGTTAAACGGCGATCTAGATGAATACCGAGGTATTTTACATGCGAATTTTGAGGTATTATTTGATTACTGATTTTAATAGGGGGACATGATTCCCGACGCAAGGTGAATGTTATATGTACGCATTTTTGCTCATTGACCTCTATCCTCCATTGCTTTAACCATAGTTCGAGTTGAAATATATGATCCTGTAGGTATCGAGATGCTTCTTGACGGTTTTCGTGCACGCTCAAAAAAGCTGTATCATCAGCAAATGTTGAAGTTTGTGTGTAGTTGTTTGTTGGCATGTCCGAGGTATATATATAAAGTATAAAAGTGGGCCCAGGATGCTTCCCTGAGGGACTCCAGCGTCAATTTGCTGAGGAGAGCTTAAATAATCACCTTCTTTAATAATAAATTTTCGACCGACTAAGTAGCTTTCTAACAGCTTGTGTGTGTTTACTGGTAAGTTGAGCTTCAATTTATGTAATAAGCCTTCATGCCAGACTTTATCAAAAGCTTGAGAAACATCGATGAAGAGAGCGGAGCAATATTTTTTTTCTTCAAAGGCTTTTCTTATTGCGTTTACAATACGATGGGTTTGCTCAATTGTGCTGTGTTCTCTTCTAAAGCCGAATTGGTGGTTAGGAATACATCTATTTTCATTTAAAATTGGGGTTAATTTTGACGCTAACAGCTTCTCAAACAGCTTTGATATATTAGAAAGTAAGATTATAGGCCTATATGACTCAACTTTTGTGTGATCCTTTCCAGGTTTAGGTATCATGGTGACTAAGGAGACCTTCCACTTTTGAGGATAGTATTCAAGGCGTAAAATAGCATTAAAAATTAAAAGAATAATTTTCTTTGCTATGCTGGGGAGCTCCAAAAGCATTTTGTTGCTGATCTTATAAAAACCAGGAGCCTTCTTGGGGTTTATATCACAAATAGCCTTTTCGATTTCTCTTATCTCAAATCTTAGCGGAACAGCAGCTCTAGCAGCAACAGGTGGTAACTCGACCGCAATATCGTGAGATATATTTGGGGTAAATACGTTTTTTAAATGATTGACATACAGATTTCCTTTTTCAACATCATTTCTGCCCAACTTCCATTCAAGTTTCTTAATGGTGGTTTAGAGACAACTGGCCTTTTGAGATTTCTAGCTGCGCGCCATAATGAGTAGTTTGATTGTGGGGTTGCATCAAGTTCCTCAAGATATTTTTCCAGAGAAGCCGTTTTCTTAGTCTGCAGTAACTTTCTAAGTCTTTTTGTACACTCTTTAAGTAAGTTCTTAAGTTGAGGGGATCTGTGCAATTGCCAATCTCTTCGAGCCCTCCTTTTTTCAGACAAAAGATGCTCGACATCTGTGGAATATATTTTAATAGTTTTTGTTTTTTTGGGGGCAATATTGGAATGTTGAACAGCTAGTTTCAGAAAACTGTCAAAATTGTCAATAGAGCGATCTACATAATCCGGTGTACCGAGCGGAATATTTTCTGTGCAATGGGTACTGAGATATTTTTTATATTTTAACCAATTAATTTGCGTAGCTGTCGTCGGAGGTACAATTCTATTGGGGTTCATTATAGTAACAATTGTAGGTGTGTGGTCGGAAGATAAATCTAGGGAGGCTTCAACATGAATCGTTTCTATGGGAATGTTTTTAACCACGCCGAAATCGATGACATCTGGAATTTTTTGATGATCAGTGGGCCAATATGTTGGTTGTCCGCTCGCTACCACATTTAAATCCATTTTAGAAATTGTGTTAAATAAAACACGACCCTTTGGTGTTATAAGTCGCGACCCCCAGAAGGTATGTTTGATTTTCGCAAAATAGTAAACAACTTTGAAACGCTTAAAAAAAACTTTTATACCTACCAACTGAAAAGCAGTAAAGGTCTACAAGTAGTGATTAAGGGTATTGACTCATGTGTGGACCCAGAAGAGGTTAAAACATTCCTAGAAGAAAAAGGCTTCAAGGTAAAACATGTAGTAAATATTAAAAATAGAGAAAAAATTCCCCAACCACTTTTTCGAGTGGAGTTTGAACCCGGCGACGTAAAACTTAAAAAAAACAAAACACATCCTATTTACAATTTAAAATATATTCTCTACAGAAGAATAACTATAGAAGAGCCGCACAAAAAAAATGGACCTGTTCAGTGCTTAAACTGCCAAGAATTTGGCCATACCAAGGCATACTGCTACTTACCCCCTGTCTGCGTAGTATGTGGTGAACTACACGGTACAGTTTCTTGCGATAAGTCTAAAACCGACCCCAACGTAAAAAAATGTAGCAACTGTGGCGGTAATCACACTGCAAATTATAGAGGATGCCCAGTATATAATATTGTCAAGCAGACGGTTGGACCGAAAACAAATGCCCCTCAAATGCAGGTTGCAAATCAGGTAAACACAAATGCAATTCAAGCCCCCCAGCCTAGTAATAACAGAACCTCTTACGCTAACGTCCTAAAATCAAACCATCAGCCAATGCAAGGTGCCTCGCCAAGTAATGATGAAACTCCGGTTTCTAATTTAAGTCGTTTAGAAAAAACCATGGAAACATTAGTGCAAACAGTAAATAATTTTACGAACACAATGGGTAATATGATGCAGGAAATGCTTAGAATGCAATCGATGTTATTACAAGCTGTACTTAACAAACCATTAACTGTTTAAAAATTTGTTTTTGGAACGCAAACGGCATCCGCCAACATAAAAATGAATTAGAATACTTTCTTAAAAATAAACAAATTGATGTCATGATGATTTCTGAAACTCATTTGACCTCAAGAAATACGTTTAAAATCAATGGTTATATACTATATGATACCAAGGACCCTCGAGATAGAGCTTGTGGAGGTTCTGCCATCTTAATAAAAACTCGAGTTAAACACTACATTATGTGTGATCACCGTGAAGACTATCTGCAAGCAACGACTATTTGTGTTGAGGAGCTAAATCGAAACATAGTAATTTCTTCTTTATACTCTCCACCTAGATTTTCCATATCAGAAGGCCAATATTATAAATATTATAAATCATTAGGACCCTGTTTTCTGGCCGCTGGCGATTATAACGCTAAACATACCTTCTGGGGGTCACGACTTATAACACCAAAAGGTCGTGTTTTGTTTAACACAATCTCTAAAATGGGTTTAAATGTGGTCGCGAGCGGGCAACCAACATATTGGCCTACTGATCAGCAAAAAATTCCAGATGTTATCGACTTTGGCGTGGTTAAAAACATCCCCACAGAAACGATTCATGTTGAAGCTTCCCTAGAATTATCATCCGACCACACACCTACAATTGTTACTATATCGAACCCAAATAGAATTGTATTTCCGTCAGGTTACTTAGCGACGCCAGCCACACAAATAAATTGGTTAAAATATAAAAAATTTCTCAGTGCCCATTGCACAGAAAATATTCCGCTTAGAACACCGGAGAATGTGGATCTCTCTCTTGTTAACTTTGACAGTTATCTTAAACTAGCTGTTCAACACTCCAGCGTTACCCCCAAAAAAATTAAAAATAATAAAATATGTTCTTCAGATGTCGAGCGGCTCTTGACTGAAAAAAGGAGAGTTCGAAGAGAGTGGCAACTTTACAGATCCCCGCAACTTAAGATTTTATTAAAAGAATGCACAAAAAGGCTAAGAAAGTTGCTACAGAATCAGAAAACGGCTTCTCTAGAAAAATATCTTAAGGAACTTGATGCAGCTCCACAATCTGACTACTCATTATGGCGTGCAGCTAGAAATCTAAAAAGGCCAGTTATATCTAAGCCACCATTAAGAAACTTGAATGGTAGTTGGGCAAGAAATGATAATGAAAAAGGAAACCTGTTTGTAAATCATTTGAAAAACGTATTTACACCAAATATATCTCACAATATTGCGGTCGAGTTACCACCTGTTGATGCTAGAGCAGCTATTCCCCTCAGATTTGAGATAAGAGAAATCGAAAAGGCTATTTGTGACTTAAACACTAAGAAGGCACCTGGTATTGATAAAATCAGTAATAAAATGCTTTTGGAGCTACCTCGCATAGCAAAGAAAATTATTCTTTTTATTTTTAATGCTATTTTACGCCTTGAATACTATCCTGAAAAATGGAAGGTTTCCTTAGTTACCATGATACCAAAGCCATGTAAAGATCATACAAAAGTTGAGTCTTATAGACCTATTAGCTTATTATCAAATATGTCAAAGCTGTTTGAGAAATTATTAGTTTCAAAATTAACACCAATTTTAAGTGAAAATAGATGTATTCCAAACCATCAGTTCGGATTTAGAAGAAAACACAGCACAATCGAGCAGACTCATCGAATAGTAAATGTCATAAGAAAAGCATTTGAAGAAAAGAAATATTGCTCAGCACTCTTCATCGATGTTTCGCAAGCTTTTGACAAAGTCTGGCATGAAGGCTTATTACACAAATTGAAGCAAAATTTACCAGCAAACACACACAAGCTGCTAGAAAGCTACTTAGTCGGTCGTCAATTTATTATTAAAGAAGGAAATTTCTTAAGTTCACCTCAGCCCATTGCCGCTGGAGTCCCACAAGGCAGCATCCTGGGCCCCCTATTATACTTAATTTATACTTCGGACACGCCAACAAGCAACTACACACAAACTTCAACATTTGCAGACGATACAGCTTTTCTAAGCGTCCACGAAAATCGTTATGAAGCATCGCGTTACTTACAGCATCATATATTTCAACTAGAAATATGGTTAAGACAATGGAGGATAATGGTCAATGAGCAAAAATGTGTACATATAACATTCACTTTGCGCCGGGAATCTTGCCCCCCTATTACAATCAATAATCAAATAATTCCTCAACATTTGCATGTTAAATATCTCGGTATACATCTGGATCGGCGATTAACGTGGAAATGCCATATAGAGGCAAAATTAACTCAAATGAAACTAAAAGCCATTCAAATTCATTGGCTTATTGGAAGAAATTCTGTCCTTAGTCTCGATTGCAAGCTTCTACTTTACAACTCTATCTTAAAGCCTATCTGGTGCTACGGTATTCAACTATGGGGCACTGCCTCGGCCTCTAATATCGACAAAATTCAAAGGCGCCAAAATAAACTTCTTCGAATAATCACAGCCGCTCCCTGGTATGTTAAAAACTCAAACATTCATAAGGATCTCAATGTGCCATTAGTGAAATCTATGATTACAAAATATGCAATAAAATATTTAAAAAGGCTTGAACAACACCCAAATCCACTAGCTCGAAATATTTTAAATCATGGCGGCCACACTCGCTTAAGAAGAAGAGACACTGCAGCACTTACCCAATTAGATGAGCGATAAACACCTATAAAAGTGAACATAACCCGTGATGAAGAAAATTTTGTCTGGCACTGGCAGGAGATAAAATAACGTATTAGGTTAAGATTTGATTAATTATTGTTAGTTCATATTTAATATATGAAGATTCAATAAAAAAAATAATGACAAAAAAAAAAAAAAAATCTATATTTTAATATTTTTTGCTCCTGCTGTTGTCACACTAAAATTAATTCCTCTACAGTACAGTGACTTGCATTTCGAACTGATTTATTTTCTTGTGGGAAGAAGTGAATTCTAAGAAGAACTTGTCGTAGAGTTGGTGGTTGACATTGGCTCTAAATCTTCTACACCTATCCAAAATACAGTGTCTGCTTGACGTGTTGAACTTGAGGAAAAGGCATATTTGCAATTTTTTCGGGTATTTTTATTTGCTTGTTAAAAACAATTTCTGAACAAAATATTCACACTTTTAAACTAGAACCATTCTTTATTAGCTTTCTTATACAAATGAACCATCACAAACTTTTTTAAAGTTAGTTTTTATATAGAGCAATATTTCGGGGAATACCCCAAAACAAATAAACGAAATTTTAAAATAACTGCTCAGCGTATATACAAAACGCAGCACTCATATACATATGTCTGACAGTGTGAGAGAGACTAAATGATATATGCGTTGAGCACTGTCTTCTGTAACACGTAGGGCATTGAAATTTTTGCACTATACTACTATTAACTACAGTAAAAGAATCAGTGGGTGCCCGGGGGTATCAAGTGAATTTGAAAATTTTGGGCCACCCTAGTGTGCATAAATATAAAAAAAGACACAGAGAACAGAAAAAGTGTTTTTTGTACCCCGCTTGCCAAAACAAACACTAAAAATCATGCTTTTTTAACGTGGAAAAAATCAACGTCTGAATTGCGTGTTATTTTTCCATTCTTGTTTTTATAACTATGAAATATAGATTTAGTTTATTATTAATATCAAGAAAAATGTCAATTTATACATTTTTCAACAAACTAAGTTTTGTATTGAAATTTGACGGGCTTAACTCTTATCTATGAAACAAATATATTTTTAAGAATGAAGTTTCATGTTTTCCAATAAGTAAAATAATCATATTTCTTGTCTTATTTCCTCAACAAACGTAACTTCTCGTCTATTGTAACAGCCAAATTATTCACATTGTAGACTCCTCTCGCGCAACTCTGCAAAAATTTTTGAATCGGTTATTGGAACTTTTTGTTTTTTGTTATCAGTTTGTTTGTATTTTCATATAAAAACTGGTTTTAGCCGTAAATTTTTAGTTAAACAACTGTGTTTGCTTGTAAGTTAAACACTTGTTTGTGCAAGAGTAACAACATAAATATAGTTTAAAAATACAATTAAAAAACCCAACAATTCAATGTCCATTATTTTTACTGTGTGTATAACCAAATTTATTTTAATTAATGCTTTTCATAGATATTTTAATAGAAAACTTAATTTTCAATTAATTATAGCACCACTCGGTCCCAACCTGTTGCGCAAACCGAGGTCGTACTGTATTATCGTTCCGCGACATTTTGACAAAACATCTTAAGTCAAATTTAAAAAGTTGAAAAAATCTTGTTAATCGTACGAATTTTTATTAAAGAAAACTTTTTGCTTACGTTTTATAAGTTTTGTATTATTAACGAAATTTTTCTTAAATTTTGGTTAATTTCATTATTTGGTTAAAAATTATTTTTTCACCGAGTTTTTTAAAAAACTTTTTTGCTATCTTATCTCGACTTAAGATGTTTTGTCAAAATGCCACAGATATATAAAAATGAAAAATGTTTGTTTATTGGCTTTAAGACTCCTTAACTTTTGAACCGATTTTCCTGAAATTTTTACAGTAAAATCACGTAAGCCTAAAAAAATTAAATAGGCTACCTATTTTTTCGATAGGGGCAGGGGAAGTGGTACCCTTCATAGGATGCCAATGTTAAGTATCGCATATCTTAAGAGCCGCTACACCAATTTTCTTGAATTTTTTCTGAGCCCTAAAATTGAAAAAAGATAGCAGCAGGGTAAGTGGTGGTCTCCGTAGAACGCCAATGTTAAATGTCGTATACCTTAAGAACAGTTATAGTGAGATTATTCAAACTTGGTAGAAGTAACTCTTATGGTAAAATACACCTTTGAAAATAAAAATAAAGAGGGTAGGCACAGGGGTAGCAATTACCCCATGGGATGCATATATAAAATATCGTGTAACTGAAGAACTATTATAGCGAGAGTCTTCAAACGTGGTTAAAACCAGTACTATGGTAAACTATAAATTTTAAAATAAAAATGGACTGGGTGGACGGAGGATGATTTTACAGTAATTTTTTGATTACATAGCGCTTGACATAGGCGTTTAATATTTTTTAATTTTTAAGTGAGCGTGACACCTCCCATACAATGACAATAAAGATTTCTACATATTTGGTGTACTGTTATAGTGAAAGTATTCCAATTTTGTACAAATAGCTAACATAATAACACACAACATATTTTAAAAGCAGGTTCAATGGGAAAAGTAGGCATGTAGAACGGTTACTGTAAAATCGTTAAAATTAAGTAAAAGATGCTGTTATCAATACACGATTTTTACTAATTTTATTTCGATGGGGGTAGCAAAGCGCCCCGGTTTCAGCTAGTTTAACTACAAAGTGCAAATAACCTTTGTATTACATGCAATCAAGAATGCATTTTTTGTTTAATTCAATTGACAAAAGGCATTCGATGTTTTTAATGTCAAATAATATATAATTTTTGTAAGTTCTGTTTGCTTGTTGTGAAAATATTTTGTATTAATATTGTCCTTTTATTATTTTTATTTAAATAGACGACCCTTGAAAAAGTTGCCAAAAAAGTGACGAAGCGTCGCACAGTGCTTTGGCCCATAGACATAAATAAAAAAAAAAACAAGTCTTATATTGTGCTTAAAAATGTACAGATCGATAGATAACAAAATAATTAAAATGAATTTTGAAGAATTTTTAAGATTTAACTCTTTTTGGCGGCGCTAGAGGGCGCCAAAGTTTGAGAATTTATAGTAAAAATGGCCAAACAACTACTTGAGTTTTACATGCTTTAGGAAAACTGTTGTAAAACTGTTGTTTTTTAAAGCACGAGATTGAAATTTTTTTCTGTAGTAGTTTACTATATTTAGAACTAACTGTAAAAAATTTTTATTGATTTATTTTCTCATAAGTGTTTTTTTATTGGTTTGAAAAATGCTTATTATTTACTTAAGCTCTAAAAATTTTCTAACTTTGATGGAATATTAAAAAAAAAAGAAAAATATGGTCTATGGGTTTTTTTCTGATTTCGAATATTTAGACTGTTTTCTAATAACTACAAAAAAAAACATTGAAAAAATTTTACCACAACTTGAAAAAAAAAAACTTTTTTTAAATTGCTATTTTCATGATTTTTGATCAAATTTTGATAGTTTTCAGGAGTTTAAAAGACAATTAACTACAAATACTGTGAAATATTAATTCAAACTTATACCATTCAATAAAAAACAACAAAAATCAAAATATGTATAAAAAATTGTTTGTGTTTGTCTGCATTTTACGGCATAAGAGGGCGCTGAAATCACAAATGCCCTTGGTTTTTTATTGTTTCAAGAAAATAATTGTAAAAAATTAATTTTTTGGATTACGAGATTCAAATTTTTTTCTGTAACAGCTAACTATATTCTAAACCATCTATAAAAAAAATTTACTGGAATTATGCTCCTATACATATTTTTTAATGGATTGAAAAATGCTTATTATTTAGTTAAGCTCTAAAAATTTCTTAACTTTGATGGAATATTAAAAAAAAAGAAAAATATGGTCTATGGGTTTTTTTCTGATTTCGAATATTTAGACTGTTTTCTAATAACTACAAAAAAAAAAAATTAAAAAATTTTACCACAACTTAAAAAAAAATTTATTTAAAAAAAATGCCATTTTCGTGATTTTTGCTCAAACTTTCATAGATTGAATTAGTTAAAAAAAAAATAAACTAGGAACATAATAAGAAAAAAATCCAAATATATCTACTATTGAATTAGAAAAATTGACAAGATAAATTAAAAAAAATTAGTATAACAGTTTTGTCTGTTTCTTTTTGTCGACACAAGATGGCGCTAAATTCCCAGATGACGTTGGTTTTTCATCGTATAAAGAATATTTTCAAAATGTGACTTAGTGCCGTTATTTTTTATTTAAATTGAAGATGGTTACGTGACAGAGGTTTTTTTTTTGGTAACAGCCTTTGTTTGTAGTAAGAGCAATTCTATTGTGGAGTGTTCGAAAATATTGCATACAGGGTTTTCAATTTAAAAGAAAATAAAAATTTTCTATTAAAATGTTAAATCAATTTATATATTTAATAAATACTTACTTTTACAAACGAGTAAAAGTGAGGGCGCGTGGTTCAAAAAATGAACGTGCACATCTCTAATCAATTTTATTGCAATCAAAATCAGCTTATCAAATTTTATTGGAATCTCTCTATTTTTGAACATAGCTCCCATACAAATCATTCTCCCGAAAATAGCTTTTAATGCCAGCTTCCTTAAAAATATATGTAGTAACATACCAATATAAACCATAGGTTACATATAAACCCTCATCCAAAAAACCCATATATGAAGATGAAGATATCTAAATAAGTTTCGGCAGAAAGAACTTTGAAACGAATCTTAACCTCATAACATAATTTTGTTCTGGTGGGTCCATGATTGCCCATGGGTCCCAAATAGATTACAATCTAGGAACTTTGTTTTTAAATACTATGCTATAGGATATCACATGGTCGGGCTTGACCGATTATACTTTCTTACTTGTTATTTTTGCACGAGCATTTTAAGCGTTTTTCACTCATTTTTCATTAAATGATGTTTTTGTATTTTTCTCATTTATAATCCGATTCTACCAAAATTTGGCACACATATATATCTAACAAATATCAATTTTCATACCAAATTTTATTATGATCGGATAATTTTTGGAAGTGTTATAACATTTTTAAGAAAAAGGATATATGGCAGGACCTTGAGTCCTTGTTCAGATTTAAGTGAAAATTTGCACATACGTTGCTAGTTGTGTGTGTATTAGTATGACCATTTTTTGTAGTTTTGTGGGCATTATTAAAGCTAAAATTACATTTTTCCATTTCAGGACACATGGGAGGTAGGCGTGTCCTTGGACCGATTTGTCCAAAAATTCACATTTTTCTTAACTAAGCTATTCTATGCTTGTGTACCAAATTTCAAAAATTTCTGACAACTTCTTCTATTTATGTCCCTTCGTTATATGGGGACAAAGCACTGTGCGTCGGGTGAAATGTAATAAATTTGTTTTTATTTACATCAGCATCATTAGGTCTTATTAGCTTAAAAAGAAAAATAAACTGAAAATTAATAATAAATTGGCCAAAGAAATAAATTTTTTGCAAAATATGTTCAATAAACTTTGTTTTGATTTTCTAACAACTGAAAATTCTTTGAAAATTTAAAAACAATCTCTTCTATTTCCCTGATTGTAATAACGAATAATTATTGCATACAAATATTAATTTATGTATTTACTGTCTAGCCAAAAAGTATGCTTTAAAGTTTAATTTTGAGTTTGTTGGTGTCGATTATGACGAATAGATGGCGCTGCGCGAACTGCAAAATGTCACACATTTAAGTTGTAAGCATTTGGAAGATCGTTTTTTAAAAAATCGTCGTTATGATTTTTTTTGAGCACTTTTGGTCATTAAAAACTGATTAATCACGTGCACGCTTAAAAATCGACACCAAAATTAATCGCGCTAATGATTTAAAAGGGTTTGATTTAAAATTCAATAACATAAACTATTCAAAACAAGTAAGAAAGTATAGTCGGTCAAGCCCGACCATATGATACCCTACACCCAGTATTTAAAAACACATCATGCTTATGTGTCCCAGTAAATATGGATTTATCTATGTTTATAAACTTCATGAAAATCGGTTTCATTAAAACGAAAAATTTGTTCATATAGGTACCTACTATACAATTTTTTGTTGAATAGTTTTATTTGAAATATTTTAAGAAAAATTTATGAAATTCCAAAAATTAACAGTCTGTTCAACAATTTCGAATGTTAACGTTTGTATGAAAATTTGTATGATATAATAAAATTTAAGTATCAGTAACTAAATGCTGTAACCAGGCCTGCCATTTTTGCCGATTTATCGGCATTTTACCGATTTTTGCCCCTAAATTATCAAAGTGCCGATTTGCCGGTTTTTGTCTCCAAAAATGCCGATTTTTTGACTAACACGTAAAAGGCGATTACTTTTTGTTTGTTTGATAATAATACACTAACTTTAAGCAATACTGACATTGAAAAGAGACAACTGTTATTAAGTCAGCGCTTCTACTAAAGAAAAAGGGGTTAGTTTTATTCAATATTAAATGCAGTGTTTGTTATGTGTGTTGGGTTAATACATTTTTATTTGAAAATATTCCACTATGAAGAATTAAAGGCCAAAGTTAAAAAAGAAATAATTTTTAAGCCTAAAATAATAATAATAATAATTTGTTGCTTTTACGCCAAATCGTGGGCGCATAGTGCCAAAATAATTCAGTTAAAATTTCTTTTTCTATTAGGAAAATATACAACACTTTCAGCCCTGTTATGAATAACAATTCCCCGGGAGTTTTCTCCCTTCTCCCATTTTTCTTATGTTAATTCAATTGTAAAAATGGGGAAAAAAAAAACTCCCGTGGAATTTTTATTCATAATTGGGCTTAGATTAATACTTACAAAAGAAAAAACGAAAGATAAATTTGTATTCACTATCATTCTTGCGCAAATGTGGAAAGAATTTTTTAATGTAACAGAGTTTTGATGTTCACTGGAAAATTTATCTTTGCAAGTTATTCGTTTTTTAAAGATTATTTAAAAATTAATAATTTAAACTGTTTTGATGCTAATATTAAAACAGATTTAATAAAAATGTCAAACTCAAACATTTGTATATGGAATATACTTAATTATAAGAAAGATAAAAAAACTTTATATTTAACTACAATTTCTTTGTAAAACGTTTATTTTGCTTGATTCTTTTGAAATTTCATAAGTTATAAACATTAGAAAATTCTGAATTGTTCTTATTTGTAAGTAAGAATATGTTTTATTGTATTTAAAATAGGTGTTTTTAATTTTCCGATTTTTTGCCGATTTTTTTATATTAAAGTGCCGATAATGCCGATTTTTTTTTTTTAAATATGCCGATTTTTTTATCAAAATTTTCTGGCACCCCTGTCTGTAACTTTATTAATTTAACTACCGATATCGTTTAGTAAAGAGAAGAAATCTCGGCTACTTTAACAAATTTTTTATTTTTATTTTTTATTTTTTATTTATATTTTATTTAAGAAATATCAACGACAAATATCCGTAAAAGAAAAGTTTTATTAAATATCTTTAATAAAAATATTTGCACTTAACAGCTACATAGTATGCTTGTGAACATACATACATATGTATTTGTTAATAGCAAAAATTACAATGCATAATAAATAAATACATATTTATCTACATTACTTGCTAAGAAAACACAAAAACGTAAAATTTATTTAAGACAGTGATAACCAAGCCCCGAACTAAGAAAGCCCCGAACGCACGCACACAAAGATATTATGTGCTTGTGTGCGGTCGCAGAGACTGCCCTGTCGGAAACTGAGTTAACTTAAAATTAACTTTAAGCTAACTATTTCGCAACTAGGGCTAACTGACACTTGGATTACTTTTCAATGTAAACAACTAACTATTTTAACATTGCGATGTCCTAGGAAGTAGTCAATTGTCCGACTCTGCACTACTTTCAGTTAACTTAAAAGTTAACTTTTTGTAGCTACCCAGCAAGTCAATAAAGTAAAATTTTTTTTATTTTTTTTAAATTATTTTTTTTTTAGTTTTTCTTATTTTATTTTACTTTATTTTATTTTTTATTTTTTTTTTTCTGTCTCTGGTGGGATTCGATCCGCGCAACATCGGTGCTGATAGACTAGCTCGCTACCAGCTAGTCTACCGGGGCATTGTAGTTTTTGTATTAAAAAACTATGTTTTTTGTTTGTTTGTTAATCGACTTGGCTCTCTCTACTTAAAATATACAGTGTTTGTATACACTTTGGTTAATGAAAATTTTGCATTGCTGAGTAGTTGGCTTTAAGTTAGTCTATACAAGCTAACTTAAAGTAGGCTTTTTTTGTAGTTAGCTACTCATTTGACGGCAGGGTGATGATAGTCTGATGTTTTGAAACGAACAAAGTTGTAATATACATGTGAATTGCCAACCGTGTCTGTGTGAAAAACACGATTATTGACTGGCTCGCGAGTCTATGGAGTGGTTATCACTGATTTAAAAAAAGACAAATATTGGCGCGTATTGTGTTGTTTGATTGCCGCACAAGAAGACAATAAATATTGGTGCATTTTTGTTATTTTTATTGACGCACGGTTGCATAGCAAACAGTCACACGATCGCCGCACCAGGGTTGCATTTGATTGGTAAAAGTAAGCACAATATTTTCCTCGATTGGTGCAAGAGCACAATATTTTCCTCGATTGGTGCAAGAGCCAATTGGTTGTGCAGTCACACGATTGGTGAATTAAAAACTGTGAAAATTGGTGCATTGCGGAAATCGTGTGATCCCAGCTTTACACATGGGCATTTCCCCAGAAAAGTCTACCAGGATGAAAAATAAAATGTTTATAATCATCGTCTTTTATTTTATTTTATAAAAGAACAGTTTCAATGCATTTTACTTGAGGAAATTGCGCTGGAAACGGGAAAATTTTATATTTTCTTTTTGAGCTACTTCTGAAGACATTTTTATATACATATTTATTTTACATGCAAAAAATATGTTATTTTTACACTCTTTCTTCATAATCTCTCCATTACCATCAATTGTAAAGGAGTATTTACTTTTTTGTTAAGGAAATTTGAAGATATTTATGGGAAAATGCATGGTGATAATAATAAAAAAACATATGTATGTATGTAAAAATCGTACGTTCGCGACCCGTACGTTAGCGACCGGTACATACGCCAATTAGACAAAGAGATATTTTGTTTTGTTAATACTGGATGGAGACCTACAATAATTCACTTTTAAAATAAACTATTCACTTTTGATTATTCCGTTCCATTACGCAGATTTTTACATTTCACTACTTTCCGCCAAAGTTGACTTCTATTTTGCATACATTCGTGACGACATGTTTATATCTATCATTATGAAAACTTAAACTCGATGAAATCCATCTTTTGAACTAAACATAGAGCTACCCAAATGCTATCGAATTGCAAAAAAAAAATGCTAGGTAAAGTTTTGTTTTCTCTATTATTTGTACATCAAAAGCGTACGAACGTACGTTCATGACCCCAGAAAATGCGCACATTCAAAAGCAGAGCAAAACATCAAACATAATAATAAATTGTTTCTTTTAATTCTTAAGGCAGAATTAGTCTTTACTTTCTGTTCTGTTACGAATCAGCTGACTTGTTTTGATTAGTTTTTCTGTTCTGTTGCGGTTCAGTTTGTTAAAATCAAAAACATGTTAAGTAATTGAGAGTGACAGCAAAATAAATAATAAAAAAATACACATTTATATTGAAATAAACTGTTTTTTTTTGATTTTAAGAGTTCATAAAATTTAATTTTTTCAAATTTATGTGCATTAAAGTTATTAAAATAAAACAATGGACGGTGCAAAGCTAATAAGCTTGTCATAAATGGCTAATAAGTTATTACGGAAAAAGTAACTATTACAATTTCGTAACAGAACGGCACGGAACAGAACAGAACAGAAACAGAAAGTAAAGACTAAAGGCTCAGTTAGTCTTTACTTTCTGTTCTGTTACGAATCAGCTGATTTGTTTTTGTTATTAAAAAACTTGTGAAATTGATTAGTTTTTCTGTTCTGTTGCGGCTCAGTTTGTTAAAATCAAAAAATTGTTAAGTAATTGTAAGTGACAGAAAAATAAATAATAAAAATTACATATTTATATTGAAATAAACTATTTTTTGATTTCAAGAATTCATAAAATTTAATTTCCTAAAATTTATGTCCATTCAAGTTATTGAAATAAAACAATGGACGGTGCAAAACTAATAAATTTGTCATAAATGGCTGATAAGTTGCTGCAGAAAAAGTAACTATTACAATTTCGTAACAGAACGGCACGGAACAGAACAGAACAGAAAGTAAAGACTAACTGAGCCTTTAAGCATGCCAAAGTATAAAGCAATCCTGCTTCATGCAAACGATACGATATTCTACGCGTTTGGTGTGAAACTTGTCAATACGATTTTACACTACGTACTACTTTTTGGTTATATGCATACAAGCATTAAAGCAATGAACACTTGATGTGGACCTGCAGTTTTTACCGTTTTGCTTTGCGCCACAGTAGTTAAATAGCGAAGTTCAGCATTAAAATAAAATATCGTAGCACTTTATTAAAATGTATCTTGATTTTTGATCGAACAAAAGAGCTACGATATTTTGCCAATGTTCTCTCATTGATAAATATTGTATGAATATGTAGGGGAGACTGGGCCAGCCTCGGCCCTTTTTTTTGAAGCACTGAATCTAAGAATGTATGTATAGATTTAAAAATTTTATCGCTTGTTGTTGTCCTTGGATATTGAATAATAAAATATTGGTACAAAATTTTATGAATACTGAGTATTTGTTATTTTTTTTGGAGAATTAGTAAAAAAAGTAATTTTCGCTGAATGTGTCCCACGCCGGGGTAGCTTCGGCATTTGACGGGGCACATCCGTCGGCTATATTCTTAAAGGCAATTGTTTATTAAAAACTCCATAAAAAATAAAATTAGATGCCAGTTATAAACGGATTAAGCATTTTTTATTAGATGGATACAGTTAATAAAAAATAAACACATTTCTTAGAATTAGTAACTTAAGTTTTATTTCGGCCCATAGAACTAGCGAAATATTTTCATTTTCAGGCTCAACAAATAGAGATCAAAAAGATATCAAGCATGCGAAGGAAGTTTATTATTGAGATGTAGTCGTCAAGAGTTTAATTATTCTTTAATTAATCTTAAAGTTTAATATTTAGACCAAGTTTGACTAGGCCGAATGTGCCCCAATTGAAAATGCCGAATCTACCCCTACACTATTTTCTTTTTTTTTTATTCTTCAACAAAGATTTAGTTTTAATTTATTTTTAAGGAAACTAGCACAATTATTAATGTTGGTTTATAATTTGTATTTTAAATATTGATAATTTTCAAATACAAAATACTTACTAAATAGTAGCAAAATATTACAAAAACACTAAAACACGTGTAGCTTTTTCAGTTGGTAAGCTAACGATGACAAACTTTGCGGGAGTTATTTATTTTGATTTTCTATAAATTTAAATAAATAGTTAGTGATGTAAAATAAGTGCATCATATCGAAAACGTCATTGACGAATGCAAGAATGATAGAAATAAAGATTACGCCCTGCGCATGTTTTACCGGTTGATGACGTAGTAGTTCCCTTGTAAATATAACCAAGTCTCTTTTATATGTGAAAATCGTAATTTCTTACAAAAAGTGTATGTATTACGTGATAGTTGGCAACCCTGCACTAATTTACTCAGAGAGTTCAAATAAAAAATATTATATCAATTGTCAAAAAACTAAGAATTTTGCTTAAAATTTTATATCAAAAATATTATTACAATAAATAAATTTTTTTAAAGCGTTCAAACGTGTGTTAAAAATAGTGTGGAAAGGGAAATAAAAAATAAATAAAAAAAGAGAACAGAAAAGAGTACAAATATAAAGTGTTCAGCGGGCAAATGCCAACAAATTAACCGCAAAAAACAAGCCATATAAAGATAATATATATTTATGTTAGTTTAAAATAAAGTTATGAAGAAAAAAGTAACTTCTAATAAAAAATTTTCAGTTTTCAAATAATTTAAATAGAAAAATAATCAATTGTAATGTTTACACATAAGCATAACAGTTTGCAAGCTAAACATTATTAGCCAATGAGAACGAAGATTGTGTGACGTCACAGTTCCTACATGCGCAGTAAAAAATTTGTATATCTGCCTGATGTCGTAATCTTTATTTCTATCATTCTTGGACGAATGTACCCCAGTGCCGAAGCTGCCCCAGTCTCTCCTACGTTTTAAGATTTGTGTACTTATTTTTAATGATTTTTGAGAGAACATTTTGTGTGCTTATTTTCAGGGCTGTCAGACTTGGGGATTTATCCCCAAAGTTGGGGATTTCATGTGAGCAAAAAGGATTGGGGATTTAAAAAAAATCGGGGATTTTTTGGGGACTTTACACTTTTTTAATATTTTCTCTTCTTTTATTATTTATGCTTATTATACCCTTCAGGGTATATATAAGTTTGTCATTTCGTTTGTAATTTATACAATATTGATCTAAGACCCTATAAAGTATATATATTCTGGATCCTTATGAGGAGAGAACTTGATTTAACGATGTTCGTCCGTCTGTCCGTCTTACTTTTGATATGTGGTTTCCGGAGACTCCAGACACGATAGCGGCTAGGTTGTTTTACATTTATGTCACATATAGTCCACCATTTCGTGCTATTGAAATTCAAAATGGCTGAGATATGACCAAAAAACCACTACTGCCTCTAATTTTTTCCAAAAATCCCTTGTTGTTGTATTTGTATTACTTTTTTCTGTATATCTGGAGAACGGCAAGAGCCAAAGTTTCCAAATGAGATGCAAACATTCAAGTTATAAATACAAACCAACCCACAAAATGTGGGCGGGGTTGGAGAAGTTGGCGTGGTACCTCCCATACAAAAAATTTCAAAAATTGTATATTAACCTGAATTTTTTGACTGTAATATGACCTATGGTTACGCCTTATATATCAAAAGATCGGAAACCTTTGATAGAAAATATTTTCTGAAAAACTCGAAAAAATCTGTTCAAATACGAAAAAGTTATGACCAAAATATTAATTTTTTTCTTTTTGAAAAATACCCGTTTTCGGGAACCATAGATCTTGCTGAGTTCAAGTTTTATAACCCAACTAACTGGCAAATTTCTTCTTAAACACGTCGGTATATAAATCTGTCAAATCGGTTAAAAAATGGCTGAGTTTTAATCAAAATACTGAAATCCCAAAAATTACTCTTTTTATACCCTTCACCTCAGGTGGAAAAGGGTATATATATGAGTTTGTCATTCCGTTTGTAATTTCTACAATATTGATCTAAGACCCTATAAAGTATATATATATTCTGGGTCCTTATGAGGAGAGAATTTGATTTAACCATGTGATGTCCCTCTGCCCCCCCCTCCCCCCCCCCTTCAATTGTTCACATATACTAGCATAATGCCCAATATGATTTTATATATGTTATCACCCTTCTTTATTATTTCATCTATTTAACGAAATAATTTTAACAAATAGAAACTAGGAATTTTTGTCTTTTTTTGCGACTTTAAAACTCGCCAAAAAAAATAAAAGAAAACAAACAAACACACATACATACAAACATCAAAAGTAATTACAACTCAACTGTGTTGAATTTTGTGAACAGTAAACGTGTCCTATTTCATTTTAATGATATTCAATTTACGTTCCTTCGTGGTTCAGTTGTCTAGGGGGTATGTTAAGTTAGAAACTGAGAGTTCCCTGGTTCGAATCTTGGTTTTTTAAAAAGAAAAAATTTTTTTTTAATATTTTTATTTTTTCTATGTTCTAAAAACGATTAAAAAAAATATATTTACCAGTTTTCACTTTTTAAATTTTATTTATAATGAAGTTTTAAGTATTGTAAATTTGTATGTATATGTAAAAATTATTTAGTTTTTGTCTAGTTGCTCTGCATTCTGCTCGCACAATGGTGAAGGGTATATAAGAATCGGCACAGCCGAATATAGCACTCTTACTTGTTTTTCTTTGTTTCGTATATAAAATATAAAAAAAGTAGCAAAAATTTTATATTACTCTTATGCAGTGTAAAGGGTCCTAATTACCATTTTTGCTAAGTATGTAAAAGGTACTTTATAAACTTATGTTATTTTTCTTGAATGAGTGTTAAAAAAAAGAATTCAAAACCGTTGACAACACATAAAATTTTTGATTTTTTAAGACAATTTTCAAGCAAATGTGAATGTCTTACTTAAAAATAAGTAAATATGAAACACAATATAATAGAGTTTGGAAAATGAATGCCAGGCCAGAGACTCTGGTTTCTTCCTGCAGACAAGCTTAGAGCTTCGCGGGGATTAGCTTAGGGATTTAAAAAACATGCCGAAACCAGTCACTACAAACAAAATAAAATAATTTTTTTGACTAAAAATTTTTGTTTGGGGATTTTTGCGATTTCTTATTAAAATTGTTCTTACTATTTTAAAAAAAATTAAAATTTGGTCAGAAAAAAAAAGAAAAAAATATTATCAAAGTTTTTCTTGGGATTCAAAAATGAATTATCAAGGTTTCGTTATAATGTGCTTAATCCTCGTTTCATACTATTGACAAACTGAAGTTTATTGTTGATGGGATAAGCTATTCCTATGAGCATTTTACTGGTTGCTTAGGCCAGATCGTCAGGAAACTTCATCCAAAGATTTTATAAAAACTAAAGATATTATACAAATAAAACTTTTAAGCGAATAAGAATTATAAGCCCCAGTTTTACTTGTAAGAATATCAAAGCTAAGACAAAAACATCAAGAATCAAAACTGGGAATTAAGCACGAATAACAAAATCTTTTGAAATTTAAATTTTGTATTCCCAAAAACTGAAATTACTTTTTGATAATAAGCAGGCAAGTGCACGGCCTAAAAAAACACTTAATTGACAACATCTTTTGTAAGTTGTTGTTGTTTTTATTTTGTTTTTCTGAACCTGCTTACAACTGCAATTAATGTTGAGAGAATTTTAACTAATTGTAGTGGGGAATGTAAGATGAGACAAGCCCACTGTTTATTGTTGATGTGTTTTGTTTAAACTTTGATATTATTACAAGTAGAACGGTTGCTATAAGTCTTCTACGTTTAACAGTTTTATTTGGTTTAATATCTTTAGTTTTTCTAAAATCATTATGGATGAAGTTTCCTGAAGATCTGGCCTAAGCAACCAGTGAAATGCGCGAAGGAATAGCTTACTTAACCCATCAACAATAAATTTCAAGTGTTTTTATCAAGAATAAAAACTGGGAATTAAGCACGAATAACAAAATCTTTTGATATTAAAATTTTGTATTCCCAAAAATTTAAATTACTTTTTGACATTAAGCAGGCAATCGCACGGCCTACAAAAACACTTAATTGACAACATTTTTTGTAAGTTGTTGTTGTTTTTATTTTGTTTTTCTTAACCTACTTACAACTACAATTAATGTTGTGAGAATTTCAACTAATTGTAGTGGGGAATGTAAGATGAGATAAACCCACTGTTTATTGTTGATGTGTTTTGTTTAAACTTTGATATTATTACAAGTAGAACTGTTGCTATAATTCTTATACGTTTAACAGTTTTATTTGGTTTAATATCTTTTGTTTGTCTAAAATCTTTATGGATGAAGTTTCCTGATGATCTGGCCTAAGCAACCAGTGAAATGCATAGGAATAGCTTAACCCATCAACAATAAATTTCAAGTGTTTTTATCAAGAATAAAAACTGGGAATTAAGCACGAATAACAAAATCTTTTGATATTAAAATTTTGTATTCCCAAAAATTTAATTTAATTTTTGATATTAAGCAGGCAAGTGCACGGCCTACAAAAGCACTTATGGTGTTTTCTTTTCTGACAATAATGTTCCATATATGGTACCATTCGTACGGGTTTTTGTTCCATTCTTAAAAAATATGCAAAAAAGTGAGAAGTTGTCGTTTTCCTTTCTAAACATGTTGCAACAATAAATGGCAAATTTGTTCCATTTCTTACCCGCAGTTATAACTGAGTGTGAGATAATACCCTTTTTTGCATCTGCGTAAAGTACTTTTTTATGCAAGCAAGTATTTATTTTTTCTTGGGTTAGCGGACAATTTGCGTTATATTGTGATTTTTAGTTATATTGTGACGGATATAAAAAATTTTTGTTTTTCGTTTGTTTTACTTTTATTATATTTTTTTTTGTCGCAAAATTTTTAACAACAGCTGACATTAATTATTGAAAATCAGTGCTGTTAACGCTTATGGAATTCAAAGAAAATTTATTGTTGAAAATTGCTACAAGCGTGGTAAATATCGCTTTAAGTACAAACTTTGCATTCAATATTTAACACGCTAAATACACATTAGTGTTGAGTGTAAAACGTAGCTCTTATTTTGTTCTATTGTAGTTTAGAAAAATGTATCACTTTGTAAGGGTTCGTGTAACCTAATAAATATATTACACAACTACAATGCATCATTATTTTTTAGAAAAGAAAACACCATTAATTGACATCATTTTTTGTAAGTTGTTGTTGTTTTTATTTTGTTTTTCTTAACCTACTTACAACTACAATTACTGTTGTGAGAATTTCAACTAATTGTAGTGGGGAATGTAAGATGAGATAAACCCACTGTTTATTGTTGATGTGTTGTATTATTACAAGTGGAACTTTTGCTATAAGTCTTATATGTTTAACAGTTTTATTTGGTTTAATATCTTTAGTTTTTGTAAAATCTTAATGGATGAAGTTTCCTGATGATCTGGCCTAAGCAGCCAGTGAAATGCGCATAGGAATAGCTTATCCCATCAACAATAAATTTCAAGTGTTTTTATCAAGAATAAAAACTGGGAATTAAGCACGAATAACAAAATCTTTTGATATTAAAATTTTGTATTCCCAAAAATTTAAATTACTTTTTGATATTAAGCAGGCAAGTGCACGGGCTACAAAAACACTTAATTGACAACATTTTTTGTAAGTTGTTGTTGTTTTTATTTTGTTTTTCTTAACCTACTTACAACTACAATTAATGTTGTGAGAATTTCAACTAATTGTAGTGGGGAATGTAAGATGAGATAAACCCACTGTTTATTGTTGATGTGTTTTGTATCAACTTTGATATTATTACAAGTGGAACTTTTGCTATAAGTCTTATACGTTTAACAGTTTTATTTGGTTTAATATCTTTAGTTTTTGTAAAATCTTTATGGATGAAGTTTCCTGATGATCTGGCCTAAGCAACCAGTGAAATGCGCGTAGGAATAGCTTAACCCATCAACAATAAATTTCAAGTGTTTTTATCAAGAATAAAAACTGGGAATTAAGCACGAATAACAAAATCTTTTGAAAACAAAAACAACAACAATAAACAGTGAGCTATCTTTTCATACAATCCCGACCACAATTGGTTGATTTTTTGTCAGCTCTAAACGTAGTTGTAAGTGGGTAAAGAAAAAACAATAATAAAACAAATTTCCTTATTTTATTTTGCCAGTTCACTTTTGTTTACATTGCCACATGCATAATATTTATCAAAGTTTTTCTTGGGATTCAAAAATTCATTATCAAGGTTTCGCTATAATGTGCTTAATTCTCGTTTCATACTATTGACAAACTGAAGTTTATTGTTGATGGGATAAGCTATTCCTATGAGCATTTCACTGGCTGCTTAGGCCAGATCGTCAGGAAAATTCATCCGAAGATTTTAGAAAAACTAAAGATATTATACAAATAAAACTGTTAAGCGAATAAGAATTATAAGCCCCAGTTTTACTTGTAACAATATCAAAGCTTAAACAAAAACAACTACAATAAACAGCTATCTTTTCTTACAATCCCGACCACAATTGGTTGATTTTTTGTCAGCTCTAAACGTAGTTGTAAGTGGGTAAAGAAAAAACAATAATAAAACAAATTTCCTTATTTTATTTTGCCAGTTCACTTTTGTTTACACTGCCACATGCATAATATTTATCAAAGTTTTTCTTGGGATTCAAAAATTCATTATCAAGGTTTCGCTATAATGTGCTTAATTCTCGTTTCATACTATTGACAAACTGAAGTTTATTGTTGATGGGATAAGCTATTCCTATGAGCATTTCACTGGCTGCTTAGGCCAGATCGTCAGGAAAATTCATCCGAAGATTTTAGAAAAACTAAAGATATTATACAAATAAAACTGTTAAGCGAATAAGAATTATAAGCCCCAGTTTTACTTGTAACAATATCAAAGCTTAAACAAAAACAACTACAATAAACAGCTATCTTTTCTTACAATCCCGACCACAATTGCTTGATTTTTTGTCAACTCTAAATATAGTTGTAAGTGAGTAAAGAAAAAACAAAAATAAAACAAATTTCTTTATTTTTTTTTTGGCCAGTTCAGTTTTATTTACACTGCCACATGCATATTAGTTATCAAAATTTTTCTTGGGATTCGAAAATATTAGATTTTTAAGGTTTTTTTTTAATTTGGGGATTTTTAGGAATATTTTTTAATTTGTTGCGGACAAGCAAAAAAATTACCTGGCAGCCCTGCTTATTTTTAATGATTTTTGTGAGAACAAAAATCATTTCGCTCTATTGGGCACGGGCGCCAGATAATTTTGATTAAAAATCGGTATATTTTAAAAAAAAAATCGGCATTATCGGCACTTTAATTTAAAAAAAATTGCAAAAAATACCTATTTTAAATATAATAAAACCTAATCTTTCTTACAAATAAGAACAATTCAGAATTAACTAATGTTTACAACTTATGAAATTTCAAAAGAAACAATCAAAATAAACGTTTTACAAAGAAATTGTAGTTAAATATAAAGTTTTTTTTTTAACTTTCTTATATTTAAGTATATTCCATATACAAATATTTGAGTTTGACATTTTTATTAAATCTGTTTTAATATTAGCATCAAAACAGTTTAAATTATTAATTTTTAAATAATCTTTAAAAGAAGAATAACTTGCAAAGATAAATTTTCCAGCGAACATCAAAACTCTGTTACAAGAAATTCTTTCCACATTTGCGGAAGAATGTGGAAGGACCAAAAATTGTACCAAATCCGCTACAAGATGATCTAAGTTGTTTTTATGAATGGTGTAAAGCAAACTTAATGGAGCTTAATTTAAAGAAGTGTAAACTAATGCGTTTTTCAAGAAATAATTCAGCTATAGTATCCCAGCAAAAACTTGGTAATGACTTGCCATTACTGAACAACTTACTTTTCAATGACTTCTCCATACCATCTGCATTACATAGAAGTTGTTTAGTAATGGCTGACATATAAGCTGATACCTAAGTACTTGTGTATGAGTTGATTAACGAAATTTATAATTCATTCATAATAAAATGCATCTACGGTTTAATTTTTTTCAAATCTAATACAAATTGGTTTTAAATATTTATTCTTACAATTTGTTTTTTTTTTTTATTACACTGAAAGAAAAATGCTTTATATATTTAATGAATCATTTTCATAAAAAAATTTTACTTGGGTAAATGAAAATTTTCATTGTCTAAATGGAATTTCATAGTTATAATGAAGTATTTTCGTTAAAGTCGCTTCATTGGATTTCGTAATTACGTTAAAAATTTTCATTGGATATATGAAAACTTAAGTTTGTCTAAGTTAAACCAAAAATTTTAATTGGGAACATAAAAAAACAATATACAAACATAACTATATTCATAAATTAATACAAAATTATAGTTTCCTTAAAAAAAATGTTTAATTGTTAATTAAAAAAATGTAAGATTAATTAATTTCATACATCTAATGTTACATGTATGCCATTAATTTTATGAATTGAAAAAATTTGTTTATAAAAGCAACATATTTCAATAATTGCCCTCATAAATTTAAATTTTCTTTATGACAATAAAAATGTCAATTTAATAATGAAACAAAAACTTTCAATCCACTTTCAATCAACGTTTTTATCTCATATTTACGCTCTTAATTGAGTAAAAAACATGGTTTTTTTATGCAAAAACTACACTGCACCAGTAGACAAGCTGGTAGTGAGCTAGTCTATCAGCACCGAGGTTGCGCGATCGAATCCCACCAGAGACAAAAAAAAAATAAAACAAAGTAAAATAAAATAACAAAAAATAGAAAAAAAAAAAAATTTTTTTAAAGTCATTACATGTTAGTTGTAATTTTGGTGACATCGGAGTAATAAGTTATTTAAGTCCCTATTTGTAAGCGAATGTGGTAAGTACTTGCCTCCAACGATATCACCGTGTTAAAATAATGAGTTAAAATGCCAATGTATAAGTGGTGAATTACTTTGCAATGTAAGTTTTTGCTGGGATATTACTTCCTTCAAGTTGAAGCAGTTGAAAATTTCCTTGATCTTGGAATACTACTTGACCCTTACCTTAACTTAGCTTTAATTCGCATATTACGTTTATGATAAATAAAGAGGAACACTTGGATATATAAAACGCTGGGCAAGAGAGTTCGATGATCCGTATATTACAAAAACCTTATATATGGCACTTGTAAGGCCAATTCTTGAATATGGATCGACTATATGGGACCCCATTTAACAAACTTATTCAAATTTAATTGAATCTGTACAGAAACAATTTTTGCTCTTCTGTTTTTGCGGATTACACTTTAACCCACTAACCTTGCCCTCATACACATCTCGACTGGCTCTGATAAAGCTCCCTACTTTAAAAAGTCGTAGAACAATGCTGAATGTATCGTTTATTCTGAACATTATTAATGGTGATATCTGCGCTGGATTTTTAATTAATGAGCAGGGCAAGGAAGTTCATGCACTTAAAATTGCAAAATATGCGCATAAAACATGCACCAAAAATCGTAAAATATGCAAAAAAAAATTACAAAATATGCATTAAAAATATATTTATTTAACCATATTTCACAAAAAAAAAAAAAAAAATACATTTCATTCAGTTTTAAAAACTTAGTTTAAAAAGTAGTAGTAGATAAAGATATATTTACATATATAAATAAATAAGTTTTTTTTAAGTTATCAAATGTAAAACTCATTCTTAAAACAGTTTTAAGCATTGAAAATGTTCGTTCGACATCAACGGATGTAATAGGTGCATATTTGAAAGTGGTCAACTCCTTTGTGGAATATTCATTGTCTACCTTTTTTTCTTTACTGGAAGGAAAATTAAAAATATTACCAATTTCTTTAACTTTTTTAAATCCGGCATTCTTTTTTAAAACTCCATAAAGTTTGGCTTTTATTTTTTCGCCGATTTGACCTTCTACTTTTCTTATTTTAATGACAGCGTCATCAACGAGTTTAACCGAGGTGTTCAATTATTTAAACCCCTGAAGTTCGGTTATTGTCGACTTGAAACCCATTGTTTGAGTGCATAAATTCTAATTGAGCCTTTATATTAGGGACATTTAAAATATTGTTTACTTTTTTATAGCGACTGCATTATTTTCGTTAAAATTATTTACCACATCTTTAAATCCTTAAAATGTTTTGGAATAATACTCAACTGCCTGCAACCAGGTACCGCATCTTCTTATACATGGTTGAAACGCAAAAGTGACTTTGAAAACTTTCATGCATGGCATGAGCTTAGCATGTGACATGTAGCATTTTTGAGTAAGATATCTTTAAAAAATGTCAAGTAGAGCAAAATTTTATTTTTATTAAAGTCTTCTAAAAGAGAAATTGAATCTTTGAAAGTTCGAGCTATTGAAGCATGATCCTCCTTTTCCACTATACAACAATGTCACATAGTTGTATAGTGTACAACTTGGCGAGATAAGTTTTTCTAAGGGTTGTTTCTGTAGGAATGGTTTTATTGTTATATTTGTTTAAAAAAAATTTTATAATTTTGGTTAATTAGCTAATATAGAGGTATATCTGCAGACACCAGAGCAACATACAATTCCAAACTAAATTTACTAGTTTTATCCCCAAAAGTTAATTTTCTTGAAATTAAAGTTTGCGAAACCTTTTCATAATCATAAATCTTTGTGTTTCTGGATTTGAAGGTGCTGATTTACTTGAAATTTTTAAATGAAACATCTTTTTGTAAACTTTGCAAAAAAGTACTTTTCCCTCTATTTTGAAGACCCAAAAACACACTTACATATTTAAAATATTATTTTTTGATATTTTTTCTTTTGGGCTTTTTTTCCTTAAAAACAATTTGTTTTATTAATACTTTTTGGATTTTAGGTCATACTTACACGGTAAATCAAAAATATTATGTTTAGTTCTATTTTTTCTTCGCCGAACGTTATTTTTATCTGTTTCTTCAAGTAAAAAAACCGCGAACAAAATGAAATGTCAAAAACTGTTTTATTGTTACTTCTACAATTATGCACACAATTGAAGCACAGCCGCGAATAACGTTTTAAGTTACAAAATAATAATTTTTCAGGAGAGCAAAAAAACGTTTTTGACAGGCAGCATTATTTGTTTTAAAAATTTTTTTTTTCTATTATTAAAAATAATGATAATAAAAACTTTAATGCAAAAGGCTTTTAAAACATTATTCCGCACTGCAAAACCATTTCGGTTTCATCATTTTGTTAGTAGCTTGCAATGTTCTTCCACTGGCTGACACTTTGTACGCCATTTTGAAGGCGTTAAGGTGCATAGTTTTGGTTGATTTGATGTTTAAACTGTGTAAGAGAGTACGGTTAACGGTTATCTGCAAAAAAACAGTTTTTGCAAAATTTGGCGTTTACAACGTTATTCGCGGCTGTGCTTCAATTATACAAATTGTATAATTTTTGTATGTGCTACTTTTTAAAAGTAAAAGAAACAAGGTGAATTTATAATAAAATGAAGGTAATTCAGTACCAAACACCAACATGTTATGTTGTTGCTTTTGCTTCTTGAAAATGTCAAAGTTAACAGATTTTCCCATAATATGTTGACTGTTTGACAGCTTCAGGGCTGAAATAACTATAACCAGCTGATCCACTGACTACACCTTATAATGAATTCGCCTTGAACAGAAAGATATTTCTAAACAAAAAATTAAGAAAAGAGAATTTTTTTTTATAAATATTACAAAATATGACGAAAAATGTGAATTTATAAGAAAGTATGAAGAAAAATATGCATTTATATCAAAATATGCAAAAACATGCATTTAAAGCAAAATATGCACTAACAAATTGATGCCATTTTACTGGAAATATTGTGATTCGCAAAGATATTAACTTTAGGTGGGTCTCAGAGTACCGACAACAAACATGCATTTGCATGAAGTCCCTTGCCCTGTTAATGAGGTTTCATTTAATATTCCTCAACGACCATCTCGAAATTTCATACCATTATCCATTAAATTCTTTAGAGATAATTATGGTGATGCTGACCCTCTTAGAAGAATGTGTAACACTTTCAATCAATTATATAGATTTATTGATTATTCATTGGATCCAAAGTCAATAAGTAGATCAATAATTGCTTTTCTTAATTGATGATAAAATTTGTATAATGTAATAAAATGTTAGTTAGACCATATTTACATTATGCAATTAACGCCGCAACTTGCCGCAACTTTCACATGCAACCTTTTGTTTGTTAGCATGAGGTGTAGGCAGGGTTGTTAGATGTGACGATTTTTCGTAATTTTGACGATTTTTTTGTGAAAATATAGTAAAATGACGATTGACGATTTTTAAACTAAAAGTAATAGTGTTATGACGATTTTCTGGCATCAGTAAAACACTTACAAGAAATTTGAACACATATATTGGGGACATTTCAAAACGTAAAAATCATTTTTCGATATCAAAAAAATTATTAGAAATTAAACAAAAAAAGTTCTTCCCCCATCACAAACCAGGTGGTTTTCATTAGAAGCACTAGTAATTCGAATTCTACAAATAAATTAATGCCATCGATACGGCAAAAAAATATATACTAGAGCCCCGATTTGCGTCGGTCCTATTTGGCCCGCTTTTTAAAAATTGGTTAAATCCGCTTTGCGCTTTAATGATTTCGATTTGCGTCGCAACATACGATTTAATTTTTTCGCTGAAGTCATAATCATATTTGAAGAATTTTTCTGTTTGCGCGTAAACAGCCGAATTCCCATTTAATTCTGTAAGGTAAGTTATTCTAAGTATAGTTGACTGTTGGGAAATAAGAAGTTAGTTCTTAATAAGAAGTTGCGTAGAAAAATGAGTGCAAAGTGAAGAAAATGCACTCGTTTGGAATTAAAATTGGACGTCATAAATCGTTTCAAGTCGGGTAAATAGACTGTTGATTTAGACAGAACCCTTGGTTTATCACCTTCAACAGTTAAAACAATTTGCATTAGTGATAGCGCTAAAAATTAATCATTTAAAGATAGTTCGATTTAATAGCAAATGAGATTTTATTTTTCATTTAATGTTTTTGTGAATATGGATAACTGAAATAAATAAATGTTTGTTATGTTTTTATGAAAACACATACATATATTTTTTCTTATCTATTTCTTGTCAAATGATAAATATATTTCAGCCCACTTGCTGAAATTAATAGAATAAAACTTAACAATATCACTTTCTTTATCATAAATATAATTTCATGCTAAAAGTTTAGATTTTTGAACCACTCAATGCAATAATTTGTCTCCAATTTGTAAAATTTCAATATGTGACGATTTGTTGACGATTTTGTTAACTGTTCTTGACGATTTTGACGAATTTTGTTAAAACTTTTGACGATTTTTGAAGAAAAAAGCCTAACAACCCTGGGTGTAGGGAAGAAAATGGGGTTGAAAAAGTTGAAAAAATGCTTCAAAAAAATGTAAATGTGAAAAGAGTTTCGTAGAAACTGCTTTAAAAGAAAATAGAAAAAAAAACTCGGCGTTAATTGCATAGATGTAAATGCGGTCTTATAGTCTATTTTATTTAAGTTTAATTTTAAATGTCTAAAATGTCTGTAAGGATTAATCCATAGACAATAAATAAATAAATAAAATATTCAAGTTATAAATCTGAAATTTTTTGCCAAAAAGTCTGCAAATTTATTTAATTTTCCTAACATTAGAATTGGCTATTTAATTTATGTACTAACATAGTCCTCAATTGCGTTATAATCTTAAAAAAAATTTATTTAATTATCAAAGTAATTCTTATTTAAATTAAATTCATTGATAGTGAATATAAATTTAACTCGCCTTTATTCTTTTGTAAGTATTCATCTATCCATTTTCAAAAAAAAAAATATAAAATGTTTTATATTTTCCTAATAGAAAAAGAAATTTTAACTGAATTATTTTAGATTTAAAAATTATTTCTTTTTTAACTTTGGTCTTTAATTCTTCATAGTGGAATATTTTTCAAATAAAAATGTATTAACCCAACACACACATTACAAAGTACTGCATTTAATATTGAATAAAACTAACCCTTTTGTCTTTAGTAGAAGCGCTGACTTTTTTTTTTTTTTTTTTTTTTTTTTTTTTATTAATAATTTATTTTTATTATTGAATCTTTCTTATCGAAATTTACAATATGTATTCAAATCTTAATTCTACTTGTTGTTTATTAGTTGTTACCTGTGTAACCACTAACTGCTGTATTCAAATTTTTAAGACTGTCTTCTAGTAAGGCTCAAAGTATCGGTTCTTTTTAGCCTCTGGTGACCTTCAAACTGAAGCAAACCCCGAGCGAGGTAGTTAGGGTGGACCATTAGTTTATCGATGTAGCTTATTGAATATTTTTTAATTTCCTCCTGGATAGTGGGGACGTTGAGATCTCTGTGGATAATATCATTACGTATATACCATGGGGCGCAGACAATTTGTCGTAATATTCTAGACTGTCTTCTTTGAAGCTTTTGGATGTTAGATGCGCATGCAGTACCCCATAATTGGATGCCATATGTCCATATTGGTTTTATGATGGACTTGTATAGAAGAACTTTGTTGTCTAAAGACAAGTTTGAGTTTCTACCGAGAAGCCAATGTAGTTGAGCTGCTTTAAGTTTCATAGCCGTTATTTTCGCTTCGATATGACGAGACCAGGTCAAACGTCTATCTATATGAACTCCCAAGTACTTTACATGGTTTTCTACCGGAACAGTGATGTTATTTATTTTTACTGCTGGGCACGTTTGTCTTCTGAGCGTGAAAGTTAAGTGAGCACATTTAGCCGGGTTAACCTTTATTCTCCATTTTTCTAGCCATGCCTCTAGTTCATTGATGTGGGACTGCAGATTTTGCGATGCGACTTTTGGGTCATGGTTAACGCTAATAAATGCTGTGTCGTCTGCAAATGTAGAGGTATGCGTGCTCAGGTTTGTTGGCATATCCGCTGTGTATATTATATATAGAAGCGGTCCTAATATGCTGCCTTGGGGAACACCAGCAGTAATTTTCTTGAGGGGGGAGTATTTATCTTGCGACCTTACTATGAATGTTCTGCCTGTTAGATAGCTCTCCAGAAGCTTGTGAGTGTTTTGAGGAAGCATTCGTGTTATTTTGATGAGTAGCCCATCATGCCAAACTTTGTCAAATGCTTGGGAAATGTCTATAAACAGGGCTGAGCAGTATTGCTTTTTCTCAAACGCCGATCTAATAAGGGTGACAATTCTATGCACTTGCTCTATTGTACCATGTTTCGCTCTGAATCCGAACTGGTGATCCGGGATGATGTCGTGTTCATTTAGATGAGGAGTTATACTTAAAATGAATATTTTTTCGAAAAGCTTTGATAGGATTGATAATAAGCTTATCGGTCTGTACGACGCAACCTGGCTAGCATCTTTTCCTGGCTTGGGAATCATAACAATTATAGACTTCTTCCATGAGGATGGGAAGTATCCGACTCTTAATATAGCGTTAAAAATGAACAGCAAGATTCTGGAAGCAGACGAAGGTAAGTTTCTTATCATTGACCCTGTGATACGGTCAAGTCCGGGAGATTTTCTAATATTCACTTTTTCTATTGCAGATTTTACTTGAGTAATGTTAAATTTTAATGGATGGTTTACCTTATCAGGAATGGTTGGACGACAGGAACAAGTATGTGTATCATGTGGCGTGAAAACTTTCTCAAGATGGCCCGCGAAAGCGTTTAATTTTTCATCTGTGTTTTTCGCCCAAGTGCGGTTTTCCAGTCTTAATGGAGATTCTTGGGTTATAGGGCATTTCATATGCCGTACAGCCTTCCATAAGCTATAATTGGAGTTTTTTGTGGCATCTAGGCTGTTTAGATAGCCTTCTATTGCAGACTCGTGGTTCTGTCTCAATTTGTTGCGAAGAGTTGTCAGGCATAATTGTAGTTGGGCCTTAGTGGTTGGGGAACGACTGTTTTGCCATTGTCTTCTTAACTTCCTTTTTTCTCTGATAAGGGTCTCTATATCCGTCGATGTATTGTAAGGAGCACGTTTAATTGTCCGCTTGATTGGGGTTGCATTTCTTGCTGCAGCATCCAAGACTTCTGTAAATCGGTCGACAGCTATTTGGATGTCAGATGAATTTTTTAGGCGAATGCACTGTGATAGGTGAGAGCTCACATACATTTTATACTTTAACCAATTTGTGTTTCTGTTTGGATAGGAAAACCAGTTTGCAGCTGCGGCGTCAGAGTTACATTTTAAAATGAGGATTGAAGGTGAATGATCAGACGAAAGATCATAGGAGGAACTAACTAGTACCTGATCGCGCTTGATGTTTTTGATTACAGCAAAGTCAATAAGGTCTGGTAGCTTGTTGAAGTCGGTTGGCCAATAGGTAGGCTCACCACTCGATACCACATCAAAGTTATTTGCAGTTACGGTATTATATAGCTGATTACCTCTAGGACTAATAAGTCTGGAGCCCCAATATGTATGTTTAGCGTTGTAGTCGCCAGCAGCAATGAATTTCTGGCCCAATGTGGAGAAGAAGTTGAGAAATTTATCGTGTAGAATTTTGTGCCTCGGGGGACAATAAACGGATGTTAACGTTAGTTTGAAATCAGTCAGATTTATAGATGTGGCCTGGATACAATCTTCTTCGAACTCTGGCAATGGTAAGTGTCTGATGTGTTTGTGCACAATTATGGCTGTGCCACCACAAGCTCGTCCGCTGACTTAATAACAGTTGTCTCTTTTGAATGTTACAACTGTTTCAGTATCGCTTATAGTTAGTATTTTATTATCAAACAAACAAAAAGTAATCGTCTTTTAAGTGTTAGTCAAAAAATCAGCATTTTTGGAGCAAAAATCGGCAAATCGGCACTTTGATAATTTAGGGGCAAAAAATCGTCAAAAATGGAAGGCCTGCTATTGGGTTACTTCGAACAGGCCACAAAATCCATAAAGGCCTAAACAGAATGTGAATAACGTGGCTTAAGCAACTGAGCGAATACATGTAAATCATATGTGTAAAACCATGTTGAACTTAAGGGAACTTTTTGTTAAATTTTATGAAACTGTAATTTGCTTAAGTTAAGTGCGAAATTTGTTTTTTTAAATGTATTTGAGAGGCTTTTTGGTTTATTTTTGACAGTAACTTAAGCTTGTTTATGCACATTCTGGTTGGGCCTTAAGTCTGTGTTCATACGGCTATTGTCTTATTGTACTGTCTTTACGTTTTGCTTTTTTATTCGTTGTTTAATTTTGTTATTGTTTTCAATATCAAAAAAGCACATGTCGTCAACATGACATGAATCATTTGAAAGTCAATTCATGTTCAAAGAAGAAAAAGGAAGAATCTTGTCAATAAGACATGAGCCGTATGAACTCAGACTAAGCAAAACAACTGTTACAATATCTATGTAACTATGCCGCTAAGAAATACAATAAATGAATTAACTGAGATGAAGAACAGTTCGGAGTCCTAAAAATGGGCGACATACTTAGCATTAGCTTTGAATAAAAGATTTGAGAGCTTAGAAAATAATGAAACCTATTTCTTATCTTCAATTCTTCACCTACGATACAAAGCTCGAAAATTTCAAAGACAATATAGAAAACGTCTTTTTGAGCTATTTAATATGACTATGCACTCCGAAAGTGTTGAAAACAAGATCACCCCTACATCTAGTAAAAGTTCTGATAATTTCACAATAACTGATCTTGGAGAATTTGTGAAAATCTTACAAGAAAATTTCGAGAATGTGAGCCTCTGTCCATCATACGCTGTGGCTCAGCTAAAAAAGAAGTCTAGAGATATCTTAGATCTTCTAACTTTTCTAGAGACGCAGATCCGCTTGTTTACTAGCGCAATAGAATGTCAAACCCAAAATGCAGAAATACTTATGTTTTCAAATGAGTTCAGTAACATCTGAGAGATCCTTTTCATGCAGATTTGTATTTCTCCGCAAAAGTTGAGAATGCCTTGTTTTTTTAAAACAAAAATCTTATAATTATTAATTATAAATATGTATTAACAATCTCTTACAATGCAATTTCATAATAAAAAAATTTCTCTGCTTGAGTTTCATTATTTTTCCTCGAATCGAAATTTAATATTTTTCGCGGTATCGCCGATATTTATTTTTGTGTATCGGTATTGTGTCGGCAAAGAGGAGTATCGTTACGTCCCTAATAGTGATACATAAATGGGTTATTTTCAAATGAACATAATTACTTTGTATTTGAATATTTTTCATCACTGTGAATATTAAATTAACAGAAAGTTAAAAATATTAAAGACTTTCTTTCTGTCCTGATGAAAAATGTTTATCTTTAATTCTTAAATTCCGTTTAAAAACAAAACAAAAAACTTTTACAAAATGGCTTATTCTCGATCAATCCTTATTATATAACAGATTATATGATTATCTTTCCTCAATTAAGATTGTTGGAATAGCCTACCATAATAGCAATAAAAGTGAAAAGGGGAAACAAGTTAAGATCGCACTTGTAGGTTGTTACCTTTTAAATAAATAAAATAAGATTTATCTAGTATTTTTTTGCAAATTATAAAACTACATTTTTAACATTTTGAATGTATTTAATTTTAAGCTCTAGTTCTTTTTATATAAAAATATTTATTTATTTCTCAAAATTTCGCTAACCTTGATTAGTATCTTTAGGAAACAAAAAAGGTCTATTAAAACTGAATTTAAATCTAAATTTTTAACTTTAGCTATTTTTGTTCGGATCTCTTTAAGAAAAGCCGACCAATTTTCATATATTTTTTTATTTAATTATGTGCTGACAAATTCACACATATGTTCACTTTATCGGAAACAACCTTTTGTAAAATAACACTGCTTTAAAAATCATATTTTATAGCGATGGTCCGATTCTTGAAATGGACTATACGTAAATTGAAGGGCCATGAAGCACGAACAAATTAATGTCGCCGCTGACTACATTGACATACATATGTAAAGTGTAGAGCCCCATTCCCTAATCTTAGCCAAATCAAAGCCTATTGATGTTCTGATTGTCTTCTTACACAAAGTATTATTCATTTCCGAGCCCTGTTTCGCAAACTCATCGGCCATTTCATTACCGGTAATGTTGTAGTTACCCGCTCAGCGTAGCCTTTTAGAAAATGTCTATTTCGAACATTTCTTAAAAAAAACCCTTTAGACAATGAGTGCTATGGTTTTTGAGTGTATAATTATTTCAATTGGAAAAACAATTACAAAAACAATTACAAAATTCTTGGTTACTTATATGTACCCTCATTTTTCTTTTGTAGATGAATTCAAATCGATTTGTATTTGTGAACTGCATTAAATTGGAACAAGAACAAGCCTTGTTTTAAATAAAATGTATACTCATACAAACATATAAAAATGAAAAGCTTTTTTTAAATATCAATGGTAGTACTACATTACAAGTAAAAAACTTTAATTAATTTTCTTATATTTAATTTATGAAAAACTAAATTTTCCTAACATTAACAGCATAAAAATGAATTAACTATGAGCACAAAATGATTCCTGACCGAAAATCATAAACAAAAATTTCCGTCCAACGTTGTATAATTTTGAATGTTTCTTAAAAACTAACTTGTGTTTGTTACAATTTTTAGAATAAACAGCAAAAATTGAAAAGGAGACACAAATAATAATACAATCATTTTAAAGGTGCAAAAGAGTAAAATGGCAATAAATAAAGTTCTCGAATTAAAAGTTTTTCCAGCTCAAATTTAATTCTCATATTCCAATAAAATGTAAAAAAACCCAACTACAATCAATGAGATAAAACATATTCAGCAACAACAATTTTTTTCATCTCAGTGTTTTCGAATTTTATCTTCCACAAAACTGGCTGAATGTGTTGTATGGAATTTCGAAAATGTTTCGAATATGTCTAAACTCTCTTAAAAAAGGTTGTATGTTGCTTGAGGTTTGATCAGAACATTTATGTTACATCAAACTTTCTTTTCCAAACCTGAGAAACATACAAGTTTGACATTTAGTAAGTTGATGCAACAGGTTTGATGGTGTTTGTTGGCATACAAATTCAAGCGAAAACTTAACAATTCGAATAGTGTTAGCAAAGTCATAATTATTCTAATAGGACTTCGGGATGATAGTCAATGTTTTCGTCGTTGTAGTTGTTGCTGTCGCCATTCCTGTCAAGTGTCTGCATGTGAATTCGTTACTTGAATCTTAAAGCAAGTCAAATAATATATACAAATGGAATATTTGTCCGTTTGCTTCTTTTTGGATTCGTGTTGATGGCAAATGTGCACCATATGTGCCGCAATAATTCGAATTCTATGCAATCCAATGACAAAACATATATTAATATAGCATTTACTAAGAAAAACTTTCTTACATATGTGGATTTATTTCTGTTGTTTTTTGTTCTGATTCATAATTTACTTCTATATTTTCTAGATCCTCTTTAATGTGATAATGAAATTGTGTTGTTATTTATTTTTCTTTCCAAAATAATGATACATATTCTTTATTTAATAAATCAATTTGAAATTTCAACTAAGGCAACATTAATGATGAATGCATTCGAAATGTATAACAAAATCATTTGTATAGTTTATAATATTTAATTAAATTTAATTAAAAATTTTAATAATAAAGAAAATAGTAATGGAACGACTCAATATTAATATGTTGTGATTTTATTATAAATTTTTCATTTATGTAATTTCAAAAAATAGTTTCCTTATTGCAACGATTTCTTATATTAGCTGTGCTCATTTACTAAAAATTTGTAACAATTGTACTTTTAACATTTACTTGTAACAATTGTTGCAAATTTGTAACAATTTTAAGTTCGTGAATACAGCTATTGTTTTGAATTTTCCACATGCATTAAATGCTCTAATTTAAAGGTTTTCCGTTTTCTCTTTATTTTACTCTTATATACATATAATACAACAAACTTATTTAAATTAAGTATTTAGAGATACATATATTTTCGAGAATTTATCTTCGTAGCGCCGATATTTTATCAAAATGCAATCACAGAGTTTATACTAAATAGGGATGCCAATCGGGATTGATTTAAGAAATCCCGAAATTCGAGATTTTGATATCCCGATCCCGAAATTCCAGGATTTAAATTAACAACACTTTTTTTTATTTATTTAGGAATTTTCAAAAGGTATTATATACATATATATTATATAATTAGTATTGTGGTTATTTTGTTGAACTATTTATGGTTTTAATCCAAATTTGTAATATTTTTTAATTAGGCTAAAGTTCATCAAATTTAATTTTCATTAAATTATTTTTATGAAGAAAGCAATTTTACAACATGAAATGAATTAAAATTTATTGATAATTTTTCATTCTTCACTGAAGCTGGGCTCGAACCCAGTCGTTTTTACGGACAGGTTGCCCTTACATGTTTCGATTGCAACCACTCAATCTCCTCAGAGGGCTTGCCGTTCAACACTCGCAGCCTTCGACGACTGCTGACGTCAATAGTCAAACATCAATCCTTAAACCAAATTTTATTTAACCTTTGGTAGATCGAAACTTGCTTTGAATGATTATCTATTTTAATTTATTTTACATGTTTTTCCTTACTTCTGTTTTTTCGTACTTTTTGTCAAGAATTCTTCTTGAAGTCCAAAGTACATTTTTTGTTTTTCATTTTGTGTCTTTCTTTTTCTTGTTGACCTTTTTCAGCACAACTTGAAGGACAAATGCAAACATAGAGCTCGTGCCTTAGCTTTAACAATAATTAGTATTGTGGTTATTTTGTTGAACTATTTATGGTTTTTAATCCAAATTTTTAATATTTTTAATTAGGCTCAAGTTCATGAAATTTAATTTTTATTAAATTATTTTTGTGAAGAAAGGAATTTTACAACATGAAAATTAATTAAAATTGTTATTGATAATCTTTCATTCTTGACGTGGCTCGGGGTCGAACCCTGGCCGGCAGGTTACCATGACATGTTTCGATCGCAACCACTCGATCTCCTCAGATGGATTTGCCGTCTTACACTCGCAGCCATCGACGACTGCTGACGTCACTAGTCAAACATCAATCCTTAAACCAAATTTTATTTAACCTTTGGTTGATCGAAATTTGCTTTGAATGATTATCTATTTTAATTTATTTTACATGTTTTTCCTTACTTCTGTTTTTTCTGAGGAGATTGAGTGGTTGCAATCGAAACATGTAAGGGCAACCTGTCCGTAAAAACGACTGGGTTCGAGCCCAGCTTCAGTGAAGAATGAAAAATTATCAATAAATTTTAATTAATTTCATGTTGTAAAATTGCTTTCTTCATAAAAATAATTGAATGAAAATTAAATTTGATGAACTTTAGCCTAATTAAAAAATATTATATATTATATATAACATATATTTTATAAAAAAGAAAAATAAAAATTATAAAAATAAAAAATACAACTGAAATATAATTTTTAATAATTTCTTTTTTTGTATAGAGTATAAAAATTCAATAAAAACGAAAATTTTTGTACACAAAAGCTGATGTATTATAAGTTCCGGGATTCGGGATTTCCCGTTTGGCATCCCTAATACGAAGAAAACTAACAGTGGGAATGTTTAACTACCAACAAATTTAAACTTATTTAAAATAAATTTGGGGGAATATCTCAAATAATAAAAGTATTAAATTCCTGTCAATTTTCAAAACGGAAGATTTTCAAAAATTCTAAAGCTGTGTTCACACCTATTAAATATTTGACGTCTTACACGTAACCAATAGTTTTCTTAAAGAATTGTTTGCTTTTGCAAAACGTTTGTCTAGAACAAACATTATTAACAGTTTCTAAATTGCATTAAACAATTATTATCTTAGAAATAAAAAGAAATTGTTAAAAACAAAGTTAAGTTTGATTAATTTACTGGTCACGCTTTTACTTGGATTCTATCGTCAAATATTTGTTAGGTCTGAACATACCTTGAGTCATATCTATGTGTTTTGTTGGTTCCTTACCTTCGTGAATTGTTTTGTTTTATTTTTATGTATTCGAATTAAATCCGGTTATTTTTAATATGCCTTACCGAAAACCGGGTTTTCTAAAATAGCAGCTATTCGGAATATTCGAAACCCGGTTTTTGAAAAAAGTCGAATAATCGATCTCCCTATTATTTATTTACTTAATTCGCCAATGAAACTAACATTTCTTACTAGCTAGTAAGTTACTTAAACTTAATAAATCTAGATACTTTAGTTTTATAACATTACAAAAAAGAAAATTTAGCATTAAACTTATCTTTAGATATTTAAGAGGTTATTTTTACGCCAATAGGATCAATGAAATTAATATGCGTATAAAAATTCAGAAATTGTTCCGCGGTTTGGATCAAAATTTGCATAATTAGACCGAAAGTTTTTAAGTCTAAGGGGAATATAATTTCTGAAAAGACGAATACGAATTGAAAACTCAACTGAACAAAGTAGGAATTCTGAGACAATTTCACCGTTTAACAAATTCACCATGAAGGAAATGTTTATATACATCCTCCGTTTTTTTAAGGTTGTAGATTAATTATTTTTAAACGGTTTTCATATGGAGGTAAATTCATTTTTGGATTGCAGTGCAATTTTCGAAGACAGAATAAAAAAAATTGCTTTTGTACGGATTCCAATTTTTTGCATGAACCCCAAACTGGGGGTCCCAGACGACCGAGGCGTATTCAAGAATATGTCTCTCTAATGAAATAATAATGTATTGTGTGCCCCGGTACGCTAGCTGGTAGTGATCTAGCCTATCAGCACCGGGGTTGCGTGTTCGATTCCCGCCAAAGACTCAGGTTTATTTCCTGCAGACTAGCGTAGAGCTTCGCGGGATAAGCTTAGGGAATTAAAAAAAAAATGTCTTATGACAAAGGGATCATCAAACTTCTTCCCCGAGCGTTAAATAAATCCAAGGACACCATTGGCCTTGTTGATAGTCTGCGATACATACTCATTAAAACAAATTTATGATTAAACACCCAGATCAAGGAATGTCTCTACCCTTTTAAGTTGATGCTTATTTTGTGTATAGCTACAGAGCACTGTGCCCATGTTCGGTAACTCTCGCGTCGAGAAACTTTTTTTGCCGAGTACTAGCTGTCACGTAAGAAAATTCCGACTTAGAGAAAAAGTGAGTCTGTACCATTTTTGTGAGAAAAGCTCCCTTTTTGAACTGTCAAATAAACTCACGAATAAAAAATGAGCGAGAAAAAAATTTTAACACTAAAAAACAATTAAAAATGCAAAATACAAAGAATAATAATAATATATTGTTCTTGTTACATTTTTAATTGTTAAATTATTTTGCTTTTAACATTTTTATAAAATATACGAACAAACATTTATGTCGCACTTCCAATTATTTGGTATAGCCGACGGTTGTATTTTCGCCGCCGTCGTTGAAAATATTTCAATTTTAGTAAATTTTGGTCGCCGTCAACAATATGTGTTACTGGCGTTTCCGACGTCTGCAATGTCACATCGGCTTCGAGTGCAATGTTATGACATTTACAACGTAGGTTCCATTGGCAGCCGTGATCAAGCACAGCTCAAGTGGGTCCATTAATTAGTTCCCGTTGTATTACCATGTCACATCGTCTCTGCTGCCAGCATTCCCATGCAGCCATCCGGTCGATTCAATAAAGGAGTGGATCCTGTTTACATCAACATCAGAGAGACAAGTTTTGTCCCCAAGGGCTCTTCGACCAAACATTCCAAGTCTTAAATCTCCGAATGACGCGCCATTACAGAGAAGATGTTCCGTTGACCCTTCCTCCTCCTCGTCGCCGCAACTTCTCTACAAGTCATTATAAGGAAGCCCCAGCCTCTGGGTGTGCCTCCCATTGGGCCAGTTGCCAGTTATAACCGCAATTTTTTTTTACTGTTAGGACCAGCACTCAGGGGATGACCCCTACTAATGCGTTGCATTGTGTTGGAACTAGGAAAATAGGTTGTGGGAAGGGGGATAGAGGGCGTAGTGTTTGTGAACATTCGATTTGAACTTAATCATGTTGTAAGTGAGAGGGAAGACTTCTGCAGGAAGGTTATTCCACATACGAACTGTGCGGGAAAGAAACGAATTCTGTCTGTAATGCGTTGTACGATTCACATGCCAATCGACCACATAAGGATGGGCTCTTGAGGAAAAACGTGTATTACGAACAAACGTACGGGTGTCGGGAACCAGATCCCTAATTTCGTCAGAACACATCCCATTGTAGTAATGATAAAACCGGCCAATAGAACCCACATTGCGACGGTGCTCAAGGGAGTCAATAGAATTGGATACCCTACTGTCACCAATGAGAACCTTCGCCCTCTCCTGCACGCGGTCGAGAAGCTCCAAAATAGACTTTGAAGCACCGGCCCACACATGAGAGTTATATTCCATACGCGGTCGGATATAGGTGGTATAAATAGTAAGGAGATCAGATGGAGTGAAGTATATCTAACACCGTCTTAGAAAACCGAGGCACTTGAATGCTTCTTCCGACACCTTGAATATATGTTCTGTCCATCGGACATCACATTGTATCCTCATGCCCAGAACATCAAGAGATTCTGATTCCTCAATAATTATACCACCCATATATGAGTCATTCCATGTCAAACCGTACGATTTTTGCTAAAAATTGACTTTGATGTCTCCGATGTCTTTCAAAATTTGAGAACGAAGTCTTCATTAAAAAATATTTTACACTTGTTTCGGGAAAAAAATTAAAAATTTTTTTTTAAAAAGTTATTTGCATTTGAAAATCGTCAAAATCGTGAAAAATCTTCCGACATGACAACATTTAAACTAATGTTTTTATAAAACTAGTGAATGGATTTTGAAGTTCATTACCTTATTTTAAAGGTATTTGAACCGTCTTTTAAAAAAAAAATATTATTTTTTATAAATTAATTTTTTTTTATTATTAAAATTTGGTTTTTTACTTAATTTCAGTTTTCCACAATCTTCGAACAAGTCGAAAAATCTGAAAAAAATATTTTCTTAAAGGTTAATATATTCTTAACATTCCCTCAAAATTTCAGAGTGGAGGTCTAATGGATTCTATTTTTTTACGATTTTTTTCCATTGCAGCACCACAAAAAATTACATTTTGTGTATAAACATTTTATTTTCAAGCATGTTAACGAAAATGTCAACAAAATATTAAAATATTTTTTTATGTTTAATACGTCTGGCAAATTTAAAGAAAATCGGAAGAGGTGGTGTAAAAAAGGTGTTCGGTCTGACATGGAATGACTCATATACAGATGAGGCACCTTGATTTGTCGCGCGTTTATGCGACAGCACGCAACATTGGGTTTTTCTGGCATTAAAATCCCCTATTCGCACGACCCCATTCCGGAATTATGTCAAGGTCTCGGCCAAGCGTATCATTCATATTCTGCCTCGTAGCAGCGACATCGGATACGCTTGGTCTGCATTCGAATGAGAACGAGTGGCAAAGGTTGCTGTCATCTGCAAAATAGTAGATAGGGTTGGAAGTTTAACAAAGGAGGTCGTTTAGAAAGATAAGAAATATAGTAGGAGAAAGAACGGAGCCTTGCGGCTCCCCTGAATTAATCTTGAACTCGTTTGACGAAACCCCATCTATAACAACGCGTATAGTGTGATCTCTGAGAAAACTCGATATAAATCGAGAGAAATTATCACCGACACCAAATGCAGCAAGTTTTGACAAGAGTGCACCATGCCAAACTATGTCAAACGCCTTGGAAATATCCAAAGCAATTACCTTACTTTCGCCAAAATGGTGAATAAAACGGTACCATTTTTCCGATAACAGAGCTAGTAAGTTTCCAGTAGAGCGACCTCTACGAAAGCCATACTGGCGGTCGCTTAGTAGGTAGTTTGATTCTAAATATTTGACAAGATGGTAATTTACCATACTCTCCATAACTTTGGAAAGTGCCGAACAAATTGCAATTGGGCGGTAATTTTCAGGGTTATTAGCTATTCCTTTTTTAGGAATTGGTGTTACGTTACCAACTTTCCAGCAGACTGGAAATTCCGCGGCACAGTATAAAGTGCTGAAAAGATTTGCTAAGGGACGAGCTAGCGTCGAAGAGCACTGCTTCAAGACCAGTGCAGGTATACCATCCGGCCCAGGAGACTTGTTTATGTCGAGATCCGCAAGAACCCTTTTAACAGCTCGACCCCGAAAACATATTCTAGGCATAGTTACGGATACTTTTCGAGTTCGGGTAGCGGTTGATTGCTAGCCTTATCAACCGGGTCCGTTAATGATCGGCCATCCTTTAAAATAGTTGGTATTGAAGAACTAGCATTAACCCTTTCTCTTTTGACGAATGACCAGAAGCTTTTACTACCTCGGGGAGCAGCAAGAACTTCAGCACGAAGACGTTGCTCGTGAAGAGTTTTTTCCCGTCTAACAATGCAAATGCAAATAGTGTGCATCGATTTTGAATTTAACCCAAAGACAGTTAAATTCCGCATCAAGCATGCCCATTGATACACAAGTTCGTTGCGTATGTATATAGCAATTAGGTTTCTTAGATGATGTTTGGACAGCTGTAATGCCCGTCGTGTTCTTTTGTCATCTATATGGACCAGATTTTCCTGGTTTCCCCACAGGTATTTTCATCATGCCACCTCTGACTGGCAATAAAATGAAACTTGTGCGCTATAAGTTGCTTAGTCCTTGGGAGTGAAGCACCTACATTATATGTTGAACCGTCTCGATTCAAGGTGGTGCCTGCATACGCCAACGAATCCGCCGTGCAGTTTCCCTGTATGTCCCCGTGCCCGGGGTACCAATTAAGGGTGACCAGTGAATGTCTGGCTATGTCCTCCAGAGACATACGGCAGTCTCGGACAATTATCGATGTGATGAACACATTCTCCAGGGATCTTATGGCCGCCTTGCTATCGGTAAAAATTTGAATATCCCTTCCAGATATTTCACCGTACCGGATGCGTCTCGCGGCTGTGTGGATGGCCATTATCTCGGCCTGGATGACACTGAAGTGGTCCGTGAATATTCAATTCGCATTCGCGGGAATTTGTAGGTCATCATAGTGCACCACGTTATCCAAAATGCTTACCGTGAAGCCAGGATCAAAGATTGGCTCGGGTGCGACATAATCAACCTCCATGTGCATATTTATTTCGTTCAGAATATTAGCATGTCCGATTTATATCTTTTGAAACTTTTCGACATGAGTTACAGGCACACTTTTTTCCCACTTTTCGAGAAACGATGGAATATTTTGTTTTACATCTTTTCGATGCGAGAAGTTCTCACTATAGTTGCAGAACATGGGTACTGAACTTCTTTCAAAGTATAACATATGTTTACATGTTTTCAAGTTCAGATTCAAAAAATTTATATCACACCATAAGTTCAAACTGCTTATACCATCTTGGAGTAAGGAAGGAAGGACATTGTTGAGTCTTTGTTGCTAAGGAAAAGTTTTATATCATCTGCATATATTAATATTTTCGAATATTTAATACACGATGGTAAATCATTAATGAATAATAGGAACTATACTGGACCCAAGTGACTACTTTGAGGGACTCCAGATGAAACAGGTTAAGCTTTACAATTACAGCTGCGAAACAATATGCACTAATCCCCTAAATCCCCTTTAGATAAGTTGACAACCACTTAAAAAGTATAGGAGAGAGGCCAATTTTATCCAACTTGTACATAAGAAGCTCATGAAATACTTTATCAAATGCATTACTAAAATCCGTACAAATTGTATCAATTGTACGAAATATTGGATCAACATCCGGATTTAAAAAAGCTGTAATGAAAGATTTTTTCAGTAATCGGGGAAATATACATTTTAAAGTGAAACGTTTTGTAAATACGTAAATGGCAAAATTATGGAACATAAACATTTTTTAAGTACACAACTGGGAACACTATCAGGGACATAACTTTTAGAGTAGCTAATTCCTTTGACAGCATCCATAACAGTTGTTTCATGTAATATTGGACAATTTATTATTGAAATTCAGTAATGCTTTATGGATAATCGAATGAAGGATTAATTTCCTTATTAGAATATGAAGAGGAAAAAATCTAGCTAACATGTCACATATATTTGGATCATTTGGGGATTATATGTCATCAAGTTTCATCATAGAAGGATAACCAGATACTCGTCGCTTTGTATTCACAAAGTTATAAAAAGACCTTGGATCGCTTCTAAGGTTTTCCTTGACTTGAAAGAGCTCATCATTGTAACATTGGATATTGGATATAAACTGATTTTGTCGCTGCATTTATAGTATATTCTATCGATAGCGAATACTTTTTATATTTCTGATTGGGTTTATTTTTTAATTGTGGCCACACCAACAACATGATAGTTATGACATTAAGGTTTTTAACGTATTTGTAGTAGATGCATTGGCAATTGTTACAATGAATTAAATTTCGCTCGAAAATCACATTATAATATTTAAAATCTACTATGAAAATGGTGGCTCTGTTAAAGTTACATTTTGTAAAATTCGTGATATTTTCGGTCAACATAATCGTCCTTCTGAGACCGCTATGAAGAATTTGGTCATTTAATTTGAGTCGACAGGATCGATACAAAATGTACTAACACCAACAGGACGGTACCACATAGGATTGTCAGAAACACATCTTCAAATATTTGGACAAAGTAAAAATTCACCTGGGTTTTGTAAAAAATAACTGGACAATCCAAGAAGTTCACAAAAAAAAAAAAAAAAAAAAAAGAATCTATAATTTTGATGCCATAACGTTAAGAAAACGAGGAAACGTTACAATAAAAATTCAGTTTTACGTCGTATTACATATCGTCACATAAAATCAAAAAGGGCATAAGTAACAAAAAAGTTCAAATTCTACTTGTTTTGTGAAATAATCGTAAGCGCGAAAACACGAATTTTACTGGAGAAGATTATTTCTAATTACATTAATATCTATCCGAATATCAAAAATTATTTGTTCAATATTTTTGATCTTTGTCCAATACGTGTAGAAATGGACCACTGCTTTTCACTGATAAGATTTCTAAAATCGGGCTAAAATGAGGAATTCTGGATTGTTTTTAATCTTTTTAATACTTTCTTTTTATCTAATTGACGAACCTCTGGTGGCCCTCCTGATATGTCTATAGATCCCTAATCCTTTACTTAAACTAGCATACAAATCCTTAATTAGCATTTGGAATTTGATTTCAATGGGACTAAACGTTTACATAGTCCAGAGAAATTCCCTTTTTAGTTCTTAAATCTCTTACTGCGTGTCGCTTACGATTTACAGAATTTACTAACTCTTGTTTTTTTTGCAAGCAATTATATTTGGACATTTTTCAAAAATGAGTATAGATTATTTTAAATACTTAAAGAACTTTCGAAAATGCCTTGCAAATTGGTGTGGAAAATACAAATAAGATCTGTTATGTATATAGATTTTGAACTTTGATCGCATTTTTGGATATAAATTGGAATATCTTTGGGTAAGATGTAAATTAATCCTTAATATTAAGTATTTGCTTAATAAAACAAAATTATTTTTTAATATTAATGAAAATCTATTTTAACTGGGTAAATTTTATTTGAGCTGGCAACTGGTAACCCAAAAAAACTGGACAATCCAGGTCGTCAGGCAACCCTAGTGCCACATGTCACACAGCCAATGAAACGATCAATTTATTGCAAACCAAATTTACCGAACGCATAATTTCACGAAGATCAACTGTTAAATGGCCAGCCAGATTCTGTGATTTACCCCACTGGATTATTTTTTATGGAGCTATGTTAAGGACAGAGTTTATACGGAGCCAATCGAATCTATTGTATCGAAATAAACCCGCCATTTTGCCAACAAAATTATAAAAAACTTTGATGAAAGAATGGACATCTGTCAGCGTGCTCCGGGTGGACATTTGCCAGATAACATTTTTCATTCATAATTGCTGAACATTTCTTTTCGTAACACAATAAAAATTTGAATCATCTTCATCTTAATTTTTTGTTTTATTTTGTTATAGAAAAAAAGTTCTTGCTGAAAAACCCTTTAGTAGTTATTTTTTCCAAGGTGGACCACTGCGTGTTTTTTAGTTTTGATTGGAATAGATTCTCTAAAAATATTAAATAAACCATCATAAAACTGTTTCAAAATAGAATAAATTTTAGAAGGAGAGAAATAATTTGGTGGATAATAAGTAAACCAATTTTCATTAGAAAGTAAGTGATTTTATTTATTAAATTCAGCATTTCTAAAGTCAAAAACAATGTCCTCGTTGGTACTAGTATTTGGAATCATTAATAGGTTTTAACTTGGACTACAATTTTCTGCCGGAAATTTATGGGCTACATATATTAATTTTTTATGGAAAAACGTACGAAGAACTTTATTCTGAGCCCATGTTTCAAAGAAAAAATTTTTGGCGCTCCTGGAATAAAGACATATGTTTGTATGTACATATGTGTATGTGCAACCAACAAAATTATCTATTTGTTCAAACACGAATGAAATTGAAAATTTGGTTCCCCTTTATTTGAGAATGGATTACAATATAAAACAATAAGTAAACTAACGTTCAGCAATAATTTCATTTCTTCGTTTGTCACAGTGAATAGTTTTGTTGTGTTTAATTGCTTGAAATATTAGAGATGAAGAATCTTTTTAAAAAAAGATACATGACGTATGTAACATGAAGTATATTTAACTTGATTTAATTTCACTTAGTTTTTTGTATCATTTTCTTCACTGATGTGTTAAAATAATTTTAAAGATTTGTATTTAACGTACTATTTTTTCGGTACTTCAAATTCAGTATCATAATCAGTTTTTAATTTTTCATGACTCCTGTGCATTGTTGTTGAGCTGAAAGTGTGTTTAGAATGAAACTTCATAAATATTATTTTTATTTTATCACTGTTTTATTTTATAAGCCAGTTACATTTGCTTTTGCTTGTGATATGTGTGTTTAAGTGAATGATTGTAAGAAAATAGTTGCGGGTAAAAATATAGACTTGTTAGAATTATAGAAAATTAACAGATTCTTACTGGACACGCGCCTAATCAATATTCAATAATACATGTAGATAATTTAGAAAATTGTTTTTAATATATATAGATAATTTAGGCGGGTTTTTTAAGATTAAGTTTAAATTTATTTTAACGTAGTCTGAAACTCGGATTTTTTCCGATTGTTCCGTCAAAATTTTGTGTACGAACTTGGTAAAGCCGGCACAAATCTATTTTCAGATAAACTAAGCCTAGTTTAACTGAGATCTAAAACACCCACTTTGGTAAACTTGAAATTCAGTCCAAATAAAAACGATTGCTTACTTTAACCAACCTTTATTAATGAAAATTGTTTAGTAAGACTTTTTTTAAATTTAAAATATTCATGCATTAAGCGTTTGATATTTATATACCCACCACCAAAAAGATGGGGTTTATTGATTTTGTCACTGCGTTTGTAGCGCATTGAAATAATCACCGGACCTCCTTAAAGTAAATATATGTATGTTCTGGATCCTTGTGAAATTCTAAGATGTTAGAACCGCAAAAAATAAAATACTTGGTAAGATGAAATTTGGTAAAATTTTTTTAAGACAAAAGATTTGTTAAGTTTTGAATAAAATGGAATGGAAAAGGGATGGAAATCCGTTGGGAAACAAAGAATTTAAGACTCTTTCAACTCGAAACTCTAAAAACCACTACATTTACCGTTATAAAATCACTTTACGAAGTGACCTAAAAAACTAAAACTATTTTCAGTCTCTATAGACTACAACGAAACTAAATTAGTACATAAGAACTCCTGAATAACTTGGGTGTTGTTAAGCTCAAAATTTAAATTTCTATCTTCGTAATATGATTGATAAATTTTTCGGAAATAAATCTTGTTTCTTTAAAGTTTGTGATCAAAACTGCTGTTGTGTTGACCACATCTGCTTTTGTTGTATTTTTGTCGAATTGTTGTTTTTGCTTAGAGTTTTTCCTTTTTCTGACTTGTGTAAATGTATTTTGTACTTGTAATCAGAGCACTTGTCAGTCACAACAAACTCGTATAAGAGAAAATAAATCGACATTAATATACATTTTTCTGACTGTTTTGTAACTGACTCACTGACTGACGACTGGCTGTATGACTTTGGCATGGTTGTCTGTTGTGTGTATTTGCTTGGGTTGTCAAGCGTAAACTTATTAAATATTGCGGCAAGCGTGAGTCAATATGAGTGTTTATGGCACCCACTCCCACCACTTGTTGTTGGCTATTGCGATTAGAGCTTTTTGCGGGATTTTCATTTCGTTTGCTTTTAATTCCCGCATTCCAGGAAATATAATGCGAGATTTTCGGAAATTGGTTTTAGTAAACATTTCAAAAATAGGGAATAAATTAACTTAATTCGCTGGTACATTCAAAAAAAAATATTTCATCGATATTTAACTAACATTTGCTCATTATTTTAAATACTTTACGCTATTAATTATTTTGATAAGAAGTACTTTTATAAAAGCAATTTGAAAGGAATTAAAAGATTTTATTTTAGGCTGAAAAGGAGCACGGTTGAATTTTTGTATCTGTTGAAAATGTACATTTGTTAACATTTCGGCGTAAGAGGAATGTTTTACTAAAATTTAACTCTATTTTTGCTACACCATTTAAAATGCAAAAAGTATTCATTAATAATATGAGGTTTTTTTTTCAATCCGTTAAAAAAACTTAAAAAAACAACTGAGTTAAAACACGTCAAACCATCACAAAAAATGGCATTTTCGGCATCATCACCTCCGATTTCAATGAAATTCAACACACATGTCATACACCATAAGAGTATAATTAAATAGAAAAAATCTGACCCCAGATTCTTTCGGGTTCCGAAATACACAGAAAAAATTATTGCCGAATTATTTTCAAACAAACGCTTGTTTGAAAATTTTTTTAATTTCTACAAATTTTTTTACTGATTCAATTAAAATTTTTGTTTGATTTTTATTTAACCAACAAAAATGTTGTCAACCATTCAAAAATATAATACACGCGTTATTGGTTTCAAGTTTTCATAATTTTGTATGAAATATTTAACGCTTTTTAATGTTGTCGTCTTTTTTGCATTTTTTTATTTGATCGTAAGCAACACTTCCTAATGTGAAATATAAGAACTACAACAAAAAACACATACAGTCTATTTTTGGACACTTAAAAAAAGTACAACAGTAAGAAAGATGAAGAGGTTTGTTTTAAAACATCACAAAAGTCTCCTTACAAAAGGGGATCGACTTTTTGAACTAAGTAAGTTAATTTAGTTTTTTTTAGTATCATTTTAAAGGTGAAAGTGCACCCTTTAAAATAATATGCATATTGTGTTTTTAAAGAAAAGGTCAAAGGTAATTTTTTGGGGTCTTGAGTTCAAAGGGTCATATCTCGAAAAATTATTTTTTAAATTCTTAAAAATATATATAACAAGTATTAGACCCTCTTTAAAGGTGTAGACTCGATTGGTGTCAGAGTAATAGACCAGAACATGATCCTAAGTATGTTTTGCGTTCAAAATTCCCTTGTTGTTGTTGTATTTTTATTACTTTTTCTGTATATCTTGAGGGGGCGGGGGGGGGGGGCAGAGGTACATCACATGGTTAAATCAAGTTCTCTCCTCATGAGGACCCAGAATATATATACTTTATAGGGTCTTAGATCAATATTGTCGAAATTACAAACGGAATGACAAACTTATATATACCCTTTTCCACCTGAGGTGAAGGGTATAAAAAGAGTAATTTTTGGGATTTCAGTATTTTGATTATAACTCAGCTATTTTTTAACCGATTTGACAGATTTATATACCGACGTGTTTAAGAAGAAATTTTCCAGTTAGTTGGGTTATAAATCTTGGACTCGGGAAGATCTATGGTTCGCGAAAGTGGGTATTTAAAAAAAAATTATTATTTTGGTCATAACTTTTTCGTATCTGAACCGATTTTTCCGATGCATGGGATATCCATAGGCCATATAACAGTCCAAAAAATCAGGTTTTTATACAATTTTTGATATTTTTTGTACGGGAGATACCGCGCCCACTTCTCCGATCCCGCCCATATTTTGTGAGATGCTGTGTATTGATAACCTTTATGTGTGTACCTAATTTTGAATTTTGAATAATTTAAAGCTTTGGCTCTTGCCGTTCTCAAGATATACAGAAAAAAGTAATAATAATACCACAACAACAAGAGATTTTTGGAAAAATTAGAGGTAGTCGTGGGTTTTTGCTCATATCTCAGCCATTTGTGGACCGATTTCTTTCTGAATTTTGATAGCAAACAATTCCGGAGCATATGTGACATAAATAAATGTATAATAACCTGGCCCCCATCATATATGGGGTCTTCGGAAAATCCATTTCAACGGACAGACGGACATGGCTTAATCAAGTTCTCTCCTCATAAGGACCCAGAATATATATACTTTATAGGGTCTTAGATCAATATTGTAGAAATTACAAATGGAATGACAAACTTATATATACCCTTTTCCACCTTAGGTGAAGGGTATAAAAAAATGAGATAAGACTGTTTCCTTTGGTAAATTTAACAGATCAGCTATTTATCTGCGCAATTCCCAGGTCCCTTTCTCTTATGTTACTCCCTTTCATGCTTGTTTTCTCATAGTTAATGATTTAACGCATTCACTGCCAACTACGACTTATCTCGTATTCGACATCCGTATCGATGAGGCCGGCTACGAGATTACTCGAACAACGATTTTATTACACATAATAGAATTTTAACATGGCATGTCAAGTTGACTTCATTTAATTGTTTTGGCATAGAGAATTGTTTGTGTTAACTATTGCAACGAGCCCATCGTGATAACTCGTAGTAGTAACTATTTTATTGCCGACAATACGAGATATCTGGTAATACATAAAATTACCTTTAAATAGCTAAATACAACCTAAATTAAATTTTTAAGTGTTTCTTAAACAATATTATCGCATTATTTCTCGTTATGAATAAAAAACTTGAACTGGCCTCGGTGGATGGTTTCATAAAAACAGCCATGGCAGCGAATGCGTTAAGTTCGCCTTCCCTTGCAGAAGTTTTTTATTGTTAATTTTCAAAAACAAAAAATTTCTGACATACATTAAGATAACTTCGGCACTGCGATTTGTAACTAAAGGTGTTTTCTTTTCTAAAAAAAATAATGCATTAGAATTAAGGCTCAGTTAGGCGAACGTTGCTGTACCCGTAATGTACTGCACCGTACTGTAAGCACGTTGGTGCACTTATAAAACGTTTAAAAACGTGTCCTATGTTTTCCCATACATAAACAAAAACCAATAGTATACATAAAACAAAACAAACAGTGATGAGAATCAAAAATGTTCAAATGGTGACCGTGTGCAGAAAAGGTACCACGTGATTTTTAAAAAATGTTAGTAGTTTAATATTTATATTATAGATTTACAATAAATAAATTTGTATTTTAGCATATATACATTTTTAGCATACATATCGCACTTGTTCAACAATACTGTATTAACTCAAAATTTTAAAATTTTCAGTAGAAGCGAAACAATTTTTAATTTAATATGAAAGGCATAGGAAAAATATTTTTAAACAAACCATTATTTTACAAAAAAGTGCACAAAATAGCTCGATATTTTTACAGTGGGTACATTTAAATAATACCTGTCGACTATTTCCAAAAAGTGAAAAACTAAAAATTTTGAGTTAATACAGTATTGTTGAACAGGTGCGATATGTATATTGTAAATGTGCATACACCAAACAAGGTTTTGATACCATTTAAAGTCTTTTATATGTTTCCCTTTTTCGTTGTATGTGTATATGCATTTGTTTATTTTAAACATCTAAACATATGTATATTTGTATATTTGGAAATATGTTGTATTGTAAGTTGTTTTGTCGCAATTCTATAGATATACTTAAAAAAGTACCAAAAAAAAAAAGAGCAAAATTACCCGCATTCAATGTAACATACAAGCCGCCCATCACTGTCTTACAAATGTCACGTAACAACGGCATGAAATTCTATTTTATACAGATTGGTACGTTGCAACTACGGTACATTGCATTTCGGAAAGCTTTTGTATTGGTTTTCATATACCCTGCAAATAATAGGACCAGTCCAAACACGCGTGTAAAGAGTAGTCCACAAGGGACCAGGACTAGTCCACAAGTAACCCAAACGTATGGAAAAAACCTGGTCTATTTAACATTACGATGTCCTAGGAGAGGACCATATAACCCACCTTTGGACCACTAAGGAGTAGTTTTAAAACTACTCCATGGTATATAACCCACCTTTGGACCAGTAAGGAGTAGTTTTAAAACTACTCCATTGTATACTCAAGAGGATTAGTTTTGAAGTCGTTTAAACACGAAAGCATGTCGTTAAAAAACAAAGACATGTCGTCTCACTACAAACACTTTTTAACAATGGCATGGTCCATGCTTGCATTACATCGGACTAGTCCATGGAGTAGTCCATTTTATCAAAATGGGTCAGGTGGTTTATTTGCAGGGTAACAAAAAGCGAACAGCTGATTGATACAGTACAGATACGGTACAGCAACGTTCGCCTATCTGAGCCTTTACAAAGTGATACATTTTTCTAAATTACAATGGAACAAAATAATAGCTACGTTTTACACTCAACAATAATGTACTAAAAGCAATATTCACCACGCTTGTAGCAATTTTCAACATTAAATTTACTTTGTATTCCGTAAGCGTTTTACTTTTATTTAAAATAATTATTAAATAAAAGTAATACAAACGAAAAACAAAAAGTTTTTACATCCGTCACAATATAACCAAAAATCACAATAGCGGAGTTCAGTGTCTGAATGCGAATGGTCTTGCGAAAGTGCAAATGCAAAATATTGTAGCTTTTGTTTGCAATCCAACAACAAAATATACAGAATTGCAATTGTCACATCATTGCAACACTAAAACTGTTTAGCTTTTTTTGCTACATGTATTGCGTTTACATAACTGATACTCGAACAGCTGACATTTCTAAACAATAATTTAGAATCGTGAAACAAAATTAAGGATATGGAGCCGACAACTCTAAATAAAAAAGAGAAAAACCCAACAAAAAGTGGACGGCAGATGAAATTTTTTTTTGATTATTTGGAGCAGTCAGAAAACATGGAGGTTAGTATTTAAGAGAAGTCCGTAATTTTTCAAAAGCAATTTCTTTATTATTATTATTATTATTATTATTATTATTATTAAGACACCAACAGCTCAAATGTTTTATAAAAATTTATTGAAAAAAGCGGTATCGATGAAACCTGGGATATTATAAGGTGGCCAACGATTGGCGTAGTTCTACTAATGCTGCGATACTATTTTCTTTTGCACTGCTTCGTGGCATTTTAAAACAATTTCACAAAATAATCAAACAACTTTTTGTAAATTTTCACGACCAATAATTCCGTAAAACAGCTGTTATCTAATTTGCATCTAGCATTGCAAAGTTGCTTAAAATAGCGCTCACTGTCAATGCTAAAATTATTGCACTACCAAACCGTTGCAACCTAAAACGCACCAAACATTGAATACCACTAATATAACACAAATTTTACACAAACACAAGAAAAAAATTAATAAAAAACATACTTGCTTGCATAAAAAAGTACTTTACGCAGATGCAAAAAATGGTATTATCTCACACTCAACTATAACTGCGGGTAAGAAATGGAACAAATTTGCCATTTATTGTTGAAACACATTTAGCAAGGAAAACGACAACTTTTCACATTTTTGCATATATTTTTAGAGTAGAACAAAAACCCGCGCGAATGGTAGCATACATGGAACATTTTTGTCAGGAAAGAAAACACCATAAGAATACAATATTTTGCCTCTTTCGTCCTTTTTGCCTCTTAATTCATATCTTATCTTTGATTTTAGTTCTTCGAACTAAAAATTCTTTTTTAATAACGATATTTATTTAATAAAAAAATGCTAAGTCGACTAAGAAGGTTATAATATTTTATTTTTTTGAATTTAGTATTGTTCAACTTTAATTCTGTCAAAATGTTTTCCCTATGCTAATCCGCGGCGGGAATCGAACCCCTGCAAAGATAATCTAGCTAACTACCAAATAGGCTACCGGGGTGTTGATGGACTAATCCAGTCCAAAGTTATGCATAAAAAAGTACTAAGCATGCAACTGAATGTTGTAGCGCCCGTAAACTTAAAGGGCTTCTCCTGCAAAACTCACTTTTTTGACTTATCATGTTTTGGAATTGAACTTTCGATATGTTGTTGCATAGAAAAAAATATATTCTACATTTGATTTAATCCAACGAAATATTTGAATAAAGTCTCAACTCCAACTCCAACTTTTTTTTTTTCATGATTTATTTATTGAATCTTCATATATTAAATATGAACTAACAATAATTAATCAAATCTTAAACTAATGCTTTATTTTATGTCCTGCCAGTGCCAGACAAAAATTTTCTTAATCACGGGTTCTGTTCACATATGTAGGTGTTTATCGCTCATCTTAATGGGTAAGTGCTGCAGTGTCTCTTCTTCTTAAGCGAGAGTGGCTGCTATCATTTAAAATATTTCGAGCTAGTGGATTTGGGTGCAACTCTAGCCTTTTCAAATATTTTACCGCATACTTCGTTATTATAGTCTTACCAGTGGCACATTGAGATCCTTGTGGATATTTGAGTTTTTAACATACCAAGGGGCAGCTGTAATTATTCGAAGAAGTTTATTTTGGCGCCTTTGAATTTTTTCAATATTTGAGGCCAAGGCAATGCCCCATAGTTGAATACCGTAGCACCATATTGGCTTTAAAATAGCGTTGTAAAGTAGTAGTTTACAATCGAGACTAAGAACAGAATTTCTTCCAATAAGCCAGTTAATTTGAATTGCTTTTAGTTTCATTTGGGTTAATTTTGCTTCTATATGGCATTTCCATGTTAAACGCCGATCTAGATGAATACCGAGATATTTTTTTTTTTTTTTTTTTTTTGTCATTATTTTTTTATTGAATCTTCATATATTAAATATGAACTAACAATAATTAATCAAATCTTAACCTAATACGTTATTTTATCTCCTGCCAGTGCCAGACAAAATTTTCTTCATCACGGGTTATGTTCACTTTTATAGGTGTTTATCGCTCATCTAATTGGGTAAGTGCTGCAGTGTCTCTTCTTCTTAAGCGAGTGTGGCCGCCATGATTTAAAATATTTCGAGCTAGTGGATTTGGGTGTTGTTCAAGCCTTTTTAAATATTTTATTGCATATTTTGTAATCATAGATTTCACTAATGGCACATTGAGATCCTTATGAATGTTTGAGTTTTTAACATACCAGGGAGCGGCTGTGATTATTCGAAGAAATTTGTTTTGGCGCCTTTGAATTTTGTCGATATTAGAGGCCGAGGCAGTGCCCCATAGTTGAATACCGTAGCACCAGATAGGCTTTAAGATAGAGTTGTAAAGTAGAAGCTTGCAATCGAGACTAAGGACAGAATTTCTTCCAATAAGCCAATGAATTTGAATGGCTTTTAGTTTCATTTGAGTTAATTTTGCCTCTATATGGCATTTCCACGTTAATCGCCGATCCAGATGTATACCGAGATATTTAACATGCGAATGTTGAGGAATTATTTGATTATTGATTGTAATATGGGGGCAAGATTCCCGGCGCAAAGTGAATGTTATATGTACACATTTTTGCTCATTGACCATTATCCTCCATTGTCTTAACCATATATCTAGTTGAAATATATGATGCTGTAAGTAACGCGATGCTTCATAACGATTTTCGTGGACGCTTAGAAAAGCTGTATCGTCTGCAAATGTTGAAGTTTGTGTGTAGTTGCTTGTTGGCGTGTCCGAAGTATAAATTAAGTATAATAGGGGGCCCAGGATGCTGCCTTGTGGGACTCCAGCGGCAATGGGCTGAGGTGAACTTAAGAAATTTCCTTCTTTAATAATAAATTGACGACCGACTAAGTAGCTTTCTAGCAGCTTGTGTGTGTTTGCTGGTAAATTTTGCTTCAATTTGTGTAATAAGCCTTCATGCCAGACTTTGTCAAAAGCTTGCGAAACATCGATGAAGAGTGCTGAGCAATATTTCTTTTCTTCAAATGCTTTTCTTATGACATTTACTATTCGATGAGTCTGCTCGATTGTGCTGTGTTTTCTTCTAAATCCGAACTGATGGTTTGGAATACATCTATTTTCACTTAAAATTGGTGTTAATTTTGAAACTAATAATTTCTCAAACAGCGTTGACATATTTGATAATAAGCTAATAGGTCTATAAGACTCAACTTTTGTATGATCTTTACCTGGCTTTGGTATCATGGTAACTAAGGAAACCTTCCATTTTTCAGGATAGTATTCAAGGCGTAAAATAGCATTAAAAATAAAAAGAATAATTTTCTTTACTATGCGAGGTAGCTCCAAAAGCATTTTATTACTGATTTTATCAATACCAGGTGCCTTCTTAGTGTTTAAGTCACAAATAGCCTTTTCGATTTCTCTTATCTCAAATCTGAGGGGAATAGCTGCTCTAGCATCAACAGGTGGTAACTCGAATGCAATATTGTGAGATATATTTGGTGTAAATACGTTTTTCAATTGATTTACAAACAGGTTTCCTTTTTCATTATCATTTCTTGCCCAACTACCATTCAAGTTTCTTAATGGTGGCTTAGATATAACTGGCCTTTTTAGATTTCTAGCTGCACGCCATAATGAGTAGTCAGATTGTGGAGTTGCATCAAGTTCCTTAAGATATTTTTCTAGAGAAGCCGTTTTCTGAATCTGTAGTAACTTTCTTAGCCTTTTTGTGCATTCTTTTAATAAAATCGTAATAAGTTGCGGGGATCTGTAAAGTTGCCACTCTCTTCGAACTCTCCTTTTTTCAGTCAAGAGCCGCTCGACATCTGAAGAACATATTTTATTATTTTTAATTTTTTTGGGGGTAACGCTGGAGTGTTGAACAGCTAGTTTAAGATAACTGTCAAAGTTAACAAGAGAGAGATCCACATTCTCCGGTGTACTAAGCGGAATATTTTCTGTGCAATGGGCACTGAGAAATTTTTTATATTTTAACCAATTTATTTGTGTGGCTGGCGTCGCTAAGTAACCTGACGGAAATACAATTCTATTTGGGTTCGATATAGTAACAAATGTAGGTGTGTGTTCGGATGATAATTCTAAGGAAGCTTCAACATGAATCGTTTCTGTGGGGATGTTTTTGACCACGCCAAAGTCGATAACATCTGCACTTTTTTGCTGATCAGTAGGCCAATATGTTGGTTGCCCGCTCGCGAACACATTTAAACCCATTTTAGAGATTGTGTTAAACAAAACACGACCTTTTGGTGTTATAAGTCGTGACCCTCAGAAGGTATGTTTAGCGTTATAATCGCCAGCGGCTAGAAAACAGGGTCCTAATGATTTATAATATTTATAATATTGGCCTTCTGATATGGAAAATCTAGGTGGAGAGTATAAAGAAGAAATTACTATGTTTCGATTTAGCTCCTCAACACAAATAGTCGTTGCTTGCAGATAGTCTTCACGGTGATCACACATAATGTAGTGTTTGACTCGAGTTTTTATTAAGATGGCAGAACCTCCACAAGCTCTATCTCGAGGGTCCTTGGTATCATATAGTATATAACCATTGATTTTAAACGTATTTCTTGAGGTCAAATGAGTTTCAGAAATCATCATGACATCAATTTGTTTATTTTTAAGAAAGTATTCTAGTTCATTTTTATGTTGGCGGATGCCGTTTGCGTTCCAAAAACAAATTTTTAAACAGTTCATGGTTTGTTAAGTACAGCTTGCAATAACATCTATTGCATTCTAAGTATTTCCTGCATCATATTACCCATTGTGTTCGTAAAATTAGTTACTGTTTGCACTAATGTTTCCATGGTTTTTTCTAAACGACTTAAATTAGAAACCGGAGTTTCATCATTACTTGGCGAGGCACCTTGCATTGGCTGATGGTTTGATTTTAGGACGTTAGCGCAAGAAGTTCTGTTATTACTAGGCTGGGGGGCTTGAATTGCATTTGTGTTTACCTGATTTGCAGCCTGCATTTGAGGGGTATTTGTTTTCGGTTCAACCGTCTGCTTGACAATATTATATACTGGGCATCCTCTATAATTGGCAGTGTGATTACCGCCACAGTTGCTACATTTTTTTACGTTGGGGTCGGTTTTAGACTTATCGCAAGAAACTGTACCGTGTAGTTCACCACATACTACGCAGACAGGGGGTAAGTAGCAGTATGCCTTGGTATGGCCAAATTCTTGGCAGTTTAAGCACTGAACAGGTCCATTTTTTTTGTGCGGCTCTTCTATAGTTATTCTTTTGTAGAGAATATATTTTAAATTGTAAAAAGGATGTGTTTCGTTTTTTTTAAGTTTTACGTCGCCGGGTTCAAACTCCACTCGAAAAAGTGGTTGGGGAATTTTTTCTCTATTTTTAATATTTACTACATGTTTTACCTTGAAGCCTTTTTCTTCTAGGAATGTTTTAACCTCTTCTGGGTCCTCACATGAGTCAATACCCTTAATCACTACCTGTAGACCTTTACTGCTTTTCAGTTGGTAGGTATAAAAGTTTTTTTTAAGCGTTTCAAAGTTGTTTACTATTTTGCGAAAATCATTCTCATTATTGACTTGTATTTTTGTCTCGTTTATACTTCCACGCTTTATAGCCGCTACGTAAAACGAATTTTCACCTATCACCGATATCAAACTCTTTATGAGCTCATTTGAATGTTGCTCCCTTAGATATATCGGGGGAGGCTTGGATGGTTTAATGACGTTTGGTGCTTCAGAGGATTCATCCTCCAGAATTGCAAAACAATTTTGAGTATTTATTTTATCAAAAGATGGTACTTTTGAGGCCGAAGCAACAGCTGCAGAGGTAGGGCTTCGTCCCCGTTTAAGCACTGTTATGTACCTGTCCATAACAACTTGTACTGTAGGCTTTTGACAACTTTTTACAGGGGGGTTTTCCATTGCATTTGTGTTTGAGTTCATGGTATCATTTCCCACTAAATTTGTTTTTGACGTCACGGCAATACTTGCTGGGCTGGCAACACTTGTCACCAAATCTAGTTGTAGTTTTTTTAATGAGTCACTATCCACTGTTTTCGTAAACACCGAGGGTGATAGGGAACGTGTTCGAATAATTGGCTTAGCCGTTAAATAGTTTATATTGTTTTGTTTAGTTTTATTTATTTCTACATTATTTTCGTTTGCCTGAACTAAAACGTAAACGTTTCTTTCATTTTGTCTTAGTGTTGTTTCACTGTTCGTACTCATGCAAAGAGTTGTTTTTGTTTTTCCCCGTTTTGCTTTGCTTTAATATTTTTATTATTTATTGTATTTTACAACAACAAAAAAAAAACAAGAAATTTAAATGTTTTTGTTCAGAATATGTATACACATGTATGAACATTCATACGTACATACATATATATTTTTACTGTTTTATTTTATTTAATTTTATCGTTTTAAATTGTTCACTATTATGTTAAGTAATTTAAATAACAAAATATATTATTTTTTTTAAGCGTCCACTCGCTGCTTATATTTATGTATTACAAAATCAAATGTGATTAATTAATAGTTCAAATCGTATGCGGGGCTAAAAATACACGTCTGTATCACAACAAAGCACAAACCGAACTTTTTGAGATATTTGACATGCGATTGTTGAGGCACTAGTTGATTATTGATTTTAATAGGGGGGCATGTTTCCCGACGCAAGGTGAATGTTATACGTACGCATTTTTGCTCATTGACCTTTATTCTCTATTGTTTAAACCACAGTTCTAGTTGAAATATATGATCCTGCAGGTATCGAGATGCTTCACGACTGTTCTCGTGTACGCTTAGAAAAGCTGTATCATCAGCAAAAGTTGAGGTTAGGGTGTAATTGTTTGTTGGCATGTCCGAGGTATATATAAGGTAAAAAAGTGGTCCTAGGATGCTTCCCTGAGGGAGAGCTTCAATTGGCTGAGGAGAACTTAAAAAATCACCTTCTTTAATAATAAATTTTCGACCGACCAGGTAGCTTTCTAACAGCTTGTGTGTATTAACCGGTAGGTTTAGCTTCAATTTATATAACAAGCCTACATGCCAGACTTTGTCAAAAGCTTGAGAAACATCTATGAAAAGAGCGGAGCAATATTTTCTTTCTTCAAAGGCTTTTCATATGGCGTTTACTATCCGATGGGTTTGTTCAATTGTGCTATGCTCTCTTCTGAAGCCGAATTGATGATTAGGTATACACCCATTGTCATTTTAAATTGGGGTTAATTTTGACGCTAAGAGCTTCTCAAACAGCTTTGATATGTTTGATAATAAGCTTATAGGCCTATATGACTCAACTTTTGTGTGATCTTTTCCGGGTTTTGGTATCATCGTTATTAAGGAGACCTTCCATTCTTGAGGGTAGTATCCAAGGCGTAAAATAGCATTAAGAATATAAAGAATAATTTTCTTTGCTATGCGAGGTAGCTCCAAAAGCATTTTGTTACTGATCTTATCAATACCAGGTGCCTTCTTGGTGTTTAGTTCACAAATAGCCCTTTCTTTTTCCCTTATCTCAAATCTTAGGGGGATAGTGGCTCTAACATAAACAGGCGGCAACTCGTCCGCTATATCGTCAGGTATATTTCGGGTAAATACGCTTTTCAAATGATTTACAAACAGGTTTCCTTTTTCATTATCATTTTTTGCCCAACTTCCATTCAGGTTTCTTAATGGTGGTTTCGAGATAACTGGTCTTTTGAGTTTTCTAGCTGCACGCCACACTATGGGATTTCTGCTGCAAAAAAGGCATTTTTTGACTATTACTTTTAAAAAATCTAATGATGCTATTTTAAAGAGAAGAGTCTGGCAAACCAAAAACTGCATTTCTTTTAAGATATATGTATATATATTGTAACGATTCTGAACTACTTTTGGGAACGGGCTACCTAATAATTCGGCTGTGCTCGTCGTTGGGTGGGGTGTGAGTGTTCCCTTTTGAAAATAATTGTTAGTTTTATTTATTAAGCATCTTACGAGATATAAACAAACAAACCATACAGCAAAAAAAAAAAAATATAAGTGTTGATGATGAATGGAAGGTAGCTTATGATGAAATTTGCCACACTAGACCTATGCATACCCACCATGCTGACAAAATATCACTTTCGTTGTCAGCCCAATCACAAAAAAAAAAAACTAAAAAAAATTAAACTATTCCATAACCTACCAGCAGCTTCACCTTTCGTATTCAAAAATCAAATAAAAATTAATGTAACATTTTCAAAAACATTATAAACTATGCCAATATATATTTTAAGGTATCTATCAGACCTGTTCTGTAATTCACTTTTACTCAAATCACGTGATTTCAAATCACATGTACCTACTTAAATCACACATGTGATATTTTAGTGTCCCTTTTTTGTGTGTTTTGGTGTGATCTTTAATTGCCGAAAGCACATCGAGAAACACAAAAACGGTATGAATTTCAAAACCCCACAAAATCACACGTGTGATTTCAAAAACACGTGATTGGAAATCACGTGATTTTCGGAACAGGCCCGTATATATATAAAACAAATTTTAAGCAAATTCTAACAAAACAATTAAAGAAATTTTTCCATGATTATCCAATAAAGGTGGAAGCTTATTAACGTTAACAATTTATTATAAATTATTTATGTATTTTTCCCCCCTTTTTAATACTAAATAATGAAATGATATTATTATATATTTAAAAAAAAAGACAAAAAAAAATGTTTTAAATGTAAGTTTTGAGTGAAAGTGAATAGCTTTAAGTATATACATATACATATATTTTAAATAAAAATTTGCAACTTGCATTTTTTTTTCCAACGTAGTCATCAGGCGCCAGTTGACAGTTGCTTGTTGCTAATTAATTTTATTTTAAATTGTGTTTGAATTAAATGTAAAAGAATGCGTTTGTAAGTTGCGTGGATTCTGTGATTACCCCATAAAAATCATTTCCGTAATAACAAAACCCACTCAACTTAAGAGAATTATGAGTGATATGAATGCACGTTCTTTAAATTAAAAATTTGAAAAGGGTTTTTTAAGAGTATTGTGTAAATTTATGACATTTTTGCAAATTTTTAAATTAAATTACCATACATAAAAAAATTTGGAAAATTAATAGAAATGAATAAACATTGACAATGAACGTAAATCTAGATAGTAAGAATGAAGTTAAAATTATTGGATATTTACATCACAGAATAAATCAAATATTAGAATGTAGTAATGTATCTAATAATTGTTATAGAGCAATTCCATATGAAAACGATCAAAATTGGCAAATTTTTGGACGACCCCTCTCCGATTTTAAAATAAATGGTCTCAATCGATTGCCCAGCAAAAAATAATGTACCTACATATTTTTTTTTTTTTTTTATAGTGACTGGTTTAGTGGTGGTGTACACCACTGTCATGTGACAAAATTGAAGAATTCTTCATAAGGGACCTCATTGAAAGTTGTTTAAAAAAACTACTAAAGCGATCGCAACGAGTGATAGCTCGTTGGAAAGGTATTGAATCAGGCTTTAATTGAAAAATAAAATTTTCCTAATTTTTCTTAGAAATTTACCTTTAAATTTTCCCATGAAAATTAAATTTTCCGATTTTCCACAGAAGCTCCTAAATTTTCCGGCTAATTTTTTTTTGGATTCCTCATAATTTTTGCTTTAAGAATCAGCAATAAAAAAATGGGCCCCGACTCCTTGTTTGGACAGGAGAAGAGCATTTAAGAGACCACCTTGTTAAAAATACATTTTAAAAATTATTTTACAGTTAAAAATACATTTATGAAGAAAAAATCTTTCTTATTTTGCTGCTTATACTTAATTACAATATTTATTAAAAATTTCAATTGTCTTGGCATCATTATAAAATTAAAGTAACTTTAAATTTAGCACGTCGGCAGACGAAGAGTACCGCTTTACATTAATTGACATATCAGAAATATTTGGTATGAAGCAATGAAACTTTTGCGTGCCAGTTATAGTTTTGACATTATTATATCTGTTTTGAATTCGTCGCTCCATGGCATCGTGTTCTTTTTGAGTGCATAAAACTGTGTTAATGGCAATTTACTTGCTTTGAATCCACGAAAACAAATGTTGTACATTTAAGATCTGGTCAGTATATGGCCTTTGCAAACTTGCCTTAGTCGCCATGCGTTTTAGGGTTCCCCCTAACGCATCGCATGGGCCCTTACCGTGGGACGTCGCGAAAAAGTGCCACTCGACCTTGCAGTTTTGTTCTTCTTCAATTATGCAAAGATTGTAAAAATTTTTTTTATTCTTGTACTGAGAAGCCGCGCCGTCTGAGAAAAACGTTACTTTGTCGATTGCATCGAATTTTGATCTTAAGAATTCAAACAGTTTCATTTGAAATAAATAAACGGACACATAATTATGAGCTAAACTCTCCGCGACAACAACAAGGCTTACGGTCTGTAGTTCGTTATCTTCGTTTTTGAAATAAATGCAAAAAGGATGCACCGTGCACTGGTCGTTTGCCCAGTGATAAGCCTGAATTTCATCCTGAACGAGAAAAGTGTAATTCTCGGCAAAGTCGCTTATCACAATGAATTAATTTTGGGCTAATTTCTCCTTACTTTCCTTTAGAAATTTCGATTGCATCTCGGATATGAAATGGTGCGCCTTCAGTTCATTCAACTTGAATCCGAATTCCTCGATGAATTCCGGAATCTGCTTTACCACGGTCTCAAGGGAACATCTGCCGCTGCTAATTATCCACTGTTTGAAATGCACCTCCTGAATTAACAGCTGTTCAAACTTTTCCGCCAAATATTGCTCTAGCTCGTCAATCTTCGGACAATTGTCGCATTTGGACAGATGACAATTTTCCGTGGGGTATGCGCACAACGACTTCGACAGGAGGTCCCTATATGTTTCAATTTCACCGTGAAATACTTTCAATTTCTTGCATGGAAAGAAAATTAATTTGATGTTTTGATGAAACATGCAAACGCAGACTGAATGCGTTCCGTGCCTGTCTAATGCCAGCACGCATTCTTTTGGTCGTAGGATGGCAAACTTAGAAAATCCCACTTTTTCTGCTGGGTATTTCTCATTGAACTGATGGTATGCTTCGGATAGATTACATAATAATAATCTGCGCTGCTTGTGTACTTTTTCTCCATCTTCACGTGTGATAACATAGTCACGTGTACCTGGGCAGGCGCGGCTGTTGTCATCATTGCAGTAAAAATCTTGAATCAATTTCACCGTTGCTTCGCTGAGGGTCCTTGAGCCAAATTTCTTGGTGGGAGTCGCCAATATGCCCTTCTGTCGAACTAATTCTTTGCTTCTTCTCGCGATGTAAAAAGATGTTTGAAACTGTTCAGAAATCTTGCGTATAGACCATGATTGAGGCAGCACAGATAAAATGAGATATTTCCCCGGAAAAGTGGTCGCTAAATTGAATTTTCTTTTCAACTGCTCAATCATTTGTTTGCCGTCATCAACGTCATCTGCTTGACTGCATTCGTTATCAGAGCCTTCATCAAATATTGTCGCGATTGCACTCATAACCTTGCCTTTTTTCTCTTTCCTGTATGTTTCACTTCGCAACTTTCTTTTTCTAATAGGCGTTTCACCTAAAGTGGTAATAGCCTCATTCAAAGGACTCAAAGACATATTGACCATCGGAATGTCTGTCAGATGAAACATTTTGTTCACTTGTCATTTCACTCTCGGATTGTGGCTGCATTTGTTTCAATGCATTTGCTTGTTGAGACAAATCGATTTTACACTTGGGGCAAATGAATTCTGCTTCTTCACCGTATTGTATATTTAATTCATTCATGTATCGCTTCGAAACACCAGTTAATTTTAATACTTTTATCTTTTTCGAACGATGTCCACTCTTGTTAAACGGATTGCAGCAAAATTTATTCATTTTACTTTAAATTGTCTTTACAGCTTCACTCTTTACTTTACAAAAAAAAAAACACTTTAACACTTTCACGTTTAGTATTCAACTGAAATTAGACTCAGAGTGTGTGAAGTATTTATATTTATTTTTTGGTAAAAAATAGGTAAAAAAAAAATAAGCGATATTTGCTTTTCTTTAATAGGAAAATTTGCGTGAACTACTGGTCATAAAATGTTTTTTAAAGAGGGACTTAATTGGTTACTGCCAATAAGCCGACCACAGGTCATAAAATGTTTTGCAAATTTTTTAAATTACCAGGTAATAAATATTTCTGCACGTGTCATTTTAGGCGAAATATTTATTGCCTGGTAATTTAAAAAATTTACAAAACATTTTATGACCTGTAGCCTCAGTCGGGTTTGGTGTGCCATTACATGCCACTGCTGCTATTATCCATGGATTTATGGCCGATCTTGTGAAGGCAGGCAGACCATATTCACTACACACTAAAGGGCTGCAAGAATACATTCATTTGTTTATTACACACAAGCATTCCAATATTCATTCAAATATTTAAATAGTTAAGTACTGGTTTACAGAGTTTAAGAGTTAAAACATAAAAGAGAGTGTAGTCTGTGTTTTACTTTATCACAACAAAGGCACACATTCTATTTACTCTTTTTCTTTGAATATTTATTTACTCAATTTGAAAATGCAAACACACACAAGTATATGGTAACAGTTACCTGTGTGCAAGAAATACTACATAGTAAAATTAGTACTTATGTTTATTCTCATTACAAATATATCTCTATCAAACAGAATTTTGCAACAAAAATTATAAAAATTGGATTAAAAGTATATTAAAAAGGACTTTAAAATTCTTGCGTTTTACGTTTTCGATTTCCATAACAAAAGTTGCTAGTAATAATATTAATGTATTCATGTTATGAGTAAAACATTCAAATAATATTATATTCGAAACTTATACACATTTTATTATGTCTGTTTTATTTGAATGTGGTAGTATTTGTTTCTGTTTAAATACAGTTGTTTTCTTTTCTCTTTTGCCTTGTGTGTTTATTCATTTGTTTTTTTAACATAAAATGTAAAGCACTGCGTACTTAAATCGTTTGTTGTACTTAACTTTACCTACTTAAAAAACAAATGAATGTATTCATATGGCTTTTAAATGTAGTCATGCAGACCTTTACTACACACTCAACTTGGGGCTCTTAAAAAAAAATTGATTTTTTCTTCATAAATGTATTTTTAACTGTAAAATAATTTTTAAAATGTAAGGTGGTCTCTTAAATGCTCTTCTCCTGTCCAAACAAGGAGTCGGGGCCCATTTTTTTATTGCTGATTCTTAAAGCAAAAATTATGAGGAATCCAAAAAAAAAAAAAAAATTTGCCGGAAAATTTAGGAGCTTCTGTGGAAAATCGGAAAATTTAATTTTCATGGGAAAATTTAAAGGTAAATTTCTAAGAAAAATTAGGAAAATTTTATTTTTCAATTAAAGCCTGATTCAATACCTTTCCAACGAGCTATCACTCGTAGCGATGGCTTTAGTAGTTTTTTTAAACAACTTTCAATGAGGTCCCTTATGAAGAATTCTTCAATTTTGTCACATGACAGTGGTGTACACCACCACTAAACCAGTCACTATAAAAAAAAAAAAATATGTAGGTACATTATTTTTTGCTGGGCAATCGATTGAGACTATTTATTTTAAAATCGGAGAGGGGTCGTCCAAAAGGTGATCGCTTTTATATGGAATTGCTCTATATCAAATTCATTTTCCTCCTTATTTAATGCATCTGGTTAACCCCAGATGCCCAAAAGGCAGTCAAACGTAATAACAAATTGCTAATAACCGATACTCGAATTCAAAAAAAAAAATAAAAATTATTTAAAAACAACTGGTTATTTGAAAATTGATTGGTCACCCTATTTAGTGGGAAGTAAAGTTCATCTGGGTAAATGGACACAAAAATTACTTGTTGTTTTCCTGAGATAATTATCCTTATGCCTGGAAATGACGTTGATAAAAGATTTGCCCCAGAAAATATTTCAACGGTTAGAAATCCCACAAGTTCCTAGCAAATACCGGAACTGTTAGCACCTTTCCTTTATTCCGTTAAAAGAAATATACGACCAAAATTAAAAACCCTGCGAACAAAACTCGTGGAAACTAGTACAACGCCCAAAAATCTTAATTTTCGTTCAACACCATTGCTTACCACTAATGTGATTCCAAAAGAATCTGAGTCCTCTCTCCAAAATTAGCTTGAAAAAAATTTTCCCTTTTCTTAAATCAAACAAAAAATTCACGTACACAACCGAACACAACTAATGTAATTAATTCAATGTGATACAAAATTTTCCAAATGAATTATAAAAATTTCAAAGCTAACTCAAAATTCAATAATTTTAAAACCCAACTTATTCAAAGTAAAAATGTTTACACCCATACCAAAATGTTGATAAAAACAACATAATTAGTCAAAAATTAAAACTTATAAGCGAAACTACAATTGTCGCCATCACAATATATTCTTAGAAAAGATCGGTTGAAATCAGGTTAATGTTGTGAAAGGGAAATATATGGTAATTTTGTTCAAATTCAGAGATTTATATATCGAAGATGTTTCGAGCGGAAAAATCTGAGTGTCGACTTTATTTAAGTCCAAAGCCTTGTTTTTAATTTAAAGGAAAAGAAAAAGTTATTGCATACATAGTTTGGGAGATTTGAGTGCATCAAAATTGTCCTTAGAAAATCAGTATTGGCTGTTTTCGTTGGAGAAAAAGTCAGTTAGCTCGGTTTACCTCTGTGCTCTCAGTATAACGAAATGAAAGGTAAAAGGCTCTTCTTTCTAAATAGTCAAAAAAATTCACCAACTTTTGTCAATATTTTAAAAAAATCTAAATTTAGTAAAAAAAAAAAAGTCACGAATATTGCAACCTAGTATTTGTAATAAAAAAGTTTTGCATACCTTTAGGTTTAACGGTTTAAAGAAATTTGAGTTATTAATTATAACAACAATTTCCTTATAAATTGTTGACAGCTGTTTTTAAAAGTGAATAAGATTTAAAAAAAATAAACAAAATCATATGTTTTATTAAAAGAAAATGTATAGAAGAAAACCGCTTAAATTGAAAACAAAATTTGCAACCAGTAAATAGTTAACGTTAATAAATAAATAATTATAAATATTGAAATAAAATTTAAAATATAATTCTAAAAATGATTTTATTTTCTGTGCCATATAGGGAATTGTGCCCGGAACTTATTGATTGTGGTAGCAATGTCAATTTGTTAACAAATTTTATAAAACAGGAAAATTCGGTGCTTACTATTGAAGAAATTGAAATAGTGAAAAAGGCAGTTCAAAAGAGGTTTTTGGTCATTTTTTAAATCTTTGGGGAGAAGCGTGACTTGGTTAGAAAGTAAATACATCTTTAAAAAATAAATTAATTAAAAATAATTCATATTGAATATTATAAAATTTTTTTTCATCGTTTTTCATCGTTTGCTTGAGTCGTCCGATCCATATATTAGTAGCTTAAGACGTCAACCTCATAAGAATATTTTAGAATTAGATGATGTAGTTAAAGATATGATAGTTGATGAATAATATGCATTTCTTTAATAAAATATTACTAGTATTTTCAATGAGAATTATATTTATACGAAATTTTTTCATTCAGGTTACATAAAAGACGACTCATTTCAACCAAAATTGTTAGATTTTTCTTTTATCAATTAATACGCGTGTGCCAAATTTAATCAAATTCTATTGACAATTGAGCCCTATACATTAAAAAGAAAATTACGTGGAATAATTTCAACCAAAATTTGTAGTGCTCTTTTTTAGATCAACTTATGGACATCTGCGAAATTTTATCAAATTCCGTTGCGAATTGCGGCCCATACGTTGAGAAGAAAAAAAGCAAAAAAATGGGGGTCCAAGGGAGGTACCACTAGGAGTCGACGGGTTTCAACCAAAATTTGTAGTGCTCTTTCTTGGATCAACTTATAGACGTGTGCCAAAATTCTATGAAGAATTGCGACCTATACATTGAGGACAACAATTCGTGGAAAAATGGCGTTCCAAGGGAGGTACCCCAAGGAATCGACGGATTTTAAAAATTTTTTGTATTTTTCTTTTCTACTTAAATTTAATCATGCGTGCAAAATTTCATCATTGTAGGATTACTCCTTCTATTTTTTGCAGTTAGATGTATGAAGAAATACCACTGTGCGCCATAATGAGTAGCCTGATTGTGGAGTTGCATCCAAGTCCTTAAGATATTTTTCTACGGAAGCCGTTTTCTGAGTCTGCAGTAATTTTCTTAACCTTGTTGTACACTCTTTTAATTCATTTTTAAGTTGAGGGGATCTGTGCAATTGCCATTCTCTTCGTACTCTCCTTTTTTTCATTCAAGAGGCGCTCGACATCTGTAAAATATATTTTGTTATAATTGGTTTTTTTGAGGGTGTTTCTAGAATGTTAAACAGCTAGTTTAAGATAACTGTCAAAATTGACAATAGAGAGATCCACATTTTCCGGTGTATATTCTGTGCAATGGCTACTGAGATATTTTTTATATTTTAACCAATTTATTTGTGTAGCTGACGTCGCTATGTAACCAGAGGGAGATACAATTCTATTGGTATTTGTTATAGCAACTATTGTAGGTGTGTGATCAGAGGATAATTCTAACGAAGCTTCAACGTGAATCGTTTCTGTGGGGATGTTTTTAAACACGCCGAAATCGATGACATCTGTAATTTTTTGCGGATCAGCAGACCAATATGTTGGTTGTCCGCTGGCGACAACATTTAAATTCATTTTAGAGATTGTATTATACAAAACACGACCCTTTGGTGTTATTAGTCGTGACCCCCAGAAGGTATGTTTAGCGTTATAATCGCCAGCAGCCAGGAAACAGGGCCCCAATGACTTATAATATTTATAACATTGGCTTTCTGATATTGCAAATCTAGGTGGTGAGTATAAGGATGAGATTATTATGTTTCGATTCAGCTCTTCAACACATATGATCGTTGCTTGGAGATAATCTTCACGATGATCACGCATTAGGTAGTGTTTGATTCGGGTTTTTACCAAAATGGCAGAACCTCCACAAGCTCTATCTCGAGGGTCCTTGGTATCATATAGTGTATAACCTTTGATTTTAAACGTATTTCTTGAGGTCAAATGAGTTTCAGAGACTTTTCTTTAACTAGAAGAAATAAACTGGCCTAAAAATCTGTTTATGGAATATTTTATATTGGATGAAGACATAGATGAAATCGTCTGTGTTTGGCTTTTATCAGAGGTCTTGAAGGCGGCCTTCATTTTTAATTTAAACTCAACTATTTGTGCTATTTATATCTGTTGCTTTATTTATAAGCTTTCTATTTTAAAAAGAAGATATTTTCCGCAAGACTATACAACCCGCTTTAGATGTTATGAAAAGTGAACGAATTATTTCCAGAACTTCAGTGACTTATCGCTCACCCTGTATGTATATGCTGATATCTAGCATAAGTTGACATAAAAAATTTTAAATATGCTCATATATTTATGCATGCATTTGTTCTATAGATAATACAAACATATATAAAAATCGAAAAACACATGTCTGTCTTTCTCATACATACATATGTATTTATGTAAGTCTTGCAAGTATACACTTTAGTGTATCGTATAAAATTCAAATTTAATAAGGTTTTCATCCATTCGAAGTTGTTGACGTCGTTTCTTTTCTTTTCTCTTGTTTGTTTATTTATTCACTATTGCTTTTCATTTATTTTTATTTTCCTTTATTTCTAATAGTCTTAACATTTGTTGCATGTATTTTTTTTACCCTTCGCCACCACAAGTTGTAAAGACCAGTATTCCCGTCCTGGGATTTTTTTTTTTTTTTTTTTGTGAAATTTAATTGATTCCAATCCTGCTTTTCAGGGAATTAAATGCAGTTTCCTCAGAAAATTTGTCGCAGTAAAAATAAAGAAAATGAGGAAAATTTTTCTTTGTTGCATTTTATAAAAAGGTTAATTTAATAAAAAAATTCATAAACTGTTACACTGTGGACTCGAAGCATTGTCCACTGATTCTTGGTCAGTTTTCTAGCTTTCATCAAACACGAAATCGGCCCATTTTGAAAACTACTGAGTACGTACGTTGCCTTATATTGTCAATTAATACTTATTTTTATTATTATTATGAATAGGTTTTTTTTATTTTTTTTTTAATTTTTTTTTTAATTTCCTAAGCTAGTCCCGCGAAGCTCTATGCTTGTCTGCAGGAAAGAAACCTTAGTCTCCGGCGGGAATCGAACCCGCAACCTCGGCGCTGATAGACTAGCTCGCTACCAGCTAGCCTACCGGGGCACAGGTCAAAAAACAATTAAAAGTTATATTCTAATCTTTGGTGGGAATCGAACTCTCTCTAATACATCACAGGCCAAATGACGGCATTCGATATCGATCTAAATTCCCAATTAAATTGTATTGTAATTTTGACCGATAACGAATACCATACTTTGGCCGCTGTTCACTCCTCACTATGCTACCGGGGCAACCGATTACTCACTAAGGGCATGTTCACTAGGTAAATACGATTTTTTGATGCATGATGCAAAAAAGTGGGGGAGGAAACTTTGGAAACTTTGGCTCCTTCTCTTCTTCAGATATAAATACAAATAAAATAAAAAAAGAACAAGGGATTTTTGTGTAAAATTAGATGCAGTCGCGATTTTTTTGTAGGAATTACAAACGGAATGACAAACTTATAAATATGTTCGAGATTTTATTCGAGATCAACAGAAGTTAAAATCTTAGAATTAAAAACTTTTAAATTACCAAAAATAATGATGTTTGACTGATGGCTGGCAGGTACCGCAGTGGTGCAGAGGGTAAATGCAAAGAATTCTGATGATGAGAATGTGGTTATTCTCGAAAAGTAAATTCAACCCGAGTTCGAGCCTCAGCTCAGCCAAGGATAAAAATTATCAAAAAAATTTTAGTTAATTTCATGTTGAAAATTACTTTCTTCAGTAAAATAAATAAATATAAAAAAAAATCATATTCCCAAAAACCTTAAAAATTAAAAATTTTCAAAATAATCAACAAAACACCGAAAATTAAGACGTAGCTCGTAGGATTTTGTTACGAAATTTTTATACCCACACCACAATAGTGGAGAGGGTATTATGCATTTGTGCTGATGTGTGTAACGCCTTAAAATATTGGTCCTAGACCCACCTTATAGTATACCGATCGTCTAAGAATCACTTTCTGAGTCGAACTAACGATGTCCGTCCGGCTGGCTGGCTGTCCATGTAACCTTGTGCGCAAAGTACAGGTCGCAAGTTTGGAGATAATTCGATGCAATTTAGGTCATAGGTTCTTATTGGCACAAGGACCAAGCCTATTGAAAATGGGCCGAATCGTAGGACCACGAAGGAAGATAGGGGGAAATTTCTTCCTCTCAGAAACTATCAAACCGATTTCAATGAAATTTAAAACATAGATAGAACCATATCTATATGGACACAAAACGAGGACCACGAGGGGAGATAGGGGCAATTTATGCCTCTCAAAGCGATTTTAATGAAATTTAAAACATAGATAGATCCATATCCATATGGACACATAAGCAATACAGTTTTTCAATAATAGGACCACAAGGGGAGGTTGGGGGCAATTTCTGCCTCTCACAAACTTTCAAACCGATTTTCATTAAGTTTATAAGCATAGACAAATCTATATTTATATGGACACATAAGCATGATGTGTTTTTAAATACTGTGGTGTAGGGTATCATATGGTCGGGCTTGACCGACTATACTTTCTTACTTGTTTACAAATACGTTTAAAATTTCGAAATAAGTTTTATGAAATTTCATAAAGTTATATCTTTGCAACGACTTATTACGTTTTTTTTTGCCGATATATTTACTGTGTATGTCCTTAATAAATATTATTTTAATTCTTGGCTGAGGGTTTCTAAGATTCATCACAGCCGAATTCAACATACTAACTACTGGTCATATATTTTTTTTTGCGTTTTCCGCAGTGAATGATGTACAATATGAGGAAATTTACTTCTTACATTTATTAACGTATTTACAATAATTTCATTAAACTCGTTATTTATGATACGTGTTTATGATATTCCTATTATTGTTATACGCTTCACTACAGGTGTGAAGGTTTTATAGTGTTATTGTCATTGTGCTTGTAATTTTTACAATATTCATCTAAGTACCTATAAGGATTTGCACTACTTTCGTTTTACTATTCAATAAATCAAAAAGTGTTTTATATTGCAAAATTATTGCAATATAACCATTTTTTAAACAATTTTAATAAACTATATTTCGCATCACATATATTCTTATCAAAGAAGAGAGCAATTATATTTAAATAGCACTAAACTGTATTTCAACTAGTGCACTAACATTGCATCACTATCAAAACACATTATGAATAGTGCATTATTTTCACTAGAAATAGTGTGAGGCAGCGAACAGTTGGTTTTTCAACACGATGGCGAATGATATATAAAATTCGTCATAGCCGAGTACAGCACTTTCAATTGATTTTATTTAGCCTTATTTATTTCGGCTTAAATAAAGAGATGACAACAACAAATAAAAAAAAAACAAGTAGATACACATCATAATTAATGAAAATATATGAATGAATATGAAGCATAGAAAATATAATAAAATAAAAATCACAAGCAGAATAATAGAAATACAAATCCCATTATAATTACAGTACTTTTCGTTTATAGACTATACGCTTATAGTCACATTAGCGATATAGTCCGTTTTATCTGTTTATTTTGCCGCTATAAGTTAAGTTAATATAGAGTATTAACGTTATAGTCCATTTAGCGATATAAGCACATTTGATATATATGCCATATATCAACAGTCATCAAAGGGAAAAGTGATACAAATTATTAACTAACTTCTTTTTAGTTCAAAACCACAATCCAACCAAAGAAAGAAAGAATTAAATCGGTTATTTTTTGTCATCAACTCTTTACTCGTAAAAAATTAGTTTTTGCCTTCGGTCGGATGTCGGTGTAATTTATATGAATTTTTTATTTCCTTTATTCTCATAACTTGATTATATTCGAATTCGGTTATATGTGTCATAGTGGCATATATGTGAATAAGCCTTATAGTCACATTAACGATATAGTCCAGGTTATGGTTTCAACTAAAGGATGTGACTATAAGCGAAAAGTACTGTATTCTTATTTATCATCTTATCATAAACGTATATATTTAGATAAATGAAGAATACTTGGAAGTGTTTGTGCGTGTGCGTACATACCCAGCGGGAAAAAGAAGGAGTACGGAGGCCTTCCAGAAGGCCTCTGTACCCTTTCTTTTGGATAAACAAGGCCTTCTCGCTCCATTCCATACTCATATCTTTTTTACACGCGTTGTCATTGCGGAGAAGGCCTTCCGCTTTCCATTCTTCCCCAGAGCTTCTTAAAGGCCTTCAAATAAATGGCTCTTAGAAGGCTTTCCAGAGAATGACTTTGAAAAGGCCTTAGCAAAAAGGTTATCTTGAAGGGCTTTTAAGAAAGGTATGTTAAAAGGCCTTTCAATTACTGGCTCTTAAAAGGCCTTTCAGACCATCCTTCTACAAATGCATTAAAGGTCATATTGAAGGGCTATCAGTCTAAAACATTAAGGAATATTTCCTTACAAATGAAATAAGAAGACTGAATAGGCTTCATGTAACGTATGTTTATATATTTTATTAAACTTATTGTGGTTTAATAACACATGTGATACCTATTTTTTTATTGAAATAATCAAATTTGCTAAACATTGTAAATAAAAGTATACCTATAATAAAAAAAAACTTTTAAGCACAAGTACCTATCTTCCTTAATGGACAAAACTCAACTAAAATGATTTACATACATTATTGTTTTTATTTTGTATTTTAATATGCACCTACTTTGTTACTTTGCTTTTATAACGGGATCTGAAAAAAACAAAACAAAAAATTTTACTCTTTCTCTTTTCCACTTCAACTAAAATGATTTACAGCATATTTTACTTTGTTTTTGTAAAGGGATCTGAATTCTTTTGCTTTTGCTTGTGCAAAAAAAAACAAAACAAAAAATGTTACTCCTTCTTTTCTCGCTTCTCATACCAAAGAGCCGAGGCCTTCTATGAGGCATTCTTTAGCAGTTACGTAAGAATATGAATTAAATCCAAAAATTTTTTAAGCAGGCCTTTAAAAAGGCCTGAAGTAAGAAGGTCTTCTGAGTTTTCCCGCTGGGTATATATGATGTAGGTAAGTGTGTTTATAACACTACAAATATCTATTTAAAACAACGCAATATCTATATTTAAATATTATAAATCCTTACATTCTAAATATATATTACGTATTGTCTACATTAATTATTAAACCCATTACTGCCTGCCCATAAATGCGCTCGAACGACTTGAGCTTCAATTTTAAGTATGTACCTGGGGGTCCGTAGGAGTTGTTTACCTTTTCCCACTCCTGGGATAGGACATGGGTATTTAATACCTAACAGGCTTTGATAAGTAATATTTCTTGATAATTTATACATTTTCAGTACACAAAAACTGTTTTTTCTTTTTTTTTAGTCCTATACTACAAAGTGGTGTACAATTGTATTTTTTTTTTTTTTTTTGGCAAAATACAAGAGAAATTGGTTTAAGATTTTTACAGCGGTAAGATGTGACCACTGTACATCGATTTCTTTAAGTGAAAATTTAATCATTTTAAGTTGACTCTCTTTTTAGAGGAACAAGTGCGATACAATAAATTTTTTATTTGTTTGATTATAAATTATTAGGGATGATATTCTCATGCGCATAAAATATGCACTAAAAAAACCAAAATATGCTTTAAAAATTATGCACTAAAATCTTGAACATTTTCATTAAACAGGAGTTTTTTAATTTTTTCAAAACAAACAAAATAAAATAAAAAGTTCAGTCTAATATTTTTGAAAACTTAGTTTATATAATTTATTTAAATTTTTGTTTGCATAACCAAATAAATACTTTTTTATACTATCAAAAGTAAGTCTTTGTCTGTTCGGCCGCAAAAAACTTTTGTACATGTAAAATGATTTTCCAACGTCAACCGAAGTTATAGGAGCATACTTGAAGGATGCCAAATAATTTGGAGAATATTTATTTTCTAATTCAAATCCCACATTTGATTCCAGATCAAAAATAGTTGAAGTTGGTTTTATTTTTTGAAATCCTTAATTTTTTTGCAAAACATTTGGATTTTTTAATTGGTCGGGCTATTCTTCCTTCCACATTGTTAATTTTCCTTTCTGCATATCAGTTAATTTGACATGAATTTGTCTCAATATTCCTCCAATATTTCTTAAATATCCGTAGTTGGAAAATACAAATGCTAATTGTCTTTTAATGTTATTTAAACTTAATATTTCTTTTACCTTTTTAATTGCATAAGCCCCGGTAGCAACAAGTTCTTCAATTACATTTTTAAATTGCTTTATTTATTCTAGGAGCTAAATTTCAGTTATGTATTTTATAAAGCTTTTTTGTAATAGTTCTATTCCTTCAATTTTTCAGAAATTAATATAATATAAAAGTAACCTTCGAAAGGGAATAATTCCCAGTTTCTATTTGTTAAAATTGTTGAGTTAAATACATTCAATTTATAAAGTATCACTATGCAGTGTGACACAAAGAATGCTGACGAAGGCCGCAGCGGGCCAGAAAATGCATTCCATTCTGCTGGTGTCTAATAATTGTAAATTTTTCTTTACATACAATATATCTCATTGCTGTCCAAAGAAAAGTTCAGGTAAAATGTAACAAGAAGGTACAATATAAAAGTCTGGTAGTGTATAAAGGCATTTCTGAAATATTGAAGGAATAGAACTATAACAAAAAAGCTTTATAAAATGCATAACTGAAATTTAGCTCATAGAAAAAATTCGAAAAATAAAAAATGTTGAATTAAAATTTTCTTCTAATTTCCTCTACATTTCTTCTAATTTCCTCTACACCTCAGTACCACCCATATGCCAAGAAAGTAACATGTGAACCGTTTTGGATAAAATATTTTAAGCTCATTGGCAGCCTTAAACATGCAAGGTGCTGGATCGGTTTAAAATAGAAGACTCTTCTATCTAAATTTGAAAATCTTTTTTCAAAAAAATTTTATTTATTGGTCATAAAATAATTTTTGGAAGACTTTTTTTGTGTATTTGGAAATTTTTTGTGGAAATTTATGTTATAATATGGAGATTCTATTTATTATAAGTTTATCTTTATAAAAACAGACATCAGCATTAAAATTGGTAGCGATTTAAACCTATATTAAACTATTGAATTGAATTATTGGCAATTAGAAAGTTGTATGCTTTTCATGATTCGTAACAGTTTAAGCCGAACTTAAATGATTTTTAGGAGGGGAATTTTTATTGGAGCGCTGGTGACCTATGAACCAATCATCCAAAAATTCTGCAGAGTGATTTCTGGTATAAAAAACATACATATCAATATAATTCAATATAGCGGTGAAACTAGTTTTATCGTTTACAGTGAATTTCAAAGGCTGCTGAAGAAGGGATCGAAGGTGAATTATGGACCGTATATCACAAAATTTCATAACATTTTTCCGGCCAAGCTAAGTTGAAAGAAATTTTACCGTAATATCTATATCTGCTACGGTTTTAGGCGCATTTAATTAATTTACCAGAGTGTGCTATAGTAAATTACACTGGTTTACAGCCAAAAAATACCAAGAACACCACATGCCTAGATAAGTTAATTGGGACCTCCTGAACACGAAAATCGCTGTGATTTTTTTTTTCCTAAGGGTGTGTGTGAAACGGTAGCAAAGTTCTATGGTGAAATGAAATTTGTTTGTGGTAGAAAATTTTCATATTTGTGCTGTGTTAAATTGTAACATTTTTGACAACGTAAAATTTTGACATAAAGAAAAAAACAATTACTAATAGTTTTGTGAAAATGAATAAATTAAGCAAACGTTTACCAATAATCATTTCAATTCTGTTGGAAATGAGATCGTCCCAACTATTTGATGAATTCGTTCTGATTTATTAACAATTTTTACAAAAAGTGTGGGCAAAAAAGCTTTTACATATTTAAATACTTACATCTTGTATAATTCTTTTTAATTTTTTTTGCCGCTGGTCCTGCTTTCATATTTTTTTTTATTTTGTTTAAACAAATTTGATGAAAAAAAATAATTTTGTGGTTGTCAAAAATTTCTACACTAATGTCAAAATTTATACTAGCCCCTAGGGCTAGTGAAATTTTATTCACCTCAATAGTGTCAAAATTTTACTTCCATGAGTACTTTGCTACCGTTTCACACACACCCTAAGTAACGTTTTTTAGATAACGGTACTTTTGTGTTTTTCGGTGTATGGTCCAACTCCAATGCCTTTTCCATCGATATGCTACAAATTTCTATCTGATAAAAAATGGCTGAGTAATGGCACATCAAAGTTCAAAAAATGTAAATTTTTTACGTTTTTTTCAAAATTTTTAATTTTCATTTCGTTTTTTTACTACGTTATATTAAATATCTGGAATGTTTTATTGCTTAACCAAATAGTATATTTAATTACCAACATTTTGAGCGTAATTTGAAAAAATCGGATGGAAAATAAAGTTTTTATTAAGGATTTTGTGGAACGACAATATTTTCATCTCATATAAAATTCCGTGTTTTTTAAATACGTTTAAACTGATGGATTTAAAAAACACGGAATTTTATATGAGATGAAAATATTGTATAATATGAAAAATTTTTAAAAAAACGTAACAAATTTTCAATTTTCGGCATTCGATTACCTTTCTAACGATATGCCATTTATTTCGATCGGACTTTTTGGTTGGGCTCCACAAGGGTTTGAGTGGGACCATACACCGAAAAACACAAAAGTACCGTTATCTAAAAAACGGTACTTAGGAAAAAAAATCACAGCGATTTTCGTGTTCAGGAGGTCCCAATTAACTTATCTAGGCATGTGGTGTTCTTGGTATTTTTCCAAATTAAAAATTTGTAAAGCAGTGTTATGGACCGATCATCAGGAAATTTATTAGTGTGTTTTCAAGTCCTATAAACCTGTGAAGTATTAAATTTTATTCTGATAGCATTATTTATTACGGTTTAAGGCGTACTAAATTGCTTTCCGGTAGTAGGGTTAATATGGAGCCTAGGGTAAATTATGGACGGATCTTTACAAAATTTTACAGCGTGATTCCCAGTCAAATAAAACGAATTTTTGCAAAATCTTCTTTCATTCCGTGCCTTGTTCCACCATTTATGTTACATTTTGTTACAAAATTACCAATTTTTAAAGGTGGTGGTGCCACATTTTGATTCGTAGCTCTGATCCTACTGAACTGATTTTGCTTGATTTCAATCCCAAACTGCTTAGGATAACTACAAGCAATTTTACACCAAGTTTGTTCCTTTCATTTGAGTTTTACGAAAGTGACCCTGAATATATATACTTTATGGGGTCTGAGATGAATAATAAAAAAGTTTCACACGGAATGACAAAATTAGTATACCCTCCTCACAACTAATTGTGGTGGAGGGTATGGAAATAAAGCATTAACACAATTTTAAACGTCTAAAGTATATGGTAGCTCTTTTAACAAATCTAACGGAAGCTCTTCGTATGTGGTGAATTTGCTCTTTCAGAACTCTGCTTATGTAGTAAAAAAAAATTTTATGTAAATTTTTAGAAATTGCATTTGATGCGGAAGGTGTTTCTGTCAAAATGACCAGCAAACACGATTTGATTAAATTAGGTATTGACTATCACGTGGTGATAGGTAAATTTTTTGTGAATAATTAATCATAATCCTAATGTGCATTTTCATTCAACGCGAAAAATTTCATTGATTTTCATTTCGCCGTTGAAAACGACCCTAATATTGTTTCGAATCGCGTTACTATTCTGAGAATTGCGTCGCAAAAACCAAAATTCTTTTGCTTAGTGTTAAAAAAAAAGTGTACTAAGAACTTGTTATAACATTAGGAAGACCTTAGGAATCATGGCTCGAATGAGAAACTACTCGGCTATAGAAGAATATTTCGACAACCTTAAGAATTTGTCACTTTATTTCGTAGTTATCTAGCAAGTTACTTCTGCTTGCAAAAAGTGAACAAAGGGCATTTTCTGCCGTATTCACTGCGCATTGCGGCCTAAGCAGACACCATGAGTATTTATTTGGTAATGTCATTTATTTATTTATTTATTTATTTATTTATTTATTTATTTCAGTCTATGGAAAACAAAGTTCCTTACAGACTATGCAACTAACCTAACATAGAAAAATATATTATAAAGTAAAAAAAAAAAAAGTTAATAATTGGAATATATACATATATAAAAAATTTTATAAAATACTCAAAAGAAATAACTTAAAATTATCTTTTGATGTGCAAAATTCAATATGCGATTTAGATTTTTTTTGAAGGCATATATTTAATTTATTAATATAATTAAATGCTCTCGTTAAAGTGCCATTAAGAGCATAATTAGTACGATGAACTGGAACTTTAAATGTGTCAATTATCCTCAAGTTTCGAGCTGGTATATTGAATGGTATTAAAGACAATAATTCAGGACAATCAACCCTTGAATTAATTATATCATATATGAGTAGGATAGACTGTAATTTTCTACGGTATTCTAAAGTTCTCAAGCCAATAAGAAGACATTTAGACTCATAAGGAGCAGAATGGAAATGAGTATGTGAGCGTAAGGCATATTTAATAAACACACGTTGTACTCTCTCAACACGAGAAATGTGAATAGCAATATAAGGACTCCAGATAACTGAAGCATATTCTAACTTTGATCTAACAAAAGATGTATAAATATGCTTAAATGTGTATGGGTCATGGAATTCAAAACAATTCCTTTTTAAAAAAGCTAACGTTTTATAAACTTTAGGAATAATAAACTCAATATGGGAAACAAACGACATGGATGAATCAAAGACAACACCCAAATCAAGCTTGGAGTCTACATTGTTAAGATTAACACCATTAAGATAAAACTCATTCTTAATAGGACTTAATTTCCTATAAAACGAAACATGAAAGCATTTTTCAACATTTAAGTTAAGCTTATTAAGTTTACACCATCTAACTAGGTTATTTAAATCATTCTGTAGATTAAATACATCAGCCGCCGAATCAACCTTCAGGAAAATTTTCAGATCATCAGCATATAATAGAAATTTAGATTTGTTGAAACAAGATATTATATCATTGATAAATAAATTGAAAAATAATGGCCCTAATATACTACCCTGTGGTACCCCAGAAGTTTGAATATACGGTTTAGATTCAAAGCCCTCAATCACAACCTTACACATTCTGCCAGATAAATAAGATTTTATCCAGTCTAAAAAATTAGAATGGAAGCCTAAATTTTGAAGTTTTAACAAAAGGACAGAATGAGACAATTTATCAAACGCCTTTGAAAAATCAGTGTAGATAACCTCCACTTGACTATTATGCTCAATAGCATCAAGACAATATTCACTAAAAACAGTTAAATTTGATATTGTTGATCTCCCGGCAAAAAAACCATGCTGGTTAGGGATTATCCATGATTTAGTAAGAAAAAATAATTTCTTGTATATAATACGTTCAAATAATTTGGAAACAGATGATAATTTAGATATAGGTCTGTAACAAGTAACATCATCCCTAATACCATCTTTAAAAACTGGACTTATACATGCAGCCTTCCATCGATCAATAAAAACTCCCTCTTTTAATGACAAATTAAAAATGTAGGTAAGCACGGATGACAAAGAATCAATACATTTTTTCAATAAATGAGTGCAAATGCCATCAATATCTAATTTAGTAGAATTTTTCATTTCAAGAATAGCATTCTTCACATCAGTCTCAGAAATGATAATAGACCCTATATTCAGTTTATCAACAGAACCAGGGGAATTATTATTATTGTTAACTTGATTGAGAGTTTCAAAGTTAGATTTAAAATATGATGCAAACATATTAACAGAATCAACGCAAGAAGAAGCAATATTGGCTCCATATTTCATTGTTTGAGGAATATTTGAAGACTGGCTTTTAGATCTAACAAAGTTCCAGAAAGCTTTCGGGTTCTCTCTAATTTCCTGCTCTTTTTCCAACAGAAATTGCTTATAGAGAAATTTATTCAAAAAATTGAATTCACGCTGATAGTAAACAAAGAAATATTTTGATTCAGAATCACCAAGCTCTAAAAATCGTTTATGATATTTATTCCGAAGATTTTTAAGTTTCTTTAGACCACTAGTATACCATGGAAGCTTATAAGGTTTTGAATTTTTAATTGGAATTTTACTAGCACATACATCAAGAATATTATTTAAAAATATTTCATAACATTCCGATACTTCAAGCTTAGAAAATAAATCAAGCCAGTCTATTGATTTAAATATAGAATTAAGCACATCAAAATTACACATATTAAAATTAAAACACTTCATTGTAACATTGCAAGTATCAATAAATTTATAACTACCAATTTCAATAAATAAGGGCAGATTTTGCAGATTTTGGTGGCAAATCCTAATGCAAATGCTTGATGTGCCTGGCGAATTTGCATCTGGGATTAGAACAACGGTGTGCGCACACGAGATTCTAAAATAGCAAGAACTTAAAAATTTTTTCAAATGAATTTTGGAAATACAAATTTGCTTTTATTTACGTCAAAATATATTTTTTCGCTTTTAATTTACGCCAAAAGAGATTTTTCGCATATGGAAAAATTATTTATGGACTGTTGGGTATATAAATACCCATTTTAATAATATAACGTGTATCGGCCAGGTGTGTTAACAAATCGCTTTAAATTTTTTACATTGCTTAGTTATTTAGATCGTGTGGGCATTTTTAATTTTTCGCATTGTGGTTTATTTCGGAAAATTTTTTCGATCATTTTCGGACGTTAATTTTTCCCTTTATCATAACTAAATGCAAAAACCAAAATTTTTTACTGTTTTAATGTTTTCCAGGTTGAGTTGAAGCAATTATCTCTTACCTGACCTTTGCAAGAATTTGTTTACTCTCTTAATTTTTTGTGGTATTTAAATACCCATTTGGCAGGGATGGATTAAGTACAAAATAACTTGTTTTTTTACCTGATTGCCTTCAGAAATATCTATATTGAAAAATTTTCACATATTCGATGAAAAAAGTCCTTGTTTGCGTAAAAAGATCTATGGTAATCAAGACTGAGCAGCTCAAAGTTACGAGTTTGCCTGATTGGAACAAAAAAGTTGATTTTCAGCTCCTACTTGGTAAATTAAACGAATCAATCTAAGTAGAAAAAAGTTACACTGCTCGATGGCTTTTTAAGGTTGGTAGCTCAATTAGGGCAAGTCTATTAACTTATGATGGTAAAACATATGAATTCCATCCGTAAGCAAAAAATCAGAAACCGCTTTTACATCGATTCAATACCATTTATATAAAGGAATATTTTAGGCCAAACTTAAGATGTATAAAGTGGTTTCGTAATATTTTTTTCTCCATTACCCACCTTGGGAGCATATGGCTACCACATATGGCATCTCAATATTACACGATTTGTTGCAGCTGTTTTTGCGTCTTTTTATGTAAGAATTCACTGTACTTATTCTAGGATAATAGATCGATTCAGTATTGTCGTTTTACCTTCTATCAGTTTCTTTAATACTGTGTTTGTTCCAGCTAAGTAGATGATTGGTCTGCTATAGCAGGTCCGAGGCTAATGGGGCGTTCACCTGTCGTTCCCTTTTTTTGTGTAGTTATGGGGAACCTTACTTATCTTTGATTCCTACCTTTTTTCTCAGGGGGTTCGCGGCTGCATCACCTTTGTCATGATGATATCCTCTTTTCCAGGAGGAGGGGTGGTCAGATGGCTTCTTAATGATGAAAATGCTTCGTCCACTGGCAGGAATCGGATCTTGGGTGCTTGGTTTTGCAGGCCAGCACTTTATCAACTACACCACGCCGTAACCTGACTCCTTTTTTAATATCACAATTAAAGGGTTATAAAGAACCATTTCACCTGCGAGAGCAAGACCGCCGTTTATATTGATCAGAAAATCCTTTAGATCAGTAACATTATATTATTTTCGTCAGTATTGTTCCATTAACACAATAACGAGAATAAAACGTTTTTAATCGATAGAATGCCATATGCTTACATTTGCTTAAGACTTAGGTCCATTAGATTAATTGCATCGCATTGAGAAAGTTTGCCAATATCGGACTGTAGTAAAATTTGTTGACCGGAGTCATTAACACACTTGAAAATTTTGACAGCTTCTGCATACATTAGAATGCAATATAACAGAGGGCAGGTAATTTATAGATAATGTGAAAAGTATGGAAGCTAAATGACTTCCGTGGGAAGCCCGAGATGAACCCTCAAAATAATGGTGCCTAATCCACCTTTCAGTATACCGATCGACTCAGAATCAATTGGCGAGTTGTCTGTCCATGTAACCTAGTCCGCAAAGTACATCTCGCAATTTTGAAGATATTTTGATGGCATTTACTACATAGTAGGGAATGGTAAATGGATTCCAAAATCGATTTTCGATTTTTCGATCGACCTTTTTATTTCGACCAAAAATGGCTAAATTTACGGAAAAAAATGGCTAAAAATGGGCTAAAAAATGGCTAAAAGCTTTTTTAAATTAAAACACATTAAAATTTAATAACAAAACAGAAATAATTCATTTAAAGTTGTTTTCGATGAAATTGTGAGTTAAGATCAATTTGTTAAATAAGAATAAACGTAAATTAATATTAAAAAATAAAATCATCAAAAATTCGATGTCGTTATTGTTCATCTCATAGGAATCACTCATTAGTTTCAAATAATCATAAGTTTTAAATAATTTGAAGATAAATCATAATCACGACAACATTTACCCAACCTTTTGAGTCCAGATCTACAATAAAAAACAAGTAAGAAAGTATAGTCGGTTAAACCCGACTCTATGATACCCTACACCACATTAGAACCTTTGTTCCAAATTTTATCAAATAATCTCTAAATTGCGACCTGTGCTTTGCGCACAAGGTTTACATGGACAGCCAGCCAGCCGGACAAACATCGTGATTCTGAGTTAATCGGCATACGTAAAGGTGGGCTAAGGACTAATATTTTAAGGTGTTACAGACATCAGCAGAAACGCATAGTGCCCTCCCCAATATTGTGGTGGTGGTATAAATTAATTGATAAAATCGAATTAACGATTGCTTAATGTAATCTATTTCTCAAATTACTTTTAACGATGTTTACTTGGCTAAACACCCTCTCTACTTCAGCATTAGACCATGGAAGTGAGAGCAACTTTATGGTCAATTCTGAAATTTCTAAAACAATTTTGTTACCGCCTGCATCCCTTTATTGAAATACTTGCAACCAGAAAGAAACAGCGATGTTTGTGTTGATCCCTTTTATAAATTTTATAGTGGAATACTGTTCCTTTATTTTGAAAGATGTTTCAGCGTCATAGTTTAAGCGATTTTCAACATTTGTAAAAGTTGTGATTTAAATTAAAGGCTTTTTAATTGTTCATAATGTTTATTTTACTTTTATAAATATTTATAATAAAGTAAAAATTATTCTTTAAAAAGAGAAACGCCCAAAAAATGTTATGGCTAAACAAGTTGGAAAATGGCTAGAAAAATGGCTAATGGCTAAACTCATTTTTTAATGGCTAAATAGGGTGAAAAATGGCTTAATCTAGCCACTAAATTGCTAAATGCGAAACACTGGTATGACATAAAAATTGGCGACAATAGCTTTTACTATATTATCAAAGTTATTTTTGGGAATACAAAAATTTAATAAGATTTCTGTATGACGTGCTAAGTTCCCATTTTTTCATATTTGATAAATACATTGAGATTTATTGTTGAGGGAAAGCTAGCTTCTATGCGCATTTCACTTGTTGCTTAAATTTTAGCTTCAATAATGAGTTGACGATATATCTTTTTAAGACTTGTGGTAAAATAGTTTGCTAACATAATCTGGAAATATAGTTCTCATGGTGAGTAACATTTATTATATAAATCTTAGTCAAATTATAATTTATAAATAAACAAATTAATTTCTCTGAAAGTTCGTTTTTAAGATATTTAAAAAACAAACTTAAAATTGTTGCGCTTTGATCCGATTCTTAGTAAATAAATTCGGTTTTGATATTTGCCCAATAAAAATCTTGCGTTTTCTGTTGATCTGAACCATTAAACCTATTTGTTTTTGAACTACAACATAATTATTGACATTTGGTCAGTTTTACAGATTTCAATATGAAAAATAGTATTCAGTTAAAGAAACAAAAAACTTACGGAATTAAGATGCGAAATTTTCGTACGGGTTTTCTAGTTACTTGTTAATTAGGATACATGCCTGCCAAATGGCATTCTTCAATAAGGGCTCCTAAATCAGTGCAATTTAAATTCTCTTTTAAATTCTGTTTAAACCAGCAAATCTTTAAATCAGTAAACATATAAATCATCTCTAAACCCATTAAATTGGGAGCTTAAATTACCAATGCAGACCATATGAATTTGACAACATTTATCGCAGTGCTGTCACAATATTATTTTTTAAACTACACTCACAATATTATTACAGCAACGGACTGCAACAAATAAATAAACATTTCTAATTCCAAGCAAATTTATTTTTAACTGATTCTAACATTTATTCAAAAAGCTAAAGTGCATATTAATACGGATTTTCATTTGCAGTTAATATTGTCCGTTGATTAAGTTAAATTCTTCTTTATGTAAAATTAATTTAAAGTTTCGAAAAGTTCATTTAATTTTTACTGTCAAAAATTCAACCCCATGTTCCTAAAAATTTATTTTTGGTAGTTAAATTATATAAAATAACTGAATATTCCTTTGTTTTTACGGAATTTGTAGTTAGTTTTTTGATAGTTAATTTATATAAAAAACCTGAAAATTCATTTGTTTTTCCGGAACATCGGGTTGAACTTTTGACAGTAAAATTTAAATGAACTTTTCGTTTAAAATAAATGAGAAATAAGTAGACCGGATTTTTACTGAATTTTCCTATTTTATATTACAACTAGCGGACCCGGCGAACTTCGCCTCGCCCCAAAGTTATTCGTTATATTGACTGGTTGGGAGAAAAGAGTAGCGAAACCACGTATGCAAAATGTTAAACTTTTTCTTAATAAACTTTGACGTTTACAAAAATGAAGGGATATCAAAGAAGTTGAGTGAAGAAAAGACACAAAAATAAGACATTTCAATGAAGCGAAGTCCGACTCCACTAATCAGTTTTTTTACAATTCAAATAATGAAGACAAACAAAAGATACTGACGAAGAATGAAGAAACATACGTAAATAACACAGTGTTACAAAATTGAATGAAATAGAAAAACCTGGGACCGGATATTATTTTTCTTGTAGGGCTTGTCGACTAAAACAAGATTCCAATAGTGAAATATACCGGACACCTCCAAAATCCGGATTTACGGGTAAAAAACCGGGTTTTGTGCCTTTGCGCTCTTATAAGCCTGTAATTTTGTTGATAATGATCAGATTTTCAATTTCTTACTAGATTTGGAAAGAAGAAACTGAGATCTTTCGAACAATGTATAATTTATTTAAGAAAACTGGATGGATGTTATTGTCGAGCAAACACAAATTTTGTAGATTTTTCAAAAAAATTTCAAATTTAGTGACGTTTTTATACATTATTTTCTTAAGAAACTATAATACTATTGAGTTTATTCAAAAAGGACGTTTATTAACGATTACAACGCATATTTGGGTTTAAAAATAGATAAGTAATTGACTGAGTTATTTAACTTTTCATGAAAATAAACTTTTAAACATTTTATAAAAATTTTATTAATCAATTAATCAATGCTATCTTAAACACAAAAAAAATTTGTAATGAGAGTTTAAGTCATTCAAAAATATTGTTTTTTTTCGTGTTCTTTTTACGCACTTTCTTTAAAATTACAAATCACTGTTAGCCTAAACACAACTTAGATTTACAAAAAATATTAGTAATGAGAGCTTTACTCATGTAAAATTATTGTTTTTTTTTTAATATGACGTTTTGTTAATGTCTTCTTTTTCACTTTGAATCTGTGTATTAAAAAAAAAAACGTTTGCAATTTAATAAAAATCGTGTGCAATTTAAATTAAAATTGTATACAAAATGTGTGACAATTGTAACAAATTTTTGGCTTATTTACTGATATCAGTCACCGGCGTGATTTTAAAAACAAAACAGTTTTAAAACACGCAAAAACATTAAGTACGCAAATGTTGTAACTGTTACAAAACCGATACCTGTAAGTAATGATCTACCGACAACGAGCAAATCTGTCGATATAACAGAAAAAGATTTTGAACAAAGAAAGTTCCTTCCATCCAGGTCTACAACAACGGAGCGGCATATTTTGTCAAATGCTGATTTCTACGATCTTGTTCGCGAATTACACTTGTCAAAGCGGCAATCTGAAGTCCTTTGGTCGCGATTAAAGCAGTAGAATTTTGTGGAAAAGGATTTCGTTATAACATCTAGTAGAACAAGTTACCGGACTTGGTTACTTGAAGAAAGATTTAAGACTATTTCCAATGACAGTGATCTCGTGTATTGCGTTGATGTACCGAAACTATTTTCGGCATTAAATCACAATTATAATGCAGATGAATGGCGACTTTTTATTGATGGTTCATTTAAAAGTAAATTTTCTTATAAAAATTTATGACTTTATTTTTTATTAATTTAAGATTTGTAATGTAATATGTCGTGCGCCGAATCGTTATGATCGCAAACTATGGCTATCTCGCGAGTCACATAGAAAAGGCAGCAAAAACATTTTAAATTACCAATTAGTTAAAGTTAAGGACGTTATTATGGCACCACTGCATCTTAAACTGGGATACATGAAACAATTTGTAAAAAATTAGATGTAAACGGCGATGCTTTTTGTCATCTTTGTCATAATTTTAATTTAAATTGCACACGATTTTTATTAAATTGCAAACGTTTTTTTAAATACACAGATTCAAAGTGAAAAAGAAGACATTAACAAAACGTCATATTAAAAAAAACAATAATTTTACATGAGTAAAGCTCTCGAAAAAAAACAATATTTTTGAATGACTTAAACTCTCATTACAAATTGTGTTTAGGATAACATTGATTAATTGATTAATAAAATTTTTATAAAATGTTTAAAAGTTTATTTTCATGAAAAGTTAAATAACTCAGTCAATTAGTTATCTATTTTTTAACCCAAATATGCGTTGTAATCGTTAATAAACGTACTTTTTGAATAAACTCAATAGTATTATAGTTTCTTAAGAAAATAATGTATAAAAACGTCACTAAATTTGAAATTTTTTTGAAAAATCTACAAAATTTGTGTTTGCTCGACAATAACATCCAAATTTCTCCAGTTTTCTTAAATAAATTATACATTGTTCGAAAGATCTCAGTTTCTTCTTTCCAAATCTAGTAAGAAATTGAAAATCGGATCATTATCAACAAAATTACAGGCTTATAAGTGCGCAAAGACACAAAAACCGGTTTTTTACCCGTAAATCCGGATTTTGGAGGTGTCCGGTATATTTCACTATTGGAATCTTGTTTTACTCGACAAGCCCTACAAGAAAAATGATATCCGGTCCCAGGTTTTTTGGACTGTCTCACCGTGTAATGAATCGTGTTGTCACTACGGTACAAATAACGAAACGAACCGAAAAAAATCCATATAATCGAGCTCAAAAAATTTATTTATCACAATGATTTCCACAATTATCATCAAAAAAAAAATAAACTGCAGCAAGAATAATACCACATTTACTGTAGAAAATTACAATGCAAAAATTACACCTGTCAGATTACGTAAAGTCTGACTCAACGTATAACGCCATCTATCGGATTTTGGCTGAGAACTTTCTATTTTTTCATTTGAATAGCCATTAAGGAATAATATCACACAAAATTACGTACAAAAAAAATTAATTTTCGATTTTTCCAATTTTCCGACTTTTGCGGATTTTTCGCATTTTCCGCAATTTTAGATGATTTACACTTAGAACTTTCTATTGTTTGATTTGGAAAGCCGTTTAGGAATAATTTCACACAAAGTTTTATACAAAAAGTCGATTTTCGATTTTTCCAACTTTCCGACTTTGCGAAGGGATTTTCCAAAATTTTCTTCCGTAAAAATTTTACAGAAATCGGCCTTGCCGTTCTCATTTTATGAATTACTATACAGTTTTTACACCATTTTCTTTTTTTATATTACAATTTTAGTTAATTTTACGTACAGAATATTGTGAGCGTACATATCGACCCCTTTGCGCGAAATTATCGTATGTTACAAAAACCAAATTTTACAGGACAGCCATTTTTCTACCTTTCTCTGCTTTCGCTTGCAATATCAAAATGAAAATATGCATTCAATTTTTGGAGCAACGAAGTGGAATTCGCCTACAATATTTTGTCAGGTGACGTCTCTTTGAATGTAGAACAAGATTGCATCAAAAACTCAATTTCAAAAAATTGGCATATACGATAATTTCGCGCAAAGGGGTCGATATAATATATGGGGCACTGATATACAGCTGTTGAACTTAAACTCCATATAAATTTAAATTTTGTTCAACTAAACCAGCGTTAAACATTCACAGATTTATTTGCCATAAGTCATAAACATTTAAACCCCACTGATTTTTTAAATATTTCTTTCTTTTAGATTTGTACCACCACGGTAACACGAGCGTAATAACGCATTTATTTGCTCACTTACATTTTTCAACACACTTTAATTTATTTATTTATGTTTTACACTGATTGTTATTATTTTTCTGTTTTGTTGCTGTTTTTATTTATAATTTTTAATTTTATCTTTTACACTTGTTTAACTTTTATTTCTGTGTGTGTTTCCATATTTATTCAACTTAAAATCCGGGTGTAAATTTTCATTACACGAAATTGTTGTTTTTTCATCATCTTTTTTATGAACGGCAATGCAGTCGTCTTCATCTTTATCCTCGCATCGTCTTGTTAATTTTACTGTAGAACACAGGTATAACGTACACCAGTTATATCGTATACAATAAATTTTTTGAGAAATGTATCTATAAAATACTATTTTTCTAACGAGCTTAATTTTTAGTCTGTTTGAGTTCGTTAAAATTATGTTCTACTTTGTTTCATCTTTAATGTTCATAATAATATTAATTCATCACTCTGATACCAGATCTGAGCCAATGTAAAAAAAGGTATGACCATGTGTTAAAATGGGTAATTGTGTGTGTCTATCAATGTGTGTATATAGTACAGTGTACAAATGGATCGTATGTTGTTCGTTATAACTAGGGCGTGAAATTTCCTGTATTTGTTATTGAAAAAATATGCGCGTAAAACATGCTAAATATGCATTAGAAATGCACAAAATATGGATGTATTACTTAAAGAAAGTGAGTCAATCCAAATACAGTGTTCTAACTGAATTTGTTTTTCTTTATTTTGACATAAACTTTGGGTAAATAAACGCTACTTAGTTTTATTAAAATCATTAAACAAGAGAGAAAAATAAATTCTTTTCGGCAGAAATGAATATACCCCTATGCGATTTTTATTTTATGACAAACAAATCGATGGTATTTTTCAGTAAAATGTGTTATTAGGATAGACAACTTATACACTTACTCCTTTATACAAAAAGAGTTAAAGTACACATTAGTTTACCAATGCGTTAAGGGCCATTATAAGAACTTCCAAATAGTTATTTTTAGGATGCTATCTGGCAGATAAATGGTTTTTGGTTATTTCAAGATAACATTTATCTAAAAAGTGACAGATAAGCTTACACCAGGTTTATCCTCATGGTCACTTTGCAAGTGAACTTTAAAATGTAAAGCGACCTGCTGAAGATGTTGTTACTTCAGTGATAGTTTTATGTTAAATTAAATTATTCAAACTTAAAAACGAAAACAAATTTAACACAAAAAACAAAACAATTTGCCATTAAATTCTAAAAACAAGCACACAAATTTACTTTTGTTTTTATTTTAAGAAATAAAAAAGTAAGTCATTGCCACTACGTCTTTTAAACAGAAAACTTAGTCGGTATATATTGCAATGTTTGCACAGTTAACTAATGTGAACATTATATTTGTTTGCACTAAAGTTGGTATGATTCGAGGTTTACATGGAAAGCTAGGCAGCCTGCCAGAAGGCCGGACATAATTAGATCGAAAGTGATACTGAGTAGATCGGCTTACTTAAAGGTGGGTCTATGTCAGAGATGCCATTAGGATACGAAAAATAAATTTTTCGTATCTTTTGATGACTTTAGGTACCATGTATAATCCTAAAAGTTTTCGTATCTTTTGAATCTGAACGCAAAATGTACAGAAATAAAATATTATAGAAATTTTAGCTCACTAAAACTTATTTAGACTGATCATCGTAACCAACTCAATGCTAATACAATAGCAGCTTTAATAATGGTAAAAGAAAACATTAATAACTGCCTGTTTATCTATTTGCGAACGAAGACTTCGATCGCTTAACTTACATTTAAAGCAAAAACAAATTATAAAATATTGTTTTTGTTTTACATGAAAGTTAAGCGATCGAAGTCTTTGTTCGCAAATAGATGAACAGCAGTGCGAAATTGTTCTGAGGAAATATGAACACCTTTTTTATTTTCAGGAAATTAGTATGAACATTTTGATATAATCGCACTAGGGCTAATAAATCAGTACAAGTTAAACTCTCTTTTTGGTTTAAAATGTGTTTAAGCCAGCAAATCTATAATTCAGTAAGTGCCGGTTCACACACGTCAAGTTTGACTCGTCAAGTCTTGAGTTTTTGGAGAGAGGGGAAAAGAGAATGATATTTCTTAGCCCCTTTCTCCCCTAGAGAATTATATTTCTTTGCCCCTTTCTCTTAAAAATCAAGACTAGACGAGTCAAACTTGACGTGTGTGAACCGGCACATTACATTTAAACCATCTCTAAACGCATAAAATTGGGCGTTTAAAGTACCAATAGAAACCATATGATTTTGACACCATTTATCGTAGTGCTGCCACATTATTACTTTTTGCACTACTTATTATATATTGGGCACTGATTTGCAGCTGTTAAGTTTAAACTACATATAAATTTAAATTTACCTAAACCAACGTTTAAACATTCATTGATTCATTAGCCATTAGTATAAACGCCTTAACTCGTGTATTTATTTTAACAAAAATGAATTCGTTTGAATTACCTCCATATTTAGTTGCACAGAATTAATTTTGAAGTTTGCTTACTGCATTTTTAAAAGTTATGACTTAAATAAATATCAAAATGAATTTATATGCTACAATTTTCTTTACAATATTCATTTAAAATTAATAAAAATATGAAATAAAAATGTTATGTTAATAAATTTTAAACATTAAAAATGGATCTTAATTTGTTTTTCAAAATGTATCTTTTTGGAAACCAAAATACATATGTATATCTTTCTCGAAATTTCACTGGCAACACTGGTCTATGTATTTTATTATATATAAGGTGTAACGAACATCAGCACAAACACCATTATTGTAGTGTGGGTATAATAAGAGTGTCAGTTTTCAAATTGCGAATAAAAAAATTTAATTTATATGACAAATATCAAAAATTAGCCTTTATACCTCGATATTGTTGTGCAGAGAGCAAAATAGTTTCATCAAAAACCTCCGTAACGGTTATTAGTGATATCAAAAAAGTTATTTTATAACAGTTATTTTAAGAATTAAAAAAAAATCAATCTTTAACATTTATTTTCCAACGTAAAAATAAAAGGTCGAAACAAACTCTGAAAAATAGAGTTTTATTTTTCCGTCTAAAATAAAACTCATTTTTGGAGTTTTATTTTTTCCATTTAAAATAAATTTTATTTTAGGAGTTTTATTTTTCCCGTCTAAAATAAAACTCAATTTAGGAGTTTTATTTTTTCCGTCTAAAATAAAACTCATTTTAGATGTTTTTTTTCCGTCTAAAGTAAAAAACTCATTTGAGGAGTTTTATTTTTTGACGGATTTTGATTTTTTCCATCAGAAACAAATTCGCATATTAAAACAATTTATTTTGCACTAAGTTCATTGCAAAAATCAGATTTTTTTGAATTAATTAATTTGTTTTTGAAATTTAAAAATATTTTCAAGCAAATAAATTTTCAATTATCAAACACCAGCAGATTGGTCCGCTATATTTTCGTCAATTTGGCAACTTTTGTTGCTTTTTTGAATTTAGTTATGTTTTACTCATAGTAAAATAAGTACAAGGTATGTTCACTGGGAAGAGTTGTCTAATATACCGTGCCGAAGTAATCTTGCCGTATATCACAAAAAATTTTATACACAAAAATTTACGTGAAAAAAGTCGACAATATTTTTGTCAGATATTGTGTTTGAGCTTCTTTATCGATTTATGTAAAAATATCCAAAGTCATGGAAAAAAAAATTTTAAGTTATAGCAATTGTCACGTCCGAAAAAATTTTTCAATTTTGTCGTATACGCCACTTTTTGCGATATATTTTTTTAGTTTGTGTGATATAAGTCAAAATAAGGTATTAAAAAACGACATTCACGTGTTTTACCAATATTGAAAATTAAGTTATAATTATTTCCGAAACGAAAATTTATGCAAGCGACAAATATATTTACGTATAGTTATTAGACTGGTCGCATCTTGTATTGGATTTTTTTTTTTTTTAATTTAATTGTTTGCGCTGCTTAAAATATGAGGTTTGGTATATGAAATCATGATCTAACTTTTCAGGTCAATCCGACGGTGCCAAGCCGTGCCGGGTGGTGCCTAAAGTTCCCCATATTATAAAAAAAATCTTTTTTATCAGATCTTTATAGTTACTTCAAGTGTGCCAAATTTCAGCTTCCTATGTCATCAGATGGCTTCAGAAAGTTGCGGAAAGAATAGGACATACATGCAAACATCCTGACATACTAAGAAATTATATATTGTATATTGTTAAAGTATTTGCTGTTTAATATTTTAGTATGATACGAACGAAAGATTTTTAAGCTAATTCGGGGTCGCTGAATCCAGTGGTGCTAGCCATTTTTTTAGGTAAGCTTTGGTTTTCGAGATATACCGTTATTTCGAAAATTAAGGATGTTGCACAACATATGTTCGCGCAACTCAAAAACGCTTTAGCTTATTGAAAAACTAAAAAAACCGAAATTCCGCAATAAAATTTACTTTAAGAAAGTTAAAACTTTTTCCTTTATGTTGGCTTTCGTTTTCGAGATATACTGTTATTTCGAAAATTAAGGAGGTTGCACAAACATATATTCGCGTAACTCAAAAACGCTTTAGCTTATTGAAAAACTAAAAAAAAACCGAAATTCCGCAATAAAATTTACTTTAAGAAAGGTAAAACGTTTTTCTTATATGCGCTGTCGTTTTAGAAACATAATTTTTTTTCTGAAAAAAAAATAATTTTTTTTATTAAAATTTCGGAATTTTTGTTTTTAAAAATTCCTAAAAAAATTTGATGATTTTATGTATTCACAAAAGACGAAAAATTTTAATTAATTTAAGAATTTTATTAAACCGCCATATAAATTTTTCATCTTTTGTGAATTATTAAAATCAAAAGTTGTTTACAGACTTTAATCATTTATAGCTTGTTGTTGTTGTTTTTTATATGACTGTATAAAATTTTTCAATTTTTTGTTAATTTTTAAAAACAAAAATTCCGAAATTTTAATAAAAAAAATATTTTTTTTCCAGAAAAAAAAATTATGTTTCTAAAAGGACTGCGTATATAAGAAAAACGTTTTACCTTTCTAAAATAAATTTTATTCCGGAATTTCGATTTTTTTTAGTTTTTCAATAAGCTAAAGCGTTTTTGAGTTACGCGAATATATGTTGTGCATCCCCCTTAATTTTCGAAATAACGGTATATCTCGAAAACCAAAGCCAACATAAAGAAAAAAGTTTTAACTTTCTTAAAGTAAATTTTATTGCGGAATTTCGGTTTTTTAGTTTTTCAATAAGCTAAAGCGTTTTTTGTTGCGCGAACATATGTTAATCTATCTATACAATATATAATTTCTTAGTATGTCAGGATGTTTGCATGTATGTCCTATTCTTTCCGCAACTTTCTGAAGCCATCTGACGACATAGGAAGCTGAAATTTGGCACACGTGAAGTACTTTCTCTGCGGAAGATCGTAACGAAGCCATATTTTCGGCTTTTCAACTAGTATAACTATAAAGATCTGATAGAAAATATGTTTTTTTTATAATATGGGGAACTTTGGGCCCCACTCGGCACGACTAGGCACCGTCGGATTGACCTGAAAAATTAGACCATGATTTCTTACACCAAACCTCATATTTTAAGCAGCGCAAACAATTAAATTAAAAAAAAAAAAATTGCGATCAGTCTAATAGTTATAGTTTTTATATTATCGAATTTTCTTATGTATGAATAATTTAAATGTTTATTATGGGTGGTCTAACCATAATAGACGATGTTATGTAACGTCAAATGTTTGTCCAACTTAATTCGACATTTCTTGGTATCAGTGCCAAATTTAACCATGGAGAGGTGCAGCATTGAGCAGCGCGTTAATATTGCTGAAGCCTTTTACGAAAATGGGCGTTCAAATCAAAATAAATTTTGTGTACATCTTGATTGTTTTGGTCAGCATAATCGATCAAATGTGTCCACAATCGGGATAACTGTGCGCAAATTTTAGCAAACCGGCTCTGTAGGAAATGCGAAAACGCCTGTGCGTGCATGCTTGTTGCGGTTTATGGCCAGGCGGCATCATCGAGTCTTACTTCTTCGAGAATGAGGTATGCCAAGCAGTTACTGTGAATGGTGTTCGCTATCGCGAGCTGATAACGGATTTCTTTTTGCCAGAAATTGAGGATATGGACCTGGACGATAAGTAGTTCCAAAAGAATGTGTCACACGGCCAACGAAACAATGTCTCTTCTACACGAGAAATTCAATAGCCATGTTAATTGGCCGTCACGATCATATCGTTTGACACCGATGGCCTTCTTTCTATGGTAATATTTAAAATAAAAGCCAAGAACAATTCAAGAGCTTAAGGATTAGATAATTTGACACATTAAGGACATTGAACCTCAATAATGTCTCAGAGCCATTGAAAATATGGACCATAGGACAGAGGTATGCTACCGAGCATTTGGTCGATATTTTTATCACACATAGTTATCATAGATAGATCCTCCTATAAAAATAAAAAATATTCAGATAATTCTCTAAAAACTTTTTGTTTTATTTACAATAAACATTGTTCATTATGGTTGGACCACCCTGAATATTTAACCTTTAATTGCTTAACAATAAAATGAGTTTAGGCAATATAGCAATAATTCCATCAATATAAATAGCCGTTGTGTACTACGGCCGAAATCTTATAAATTACTTATAAAACGAAAAATGTTTAAACAACAGTAATATTAATAAGATAGTCTCTTTTTTGTAACATGCCTAATATACTTTGTTCCCATAAAACAAGATAATGCAAGATTTTTTTAATTGAAAGTTTTCATACGTTTTTGTCGTATATCCACAATTATGTTGCATACGATATGGATGTACAACAAAATGGCTTCGTAATATCTGATTAACCATAAGAGATCAAGACATGAGGATTGCGCAGATCGATAACTCCGGAACGACGATACGCTTGTTGTAATATTATGGGTTTTAAAATTGAGAACAACATTTATAACGACTATTCCTTGTATTTTTTCTGCCATGGTTTTTATCATGATGCAATAAGGCAAAATGAGTTTGAGAATTTTAGACGGAAAAAATAAAACTCCTCAAATAAGTTTTATTTTAGGAGGAAGAAATAAAACTCCTAAAATGAGTTTTATTTTTGGCGGAAAAAATAAAACTTCTAAAATGAGTTTTATTTTTGACGGAAAACATAAAACAATTTTTTTTTAAGACCACAGATTCTGAAAGAGCTCTATAACTCACCGTTGGCTCTAACATGAAGTGTTTTTATGTTAAAATTTTCCGGATAACTGTTATTTACAGTCCCTGTCAAAAACTAATAAAAAAAATGCTTTCTTTCCGGCACTGCTGCAGGCTGTACATTGTGACCGAAACATGTTTTCAAGTGTTGGCTCTAATATTGCATCAACATTTTTTTTAAAAATCCAAAAAAATATTTGAGGTTTCGGACGAAAATTACATTTGCTTTGATTATAAACAAAATCTCGAAAATTTTAATAGGCAATGGTTTTAACGTCATATGTATGTATGCCAGCACTTAAGCCAAAACTACAATACTGAACCCCAATTATGCGTAATGCAAAGTTCATAAGTAACTTCTAGAACCCCTAAAAATTTTCTCATAAAAACTGGTGGTACAACTGCTGTTTGCTCAAATCGCTTATGCTTATTTTTCAAGTTGATATCATTATACAATCAAGTTTACTTAGTTTAAAAAGCAAACAAGCCAAACTTGAGAATAGCACTTTAAGTACCTATCGAGATTAAATTTTAACATTTTTGTTTAAATAAGATAAAAACTTGAAATGCACATCCAATCTGACTGACACTTTTCACAAGATAATGAATGGAAAAATAAATTTCATATTCCATGCACCAAATGTGTGCGTGACATAATTCCCAACTTTAATATACAACAGAAATACGAGTGCAATACAAAGAAACAGGTAATTATCACAAAATCTTAGAATTTAACTAAATTTTGAGATGTCTAACAAAATATTAACGACTCTAATTGTGTTCATACTGGAAGATTCCTTTTTTATATGTATCATATTTTTGTATAAATATTTCATGAGTGTGCATAGACAAATTTAGATAAAAAGGCATCCACATAAAACGTTTGTGGAAATAAATACAAAGTCTTTCATGGTCATGCTGCTCTGCAGCATTTGCATTCATTAGAATATTTTTAGGTGAATAATAGAAGAAAGTGAAAAAGAAAAATTCAAAAAAAGTCACAACTTTTAATATTTAAAAACAGAGAAAAACCCATAGAAATGTGGGAAAATTCGTCACCATATAACTTAAGCATTTAACAACAATAACAAAATATTACAAGTATTTAATATGCATTCACACAAACACGCCAATAGACAAATGGACGAAGACACAGTTAAAGAAAATTACAAACGTGATGCGACATACGCGACAATTTCTTTTAATTTTAAACAAACAACATGATTGGCAAATTTCAAAACTCTAAACACAGAAACATTCAAATAAAATGGAAAAGATGAAAACGTATATTCCAGCAACATTGAACTAAAGCGTTAATTAAGCAAAGTCAGAATCTCACACGTACGTTCAGTCAACCCTCGATGATATGACCATTTAAAAATAAATAACAAAGCAAGTAAAAGAACAAGAAAAGGAAAATATTGAAACAGACAAAACCAAATCAAGATGACTCTTTGCTGCATCCAAATACTCCACATTGTAAAATGCTGCATCATCATCAGTAGCATCATCCTCACCGACGCATCATTATTGTCGCAATAGAAAAATATTGTTACTGAAGTATTTTGTTGTTGATACTCGACCGTCCTCATGCACAAACTCCTTCGAATAGAAAAAGATTCAAGTTTATTATTTTTACCAGCACATTGTGAATGGATGTTATCTGTCCTTTGGAGAGCAGGTTCCATAGGAGACAACAATAAAGAGAGTGAGTATGGCGATGGTGAAAACGGCAGAGGTTATGATTACGGTGGATACAAATGCCACTCGAGATTATGACAAAGTCAATGACGTTGTTTCGATTACCATTGTCGTCTTCGTTATCACAGTCAGTGTTGCCTACCTGCTGTGTTGTTGTGTCCCCGTGCGACAAAGAAGTCATTGGAGCGCACACACATGACATAATCAGCAGCATCCACAAAAGTCAATGTTGTCAGAGAAATATGATTAAAGAGTGTAGAGGCAGAAGGAGCAACAGAAAATAGAATGCAAAGAAATGCCAAACGACAACAGTTTCCATATAGATAGGCGGAAAATTGCATAGTAATCACAACAGAGTTTTAAGGATTTTGAGTATGCAGCAGTTGCTGTTTTACACACACATATTAACTCGAAATTATTCACACACTCTTTCACTGACATAAACGGAAATTAATTGCGGGATTCCCGGGAAATTTTGAAGAAAAACTTTAGTAAATCTATGTGGGATTCGCGTCTTTAGTTGTTTTATTCAAATAAATTTTACCACAATTTTATAATTTGTTGAAGTTTAAGGCAAGTTAAGCTGATTTTTGAGAATTGGCTTTATATATGTAGGGCCTATGATAAAGACATACCTTCAAGACATTTTATTTCTTGTCTTAGCAATCTGTTGTGGGCTACATTTTTTAACAATTATATTAAGTTTTACGTTTTAAGCGTTGTTAAGAGTTTTTCAAGACTGTGCTTTAACTGGGGCGATTTTCACAAGATTTCGATTTTCACAAAATCCAGTCGTGTGATTTTGAGTCTTATTAAGGTGGATTATGCTAGATTTCAAAGCATTGTACATAACGCTTTTAACCATACTTACATGATTTCCGAGAGTGGTTTAAATAAAGTGCTGTAGGTAAATTATGGACCGAGCTTCACGAAATTTGGTAGCTCATTAAACGAATTTGTTGTAATTTGTGTTCCGCCACTAATTAATGTTAGTTATTGTAAATTTTTTAAAGAAGTTGTTCTACATTTGCGTTCATAACTCTTTTACTACACAGAAAAAATTACTGCCGAATTATTTTTAAACAAACGCTTGTTTGAAAATTTTTTTGATTTCTACAAATTTTTTTACTGATTCAATCAATATTTTTGTTTGATTTTTATTTAACCAACAAAAATGTAAACAACTCTATAAAAATTTAATAAACGCGCTATTGGTTTGAAGTTTTCATAATTTTGTATGAAATATTTAACGCTATTTAATGTTGTCGTCTTTTTTCATTTTTTTATTGATTGTAAGCAACACTTCTTTATGATATATGTATATAAGAACTACAACAAAAAACACATGCAGTCTATTTTTGGACGCTTTAAAAAAGTACAGCAGTAAGAAAAATGATAAAATAGCGTGACGAGGTTTGTAGTAAAAAAAAACAACAAAAACAATAGCAGGTAAAAAAACCTTTCATTTTTTTTAAACAACAGAAAAAACACATTATAAGAAATAAAAACAATTTTTGGTTGGTTTCAAAGTTGGTAAAAAAAAGCAAAATCCCGTATTCAATTTTTTCAAACAGTTTGTTTAAATACATCAAATAGAATGATGGTGCAAAACATATCGAGTCGGTCTGCCGCCGTTTTTGGTTTCATTTCTTCTTCATTAGCAAAGAAAAGGATAAAGCAACAGTGAGTGATGAAGAAAAACACTGTGAGTATAAATATGACTTCGTTCAAAAATTATTCCAACAAAAAAATTTGTCTCAAAGCCAGCCGGCCGCTCTGCTCTGCTTCATCTTCGCCAACAGTGCTTGCTTGAGTGCGCGTCATTGCTTGTGCTAAAACTTTTTTGTTTGATTCAGCAAAATTATTTGTTTGAAATTAATATGAATTTCAGTAAACTTTTTGTTTGATTCTGTAAAATTATTTGTTTGAAAAAATCGGCGTTTTTTTCAATAAACAAAATGCAAATAAATTGTTTGAATATGCGAATTTGTTTGTAGGACCGATTTTAGACAAAAAATTGTTTGATTCTACAAATTTTTTGTTTGAATTGGAAAAATAATTTTTTCTGTGTAAACCGATTCTGCTGGATTTCAGTCCTAATTTGCCTGGAAGAACTAGAATTAATTTCACAGCCAACTGGCTTAATCAACTAAGAATAACTGAATTATAAATTCAATAAATACAAACTTTTGGCGATTTTTTTTTCTGAGAAAAATGTTGCATTAATGATATACATTCTACATTTTTGTGTTCGTTTGTACAATTCTGGGAAAATTTTTAAAGTTTTTTTGTGAATATGTTGATGAAAACCATGCAAAACATGTTGCACATTTTACCCTTACTTTTACTTAATTCGTATCGCTAATAATTTTATGAAAAGATTGTTTTAAATCAAAGTATGTATAAAAATATTTTCATACTAGCTGACCCGGTCCGCGTTGCTGGCCCCAAGCAAACATTAGTCTTGTATTACCAGGCGATTTAAGTTGAGCTTTAAACGAAATTTACAGCCTTTAAAATTTTCCTTCCGTAAAAACCTAAATCGGTCAAGCCGTTCTCAAGTTATGCGCTTAATATAAAAAGTGGGCGTAGAAGTAGGCGTGATACATTTTTCTTTCGATGAAAACGTAAAATGGAATAATACGAACATTTAAAAGAAAAATTAGTCAAATCGAAGGAGCCGTTTTTTGATTTTAGGTAAATCGAAAAAAGTGGGCGGGGCAAAATTTTCTTTCCGTAAAAACCTAAGTTTGACCATGGCAATCATTTTAAAGAAAAAATCGTTTGAATCGGTCAAGCCGTTCTCAACTTATGCGCTTAATAGAAAAAATGGGCGTAAAAGTAGGCGTGGTAAATTTTTCTTTCGATGAAAACTTAAAATGGATTAGTACAAACATTTGAAAGAAAAATTTGTCAAATCGATGGAGCCGTTTTCTGATTTTAGGTAATTCGAAAAAAGTGGGCGTAAAAGTGGGCGGGGCAACATTTTCTTTCCGTAACACCTAAGTTAGCCCATGGCGATAATTTTAAAGAAAAAATCGTCCAAATCGGTCAAGCCGTTCTTCAGTTATGCGCCTAATAGAAAAAGTGGGCGTAAAAGTAGGCGTGGTAAATTTTTCTTTCGATGAAAACTTAAAGTTGATTAATACGAACATTTGAAAGAAAAATTAGTCAACTCGATGGAGCCGTTTTCTGATTTTAGGTAAATCGAAAAAAGTGGGCGTAAAAGTGGGCGGGGAAAATTTTTTTCCGTAAAAACCTAAGGCTGACCATGGTGATTATTTTAAAGAAAAAATCGGTCAAGCCGTTCTCAAGTTATGGTTTTTGCCACGCCCCTCCGCCCCCAGACCGAAAATCAAAAATCAGACTTCACCCGCCTGAATATTCTGAAGATTCCCTGAAAATTTCATCAAAATCGGCCCAGCCGTTTTGGAGTCCATACGTTACATACATACACACACACATCCAATTTTATATATATAGATTATAATGAAAAAAGTCTATGTATATTTTTATCGTTTTAATTTTCAAAGCCATGACCTCAAAAGCGGACAGGAACCGCTCAAATAGCTTTAAAAATCGCTCATGAAGCACAATAATGATAAAACTGTAATGGTTGTCAAAAAAGCAGCTAATTATATTCTATTGAAGTTGCACAACATATAACACTTCGAGTGATTATAGGTAACATTAGAAAGTGTTACATGGTAAACTGTAACATATTTTTCTCAGAAAAGAAATCGCGATTAGTATACACCACACAGAAAAAAATTTTTTTCCAATTCAAAAAAAAATTTGTAGAATCAAACAATTTTTTGTCTGAAATCGGTCCTATAAACAAATTCGCATATTCAAACAATTTATTTGCATTTTGTTTATTGAAAAAAAACACCGATTTTTCCAAACAAATAATTTAACTGAATCAAACAAAAAGTTTGCTGAAATTCATATAAATTTCAAACAAATAATTTTGCTGAATCAAACAAAAAAGTTTTTGCAAAAGCAATGACGCGCACACAAGCAAGCACTGTTGGAGAAGATGAAGCAGAGCGGCTGGCTGGCTTTGAGACACATTTTTTTGTAGGAATTATTTTTGAACGAAGTCTTATTTATACACACAACGTTTTTCTTCATCACTCACTGTTGCTGCATCCTTTCCTATGCTAATGAAGAAGAAATGTAACCAAACACGGCGGCAGACCGTCTCAAAATGTTTTTCGTCATCATTCCATTTTCGTACTTGATGTACCTATTTAAGTAAACAGTTTGAAAAAATTTAATACGGGATTTTGTTTGTTTTACCAACTTTGAAACCAACCAAAAATTTATTTTGTTTCTTATAATGTTGTTGTTTTTTAAAAAGAGTGAAACCTTTTCTTTTTATCTGCTATTGTTTTTGTTGTTTTTACTACAAACCTCGTCACGCTATTTATAATTTTTCTTATTGCTGTACTTTTTTACGCTGCGTCTCCACGTAGCAATTTTTATTGCTAAGTACAAGCAATAACGTCGGCAGAACAATGACAGAACAATGGAGCAATAGTTGCTAATTATATTGCTGGAGAACACTTCAAATTGCTTTGCCATAAATTTGCAATTTTCACCGCGAGTAGTTGTATAAAGTTTTGTGGCTGTATTTATAACAAATGTTTTATGTTGTGTTTTGAAGTGGTTGTTAATTTTTTTTTTTAATTAATAAATTATATTAATAAAATAATTGATTGTAATTGTCGTACCTGTGTTTTGTGGCACTTTTTTATTTATTTTATTTAAAAATATAATATATAAAAACTTTTTCTGTATTTTGTTGAAGTATTTTTTCACTTGGCGGCTTCTTCTTGAATGCTTTTTTAAAAAATAAACACACTAATAAATAAACAACCGTACAGAGAAATGAAATGTCAGATAAATTACAACTGATTTGACAGCAGATTGCTAAGCAATAATTGCTCAAGCAAAAAGAAGAGCAATCATTGCGCAATGGATTGCCACTTATGGCAATTCGCGGTCTATTCGTCGCAAATTTAATGGAGCAATCAAATTTGACGTTTGCCGCAATAAATATTGCTACGCGGAGACCCGGGGTTAAGGCGTCCAAAAATAGACTGCATGTGTTTTTTGTTGGAGCTCTTATATTTCACATAAAGAAGTGTTGCTTACGATCAAATAAAAAAATGCAAAAAGACGACATCATTAAAAAGCGTTTAATATTTCATACAAAATTATGAAAACTTGAAACCAATAACGCGTATGTTATATTTTTGAATAGTTGTCAACATTTTTGTTGGTTAAATAAAAATCAAACAAAAATGTTAATTGAATCAGTAAAAAAATTTGTAGAAAATAAAAAAATTTTCAAACAAGCGTTTGTTTGAAAATAATTCGGCAATATTTTTTCTGTGCACCGCTAATGAAGGGTATAAAACTGACATTTAGTTATTAAATACGATCAATTGAATGTCTCTTTCATGCTAAATTTGTCAAATGATGAAATTGTTTCAGATTGTTTTTGTTCCTACACGCCCCTCCAGAAATATTATTCGTCTTCAGTCTTATTATGCAAATTTTGATTCTATATCCGCAGAATGAGTTCTTAGTTTAACAATGTTTATAACACTCAATTTACATGATGAATTTTATGACGTCCCATTTTAGACGTCATTTTTTGTTTGTCTGCAAGCGGTGTAGAGAAGAAAGAGGAAGAGAAAACAGAAATCATGTATATTTTGCTATCCCTCTTTCTTCTCTACACCGCTTGCTACCAAACAAAAAATCGACGTCTAAAATTGGACGTCATAAAATTCATCATGTAAATTGAGTGTAAGTGTATTGATTTTTCTGATTTTAAAAATAACCTCTAAAGTGTAATCGTGCGCTTCAGTGTTGCCAATTTAGCCATTTAGGGGCTAGTTTCAGCTATTTTTCACCTTGTTTGGCCATTAAAAAATTAGTTTAGCTATTAGCCATTTTTCGAGTTATTTAGACACAAAAATTGGTTTGCCGATTTTCTTGTAAAATAGTAATTTTTATTTTACAAATAAAACGCATTTAATATAAATTACAACTTATACAAATTTTGAAATCGCTATAAACGATGATAATGAAACATCGTTCAAAATAAAGGAACAGAATTTTTAGAAATTTCAGAATTTGCTGTAAAGTTGCTCTCACTTCCAGGGTCGGATGCTGAAGTAGAGAGGGTATTTAGACAAGTAAACAGTGATGCCAACTTTTTGAGAGCAAAAAGCACTTTAAAATTTAAAAAAAGCAATAAAAAGCACTATTTTGAACAAAAAAAAAAGGGTAAAAAAGCACTAAGCCATTTTTTAAATTTAATTTAACACAAAAATCGTTGCCGAATATTATATACATACCTTCAAAATTTAAAAAAAGGCGATGGCGTTGATTGGGACCATTTTCTTTTAAGATTAAATAATAAATATATTTCAAGGTTGGATACCGAAACGAATTTCGGTATCGGTATTAAACTTTTTTTTATTTCGGTATCGGTATTGGTATCGGTTTCTTAATTATAACGGTATCGGTATACCGGTATAAAAACTTTTATATCGGTATTACAGTTAAATGAACAAACCTACGAAAAAAGTTAAATAAAAGAATTATAAATTATATATTATATATTATGAATACATATATACATATGTTTATGCATTCTATTTTATTTTTTCACTTCGACTAAAAATATTAGGCACATATAGAGATCATTAAATGACATAGAAAAAAAGAAAAAAGTTAATTAAACAATTCATATTGTATAAAAGATAAACCTTATATATATGTACTTATATTATAAGCAAAAATCGAAAATAATTTTTTTAAGCCTATTTGTGGTATAATAACTTGAAAGGTAGTTTTTTACAACAATTCCATATTGGCTCGAATTACTAAAATTGCATTTAAGCTTTCCTCGTCTAACCTATTGCGGTAAGGGTTCATAATGTACTTCACTCCTGAAAATAACCGCTCCACACTAACTTGTGTTGCTGGGACAGCTAACATAACTTTTGCTATTGCATATAGTTTCGGTTTTTCTTTGCTTTGTTCTTTCCACCAATCCAGAACATTTAAGTGTCTTTTAACTCGTTTTTCGTTTCTGAAAGAATATAGTAACTCACGTAAATTGTTGTTATTTGGTGTTAAAGAACAATTTTCATTTTCCATATTTTTCAGGATTGCTTCTATACAGTCTGAAGATGAATTTGAACAACAACTTTTATTATCTTCATCAAGATCTATGCAAGTATTTTGGCTTACTGTGTCCATCTTCACACTTACTCTTATGATATGATCAATGGCATGTTCAACAAAATTTCCCTTAAGAAAGATATTCCAACGCGGATCCAAAAACAATGCACCTAGAAATGCTTAATTCTCAAAAAGAATTTCCTCTTTCTTTTTTATTTCCTCAAGTAAATTATATGCAAAATTGCCTTTTACTTTCTGTAGTTCGACTTTACATGTAAACCAAGCATCAAAGGCGTCTCCAAATGTTAACTGTTCTTTTTGAAGAATTTTCGTGGCAATGTCTGCTGGCCGTAAAGCTCCTACAGCATATTTTATATTTTCCCACACTTCATTGCATAAATAGAAATCATTATTAGCCTTTGATACGTTTTCTAAAAATTCTTTCATTTTAACATCTACTAGAGATGACATCATATCAAAAGTAGACGACCAACGAGTGGCACAGTCAATTAGAGGTTTCGTAAGATTATGACTTTTTAATAATATATTGATATTTGGCGTTCTTAACTTTTTTACCACAGCTCTGGCTTTTTCAATCATTTTAAGTATTTCACGGTCTTTTAGAACAGCATTAATAGCTAATTGTAGCGTATGAGCTGCACATCTAATACCTATGCATAATTTAAATTACATATTAATTGTATTAATAAGACAAGTAAGAAAGTACAGTCGGTCAAGCCCGAACACATGACAACCTACACCAAAATATTTAAAAACAAATTTTCGAGAGTTTACCCTATTTCGGACTCATGGGCAATAACGGACCCGTCTGATGAAATCATGTTATGAGTTTAAGATTCATTTCAAAGTTGTTTGTGCCGAATAATATTTAGATATCTTCAACTATGTGAGATTAAAGGATGGGGACTTATATGGGACCTTGGATCTACCAGGATTACATTTTTCAATAAGATAGAAGCTATCGTAAAAGTTACTGTTGCCAATTTGTATGTTAATACCAGCATTTATGTGGAAGTTATGGAATTAAAAGCGATTTTCGGGAGTATTATTTGTATGGAAGCTATGGTCAAATATGGACCGATTCCAAAAAATTTGGTAAGATGATTTTGATTGTAGTAAAATTAATTTGGACCAAATTTAATATTAATACTAACATAGTAAGTTGGTTTATCGGCACAAAGGCCCTATTCCAGAAAGAAGCTTGTAGGGGGGCTTTGTGAAATTATAGACCGATTCGCCCCAGTTTCAATAGTCATGGATCTTGTGCCAATTAGAACGTATGTGAAAAAGCTCAATATATTATCTCCAAAATTGCGACCTGTACTTTGCGAACAAGGTTACATGGGCAGCAAGCCAGCCGGAAGGACATCATCAACTCAGCAAGAGATTTTGAGTCGATCGGTATACTTAAAGGTGGGTCTAGGACCAATATTTTAATGTGTTACAAACATCAGCTTTATATGGACTCTATAATAAATTATGAACCAATTTTTATAAAACCTGGCCTCACAATACTATAATTCGTTGCGGCATCTTATTTCAATAAAAAAATCATGATTCGTTGTGATTTAAGGCGTATTAAAGCGATTTGTGAAAGTGGGCTTTATTTGAGGCATATGATAAATTATGGTGGAGGGTTCAATAAGCTTACCAATGCATTTAGTGTCTAAAGAAAAATGTTCTAAAGTTTGGTCAAATTCTGTGTTATTATCATCAAAGTTGTCGGCATCATTCTCATCCTCGTTAATTAGAGATATACATTTAAGCATATTTCTCCCATTATCTGTTGTGCAAGTATAAATCTGCTCAGTTGAAATGTTATACTTTTGAAGTATGGCTATTATTGTGTCCTTCAGATATTTCCCTGTATGGCGTTCAAATAGTTCTGCTACAGCCAATGTTCTTAAAACAATTTTATCCTTTTCAATAAATTGGGCATTAACACCTTGAAGAAATAGTTTTATATAAATATGCATACATATGTGGTGTAGGTATAAAAATAAGTGGAATATTTTACCTAAAAAGGCACGGTTTAAATGTGTAAGGCCATCTAATTTCAACGAAACCAATTTACCCTCCATTTCTTTTGAGATTCTAACAGTTATTTCCTTGTACTTTTTCAATGCTTCATCTTTAACAGTTTTCCTATTAATTGTAAAATTACCAAGCCCTTTTGCAATAGGGTCAATGATTTTACGGAAACCCGAATCTTCAATAAGAGAAAACGGTCTACCATTTACTGTGCATAGTTCGACACAAGACTTCAGCAGTATCTCTTTGGACATATCAATGTTAACTTTAAACAGATTTAATATAGATCTGTTAACAGTTTTGTTGGGCGTCGGTGAATTAATTTCTTGTATACGTTTATTTTTCGAAATCTGATTCCAAATTTGTTTATGATGTGTTCTAATATGACAAGCTAAATTCGTACCATGGTCATTCTTCATGCAAATAAAAATAATTATAAAAAAGATGAATACAGCACAAAAAAAGCCTACTTGTATACCTACATTCAATATTTTTCCACAAATTTGTTCTTTTTCCATAACAATACATTTATTAGTTTTCTTTTCAAAATCAAACTTAAAAAATTTTCTACATGCATTTTTCTTTGGCCGAGGCATTTTTTTCGTTGTCACTAGATGTTTTTATTTATTTTAGTTCTTTTAAAATTAGGTTTACTTTGATAATTTATGTAATGCGCGTCACTTTTGATTTTAAGAATAAGTTGTGTACATAGTAAGTAAGATAGTGCAATTATTACAATAACATAACAATACAAACTTTAATAAGTAAAAAAGCTGGCTTACACATGAACGTTTGATTTTCAAATTGTCAAATACCTCACCTAAAAAATTTCCTATACAATGTTGTTGTAGAACTTATGTTACATCTGACGGTAACCAAACAATACCAGTGTTGCAACAGTAGGGCGTCAAGTTAACAAACATATTTTTTATTAGCACAAGTATTGAAGCTTTTAATTTGTTTTCTATTTAAAAAAACATATTATTTTTAAATACCGAAACGATTATACCGGTAGAATACCGGTATTAAGGGAAACGGTATACGTATACCGGTATTTTATGCAAAAAACTAATTTCGGTATCGGTATCAATACCGGTATTCAATTTAAACGGTATTTAAACGGTATTGGTATCGGTATCGGTAGCCAACCTTGATATATTTACATTTGTAGGTATATAAACATTTTTAAATTTATTATTACTAGTGTTCGCCTTATGGTCAAAATTCGACCATAACTTTTTTTTGTAAATATGAAGAAAACATAATTCATCTAAGTATATCGTCACCTAAAAGACGAAATAACCTATCTGCAGTTTTCAAAAGTTTACAGGAAAGGAAAAAAACGTAATAAAATTGGAACTATTAACGATATTGAAACGAAAATTACACATTTTGATTAAAATGAAACCAGTTATATATATCGGTTGGGAAAACTTTGCTTTTCTAATCACAGCTTATGTTATGACACTTAGGTTTTTTGGAATTGTAAAAATCTGAAACCAAAAAACTTATCTGCAGTACTAATTAGTATGAATAAATAAAAATTTCTTTATACACATGAATATTATAAACATTAAATAATTACAGTAGTAGTTTCTTTTACTGGTTTAAGCAAAAACAAGGACTTAATGTTTGTTTAAATTACACTATGCAACAAAATTAAACTTTTATCGTGATTTTTTATGACTCATTTTTCTCTTTTTTTGTGCGTAACGGTCCTCTAGGTACAAAAACTTTGTCATTTGTAATATTACGTGTTCCAAATTTTGCACACATATGCGTTATGATATAGGAAATAAAAATCCATAAAAAACTCAATTTTGAAATTTTTGCATATAGGTTATTAGGCCTTTAAGATGACGATATATGAATTTATTTGTTTCGAGCATTTATTTTTTTCCTTCAAAGAGGATCGATTTGGCGAGGGACCAACCTCCGGTTCATATATTATCTTCTACGTGAGTTAATTTAATTTTGTAAGTTCCGTTTAAAAAATACCAATTGAAAAACAAAAAAGTATCAAAAAGTCTCGATTATATATATTGTCATCCACTCAGGACGTTGCACGTTTAATTTTATGTTTCTATGTCTAATATTAACAAAAATTAATCAAAGTACCAGATGTACAACGAAAAGTACCAAAAAGCTCCCCTAACATGTTCTTATTCACCGAGTTTAATTTATAACTTTATCTTTATAGTTCGAATGTTAACGAATTTTCAAAAAGTTCCATATGAAAAACAAAAAATACCAGCATTTTTTATCTTATAGGTTATCACTCACTCAGGATCACTCAGGACACCTATAATATTATGTTTCTAAGTTCTATATTACAGAAAATTAAACAATTATCAAATGAAGCAGAAAAGAAAAAAAAAGAAATTTAGTTTCCCATATTTCCCCTTTTTTCTCCCCATAGAGGTTCGGTTGACAAACAAAGGAAGAAAGCGTTCTTAATTGTTTTGCCTGGTTCGATTTTTATAGTCGAAATATTCGAAAACCGGTTTCTGAAAAATGTCGAATAATCGATCACCCTAATTTTGTATTATTTGATAATTGAAAATAAATTTTTATTTATTTATTTTGCATTTTTGTTAGTTACAATTTTGAACGCTTATAACTCTGAAATTATTGAACAGATTTTAATAAAATATACATTGTGCACTTCTACCTCTTAAATGGTGTATATTTTGTTCAAAACGGTTGACATACGGAGGAGAAAGTGTTCTTAACTGTTTTGCCTTAGCCGATTTATATATACATAGATTACCTTCAATAAAAATTATATCAACCAAATCATTTGGATCATCATCAGCTGGGTTTGAATTGGTCGTAAAACAGTAATAAAGTGCGAGCTAGATTTTCGTAGTTAGAAAAAATCTGTCCTGTTGCAATTACCGAAAATTTGCAGTGACCGACCATTCCTTATAAAACTTAATGACATCCCAAATTTTAATAAACAAAATATGTTGTCAACGCAAAAAAGTAAACGTTTTGTAAAATTTCCAAATTGCAAGGAAGCCTAGCTCTAACCTCGTAAATAAAGTTTTTGGTAAAACGAATGCAACTTTCTTTTATCAGTTTTTTTTATCATTTGAAACCTTAAAATCTTTACAGGCCTTCCCAAAATTGTACCCCAAATAGCAAATCTCATCTTAATCATCCTCAATATAATCGAAGTTTTAAAAAATGGTACAAAAAAAATAAATATTGTAAAAGGCACTAAAAAGCACTGTGAGAAATTGTTAAAAGCACTATAAATACCCGCTTTTCAAAAACGGGTGTTTAACAAAATTTCGGGTATTGCATGAGCAAAAAAGCACCAAAAAATACCCGAAAGGCACCAAAATGGCAACGCTGCAAGTAAACATCTCTTAAAGAAATTTGAGAAATATCTTACATTTAGCAACCGTTCATTCGATTTTATCAATAAGTAAAATATTTTTACCATAACAGAAAATATTTATACCCACACCACAATAATGGAGATGGTGTTATGCATTTGTGATAATGTAACACCTTAAAATATTAGTCCTACCCATTTTTAAATATTCCGATCGACTCAGAATCAATTTCTAAGTCGCATTTACTATGTCCGTCCGGCTGGCTGGCAGACTGTCATGCTGACTGGTTGATTATCCGAGTAAACCTTGTGCTTAAAGTACAGGTTGCAATTTTTGAGATAATATGATCAAAATTACTACATAACCTATAATTGGCACAAGGACGTATTGAAAATGGGCCGAATCGTTCTACAATTTTACTCAGCCTCCATGCAAGCTTCTTTCCGATATAGAGTCTTTGTGCCCATATTCCATCTTATTATGTTGGCATTTAGATACAATTTGGTCCAAACTTATTTGAATGCAATCATTTTACCCAATTTTATTGGGTATTTGACCATAGCTCTAATCAGGCGCGGATCAGAGAACGGCTTTGTGCGATTGCAAAAAATCGCATTTAATGAACACCAACAAATGCAATCACTTGTGTTAATACAATCAAACTTGCGCAACCGCACACATTCGCTACTGGTTTCCAGTCATTCAAATAATGCACATCGTGCTTTGTTATTTATACCATCGTTTAGCTTCGTTTGTCAATTAAGATGTTTGTGCGTTTGGTCCGACAATGATTGTTTTAGTAAAAAAAACAAGTTAGAGTGGAGGGTATCAAAGATTATATAGGGCTGTGCCGAATCTTTGATACCCTCCACCGACAGTTCGAATTTTTAAGGAGTAATATCTGTATGAAGTCTTTTTATTATAATTATCTTAAACTGTGACGATTTGTTATTAATTATGGTTTTAGGCGACTAAACTGTTTTCCGGTAGTAGGGTTTATATGGGGCCTAAGGTAAATTATGGACCGATCGTCACGAACTTTCACAGTATTATTTATAATCCTAAAAAACTGTGACGTTCCAAATTTTGTTACGCTAGCGTTATTTTTTACGGTTTTAGGCGTACTAAACTGTTTTCCGGGAGTAGTGTTTATATGGGGCTTAGGGTAAATTATAAACGGATCTTCCCGAAATTTAAAAGCGTGATTTCCAGTGAAATAGAACAAATTTTTTGCGAAATCTTATCTCATTCCGTGCCTTGTTCCACCATTTATGTTGTTTTTTGTAACAAAATTATCAATTTTTTTAGGTGGTGGTTCCACATTTTGATTCATAGCTCTGATGCTTGGGATAACTAGAAGCAATTTGGCACCAAGTTTGCTCATTTATTTTGAGTTGTTCGAAAGTGAGCGTGTTTTCAACAGACGGACAGACAGACAGACATGGCTAAATCGACTTAGAATTACTCAAGGACCCAGAATAAATATACTTTATGGGGTCTGAGATGAATAATAAAAAAGTTTCACACGGAATGACAAACTTAATATACCCTCTTCACAACTAATTGTGGTGGAGGGTATAAAAAAAAAATACAAACAAAAAAGCCAGAAATCAAGGAATCATTACTCATGTAGGCATTCAGCAGTTGCTATGTAGTACAAGAAAAAAAAATTTTACAAAAACAACAACAAACAATTTCCATGGAAATACCCTGCAAATAAGAGGACCAGTCCAAACACGCTTGTAAAGAGTAGCCCACAAGGGATCAGGACTAGTCCAAAAGTAACCCAAACGTATGGGAAAAACATGGTATATTTTACATTACGATGTCCTAGGGGAGGACCATATAACCCACATTTGGACTACTTAGGAGTCCATGGTATTCAAGAGGATTAGTTTTGAAGTCGTTTAAAAACGAAAGCATCTCGTTAAAAAACGAACACATGTAGTTTAGTATTTTTTTTTTAACTTTTGGTTTCTTGTGCACGTTTGTGTAGGCATGCGTGTGATTTAGGCTTGCCAGACGGGCTCGATTTTCCCTAGCTTAACCGGAATTTTAAAAATTGTTCCATTAAATTGCTAAGAAAATCAAGAAACAACAATTATTGATCTATTTGGTATTTTTGGGCTGCAGTTATTATGTATTTTGTCGGAAAGAGCAGTGGGAATTTTTGTCCCAAGGAATTTTGAATTGTAAGAGGAAGAATGTATAGCAGGACTATCAGTTTCTATTTGGTTTCTCATTTATACCAATTTATATCAATATTTGTATCGGAGTAAAATTAAATCCTTCTATCCCATATTGTGTGGGCGTTCCTGTACCAAAACCGTGATTTCTAGAAGAAAGAGGTAGTTATTTGTCTATAACTAGATTTATAGATTTATAGACCGTTTATTTTAAGTTTATGTTATGCAAATGTTGAAAAATAAAGTTCATTATGTATAACAAGACTTTCAAAAGTTAAGTTTTATGGGTAAAAATTAGAGGCAGTTGTAATTTGTTGCGGATATTTCAGACATTTGTGGACCGATATTGCCGAATTTCAATTGCAAGCTATTCCTGACTTTATAAATATATATTTTCTTCAGAAAACCCATTTCAACGTTTACACGGACAGAAAAACCGATGGACGAATAGACGGGGATCGTTAAATCAACTCCGCAAATATTAGATCAATATTGTACAAATAATAAACTTATATAAAAAACGAACTTACGTGTTGGAGGGTATAAATAATATAAACTTTTTTTGTCAATTTAACCGAAACATTAACTGTAAAGAAAAATTAAGTTTTTCTGTTCAATGCCAAGCTTTTTGGCGATTTTGATCTGGCAAGCCTAGTGTGCTTGCATATTTGGTCTTATTATATTTTACAAATACGCGTTAAAGAATAACACTCTCCTACTTGTGTTTTTTTGATATGTGGACATAGTTTTCCATACAAATAGATATTTGCTACAAATGTAGACTGTCGACCGCCAACGTAAGTTCACAATCCCGGGCACATAAAGGTTAAAAAAACTCAACAATAAGGTTAAATAAAATATGCAATATAAATTAAAATAAGCTTGATCCTTTTTGAAGATCTATATCGTGCTTTTGTAAAATGATACTAAGCGGCTGTGTTATAATAAGTATCACACTTAATATGTATATTCCGCAGCTAAATTCAAAAGTACTAAGTGAGTTCCTTAATATAAGGCTTTCGAGGAACTATCTCTACCTTTCCACTCAAATTTTTTTCCAACGCTTTTACTATATTATTATTAATTGCAAAGTGTAAAATTGAGTCGTGATGGTCCACTCATCTTGTTTCGCATTATGGAGAGAGTTTGGCTCCCAAATACTTTGCTAAAACTGCGTTTCGCTTGGGATGATTACACTACGTGACAGTTTTTGACCAAATGAAGCACCTAATGTAAAATTGTCCGCTGAATCCGAATATGAAGTCAGAATTGTCAAAAGTAGAAAAGTTTTTGAAATATTTTAAAATAACCGTTATTTGTGTTTTTAAAAAAGATGATGCGACTGAAATGCCCCCCCCCCCTCTCATAGCTGCAAGTACTTATCCCAAAAATAGCTTTTATGCCGGTAATTTCAATAAATAGATATCAAGCTGTGTGTAGGTATCTATGATTTTCATAATTTTAAAACGTATTTCTTACCTGCGGGTTAAAGTGTAATGTATTGCCCGTAGGTAAAATTAGCGTTTAAATTACCAAAATAGAGGTACCGGATAGGTGAAGATAACTGTTAGGTACCGACAGGACTAGATATATGTTTAAATGTTTGTATAAACAAAAAGAATTGGCGATAAAAACTTTTATTATCTTTTTGGCAACACTGGTTTAAACAGCTGACGCACGTTTCGTGGTTTGTTTCACTGTCAAACATCTTCAGTTTGGTCTATAATTTAACCATGAATCGTCTTACAAACGAACAACGCCTGCAAATTATTGAATTTTATTATGTATCAAAATGCGTACACTGTTAAGAAAGTTCATCGCGCGCTTCTAGTGTTCAGCGACGAAGCTCATTTTTGGCTCAATGGGTACGTTAATAAGCAGAATTGTCGATTTTGGAGTGAAGATCAGCCAGAAGCATTGCAAGAGCTACCAATGCATCCAGAAAAAGTCACAGTTTGGTGCGGTTTATGGCCTGGTGGCATAATTGGACCGTACTTCTTCAAAGATGATGTGAATCGTAACGCAACTGTGAATGGTGAGCGCTACCGTGAGATGATATCCAAATTTGTTTAGGCCCAAAATGCAAGAGATTGACTTGCATGACATGTGGTTTCAACAAGACGGTGCCACATGCCACACAGCACGCTTAACAATGGACTTATTGAGAGGCGAGTTCGGTGAACATTTTATTTCACGTTCGGGACCGGTCAATTGGCCGCCTAGATCGTGCGATTTAACGCCTTTATTTTTTTTTTTTGTGGGGCTATGTTAAAGCACATGTCTATACACACATGCCCGCTTCAATTGACGCATTGGATGACAACATTGAAGCATTTATTCATGAGATACCGGCCGAAATGTTGGAAAGAGTATGCCACAATTGGACTAAGCGGATGGACCATTTGAGGCGCAGTCACAGTCAACATTTGCATGAAATAATCTTCAAACATTAAATTATATGGACCGTACTATCGATTCTGAATTTTATGTGTTTTTTTAAACTTTTCTATAGCTCTTAAAAAATCACCCGATATTATATAGCTACTATGATTTCAATTTACAATTTGATTGTAAAAAAAAATGTTTAATTTTTGTTTTGTTATTGAATTTAAGTGTGTTTTTATCTAAAACAGTTTTTAGCCTTTTTTCCGTAAAATTAGCAATTTTGTTCGCCAAGTTTTGGCAACACTGGTAAGCTTTGTTAAATAAACTTTCTAATTGTGATCTGTATATTGCGCACATGGCTTACATGCAGTCATATAATTTAGTAAATCTACAATAACCATATTATTTTTAAATTTAATCAAAATTAAATTCTCTCTATACACGACTTGTTTGGCAATTGCAATGGGCCCCTTTCGCCATACAAATGCCCACCAAAATATCAAATCTTTTTTTAATAAATCGACTTCCAGGAATTCCCACAAAACATACTGACAATAAACCGTTTGCTCCCCAGCTGGAGAATAGTGGAACATCATCATCATAATCGGCATCAATGTATTGTTTAACTAAAGTGAACTTTAACATTTTTTGTATAAGACAGAAAATATTTGATTTTATTAATAAAAAACGTAAAATTTATGATTTACTAAAACTATTTTAGCAAATTATTTTATCGAAAAACACCTACAATATTTATTTTTTTCAGAATTTGCCATCCCCTTTAGGTGCGTTAAAGGAATTTTGTGTCAATAAATACTTTTAACAATATACATTTTTTGCTGAGCGATAAGATTTTGATAGCATGTAAAGAAAAATTCCTTCGTCGAACAATTCTCAATCTCATTCATACATGACTGAACATTAACTAGACAAGACACAATCAAACCCCTTTTAAAATTTATTTAATACTAGTACGAAGTATCCTTTCAGTCAGTTTCAACATGAGTGATTATCAGTGAATCGCTAAATGTGTTTTAAATTAAATTTTTTAAATAGCATAATCTAATATTTTTTAGTAGCACATCAGGTTTTTTGCTAATAAAATGGTTAATTTATTAAATTTAAACAATAAAAGCATGTCGGGACTGGCAAGCTGAGTCATAAAAGCACAAATTTGAAATCTATATCGGGTACCCAGTTGGTAGTGAGAAAGTTTTTCTGTGTAAGGATTGCGAATTAGACTCCTTCCAGCACCCGTATTCCGTAATTCGCTTAGCTAAAGCTAAATCTCTATCGCTAAAATGCCTTAGAGAATACAAAATTTAAAAATTTGAGTGATGACAACAAAAGCTTAAATTGCGGTGAATTAAATTGTTATGGCATTGCCAAATTCAGCAATGCACGTTACAGTACTGCATTCGTAGCCCAAAATCGCTAAATCAACTTTAAAGATTTTAGCGATAGAGATTAAGCTTTAGCGAATTACAGAATACGGCCACTGAGCCTTTGATTTTTTTAAGCAAATACTTATGCAAACCAGAAATAGTATTATATTCGGCTGGGCTTAATTTTTAGTACCCTTCACCTTACTTAACGCAGATTCTTAGACCACTCATCAACTTGCACACATTAACAAACAGAAAAAAAATGAGCACATATTATCGTACAAATACACATTTTTCTGTTTAAGCGGTAAATAATGTACATATTATGTATGTTATACATTTTATTTAAACAAACAAAAAAAAAAAAAAAACAAGAAATAATGTATTGTGTACAGTATATAAAAACAATTTATGCTAGTGTACCCTATTTGGGATCCATAGGCAATCATGGACCCGCCCATACAAAATTATGTTATGAGTTTTAGATCCATGTTAAAGTTCTGTGTGCCGAATATTATTAGATATCTTCATCTATATGAGATTTTATGATGGGGTTTCTATGGACCTGTGGATAATTATGGACCTACCAGGACAACATTTTCTCCTGACGTAGAAGCTATTTATGTTAATGCCAACATTTATAAGCATTAAAAGCTATTGGAAGTAGTATGGGATCTATGGCTAAATATGTACCGATTCCAATTAAATTTGGTAAGATGATTTTGATTGCAATTAAATAAGTGTTTACCAAATTTAATCGAAATATCAGCATAACAACATGGTTTATGGGCACAAAGATCCTATTCCGGTAAGAAGCTTGTATGCGACTAGGTAATATTATGGACCGATTCGCCCCATTTTCAATAGGCTAAGTTCTTGTGTGAGATGGTATAAAAAACAACAACAATAACTCCAACAACAGGTGATTTTATGACAAAAATTAGAGGCAATCGTGGTTTTCTGCTTATATGTACATTAGGGCGAAACTTTTGCACACTTTTTGCGAATATCAAAAACGGCATAGTATAGTCGTGTAGAACATCATAAGTTATTAATAAAAAATATGATAATTTTTTCGGATTATTAAAAAAGTTCATGCAGGGATCGGGTTGAACTTTGAAAGCAACAATTTTTATCTCACGGAAATTTTAAGAAATATAAACCGGATATTTGATATATTCCTATACGTATCACTTAAATGCTATTATGGAATTTATCCACTGCTTAAGATTTAAAAATTTTCTTACGGTTTACAATTCATCGCGGTTCAAAATTTCATGGAAGGTTTTAGAAATTTGCTTCCCTGCGTGAAGTTTTTTTTCGCAAAACGACGGGAGACTGGTGTTTTCATTACTAAAACATTTTTGGCCACTCCGTGGTACTATGTCAACAATTTGGTTATAGCCCTCTGTTATTTATAGAAACGATTAGGCTTAATTTCAATAGCAGACATTAACGGAGTTTATGTGACAAAAATATGTAAGTCCCCGTAATATCTGCGGTCTTCGGAAAACCCATTTGAACATACACACGGACGTACATCAACTTTACTACTCATAAGGACCAGAGAACTGCAAAATCACAATTTTTCTTGATTTATTCATACGCTAAAATTTACATTCACTCTTTGCTTGCAATGACAAAAATGATTAATTTCGTGCAGTTAAGTCACAAGTTCGCGTAAACAAAAGCCAGTTCAATCAAAACTACTGTTTTCCGTTTTAACTTCGGTGAAGGACATAGCAAACTTTATTTTTATTGCTATCGGCAATTTTCATGAATGTACCCTATTTGGAACTGATGGGCAGTCATGGGCTCACTAAAACAAAGTTATGTTTCGAGGTTATAATTCATATAAGAGTTTTTTGAATCAATCATGATCAAGATACACCATCTATATGAGATTTTTTGTCTTAAATGGATTTAAGGGACGACCGCTAAGTTTTATGTCAATATTGACATAAGCTATTGTGGATGGAAGCCGATTCCGATTCAGAAAGAATTTTATGAACATACTCATTTGATTTATGGACACAAAGAGTATATTTCATTAAGAAGTTTGTATTGGGGTTATACTTAGTACAATTAAAACGTATTAACCAAATTTTATCATAACATCTTAACAACTTCAACTTGTACTTTGTGCCCAAGGTTGACTTGGACAGACAGAAAGAAACTTGAAACTTTTTTGCAAAAAAAAATGAAAATGTAGCACAAAATTATAGACACTTACCCCCATATTCATAAAAAATATTTTTATTTTATTGGAGGTTTATTGAACACATTTTCATAGGAAATTCGTTCAATAAACCTCCAATAAAACAAAAATATTTTTTATGAATATGGGGGTCAAGGCGAATTCATGTAAACGGTGGTGTCGATACTACAACAAGTAACAACACCAAAAACACAACAATGTATTTTGTTGCTGCTTTCGTTGGCCGATATGTCAAAAACACAAGTAACTTTTGACATTCCTCTCTCTAATTTAAAAAAAAAGTAGCACAGCTGTGCTTTCAACGCCACCTGAAAAATGAATTCGCCTTGATGGGGGTAAATTTATAAAAATAGAAACGGAATTTAAAAATTTATTGTATTATAATAGATCAAGTTTTATTTGAAAAATATTTTATTTGGTTTTCGAATTTAAAATTTTTTAATTTGTCACTTATTGTTAAATTTGTTAAAAAATGTTACTATTCGTGCTTAATTCCCAGTTTTTATTCTTGACAAAAACACTTGAAATTTATTGTTGATGGGCTATTCCTATGCATTTCACTGGTTGCTTAGGCCAGATCATCAGAAAACTTCATCCATAAAGATTTTAGACAAACTAAAGATATTAAACCAAATAAAACTGTTAAACGTATAAGAATTATAGCAACAGTTCTACTTGCAATAATATCAAAGCTTGAACAAAACACATCAACAATAAACAACAGTGGGTTTATCTCATTTAACATTCCCATCAACAATAAATTTCAAGTGTTTTTGTCAAGAATAAAAACTGGGAATTAAGCACGAATAGCAAAATCTTTTGAAAATAAAATTTTGTATTCCCAAAAATTTAAATTAATTTTTGATTTGTTAAAAATTTATAAAACAAGGAAAGAAAAAAATAACCCTGAAGAAGGCACTCAAGGAAGTGCCGAAATATTGGTTTTTAAATAAAAGTTAAAAGTTTTTTATAAAAAAAGACCTTAGGCTCGAAAATTTATTAAAATTTGAAATAATAAAGGTCGAATAAAATACATAATTTATAAAAAAAAAAATATTTTATTATAAAAATTAAATTTTAATTTAATTTAAATTTTTATAGTAAAAGACCTCCAGCTTAAAAAAAGCTTTATACATTTTTAAAAATAAAGGTAAAATAAAGCTATTTTTACACCTATTAAATATTTGACGTCATACACGTAACCACCAGTTTTCTTAAAGAATTGTTTGCTTTTGCAAAACATTTGGCTAGAGCAAACATCATTTAACAGTTTCCAAATTACATTTATAATAGATTGAACTTATTAAAAATAAAGCTTCAGTTTAATCAATTTACTGGTCACGCTTTTTTTTTTTTTTTTTTTTGATTCTGTCGTCAAATATTTGTTAGGTCTGAACAAACCTTAAGAAACCAATTTTATTAAAAAATTATTTTTGCAATTTTATTTTACAAAAAGCAAACAAAAAGTTTATTTTCAATTATTTATTTCAATTCTTTTACTTCAATTATAATTTGCTACCATTTTACAAACTTAATTAATTTAGATTTTTGTCCTTTTTGGCGACTTTTTTACTAAATCTCAAACTCAATTGACAGCAAAATTTGACGTTTTATGTTAAAAATAATTGCTAACGAAAACTGATTAGCAATTATTGCACCACAAATTGCCGGCGATAAATATGTAAAAAAGTGCTGTCTGCATTGAAGATAACATAATTTTGACATTTACTGCAACATATTGTTGGCTTAATATGCAAACCTGCTAACTCCCTTTCAGCACATTTTACAGGAGAGACAAACAAACCGCTTTTTTATTTTATATTTGCAGCTGAAGAGGAAAACCAAAAATATGGTTGGTTTTACACACTTCAAGACTCAAATTGAAGAAAAACTACATGTTGGTCGACGAGGCGTATCTTTCTCATCCAAACGGCATCAAAATCGCAATTTACTTAAAAAGTGGATTTAGCTGGTTTGCATATTAAGCCGACGATATGTCGCAAAATTTATCTTTGATAGAAACCGCCCGTGTGGGAAATCTAGTCAAAAATAATTACACTCATAAGAAAAATCAATCCATCCGTACGAATTTTCTTAAATCAAGTACAGAAAGATTGAATCAAGTACGGATTTTCCATCGCGAAGTAATAAAAATGAAATAATCCGAAAATGAGATTGATTTAAGTAAAACTAAGTTTGAACCAACCCCAAAATGCGTTTGATTCAAATATTATAAAGTTGATTCAATCCCGAATTCGTACTCCAAATAAACCAAAAGTGGAATTAGAAGAAGAATTTTATTATGATTGATTTATTTACCCATTTTACACCATACAGAATTTCAATTATAAGCTTAATAAAAACTCTTGATTTCAATTTTACTTTTTAAACATGAAAATAAAGTGTTTTTTAACTTCTTGCGTGGTGTTATTGTAGTGTCTAGAGCAAACTTTGATAAGTTATATGAGATTAGAGCGCTCACTTTGTAATTTTACTTTTAGAGTGGGACTCCCAATGAATAGTTCAAACTTTTTTTACTTAGTTTAAGAATTACTTTAACCCTTTCCCAGTCCTGTGCATCACATATGATGCACAGCAAGTTGCTTTCATACGCTTGTGCATGACATGTGATTCACAAATGGCATTTTTTCAAGGTTTTTACTTTAATGGATGTGAGAGAAATAATGAATTTAATAAACTAAACGTGTGAAGATGGCATTATTTTATATTGTGTCAAGTCCCCACATGCCTGACTTTTCTACTTTAGAAGTTATATGGAAATAAAGAGGACGTTTTTTAAAACCGAAAAAATAGTAAATCCACTTTTATTTTTTAAAAACTACCACTAGAAGTCTTCCGTCATTCAATAAATCCTCGACTACTGAAGCAACAACGGTTATGGAATTTTTTCAGATGATCCCTTACCACAATATATCGAGAAATTCCAAACATAGCCATTCATCTCGCACAGTTTAAATATTTTAATGACATATTTATGAGCTTTTCCAGGATTATATTGTTTGAATAGGAGTCTTCACAGAAAAAAATAAAAATTGACATCAATTAAAAAATTTGTGATACTAATTAAAAAATTAATTAAATTTGCACCAGTAAACAAATTAATAGTAGCAATTAAACGTGTTAATATTATTAATTAAACGTTTAATTCACTTGATTAAATTTTTAATTAAAACTGATTTTATTTTTGATTAATGCTTTAATTGGTGAACAATTTTGGAGAATTTTTTCTGTGTTGCTTTGCGTGAAATCATTGTTATTGGTTTTTTTTTTTAGTAAATTATGTAAATCATATGTGATGCACAGAACGTCTGGTTAAAAACTATGATAAAAAAATTTCTGTGCATCACATATGATTTACACTTTTTTTAAAGAAAAACGGTTTCTACATTACTTTAATTACATAATATAATTAAAGAAACAACAAGCAGTGCATAAAACCCGTTTTAAACAAAATTAAAACTTTGGACGTACGGCATAAATTTTTTTTTTGTATGGGGACAGGCAAAGGGTTAAGAAATTGATTTTCGAAAGTAATTCCGTAATTTTGAGAACGACTTGCACATAAAGTAAGTAAAAAACTTAATTATCCTGAGTGTTTTTCTTTCTGTGTAGACTTGGCTCGAAATCTCGTAAGTACTAGATTTCATTGTAGTGTAGGCTCATAGCTTTTTCTAAAATAATTTTTGAAAACAAAAAATATAACATTATTTTTGCTTTAAAAAACTTGTCGGCACTATTTTCAAAATATCTCCGAAATTGTTAAACATATGAGGCTTAAAGGGAGTTCCAAATCATTTGCTGGTAATTGTTTTAAAATCGGTCAAATCGTTGGGAAGTTAAGCTGAAATGAATTAGCATAACCGCCTTATTTTGGACGAAATATTGGCCTGGCCCAGATAAAAAACTAGACGTGATCGAACGAATCTGTGAACAGATTTGGATTCAGCAGGCGTAAATAAATTAAAATCAGGTTTTTATACTATTTATAAAATATTATGTGAAATATTAAATAAATTGAACAAAATACGTGAAAAGATCATAATTTCGTGTACTTAGTTTGATTTTTTTTTTTTAAGAATATCTCCTTTTGATGGTACTTTTATGAAGATATCTCCATTTTTTGACAATATCCAACGGTAACACTGGTTACGTTTTAAGATGTGGATCCGATGTTTGATCAACTTTCTCATTTTTCGACGCCTAACAACTAGTAATGAACTTTTCATCAAGGGCAAATCATTGTATGTGTCTTTTGGGTTGTGTACAATTGGTGAAGGGGAAAAATGAAAACAACAATTTTCCATCTTTTAAAATAAAAAATAAACAACAACAACCACGAAAAAATTGCCACACTGCATTTCTCCCACCAAAAACCTGTAAAATATTGTTGGGCACCAATGTTCTAGAACCAATACATTTATTTGTTACACATATCAGCACAAACGCATATTAGCCTCTCCAATGTTGTGGGGTGGGTATACAAAGTACATAAATACATACGATTTAAAGTATTGAAATAATCTGCTAAATTTTTACTACGAAGAAAAAACTAACTTTGGTAATGATGCAAGTCTATCACTAAACAATATTAATCTTCAAAATGAAGTTTCTTATTACATGTTGTACATTTTAATACACATACATACGTATTCTAGCAGCTGCTGAATTAGAAGCTTTAATTTGCCTTGTATTAAAAAATAGAGAGACAGAGAGAGGAAGAGTAAATCCCACTTCAACCAATAATTCCATAAAAATCCTTAAATTTGCAGCTCTTTGAACTCATCTATAAATACTTGTATGTTTGTGAGCATATCGCTGTTCTTGTATAAAAAATTACCACCTTCTTTAGTACGAGGGTTGTTTCAGACACATTTTTAACAATAGATATTGCAAATAAGGCTTGCCAATATTTGTGTAATATAAAAGCTGCAAAATTTCAACTAAAACTAAAGTTATTGTCAAATAACTGATGAAACGCGCTACGTAATTTGTTGGCTTTTTGTTTTTATGTTAACGTTCGTTCTGCTGCACTTTATTTGTCTGAAGTTTGTTAAGAGGGCAACAGCAAAACAAAGAAAGAGCAGAAACAATCTGTAGAAATAATTCCACATAAAAAATATAGAACATAATTATCAATTGAAAAACAGCTTTAATCCGATTAAAGCTTCTTCAAAATCAATTATTTTACAATCGGAAAACACTTTGCAGCTTATTAAAAACTACTACTGTTATTGCTTTTGTGTTAATAGTTGATGTATTGCTGCTGAAACAAAATCCACTGCTACTGATGTTTCTGAGGATGCTGCTGCTCTGTTGATGTTGATGTTCTGACTGTTGCTATTAGTGCCACTTGTAAAGAAAGTTTTAGCAAAAAAAAAAAAAAAAAAATTAATAACAACTCGTAAAAAACTTGGCTAAAACACTCTTTGCTTTTAATTATTTAACACATGAATAAACAGACACACACACACACCCAATCACACTTTAATACATACAAAATAATATCAATTCAGCCGTATTTGTAGAGCCAGCATACAGTGGGCATAAATAATACATAAGTAATATCAAATTTTTGCATCTTCCGATTAAGTTGAAAATATGGTTACTTAATTTTCATAAAGTAGAAATAACTTTTTTAAAGACACTATGAAATTTTAAGAGTATGTATTTTGCAATCTGTCTTTCTTTACGCACTATGGGTTAAGCCAAAACTCTCAACTTAGCTGTATTTAAAAAATTTTTTAATATTAAATATTAAGAGTGTATTAAAAATAGTTGTTTCAACTATTCAACTACTAAGAAAGTCCTTACGTCATTAAAAAATCTAGTTCATACCGCTTGTTTAAAAATTTTAGCATGAGATTCCATTGCCAAATTTCGTTAAGATCGGTCTTCGTTTTACTATAGGCCCGATATAAAGCCCACTCTCGGAAAACACTCTGGCCTGTTTTTGTTTCATACAACTAGAAATGTCGCTGCCAAATTTTGTGAGGATTGGTCCATATTTTTCCATGGGCCCCATAAAAAGCGAAATTTTGAAATATACTTTAATAATACGAATTGTGATACTGTGAGGTAAGTTTTTATTGATATTGGTTTGTAATTTTTAAATGAAAAGCCCAGTGTTGAAATATTCTATATATAAAAGGTGGTTAAATTTCAAGGGCCGATGTTGATTTTGAATAAAACACAAACTATTTAGGAAATTATTGTAATTTTATTTTATTATGATATATTGGTATTACTCAATTATATACGGAACAAAATAGCGGCCAAATGGGCGCCGCGACCACGGCGGCACACCTCCATCCGATGGTCCAAATTTTCGATGACCCTGAGGCATAATGGAGGTTCTATGCCGTTAATGTGCCGAATTATCTCATCCTTTAGCTCTTGAATTGTTGCTGGCTTATCGACGTACACCTTTTCTTTCAAATAACCCCAAAGAAAAAAGTCCAACGGTGTCAAATCACAAATCTTGGCGGCCAATTGACATCGCCATTACGTGAGATAACACGGCCATTGAATTTGTTGCGCAAAAGAGCCATTGTTTCGTTAGCTGTGTGGCAAGTGGCACCGTCCTGCAGAAACCACATATCGTCCACATCCATATCTTCCAATTCGGGCCATAAAAAGTTCGTTATCAACTCACGATAGCGAACACCATTCACAGTAACTGCCTGACCGGCCTCATTTTGGAAAAAATACGGCCCGATGATGCCGCCAGCCCATAAACCGCACCAAACAGTCACTCTTTGTGGGTGCATTGGTTTTTCGACAATCACTCTTGGATTCTCATTCGCCCAAATGCGGCAATTCTGTTTATTGAAGAATCCACTGAGGTGAAAATGTGCCTCATCACTGAATCACGAAGTGCACGATATGCATTTTGATTTGAACGCCCATTTTCATAATAAGTCTGGATAACTTTAACACGTTGTTGGATTGTGTATCTCTCCATGGTTCAAATTGAGTAAGTCTGAAATAGAGAAATGTCAAATAAAATTCGGAAAAAAACTTGGCGTTTAGGTGTGGTTCACATTCAACATCGGCCCTTAAAATTTAACCACCCTTTATTACTTTTACTGGTTTATAAAATAAACTAAATTTATTATCTTGTGCTTGGTCTTGCAAGACCATGAAAAATATGACAGCTTTTATTGGTGAGGAAGAAAAATTTGTGCAGTAATTTGATTTGTTAATATGTTCCCAAAAGAACTAACTAGGCAATAGTACCAACGTCAATAGTAGATTTTTAATGACACGCACATGTTAAATGTCTATAGTAAATAACATTGTCTGGGGTATAATAATTCACTAGTACTGATGACTGTGTCAATAGTGAATCAGTACAGATTCACTAGTGATATTTCCTGCAGGGTATAGTCTCTCAAGCACGACCATTTGATTCCCTACACCACAGTATTTTAAAAACCGGAAAAAGGGAGTGTACTCTATTTGGGACTCTTGGGCAATCATGGACCCGGAAAAACAAAATTATGTTCTGGGGTTAAGATATATATTACTGTTATTTTGTCGAATATTATTTGTGTAGACATCTATCGATATCGATAAATAAGGTTTGAGAGCTGACAGTGTTTACCTTTATCGACATTTCTGTTCCGTAAGGCTTGGCAAGTCATCATGAATCTTTTAACGCTAGAAAAGAGCTTCCAAAGTGTAAAAAAATAATTTGAAAAAAATAAATCTGTTCGCTAAGTTCATAGATCACTTCGGCCATCGACGAATATCATTTCTGGTTTAATGGCTATTCTTAATTAACTGTAAACATGCTCTTTTAAGCTCCGTTACGGTGAATGGCGAGCGCTATCGTGCTATGCTAACTGAATTTTTGTTTCAAAAAATTAATCAGATAAACTTCAAAGACTTTTGGTTCCAACAAGATAATTGATTTATTGCATAATCAATTTGGTGACAACTTTATTTTTCAGGAGTGGTCCCGTTCACTAGCCCCCTCCATCCACTGGCAAATTTAGGAACTCCTGAAGTATTGGAAGTTAATATTCAAGCCACGGAAATCATATTTAAAAAAATAAATACAATGGAATTATCTACCAGATTGTTATAATTTCATTTGAACTATATTTCTGTCTAATATTGTCATTTTAAGTTCTCATGTAGCTAAAAAAACCTACATCTATTAGAGATTTTAAAGTCTTAAGGTGATTAAAGTGAGGGGGTTTTTATGGAACCTACTTTCAAACTTTGTCGTGATATAGCAGCTATTATAAAATACCGTTGCCAAAATTACATCAATTCTAACTTGTATAAGGAATCTATGCCATTAAAGTTATTTGTAGAAGGGGTATTTGTATGGGAGCTGTGGTAAAATATGAACCGATTCCGGTGAAATTCAGTAAGAGGATTTGAGTTGTAATAAACTATATTTGGTACAAATTTTGCCTTATGGCCACAAAGATTCTACACCGGTCTGAAATTTGCATAGGGGCTTTGTGAAATTATGGATCGATTTGCCACCATTTCCAACAGGCTTGGTCCTTGTGACAACTGAAACGAAGGAAATTTCATCAAATTATCTTCAAGATTGCGACCTTTTTTGCACACACCGTGAATAACGTTGTAAACAGGGACCGACAATAACTTTTATATTGGAATTTTAAAACAAAAAAAGCATATAGAAGCAAATGTCGAAAAACTGATTCAAGTATACCATATTGTTCCTCATGCACTTGTCAATGATAAAATATATTGATTTTTATGATTTTGATTTTTATATTTTCGATCAAACTTAACAGTTATTTTTTAATTTTTATATTTTTGAACAAAAATAACAGTTATATATTGATTTTTATTTCTTCGAGCAAAAATAATAGTTATTATCTAAATAAATGTACGTGATTTATTAATTTAGTTGACTTTAAATTTTCATTTTAGTGTGTAATTATCATTGGAATTCCTTATGCACATTAAAATAAATATAAAAGTCATCTAAATTATTCAAACACGTACATTTATTTAGAGAATAACTTTTATTTTTGCTCGAAAAAATAAAAATAAAAAAATAACTGTTATTTTTGTTCGAAAAAATAAAAATCAAAAAATAACTGTTATTTTTGTCCAAAAAATAAAAATCAAAAAATAACTGTTTGTATCTGACTTTTATGAAAAAAGGAATAACTGTTACGGTCCCTGGTTGTAAAAGCTACTTTTTGCAAAAACTGTATTTGCGGATAACCGTCAACACTACTTACACTGTTTAAACCAGTCTTCGAAAATTAACCGTACATTATATAGCGTTCGGCTCACACACCCAAGAACGATATCTATTTTTTTTAGTGATTGGTAGACGAACTTAACCCTTAATACCGTTCGTAACTAATTTCAAGAAAGAGCCGAGCATTATATATTGTTCTGTTCTTCGTTAAAAAAAAAACAGAACAATTGTAGTGATACTGTAGACAAACATTATATTTTAATGTTTTATAATGTTTTTTTTTTACATTGATAAAGAAATGAGCAAACAACAAATTTTAGCAACAACCACACCACAAACAGCTTGTTTGTGTATTGTGTACATGTTTTGTTTGTGTAAAATTATTTTGCTAGCTTTTTGTTTTTTCGTATGGGTATTTTGTTTTTGTAAAAAATGTTTGGTTTCTTTTACCAGCCAAAAGGGACGAACATTAATTAGCCGAACAGAACACAATGAAGTTTATGGATTTTATCAAAGTATTATTTGAGAAAACAAAATTTTGAATTAATAAGATTTTGTTTGTCGTGCTTAATTCCCAATTTTTATTCTTGATCAAAACACTGACATTTTTGTTGATGGGATTAGCTATTTAATTAAAAAAAACCGAACGGAATTAAATGTTCTAATCTTTTGTTGAGTTTGATAAAAACAGTATTATTTTTGAGTTCGAAAGATGACTAACAGGGAAACGTTATTTTTTTTTAATGATTTTCTACACAAATACTATTAGCGTTTGTGTTTTCCACAAATCTACCGAACCGAACACTAACGAGCGATATTTAGTGATTATGTTCGAACATCAAAACCTCCAAAGGTCTGCACCTTAACGCCTTCAAAACGGCAAACAAGGGTCGGCCAGTTTAAGAACGTTTTAGTTTACCAACAAAATAATAAAAACAAAATGGTTTCAAAAGTTGTTGCCTAAAAATTTTTATTATCATTATTTTTCATAATCTAAAAAAAAAGTTAAAAATAAATAATGCTGTATGCTAAAACAATTTTGTTTGCTCTCCTGAAAAATAATTATTGTGCAACTTAAAAAGTTATTTTTGGCTGTGCTTCAACTTATGATAACGAAGTTATTTACCATGTTCTGTATCATATGTTTTTATACCCTCCACCACAATTAGTTGAGAAGAGGGTATATTAAGTTTGTCATTTCGTGTGAAACTTTTTTATTATTCATCTTAGACCCCATAAAGTATATATATTCTGGGTTCTTGAGTAATTCTAAGTCGATTTAGCAATGTCCGTCTGTCTGTCCGTCTGTTGAAAACACGCTCACTTTCGAACAACTCAAAAGAAATGAACAAACTTGGTGCCAAATTGCTTGTAGTTATCCTAAGCAGTTTGGGATTGAAATCCAGCAAAATTGGTTCAGTAGGACCAGAGCTATGAATCAAAATGTGGAACCACCACCTAAAAAAATTTATAATTTTGTTACAAAATATAACATAAATGCTGGAACAAGACACGGAATGAGATAAGATTTTGCAAAAATTTGTTTTATTTCACTGGAAATCACGCTGTTAAATTTCGTGAAGATCCGTCCATAATTTACCCTAAGCCCCATATAAACAATACTCCCGGAAAACAGTTTAGTACGCCTAAAACCGTAAAAAATAACGCTAGCGTAACAAAATTTGGAGCATCACAGTTTTTTAGGACAAGAAATAATACTGTGAAATTTCGTGACGATCGGCTTATAATTTACCTTAGGCCCTATATAAACCCTACTACCGGAAAACAGTTTAGTACGCCTAAAACCGTAAAAAAATAATGCAATCATAACAAATTTTGGTTCGTCATAGTTTTATAAGACTATAAATGCTACTGTGAAATTTCGTGAAGATCGGTACATAATTTACCCTAGGCCCCATAGAAACCCTACTCCCGGAAAACAGTTTAGTACACATAAAACCATAATTAATAATGCTAGCATTATTTACCCTAGGCCCCATATAAACCAAACTATCGGAAAACAGTATAGTCGCCTAAAACCATAATTAATAACAAATCGTCACAGTTAAAGATAATAATAACATCATACAGATATTACTCCTTAAACATTCGAACTGTCGGTGGAGGGTATCAAAGATTCGGCACAGCCGAATATAGCACTCTAACTTGTTAACAAACTGGAATTGACGGAAGTTTTAGTTTGTTAATAACAAAGCTCGTTATATCCGTAGATATCGGTAGGTCCAAAATTTACCATAGGTCCTGTATATTCCACCTCTCTAAAATCTCTCTCTTTTAGACAAACAAATCTCATTTGGATGTAAGTAGATATCCAGATAATATGCGGCACAAATAACTCTCATATAAATGCCTATGGGTTCCAAATCTTTTACTCTTTTACCTGTATTGTGTCAAAGATTTTAGGACATTAGACTAATCTCTAATCCACTTTATAAATTTTTTACTTTTTTCCCACTGTCCCGTTTATCGTCTTGTTAAGGAAGCATAAAGTCAAAAATTTATTGAATTATTACAGAGCATGAAATAATCAATGCGTAGTTGAGTTTTTAATTGTGCAGATGATGATGATGTATTTCTTTTGTTTATAAAATTTATGTACAATTAAAAATGAATGAAATTCTGTCTGCGTAAAAGAATGTACGTGAATACCTTTATGAATGTATACGTATGAGTGTGTATAGAGAAAAACTGCTAATTAAAGTTTTAATACTCGAATATACATGTGTATGAGTATGTGTGTTTATGGATAAGTTTGCATAAATTAGTTAGGGAATGTAGGTAACAAGTCTTTGCTCTCTTATTTACTTGTGAATAAAAAAAGTATAGCAAATACTCTTAATAAAAGCAGCTGCTACCACTCAATAGAACTTTTGCTACTTGCTTCGCTGCTATTTTCGCTTCGCTTAAATGCCTTGAAACTTGATTATTTTATGAGTTCGTGTCTTAAAGTAAAATGTTTATTGATTTAAATTGTACTTAACATTCAATTTCGTATTAACTGCCAACCCTCCAACAAAGAGGTAAAACAAGAAAATAATTCTGGTAAGAATTATGTCAAAACTCAACATCTCCATCTTTTTATTGGAATTTTGTTGTACTTTTTTTATTTTATAAAACAATCCATACCGGGTGTAAGAGAAAAGATTGAGAAGAAAACAAATAAATTTCAAGAAGTTTGATAAAAGCAAAAACAAAAGTAAATGTTCAATCTACTGGTGGTTGTTTTCAAAATATCCACGGTTGCAGATCCCAACCGCCCACCACTCTACCCACAACCGTCATCATCGACAAGCAAACGTAAAAAATTAATAAATCAGAATCAGACTATTAGACAAAAAACAAAAGTCCTCGCATAGGAATTTTAAAAAAGAAAAATAAAATTATTACTTTTGTGGATATTGTTTAACTTTTACTATCTATCACCAACAAAATCAATTGTGGCAGAAAGTTATAAAAGATAGACAAAAAGAATTTTGAGATGAAAAAATTACAAATATTGCAGCAAGCAATGCAAAGCGTTTAAGTACTTACATATTTATTTTAAAAATATTGATTTTGTACCTTGGTACAGTAAAATTTCAAATTTACTTTAAATGGAGCCGTTTTCTGATTTTAGGTCAATCGAAAAAAATGAGCGTTAAAGTGGGCGGGGCAAAATGTTCTTTGCGTAGAAACCTATGTTGGACCATGGCGATGATTTTAAAGAAAAAATCGTCCAAATCGGTCAAGCCGTTCTCAAGTTATGCGCTTAATAGAAAAAGTGGGCGTAAAAGTAGGCGTGGTTAATTTTTCTTTAGATGAAAATGTAAAATGGATTAATATGAACATTTAAAAGAAACATTTGTCAAATCGATGGCGCCGTTTTCTGATTTTAGGTAATTCGAAAAAAGTGGGCGTAAATGTGGGCGGGGAAAAATTAATTTCCATAAAAACTAATTGATGTTGAGAAAATACAAAGTGATTATAAGAAATCCAAATTGATATTGAGAGAATTTGTATTGATATTAAGAAAGCGAAATTGATATTGAGAAAACCCAATTTAATATAAAAACAAGTAAGAGTGCTATATTCGGCTGTGCCGAATCTTATATACCCTTCACCATTGTGCGAGCAGAATACAGAGCAACTAGACAAAAACTAAATAAAACTGGTAAATATTTTTTTTTTAAATAAGAGACAACCGGTTTTGAAGTTCGCTTTTCATAAGGGCCCAGAATATATGTGCTTTATAGGGTGTAGGATCAATATCGGTGAAGGGTATAAAAAGAGTAATTTTCGGGAATTCAGGGTTCTAATCACTGCATTCGATACTATCGTATCGAATAAACTATTGAATTTTTTTGCATACGATAGACACTGGCGTATCGAATGAAAACTCGATAAATGTAATGTCGAGTTACTCGATGTCGAATGCTATTATTTCAAAGTCAATACATTTCATTCGATATCGAGTTTCAAGATACCAAAATAAATAATTTTGATGAATTTTGCTCGATATCGTATGCGGTGATTAGACCCCAGTATTTCTGTTATAACTCATATCCATAGGACGTATAGCAGCCCTAAAATTTAGGTTTTTATAAAAATGTTGATGTTTTTTAGCCCATTTTTTTAGTATTTTGCTCATAAATTACCCATTGTCTAACCGATTTGATAGTTTTATATACCGACGTGTTGAAGAAGAAATTTACCATTTACTTTAGTTATAAAGCTTGGACTCGGGGAGATCTATGGTTCCCGAAAGTTGGGTATTAAAAAAAAAAATTTAATTTTGGTCATAACTTTTTTGTATTTGAACCGATTTTCCCGAGTTTTTTATAAAATATGTTCTAATTTCCGATATTTTGATATATAAGTCATGTCCATAGGACATATGGCAGCCTTTAAATTTAGGTTTTTATAAAATTTTTAATTTTTTTTGTACGGGAGGTACCACGCCCACTTCTCCAATCCCGCCCACATTTTGTAGGATGGTGTGTATTGGCAACCTAAATGTGTGTACCTAATTTGGAAACTTTGGCTCTTGCCGTTCTCAAGATATACAGAAATAAAAAAAATACAACAACAACAAGGGATTTTTGGAAAAATTTAGAGGTAGTCGTGGTTTTTTGCTCATATCTACGTCATTTTTGGACCGATCTGGCTGAATTTCAATAGCAAGAAATTGTGGACTGTATGTAACATAAATGTAAAACAACCTAGCCGCTATCATGTCTGGATTATCCGGAAAACACATATCAAACGTAAGACGGACAGACGGACATCGTTAAATCAACTTCTCTTCTCATATGGACCCAGAATATATATACTTTATGGGGTCTAAAATCAATATTGTGGAAATTACAAACGTTATGACAAACTTATATATACCCTTTTACACCTGTGGTGAAGGGTATAAAAAAAACATAATTGGTAATGAGATATAAATACAAAGTTTTATTAATATTAGGCAAAGAAAATTATGAGTTTAAAAACAAGTACTGGAAAATATTTTAAGATCAAGTATATGAACATAATGTATAGAAAGTTATTCAACAAACAGGCATATTCTCCAATTCTATTGCCCTTTGGTCAAATGTTGTAGAATGTTTTACTGTTCTTGCAGAGTCAACTGTGGTTACAAAAGACTTAGCTTCGTCGAAAATACCTTGTAAATAAAGAAGACATTGTTCGCAAGCACCATGAGGACACACTTTTGGTGTACTTAGGTGGGTTCTTGTGCGTGTTTTTATTTTGGACCATATAAATTCAATTGGGGGGTGCTTTAATACTATGGTAGATAAGGCCATGATGACTTTATCTCTCATTCAATAGAGAGCCTTTTTTGTTTTTTTTTCATTTGAATGGGAGATAAAGCCATCATGGCCTTAGCTCACATTAGCAATATTAGAAAATGGCTTTATCTCTCATTTCAGTTCCGGAGACACTAAAGTTAAGTATTGAAATCTGGCTTGCGGCCGTGCTTAGGGGTTTTTTCGGCAGGGGGCTTCGCTGAATAAAGTTTTCCTGCGTGCGGCACAAGAATAAAAAAATGTTTCTCTTTGAATGAAATAATTTTAATATTACAATAAAAAAAACTCTCAATGTTAATTTGTTTTATATACATTTCAATTTATATTTACTGAATATTAATTTGTATTTTCTAAATATTAATATGAATTTTCTCAATTTCAACTTAAAAAAATTTCGTAATGATGGGTCTATAATTTTTTATAGCTCAAGTTTAAGACCTCCTCCTGGATATAACTTTAATACGCCCAAGCGGATCATTATTTTTTTTATTGATATTAGGTCCAATAAAGTTTCATTTGACTAGGTATAGAACTATAAGTCTCTGAGATGATCCGCACATAATTTAGTTGAAATATTCCTACTCATGGTGGGGGTATCACAGATTCAGAAGCAGAATCTGGTACTTGAACTTGCGTATACTAACTTGTGTATAAATCTTATTTTCACCATCGTGAAACCTTAAAACTATATTCGTGCTAAGGTCCTTGCTGCTCCTCGGGGCAGTAAGACCTTTTGGTCCTTCGTTAAAAGAGTAAGGGACAGTGCTAGTTCTTCTATCCCAGCGCTTTTAAAGGACGACCAAATATTTACTGACCCGATTGATAAAGCTAACCTCTTGGCTGAACTGTTTGCAAGTAATTCGTTCTTGCCGGAAAGCAATCAATCACTGCCCGTTGTCGAAAGAGTATCATGTACTATGCCCAAGATATTTTTCCGATCACGCGCAGTCAAAAGGGTTCTTTCGGATCTTAACGTAAACAAGTCACCGGGGCCGGATGGCATATCAGCACTGGTATTGAAACAGTGCTGTTCGACGTTAGCTCGTCCATTAGCCAACCTTTTCAGCTCTTCGTACCGTGCGGGAATCTTTCCCTCTTGCTGGAAGGTGGCCAATGTTCAGCCAATCCCCAAGAAGGGTGAGGCTACTAACCCTGATAATTACCGCCCAATCGCAATTTGCTCTTCGCTCTCGAAGGTGATGGAGAGCATGGTTAATTACCATCTTGTGAAGTATCTGGAGACAAATTCACTTCTCAGTGACAGACAGTATGGTTTTCGTGGTAGCCGATCTACAGGAGACCTGTTAGCGTTTCTTTCAGAACGTTGGAGTCGGTCCATTCACCGCTTTGGTGAATGCAAAGTGGTTGCTCTGGATATTTCCAAGGCGTTTGATCGGGTGTGGCATGGTGCGCTTGTGTCAAAGCTTATTGCTTTTGGTGTCGGTAATGATTTCTCTCGATTTATATCGAGTTTCCTCAGTGATCGCACTATACGTGTTGTTATAGATGGGATTGCATCAAACGAGTTCCAGGTAAATTCAGGGGGACCGCAAGGTTCTGTCCTTTCTCCTACGCTATTTCTTATATTTCTTAATGACCTTCTTGGTCATACTTCAAATCCTATCTACTCTTTTGCAGATGACAGCTACATTTGTCATTCATATTCCTTCGATCATAGGCCAAGCCTTGTTGAGATTGGGGGCAAAAGGCAAAATATGAATGACACTCTTAATCAGGACCTAGCTGCAATCTCTGAGTGGGGTCAAGCGAATAGGGTCGAATTTAATGCACGCAAGACGCAATGTTGTATGTTGACCCACAGACGGGCCGTGGGACCAACTATGTCATCTGTATTAATGGGTGGCATTGATATTAAGGAATCGGATACTCTTGATGTTCTGGGCATGAGAATACAGTGCGATGTCCGCTGGAATAAACACGTTTTCAAAGTGTCGAAAGAGGCATTCAAGTGTTTAGGTTTTTTAAAACGGTGCAAGAATTACTTCACTTCCTCCGATCTCCTTACTATCTATACCACCTATATCCGACCGAAGATGGAATACAACTCCCATATATGGGCAGGGGCTTCAAAGTCTATTTTGAACCTTCTGGACCGTGTACAAAGGAGGGCGGTGAAGCTCATCAATGACAGTAGGGTATCCAACTCTATTGACTCATTGGGGCATCGTCGGAATGTGGGTTGTGTGACACTTTTCTAACGATATTACCATGGGAGGTGTTCCACTGAGATAAGTGAACTTATTCCACCCGCCCGAGTATTTCTTCGTAATACTCGCTCATCCAGTGGATCACATCCGTTTGTAGTCGATTGTCCTGTGTTTCGCACAACGCATTATAGAGAAAATTCGTTTTTCAGTCGAACTATCCGTATGTGGAATAAACTTCCCGCAGAGGTCTTTCCCGGTACTTATAATTTATTAAGATTCAAGTCAAATGTCCACAAACCTTATTTTCCTGATCAACACAATGCACTGCATATATAGGGGGCATCCCCTGAGTGTTGGTTTATCGTTAAAAAAAAAAAAAAAAAAAAAACTGTTTATCGTCAGTTGTATGTAGAGCAAATACTTATTTTGCAATTTTTTGATGTTTAGTCTGTAAAATATTATTTTTGTAAAATCTTTTCAATAACGGAAATATTTTCAATGGAATAAAGAACAAAATTAAAAAAAAAATATTCAAAGAAGCTTCAATAAAATCTTTTATAATTTTATTTTAACAATTTTTGCCAAATATAAATAAAATTCCGTGCGTTTTTTATTAAACAAAATTCCAAATTTCCAAAAATATTTTTAAATATTTTATTAAGAAACTTTGAATTAAACAATCTTCAGATGATGAAAACTTAATGTAAATTGAAAAGGTTATGACTTTCAGGCAGCACGACTTTATGCTTGTCATACATTTCTAAAGCATTTAAGCAACATTTCTGATCCATTTGTTATCATTTGATTGATTAGTTCTTTAATACTTTACGATCTGTTACACACTTACAAATTAAACGATTACAAATGCAAGTTTTTTAATTTAACTGCTTTTTATTTCAATTGAACATTTTACTTTACGATGAAACAAACCCACATTTAAAAAGTTTTTTGATCCCATTAATCCCGAAGGGGACTTTACTCTGATAATCCCTTTCATTTAATTAGAGCACACGCCATGGCGATGTGGAAAATGCTACGAACATAAATTTTCAAGTATTTGTAATTGTTGAAAGAACCCAGTCAGCATGTGGAAGATTGTTTTAGCAAAAACTATGAAAATGATTCTTTTAAGACTACCATACATGATCAAAAATCGATTAATCAGTTGTGCGCTTAAAACAAGTCTCGGAAATGATTCCTACAAATGCTTAAGGAATGGCTAGTTGAAAAATAAAAAGAAAATTTACAGAATGTACGCAATCATAAAACGGAAATGAAAATGAGAGAAACACGAGTCATAAATCACTTCTTCAGAAGAGTCGCGGGTGGAGTACCATTTTCTACCGAAACAAGAGTCGTTTTCGTCTCAGAAACGAGCGCGTAAATGATTATTTAAAAGTCAAAAAAGACTCGAACTCGGTCAAAAATGCCAGCTGGATAAATTGTAAAACCAATTGTGAATATACATATGTATGCATTTGATTGATCCAATGCCGCTACAAGCATTTGCTACCGCATACTTATGATATTGATATGTTTTTCATAATTTGAAAAGAGCATAATTGGTTAAAGTAAATAAAAATAAGAATAGGCTACTATGATACAAGCTCATGGGTAAATACAGCCGATACCCGTATCGCAATACTTCTTTCCAGGCTAAAATCAGGGCTCTAATGGATAAAGGCGATTAATGTCATAGCTCCGATACGTATTGTTACGGATAATCAGATATCAGGATAATCAAAACTCTGGAGAGCGATAATGTTAAATCACGAACCGTAATAAGGTGCGAGAAAAAAAGAAATTTCTATTCTGATTGTGTAAGTTTGCTGATACATAATACGGGTAACAGTGGAAAGCAAAAGGCGGATAGGCTGTCCAAAAGGGGGATATACCTGAACACTACCAATATAAAGAACGCTAAAGTGTTTAAATATGCAGTTCAAATGTGAACTCAAAGAAGGGCGATTGAGAAACATGTTAAAAGCTAGCAGGAAACTTCTTTCGACAGGATAACGAACAGAAAAAGGACAAAGGGGACTGTCGAATAGGATTTATGGTCAATTCATAAACCGTATAACGACACAAACACTTCACAATTAAAATTTAAACGAAATTTGCAATTTATCAAAGTTTTTCTTGGGATTTAAAAATTAATTATCAAGGTTTCGTTATAATGTGCTAAATTCCCATTTCATACTATTGATAAACTGAAGTTTATAGCTGATGGGATAAGCTATTCATATGCGCATTTTACTGGTTGCTTAGGCCAGATCGTCAGGAAACTTCAACCAAAGATTTTAGAAAAACTAAAGATATTAAACCAAATAAAACTGTTAAGCGAATAAGAATTATAAGCCCCAGTTTTACTTGTAACAATATCAAAGCTTTACCAAAAACAACAACGATAAATAGTGAGTTTATCTTTTCTTACAATCCCGACCACAATTGGTTAATTTTTTGTCAACTCTAAATGTAGCAACCCCATTCCCATTTTGTTGACAGTTTAGCATTTACTGTTTTTCTTCTATATTACTAGGGCAACCAAAAAAACCCTTTTAAAGCAGTTTTAGGCTCTTAAAAACATGAAAATAAGCTGTTAAAATTAAAAAAAGCAATTTAAATTTATTGTTTATTTTCCACTTTATTCGTTTAGCACGTTGTTACAGTAAATTATAAATTGATGCGATAAATTTTCGAAAATAAAACTCTGTCTATTTGGAGTCAGCTAGTTCTTTCTACGTCTACAGATCCCTTAATCATATGTAAAGTTGAGTATTTGCTCTAAGGTATATTTTATGCGATTGGACTCACCATTCCGCTTGCTTTCCTAAATATCCCCAATATCTTTTAGTACCGAAACTCGTAAATTTTTCAATAAATCTGATTTAATTTTTTTTATTAACTTTACCTCCTGCAATACCGGACATTTTTCTTACGGTGTACATAACTTTATTCACTTTGGAAACCACTGAAAGATTTTTTGTTTCCAATTTTGTTACAACTTCGTGTTAAACCAAAATATTTACAGAAATGAACCATATGTAGTTCGGCAAATCACTTTCATTCCAATATATACAGAGAAATTCTTAATAGTTAAAACTATAGTGAAAAAGGCAAAAAAAAAGCTGCTTTACCAAAAACAGAGAGAAGGGAAATAACACTTTGTACAAAAACTATATTTAAAAAGAAATAAGACGTTACAAACTGTGATGGTAAAAAGACGGTTCAGAAAGAGAGAAGACCGTTACACACTATCCCACAAAGCCTTAAGTATTTTTCAAAAATGCTTCCCTGATCGAATTATTCTCTGAACATTATCAAAAAACAATAACAGCTTATCATGACAGGGTTGCATTTTCGTAAATTACTAAAGTTTATGGGATAGTGTATAAAGGCCTTAAGTAACATAAAAATCAAGAAAGAAAGTATTGTAGGGCAAGCCCGACCATATAATACCCAACACCACAGTATTTATTAACAAATTTTCGAGAGTGTATCCCTATATGAATAGGGATCCATCTTTGTTTCAAATTTCATTTAAATCGGTTTGATAGTTTATGATAAGCAAAAATTGCCTTTTAGAAACTAAGCAGCGGAAAGCAGCTTGTATGGGGGCTATATGAAGTTATGGACCGATTCATTAAATTATCTTCAAAAAAGTGACTTGTTCTTTGCGCACATGGTTGCATGGACAGCCAACCAGCCGGACGGGCATCGTTAGATCGGCTCAGAAAGTGATTCTGAGTTGATCGGTATACCTAAGGACCAACATTTTGAGGTGTTACACACATCAGCACAAATGCATAATAACCTCTCCACTCTTGTGGTGTATATATATAATATAGGTTGTTGCGATGCTATTGTACAAGGGAAACATAGAATATTACGATAACGTTGAACTATTTTGTTAACCGGAGTTGTTACAGCAGAAAATTGGTTAATTTTTTAGTATTTATAAATAAAAATTTGCAAATAAAAAAAAATAATAACGATTTTTGCAAAAATTTACTAAATAAGTTTTTTTTTATATGAAAAAATAAAAATTTTTTTTTTAATGGCAAAGTAAGTAAAAAAAGCCGATATTACAAAAATAAGCAAAAAAAGGGCCTAACAGTTTGTGTTTAATCAAAAACATTCTATCTTCTAAACCAAAAAATAGCACATAGAATATGCACTTAAACAATGCAAAATAAAGCAATGATCTAATTCTTTATGCAAAAAAAAAAAACATTAAGCTTTCTAATTGACAATCGGCAGCTAAACTGGTAATAGATAAAATCTGTGCTGTCTCTTGCAAAGTCTGTGTTGATACGGCTCTTGTCTTGTTGACATGATTGCTACTTTATAGGCAAGAGGGACGAGGGGAAAAGAAACGAGGACACAGATGCATGAACTGTCTTTACGTTTTGCTTTTTCATTCGTTGTTTAATTTTGTTATTGTTTTCAATATGAAAAAAGCACATTTCGTCAACATGACATGAATCATTTGAACGCCAATTCATGTTCAAAGAAGAAAAAGGAAGAATCTTGTCAATAAGAAATGAGCCGTATGAACTCAGACAATCTCTCTGTTGCAACGTTTTTTTGTTTATGAAAAATGTGCGTTCTCTTCTTGTTGACGTCTGGAAGTGACCGTAAAGATAAAATACATAAATACATTTGCAATGTTTTTGGTTTTTGTAAAGTGTTATTTTAATCCTCCAGAAGTGCAGAAGAAGCGACGCGAAATCACTTTCACCTTCCAAAAATCTTCAAAATACTAGTTGGGATTGCATTTCCATAAGTATGTGTGCATTTCATTGTGCATATAAAACAAAGTGAGAATTTGAATTTATCTTTCGAAGACATCAAATATGAATGGAGCATTTGTATTTTATACTTCCGTTGAGGCTCCGAAAGACGGAATGTTTAATTGAATTCATGTTTGTGCTTAAAGGAGTAGAATGTGCTTTAAGTAATGAAAATAATATACAATTAGGGTTCCTATAGGAAAATATTTCTAGAAATTGCCGGGAAAACAATTTCTTAAATTCACGAATATTGTATTATTGGAAATTTCACGCACAAATGTTTGGGTTCACACGAAAGTTTTGTGAAGGAACGATGAATAAATCTCAAAAATTCTCAGGATTACATCATAAGCAGGATTGTTATGATTTTTTCTTAAAAAATTGTCAAAAGTTTTAACCAATTTCGTCACGAACATTAAACAAATTCGTCAAATATTTAAATTTTACAAATCAGAGGCAATTTATTGCAAAGGTTTTTTATTGATTGGTTAAAACATATAAATTTTTAGCAAGAAATTTTATTAATTTTATTTTATTTTTATTATATTTATTTTTATTAATAACAAGTGGTACTGTTGCGTTTTATTCTATTTATTTCAGCAAGTGGGCTGAGTTAAAATATATTTATCATTTGAAAAGAAATACATAAGAAAAAATATATTTTCATAAAAATAAAACAAGAATTTATTTATTTCATTTATCCATATTCACAAAAACCTTAAATAATAATTTGTAATAATTTTTGTATTTCGAAAAAATTATTGTTACGTTTTGGACAGTTCCCACAACAATTGTTAATATTTCTTGTTCGTTATTTATTGATGCCAGAAAATCGTCAGAATACTATGACTTTTAGTAAAAACATCGTCAATCGTCATTTTACTGCATTTTCTCAAAAGAAAAAATCGACAAAATTACGAAAAATCGTCACAGGGTTGTTAGCCTGATCATAAGCCACATTGATATTTTAAACGGCGCTTTCTGCTTTGTTGCTGTTGCACAACATAAGGTATGCGCATATATTCCTTTTAAAGGAGTTTTAAAAGGATGCACAGTATAAGTTTATGAAAGTACTATTTTTAATATTTTTTTAATCTTTTTTTTAACGATAAGCACAAACAAATTTTTGTGGCACATGATGTAATTACCATAAGCCCTTCAATTATATAAGATAAAATAATTTTGGGACAAGGAAAAATTTACCGACCTGTGTTGGGCTCCATTATTTAAAGAAAGGTGCCAAAAGAAAGCCACTGAGTTTTTTGTATAATCATTTATTATTGTACCTACACAATCATCATAAATTATAATTGATCTAATCCATCTTTTATACTTTTTTACAATATTTTTGGTCCAGGAATTGAAGAAAGATGCTTGGGAATTTAGGAACCCTTTATACAACTCATTAGTTCTAGTTTGTATTCTTGTGCTGCCAAACAAACAATTATGTATATGAACGGGTATTAAACAATTGATAACAGAAGTGTTGCCAACAATTCCCTTTTTTTCTTTATTGTAATCTTTCCATGGAGTTGCCGTCTAGGGCTGATAAAGTACACAAAGAAAAATTAATTTTTGTTTGTTGTTCTGTAATTTATTTTAATCGCATATAAATTCGGAATACTCTGGAAAAGTTCTGTTAAAGTGGAACATTTTAGGGAGGCAAGATATGGTAACATTTTTTGTAAATAAATTTCTTATTTTTAACCCTGAATACCAATTACACAAGCATAAAATAATGTAAAATAGTTAAATATTTATACATATTTGGATAAAATTCTTTGCAATTGTGTCACATATAACTATTTGATAATTGATTTTAGCACATTTTAAAACCCACTTCAAAAATTTAGGAAAACATTGTACAAATTAAATACCAACATTTTTAAGGAAAAGTCGATAATTGGTCTCATCTCACATATAAAGCTCATGTTTAAGAAAGACTTGAACGCGTATAAAAATGTAGTTAATAATGTTAGATTGTTACAAAATTTTATATGATAACTAGCTTAACACGGTGCGCTTCGCTACACTGCTTTAACCACTTCTTCAGTTGAGAAGTCCCGCTTTATTTTTATTTTCAAAAGTGTAGTATACCATAGGAGTGACTTCTACTAAGTTTGAAATTTCTTACTATAACAGGTCTTAAGATAGGCGATATTAAACATTGGCGTCCTATGGTGGGTACCACTTCCCCCGCTGCTATTTTATTTGAATTTTTAGGCTCACAATATCCTCCTACCAAAAGTTCAACAAAATGCGTGCATCGGCTCTTAATTTTATTTCTATCTATGAGGGGTACTGCTCCTCCTCTGTCAATCCCGCCCATTTTTATATTGATATATATAGTTTACCATAATAGTATCTTTAACCACGTTTGAAGACTCTCTCTTTAATAGTTCTTCAGCTGAGCGATATTTAATATATGCATCCTATGGGAGGTATTTCCACCCCTGCGCATGCCCGCTTTATTTTTATTTTTAAAAGTGTAGTATACCATAAGTGTGACTTCTACAAAGTTTGAACATTCTAACTATAACAGTTTTTAAGATATCCGATATTAAACATTGGCGTCCTATGGGGGGTAACACTTCCCCTGCTGCTATTTTGTTTCAATTTTTGAGCTCGGAAGATCCTACTACCAAAAGTTCAACAAATTGGTTGCAGCGGCTCTTATTAATATTGCTATCTACGAGGGGTACTGCTCCTCTTCTGGCTACCCCGCCCATTTCTATATTGAAATTTATAGTTTACCATAATAGTAGCTTTAACCACGTTTGAAGACTATCCCTTTAATAGTTCTTCAGTTGAGCGATATTTATTATATGGATCCTATGGGAGGTATTTCCCCTCTTGAGCTTACCCGCTTTATTACTGTTTTCAAAAGTGTAGTATACCATAAGAGTGACTTCTGCAAATTTTGAACATTCTCACTATAACAGTTCTTAAGATATGCGATATTAAACATTGGCGTCCTATGGTGGGTAACACTTCCCCCGCTGCTACTTTATTTCAATTTTGGGGCTCAGAAGATCCCACTACCAAAAGTGGGCTCTTAATAATATTTCTATCTATGAGGGGTACTGCTCCTCCTCTGTCCACCCCGCCCATTACTATATTGAAATTTAAAGTTTGCTATAATAGTAGCTTTAACAACGTTTGAAGACCTTCCCTGTAATAGTTCTTCCGTTGAGCGATATTTAATATATGCATCCTATGAGAGGTATTTCCCCCCTGCGCCTACCCGCTTTATTTTTATTTTCAATAGTGTAGTATACCATAAGAGTGACTTCTACAAAGTTTGAACATTCTTACTAAACAGTTCTTAAGATATGCGATATTAACCATTGGAGTCCTATGGTGGGTACCACTTCCCCCGCTGCTATTTTATTTCAATTTTGGGGCTCTGAAGATCCTACTACCAAAAGTTCAACAAAATGCGTGCAGCGGCTCTTAATTATATTTCTATCTATGAGGGGTACTGCTCCTCCCCTGTCAATCCCGCCCATTTTTATATTGAAATTTATATTTTACTATAATAGTACCTTTAACCACGTTTGAAGACTGTCCCTTTAATATAGGCCTGCCATACGTCCTGGTTTTCCAGGATTGTCCTGGTTTTAGACTACTTGTCATGGTGTCCTGGTCCAATATTAAATTGTCCTGGTTTTATGTACAGCCCATACACGTTTCAATTCAATTGTCAACTGAGTTTGTTGTTGATAAAATCAAAGCGTGTATGGCTTTGTCAATTGATTAGTTTGACAGTTGTCCAATTCGACAACAGAAAAATCAAAAGATTTTGATTTGTTTCAAGTTGAGTACTTAGTCTGCTCAATGGACTAAAGAAAGAAACTCATTAAAGACTGAAACACTAGAGAGTATTATTCAATGTAAGTTTTAATATAAAATGGCATGCTGCCTGTTTTATAACTATATCAAAGACCGAAATGAAGTTCTAGAAAAAGTGCAATGTTCTGAAAATTATTTTAGTTTAGAACATTTGAAGCTCAACTTTTTATTCTTTTTCATCATTTTTATGTACTGAAGTACACGTTAATTGTTATACCCACACCACAATAGTGGAAAGGGTATTATGCATTTGTGCTGATAAGTGTAACGCCTTAAAATAGTGGTCCTAGACCCACCTTAAATTATACCGATCTACTCAGAATCACTTTCTGAGTCGAACTAACGATGTCCGTCCGGCTGGCTGGCAGGCTGGCTGGCTTGCTGTCCATGTAACCTTGTGCGCAAAGTACAGGTCGCAAATTTGGAGATAATTTGATAAAATTTGGGTCATAGGTTTTTATTGGCACAAGGACCAAGCCTATTGAAAATGGGCCGAATCGTAGGACCACGAGGGAAGATAGGGAGAAATTTCTTCCTCTCAGAAACTATCAAACCGATTTTAATGACATTTAAAATATAGATAGAACAATATCTATATGGACACAAAATGTATACATTTTTAAAAAAATCAGACCACGAGGGGAGATAGGGGCAATTTCTGCCTCTAAAACCGATTTTAATGAAATTGAAAATATAGATAGATCCATACCTATAGGGACACATTAGCTATACAGTTTTTAAAAAATAGGACCACAAGGGGAGGCAGGGGGCGATTTCTGCCTCTCACAAACTTTCAAACCGATTTTTATGAAGTTTATAAACATAGATAAAGCCATATTAACATGGACACATAAACCTGATGTGTTTTTAAATACTGTGGTGTAGGGTATCATATGTTCGGGCTTGACCGACTATACTTTCTTACTTGTTTTTATATATATTGTTGGATTTAAAAATAAAAATTCTTAAATTTTCAGGAGAGCCAAAAAACTGTTTATGTAAAAATGGTGTTAATATATAAAAAAAAATTAGTTCCCTTATGAAAAAAGTCCATTTTGAAGAAAGTTTTGCTATGCCTTTTTCAATTTTGTAAGTAGCTAGAGATGTGAAATGAGAATTAATTTATGAAAAGAGTCATTTTGAGTTGTAACCCTTTAGTATTTAAAGTGCGATATACTACATACATATGTATTAAAAAAAACTTTTCTGTTGGTGTAATTTTTATATCCATTTTTTTCCATGTGTCCTGGTTGATAGGTTCAAACTTCTGGCAGCCCTACTTTAATAGTTCTTCAGTTGAGCGATATTTAATATATGCATCCTATGGGAGGTATTTCCCCACCCACCATCCCTCCCCGCCGTGCCTACCGCTTTATTTTTATTCTCAATAGAGTAGTATACCATAAGAGTGACTTCTACAAAGTTTGAACATTCTCACTATAACAGTTCTTAAGATATGCTATATTAAACATTGGTGTCTATGAGGGAACCACTTCCCCCGCTTCTATTTTATTTAAATTTTGGGGCTTAGAAGATCCTACTTCCAAAAGTTCAACAAAATGCGTGCAGCGGCTCTTAAGATATGCGATATTTAATATTGGCATCCAGTGGGGGGTACCAATTCCCCTGCCCCTATCGAAAAAATAAGTAGCCTATTTAATTTTTAGGGCTCACATGATGTAACTGTAAAAATTTCAGGAAAATAGGTTCAATAGTTTAGGAGTCTATAAGCCAACAAACAAACAGACAAACAAACATACAAACATTTTTCATTTTATATATATAGATAAAAATGACGATATATTTCTAGTATGGGAGCCCCCTTAAGGAATGGAGGTAGCGGGTAGGTATGTTAGAAATAAATGATTGATATGAAAAATAAAGTGCGGCTGGTAATACATTTTACCTACTAGGGGCATCCTAGGCGCTGCAGGGGCCAAATTTAAGAATTTGATAAAACCGCCACATTTGTATGGTGGAAATTCTTAAATTTGGCTTCTGCAGTGCCAATGATACCCCTAGATGGGTAAAAGTATCACCAACCCCACTTTATTTTTGATCTCAATAATTTATTTCTAACATACCTACCTGCTATCTCCATTCTTTAAGGGGGCTCCCATACAAAATGTTCAATGCAGACTAGAAATATATTGAAGAAAATGTCCCATAAATGTTCAGGAGTCGTCCCTAGGTGGATAAAATATATGACCGACCCCCATCAGTTTTTTGTTCTTAACATTCTCTTAAACCATACTGGCCCCTTATCTCCACTTTTTATTGTTTTGTATGAAATTATTTAAATTAAATCAAAAGTTGCTAAAAGATTTTAACCATTTATTGCTTGTTTTGTTAGCAGTTTTTCTATGTCTGCAAAAAATTAGAAGCAGAGCTGCATATTTTATGAGTTTTTAAAAAACAAAAGTTTCGAAATTTTGATGAAAAAATTAATTTTTTATTTCACGAACATATATTGGGCAACCTCCTCCATTTTCGAAATAACGGTATCTTCCGAAAGCCAGAGTCACACTAAAAAAAACGGCGGGCACCAATGGATTCAGCGTACTCGAATTATGTTAATACACCATGTGCCCAGCTTGTCTGTTTTCAACTATCATAGTGTTATCTTTCCGAATCATTAAATTTGCGTTAAAATGACATCGATTTGTGTTTGCATATTGTTGCATATTTTGGTGAAAGATCATATTTAGGTTTTTAATGCATATTTTGTCATTTCTGAGGTATTTTTTTTTATTTCCATATCATAAAAAAAGTTCTTAAAAAAATTTTTTAAAACACAAAAAAAACTATCAATCAAAGCAATTTTTGGGAATACAAAATTTTTAATTTACAAGATTTTGATTGTTGTGCTTAATTCCCATTTTTTATTCTTGATAAAACGTAATGACAAAAATTAAAAAGTGCAATACCTAGCCCATAGTTTGACCTTGAATGGTTTTTCGGCTCTCCTGAAAAATTTGTTTTAAGACACACGCGGTTGCCCATGAAAACTACAGAAATATTGTAGCACTTTCATAAAATATAACGAAATCTCTGTGTTGTTGGATTTTACAAAAAACTACGATATTTAGCATTTGCACTATTAAATCACTTATACTGAATGAACGCCGCTAATATTTTAGTTTGTTTAAGTTCTTTAAAATTATTTTTTTATGGGAATTTATTTTAAATTGTTTAACCGCTCACATATAAAATAAACGACACAATTGATTCAAAATTATTTTACAAATGGCGCTAACATTATATTATTAGAGTAAAAATAGTTTGTTTGCATCTTAAACATAATATGACTAATGTATAGAAAGTTATCATGTTATGGCTAATATATATCATGATATGGTTGTGAGTAATATAAAATGTTTTGAAAGTTATCATAATTAAGTTTTTAGAAAAATAATTATTTTTCGGTCAACAATACTCAAATTTATAATTGCGATAAACATTGATATGTTTACAGAAACTATAATATTGTTGATATTAAATAAAAATAACAATTATTTGTGTACGACAACAATATATTGTTATATTAAACATAGTGCTGTTTTCGTAACCATGCCCAACCATATTTTTTCTCTGCGTGTGGTTAATAGGTTATTAAATTCGTTTTCCGTAATGTTAAAATTGAATAAAAATATAGTTATTTTACGAATAATTTTATTGTTGAATATTTACATATGTTTGTTATTCAAAAAACAAACTACCAAAAAAATAATGTTTTCTGTATTTATTTTGTTATGTAGTTTGAATTTTGTCGGTTAAAATATAGTTTTTAAAAGTAAAAATTATTAAATTTTAAAAAAATTTTAAATTAATGTAAAAATCACTAATTTAAACCATCATAAGAGCATTCTGGAATGAACAATCCCTACCCGACTAAATCACCTCCGGCGCAATTATTAATCTTCCCAAAAAAGGCGATTTAACCGCCAGAAAGAATTGGAAAGGTATAACTTTGTTGAGCATGGTCAACAAAGTTATTGCTAATATAATAAACAAAAGGCTGTCAAACGCAATTCCTCTCAGAAGGGAACAAGCTGGCTTCCGCTCCAACAAATCTTGCGTCGATCAGGTCAATAGTCTTAGAATTATTGTGGAGCAGTCCGTTTTGAGTGGAGATCGCCTCTCTATCTCGTATTTGTTGACTTCGAAAAAGTTTTTGATACTCTCAGTCACACGGCCATATGGAGCGCACTGGCATGCATGGGTGTCCCGACTTAAATAATGAACTTAATAAAGACACTGTACAGCAATTCAACATGCCGCGTATTGCATGAGAAACAACTAAGCAAGAACATCAGAATAAAAACTGGAGTTCGCCAAGGCTGTGTGTTATCACCACTCCTCATTAACTGTGTCCTAGATGTAGTGATGCAAAAGCCAACAAGTCATAGAAGAGGGATAACATGGGGCTTGCAAGACAGATTAGAAGACCTGGACTATGCAGATGATATATGCTTATTAAGTCATTCGTTTTCCGATATGCAATCAAAGCTAAATCTAGTTAGCGAAACATCAAAGCTAGTTGGATTGAAGATAAACATCCCCAAAACAAAAACACTTAGGATAAATGCTAACGCAACGCGGAAATTCCTAATATACGGCAAGGAAATTGATTATGTGGAGTCCTTCTGCTATCTAGGCAGTATAATCGATAAATCAGGTGGTTCATCAGCCAATGTGGCCAGTCGCATTAATAAGGCACGTAATGCATTTGCCCAACTCAGCCCTGTTTGGAAATCGCCTAACATCTCGAAACGTACCAAAATTAAAATTTTCAACTCCAGCGTTAAATCCACATTGCTGTTCGGTTGCGAAACGTACGATATCCAGCCCCTTCAGGTGTTTGTTAACAAATGCATGCGTAGAGTCTTGCGTGTTTACTGGCCCTCCTTAATATCAAATGCCCAACTCTGGTCAGATGCCATCCAGCAAACAATTGAGATGGAAATAAGAAAACGCAAATGGGGCTGGCTTGGACACACTCTCCGCAAGCCATTAGACGATATCACTAAGAAGGCCATAGACTGGAACCCACAGGGAAGCAGACGCATCAGACGACCATCACACCTGGAAACGCCAAATCATAACCGAACTGTCCGAGCTTCGACTACAGTGGAACGAAGTCAAACATCGCGCTGTTGATCGAGATCATTGGAATCAAAGGAACATATATATACATATATATAAAAATCATTTGTTTTAAATGAAAATTAAATGATTCGTTGTTTTAAATGAATTTGAAGTTGTTTAAAATAAATTTTCGTTTGAATTTAACTACATAATATTTTGAGTGTCTTATTTTGATTAACATGACAATAATATGATTACTTCTTAACTAAGTATGATTTACAGAATAATAATATGATTAAGGGAAAAATATTATGATGTAATATTACGAATTTTTTTGGTCATAATATGATTCAATAATAATCGTAATATGGTGACTACTATCATGAATCTGATCATAATATGTTGCTTTTAGAATATGTTTACCAAAACCATTTTTTTCTTTGCGTGTATGTACATTATTTTCATGTTTAAAAAAGAAAATCAACAGCAAATGTTCCTATTTAGTTTAAATCTTTAGGTAAATATGTCCATTAAACTTTAAAAGTAGAAAACTTGTCGGGCATGATGCTGGTAAAGTTGAAATTCTGTAAGGTGTTAGTAAATCAATCATAATAATATTCTTCTTCTGTCTCTGGGATAAATGTTTTAGGTTAGAATCAATCTTATTTCACTTTCGGATTATTTCCTGTATGAATGCAGCGCATTTTAAGATTGATTCAATCTCAGTTTTAGTTAAACCAATCTCAGGATTAAATCAACTTTAAAATTCTTAAATCAAGCGCATTTTGAGATTGATTCAATCTTAGATTTACTTAAATCAATCTCATTTTCGGATTATTTAAAGTACGAAATCGGGATTGAATATGGATAATTTAATTATTTCGCGATTGAAAATCCGTACTTGGATCAATATTTCTATACTTGATTCAAGAAAATCCGTACTCACCGCACTATTGTTACCGCTTCGGATTGATTTTTCAGTGTATAAGATTAACTGGCTGGCCCACAATGTCGACAAGAACATTTCTTTCGTACATTTATATTGAAAACAAAAACAAATTTTAATTTGTTATTATTGTTTTCAATATAAATATTCTTGTTGACTTGTGGGCCAGGCAGTTAAAGCTATAATATAAAATTATTTTTAATTTTGTTACTTTTAAAATTGACTTTTGCTATTTTTGTGAACTCTACTCTAAAATATTCGGAATTGGAACTTACGAATTGGATACAATTAGATGTAAAGTAGCATAGATGGGAAAATATAATCGTAAACCTAGATAAGTCCTTACACTTTGTTAACCCTTCACCATAAGTGGAATGGGTATAAAAGCGCCGTTTGTAATTTCTACAATATTGATCCGTCTGTTCATCCGTCAGTACGTATGTGGTTTGAAATGGGGTTTTCGAAAAGGCGTTGAGTCTTAAATATGACTTTCATCATATTTTAGCTAAAAATTTTGCGGTTGAAATATAAATTATCTAAAAAAATTTGGCTGTTAGTAGGGCAAAGCCGAATATATCACTTTTACTTATTTAAGTTATTGTTTCTAAATTTTTTTTAAAGAAAAAGAAAATTGCAGAATTTTCTAGCAGTGACAAAATTTATATAAATTTTGAGTATTTTTGTTTTATATCTTTTATAATTTACAAGAAAAATACCAAACAGTAACCTTTTTTCTAAAGGAGTTCTAATACAGTAGTATTCTGAATAACACAAAACGAATGGTCACTGTATGTAAGGTGCAGCATGTGTTTGTGTGTATGTATAAGTATAAAATACACAAACAGATAATACTACTATGTAACTTTAATAAACAGGGATATAAATTTACTAGTTTTACTATCTCTGAGAATGGACGTCACATTATCATTCATTTGTGTTTGCACGACTTATCATTAAGAAATATAAATTTATCAGACAAAGAACTTTCTTTATTGTGATGAGTCACAGTGACATAATAAGTATTCTCATTTATCCGCTTAAATATGCACTAATTCACGTAGAAAAAAGTTTAAATTTACATTTAAACTTAAAAATTATGAAGAAAATATTTAAAGTACGACTTACGCAGTTTGTGTCCAATATGATTGAAGGCATGAATTTAATCGAAAATACCCAGCAAAACTGTAGATCCCTTCTCAAATTCACAAAGTTATACATACAAATTAGAACCTCTCAGAAATATTTGAAAACTTTTAACATTACGATGTCCTAGGAGAGGACCATATAACCCACCTTTGGACCACTAAGGAGTAGTTTTAAAACTTATCCATGGTATACTCAAGAGGATTAGTTTTTGAGTCGTTTAAAAACGAAAGCATGTCGTTAAAAAACGAAGACATGTCGTCTCACTACAAACACTTTTTAACAATGACATGGTCCATGCTTGCATTACATCGGACCAGTCCATGGAGTAGTCCATTTTAATAAAAAGGGATCAGGTGGTCCAATTTTATTTGCAGGGTACACACAACCGACAAATAAATTTTAATTAATTCATTTAACTGAAAATGCATGATGTCCACTGTAAAATGCCTATGGATAAGTGAGTGAGTTTTTATTTGTGTGTGTGTGTGTGTGTGTGTGTGTGTGTGAAGTGACTTAACAGCAAACACTATATTCTTAAACTTTTTATTTTCATTTCAGTTTTGTGAATATTTTTTGTACATATCTGCTGCCTTATGGGAGTTTATGAACCAACTTGTATGTGTTCTTTGAGTTATGGGTCAATGGTCTTCATGCTGTCCATTTTCATGATTTTATTTTTAATTAGTTTTAATTTAATTGTCGCGCCTTGCGTGCGTATTTATTAAAACATAAAATACAACAAAAATATAAAAACAACAACAACTCCAGCAGCAACAAAAATATTATCCATGGTGTTCATTAAGAAAAATTTAAATTAAAAAAAATACTGAAAATACTAAAATTACAAAAATATTTGCCCGGCATTTCAATTCTACGAATCGTGATCATAAACAGTAAATTGTCAGTTATTTTTCAATTACTTGCTTTAAAAAAAAAGAAATGTTTCAAAATGCACATTAATAATCATTATTCATATATTAAAATTAAAAACGGAACATAAAATAATTATTTAAATGATAGATTGATAAGTTTTTTACAATTTTGTATGAAGCTTTAGATAATGAATTGCATGATTTCTGTTGAATTTCAAGATATCAATTTTAAGGCAACAACTTCACGCATCCAATTTTTATTTAAAAGGTTAAATTGCAGTTCAAATGCTATTCGAAAAAAAACAACCGTTCAAATCAAGATCTTTTTAACTCTGCGATTTGTCACTTATATACATACACACACATATACATTAATGCTACAAACGAATCAACTTTAACTATAACGATAGAGTTTTTCTTTACCCGGACTTTTTCATTTCCCGGGAAAGCGAGATTTATTTTTCAATTTCCCGGGATGCCGGGAATCACCGCTAAATACAAACTAGTGTAAAATATTATTTAATTTAATTAATTTGAACAAAAAACATTTCCTGAGATGAATTAAATAAGTTTAAAAATGCATTCAACTTTTTTATTTCTGTGGAAAAAAGGAAAAAGTGCTTAATGACACTTAAAAATCTGCATGTATAAAAGTACATTTGGGCCAAATTTAAATTATTTTTGATAAAGTTATAGCAAAATTACTTTTTGGCTATCTTTTTTTAATGTGCAATAACATTTGGAATAATAAAAACATGCGAACTGTGACATAAAGAGCGTTTAGGAATAAAAACTTAAAAAACTATAACCGCAGAGAAGTGATAATTATATTAAATTCGTAGCAAATTTCCAAAAGCCACCTTTGAAGTATTAAATTCTTCTCCTATAAAATGTAACAAATAGACTTAAGCACTTATTGCAACCGAACAAATTCATAGCAAACAGCAACAGTTAAATTATTTAAACAAATTATTACAAAATATTTCTGTTAAAATAGGATTTTAGTTCAGAATAAGAATTTACAGAATCGTTTGAAAGCCTATTTCTAATTTTTATTAAGAAGATTTTAACGATAAAACACGTTTTCTTTCTACGGATGTTTGTCTTTACAGCCAAAGGAACATTATATAATCTCTAGACACTTTCAGTTTTCTTATCACTTCATTCAAAATTTGTAATTCTTTTCTTAAAAAAAAAATTATTTTCTTTGAATTGAATAAGTGTTTTCTTTATTAATCATTTTCATCACACTTTATTAATGACAATAAGCATGGCTTAAAAAATCGTTTATGCAGATGTGCTGCAAATAAAATTATTAAATTTTTTGAAGCAAGTGGGTACAACATTTTATCTTTTTTTTAATAAATCTGGGCCTTTAAACAAATAAAATATTCTGTAAATTTTTACACTTTTTCATTGCCTAACTTACTGAATATGAATTGACATCTCTTTGGCGTTTGGCAAGAATATCTTAAGTCAGAAACTGTAGTTTTTGTTAGTTAAATTGAAAATTTTTAATCCAAATTTTTTATATTTTTAATTAGGCTTAAGTTCATGAAATTTAATTTTTATTAAATTATTTTTATGAAGAAAGGAATTTTACAACATGAAAATTAATTAAAATTGTTATTGATAATCTTTCATTCTTGACGTGGCTCGGAAATTATTAATTTGGTGTATTTCATAGACTTTTTTCCTAACAGCAGATGATAACGATTAGAAGTAGTTGTGCTAGACTAAAGTGATTTTAGCCAAGAGAAAAAAATTTAAAGCCAATCAAAATTCGTTTGTCTTACTTAAGATCTATTTTATGTCACAACTTATTTACAATTATACATATAAACAGTAAAGTTGCCATTAATAAATAAAAAAAATCCCGGGAATTCCCGCACAAATTTCCCGGGATTTTTTCCCGAAAAATGTGCGGGATCCCGGGAAATCCCGTATGAAAAACATTATATAACGACCTTTGAAGAAAAAAACTTTTTTTTTTAAATTTCCTTAAATATTTTAAAAATTTAGGTTACCCATAAATTTATAGTTCTTTACCATAGTATTGTTCCCTAGTTCGAATAGTATGGGCACCATCATTCCAAAGTCCTTATTACTGAGTGCATATTTGTATAAGTGCTAATGAAATAATAGATTGATATTGCTGATGTTTAAAACAAACAAGCAAACTTTATATACTGAGATTATGTTACACCGATTATGTCAACCTACATCCATTTGTATGGAACCTTTGTACAAAACCTCTTAACTCCGGAGCACACTTGTTTTACTTATAATTCTTCTTATATTTGAAAAATTTCTAAGCTAAATTTAGTCCTCATAGCCCATATGGTACGGCTGCTATTGCTCTCAGACCATTATTCCGGGAACAAACCGATTTTGATTGATCATTTTCACGCCCAGTGTTCAGCTAAGTTTACTTACTTAAGGCAAAATAATTGTTTACAATATACACAGCCTACACTAAAAGAAAAACCTTCGTAAATGTAACGATTTTTTGCATTCCTGCAATGAATTTTGTCATTATTATTGAGCCAACGTAGCGTGTCATTGCCACTACGAAAATGGTATCATTAAATTCAAATTTGTCATTATGACAATGAAATTTTGTCATTAATTCTATGACATAAATTATGCAGGGCAACGTAAATTTTCATTATATTAATGTAATGTATCATTAACGTAATGAACTTATTTAGTTAATATGATGAAACCTTTTCATTAATAAAATGAAACTTGTCATTAATAAAATGAAATATTTTTATTTATTTAAAATCATTGTTTCATTAACGTAATGAAATTTTTCATTGGTTTACGTTCCCATAATGAAAAAAGTTTTTAGATGCAACGTAATTTTTCATTCCTGCAATGAATTTTATCATTAAATTAATTACATTGTTTCATTAATATAATGACAACCCTCTTTTATTGGTATGTAGTTTTTCTTACATACAATGACATCTTGTCATTAAACAAATAATCGATATTATTAGTTATAATAACAATGTATCGTTATATAAATGATTTTTTTATACCAATAATATATTTTATATTCAAATTAAAGATAAATACTTTTTTTTTAATTTTTATTTTATTAAACCATATATTTCATGTATCTTTAGTTTAAACAAACCAAAAAATAAAATTTTAAAACTAATAGTAAAATTTAAAAGCTTTTAATTCAAGAATAAGGTACTTAAAGAAATAAAAAAATATATGTATTTTAAAATTCTTTTTGAAATATTTATATAATAAATATCGTTACTTTAATTTAGATAAGGCGTATTTGACATATCCAATTTTTTTAACTTTGAGATATAAAACTTGATAAAAAAAAAAAGAATATGAAAAAGCTTATGCACGGTTTAAGAACTATGAACAATTTTGAAAAGGTCCTGCATTTTTTTAATTCTAAAAATATCCATAAGCTTTTTTATATATTTTATATCAAGTTTTATGTCTCATTATTTAAAATATTTTCAAAATTAAAGTAACGATATATACGTAACGTAACGGTATATACGTAACGTAACAAACTATAGTCCGAATCATATCTGTAGTCTTTGAAAACCCCATTTCAACAGACACACGGATAGACAGACATCGTTTAACCTTAACTTCGCTGTTTATAAGGACCAGAGAGCAAATTGAATACATTCACTTTTGCTGCATATTCATAAATTTATTGCTTTTGCATTGACTTTTATCAACAACAATTGTAATACATATACATACATATATTGCTATGTGTGTGTAAGGTTATTTCTTTAATTAGTATTATTATTTAATTAAGCTTGAGGTCTCTTTTTTTATAAGAAATATTAAATTTATTTAATCCAACATTTCGTGTGTCTTCTTTAGGGGTTTTTCTTGAATGTTTGACAAAAATTAACAATTTATTAACAAATGAAGCAAATTTAACAAAAAGTCATATAACAATTTTCAATTAAATACAAAAAAGGTTTTCCAATTCAAATACAAAAAGAGGTTTTCCAATTCAAACCTAATCTATTACAGTTAAAATAAATTTTTAACTTCCGTTTCTATTTTTATAAATAAAATGTCTATAATTTTGAGCTAAACTTTCAGTATCTGACTTAAAACTAATTCTCGATATTGTCAGTACAATTATAATTTGCAACATTTCTAACACAAATCTACGTTTATAATTGAAGCACAGCCGCGAATAACGTTGTAAACGCCACATTTTGCAAAAACTGTTTTTTTGCAGATAACCGTTGACCTTACTCTCTTACACAGTTTAAACATCAAATCAACCAAAACTGTGCACATTAACGCCTTCAAAATGGCGTACAAAGTGTCAGCCAGTGGGAGAACATTGCAAGTTACTAACAAAATGGTGAAGCCGAAATGGTTTTGCAGTGCGGCATAATGTTTTAAAAGCCTTTTGCGTAAAAGTTTTAATTATCATTATTTTTAATAATAGAAATAAAAATTTTTAAAACAAATATTGCTGTCTGTCAAAAAACGTTTTCTTGCTCTCCTGAAAAATTATTATTTTGTAACTTAAAACGTTATTCGCGGCTGTGCTTCAATTAGGTATATTCTGTATTTAAAACTGTTGTATTTTCAAAATCAGGATAATGTTTTAGATTAGCACAATGAGTTGATAAAGTTAGCAGGACAAAATGACTTTAATTACCTAATTTTCAGTTTATTTTTTTGTTGTACCAACATACACTTTACCGCATTGTCCATTAACATGGTGTTATATATACTACATTCGACATTTCCAACTTATTCATTTTGTCATTCATATTATTGAATAATCTACCTATTGTATTATAAGATTTATGCGCAATTTTATACTTTTCCGTATCCTTAATATTAGATTTTTCTAATATTTCTTTATAAATTTTTGGTTCCGTTTTACTAAACTTTTTCCCTTTCTTATTACACTGTGATAGTTTTTGACCCGAAAAAAATGAACTTCGATGAATCCTTTTCGACCTATTAGGGGGGCGTCCTCTGAGTGCGAAAGTACATTTGGAAGTGTCGAATTGGCTCCAGTTTTTGAGAAATCGGTATATATCCATTTTTCATGAATATAGCTAAGTCTGCGCAAAGTTTCATATCTAGTGTATATTTTTGACCTTCTTATATGTTGTTTTAACAACAAATACTCTTAAAAATAACCGTTACGTATCTTGCTAAACTTCATCATGCAACTCGAATTGCAAATTCCAGCAAAGGTATACTAAAAGAGAATTTAATCCTTTTAATGGCTAAAAAACCTGAAAAAATTGTCAAAAATCGTTACTTTTGGTCCACTTAATGTTTTAAATTACGTGAAATTTTGAAAAAAAAATCACAACATTCCGTAAAAGAAAGTTAAGAAAGCAAAAAAAATTAATAGAGTCGAATAAAATTTTTTTAAAAGCGCAGTCTTAGCTATATCCATGAAAAATGGATATATACCGATTTCTCAAAAACTGGAGCCAATCTGACACTTCCAAATGTACTTTCGCACTCAGGGGACTCACCCCTAATAGCTCCAAAAGGATTCATCGAAGTTAATTTTTTCGACTATCACAGTGTTATCAAAGTGTCTAAATAAGACAATTTAGATTCAAACTTCTTTTCCATTGTAAATTTTATATCCGCATGAAAGGAATTAAATTAATCTAAAATTTTTTCTTAATACGATTTCCGTATGACGTGCTTAATTCCCAGTTTTTCATATTCAGTGTATTTATCAAATATGAAAAACTGGGAATTTAGCACGTCATACGGAAATCGTATTGATAATAAACTTTGTATTCCCAAAAATAACTTTGATAAATTTTTTCTATTTCTGATTCCTTAGTTACGCAAAATAAATCATCCACATATTGTCATAATTTTAGGTCTAATAGTCAACTTTCTATCTATTAATCTCTCCATAACAATATCTGCTACAATTGGAGATGCTGGTGATCCCATAGGAAGTCCCCTTAATAAATAAATATCTATTATACATTATACAAAATTTCAGAATACGTAAAAATAAGTCCTTTTCTATATTAGTGTGTTCTTCTATTTTATCCCATTGCTCTATTATATCTATAGCAGGATCTATACTGAAACTACGTCAAAAGCTATTAATTTCTCATCATCATTTAACTTAATTTGCTTAATTTTATCTTTAAATTAAAGAGAGTCCCTTACGTTATATTTTGAATTTTCAGTTATATTTTTAAGAATTGTTGTAAAATATTTACAAAGTACATGTGATGGAGAATTTATACATAAACATATTGGCCTTAATGGAAAATCAATTTTATGAATTTTTGGAACCCCATATAATCCAGGTGCAATTGCTATAATAGTTTAAAGTTTATTCTTTTCCGTAACTGTTATTATATTCCTCATAAAAAGTTTCCGAACAAAGTCATTATTTATTCTTTGTAATCTATAAGTAGGATCTTTACTTAGTTTCTTATAAACTGAGTTGTCCCTTATTATATCATTAATCCTTAAATTATAATCTTGGGTCTAATCACCGCATTCGATACTATCGTATCGAATAAACTATCGAATTTTTTTGCATACGATAGACACTGAAGTTTCGAATGAAAACTCGCTAAATGTAATTTCGAGTCACTTGATATCGAATGCTATTATTTCAAATTCAATACATTTCATTCGATATCGAGTTTCATGATACCAAAAATTTTGCTCGATATCGTATGCGGCGATTAGACCCCAGTTCTGTTCATTGCAACTGTCGTATTACCTTTATCTGCATTCAAAATAAGAATATTCCTATTAAGTCTTAAAAACTTTTCGGTTCCCTTTACTTTGTCAATAACAAATTTATCCCTATTAGTCAATCTCGTTTTATTCATGTAGCTATCTATATTTGTTGTAAGTTTTGTCCTAGATATTTCCTGTTCTTCCTTATTTTTCAGTGTTTGAACCAAATCCTCCACTTCCGTTATAACTTTAAAAATTGGAAAATGTTTTCTTTCTGTTTCTGTCCTAACAAAAGAACCCATTGTGCATCTATTGGTATATCTATCTTCGATTTATTTATAAACCACTTATTATTAAATTTTATACCTAATTCTTTTTACTGTAAACTTACCAGATTTTAAAACTTCCCCTTGTGTATATTCTTGACTTTTTCATTAAAATTCCTTCCTACTTTATCTTCAAAATCCAAAAATTTTGTGTATTCCATTAAAAAAACTGCTTTAATCGATTTTCTCATAATTTTGTTTTTCTAACTTGGCGGTGTTTGCAAGTGGACTACTTTTATTTTAATGAAAGTGTTAAGAAACTTTCTTCATCTGAACTATTAGCGTTCAAATATGCTCCAGTTACATCTTGCAATGTGTTTCCATTCAATAAACAGGAGATCATTTATTTTTGAAAATTTGAAAAATGTTAAGCTATTGTAATACACAACTTTATAAAAAACTCAATAAAATAAATGTTTCTAAATAACAACATGTTTATTTTTGCCATTTTGTGCCATTTTTTAAACTTTTTTATGCCATTTTAAACTTGCCCTTGTCATCACACTATTCTTAAAATGTATAATATTGAAAAGCTTCTTCCGATAACAAATTTAAAAGAAAAACAGTTTCAACTGTCATGGCAGCATGATAAGAAATGTTCATTTAAATAAGTTTAATGTTATGTTCATATTTGGATTTTTAAAAGCGTTTAAACATCTCGAATCACATCAAGATGATTTATCCATACATTGAAGTTCGTTCCTTAAAACAAGAAAATCCAAAAATAATTTCTTAATTTTAACATGTTCCGTTCGTATTACGTCAAATGTTTATCAATAAAGAAACATTTGCTTAAACCAAGCCACACATAAATAGAATAAGTAATTTTTTGCTTGGACGAGAATCATGGAAAATGTTCTTGGTTCAAGCCATATTAAGCAACTAATTCTTTCCATATAGAATCCTCTGAACATACCTCGACTGATTTCTTCTTAATGTTTTTATTTCGTCCTCAAGTAATCCAAAAAAAAAATTCATCATTAATACGTTTAAAATAATGTTCTTATAACTTTATTAAAGTATTTTAATAAATTTTTAATAATTTAAAGATTGTTAGAAAATATAAACTTACTGTTTGTTGTTGGTGTTTTGTTTAAGCTTTGATATTATAACGGGTAAGACTTTTGTGTGTTAATAATTCCTATTCGCTTAACAGTTTTAGTTGAATAATATCTTTAGCACTTCTAAAATCTTTGGATGAAGTTTTCTGATGATCTGGCCTAAGCAAACAGTAAATTGCGCATAATAATTGGAAGGAGTCCCACCAACAATAACTCAATTTATCAATAGTATGAATTGGGAATTCAGCACATTAAAACTAAATCTTATTAAAAAAAAAAGTTTGTTGTGCTTTTTTTCTTAATCAACTGTCATCTTAATCATCTAAAATGTAATGTGAACAACTTTGATCAACTATATCAACATTTTGCTTAAACGCAGTTAAAAAGTCATGTTTCATTTTTTGACGCAAGATCTTCAACTTAAGACTAGTGCAACACGTTTTTAATAACTTTCTAGACGTTATGGGAAATACAACAAACAAAATAGAAATTTTAAGGTTAATTTTTATGAAATTTATGTCAAAAATTCTGGTTCATTATTATAAACGACCAAAACAAAAATGTTTGTTTAAGATCCTTAATGAAGTATAAAATCGTTATCCGCTAAAAACGAAATGCAGACTAGACGTATTTTAAATTCATTGTTTCAACTTTTAACTTAAAGCTTAAACTTCTTAGTTAAATTGATTTTAATTTTTATTATTGTTAATATTTAAACTCAAAAGTTGAAATTTTTAATAAACGTTTTTTTTATTTTAACTTTAATTCTAAGAAGAGCGCCTACAATAATAAAATATGCTACAAAACTAATTAACATGCACACATTTCATGGAATGATTATGATTTAGTATTCAAAATGTGTCTGGTTAATTTTTTTCCATTCTCTACTTTTATTGGTTTTATTACATTTTGTGCGTTAAATGCTCAACGCACAATTTTAATGTAAATGCCAGCATTTACAATGTGAATATTTTAATATCGTTCCCAACCTCAGCTTATCCCTCCCCCGGTCAGTACTTAATTTAAATTTATTTTATGTTGGTCTTTTTGTTTGTTGTTGGCAACGGTTGGTAAATTTAAAATGTTTTAATTGATGCTTGAGCCAGTTCTCACTAGAGAGTATTTGACCCCTGTACCACAACTACTATTTCGAAGTAGAAAGATTTTCTTCATCCACTTTTTCCAGAACTTTACTGATACTTCGTTTGTACATACTAAAATAATGTGATAAACATTTTTATTACATCTAAACAACAATTTCACGTAATTAGAAAACTTTCAAACTCTTTTGAGAATTTTCTTCTTCATTTATATGTTTCCCGCCTTAGTGTACCCCATTGTTATTGATACAAGCAGTGCGAGTATCCTTGTATACAGGTGTTTCATTTCATTTTCATCAGATGAACATTTGATTCCTGGATAATCAAAGGTAATCTACGGCTATATGCAATACGCTACGTATTTTGGTAACAAAATTTATATTTTGGAAAAGTGTTTCGCTAAAATGATGCCTAAATTATTGTTTTTAAAAAAACTAAACTACGAAAAAGTTTTATATATTTTTTTTTTGTAAATTATAAAAAAACATAAGTTTAAAAACTAAGAAACTTCAATGAAAGTTGTTCACGAAATGATATTGAACAAGTAAGGCTGTGCCGAAACTTTCATGGCCTCCACGGAAAATTAGAATACTTAAAGAGTAGGCTTTTAAAGGGGACTGTGGCAAGCTATAGACATCCTTTAATTGTGTGAATTCTACTCATAAGAAACTATGACAATTCAAATTTTACTACAGTAGCCTTCATTACAGTCTGAGGCGTTCTAAAGATTTCCAAGAGCGGGCTTTATGTGAGCTATGGTATATTGTGGACCGATCACAACATTTAATAACAATCGAAGCAAGCCGCCACCAATTAATATGCGGTTTTTTAACAGAAATATCAAAATACATGGGCGCTAGGTTCACATTTGGATTCATAACTATTATCCTGCAGAACCGATTGTGCTGCACTCCACTCTTAAGCTGCTTAGGAGAACTAGACGTATTTTAGAAATAATTGTACGCAAATACTTTTCCTTTCTTTTGAGTCATTCGTTAGTGAGCGTGATTTTACAAGACGGACATGGCTAAATCGAAAGTACTCAGAGTATTTTATGGGGACTTAAATGAATATAAAATCAGTTTTACATGGAAGCACAAAGATAGTATACCCTCTTCGCAACTTATTGTGAAACCAACTGTGTCATTTTTTCTAATAGATAAAAGTTAAACACAACCTGTGTTCTCTTATCCACATCAAAAAGTGACTTAGTCGTTTACGAAAACGACAACCGCAATAGACAGTATAGCTCACGATATAGTAGTTGAGTTACCACACGTTTATGTTAGAGCAGCTATTCCCATAAGATTTGAGAAAAGCGATTTTTTTAAATATCCGAAGCTCTACGCTTGTCTGCAGGAAACCAGAGTCTCTGGCGCTGATAGACTAAACCACTACCAGCTAGCCTATCGGGGCATTCAAAGGCAACTTGTGATTTAAGCCTCTGGTATTGATAAGATCAGTAGCAAAATGCTTATAGAGCTACCTCACGGAATAAAAAATTGTTCTTTTAATTTTCAATGCTATTAAATGCCTTGAATACTACCCCCAAGTATGGATGGCTTTCTTAGTTTCCTTGATTTGAGAAACTATGATTTTAAATGTAAGTCGATGTAATCAAACTCACCAATTCAGCTATAGAAGAAACCACAGCAAAATTCAACAAACCCATAGAATAGAAAACGTCATAAGAAAAGAATTCAAGGCAAAAGATATTGCTGTGCACTATTCATGAAGGTTTATTACATAAATTTAGGCTTAATTTACCAGTGAACTCACATAAGATGTTAGAAAGGTACTAAGTCGATCAAAAAACCGTGATTATTAGTTCTTCTCTGCCAATTGACGCTGGAATCCCTCAGGGCACCATCCTGGGCACCCTTTTATACTTAATATATGCCTCACAAAGTTCAACATTTGCTGATGATACAGCGAAGCGTGCACGAAAACAGTCAAGTCGCATGTCGATACTTACAGGATCATATATTTCAATTACCACAGTTCGGTTAAAACAATGGAGGATAGAGGTCAATGAGCAAAAATGCGTAAATATAACATTCACCTTGCGCCAGGAATAATCAAATAATACCTCAAAATTCGCATGTTTAATATTTCGGTATACATCTAGATCGGCGTTAAACGTGGAAATGCCTTATAAAAGCAAAATTAGCTCAAATTAAACTAAAAGTCATTGAAATTATTTGGCTTATTTAAGCCAATCTGATGTACGGTATTCGGATATGGGGCACTTCCTCGGCCTTCCATATTGAGAAAATCAAAGGCGCCAAAAACTCGTATGTTCACAAGGAACTTTATGTGCCATTAGTAAAATGTATGATCACAAAATATATAGTAAGATATTGAAAAAGCCTTAAATTCAGGCTCTGTGAAATAAGCCCCAGGTGCAATAAGTCCCAGTGCAATAACTCCCAATGAAATAAATCCCAAAATAAATGAAATAAGTCCCAAACTGGAAAAAAGAAATAAATCCCAAAAAAAATTAAATATTTTCCAAGTCTAAAATGAAACAAACCCCAACTTTTGGTAGTTGTTTCATTATGAAATAACTCCTAAAGACATTAATGAAATAACTTCCAAAAACAGTCTATCGAAAAGAAATAAAATAAGGCCAACAAAAATTAAAGAACCCCCAAAGAAATTTATTATATATTCGTTTTACTTGAATATTTACATAACCGGTTACCAAAAAACTAACATTGAGTCCTCGACATTTTGGCAACAAATGGGGCATTTTATTTTTTGACCTCTTGCAATGGTAGCTGTCTGCAGTTAAAGCACGCAGCTATTGCAAGTTTTTAGGTGCTTGCATGGCAAAAAGAGAGTATTTGATTCACTACCCATACACATGGCACAATCGTTTGTACAAGGATTATCTCCTCCATGGTATAACAAACACCGGCTTCGCTGACTAAAGCTTCTTTGTATATCCATTCTTCAGGCGGTTGCAATGATTTTCTTCTTCACTCTCCCTCTTTTCACGTTTTTAACATACATCCTTTACCTTTTCAAAATATTCCAAATGTATGAGTAGCAACTGTTTAAACTTTCCCGTTATAAATACCGTTAAAAATGTTAAAAAATTGCAAATAATTGAAAATGAATTAACTCCCACAGCAAATGAAATAACACCGAAAACCAAAATAAAATGAAATAACTCCCACGTTTATTTTTTCGGGGACTTATTTCATTTCGATTTTATTTCATTATGAAATAACTCCCAGGCAAAAAATTAAATAACTTCCAAAAAAATAAAATAAAACCGAGAAGGCTGGGAGCAATTTCGTATTGTTGGGTCTAATTTAATTTTTTTCTTGGAACTTATTGCACCTGGGAGTTATTGCACGGAGCCTTGAATTGAAACCAAATCCACTAGCTCGAAATATTTTAAATGATGGCGGCCACACGCCCTTAAGGAGAAGAGATAAGAGCGCTAAACACCTACAAGTGTGAAAATTATCGTCCGACACTGGTAGGATATAAAATAAATTTGATAAATTATTGTTGCCTCATATTTAATGTACGAAGATCCAATAAATCGTGGGCCTAATATGCAAACCTGCTAAATCCATTTTTTAAGTAAATTGAGATTTTGATGCCGTGGGGTAGAGAAAGATACTCCTAGTAGACCAGCATGTAGTTTTTCTTCAATTTGAGTCTTGAAGTGTATAAAACCAACTATATATTTGGTTTTCCTCTCAAGCTGCAAATATGAAGCATACCAAGTTTTTTTGTCTGAGAGAAAATATATATTTTTTGACATTCTCTTTTGCCAAGGAAAATGTTGGTTTATCGGTCCGGATCGCTGTACAATATCAAGTTATCTTACAATTTCACAGATTGTCCCTTAGTGAATTTGACTTTGAAAAAAGAATGCGAAACACCTCATGTCGTATTAACCATGTAAGACCTTGACCCAAACTAGTCTAAATATTTAAAATTGAACGCTAAGGTTAAATCTATAGGGTGTGATATTTCAAGCATTTTTGGTTTCGACAAAATACAGTCAACTATGCGTGCAGTTTTATGTTCTCCAGCAACATTAATAGTGAATGAAACTTCAAGAAATATATTTATAAGACTCCATTAATTACACAAATTCTTGATCCTTGAGTTATTCTAAGTCAATTTAGACATGTCCCTCCTTCTAACAGTTTGCAAACACAAGCGCACTTTCAAACGACTCAACAAAAAAAAAAAGATTTTTGTGTTTAAATTTTTTTTAGTTCTCCTTAGCAGTTTGGAATTTAAATCCAGTACAATTCCTTCAGTTTATAAAAGACCCTTTCCAAAAAATATATATTTTTACTAAAATAAAAGAAATGTTTGTTCCTGCAAAGCCCTTTTGCCACTACATATAACACATACAGAAATGAAGTAAAGTATGATAAAGAACTCTCAACCACTTTTATAAAAAAAAAAATAACATTTCAAGTGCTACGGCATTCCCTTACTACGAAGCAGGTTTGTAAGGGAGAATACTAAAAAATTACTGTATCAAAACATTCAGTGTGTAAGGCTGATCGTTACATCCAACAATTTTTATATGCGTTGAATAATGGGCTTTATGTGTCAAAAATGTTTTGCTTCAAAGTGGCAACTCGCCATATAAAATTCATGTCTTCTGTAGGCGCAATGGTAAGCGAAACGTTTATGTTTCTCCCTTACAAACCTGCTTCGTTGGAAGCTCCATTTGTTATTGAGTTGATGTTCAAAAGAGTTATTGCGACAATGGCGGTACTGCCTTCATTATACAATTAACCTCCAAAGTTATTTAAAATACAGGAACTGAAGTAAATTTACAGTACAAACTCAGTTCTTACACATACCTCGCTACTTGCACTCCCCGTTTTTGCAAAACAATAATTTTTCTCCTTATCTACTCGTCAATTGCAATATTTGACTTTTAAAATTGCAATATTTTTGTACATGTGTTTCTCAGTGGAAACTTTTTTTGTTTAAACAAATAGAATATGGGAATTTATTTTTCATGGCGAGTAACATTTATTATATAAATTTTCATATTAATCGAATGTGTATTCTATGTCAAATTACAATTTATAAAGCTTTCATACTTTAATAGTCTTATTTCTTCACTTTATTCCAGGAATATTTTCTTTGCACTACATATTATGTTTATTTAATGACCACTTACGTATATGTTTCGAAATTTGAATTAAATAAAGATCAGAGAAGTTCCGCCGTAGCATGGAATAAAGACGTGTTGTGTTAGTCTAGTGTTGTGTGCAAAATGGCAAAGAATAATTTTACAAAGCTGATATTTTTAAGAAATTAAATGCGGGGTATTAAGTATCGATACTTACAACATCCTCAAAACGTACACCGATCCCGGTTGCGAGCATCAATCGAGTTTCTACTGTAAAAGTATTTTCATACTTTTTTTTTTAATCTAAGCACAATATTATCTTGGGTGCAATTAAACGTTTTGTAAGGTACCAGTAGTATTTACATTGCCAGATAAAAGTGTGTGACTTGTTATAACGTCCTACCTTTATTATTTCTTTCTTCCTTCCTGTCATCCATTTAGATTATTACGACTGTGTGCTTGGATGTCTGGGTAGCAAATACATTTTTTAGAGAGTTCTATACAGAGTTTATTAAAAATAACTTTACAACTTTTCCTGCTGATTGCTATGTTTGCTGTTCAGACTAGAGTGTGTACTTTGAACGACGAGTTGATATCGAATAGATACATTTAATAATCCCTATGTAATGCTGCAATTGATACTTTGACACTCATTAAATTAAGAAATAAACAAACGGCAAACAACCCCATCACTCCCTGTTTGACAGCGTTTTGCAAACAAGACTATGCCTTAAAGAGTTTTTATTGTAATGTTATTCGGTGTCTTATTTGTTTATCAACATAAACGGGGTCAAAGGTGTAACTTTGATATATTCTCAAATTTCAATAATTTGTCTTTTTAACTCCCACTAAAGAAATTTTATTATTCGTCATTTTGTTGGGAAAAACACAGGGTGTGTTGTTATGACTGTTTTAAGTTTATTTAAAAATTGCTGCTCTCATGTTTTTGTATGCTGTCTCAAAATGACCTGTGTCATCAGAGTTACATATTTTTTTAATTGCCAACATATGTTTCCGATTTATTTACAAAGTGTTGTGTGACAAACCCAATAAATTAATCATTGCTCGAAAGTTAAAACCAAATACGAACAAGCAAGTAAGTAGTATAGTCGGTAAAACCCGACCATTTGAAGGTTTAGGTCGGGAATAAGTAAGTAAGTACCCTATTTGGGATCCATGAACAATCAAGCAGCCGCCAATACAAAATCTTATATTATAGCCTATTTCCGATGTGCGAAAGAATTCTTTCTTTCGTACTACTACATTTAAATTAGCGATTACCGAAATCAAACTTGCTGAAGAATGCGCTTACCACGCTTGTCCAATCCATATGTAGATGAGAAGATACCAATATTTTTACGATGACGTTTACCAAGAATCTTGAAAAGGTTTGCCTTATTTTTTGTTTACTGCTTATACTTTTTCATCAGGAGATGCAATTGCTGTACAGCTTCGATAGCTCGAGATTTTATCAAAGAGGCTATGTGAGTGGTCCATATTCTAAGATTCACTTATATAAAAGCTAATAAACTAAGTGCTAAGACCATTATGGGCTTATACACTCGAAAAAGAAAATATGTTAATATGGCGCATGAACGTACGACAAGCGCTCCCAAATATTTTTACTTACTCTAATAAAATTTTATTAGCGCCATTTGTAAAATAATTTTCCATCAGTTGTGTCGCCGAATTATTTTTTAGTGTGTGGTTCAACAATTAAAAAAAAATGGTGTTTTTATTCGACCTTTTCTGTATAGAATCTCAAAGAAATAAATACTCAAGCTCGAGTTCATACGTTTTTTAAATCATTTTTATTTATTTTAATTACATCCAATATTTCGATATTCATTGAATATCATCATCAGGGATAGTTAAATTATTAATAAAAAATCAGAAAAAACTTTTTCTTATTCTCTATGTATGTTTACTACAATCATGACGATGCACTAAAGTAAATTTATCCACTTTTTTTGGCCATCATTAATTACAGCCAAGCGGGTGGACCGATTTGAAGGATTTTTTGGATTTGAATTTTGGTGATCTTTTAAGAGAGAGGGAGTGACCGAAAACAAAAATTAAAAAATTAACAAATAATTAGTTCTAAGAAGCGGTTATAGATTCCCGCATCCAAGATTTTTTTGAGATCTTTGATAGATAATCAGATTTTCTAAACTGCTTTTTTTCTAAAAATTTTTTCGAGTGTACACATACCTCTCGAATATAACAGTAGAAATTAATTTTACCAATTTAATGAAGTAACAAACAAAGTCATGTTTAGAAAGGATTTTATTCAAAAATATGATTTTCGAATTCTAAACCGTCAACTAAATGTAAAATATATACATGGGTTCAAAATGCAACCACTCTCCATTTCTTCATATCCGCTTTCTGATTTTATTTTCATATCTTATATTGCAATTTTACTCTTTTGAAAAGTTGTTCTCTAAAAGAAAGGCTAGTCCTTCATCGGCAGGTAGCTTAGTTGGCGTTGCTTTTGAAATTATTTTCCGTATTTTCGAAGCTCTAGTTGGAGTACTGACAGCTTTGTTTAAAACCACTGCTAAATCTAATTGGGTACAATTACGAGCAGACGCAGTTGCACCAAGAATAAGGGATTCCACTTCATTATCATCATCTGTAGAGATTTCTATTGCGACTCGTCGTTTTGTTCTCTCAGATTTTTTGGCAAAAGGTACTTGCGGTCGTCCAGGTTTCGATGTAATGGAGGCACACTGCGTTTCAGGTTTTCTGATCGAAGTACTGGATTTAAGCCATACAGCATGATGTTTTTCAAAATTTTTTAAATTTCTGGAACTATTACGCCATTTTATATTCATATTTGAACAAAATAATCGTAAATGCTCTTTTAAATACTGTTTTAAGTTTTCGGAACAATCACTATCAGAAATGTATGGCAAGAAATGGGCGTAAATAGCGGATCTTTTGTCAATTTCGTTGTGTTTCTCTAGCCATATATTGAATAATTCTATATTGAATAATTTGAAAAAATTTATTTTATTTTAATCTCGAAAAAAATTCGCAGATGAAATATATTAAATTTGGAAGATAATTGATTGTTCTATAGAACTGTTATGATATTATGTCTAACATGTGTTATAATTTTTTTATAAGTCTTTATAAAATTCTAATTCATAATTTCATTAGTTCATTTTAAGGTCACTTTAATTTTTGCAATTTAATCGATTTTATAGATGAGTTTACCAACATTTTGCTATAGAAACCCTCGGCATTATTTCCCATTTTTTAATTTTTCAAATATATACATTTTTTCAAGAAAACTTTTATTAGAATATTACTACGTTTATACGTAGCCTATTCGCGAATAAAAGTTATTTTCGATTAACTAACTTACTGTTTATATGTCTATTTCTTAATGAAAATTCTTATTTTTAAGTGATGCCAGATGGAAAATGTATGCATTTAGTAGTACTGTATGTATATAAACTTTTTATTTTTTAAATGAAAAAGATCAAAAAATATTGTGTATTTTTAAATTTATTTGCACATTTTTGATTTAATTTTACTTTTGTTGTCATATGAATGTGCCACATCGAAATAAAAACGTAAAACGGTTAAAAATGTGGCAATGCTTATAATCTTATTTGTAAATAGTGTCGTTAATCAGGAATTGTTTTCATGAGTTGGCTATTCGCAAATAAAAATTTAATTCACTGTTTATGCGGCAATATTCTCTACTTGCAATATATTTATTTGCGAATAAGTGGTGCGTATAAACGTAGTATATGTCACAAAATTCATTGAACTTAAAGGTTTTCTGATAACTGGTTTAGAAATCGTAATCAAAACAACTGTTAAAGTAACAGAAACAAAATTTTTTGAAAAATTTAAAAAGCTATGATTACTTTGTTTTATTTTTTATTATATTAAAGCAAAAAACATAAACTTTGCAAAAATTCAAATTTTTAATGTTGGCCAAAAAAAGGGGGAAATTTCCTATAGTGCGATGATAGTAATCAAAAAAAGTGTAAAGTTCCTCAAAATAAAAAAATCAATGCAAAAAAATTTAATTTTTTTTAATATTGTGACAGCACCAATGTATTATAATATGTTTACTTCTTAATTTGTTATGATAAACATGACAAAAAAATGATAACTTCTTAACTTATTATGATTAACATGACAATAATATGATTACTTCTTAACTTAGTATGATAAACAGGATAATAATATGATTAAGGGAAAAATATTATGATGTAATATTACGAATATATTTGGTCATAATATGTTTACCACAACCATGATTTTTCTTTGCGTGTGGAACACTTTTTATACACCCTTTAGCTATTGGTAAGTTGTGAAAACGGGCCTAAGTCCATTTAGCCATATCTGTCTGCTACAAACACACTCACTTTCGAAGGACTTAACATGCCAAACCACCATTAGTATCAGATTCGTTTAGTTCTCAGACGGAATTTAGGGTAAATATCCAGCATAATCGGCTTAGTAGGAAAAGTGGTATGAACCTTAGATTGGGTGCACCAGTAGCCTAGCTGGTAGTGAGCTAGTCTATCATTGCGGGGGTTGCGGGTTCGATTTCCGCCAGAGACTCTGGTCTCCTGCAGAAAAGCTTTGCGGGATAAGCTTGGGGAAAAAACCCAAATGAGGAACGACCTCCCTAACAATTGATATTTTTGTTACAAAAACTTACTTAGATTAGTGACAGAATGCAGCGATTCTCATTTAATTTTGGACAAATTCGTTGAAAACGACTCGAAATCATAGTATTAAATTTTAAATTTAAAACTTCAACGAATAATAATAATAATAAACCATTCGCCCCATATTAAGGCCAATATGTTAAATAATTTAAATATGACTTAACCAGTAACAAATACAGATATTGTGGCAAAATTTGGTCCAATTTAGTTTTATATGGCTAGAAATAGGATCGTGTAATTTTTTAATAATCGGTCTACAATTTACCTTAGGACCCATATAATGCGGCCTTCCGAAAAACAAACTCCTGAAGTATTCAAACTCTTAATGGAGGGTATTAAAGGTTATGCACCGAATTATCCGAATTATCACTCTTACTTGCTTCTATTCTTTTAAATGACCACAATGATGTATTTCCTGGCATTACCGGAAATAAAATAAAGGTTTATGCGCTGCAGAAAATATATAAAGTCCAGAAAATTAGAAAACTTTCCGAATTACTTTTAAACTATTTGCAATTTTTTTGTCTAGCAAAAATAAAAGGTAAATATGGCGTCGACCAAGTCAAGTGAGAGAATAGATCCCGTAACTGTTTAATTTTTTTTACCCAGATTTTCTTATATTACAAATTATTGCGTACAAATTTTATTAATTTAAAAAATATATAAAAATAATTTTTACACAATCATGCAGGATTAAACCTTTCCTCTTGTGTGAACATGTACGTACTTTTTGTATGTGATGTAATGTATAAGTAAATGACTGCATGTATAGTTTTCCATGGAAAATACTCATCATGTCGAATGTCTAATTTTTTTCTTGGTGCTTTCTAGTCTCCAGTTTCTATCACTTAGATATCTTAAACACATTTGCATAAAAACACTAGTAGTTACAAATTGTACAGAAAACCAGAAGACACTTCGTGACATTTTTCTTGATAGACAGTAAGAGGTTACACCCTTCTCATTGGTCTGATAAGCTTGTGAACACAGATGCAACAAACCAGTAGAACAGCAGTTAGTTCGACGTTAAGCAGACTACCTGTGGTACAACAAAGTCTACTAAAATTGCACATTCATGTGAATGTAAACATCTATCTCTGTATCCGAATCTGCATAAATGCCCAATTTTTCTAAAGTTACAGTTTTTTATATAAAACTTTATGCTCACACCAGAATAGTGAAGAGTGTATTATTTTATTTTTAGTTGAATGTATTTTGTGAATTTTTATTAATAAGTGTTATTTTATCGGTAAAACATATTTTAAATAAAAATATATGGTATACTATACCATAAATGTATTTGGAGAATTTTTATTAATAACACTGGTCGGCAAAACAAATGTTTTATATACAAATATATGGTATATATGGATTTCGGAGTTATTCAGAAATTAGTACTACTTTATAAGCTCAAAAATTTTAGCTTTTTATCAATATATCGCCCTCACCACCAAAATAGCTTAAGCGACATCAATTTAAATTTTCTTTTTTTTTCAATAAATGACTTTATTGGCAACACTTGCATCCAGGGCTGCCAGATAAATATGTGAAAAAATAGTAAATTTCCTGAGAAAAAATTACAAAAATCGGACAATCTTAAATTTAGTTTTTTTTAACCGTTTTTGTTTGATATTTACTTTTTCGATTTAAAAAAAAAAAACATAAAAACTTCATGCCCAGTTAGCATTTTCAATCGTGTTGTTTAATCAACCAATCGTCTTACAAACATCCTGTTAGCTGGTTAGGTATTTATTTATTTAATTTTAATACAATAAAATTAGTTTTTATATAAGTTAATCATTCCGCTTGAAACTTCTACAATACTAACCACGCACCCTATTAAGTCTTGTTTGAAATGGGTTTTCCGAAGACCCCATATGATGGTAAATAGGTCAGTTGCGGATTTAGGCCTGCTGCCGCCCTAGGCACTCTTTAATATGCCGCCCTTTTTGATTATATAGGAGGGATTATCCGAAAAAAAATTTAAATACTAAAATTATTGTGTATTCATATTTTCTTCAATTTCGGACTTCTCCATGAATTGTGAATCAAAATTTTATTGCCTCTAAGATTGTAGAACAAACAAAAAATTGTTATAATTTTTTATTTTTATAGCCAGTGTGCATAAAAAAGTACATTCTATATATTATTTTGATCCTCTTGATTAAAGCTAAAAATAATTGGCATACCTAGGGATGAAACGATACGAGTAAATACAAGTACATATTCGATACTTTTATATAAGTACCAAGTACTTAGCAGCCGAGTACCTAGTAGTATCGGTAAAAAATACTCGGTATCGGCCAAAAGTAATCGTTTCACTTTATTATTGAAACTAATCTTACATTTTTTATTATTTACCAAAGCTGGAGCAGCAGTAACGGTATCAAGAAACCGTTTGTCAAGCAAACACTAGGGAAGCCGATTCCGAATACCAAAATCCCGGGATTATTCTAAAAATTTAAGACCCGAATCCCGAGATTTTGGGCTTAGTAAAAATTAAAAAATTTAATATTAAATCATACTGACCATGAACCTAATTTTTAACTGGTTGCAAAAAAGTCACAAGTGAATAAATGTTACATGCAATGCATTTTGTACCACGAAAACAAAATCAGAAGGTGTGGTCTTTTTTCTAAGTTAATGATAATAAAACTGCGCACGCAAAATGCAAGTTGTGCAAAAAGGTGTTAAAAACTTTAGGGGGTTCTACCAAAGGTCTTGGACACATATTTGTTTAAGCCCAACAAACACGGAGGTTTGATTTCAAATTGAAAATGATTTGAAATTAAACGTTTTCTCAAACGGCAAACGTTTGATAATGATTTGAAAATCATAGCGTTCTCAACAAAAAGGGGAAATTATTTTCAAATTTAAAAATGCCTTTATTTTCAACTTGCTTTCAAATGTAATTCTCAAATGTTTTTCAAATGTGGATTATAATACAATGTGGAATATAAATAAAAATGTTTTATTTTTTTTTAATTTATGGTGTTTTCTTTTCTACAAAAAAGTGTGACATTTTATTTAAAAAAATGCAATTTGGTGTCTACTTCATACAAATTTTGCTTCCAAAAAAGGGTGAGTTTTTAAGAATAAAATAAGCCACCCTTTTAGGGAGCCAAATTTTTAAAAAACAGACTCCAAATTGCATTTTTTTTAAATAAAATGTCACATTTTTTGTAGAAAAAAAAAACACCATTAAATTTATTATTTATTTAAATAAACTGTGAGATAAACATTCGGTACCATAGCGTAAAGATTAAATAATGTCCATTCCGACCTCTAATTCTTGGAAAGACAAACCACTTGGCTCCCTTTATTTTGAGGATTGTATCACCGTGATCGTTCAACAAACTTTCTTCACTTTTCCGTTTCATTTTCCTTTTTTTTTCATATTTTTAATCATTATATTACTCACAAATAATTTTTATTTTTCACGAGAAATAAGCTGTTCACTTTATATTAAACTTTATTTTTAATAGAAAAAGACATGTAACCACAAAGTAAAATATGTAACTTTAATCGCCATTTTTAATGATTACATTGATTTTTCGCTTTAGAATTGCCAAGTTTTTTTTTGATTTGATTTAACATTCGACAAACATTTGGCATCAAATTGATAAAACATTTGATATCAAATGTTTGTTTTCAAATCATTATCAATTTGAATTTAAATGTTAAATCAAACAATTGAAAAACGTTTGAGAATTGTGTGATGTCAAATGATAAAGTCATTTCATATCAAAGGTTTGACTTCGTGTTTGTTGGGAGTTTATTTTATTAAATTAATACTTGCATATATATTTGAAATAAAATAAACTAAATATTGTCATATAGCATACATGTAGCTATTTATTTACGACACCCAGAAGTGTTGAATGCGAACATTGGTTTCGTCGGCAGCATATGTTTGCAATAAAATAAGGTATCAATTACACTGTGCAAGTAATTGACACTTTTTTTTAGACAAGCTGGCGTTTTAACCTAATTGTTGGCGGTTTCTTAAACTTGGGCCCTTCAGCGCCTAGGATGCCCCTAGATGGGTCAAATGTATGACCAAGCAAACTTTATTTTTCATCCCAATCTTTTATTTCTAACATACCTACCCGCTATCTCTATTTCTTAAGGGGGCTCCCATACAAAATGTTCAATGCAGACTACAACTATATTGAAGAAAAAGTCCCATAAGTGCTCAGGAGCCGCCCCTACTGGGATATGATGTACTACCGACCTCAATTAGAAAGAAGTTATTTTATTATTTTATTGCGGAGTTTCGGTTTTTTAGTTTTTTCAATAAGCTAAAGCGTTTTTGAGTTACGCGAACATATGTTGTGTAACCTCCTCCATTTTCTAAATAACGGAATATCTCGAAAACCAGAGCCAACCTAAAAAAAAACGGCGGGCACCACTGGATGCAGCGTACCCGAATTATGTTAAAACGCCATGTGCCCGGCTTGTCTGTTTTTTAAACTAGCATAGTGTTATCAGACGTCATTAATTTGTTTTAGAAACTTTTTACAATATAAGTTTTAATACATAATACTTCCATATTACTTTAAAAGAAATATAATTATGTATATGAATTTTACAAATTGGCTTTTATATATGAAATCCCGATTCGTCCCGGGATCCCGTTTTTTTGAATTAAAAATCCCGAATCCCGGGATTCAAAAAACCTGGTCCCGTTTGGCAACCCTAGTAAACACCTATAAACTATATATCGTCTAGGTCCATTTCCTCAATTTCTTACTATAGAAAGTCCGCTATCATCTAGCGATAGCGAACACCATTCACAGTAATTGCTTGGCCGACCTCATTTTCGAAGAAGTAAGGCCCGATAACGCCACCAGCCGCAGCACTAACTGGGCAGCATGGGCATATGTTTTCCCATTTCCTACAGACCCGGTTTGCTGAAATTTGACAATTCTGCCGATTGTGGAAACATTTGGTCGATTATGCTGACCAAAAAAACACGATGTGCACAAAATGCATTTTGATTGAACGCCCATTTTCGTGAAAGGTTTTAACAATCTTAGCGCGCTGCTCGATTGTGTAGCTCTTAATTGTTGAAGTAGTCAAATACTGAAACAAAGAAAGATCAATTTTAGTCGCGCAAAAAACTTGACATTAATGACTGACTCACAATTAACATCGTGGATTATTGTTTTTCTACCCTTTATTATATATTTATCATTTTAAAAATAAAATACATATAGGCATTTAAAATAAATACATAGTTCCATTGTTGATTTCTGGAATGAAAGGTGAATGAAGGTTGTTATCCTGAACGTTCTATAAAATTTTGTTTCCTAAGATAAAAATGATTTTTCGAAAGGAAATTGGTACTAGGTGGTAACTAAAAGTGTTCTCAATCTATACACTTTTCATTTTGCACAAAAATTCTAATTGGTCGTAGTTCTTATTTTATTGTGTGGAACTAAAACACTAATAAGAACGTTTTTAAATGCTGCTTTCTAGTCTTTTATTATACAAACGATACAAGTACCGATACAAGTAAGTATCGATACTATTTGTTCGATACTAAGTAGTTATCGATACTTTACGAGCGATACCACATCGAGTAAAAGTATCGATACCTTAGAGGTATCGTTTCATCCCAAGGCACACCCATTGCAGGAAGGATAACAATATCCTGGGAATTCTTCTTATGAGTTATTTTACCTTCTTCTTAACAAATTTTTAGATAATGGACTGATGTTTTTTTTTTTTTTTTTATTTAAACACGTTTTCGGAAATAAACTTCATATATATTGTTACGTTTTTCCTTTAATAAACGCGTTCGGTTTACTCCCTTTATAATAAACCGTTTAGTTCTTTTAATTGCAAATAAAAATAAATGCACACACTTATTCAACTTAACAAACTTTATTGAAATTAATTATTTTGTTCACAATTATTAGTTACGAACAGAACCGTTTTCCAAAACAGACTAAACTAATTTTACATGAGTCACCCCTTTTTATATTTCATGATTATTTCTAGATTTTTCCTGAACCTTCCCGTAAAAACTATTTATTATGTTCTATAACCATTTCTAGAAATTACTGGGAAATTTATATAGGAATTATTTTTTAAAATAACAGTTGTGTTGAAAATTATACATGACAATTTTAAGTAACATAAAACTATAACTTACATGATAACTTATAACTATAACTATAAATAATTCTTAGATAATTTAACTTTCGTAACACTGCCCTCCACTTAAGCCTGTTCGTCCCGAATAGGCTCAGATTCTCCTTTTCTATAATTGGCTAGTCGTTCTAGATGCACCACTTTCATTTTTAATCTTGGTCTCTTATATTTCTGGATCCGATACACCACGTCATTCAATTTCTTTAATACTTTATATGGGCCATCCCAATGAGTCTGCAGCTTTGGAGAATGTCCTTTCTTCCGTTGCGGATTAAAAAGTAAAACCAACTGGCCTTCTTTGAAGCCTTCCGAATTTGCCGCTCGATAATATCTGGCTTTCAACTGGTCATTTTATGAATTAACACGCCTTCGTCTTAACTCGTTTTTCTGCTCTTGGGTAGAGTCATTTTTATTCACTGGTACGGATAGTTCACCAAAGTTGTACTGCTGGGCCGGATTTCTACTTTCTCCAATCAGACCATTGTCTGCAACGCACTGTGGGCATGTAATTACGCAATCAATCACGGCTTGCTTGCAACCGACCCAATAGTAGCTTGCTTTTAACTTCTTTATGGTTCTCGTAACGCTAAGATGCCCACCACCAGTACCTTCGTGGAATTTCTTCACAACTTCACATACTTTAGAAGTCGGTACTACAATAAGGTTTTTAACCGTTTTGCCATCAGTACTTTCCCATGTACGGTATAGGCAACCATTTATCATCCGCAGACTACTCCACAGCGCGCAATACGCTTTCATTAGTGGACCGTTCAATTTAATTTCTTCATGAGTCGGCTTTTCACCTTCTTTCTTAGCCTTCATAATTTTGCGCTAATATGGGGTCACTTTTCTGCGCCGTTGACCAGTCTTCGCTGGGTTCCACATGTAATAAGCGAATCTCATTTATGCGTTTCTTGTTGTTAGACTCTGTACAGTGCTTGCTTTTATGTTTACTGGGCCGTCTTGAATATGTGCTCGCTTTCCCACGTTTTTCATCGTCACTTCGGGATGACAATTTCTTATGATCACTAGTGACTAGCTGTCTTACAAGAGCTTCACTTCCATTCCCAACGTTAAGGGGTATTTCTAGACCATACCAATTCATAATTTGTCGTCCCATATCTAGACTAATGCCTTGACGAATCATAAAATCTGCTCCAATTATGACCTCGTCCATAATTTCAGCCACAATAAACTCATCAAAAACGATCATATCGGCCATTCTTATTTCCACTCTTGCTTTGCCATAGACAATGACAGGCTCTCCCGTGGCTGTTCGCAAGTTCACGCCACTTAGCGGCTCGACAGCTCCCTTTATCAAATCAGCTCTTATAATGGAATGTCCTGCACCAGTGTCGATAGTCAAAATGCGGATTTCACCATTTATGTAACCACAGGTCGTAATATTTCTGTTACTCGTTTTCACTACTAAATTGATCGTGAGACCTTCAGCTTCCTCCGAACTGCTTGCTCGTCTCAGCTTTAGCGGCGGCTCCTGCGATGTTTGTTGACTAGCTCTTCGTTTGTCCCTTTGCGGCGAAGCAGATCTTGATCGTTGCTTGGGTGCTTTGCAGTTTCGCTGAATATGGCCAGTTTTACCGCAGTTATAGCATTTAACTTTGTTTTTACCTTGCTTCTCGCCCAAAGCCTGCAAAACTGCCTCCTTCATGCTTCTCATTTCCTTTAAAATATCTCCTTCGTCTTCTGCTGTTATATCGAGCTTGCGCACCTTGCATATATGCGGTTTTGAAATTATTCTAGCGGTTTCTTGTGCTAGGGCAAATGATACCGTTTCTGCAAATGATGGCCTCTGTGATGCACATACCGCTAGTTTTACATCAGCATCCCGTATACCGTTTACAAATGCCTCGGTCTTAAAATGATCTAGCAATGGATGACTTTCACCTGGATAAGTAAGCTGCACCAAGCGCTCAATCTCTAATGCGAAATCCTGTAGCGTCTCGTTTGGCTTTTGTACTCTACCCCGTAATTCCATTCTGAATATTTCTTTTCTATGTTCACCACCATACTTGCGTTGCAGTGCTACCATAATGTCATCATAATTATTTCTGCAACTTACTGGTACACTTTCTAGAATTTCAGCCGCAGTTCCTTTTAAAGCCAGAATCAGCTCTATGGCTTTTTCTTCATTGTTCCAAGCATTTTTATTGGCAACTGTGTCAAACTGGAACTTAAACACATTCAATGGTGAGCTGCCGTCAAAACTTGGAGCTCTTATTCTATTCGAGACTTCTGGAAAAACTCGCACCACTCCCTCTTGGCACTGAAGACTATTTAATTTTTCTTCCAAATGATGTAGTTTTCCATCAAAAACAGTGACTTGTGTTTTAACATCAAACAGCTTCTGGTTGAATTCTATCTCCATATCGTCTACTCTTTCATTTATAGCAGTAGAAATCTCTTGAAGCTTCTCAAGTTTTTCATTTGTCAATCTGGAATTTTGTTGAATTTCGGCTAAAATGGTGTTTGAGTTTTCTTCCATTTTTCTAGAATTTTCTTCCATTCTTCTAGAACTTTCTTCCATTTTTCTAGAGGTTACAGCCGAATTTTCTTTTACCATTTCCTCCATTTTTCTAGAATTTTCTTCCATTTTTCTAGAATTTTCTTCCATTTTTCTAGAGGTTACAGCCGAATTTTCTTTTACCATTTCATCCATTTTTCTAGAAATTTCTTCCATTTTTCCAGAATTTTCTTCCATTTTTCTAGAATTTTCTTCCATTTTTCTAGAAGTTTCTGCCGACATTTTTTCCATTTTCTTTATCATAGCAGCAAACATTGTACCAAAATCCATGTTGCTTGTTACTGCACGGGTAGCAACTTCTATTTCTTCTTTTTCTTCAAATTCATAAGTTGCGATGTCAATATTACGTCGCTTAAATTCATCGATTAATCTTTTCTGCAGCTCAGCTTTATTTCCTGCAGTAGGCAGATCCAACTTGCCCAACTCTTTCTTGAGCTGTTCAACTTTTAGCTCCTCGAATTTCATTGTTGTTTGTATAGTTTTTTTTTTTTTTTTCTATCCTTTTTTTTTATTTGTTTATTTTTTTTTTATTATTGCAATTTCACTTCTGACACCAATTGTTACGTTTTTCCTTTAATAAACGCGTTCGGTTTACTCCCTTTGTAATAAACCGTTGAGTTCTTTTAATTGCAAATAAAAATAAATACACACACTTATTCAACTTAACAAACTTTATAGAAATTAATTATTTTGTTCACAATTATTAGTTACGAACAGAACCGTTTTCCAAAACAGACTAAACTAATTTTACATGAGTCACCCCTTTTTATATTTCATGATTATTTCTAGATTTTTCCTGAACCTTCCCGTAAAAACTATTTATTATGTTCTATAACCATTTCTAGAAATTACTGGGAAATTTATATAGGAATTATTTTTTAAAATAACAGTTGTGTTGAAAATTATACATGACAATTTTAAGTAACATAAAACTATAACTTACATGATAACTTATAACTATAACTATAAATAATTCTTAGATAATTTAACTTTCGTAACAATATGTATAACGTTTTTTGGGAGAGTGGAAATTCTACGGAGTAAAAGTTTAATAATACAAGACGCCAAGCTGCTAAACTTTACAAAAAAACCAAGTTTGAATCCGCATTATCACAAAATCCGCTATTTTATTTTAAAATTTGTCTTCATAATGTAATTAACGCAAAAATATTTTACAGATTTTGTGGATCGTGTTCTGTGGTATTAAATTTAATAAAAAATCATTTTTAAAAATTTAAAATTTTTATAAACCTATAGTCGGAACTTTATCACTATATCAAGACCTTAAAATTAAATTTTTTGTTAAGCGATTTTTGGTTATTTACACTTTTAATGTTTAGTCACGTTGAAATGGCCTTAGGGAGGTGGAAAATTTCGACGTCGAGTTTTGAAAAACCTAATACTACATTGTATACGAACACATATACATATGTTCTTTTAACTCACATATAATTATTCCAATCTTTTGGCCAATTCAAAGCAGTGTCATATATTTAAATAGTTAATATTATATTTAAATATTTATATTTTAAACCTTTTGAGAAGTGATGGGAATTTACCTATTTTCTCGTCAAATCTAGCGATTTTGGAAGCAGTGGAAAAAAATTATTGTAGCTATGTATGTATAACCAAAATAAAAAGTTAAGATACACAGGTTTTTTAAGGATATTATTTTATTTCCTTTATTCAATCTGTGATCACAATCGATAACCACTTAAATCGACTTACAAAATTAAGAAGTAAATTCAACAATTCAATTACTTAATATGTATAATTTAATATAAACTTCGTATTCGCTTAAAGTAAAACTTGGTCAAATCAATTTTCGAATTTGAATTCCCCTTACACTCTTTTACCTTTAAATTTTGGCGCCCTTTAAATTATGCTGCCCTAGGTCCGGGCCTAAAGGGCCTAGGCGTAAATCCACCACTGAAATAGGTTCTTAAATTTTTATCGGAGGTGTCATCGGTATTGGATTTGAAACCGAAAAAAAATACGTTGGTGCCATGAAATCCAATGTTGTCGGTTTTGTTCGAACTAAAATTAGTGTCAGTTTTAGGTGTCACAGAAACCAATGTTATCGGGTTTTGATTGAAAATAAACCAAGCAGCTTACAGCTCATGTTTTTTTTCATTGGAAATAAATATAGTTGTTAAAAGCTTAGTTTTTCATTTTATGTTTTTCAACAGGAATTTCGTGGACTCTCGTGAGGGCAAGACGTGTTGTTATTGAGCTCCACTAAAACTTTTAAATTCTGTTATAAACTGTCTACAAACCTTAATTAATAAATAAATTAGATTTATAATAATTAAATTCTTGTCGTGTGATTAAACTTCTTGTGATTTTACTGTGATATTATGTTACAAAAATAATAAATTTCAAATCTTAATATTGCATACATTAATATTAACAAACATTCATACCAATATATTCAAAAACTAAACAAACAATTAATAACAACAACAATAACACTTGCCTTTTTTAAGTCTCTTTTCTGCTTTTGTTTTGTCTCTTAAAAAGTATACTGCAAACTCACAATTTAAAATTTTAAACTTCAACAACAATAACAACAACATCATTTGTGAAAAATACAAAAACTAACAATATATCCAACAAAAACACTCAAGCCAAACAGAAAACAAAAACCGCAAACTTAAAACAACAAATAATAATACTCAATAGCCACAAAATAATAATCAACAATAAATCCATAACCTAGCAAACAAAAAATATCAAAAATAAACACATAAATCAAAATTTGCCATATTTAAATTTTTATTTTCCTGCTTGACCAACCTTTACTACGCTAACTATAATGGACTGCCTAAATAAGAAATGCTCAATCACTAATCCTGATGAAAGAATGCTGTCATGCTGGTTGTGTCATGGTCTAAATCATTTCAAATGTAGCGGCATACCAACACTTGCTGCTGAAGCTATTCAAAAGCATGATGGTCTGCACTGGCGTTGTAACAACTGTAAAAAAGTTGGAGTCGATTTTTACAAATTCTTTCAAGAAAGAAAATCTATTTTTCTTGGTATTCAAAAAGAAATGTCCAATCTTTCTCAGCGTATATCTGAATATGGAAACTTGTTTGATCGTTTTATATCACTAGAAACCTATGAACATCCTCCACAAATACCTCCGCAGCAATCGTCCTTGCAACAACATTCTCCATCGCAATTGTCTCCTAGACGTAAGTCAGCTCGAATTGCAAGTAAGACTGATACCGTTAATATAAACCCTATTAATTCTGGTAATGCTGTTACTAACCATATCGATGTTATCCCGTCTACTTCCAAGATAACTGAAAACAAAACTGCTGAGAAACTATCATTTTCTGATGTAACGAAACTACACAATCCTATATCAAACAATACCGAAAACGCTCCTCTTAAACTTCGAGTTATACCACCAAAAAAACATGTATTTGTATCCCGTTTTGCTGCTGAAACGACTGTAGATGATTTAAACTACTATATTAAAACCAAGCTGAATTCTAGCGATGAAATTTTAACTCGTAAATTTTCTTATTCTCAACCAAGAAGCTTTACGTCTTTCAAGATAACAGTTTCATCAGATATATACAATAAAATAATTGATCCTCGTTTCTGGCCCGATAATACATTGGTAAGGGAATATATACCAAAAGCAAGCCATAGTATAAATAATATTGCCCGGATTCCCTCAATTTTGTCATCAAATCCAAAAAACTGATAAATGACAACGATAACCAACTGTTCATTACCTACCAAAACGTTTTTGGGTTAAACACAAAATTGTCCAAACTTTACATAGATAGTTTTACATTTAACCACCATGTAATTATATTCACTGAAACTTGGTTAAATAAAAATATCCTCAACAACGAAATTTTTTGCAGTAATTTTAATATTTATAGACTCGATAGAGATACTGCTACAGTTGGAGGAGGTATACTAATAGCTATTTCTAACATGTTTTCATCTGAAGAAATAAACTGCAATATTCCTAAAGGCATCGTATTTATTGCCATACGTATAAAACTCCATAACAGCAAAATATTTATTACCTGCTCCTACATCTCACCTAGCCAAAATAATAATCAACTTATTTACACAGAGCATGCTTCGTTGATTAAATCAGTAGTATCACTAGCCGCCCCAGGTGACCCTATTCTTGCTTTTGGTGATTTTAACTTACCAAATGTTACATGGAAATTTTTACCTGACTTTTACATGTATACTCCTATAATAGCCGCTGACTGGGTGTTCGAATTTTTGAATAGCTTATATGATCTATGCCTTTTTCAAGTAAACGGAGTTTACAATTCGTATGGTAAATTACTAGATCTGGTTTTTGTAAATGAACCAGCCGATTTCTCCTTGTGACGCGCAGATCCAATTACAGCACCAGAGGACCGCTTTCATCTTACTCTAGATATCAGCCTTAATGTTCCATTTAAAAGTAACTCCTACTCAACAAATCAACACGAAAAGATTTTCTGTTTCAAAAAATGTAACTACGATGACTTAAAGCATCTTTTATATAATACGAATTGGCACGATCTTCTATCAATTCCTTGTTATAATCCAGTAGCTATTGATCCATGATAGCAAAATTTTATGAAACTTTATCAAATTTTTTAATGAATGTGTTCCCAAATTAGCAATGGGTACAAAATCTGGTCCTCCGTGGTGCACAAAAGAATTATCCAGACTTAAAAACATAAAAAATAAACGCTTTAAAAAATATAAAATAGCCGGCTTGCTGTCTGATTATAGCAGATTTGCGATTTCACGTGCTGAATATAACTTAATAAACACAAAGCTGTACAAAAACTATATATCTAATATGAAACAAAATTTTTACTGTGACCCGAAATCTTTTTATAAATTTGTTAATTCTAAAAAGAAATCTGGTGGCTTCCCAATCTAGTGACGATCAGATAATAAGTAACTTGTTTGCTGATTTTTTTCCACCACTTACTCTGATTTCCAATATGATTTAAATGAATACCCACATCCAATTGCATGCCACCAAATGATACACTTCTATCCAATCCACACAAACCAGATTTTAGACACTTTAAAATCTGTTAAGTCCTCATACCACATGGGTCCTGATGGTGTTCCCAGTTGTGTTCTGAAGAATTGCGCACATGCAATAGCTACTCCATTAAGCATAATATTTAATTTATCCTTAAAATATGGTTACTTTCCTCAGTTGTGGTAAGACTCATTCATTACTCCGCTATTTAAATCTGGCAGTAAGTCATGTGTCACAAACTATAGAGGCATAGCAAAGTTAAGTGCAATCCCTAAACTTTTTGAAAAGTGTGTTACCGACAATCTCCTTCATCAAATCTCGTTCCTACTTTCTTCCTGTCAACATGGTTTTAGAAAAGGCCGTTCAAAAATTACTAATCTCATGCAGCTGCCTACTATAGTAAATCGTGGATTTATTAAAAGGAAATTTACAGATTGTATCTACACGGACTTTAGTAAAGCTTTTGATAAAGTCAATCATAAATTACTTCTGATAAAGCTTCATGCTATGGGCTTTACACTCGGGAGCTTAAATTGGATTAAATCATATTTAACAAACCGAAAACAAAATGTTGTTTTTAATAATACTACATCAAAAAACATTATCGTAAGTTCTGGAGTGCCCCAAGGAAGCCATATTGGTCCAATTTTATTTTCCTTATTCATCAATGACTTGCCGTGCGTAATTAAATATTGTAACGTCTTAATGTATGCTGATGATGTGAAGATATTTCATAGTTATGACAATAACATTGACAAAAATTTGCTGCAACACGATTTGGATGAACTATTTCAATGGTGCGTGCATAATTTAATGGAACTCAATTTAAACAAATGTAAACATATTCGTTTTTCAAGAAACGATAACGCTTTATTTAACTTCTCACTGGGTGGACATCAACTTGAACTGGTTAAGGAATTCTCAGATCTTGGAACACTTTTAGATCCTAAATTAAATCTCAAGAAACACATATATATGATGGTAAACAAAGCTCGAGGTATGTTAGCTTTTATAAAACGATGGGCTAAGGAGTTTACTGAACCAATCATTACTAAGCGGTTATATACATCTTTAGTCAGACCAATCTTGGAATATGGATCTGTTATTTGGGATCCGAGTGCGGATTATCTGAAAAACATTATTGAATCAGTCCAAAAACAATTCCTTCTTTTTTGCTTGGGTAATTCAATATGAAATCCTAACGTCATTATTCCTCCTTATACTACAAGGCTTGCATTTATAAAATTACCAACGTTGGAGATCAGAAGAACTATGCTTACTGAACAACCTAAACAAAAGCGGCAAGCGTTTTTTTAAACATGGAAATTTTATCTAAATACAATTTCAATAAAACAAACCGACATAGCGATGTCAAATAAGATTTATCAGCCGGGTGGTTCTAATTCGTATTCTAATGGTTTGTTTCGTATAAATTGTATGCAAATGAGAAGTTTTGACATACAAAAAACGCTTCCGCTCTTATTTAGGTAGCTCAGTTAGCGTTTCATTTTTATTCAACCTAATAAATGGTGCAGTCTGTTCTGACTTCCTACTCAGCAACATAAATTTTAATGTACCTCATCGATCAACTCGTTTCTGCATTCCAATATATTTACAAGTTTTATACACTAATTATGCTAATTCTGATCCTCTAAGAAAATTGTGTAAACATTATAATGATTTTTATTTTCTTATTGATTTTTCTGTTAATGTTAATGTCATTAAACGTTATATTATTATGCACCTAAATCAGTGTAATTAAATGAATGTCTAAATCGTTTTTTTTTTATTATTATTTTGTATATTATGTAAAAATTTTTTATAATTGGTCTGTAGACCTTAAATAATAAATAAATAAATAAAATAAATAAAAAACAGATTTTTTCCACAGATAGAAATAAATAAAATTGATAAATTGGTAAAATAGTTTAGGATGTCTCCGGTAGTCTCCGACAGCGGTCTTAAAAGTCTTCTTCTCACTTTTTCTGCAAGAAGCAAATATGCAACAACAGCAGTGGTCATTCTTTTTATTTATAACTTTAATCTACAAATTTGTTTATATATTTAAAAAATTCGCTTTATTTAATTTTAATTTAATGCAAGTAATATAACGATGGAATTTAATTTATATGTTTTCTGTATTACCACTTCTTATTTTCTATTCTATAATTTTCCTTTAATTAAAAACTCAGGTTGTAACAATATTTTAGCTCAAAAATCATAACTTACAAAATTGGCAAACAAAAATTGCATTTAAAGCTGTAAACACATGAGCAAAAACATTAAACAGCTGATTCGAATATCGGTTTTATTTGTATTCGAAAATAACAAATCCGACTTGTTTTCATGACACCAAATGGCACCAATATGGGTTTGCAAAACCGACAATGAGCAAAACCGACTTGGATTCTATGACACCCCTGTATGTCATGTAAAGTCTGTAATAGTTTGCTATTAAAACTTCATTTGATCGCTCCACGAGTGTTTAAGGTATTAGCAAATGACCACGATTGCTTTAAATTTTTCTAATGTTTACTTATAATCAGTGTTCGAAAATAAACACTAAATATCGTTCTTTAATGTTCGGTTCGGTAGATTTGTGGAAAACACAAACGCTAATAGTGTTTGTGTAGAAATTCATTAAAAAAAATAACGTTTCCCTGTTTGTCATCTTTCAAACACAAAAATAATGCTGTTTTCATCATACTCAACAAATGATGAGAACATTAAATTCCGTTCGGTTTTTTTTGAAAATCCACGAACTTCAATGTGTTCGGTTCGGCTCGTTAATGTTCGTCGCTTTTTGCTGATAAAAAAAAACCAAACATTTTTTACAAAAACAAAATACACACACGAAAGAAACATTATAGAACATTAAAATATAATGTTTTTCTACAGTATCACTACAATTGTTCTGTTTTTTAACGAAGAACCGAACATTATATAATGTTCGGTTCTTTCTTGAAAATAGTTACGAACGGTATTAAGGTTTGTGTATGTTTACACAAACACTAAAAAAATAGATATCGTTCTTCGGTGTGTGAACCGAACGCTAAATAATGTACTGTTAATTTTCGAACACTGCTTATAATTATAAACCTTAACTTTTTGATGTCTCCTTATAATCTTTTCCCATCAATTTTTTAGGGAACAAAACCTTTAAAATTAAAGCTGTCTAGTTTACAAATCTTATTTTGTGCTGTTAAGAATCTAAACATATAAAAACATATAAATTTTTTTTTAGACTGATTAAAATCGTCACTTTTTAGAAAAAAAAAAATCAGCAAATCGGCACTTTGCTAATTTTGGAACAAAAAATCGTCAAAATGACGATAAATCGTCAAATCTGGCAGCCCTGCTTGCATCGTCATCCAAAATGTCATGGTCCCATAACACAGGGTCTCCACCAGAGATAAGATATAAGAAATTTATATCAGCAAGAATCAAATTCAATCGCAAAGAGTATTATCTTTCGTGTGGACTCCCAAATAGTGTGAGCATTAATCAATGTTGCAAAATTGAAATTTTGCAATGGTACTTAACTTAACTAGCCGCTGTAAAAATATCGTGTCATTTTATTTTTTTTTTGGTAATGAAAAGGTTGGTTTAAAAGTTTTCTTTCATATGCCTTCAATGTTAAATTAAAAATAGTTTTGCTTCTGCTAAAAACTTTTAAATTTTGAGTTGTTGATTAAGTGCGATTTAAAAATTACATTCTTAAGCCCGGAATTTCTACAAAAAGACCTATCTGTGTATAGAAATCTATAGTATAACGAGTTTTTATAATTTTATTACACTGAAAGAATTTTCTTCGCAATACCAATGAATTTTGACATTAATCCCATGAAAAATTGCATTAAAAAGGAACCTATGCAGCGCTGCGTTGGATCAATGAAACCTGTTTCATTAAAAGGATTTAATGAAACATTACATTAGATCTATGACTATTATTCATTTGATGATTACTTTCAATAAATAAAATTTTTTTATATTTTTTTTAATTATTTTTTTCTTATTTTGTTTTACTTTATTTTATTTTTTATTTTTTTTTCTGTCTCTGACGGGATTCGATCGCGCAACCTCGGTGCTGATAGACTTGCTCACTACCAGCTAGTCTACCGGGGCAGTGTAGTTTTTGGATAAAAAAACTATGTTTTTTACTCAATTAAGAGCGTAAATATGAGATTAAATTGTCCATAATAACAATAACAACCAGGGCTGCCAGATAAATTTTTGAGTAAATCGTCAATTTCCTGAGAAAAAATAAAAAAATCGTCTTTTAAGTTTCGAAAAATCGTCAAAAAATCGGAAAACTTTAAATTTAGTTGTTTCTAACAATGTTTCGTAACACGACTGAGATTCTTCCAAAGCACAGCGAAAGACGCTATTCCAATCGTTGTAGGAATCGTTTAAAGGCCTAACCATAATGTGCTTAAGTTGAATTGATCAAATGTGCGAATACATGTAAATCATATAAAGCAAACCATATTGAACTTACGGAAACTTTTTGTTAAGTTTTATGAAACTGTCATTTGCATAAGCAAAGTGCTTTACTAATCCCACATTCCGTACGGAATTAAATGATTTTTGATTTTGTTATAGTTTTTTAAATACATTTGAGAGACTTTTTGGTAATTTTTGACAATAGGTTAAGCACAGCTATGCATATTATGATTGGGCCTTAAGACGTGGGTAAAGATTATCTATCGAGCCTTTCATGTCAAGAATCGTATGAGACTCATGTAGCTACAACTCGTGAAATGTTCGCCGTATAATTGTTGAAAAATGATTTATACAGAGAGTCGTAAAAGATTCATTCGATGATGGTTTGACGAAAGATAAACAAAGTGTTACATTGTTGTTTTTGTACTCTGAAAATAATCATTTAAAGATTTTCTTTAAACTTGCATATTACAGCCGTACCTAAACAAAAGCAGCACGCATTTTCTGGTTTTTGAATAGAGCGGCCTCAACGATTTGCAATTGGAAAAACCGATTTTGACAGCTCGTTTAATAGTAAAGTTCGCCGCTATCGTTAATAATTAATGGCAATTTAGCTATTTTTTGGTCAATCTAACGTTTTTATCTCTATTTTTATTTACAATTTGTTGGTTTTGTTAAACAAGAAAGCTATCACTTCTGTTCGTAACACAACGTTGACGCTCTTGCTTAGGTATGGCATATCAGCGTAAAAGCTTAGCGAAAGAAAACGTTCCACCTTCCGCTATTGTTAAGGTGCGGCTGTTAAACATTCCAATATTAAAAAACGAACGTGCCAGAAAATTTAATGCTTTATTCAGACTTTGGCGACTAATAAAAATCGTTACTTTTAAGAAAAAAATCAGCAAATCGTCACTTTGCTAATTTCGGAACAAAAAATCGTCAAAATGACGATAAATCGTCAAATCTGGCAGCCCTGATAACAACGTTGATTGAAAGTGGATTGAAAGTTTTTGTTTCATTACTATAATGACATTTTTATTGTCTTAATGAAAATTTTAATTTATGAAGGCAATTATTGAAATATGTTGGTTTTATAAAAAAAATTTTTGATTTTATAAATTTAATGGCATACATGTAACATTAGATGTATGAAATTATTAAATCTTACATTTTTTGATTAACAATTAAACATTTTTTAAGGAAACTATAATTTTGTATTAATTTATGAATATAGTTATGTTTGTATATTGTTTTTTTATATTCCCAATTAAAATGTTTTGTTTAACTTGGACAAACTTAAGTTTTCATATATCCAATGAAAATTTTTAACGTAATTACGAAATCCAATGAAGCGATTTTAACGAAAATACTTCTTTATAAGTGCTGGTTCACACAGGTCAAGTTTGACTCTTCAAGTCTTGAGCTTTTAGGAGAGAGGGGTAAAGAGAATGGAAAGGGGTACATACTTGACCGTACCAGTCAGTTTTGTATTTTTCTTTTCTTTTTTCAATCGTAATATAATAAAAAGCTACAAAGTTGAAGGAAAAGAAAACAAAAATTAATTTTGTGCATGAACGTGAACGCAAGTTCAAAAGAAAATTTAAATAAAACTGTTCAAGTAAACTTGACCTGTGTGAACCAGCACTAACTATTAAAATCCATTTAGACAATGAAAATTTTCATTTACCCAAGGAAAATTTTTTTATGAAAATGATTCATTAAATATATGAAGCATTTTTCTTTCAGTGTACGAATGTCTTACCACTGGTTAATTTTAAAACATCGATTTTTGACAGTTAATTAAAAAAATTTATAAAAATACAATTGTTGTTAAATTTAAAAAGAAATTAAAAGGAAAAATTAATGTAACCGGATAGGTAGAGATAATTGTTGGGTACGAACACGACCAGATATCTGTTTGAAGAAATTAAATCAGTGTAGTTAAGATAAAGCAAATTTACTTTAAGAGATACAAAGAAATATTACAAGTATAACAGCAACTATCATTTGATTTGAATACATAGATCTTTAGTTTTTATTAAACTTTAAACCGTTTCTAGGTGTAAACGATTTCGTCCTTCGCTTTTTACAACATTTTGCATGAAAATGAAAATGTGCGTTCAACTGATACTGAGGAATGTGGTATAGACAAAATTCCAAAAGCAATACGTTAAATGGCAAAAAACATTAGCTCATCCATTTCGTTCTTATTTTGGCCATTTTTTTCAAAAAAATTTAATTATTTTCAGTTACGGAATTGATATATTCATAGTTTTTCTCGTTCAGAAATAACATTAATAACAATAGTTTTTTCGGAAACAATATATTCTGGAGTGAATCTGATTATCATTTTTAATGTTTTATTTTAAAAACAAAATTTAGTTCTTAATGATTCGCAAAATATCAATTAAAATGATTTTGTAGTTTCTTTGAATTTATAAACCATTTCCTTGTTAAAGAGCTACCTCAACAAGAGCGGCAAGCGTTTATTTAAACATGAAAATTCTATTGCCAATACATTTTCAATAAAATAAAACTGCCTAGCGGACTGTCAAATAAGATTTTCCAGCCGGGTGGTGTTAAATTCGCGTTCTTAAGGTTTATTTCGTATAAACTGTATGAAAATGACAAGTTTTGACATAAAACAGACGCTTGCCGCTCTTATTTAGGTAGCTCAGTTATTTTTGCGCGTTTCTATAAATATGTCAAATCGAGTTCCAAACAATTGCATTAAATTTAAATTATCCACTGACATTTTATCCAATGCATCCCTTTTTATAAAATTTCATGCCACTTTTAGTAACAAATATTCCATTCTGGATAGCAAAATACGAATCCTGGCGTCCGCGCATTGCATTTCAATATTAACGTTGTTAATTATTTTTAATATACAACAACATGAATTTTGCAACAAACACATGATTACCAAAGTCTGCTATCGAATTGATTTTCTCAATGTTTCGACAAACTGCCTGTTACTCAATCTCGACATAGATTTACTAAACCGATAAACTGCCCGTTAACAATTTTGGTTTTTTCAATATACATAACGACAAAAAAAAATTTTTCAGTTGGCAGCTCCTCTAAAAATGCATGCAAAAGGTGGTAGTCAGCCGATTAAATTTATCTGTACGGCAAATAAACGGAAAATAATAATTGGCAGATAAGCAGCGTTGCCACAACCAAAAAAAAATTGTAACCAAAATGTAAAAATAAAGTAACCAAAAGCGAAAAAAAGTAACCAAATCAATTTTGTATCAAAAGTTATAATTTAGTCGCACTTCAGTTGAAAAATATGTGCAAAGAAGAAATTGTGTTCGTTCGTATTTTACCGGTCCGGAATGAACAATCAAAAAAATTTGAAAATTTTTAGTGGACGTGGTACCTCCTTTAAAAAGTTAAAACTTATTTTGGTCTATTTTAAGAACATTATGAACAAGAGCTTTCAACCTTTTTATATAAAAAACTCTTACAAGTAAAACTTTTAAATGTTATTATCAGGGAAACCAGAAACTAAAAAACTCGTTTGATGCGCATTAAATATGCAGTAAAAACTGGAATATAAACCAAGAAAATGTTAAGAATATGCACTAAAAAATCAAAAATTGCTCATTTAAAGGCAAAATATTTAACAATTTAATAACAAAATGTAAAAAAAAACCTAAAAATATTATCACTTAACCCTTCGACGACCATTGGCAAACATACTTGCCCAGGGGATTTTGCATCATATAATTGTTCACGTAAGAGAAAGAGTACATATGTTCTAAACGGATTTGTAGCGGAGGGTTGGGGAAACAAAAATGTGGTAGGTGGTAGGGGCCTATCTGGCCCCATTTGCCCGCTAAGAGGCCTCAAATTTGGCCAAAAAGTCGCCTTACTTCAGGGGGTGCTGTGGGGAGAGCGTAGGGCGCACCTGTCTAAAACTCGGGTATATTTTGGAGGCGTCTCTTATCTTTCAAAATATATATGGAGAAAGTATGTGTAAATTTCAACCTGCCCACATTTACCCCAAATATGTTTGGCAAGTATGTTTGTCTGTGGGTTGAAACGGAAAAAAACGCACCTAAAAATAATCTAATAAATGTTTTTTTTTATTTCATCATTGTATATACATAGTTTTACGTTGTTTTTTTTTTTTTTGAAAGTCAATTGAACAAAACGCATCTTGTCTGTTATTGTTTTAAGTTCAAAGTTTTTTTTTGCTCGCATTGGTCGTAAAGCGGTACAAGTTGCTGTAGAGGATGAGCCAATTGCATCGACTTCAAATGCTGCAGTAATACCAGAAAAGCCAGCACTTTTTATACCACCAGAGAAGACTTTCTGGTTCAGAGAGACGCTTGCCTATAAAAACCCCGTTTTCACCGGATTTCAGGACAATTGCATATATGAACATTCGCAAGTTCTAAAACCCATTGTAAATGCACATGTAGAAATGCCGCAAGCGTATGATGTGTTCAATGCTGTTTGTAATATACAAGGTAAGTTTTTATAAATACAAGTTTTTATATTGCAATAGTAGTTACTATTTTTCTTAACTTTTTTGGTTTCAGAAATGTGCATAATGATAGTGCAGCAGTCCAACCCAACTGTGGTGTGCAAAGTAAAGCGGCGTGTTGCAGGACAAGCAGGTAAAATTGTAATAGATTGCCCGTTGGTTGTCCAGCAATACAACAAGGGAATGGGAGGTGTCGATCTCATGGACAAAAAAGGTTTATTATAAGTATGATCGCAGAAGCAAATGGCGGTTTTATATTCTTGGATCTCCTCAAAATATGCGTCCATAATAGCTACGTGATATATACCAAACTTATGTTGGCTAACAGCTTCCCGACAAAAGTGACCTCGATTGATTTTCGGGCAGCTTTAGGAAAGGAATTAATTAATAACTTCTGTCAAGACCGCGCAGATTCCCGGAAGCAACCAGAACTGGAAGTATCTCTCTAAAAAAGCCGAAGTCTTTCCATAAAATGGAAAAACGTAAAAATCGGAAACGATGCCTTCGTTGTGCCAGCTTTGGCAAATATAGCCTCACAAATGTATTTTGTACTATATGCAATGTATTTCTTTGCTTTAGATCGCGTGACTGTTTTGGGGAATACAACGTATAGGTCTTATCTTAAATTGTTAGTTATTTATATATTACTTTTAAAATAGTTTAAATCAGTGATAGCCACTCCATAGGCTCGCGAGTCAGTCAATAATCATATTTTTCACACAGACACGGTCGGCAATTCACATGTATACAACAACTTTGTTCGTTTCAAAACATCAGACTATCATCAGTCTCTGCGACCGCACACAAGCCCATAATATCTTTGTGTGCGTGCGTTCGCGGCTTGGTTAGTTCGGGGCTCGGTTATCACTGGTTTATATACATAAAAAATGTATAAAACATTATATTTTCTTTCAGCCCATAGGCAACTATATTTGCCAAGCAAAAAGAGGGACAAGGTGAGGACCAGGGGGGCCTATTTCATACAAGAAATGTTTGCGCCGAATATTATCTGGATATTAACATTCATATGGGTTTTTGTCTTAACCCTTTCGGTCCGACTTTTTATTTGATAAACAACAATGTAAATGAAAAATCTGTTTACACATATTGAAAAAGCTTAAAAATTTATTATGTTTTGCATTATCAGTTTTTCAGTAAGTCCTTTCGTAATTCTGAGATATTGTCCCAATCGGATTTTTCGGACTATTGTCCCAACCGGTTTTTTAATACAAATGGGACAATATGTCCCACTTGTATCGAAACTATGTACAAATCTTAAAAAAATGTGCTCAAAATTGGCAACCGTTACTTCTTTGATAATCTAACACAAAAAGTTCGACTGGGACAATTGCAAACGTAATTTTTTTACTTTAAAGAACAAATCGGATCATTCAAACATTGTCTGGGATGTATTATCCCAATAGGACCGAAAGCGTTAAGGTTAACATTTAAAAGAAAGTTAAAAATTTTAAGGGAGGGAAGCTCTGGGAAAATGTGAACTGACTCGAAAATAATTTAATTTGCATTAACATATTTTTGGTTCGAATTTAATTCAAAAACCAACATAATTAGATGTTTTACAGACACAGAGATCTAATTCGGAAAGAAGTTTTTATGGGGAATAGTTAAATTATAGACCGATTCTCCATATACAAACCAGGCTGACGGACGGATGGACATCGTTACATCACTTTTTAAAGTGAGTCTGCGTCGATCGTTATACTAACATATTGATCTAGTTTTCTATGTTCATCGCATAACACTTATCTTTAATGACAACCTGCTTTGTCTTACAATTTTATGAGCTATAAACTTAAAATGGCTGCAAAAATGCTCGTTTAGCTACATTATGCACAAAAATGTTGCAAACGCTAAAACATGCCAAAATTCATAGCAGGCTCTAAAACGGCTAAATATATTGTTTTTGCCTTATTGGTCGCACAAGGAAAAACATGCAATTGCATATTTATGGTTTTCCTTGTTATTATGCTATCAAAGTGCAAAATTGAGCTTAATTAAGCGGTAGATTTTTTAATATAGATGCTTTTTGCCCGGTGGAAATATAATCATATTAAACCGGATGGGAAGGTAGCAGATAATGGCCGTATACAATTCAAAGTATATACCTTATATGGTTAATTTGATAGTCTGTTAAAGTTTAAGCTTCTAAACAAATAATTTTTAAGTAGACGAAAAATGTATTGGCTTTGGATGCGCAAATACCACCCACCACTTTAAGGGTCAAATAAGCGGAGCGGGTAATTCTTGTTCCCAAAAAACTAAAAATTGGTTATTTTTGTGTTGCAAAAAAGTAACCAAAATGGAAAAAAGTACACAAGTACACATTGGAAAAAAAAGTTACCAATTTTGGTTAAAAGTAACCAAAACGGCAACGCTGCAGATGAGTAGCGGATAGCTTTGCGAGAGAAAAGAAGCAAATGAGACATTGAGAAAACCAAATTTCTTTACTACCCGTCTCCACCATCCATCAACTTGGTAAGAACAGCATGTCGCACATCAATTCTACTCGTGTAGACTGTTCATGTTCATGTTTCGTTCATGTGCTGGAATCGTTGCCTAAACATTCGTCTTAGCATCCATGTGCGCCAACCAAACGCTCAACAACAAAAATTGTGGTCAATCAGAACATGAACATCAACACGTATCCGCCACATACAAGAACATGAACAAATTAATACCGTTGCTCTGCCGGCGTTATGGTCATGTCATGTTCTAATCGAAAGAGCATGGAGACGTAGGGTAAATGTGCACTTTCTATGTTTCAAATTACATGCAACGCTTTTTGTGCGGCATCACCACAAGTAAAAATTAAATTTCATTTCCAGCTTAAAAATAAAATAGTACCCAAAACTATTTTGTATCAAAAGCTCTATTTTATTCGCACTTCAGATGGAAAATATGTCTTAAGAAGAAATTGTATTCGTGTGTATTTTGTAGGCTTAGAAACCTATTGACCGTTTTGTCAGTATATTTATTACCGGTTCGGAATGAACAATAAAAAAATTTTAAAAATTTTTAGTGGACGTGGCAGCTCCTATCAAATGTTGTCACTTATTTTGGTCTATTTTAAAAACGTAATGAGCTAGAGCTTTAAACCTTTTCATATAAGAGCTCTTACAAGTAAAACTTTTTAAGTCTTGCTATGTTATAATGCTATCAAATTGTAAAATTCAGGTTAATTATGCCGTAGATTTTTTATACATTGATGCTTTTTCGCGATGGAAATTGAATCATATTTGACCGGATGGGAAGGTAGCAGATAATACGATTCAAAGTATATACCTTATATAATTTGATAGTATGTTGAAGATCAAGCTTCTAAAAAAAAAAATAAAAACGACACAAGTTTGCTGTACGAGAATCAGTCGATTAACATGAAGAAATGTGTTCTCTCTGCCGAAGTCCTCTCACATATTGTATCAGATATTATCGTAAGTGGAGACAGGGCTGTCAGATTTTTTTGAGCTCCATCGCCAAAGCGGATGTCAGAAATCGCCAAACGTTATTTTTGTTCAGTTTTCGTAACATTTTTTTTCTAAATTAAATTTTGTATACAAAAAAGGCCGTATAATATTTCAGTCAAAAAAAACCAAAAACTTAGAAAAATACAAAAAAGTTTAATTAAGCTTCTGTTATTTTTTTTTAATATATAAAATGGAGATCATATTAAAAAACTAAAGTTAAGTCTATAAGATCGTACACTTCAGCCTCACCGATTTCATTCCTGCTGTTTTGACCGGCATACTATTAGAATTACAATGAAAATAAAATTCACTTAAAATGATATCAAAACAAAAATCATATGAAAAATGAAAAAATAATATATAACAAAAAATGACAAACTGGTAAAAAACGCTAAAATAATATAAACGCTAAAAATAGCGAAAAATCGCCATTAAAAGTCCCAGTTGCCAAATGGAAAATCCCACCACCAAACACGTTTCAAAATCATCTCGGTTGCCGGGAAATCGCCATATCTGACAGCCCTAGTTGAAGACCCCGTGTAAGGCACCGTTACTATTTTATAAGGTCCAATAAGACGTGGCATAAACATAATGCCACAGTCGTAACGATGACCGTAAAAACCAAAATTGAATTGGTTTGTATGGTTATGATTATGCCGTTTTGGTAAGTAACCTATAACACTGTGCAACAAAAAAACCAGCCTCAATACTTGCAACGCGAAATGAAACTAAAAGAGTTTTGAAAAGTTAGCTGGCTTCCCGAAATATGGGCCCCTAAAGTTTTTGAATTTTTTGAAAAGGCGTTCGGTATATGTCGATTCTTTTCCTAGAATATTAAGCCCTCTAACACTAATTTTAAGGGTTCATTTTTGTCCTTTTTTTAACTTCCCCACAAAAGTATACTAAAACTGCACTTTAGATCGTTAAAATTTTTCACGAATGATTTCTGCATCAAATTTTACTAGAGGTCTTCCAAGACCTAAAGTTCGTGCAATGTATGTGATGGAAGACAATTTGGAAGACAATTTCTCTTATCCTGTCCCACATATGTAGAGTTTTATAGAAGACAATTCCTAAGGAAATATCGTTTGTACTGTCCCGCACGACAAACGCAGCAAAAAAATATAATGTAATGTAAAATTTTCTTTAAGCATTACTTAGAAGTACTTATTTTTTTACAAGCTTTACTACGAAGCACCTATTTTTAAAGTAGAAAGAAAAAAAATTTGGCGGAGCCGAGATTTTAAGTCAGCCTGCTACGAAAAACGTCAGAATTTCTTAGTGTTCAGTCTTTAGGCGTTGTTACTCTTACGTAAACTTATACGTTGCTAATCAGTTGTTCTTCTTTCCTTATCAAACCTCTATAAATAGATACTCTTAAATAAACGTGACGTTTCGTTGAGGAGGAAACTAATAAAAATAAAATTTTTTTGTTTTTACGTATCAGCTGATAAGAACTTTTATGATTGTTTATGTTAATTGCGAATATCACGTCGCCGTACACGACAGTTTTTATATACATATGTGTAACATACAGTGATGTTAATAAAGAAGTTGTTTTTGGAATACAAAATTTTTAATTACTAAGATTTTTTATTCTTGATAAAAACACTGACATTTATTGTTATTTAGTAAGCCTCTGTATCGCTCTATAAGTTTGGCTAATTTAAAGTGTTTTAATTGTTATTTAAAGTTATTACTGTATTGCAGTTGCTGTCTCTTTATTTACTGGACTGTTATAAATATTTGTTAACCAGGATAAGTTAAATGATAAAACTCTTCGTTTTAATTTAATTTATTATCAATTTGTTTTATATTAATATTAAAAAACTACACTTTAAAGTTTCTTACCAAAAATACATTCGTGAAAACATCTGTTCAATTTAATAACAATAAATACGACTCTACACTGAAAGAATTTTCTTCGCAATACTAACGAATTTTGACATTAATCCCATGAAAAATTGCATTATAAAGGAACCTATGCAGCGCTTCGTTGGATCAATGAAACCTGTTTCATTAAAAGGACTTAATGAAACATTACATTCGATCCATGAATATTATTCATTGGATGAATACTTTAAATAAAGTAAAATTTTTTTTTTTTTTTTTTTATATTTTTTTTTAATTATTTTTTTTTCTTTTTTCTTATTTTATTTTACTTTATTTTATTTTTTTTCTGTCTCTGGCGGGATTCGAACATGCAACCTCGGTGCTGATAGACTAGCTCACTACCAGCTAGTCTACCGGGGCAGTGTAGTTTTTGTATAAAAAAACTATGTTTTTTTCTCAATTAAGGGCGTAAATATGAGATTAAATTGTCCATAATAACAATAACATCGTTGATTGAAAGTGGATTGAAAGTTTTTGTTTCATTACTATAATGACATTTTTATTGTCATAATGAAAATTTTAATTTATGAAGGCAATTATTGAAATATGTTGCTTTTATAAAAAAATTTTTTGATTTCATAAATTTAATGGCATACATGTAACATTAGATGTATGAAGTTATTAAATCTTACATTTTTTAAATAACAATTAAACATTTTTTTAATGAAACTATAATTTTGTATTATGTTATGAATATAGTTATGTTTGTTTATTGTTTTTTTGTGTTCCCAATTAAAATTTTTTGTTTTACTTGGAAAAACTTAAGTTTTCATATATCCAATGAAAATTTTTAACGTAATTACGAAATCTAATGAAGCGATTTTAACGAAAATTCTTCATCAAACCTATGAAATTCCATTAAGACAATGAAAATTTTCATTTACCTAAGGAAAACTTTTTTATGAAAATGATTCATTAAATATATGAAGCATTTTTCTTTCAGTGTATAAACAATCATCATTCGTACTCTGAAATACAACTTTACTGGTTTGTGTATTTGATCACGTTATAGCAGCGCCATCTGTTGTAATTGAATAAAATTATCACCCAGCAAACAATTATATGAACATTATAAACTATTAAGCTAGTTTCTATGCGCTTTCAATTTTCATTAATTTTTCTTTGCTTATATCTTTGGCATTTCTAACAATTTTTTGGGCGAATGTTTACTGATAATCTGGCCTAAGCAACCAGTGATATGTGCATAGAAAATAGCTCCCCAATAAAAAATGGAGCTTCCAACACAGCAGGTTTGTAAGGGAGAAACTTAATTACCATTGCGCTTACGGAAGACATGAATTTTACATGGCGAGTTTCCTCTTTGAAGCAATACATTTTTGGAGCCTCAACCGCAAAGTCCTTGTTCGACCTTAATCTTCGTATAGGAACGCGAGAGCTTCTCAGAATCCACTCCAGAGTATTTTGGTCTCCACCAGTAAACTTCTGAGTTATTTCCTTGGTACTCAACCAGTAAAACGTCTGAGTTATATATGGTTCTCCACCAGTCACATTATTTATTTAAGGTTAAAAACGATTGCATATAGTTATACGACGCTGAAACACTAACCAATGCGGGGTGACAACGCAAAACTCAACAAAAGCAGACAAACAAAAACGACCTGTTTGTCCTTAAAAAAAATAATGACAAAAAGCGCGAGCTGCTTCTCCACTCAGAGCAGTTTTACGAGTGCATTCAACGCATATAAAAATTGTTGGATGTAACGATCAGCCCGACACACTGAATGTTTTGATACAGTTATTTTTTGGTATTCTCCCTTAAAAACCTGCTTCGTAGCAAGGGAATGCCGCAGCACTTGAACTGCTATTTTTTTATAAAAGTTGTTAAGAGTTCTTTCACTTACTTTACTGCATTTATGTATGTCTTATAGCGCAGCTCATAATTGTGCGCTTATTTTTTTAAAAATGATAAAATTTTTTATTTAATTAATCAATAACAATAAAGTTTAGTGTTTTTATCAAGAACTAGCTTTACCCGGTGCGCTTCGCTACACTGCTTTAGTTAAGTTTGAAAAATCTCCCTTTAATAGTTATACAGTTGAGAGATATTTAATGAATGCATCCTATTGGAGGTATTTCCCCCCTGCGCCTACCCGCCTTATTTTTATTTTCAAAAGTGTAGTATTCCATAAGAGTGACTTCCACAAAGTTTGAACATTCTAACTATAACAGTTCTTATAAATATTTCTATCTATGAGGGGTACTGCTCCTTTCCTGTCTTCCCTGCCCATTTTTATATTGAAATTTATAGTTTACCATAATAGTATCTTTAAGGACGTTTGAACACTCTCCCTTTTTTAATTCTTCAGTTGAGCGATATTTAATATATGCATCCTATGGGAGGTATTTCCCCCCTGCGCCTACCCGCCTTATTTTTATTTTCAAAAGTGTAGTATACCATAAGAGTGACTTCTACAAAGTTTGAACATTATCACTATTACAGTTCTTAAGATATGCGATATTAAACATTGGCATCCTATGGGGGGAACCACTTCCCCGGCTAATATTTTATTTCAATTTTGGGGCTCAGAAGATCGTACTACCAAAAGTTCAACAAAATGCGTGCAGCGGCTCTTAAGATATGTGATATTTTATATTTGCATCCAATGGGCGGTACCAATTCCCCTGCCCCTATCGAAAAAATAAGTAGCTTTTTTTATTTTTAAGGCTCACGTGATGGTACTGTGAAAATTTCAGGAATATCGGTTCAGTAGTTTAGGAGTCTATAAGCCAACAAACAAACATACAAACATTTTTCATTTTTATATATAGGCATTTCCCCAGAATGGTCTACCAGGATGAAAAAAAAAAATGTTGATAATCATCGTCTTTTATTGTTTATTATTATAAAAAAAGTCTATGATTTTATAAAAGAATGGTTTCATAGCACATCTCAGCTGTTTAACTTGATGAAATTTCGCTGGAAATTGGAAAATATTATATTTTCTACTTTTACAGACATTTTTATATACCTCTTTTACATGCAAAAAATATGTTATGTTTGCACTCTTTCTTCACAATCTCTCCATTACAATCTATTGCAAAAGGAGTATTAAGTTTTTTTGGTAAGACAATTTTAAGATATTTAAGGGAAAATGCATGGTGATAACAATAAAAAAAACATATGGAAAAATCGTACGTTCGCGACCTGTACATTCGCGACCGGTACATTAGCCAATTAAACAAAAACCAAGAGAGATATTTTATTTTGTAAATACTGGAAGGAGACCTACATTAATACACTTTTAAAATAAATTTATCACTTTTGAATATTCCTTTCCATTTTTCAGATTTTTAGATTTCACTACTGTCAGCCAAAGTTGACTTCTATTTTGCGTACGTTTCTGACCACACGTTTATAACTCTTATTATGTAACCTTAAACTCGATTAAATCCATATTTTGTACTAAACATAGAGCTACCCAAATGCTATCGAATCGCAAAAAAATGCTAGGAAAAGTTTTGTTTTCTATATTATTTGTACATTAGAAGCGTACGAACTTACGTTCATGACCCCAGGAAATGCCCATATATAGATACAAATTGGAAATTAAAACGACAAACAAAATCTTAGTAATTAATAAAAAATATTAAGTTTGAACCAGTAGTCAAATTAATGGAACCAATTAAACGTTAAATTCACTTGATTCACTTTATAAACGTTTAATTTACTTGATTAAACGTGTAATTCACTTGATTAATTTTTTAATTAAAATTGATTTTATTTTTGATTAATTCATTAATTGGTGAAACATTTTGGAGATTTTTTCTGTGTACAAAACGCACAAATAACAATATCTAAAATTTATTAATTATGTATATCCATTTTGACAAATTTTCTGTTTCCTTTTAGTAACTACAAACCATTAAAGTCGATCACAACGATTTATCCGAAACTTTTACTTAGAGTTACGAGGCCTCTACTCATTCACCAAGCCCGTATTATTCATTTCACAGGTAACCCGTGTTTTGCACATACAAGCACATATGAGAAGGTCCATAACAAATCGCAATAATTAAATTTTTCAAGTTTTTTGATTTTTTTATTGAATCCTATTCTACACCTTGAAATCTATATTACCTTTATTACAAAGCATTCCAAAACTCAATAACTACACTGCAATTCAATATCAAATATAACGGTTCAGAGCAAAATGCAATAACTACACATCTTTGCAATAAGTCGCTACAAGAAATTTAAAAAAAGTCAACTTTATAAATAAATTATGCTCGTGTGGTAGCTTTTATTTAACTGTAAAACGTAAGGAATTTTTGTTTAGTTAATACTTTTTGCCTTTGTTAAGCTGATTGTGAATAATATTTTCATACAGTTCAAAGCAAAATGAAATAAACACTATGGATTTGGACAAAAACGCAATAATTCCAAATTTGTTATCTAAATAACTTTAAAACAAACTGTCAGATAAAATAATAAATTTGTGATCAATATTATTTTTTGTAGACAATAATACCTCAATAATTGTTTTAAAAAAAAAAAATAATGTGCTGCTTACATAAATTACATTTTGTCGTTTATCCAAAAAAAATGTTATGGTGTAATTATTGCGTTATGTTATGGACCTCCTCATATATTTATATCAGTGATAACAAGCAACAAACAAAGTTGTTGTATACATATGAATTGCCGACCGTGTCTGTGTGAAAAATACAATTATTGACTGCTCGCGAGTCTATGGAGTGGTTATGACTGATTTATATACTTATGTAAAAAAATCACAATCTCAGTTGAGATTTGAACTAGGATCTTTTATTTCTTGTTAGTTTTTTTAGTTTTGCGCTCTAGGTATCTGAGCTACTTGAAAGTCTGTTTAAAATACGAAAAAGTACTTTATAAATTGGTGGTAATGTAATACTGTAAGTTGCGATTAGTTTTAAAAAGACAATGGGTTAAGAAAGTTGTTACAAAGGTGAAGTAAATGAAGTTTTTGCTGGAGTATATAAAAAAGACCGTCTTTTACAAAAGGTTCTTACAAGAAAATATTAAGTTAGGTTTGTAAGAAATTCAAAATCTAAATTTTGTATTTTCACATATTGTTGATATGGATTTCATTTATTATTATTTTCTAGACAATTGCCTTAATACCTTAAGTCAGCATAAAACATTTTTTCTGAAACTTTAATAAGTTTTATTAAAACTTTAACTACACTAATATAAAATATACAGTGGATACAACTTGAGGCATTCATGTATCTGTATACCCAGGAAACAAATTACAGTGGACGTGTGATATTTCAAACATCATAGTTAAATTACAATTAAGCCATTAGACACGCCTGTTTTCCTACAATAAAATATTTTGCTACTCAACTTTAAAAACGTTGTGAGTAATGTGATGATTTTATTATAATTTGCAGCAGAATAAGTGAGTGCAACAACACCAACAGGCCAGGCCGATCAAATAAATCCAGCGGCAGTTGCAGCATAACAATAGGAATAACACAAAAAGCCATAGCAGAACAATAAACTCTAACTCCGCTTGCCTGGGCTTTGGAGGCTTGTGTGGCTACTTGGATGGATGGATGGATGCATTTTTGGTTGGCAACAAAATGTTTTGAAAATAAACATTGCAAAGGATAATAAACGACAATACTTATTGCAACACACCCATACAGACCCATTTCGTTTAACAACATTTTCGTCCTGCAACAGCAGTGCCACAACAAGAAACTAAAGCCTCAAATACGGCAACAAATAAACAAACAAAAAACATTAACAATAATAATCAACAACATTAGTAATTAAGATATTTCGCATGGTTACATTTAAAGTTAAATTTAAATAAATGCCTGACGTTATATAACATTGCATTTGTATGCAGTCACACAAGCACAATAACATTTCTCGACCGTCTATCAACAAATTCCATACACCATTTCCACAATTTCAAATCTGATTCTTATGTAAAAAATATTTTATTGCAACCTGCTACTTTTCGTGGCCATTTATTTCAATGAGAGTAGCGAAGCGCACTTGGGTAATCTAGCACTTTATAAAAATGAGGTATAAATTTGTTTTTTCTGCAGTTACACCCAAACGTCTAATCTGATTCTGTACAAAGATGGAACATTACTATAAGCTTTCTTTTTTCGGAATTTCGGACCAGGAAGGAATAATGTTTAAGCAACTTAACCAGATCTTTTTTGAATTAACTCTTTATCCTACAACAATAATTTACCATAACCCTAGTCCTTATACCCAATTTTTACTAAGAGGACGTATACCGAAGTACAGGTGTGGCCAGTCATTTTTTCTGTTTTTCTTTATATTTTCGAGAAAAAAAATTTTAAAGCTATTTTGTAGCTGAATATATTGACAAAAATTTTAAGTGTTTTTAAGAATAAAATGTGATTAGGGTTCGTCAACAGGCTATTTTGTCAACATCCTAAAAATTCAAAGCTTTTTTATTGTGTACTGTAAAATGTCAACCAAATGACAATACGGAGGACAAAATTTAAATAGTAATAAATAATTACACTGTGTGTAATTCTTTAAGTCCTTGATGTATAACCATATACCGAAACCACTACGATATAAAAGACCAAAAAAAAGACCCGTGTCTCCAAGTTTTGTCTAAAGTCATGCACTTTTTTTTATGGGCCCCCAAAGATTTGGGGCCTCGGTGTCATTTTTGCAAAAAGTAAAAATTTTCTCAGGCTCACATTTTTGTGAACATATAAAATAAAAAAAAACATTTTCAAGATCAAAATCGCAAAAAACTTAAAAAAATTCGATTTTTTAATCTTAGTTAACAACTTTCTAGGAATGATTCTTAATGCCGTTTTGGTAGCGCTCAGGTAGCCGCAAAGGTGTAAAATTTCCCGAATTTTTTTTATTTTTAAGCTTCGTTCACAATCAGAGCAACAATTTCGTTTTTTCTTCTATCTTTGTTCTTCCCAAGTATTTCATATATTTTCCTTTCATTTCTCAAACAAAAATGTAACGAAATTTTTTTTAAAAATGTAACTAAAGTTGAGTCTACTTTAACTTCAGCAACAATTTGTATGAAATTGTTTCTCACGTTTAAAATAATTTAATTTAGTTTTGAATGAAAATTTTAATATAATTTTGTAAAAAATAATAATAAATGCATGCAACAATAGTTGTGGCTAAAATTTGCAAACGGTTTCTTAATGCAAAATGTGTGTGGTTGCAAAAGAAATTGTTGCTCTATTATGAGCACCAAGTGAAAATGTTTTTTGATTGTGAACGAAGCTTTGTTTGTTTTTTCTTCACTTCAACATTGAGATAAGTACTATGCTATCTATTACAAAAATAATATAAAAAAAATTGTTATACATATGTTTATAATGTTGATGGGCCTGGACTTGCAAATCGCACCCTTTTAAGTTGTGGATTCAAATCATCGTCCGAATCGTCCAAATATGACTCTAACTAAGAACTTATGATGTCCACGGGCACGTGGCTTTCAGCTTTTTCTTCTTCAAATACTTTATTAAAACAGGTAAAAAAAAATCGAATTTTGTAAGTTTTTTGCTATTTTGATCTTGAAGATTAAGTTTTTTGATTATATAAATATAAAGGGTGGTTAAATTGTAAGGGCCGATGTTGAATGTGAACCACACCTAAACGCCAAGTTTTTTTCCGAATTTTATTTGACATTTCTCTATTTCAGACTTACTCAATTTGAACCATGGAGAGATACACAATCCAACAACGTGTTAAAGTTATCCAGACTTATTATGAAAATTGGCGTTCAAATCAAAATGCATATCGTGCACTTCGTGATTTTTTTGGTCAATTTGATCGTCCAAATGTGCGTACAATCGCAAAAATCGTGGAAAAATTCGAGCAAACCGGGTCTGTAGAAGATGTGAGAACACCAGTGCATGCTCGTACAGCTCGTACTGCAGGAAATATTGCTGCTGTTCGCGAAAGTGTGGCTGAAGAGCCGTCCACCTCAACTCGTCGTCGTGCCCAACAATTGCACCTCTCACGCTCGTCGTTGATGAACATTATGCATAAAGACTTGCATTTACACGCTTACAAGGTGCAATTGGCTCAAGAACTAAAGCCTCTTGACCATTCCAAACGTCGTGAATGGGCAGAATGGTGGCAAGAAATGGCAACAGTGGATGATCAATTTTCGAAGAAAATCATCTTCAGTGATGAGGCACATTTTCACCTCAGTGGATTCGTCAATAAACAGAATTGCCGCATTTGGGCGAATGAGAATCCAAGAGTGATTGTCGAAAAACCAATGCACCCACAAAGAGTGACTGTTTGGTGCGGTTTATGGGCTGGTGGCATCATCGGGCCGTATTTTTTCCAAAATGGGGCCGGTCAGGCAGTTACTGTGAATGGTGTTCGCTATCGTGAGATGATAACGAACTTTTTATGGCCCGAATTGGAAGATATGGATGTGGACGATATGTGGTTTCAGCAGGACGGTGCTACTTGCCACACAGCTAACGAAACAATGGCTCTTTTGCGCAACAAATTCAATGGCCGTGTTATCTCACGTAATGGCGATGTCAATTGGCCGCCAAGATCATGTGATTTGACACCGTTGGACTTTTTTCTTTGGGGTTATTTGAAAGAAAAGGTGTACGTCGATAAGCCAGCAACAATTCAAGAGCTAAAGGATGAGATAATTCGGCACATTAACGGCATAGAACCTCCATTATGCCTCAGGGTCGTCGAAAATTTGGACCATCGGATGGAGGTGTGCCGCCGTGGTCGCGGCGCCCATTTGGCCGATATTTTGTTCCATACATAATTGAGTAATACCAATATATCATAATAAAATAAAATTACAATAATTTCCTAAATAGTTTGTGTTTTATTCAAAATCAACATCGGCCCTTGAAATTTACAAATCAAAATTCCGAACGGTATTCAATATGTGTGCTTGAGAAAATGATCACAGAGGCCCCAAATCTTTTGGCGAAACTGCTAGACACGGGATCTTTTTTTTTTTTTTTGTTCTTTTATCACGTAGTGGTGTCGGTATATGCTTATATTTTTTCGTGTTGCACGCACTGTGTTATAATAATATTACAAAAAATAAAAACTTAAATTTACATTACCAACACAAAAAAATTTTTGGATTATGTAGTCAATTAAGAAATTTGCATTAAAATTACACCTGCACTTGGGTATACGTTCCTGGGGGTCTCGACTTTGGAGACTTTATGCCTTGAGCTAGGACAGTAGTTGAGGTGTCAATCGTCGCAGATTTGCTCCATTGTCCTAGATCCGGAGTTTTGGTACAAATTCATAAGCGGTTTAGGAGGTAGATTACTAGGAGATACATACTGGTCACACCTGCATCCGGGTATAAGGACTAAGGTTAAAGGGGTTAAAAATGCGAAAAAGGGGAATTTTAAATTAATTTTAAAACGACCCAGTTGAGACTATTTTTACACCTAAACCAGTTACATGAATAGCTTTAAAAAAATTCAGCAAAGTGGGAGAAAACAGAGCAAAATTCGTGCAAAATTACTATATGCTATATCGTTTGACCCGGAAGGAATAAAATAGTCATCAGAAAGAACAAAACCGGAAAGGATTTTTTTATGTTACCCTTCATCTTTAACTCTGACAGGTTTAGTACATTAGGGTAACTGTTCGTCGAATCGTCGAACTTTAAAAAAAATTAAAGTAAATAATCAAAAAAATTTGTTTAGTTAAGATTTCATTAAAAAATAAAATAATGTCGGAATTAAAATTTTCTCTAAAGTTATTAATCACGAGACTTATAGTTTTAAAAGTTGGTATATTTTCACTAGAAAACACCACAAGGAAAATAAATTAATATAACTTACATTGGAGGGACAAAAAAAGTAAAATTTTGGAAACTTAGGTACTATTTGTTAAAAACAATTTTTCCCAAAATGGATTTAAAAATGGTTATGCAAGTAAAATCCCAATTAAGAACAAGGATAATTTTGTAGAGTGATGTCCAACGGAAGTCTGCTTAATTAGGGACCTAAGGCAAATTATAGACCGACAATGACATGTAAAGCTTAATTGATCCAAGTCAGCATAATATCATTATTCTTTATGGTTTTAGCCGAATTATACCGGGTGATTTTTTAGCTATTATCTTTTTGGCAACACTGGTTTAAACAGCTGACGCACGTTTCGTGTTTTGTTTCGATGTCTTACATCTTCAGTTTGGTCTATAATCTTACAAACGAACAACGCTTGCAAATTATTTAATTTTATTATCAAAATGCGTGCTCGGTTAAGTAAGTACATAGCGCGCTTCTTCCATTTTATGGTCAGCTCATTTTTGGCTCAATGGGTACGTTTTTATTTTATTTATTTACTAGCGGGCCCGTTGCCTGCTTCGCACGGCAAAACAAAATAAGAAAAGAAACACACTTGTTTTTAATAAAGTTGGTTTTCCTGCGCAAAAACACACTCACTTCACATACGCACCGCACACACATGCGTTATCGGATTTCAACCAAACTTCATATAAACCATACATATATGGGCCACTGCCTACGTAGTGTATAAGTTTGGTTGAAATCGCACGACGCGTTTATGAATAGTTTGGCGACGTACATATACGGACTTATTTTTATATATATAGATTTATTTAGTCTATGGATTACCTCCTTTCAGAAAAAAATTACAAAACTAAACAAACAAATTTAACATCATCTATTTAAATATAAAATTAAATTCAGTTTGATAGTATTAATATTCAAAGTCATATCAATAATACTGTACAGATCATTAAAGTTTACACATATTCGACGAAAAGGGTCGGCATTTGCATAATTTTGTTGGAAGTATTCAATTGATAACGGCGGGTAATAACGTGTAGGGCGTTGGGGAACATTAAAACATAAACTGTTTAACAGGAACTCCGAGCAAATATTGCCTTTAATTAGATTGATAACAAATATGACGTTAATAAGCAGAATTGTCGATTTTGAAGTGCAGATCAGCCAGAAGCATTGCAAGAGCTACCAATGCATCCAGAAAAAGTCACAGTTTGGAACGGTTTATGGGCTGGTGACATCATTGGACCGTACTTCTTCAAAGATGGTGCGAATCGTAACGTAACTGTGAATGGTGAGCGCTACTGTGAGATGATATACAACTTTTTTTCGCCCAAAATGCAAGAGCTTGACTTGCATGACATGTGGTTTCAATAAAACGGTGCTACACAGAACGCTTAACAATGGACTTATTGAGAGGGAAGTTCGGTGAACATTTTATTTCACGTTCGGGACCGGTAAATTGGCCGCCTAGATCGTGCGATTTAACACCTTTATGGCCATTTTCTCATTAGGCGATTATCTTTTTTCTCAACGAAAAATTGCACATTAAAAAAATTTGGTTTTCTCAATGTCTCATTTGCTTCGATTTTATCGCAAAGCTAACCGGCACTCATCTGCCAATTATTTATTTTCCTTTTGTTTGCCGTACAGATAAATTCAATCAGCTGACTCCCAACTTTTGCATTTATTTTGAGTGGTGTTGCCAACTTAAAACAATGTTTTTAGCCGGTATATTGAGAAACCCAAAATCGTTTACGGACAGTTTATCGGTCCAATAAATTTATGTAGACATTAAGTAACAGACAGTTTGTCGATACATTGAGAAAATGGTCATTAGACTATTTCATGAGATACCGGCCGAAATGTTGGAAAGAGTATGCCAAAATTGGACTAAGCGGATGGACCATTTGAGGCGCAAACACGGTCAACATTTGGATGAAATAATCTTCATTAAATTATATGGACCGTACTATCGATTCAAATAAAGATTTCATACATTTTTCTGAATTTTATGTGTTTTCTTTTTTCAACTTTTTTATAGCTCTTAAAAAATCACCCATTATTAAATCAAGAGCGATTTTCACGAAATGTTAAAAGGAAGTGTTTTCATTGAGTGGGCTTTATTGGAACCAAATGTCATTTACGGCCAGATCACGAAAAAGGAAAATGATGCGTGATTTCTAGTCTAATTGAACTAAATAAGACCACATTTCATTTAAATTTAGACCCATAATTCTTTTTCTTTATACAATTTTGCTTATCTTCCAAATTCATTTTAAAACCAAATACTAAATTTTCTTTACAATTTGTATATTGTTTTATATAGTCGACCCAATTTCCAAACGCAAATTGTGAATCTAATGGCCAATTTTCAGGATTGATATTAAAACACATTTATTTTTAAAATCGTTTTAAATACAAAATTCTCTTCTTCACTAAAAACTTAAGTGAAACTTAAGTCACCGATGTGGTACACTTAATTTCAACTTAAGTTTCCATTGTAATATTTTAGCAAGGTGGCCTCAATATCACAACAATACAACAACAGGCAAAGCATTAACAGTCAGCTGTTTTTTCAGACCACCTTGTAAATAAATACACTTTTTTATATTTTTTTCTTGTATTTAGTAGTGCTACCAATCTTTTATCTTAATTAAATAAGACTTTTCAAATAAAACTCAAAAAACCATTCAGTTTTAAATACGATTTCAGTTTGTTATGAAAATTAACTTAATATTGATTTAAATACTATCCTGAAAATTGGGCATAAGAATCAAAAAAGAACAGCAACTTTTAATTCTTCTAATTATTCTAACAAATTTAAGCAAAATCATGCATATTTATGGTCGATATTTAAACAAGTAAGAAAGTTTGGTCTGGAAAGCCCGTACACATCAGGTGTTTTTCTTAACCTGAAAAGAACTTTCGATATGACAGCTGAGAATGTCAAACTGTTTTGAAATTTCTGTTCAGAAAGGTTTGGAAAATCATAATGAATCGTGGAAAATTTACTTTGAAAAAATAAATAAATTCCCCTATCTCCCCACGTTGTCCTATTTTTTTAATAAATGCATAGCTTATGTGTCCATTTGCATATGGATCTATGTTTTAAATTTCATTTAAATTGGTTTGATAGTGGGCACAAAGACCCTATTCCGGATAGCAGCTTGTATGGGGGCTACATGAAATTATGGACAGATTCGCCCTTATTAGATTAGAAACTATGTACCAAATTTCATCAAATTATCATTAATTCGACTCAGAAAGTGATTCTGAGCCGATTGATATATATAAAAGTTGATCTGAGATCAATATCTTAAGGTGTTAAACACACCACTATTGTGGTGTGGGAATAAAAATGCCACGAAATTATCTACCAGCTTTTAAAAACAAAAATTCATTCCAACAATATTTCTACCTTGTATTATAGTTTAAAGTTCTTGTGCAGCTAAAATAACACCCTGTATAGTACCCTTACTTCACCACTTGCTAGTATTGAAAAATGCGTTCTGATAGTAAATTCATTTTGGGACCTATAGCCTATAGACAACAATAGCCCTAACAACAGAAAATTAGCAAGTGTCTGTTTTTCCTCAACCTGTGGTTTCACAAAGGTGGTAAGGTATAAGGTTACAGTTACCAATAACCATGTCTATTTTCAAATAAATTAACTAATGGTGTTTGCATTTCTACAAAAAAAAATACCACTTTGTTAAAAGGTGCACGTATAAAATGTCTTGCCAACCCTGTAATAATGCAATTTGTTATTTGAAGAGAACAAAACACAAGGTATGAAAAAGTGGAATGTCCTGTTTTTAACAAAATATTTGTTCTTTTTTTCTAATATCCACATTTTAAACCTTTTGTCTTGAAATGTTTAAGAATTTTCTTTGGTTTGTTTTTTATAAAATATGTTAACAAAAAAATATCTTTTCCAGTACCCATGTTCTGTAACTATATTGAGAACTTCTCGCATCAAAAATCTGAAACAAAATATTCCATCGTTTCTTGAAAAGTGAGAAAAAAGTGTGTCTGTAACTAATGTCGAAAATTATCAAAAAAAAAATTACAACGTTACGTTATAAATGTCATAACATTGCACTCGAAGCCGATCTGACATTGCAGACGTCGAGAACGCCAGTAGCATAACATATCGTTGACGGCAACCAAAATTTACTAAAATTGAAAATTTTTCAACGATGGCGGCGAAAATACAACCTTCAACTATAAAAAATAATGTAAAGTGCGACTTTAATGTTTGTTGTTTACAAACGATCTTTGAAAACATTCGTTTATTTTATTAAAATACTAGCGAACCCCCTCCATACTTTGTGGTGCAAAAAAGAAGCTAAGAAATCAATTCGAATTTCCCATGGAAAAAAATAAATGTTTCGAAATGAATGCAGTGTTCACTAAAATGGCTATAACTCATGAACCAATACACATTTGAAGACGTCACCTTCCACGGTTCACGCATTTTAGAGAACATCAATTTCTAACACATACAACTTTTTTTTATATATATAGATTAAAATTAAAATAATTAAACAATAAAAAAATGTGCCAGGAACATTATTTTTTTTTTTTTTTTGTATTTTGCATTTTTAATCGTTTTTAAGTGTTAAAATTTTGTCTCGCCCCGTTTTTATTCTTGAGTTTATTTGACAGTTCAAAGCGGGAACTCTTCTCATAAAAATGTAACAGATACACTTGTTCTGTTAATTGGCGATTAATTTGCTTACGTGACACAGCTAGTACTCGCCAAAAAAAGTTACAGACACAGTTTAGAAAGCAAAAAAGCTGTTTGTTTCATTATATGGCATTTTTGTTTCATTTCATACATTTCAATCGAAAAGTTTCTCGACGTGAGTCTTACAGAACATGGGCACAGATTGCCGAAATTTTTAAGATTTTTTTAAAACAATTTTATAACACCGAATCCAACTTAATTTTATATTACTGACAACCAGTGGGACCTTTTTAGCATTTTCACTGCTACATTTAGCATTATTTACTTTGATTTAGCATCGAATTTTTCAAATTGCATTTAACATAATTTTCAGCAATTTTTCTAATATTTTTTTAGCATTCTTTAGCATTTTTTAATCTTAAAAATTTTACATATTGCTATTTCACAATATAACTTAATCACCCCTATCGTGAATAACAAGTGGAATTTTTGTTCCCATGAAATTTTCATTCCCCTCGAAGGGAAAAAAGCAATCGTGAATCTCGTGTGAAAAATTGTTCACGCTATCAGTTCCAGTGAATGTAAAAAAAAGAAGAAAGATTAAAAAATATTAAAAATCCATGAAATTTTTGTTCAAAAATATACAAGTATATATTTTAAAGAAAAGTTAAAATAATTAAGCAAAATATTAAGTACTGGAGGGATAGTTTAATTACAACGTTAGTTTTTTGCACATTTTAAATTTTATGTAGTAAAATATTTTCCAAAATTCTGCCACTAAGTCAATTGAAAGCTTCACAAATCCGCAGGCAATCGACCTGTTGTTTTGCATTTTGTTGAGCAATATATCGGTTTATGTCTAATTAACTTATTAACCCTTAATATTCGATTTATAGGAGGAGCTACATACATCAAAAATAAAGTGAGAAAATCTAAGGGAAATGTGAACAATTTACGAGGGAAAAAATTTTTCACGATAAGGGGAATTTTTCCCGTGAACAATTTTTCACGTTATTATTCTCCTTTGAATTACAATTTTTCATGGGTGTTGTTCATGATCGCAAATATGTAAAAAGGGGAAAAATTACGAGGAAAAAATTATTCACGATAGGGGTGAATATTTCTGTCAATTTGTCATGGTAGATTTTACTACAGAAGAAATAAAGGTTTTGGAAAAGCAATGGCAAAAGCTGAATGCATACGAATGGTTGAACCAGCGTTCAACTATTGAATTCTGGATAAGTGCTTATGAGTACAGAAACTCTTTAAAAGAAAATGCTTTCATCGACTTAGCTTTCTTTGCTATGAAGTTTTTGGTTTTGTCATTTTGTAATGCGGAAGTTGATAGAATTTTAAGCGGTGTAACCTTATAAAAATCAAGATTAGAAATAGGATGGTGTTCAATTCATTGATTTTCCTTAGATGTGGACTAAAAAACTAAATAAATGTTGCAGAGATGTTATCATTACTGTTGGTGTTATAAAAACATATCATATTCTAATGGGATTTTGACCAATACTTTGGCAGTTACGGAAAACTATTCATACAAAGATGTGTTTAATGTGTAATTAAATTTACTGAAAATCGTGTTGAATAGCCTTTTGTGTTTTCAATGACAATTTTTGTTTTTACTTATATTTTGTATATAATAATATATATGTACATATGGGGGATTTCATATCAAGTGACTCAATTTTTAAATCGATGTCTTCCGATTTGAATGAAATTTGCACCAAGGTTAGGATAGTAGTTTGGACGCAAATTTTCAACAAGTTCGGTCAAAAAGTTTCTGAGTTAGAGGGGGCCAAAGTTTGGCATTTTGGCCAAGCAGGTGTTCTTTCTCATTCATTAAACTTATTATCTATTGGTGTTAGCAAAATTCTTCCTAAGTAGCTTCGATAGTTATTTGATCAATCTTTTGCAAAATTTTTTTTGTTGTTTTTTAAAAAAATTTTTTTTTTTAAATTTAAAACTTTTTATACCCACACCACAATAGTGGAGAGGGTATTATGCATTTGTGCTGATGTGTGTAACGCCTTAAAATAGTGGTCCTAAACCCACCTTAAAGTATACCGATCTACTCAGAATCACTTTCTGAGTCGAACTAACGATGTCCGTCCGGCTGGCTGGCAGGCTGGCTGGCTGTCCATGTAACCTTGTGCGCAAAGTACAGGTCGCAATTTTGGAGATAATTTGATAAAATTTGGGCCATTGGTTCTTATTGGCACAAGGACCAAGCCTATTGAAAATGAGCCGAATCGTAGGACCACGAGGGAAGATAGGGGGAAATTTCTTCCTCTCAGAAACTATCAAACCGATTTCAATGAAATTTAAAACATAGATAGAACCATATCTTAATGGACCTAAAAGGGATGCATTTTTTAAAAAATAGGACCACGAGGGGAGATAGGGGCAGTTTTTGCTTCTCAAACCGATTTTAATGAAATTTAAAATATAGATAGATCCTTACCTATAGGGACACATTAGCTATACAGTTTTTAAAAAATAGGACCACAAGGGGAGGCAGGGGGCAATTTCTGCCTCTCACAAACTTTCAAACCGTTTTTCATGAAGTTTATAAACAGAGATATTCATGGACACATACGAATGATGTCTTTTTAAATACTGTGGTGTAGGGTATCATATGGTCGGGCTTGACCGACTATACTTTATTACTTGATTTTACTTTTTTTTTATCCGGAATGTTTTTTTTTTTTTTTTTTTTTTTTTTTTTTGCTCAAAAGAAAGCTTATGTCTTTTCCTTTAAGGTAGTTTTGATCGCTTTTTGGGATGCGAGTGGGATGTTAAAAAAAAAAAATAATTTCTTACTCAAGACGAGAGTTTTTCAATTATTAGCATATGCAGTGTTCTTTCTCATCCATCTAAATTATTACCTATAGATGTTAGCAAAATATGTCCAAAGTAGCTTCGATAGCTTTTTGTTCAATCTGTCGAAAAAAATTTTTAAAAATTTTTTTTAAATTTAAAATTTTTTTTTTATCCTGAATGTTTTTTTTTTTTTTTTGCTCAAAAGAAAGCTTGTCTTTTCCTTTAAGGTAGTTTTGGTCGCGTTTTGGGATGCAAGTAGGATGTTTAAAAAAAATAATTTCTAACTCAAGACGAGGGTTTTTCAATTTTTAGCATCCAAATTTCATCCAAATCGGAAGATATCGATTTAAAAATTGGGTCACTTGACATGAAATCACCCATATGTATGTTTATCGTTACCTAAAATGCAAGCATTTTGAAAATTATACTGGAGAAGCAAAATACTATTTAAAATGATAAATTTATTAAACGCCTTAAGCTGCTTATAATTTATTTTTCTTCTACTTTTCTTGTAAAATCTACCAGTTGTTTTGACAGTTGACAATATTGCATATTTTGCAAACTGTAGGTTAGTGCTTTAAGCGTTTATCATTTAATATTTTGAAGAAAGGGCCTTTTGTTGTTTTGGTTAAAAAATCGCTAACTTGTGTCGAACTATTTCAAAATTTTTTGTGAACATTTGTGATGATGCAATACACGCAGAGAAAAAATATGGCTGGGCATGGTTACGGCAACAACACTATGTTTATTGTAACAATATATTGTTGTCGTACACAAATAATTGTTATTTTTATTTAATATCAACAATATTATAGTTACTGTAAACATATTAATGTTTATCGCAATTATAAATTTGAGTATTGTTGACCGAAAAATAATTATTTTTCTAACAACTTAGTTATGATAACTTTCAAAACATATTGTTTTACTCACAACCATATAATGATATTTAATAGCCATACATTTATCATATTATGTTTAAGATGCAATAAAACTATTTTTACTCTAATAATATTATGTAAGCGCCATTTGTAAAATAATTTTAAATCAGTTGCGCCGTTTATTGTATGTCTGAGCGGTTAAACAATTTAAAGATTAGCGGCCATTTCCACCAAGTTCGGTTATAAGTAACCATCGGTTATAGCTGTCAAAACGTATTGGTAACCGGAACTTTAATTGAAAGTATGTTTTAACCGAACTTGGTGAAAATGGCAGTAATTCTCATAAAAAAAAAAATTAATAGTAATTAAAAGAAATTAAAATATTAGTGATTTCAGTATTAGTGATGTAAGAGTGCAGATGCAAATTATCGTATTAAAATCCAACAACAAAACACAGAGACTTCGTTTTATTTTATAAAAGTGTTACGATATTTTGCATTTGCTATTTTGCAAGCCTAATATTGAACTCCGCTATTATATTTACATTAAGAAAAATTGTAAAAAGCCACAAAATAAAAAATCGATGCAAAAAAATTTTAATTTATTTTGTATTGTTATGACAGTTATGAAAGGTGCTGTATCATAATATTATTGCTTCTAAATTTATTATGATAAACCTGAAGATAATATGATTACTTTTTAGCTTATTATGATTAACATGACAATAAATGATAACTTCTTAACTTATTATGATTAACATGACAATAATATGATTACTTCTTATCTTGGTATGATTAACAGAATAATAATATGATTAAGGGAAAAATATTATGATGTAATATGATTACTTTTTAGCTTATTATGATTAACATGACAATAAATGATTAGTTTTTAACTAATTATGATTAACATGACAATAATATGATTACTTCTTATCTTAGTATGATTAACAGAATAATAATATGATTAAGGGAAAAATATTATGATGTAATATGATTACTTTTTAGCTTATTATGATTAACATGAGTATTATTAACGGAATAATAATATGATTAAGGGAAAAATATTATGATGTAATATGATTCAATAATAGTCTTCATATGGTGACTACAATCATGAATGTTATTATAATATGTTGCTCTTAGAATATGTTTACCACAACCATGTTTTTTCTTTGCGTGTACATTAGAATTTATGCAAAAGACGATATTTAATTATTTGGTAAGTTAGGGATTTTTAGGGATATTGAGTTTTATAATACATTTCTTTAAATATTTTATGTACCATAAATGTACGTATTAACTTGAATTTGTATTCTAAGTCAAATTACAATTTATAAAGCTTTTATACTTTAATAGTCTTATGGCCATTTTCTCATTAGGTGATTATCTTTTTCCCCAACGAAAAAATGCACATTAAAGAAATTTGGTTTTCTCAATGTCCCATTTGCTTCGATTTTATCGCAAAGCAACCGGCACTCATCTGCCAATTATTTATTTTCCTTTTATTTGCCGTACAGATAAATTCAATCAGCTGACTCCCAACTTTTACATGTATTTTGAGTGGCGTTGCCAGCTGAAAACAATGTTTTTTGTCGGTATATTGAGAAACCCAAAATTTTTAACGGACAGTTTATCGGACCAATAAATTTATGTTGACATTAAGTAACAGACAGTTTTTTGATACATTGAGAAAATGGCCATTATTCCTTCAATATTTTTCAGGAATATTTTCTAGGCACTATCAGAATTATTTTATGTACGTTTGTATAAAAGAATGAAAGAAATATTTGCATATTTTACGCAAATACATAAATATACATGTATGTAAATATGTATTTAATTTACTTTGTTTATGTTTCTGAATTGTAGTTATTAAATAAATCTATGTAGGTATGTATATCAATTTCCCAGTAAAAACTTCGCCTACAAAATAATGTTTTAAGTAATCAGAAAAACTTAAGAGCACTACTGACAATTCTAGTGAAATAACCAATGAATTTTACAAGGGATGTCCCAAAATTAACGCATTTAAAAGTAAGTCATTATTTTTTTTGCCTACATACATCCAGTTGCTATAGAAGCAGTTATACAAGAAAGCTTCTGAATAATAAGTGAGAGAAGCTATTCATTTTGAAAAAGTAAGCGAAGTTTTTACTGGGTTGTTTATATCAACTTCGTTTTATTAAGAAGATATTTAAGATTCAGGTTAATTAATATATAATTCATTCATTATAATGAAACAATTATTCAAGTCTGATAATTATCAGTACAACAGCCAATCTGGGGGGTGAGAAATTCCAAGTCAGGGTGATGGTACTAGGTCAGTATAGTTAAACCCTCAAAGGGTTTGGCGTTCGTATGTGTCAGTTTTTTTTATGACATTTTAAATTTTTTCCTTATCTTGATGTTTTTTCGCTTAGTTGTAACATTTTGGCAAAAACGTAGTTTAACATAACTCGAGAACCACTTGTCCGATTTTGATGAAACACATTTAGAAAAATTAAGAATTACAATTTTTCTAATCTGTTTCTATACCGTTTTCCTATATGTGCAACACTTTCGAAGTTAAAAATGAATGTATGAAGAAAAAAAATATTTTGTGCCCAAAAAATTTAAATTTTTTATTTTTAATTCATAAAAAATTAAAAACAGTAAAAAAAAAGTTTCTAGTCCTATTACTTTCACGTGAAGTCGCATAACCTATGAAATAAATGAGACGTAAATCATGGAAATCGATGAACGCGTTTCGCTTTTATTAACAATTAAGTGAAGGTATGCATTTCAAAAATTTGCTCGAGATATGCACAAAATTCTTTGCAAAAACATTTATGACTTTTTTTATGATTCTTAGAATTCAAAAAAAAAAGTAATAAAAAAAAGGTTATTTGATTTTTATGATTGCGGTAGCAAAGTAATAAGCGGTAAAAAATGTGCGTGGACAATTGAAAGGAAAAAAGGAAAGTGCACTTTTTAATTATTTGGGGTTTTCCGTTGGCTACCTGTATGATTTTTTTACAGAAATTCCACCCACATCTATTAGTGCTCATGTTTTGGAACGTACCTGTCAGTAAAATATTGAAAAATACGTAGTATTTATAGGTGTTAATTTATCGATTTTTGTCATTCAACATGTGCCGACGAACGCGAATAGTAAAAGTGAATTTTCTCCAGTTTTTTAAAAGTGAAGAAAAGAGAACAGAATATGGAACTGTGCAAGCCAGATATAAATAGCTTTTACTACTGCTGTGGTCAATATGTCTCAACACATAAAAAAAGGGGACATTTCAGTACTGATTTTGTTCAAACATACGAGATGTACTTCAACCAAAATGTTATACATAGGGTACCAAATATAGTGTGTAAAAGCTGCTACAACCGTCTAATGGATTGGAAAAATAGAAGACGTGAAAGTATGCAATTCGGTATCCCAATGACTTGGACTAATAAAGAATTTTCAGGAGATGCAGAAGGGCCAACAGTGGAGTCACACATTGACATTATGTGTGGTTCAGAAACTGATGAATGCGATGCCACTAGTCCCGAACAACCACCATCGAAAAAGTCTAGGCAATATTTTTTAAAATAAATAAATAAAATACAAAATTATAAAAATGTTTACTTAATTTTTTTAGTAGTTTCTGGCCAGAAGTCTGGAGTTATTGGGGAAAATTTATAAAAAAAGGCGATATATTACACTTTTTTGAATAAAAACAAATATCAATATTCTTGTCAAAATGGGATACCTTCACTTAATTGTAAATAAAAGCAGAACGCGTTAATCGATTTCTATGATCTATGTCGCATTTTGTTTATAGGTTATGTGACTTTACATGAAATTAATAACACTTGATCCTTTTTTCCGTGTTGGATTTTTTATGAATTTAAAAATAAAAAATTTAATTTTTAGGCAAAAAAATATATTTTTTTCTTAACAAATTTATTTTTACCGGCAAAACTGTTGCTTATAATGAAAAACGTTATATGAACGGATTAAAGAAATTGTAATTCTAAATTTTTGTTTTAGCAAAATCGGACAAGTGGTTCTCGAGTTATGTTAAACTACGTTTTTGCCAAAATGTTACAACTAAGCGAAAAAACATCAAGATAAGGAAAAAATTTAAAATGTCATAAAAAAAACTGACACATACGAACGCCAAACCCTTTGAGGGTTTTACTATGCTGACCTAGTACCATCAGCCTGACTTGGAATTTCTCACCCCCCAGATAATAATCCCAAAAATGTTCCATAGTGTAATAGCTTATGAAAGTAGACCGAAAAAGAAGAACTTCTGCATCATTAGTTTGGTCATGGTGAATCAATAAATAATTTAAAAATTAATTTGAAGTTAGTAAGTATCGTACAGGGGAATTTGTCACGTTTAAGGCTCTTTTGTTTGTCATAACTCGAGAGCCACAAGTCCGAATAAGCTGAAACAAATTTGAAAAAATTAAGAATACATAAGCAACAGTTTCGCAGTTATAAATAAATGTATGAAGAAAAAAAAATATTTGTTGCCCAAAAAATTTAAATTTTTTATTTTTAATTCATAAAAAAATCCAAAACGGTAAAAAAAGTGTCAAGTCCTTTTACTTTCACGTAAAGTCGCATAACCATCGACACAAAATGACACTTAAATAATGAAAATCGATGAACTCGTTTCGCTTTTATTTACAATAAATTAAAGGTATGAATTTAAAAAATTTGCTCGAGATATCCAAAATATTCTTTGGAGAAAACATTGATTACTTTTTTATTGATTCTTTGTTTTGCATAAAAATAAACATTCCGATTCATATTACAACTATTCTTACACAGAAAATATGCAATTTTTATATGTTGTCTATGCATGGAAACAAAATTTAGAACATTTTCAACTATTGTCACTATAATAATATTTGTGAAAGATTCGCTTTTCATTAATTTTCGTATATCCGGTCCATTGAGACTACTTGTTTAAAATATAAAAAAAAAAACATTTACGAAAAAATTATTGGTAATGCGAATATATCGAAGTGAACAAATTTAGATATGACAATATTAAAATACTGACAACGATACGTACCTCTTCTAATTTTAGCTTCACTGAGTTTTGGAAAGATGGATTTTTCTTCATACATTTATTTATTACTGCGAAACTGTTGCTTATGTAGCGAAACGTTGTATTAACAAATTAAAGGAATTGTAATTCTTAATTTTTTCAAATTTGTTTCAGCTTATTCGGACTAGTGGTGCTCGAGTTATGACAAACAAAAGAGCCTAAAACGTGACGAATTCCCCTGTTCGATACTTACTAACTTCAAATTCATTTTTAAATTATTTATTGAGCTACCATGACCAAGCTAATGATGCAGAAGTTCTTCTTTTTGAGTCTACTTTCATAAGCAATTATCAGAATTCAATCAACTGAAAAATGTTGTACTGTGTTATTCAGGAAAATTTAGCATTTGGCAAATTTTTTTTAGCATTTTTGCCTTGTTTTAGCATCCAATTTTTTTGCAAAGCATTTTTAAGAAACGAACACCAAATTCCTTTATTTTTTATAAAAATGTAACATTTTTTGTAGAAAATAAAACACCATAAGTGTGCCTTATAAGTTTGGGCTTAGCTCTGACTTTAAAGAAATTGTTAAAAATCTATCGCTATTTGACTTTGATCTCAAAGTAACCCACAAAAATCTTCTAAAAACTTTCCAAGGTTAAAAATAATAATACGCCTAAACAACTCCAATAGTTGTCCATTTTTTCCAAACTGCAACAATAAGTAAATGGTGTAATAGCACAAATTCAAGAACTGCTTATATGAATGGTCATGAAGAAATATTCCTGGCTAACAATCGTACATGCAAACAATAAACAAAGATCCAGAACAAATGTCGTTTTGGGTAAAATACATATTTCTACTCTTGAAACTACTCACACAACCATCTCCTTAAGGAGTGAAAGAACCCAGTAGTTTGAATTGAAGCAATAGGAAATAGTAGTTATAATAAGAATTTGATCATTGTTGATATGTTCCAACCTAATTTTAAAGATCCTTAAATAGCTTGTGTTAATTTTCATTTTTATTTTTTCTTAAATTTGTTAAAAAGACTTTAAGACCAATTCTTTATTTTAGAAGGAATTATGACTTGATAACGTGGACTTAACGACATGTACAGCAAGAACTGGGATTGCTGGGTACTTTCCTAACTACACATTAATATAAAAGTGAGTATGCATGTGTGTGTTCGGTAAAAATAAATGTTTTCCCATATTTGTGTATTTTGTGTAGACCATTGCTGAGTCGTATCTTTGTAACCGTTTCCTTTTTTTGTTGCATTATTTGTGCATTTTAATTTTAATAATAAATAAAATCCTTTCTGAATAATCCAAATGAAACAAAACGTAAAAAAAACCAAACAACAGCAGCAATATAAATAAAATCGTACTCGCAACACTTAATTCCACCGCAAGAAGCACTTAGCGCTACAACTAACGTGTTATTGTGCTTCAACAAAATGGAGCGAGAGCGAGCCCGTTGCACTTAAGTCTGGTTTAATGGAGTGCAAGTTTCTCTTGTTTTTGCTTTTTCATTTTTTCTTTTGTCCCCTCTCCAAATACAATGCTGGATCAAATATGGCCGCGACATTATGGCGGTGTTCTGTTCAGCCACGAAGAAAAGCTTATAAATTAAGAACAAAATATTTATTTGTGTTGGTTGTGGGGCTTGTGTTCGTTTATGGGCTTGCTATTGTTTTGGCTTATGGGTGGCAACCAAGGCGTCGTTTTGCAGTTTGGTCATCAACCCATGAATGCATATTTCTAAGAAATATACGTAGTGTACACTTCAAAAGTTATCGTTTAATTTTGTATTTTTGGGTGGTGGGGAGAGTTCTTTGTACACACTTTTAACACTGATGTCGAAAAGCTTACTTTTGAATTTTGCGTTTGCTGCAAAAAACATGATAAAAACTTGGTTCTAGCTAGAACTGCAAAGGAAATGTGTTTAAAGGTATTATAATTTCAGCCAATAAGTGAATTCTTTATAAAGAGAGAGGGAAGAGACCGCATTCATTTTAAAAATAGATAATCCATTGCGAACAGAACGATTCATTATAATTTAGGCAAACTTTATCCAGCATTTCGGCCCCCTACAAGAAGACTACCGTTCGTTTTACTAGTTATATGAGCGGAAGTGTTAACCGTTATATTGGTTAAAGTTTCTATTAGTTTGTTAAGAGAAAAATGAAAAAACTAACCGAAACTCTTGCGTTCATGTGATTTTGCCTCTCTCTCTAACTAATTAATTCCACTCAACTACGGAACATATATCTGTACTGCTTACTCTGTTGCTTTTTATAAGCCAGTGATAAATAGCGTAAATATTAGTTAGCACTAACTAGTTATTCATAACGTAAATATTGTTTAGTACTAACCTTTATAATATAATACTTATTTTTTAATTTTCATTTTAAATTAAATTTTTTATTACAAAAATTATAATCGAATTTCATTAATACATTACGTCAGGAAATTAGATTATTTCTGTGGCTGCTCTATAACGTTCCACTTCGTGCATGAGTGTGGAAATGTAGGTAGACGTACGTGTGCCCAATCAATTGAACGTAGATCTTAAAAAGACATTTTATTTTGTTAACAATTTGTGTGCACAATATAAAATATGTACATACAAAGCCATCAGGATTTTTAATAATAATTTATGTTCCTTTATTTTCATCACCAAACCTTAAACGATTATCCTGACCAAAGCCACCACCCAATTGACCGCTACCTGTTGAACGAACACTCCTTTCAAAACACCACTTCGCACATGACCTCTGTTGTTTCCTGAGAATCCACCAACACGTCCTCAACAGTCACCATCAGTACGCCCCCCTTTACCACTAGCATTCTAATTACCGCTGTTTGGTGGTGCCACTTTTTCTTCAAGAAATTGTTTTAACTCTTTATTTTATAGTTATAATTTATATAAGTAAACTAATAAAACACAAACGGCAAATATTCAATTCAAGCAATTCACAATTTTTACAAGCGTGCGACAAAAATATACATACATATTAAATAATTGGCATTATTAAGGAATTGCTAGTTGTTTCATTCTAACATATATGTATGTCAGAGTGGAACAACTAATGTAAAATTGTTGCAAGTGTGTTAAATAATTTTTTTTTTTAGTTTTGATTATGTATTTTTTTGTAGGGCCGTTATCCCACCAATCAGGGTTCCCAGTTTCATAATATACCGTATCCCCAATTAACGATTTTTCATCCCCAAAATAGCTGTTTTCTTATCCCTACAGATCCTAAAAAATAAAATAATAATATGTCAAAAGGAAATACATTTATTTATTTAATTAAATTCATTTGTGCAATATTATTAAAACTAATTCTATTTGTACTTTGAGTTTTACATTCACAGTTATATAAAAAGAGTTACTAAAACAACTCACAAAAAAATAATTATGCAGCAATTATTATTTCAAATGTCAGATAAAATCTTCTGGTTCATCATTCAATACACTTTGTTTTACATATTGCTTATATTAAAAAGTGTTAGAAGATGGAATAAATTTGTGACAGCAAACTGAATTATTTTTAAAGTGTGTATTAATTCTAAGAAGAGCTTGTAAAAACTCATACTGCATTATGTCGCGAATTGTGGGTTAGATTCTATTTATTATAGAAAAGACTCTTTCAACACAAGCATTAAATATTGGTACAGAAAGCGTATTTAAATTTCAAAACTATTTCAGCAAGCTCTTGAAATGGGTTTGAACCACTAGCGTCTTAGTAAGACAAAAAACTTTGAACCAAAAACTTTGTACCCACGTCTTTCCCCAAAAGTCCCTAGCAAAAAAAGTGTTTTTCTTCACAAAATCCCCTGGGGATTTTCACTAAATTCTTATCCCCAATTTCAAAAAAATTCCCCAAAACTGAGAACGCTGTCATTAGTGGCAGCTGTTATGTTGTCTTCCAGGAATGGAATTATGGCTGACTTTTCCCAATTTACGAGAGACTTCACGTATTCCCACAAAAAATAGTCAAGTGGGGTCAAAGCGCATAATATTGGTGGCCAGTTGGCTGCTCTAAAAAGTGAGATTAATTCTCACCAAAATCGCATCTCAATAGGTTTATAGTATCGGGGGCCAATTCTTCCATTTTCGTCAAAAAAAAGTCAATTATCATCGCACGGTACTTTGCTTTGTTGACTGCAACGTTGCTTTGCCCACTGTTCCTGAAAAAGTGCTGTCCCCAGATGCTGCCGGCCCACAAACCGCACCAAACAATAAATAAATAAATTCACGGTGAAGTGGCAAATCCTACTGATCGTTTCTGGCGTTGCTACAAGTCATGAATCTTTGTTAATACCCTCCACCAAGAGTTACAATTTCTCAGGAGTTGGCTTTATATGGAATCAATAAAATTATGAGCCAATCTTTATAAAATCTGATCCCACAGTATAATTTATCTTAATGGTTTTAGGAGTATTACAGGCCTTAATCACAAAAATTTTATGATTTTTTATCTATTTATAAAAAAGTTAATTGTAATTAGCTGTATATAGGAGCTATAGGAAATTGTGGACCGATCTTCACAAAGGTTTATTCATAGGCATATAAAACTAAATAGGACCTAATGCTTAAAATAATTTAATTCGTTATCGTTATGATAAATTATTGACTAGTCTCCTAAAATTTTATTGGACCAAATTTTACCACAACATCATTAGATGCCGCAGATTAAGACATATTTATTGCGATTTTGATACCATCTATTGGAAATTTCAGAACGTATTTTCCTTAAAATGCCTTAAAAACACTAAACATTCTTTAAAAACCACGAATATATCCATTGGTAAATTATCTTTACTTATGTCAACACTTTAAAAGTTGTTTAATTGCTTTAAAATCTTTGAGTTGGCAAATGTTTTGTTTAAGATTTACAGAATTTTTTATATTTAACTTAACATTTTAAGTCATTAATGTCTTAGAGCATCTCTGCATTGGCATATAAAAGCCACCATGTTAATTGTAAATAAAACAAAAAGTTTACAGAAAATAATCTGAATACATTTGATTATGATAGAAGGATCTATGAAAACTAATCCGATTGTCCATATTTTCAATGACTCTGATACATATTTGAGGTTCAATGGCGTTAATGTGCCGAATTATCTTTGCCTTTATCACTTGAATTGTTCTTGGCTTATTAACTTAAGTTTTTTTTACAAAAAGGCCCTAAAGAAATAAGTCCAACGGTGACAAATCAAATGATCGGAACGGCCAATTAACATCTCCACGACGATGTGTTGGAACTACATATCGTCCAGGTCCATATCCTCAGTTTCTCTCCACAAGATCATCTCGCGATATCGGACACCATTCACGGCAACTGAATTTCGAAGAATAACGACCCCATGACGCTGCCAGTCCATTAACCGTATCAAACAGTCACTGTTCGTGGATTTATCGGCTTTTAAACAATCACTTGTGAATTTCATTTGCCCGAATGCGGCAATTCTGCTTGTTAACGAATCCACTGAAGTGAAAGTGTACCTCATCTAAGTGCACGAAATGCATTTTGATTTGAACGCCCTTTTTCATAAAAGGCTTCAACAATTTTAAGGAGCTGCTCAATTGTGTACCTCTTCATGGTTGAATTTGTCAAACACTGAAACAAAAAAATGTGGGCAAAAAACTTAACGTTAAGGTGTGACTCACAGTTAACATCTTGCATTATGGTTGGAGCACCCTTTACTATATAAGTAGATATTATAAGAAAAATCTTTGTACTTTGAAAATGAAATAGATAAACCACAAATTAATGTGTTTCAAAGTCGTGATAATGGCTAGACTAAGAAAAATTGTACCGAAAACAAATTAAACTTTCAGTTTTTGGCAAAATATATAAAACTGTTTTAAAAACAAATTCACTTAATTTCATTTTTCTTTTTTTTATAAGAACTTAAAAGTGTTTACTTTCACACGACAAACAAATATTCACACACACACACGAACATTACAAAATATTTCGTTAAAACATCAAAATGTGTCAAAATATGCGTACGGCAAACAAGACAAAGTGTTTTTTTTTTTTTCTTTTTCAGTAAAGAATGTAAAATATATCGTACTGTCTTATTGTTTTTAAACCCTACACTACCATTGGTTGGGTAAGTAATATGCGTTTGTGCCTTAAAATAATGCTCTAAAATCGACCTTATAAATATGCGACACATGTTTTTGTCGTATGCTTTAAGTATCTTATCGTCCACTACTATCGATAAAGAATATATGGTCAAAAAGGTATTTTTGTGTAGATTTACACAATATATAAATGTGTTTAAAATTCGATTGAAAAGCAAAAACAAAATGCAATATTGTATTTGTAATTGCTTTTTTGTTTCGTAAAACTTGCAAACACACATAAAAAGTGAGTTTTTCTGGAGAAGCTCTTAAAGTTTACGGGCGATACAACATTTAGTTGTATACAAAGTACATACTTGTTTGTGAATAACTTTAGATTTGAAAAACCGAGCAACACCAAAATCTGACGAATTATTGTTGAGCAATGCTAAATTGGAAACCGTAAACAAATTAAAAATATGCTTAGTCTACATATCATGATTTGAAACTGAGCTGTCGATATATAAACTTTTAAAGGCTATATATATTATATACTATGTTCACATTTGGGTTTTTAAGAGCTTTTAAGCACCTCAAACGTGATTAAGCTCTAATCACATGAACATCGAGATGATTAATTTGTCAATCACTTCAAATTGACATGATTACAACTAAATCATTTCTAATCATCCTCTGAATATACCTCAAACCAGTGCTGCCAATGAAGAATTCGGAAATAACACATGACTGTGTTCCAAATTACACATTTAAAAAAAAAATATACAAATAAATTGAAAAAGTATTTTTGACCGAATGAATTCAACTTGCAAAACCTTGTTGATATTCCATAATTGCAATTACAGTAGTTTTGACTTAACTGCTTTTGTTTATTCTTTCTAATTCCATACAAATTCCTTTTTAAGTGCACTTTCTATACCTGCACATTTAAGATAAATGCACAAAATTTTTGGCATTTTAAAATTATTTTCATACAAAAAATCAAAGTTAGCTGCACTTTGACTTAACTGCCCAAAATAAATATTTTCGGAAATTATTCTTTAAAATCCTTGTTTACGTGCATTTTGTATCCCTGCACATTTTTGGGCAACTTTAAGATATTTTCATACAAAACATCAAAGTTAGCTGCACACATAAAAATATATGGTGGCCAATTTTTCACATAAATATCCAATTTAAGCTGTTTATAAAAATATAAATCGCAATTATTTTGTTTTTTATGTTTTATGTTCTTTGTGAATTCTCATTGTTTTTGTTAATGTTTCTTTTATATAAAATAAACATACATACATGTACATATAAAATGATCGTTATTTCCCAGCAAGCATAGGCTGTTTGTTAGACGATTTTTTTTAACATACAACTCCTAAAAGAATCTTCTGATGATTATCTGACGAGTAGCAAAAACATTTAAATCTTTTTTTAATTAATTTATTTTTTTATTTTATTTTGACACGCTCGTCTTTAAATCTTGGAATGAACCTTTTGGGACTCTCTGAGTCGTATAACAATTACTGAGCTACCTAAATAAAAATGTTCTTGAAGTATGAAAATGCTATTTCCAATACAACTTTAATAAAACAAACCGGCCTAAGGATCTGTAAAAAAGGATTTTCCGACAGAATGGTGTTGATTTCGCGACCTTAAGGTTTGTTTTATAGAAATTGTATGAAAATTAGAAGTTTTGGCATGAAAAATACGCCTGATGCCCTTATTTAGGTAGCTTAGTCATACGGCTGAGCATTGCACGAGCTCTAAAATAATACCTACATGAATCTTATATGACTCTTGGCATGCTTTTTGAAAGATTCGTTAGATAATCTCAACATCATCATAAACGATTCCCTTTGCGAATAATATAAGCGTTTATCGCTGCGTTATGGAAGAATCTCTCATACGAATTAAAAAATGAGCTCGTCGACGATCAAAAAGACTCTTTGTGAGATTCCCAGTAAGCTCCTAGACGTTTGAAAATGCTAGCTGGATTGAAATAAAATTTTCTATAAAATATTAATTTATGTATTAATAAAATAATATTTTTATTCTACTTTTAAATCAATTACTTTACTTTAGCTGCACTTTTGTGCAGGTAACCACAATTGTGTACCTGCACATTAAGGCAGGTAAATGCATTTAAGATAACTGCATTTTTGATTTGCCTGCACAAAAAATCGTGCAAAGGAGATTGTGCAGCTATGTCAAAACTACTGTAAATGGTTAGGCTTACAAAAAAGCAAAGCCAGTGTGATTGCAAAAAATACACTCTTTTGCTTTCATGCAATCAAACTTGCTGAGTCACACACATTCGCTGCTGGTATTCAATCATTTATATAATGCACAGCATATTTTGCGGTATACACATGGACATTACGACCATATCAAATTAATGTACTTTTTTTTGGGAGATATTATAAAATCGTTTTTGTGAGTTAGGTTTTTATTCCAAAATGACCCGAAATTTTTTTTTGGTAAAAAGTACAACATTCGCAATTGTGTGGTACTGGGGCCAAAATTTGGTGATTGCCCTAATGGACATATGGTGTTAGTTTGAGTTCACACTATGAAAGTCTTCTTGCCGATAGTTTATGTTTATTGCTGATTGGGAAAGAGAACATGTTATGGAAAGTGAAAAAAAGTCAGGGTTTAAAAAGCAAGTTTAACTGTGATGTTCTAAAAGCAAATCTTGTCCGTCAAAAAGTAATCGAAAAGTAGAACTTAAATTAAAATTACACACATAACACATGGAACTAATTTCACATGGGCTACACATGCAAATTAAAATTACACACAATATGGTAATTACACATGGATTGGCAACACTGCCAATTTAGTATAATGTAGAATCGGCCACAATGAACGTACCTTTCACGTGTACAACTGACTACGATTTATTCTTAATGTTTTTATTTTGTCTTTAGATAGCAGCCACACGATCAAGTCTTGTCCTTCAATTTGCAATAAAGGGTGTGTGTGAAACTGTAGCAAAGTACTCATGGAAATAAAATTTTGACACTGTTGAGGTGAATAAAATTTCACAAGCCCTGGGGGCTAGTATCAATTTTGACATTAGCGTAGAAATTTTAATTCACCATAAAACTTTGCTACCGTTTCACACACACCCAAACTCTTCCTTTTTTACTAACACACTCACACTTTTTAAGTCGAGATGGCTTTCAATTTCACATTTCTTGGAAGTAAATTGCTTAAAAATTGAGGGCAGCCTACGTCACAGCTTTCAATTTATGTAAATTTTGACAAGCAGTATATGTAAAAGACTATCAAGAACAAATTGAACGTGTGGCAGCAAGGTTAAATAACACTACGTGACAGTTTTTTTATTAAATGTATCTAGCACCTAATCTTTATGTAAAATTGTCCGCTGAATCCGAATATGAAGTGAGAATTGTCAAAAAATAACACTTTTCGCGATATTTTAAGATAATCTTTATTTGTGTTTTTAAACTTTAAACAAATTGCATGCAAAAATGTTGGACAACTCAGAAATTAAAAATCAAAATTTTAAATTGAATGAGCTTTTTTTATCTTGGCAGTTTTACGTTTTTTAATAAAACATGAAAATAATTAACGAGTTTCGTCAAGCAAAATCTCTTTAAAATCGGCTTAAATGATTTGGTTTTTCAAAAAAAAAAACAACGGAAGTACAAAATGAATAATTTTAAGTGCTCAATGCTCCCATTAACGCTTATCTTTATAGCAAGTGGTAAGAATCTGTTAAGTGCTACTTAGTTTTTACCAAAAAAAAAAAAACTTACAGCTTTCTGAAGCATACATATATCTCATATTAAAAAATTTCAAAAATCGGTAATACCAAAGTTTCAAATTCATTGGCTGAAGGTGAACAAAATTGTTTAGATGCAAATTGTTTTGTTACTTTGCTGGCAACAGTATGTCCTTAAACTCTTTACAAAAACGAGGAAGATCATGCAGATTTTATCAGACAACGTCGAAATCAACAACAAAACGTAAATAAACTTCCTTATGTTAACATAATGAAGTATATTATTTTCAAGACTGCGGTCAATTGTCGAAGTAGAGGAAGCAAAAATTATTGAACTATTAAGGCCTTTTTCAAAAACCAAAAAAAGAAGGTTCTAAAAACTCTGAAAGAGTCGGAAATTACTCAAGTTTATATATACATATATATATATATATATATGAGTCGTTTATTTTGAAAGTGGTTTAAGTCCATTTAAAAAAAAGTAGTTAATGATAACAATAATCGCAGTCCTATATAATCTTTTTTTTATAAACAATTTAAGTTTAATATCATTAAAATTGCTATGCTGTTGGGCACTTGAAAATTAGTTAGCTAACAAAATCCAAAAAAAATTATTTTGAAACCGGTTTAAGTCCACAAGTTTTTATTTACTAAAATGAAACGTAAAGATTTTTTTTACAAAACCTCTGGAAGAAGCAATTCATAAAGGATTAAAAAACACTAGTGCGAACCTGTAAATTGGCTTAGGATATGTTGGATGCGATTTATAAACAGTGCACCCTATAAAATGTTTTATAATGAATCTATGGTGATAAAGTGATAAAGAGTTCAAAATACTTGACTTATAACCTTGTCGGGGAAGACCAAGGAACTTTAACAAAATAAAATTAACACCATTATTCAAAAATGTACGTCCCATTTCAACTCCTTAGTATAAGGATATGACATAATCTAAATAATAATATGGCAAAATCTTTAATATTATCCTTAATAAATGAATGTATAATTTTTGAATAAATGAATTCATATTTATTCTTAAAAACATTTTTTTAATTATATAATTAAAAATTTGTATCTAAATTAAAAGCTTCCCTATTTATTTTAAAGCTACTACTTTCATCTACATCACATATAAAAATTTTACAATTTCTATTGCTTAATTTCTTTAAAATACGTTGACTTTTTCCTTCTAACAAACAAAAAAGTTATCTTATTAATTTTGAAAGTGGCTTAAGTCCATTTTAGGTTCTGAAACACAGCTTATTTTTCTAGTAAAGTTTACAAAACGTATTACGTTATATATTCTAACATGTTTAAGGTCACACAGCAATAAAAAAAATTAATGCCACTTAACAATATTTTTGAACAAATCAAAGACAACCTCTTAAATATCTCAATATAAGAAAAAATGTACTTAAACCACTTTCAAAATAAAAGACTCATATTTATATAAAATTCAGCAAGCAAAACAAAGTTGCTATCTACCCCCAGCATCAATAGAAATTACAAATAAATATGCTTAAGTAAAATCTTTACAAGATCTACTTGATCACACAATACCCAGAATTGTAATGATAGAGTCTGTGGAAGTTAAAAATCTTCAAAGATTAACTCTGTACTGTAAATGGGGGTGTGATGGTTCGTTAGGACAAAGAGAATATAAACAACCATTTTCCAAGGAATCAAAATCCAGCATAATTTTATTTAATTGTAAATAATAATTATCAAACTATTTTGTAGCAAAAACTTATTCAAATGATCCCCAAAATAAAAAATCTAAACTTTAAATTTCATAAGCTTTTTTTAAGTATCTAACATTTCCTGCCAATGAAATTTTATTGTAACTCTTCTACAGCTGAATATGTTTTAAAAAAAATGCAACCTTTCGCCCTTGTAAATATTGTAAACTGGTTATCGGGTCGAAGGTTGTCAATTTCAAAAAATATCTAAGCTAAAAATCTACATTAACTAATGTCAGTTGTTAGTAAATTAAAGCTAATGAAAAAATTCATAAAAACACCTTTTTTACTTGTCTTAACATGTTACTTTTATACAAAATCTCAACAAAAAAAAAAAAAAAAATATTAAATGTAATTTTAAACGCTCATAACTTTTTGTGCTACTATTTCATTTTAAAGATTGAAAATACAAGTGAAAGAATTTGACAGAAGCCCACATTCAGTCAAAATCTTCGTAGAAGTAGCGTTTGAGCATGTCATGGTGATCGTGTGCTACTGATTCAAGCTATTTTTGCTTTGTGTGTGATAAATATTTGGATGGAAAAAAGGTTGCAGTTGCGAGAGGGCCAACGTGTCGACCCTCTTGAGGCGAGTATGTTCATTATAAATTAGAAGCTCCTGTGCAAGAGGATTCGGATGAGTTTCCAGTTTTCGTGCATATTTGGAGCAGAAAGTTTTTATTTCGTCGCAAACAAATGGAATATTGAGGTCTTTATGAATATTCACATTTCTAATATACCACGGGTCACCATTAAATTGTCGCAATATTTTATTTTGTCGTCTTTGTAACTTCTCTATATTGGAAGCAGAAGCTGTTCCCCATAGTTGGATACCAAAGGTCCATATTGGCTTAATAATAGCTTTGTAAAGTAGAATCTTGTAGTTTAGGTTGAGAGCAGAATGGGAGCAAAGAAGCCACTGAAGCTGTAGTGTTTTAAGTTTGAGCTGTGTGGATTTGGATTCAATATGTTGAGACCAGGTAAGGCGACGATCGAGGTGTATACCAAGATATTTTAAATGATTTTGTTGAGGGATTTCGATGTTATTAATCTTTAGTTTGGGACAGTCGCCTTGTCTCAAGGTGAAAGTGACTTGTGCACACTTTGTTAGATTTACTTTTCTTTTCCATTTGTTAAGCCATTTTTCGAGTTCTTTAATATAAGTCTGCAGACAACTAGAAGCAATTACTGGATTTTTATGTACGCTTGTAAACGCTGTATCGTCAGCGAAAGTTTACGTGTGCATCAGTTCACTTGTGGGCATATCTGAGGTGTAAAGTATATATGTACATGAGATGACCATGCGAACTCCTGCTGCGATTCTTCTTGCGTCTGAGATGTAGTCTTTATATTTTACTACAAATGAGCGATCTTAAAAATAATTTCGCAGTAAGTTGTGGGTATTTTGGGGTAACAAGGACCCTTTTTTATAAAAAAGCCTGTCGAGCCAGACTTTGTCAAAGGCTTGAGAAATGTCTATGAAGAGTGATGAGCAATAGTGTTTGTCCTCAAAGCCCTTTCTTTCGATGAACCTTTCGGAAACCAAGCTGATGGAATGGAATGATGTGGCGGTCGTTTAAATATGGGGTCAACTTTCTCAAAGAGCTTTGATAAAATTGAAAGTAAGCTTATCGGACGATAAGATGACACTTGGCTAGCGTCCTTACCTGGCTTAGGTATCACAATTATTTCTGATATTTTCCATGATTTAGGATAGAAACCAGTTCGCATGGTGGAATTAAAAATTAATAAAATTTGCGTATCTCGAAAACCTGACGTGATAGGAAAACCAATTACTGATTCGAATTCAGCCCACTAAATTTTTCTAGGAAAGATATTTGGTTGCTCTAGTCCAAAACCTTGTTGACTAGTGTTATTTTTAGAAAACTTGGTTCCAAATAAAAGGGAAGGATCTGTAAAATTTAAAAAAAAATTTCTTTAGTTCCCGTGAACTGAAATAGAAAAACAATGATTTTTTAATAATGTATCCGTCTATATACGGATTTTATGTTCTCTTTGTTAAGAAGATTTTTGTTTTTTTATAAATTAACTTCTATGTACATAGAAATGCGAACGCGAATATTCGTCGCCTTTTGGTTATAGAAGTACGACGAATAATTGGATACATGGTTTCGGCAATTGTTGAAGTTTTAATTCTTAAATGAAAAAACGAATAGTTACGTATTTTTAAAAAAATTTATTGAAAATAAGATAATATTTTGAAAATTCCCTACATTATTTGCCTTAACATAAAAAATCTGTCCTTTTTCCCTATTCTTAAAATTTTCCGAAAAAAGTCCCTGAAAAAAGGGAAAATTCCCTCCTATTGGCATCACTGAACCCAAGTGTGGACAAAGCATTATTGGCTGGAAGCAAGAGAACAAGTCCATTTCGTTGTGCCCGGTAGGCTAGCTGGTAGTTAGCTAGACTGTCAGCGCCGGGGTTGCGGGTTCGATTCCCGACAGAGACTCTGGTTTCTTGCCTGCAGACAAGCTAAGGGCTTCGCGGATAAAACTTAGGAAATTAAAAAAAAAATAAATAAAATTTCGGTCACAACCTCGATTTTAAATTGGCTTTTTGAAAAAATATTGATGCAATATCTCGACCACAATATACAGCCTACCTTCTATGACTGCAGGAGTGCGGTAGATTTAGCAAATTTTGTGATTAGTTTTTAATACAATTATTTGGCTATTGAAACAATGATATCAAGGTAAGCTAATTTTTGATATTTTTCATATGAACTAAATTTTTTAATTTCTTTTTGATATTCTTTAATCAGGCATGTGTTCATCAAATTTAATTTTTATTAAATTATATTCACTGAGGGAAGGAATTTTAGAACTTGGAATTTTTATTAAAATTTATTGATAATTTTTCTTGGCTGAGCGGGGATTTGAACCCGCCACATCCATCCTCAGAAGATCTTTGAGTTCTACCCACTGCACCACTGCGGTGCCCGTTAGCCAACAGTCAAACATCAATCTTTAACCAGTACTAGTGGTGGTTCGAAATTTGCTGTTATTATCACTTTAATTTCAAATTACATGTTGCCTCCTTTCCTCAGTTTTTTTTCGTATTCTTTCTGTCAAGACTTTCTCTTGAAAACCTGAATACATTTGTTTATTATGTTTTTAGTTCACTTTCGTCGACAACTTAAAGTACAAATGTAAACATTAGAGCTTGTGCCATATTTTTATTAAAATTTATTGATAATTTTTCTTGGCTGAGCGGGGATTTGAACCCGCCACATCCATCCTCAGAAGATCTTTGAGTTCTACCCACTGCACCACTGCGGTGCCCGTTAGCCAACAGTCAAACATCAATCTTTAACCAGTACTAGTGGTGGTTCGAAATTTGCTGTTATTATCACTTTAATTTCAAATTACGTGTTGCCTCCTTTCCTCAGTTTTTTTTCGTATTCTTTCTGTCAAGACTTTCTCTTGAAAACCTGAATACATTTGTTTATTATGTTTTTAGTTCACTTTCGTCGACAACTTAAAGTACAAATGTAAACATTAGAGCTTGTGCCATATTTTTATTAAAATTTATTGATAATTTTTCTTGGCTGAGCGGGGATTTGAACCCGCCACATCCATCCTCAGAAGATCTTTGAGTTCTACCCACTGCACCACTGCGGTGCCCGTTAGCCAACAGTCAAACATCAATCTTTAACCAGTACTACTGGTGGTTCGAAATTTGCTGTTATTATCACTTTAATTTCAAATTACATGTTGCCTCCTTTCCTCAGTTTTTTTTCGTATTCTTTCTGTCAAGACTTTCTCTTGAAAACCTGAATACATTTGTTTTTTATGTTTTTAGTTCACTTTCGTCGACAACTTAAAGTACAAATGTAAACATTAGAGCTTGTGCCATATTTTTATTAAAATTTATTGATAATTTTTCTTGGCTGAGCGGGGATTTGAACCCGCCACATCCATCCTCAGAAGATCTTTGAGTTCTACCCACTGCACCACTGCGGTGCCCGTTAGCCAACAGTCAAACATCAATCTTTAACCAGTACTTCTGGTGGTTCGAAATTTGCTGTTATTATCACTTTAATTTCAAATTACATGTTGCCTCCTTTCCTCAGTTTTTTTCGTATTCTTTCTGTCAAGACTTTCTCTTGAAAACCTGAATACATTTGTTTTTTATGTTTTTGGTTCACTTTCGTCGACATTTTGTTTGTACAACTTAAAGTACAACAGTAAACATTAGAGCTTGTGCCATAGCTATTTTAAGAACAATTTTGATTTTAGTTGAACTGTTAATTTTTAATTTTTGATATTCTTTAATTAGGCTTGAGTTCATCAAATTTAATTTTCAGAACTCAAAGATCTTCTGAGGATAGAATGTGGTGATTCTTGAAACATGTAAAGATCAACCCGGGTTCAAATCCCCGCTCAGCCAAGAAAAATTATCAATTAATTTTAATAAAAATTCCAAGTTGTAAAATTCCTTCCCTCAGTGAAAATAATTTAATTAAAGAATATCAAAAAATTAACAGTTCAACTAAAATCAAAATTGTTCTTAATTTTTTAATTTTTTCTTCGGTTCTTAAAACTGATTAATATTGAAGCATTGAAGAATATCTCTGTACATATACTTAAGAATGATTTTATACACTACCAGAATATCTTGTGTGTTCATGTTACAAGTTTTTTAACTCTTTCCGGAGCGTTGGTACAAAAACTATTCCCCTTTTCTTATTAATTTTCATACATTCTGTGTTCAATGGTGTAACCCAGTGCAACACGATTAAAATAACATGTTTGTACTTGATTGTTTTTTGTGATTTTTATCTTGAAGATGAAGTTTTTCTGATTTTATATGTTCACAATTTTTGATCTTTATAACAAGAGCTACAACTTTGTCTCTGAGGGTAAATCAAAATTCCGAACGGTTTGCAAGATATGAGCCTAAGAAAATTATCACTTTTTGCAAAAATGACACAGAGGCCCCAAATCTTTGGGGGCCCATAAAAAAAAGTGCATGACCTTGGTCAAAACTGGGAGACACTGGTCTTTTTTTTTTTTGTATTTTATCACGTAGTGGTGTTTGTATATGGGTTTTTCCCATGACTTAAAAAATTACACACACTGTAATCTAAATACCACTTTTCTATGCAGACTTGAGCTTGTATTTAACAAAAAAAAAAAAACAGCAACAGTAGAAGTTTAAAGTTGGTGGTATACAAATAATACCACTGCTTTAATGAGTTTCATAAACAAATGCATCCCTTATACCAAATCCTTCCAGTTTTTTTTATATTTTTTTCAATTATAATATAAAAATTTGTTTAAATAAATAACTTTTATAAATAAAGCAAATAAAAATCGGAAAGAGTTCACATGTTAAGAAATCCAACTTTTGATTTTTAAGGTCCCTCTAATATACAAATGTATCTATAGCTTCAATGTTAACAAAAGTTGACTTTAGCAAAAACAAAAAGCATGTGAAATATTGAGGGAATAGGACTATTGCAAGATAGCTTTATATATTGACGATGGATTCGTGATTTTTTTTAAATATATCTGATTTAATGTGAAAATCGGAAATAATTAACATCAAGTGAATTATAGCACTATTCAAATTGCCAGATTGTTTAAAGTATAAAATGTTTGGGCTCATTTTGACCCAAAGTGTATTTAAGGGTTAATCTCCATTTTTGCACTGTTTTGTCTTCGTATGACCTGCTATCGGAAAACATTAAAATAGTTATATGGAAATTTAAATTTTCACAACTTTTTAACGCATAAATGTTAATATTATGATAATATTGACTTCAAATATTTCTTGAAATACTTGTAGTCTAAGTCATGTTTAAAAATCGAATATTTTTCCTAATGTATTGTAGTGTAGGGTATTATATGATCGATGTTTAACGATTATACCTTTTTAACTTACGTGTTTGATTGTTGTTGCTGCCATATCTGTATCTTATTTAACTTTCAGTTCATGTCTTTAATCAAACTCAGCAAGCGAATTTAACAGATTGAAAAGTCCGGATAAAATAAAAACACAAACATACAAACATGAATATATGCAAGTATATGTGTCTGCAATCATATGTGTGAGATCCCGGCAAACATTTTATTAACTGTAACATCATCAAGGTTAAAATCAAGATGGGTCTAGCAAGATTCCCCTTAGTAAAACTAATTTCTAGAGGATAAATTCGATAACTACTGAAAAGGGGCACAATGAGCACATTAATAAAAAATAAATTACTCCTCGTGCAAATGTCCATTCGGTTTTTTCTTCTTACTATGATTTATAGGTTACTAAAACGTTCACTCTTAGAATTCAAATTTATTTCTTTGTGTACATTTTTTTTCATGTTATTTTCGCCTACAAAATAATGAAAGAACCAAGAATTTTACTAGGGATGTCCCATAATGAACGCACTTACATTTAACTAAATAGTACTTAAAACGTATGGCATTATTTCATACCTACATGCTCCCAAAAGTAAGTTTTAAAAAAATCGATAAAATGACAAACTTTGCAAACTTGTTAAAAATCCATTTTCATTAAGAAAATGTTTTAAAGCACTTATACCTATAAATAAATAATTAACAACAATAAAAATTTATTTCATTCATTATACATAATCTTGACTAACACATATAATACGTTAAAAGAAGTAGTGCTGCTTCGTAATGCAAATAGTAGCGAAGAAAGCTACTAAATAATAAGTAAGTCTATGTTCATACAGCTCTTTATATGCGAGAGGGACGAGGTGAAAAGAAACGAGTACACAGATGCATGTACTGTCTTTACGTTTTTCTTTTTCATTCGTTGTTTAATTTTGTTATTGTTTTTAATATCAAAAAACCACACGTCGTCAACATGACATGAATCATTTGTACGCCAATTCATGTTCAAAGAAGAAAAAGAAGAAGAACCTTGTCAACAAGACATGAGCCGTATGAACTCAGACTAAAAGAAGCTACTCATTTTGAAAAAGTAAGCGAAGTTGTTACTGTGTATTTAGTTTAATTAAATTCTACAATTAAGGGAAGGCTGGCTTCTAAGGTAGCTCAAAAATAAATTTCAGTGTATTTATCAAATCGTCAGCTCAGAATTGGTTTGGCGCATATGCCAAAAAGTCGGATTGGAGAAAAACGACAAAGAAGATTTACATGAAGATTTCTCAAAATGTACCCGATAGAATTTTTTATATTTTTACCACTGCTTCCGGTATATGTTTTGAAGAAAAATGCAAATTTTTGCGCACTTTCATGAATAAAGTTAGAATTTAATAGTATTTTTTTGAAAATGAAAAATATTTTTTTGTGCCGCATACGCCACTTTTCTAAAAAAAGTTAAAAAAGTGGCTTTTTGTACTGCATACGTATACTTATTGCTGTGTATTGAGTAACTTGTTGTTGAGATGAATTTTTTTTTATAGTTTTTTTTATTTGATTTTACTTTACAAAAATAGAAAAAACAGTTCTACTGTTATGAAAAGTTACATAAAAGCCACAAATTAAACAACTCAAATAATGCAAAAGTAAAAAGAAAATTTAAAACATAATATTGAGTAAATTTTTATAATAAGCTTTATCAACACGTGGAAGAAATATAAGCAAGTCTTTTATGTCTCTATTTTTATCGCTGGAAATAAATGATGGTTTCGATATTTTCAAAACATTCGTCAACAAATTCTCAGGAGTTTTAACACAATTTTTTGATGCAGACTTAACCAAAATTGCATTTTTATATTTTTCCTCTCTGGTAGAAGTTTTATAATATATACATAAATCATTATTTTAACTGTTTAGAAGTACTTTAATTTTAGCAAAGGGGACTTTTCGAAAGTCCATTTTATTTGCTTCCAACGAGTATGTGCGAAAATTTTCTGTAAGCATTCCATAACTTTAAGTTTTGTTTTATTAATTGGCATTGTTTTAAGCAAATTTAGTAAATGAAGAGGACTATGAATTTCAATATTCTTTAAGTACCGGTCAATAACACCATGGACACAGTCCACTTCTTGAATTAAAGAATGTTCTGGTTCTGAAGACTTTTGTATTACGGCATCAATATTATTTTGTTTAAAGAACATTTTGATTGCGGTTGCGTTAATTTGATTTTTATTTTGAGGTACGCAAGAATCGCTCCATAATGTCAAAGTTTTAATAAGTGGACAATCTTTTATTAATTCATTTAAAATTTTAATTTAAGCACTAGCAATATTGTTACCACTCCGACCACTACGAGCTTCCGTCAAAAAGGCACTATAAGTAAAAGTTGGTATAAATGACATAATAATGGTTGCTCTAAGATTAAACATATTTAATTTTCGTTTGTAGTAAAATTTTGAACCATTTCCCTTAGGTAGGCTAAAAACACAAATAAAAGCAAACCGTACAATTGGTTGGGTCCATTATAAAACTTTTTTTCACAAATTTATTTTCTTGTTGTCATTTTACTTTGCTTTTGCTTTAACTACTATTTGTTTTTCTTACGGCAATGCAGCAAAGCAACAGTAAAATTTATTTTGTACGTTTTTGTATGAAGAATTTACTGCAATCGCCAAACAATGGCTTGAAGAGCAAAACAGTACTTAAAAAATTTTGAAACAGTTGATATGCAGCAAAATTAATGCTTTATATCTCAGAAACCATAAAATTTTTCGCGAAGCAGGTTTTTGATTTAGAAAGAGGGTATTAAAAAAATATATTCCTCATACCTAACTCAATTTTTTTTAAAATGGTCGGTAGGTCAAACCAGTAATGAGCTGACGAAATATAAAAATAAAAATTGGGAATTTAGCACGTCATACGAAAATCTTTTAATGATAAATTTTGTATTCCCAAAAATAACTTTGATAAAAATACTTCTTGTTTGATAAAAATATTTCTTGCTAAAAACTAACACTATCACGATTGGCAATTATAAAGTAACCCAAATACTTGCGGGGATATTAAATAAATTTGTGTGTATATAAAGATATCCTGCGAATCAGCGTGTGTAATTTTTAAAAAAGGTAAGAAGAGCATACATCAAGCAAATTTTAAAAAGTTAAAAAAAAGCTTCTTATGCAGAATTATTTATATATAGTATATTTATATGTAGCAGCTTAATGTAACAAAAAGGAAATCTTTAACTCCTACTTAAATTAAGTGCATATAAAAGTATATGCGTGTGCGTGTGTGTGTGTGTAAGTATGTAGTAAGGGTAGATTTCTGAAAATATAAATTTTTTTTCCAATTTTTTAAAGGTATAAACTTCACAAAAACAAAGTTAAGAAAAGCACTGCCAAACTTTTCCGTTGTTATTGTATTCTACCCCAAAAAAAAAAGAACCAAGCTATAAAAATAAAAATAAAAAAAAAAAATAATTGGGAGGTGCTTTAAAATTTTAGCACAATTTACACCAACACCATTGTGTCCCATTCGAAAACTAATGCATTCATAAAACTTTTCGTGGTAATTTTCATAAAATATTGCTATTTTTACGCGAAAACTTTTTGAAATCATGTTCAAATAAGTGAAAATACCAAAATACTCATACACACACAAACAAACTTAATAAAATTGTATTTAGATACCCGTACAAATATACAACAATTTACCAAGGACTTAATAGCTGAAAAAAAAAATTATTCAACAGAAAACCAAAAAAAACCAAAAGGATAATATAACGGAACAAAATAGCATGGAATAGAACATGACACCCGAAGGTAATGTGCATTCAAAACTTAACTGAAAACTCAGTTAATTGCAAATAATTTATTAGTTGTGCGATAATAATTTATTAGCTGCGATTGCACATACTAAAAGTTTTGGGGCTCATTTAAATTAAAAACAAATTTATACAAACAAAAATTATTCTTCTGATTCTGCCACTTGCACCACAGCTATGAAATTGTGGTATTATAATTTTAATAAAATTTATTTTGAAATTTAATTTCAATATAAATATAATGATCTAATATAAAAGTTTCAATTTTATTAAATAAATTAAATCTAGTTGAAACAAGTAAAAAAGTATAGTCGGTCATGCCTAACCAAATGTTACCCTACACCATAGTTATAACGAGAGTGTGAACTATTTGAGATCCACGGGTGATCATATATATATATATATATATGTATATGTCCTGTAATGCCTAGTTGGAATACGAATATTCCATAGTCCAAATCGAGTAATTTTCTTCATGCTTCAAGTCGTCGCCAAGGGAGTCCGATGAATTTAATTTATTTCATTAATACTGGTTTCATTAAACAATTTTATTTCAGATCAGTGGGGATTGGCCCTCTCCATCCTAGGCTTATGTTGGGGCTGCCAACTTATTGCCTCCAGCTTGACGTATTCGTTGCTCACACTAGCTAGCATTATGAAGGGTGTTATAATGCCATTGCCCGGTGTCAACCTGCCTCAAAGAATTTTTTGTTATTGTTTTGTCTTTTTAAGGAGAGGAAAGGGGCTGTAGTAAAAGTCGCCAAATTTTAAGTCAATACTAACATCTATAATAATTATAAGAAATTTAAGGCATAAAAAGCTATATTTGGAAGTTATATTTGTATGGGACAAATATGAACCGATTCTCAGTGTGACTTTTTGTACTTTTAGGTGGCCTTGTTGGTTTTTTGATATGTGATAGACAGAAGTACAGGTGATACGAAAATATGGTGTCAAGAAGAAGAAAAGGAATGTTGATGAATACAACGGTTATCAAATATTTAGTATTAGAATAAGTTAAAAATCATGCTTTTTAATTTGCAATTTTAGTGCTTTTAGTATTGTTGTTATAATAGTTTTTGTATACGTATTAACATTTATATCATTACACTGTGCGACAGGAAAAAATACCTGGGTTGAGATACCTTTTTCTAGTAGGTCTTGTCGAGCACAAGAAGACTCTGTCCTTGAAATTTGCGAAACACCTCCAAAATCTCGAGTTACGGGTAAAAACCTGGTTACCGGTATCCAAAGTTAAAAAATAGAGAAATGTTTTTAAAAAATCGAGTTTGCTGGATAAATACGTATAGTAACCTTAACATATCTTTAACATCATGTTCATCTTATATTTAAATACGGGAACAATTTTTTTGTTGTTGATTTTTAAGTATCTTATCGTCAACCGATTTTAATGAAATATATATATAGTTTTAAAGGAATTTGTGTGTAGATATGCACAATATATTTTTTTCTAAATTTTTTGAATTAAAGTGTCTGAAAAGCATTTAAATTGATCTTACAGACATACGTACAAAGTTGGGTGAATAGTGCATTTTTGCCGTTCTTGTATAACGTACAGGTTTTCTCGAAAATAAATGTCGAGTGGTCGAATATCGAGAATTTTTAAAAGGCCTTTTTTTTTTGTTTTTTCTTCCTTAATCCGCTGAAAAATTAAAAATGGGTTGACATTAATCAAAGTTACTAGCATATTAGTGCAAAAGATACAAAACACCCGTAACTAGAGATTTTGGAGGTGTTTCGCAAATTTCAAGGACAGAGTCTTATTGTCCTCGACAACACCTACAAGAGAAAGATTATCGCATCCCAGGTATTTCTGTTTTATCCTTTTTTGTAACATTGTGCTATTTTTGCTTCAAATGCGGTTCCTTTTTAATAATATTGCCGTGTGTACTATTATACTCTGCAGCATTTTGACAAAACATCTTAAGTCAAATCAAAAAAGCTTAAAAATATGTTGGAAATCATACGAATTTACATTAAAAAAACATTTTTGTTTACGTTTTTAAAATTTTGTATTATAAACGAAATTTTTCTTTTATATGGTTTATTTTATTATTTGATAAAAATAAATTTTTTCAGTTTTTCTTAAAACTTTATTTCTTCTTCTCTCGACTTAAGATGTTATATCAAAATGCCGCAGATATATGTTTTAGCCAAAAACTATATGAAGTAAAAATACTAAGACAGGGTTTTCGAGATGTGGATTAAGTTTTAACTTAGTTTTACCTACTTTGAAACTCGGATTTTTCTGGCGAAATGTGATTTTTTTATTATTTCATTAAAGACCATTTTATGAACTACTAAGCTGTTCCGTCAAAATTCTGTATACAAATTTGATTATTGGTGCACAGTCTGTTTTCAAATTAACTAAACTAAGTTTAATTGAAATCTAAAAAAAATAGCCTAAAAGGATCGAAACACAAAATTTATATATAATGTTAATTGGACTAAATTGTTTCATCGAGGTTCAATCTCATAGTGCACCAGAATAATTAGTAGGGTCTTTATTCCAAAGTTAATCCAAGCCAAATTTCATTTTGAAATCTGCTCTGGAACGGAACACAGTGGTTTAAGACCTCGGTAAACTTAGGATTAAATCTGGGGAGCATATTATTATCGCTATTTATATTTTTTTTTTAATAAGTGCACATTATTAAACAAAAAAATATGGTTTTAAAAAAAAAAATTATAGAAAATATTTTGCTATTTAAAAAAGAAGAAAAAAATTATACATATGTCCCAAAAAAATAATTTTTTTTGTGGCTTAAGCCTAATTTAAAAGCTTTTAGGATCAAATATTTTTGAGATTTTTCGGAAAAGGTCGCACACGTCGAATTTTTGAAAAAAAAATCAGGTTTGCCTGACTTTTTTTAGTTTTCTGCACAACTTTGTCAAAAGCCTCGCTTGTATTCACTTTCGAGGAAACAATTTCAAAGAAAAACTTCCAAGCTTTAATTTTGTGTTTTTGCAACTTTACAATTTTTGTAACTTTTCCATAAATTTTAAAAATAACGCTTTATAACGTTTAAAATTAGTACGACTCCGATTCCGACTCCAACGCCGACGCCTACTCTAACCGTATATTATATATGAGACTGGACCTTACTCGACTTTAAACTCTTTTTTTTAACTAAAGTACATTTTCAATAATTAAATATAAAATATAGCAAAAAAAACCGATAATGATTCTGTAAAAATTTTAAATCGATATTTTAATTTAAACACGTGCCGCATTGAGCTTCAATACAGTTATTTATATATGTAAAGAAGACTGGTCCTTATTTTCTTACTTCAATATTTTAAAAGAAGACCCTCTTAATTTTTTTTTTTTTTTAATTTAACATAGATAATTTTGAATAGCGAAAAAGTTAGGAGTCGGTGTCGCTGTACAAAAATTCAACTTCGACTCCTACCCCACAGCCCTGGAACTAATAAAGGGTTATCCGTTTTGCGTTTTCAAAAGTAAACGTAAATAAAACACATATTAAATTTTTTTTTCATGATATTTCTTTTTTATTATAAAGTTTGAACGTTGACATTATGTATGTGTGAAACACTATATAATTTAAATGACCACCACGCGTAGTGTTGCAAGCATACTACAAAAATGGTGATTCTGGCACAGCCACATATCTTGCTTCACGAGGAGATTATGGTTTACATATTCGTCCAACTGTAGCGGTTACAGATATTGTAAGGCCCCTGCATCATCGTATCGCTCGTTCCGCTGAAAATATCGCTGTTGAAAGTGAAAGTGTAGCCAAAGACCCAAATGTGTCGATTCCTCGTCGCTCGCAGGAATGAGGACTGTATGGTTGTATGAAAACCGACTTTTTTTGCCTGCTATTGAAGAATACGACTTGGAGAATAAGTGGTTTCAACAAGACGGTACCACATGCCACACAATTCGAGCGAATATGGCTTTATTGCAAGAGACATTTCCTGGCCGTGTAATTTCTCGTCGTGACACCATTAGACTTTTTTTGTGGGGCTACGCGAAAGACCTTGTTTATGCAGATAAACCTTTAACTCTTGAGCACTTAAGAACCAACATTCGTCAAGTTATGGCTGAGATACCGCCCAATATGTGTCAAAAAGTGGTCCAAAATTATCGCAAAAGAATCAATGCTTGCAACACTTCGCGTAGTGGTCATTTAGATGATATAGTGTTTCACACATACATAATGTCAACGTTCAAACTTTATAATAAAAAAGAAATATCATGAAAAAAAAATTTTATATGTGTTTTATTAACGTTTACTTTTGAAACCGCAAAATGGATAACCCGGTACTAACTTTTAGTCAATTTCAAGCTTCCGTGCGGCAGTCATTAATTTTGACCACTAAAAATTGCAAAAAGTCACACTGTGCGTTAATGTTAACTGTGAACAACGAGTAGCTTTTGTAAACATTTATTAAGAATTGACAAATACACCCTGTATATGTTGCATCGTCATACATTTTATTAAGCAAATTTATTTTAAGATTCATTCGATAATGAATCCACGATACTGTAAATGAAAAATGACAGAAGTAAAGATTACGACATGCGCATGATTTCCCGTTCGATGACGTAGTCTGTGATAATTCTTGCTGCAAAAGGCCCATAAGATTGCAAATATCTTTGACATATTTTTTTAAGGAAAAATTAAAATCCCTGTGCCGCAAGAAATGTCCTTCCATAAAATGTATACACGTTAGAAGGCTTATAAGGCCTAACGCAGCATCTTAAATATAATTTTTGGGTCTTATTTTTATAGGATCAACAGTAAAAACGGCACAAGCTAATTTAAATTTTTTAAAAGCATGTACAGGCCTTTGTTGCTTGGTTCCTTTGTAGACATCCCTACTATCCGTTGTATTGTAACATATAAAATTTGGTCACAAGAAAAAAAGATTATTTTTTAGACCAAGTTTTTTAAAGAGTATAAACTATAATTTTAAAATTATAAATATTAAACTTTTTTTTAAAAATAAAACAAAACAAAATTAAATTGAGATAGAAATGATGACGTTGAATGTTGGTGTGTTGTGGGTACATATTTGTTAGTGTTGGTAATAGAGGAAATGTTCAAAGTTCGGGTATGATTTTAATGTAGGGATGTAAAAGGAATATAAGTATAAAATTCCACTTGACTTGGTGTAAACAATTGAACAGTATCGTAAAATAATGAATTAAAGTTGGTTGGTTGGCTGGTTTGCTGGCTGACTGGTTGGCTGTTTTCAATTGAAGTATTTTTGTTGGGAGGTTTAAGAGTTTGCAATGCAAGGCATTTGATTCTAAAGCTATAAAATACATAAGTTTAACTTTAGAGAGTTGTTGTGGAAAACAAAACGGAAATGGCATAAAGGGAGCATTTATGCGAAAGCAATCGTTGACTACTGATAACAATTTACTTACTTGTTTGTATGTGTGTGTATATAAAATTTAAAAACTTCAACTGCATACACAGCCACAAATTCCTTTTTGTTTTTTTGAAACAGCGCTTTTCATTTAACATCATGTTAGATACAACTTGGGGTAGGGGTTCCCTCACTAATGCGCATTTCCGTCTCATACTTATTTTCCTGAAATGTTTTTCTGCCACTTGTATAATTCCATTTTAGCAGTCAACACTTTAACACAAAACGTTCAGATATGGCAAAGTTTTTCTTATATTTCATACTCGTATCACATGTTTCAGCTCGCATGGAGTATCAAGGAATTGTTTCTTAAGTATTTTATTTATTTGTTTTTTTTTTTTTTTTTTTTTAGCTTTTGTTGATGTGTGTAGCAAATAAAAATATTAGTCCTAGTATACAAATCGACTCAGAATGACTTTCTGAATCAATCTTAGCGGCTGGTTGGCAGACGCCTGGCCGGTTATTTGTCAATGTTATCTTGTGTGCAAACACAGAACAAAAAACAACATTACAAAATTGTCAACCAGAGGTTAAAAAACGAAAACGATGTTTTATCAATATTTCGACAACATCTGTTGTCAAATTTTTAACAAAACATATTCAAATTGAAAACAAAAATGTAAAAATACTGTTGTTGTCAAATTGACAAGTACCTGCTATCAATATGCGTATTGTCAGCTCATTATTGGTTTGACCTACAGACCATTTAAAAAAATTGAATAAGGTATGTGGTATATATGTATATTTTGAATACCTCCTTTCTGGATCCAAAATTGTTTTCACGAAACTATTAAGCATTAATTTTGCTACATATCAACTATTTTAAAGTTGTTTAAGTATTGTTATGCTCTTCCTCACACAAAAACGTACAAAATATATTTCAGTCTTGCTTTTCTTTACTGCCGTATGAAGAAAGTAGTTAAAGCAAAATAAAATGTAAGCAACTAAATATACAACAGTAAGTATACATATGCAGTACAAGAAGCTAATTTTTAGAAAAGTGGGGTATGCGGCACAAAACTTTTTAGTTCGTTCATGAACGTTCACAAAAACTTGAATTTTTCTTTAAACCTCACCAAAAAAAAATTTTATCGGTCATATTTTCAGAAAACTTCATGTAAACCTTCGTTGTTTTTCTTAACTATGACTTTTTGGCATATGCGCCAAAACAATAACGAGCTGACGATATGTTGTCAAACTAACAACATTAGTAATCAATCATGAAAGGTATTTATAACTATTTGAAAGGTAAGAACAAGTATACAGTAATTTAGTAGTGGAAAAGCTTTATATTAGGTAAGGGCTATGGTTTCTTCAGTAAAAAGCTGTTAGCTCCTTTCTGAAGAGAGACTTTACTTGTGTGTCAAATTTTATGCAAATCCTCAATTTCTAGATAAAAAGCACAATCAAATAGTGACATTTACTTATAAATAAGTATACTTAATAAGCAAAGTATAAAATTATTTACACTTAACCCTAGAAAGATAACGTTATTTTTTGTACACGTCTAAAAGACGTATACTTGTTTCTATCCTCTAAAGGATATCACCGAAAATAATATTGATCAACTTTATTGTTGAAAACATTTATTTATTATATTTCTTTTTAAAAAAATATAATTTTTTAACAGAAAATTATAATAAAATTCAATTAGCATTATCAAAAATTAAAGAGTTTATATAAAGGACTTCAGTTCGGTTCTAAAAACTGAAATACATATTTTTTTTGTACTTTGTGTAGATAATGTTATCTGTGTTAACTTATATAAACCAAAAAAAAGTAATTTGAATACCATTGTAACGTGGTATTTTCATCGGCTGAGGTAACTCAGACGAGTCCAGGGTTTACTTACGGATCCACTAACCTTAAGTGAGAAGACGATATGTTTACCCTTACTGGGGTTGAATTAATCTTTTCATTATTAGGTTTTATTAATTATTTCGGATGGATTCTTCGGCTGGCGGGAATTCGTGTTGATCGGCTCGTCAACACCCGAGTATACGTTTAGTTTTCGGCAGGTTCAGGTCGGCGGTCGGGTACGGCTCGGGGTTATGAGACGCTCAGCGGTTGCGTATCACGGCCTTCGGCAGGGTCGGTTGTCGGCGTGTCCAGCGATCGGTTCGTTCTTGGCTCTTCCCTCGGCTGCTGTTTTGAATCGATGCGTTCGTCGCACTAATGATATTTATATAATCCTACGATATTTATATAATCCTACGATAACAATAATACTAGTGGAAACAGGCGACACGAAGCCACTTGTGAGAACATGCGACACGAAGCCACTTGTGAGAACAGGCGACACGAAGTCACTTGTGAGAACAGGCGACGCGAGGCCACTTGTGATAACAGGCGACACGAAGCCACTTGTGAGAACAGGCGACACGAAGCCACTTGTGAGAACAGGCGACACGAAGCCACTTGTGAGAATTTATTGGTAAAAAGGGTGACTAATTCTACGATTGTAGCCTAAGTCTGCTTGTTGGTTATAATTAATATAACTTCCGAGCTTGGTTGGCGGTTTTCTTGTCTTGTGAGAATCGCCCCGATTGTAACAAAACCTTTTCTACTTATCCCAGTTCACAACTGAACCAAATGAGACTTATTATGGTAACTTGTGTAGTCAACGACATCTCATTGACAAATGCATGCAGTGATACGTTTGTGTGTATGTGTTTGTTACAGTAGGGGTATTCAAAGTGGCTAACATACTACCTTAATAAAAATAATAATAGAAATTATGAATATATAAATATAAAAAATATGAAATATTCAGGGATGTGATGGAAAACGATTTTGAAAACAAAACGATTTGAAAACGATAATATCGTTTTCGGTATCTTTAAAAATTGATTTCTAATACATTTTCCTCCGTTTTCATTATTATTAGTAATATTAGTTGAACTGTATTTTGTACAAAAAATAAAGACTTTACTTCAGAAATGGATTTTAAAATCGGTCGAAATTCATCACACCTGCTAAAAACTATCATTTTGAAAACGATCGTTTTTCATCACATACCTGATTAAAATTATGTAAATATAGATGATCAAAAAAAAAAAATTAAATAATAATAGAAATTATGAATATATAAAATGTAATTAAATAGGAAATATTGAAATTATGTAAATATAGAGGATCAATGTAAAATATTAGTATAATGTACGCGGAGATAGAAGTAACTGGTAACTGCGTCCTATTTCTATTTCCACGTTACAACATTATGTGCAAGATTTACAAATTTAAGTTTTGGTGTCGCCACATACAGGTATACCGCACTTGACACATACCATTTTGGACATAAGTTTAATTTCTGATGGACAGAAGCCACCGTATTATCATTCTTTTGATTCACGCTGTTATCCACTACAGACTCAATCATAGGTTACTGCAACTGGTAAAATTTGTTCAATGTTATCGATCAAAGTTTCCTGGACTAAAAATTGAACAATTTATGGAAATTTCGGCACTTGTCCATTGAAAAATTTCCGAAATTATTTCGGCAGTAAAAAATATCGAAGCATACAATTGGGTTGTTCAGTGATTTGTATTCCCGAGTTGGTCCTCTTGCCCTACGAGCTGTATTCATTGAAGAAACCCGGCCATCACTTTGACCCTTCGATGTAGCCCACTAACTTTTGCTTTTTAAAGTGGGTCGAGATATCGTAATAACGCAGCTATCGGAAGAAGAAGTAAAATGTTCAGGTTCTTGAGGATTTTCCTGAATCGGTGGTATATTCTCGTCAGGCTCAAGGACTTCAAAAGCATTTCTTCTTCATCACTTTGAAGACTATCCTCCAATAATTCATCTTCCGATTCTCTCACATTTTCCAGTAAAACCGAACCCTCTAACACGCTTTGCAAAATAGCACCAATTTTTAAAACAATACCTTAAAATTCCACCAAAGCACAAAGTTATCTACGCTACAAAAGTAACTCTTAAGATAACGATACGTCTCTCAGACATATGTTGTATTTATTTGTGTTTATTTCTCAAAAGATACATAACTTACAACATAAAAACTGCCACAAGAGCGTAACGTACCTTATCTTTCTAGGGTTAATATGAATCAAAATTACCGCATTTTAATGAAACTACATCTGATGTCAAATAAACAATTTATTTTATAAAAAAATTTTTTTACAAAAACAAGTAAGAAATATTCGCAGTGTTCATTTGTTGGGACCCATTAGCAATTAGGGACCTAGCATAAGAAGAAGTAGTAATATCAACATCGATACCACATTTTTCTTTTCTTAATATATTAAATTCTTATTTTACAAATGTTGAGGTCGCTAATAATTTACATACATATTTTTTTTTTCACTGCCAACATCTCTTCCTGCAGGTAATTTTTATTTTTAATTACTATTTCCAAAAAAACTTTGGATTCGAAGTCGCTATGCAGGCTCATTGAAATCTAGTTGTCCATCTGGGGCCATTCACTTTGACTTTGGTGGAGAAGACTGTGCATTTTTTTCCATTTTTCCACTGAAATCAAATCATTTTGTTTTTTATTTAAAAACAAAATATTTTCAAATAACACCTGATCTACACCTAAAGGAAATAGCCCTCGCTCTTCCCACGACAGTAAAAATTAAACCCAACTCGGTTGTAATTACCCATAAAGTGGCAGCACACGATCAAAGAGATAAAACTGTAAATATCATTGTTGAGGACTTCATTTTATTTAATTTTTCTATTTTACACGTTAAATAGCAGATATTATAACACAATTTCCTTTTGAAAGTAAAATATATGAAGGTAACTAAAACCATAATGTTTTTATTGTTGTTTTTTCATGAAATTTAAAAATATAAAAAAAATATTATTAAATTTATTCGGCCTTTAAATTTCCAATCCCATGTTAATAAGCATGTGGCCTCGAGCTTGTTTATTAACATAGGATTGATAAAAAAAAGGCTCGACGAAAAGCCCCCAATGAAATAAACCCCAAAAAATAGGAAATAACACCCAAAACCAGTGAATGAAATAAAATCGAAAAATAAATGAAATAAACCCCAAAACGAAAACGAAACAACCCCCAATATTTGGAAGTTATTTCATATGAAATAACATCCAATGATGAAAATGAAATAACCCCCATGAAATAAACCCCATCAGCAACAAAAATGAAAGTATGCCCAAAATAAAAGAGTCAGTTTCACCAAGGATTTCATGAAGTCAATATGGATCAACAGCAAAGTCGCAAAATTATTGAAATGAATCGCCTTTTACGTTTGGCCTTTACACAACTACCTCCACTGTTTAAATATAATTGTTTTTCACTTAAAGAATATAGACAATTGCTATTTCTTCGTTTTCCACCAACAATTTCGAATTCCATTTTTTTAAATATTAACACGAGATGATGTAAAGCGTCCGAACTTCGATGCACAACTGAAAATATTTTATGTTTAACAACATCTCAACTCAACATGCAAACCAGATTGTACTCATATATTGACACTGTTATTCAAAAGAAAAAAGATCAAACTAAGCAAATGAAATAAACCCCAAATAAAATGAAATAACCTCCAAAAACAAACAGCTTTAAAAATGAAAAACCCCCCGAATTAAAAATGAAATAACACCCAAATTAAACACGCTATGAAACAAGCCCCGAATTTTAAAAATTTGATGGGTGTTATTTCATTGGAGATTATTTCATAATTTGAAAATCCCAAATGAGGAATGAAATAATTCCCAAAAAAAAAAAAAATGAAAAACGGCCCAAAAAAATTGGGAGTTATTTCATATCAAATAACACCCAAAAATGTATGGAAAAAAATTGGGGAATATTTCATTTCTCGTTTGGGCTTTATTTCATTGGGGGGCTTTTCGTGGAGCCTAAAAAAATTTATGTATGTATGTTTTTTATTGGTTTTTCTCAGAATGGGTTATTCTTTACTAGACTGTTGTTGTCGAAATGTCAACTGAATTTTGAGAATACACAAACGTTGTGTTGTTAAAAATTAAAACAACATGCTGTCAGACTGACACCATTATATTGATAATATATTAACACTTTGTTGTCAGAACGACACCAAATGGTGACGAAATGATAGCGAGGTGGTTAAAAAAGCTGCCAGCAAAATGACACAAACCAATCGCCCAAGGAAATATGTGAAACAATTTTTATTTAATAATTCTTACCAAATAGTGCAGAGAAGCTTTAGTTAGCGATTTGGGTTTTTAATGAATAAAATTACTGAAAACTGTTTTACTAGATCTTATTTTTTACTATTTCATTGAAGAGTTTTCGAAAGAACAAAATGGAAACTCGCCCAAAATGTTTCTCAACTTTGTTAAAAATAAATTATTTTCGAATAACTACAAAAAATCACAACAAAATCTAGTTTAAAATCACCCAAATTTGTATGGAAAATTTTTGGGCGATTTTTCATATAAATACATACATATGTAAATTAGGGCGATAACCAAATTTTTAGCATAGTACCAGTGGCTAAGAATGTTTTAGTAATAAAAACACCTGTCTCCCGTCGATTTGCGAAAAAAAACCCTCACGCAGGGAAGCAAATTTCTAAAACCTTCCAAGAAAATTTGAACCGCGATGAATTGCATACCGTAAGAAAATTTTTAAGTCTAAAGCAGTGAATAAATTCCAAAATAGCATTTAAGTGATACGTATAGGAATGTATATAAATATCAGGTGTATATTTTTTAAAATTTCCGTGGGATAAAAATGGTTGTTTCAACTTCAACCCGATCCCTGCATGAACTTTTTTAACAATCCGAAAAATTAACATATTTTTGATATTCGCAAAAAGTGTGAAAAAGTTATTTCCCTAATGTGCATATTGCTCTAGGCGATTTTATTTTGGAGGGTTTTGCTGGTGGTGGTGTCTCACTTATGACGACGGGTGGTGTCAATTTCTTCCTCTGTGTGCAGGTCGGAGTTTAGAAGATAATTTTATGGAAATCGGTACATTCGTTTTAATTGTTATGAGGTCGAAGTATTTTGGAAGTGTTGGAAATCGGTCCATAATTTCACATGGCCCCATACAAATTTCTATCCGGAATAAAATAGTTGTAATTAGACTAAATTTGGTTCAAAAATATCTTATTTCTAAATAAATCGTATACCCCAATTTTGTTTAAATTGGTTCATATTTAAGCATACCAGCTCCCATACAAGTACCACTTCCGAATATAACATTAAGGACCGTTTTCACAACTTACCGATAGCTAAAAGTACATTTTAACCGGCCTTATAAAAAGTGTTCCGTTATTAAAACTTTACTTTAACCTAAAGTGAGTGATAAAGTAAATCAAGGTTCATCCTACCTGGTATGTTAAAGACAAGTTGTAATAATAGAACACTTTTTATAGGGCCGATAAATTACTACTTTTAGCTATTGGTAAGTTGTGAAAATGGGACTAAGTGTCATATCTTCCTTACAAATGTTGATATTGGGCAACGATAACTTTTATAAAAGCTAAAATGTCATGACAGGCCCAAAATGGATCAAAGGTCCCATTTAACCCCCTCTCTAAAATCTCTTTAAGACAAACAAATCTCACACAGATGTTGATATTTAAATAATATTCGGCACAAATAACGCTTATGAGTATAAACTTCACATTAAGTTTTGTTTTGCCAGGTCCATGATAAGCCATGGGTCCCAGACAGGTTGCAAACTCGAAAAAAGGGTAGGGTATCCAACTGATGGGCTTGACCGACAATACTTTCCTGCTGGTTTTATTGTGTTTTAATTTATTGTTTCGATTTGTGGTCGCAATACATTACAAATAGATTTTATTACCAAAAGCACCACAAACAAAAAAAGTTATCAAGTAACGGCTGTATTAATACTTAAAATATTAAACTGATGGTGGGCATATTTACAATTGTATACTCATTCAACTCTCAGCCCCCATTTTTATGGAGAGTTTTCATTCTAACTAATTAATTGATTCGCTACAGATGAATAAACAAAATCGATGAATTCATGTTGAAATAAGTTCAGACATAAATTTAAATGTTTGTATGCGATAGATCCCTTTTACTCACATGTATTCATGAGTAAGAACAATGAGAAATTTTTTAATATGAGGATTTGAAGGACTTGTTTTATAAAAACTTAGTTCCTTGGATTTTTTGTCTTTATTTATTATTAAGAAATGTATTACAGATTTAATCTTACAACACTTTAAGCCAGATGCCCTAAATTGTGATTATAAAAACGTCTTTTATCACCTACTTTAAATTTAAAACTTTAAATGAGAAACTTAAAGGGCTTCAACTTTTGTGCACAACACGAATGAGGTCAATCATGTTCTAGACATTTTTTTACCGATTTCAAAGTTTCGAATAGGAGATTTTCTGTAAATTGTGGGTTGCTTTTTAGTTAATAAAGAAATGTTTTCTTTTTTAGATAAAAACGTGTAAAGTAGGAAAATTTGGATATAAATAAATTTCAGCAAAGGCCAGATAAGAGTTATTTGCTGCAACTTTAATTTTTATTTAAAAATAAACATTGATTAAAACATTTTATGTTGTCAAATGGTAAAAAGCGTTATAAAATTAAGGACAATGCGAAACAAGAAAAATGCCAAGCAACGTAAAAGAATTAAAACACCTGGCCGACACACGTTGGATAATAAAAATAAGTATTTAAATACCCAACAGTTGATAATGGGTTTCAAATATGACTATTTTTCTCACATCGCAAAAAATTTATTTTGGCGTAAATAAAAAGCGAATTTATATTTTTTAAATTTATTTGAAACAAGTTAGAGTTCTATATTTGATACCCTCCACCCACAATTCGAATATTTCTGTGGTAATATCTATATAATATCTACATATTATTTATTGATGTTTATAAAAACAGACCGACAATTTCTTTTTAGAAGTTTTAACTAGCTTGAGTAAAATATCATGATTCATAACAGTTTAAGCCGAACTGAATTGATCTTTAGAAGGGAAATTTATATTGGACCCATGGTTAATTATAGACCAATCATTCCAAATCTCTGTAGAGTGATTTCTGGTATTAAAAAACATTAATAAGAAAATATTTCAATACAGCAGTGAAGTTATTTTTAGCGTTTACAGTTAAATTCAGAAGACTGCTAAATATGGGATCTAAGGTGAATTATGGACCGTATTTCACAAAAGTGCATGATAATTTTTCTGGCCATATGAAGCTAAGTTAGAAGAAATTTTACCGCAATATTATCTGCTACGGCTTAATGCGTATTAAATTAATTTACCTGAGTGGGCTTTATATGGGGCCTAGGGTAAATTATGGACCGATCGTCACGAAATTTCACAGTGTTATTTCTAGTCCTAAAAAACTGTGACGTACCAAATTTTATTATAGCGTTATTTATTACGGTTTTAGGCGTACTAACTGATTTCCGGGAGTAGGGTTTATATGGGGCCTAAGGCTAAATATGGACCGATCTTCACGAAATTAACCAGTTTTTCTAATCGATTGAAACGAATTTGTGCAAAATATTGTATCATTCCGTGCATTTTTCCACCATTTGTGTTAGTTTTTGTAACAAACTTATCAATTTTTTGGGGTGGTGGTTCCACATTTTGATTCATAGCTCTGATACCACTAGACCGATTTTGCCGGATTTCAATCCCAAACTGTTTAGGATAACTAGAAGCAAATTGACACCAAGCTTGTATATTTCTTTTGAGACGGACAGACGGACATGGCTAAATCGGCTTAGAATTACTCAAGAAGCTAGAATAATTACACTTTATGGAGTCTTAGATATATACTACAAGAGTTTCACACAAACTTTCACCACTAGTGGTGGTGGAGGGTATAAAAAATTACACGTTTTTAGCCGTTGAAGTTTCAGAATTACCTGGGCAAACACCATTGCGGTAGTCCTGGATGCAAATTCACCGACACTTCCTGCATCCGTATCCGGTATTGCCACCGCACTGTGGATAACGATTACTTGTGGGAAGTGTGCAGATGTCTCATCATCCATCAGAATGTGCACGGTGTGGTAATTACATTACCAAATATAAACTCCTGGTGCATGCTGAGATCACAAGTCCCGTGAATATACATTGTACGATTTTTGTCGTTGCGATTCTTGACTTATAATGGGAGTAGAGAGAGGAATGTTAAGGGGTACAGAAGCGAGTGTACTCTTCGATTCGTTTTATTCGCCGTTCGTTTTCTCATTTGCCGAAAAATCTATTAAAGTGCGGTGGCACAAAAAATTTGTAGCTACAAAAATCAAACAATGTAAATATAAGACCGATTTCAAAAAAGAAGCGACAATAATCGCAACGACAATTATCGTATAATGTAATGGGCAATAAGTACCCTTAGTTCACTTTTTTTGATGAAAGTCATTTTAGTAGCTTTTGAAACAAAATATAAGTGATTGGAGGAAACTAAACCCATCGTCGGGTTAAGCATGCCAATAAATATAAGAATCGGTTCGAACGTACTATGGTTAAGGTTACCATATACTGTTTAGGTTTATGGTTGTGGCTAAATTTTATTAAATAATTATATTGTTAAATTTTATCAAATTTGAAGTTCCAAAGGAGATAAACATTTAATTGTTGAAAAGAAACAAAATTTTATTAATCGTGAAAAAATTAATGTTAAAAACAACAATAATTTGCTTGTTGCCATTGCTGGGACCATAATACGGTTTTTTGACAACACTTTAACCATTTTTTTTCTCTGTGTGTAAAAATAGGATTTTAGTACAGAACTAGTCCTGTTCTAATAAGGACAAAATATAATCTCTGGAGACTTTCACTCCACTTTCTCCACTTCCATCAAAAACTTGATTCTTTGTTTAAAAAAATTATTTTCTTTAAATCGTATCAGCGTTTTCTTTACCTACTACTGCAATCAAAATTTCTTCAAATGTTAATTTTTCCTTTTTGTCAACATGTCTTACACAAACAATATTTTCCACATTTTTTGAGTCTAATCTGATCTTATAAAGAAGTCGCATACAATCTGGCATAGTAAGATTACAAGCTCCCGAAAATGCCCGCACAATTTCCCGGGTTTTTATCTTGAAGGTTGTGCGAGATGACGCATTAAATAAACTTATCCTTGTGTTTTCGACGTATTGAAAAAAGTGACAAGTTACCAAAATAAGCCTGAATGTTACTTTTTATTTTTAAAAAAATAACTACCAAACCAATAGCTCTAGGAGTTTTATGGATCTTTTTCCATTTTCCTTAAACTTGTTAGTTCTTGCCTTCTTTTTATACCTTTTAAGATGTTTTCTTTTGTTTCTTTCAAGGATTTATTGCGTCTATACTTTAAGATGCGGACTTTTTTCAAACTTTGAGCGTTTGTTGTGGAACATTGTTCAAATAAAAGAGTAGTAAATTTTTGTAATGCCCAGAACGAATCAAGCCAAAGTTAAAACGTTGTTGGTCGCAAAATTTTCAAACTACTATTTTTAAGTTTTTTTTTATTATTTATTTTTTTTTTTAATAAATTTAACTGGGGTTGATACGTGTTTCGGACGTTTTGCGACCAAAACTTGCCTCAAACGAATCCATTGTGGTAATCTGGCCCGTTTTAGCAGATTGAAGCCATCCCAATACACTAAATATAGATGGCTTGTTGGCTTAACATACGATTTATTTCGTCACCAGTTGTCGTAACGGATCCAGTTTTTATTGTCAGTAATGATTCGATACAAAAATTACATATCTGTACAGTGTGATGGTAGCATTTCAAACTTTTCCAGCAACATCTCGAACTTCTCTCTTTTTTCTTTGGTTTTCGTTGAATTTTCCTGCTTGCGAACGTTTTGAAGTTGCTACTTGAGTGGCAATTTCTAGACAACAATTTTTTTATTTTAAGGATCAACTACTTTTTGGGAATCTTTTTTCTTTAATTCCTTGCATTTATTTTATACTTTAAACATATTTATTTAAATTTGTATTGCTACACACAGAAAAAAATACCAATGTAAAAATAACATGGCAAAATGTATGGCCTTTCTTTAAATTTATCATTATTTCATATTAATTTTAAATAAAAACTATTAAAATAACCTTAAATCACGATTATTTAATATTTTTCACTGTTACAACAACATTGTTCAATATTGAATCCATAAAAACCTGTTTTATATTAAAATCAAAAGTTTATCTTGTTAAATTAACATGCATGCATACTTAAGTATGTACATTTTTTTATTTTCATATTTATAATATGTTATTAAAAGAAGACACTTCCCGTATTCTTTTAATTAAAATTATTAAGTTAAATAGTACATCAAGTTTTCAAGGTAGATCGATGACGAAAACCATATCGGGTCATTTTGCTGATGCTTCTGTTAACAAAGGAGATACAAAATAATTTAAACATGTGTTACAGTGGTCAGTGTTTTGAATTATTCTTAAATAAATGCACATGTTGTCTTCACACTGTTATATCACACTGCAACCAATTTGATTCTACATCAAATTCACGTTGTTTAAACTTGAAATTACTTTCATTCAACGTGATTCGGATTGTTATTTCAATATAAATGACATTTTGCTCTAACTTTACTGCGATGTTAAATTAACATGAATTATAATTATTTTAAAAGAAAAAAATGTTGTTAGCAAGTTATTGTTAAATCATGTTCAATTAACATGAAGCAAAAATGGAGCAAAATCACTACTGAAAAATGTAAAATCAACCTTGTTTTGAACGAATTCACATTGATTTTTCTCTGTGTGTAGAAGTACATCATTTAAGAGAGCCTGTTAAATAAAAAATAATTGCAGCTAAAAATTTTTAACTGGTTCGCAATCTTAAAGTATCAAATTTTTTCATAAAAACATAGTAGAAATAATGAATATTTTAGAGTTGCTTTTAAAATTGTTATGTTAATTGGTAGAAATTGTGGGACACCAAAGTTATTTAATGTTCTAATACGGGTATCTATCCAAAAATATTTTTACGCATCCATGATATTCTATATTTTTGTGAATGTTAATGCACACACATACATATACAGGTATATAAACTGTCTTTATCCATTGGGTATTCGCTTTGCTTATGCAAATTGTTTGCAAAAAAACTCGTAATAGTATAGACAAAAAGGTACTGAAAGATAAATCCCTTCAAAAATTATACCCGACCAAGATGCGTAAGTTTCAGACAGCATTGACCTTAATCTATAAACGTTCACAATTTACCTGTATAAAGCATAAAGCTGAAACAAAAAATATTATACACACGAGTATGTACTTATTATGAACCTACATGTCCTGCAAACATTATGCATATGTTGGTGTATTTCTGGCTGTGCCCCGTCAACAATTTTTGCCGAATTTTGTCAGAAATTGTTTCGGCTGTATGCATAAGTTGATGGTTTAGCTTTCATTAAAATTAAAATAATTATTAAATTAATTATATCGCTAGGAGCCATTAGTTAAAGGAAATATTCTGTCCCACGCATAAACAGTTTTTTTACCATTATAACATTTATTTAAACTAAAGTGAGCAATATGTTTTTATTTCTTTACTTTCCTAAGCTAATCCCGCGAAGCTCTTTGCTTGTCTGCAGGAAAGAAACCAGAGTCTCTGGCGGGAATCGAACCAGCAACCTCGTCACTGATAGACTAACTCGCTACCAGCTAGCCTACCAGTTAAAGGCAAGTTCATCCTACCGGATAGTTTAAAGTTAAACTGAAATATTAAATAAATTGTTATACGTCCGACAAAATCCTACCTCCAACTATCCTAGAGGGAAGCGAACTGACACTTAAGTAATCCCGTGATAGGTTCTTTGGTGGTAGGGACCGTTCCTCGTTCTAACACTTTATATGAATGGGTCCTATCACAGGGGTTGTTAACAAAAATATAGTAAATAAGAAAAGCGTAAATAGTAAATTAGAAACGTGAGTATTCATTAGGGTGGCCGTTATTTGCTTTTTTTTTTGGACTTCTTATATTCTCGCCCCTCAAATCGGTCCAGTTTTATGTAAAAAAATACAAAAAAAATTCGTAGCGATAAGTTGTGTTTTAGGGGGGGGGGGGGGCGTCCGCCCTTCAAAGTTTGCCATCAAGCCATTTATTTAAATGTAAATTGTTTGCATATTACTATCTCTTAAAAACAACATTTTACAAGAATATGCTACACGGCAATATTTTAGCTCTTCTAGTCAACAATATAAGCCTTGAAGAAAGTTTTTTGCTAAAATTAATATTTTAAAAATAATTTAGAAAATAACAACAAAATACCAAACTTTTTATATACGTTTTATATATATAAAAGGGGAATTTAACGTCAAGTGACCCAATTTTGAAATCGATTTCTTCCGATTTGGATGAAATTTGCACCAAGGTAAGTCCTATTGGATAGTAGTTTAGACACAAATTTTGAACAAGATCGGTCAAAAAGTTTCTGAGTTAGAGGGGGTCAAATTTTGAATTTTTGGCCATACAGCTATTTTTCTCATCCATGTAACTTATAACCTTTTGGTGTTAGCAAAATTTGTCCCAAGTAGCTCAGATAGCTAATTGTTCAATCTTTTTATTTTTTTTTTTAATTTAAAATTTTTTTTTATTTAAATTTAAAACTTGGCAAAAAAAAAAATAAAAAAACACAACACAACTTATCGCTACGAAATTTTTTTGTATTTTTTTTTACATAAAACTGAACCGATTTGAGGGGGGAGAATATAAGAAATCAAAAAAAAAAAGGTTCTCCATACAACTAACGGCCACGCTAGTATACATACATATTTAAATGTTTAACATTTTTGAGGGGTGCATGTTTTTCAAAAGTTTTACATTTTTATATAAAAAATTTATTAAAACTTAATACGCGCAAAATTTAGAAAATTAAAAAATCTGATTCAAAAAATTTTATAATTAGTACATAAATGAATATTAAAATACATTTTTTTCCTTTTTTAGATCTCCTTTCTTTTTGTTCTCAGGACCAGTTCTGTTGGGACAATTGACACAAGTTTCCCGCAGGCTAACGACAAATTGTAATAAAAGCCCAAAATGGACTTTTCGGAAATACTTTCTATTAAGTTGACTCTAGCGGCAGAAAAAAAAAGATAAAATATACCATATTGCTAATGTGACTAAAAACGGTATTGACTACAAGCGAAAAGTGCTAAAAATTTATTCTCGTCGTTGCAAATTGTAGTGTAGGACCATTACAAATGTGTTACTTCATTCCAGGACATCCTTGTTACTGCTGCCTTAGAATCCAACGGTTTTCTTTACTTGGGCTCTTCCTCTTGTTCTGCTACTCAGAGGATTACACTCAATGGCGGCCCGTGTAAGGTCATGTTATGTAGTGTGTGACGTTGCCAATTTTGCTTACTTATCAAAATGTATTTAAAAAACAACTAAAACATTTGATTTCGAACAGAATGTGCGATCAGTTTTGCACTTTGCTTTAGCAAATGACAGTTTCATAAAACTTAACCAAAAAGTTTCCTTAAGTTCAATATGGTTTAATTGATTTACATGTACTTATTCGCACAGTTGCTTAAGCAAACTTAAGCTCATTAAGTTGGGCCTTTACCTGGCGTTTACATTTGCCAGTACTGGCAAGACAGTAGCAAAACATGCAAAACTTTTCACTAATACATGCACACTTTTCCAACTGTCTAGCAAATTTTGCAGACAGTAAAATCCGACAGTGATTTGACATTTGCTAACAGTAATCTAAAGTTTTGTTAGCAAAAGGGAAAAAATCAAAATGTAAAAAAAGTTAAACATATTTTTCTTTCATATTTTATATTTTAGTTAAGTTTTATATTTGTTCACACAATATAGTTATTGTAAAATTTTTTTAAATTTGTTTAGTTTATATAAAATACGTTTAGCTTAGAGTTTGCTAAAAACCGTAAAAATGTGAAACCGCGGTTTCGGTTTTAAAATGATTAAAACCGGCCGGTTTCGGTTCGGTTTTCGGTTTTGAAAATATTAAAGGAAAATTCATACATAAACATATATATTTTTTTTTTTTGCAAGTTTTTTATTTGTTTCAATACAGGTACTTTTATTCGCCCTTAAGTGTATACCTGGACCTGGCCAGGCATTTTTTGACTTTTTCTAGTTTTTATTCATATAATTATTAAGTATATTAGAACGAAACTTTACGTATTCCTCAATTCCGCAATTGGCCAAATGAAAATTTTGTGCATATTGTATCCACCTGGGCCTGGTCAGGCCCTTCCCTATAATATATGTACTGCAGTTAATAAAATCAAAATGAAACTTTTTAAAAAAGCATACACAGCACATAAGAATTCTTCCTTTTCTGTTTTTTCGAAAAATTATTTTATTTCCCAACAAAATGTTCCTGCTATAGCCATAAAACTCCATACATATAAAAGTTGTCCCAGCCTTGCCCAGGGGTTCGTTAGTGTGGGTTTTTTCTATAGCCACAAAAAACTCCATACAAAATTCAAGTGGCCCTGGTGGCAGTTTATGCCTCACAAATAAGGTGTGTACTATAACTCTTAAGTAAAGATAAGATTTGTTCTTCTTAGTACTTATTTTGAATTTAAAGAATTTTAAATACCTTGTCATTGTTGAAGGCTGTTATGTATAAAGTTTTTGTATATTAAGTACGAGTATGATGTTTAATTAGCGATTTCTTCAAGCATAAATACATTGTTAAAGTTAAAGCTAAAACCGAGGTTTTTTTGTCGGTTTTCGGTTTCGGTTTTTAGGCATTTAAAACCGCGGTTTCGGTTTCGGTTAAAACCGAACAGCAATCCCTAGTTTAGCTGGACTTGCGCTGCACCATTCACGTTTGACATATTTTAAAAAGTGAACTGTCTTAACTACTGTCTGGACGCCTACGTCACGAAGACAGTTAGTAGTGTTTTTGTCAACTAATATGTATTTTCTTACTGTCTTGCCAGTACTGTTAAATGTAAACGCTGTGCTAAGGCAAATGTAGTTTGAACGTTATTTTCTGTTATGAATCATCTGTTTTGTTTCTGTTCAATTCAAAGTCTGTTTGTGTGGTTAGTTTTCCCTTTTTCGTTTTATTCTGTTGCAGAAAAATCTGTTGAAAATAGCATAACACGTTAAGCGACTGCCAAAGTGCGTATGTATTAGTTTGTTGTGGTATGAAAATGTAATGATTTCTTAAAAGCTAGAAAATTTTTTTTTTCTTACTTTAAAAGTGATATATTTTTAACATAATATATTATTATAAATTTTCATATTAATTCCAATGTGCATCGTCGACTGATAATTTAATTGTCGTATTTAGATTCCGATAGTTTCGAGTAAATTGAGTTTGAAGTTTGAACTCTTATAAATTTTTTTCAGCAAAGCGATTTTCTTTAAATTTTAGGAGGGGAAACTACTAATAGTTGACTAGTTAATTTAAAAGCTCGATGCCTATACCCATTTGGGGTAGAAAATATTTTGATTTTTGTTCAAAATTAAATTGTTGTATGTGGCAAAATGGAACATTTTTCATTTAAATAGCTACATACGACATTTTGCTTCCGAAATGTTTACATACGACATTTTAATTTTAAAACAAAAATTATTTTAAAATCGTATGTGCCATGACAAATCAACATACGACATTTATGTCCAATTTTCAGGATTGATATTAAAACACATTTATTTTTAAAATCGTTTTAAATACAAAATTCTCTTCTTCACTAAAAACTTAAGTGAAACTTAAGTCACCGATGTGGTACACTTAGTTTCAACTTAAGTTTCCATTGTAATATTTTATCAAGGTGGCCTCAATATTACAATAATACAACAACAACACGCAAAGCATTAACAGTCAGCTGTTTTTTCAGACCACCTTGTAAATAATTCCACTTTTTTATATTTTTTTTTGTATTTAGTAGTGCTACCATAATTTTATCTTAATTAAATAAAACTTTTCAAATAAAACTCAAAAAACCATCAATTTTTTGGTGTTTTATATGGAAATTTGTCGTATGTGGCGTTTGGCGGTTACATACGATGTTTAATTTAAAAATTGCTTAAGCAAATACTACATACGACAAACTCAACACTCCATATCTCGAAAACCGTATGAGGTATCGAAAAACTGATAACGCCAATTAAAAGAACAGATTTGAAAACCTAAGGAATCGATCTTAACTCAAAACCGCAAAAAATCCACATACGACATTTAAATTATTAACCAACCGTATTCCAAGTCAAATTACAATCCATAAAGCCTTCATACTTTTATTGGCCTATTCCATCAATAGTTTTTTAGGAATATTTTTCTATGCAGTATCAGAATTTTTTGTTTGTATATTTTTATTGTTATTTGATTTGGAATACACATTCGAATTAAAATGAAAATTTATAATAAAAATGTTACTCACCATGAGAATTAAATGAATTTAGTTTCTACCAAAAGTTTTTATTACAATTTTAATATTTTTCTTTTTTAAAACAGTTGATAACTTTAACAGAAAAAGTTATTACAAAATATTTACTACAAAAAGGAACGACACAAAACGGCAACAGAAAGTAAAACTTAATGAGGTCAGAAATTGGGAATTATTTCCTTGTGAAGGTTACTTTATATTATTATAAAAATATAATATAATAGTCTGGTAGTGTATAAAGTCATTTCTGAAAAATTAAAGGAATAGAACTATTACAAAAAAGCTTTACAAAATACATAACTGAAATTTAACTCATAGAATGAATTCGAAAAATGAAAAAAAATGTTTACTTAATGAGGTCTTTAGAGTTGAAAAGCTGATTTTCGGTTTTCTGTATATATGGGAAGACTTCCACGCAGATTGTTAAAGATTAAAGGATCGTCGTCCAAGTCTAAACATTGTAATTGAATGTATGTGCCAGGAGACAAATGTCATAGTCGCTTGTTTTTGTCCCTTTCAAGAAAAGCTGAAAAAAGTGGCTACACATGAATACAAAGTTAGAGAAAAAAAAAATTTCGAACGGGATAATATCTTCGGTTCGTGCATCGCTTTCTAAGTTCACAAATTTTATCAGAAATTTAACAATTATAAGAGACATCATAGAAGATTTAAGCCGTTAGTGCTTTTTTTTTGCTCTCATACGGTCATTCGTAACCCCATACAGTATTCGCTTCATGCTGTTTTTGACTCTGAGATTTTAAAAAATTAATTGCACTGAAGAGTAAGCGCTTCCCACTGATTGCAGGTTATGGTGCCTCGCTTGGCAAAAGAGCTCTGGTTTATTTGATTGACATTTTTTTGAATCACGTAGCTCACGCCTTTACTTGCGTAACTGCTATAAACATTTCAATCATGTCGCCTTTATGTAAAGCCACACATTTTTGTGTATCTTAACCACTACTTTCATAGGTCCTTTCAACTAATGCAGACATCGGCATGAAGTAAGGTACAAGGTGACAGTTGAATCTCTTGCTTCCAGTTCCTTAAACTCCTGCAAAAGACAAAATTGGTAAATACTTTTTGGTTCGTAAAATATATTTTGAAGCAAATCAATATTTTGTATTAGTAAATTTTCCTAAAATTAAACTTACCTGTCCCCAATTTTAGTCAGCATTTCGTCTAAAGACATTTTTTAATTAATTTCTAATGAAAAGCGTATGGGTCTGAAAGACGTTTATAAGAGCAACCTCTCTGATCTGTTATGCATAAATTTAACACTAAAAATGACTTTGCCATTTCCTAATAGTTGTTCATGTTCTTCTTAAGTTTTCTGAGATGGGAGTGGGTTAAACTTGCGGTGCACCTACCTTCAATCTATCTTCTAACCACAATTTTAGTAATCCTCTCGAAGGCGTTTTATATAAAAACAGCAGTACGAGTTATACCTGTGATAAAGGTAATGCATAAAAAATACCTTTCACGCCCATTTACAGAAAGTTCTAAGGGGGTGTGGAAGAGAATTAAATTTTTTCTTTTTAAAAATCTCACAACGTCGTCTTGCTTACAAAAAATTAGCTCGATCTGACATCATTTACGTCTCTATGTATTTTTCGTATATGTATATCAAGGTAGTATGAAAAAAGTTGTGCCAGTTAACCCCTAGAATGAAAGATATGCCAATGAAATTTCTCGGGGAAGGATCCGAGATATCATAAACGACATCTACATGTTGAAGTTAGATCAAAAACGCAATACATGAAGCCAAATTCTAGCCATTAACAATTATATACGCTACGATGAAATTGAACTTTAAATGGCGGTGCTATAAAACAAAAAGCGCTATAGTTAAGGGCGTGGCAAAATTTTTTTTAAAGTTTTTCAAACTTAATTAATATATCTTTCATACAAGGGCGTGACTCGTGGACATTTTTTTGAGTTGAATTGGCTTCTGCCTGGTTGAATTTAATAAGTATGTGTAGGGATGAAACGATACCTTTAAGGTATCGATACTTTTACTCGATGTGGTATCGCTCGTAAAGTATCGATACCTACTTAGTATCGAAAAAAAAGGATCGATACTAAGTTACTTGTATCGGTTTGTGTGATAAAAGAATAGAAAGCAGCATTTAAAAACGTTCTTATTAGTGTTTTATTACTATACAATAAAATGAGACATACGACCTATTAGAATTTTTGTGCAAAACGATAAGTGTAAAGATTGAGACCACTTTTAGTTACCAATAATAATAACAAAAAAAATTTTTAACTTCCATTTTAATTTTTATGAATTAAATGTCTATAATTTTGTGCTACATTTTCAGTATCTGACTTGAAATTAACTCTAGATATTCTCGGTACTCTTATAATTTGTAACATTTCCAACATAAATCTTCGTTTGTAATTGTTTTCCGTGTTTAGAACTTTTGTATTATCAAAATCTGGATAATGGTGTAGATTAGTACAATGAGCTGATAAAGCTGTTTTTTGTGAAATATTTCTATACTTCTGATCTGACTTATGTCCTGCTACCCTAGTTTTCAGTTTATTCTTTGTTGTACCTACATATATATACCATATTACACTTTGCACTATTATTACCCTTACAAGGTATGTGTTAAACAATGTTAGACATTTCCATCTTCTTAATTTTGTCTTTCGTTTTAGTAAATAGTTTACCTACTGTGTTGAAAGATTTATAAGCTATTTTCTTATATTTTGTTATCATATATATCTGATTTTGCTAATCTTTCTGAAAATTTCGAATATATGTTACTGATTTATAAATTTTCTGTTCTGTAATACTATCCTGGTTGTCTAATCTGTAATTATTATGTTGTATTAATAAATCTGTTATTAATTGCTTAGGAAAACTATTCTCTGTTAGAATGTTTGAAATCTTCCTTTTATTATCCCTGTGAAACTCTGAATCACTTATTTTAAGAAATCTTTTTATAAAATTTTTAGCAGTATTAATTATTATTCTCCTTGGATGTTTTGAAAAATAATTGATTATTCTACCAGAAGATGTTGGTTTCTGATACCAATCTATTGATACTCCATTTCCATTTCTAATTATAAAGGTGTCTAAATATGATAATCTTGAATTAAGTTCCCTTTCTATTGTAAGTTTAATGTCCGAATGAAATGAGTTAAAAACATCCAACATTTGTTCTATCACCGATTCCGGAATTATACAAAATAAATCGTCAACGTATTTGGTCAAGATTTATGGTGTTATACCTAACTTTCCTACACATACATCTAATCATTTTTCCTTAACTATATCTGCTACAATTGGAGAAGCTGGTGAGCCCATATGAAGTCCTTTCATTTGAATATATACGTGATTATCTAATTGAAAATATCTATTATCTACTATAATCTTAGAATACTTTTGAAAGTTTCACAATGTCCATTTGCAAAGTGTCATAGTGTCCATTAACGTTATGACAATTTTGAAAGTGTCATAATGTCCATGGACACTATGACACTTTGCAAATGGACATTGTGAAACTTTCAAAAGTCCATGGACACTATGACACTGGACGTTATGACATGCCACCTTAAAAACTATACATACTTATAATTTTTTCTTTTCTACAAAAAACTGTGACATTTTATTTAAAAAATGCAATTTGGTGTCTGTTTCTTAAAAATTTTGCTCGCGAAAAGGGGGATTTTTTAGAATAAAACTATTTACACTTTTTTTTTTAAATTCCTAAAATTGTTTAAAAGTTTTTATTTTTCTTTTTTAATTTAAACTTTTTGTTCTCTGCTTGCCAGAAATTTTGTTGGCTGTATCAAAAATTCTTAGCCCCAGGGCTAGTGAAATTTTATTTACCTGACAATTGCAAAAATTTTACCAACAAAAGCTTTTCAAAAAGGGTTCAGAAAATGTACAAACTATAAGTAGTCGTATGTTTAATCCAAAATATGCATTTAAAATAAATCCCTTCTTTAGACAATGTTCAGACAAGCCGTTATTATTTTAAGATTATTAAAATAATAAGAATTCTAATTATGGAAATGTTCTCGAAGCATGTAAATTCGACCCAAGGAATTTAGTGTTCAGTCAAGAATAAAATTATCAAAAAAAAATTCATTTATTTTAATGATAATTTAATTGGGTTGAGTTGTCAAAACCGATTTCCGAAGTATTCGAAAAATCGATTTTTTTCTGTTTTTTCGGTTTTTTAAAAAGGCCGGTTTTCGAAATATTCGAAAAAGTCGGTTTTTTGTTCTCGAATAATCGACTTTTTCTTTTATTTAATTTTTTAATTATGTTGCATTCGATTACCTATTTTTAGTAACCACTTTCGTTATTCACAACAGTATTTTAATTGTTGCCAGAATAGATAACATATCATCACAGTACCAAGCTATTGAACTTGCAGAAGAATTCACTTTTTCCGTTCTGACTTTGGCTTTGGTTTTGCTGTACAACTCAACTCATTTGATGTTTTTTTTCTATGTTTTTGCAAACCGCACTAAAAAAGATTTGTAAATTATAATAAAAAAAACTGCAAAATTCAACTGAACTAGAGTTGAGTTGTAAACAAAATTCAAAACCCAGCTTAAAGGTCAAAAACAATTAATAACAGTGACTTAAAAGAGGATTTTGACTTCAGACATAAATTTTCTAAAATATCTTAGATCTGGGGCAAAATTACGGCATTCGATATCGATCGAAATTCCCATTTAAATTGTATTGTAATTTCGATCGATATCGAATGCCGTAATTTGGCCCCTGCTTTACATGGCATTACTGACAATTAACCCAAACTCAACGATTAGTAAAAGTGTTTTTCAGTATTGTCCTCTATAAAAACTTTGTTGATAAATCGAATGCCCCCCAAATCAGGTAAGCCGATTTTTGTTGCAATTAAAAATTATTTAGTCAACTTACCCCTAATTACCAACATAATAAGCAAAGACTATTCGAAAAGAATTCACCGTTTTCAATAGGATTCGTTTTAGTGACATGTATTAAATTTTATCAAAATTGCGACCTGTACTTTACATGGACAGACAATCAGCCGATCGGCATACTAAAAGGTGGGTATAGGACCAACATTTTTAGTGTCACGTACATTATAACACTATTGTGGTGTGGGTATAAAAATAAATATTTTTTTTTTGTTTTAATAAACTGATCTCTATTTACATCTTACTTACATTTTATGTGGTATACCACATTATAATTAGGGCTCCCAACTTTTTTTGTTGCAATTAAAGTACATTGATTTTTAAAGGTTAAGAAAAAAAAAGTACACAGTATAAATATAAAGTACAATTAATTTCTTTTTATTGTTATATTTAAAAACGTTTTTTTATTGCTTTTCGCAAGTTTTATCAAACAATTACACTGTGCTAGAATTTTACACTTTTTTTTAGACAAGCCGGGCAACTGGCGCTTTAACCTAATTCGGGTTCGCTGAATCCAATACCTGGTCAAAAAGGGTTCAGTTTATTGAAATTACTAAAAATAACGAGAATCCGGAATAAAATTTCCTTTAAACGTTAAATTTTTTTCTAACATGCGCAGTCGTTTTAGAATATATTTTTTTTTTTGCAACAACAATAATTTTTTAGCAACATTTCGAAATGCTTGTTAAAAATCTATAAAAAATTACAGCTATGCGTCTTTCAGACATATAAAAAACAAAGCTTCATACAAAACAAGCTATAAATCATTAAAATCTGTTAACAACTTTTGATTTTATTCACAAAAATCGAAAAATTGTAATTTATTTAAAAATGTCATAAAACGCAATATTTGTATCGGAGCCCCCTTAAGAAGTGGTGATAAGGGGCAAGTATGTCTAGAGAAATAGTTAAGGCTACTCATTGGCTGTTATGGTACATTTTCTTCAATATATTTCTACTCTGTATTTAACATTTTGTATGGGAGCCCCCTTAAGGAATGGAAATTTTGTTTTGTGCTCGCGATCTAAAAGCATTAAAAACAGGAAGTTATTGTACTCAAAACAAACCAACAAGTGAAATAGTGCTGTCATATTATTTTTTTCGAAAAATCGTCCTGCTAATAAAAAAAAAATCAATAAATGGCCCTGACTAATATTAATTAGTCAATAAGGGCTAAAAAATCAGAGCAAGTTAAGCTCTATTTTTATACCCTTCACCACAGGTGTAAAAGGGTATATATAAGTTTGTCATAACGTTTGTAATTTCCACAATATTGATTTTAGACCCCATAAAGTATATATATTTTGGGTCCATATGAGAAGAGAAGTTGATTTAACGATGTCCGTCTGTCCGTCTTACGTTTGATATGTGTTTTCCGGATAATCCAGACATGATAGCGGCTAGGTTGTTTTACATTTATGTCACATATAGTCCACCATTTCTTGCTATTGAAATTCAGCAAGATCGGTCCACAAATGGCTGAGATATGATCAAAAAACCACGACTGCCTCTAATTTTTTCCAAAAATCCCTTGTTGTTGTTGTATTTTTATTGCTTTTTTCTGTATATCTGGAGAACGGTAAAAGCCAAAGTTTGCAAATTGGGTACACACATTTTGGTTGTCAATACACACCACCCTACAAAATGTGGGCGGGATGGGAGAAGTGGGCGTGGTACCTCCCGTACAAAAAAAAGTAAAAATTTTATAAAAACCTTAATTTTAGGGCTGTCATATGTCGTATAGATATGACTTATATACCAAAATATCGGAAATTTTTAGTAGAACATATTTTATAAAGAACTCGGGAAAATCGGTTCAGATACAAAAAAGTTATGACCAAAATTATTTTTTTTTTTTTAAATACCCATTTTCGGTAACCATGGATCTTCTCGAGTCCAAGTTTTATAACACAAATAAATGGTAAATTTCTTGCTCAACACGTCGGTATATAAATCTGTCAAATCGGTTAAAAAATGGCTGAGTTATAATCAAAATACTGAAATCCCAAAAGTTACTCTTTTTATACCCTTCACCACAGGTGTAAAAGGGTATAAATAAGTTTGTCATAACGTTTGTAATTTCCACAATATTGATTTTAGACCCCATAAAGTATATATATTTTGGGTCCATATGAGAAGAGAAGTTGATTTAACGATGTCCGTCTGTCCGTCTGTCCGTCTTACGTTTGATATGTGTTTTCCGGATAATCCAGACATGATAGCGGCTAGGTTGTTTTACATTTATGTCACATATAGTCCACCATTTCTTGCTATTGAAATTCAGCAAGATCGGTCCACAAATGGCTGAGATATGATCAAAAAACCACGACTGCCTCTAATTTTTTCCAAAAATCCCTTGTTGTTGTTGTATTTTTATTGCTTTTTTCTGTATATCTGGAGAACGGTAAGAGCCAAAGTTTCCAAATTCACCACAGGTGTAAAAGGGTATATACAAGTTTGTCATAACGTTTGTAATTTCCACAATATTGATTTTAGACCCCATAAAGTATATATATTCTGGGTCCATATGAGAAGAGAAGTTGATTTAACGATGTCCGTCTGTCCGTCTGTCCGTCTTACGTTTGATATGTGTTTTCCGGATAATCCAGACATGATAGCGGCTAGGTTGTTTTACATTTATGTCACATATAGTCCACCATTTCTTGCTATTAAAATTCAGCAAGATCGGTCCACAAATGGCTGAGATATGATCAAAAAACCACGACTGCCTCTAATTTTTTCCAAAAATCCCTTGTTGTTGTATTTTTATTGCTTTTTTCTGTATATCTGGAGAACGGCAAGAGCCAAAGTTTCCAAATTAGGTACAAACATTAAGGTTGTCAATACACACCACCCTACAAAATGTGGGCGGGATTGGAGAAGTGGGCGTGGTACCTCCCGTACAAAAAAAAGTAAAAATTGCATAAAAACCTTAATTTTAGGGCTGTCATATGTCCTATGGATATGACTTATATACCAAAATATCGTAGAACATTTAGTAGAACATATTTTATAAAGAACTCGGGAAAATCGGTTCAGATACAAAAAAGTTATGACCAAAATTAATTTTTTTTTTTTAAATACCCATTTTCGGTAGCCATGGATCTTCCCGAGTCCAAGTTTTATAACACATATAAATGGAAAATTTCTTGCTAAACACGTCGGTATATAAATCTGTCAAATCAGTTAAAAAATGGCTGAGTTATAATCAAAATACTGAAATCCCAAAAGTTACTCTTTTTTATAATTAAGTTTGTTTTTTATTTTATTTTATAATTAAGTTTGTTTTTTTTTATAATTAAGTTTGCTTAAATATATGTACAAATATGTAGGTATATATATATATATGCCTATAAGCCAATTTAATGGAAATATTATTTTTAAGCACATTGGTATATAAATCTGCCAAATCGGTTAAAAATGGTTAAGTTATGTGCAAAATACTCCAAAAAAGGACTAAAAACATTAACATTTTTATAAAAACTAAAATTTTAGAGCTGTATTATGACCTATTCATACGTTTTAGATATCAAAATATCGGAAATCTTTAGAAAAACTCGGAATATCGGTAAAAAAAAAAGTAATGTCAAAAATATAGTTTTTTTTTAATACCTATTTTCGTGAACCATAGAACTTCCCGACTACAAGTTTTATCACCAAAGTAAATGGTAATTTTATACTTTAAGATGTCGGCATGAGCAAATACTGAAATTCGATCAAAACTTAACGTGCTATATATTAATTAAACTTTTAATATATTTAATAGCACGCAATCATGTGCAAATAATTAAATAAAACTAAACGATATATATTTTATAAAAATATACATGTATATATACATGTATTTAAATATATATATAAACTTCTGTTCTTTCCAAACCATGGTGAAGGGTATATAAGATTCGGCATAGCCGAATATAGCACTCTTACTTGTTTTTAGTTAAAAATGTTTTTAAGCCAACAAATCTATAAATCACTAAAAATATAAAGCATCTTTAAACGCATAAAATTGGGCGTTTAAACTACCAATACAGACCATATAAATTTGATAAGATTTTATAGTTGTTGTGTTTAAACTACATATAAATTCAAGTTAAGTTCAACTAAACCAGCGTTTAAACCATCAGTGATTTATTGGCCATAAGTATTATAATTTTATGACTAATATAACCTGAATCTATTCTAGATAAATCAAATCATTCGAAATAAAGTATTTTCGCGTGCTTTATTATTCTCATAAAGTATAGAGTACAACTACTCGAAAAAACGTACAATACTTTATTATAAAGTACGGTTGGCAAGCCTAATTATAATATACCTAACAAGTAGTATAACCGACACCCGAAAATCCAATTTTTTCAGATGTCGGGTTTTCGAAGTATTCGAAAACCGGTTTTTAAAAATATACGAATATTTTCCAACTCTATTAATTGGGTTAACTTAAGCCTACATAATTCAAAATCATCATAATCATCAAAAACTTCAATGAAAAACCAACAGTTCAATAATGCTCCAAAAAAACACATTTTATGCGCATCAAATATGCAGTAAAAACTTGAAAATTGTAAAAATATGCACCAAAAAATTCAAAAATCGCTAATTTGAAAACAAAATATTCAACAATTTAATAACAGTTCCTTTTGATGAAAATAATCCTAAAGTTATTATCGGTAAAGCCCAAACACCATAGTATTTACAGAAAAATTTTCGAGATTTTACACTATTTGGAAACGATGGGCAGGACGCCGTGCAATAAAGCCATATGGCCATATTTCTCAATTCATTGAAATAAATATAAATATAATAAAAAATATTTAGCTTTTATTTGACCCTTTTTAAAAAAATAATTTAATATTAAAAAGACCTAGAACTTGATTTAAAAATAAAACAGTTATTATAATAAAAAATATATAGAAATAAGGCGATATAGCTTTATTTCCTATGGCTTTATTGTCGAGCCCGATGGGCAGTCATCGGCTCACAAAAACAAAGTTTCGTTAAGAGGTTAAAATTTATATAGATATCAACAACCAAAGGAGATATTTTGTCTTATTAATATAAACATTTCAGATGAAGTTAAGACTATTTATAGATATGAAATGATTAGAAAAGAATTTAATTTGCAGTTAAATATTTTTGGGGTGAATTTAATCTAAACACCAACATAATGAGATGGTTTAAGGACACAAAGAGTCTAATTTAAAAGGATATTTTTATGGGGAATATGTAAAATTATAGACCGAGTCATAGACATTCATTTTTATAGACATAGACATAGACATAGAATTTGTTCTTAGTACAATTTAAGTGTATTTACCAAATTTGAACCAATTATCCACAAGATTTCAATTATACTTTGCGCACAAAATTAACATGGACAAGCAACAAGCCAGACGGGCGGATGGTATACGTTAGATCGATTTGAAAGTGATTCTAAATCGGTATACTTAAAGCTTGGTCCAGATTTCTATTTATTACACACATCGCCAAAAACGTACATAATTTCCTTTTCACTAAATTTTTGTTTATTCATAAATAAAATGTTAAAGTTTAATGACAACCTGTGCCCATGTTCTGTAACTCTCGCGTCGAGAAAGTTTTCGATTGAAATGTGTGAAATGAAACAAAAATGCCATAAATTGAAACAAACAGCTGTTTTTCTCACTTAGCTGTGTCTGTAACTTTTTTTGGTGAGTACAAACTGTCACGTAAGGAAATTACTCGCCAATTTACAGAAAAAGTGTGTCTGTAACATTTTGGTGAGAAAAGTTCCCGCTTTGAACTGTCAAATAAACTCACGAATAAAAATGGGGCGAGAAAAAATTTTAACACTAAAAACCAATTTAAAATGCAAATAATAATAATAATAATATTTTATTCTTGGCACATTTTTCAATGTTTTATTATTTTGCTTTTAACATTTTCATAAAATATACGAATGTCTTCAAAGCTCGTTTGCAAACAACAAACATTAAAGTCGCTCTTTACACAATTTGGCATAGCCGACGGTTGTGTTTTCGCCGCCGTCGTTGAAAAATTTTCAATTTAAGTAAATTTTGGTCGCCGTCAACGATATGTGTTACTGGCGTTCTGAACGTCTGCAATGTCACATCGGCTTCGAGTACAATATTATGACATTTATAACGTAACGACGTAATCTCTTTTGATAGTTTTCGACATGAGTTACGGACACACACTTTTCTCACTTTACAGAAACGATGAAATATTTTGTTTCCCATCTTTTCGATGCAAAAAGTTCTCACTAAAGTTACAGAACATGGGTTCTGCTTTGTCTTCGTGTAAAAATTGAATTTTTTTTTTTTTTTAATTTATTTTTTATTATTGAATCTTTCTTATCGAAATTTACAATATGTATTCAAATCTTACTTCTACTTGTTGTTTATTAGTTGTTACCAGTGTAACCACTAACTGCTGTATTCAAATTTTAAGACTGTCTTCTAGTAAGGCTCAAAGTATCGGTTCTTTTTAGCCTCTGGTGACCTTCGAACTGAAGCAAACCCCGAGCGAGGTAGTTAGGGTGGACCATTAGTTTATCGATGTAGCCAATTGAATATTTTTTAATTTCCTCCTGGATAGTGGGGTCTTTGAGATCTCTGTGGATAATATCATTACGTTTACACCATGGGGCGCAGACAATTTGTCGTTATATTCTAGACTGTCTTCTTTGAAGCTTTTGGATGTTAGATGCGCATGCAGTACCCCATAATTGGATGCCATATGTCCATATTGGTTTTATGATGGACTTGTATAGAAGAATTTTGTTGTCTAAAGACAAGTTTGAGTTTCCACCGAGAAGCCAATGTAGTTGAGCTGCTTTAAGTTTCATAGCCGTTATTTTCGCTTCGATATGACGAGACCAGGTCAAGCGTCTATCTATATGAATTCCCAAGTACTTTACATGGTTTTCTACCGGAACAGTGATGTTATTTATTTTTACTGCTGGGCACGTTTGCCTTCTGAGCGTGAAAGTTAAGTGAGCACATTTAGCCGGGTTAACCTTTATTCTCCATTTTTCTAGCCATGCCTCTAGTTCATTGATGTGGGACTGCAGATTTTGCGATGCGACTTTTGGGTCATGGTTAACGCTAATAAATGCTGTGTCGTCTGCAAATGTAGAGGTATGCGTGCTCAGGTTTGTTGGCATATCCGCTGTGTATATTATATATAGAAGCGGTCCTAATATGCTGCCTTGGGGAACACCAGCAGTAATTTTCTTGAGGGGGGAGTATTTATCTTGCGACCTTACTATGAATGATCTGCCTGTTAGATAGCTCTCCAGAAGCTTGTGAGTGTTTTGAGGAAGCATTCGTGTTATTTTGATGAGTAGCCCATCATGCCAAACTTTGTCAAATGCTTGGGAAATGTCTATAAACAGGGCTGAGCAGTATTGCTTTTTCTCAAACGCCGATCTAATAAGGGTGACAATTCTATGCACTTGTTCTATTGTATCATGTTTCGCTCTGAATCCGAACTGGTGATCCGGGATAATGTCGTGTTCATTTAGATGAGGAGTTATACTTAAAATGAATATTTTTTCGAAAAGCTTCGATAGGATTGATAATAAGCTTATCGGTCTGTACGACGCAACCTGGCTAGCATCTTTTCCTGGCTTGGGAATCATAACAATTATAGACCTCTTCCATGAGGATGGGAAGTATCCGACTCTTAATATAGCGTTAAAAATGAGTAGCAAGATTCTGGAAGCAGACGATGGTAAGTTTCTTATCATTGATCTTGTGATGCGGTCAGGCCCGGGAGATTTTCTAATATTCACTTTTTCTATTGCAGATTTTACTTGAGTTATGTTAAATTTTAATGGATGGTTTACCTTATCAGGAATGATTGGACGACAGGAACAAGTATGTGTATCATGTGGCGTGAAAACTTTCTCAAGGTGGCCCGCGAAAGCGTTTAATTTTTCATCTGTGTTTTTGGCCCAAGTGCGGTTTTCCAGTCTTAATGGAGATTCTTGGGTTATAGGGCATTTCATATGCCGTACTGCCTTCCATAAGCTATAATTGGAGCTTTTTGTGGCATCTAGGCTGTTTAGATAGCCTTCTATTGCAGACTCGTGGTTCTGTCTCAATTTGTTGCGAAGAGTTGTCAGGCATAATTGTAGTTGGGCCTTAGTGATTGGGGAACGACTTGTTTGCCATTGTCTTCTTAACTTCCTTTTTGCTCTGATTAGGGTCTCTATATCCGTTGATTGGGGTTGCATTTCTTGCTGCAGCATCCAAGACTTCTGTAAATCGGTCGACAGCTATTTGGATGTCAGATGAATTTTTTAGGGGAATGCACTGTGATAGGTGAGAGCTCACATACATTTTATACTTTAACCAATTTGTGTTTCCGTTTGAATAGGAAATACAGTTTGCAGCTGCGGCGTCAGAGTTACCTTTTAAAATGAGGATTGAAGGTGAATGATCAGACGAAAGATCATAGGAGGAACTAACTAGTACCTGATCGCGCTTGATGTTTTTGATAACAGCAAAGTCAATAAGGTCTGGTAGCTTGTTGAAGTCGGTTGGCCAATAGGTAGGCTCACCACTCGATACCACATCAAAGTTATTTGCAGTTACGGTATTATATAGCTGATTACCTCTAGGACTAATAAGTCTCGAGCCCCAATATGTATGTTTAGCGTTGTAGTCGCCAGCAGCAATGAATTTCTGGCCCAATGTGGAGAAGAAGTTGAGAAATTTATCGTGTAGAATTTTGTGCCTCAGGGGACAATAAACGGATGTTAACGTTAGTTTGAAATCAGAAAGATTTATAGATGTGGCCTGGATACAATCTTCTTCGAACTCTGGCAATGGTAAGTGTCTGATGTGTTTGTGCACAATTATGGCTGTGCCACCACAAGCTCGTCCGCTGGGATGTTTTGTGTCATACGTAAGGTAACCATTTACCCTAAAGCAGTTTTTATGAGTAAAGTGTGTTTCAGAGACAAGAAGTACGTCGATTTCATGCCTATGAAGAAAGTTTGCAACTTCGTGTTTATGTTGGGATAACCCGTTTGCATTCCAGAATCATATTTTTAACTGGTTCATTTTTTGTTGAGTAGAACTTGCAGGAGCATGTTCTGGTTTCGCATCATTTCCTGAAACATGTTCTGCATAGTGGCCATGAAGTTATTCATAGTTTGAATTAAATTTTCAATTGAGGTAGGCATTTGTAGACCTTCCCTAGGAACGTTAGCGTACGGAGGTTGCTTTGCGTTGGAAGTACTCGGGGGATTTTTCGCATTAGGGTTTCCTTTTAGAACTTGGGCATATGATTGGGTTTGTTTGTTTGTTTGTTTGTGTAGTACTAGCAATTGAGCCAGCGGCTTGGCTGGGCGCATGTGACGGACCATATTAGGAGTGAGTATATTTTTGAACTAAAGCAGGTTTTAATAAATGCAAGAAGACTTTACAACCCCTATAGTTTGCCGTGTGATTTTCGTCACAGTTGCTGCATTTCTTAACATTCGGGTCAGCTTTAGAACGATTACATTCGGCGGTTTTATGCGCATCGCTACAAGCCACACATACGTGAGGCAATTTACAATATGATTTTGTATGCCCATATTCCTGACAGTTTGTGCATTGGGAGGGACCCTTTCGTTTTATTGGCTCCTCAACAGTTATTCTTCTGTTGAGTAGGTAGCGCAAGTTGTATATGGGATGAACTGAATTTTTGGTTTTGAGAACCGATGAATCAAACGATATCTCAATGCGGTGCAGTGGTTGAGGAACTTTATTCCTGTTCAAAATATTATGCACAGATTTTACCTCATACCCCTCTTGCTCTACGGCAGATTTTATATCCTATGCAGGAACAGAACTATCTATGCCTTTTATGACAATAATCAATCCCTTAGCACTTTTTAATTGGTATGTATAGTAACTTTTATTTTCTGCGTCCAGGTGTCTTGATATAATACGAAAGTTCGTTTCTGTACTGGCTTGAATTTTGGTCTCTTGAATTTGCCCGCGTCGTATAGAAACGACGTAGAAATTATTCTTACCTACAAGTTGAGTCAACATCTTGACTATGCTATTTGATGTTTGCTCTCGCAGATAGATAGGTGGCGGTTTAACTTCTTTAGTGGCTGTCCCATTAGCTGATTCTGCTTCTTCATCGTCAGGTATGGATAGTACAGAGAATCTGTTACCATTTGTTGGCAAAGAGACTACGTTAGAGCCTTTGTATTGTTTGGCCATGCGTTCCTGTTGGTTGGACCTAGGGCTAGCCTTTCTCTTAGTTATTGTTATATATCTGTCCATGCCCGTTTGCACTTTAGTAGTTTTTGGCACAGCTTCTGTATTTACTAATGCAAATCGTGATGTTCCAGGTTTTTCGTTATTATTCCTCTGGTCAGACGACTTCACACTTTGAACCACATTTACGGTCGGATCAACACACTTGCTCAGGTTGGGCACACTTGAACTCAAATTGCTGTATGGAAAACCAGTTGCGCTGGCAATTTTTGCACTTAAATAATTTTTGTTTAATTCTGGGTATCGAATGTTTTCATTGCTCACGCTCGGGGAGCTTACCACAATATACGCATTTCTGCTATTTGTGCTGGGCCTACTCTCCTTATTGGGAGTATTTGTGAGGCTCATTCACAAATCTCTTCGGGCACACTAGTTATTGTTATTTTTTTCACCTATTACAAATATTTTTTTTTTCACCCACGGCAAATATTTTTTTTCACTTCCAATTTTTTTATTAGTCTTCGTGAAAAAATTTAATGTAAATGGTGAAATTGAAGCAACACCTTGGGTATACAGATAGATATTTAAAATAGAAAAGCCAATATATCGCAAAAAAAATATGCGCTAAAAACTTAAAAAATGCTGCACAAAGGCTCTTTTAACCAAATTATGCAAAAAAAATGCTGCCAACGGTAAAATATGCAAAAATATGCACCAACAAATCGATGCCATAATTCATAAAAAGCTCTAAAACGGATAAATATATTGTCTCTTCCTTCATTGGTCGCACAAGGAAAAACATGCAATTGCATATTTATGGATTCCCTGGTTATGATAATAAAATTACTATTTCTTTTTAAATGTCCAAATTATTTTGAAATACGTCGAAACAGCTAAAGTAAAAAATGTTAGGAAATTACCTTTAATGTCTTAAGGGGAATAAGACATTTCGGTTGACTTTCTGATAAAGTATCGGAGTTTGTCTGACAACAAAAGTTAAATAAAATTGTTAGCTGGGTGCTTCCAAAAGTAGATATATGTGTGTATGTGAGATCATAAAAGGGTTTAAAAAAACTTGCTGAATACCAGCGTTTGTTATATTTGTGAGTTGGAAAATAATTGAAAATTGTTAATATTTTGAAGGATAATATCCCAGCGGTAACTAGAAGGAGTAAAGAGGCCTAACTAAAGGCCTTATTTAGCAGTCACAAGCCCTTCTCGTCGCATTCCATACTTATTTATTTTTTACACAAGTTGTCATTGGGAGCAAGCCCTTCTACACTCCCTTCAACGGAGTAATGAAGGTCACTGAAAATAAAAACTAAATAAAATTGAACAACTTCCATTCTCCCTTCTCAAAGAAGGCAGTAGCGAATATGTACTGAATATTTTAGAAGGTCATTCAAAAAGAAGTTTATACCTTCAAGAAGTCATACATCTGAAAGCAGGGTATCATGCAAAGCGAGTCTTTTAGAAAGGAATAAAAAGGCCTTCAAAAAGGCCTTCCACTGGCGGTCCATTCAACATTTACCGCTGGAATGTTTTGGTTATGTCTGTATGTGAGTGTGTATAATAAACATTCATGTAGATTATGTATGCATGAGTATGTGTTTTATCTTATACTCCATCATTTGCTCATTTGAGTAGACCATGTATTATGATGACAATGATGGAGAATTAATGTCACTGTTTCAACGTAAAAAAGGTGCGAACAAGCCAACAGACGCGCTTAACAAAAAGGTGCGTAGAAGTAGGAAAAGTTATCAATGAGTTTCTTTCTACTTATATTTAGGACACTGTTAAGCTTTTAATTAAATTGTTTACTGGTATTAACATTTTCTAACTGATCCTTTTGTTTTTTCTTAGATAGCACAACCTTGCAATGAAACAGGATTAAAAAGAAACCGTATTAATGATTCATTTCGTTTCATAGTTAGAGAATTGTGTTATTTTACTTAACGTCAAATATTGCCTAATAACACAATATTACTTTTTCTACCCTTTTTATATTTTTTTTTGGAATAAGTGGATATACGCAATATTTAATAACCATTAAAAGCTAAAATTTTTATATTTCTGCATTTAATACTTAAATGTTTTCATTGAAACATTTAAAACGGCTAAGGTTTAAAACATAAAAAACTTGACTTTATTATTTAAAAAAAAAATGCAAAAAATGAAATAAATAAAATGAAACAATACTGTATGAAATCCAAATTTAAATATTTTCACTTAAAGCAAAACAATTTATTATTTTACATTAGAGGCATATGAAAAATAATTTTTAAACCTACCGTTTGATTAGCAAAATAAAGGCAAACTAGAACGAAATGCTTACAGAGGTTAGATATGAATATTATCGAAAAACAAAAACAAATTTAAGTTTTTTTACCCTCCACCACAATTAGTTGTGAAGAGGGTATATTAAGTTTGTCATTCCGTGTGAAACTTTTTTAATGTTCATCTCAGACCCCATGAAGTATATATATTCTGGGTCCTTGAGTAATTCTAAGCCGATTAAGCCATGTCCGTCTGTCCGTCTGTTGAAAACACGCTCACTTTCGAACAACTCAAAAGAAATAAACAAACTTGGTGCCAAATTGCTTGTAGTTATCCTAAGCAGTTTGGGATTGAAATCCAGCAAAATCGGTTCAGTAGGATCAGATTCAGAGCTATGAATCAAAATGTGGAACCACCACCTAAAAAAATGCTGGAACAAGGCACGGAATGAGGTAATATTTTGCAAAAATTTGTTTTATTTGACTGGAAATCACACTGCTAAATTTCGTGAAGATCCGTTCATAATTTACCTTAGGCCTCATATAAACCCTACTACCGCAAAACATCATAACAAATTTTGGCTCGTCACAGTTTTATAGGACTATAAATGATACTGTGAAATTTCGTGAAGATCGGTACATAATTTACCCTAGGCCCCATATAAACCCTACCACCGGAAAACAGTTTAGTCGCCTAAAACCATAATTAATAACAAATCGTCACAGTTTAAGATAATAATAACATCATTCAGATATGACTCCTTAAACATTCGAACTGTCGGTGGAGTTTATCAAAGATTCGGCGCAGCCGAATATAGCACTCTAACTTGTTATTATTGTTTTCAATAAAACTATATGAATGTAATGTCCTTGAGTTAATACACTATTGTTGAACAAGAAGATTTTTAGAACAATTGAGATTTTTAGTTGAACTGTTATTTTTAATATATTTTTTTAGGTAGGCTTGAGTTTATCAAATTTAATTTTCATTAAATTATTTTTACTGAAGGAAGGAATTTTTACAACATGAAAATTTATTAAAATTGTTTGATAATTTTCTGAGCTGGGGCTCGAACCTGGGTTGAATTTACATGTTTCAAGAATCACCACATTCTTTCATCAAAATTATCAATACATTTTAATAAAATTTTTATGTTTTAAAAATTGCCTTTGCTACATTTTCCATACATACAGTGGGGAGCAGAGGTGAGTACATGTTTGTATATCTTGCACTTCTAAGGGAATAAGAAAAACAATAATAATGCGATTTCGATTTTGTATTTTATTTCTTTTTTAATTCTTAGCAAAATTCAATTTAAAACAAAATAAAAAAACAACAAGTTCATAAGAAAATATAAACAAAACTTAAATAACTCTCATGTACTCAATTTTGCACCTTCCTACTACAATTAATATTGATAATAGTTTTAGTATTTAGTCCAAAGTCCTTTATTATTTAAAACTCTTATTATGCGTTTTGGCATACTTTCTACCAAGTTCTGAATAATTTCATCAGGAATGCGCTGCCACTCCAGCTGCGCACGGTGCCGCAGCTCGTTTAAGTTCGATGGGGCTGTTTGATACTGTCCCAACCGTCATTTCACGATTGACCACAAATTCTCAATTGGATTGAGGTCGGGACTTTGCGCTGGCCACTACATTAACTGAAAATTTTGCAAAGTCAACCATTCCTTAACGATTTTGGAGGTGAGCTTTGGATCGCCATCCTGTTGAAATATGACTTCTACCTCAGGATATGCGCTCATATCCACAAAACCGGGAAGATGTGTCTCTAAAATGTTCAAATAATCCTCTTTTCGCATGATACCATAAATTTTTTGCAGTGGTCCAATATGCCACCAAGTAAAGCAGCCCCATACCATAACGCTGCTTCCACCATGTTTAACAGTTTGTTTAACATGGTGTCTTTGTATGGTCTCCCCAGGTCGGCGCCAGCAATACTGCTTACCGTCTGATTGAAATCGGTTGAATTTGGATTCATCTGACCAGATTACTCGTTTCCAATCATCGGTAGTCCAATTTTTGTTTTCCATGGCGAGCTTTAACCGTGCTGCAACATTTTTCTTTGATAATGCAGGTTAAGGTTTCTTCACAGCTGATATGTAGCCAATGTTGTTTAGCGTTCTTCTTGCTGTGCATCGGCTTACATTTTTATTTATTGCTAGGGAAGCTTCCTTTGGCGTTAAAGATTGATCTGCCTTCATCTTTCTCATCATTAAACGTGCGTCGCCATCCGTTAAAAGACTTCGGCGACCCATAACCCATAATAAGTAATATTTCGCCATTTCCGGACTCTTATCACCACTGACTGACTCACTTGAATTTCTTTGGTTATTGCTCTTGATGAGAAGCCATTCTCTGTCATGGTTAAAATACTATTTTCCTCGGTTCGCGATAGCTTTCTCATAATTTTTAATAATTTAGAATTTGTATTTTATATTTGAAATGCAACTTTTATTTACCATACGCACTTTATTAAACACGACGTTAAACTAAAATTTATATTAATAGAAATATTAATAACACCAATTAAATCAAAATTAACGGTAAATTTTGATAGCTTTCGATGTTAAATACAGCTGGAAAATGTGAAAAACTCATATTGCTCTATTATAATGCTCCGAACAATTGAGGGGTATAGATGTAAAGACTGCAATGTCCACATTTATAGTTTTCGTAATAAATAGTAAAAACCTCTAGCTCAAAGTATATTCATATTTATGTATTGTATATCATGCTATTCAGTAAATAAGAATATGATGAAGATATGAAGCAAGTTTCAACCAAATGATATAGTGGTTTGCTGGTAATTATAATAATAAAATTGGAGATTGCTGTGTTTGCGCTAATCAAATGGACATTGCTGCTTTTTTTGCATTGGCAAGTACTTAAAAAAAAAATCAGTTGTTATAAAATTCTTAAACTTAACAAAGGCTAAGTTTTTTCTTGATTGATATGGAGGAACTTCATAAAGAAATATTTCGTTAGATTTTTTAATTTCTTTTTAGTTTTGTTTTGCAAAAAAGAAACAGAATAAAAAACATAGCGTTCATTTTCGCAAATAGTTGAGAGAAAAAGAGCTTAACAAACTGTGATCATTACAAAAACGACAATCTCCAATGGACATTGCCGTTTTTGCATCAATTCTTAATTTTTGAGCATACTTTTTTATGGGATAAAAGTGCTTCTGGTAATGTAATATTCACTAATTGGAAGCATTCATTAAATACAACTAAGAGGTATTATTAGTAACGTTTGTGAAAAAAGTGGACATTGCAGTCTTTACATCTATACCCCTCAATTACACTGTGCTAGTTGCAAAATTAGACAAGCCGGGCACATGGCGTTTAAGCATAATTCGGGTACGCTGAATCCAATGGTGCCCATCGTTTTTTTAGGTTAGCTCTTTTTTTCGAGATATACCGTTATTTCGAAAATGGAGGAGGTTGCACAACATATATTCGAGTAACTCAAAAACGGTTTATTTTATTGAAATTACTAAAAAAACCGAATTTTTTTTTTAATATGAGCAGTCGTTTTAAAAACATGATTTTTTTATAAAAATTTCGAAATTTTTGTTTTTTAAAAGTTCATAAAAAACTGGAAAATGCAACTAGGCTCCTAATTTTTGCAGCTGCAAGCAAAACAAGCCATAAATGGTTAAAATCTTTTGATTTTAGTCACAATTAATTATTTTAAGAATTTCATAAAACGCAATATTTGTATGTATCGAGAAAATGATAAAAAAACTAATTAAGGTCGATCATACATTTAATCTTACTTGGGGCGACTCCTGGGCATTAATGGGAATTTTTTTTAATATTTTTTTAGTTTGCATTTAACATTTTGTATGGGAGTACGTTTAAGGTACGGAGATAGCGGGTAGGTATGTTAGAAATAAATGAATGAGATGAAAAATAAAGTGGGATTGGTCATACATTTGACCCATCTAGGGGCATCCTAGGCGCTGTAGCAGTCAAATTTAAGAATTTTATTAAGCCGCCATATATGTTTGGTTCAAATTCTTAAATTTGGCTGCTGCAGTGCCTAGGATTCTCCTAGATGGGTCAAATGTATGACCAAAAATTAGAAGCCTAGCTGCATTTTCAATTTTTCATGAATTTTTAAAAAACAAAAATTTCGAAATTTGGATAAAAAATATTATTTTTTTTCCAAAAAAAAAAAATATGGTGCATATACAGAAATCATAACTAAAGTTGTAACTAACAAAACAAAAACTAAAAAATAGTTCATAGATAGTTATAGCTTTTATTCACAATTCATAACTAACGTAGTCACAGCTCTCAGCTGATAGAAGAAATGCAACCATGCATATTGGCATGTAGAGAAAATTAAATGAAGCAACAACGTTTTAAGTTACAAAATAATAATTTTTTTGAAGAGCAAAAAAACGTTTTTTGACAGGCAGCATTATTTGTTTTAAAAATTTGTTTTCTATTATTAAAAATAATGATAATAAAAACTTTTATGCAAAATGCTTTTAAAACATTTGTTATTAACTTGCAATGTTCTTCCATTGTGAAAGATTGTGGGACAACAATGAGCTTTCCGACGAATTGAAAGAGGGCCTGATCATCAACATACCGAAGAAAGGTGATCTTACAGAGTGTAGAAACTGGAGAGGAATAACACTTCTAAGCATGATAAACAAGATAATCGCTAATATTATCAATAGAAGACTTTCTGACTCCCTTGACAAAGAGTTTCGTTGTGAAAAGGCAGGTTTTAGATCACAAAAGTCTTGCTTAGATCATATAAACAGCCTCCGTATTATAATTGAGCAGTCAGTCGAATGGAGATCGCCCCTTTACCTAGTCTTTATAGATTTCGAAAAAGCTTTTGACACACTTTCACACGATGCCATTTGGAAAGCACTGACCTGTAAAGGCGTTCCTAGAAAAATAATTGAGATCATTCAGGAGTTGTATAGAAACGCAAATTGTCGTATACTACACCAAAACTCAATAAGCGACAAAGTTTCTGTTAAAGCGGGTGTGCGTCAGGGCTGCATATTGTCACCGTTACTTTTTAACGTTGTGCTGGACATCGTTATGAAAAATGCAACGGCCAACAACAGAGGCATAATGTGGGGACTTGGCGAGCGTTTGGCCGATCTTGAATATGCCGACGACATATGCCTTCTAACACATAGTCACTCCGACATGTTAGAAAGCCTAAAAATGGTAGAGTCAGAAGCTGCAAAGGCAGGCCTCAAAATAAATATTCCTAAGACAAAAGCCATGAGAATAAATTCCACATGTAACAGGCCATTTTCCATCCAAAACATTCAAATCCAGGATGTCAACACTTTTTGCTACTTGGGTAGCATCATAACAACGACCGGAGGATCTTCTGATGATGTACTGAATCGCACTATGAAAGCCCGACAAGCGTTCGGCCAACTCAGCACAGTGTGGAAATCACCAGTCATCTCCACCCACACAAAAATCAACATCTTCAATTCATGTGTGAAATCTGTTCTTCTCTATGGGTGCGAAACGTGGAACATGGCTACCAAAGATGTGAACACCCTACAAGTCTTCGTCAACAAATGTCTGAGAAGAATATTAAAAATTTTTTGGCCCAACAGGATATCCAATGTACAACTCTGGGAACGCACTCATCAGAATCAAATACAAATCGAAGTGTTAAGAAGGAAATGGCGCTGGATTGGCCATGCACTGCGAAGATCTCCAGATGACGTAACCCGTAATGCTATAGACTGGAACCCACAGGGTAGTAGAAGAAGAGGACGACCAGCACACACTTGGCGAAGACAGCTAGACTTAGAAGCTTTGAGAGCAGGCAAAATCTGGAACGAAATAAAGAACCTTGCACCAAGTAGAAACGAATGGCGAAACTTTGTTGAGGCCCTATGCTCCTTATAGGAACTAAAGGAACCAATATATATATATATATAATGTTCTTCCACTGGCTGACACTGTGTATGCCATTTTGAAGGCGTTAAGGTGCATAGTTTTGGTTGATTTGATGTTTAAACTGTGTAAGAGAGTAAGGCTAACGGTTATCTGCAAAAAAACAGTTTTTGCAAAATGTGGCGTTTGCAACGTTAATCGCGGCTGTGCTTGAAATGTCGATAATATTTTGAACGATATATTCTGTAATTTATTAAAAAGCTTATCAAAGTATTAAAAACCTTTTTGTTCTTTAAAGAATTAACACAAATTCTAAAAAGGTTTTTTTTCAATAACAATCGTAATATGGTGACTACTATCGTGATTCTTATCATAATATGTTACTCTTAGAATATATTTAGCACAACCATGTTTTTTTGCGTGCACTTTTAAAAGTTTTATATAGTTTATCTAAATAAACTAATAAGTTTAAGGGTTATCTCTCTCCAATATGAATGTGGATCTAGCTATTTTCCTTTGAGCTTGAATCATATATCTCTAATAGATCAACCGCAAAATTGTAAGTAAATTTTGCTAAAATAAGCTGAAAGGTCTTATTTAAGAGCCTCTAACTTCATGACCACATCTAGGATTTTTAGCTTGATCAAACCATTATTGCGGGAAATTATGATAAGTTAATTTGAAAGCTTTATATTTCGTGACCTTAGAGCATTGATGTTCAAAAATGTTTTGCATATGTATTATGAGAGAATTTCAAAATACAGTGATACGCAAAACTAATCGCACAAATTTTATTTAAATTTAATAGAAATAATTTGTTTTGATTGAAAAATATTTATAATAACCGTCCAACTAAATTTTCTATTTTTTAAATTGACTTTTAAAATTTTAACTTTTAAAAATTGTTAACAAACAGTAAGAATTGGAAATTTTTAAATATTACCATTAAAAAAAATTCAATGTGAAGTGCAAGCATGTTTAGAAATTAAAATTAAGAATTATATCTAAAAAAAACTCCACTAAATTCTTCTACATTTATGCTTTCGTAAAAACATTCAAATATTTTTTTAATTTTATTACTTATCTTACACACTGTATTTGAAATAAGATCAACTCATCTTCCGTACGTGTGCAACTAAATTAATGAGCGTAAAAATCAAAGGGGTGGGGCTTCTAAACAATTGTTTGCTTGAATGAACATCACTGCCTTAGAGCAACAAGGTTCTATCTTACATAAAGTTTGGGTGCAAATAGAACCTTATTGTCCGAAGGTCACGATTTAGCAGTTCTTTAAAAATCGATTAAAAAAAATGGATATTTACTATCGTCTTTAAAACTTGTTTCATCTCTATATTTTTAACTTTGCTAAAAGTATATGCTTTGATTGTCATTATACTCGTCCTCTGCTTATATTCCTCTTATTTCTAGTTGAATTGTTTGTTAACCTTTCCACAATAACGATTCGCAAAATAGTCTTTAAAGTCTAACTTTAAGAGGTTTTTTTTTTGGTGATACGGTAACTTTTCCTTCTCCAACTGAGGTAATTTTAAACCTAGTAATGCAGATAATGCTTTTACTCTTATTTAATAACTAGCTTAACCCAGTGCGCTTCGCTACCATCACAAAATAAAATATGTAATTTGTTTCAATACCGATCTCGTACATTGTTTATAAAGTTATTTGTACCAAGTTTAAAAACTCTTACTGTTACCATTTAAGGCCGTTTCACACTATCCCACAAAGTCTTACGTATTTTATGAAAATGTAACCCTGTCATGATAAGTTGTTGTTGTTTTTTGAAAATGTATAAACAATAATTAGATCAGGGAAGCATTTTCATAAAATACGAAAGACTTTGTGGGATAGTGTGTAACGGCCTTTACCAGTTGCGCAGAAATCTATATGGTATTTATTTATTTATTTATTTCAGTCTATGGAAAACAAAGTTCCTTACAGACTATGCAACTAACCTAACATAGAAAAATATATTATAAAGTAAAAAAAAAAAAAGTTAATAATTGGAATATATACATATATAAAAAATTTTATAAAATACTCAAAAGAAATAACTTAAAATTATCTTTTGATGTGCAAAATTCAATATGCGATTTAGATTTTTTTTGAAGGCATATATTTAATTTATTAATATAATTAAATGCTCTCGTTAAAGTGCCATTAAGAGCATAATTAGTACGATGAACTGGAACTTTAAATGTGTCAATTATCCTCAAGTTTCGAGCTGGTATATTGAATGGTATTAAAGACAATAATTCAGGACAATCAACCCTTGAATTAATTATATCATATATGAGTAGGATAGACTGTAATTTTCTACGGTATTCTAAAGTTCTCAAGCCAATAAGAAGACATTTAGACTCATAAGGAGCAGAATGGAAATGAGTATGTGAGCGTAAGGCATATTTAATAAGCACACGTTGTACTCTCTCAACACGAGAAATGTGAATAGCAATATAAGGACTCCAGATAACTGAAGCATATTCTAACTTTGATCTAACAAAAGATGTATAAATATGCTTAAATGTGTATGGGTCATGGAATTCAAAACAATTCCTTTTTAAAAAAGCTAACGTTTTATAAACTTTAGGAATAATAAACTCAATATGGGAAACAAACGACATGGATGAATCAAAGACAACACCCAAATCAAGCTTGGAGTCTACATTGTTAAGATTAACACCATTAAGATAAAACTCATTCTTAATAGGACTTAATTTCCTATAAAACGAAACATGAAAGCATTTTTCAACATTTAAGTTAAGCTTATTAAGTTTACACCATCTAACTAGGTTATTTAAATCATTCTGTAGATTAAATACATCAGCCGCCGAATCAACCTTCAGGAAAATTTTCAGATCATCAGCATATAATAGAAATTTAGATTTGTTGAAACAAGATATTATATCATTGATAAATAAATTGAAAAATAATGGCCCTAATATACTACCCTGTGGTACCCCAGAAGTTTAAATATACGGTTTAGATTCAAAGCCCTCAATCACAACCTTACACATTCTGCCAGATAAATAAGATTTTATCCAGTCTAAAAAATTAGAATGGAAGCCTAAATTTTGAAGTTTTAACAAAAGGACAGAATGAGACAATTTATCAAACGCCTTTGAAAAATCAGTGTAGATAACCTTTTGTATTGAAGTTGCCCAGCCTATGTCTACAATTACGCTGTGGGCCCTCTAGATGGAAGCGAACTGACACGAAAGTAGTCCCCTGATAGGTCTTTGGTGGTAGAGCCTGGTTCTCGTTCTAACACTTTATATGAATAAGACCTAGCACTTTTACATGGGGTTGTCATTGGAGGGTATAAATTGACACCATTTGACCAGTCACACATCTATTCCAGTGACCACGTTCAGTGATAGTTACTACAATGTAGTATTATTTCCATTAAACAAGTCCTAGAATTTAAAAGATTTTGTTATTCGTTCTTAATTCCCAATTTTCAATTCCTATTCCTATGTCCATTTCACTGGTTGCTTAGGCCAGATCGCCAGTTAATAAACAGGCCAGTGCACGGCTTAAGAAAACTTAAGCTTGCAACATGCTTTTACAGGTTGTTTTTGTTTTCATTTAGTTTTTTCATAACCTACTTACAACTACAATTAATGTTGGAAGAACTCCAATCAATTGTAGTGGGGAATGTAAGAAGAGATAAACTCACTGTTTATTGTTGATGTTTTTGTTTAATCTTTGATATTTTGTTACAAGTAGAACTGCTGCTTATAATTCTTATACGCTTAACAGTTTTATTTTGTTTAATATATTTAGTTTTTCTGAAATCTTTTTGGAGGAAGTTTTCTGACGATCTGGTCTAAGCAACCAGTGAAATGCGCATAGGAATGGCTTATCCCATCAACAATAAATTTCAGTGCTTTTATCAAGAATGAAAATTGGGAATTAAGCAAGAATAACAAAATCTTTTAAATAAAATTTGGTATTTCAAAAAAATGTGTCACACCATCGGTTTAGACTGTTCTGTAATTCATTAATTTTTCTACATTTTGTTTTTCATGTACCAGTTAAATGATTGTTTCCCCTTTCACTGGTCATGAGTTCATTCTTGTTCAACTTGTTCTATTTTCACAAATCTCAGTACCAGTGCCCACTTCTCCAATCCCACACATTTCTTACAGATGCTGTCTGTTTATTTATAACCATTCTAATTGTACCACTTTCTGTTCTTCGAAGAAGTTTTTACCTACTTTGGAATCCTTGGCTCTTACCGTTCTCCAGGTATAAAGAAATCTATAATGCATTTGTATGTGCCACGCTCACTTATCCAGTCCCGTATGTTTTTCTAGAGATGCTGTGTATTGATAACCCAGTTATGTGTACCAAACTTGGACAATTTTTCTTTTCCGTTCTTAAGATATAAATAAATCAAATTTTTGCCACACCTACTTATCCAAACCCAGCCAAATTTTCAGATGTTCTGTATTGATAAACAAGATGCTTGTACCAAATTTGGAAACTTAAGGTCTTTCCGTTCTCCAGATATACGGAAATTTATATTGTCTTTCAAAATTTCGAAAAAATAAATAGCCTATAGATCCTTCCAGACCATCAGAAATATATTGTTAAAGTTTCATAGAAATTGGTTCAGCGGCTTAGGCGGCTATGAGGTACAAGCAACCTGACAAACAAACATACAAATAAACATACATACATTCATTTTTATGTATATGTATAGAAGAAGAACATATAAAACAACTCAACGATAAAAAAAGGTCACTTAATATAGAGGCGTAGTTTACCCTTCCTTTGCTAACGCAGTTTTTTAAACCTAATAAATACTTTATTATCGTTGAAAAAGTTAAAAGCTCCAGCTTTTATAATTTTTGAAATAAACGATGTTCATTGAAAGGGGTTACTTTCAGCTTTTAACTACGCAATTTGAATTCTAGGAAAGCAAATTGATACCTAATTGATATTTTGTTATGAAGTTAAAAAAGATTTAACTTTTATTTTGTTCTAAATAGGCGAAAATAAGTGTTCACTTGTTATGAGGAGTACCTTCCCCCTGCACATATCACGATCATTTTTAAATGACAATGCAGTTTGAAATGGTTTATTAAGTTCTAACGTTCGGTGCCACGCCTACCAAAAATTTTCCAAAAAATATTGTACTTATATTACTGTTTAGAAAGCAAAAATAACCTGAACGAATTTGATTATGAAGATCAAACACTTTGTTAGAAGAATTGCTTATAATTTCTCTACGATTCCTTAAATTTGAATAAAAAAAAAAAATTATTTAAATATTAAATAAACTATGTTAAAATGCCACATTTAAGTTTAAAGTTTGCTTTGATTTTAGTACCAGAATGCTACACTTCTGTCAACTTATAAATGTTGAATCTAATTTACGTTTTTACAAACTCAATCCAGAAGGCCACAACAAATTTCGTTCGTGAATAAAAATGACTAACAAATTCTGTGCCTTGAACTGAACCACATTTTTCAACTTCTTTTTTTTAATGACATTCAAAATACTGTGAACAGCAATTACTTTACAAAAATCGTATAAAATAAATGAAAATGCAAATTTTTGGCAAGGTTTTTTTTTAAACATTTCTGTAAATAGAAGTGAAAAATATGTGACTAGATCTAATACGAATTATCTTTACCCTGCACAAAGTTGGCTCGAATTTTTTGCTTTTATTGGAATTTTGACAACAAATTTTTGATAAACCTCTAAGTTTTAAGATTTAAGAAAGGAATGTTAATATCAAGTCATTCGAAATTTCTTTTAAGGAGCAAAAAAATGTATAGTACAGTATTTATCGGTTGTTTGAATTTTATTATTTGCACGTCTTTTGATTATTTTAAACGTTAAATCCTTTTAGAAAAACTCGCTTATATACATATCCAGTCCTTAAAAGAAAATTCGTTTAATTTCATCTAGATCGTGAACAAAAACTATTTTACTTCCATCGGAAGTACATGTATACATTCGAAGTTTAATAATACTTTTGCAATTTTAATTTTGATTAAATTAATTTTATTTAGTTTTTTTTATAATTCAATTAAATTTGAATATATGAGAATTTTTCTAAAACATTTTATAAAAATTTTTTAATATTTTTAATTAGGCTTAAGTTCATGAAATTAAATTTTTATTAGATTACTTTTGTGAAGAAAGGAATTTTACAACATGAAAATTAATTAAAATTGTTATTGATAATCTTTCAATAAAAAAAAAAGAAAAAACATGTAAAATCAATTAAAATGGATAATCATTCAGGAAAGCAAATTTCGATCTACCAAATGTTAAAATACAATTTGGTTTAAGGATTGATGTTTGACTAGTGACGTCAGCAGTCGTCGATGGCTGCGAGTGTAAGACGGCAAATCCATCTGAGGAGATCGAGTGGTTGCGATCGAAACATGTCATGGTAACCTGCCGGCCAGGGTTCGAGCCCGAGCCACGTCAAGAATGAAAGATTATCAATAACAATTTTAATTAATTTTCATGTTGTAAAATGCCTTTCTTCACAAAAATAATTTAATAAAAATTAAATTTCATGAACTTAAGCCTAATTAAAAATATTAAAAAATTTGGATTAAAAACCATAAATAGTTCAACAAAATAACCACAATACTAATTATTGTTAAAGCTAAGGCACGAGCTCTATGTGTAAATTTGTCCTTCAAGTTGTGCTGAAAAAGGTCAACAGAAAAGAGAAAGACAAAATGAAAAAACAAAAAATGTACTTGGACTTCAAGAAAAATTCTTGACGAAAGTACGAAAAAACAGAAGTAAAGGAAAAAACATGTAAAATCAATTAAAATGGATAATCATTCAGGAAAGCAAATTTCGATCTACCAAAATGTTAAAATACAATTTGGTTTAAGGATTGATGTTTGACTAGTGAGGTCAGCAGTCGTCGATGGCTGCGAGTGTAAGACGGCAAATCCATCTGAGGAGATCGAGTGGTTGCGATCGAAACATGTCATGGTAACCTGCCGGCCAGGGTTCGAGCCCGAGCCACGTCAAGAATGAAAGATTATCAATAACAATTTTAATTAATTTTCATGTTGTAAAATTCCTTTCTTCATAAAAATAATTTAATAAAAATTAAATATCATGAACTTAAGCCTAATTAAAAATATTAAAAATTTGGATTAAAAACCATAAATAGTTCAACAAAATAACCACAATACTAATTATTGTTAAAGCTAAGGCACGAGCTCTATGTGTACATTTGTCCTTCAAGTTGTGCTGAAAAAGGTCAACAGAAAAGAGAAAGACAAAATGAAAAAACAAAAAATGTACTTGGACTTCAAGAAAAATTTCTTGACGAAAGTACGAAAAAACAGAAGTAAAGGAAAAAACATGTAAAATCAATTAAAATGGATAATCATTCAGGAAAGCAAATTTCGATCTACCAAAATGTTAAAATACAATTTGGTTTAAGGATTGATGTTTGACTAGTGAGGTCAGCAGTCGTCGATGGCTGCGAGTGTAAGACGGCAAATCCATCTGAGGAGATCGAGTGGTTGCGATCGAAACATGTCATGGTAACCTGCCGGCCAGGGTTCGAGCCCGAGCCACGTCAAGAATGAAAGATTATCAATAACAATTTTAATTAATTTTCATGTTGTAAAATTCCTTTCTTCATAAAAATAATTTAATAAAAATTAAATATCATGAACTTAAGCCTAATTAAAAATATTAAAAATTTGGATTAAAAACCATAAATAGTTCAACAAAATAACCACAATACTAATTATTGTTAAAGCTAAGGCACGAGCTCTATGTGTACATTTGTCCTTCAAGTTGTGCTGAAAAAGGTCAACAGAAAAGAGAAAGACAAAATGAAAAAACAAAAAATGTACTTGGACTTCAAGAAAAATTCTTGACGAAAGTACGAAAAAACAGAAGTAAAGGAAAAAACATGTAAAATCAATTAAAATGGATAATCATTCAGGAAAGCAAATTTCGATCTACCAAAATGTTAAAATACAATTTGGTTTAAGGATTGATGTTTGACTAGTGAGGTCAGCAGTCGTCGATGGCTGCGAGTGTAAGACGGCAAATCCATCTGAGGAGATCGAGTGGTTGCGATCGAAACATGTCATGGTAACCTGCCGGCCAGGGTTCGAGCCCGAGCCACGTCAAGAATGAAAGATTATCAATAACAATTTTAATTAATTTTCATGTTGTAAAATTCCTTTCTTCATAAAAATAATTTAATAAAAATTAAATATCATGAACTTAAGCCTAATTAAAAATATTAAAAATTTGGATTAAAAACCATAAATAGTTCAACAAAATAACCACAATACTAATTATTGTTAAAGCTAAGGCACAAGCTCTATGTGTACATTTGTCCTTCAAGTTGTGCTGAAAAAGGTCAACAGAAAAGAGAAAGACAAAATGAAAAAACAAAAAATGTACTTGGACTTCAAGAAAAATTATTGACGAAAGTACGAAAAAACAGAAGTAAAGGAAAAAACATGTAAAATCAATTAAAATGGATAATCATTCAGGAAAGCAAATTTCGATCTACCAAAATGTTAAAATACAATTTGGTTTAAGGATTGATGTTTGACTAGTGAGGTCAGCAGTCGTCGATGGCTGCGAGTGTAAGACGGCAAATCCATCTGAGGAGATCGAGTGGTTGCGATCGAAACATGTCATGGTAACCTGCCGGCCAGGGTTCGAGCCCGAGCCACGTCAAGAATGAAAGATTATCAATAACAATTTTAATTAATTTTCATGTTGTAAAATTCCTTTCTTCATAAAAATAATTTAATAAAAATTAAATATCATGAACTTAAGCCTAATTAAAAATATTAAAAATTTGGATTAAAAACCATAAATAGTTCAACAAAATAACCACAATACTAATTATGATTATCAATAACAATTTTAATTAATTTTCATGTTGTAAAATTCCTTTCTTCACAAAAATAATTTAATAAAAATTAAATTTCATGAACTTAAGCCTAATTAAAAATATTAAAAAATTTGGATTAAAAACCATAAATAGTTCAACAAAATAACCACAATACTAATTATTTTTATTAAAATTTAATTAGCAATATGCCGAAATCACCTTTTTTGTGAAACAAAAAAACTTTTTATTGCTGGAAATGGTTCTTTACGACTTCAGCGGCTACTTTTGATCTGCGACTTTTTCATAACTTTGTTACTTCAAAAATTACCGTTATTTTTAGGTTATTGAAGAAAATAAGCATTTTGACCTTTAAATTTCCAGAATTCGACCAATTGATGTTCGACAACTTTGTACAAAATCCCTTAGCAAGTATTTTTGCTGAACAAATGAACTAATTATATCTGCAAATACAGGGTGTTTTGATGCATTTTTCAATTATAATGAATTTTGCACCATCTAGCGCCTATAAGTTGTATATTCGGCAATTTGAAAGGTATTGTGGACAACACGAAATTTAAGATCACGGTATAGAGTTTACGTAAGGCTTATGATTTTTAGTGGGACCCCTTTGCAAGCAGCAGCGCTCCATAATGCGTTTTGGTTCAGGGTATGAAATGCTTTTTCAAAACCGATAAACAACAGGTAAATCGGAGAGCGAAGTTCTGTAGATTGCTCTTTAATAATTTTTAGACTTTTGATGTAGTCTACACAGGATTTTTCGGGCCGGAAGCCAGTTTGTTCGGGCCTTAGATCCCTTAGTACATTGTCGGATATTCTCCGGTTAATGATTTGCGCTATAATCTTATTTACTGCACTAAGGATGGTTATGTCTCGCTAGTTCTTACGGTTTGTCAGGTCGCCCTTTTTGGGGATATTTACCATAAAACCTTCTTTAAAATTGGAATCAAGTTCATGTCTGAGCCAGAAGTTCTGGATAAGGGGAAGCAATATGTTCTCTGTAGTATGGGGACGGTTTTAAGCATTTTGGGCGATCTGTTGTCAGCTCTAGGGGCCTTTTTCGTTTTTAGGTGATTTATAGTCTCCATAGCTTCTGCCTTATCTATATCTTGCCTTATTTCGTAGGAAACGCAGGTGCATAAGTTTTGGTAGTTAGAAGTTGTTAACGAAAGCATATTGTAATAATGCTGTTTCCATACTTCCAGTTGGTCTGTCACAGATGTTGTATACTACTTCGGCGTTGGTCGTAATTACAAATGAGTAATTCATTACAGTAGCATAAATGCCCGTTTTTTTTTAAGATTCTCTCTATTTTTTAAATAAATAAACAAAATTTTCCGAAAATAGGCTTTAATGTTTTTTATACCGCAATAATTGGGCTTAATATTATCCCTTGAAAGTTAACAAAGCTGTTGATGACCATAATGGTGCCGTGCAATAAAGCCATGTGGCTTTATTTCTCAATTCATTGAAAAACAAGGCCATATGGCTTTATAACCACCATCCAAGTGCAATAGCACCATAATCGTTTAGTAACCAAAGTGGAAATAACGCCATAACAGCGTAATTGTTATGGTTATAAAGGTGCCGTATAATAAAGCCATAGGAAATAAAGCCATATGGCCTTATTTCTCAATCAATTGGCTTTATTTCCTATGGCTTTATTGCACGCCACCGGTTATAAATTGGCAAAAGAATGAGTTGCCATTGTCAAGTGTTGAAAAATATGATACAGTAGTTGGAAGGGGGGAGAGTGCGTCCTGCGGGCGATAGTGAGGCACGCGGCCGGCCCGCCACAACATGTTAACAAACTCCAAAGCATAGCCGGCCTTCGGCCGGGTGCAAGGATTTTCTCCTCTATAGTATAAAAAGACCGGCTTTGCTAACCAAAGCTTGTCTGCATAGCCGGCCTTCGGCCGGGCGTAAGGAGCTTCTGCTCTATGGTATGACAAAGACTGGCTTTGCTTACTAAAGCTTCTTTGTATAGCCGGCCTTCAGCCGCGTGCAAGGAATCTCTCCTCTACGGTATAACAAATACTGGCTTCGCTAACTAAAGCTTCTCTGCGAAGTCGGCCATCGTTCAAATTTTTAAAGCTTTGCTTAGCAAAACCGGTACTTGTTATACCATAAAGGAGAAAATTCTTGCGCCCGCCCAAAGGCTGCCTATACAGAGAAGCTTAAGTTAGCGAAGCCGGTCTTTGTTCTGCCATAAAGGAGAAAATCTTTGCGCCCAAAAGTGTTTTCGTTATATTTTTAATATGTACACCCAGAGAAAAAACCACAGAAAAATTTAAATCAGAAATAAGGCCATTATGGCTTTATTTCACTTCTTACATGGAAATTAAGCCATATGGCTTTATTGCCGATGGCTTTATAAGACGGCGCCACCATAATATCTATAATTCGGCGGTGATGCTTGTAGATTGCATTCCTACTTCAAAAGCTATATGCGAATGAAGGTGAAAAAACGAATTTTTTAAAATTTTTTTCGCTTATTTTAATATTTTCCTAATTTTCTTGTAAACGAAAAATGGGACCGTCACGCACTAGCGCAGAATTTTCGATTTCGAAGTCATTAACAACTGTGTTGAATGGCAATACATAATTTTCAGCCCAATTTGTGCCGCGGTAAGTCGGTACGCCTTTTGGCCGATACGATACCAATACTCAAAAAGAAATATCGGCGACACCGGTACGAATATGAAATTTGAATTCAAGGTAAAATTGACAAGTAGAATAATTTTTTTATAATACAAAATTATAATGTAGAAGATTGATATTAATATGGTTTAAAAACAACGAATTTGAGTTTATGGTAATATTAACAATAACTAAATAAGTTGTTTATAGAAAAGAAGAGTGTAAGACATTATGACTATTTAAAATTGAAAATAATAAGATTTTTGTTAAAAATACAACTTTTGCGAAGATCTCAAATCTACTCCAACTAGACCTGCAGTGGAAAATGGTCTTTTAGGTGCGACAGAACTTATTTCTTAACTAACGTATGACTGCACCAAGCGGATCTGCTCCTCTAGAAATATAAGGAGATCTAAGGATAGCTCGTCCTCTTCCTTAGCAGAACCATAGCTTAGGATAGACAGAGGCTTATCCTCCTCGGGTTTTCTTATAATCCGAAGGCCAAAGGTCCTCCACAATTTCAGAATGCTTAGTCAATGTACCTCAGTAAGAAGTTTTTACGATACGATTGAAGCCGATTGTCTTTAAAATATTGGAAGAATTTAGTTTGTCGTGCTGAATCCCCAATTTTTATTCTTGATAAAAACACTGAAATTTATTTTTGGGGGATAAGCTAGTTTTTATGCGCTTTACACTGAATGCTTAGGCCAAAATTTACGTTTTTAACACTCAAAGAATTTTAGATAAACAACAGGTTTTATTATTCTCTAAGTCGTAAATTTTAGGAGCTCTTAACTTTTCTCTATCTCAGTTATTTTATTTTCTAATGATGTTCGAAGACTATTAACTAGCGGAATAACGTCGGACAATGTTGCAATATCCTTTTTAGTCTGACAAACATTATTAAAAATAAGCATAAAATATGTCCAAAATTTTTAGGTTTTTTGTGCTACAAATATATAAAAGATTAAGCAGTGAGAGAACATTTCACTTCTATGGCGCAAAGCAAAATGGCTGAAGAAGGAGATCCACACTACGCATTTGATTCATTGATTCGTTTAAGTTTCTGTCAAAAAGTAGAATCAGTGTGAAATTGTATTGACAAGTTAAACAGCAAACGCGTTGAATTCATAATCGTATAGAACGCATTAAGTGGGAATTTGAAAAAAAAATCAAAAAAGTATCAAGCGCATAAAACGCGGAACATGGACCTTCAACTAAAAAATAAAAATAAAGAAGTTATTATTCTGTTTTGATTTTAAATCTGTTATTTCTCTTAGTAGCCGATATATCGGTATTCGTCGTTACTTCCCTAGTAAAAATTTTATTTTGTGGTATATTTTTATTAAATATTAAAATTTAAACCGATTCAAAAGTTCTAATCTACCACACATTTTCGATAACAGGATGAACACTTCTGCTTCTTAAACAAAAAACGGAACCAGTTTTTGAAGCGTGTAATGTCAAATTCGCGTACAAAATAACGCGTAATTAGAAAAAAATTTAAGAAGTATAGGTCCGTGCTATATCGAAATTTGGTATAACCAGGCTTAGCTGTATTTGTAAGTAAACGGCAGTCGTTATTTACTATCAATAATTATGAAAAAATCAAAATGTTATTTGTCTTAAATATATTAAACTGGAAATTTTCTATTGTTTTTCCCTTTATCAAGTTGTTATCCTGTTAATCATACTTAGTAAAGAAATTATCATATAATTATCATGTTTATCATAATTACATTAGAAGAAATCATATTATGATACTGTGGTGTGCTGTCACAACGTTACTTTTTTTTAATGTTATTACAATTTCTGTATTTTTTTAATTTTCTAAATTGTATATTTTGTATATTTTTTTTTAGGCATATATAAAACAAACGTCACAGCTGATGGAAAATTATTTTACAAATCGTAATTAAAACCTAAAGTGGACATAATATAAGCGATTTTTATTGCTTCTGTTATTCACTTTTCGGGTTAATTCCGAATGTGGAGTGCCTTTTAAAAACTCTTGTTAGATCAAAAACACACCTTAAAAGTCTTTGATCCCGTTTCAACCATTTGGTCTTGCTTAGTTTGTTACAAAACTTTATTTATTTTGCCATAAACTTTTCAAGAATAAAAAGTAATAAAAAAACTGGCTTTTTGGCCAACATATAGCGTAAAAATTTTTAACAGATTTAATATATTTTCAATAGCAAACAATATTTTCTATTTAAATAAAAAGCTCTTTATTGTTTGAACCCAAAATGCATGAGCCACCGAGCCACAGAAAATTTACAAGCTAAAATGCTTAATTTATTCCTTAATTTTGTTTCAATGTTACCAACGACACCAAAAACCTACAATGCACGATAAAAAGTATGAGATGGAGGATATAATTAGGATGAAAGCTAATAGTTAATGGATTGATGAAGGAACAAAGTGAAAATGATGAGGGTATAAATATAGACAAATAAGGATGAAAGAAAAAAATCCCGCTTCAATGTTTATTCTCTTAATAATTAAAGAAGATACACGAACAAAAAGGCAACAATCTAATACTCGTCGCTGTATTAAAAAAAATACCAAAATTTTAATACAACCATGAAAATTAAAGTCATCTTCATTAAATGAAACATGCGTAAGTAAAACAGCAACAAAAAATACTGAAAAGAAGGCAAGAACTACGAACAATATTTCGACAAGCCGAAAAAACTGAATATTTGGTCAACTTATGCAAATGAAATTCTGATGAATATTTCATGAATCGGCATTAGTGGCAGTAGCTGTACGGATATCAGTCTTAATGACAACGAAATGAAATATTTAAAATAACATTGCTTTCATTACATTCACTTAAAGGTACAAGCGAAAATGTTCATTAAAGACACATTTTTTTTTTGTCAATTGGTAAAAATCATAATAATAATAATTAAGATAAGCATTAAAGTTTACCTTAATCAAGTTATGTATGTACAACATTTCGGCTTTTGATGTTCTATTCCCTGTCACAAAGTGTCATTACAATCTCTAATATGCCCAAAATACTTTTCAAACTAGGATCTCGTCACAATTGAAGGTTAGATTGTGAATGTGTTACATGTGGCTAAATGCGATTCAAGTTAACTCCAACACAACTAGGAGTATATTTAATATTACATAAATAAAAACAACTAAATTTCGACTGTTTCTTCAGACAATCACCAACTCTACTTGATGTTTTTGACATAAAATCCGTTTATTTACATTCTCTACGCCACCAAACGCAACAAATACGGATATACACAACCTTACGCACACTTCAAAACCGCTGCTTACATGTACTAAAACCAAGTAAGTACAAGTACATTAGGATTTCGCAAAACCCCTTTTTGTACGTTTGAGTATGCGAATGAGTGTTTTCAAAATAAAAAATAAAAACAACAACCATCTAAACCTTTATGAATGAACTGAGCAAAAATTTCATAGAAAAACCTCAAAATTCCATTACTGATAAAAGTACCCCAAAAAAAAAAAAAAAACAGAAGCAACACACGACTTGAAAACAATAAAAATGGATTTCCAAAACAAATACTTGTACAGCAGCAGCCCAGTTAAACAAAACCAACAGCCACTTGAAAATTTCACGAAAATACAATACATAAGTACACATGTAGAACCCCTTTGTTATAGGACCTTCTCAAAACTGCTAACAGTGGGTATCAAAAAGCTTTTCAAAAAACCTTGTTGAACTCGCATAGTTAGTTTTTTGCGAATTCAAATTTATGCGGTCTTTAAAATTTAAGAAATTTTTATAATTTTCTACCCAAACAAAAAAACACACTTTTTTTGTTAAAAGAGCATTTTTAAAGTTTGTAGCGCATCTTTAACGTTTTTGAAGCTTATTTTAATGTTCAGCAAATAGAAAATTTCTTGAAATTCTGGTTAACAGATGAAGTTTCTATTGCTTTAACTTCGCCAACTACATTTAATTTTCACCCTACAATTGTAAGCCAAAGCAAGTTTTTGTTGAAGATAAATGTAATTCCAAACTGTTAAATCTTATACTTAAGCAAACATGATGGAAAAAGCAATTATATAAATTTGTGCTAACGTGTTTTATACAAAGAAGTCTAGACGCTTTGTTTAGTATACCGATCGACTCAGAAACAATTTTTAAAGTGATCTTTTAATACCAATCCATCTGGGCGGTTGCCTATCCATGTAAATATTGTGCGCAAAGTACAAGCTGCAATTTTTAAATAACTTGATAAAATTTGGTATACAATTTTTAATTGTCATAAGAACGAAGCCTATGTCAATTGTGAGAATCGGTCTATAATATTTACAAAGTTCCCATGCAAATGTATTTCTTTATGTCCATAAACACTTTAACCATCTTCGCATTAAGATTAATTTTGGTCCAAAATATCTTACTGAATAAGTCGTTTGGCTTTCTTTACGCATTTTTAAAAACAAATTTCACATTTTACAAATCACATATTTCAAATATTATTTTTATATATGTATGTACATTAGTTGACCCGACAGACGTTGTCCTGTCAAAATTAGGAGAAATGTTTGCGTTCGATTTTTAAAATCCGTTAAAAAGATACGAACATTTGAAAGAAAAATTAGTCAAATCGATGAAGCCGTTTTCTGATTTTAGGTAAATCGAAAAAAGTGGGCGTTAAAGAGGGCGGGGCAAAATTTTCATTCCGTAAAAACCTAAGTTAGACTATGGTGATGATTTTAAAATCGTCCAAATCGGTCAAGCCGTTCTCAAGTTATGCGCTTAATAGAAAAAGTGGGCGATTAATACGAACATTTAAAAGAAAAATTAGTCAAATCGATGGAGCCGTTTTTTGATTTAAGGTAAATCGAAAAAAGTGGGCGGGGCAAAATTTAGTTTCCGTAAAAACCTAAGTTGGACCATGGCAATAATTTTTAAGAAAAAATCGTCCATATCGGTCAAGCCTTTCTCAAGTTATGCGCTTAATAGAAAAAGTGGGCGTAGAAGTAGGCGTCGTAAATTTTTCTTTCGATGAAAACTTAAAATTGGTTAATACGAACATTTGAAAGAAAAATTTGTCAAATCGATGTAGCCCATTTCTGATTTTAGTTTGTTCGAAAAAAGTGGGCGTAAAAATGTGCGGGTCAAAATTTTCTTTTCGTATAAATCTAAGTTGGACCATGACGAACATTTTAAAGAAAAAATCGTCCAAATTATATAGAAGTCTTTAACTTACAATTTACAATTTTTATTTCTTGTTCAAAAAATGCGATATGTTTGGTTTGTAAGTTTTTACTATCAAAATTATTACAATCAGCCGCTACATTATTTGTGGGTAAAATTTAATTTTAGTAAGAGAAAAGCAAATTTGTTTCAGGTTTTGGTGTATTTGAAAAACAGCGTTAAAAATCAAAAACATTTTCCATATACATACATACTACAATTTATTATTATTTGTATATTTAAGGATTATTGTTATAAATAAATATGAAAATTATAGTAGAACATTTTTTTCACTCACTGTACTTACACACATTCATTTATTTACATATAAATCTACTTCTGACTATTTAAATAAGTTGTATGCTTGTGTATGTGTCACTTGTGAAAAGGCATTTTCATACGTGCGAATGTAAAGGAATGGCGATCTTTTCACACTGATAAGCCAGCTGTTAGCACCGTTGATGATTGCCATTGAAATTGCACTTCCTGTGTAGAGAACAAATACTACATACACATACATGGACACGTATTCGCAGATTCATATGCATGAGCATAAGCTTTTGTGATATTGTTGTTTTACAATTCCTTAGTCCGTCCTAAGCAACCGCGTATTATTATTTTTTTTAATTTTTGGTTAGCTTAAGTTCCTACAATACGAACGTAATACGTTCTTTTATGACTACACGCTTATTTTGTGTGGCAATGTACTTGTACCTACATACATACAGGGATACTCGCAGCCATTCACATTTAAATTTAGTTTTTATATATACATTCAACTTCTGTTCAGTGTTCTATAGAGGCTATTATTTGAATTTTCAAAGGCGTTAACACTTAAACCCTTTTTAATTCTTTTGCCTTTCTACTACTTAAATTGTTTGCTTTGCCTACTGGTAACGGATATACCTCCATTTCAAGAAGTGCTTATTTGATTATTTGTGCTGCATACGCCACGCATTATTTTGCATACACAGACACCGTTATTGCAGACGTGATTTGTAGTAGTAACTGTTTCCGCAAAAACACGCATGAAAACCATTAAACAAATGGAAAGAGCATATTCCCTTAAGCATTCTTTTATAATCGTTTCCTATTTTAGTGCATTTTAAACATTAATAGATTTAACTGTATATTTAATAAAAATGATTTTGATTGATTTCAAAGTATTACCTTCATTTTTTTTTTGGGAATTTATCACGTCAATCTTATTAAAAAAAATTTATATTAATTAGAATACAAATATTTAGCACAGCTTTAGTTTTGTTTACCATTACCATTAACCAGAAGTAAACAAATTATGAAAAGAGTTTCATTCCTATCTTAGATGTCACAAAGTTTATATATTCTGGATGTCTATGAGAACAGGACTTGATTTAACGATGTTCGTCTGTCCGTGAAGTTGTTGAAATGGTGGATCCGAGACCACAAATAAGCTACAGACTTGAATATTATTTATTTATATCAAGAACAGTTCGAAGAGTTCGGCTATCTAAACTCAGCAAATCGACTTGTAATTGGTTGAGAAGTTCCTGTGGAAAAAATGTGCCTTATTATTGAATTTGAACAGTAACGGTATTAGCCCTGGAAGGTTACTCTTCATTTTAGTACATTAAGGTTACTCTTTAAAAATTTAATTCTATCGGAACGAATTTTAAAGTTAAAAAAAAAACAGAAATCTGTTTTAGTTAAGTGTTTTATTAAAAAATAAAATATACAAAATAAAAATTATTTTTCCCTAAAAAACTCGATACGAATTTGAATTCCTTTTTTTGTTTTTTAAATTAATTAACTTTTTAAAACAACATAACCTAAAAAGGTAAAAAAAATAATTTTTTTCTTTCCCAGCTTTTAAAGATAATCAGTCAAATAATACAAAAGAAAAATTATATTTAGTTATCAGCATGAGACACAAAGTTCAACAACAGATGCTTTTTTTTTGCATATATTACATGTATTTTTCCCATAAACAAGGTCTGCAAGGCAGGTGTCGCGAATCTGATTCTTAAATGGGGAGCTGCGAGAGAGTAATGAAGATTTTTCAGGTACAGTCGTCGGTTTTTGGGTTTCCGTTCTGTATGTAACATATTGTGAGTATAAATGACGTAGTTGTTGACAAAGGCAATATTTAAAAGTACAAAAAATAGACACAAAAACTTGCACTAAAGTTAATCTTCGTCGTTGTGACGAGTACACTCCTCTGAATTTCAACTTTATAAAAATGAACATCCAGCATACGTCTGCTCACTACAAGGTTTTGGCATAAGTTAACCTTGTTGACCAAAAGGGCGTTATTGAACACTCGTGCAGAGTTAAAATGGCGGAGTTCTAAACACATAATCTACTTTTTTCGAAACAAAAAATTGGTTGAAAACAAAGCTACGTGCACGTACCTCATGAGGTAGAAAGGCTGGCGCGATTGTTCATTGTGACGCATTAGGTGAAAGATTGAATATAAAAAAATGAGAGAATCAAAGAGTGAAGGGAGGAAGTAGTGGAAGATAAATATCGGACCTAAAAGAAAAACAAACCTGCTAAACAAATCTTGTATATATATATATATATATATATATATATATATATATACTAGGGCGGGTCGATTTAATAATCGCCCATGGCTCAGTGAAAATCGTATTCTAGGAATCAAAATAAGAAACTTTGCCGAAGGAACCATAAATCTAAAACGAATTATACTACCCCCAAACAGTTGACTTTTGTCCCGTAGGGTCAAGTTTTGAAAAATCCCACTTTGACCTATTTAGAGTGCCCTAATCGAGTCCAAATGTATGACCGACCCCCACTAACTTTGGAGGGCCGAACCACCCATGCCAGTGGCACACCCCCTGGAACTCCACTGGGGGGTTCCCCATACAAACATTTCAAAAAATCACCATTTTTGGCACTTTATTTTATTATTTTTTTATTTTTTTATTTATTTTTATTATTTTATTTATTTTTTCTCTTTAGAAATTTATTTAGTCAGAACATATGTAAATGAAAAATTAATTTAACTTAGTAATAGAAAAGAAAATAAAAAAAAATTACTGTTTGAAGTCTTTTTTGCTTTCAAGTCTGGGCAATTTCGCATGGCTCTCTAATGTCGTCGCCATAACCGCCTCTACATTTTCCGGTATAACTCGTTTGGAAACGCTAGCTAGCAATTGAACGTGTCGTTCTGTTGCAGGTCGTAAAATAGGTTGTGTGGGTTTTTTAAGCCACCACAAGACACAGCTGCATGTCGTAAACTTACTTAAGCAAAATCGGTTACAGGTAGAATTGAGCGTAACATTATCATAAAGGATTTTCCAGAAGTAATAAAAGGCGCACTTGCTTAACAGAATTTGTGGTCAGATTAACGTTTAATTTACATGTAAGTACTTTATGGGCAGTTTTGACAACAAAATCTGTTACAGGTAGAATTGAAATTACCATTTCATTCTTATTACCTCGTCTCGTAGACCATATATAACGCAACAGTTTTTGTGAATGCATTAAGTCGTTGTGAAGAACTCGAAGTGTGAAGTGCTAATTTGAGATAAAAAAATATTTAAAAAAATATCATTCCAAATCAAAAAGTTTACAATGAATCCACCATCCTCTACACAGCAAGATGAAGCAATAACAACATCAACAGCTATCGAAAACCCAATGAGTCATATACTCAGGCATGATGTTACTGTTTTTTGTGTGTCTACTGATTGGACTGATCTTAATTTACCAACCCATCTGGATATCTTGAAATTTTATTTTTACTTGAGCGAACAAAAAAAGTTGTCCTATAAACCATTCACTATTCAAGTACAAGATAAGTTGATTGGAATTTGGGAAAAACTTGGTATGGAAATAATGCTGAAAAAAAGTGTATGTAATAAATTGAATAAATTGCTTGACAAATATCAATAGAAGAAACAAACCCAAACAATTTACAGAGTATGTAAAATCTCTGGAAACAATTTTTTGTTCATTGGAACATGTAAATGTGATTTGAAGGCAGCTCCATGTGCATGCGGTTTGGTTCCCGAACGCCTCAAAGAGTTTATGCACGATCAACATAATCAGAGAAGACTAACAATGGATGGATTTGCGATTGAAATTGAAGAGCAAGGAGCAACGTCTATGTCATCAATGCCAACATACCAAGATCCCGATGATTCAACATACACACCGCCACCGGTTCAAGAAGATTTGGATATAAGCACAAGTTCACAATACACACAGAGATACGATTGTTTTAACTTTGCCTTGGTATGTGACAGATTTGGTGTGCCTGATAGAGTAGCATCAGCAATGGGAACCGCTCTTTTTCAAGATTTTAAAATGAAAGATACCCATGGCAAACCTCTCATCATCAAATCGAAAGTTCGCCGAGAAAAAAAGAAATGCAGACAGAAGTGCTTCGCAAACGGTTAGTTGATACCAATTTGTTAGCATTTTCATTCGATGGCAGAAAAGTTGATACTTTAACGAGAGATACAATTGATGAGAAATATCATACTAGGATGGTAAAAGAACCTCATCTTGTTATTTTGAGAGAACCGAATTCTGAATTGATTGGTTACGTAAGACTGGAACATGAAACCGCTGAATACAAAACAACCAAATTAAATGATTTTTTTCAATGAAAAAATATATCACTGGATGCATTAATTGGCATATGAACTGACGGTGAGCCAACAAACACTGGCCAAAACGGTGGAATTATACGACGATTCGAATTGCTGTTAAAAAGACCATTGCATTGGTTCGTTTGCCTTCTACACTTCAACGAACTTCCGTTTCGGCATTTGTTTGAAGCTTAGGATAATTCAACCAGCACTGGACCAAGATCGGCAACCGGAAAATTGAGCCGTCAAATCGAAACTTGTGAAACTCTTCAGGTAAGTTATTGCTATAATTGTCAACCGTTTTTAATTGTTTTATTTTTATATATTTTCAGGTGGTGTACGGCTTTCAGAAAATTGAGTTAAAAAATATGCCCCCTGCTCCAGAAAAAATTGACTTTTCCACCGATTCCAAGTACTTATAGGACATGGCCCATGCAATTTCTAGCGGCGTGGTTTCAGTGGATCTGGCTAACATCAAACCAGGGAAAATTGTACATTATCGGTGGCTCACCAAGGCCGCTAGACTATTACGATTATATGTGACGACGGAAATCCAGTTGCAAATTTAAGAATACTGGTTGAATTTATAATTACATGTTATGTGCCAATGTACTTCAATATCAAGTATTACAACTCTGTCGTGTACGGTAGTAGATTATTTTTCAAATTCATTAGTTGGTCAAGATTTCTAGAACCTCGTTTACGCAAAATTGTCAATAAAGTTATTACAGATAATTCATATTATGCGCATTCGGAAAATATCCTGTTATCAAAGTTGTTTGATGATAGCAAAGAAAAGCGCGACTGTGCCATCAAGATAATTCTACGCTATCGAACCGATGTTGACTATATAAATGACGTATTTGAACCACCATTCACGCGAAGCATTCCATGCGATACTTTGAAAGAATATTTAAATTAAGAGGATCCACCGTTTAATGATCCAAAAATTCGATCACACATACAAGGGACAGAACGACACGTTCAATTGCTAGCTAGCGTTTCCAAACGAGTTATACCGGAAAATGTAGAGGCTGTTATGGCGACGACATTAGAGAGCCGTGCGAAATTGCCCACACTTGAAAGCAAAAAAGACTTCAAACAGTAATTTTTTTTTTCTTTTCTTTTCTATTACCAAGTTAAATTAATTTTTTCATTTACATATGTTCTGACTAAATAAATTTCTAAAGAGAAAAAATAAATAAAATAATAAAAATAAATAAAAAATAGAATCATATAATATACCTCATTGCTTTCCAAAGGAAGGCTAAGGTAAAATGTAAAAAGAAAATACAATATAATAGTCGTGTAGTGTATAGTCATTTCTGAAAAATTTAAGGAATATAACTATTACAAAAAAGCTTTATAAAATACATAACTGAAATTTAGCTCATAGAATAAATTCGAAAAATGAAAAATGTTGAATATAAATAAAAAATAATAGGATAAAGTTCCAAAAATGGTAATTTTTTTAAATGTTTGTATGGGAAACCCCCCTTAACAGTTTGAAGGTAGTAGAATTCGTTTTAGAGGTATGGTTCCTTCGGCAAAGTTTCTTATTTTGATCCCTAGAATACGATTTTCACTGAGCCATGGGCGATTTTTTGCTTCCCCACAAATCGACCCGGCCTAAAATATACTTATATATATATCCCGTTCCCAGTCGCCTTTTATGCAGCCATGTTATTCTCACTACGAATCCCGTAGATTCTCGAGTCCACAGCCCGCGACATCTCCTTTTCGCCTACGACCCTACTACCTAGATATCTCAGCTTACTACTCTGCAGCCTGGGACAGTGACACAGAATGTGCTCATCTGTTTTCAACTCCTCAAGATCCTCACTCAACCTGCAAATATTCGAAAAGTCAGATCCCATTATCACCTCCATCCTGCCTTTCACAGTGGCCCATGATAATTATAGTGACCTCCGAGCCCACAGTAATGTTGCCGCTTATAAATTCCGCGGGCCTTAATATCCCCAGAACGTCCTAATGAAAAAACCCAACTTAGAAGTCAATCCGAAACATTTGCGTCCGACAGTTAAATATGGTGGTTGGCCTGTGATGGTCTGGGGTGTTTGCTCAGCCGCTGGTGTTGGTGAATTGCAGTTTATTGATGGTATTATAGACAAAATACAGTAAATTTAAATATATTAAAAAATAACCTCAAGCAAAGTGCAGGAAAACTTGGAATATAAGACGTTTTCATCTGTATCAGAAAAATGATCCAAGGAGTACTTCTCAATCCGACAGTTAAATATGGTGGTTGGCCTGTGATGGTATGGGGTGTTTGCACAGCCGCTGGTGTTGGTGAATTGCAGTTTATTGATGGTATTATAGACAAAATACAGTATATTTAAATATAAAAAAATAACCTCAAGCAAAGTGCAGGAAAACTTGGAATATAAGACGTTTTCATCTGCATCAGAAAAATGATCCAAGGAGTACCCAGCAAAAACTTGGTAATGACTTGCCATTTCTGAACAACTTACTTTTCAATGACTACTTCATACCATCTGCATTACATAGAAGTAGTTTGGTAATGGCTGACATATAATCTGATACCTAAGTACTTGTGTATGAGTTGATTAACGAAATTTAATATTCATTCGTAATAAAATGCATCTACGGTTGAAGTTTTTTCAAATCTAATACAAATTGATTTAAAATATTTGTTCTTACAATTTGTTTTTTTTTAGTATAAATAAAAAACAATTTGTAATAAATTTGAATATGAAAAATTATGCTGTACTGAAATTTTATAGTCATGACATGTTAGTTGTAATTTTGGTGACATCGGAGTAATAAGTTATTTAAGTCCCTTTTTGTAAGCGAATGTGGTAATGACTTATTTAACTCCCTATTTGTAAGCGAGGGTGGTAAGTAGTTGCCTCCAATAATTTAATCTCATATTTACGCTCTTAATTGAGTAAAAAACATCGTTTTTTTATACAAAAACTACACTGCCCCGGTAGACTAGCTGGTAGTGAGCTAGTCTATCAGCACCGAGGTTGCGCGATCGAATCCCGCCAGAGACAGAAAAAATATCTTATATATAAATACGGAAGCAATTTTTTTATCGTTGATTTTTAAGTATCTTAACGTCCACCGATTTTAATGAAACATATATCGTTTTAAAGGTATTTTTGTGTTGAAATGCACAATATACATTTTTTTTCTCAATTTTGAGGATTAAATGGTTTTAAAAGCGTTTTAAATTTGTTTGCAAACACACGCACATACATGTATAAAAAGAAGTTGTGTGTTTTTTTTATTCTCCCAAAATGTGTTTTTTTCTTGCATTATACTGGCAAACACACATGTGCACACATGTATAAAAGACGGTGTGCTCTATCCCAGCGGGAAAACTCAGAAGACCTTCTTACTTCAGGCCTTTTGAAAGGCCTGCCTAAAAAATTTTTTGATATATTTACTATTCTTACGTAACTGCAAAAGAATGCCTTATAGAAGGCCTCCACACACGCTTCTATGGGAAGCGAGAAAAGAAGGACTAACATTTTTTGTTTTGTTTTTTTGCACAAGCAAAAGCAAAAGAATTCAGATCCCTTTACAAAAACAAAGTAACATATGTTGTAAATCATTTGGGCACTGCTACACGTTCAATAAATATCGTGATATTTGGATCACGATCCATTTTAAAATATTGATGGATCACGAGCGTATGCTACATGTTCAATATTTATCGCGTCAGTATTTATGTTATTTTTATGTATTTTGTTTATTTTAATAATTTTTGCAGTGCAGTCGCTCTTTTTATTTTGTCGGAATAAGCTTTAGCCGACGAGTCCCACAATTCCGGCAATGCCTCCAAACTAAAAATGAAATCATGAACTTAAGCCTAATTAAAAATATTAAAAATTTGGATTAAAAACCATTAATAGTTCAACAAAATAACCACAATACTAATTATTGTTAAAGCTAAGGCACGAGCTCTATGTGTAAATTTGTCCTTCAAGTTGTGCTGAAAAAGGTCAACAGAAAAGAGAAAGACAAAGTGAAAAAACAAAAAATGTACTTGGACTTCAAGAAAAATTCTTGACGAAAGTACGAAAAAACAGAAGTAAAGGAAAAAACATGTAAAATCAATTAAAATGGATAATCATTCAGGAAAGCAAATTTCGATCTACCAAATGTTAAAATACAATTTGTTTAAGGATTGATGTTTGACTAGTGACGTCAGCAGTCGTCGATGGCTGCGAGTGTAAGACGGCAAATCCATCTGAGGAGATCGAGTGGTTGCGATCGAAACATGTCATGGTAACCTGCCGGCCAGGGTTCGAGCCCGAGCCACGTCAAGAATGAAAGATTATCAATAACAATTTTAATTAATTTTCATGTTGTAAAATTCCTTTCTTCATAAAAAATAATTTAATAAAAATTAAATTTCATGAACTTAAGCCTAATTAAAAATATTAAAAATTTGGATTAAAAAATGAAATCTTTTAAAATAATTCCGATTCCACCGGCAGAACCCACTCGATTTCACTGTCTTCTGCCATTACCCTTTATTTCAATAAACTTTTCACAAATTTTGTCAATTGTTTTACTTTTTATTTGTTTAATTTTTTCCACTGCGTATTTTATTTCCTTTATTTTGACACATTTTACTGACGTATCATGTCAATTATTTTACTTTTTATTTGTTTAATTTTTTCCACTGCGTATTTTATTTCTTTTATTTTGACACTTTTTACTGACGTATTAATTTTTATAATTATTATTTTATATCATGAAAATGCTACACGTTCAATATTTATCACGCGATCCACGATCCGCGATCTGGATTTCTGGATTTCATATTTTAGGCCATTCTGCGATATGGATCGCGATCCATCAATATTGCATGCTACACTTTCAATAAATATCGTGATACTAGAAATATCACGATATTTATTGAACGTGTAGCAGTGCCCTTTTAGTTGAAGTTGAAAAGAGAAACACTCAGTTTAGATGAGGGCTTTTACGACGTCGCTTTGTCGACGTCTCTTTTGGTTTGTTGGTGAGCGGTGTAGAAAAGAAAGAGGGGTTAACAAAATGTCTCGTTTTGTATTTTGCATGTCGTTTTTTACATTTCTCTTTTAACTTTTTCTGTTTACGTTTTATTCTTTTTCTTACTTTGAAGTGTGTGGTTGAAAATACAGTGAGACCTCGATTATCGATAATAGACGGGATCGGCAGAATTCTTGATTATTTATTTATTTTTTGGTGTGTTTCTTATTTTATGTAAATATATAACGTTTTATTATGTAAACATGATGAAAAAAGTAAATTTGGCAGAACATGCTTCCACACCGTTAAGATATTCTCTTTCTTCGTTTATTTAAATTTCTTTTGATTGTTCAAAATTTAACGAAAAAAAGATAATTTGTTTATAATTTCGGATAATAGAGGCAATTTAAATCAGTGCAAAAAAATGTTTCTTTTCCATTTTATTGAAGCTGCCGGTTAATCGAATGACGGGTAATCAAGGCCATACTGTAAATAAAAAAAAGACATGCAACCAAAAATCATCGTATGAACGCAAAGAGATTTTGGAAGTTGCTTTAAAAGGGAATCAAGATAAAACGACGTCGTAAAAGCCCTCATGTGAATTGAGTGAAAGAGTAAAATTTTTTGGTTTTGTTTTTTTTCGCCAAAGCGAAAGAATTCAGATCCCGTTATAAAAACAAAGTAACAAACTAGGTGCATATTAAAATACAAAATAAAAACAATAATGCAAATCATTTAAGTTGAGTTTTGTTCATTAAGGAAGATAGGTACTTGTGCTTAAAAGTTTTATTTTATTATAAACTTTTATTTGCAATCTATTTTACAATATTTAGCAAATTTGATTATTTCAATAAAAAAATAGGTATCACATGTTTTATTAAACTACAATAAGTTTAATAAAATACATAAACATACGTTTGTAAAGTAGGTATACATATATAAAAAGTTAAATAACAAGATAACGTTTTTGCTAAGGCCTTTTGGCAGTCATTCTCTGGAAAGCCTTCTAAGAGCCATTTATTTGAAGGCCTTTAAGAAGCTCTGGGGAAGAAAGGAAAGCGGAAGGCCTTCTCCGCAATGACAACGCGTGTAAAAAAGATATGAGTACGGAATGGAGCGAGAAGGCCTTGTTTATCCAAAAGAAGGGGTACAGAGGCCTTCTGGAAGGCCTCACAAACACACATGTACACAAATGTATAAACGACGGTTACGCTCTATGTTGATCTCCCAAAATGTTTTTGTTTTCATTTTGCACTTGCAAACACACATATATAAACGTATTAGGACAGGGTTACCTTAGACATTTTAAAAAATGAAGTCGCGCAAAAACGTCGTTTAGACAAATAAAAGTCGGAAACTTTTTTAATGACTTTTAACGAAGATCTGTGTTTCTATTTTTTACTTTGATAACATTTCATGAAAATCTTAAAAATAAATTACGGGGATATGCACAATATATTTTTTTTCTAAATTTTTGGAATAAAAGTGTTTAAAAAGCATTTTAATTTATCCTATAGACACACGTACAAAGATAGGTGAATAGTGAATTTAGCCGTTCTCTTAAAATGTGTACGATTTCATTGTACAACGCACAGGTTCTCTCAAAAGTAAATGTGAAGTGGTCGAATTTCGGCCACCGGGCGATCCTAGTAAAAAATAAAACAAAGTAAAATAAAATAAGAAAAAATAGAAAAAAAACATAAAGTAAAGTAAAATAAATTAAGAAAAAATAGAAAAAAAATAATTTAAAAAAAATAATAAAAAAAAAAATATTTTAAAGTCATGACATGTTAGTTGTAATTTTGGTGACATCGGAGTAATAACTTATTTAAGTCCCTATTTGTAAGCGAATGTGGTAATGACTTATTTAACTCCCTATTTGTAAGCGAGGGTGGTAAGTACTTGCCTCCAATGACATCACCGTGTTAAAATAATGAGTTAAAATGCCAATGTATAAGTAGTGAAGAGTTTTAACTCATTACTTTGCAATGTAAAGCTGGAGGTCCACACCACGCGTTACTCGCTTTTTCGCAGCATACGCAGCTGTCAAAAAAGTAGAATCTGTGTAGTTATACGTAGTAAGTTACATGCACAAAAGCGTAGATGCCTTGAGGCGAAAAGTAGGTTTACTTTCTACTTTTGAAAGCGTCACAAGCAGCGTTCGAACAAATCAGCTGATTTTTACTTGTGCTGCTGCTGCATAAAAAGCATTGCATGTAACTTGAAACGTAGATTGCAAGTAAGGTTATAAAAGCATGCGCTGCGTTGAGGCGGAAACGAGTGGTATGGACCTCCAGCTTAAGTTTTTGCTGGGTACTTCTCAATCCCCAGACTTAAGTCCAATAAAAATCTCGTTTAAAAAACTAGAAACTTAAAACATCAGATTTTAGACCAAAATGAGCTTTAAGAAGCTCTTTTGGAAGAATGGAGGAAAATAAGGCTGTAATACACCAAAAAGCTTGGAGAATCTTTTCCAAAGCGCCTAAAATCTGTTATTGAACAGAAACGTTATCCCATAAAATATGCTAATATTGTTTTACTCACTGTTATTTCAAGCGAACTGTTTTCATTGGGACATAAATTTCGTTATAGTTTGCCAAATATAAATTTTTTTACAAAATATTATGCATTTAATAACTTTTTTATGTATCTTTTATGTTAATTAAATGAAATTCAGGCTTTTTTTCATTAATGTTTAGTTTTTTTAGATTTGTTTAAATTTTAAAGCTATTATTCATGGGTTGACATAGTCCTAGGTAAAAACAATGGCTTAATTAGTTTGCTTGTAAAAGGTAAGTCTAGTAGTGTATATGAACCAAATCGTTACTTGACTTTAATACAAATGTCCTCACAAAACTAGAGTCTTGGCACAATAATGCTATATATAATACATCGCGACCTTAGGATAACAAGGCTCTGTTTGCACCTGTTGCGACATTAAAAGATTATTTATATCAACCAATTAATTTCCTACAAAAGCGTCCTCCAGGTATAATCTGAAAAGGGTGCCCCGGTGGCTTAGTTTTTAGCGTCTGATATCTGCCAGAGAGTCTGTTTTACTAAAACTGTTTTATCTATTTTACTACAGCTGGAAGAAAGTCTACGTTAATATTGTTCGGTTATTTAGGTAAAAACCTAATTTAAAGTGCTTTGCCGAATCTTTGACATCCTCCACTAAGACTAAGAATATTTCAGAAGCTATAAGCTATGAACCAATCTTAAAAAACAACTCACCTTAATGTGACTTTCATAAAATTAAAAAAAAAAAACAATATGAATTTGTGAATTGCTAAAATATTTTGTTATCAATTTTTAACAACGTTTAACGTTTTTGTGATATGGGCAAATCCTGCGTGACGAACGCTACATTCGCACGCGTTTTTTGATTGAAATATAAACATTTTTTGGTCTTTCAAAAAAGAAAGCTTCAACTAATATATGGTATTTAGTGACATTAGTATGTACTTACGAATGGCATATATCATAATTTCTTAGCAAGTATTTGTTGCGAAATAATTCATCACAAAGTTTTGTGACGTACGCTACAAAAAGTGGAAGTAGCTTCAAAGGTTGAAGTGCGTTTTCCTTATTTTTAGCGAATTCAGCATGATAAGGTATACAAAATCTTATTCCTAAAAGAAAGATGACTATAAGAGAATTCTAAACGCACTTATTCGAGCCAAAAAATTTTGTGATTTTTTGACAAAAGCCATGAACCCTTTGTGACGCACGCTTCATAACGCACGCTATAGTTTTACCAGTAGTATTTTATTATTTTATTTTATTTATTTTAACAAAACAAATTATATTTTTATGAATTGCATTTCTTTAACTAATTTCTTAACTAATGAATATCAACTTTTTTTTAAACGAAATTTATATTTTGATAAGTGCTATTTTAAGCACAAAAATCACCTAAAATAATGCTAAGTTCAAGTATATCATTAAGAAATCAGCAGTGGGGTAGGATTTGGTAAAAATTATGGCATTAATTATCATTGAAATACATATTTTTTAATATAAAAATGAAATTATACATCTAGTCTTATATTCCATTAAAAAAAAATCATTTGAAAAATTTTTGGTTGGTGGACTATTTCTGGGATTTGCCCATATGTAAAGTAAAGTCTTTCAATTAACTTAATCAATTAAATTTTCCTGGTGTTTAATTTTTGATGTAAATAAATTGTGAGATTTATTACGTTTTATAAACCTAAAAAGGAAAGTGTTGTTTATTTCTAAAAGTGCTTTCTTTTGGTTTTAAATAATATTGTATTTTTCATTTCATTTCCCTTCCTGCCATGGAATAGCACCAAGTTGTCTCGATACTTGGCGCTTTATCCTTCACATACACCCTTAAATACAATCGAAACCTCGAGAAACGTACTGGACGTTTCATTTCGTCCATCAATGAACGTAATTGTCGTTTTTACTTATAAATTTTTTTAATATTACTTAATAAGTGTGTTTTTTACTGTTCACTTTTTTTATCGCTGTATTTAACCTCTTCGAACAATACAACATTTAGGCACGCGTCTAAAAGCGGGATATTATTATCAAGAACATTTACAAAACTATAGCGAGAATAAGTCATTTGCAATCATATTTGTTATCTAAACTAAGTGTTTAGCAAGTATTTTTTTTTTTTTTTTTTGAAAAGCGTTTTCTCATGTAAAACATTTTTGAAACACAATTTAAAAACTATTGACATTTTGTACCCAAATAACCTTATAAGAAGTTGTTGGAAATCCCTTATGATAAACTTATTCTTCAGCTCAGTTACATTTTGCGTATCGAATGATCTGTTGGTAAGCTTTTAGCATATTCGAAGAGGTTTTAAACAAACAAGATGTATGTTGTTTTTGTAGAGTTAAGTAGACATTGTCTGGACCGATTTTGTAAAGTCGTTTATTTTAATATATACGAGTTGTTCGTGCCAAGTTTTGTCATTTTTTGGCGATATATTTTGGTTAAATAGTATAAAGAATACTGTATCGATTTTTATTTGGCAAAAAAGAGTTGTCCACTCAAATAATTTTCAAAATCACAAGACTAAATTGGACACTCAGACAATGAAAAATTATATCTCACAAACACTGTTGACAATTAAGAGGTTTTCCCGCTAGAGTTTTTAAAATGTCAATCGCGGGAAAAAATACGTTTTAGCGGTAAGCGGGAAATCTAGCGATTTTCAAACATCTCTTAGCGGCTCATTTTCGCTACAAAAACTCTCTCAAATTTTAAATTTACACATTTTATACTTTTTATTATTAAGTTTTTGGCTAAAAAGTACTTTTTTATATTCACGGTTTTGCTTACTTTCCCAATAAAAAATTTTATCATATTGCGAGGCAGTAATGGTACATTTAAAAAAATAAGCGCAGAATTATGCGCTACGCAATAAGACATACAGAAATGCAGTAAAGTAAGTGAAAAAACTCTCAACAACTTTTATTAAAAAAAAATAAAATTTCAAGTGCTACGGCATTCCCTTACTAAGAAGCAGGTTTGTAAGGGGGAATACTAAAAAATAACTGTATCAAAACATTCAGTGTGTAAAGCTGATCGTTACATCCAACATTTTTTATATGCGCTGAATAATGCGCTTCATGTGTCAAAAATGTATTGCTTCAAAGTGGGAACTCGCCATATAAAATTCATGTCTTCCGTATGCGCAATGGTAAGCGCAACTCTTATGTTTCTCCCTTACAAACCTGCTTCGTTGGAAGCTCCATTTTTTACTGGGTTGGTAGTTTTTTTAAACTAAAGATTGCATGTGACATTTTTTTCGATTTTGACAGTTGTGACAATTCACAACTTTAAGCTTGCTATAAATTTTTAAATCAAAAGGTAAGGAATTGATCTAAATTGTACCGATTGATCCCAAGCTAAAAAATTCACTAACTTTCATATAACCTATTTTATCTAATTGCCTTAAACGTCAAGAAATTGGCAAAATTAACGTAAATGCTATAGACTTTTTTTGCATTTTTATAAAGGAATTGTTATACCCTCCACCACAACTAGTTGTGATAAGGTTATACTAAGCTTGTCACTCCGGGTGAAACTGTTTGAATATTTATCTATGGTTGGGCATGGTTACGGCAAGAACACTATGTTTAATGTAACAATATATGGTTGTCGTACACAAATAATTGTTATTGTTATTTAATATCAACAATATTATAGATACTGTAACCATATCAATGTTTATCGCAATTATAATTTGAGTATTGTTGACCGAAAAATAATTATTTTTCTAACGACTTAATTATGATAACTTTCAAAACATATTATATTTCTCACAACTATATCATGATATTTAATAGCCATAACATGACAACTTTCTATACATTTACCATATTATGTTAAAGGTGCAATCAAACCATTTTTGCTCTAATAATATTATGTTAGCGCCATTTGTAAAATAATTTTGAATCAGTTGTGTCGTTTATTTAATATGTGAACGGTTAAACAATTTAAAGATAAATTCCCATAAAAAATAAGTTTAAAGAAATTAAAAAAATTTAAATATTAGCGGAAATTTAAATATTATTGTAAAATCCAACAACAAAACACACAGAGAATTCGTTATATTTTATAAAACTGCTACGATATTTCTGTGGTTTTCATGGGCAACCGCGTATGTTTTAAAACAAATTTTTCAGGAGTGCCGAAAAACCATTCTAGATCAAGCTATGCGTTAAACTATACGTTAAAAAATCGGAATTGATCCATATTTTTTCAAACATTTTTAGAAACATGTAAAGAGTGTTTAAAATTATGCAACCACAGATTTTGCATCTGTTCTTTTGCAAGCCTTATATTAATTTACATAAAGAAATATTAAAAAAATAAAAAATCGATCAAAAAAATGTTTATTTATTTTATATTTTTTTGACAGTTTGATTGCTTCTTAATTTATTATGATTTACCTGATGATAATATGATTACTTCTTAGCTTATTATGATCAACATGACAATAATATGATTAATTTCTTAGCTTATTATGATTACCATGATAATAACATGATTGCTTCTTAACTTATTATGATTAACATGACAATAATTTGATTACTTCTTAACTTAGTATGATTAACAGAATAATAATATGATTAAGGGAAAAATATTATGATGTCATATTACAAGTATATTTAGTCATAATATGATTCAATAATAATCTTAATATGGTGACTACAATCATGAATCTTATCATAATATGTTGCTCTTAGAATATGTTTACCACAACCAAGTTTTTTCTTTGCGTGTAGACAAAAATTATTGAAAAAAAATTCTGAAAGAACTGAACACGTGTACATTAGGGGTATAACCAATTTTTTGGCATAGTACCATGAGGTCAACCATGTCCTTGTAACTACGAAAATCATAATCTTTTGTAATTTTTCTCAAAAAAGTTCACGCACCAATTGGTTTTTCTAAACCAATGCAATATTTAATACTCATAATTTTATACGGTGTTTTTTATTCTTTTTTTAATATTTTTTTGTTAAAAAAGGTTAAAGATACGTTTTAGTTTGCGGAAAAATCTCTTACCATCCCTAAATATTAATGAAATTTCATACTTGAGCTATTTTTTGTTTTAAATAAACATATTATTAATTTTTCTTAACCAAAATGAAAATAAAAAATTTTCAAACCTTCATCGCGGTTGGTGCGTGAACTTTTTTGACCTTAGCGAAAAAATAAATATACGTTCCCTTATAGTTGTTTATTCTCTATCGGACTGTGCTATGCCAATTTTGATATTTTAAAAAATTTCAAAAGATTTTGTTATTCGTGCTTAATTCCCAGTTTTTATTCTTGACAAAAACACTTGAAATTTATTGTTGATGGGATAAGCTATTCCTATGCATTTCACTGGTTCCTATGCATTTCACTGGTTGCTTAGGTGGGGAATGTAAGATGAGATAAACCCACTGTTGTTTATTGTTGATGTGTTTTGTTTAAGCTTTGATATTGTTACAGGTAGAACTGTTGCTATAATTCTTATACGTTTAACAGTTTTATTTGGTTTAATATCTTTAGTTTTTCTAAAATCTTTATGGATGAAGTTTCCTGATGATCTGGCCTAAGCAACCAGTGAAATGCATAGGAATAGCTTATCCCATCAACAATAAATTTCAAGTGTTTTTGTCAAGAATAAAAACTGGGAATTAAGCACGAATAACAAAATCTTTTGAAATTAAAATTTTGTATTCCCAAAAATTGAAATTACTTTTTTTAAAAAATTGTTAAAAAGTTAAATCCCTAGTGTACATACTTTGTGTTTGTAAAAATAAACACTACCAGGAAGCGTTGTGATCAGGCCTACCATATTTACCAATAAATCTGCATTTTGACGATTTTTTTCCACTAAATTATCAAGGTGCCTATTTTTTGATAAACACTTACAACACTGTAATTTTTGGTTTGTTTTATATAAATTATTAATTTTGGGTAACTTGTTACACACCCTTAAATAAAATCTATTCATAAAGAGGGTGTCTGGTGGCAAAATTATATTTTTAATGCGATTATTTCAAAAAGTAATAAACGGTGCGGAGGGAGGTTGGCGCCGTTGGAATTATCGATTGGGCGGATTTGTCAGTCACAGTAGTCGAGTGAGTATCGCGCGTTCGCTGAGGAGACATTTTTTAAGAGTAAAGGCTCAGTAAGGCGAACGTTGCTGTACCCGTAATGTAACGCACCGTACTGTAAGCACGTTGGTGCACTTATAGAACGTTTAAAAACGTGTCATATGTTTTCCCATACATAAACAAAAAGCAATAGTATACATAAAACAAAACAAACAGTGATGAGAATCAAAAATGTTCAAATGGTGACCGTTGTGCAGAAAAGGTACCACGTGATTTAAATGGTATTAAAACAGTATTTTGTGTATGTAAAAAATGTTAATAATTTAATATTTATATTATAGATTTACAATAAATAAATTTGTATTTTAGCATATATACATTTTTAGCATACATATATTGTAAATGTGCATACACCAAACAAGGTTTTGATACCATTTAAAGTCTTTTATATGTTTCCCTTTTTCATTGCATGTGTATATGAATTTGTTTATTTTAAACATATAAACATATGTATATTTGGAAATATGTTGTATTGTAAGTTGTTTTGTCGCAATTCCATAGATATACTAAAAAAAGTACCAAATAAAAGAGCAAAATTACCCGCATTCAATGTAACATACAAGCCGCCCATCACTATCTTACAAATGTCACGTAACAACGGCATGAAATTCTATTTTATACAGATTGGTACGTTGCAACTACGGTACATTGCATTTCGGTAAGCTTTTGTATTGGTTTTCATATAACAAAAAGCGAACAGCTGACTGATACAGTACAGATACGGTACAGCAAACGTTCGCCTAACTAAGCCTTAATGATTCTTACGTAATTGCTCGTCGACAATTTTGTTCAAAGTTCATTTTCACTTAAATAGCCACGTCAACAAACAAAACTACCGTTACTGGTCTCCAAGAACCTCCAACCCTCGATTGTAACATCAAATACCTTTACATTGCCCCAGGGTAAATGTTTGGTGTGCCTTATCCACGCATGAGAAAATTGGGTCATTATTTTAATTCTCGAAAAACAAGGCTCTGTTTTGAACAGTGTGTTCAAGTCGACAAAAGACATGTGGATGACATACTCTTTAAAAATTTAAATCCGCATTTCCATTATACCGTTCAATGCTTTTAATAAAACTTTGTGTCAATTATTACATTTTTTATTTAAGTTTGAAAATATAAATCTGCTATCAGATACCCCGTATTTTTTTAATTAAATAAAATTTATTTATAAAACATTTATTTTTATTTATTTTTTTTAAAGCATTATGTAATGGATAATGGTTTTGCTTTGTTGCTTTTGTCATTAAAAATATGTTTTATTGTGTTTAAAACAGTAATTTTAATATGCCGTTTTTTTATAATTTGATTTCCGATTTGTTTTTGAAAATATGCCGATTTTTTACTAAAACCATCTGGCACCCCCGGTTGAGATCTTATACAACTTTTTATAAACTCTCTTATTTTCATCAACTCGCCAAAAATATTTTAACATACAACAGATTACCACAGATATTGTAGAAATACTTATGGTGACAACAGATATTTGTAAGCAAAAAAAAAAAAATGTTATGACATACTCAATCCAAAACCATAAGCATCTGTTTTTGTTTTTAAGATATGGTGAGTGGGCAAAAGCAAAACCATACAATATCAGTTACAGATAAATATCTGGTGTATCTGTTTCAACAATACTTACTGATGCACTCGTGCAGGTCTTTAGCACATATTGATATAAGATTTTGCACAAATTCGTTCTATATGACTTAAAATTTTACTGTTAAATTTCATGATGATCAGTCCATAATTAACGATAGGCCCAATATAAAGCCCACTCTCAAAAAACCTTAAGTACGCCTAAAGCCGTAACCAATAAGCTATTGTAACAAATTTAGTCTGTCACAGCTTCATATGACTTATAATCATACTGTCAAATTTCGTGCCGATCGGTTCTAATTCAATAAAATATCTTGAGCCAAAGTTTTATAAGACTTCAATTACTTTTCAAATGTCGTAAAGTTCAGCCTATAATTTACCATAGGTCCCATATAAAGACCACTCTGGAATTTTGTATTTTTTTTTATTTTTTTATGTTTAGGTTTTAGCGGTATTTTTAAGCAAATTCCCGCTTTTTTTGAAGTCCGTTTTGGCGGGAAATTTTCAAAACAAGTTGGCAACAGTGCTGACAAATATCCACCACGAGCACGCTGACAGATGAGGATTCTCTCATCAAAGGCTGCAATCGATTCGATTGGCTCCGAATAAACTCTTTCCCTAACATAGCGCCGCAAAAAATAATCCAGCAGTGTTAAATCACACGATCTGGCTGGCCACTAAGCAGCTGATGTTCGTTAAATTATGCGATCGGGAAATTTTGGTGTGCAATAAATTGATCATTTCATTGGCTGTGTGGCATGTAGCACCGTCCCACAGTACTTTGTTCCATATACAAAAATAAGGTGAAACAATGTTGTTCCAATGTTTAAAAAAATTACTGTACTGATTCGTATCTAAATAAATAACATGTAGTAAGAACCTTTTTTTAGGATAAATATGTTTCGCCGCTTAACTTATCCTAATTTTTAATAAAATGTTACAAGAAAAATTAAACTTAATTCATGTACTAGGAAAAAAATTTTTATTTAGTATTTGGTAACAAAGACATTCTTCTTTGATATGAGCCCACACTTTATTTAAAGTATGTATTAGTAATGCTCAGGATGAATCTTAAAAAGTGTTGTCGTAACTAAAAAAAAAAATTAAAAAAAATTGTTGATGGAAAAATAAAAAACTGAGTGAATACTTTTTCTCTGCCGTTTAATAAACCAGGGGACAAATCGCGACATTCGATATCGATCGAAATTGCAATACAATTTACATGGGAATTTCGATCGATATCGAATGTCGCGATTTGCCCCCAGGCTTCCGCCACTAAGAATCGAAAGAGAAACTAACAACATTTTAGTTCTAGAGGCCCAAAACTCATTTATTATTTTTTATAATTTAGTACTTTAGATTAAAAGCTATAAATATTTTCTATACGATAAAATCATCCTATTTCCTTTGTACTGTATTTAAAAATTAACGTTCTAAAGAAATTAACTTCAAGCAAATCTCTAACGTTATTGGACATTATTATATAGACATTATTATTGAGTGCACCGTTTTTTCAGTTTTTTTAAAGAATATATGCTCCGTTGCCCTTACTATTGATGTAAAGAAAAAAATTTACAACATTTTGAGTTTAAGTGTAATTTTTTGTTCTTTTTCCGGAACACCAAATTGTATTTGTTTTTAATATTTTTGTATGAAATATTTTAATTTTGAAATATCTAATTGTTTGGTAATTTTCAACAATTGAACATAAAAAGTGCTGCCAAATTCATTGTTTTTTTTTTTTTTTTTTTGAAAAAGGATATATGGGTGCACATGAATCCTCTGACGGAATTTTTTCAAAACTTGAGATTTTATTTATTATTATCATATATACCTCCATGCAAAATATTATTTGTCTGGGTCACCTCCTTCTATTTTTGCACAATTTTGTGCTACATCAAAGTATTCTGAGTCCTGTTGAAACCACATGTCAATGATATCAACGACATCAATAATAGGCTCAAATAGAGTTGTTAACATCTCGCGATAGCGTGATCCATTGACCGTTAACGCATTTTCAGCCTCATCTTTGAAAAAACTGCCCAATCCAAACGCCTCCAGACCACATAGCGCACCATACAGTGACACGTTGAGCATGCAAAGGCTTCCCAATAATCCATCTAGGACTTTCAGACTTAAATTTAACGACCAAATTCTTAATAGCGGTCTTAAAGAGACGATTATGTTGTCCGAAAATATCACGAATTTTACGAAATATTACTTTAACAGAACCCCCATTTTTATAGTGGATTTTAATTATTTTAATGCGATATTTGAGTTAAATTGAATTCATTGAAACAATTGCCAATGCATCTACTACGAATATGTACGTCAACAAACTAAATGTCAAAATTATCATGTCGCTGGTGTTGCCACAATTAAAAACAAAGTTCATGTTGAAACCCCCGATGGTAAAAGACATTTCAAATAAAGGCGCTTATTATCTCATGCACCTCATATTTTTTTTAAATGCCTATAAATACACACTTGTGCTATTTTCATGCAGGAAAAAAATGATGTAAACAGTCTCGGCGGATATTTTTATTTTATTATATTTTTTGTTTTCTCTACTTTAACGTTTTACAATTTTACTGCTGTATTTTGTGTTGTGTCAGATATTGACACATTAGTGTCAATTGTTTGTTCATAAATGCAAATATGACAAATGCTTCTGTATGCACAGGGAAACATTCTAATAACTACAATTGCACATTCAATATATCTTTGTATTTAATAAATACGGGCTGGTATATTGTTCATTTATTATTGAAAATATGCGCATAAAAGATGCTTTGAAAAATTCAATATATGTAGGTATACCCTAAAAATTTAAACAATTTAACCCCTGTAAGCATAGAAAAAACATTTTGCAATATGGTCGCCTCTAACAAAAGTTTTTAAGAATATGTACTAGAATTTTTTTAAACATACTGTTGTCACTGGCAACCAGATAATGCTTAAATTTGTCGTCTACCAAGAAGCCACAACTATATTTTGGTTGCCTCTAAGCATCTTATGGTTATGGTAGACTTATATATTTTTTAAGTACCTGAAACGTAGCACTGCTTTCAGATAATGCGTACGTCGCACAGTGGCTGAAAATCGTTTTTCATCGGCCAAAAATCTGTAACTTTTGAACCGATAGAGATAATTTTGCAATTTTTTGCAGGAGAGAAGACTTCTTGAACTTTTTTACAGTTTAAATTTTGTTAAAATCCGTTCAGTAGTTGTTGAGAAATTTAAGGTCAAAGTTGAACTTTTGATGTTTTTTAGCATTTAGTATGAAAATGCTAATGATTGAGATTGAGAACTATGGTATTTTTTTATTAAAAAAGTGGGATTTTTTTCAGCCCACTGTTTTAAGAACTTTTTAATCTACATAACTGCCGAATTTCGTTAGCATGTCAGATTTATAGAATGTCAAACCTTAAAAATATTATTTTTTACTCATATTGAAACCCTTTTATTCATGTACACTATATTTTAATAATTTTAATGTTTGACATTCTATAAATCTAACATGAATAAAGGTATCGTAATGAATTTTGGCAGTTATATAGATTAAAAAGGTCTTAAAACAGTGGACTGAAAAACATCCCCATTTTTGATAAACAAATACCCAAATTCCCAATCCCGGAAAACGGCTTTAAATTTTTTTTTGTTCAATAAAGGCAATATAATTCACCATTCGATATTGCTCAGAATTTTCTAGAAAATAATGGACATATTAGAAAACATTACTGTTCTAAATGTATAAAAATTGGTGTGCTGAATTATTAGAATTATTTACTCAAATAATTTTTTTTTTTTGTTTGAAAAATTTGATTTGGAATAGGGCATATGGGAGTAAAAATGTAAAACTGACTATAAATTGCTTCTACAAGCATACACTTAATGTTTTCTTTTGAAAAATATAAACATTTTTTTATATTTCTGGAGAAATTCGTATTCATATTACCTTTATATGCATATACATTCGCCTTGTATATGCCACTATACCTTTAAAAAAAATGTATAGGCATGTAATAATACCTATGATCATTTTGTGAATAGGTTTCTACATTATCAACTCTACAACAGGTTCAACTGGAACCAGTTCCACTAGAAAACTTTTTAGATTAAAAAATAAATAAGTGTAAATTTAAAATTTTTTTTTTCTTTTTTTTTTAAATAACAATAAGGACAAAAACATATTTTTTGCTTAAATAACAATAAAATTTATTATATCTACTATTGATTCGGTTGGAAAATTGCCTCCAAATATTCCATATTTGGTTTTGTATTATATTTGTCCTGTAGCAGCCCTTTTGCTTCTTCATCTAAGTCCCGATGTTCTACTTTCCATTGACTTCGAATGCTAGAGATGAGCGGATCTGACGTTGCCAACAATATATTAAACAGATCTTCGTTCGTAAAATCTCGTGACATTTTTCTTTTATTGTGCTCCCTATAAAATCTGTAATCTTTATTCCTTTTTTCCTGGGCTTTTTCTAACAGATCTCCTAGTGGTACTAAATGATGCCTAATGACATCCTCTGCATGATAAAGGATTTTATGAACCGTTGCAGACATATTTCTACATGGATATTTGATAGTATATATTCGAGCTGTTTCTTTGGCATAATCCCAAAATTTTCTATAATCAATTTGTTCATTGCATGCAAGTACATCAATGATTGTTTTAAATCTTGATATAAGACTTATATCAACACCTGTTATTTCAGATGCTGTTTTGGGATCAGAAAAGAACCTTCTTGCTGTATTCCCATCATTCGTTTTGCCTGATCCTTGTTTTGGTTGGTCTATAATCAAGCCACATTTGCGAAATTCATCCTGAACATGCTTCTTTTTTATGCTTCTTAAATCCTTGTTGGTGTTATTGTTTCTTATTGATCCTGTAGGTACAAAACCCAAATCATAACTAATTTTTAGTATGTGCTCCATAATTCGTATTCTTGTATGTAGCTGCGATAATCTAAATTCATATGCATTAGTATTATCTAATGATTTTTCCGGGACTTGGTTTAATTTGCTTAATTTTGTAGTTCCGATCATATTTCAGTGCTGCAGGAATATAAATTGAGTTTTCCTTCAATGTAACTTAAACATCTTCCTCCTTTTTATTTTTAAAATACTCTTCGGATAATTCTTTATAGCTGAAGCTCTCCATTTTTATAGATATTTAAAAATTAGATTGTTATTGCTTAGAAATAGTTTAACAACTGAGATTTTATTCGAATACCATTGGCTTTTATACATAGCTTGCGTTATACTGTGTTCCTAGGTAGCGTAATAAGGTAGAATTAAAAACTAAATTGGGCTAAAGTAGGATACGCTTAAAATCCCACAGGTATTGGTAATTATATAATATAAAATACCTAGCACAACTTGGCTTGGTACATTTATATTCCAGTCATATGAATAGGTAAAATAAAAAGAGCAAAATAAATGTTGCGAATAATTTTACACAAACTAAAAAAGTGTTCTATAGGCTGGTCCAAACAGGTACAAAAGTGCATTTGGGTTTAAAGTAGATACATTCACCTTCCTACAGCTAGTAAAATCTCTCTAACCCCTTTTGACCCTCATAAATTCTATACTTCTGAATTTCAATTTGACTACTATAGAACCTGAAAAAATATTTAGTAACACAACAGGTATAATCGGTACAGTAATACAACATAACATTCCCAATAAAAAATTTTATCATTTTGCGAAGCACTAAAGGTACATTTAAAAAAATAAGCGCACAATTATGCGCTATGCAATAAGACATACAGAAATGCAGTAAAGTAAGTGAAAGAACTCTCAACAACTTTTATAAAAAAAAAAAAAATAACATTTCAAGTGCTACGGCATTCCCTTACTACGAAGCAGGTTTGTAAAGGAGAATACTAAAAAATAACTGTATCAAAACATTCAGTGTGTAAAACTGATCGTTACATCCAACAATTTTTACGTGCGCTGAATAATGCGCTTTATGTGTCAAAAATGTATTGCTTCAAAGTGGGAACTCGCCATATAAAATTCATGTCTTCCGTAAGCGCAATGGTAAGCGAAACTTTTATGTTTCGCCCTCACAAACCTGCTTCGTTGGAAGCTTCATTTTTTATTGGGATTGTTTGAAGACTGCTTTACTACCAATATAAAAAATGTTGAACCCACTATTGATAAGAGTTTGACATAAAACATAATCCATCCGATTAAAAAACTAGAAAAACCGTTATAAAATCAAGCCAAAAAATCCGTTTTATCCGAATATCTCCAAAGGCAAAGGAGATAACCTAAAAATTTAAGCATATTTTTTGTAGCACACCTTAAATTAAATTTTTTTTGAAATCCATAAAATATTTTTGGTGAATTTTTTAAAAGTTTGAATTTCCGAGGTTACCAATTTTAAAGGTCCGCAAGTCACACTCCCGACCCTCCATTCTTTCAATTCAACTCAAAAGCTATCCGTCTATGACAGTTTAAAATTTCATTCAAATATGTTCAGCCGTTCATTAGAAGCAAAATAATTTTTCAAAACAAAGCGTTCGTAAACCCTTGTGTTATATTTCAGTCATATGAGCAGCTTAAATAAAAATAGCAAAAAAAAATGTTGCGAGTAATTTCATTAAAATGAAAAAAGTGTTCAACAGACAGTTCCAAACAGTTGAACAAGTACATATGGGGTTAAAGAGGACACTTTCAGCTTTCTGATGGTACTAAAATCTCTTTAACCCATTTTTTCCCTAACAAGGTCTACTCCTCTAAAATTCGGATTTAACTAAAATATAGAACCTGGGGAAACATTTAATAACACATCAGGTATAAATGATACAGTGATGTAATGAACCACTTTTTAAAGACTTCTATCCCACTAATATAACAAAAAAAATTTCGACCCATTATTGATAACGGTTTGCGAGAAATCATAATTTAGTTCTGATCAAATTTACAAAAATTAATTTTTTTCTAAAACTACATAAAATATTTGTTTCCAGCAGCATGCCACAGCCACAATTATCAATATTTTAATGTAGTTTTTTGGATACCTTAGTTCTAGTATGTTTGCTATCGAATGGCATTAAAATTTTGAAATCAGCGATGACAAAAAATTGGACTTTTGGCCGATGAAATTCAATTTTCAGCCACAGTGCTTCGTAGCAAGTATGGTAGAAAGAGACATAAAGCTGAAGGTCCACACCATGCTTTTATGCGTTGTCCGTTTTTATGCATCTGTCAAAAATATATAATTCGTGTAATTTTATGACCCCTTTCACACTCGGCTAGTTACTTGCGCAAGTTACCTGCCGACAACAACAAAGTCTGTACAAATTTTTTTCCTTACCCCGACCTTACCGCTGACGACTACAAACCAAGAGTTGCACAAGAGACTTGCGCAAGTAACTTGCCGAATGTGAAAGGGGCCTATCTAACATTAAAATAATTTTTAGCTCACTTTTTTCATGAACAAAATTTGCGATTCTAGATATCGATTACTTTTATTTTCTAAGTGCCATCTTCGTTGTGTTTATTATTTTTTTAAACAAATACCATGAAGCTGAAACTTATTAATCACGAATTTTTGGATAACAAAAGCTCATTCCTCTATTAGTTCTTTTAAATAAATTCTATTAAAATCTCAATTTTACTTTCCATATCTGCCAAAATTGTTTTCATTTTCTTAAAAACATTAACACAAGAGCTGACCAAAATAAAAAAGTTGGCACATAATTCGCATTGCGTGTAATTTGAATGGACAAACGTATGAAATGCATGAAACGCATGGTGTGGAGATTCAGCTTAAGAAATTTAAAACATTATCAAAGAACACAAAACGTTTTGCGAAGTCATTAAAAGAAACACATTTGGATATTTTTTTTTAATAACGTGCGCTACATGAACAAAACCGGATTGACAAACAGACGTTCGATGACTTTGCATATCGGAAACGCTGCTTCAAGCATATAAATTAGAGCTGTAGGAAAAATCGCCCAAAAAAAAAAAAACTTAAAAATCGCCCAAAAGAACATGAAAAATTATCCAAAAAGTTATATACATATGAAATTTTGCACAAAAAAAAAACGAAAAAGGGCCCAAAAAAATGAAAAATTACCCAAAAAGCAAAAATGAATTTTTTCCCAAAAAAAAAAAATTAAAAATTACCTAATTTGCAAAAAAGTGTTTATTATTCATATAAATTTTATGTGTAACAAATACCGGAAGCGCTTACTAAAGCGTCTCGGCATAGCCGGCTTCGGCTATGCGAGAAGCTTTAGTTAGCGAAGCCAGTATTTGTTATAACATAGAGGAGAAATCCTTGCGACCGGCCGAAGGCCGGCTTTGCTTTCGAGTTTGTCCACGGACACTATGACACTGGACGTTATGACATGCCAGCTTTTTGCAATATGTCCCGTTATATTTATAAATAACATTTAGGAGTTCGACGTATAGTAAAAATTAATGATTTAGACAAATAGTATGTAAGATTTTGACGAAATTTTAAAAATGGCACGAAGAAATGGGCTATTTTTCATATAATATATAAAAAACGAAAATTCACCCAATAATAACGAAAAATAGCCCAAAAATTTTGGGTCACTTTTCATATGAATTCAGGCCCAATTTTACATGGAATTTTTTTTTGGGCGATTTTTCATTTATTTTTTTGGGCCATTTTTCTTTGGGCGATTTTCCTACAGCCACAAATTGCGCCCTTTTATTTGAATTAAAATGATTTATTTTAAAGTGCCACAAATTTTTCTTTTGATAACAAAAAAATTATCAAAGACGTATTTCGTAGGAAATAACACTTTTAAAGCATTTCATGCCGATTCACGTCATAGACGTACTGTTTCATTAAAACAAGCTGAAGGTCTTAGTTACTATATTTCAGTTAATTAAAATATAATTTATAATAGAATTTGTAACTCTTATAAATAAAAAAATGCAGAAATATGCCACTTCTTAGCTAAAACTGTGATTCACTTAAAAACCTACAATTCTAAGTCATAAAAAACCTCGATAAAAAAATGTCTATTTGCATATAATTTCACCTCCTAGTTTTAACTTTTAAGTTACATACTTTATGTTGATACTACGTGGATACATTTTACATACACACATAAACATTTAATTGGTAATTGTGTATCAATTAAGTGCAATACATGTCTCAATAGACTGTGTTTATTATTGTTTTCATTTTTTTGTTGCCTTTTCTCATTTTTTCTGGGCCATTTTTGTATTTGTCACAAATGCACAAATAATTAACAAAACTATTTTCTATAACAAATGACAGAATGTATCGATGCTAAGTTTATCGACAGTACAACTGCAACAAAAAAATTCTACAGTAAAGTCTTTAAAAATCATCATAGATGGGCATTTTTCAGTACCAGTACTTTTTCAGTATTTTCTTTTTTTTACTGATTACTGAAAAAAAAATCACTATTCAGTAAATATATACATATTTAATATATATAAAAATGTGCATATTTAATTTTTATTATTATATATATTTACCGAATACTGATTTTTTTTTCAGTAATCAGTAAAAATCATTAAGCGTACATATTTAGGTTTTTAGTAGTTGTCAAATTAACGGTTACAGTTTTTAGTAGAATTTTTTAGGTGGGGAAGTGTGAATTTATTTTGTTTTCATAAGGAGTAAAATTTATCCATTATGTTATCTTTGTTTACACATTTTCAAGGTCATAAAATGTGCACTTTAGTTTAATATCGGTTTTCGATAGTTCTTAAAAACGCAGAGAAAAAACATTTTTTAATATGTTCACCTCCAACAAAACTATTTTAAAAGAAAATTTTAAACAAATTATGTTTTTAAGATTTTTGTATGACGTGCTAAATTCCCAATTTTTCATATTTGATAAATACACTAAAATTTATTGTTGAGGGAAAGCTAGCTTCTATGCGCATTTCACTGGTTGCTTAGGCCAGATCATCAGGAAACCTTTTCCAAAGATTTTAGAAAAGCTAAAAATATTATACAAATAAAACCCTAAAGCGAATAAGAATTCCAAACACTCAAAGTCTTACTTGTAACAATATCAAAGCTCAAACAAAACACCAACAATAAACAGTGAGTTTATCTTTTCTTACATCCCCCTACAATTGGTTGGGTTCTTTCCGACTCGAATTGTGGTTGTAAGTGGGTTATGTTTTATTTAACCATATTACTGCCTACGGCAACCATATTATGGTTAAATTAGTTTGATTAATAACTAAAATATGTTTTAAACTTAAATAAGCATGGTTGTTTTTCAACGATAGAATGTTGCTCTTGGAAAAGAGGAAAATACTATTGTTAATTTCAAAACAAATTGTTGTCCAGTTTTACCATAACATGTTTATAGACAACCATAATCTGGTTGTGGCTTCTTGATGAAAGACTAATTTTACCATTATATGGTTGTCGATGACAATAATATGGTTGAATTGAACATAATATGTTTAAAATTTTCTTTAAAAATAGTTTTGTTTGAGGTGACCATATTTATACATGGTTTTTCTCTGGGTGCATAAACTAGTAACCCCCGTTTGGGGTTTTTTGTCCTAGCGCGGAATAGATTTTAAAGCAATATTAGTTTTTTGACTGAAACTTGGTTTTAAGCATTTCGGTCAAAGAAAACGTAATAAGTCTAATATCGACATATGTATATCTGGTAAACAGATCTGAATTTTTTTCCTGTCATCAAAACCGCAATAATTTCCAAACTTTTTCTCTATCTAAATTCACTCGAAGCCAATAATTCCTATAAATTCCTTTTGATTTCTGCAAGGAACATAGGGCCTCACCGATTTTTTCCATTAGATCCTGTCAATTGGTATCATCTTCAGCTCGTTCCACGACTTATTAGATTTTAATGCCTCAACATTCAGCTGTCGCTGCCCCGTGTAATTAGGGCGCCACTTTCTTTGACCGTCGTGAGGGTTCCAGTCGATGGCATTTCTGGTAAAGTCTTCAATCCACCTCCGTTTTGATTTCAATATCCATAGGAGTATGGAGTGTTGTGTCCACAGCCAATTGTTGCGGATGATATTTAGCCAGAAAAGTTTTAGTTTACGCCGTACGCAACGGTTTAAAAGTACTTGTCAAGCATTTATATCTTTACATGCCGGGTTACAGCCTTGGCACACATATAACAGCACAGATCTTACAAAGCTATAAAATATGCTGCATTTCGTGCGCATGGAGAGGTAGCTAGATTTCCATACTGTGTTTAGTTGGCCAACTGCTTGCCTAGCCATATTGGTGCGGTATAACTTATCCTCATGAGAGCCGCCGACTTTGTGATGATGCTCCCAAGGTAACAGAAGGAGTAAACATCGTCGAGACGCTGCTGAGTGGTTGGGCCCTAGTTAACCTTGACCATGGTTTTCGAACTGTTTATCCTGAAGCGATATTTCGTAGTAGGATTTAATGAGAGATATCAGGTATGTTTTTAAACGTATAAAAAAGTTTTCCTGACTATTTTATTGCATCTTTTGGCGTTTTCCTTTCTGAATAATATTCTACATTTATTCTGTCATTTACATTTCTTTGTTTTTTTGTTTTTAATGGCGGCATGAAACAGCCCCCCACGAAATAAGTCCCCAAAACGGAAATGAAATAACTCCCCAAAAAAATATATGAGAGGCAACAACAACGTTTTTTGGGGATGTACTTCATTTTTTTGGGGACTTATTTCATTTTCATATTGGAGAGTTATTTCATATGAAATAAGTCCCCAAAAATCTGAAATGAAATAAGTCCCTAAAAATATTTTGGGGACTTTTTTCATTTTCAAATTTATTCAAAAATCGTCAAAAATGCAGATTATAACGTAAACAAAACTTGTTTTAATGATTGACCACTCATTCATTAAAAATAATACTTACTAGGTAGTTAGTTTGAGAAATAATTTTGCGGTAAGGAATAAAATAAAGCCATAATGGTATTATTGCCCATTTAATTTTTTTTTTTTTTTGCTGGATGCAATGAATCCAGGTTTCCCATTCAAAAGAGAGATAAAGCCTTTTATTTTTTTTTCATTCCAATGGGAGGCAAAGCCATCATGGCCTTAGGACACATTAGTAATATTAGGAAATGGCTTTATCTCTCATTTCAGTTTTGAAAAACTTTTCCATTTTACATTGATTAATAGTTTTCTTATTTTTATAATTAAGAGCTAATGATTTTTCCTTTTACTAAAGTTAAGTATTGAAATCTGGCTTCGCATACTAAAGTTTTCCTGCGGCCGCGCTTAGGGGTTTTTTCCTCCAGTAGGACGCGGCAGGTGGCTTCGCTGAATAAAGTTTTTCTGCGTGCGTCACAAGAATAAAAAAATGGTTTTTAATGATAACTAAGGATTTTCCCTTTTACAGAATGTTTACACCATGCGTAACAATATTCTGGAAAAATACGGCTTTGCCTCTCATTTGGGGGAGAAAAAATATGACTATATCTCTCACTTCGCAAAATTTTACATATGACCTTACCTCTCAATGATTGGGCAATAAGACCATGACGGCTTTATCTCCCATTCAATTGAGCAATAAAGCCATCATGGCCTTACCTGTAATGGTTAAAAAGCACCCCCCCCCCCCCCCCCTATTTTGAATTGATTGGATGTTTTGAATACTTTTTGGGGATTTATTTCATTTCAGGAAATGGGGACTTATTTCCAATGAAATAACTTCCCAATTTTTGGGAATTTATTTCATTTTGATTTGGGGAGTTATTTCATTTCGTTGGGGTTTCATTTCATTCTTAAATTGGGGGTTTATTTCATATGAAATAAGACCACAAAAATTGGGGAATTATTTCATAATTTTGTTGGGGACTTATTTCGTGGGGGGCTATTTCATGCCGCCGTTTTTAATCCTGCTGTTAGGTCAAGAAAAACTTACGAATCTTAGGTATAGGACCATTTTGGTCCATATTGGTTTTTTTTTTTAATAAATGCACAATTTTTTTCGGGGCCAACACGATTTGATGTTTCTAGATGCCATGATATATTGCGTTCGTTTTTATTATTTATTCCCCCAACACCAGATTATATTAAAATAACTGAAATACAAACAAGTATTACAAGGTGAAATTCGACAAGAAATGGAGAGATCGAGAAACTTCTACTTTGCATGCATACATTTCTGTAATAATTCTTTCAGGAGTTTAATGCGAAAAAAAATTAAGATCTGCATGATTTATGATAGCAACAAATTTATATTCAAGTTGGAACGGAAGATAATTTGCTCTTCATTTAATGAGAAAATTTGATTTTCTTTTATATCAATAAATCGGAAAGCAAGAACGGACCAAAATGGTCCTAAACCTAAGATTCGTAATTTTTCATTTTTCTTATCTCCTTTACATCACTGATAATGAAAAATGTTGCAGAAGTAATAAAATGTAAAAACAACACATTAGGCAAAGTCTTAGGTTGACATATTCAACCGTTCCATAAATAAAGCGAAAAGAAAACAAAAATTCCCAAAATGATCCAAACCTAACAGAAGGGTTAAATCTGTGGTTTTCATGGGCAACCGCGTATGTCTTAAAAAAAATTTTTTTCAGGAGAGCCGAAAAAACCATTCTAAATCAAACTATGGGTTAGATATTGCACCTCTTGAACTTTGTAATTGAGTTAAAACATCGGAATGGGTCTATCTGTTTTTAAAAATTTTTTAAAAAATGTAAAGAGCGCTTAAAATGAAGCAATATAGCATCAACATTTCAAAATCGAAAAAATAGACACGCGGTTGCCCATGAAAACCACAGAAATATGTGTTACTTTAAAAGTGTATCGCGTTCTTTTCTCTTCTACATGTTCAACACTTATTCATATAAAAGGAATGCGTGCAGCACTAGATTAAAAACTGGCTTTGTAATTATTTCTGAAAATATAAATTATTTTGTTAGATAGCCTCTCCTGGATATTATTTATTTTTTTATATTAAGAAATTAGCGGTATAAAAAAGCTTCAAATCTTAAACGCTTTATTGTTTTATGCCGAATTTTGTGTTATTTGGTTGACGTAGAATATTCACAACTTCTTAAAAATCCATTTAGAAATGTTGTCAAATAAAATGTAACACTTATGATACACTTTTTTTTAGAAAAGAAAACTTTATTAGCCGACAATTAATAAAAGCATTATTTTGGTTTTCTTTTATTAAACAATTTGGAAAACTATATTCGACTGTGCCGAAAACTTTATATCCTCCACAAAGATTTCGAATATTTCAGGATAAAGGATCTTTCAAGCAATATTTAAAAATACTAGCCTCACAGCACTATTATGTGTTGCGGTGTTAGAACCATGATAAATTATAGGCAGGCCATCAGAAATTTTATTTTAAAAGGCAATATGAATTTCTGTAAAAAGCAACAACAAAATTATGACAAATTTTTACATTGTTTTTGCTATAAATGTTATTTTTGGCGTTGCGTTGCGTTTTACACAATTAGGGCCATAAAATATCATGACTCGTATCAACTGTTGCCGAATAATATTGGTTTTTAAGAGAGATTAACAAACACACACGCTATAAAATAAAAATATAGATTGGTTTGCTTTTCTTCAAAGCTCCCAACAAAAACAGCCAAAGTAAAAAATTTGGTTTAATAATTTACAAAAAAATACTTGGTTAATCTTATTTTACTTATTTAAAAGTTTACAACCAACAAGCGTTAATATTTTGCTATAAAATTTCATATTGAAAGGTGACTTAGCACATTTTCTTAAACATTATTAGTTAGTCGCTAGGGTAACGAACAAGCAGACGATTTAGCCAGAATGCCATCTACTTTAAATACTTCCAATGCAGTGCCAGTCGCAGGGTTTTATTAAAATTAGCATTTTCAAGTACTGTCTTTAATAGGCTGAGACCAGATGACACAATATAGACACACGTAGAGTGTTCAAACTACTTTGGCCCTCTTTTTATCAGAAACGCACTATTCAACTTATGACCAGCAATAGAAAGGATATTTCAAGGTTTCTGGCTGTATTAACGGCAGTATTAATGAATGATATGCAAGCATGAAAATCGACTCGAACTTTCCTCTAATGATCACTTCGCAGTTGCAATGACAGGGAAAAAGAGAAAGCAGTATTCTGCTTTCTCTTTTTCCTTCTCTGCGAATGCGCTGCCTTAGATGTCAGGAGAAAGAGATTCCTTGGCAAATACACTGAAACCTGAGATAAATATCTGGGACGCTACTCTCTGTGGCGATGCGAATTAATTTTCGATATGGGCGCTGAATGTGAAAGAGGCCAATTTTGTAATCTGTATCGCTTTCGCTAAATGATCTACTGAGATATCTCACGGATATTGGTTGGATATGATACTACATTAAAGTATATTATGGTATAAATCAGCCATTTCACAGACCGCAGTTCCGATCAAAAGTTTTCGACCGCAAAATTTCACTTTCCTTACAATTGTGTTAATTAGCCTATTTTTGCCGAGGTTATTCGATAAATGCTTCCGCATTTCTATAAAAAAATTTTTATTTTAATTTTTTAATTTTGTAAAAAAAAAACTTATATTTGGAGGCCGTCAACACTGCCCAGAATCAATTCCATCCAACTAGTTCAACGAAATTAAAAACCAATCATCTTTTCTATTCAACTGATAATGAAAATATGTTTTTATTTGATGCTCAAGAGCCAAAAATGGAATAGAGAAAAACATTTCTATGTGCGTAATTTCGATCAACATATCCAGTTCATCTGTAAACAAGAAATTTTCAATTTTGAAATATCATGGGATGGCTGCCTATTGATGCTCGAACTTAGAAAGAATCGTGTGAGTTTATGTATTATGGAATAAAAAATGCCCTCACTATTATCTTAAGGAAATATAAAAGAACTTCCAATGAACTTAAGTTAAATTTATGTATTGATTGATTGCCGCTCGTTAAAGATTCAAATAGACAAAAACAAGCACTTGTATATAACTACATACGCATATTTGTGTGATGTTGCTACTAATATTATTTTAAACATATTTTATTTTGTGATTTTACCCACAGCACAATTGCGGGTATATGAGAGTATTATGCGTTTGTGCTGATGTTTGTAACACCTTAAAATATTGGCCATAGAAACAGCTTTAAGTACACCGATCGACTCGGAATATCCGTCTGAGAAGATCTAACTATGTCACTTTGGAGATAATTTGATTAAATTTGGTATATAAATTCTGACTGTCAGAAAGACCAAGCTTATGGAAAATTGTAAAAATATGCTTTCTTACTTATTTCAATATGATTTCCGTTGGAATTGCAGACTTGATTTATATTGGTATTACAGATTGGATTTATACTTGCAACTAGATGACCCGTGCGAATATTTCGCACCGTTAGTTGTCATTTTTGTAACATAAAATGAAAATAATTAATAGAAATTTTAGTAGCTTCAATACATTTTAAAAATATTAGAAATCAAAATATATATCATACATATTTACATACATACATACATACATACAATGTTTAAATGCTTCTATAATACTTTTTTGAATACAATGTTAGAGGTAATGACATGATCATCGTTAACTTTTTGCCCGTACGAATCCTTAATACAAACAAAAATGTATTTCAAATTATTTTTCGTCATTAGTGTTAGAAATAAGCTTTAAAATGAGATATCATTCATTAAATTTGATGCGGTGGTATGGGAGATATTTGCAACCGACAAAAAAAAGTGCTTTAGAAATAATATATATGATGATGATGATACTTTAATTCAAGTTTAACTATTTAGTGTTTGACAGTGAAATTTCACTGTGATTCAACGCTTGAGATTCCCTTTATTTATATTGCTATGTTTGACTAGAATACCGGTAGGCTAGCTGGTAGTGAGCTAGTATATCAGCGCCGGGGTTGCGGGTTCGATTCCCGCCAGATACTCTGGTTTCTTTACTGCAGACAAGCGTAGAGCTTCGCGGGATTACGCTTTGAGAATTAAAATAAAAAAAAACAAGGTATAAAAAAAAGTATCCAAGTATCTTAAAGTTAGTACGTTTTCAAACCTAATACCGCTATAATTTTTCCAGGAAATCTTTTATATTAAAATGTCTTATTAACAAGAGAGTTTACTGTAATAATATTACGTATATACATATGAATATCTGAAGAGAATAAATGTATTTTTATGTGTTAGTACATGGTGCCATATGCAGTAACTATAGTTACTTAACAAATAAACACGTGTATATAAATTTACTAATGTATTATACACATATCCATACACTATTTGTAAAATTTACATACACATCTATTTACATATACAACAGATTCATATCAGCTTAAACGCCAACATTCACAAACGTAAAAAAAAATCCCAAGAGTATTTGTGTGTATGACTTTATCGATGGATTTGTAATGATCGATGTCTTTTTAATGGTATTTGTTTCCTTTACACTCACACATTTTTAAACACGATGTACATTGAGTTTGTGTGTGATTATGGCCACATAATAATGAAACTTAGTAAATTATTTTCGCCGACATTTCTAAAGTCCTTTTACGTTAACTCTATCTGCACTTATTTTAACGTTTTAAGCGGCTAATTAAAGATTAGGAATTTAATTTTCAGATGAAAATTAAGATTTTCATGGTACATTTAACAGAGAAGTCTAATTGATTTCCGCCTAATATTTACAAATATATACATTACCGACTTATATAAATTTTGTCCTCATTAAAACTATATGAGGTTTGCAAAACTTGTACATTTCCTGAAAAGTTTTAAAGACTTTTGAGTTAGAATATAATTTGTAATGGTTTTTGAAACATATAAATAACAAATCATTATGACCCTACGCACCTTATAGGTGTCACGGAAACAAATATATATATATAATAAATATATCAATTTTGACAAATATGCACGTAACACTACACGACAAAATCGACTTTCTTGTAAGTTCCCAAGTTTTGGCACATTCTTATAATGAATCGGCATAGAAAATAATGAAACCTTTACATAAAGCATCGTTTGAGGCGCATATATTTTTAAACATTTTAACCCTCCAGCTCTATAGCGCTCCCTATCATCCCTTAAGCCATAACAATAGATAAATGGATTCAAGTGTAACAAGTATTTACTTCAAAATTCGACTAAAGGCTAGATTACACTATTATACTTTGTATTAATACATGTCAAAAACTCAAGTAATATGACAAAGTTTGATAGTGTGAATGCAATGTGTCACGAAAATGACAAGTATTATGAAAAAAGTTTGACATCCCATACGACTTCATCGTTTTTTGAAATATATCTAAACAATAATACTTTTCATTGGATAAGGGTTGCATTTTATTTCATGTGTAAGTTTTTATACTTTGTGTGATGGTGTGAACACAAACTGTCATGTTACATTAGATTTTTTGACAGTCGCATCAAAACTTATTAGATTTCTATCTCACAAAGTATTATGGAATACGTAAGATTTGTGAGATAGTGTAATCTAGGCTTAAGCAGGCTTTAATACCAGAAATTATCAAATGAGTTTAAGATTTCATTTCATACTTTTTCACTTTTGATGTGAAAATGTCGCAAAACAGATTTTTGAAGGTTATCACCACCACTGCTTTATTTCTTTAAGTAAATGACTGAAATTTGATATTCATATAAAGAATAAAAGAGTAACATACTTGACCCCTTGCTAAAATTTTATGTATGCAGATACATGGGTTGGCCACGTAAGCATCGACGACCCAAAAGTATCTAACAAAATTAAAAATATGGGTATTGAATGTATGATTTGTTATGAGCTTTGCATTGATAAGTAAAGGTCATGTTGGTAGTTTGTGAGCTGTCAACGCTCCTCTCCCGTCCCGTCCTGGTTGTATACCTGAGTAAAAAAAAATTATAATAAATGGCTATAATATAATATATGCATATATACATATGTGATTATTAGGGAGCGATTTCCATGCTAATGCTTGTTTTTTGTCGATAGTCTAAAAGCGATGCCGACCAATTTCACTGCGCAACAACAAAAAAAAAAACAGCCACAATACTTGCAACGTGAAATGAAACTAGATTATCGGTAGAGCAAATCTGCCAAAGGGTTTTGAAAAGTTAGCTCGGGCTCCCGAAATATTGGCCCCTAAAATTTTTGAATTTTTTGAAAAAAAATATACTAAACGGACTTCTGAGCTAAAAAAAACCTTTTAATATGTCTTCAGAAGAATTGTATTGCGATTCTTTTCTTAGAATATTTTAACCCTCTAAACACTCATTTTAATAGGTAATTTTTGTCCTTTTTTTAACTTCCCCACAAAAGAATACTAAAACGGCACTTGAGAGGGTTAAAATGTTCCACGAACATTTTCTGCATCAAATTTTACTAGGGGTCTTCTAAGACCAAAAGTTCGTGGAATTTATGTTAAAGAAATTTTCGAATTTTCGGGCATTGAAATTTTTGAATTTCTTGAAAAGGCATTTGGCATAATACTATTTCAGATGTCTTCAGTAGAATTATATGGCGACTCTTTTCTTAGAATACATTAACACTCTAGCACTCATTTTAAGGGGTCATTTTTGTCCTTTTTTTAACTTCCACACAAAAGTATATGGCACTTTAGAGGGCTGACATGTTCGACGAATTTTTTATGCATGAAATTTCAATGGGGGTCTTTTAAGACCAAAAACTCGTGCAATGTATGTAAAACGGATTTTCTAAGCTCCAGACCCGTTTTACAAACATTGCACGAGCTCTTGGTCTCAGAAGACCACTATTGAAATTGGATACATAAAATCTGAAATCTGAAATCAAAGTGGTATCTGAGAATGATTTTTTTGCCAATACTTTGGCATTCTTTAAGTACAGGAAAAAGTTTTACATTTGATAAAACAGTATTTTTTTATTTGAACAATCATTAATTTAAATTAGTTTTTATGGTTCTTAAAGATATTTGAATAACAATAGTTTGAAATTTTTATATTTTTTCCTTACTGAAAAGCAATTTTTTATTGAATTTTTTGCTTCTGATAGCAGTTTCTGTTAGAGGGGGTCAAAATTTGACATTTTGGAAAAACAGGTGTTTTTTCTCATCCATGTAACGTATGGTGTTTTCTTTTCTACAAAAAAAATGTGACATTTTATTTAAAAAAAAGGCAATTTTGTGTATATTTCTTAAAAATTTTGCTCCCGAAAAGGGTGGCTTGTTTTATTCTAAAAAACAAACCCTTTTCTGGAGCAAAAGTTTTAAGAAACAGACACCAAATTGCATTTTTTTAAATAAAATGTCACACTTTTTTGTAGAAAAGAAAACACCATTAGTATCTATTGTTCTTAGCTAAATTTGTTCCAAATAGTTCAGATAGCTATCATCTTTCAAATGAAAAAAAAATTTTTACTTTGTTTTTGCAAAATCAAAAAGCGCCTCATACAGAAATCTTGTTAATAATAAATGTTGAATTCCCAAAAATAACTTAGATAATATACTTGGATGTGGCCGTGCAAAAAGCTGAACTGGCAAATTAATTTTTGTGTTATCTTCTTACGAAAACAATAAAATGATGCGATTTGCTTTCTAATTTTGTTTATTTTTTTTAAACTTACAACTACAATTCGAGTCGGAAAAAAGCCAACCAATTGTAGGGGAATGTAAGAAAGGCTAAACTCACTGTCTTTGTTGGTGTTTTGTTTAAGCTTTGATATTGTTACAAGTAAGACTTTGAGTGTTTATAATTCTTATTCGCTTTAAGGTTGTATTTGTATAATATTTTTAGCTTTTCTAAAATCTTTGGAAAAAGGTTCCCTGATGATCTGGCTTTAGCAACCAGTTAAATGCGCATAGAAACTGGTTTTCGGTCCAAAATAAATTTCAGTGTATTTATCAAAAATAAAAAAAAGAAATCACATTGAGTAGAGGCAGAAAATTTTTTCAACTTGAGCCTTTCATCTACAAGCAGTATAAAAGCATGGTATTGAGCGATGCCATCGATTGTTACCGCAGCATCAAATCTTCAGAGTTTTTAATGTTTCTTTATGATCTTTGCCCAATAGAGTAAAGAAGAAGCATCTTAGATGCGATCTTGATGAGAGCACTGGAGGCTATACTTCGCTGCATTTCTTTTAAGGTTTGCTCCAATACCATCACATGTTCCTTTACCATGAGCAGTAGGATGAAAATGCCACTCAGCTGGCATTCCAAAGTCTTTTTCATGATATGATATGATTGTTATACCATGTCTTTTTATTCAAAGAGCCAATGGTCATAATTCAAGGATTTTAATATACATTCAAAGTACTCAAAATTCAAGACATGTAAAATTTCATAAAATTGAGCAGTTTGTAAATGCACATCTGTGTTCCCTTCTTATATCCCCTACTTTGCAAAATTAGGTGGGTTATACTGTTAAGGACAAATGAGTATTCACTTTTGTCTACCCTACGCAACAATACTTCCATGGAGAGTAGTAGAAAGGTCAACTAGTCTTCATATAAAAGTTCTCCCATCAGAGAGCAGACTGAATACATCTGGCCTAAGCAACCAGCGAAATGCGCATAAGAATAGCTTATCCCACCAACAATAAATTTCAGTTTATCAATAGTAAGAATTGGGAATTTAGCACATTAAAACTAAATCTTATTAATTAAATTTTTTGACTTCCAAGAAAACCTTTGATAAAACATTAAGCGACAGTGTAAAAAACTGAACTGGCAACAATGAAATAAAGGAATTCGTTTTTATTTTTGTTTTTTCTTTTTGTTTTCCCCTTACAACTACGATTAGAGTTGACAAAAAATCAACCAATTGTAGTCGTGATTGTAAGAAAAGTTAAGCAAACTATTTGCTGTTTGGTTTTTTGTTTAAGTTTTTTTATATTATTACGGGTAGGGCTTTTAAGTGTTTCAAATTCCTATTCGCTTCACAGTTTTATTTGAATAATATCTTAAGTTTTTCTAAAATCTTTGGATGAAGTTTCCTGATGATTTGGCCTATAAGCAACCAGTGAAATGCGCATAGGAATAGCTTATCCCACCAGCAATAAATTTTAGGTTATCAATAATAAGAATTGGGAATTTAGCACATTAAAACTAAATCTTATTAATGGAATAAATTTACGTTTGCTGCATTTTCATAAAGTCATATATAAGATCAACTTTTGGAACCTCTTTCCAATTTTGGACTACCCCAGTGTTATACAAAATATTTGTACTATTTGAACATACATTATTTTTATTTTTTCACTTCTTGGTAAAATTTTACAGGTAATATTTATATCTACGCGCTGTTAAAATATCGGACTATTTTGGCTACTTTTTGAATAAAATGCTTGGTTTAAAAATTTATTTTTTATATGCCTTTAATATTAAAGTAGAAAGTGTTTTCCTTCTACTGAAACTTTTTAAATTTCGTGTTATTGTTCTCTTATTGATCAAGTGCAATAAGTAAGTACTAGGGCGGGTCAAATTGTACTAAATGATTGTTTTTGATGAAGCGTATAGCATAACGTAATCTATAGGTGATTCTGCGAAATTTTGCTCAAGAGACCATAGCTCTAAGTCGGGTTTTGAGCCCCCCAAAATTTCAAAATAGATATTCTTCATAGAATAATTACATATATACATAGAATAATTTAATTAAATTCGTCATAGAATCGGATAAAATTATAGTAGATTTCTCAATCTGGGCTTGTTTGAAAGGTATTTTTATCACCTTTCAGAATCTGTATATAACCAAAGTGGCTAGAGAAAAAGTAAAATCTAAAGATGCAGTGCTTCGTACACGACATACAAATTCTTCCTTAACTGCATTCTCTTTAGATGGTAGAAAATATGACTCATTAACTACAGAGAAAATTAATGACAAATTTCATACCACTATGGTAACAGAACCGCATTAGTTGTTCTGAAAGAGCCCTATAATGAGTTACTTGGATATGTAAATTTGGGTAGTCAAGAAGATGCAAAAACCAAACACAGAAAACTGAATGAGTTTTTCAACAAACTAAGATCATTTAAATCACTTGATAAACCAAAAACAACAATATCTTGATGAGGCATGTTAGTCAATCTACAATAAAAACTTGTTGATGTTGTTGCTTCTATTTGCGAAGACACCGCAGACGACGAAATTAATTAAATTAATTTATGTACATATGGACAAATATCTATTTTGAAATTTTGGGGGGCTCCAAACCCGACTTAGAGCTACGGTTTCTTGAGCAAAATTTCTCAGAAGCACCTATAGATTACGTTTATGCTATACGCTTCAAAAAAAATTAACCCGCCCTAGAAAGTACTCATAGCCAATAGGAATACATTTTTGTATATTTTGTACGTATGCGGATGCAGTGAAATCTGGGTTTTCCAAAATTATCAATAATTTCGTCTTCCTTACCAAGTTTATGTATTAACACATATGTTCAGCCGAGGAGGTATAAAAATAATTTGACATTTATAATCAATTTCTAATAAAATATGTAGTTCTGTTTTGATGTAAAAGTTTATTTTTCCCTAGTTGCCATAAATTCTCATTCAGTAATAAGTTAACATTTTTAATAAAACCCACCCATAGCTAAATGCTAATTAATTCGTTGTAATGATTATAATTATACATGCTTCTAATACTTAAGCAAACGAATTCGAACAGAAACAATTATAATTTGTAACATACCTAAATGCTTGTTTAGTTACACTTGCCAGAGTCAGCAGATACAAATCGATAACACACACGCGCTATCGTTTATACACTTGCATGAACACAGATCTGAACATACCCAGCGGGAAAACTCAGAAGACCTTCTTACTACAGGCCTTTTTAAAGGCCTGCTTAAAAATTTTTTTGATTTAATTACTATTCTTGCGTAACTGCTAAAGAATGCCTCAAGAAGGCTCCGGCTCTTTGGTATGAGAAGCGAGAAAAGAAGGAGTAAAATTTTTTGTTTTGTTTTTTTTTTGCACAAGCAAAAGCAAAATGATTCAGATCCCTTTGCAAAAACAAAGTAACATATGTTGTAAATCATTTTAGTTGAAGTTGAAAAGAGAAAGAGTAACATTTTTTGTTTTTTTTCGCCAAAGCGAAAGAATTCAGATCCCGTTATAAAAACAAAGTAACAAAGTAGGTGCATATTAAAATACAAAATGAAAACAATAACGTAATTCATTTTAGTTGAGTTTTGTTCATTAAGGAAGATAGGTACTGTGCTTAAAAGTTTTATTTTATTATAAACTTTTATTTGCAATCTATTTTACAATATTTAGCAAAGTTTATTATTTCAATAAAAAATAGGTATCACATGTTTTATTAAACTACAATAAGTTTAATAAAATATATAAACATACGTTTGTAAAATAGGTGTACATAAGTATGTAAAAAGTTAAGTGTTGTTTCATTTTATGTATTGGAGATCTGATATGTACATGAAGCCTATTCAGTCTTCTAATTTCATTTGTAGGGAAATATTCCTTAATGTTTTAGACTGATAGCCCTTCAATATGACCTTTAATGCCATTAATTGAAAGGCCTTTTAACATACTTTTCTTAAAACCCCTTCAAGATAACCTTTTTGCTAAGGCCTTTTAAAAGTCATTCTCTGGAAAACCTTCTAAGAGCCATTTATTTGAAGGCCTTTAAGAAGCTCTGGGGAAGAAAGGAAAGCGGAAGGCCTTCTCCGCAATGACAACGCGTGTAAAAAAGATATGAGTATGGAATGGAGCCTTGTTCATCCAAAAGAAGGGGTACAGAGGCCTTCTGGAAGGCCTCCGTACTCCTTCTTTTTCCCGCTGGGTACATTCTTTAACAAATACATAGGCATACATATGTACATATGTAACAAGTAAAACGGTACAGCCGGGCTTACCATATGTTACGCTACACCTCACCAGCATACAATTTTATTTTGCGGCTTATAAAAAAGTTATTTCTGTTGATTCTTTGTTGATTTCAGGAAGTTTAAAAGAGGGGCCTTATAAGTCTAATGGTGAATTCTTGAAATACAGTCGCAAACAAATTATTTTTTGCAAAATTTTATCTCAATATCAATCTTTGCATATAAAATATATTAAAATTTCGATAGCGGCATTCGAATTAAAGCTCAAGCAAATTTGAAAAAGACTTCCATAGAATTTCATAATATCAGTAAGACTGCATCAATTTAATTTCAAATAGCAATATAATGAGAAGGTTAATGAACAATAAAGCTCTGTTCTTAGAATAGATTTGTATTCATTTATTTTTTTTATTTATTTTGTCTATGGATAATAATCCTTACAGACATTTTAAATTTAATAATCTTAATTTAGTGTACATTAAACATAAAATACAATAAAAAATATATAAAATATTTACTTAAAAAATTATGAATTTAATAAAATAATTATTTTGTTCTTGATTACATTAGGACTTGAAGAAAAATCAATACAATTATAGAATTTGTTAAATTCATTACACATTCTAATAAGAGGATCCGCATTAGCATAATTAGCTCTAAAACATCGAACTGATAATGGAATAAAATGACGTGATGGGCGTTGAGGAACATTAAACAAAATATTGTGGATCACAAAACCAGAGCTTACTTCGCCAGTAATGATGTTGAACATAGTCCTACGACTTTTCAGGGTGGGCAGCTTTATAAGAGAAAGTCTAGCTGAATACGAAGGCAAGTTTACTGGATTAAAGTTGAGTCCACGAAGACAAAAGAGCAGGAACTGCTTTTGGACGGATTCGATAGCATCGGAATGTTTTTTATAGATAGGGTCCCATATTATAGATCCATACTCAAGCGCAGTAAACAAAGTTTTTGTAACATAAGGATCATTAAACTCTTTAGCCCAGCGTTTGATGAAACCAAGTACACCCCTAGCTTTATTTACTATCATAGTAATATGCGAAATAAAATTAAGTTTCGGATCAAGCAGAATTCCAAGGTCTAAGAAATTGACGGCCAATTCCAGCTGACTACCATCAATATGATATTGTGCAGGTATTGGATTCTTTCTGACAAATCGCATATATTTACATTTATTAAGATTTAACTCCATAAGATTTGTTAGGCACCATGAATAAAACGAGTTTAAGTCATTTTGGAGACGTTGTTGGTCAGATACTTGACAATAACTTAGAAAAACTTTGACATCATCCGCAAACATTAAAGTATTAGAAGATGGAATTGCATTAGGCAAGTCGTTAATGAAAAGTGAAAAAAGAAGCGGACCAAGGTGGCTTCCCTGTGTTTGGAACAGGTATTTTTAAAAAGAACGGTTTGTTTTCTATTAGTTAAATATGAATAAATCCATTTAATACTGAGGTCTGTGAACCCCAAAAAATATAATTTCTTTTTAATGAGTAAATGGTGAACTTTATCGAAAGCTTCACTAAAGTCAGTGTATATAACATCAGTCTGTTCTTGTTTCAGAAATCCACGATTTATTACAGTTGTGAGTTGAAGAAGGTTTGTCGTAGTAGAGCACCTCTTTTGAAATCCATGCTGATAAGGGGATATTAAATTGGACACTTGATAGGATAAATATTCAGTGATGATTTTTTCAAATAATTTAGGTATAATACTGAGTTTGGCGATTCCACGGTAGTTTTCCACTTCAGACTTTTTTCCTGATTTATACAAAGGCACTATGAAAGAATCTTTCCAAACGTCAGGAAAATAACCAATATTTTATTGATGCATTGAATATAAGTTCTAAAGGGATGGCAACAGCGTCGGCACATTTAATTAAAATATTGCTCGGAACTTTATCCGGACCATAGTTGTACGAAAATTTTAGATTTCTTAGTTGTACAGTTATTGTAGAAATATCTAGAAATGGTATATTTATTGTTTGCTTTGCAGTTATTTCGAATGGGTAATTACAAGAATCATCATTAATACCGTGTTCAGATATGCACCTTAATTGAGTTTTACGCAATAAATGCCATTATTGAGCTCAATTTTCCATACAAAATTGCAATTTAGTTATTGCTCAATTAATACGAAATTGTTATAAATATTGAGTAAAATTAAAATGCGACACTGTAACAAGTGTTTTTATTAAGCAAAACACAACTTACTAAACAGTGTTTTGACATTTGGCAATTGAAGTTACAACAAAAAAAAGGCCCATCCATTTGGTCTGCGAAAAAACCAGATGTTTATTCCTTAAAGATGTCAAAAGTTGTTTACATTTTCTTATACATGTACCTTTTTGTTTACGTTGAAAGTTGTATGTAGTAGTAATATAAATTGAGTTAGCTAAATTGTGTATATGTGAACAGAAAAATAATTATGTCAATTAACCGAATATTGACTCAATAAAAAAGGTATATCTGAACACGGTATAAGGCCAGCTAATGTACAAATGTCCTTGTTACACCGTGTTTTTATAAACGTAAAACATCGAAATTTGGCTAAAATAATAATTTTGAATGGACAGACAGACATGCTTAGATCAAGTTAGAAAATTATTATAATTAAAGGTGGGTATAACACCAATATTTTCAAATGTTACAAAATTTAGCACAAACCCATAATACCCTCCCCACCAATTTAAATTGATGTAGGGCATTACAATGTAATTTGAATGAATAAATTTCTGTAACCATTAGGAGCATAGCAATCAATCTAGGCAAAATATTTTGCGTGGAAGACATGTTTTTTTTTTTTTTTTTTTTTTTGGATATTAAAATTTATCAGCACATAAGTGGTACTTATTAATTTGAGCACAATAATAATATACAGGGAAACCAGAAAAACGCTCTAAAAACGCGTTTAATGCACATTAAGTATGCAGTAAGATCTAGAAAATATGCAATTGCAAAAATTGTTAGTTTGAAAACAAAATATTCATCAATTTAATTACATTTTTATTAAAAAAAAACAAGTCTAAAATTATAATCGGTAAAGCCCATACAATATTGTATTAACACACGAATTTGCGAGATTTTACCTTATTTGGAAACGATTAGCAGTCACAAAAACAAGTTATGTTATAAGGTTAAAATGCATATAAGAGTTATTTTTGCCAATTATTATCTTAATATTAATATGAGATTTCTTGTCTTAAAGCGGTTTTAGGAATGGTTTATTAGGGTGTTAATGCAGTATAAGGATGGCCAATATCGACCGATTCAAAAAGAATTAAATTTGCAGTAAAACATTACTGGGCCGAATTTAATGTAAATACCAACATACAATTAGACAAAGAGTCTAATTTGAAAGGAAATTTTTTTGGGGAATATGTGAAATTATATACCGATTCTAACCATAGTCTTCGTCCTTAGTACAATTAAAATGTATTTACCAAATTTGATCAAATTATCTACAAAATTGCAACTTGTACTTTGCGCAAAAGGTAAACATGGACAGACAACCAGTCAGATGGACGGACATCGTTAGTTCACTTTAAACAGTGATTCTGAGTCGATCGGTATACTATAAGATTGGTCCAAATTTCTATGTATTACCCACACCGCCAATTGCTTTTTCCTTAAAATTTTAAAATTTAAAATAACATATTTAATGAAAACCTCCTTTGTCTTACACTTTAAGAGTAAAATCTAAATGAGGACGGCGAAATTACCCTAGAGGGAAGCGAACTGACACCAAAGTAGTATGAATAAAATCACTTTTACATGGGGTTGTCATTGGAGGGGGTCAATTGACACCATTTGATCAGTCACACATCTATTCTCAATGAAAGTGTTTAGTTTTATTTAGTACAATGTGGAATTATTTTAATACAAAGTAGTATTATTTCAATTAATCAAGTCCTACAACTTATTTTAAGAACCAAATTTTAGAAAGTCCCAAAAAAATGTGGGTACACCATCGGTGAAGACTGTACTGTAATTCATAACTTGTTCTTCATGTACCAGTTAAATGATTAGTTCCCCTTTCACTGGTCATGAGTTCTTTCTGTCTGTTGGAAACATTGACACAAATTTCCCGCACGAAAAGGCAACACGTTGAGTATACAGATAGATATTTTAAACAGAAAGCCATATGTTTACGAGAATTTAAAAAAATTTTATTTGCTGCGAAAGCTCTTGTAGACATGAAAAAATTGAACGTGTATCAAAATATGCATCAAAAAGAAAAAATTTGCAATACAAACTTAAAAATGCTGCAAAGGGTTAAAATTTTCAAAAATATGCACTACAAAAAGGTTCATAAAAAACTCTTAAACGGATAAAAAGTATTGTTTCTGCCTTCACTGATTGCACAAGAAAAAACATGCAATTGCATATATATGATTCCCTGTTAATCACTCATCTTAGCAAATATCTTAATCCATATCTCTACAAAGGAATTTTAAATTTCAATCTAACAAATTTCGATAATATTCTTTTTTATATTTTCAGGTCTAAGAATTATGATTGTATAACTGCTGACATTGTCATCGACTTAACAGATGTTTTCAGAAAAAGTTCTTAAATATTTCAAAAATTAAAGAATTAATCAAAGATAAACTCAGTTTGAATTAGGATTTAATCAAGTTAGTTAAACGTTTTATCAAGTGAATTAAACGTTTTATCAAGTGAATTAAACGTTTAATTGATTCTACTACTTTGTTAACTGGTGCAAATTTAATTAATTTTTTAATTAATATTACAAATTTTTTAATTGAAATAAATTTTTATATTTTTCTGCCTTCTGATTTAATGTAAGGGAAACAACCCATTAAAGATTGTAAAAATTATTTAATTTTGTCTCCATTTATTAACCTGCTAATTATTTAACTTAAGTCTATGCACTTTGCTGCTATAAAAGTTACCGCCCTAATGTTTAACCAAATGTATGTATTCATGTTCATATTTTATGTAAGTATTTATTTTTACTTAAACTTGTTAGTACTTTTAACTTTTAAGTTCTTATGTGAACAAACCACTTTACAAACATTAAAATTAGCAAATTTTTGTGGGTGTCGTGTCCCAATTTTTTTTTCGTGCAAAAAGGGTGCAGCGGTCAAAAGTTAGCGCCGCGTGACTTTTTCGCTTGTTAAACAAAGAATAATCAAATAACAAGTGAACAACATGATTCAACAGCAAATAACATTAATAATATGAACAATATAATTTACAAACATATAAACACATACACTCGCTTATTCGCTTTTCAATGACAAAGTCAAGAAAATCCATTTAAAGCAACGTTAGATAAAAAAGCATAAAGCATAAAAACTTTTTGATACAAGTAATATAAACATTACTTGAATTATTAGATTGAATAAACAGATGGGAAACCACTTACCCTTGCTACCTTTTTAGGTCAAGTGCGGCCCACTAAGCGGTTTAATCGCACAAACTTGGTTATTGACAATGAAATTTGTTAAAATGCATTGTTGGTCATTATAAATAAGTTTAAATCAAATTTAATCTAAAAAAAGCATAATATGATGCTTTATAGCCATAAAGTGTCTATTCCGGAAAAAGCTTGCATTTGGACTATATAAAATTATGGACCAATTATCACCATACTAAATGAATCGGCATACTAAAGAGCGGGTCTATTTAAAGATGTTACATACACCAGCACAAACGGATAATATCTGCTTTACTATTGTGGAGTGGGTATAATGAATTAATTATCCGTTTAAAAATTTAAGATTTATTTCCCATATTTAAATAAAAATAACTTGAAATGCTTATTTCATTTCTTTATTAATATTATAATAAACTTGTAAGCGAGATTTTTTTTAGATAAAAAAGCATAAAGCATAAAAACTTTTTGATACAAGTAATATAAACATTACTTGAATTATTAGATTGAATAAACAGATGGGAAACCACTTACCCTTGCTACCTTTTTAGGTCAAGTGCGGCCCACTAAGCGGTTTAATCGCACAAACTTGGTTATTGACAATGAAATTTGTTAAAATGCATTGTTGGTCATGATAAATAAGTTTAAATCAAATTTAATCTAAAAAAGCATAATATGATGCTTTATAGCCATAAAGTGTCTATTCCGGAAAAGGCTTGCATTTGGACTATATAAAATTATGGACCAATTATCACCATACTAAATGAATCGGCATACTAAAGAGCGGGTCTATTTAAAGGTGTTACATACACCAGCACAAACGTATAATATCTGCTTTACTATTGTGGAGTGGGTATAATGAATTAATTATCCGTTTAAAAATTTAAGATTTATTTCCCATTAATTAGTATTGTGGTTATTTTGTTGAACTATTTATGGTTTTTAATCCAAATTTTTAATATTTTTAATTAGGCTTAAGTTCATGAAATTTAATTTTTATTAAATTATTTTTATGAAGAAAGGAATTTTATAACATGAAAATTAATTAAAATTGTTATTGATAATCTTTCATTCTTGACGTGGCTCGGGCTCGAACCCTGGCCGGCAGGTTACCATGACATGTTTCGATCGCAACCACTCGATCTCCTCAGATGGATTTGCCGTCTTACACTCGCAGCCATCGACGACTGCTGACGTCACTAGTCAAACATCAATCCTTAAACCAAATTGTATTTTAACATTTGGTAGATCGAAATTTGCTTTCCTGAATGATTATCCATTTTAATTGATTTTACATGTTTTTTCCTTTACTTCTGTTTTTTCGTACTTTCGTCAAGAATTTTTCTTGAAGTAAGCCTAATTAAAAATATTAAAAATTTGGATTAAAAACCATAAATAGTTCAACAAAATAACCACAATACTAATTATTGTTAAAGCTAAGGCACGAGCTCTATGTGTACATTTGTCCTTCAAGTTGTGCTGAAAAAGGTCAACAGAAAAGAGAAAGACAAGGTGAAAAAACAAAAAAATGTACTTGGATCAGGAAAGCAAATTTCGATCTACCAAATGTTAAAATACAATTTGGTTTAAGGATTGATGTTTGACTAGTGACGTCAGCAGTCGTCGATGGCTGCGAGTGTAAGACGGCAAATCCATCTGAGGAGATCGAGTGGTTGCGATCGAAACATGTCATGGTAACCTGCCGGCCAGGGTTCGAGCCCGAGCCACGTCAAGAATGAAAGATTATCAATAACAATTTTAATTAATTTTCATGTTATAAAATTCCTTTCTTCATAAAAATAATTTAATAAAAATTAAATTTCATGAACTTAAGCCTAATTAAAAATATTAAAAATTTGGATTAAAAACCATAAATAGTTCAACAAAATAACCACAATACTAATTATTGTTAAAGCTAAGGCACGAGCTCTATGTGTACATTTGTCCTTCAAGTTGTGCTGAAAAAGGTCAACAGAAAAGAGAAAGACAAGGTGAAAAAACAAAAAAAAATGTACTTGGACTTCAAGAAAAATTCTTGACGAAAGTACGAAAAAACAGAAGTAAAGGAAAAAACATGTAAAATCAATTAAAATGGATAATCATTCAGGAAAGCAAATTTCGATCTACCAAATGTTAAAATACAATTTGGTTTAAGGATTGATGTTTGACTAGTGACGTCAGCAGTCGTCGATGGCTGCGAGTGTAAGACGGCAAATCCATCTGAGGAGATCGAGTGGTTGCGATCGAAACATGTCATGGTAACCTGCCGGCCAGGGTTCGAGCCCGAGCCACGTCAAGAATGAAAGATTATCAATAACAATTTTAATTAATTTTCATGTTATAAAATTCCTTTCTTCATAAAAATAATTTAATAAAAATTAAATTTCATGAACTTAAGCCTAATTAAAAATATTAAAAATTTATTTCCCATATTTAAATAAAAATAACTTGAAATGCTTATTTCATTTCTTTATTAATATTATAATAAACTTGTAAGCGAGATTTTTAATAACACCCAATTTTATTAGGCTTCAAAAATTTCTTACGCTTTGATGACGCTCACAGTAAATACATTAATGCAAAACAAAAAAATACAAACAATAATAATAAAAGAAAAATATATTGTTTTACAATTATTTACACAATCTTTAAATTTATTAAAAAAAAGGTATAAGGTTGTAGCAAAAAAGTGTCACTTTGAATTTATGCTTGAATAATGAACTCACTCAAGTCGAGTGTATTTAACTTGGCCAATGAAATGCTTACCAACATTCAAATCGGCATCAACAACGGCAGCGATACCAAACCAACACCAAACAGCTACAAAAAATATCAATAAATAAACATAAATATCCTTTTTTATTAGTAAAATTTATTTTGTTATTTTCTTTGGTTTGCTTTTGAAATTGAGATTCAATGACCAAAACAGTATTTGTCGAGACACAATCATATTTTCCACCTCAACGCCTTTTTGCCTTCTGAATTGAACTAAACTGAACTGAATATCGCCTCCAAAAGAACTTGTAGTCATTTAACGAAATCGCGCCACCTGTTGTTAATGGTTACTTTGCCTATTGTTTCATAAATAATTTAACATTTTTTTCTACATGAACTTGTTTGCATTGAAAAGAAAATAAAGAAGAAAGGAAATATTTTATTTGTTTTATATAAGTTGAATTTTTTTTGGTTTCACAAAGTGGTTAAAAAAAAATTAAGAAAGTTTTTGTTTGAAAAATCGCTGCCGTGTCAAAATTTTATAATGGTAGGTAGATCCAGAACTGAGGCATATATGAAATGAAATCACTTATAGACAAAAAAAATCTCATATAGATGTAGATATCAAGTTAATATTCCGTAAAAAGAACTATTTTATAAATATTAACCGCATAACAAAATTTTTTTTGGCGGGCCATGATTGCCCATGGGTTCCAGAACTTGTCTTTATATACTGTAGTGTAATGTATATGGTCGTAAGGGAAAACTTGCCCTTGCTTCCTTACTTGAACTGCGACTGCAGTAACTGGTACATGTAACTCGTGAGTAAAATATCAATAACGATAGTTATTTAACGACTGATATTGGTTTAAGTGATGATAGGAATATTTGGTTAAAATTTCTCGCGCTCTCTCTTTTTTCCTTCTCCTTAGTTTATGGCTGACTTAAATGATGATAGTATACTATCTTTAAAGATTTTAAGCATGTAAGAACGTTATATTTGGCCTTGCCGAAACTTTTATACCGATTAACATTACAGATCTTCCAAAGTTGTTTTGTAAAATTTTAGGCAAAGTGGTTCTGAAAGTAATAGTGGAAGCTCAAAACTAGATTTAAATAACAACTTTTATGTTTTTGTGTTAAAATTTGAACCTTATTTTGGGAATTTTTTTTTTTTTTTTTTTTTTGTAAAATAATAGACCGTTGTCTTTAAATTTAAAAACCATAAATACGTTATGCACAACAAAACGATTTGTTTTCTGTGTGTGCTGATATTTGTCTTCATTGGCCAGTTCTTTTCGCCTTATATAAAACTCAGGTATCTGAAAATTCTGATCAACTTGATTTACAGATTCCTTGGTATAACATTCTAGCCCTCTTTAATCTACATCGGGGTCTTGCTGTGTACATACGCAATGAAGTTGTGTACTAGTGCCAGCAATCAAAAGGCATGTTTGATGCAGAATTTAACTGTCTTTTGAGCCATACTTCTTATGAATGCCAACATGTTGAGCCATTTGCTGCGCACAACCACCTCGCGCAACTTGTGTATGAGCCAACACATGTTTCATGTGTTAATGGGAATTAACACAATACCGCTTGACCTTTTCCTCTCTTCTTAAGTAAAAAGTGTAAGTTCTACCACCTGTCGGTTACTCGGAACATTTCACAACTTTCGCCTCTTTCTGTTCACCGAACTTCAAAACATTTCACGACAAGGTACGAAACGCTCAGTATTTGTTTGTATTTTTTTGTGACATTTTAATTGAACACTTTTTTCCTGGACAATGAACTCAGTGCCATGGCGGAAATGGTTCAAAACTTTATAATGAAAATTTTCATTCCAGTTAAAAAGCTTCGAATAAACCTAGATCTAGATCTTGGCTTAACCAGACGTGCATATCAGCCGTCACATCCAAAGAGGATGAATAAAAACTCTGATACTGAATTACAACGCAAATTGACATGATCTTCGTGTGCCAAAGTACTAAGTCCTTTAAGACTCTTCACGGTTAACGTCTTCGTACTTGTTGAATTTGGTGTCAGCGATAATTTCACTCGAGCTTTCTCAGAGATCGCACTATACGGGTTGTTATAGATGATATTTTGTCAAACAAATTCAAGATTCATTCAGGGGTGCCGCTATGTTCTGTTCTTTCTCTTATTATATTTCTTAATTTTTTAAACGACCTCAAATGTCAAACTTCCGACCCTAGTTACTCCTTTGCAGACGACAGCAACCTTTGCTATTCGTGTTCTTTTGATTGTAGACCAAGCGTATCAGATGTTGGCGCTATGAGACACAGCATAAATGATACGCTTGGACGAGGCCTTAATATAATCTTGGAATGGGTTTGAGCAAACAGGGTCTATTGTAATGCCCGGACCCAGCGTTGCATGCTAACGCATAAATGCGAGACGGATCAAGGTGACTTATCTGTATATACGGATGGAAGTATTATATTGGATTTTATTATTATTGAGAAATAAGAATTTCTTGATGTTTTTGGCACCTTCATCCGATTCAAGTGCCTCGGTTTTTTAAGACGGTGAAAGATTTACTTATCTCCATCTGATCTCCTTACTATTTATACCAACTAATTCCGACCGAGAATGGAAAACAACTCTAATTTGTTGGCCGATGCTTCAAAGTCTATTTTGGAGCTTCTCTATCGCGTACTGGAGAGGGCGAAGTTTCGTATTGGTGACAGTAGCGTGTAAAATTCTATTGACTATTTTGAGCACCCTCGCAATGTGGGTTGTAGTTTGCTGGTTTATCGTCGCTACAATAGGACGTTTTATGATGTGGGATTTGGTTCTCGAAACTCGTTCGCGTTTTCCTCAAATTACAGGAAGAATTCGTTCTTTGCCCAGATTGACCTTCCTGCGGAAGTCTTCCCTATCACTTTCAACATAAATAGGCCTAAGAGACCTAAGACTCAAGCTATTTGGTCAAAGAATCCTCAGGGACAAAATCTGTCTCTCTGACATTGATGTTAACAGGATTCCTTTACTTCGTTGAATCAACCGGAGGGCTGGTAAGAATGTCAACAGTCAGGTAACGAAGGAGCATTGGGAAACGGTATAACAAGTTAACACAACGGGATAAAATTACAGTACCCACCTGAGCTGTGTTTAATTTCGGCTACCAGGGCAACCTAACCTTGTATATATGTCCGCTATTTCAGCACAAGGTAGATTGAACGGTTATTATACAACCTATTGCCCAAGCGGGTTATTTTAAAATGACCATTTATAGAATATCGAATAAACCGGTTATTTTAATAATTTATGTATATGTATACGTTTTCCTTAATTTTGTTGTAAATGTACGCGTAATTTAAGTATTCTTATTGTTGTTTTGGAAAAATTTAAATTCAAAACAATGTCAAAACAAAATGTGACAAAAGTCAAAAAACATAATGAACAATGCAAAGTATACTATGGAACAATGCACAGAAGGATGAACAGTACCAAAAACGAGGAATAATTCAAAAATGAAGTTAGTTTTTCGTATAAATATTTGGTACGATACAGAATTAAAATCCCACTAAAATTTTACAACAAAAGTTTTTTTAGTAATCAATATGCACAGAATCCAAACAAAAATCTTGTCATATACAGAATTCCCTGATCAATGTACATATGTAAAAACAAATTGTTATAAAATCGTGTGTTCTTTGAAAAAAAGTCAAAATACCACAAAAAAAAATTTTCAATTAACCGTAGGTACACAATTGCACCGTACGAACGTAGTAGCGTATGACGTAGATACGTGGTAAAATTAAAATTGATATTATTTTATACAAAGGCACACAATAGATGCCGTAAACGTAAAAGCGTATAACGTCGTACGTCGACTCAGGTCTAAAGGCAGAAGTAGTCTTTACTTTCTGTTCTGTTACGAATCAGCTGACTTATTTTTGTTATTAAAAAACCTATGAAATTGATTAGTTTTTCTGTTCTGTTGCGGTTCAGTTTGTAAAAATCAAAAACATGTTAAGTTATTGTAAGTGACAGCAAAATAAATAATAAAAAATACATATTTATATTGAAATAATCTGTTTTTTAATTTTAAGAATTCATAATATTTAATTTTTTCAAATTTATGTGCATTAAAGTTATTAAAATAAAATAATGGACGTTGCAAAGCTAATAAATTTGTTATAAATGGCAGATAAGTTACTACGGAAAAAGTAGCTATTACAATTTCGTAACAGAACGGCACGGAACAGAAACAGAAAGTAAAGACCAAGAGGGAGTTTACACGGTGTCTATTCAGACATGTCTAACAAACACGTTTGTTTTGTTTGTAGGCGATCGGGGTAGAGAAGAAAGAGGGGTTGCCAAACAGACATGAAATGACTTTTCAAGTTTGTTTATATGAATTTCCATGTTTTTAATTTGTATGTACACACAGAAAAAAATCCAGTTAAAAACGTCGAAAACAAGGTTGATTTAAATTTTTTCGGTGGTGATTTTGCTTCATACGGGTTTCATGTTAATTCAACCTGATTTTACAATAACTGCGAACAACATTTTTTTCTTTTGATATAACTATAATTCATGTTAATTTAACAATGCAGTAAAGTTAGAGCAAAATGTAATTTATATTGAAATAACAATCGGAATCACGTTGAATGAAAGTTATTTCCAGTTGAAACAACGTGAATTTCATGTAGAATCAAATGGGTTTGAGTGTATTTTAACAGTGTGAAGAAGCTTCAGACAACATTTGCATTTATGTAAGAATAATTCAAAACCCTGTAACACATGTTTCACTTATTTTGCATTCTCCTTTGTTAACAGAAGCATCAGCAGAATTGCCCGATATGGTCATCATTCTACTTTGAAAACTTGATGTACTATTTAAATAAACAATTTTTATTAAAAGAATACGGGAATTGTCTTCTTTTTATAACATATTTTAAAAGTGAAAATAAAAAATGTACATAATTAAGTAGGTATGCATGTTAATTTAACAAGATAAACTTTTGATTTTAATACAAAACAGGTTTTTATGGGTTCAATATTGAATCCAGATTTATTTATATTTTAATATTTTTTTTTTTTATTTTTTTAACAGTGAATAATATTAAATAAACGTAATTTAAGGTTATTTTGATATTTTTTTATTAAAAATTAATATGAAATAATGATAAATTTAAGTAAAGGGCATAATTTTTCTGAAATTTAACATGATTCTCAATCAACATTTTTCCATGTTAATTTTACATGGGTATTTTTTTCTGTGTGTAGACTATTATACATGAAAACAGACATGTTTGGAAAGACATCGTAAAAAGACAATAGGTTTTTGGAAGCATGTTCAAAAGAGAATGTCAAAAACAGACATGTCTGGAAAGACTCCGTGTAAACTCCCTCTTACTGAGCCTTTATTCTTTATCGTACGCCGGCTACGACCGTATTGTCATAGAAAAAGAAAAATTTTAAATTAAATTATTTATGGGTTTTTTCAAATTAAATATTTGATAACAAAATAAAAGGAAAGCAAAATAAACAATAATTTGAATAAATTTGAAATTTTTAAATATTTTCAAAAGAAAAAAAAATACGTTTCCGACGGCATTGTGGGTAAGTGAAGCGTGTTTCTAAAAATTGACGGCGTAACGTCCCACGTTCATACAACGTACGCAATTAAGTTCATTGCATAAAAAGGTAAATAGCAATTTGTGTGAGGGTATTCTAAATATTAATAATATTTTTATGCAGTTGTCATCTGTTGAGATACAGTGCAAGCTTGATTTTTGTAACCCCTGATTTCCGCAACAGCAACAATTATACATTAAAGTCTTTATAACTTTAACTATTTTTATAAAATAGTCTCAATAAGTGCAACATGATTTTTTTATACATTTACAAATGTTTTTTTACTTCTCGTATTTCTTGTTCAGAAACTTAGTTTCATCAAAGTTATCATATTTAGCCAAAGAATACCATTTCAGCAACATTTCTCACCGTTCACTATCCTAATTAGTCGTACAATTTGTCAAAAAAATAAATTATGATAGTCGAACTTAATAATAATATTGACTAACCAATTTGTTTGACAAGTCTGTCTGACTTGCAAATGTTTATTAAAATTCACATAACATGAGAGATTCCATGCGATCAGAGTTGCATTTTCTTGTAAATAAGCTGAGTCATATGATTTGGCATTTCATTTGTGTGCTGGTGAGTCATTGATAACAGATTTTGCGAAAATTGTTGTATGTCGGAAAGATTTTCGTGTGAATAAATCGTACGACAGAATAGTGAATACCGAACTCCAAGGTAGAACTTCAGAACATGCGTTAGTATCAAAAAATTTAACTAGTGTTTTTTCATTCATATTTAGAATTTTGCGTTAACTGTTTTAACTTTGTCACACCTTAACGTCAAGTTTTTAACCCCACTTAATTTAGCATTTCTTTGTTTCATTGTTTGACAAATTCAACCATGGAGAGGTACAGTATTGAGCAGCACTTTAAGACTGTTGAAGCCTTTAAGAAAATGGGCGTTCAGATTAAAATGCTTTTTGTGCACTTCGTGATTTTTGTGTTCAGCATAATCGACAAAATGTGTCCACAATGGGTAGAATTATGTTCAAACTTCAGCAAACCGGGTTTGTAGGAAATGTGAAAACACCCGTTGATGCGGCTTATGGGCTGGCGGCCAAGCAGCAGGCGCGGATCCAGCTTGAGCTATACGGGGGGGAAATTTTGTATGATACAAAAAGTAAGAAATTTGGTTTTTTAAAGTATGCAAATAAAATATTCGAGCTTAAGGTCGTATTGTTTTTTATAAAAAACTTTTTTTTGTAAATTTATTTTCACCAATATTTCGGCACTTTCTTTGTGTGCCTTCTTCAGGGTTTTTTTCTTTATAACAAAATTAACAATTTTTAAAAACAAAATTAACAATAAAATGACAAAATTAAAAAATTTTTGTAATTGAATATAAAAATAATTTTCAATACAAACTAGATCTATTACAATATTAATAAATTTTTAACTTCCGTTTCTATTTTTATAAATTAAATGTCTATAATTTTGTGCTACATTTTCAGTATCTGACTTAAAATTAATTCTCGACACTGTCGGTACTCTTATAATTTGTAACATTTCCAACGTAAATCTACTTGTGTAATTATTTTCCGGGCTTAAAACTTTTGTATTATCAAATTCTGGATAATGGTTTGGATTAGCACAATGAGCTGATAAAGCTGTTTTTCTATACCTCTGATCTGACTTATGTCCTGCTACCCTAGTTTTCAATTTATTCTTTGTTGTACCTACATATATATACCATATTACACTTTCCACTATTATTACCCTTACAAGGTATCTGATAAACAATGTTAGACATTTCCATCTTCTTAATTTTGTCTTTCGTTTTAGTAAATAGTTTACCTACTGTGTTGAAAGATTTATAAGCTATTTTGTATATTTTGTCATCATATATATATCTGATTTTGCTAATCTTTCTGAACATTTTGGAATATATGTTACTGATTTATAAATCTTTGGTTCCGTAATACTGTTCTGGTTGTTTAATCTGTAATTATTATGTTAAGCTCGAATATTTTATTTGCATATTAAAATAATAAAGGTCGAATAAAAATACATATTATATATGTTTTTTAAAGTATTAAAAAAAAACTCAACAAAAAGGTTAAATAAAATATAAAATCAGTTCAATATACATTTCTATTTTTAAATAAGCAATTTTTGATTTTCTTGTGAGGCAAATTTAGACAGTACAGTATGTCTTCTGTCATTGTTGATCTGAGTCATGTTTTTATTTGACGAAGGGTAGGAAATGACCTCCCGCTCGTAGTTTGACTGACGAGTATTGAAACGAACATTTAAAATATATTTTTCTTAGATTTGGGTAGATATCTTCATCACAGTTTATTAAAGCATCTTCAACGTTATCTGACAGATCAGGCTCAAGTTTAGATGTTAGTAGTTTGAGTGCCCCGGTAGGCTAGCTAGTAGTGAGCTAGTCTATCAACCACGGGGTTGCGGGTTCGATTCCCGCGGGGATTAGCATAGGGAATTACAAAATTTAAAAATTAAAAAAAAAAAAAAAAGGTGTTAATCTCTTTTATCAAATGTAATCAGCTCATATGCTAGTTGTGGTTTTAACAGTTTTATATCTGTACATTAGGGTGTCCCAAAAAATTTTTTCTTTCTGATTTTCTTAGGTGCTCAATTAAAATTTAAAAGCTTAAAGGGTAAAGTATTTTTGGTTTTTTTTTAAGAATTTTCGGAATAGGTTTAGAGGTCACGCAAATGGAGTTTTCATAAAAAAAAAGAAGTTTTCGGCCGTTTTTAACTTTACTCATTACTTGGTTAATACCACGAGTTTCTTCACTCCTGAGGAAACAGTTTTAATGAAAAGTATCCAAGCTTTATTCCTGTGTGAAAAAATTATAAGTTTTTGTGATGAGTTTACTCATTTAGATACCCTTAATGTAAATTTTTCGTAATTTTTTCCAAAATTTTGTAATAACGCTTTACAACTTTTTAAGTTTAAATAAAAACGAAAAAAAACTAATGATGACGGGGTGCTATAAGGCCGACGGAAATAAAGCCAACTTTGGCCCTATTTCCCTTTTTAGCTGGAAATAAGACCAACTTTATCGGTTGCCCTTATTTCTAACTCGATAGGGAAACAAAGCCAACTTTCAAATACCACTAAAAGGAAATAAGGCCAACTTGGTTTCATTACCTTTTTGAGTTGGAAATAAGACCAACTCAAAAATTGCATTAATTAATTAGGAAAAATTTGTAGTCTTTTATGAGGATTTCCCCTTTTACAGAATGTTTACATGGAGTTTTATTCATTTTGTAAAAGGAAGAATTAATAGTTTTTAAAATTATAAAAAACTAAGGATTTTTCCTTTTACAACCCAAAAATTGCATTCTTTAATTGTTGGCTGGTAATGTTTGTTTATCATATATTGCATTTGAAATAACAAATGCAGGTAACACTACCATATTTGCCAATCATATGTTTAAATAATATTGTGTTTGGTAACACATGTTGATGTGTCAATTAAATTCAACCATGTGCTGTTATCAGTTGTAATGCGTTCATGATCCACGTGTTGTTTAATAAATCAATTTTTTTGGTTTTTTGTTGGTTATTGTGCGAATAAAAATGGAAAAAGAAGAAACTATCTTCGAATATAAACTCATTTCTGGATTTAGAAAAAACAGTCAGTTATTATTGATAGAAAACGAGGAACAAATTTTTAAGTTTAAATCACACAAAAAAAAAGAAAATGTGAAATATTATTATTGTTACGAGAAGAATTGTAACGTTGCAGTAGCAGTCGAATTTAATAGCACAAGGTATTGTCGTAAGATTACCAAAAATCAGACTCATAATCATGGATCACAAATTGAACTTATAAAAAAGTTTGAAATAATGAACAATATAAAAAGTGAAGTGAAAAAAGCGCCATTAAAAAGAGCAAGCGTTCGTGATATTTTTGATGAACAGTGCAAGAAGTTCAAAGAAGGGGCACAATATGTAGAATATGGGAGTATGCGAAGGCAATTATTTAATATAAAACAAGAAGATCTGCCTAAATGTCCAATGAGCTTTGCAGATATCATCACTATATTTCAAAATGAAAATGTTTATCAACAATTTGGTATATCACGTTACGAAGAAAATGATAAGCCCTTTTATATCGACACAGTGATATCACAAAATTTTTCATATACATTATTTGCATCACCAACTATTATTAATGGAATACGTTCAATGAGCATATTAGAACCTCGTACTTTTATAGTTGATGGAACTTTTAATATTGTACCCGTGTCTAAGAATTTTAAGCAACTATTAACATTACATATAGTTCACGCAGAACATGTAAGTAATAACATTGAAAATAATTCAACGTACCTGCTGTTATAAATACAATCAAAAATTGTTTATTTCAGGCTTATCCCTTTTTATATATTTTGATGTCTAATAAATCGGAGGAAGCCTATAAGCATGTATTACAGTACATCAAATCAAATATTTTAGACTTGGAACCAACGAAGGTTATTAGCGATTATGAAACTGGCTTGCGAAATGCTTTCAAAGCAATCTATCCAACGGCGAAATTAATCGGTTGCTGGTTTCATTTTACTAATGCCTTAAGGAGAAAAGCGTCAAAAATATCTAACTTCATTAAATATCTAAACAAAAATAAAGATGCCAAAAACGTCTTTAACAAATTTTTTTATTTACCACTATTAAAACCGAAAGATTTAACACAGGCATACCAAATTATAAAAAATGAATCAATGGAGGATAAATTCTTGCAAAAGAACGGTGAAAATTATTTCAAACACTTTATCAACTATTTTGAAGCGCAGTGGATTAAAAAGGTATCTAAAAACAAATGAATTCTTAACCAAATATATTTTCGATTAAATATTAATATTATTGTAGGTGAAAGCTGAAAATATGTCTGTTTATGGAGAACCAATAAAAACCAGTAATGCAGTAGAAAGTTTTCACAGCAGGATGAGCGCAAGGCTTACAAAAAAAGGCAATTTCTATAAATTTTTAGATGGATTGTGCAGTTTAGATCAAAACAAATCATTGGATTTTACAAAATCACTTTCAGGATGTGTATCCTTATATAGGAAAAAGGACAATTGCTTTGAAAGAAGAGATAAATTAATTAAGAAACATCTACAACTACTGAAGGACAATAAAATATCATTAAGAGATATCCTGACACAATTTACAAAAATGAAAAAAACGTTAATTGATGTAAATTATATAAATGAGATTCACACATCTGACAGTGAATCAGAAGATAATGATGATGAAAATCATTTTGGAAATGAAAACCAGCAATTTAATACTCTCTGCATTATTTGCTGTGTAAGGCAAAGACATCTTGTGTTTGAACCATGCAAACATTTCAAAGTATGTCAACAGTGTTACGAACAATTATTGCAAAATGCAAAAGAGAAAAGAACTAAGACACTCTGTCCTTATTGCCGGGCAATAATAACAAATGCATTTTCTATATATTTCTAATTTTTGGAAATTTTGTAAGAAACAAAAATTACTATATTACTTATGTACATATATATATGTAATTGATGTAAATATGTGAAAAAATTGATGATGTTAAAATTTTGAAAACTACTGTTTGAATTATGAACAAAAACATAATATGTTTGAATTTTGATATTGTTTTGTTTGTTTGAATAAATGCTATTTTGTATAATTAAAATAGGTGACGAAATCAATTACTTCTTAAAATAACACCAAATGTTGTAATAAAAATATTTGAATTTTTTGAGTTGGTTTTATTTCCAACTCAAAAGGGAAATAAAGTCAACTTTCAAATTTCGCTAACAAGGAAATAAAGCCAACTAGGCTTTATTTCACTTTTGAGTTGGAAATAAGACCAACTTGAACATTTTCCAAGTTGGCTTTATTTCCGTCGGCCTTGTAGCACCCCATCACTAATGATGCAGTTTTAAAGACAAATTAATTCTTATTAATATGAATAAACAATTTTTAAATTTGTTCTTACCGTTCCTGAGTTATTCCCGTTTTTATCTTTATACCCAGTATATGTTATTATAAGCAGTTTGCCAGTTCACCAATCTTACCCAATCAACAAAAAAAAAACTTTTCTTTTGCTCTGTGAAAAATCATTTATTGAGGTTCTTGTGATGCAGTTCTATACCTTGCAATAAATTCTGGTAATCAGTTTCAGAAGTTGTGACATTAATATAAGTATTAGCCAAAGCCACACCTCGTTCTGCTATATCATTTACCACTTGTAGTCGTTGAACTTTTTTCTTTGCCTCTTGAAATGACTTGTTGGCTGTCCAATTCTCTGGATCTATTTTTAAAAAATCGATTTAAATATTGCAAGCTTCAAAAAAGGTAAGACTGGCTTTTGAAATGAATTGTTGAATTTCATTATTTCTGAAGTTTTCTTCTGTTAAAGCTACATTTGCTACTTCATAATCGCTGCATGGAGTATCTGCAAGTTTTTTTGTCATTAAGTGCAAAGTTATTATTATTTTGTAACTTAAAACGTTTCGGTTTGTGCTTTGTTGTGATACAGACGTGTATTTTTAGCCCCGCATACGATTTGAACTATTAATTAATCACATTTGATTTTGTAATACATAAATATAAGCAGCGAATGGACGCTTAAAAAAAAAAAATAATATATTTTGTTATTTAAATTACTTAACATAATAGTGAACAATTTAAAACGATAAAATTAAATAAAATAAAACAGTAAAAATATATATGTATGTATGTACGTATGAATGTTCATACATGTGTATACATATTCTGAACAAAACATTTAAATTCTGGTTTTTTCTTTTGTTGTTGTAAAATACAATAAATAATAAAAATATTAAAGCAAAGCAAAACGGTGAAAAACAAAAACAACTCTTTGCATGAGTACAAACAGTGAAACAACACTAAGACAAAATGAAAGAAACGTGTACGTTTTAGTTAATGCGAATGAAAATAATGAAGAAATAAATAAAACAAAACAAAACAATATTAACTACCTAACGGCTAAGCCAATTACTCGAACACGTTCCCTCTCACCCTCGGTATTTACACAAACGGTGGATAGTGACTCATTAAAAAAACTACAACAAGATTTGGTGACAAGTGTTGCCAGGCCAGCAAGTATTGCCGTGACGTCAAAAACAAATTTAGTGGGAAATGATACCATGAACTCAAACACAAATGCAATGGAAAACCCCCCTGTAAAAAGTTGTCAAAAGCCTACAGTACAAGTTGGTATGGACAGGTACATAACAGTGCTTAAACGGGGACGCAGCCCTACCTCTGCAGCAGTTGCTTCGGCCTCAAAAGTACCATCTTTTGATAAAATAAATACTCAAAATCGTTTTGCAATTCTGGAGGATGAATCCTCTGAAGCACCAAACGTCATTAAACCATCCAAGCCTCCCCCGATATATCTAAGGGAGCAAAATTCAAATGAGCTCATAAAGAGTTTGATATCGGTGATAGGTGAAAATTCGTTTTACGTAGCGGCTATAAAGCGTGGAAGTATAAACGAGACAAAAATACAAGTCAATAATGAGAATGATTTTCGCAAAATAGTAAACAACTTCGAAACGCGTAAAAAAAACTTTTATACCTACCAACTGAAAAGCAGTAAAGGTCTACAGGTAGTGATTAAGGGTATTGACTCATGTGTGGACCCAGAAGAGGTTAAAACATTCCTAGAAGAAAAAGGCTTCAAGGTAAAACATGTAGTAAATATTAAAAATAGAGAAAAAATTCCCCAACCACTTTTTCGAGTGGAGTTTGAACCCGGCGACGTAAAACTTAAAAAAAACGAAACACATCCTATTTACAATTTAAAATATATTCTCTACAGAAGAATAACTATAGAAGAGCCACACAAAAAAAATGGACCTGTTCAGTGCTTAAACTGCCAAGAATTTGGCCATACCAAGGCATACTGCTACTTACCCCCTGTCTGCGTAGTATGTGGTGAACTACACGGTACCGTTTCTTGCGATAAGTCTAAAACCGACCCCAACGTAAAAAAATGTAGCAACTGTGGCGGTAATCACACTGCCAATTATAGAGGATGCCCAGTATATAATATTGTCAAGCAGACGGTTGGACCGAAAACAAATACCCCTCAAATGCAGGTTGCAAATCAGGTAAACACAAATGCAATTCAAGCCCCCCAGCCTAGTAATAACAGAACCTCTTACGCTAACGTCCTTAAATCAAACCATCAGCCAATGCAAGGTGCCTCGCCAAGTAATGATGAAACTCCGGTTTCTAATTTAAGTCGTTTAGAAATAACCATGGAAACATTAGTGCAAACAGTAAATAATTTTACGAACACAATGGGTAATATGATGCAGGAAATGCTTAGAATGCAATCGATGTTATTGCAAGCTGTACTTAACAAACCATGAACTGTTTAAAAATTTGTTTTTGGAACGCAAACGGCATCCGCCAACATAAAAATGAATTAGAATACTTTCTTAAAAATAAACAAATTGATGTCATGATGATTTCTGAAACTCATTTGACCTCAAGAAATACGTTTAAAATCAATGGTTATATACTATATGATACCAAGGACCCTCGAGATAGAGCTTGTGGAGGTTCTGCCATCTTAATAAAAACTCGAGTCAAACACTACATTATGTGTGATCACCGTGAAGACTATCTGCAAGCAACGACTATTTGTGTTGAGGAGCTAAATCGAAACATAGTAATTTCTTCTTTATACTCTCCACCTAGATTTTCCATATCAGAAGGCCAATATTATAAATATTTTAAATCATTAGGACCCTGTTTTCTGGCCGCTGGCGATTATAACGCTAAACATACCTTCTGGGGGTCACGACTTATAACACCAAAAGGTCGTGTTTTGTTTAACACAATCTCTAAAATGGGTTTAAATGTGGTCGCGAGCGGGCAACCAACATATTGGCCTACTGATCAGCAAAAAATTCCAGATGTTATCGACTTTGGCGTGGTTAAAAACATCCCCACAGAAACGATTCATGTTGAAGCTTCCTTAGAATTATCATCCGACCACACACCTACAATTGTTACTATATCGAACCCAAATAGAATTGTATTTCCGTCAGGTTACTTAGCGACGCCAGCCACACAAATAAATTGGTTAAAATATAAAAAATTTCTCAGTGCCCATTGCACAGAAAATATTCCGCTTAGTACACCGGAGAATGTGGATCTCTCTCTTGTTAACTTTGACAGTTATCTTAAACTAGCTGTTCAACACTCCAGCGTTACCCCCAAAAAAATTAAAAATAATAAAATATGTTCTTCAGATGTCGAGCGGCTCTTGACTGAAAAAAGGAGAGTTCGAAGAGAATGGCAACTTTACAGATCCCCGCAACTTAAGATTTTATTAAAAGAATGCACAAAAAGGCTAAGAAAGTTGCTACAGAATCAGAAAACGGCTTCTCTAGAAAAATATCTTAAGGAACTTGATGCAACTCCACAATCTGACTACTCATTATGGCGTGCAGCTAGAAATCTAAAAAGGCCAGTTATATCTAAGCCACCATTAAGAAACTTGAATGGTAGTTGGGCAAGAAATGATAATGAAAAAGGAAACCTGTTTGTAAATCATTTGAAAAACGTATTTACACCAAATATATCTCACAATATTGCGGTCGAGTTACCACCTGTTGATGCTAGAGCAGCTTTTCCCCTCAGATTTGAGATAAGAGAAATCGAAAAGGCTATTTGTGACTTAAACACTAAGAAGGCACCTGGTATTGATAAAATCAGTAATAAAATGCTTTTGGAGCTACCTCGCATAGCAAAGAAAATTATTCTTTTTATTTTTAATGCTATTTTACGCCTTGAATACTATCCTGAAAAATGGAAGGTTTCCTTAGTTACCATGATACCAAAGCCAGGTAAAGATCATACAAAAGTTGAGTCTTATAGACCTATTAGCTTATTATCAAATATGTCAAAGCTGTTTGAGAAATTATTAGTTTCAAAATTAACACCAATTTTAAGTGAAAATAGATGTATTCCAAACCATCAGTTCGGATTTAGAAGAAAACACAGCACAATCGAGCAGACTCATCGAATAGTAAATGTCATAAGAAAAGCATTTGAAGAAAAGAAATATTGCTCAGCACTCTTCATCGATGTTTCGCAAGCTTTTGACAAAGTCTGGCATGAAGGCTTATTACACAAATTGAAGCAAAATTTACCAGCAAACACACACAAGCTGCTAGAAAGCTACTTAGTCGGTCGTCAATTTATTATTAAAGAAGGAAATTTCTTAAGTTCACCTCAGCCCATTGCCGCTGGAGTCCCACAAGGCAGCATCCTGGGCCCCCTATTATACTTAATTTATACTTCGGACATGCCAACAAGCAACTACACACAAACTTCAACATTTGCAGACGATACAGCTTTTCTAAGCGTCCACGAAAATCGTTATGAAGCATCGCGTTACTTACAGCATCATATATTTCAACTAGAAATATGGTTAAGACAATGGAGGATAATGGTCAATGAGCAAAAATGTGTACATATAACATTCACTTTGCGCCGGGAATCTTGCCCCCCTATTACAATCAATAATCAAATAATTCCTCAACATTCGCATGTTAAATATCTCGGTATACATCTGGATCGGCGATTAACGTGGAAATGCCATATAGAGGCAAAATTAACTCAAATGAAACTAAAAGCCATTCAAATTCATTGGCTTATTGGAAGAAATTCTGTCCTTAGTCTCGATTGCAAGCTTCTACTTTACAACTCTATCTTAAAGCCTATCTGGTGCTACGGTATTCAACTATGGGGCACTGCCTCGGCCTCTAATATCGACAAAATTCAAAGGCGCCAAAATAAACTTCTTCGAATAATCACAGCCGCTCCCTGGTATGTTAAAAACTCAAACATTCATAAGGATCTCAATGTGCCATTAGTGAAATCTATGATTACAAAATACGCAATAAAATATTTAAAAAGGCTTGAACAACACCCAAATCCACTAGCTCGAAATATTTTAAATCATGGCGGCCACACTCGCTTAAGAAGAAGAGACACTGCAGCACTTACCCAATTAGATGAGCGATAAACACCTATAAAAGTGAACATAACCCGTGATGAAGAAAATTTTGTCTGGCACTGGCAGGAGATAAAATAACGTATTAGGTTAAGATTTGATTAATTATTGTTAGTTCATATTTAATATATGAAGATTCAATAAAACAATAATGACAAAAAAAAAAAAAAAAAAAAAAAGTGCAAAGTTTTGGTGTCGATACGTTCATCAAAAAACGCTGAGGCAGCCAATTTCGGAGTTAAGTACCACTGATGACCTAGAAAAGTTTAAAGCGAGGCTTTTGCAACTGCTTTATTAATTAATAATTTTATAACTATCCAATTCCTTTAATAGGCTCAGTTCATTGAGAGGAGCGTATCGAGGGCACTGGCAGAGGTACCAATATTTGATATACATTCTTAAAATAAATAAACTAAATTCAAGCAAGGCATCAACTATTGATTTGTCTATATAAGATTGCAACTGGTTTCGGAAAATGCATATTTTCAAAGAATAGATCATTTTCATCATCCAGCGAGCCCGATTGATAGCTCCTGGAGCACACATAAAATAGAAAGTGAAAATGGCAGCGTGCAACGATTTAGATCAATAAATGTCAGAAGTTAATGACAGTTAAAGCCTAACTATAAACATTTATGGAAATATACAATAATTATAACGAAAAAAGTATCACCATTTTTAAGGTACAAACTATAAAAATAGTGTAACTCGGAAACTGTAGGATACAATTCCATTTTTGTTTTTCTTAATTGTTTAGAACTTATCGGTATTCAAAATATCGTCACAAGTTTTTATACCTTTCATATAAATTTGAAATGTAATAAACCGTTTTTTACAGAATTTGTTAAAAAATTACAAAAATACTTAGTATGTGGAATCGTAATGGACAAAAATATTGCCGGAACTTAAAGTTTTTGCATATGGAAATAAAGTTTGGGAAATTTTCTTTAGAAATATTCCGTCAAAAAATTAAATGAACGGGGTTATTGACAACGTTATGAGTCAAGTTTGAAAAGAGGCCGAAAAACCAGATTTTTAACAAAGACTTGATTTGCGCGACCTCTAAACCTCTTCCTAAAAATCTAAAAAAAAATTCAAAAATACTGGACCCTATAAGCTTTCAAATTATGCTTGAACCTCTGACAAAAAAAATTTTGGGACACCCTGCTGTATATGACTTGATTACACTTTGAGGTAGAAGTTTAAGTATGTTAACTATTGGGAAAGGTGTTTTGAGATCTTCTAAAATTAATTCAATAAGAGGAATGTAACAACTCGGTAGTAATCTTCATCATTTGGGATGTGATTATTTCGTTCAAATCTTGTCCTTTTTATTGGAACCTCGATTTGAACGCAAATAACTTAAACTTTTTCAAAAATCGCTTTGAAATATTCTTTTGTTTTATTTCTGTTCCCTTCAAGGCTCATGATTAAAGTTTTGATAAGGCTTGATCCTTTTTGAAGATCTATATCTTGCTTTTGTAAAATGATACTAAGTGGCTGTATTACATCAAGTATCACACTTAGGCCCGTTTTCACAACTTACCGATAGCTAAAAGTAGACTTTAAATTGCCTGACAAAAAGTGTTCCATTATTAAATCTTTACATTAACCTATAGTAAGCGATAAAGGTTGTTAAGGTTCATCCTACCTGGTAGGTTAAAGCAAAGTTTCAATAGTGGAACAGTTTTTATACGGCCGATACAATCCTACCTTTAGCTATCGGTAAGTTGTGAAAACGGGCCTTAATATGTATATTCCGCAATATTTTTCCAAAGATTCTACTTTATGATGTACACTTGTTGCAAAGTGTTAAATTGAGTCGTGATCGCATAATGTAGAGAGTTTGGCTCCCAAATACTTTGCTAAAACTGTGTTTCGCTTGAGATGATTATATTTAAAAAATTTTGTCGTTTCTTTAACAAATGATACAACTTTTTCTATTAATGGCACTTTATTGCTTTTAGAAATTGAGTTTCTTGATTTATGGGAATAGCAAGGCGTTTGTTTCGCATTTGTCGCGGTTTCCAGGGTATTTAAGCAGCTCCATTTTCTGCTGACATCAGAGGATACCCATCTGTTCCATCTCCTACACAATTTTTTAGGTCAAGACCAAAATTTGTCAAAGCTTTAAGCACTATTGATGGGTGGCATGTCATAATATCCAGTATCATAGTGTCCATGGACAAGTACCATAAAGGATGTTCTCCTTTATGGTATAACAAGTACTGGTTTCGCTAAGTTAAGCTTCTAAAATATGCCTTGTTTCCGAACGAAGGCCGACTACGGAGAGAAGCTTTAGTTAGCGAAGCCGGTTTTTGTTATACCATAGAGGAGAAAATCCTTGCGCCCGGCCGAAGGCCGTCTATGCAGTAAAGCTTTAGTTAGCGAAGCCGGTTTTTATTATACCATAGAGGAGAAAATCCATGATTCCGGCCAATAATCATGTTTGTTACACCATAGAGGAGAAAATCCTTTATGGTACGTGTCCATGGACACTATGACACTAGACGTTATGACATGCCACCTATTGATGATAGTGCCTTCGCATCAATTGACACATCAACGTCGACAATATCATTTGAAGCCTCTTCAAATGCGATTACAATCAAGCCAATAAGTTCTTCCCTATAAACTTTTTGTTGCATGTTGAAATATCTTAAGGATAAGGAAATCTGGCTTTTCCCTGACAAATTCGTGCTTTCGTCAAAAATTATCGAATAGAATTTTGATTCATATAACACATACATATATACATAAATATTGCATTTACTAGGGCAATTATTCGAATACGTTCCCTATCACCCTCGGTGTTTACAAAAACAGTGGATAGTGATACATTAAAAAATATTAAACTGTCTCTTGGGACAGGTGTTGCCGAGTCCGCAAGTAGTGCCGCGAATGCAAAAACAATCTTAGTACGAAATGATGCCATGAATTTAACCACAGTCACTATGGAAAACCCTCTAGAAAAAAACTGTCAAAAGCTCCAAGTCCAAGTTGGTATGGACAGGTATATAACAGTGCTAAAACGAGGTCGCAGCCCTACCTCTTCAGCTGTTGCTTCGGCCGCAAAAGTACCAACTATTGAGAGAATAAATACACAAAATCGTTTTGCGATTCTGTAGGATGAATCCTCTGAAGCACCAAACGTCATAAAATCGTCTAAGCTAAGTGTTTCCTAGCCGCTGGCGATTATAACGCTAAACATACCTTCTGGGTGTCACGACTTATAGCACCAAAGGGTAATTTTTTATTTAACACAATTTCTAAAATGGATTTAAACGTGGTAGCGAGCGGACAACCAACGTATTGGCCTACTGATCATCAAAAAATTCCAGATGTCATCGATTTCGGCGTGTCAACGATTCATGTGGTCTTCCGACCACACGCCAGATCCCCTCAACATAAGAACTTACTAAAAGAGTGTACAAAAAGACTAAGAAAGTTATTGCAGACTCAGAAAACGGCTTCTCTGGAAAAATATCTTAAGAAACTTGATGCAACCCCACAATCAGACTACTCATTATGGCGTGCAGCTAGAAATCTCAAAAGGCCAGTTTCTCTAAACCACCATTAAGAAACTTGAATGGAAGTTGGGCAAGAAATGTTGTTGAAAAAGGAAATCTGTTTGTTAATCATTTCAAAAACGTATTTACCGCAAATATATCTCACGATATTGCGGTCGAGATACCACCTGTTGCTGCTAGAGCAGCTATTCCCCTCAGATTTGGGATAAGCTATTTGTGACTTAAACACTAAGAAGGCACCTGGTTTTGATAAGATCAGTAATAAAATGCTTTTAGAGCTACCTCGCATAGCAAAGAAAATTATTGTTTTTATTTTGAATGCTATTTTACGCCTTGAATACTACCCTCAAGAATGGAAGGTTTCCTTAGTTAAAGATCATACAAAAGTTGAGTCATATAGGACTATTATATTATATTATTATCAAATATGTCAAAGCTGTTTGAAAAATTATTAGTTTCAAAATTAACACATATTTTAATTGAAAATAGATGTATTCCAAACCATTAATTCGGATTTAGAAGAAAATACAGCACAACTGAACAGACTCATCGAATAGTAAATGTCATAAGAAAAGCATTTGAAGAAAAAAAATATTGCTCAGCACTCTTCGTCGATGCTTCGCAAGCTTTTCATAAAGTCTGGCATGAAGGCTTATTACATAAATTGAAGCTAAACTTACCAGTAAACACACACAAGCTGTTAGCAAGCTAATTAGTCGGTCGAAAGTTTATTGTTAAAGAAGGTGATTATTTAAGCTCTCCTCAGCAAATTGACGCTGGAGTCCCTCAGGGAAGCATCCTGGGCCCACTTTTATACTTTATATATACCTCGGATATGCCAACAAACAACTACACCCAAACTTCAACATTTGCTGATGATACAGCTTTTCTTAGCGTGCACGAAAACCGTCAAGAAGCATCTTGATACCTACGGGAACATATATTTCAACTAGAACTATGGTTAAAGCAATGGAGGGTAAAGGTCAATGAGCAAAAATGCGTACATATAACATTCACCTTGCGTCGGGAGTCACGCCCCCCTATTAAAATCAATAATCAAATAATACCTCAAAATTCGCATGTAAAATAACGTGGAAAAGCCATATAGAGGCAAAATTAACTCAAATGAAACTAAAAGCCATCCAAATTCATTGGCTTATTGGAAGAAACTCTGTCCTTAGTCTCGACTGCAAACTTTTTCCTTACGACTCCATCTTAAAGCCAATCTGGTGCTATGGTATTCAGTTATGGGGCACTGCCTCGGCCTCTAACATCGAAAAAATTCAAAGGCGCCAAAATAAACTACTTCGAATAATCACAGCTGCTCCTTGGCATGTTAAAAACTCAAATATTCACAAGGATCTCAATGTTCCATTAGTTAAAACTATGATTTCGAAATATGCAGTAAATTACTTAAAAAGGCTCGTGCAATTCGAGCCCACTAGCACGAAATATTTTAAATGAAAGCGGCAACACTCGCTTAAGAAGAAGAGACACTGCGGCACTTATCCAATTAGATGAGCGATAAACACCTATAAAAGTGAACAGAACCCGTGATGAAGAACATTTTTGTCTGGCACTGGCAGGACATAAAATAACGTATTAGGTTAAGATTTGATTAATTATTGTTAGTTCATATTTAATATATGAAGATTCAATAAATAAATAATGAAAAAAAAAAAAAAAAACTAGGGCTTATTAATAATTCAACCGCACGCATTATCAAGTCAAACGTTTAGTCTTCGGATATAGATGGCACCTGCTGGGATTGAATGCAGAATAGTATTTGAATACGGTAAACTAGATTTTTCATTTGAAAAATCTATTAAATAACTAGGATTATTGAAAATTTCGTTAGAACTTCCAATAAAAAAAAAAAACCTTTCTGGGATTTCCAAAAATTTTGTACATTAAAAAAAATATTATTTTTGGGAATTCTTGTATTATCGAAATTAACAAAACATATTTTTATAACTTACGGGGGGGAAATAAGGAAATTCCCCCCCCCCCCCCTGAATCCACGCCTGCTAACGTGAATGTTGTTCGCCATCGCGGGATGATACCCGGCTTCTTGTGGCCAGAAATTGTGGATAAGGACCTGGACGATATGTGATTCCAACAGTATGGTGTCACTTGCCATACAGCTAACGAAACAATGCTCTTTTGCGCGAGAAATTCAATGCCCGTGTTATCTCACATCGTGGCGATGTTAATTGTCCGTCATATTGTCCATCATGTGATTCGACACCGTTTGACTTCTTTCTTTGGGGATATTTAAAAGAAAAAGTGTACGTCAATAAGCCAAGAACAATTCAAGAGCTAAAGGATGAGATAATTCGGCACATTCACGACATTTAACATCAATTGTGCCAGAGTCATTGAAAATATGGACCATCGGATACAGGCATGCCACCGAAGACGTGGCGAGCATTTGGTCGATATTTGTTTCACATGTAATTGTCAAATATCCTTCTGTTACAATAAAAAATATTAAGATAATTCATTTTTTCTTTGGAGTGAATGACACAACTTTTCTTTCAACCCACCTTAATGTACGTTGTACACTCTGTATAGCAATTCTTTCACGGATGGAATTGAAATTGCGAAATGTATCGTAAGTTTCCCGAGATCTTAAGGAATCCAAAATTGATCTAACAAAATTCTATTTCAAAGCAATAACATAAACCTTACAACACTTTAGAAAATGTATTATCTTAAAAGCCATTTGTAGGCTTTTTAATTTATGTATGTTTCAACAAAATGAAATTATTTTATCAAAAAGTAATTATTGGATTACAGTTAAAGAAATAATACAAACAAGAGTGTTCCAAGTGTTATTTACAATCGTTCTAGTGTGCAATTACTTTGTTTTGCCCTCTTAAATTTCACTTCCCAAACTTTTTTTTGGTAATAATCTGTGCTTTCCCTTTTTAAGGTATAAATTATTTATTAAACGAAATTACATTTGTTACAAATACTTATGTCAATTTGTCCAGACTATTGTAACTAATTTAAAGAACATTACTTAACGAAATCCCTTAAATTATTTATTGATACAATTTAAAACTTATTTAAACAACATTAACACTTGAAATAAAGGCACTAACCCATTGAAACGTGCGTTTCCATTAACATTTATTTCACAAACGCACGCTCGAAAAAACACACACTTATAAATGAAAAAGTTTTATTTCTTACCAAACATACAAACATAAATTAAGGACGTGATGTAATTTACAAACGAAAATATCAATCTCTCTACAAATCTACAAGCAGAGAAAAGACATGATTGAAACATGTTCAATGAACATGCTGAGTGCACATTGCTCACCAAAATTATAATATGTTCTCTGCAGCAGCCACAAACAAATTATAGTCGATTTAAATACTACTTCTATCACTACACTTTGGTTCTGACGACCACTTTCTTTGGCCAAAACTGTTTAAGGGCGAAGTTATTTTCCGAGTCTTATGAGACCTTGTAAAAACATTCGCTATTTCTATTTGCTTTTCTTTTTACACATGGCACTGCGAGTTCATTTTCGAAATGTCGTTAAAGCGTCAGCTTGAGAAAATTTGTAAACTTCTCAAATTAAAAAACAATACATACCAGAAAAGAAAATATAGTACCCTAGTTAATCATATAGGCATATTTTTGGAGCAATGGCTTAAATTTATTTATATCCGCCTATTTTTTAACCAGTGTTCCATAATAAAAAGAACATTATTTAACGTACACACCCAGAATTTTTTTTGTTTATTTGTGAATGCGAACACAACCCTTATAGCGTTTGTTACTATTTTCAAGAGAGTAACGAACATTTTATAGAGTTCTGTTCGTCGTTATAAAACAGAAAAATTGTAGTGATACTGTAGACATACAATATATTTTAATAGAACATTAATTGTTTTTTTACATCGCTAAAGAAATGAGAAAACAAAAAATTTTTGCAACGATCACAGCACGAAAAGCTTGTGTGTATGTATAGTGCACATTTTTTGTTTGTGTTAAATCTCTTCGCTAGCTTTTTGTTTTTTTATTCGTATAAGTACAAAGTGCTGTTTAGCACAACTAAAACAAACAAATATTAATGTGCCGAACCGAACACAATAAAGTTTGTGGTTTAAAAAAAAAACAGAACGCAATTGTATGGACTCATATTATGATCACATGTCGCTTGTTGTTTTTGCCTTAAGCATATTATGATTGTAATTATATTATTATCACGGATACCAAATCAATGGTCAAAGTAGAATGGACTAAAACCGCTAAATAAAATAATAGTTTGTAAGTTGCGCTTAGATTATAGTCTACTCCAACTATATTTTTTCGACGTGTACATATGAATGTGTGAGTTCCTGTTCATGTAATGAATGAAAATTATTGCAAATCTACAGGAAACAAGGACATTATAGGTATGAAATATTTTGAAAGTTTTACCAAAACAAACCAAAGCAGGTAAAATTTTATTTTAGTAAATTAAAAATCCCATTTACACCAAAAAAGTATTTATGGATTAAAGAGTGATGGACGGATTATTGGCAAAAGTTTTGTTAGAAAAAGTTTCCTAAAATAAATTTTAGCAAAAAACAAAATACTACACACGCCAACAGCATAAAGGATGATCAAGTAGGTATAAGCAGACAAATAACAATAAGTGACAAATATAAATGCGGTTAATAACAACATCTGTAACAAAAACCAAACAAAACAACAACAAAAAACACACAAACCACTTGTGGTCATCAGCAAATGGCAATTCATATTCGTTTTATCTTGTACAAAATTTGTGCATACGAGTGATGTTTATGTTTTTGTGCTACAGGTATCACTTATCCATACTAGAGGACAGTTAATGAAACAGGTCAATCACTCACTTTTTCTACACCACCATATTTTTCTCCATTTATCAACAAACTGTTTTATTTCCAGGAATATTTCATTACAATAATCACATAAACAACTTGCATTGAATTTACTAAGTAAATTAAATCACACAGAGCAGATACAAACTACTCGTAAGTACACAGAGAAAACAGATTCGTGATCACAACCGAATTTGGCGCCAATCGAATTTCGTCGGTTGCATGTACTATCACACAGTTCGGTTCCAATTACTGAAAATTTCGTTGCCTAGTATAATAGGTTTGATAGCAACATTTGAATTTTAGTACACTATCAGTCATAACAACAGATATTGTTAGTTGTAAGTATGATTATTAGAAACAAAATTGTGCTTATACCCGAATAAATGATAGGTGCAACTGAATTAACACATAATTGGTGTTCATAACAAGAGATTTGATTGTCGTTATCAATATATTTTTTTAACCGGTCAAATGTAGCCCATAAGGGGCAAGGACTTGCTCAAAGGTAATCTCAATGAATGGAAAAAAATGGATTATTTTACAGTACGATGTCCTAGGGCAGGACCATATAACCCAGCTTGCATTACAAAGGAGAAGTCTTAAAACTACTCCATGGTATACACCAGAGGATTAGCTTTGAAATGGTTTCAAAACGAAAACATGTCGTTAAAAAATGAAAACATGTCGTTTCACTGCAAACTCTTTTTAATAATGACATGGTCCATACTTTCACTACATTGGACCAGCCCAGGATCAAAATGGATCAAGAAGTCCAATATAATTTGCAGGGCATAAAAATAATACATACATTCATACATACATATGTATGTACGTGATATGTTCATACCTATAAGAATACGTAAATTACTTACCCCTATTTATTAAGTTTTGCACATTTTCCATTTTTGACCGCAAATATATTTTTTAAATATAATATAAAAAATTAATTTAATCTATCAAATGTTTTGACAGAAAATTTAGTAAGCAATTGGGGCTTTTAACTATTTTTTGGTTGTGAATTCCGAATAATTATATTTTCATTTGTTGTACTCGAATTGAATCTATTCCAACAATCAATAATTAGCTGCAATAAATGAATAATCATTTATATTACAAAAATTATTGACGAAAGCAAATTATTGATTGCAATGACCAATATTCAGTATTGCCCTATATTAAATTCGGTTGTGATTCTAACCATTTGTACTAATTTTTAGAACTTAATTAAATTAGTTATCATAACAAATAAAAGAATTGAAGGAATCATATTTCAGTTGGAATATCATTTTTATAATCAAGAGAATTAAAAATCAGTTAGAACTATAAATTTTTAATAGTTGCAATAAAAAATCATGTCACTTGATCAATATTTTATTACTGCAACCGTTTCCCAACCAATTTCTTTTCTGTGTGTACTAAAACTAAAACAACAGCAAGAGGAATTGAAAAAAAGTGCAGAGAACTCTGCAAAATTTATTATTCAAGCCCTTGATGCAAAAGATACCGTACGAGAGTTGAGTTTGATGAGGTTTAAATCCATTTATGTTTATTTTGTATATGTATATGCATTTGTACGTTTTGTGTGTTAACCAGAATCACAAAAATAAAAAAAATAGTTTTTTTGTTGTTTTAATTGTTGTTGTTGTTAAGTAGCGATAGTGGGAATTGGAAATTTATCGGTCACACTTGAGCTCATTTGTTTTAAATGTGAGAAATGCTATGAGAAAATCTTTTAATTTATACGTGTCTTTAATAAAGTGAAAATATCGAAGACAGTGCTGGCCAACCAAATGAACCATATCGGATTTAATTGTACTGAAAAAGCATAAATGACATCATCACAAAACATTTGAGCTAAAAATAAATATTATGGACCCGAAATTAGCTCATTCAAATAAAAGTTTTGATACTGATTTTAAAATAAAACCCGAATCTTAGAAGGCAGACGATTCTCAAAGTAAAAGATTTCCAAAACACAGTAACTCGAAACATTCTATTCTTTAGTCGTGAAAAAGTCATTAACGTAGTAATTCGCTTAAAGTAGTGGATACGTTTATATACTCGAATCTGTTATTTGCCTGTTGAACAATTTCGAACGTTAATGTTCGCATAGAAAATTTGTATGAAAAACACTTAGTTTTAAAAAAATATTTCTAATACAATTCTATGCGAACTAGGGATGCCAATTAGGATTGATTTCACAAAATCCGGGGATTCGGAAAATTTTTAAAAAAGAAAAATTAGAATTATAAAAATTAAAAATACAACTGAAATATAATTTTTAATAATTTTTTTTTTTGTATGGAGTATAAAAATTCAATAAAAACGAACATTTTTTTACACAAAAGTTGATATATTAAATATCCCGGGATTAATAAAAATAAATCCCGGGATTCGGGATTTCCCGTTTGGCATCCCTAATGCGAACGTTTACGTTTAAAATTGTTGAGCAGACAGTATTATATCTTTTGTATCCAAATAACGTTTGAAAGTCATTCACAAAATTTTTTCTTAGAGGTATTTTTTACTTCCATGGCCGAAAAACAATAATTATCTTAATTTTACTAACTAAAAGGGCATGGCATTTATTGCATTTGATATTAGAAAATATGAACACAAGTTCCAAATTCTTATTTTTTTAACCAGATAATTTCAACACCAACAAAACTGAATCTTAAAAGTTTCTGTTAAGAATTTGTCTTCATAAAAAAAATAATTTTCATATTTGAATACGAAAATCGCATACTTGATTAAAAAATTTTGAATTTTCTCCGATTACGATTTTAGCGGCATTGATATATAAAGTTTGTAGGTATAACTATTGAATTTTTAGTCTTATTGAATCTTATCTAATTATTTTATTATTAAATATGCTTTATTGAGTGCTTTTTTGCAAAGTGTAATTTTGATAAATTTTTTCATTGAATCAATAAAAATTTTGTTGACCTAAAATTTTATTTCTAACAATCTGTGTTATTAAAAAAATAATCTTGTCTCCAGGAGTTTCGTGCCATGCATTTTCACCGCCTTAAACCAGTTGTATGTTGTGTATTCGACACTTTATAAATTGAGACACAAATTTAAAGATTTCTGTCAAATCTGAACTGTGATTTTGCATATCGGAAATGCTACATCAAGCATTAAAATAATAGAAATTTTAAATTTATATATAATTGCTTATTGTCCCCAATTTTTTTATATAATAAATTAAATTTTTTTGGAGTACTACAAAGGGAATTTATATGCATACTTAAACATTATATGACAAGAAATGCATTAACGACAAAATATGCACTTACAAATCGTTGCCATTTTTTAGTAAAAGTTGTGATTCGGAATAATAACTTATTCACTCACCGTCTTATGCAAAAAAAAGTTAATCTTCACATAAGTTAACCAATTCATTAATCCCATATACTTTTGCTAGGTTTTCTTGCTAATATCTTGCTCGATTTGAAGCAGTTGTTTTCGCGTCTTCCCATGTAAGTTATATTCTCTTAAAGTATCGTGCGTCAACATGTTTTATTTGGCTAACCACGGCCTCTTGAGCCTTGACGATTTCACTCTAGTACCATCTAGGATTCTTTTTGATAGTAAGGCCAATCTACCTCCTTTCCTACTTTTTATTTGTGTAAGTATGAATTCCTCGCTAGTAAGGTTCCAGAGATCCGCGTTGCTGATGTTGTTGGGCCAGAAAATTCTGCATATGAATATGAAGCTTTTGTGTGATGGTGCTCGATACTAACCACTTAGTTCACTTCCGTACAACAAAGTAGACTTTACAGTAAAATAAAGTAAAGTAAAGTAAAGTAAAGTATAGTAAAGTAAAGCAAAGTAAAGTAAAGTAAAGTAAAGTAAAGTAAAGTAAAGTAAAGTAAAGTAAAGTTTACACCGGTGATGGTCATTCAAGCAAACAATTGTTTAGAAGCCCCACCCCTTTGTTTTTTACGCTCATTAATTTAGTTGTACATGTACGGAAGATGATTTGATCTTGTTTCAAATACAGTGTGTGGATAAGTTATATAATTTAAAAAAATTTTTGAATGCTTTTACGAAACCGTCATTAAGGCATAAATGTACAAGATTTTAGTGCAGTTTTTTTTAGATATAATTCTTACTTTTAATGTACAAACATTCTCGCAGATCACCCTGAATTTTTTTTTTTTATAGTAAAATTAGAAAATTTTTAAAAAGTTACAACTTTAAAAGCCAAAAAAAATAGAACATTTTGATTGTATTAATATAGATGTTTTTCAACCAAAACAATTTCTTTCTATTAAATTTAAATAAAACTGGTGCGCATAGTTTTGCGTATCTCTGTATTTTAAAATTCTCTCTCAATACATTTGCAATGCTTTACACACGCATTAAATATGCTAAGCTCGCTTCGCATTCTAACGTTGTTAATTCCCATAGCTTTGGTTTTCTTGATAATTATCTCAAGTCCAACATTGCGTGCGAATCTTTCCACATCTTCTACTTTTGCCTAAATTTTGGAGATCTTATGCGAGAGTAGACCAATATCATCCGCGTAATTCAAATTATCGCTGTGTCGTGAGAAACTCCATGTGATTCCTCTTCTCTCTGAACAGACTTCGCTCATAACTCATCCAGCACTATAGTGAATAGCAGGGGTGATAGCGGCGTTCTTGTTTTACACCAGCTTTTGTGTGAAATATTTGACTTACATTTCCATTGTGAAGAACTGAGAGTTCTGCATTCTAGAACATAGCTCTGTTATTCGAGTTATTTTCTGGTTTACTCCTCTTCTTCTCAATAGTTCCATATGGCAGCCCGTCTGATGGTAACGAAGGCTTTCTTGAAATCTACGAACAGTAGGTACGCAGCTCCTGTTTGGCCAAAAACCTATCTGTTCATCTTGTACATTTTTATTTTTAGGCCGTTATCCGTTTACGTTGGGCGAGTTTGCGTTTGGGCAATTTTTCAAACAATGCTTAGGCCCATTTTGCCTCGGGTCATTCTGATGGCAGTCACCACATGTTTGCTTAAGTGTTAATTCTTTGATGCGCAGTTGTGTCTAATGTTATAGAAAATAAGTGAAAATGGATTATTATGAGCATAAACATTTTTGGAAAACACATTTTTACATTATACGATTTTTCATCATTTATAAACTTATAATAACTGAAATAGTCTATATGTCTAGAGGTGTTCGATATTTGAACAGGCATGTCAATGTAGTACATACCTGAATTAGACTTTGGTCCAACTGAGGTCATTGCTTTATTACCTGAATGAGTCTTGATGTCGTCATAGTGCATGTAGGTTTGTCTAGTTGCTGCAATTGCTTGTTTTCTAAACATTCACATGACTTCATTTCTAAAGTCAAAAGGGAAAAATGTTAAATACCACTTATATTTTAGCAAAATATTCGTAACTTTTAAATGAAAACAAGTAAGTATAAGTACTTACATACATACATCGGTACATATGTATATGCATGAACAAAACTAAAATAAAAAAAAAAAATATCTCAAAAGCTGGCAAAATAGATTCAACTTTTAAAGAAAGATGCATGCAACTAATTACTAGTTGAACTGAAAAGTATCTAAAAATGTTACATTAGTGATTATAATAATGATGGTGATGTTTAAAGTCTTCTTCAACTCCATCTTCTTGCAGTTGATTTTACTAACGATGATTCGGATGACATGAATTAATTTTGAATTTTATTTAGCATGAAAGTAGTTTCAATGAATTGTGTAATTCAGTTCTCAGATAAAGGATTATTAATATTTAAAAACAATTTTTAAACATTTATCACAGGCCTAAATGTACTGCATACAAATGTTGCCTTTAACATGCAAAAGCCAACAAGATCCTGCAGCAAACAAATACAACATTATGAATTATTGCATGTTGCAAGTATAAATTATCTCGTTTCTATGATTAAATATCTGAAGTGGCATTTTAAATACTTAATATGTATGTGTGTGTGTGTGTGTGTGTAATTCTATTAAATGGAGGATATCGACAAGTTGTTGTAATGGAAAAGGTTAAAAAACTGAAATGTGCAAACACAGCGAAGAGATGTGTTTACAACCCACGCCCTATCGTCGTTGCTATTGTTTTATTATTTATTCAGGAAAGATTAATAATAGTTTTCAATATTCAAGTATAGTGAGTCTGAAACGCAGCAAATAATTTAAAATAAAGGATTTAACCAGGGATTTAAGCATTAGAATGAAAATTATTATGAAAATTTATTGAAACAGCTTATAAAGTCGTTGCTTTATTGCGAGCAAATTAAAATTATTTCGAATTCCTGGTCAATTATTTGAATTTAACCATAAAGGTTATTATAGTATTCTGTTTATTTTTGTCATTTTATTTTTCTTTTTTACTTTTCAAAATTACCTCTTAAACCGTAACAGTTTTCGAAGTTGCTTAAAAAGCAATTGAAGTAGAACTTTTAAATAGTTAACACAAATTCGCAAAAACTATTATGGTGGTAAATATGGATGTTTTCTTACAGCAATTAAAATAAATTATGTATTAAATACATTGTATGTAATAAATGTTAAATATATCATTATATTTCACTGCAATATTTCCGATTTGCTTTGAACGGCACATAGTCAAAAGCATTTCATGTTGGCATTATATTGAATTCCATATCGGACAAAAAAGATTTGCTTTAGATACAAATTTTACATTTTAAGTTAACTTATTAGTTACTTGAAGGAATGATAGAAAAGAAGATTACGCCATCCCGAAAACAAAATTGCAATCTTCTGCGCATGTTACACATATGACGTCACGCAAACTGCTTTCCTATTGGCTACTAATTTCAAGTTGTCAAACTCAGTTTGACTATTTTGTAGTAAAATATTGTTTTTTGGTTTTGTTTTATATGTTGACTTGTTATTTTGTTAAATTTCCTCTTTCTTGTACAAATATTTTTATATATTAAAAACACACAATATTTAATGTTTTAGTGCAATTTCCTAATTGATTTTTTACTGTTATTTTGCTTGCATTTGCTCACTGCATTTATGTTTTATTTTTTCTTTGGGGTAAAATTGTTGTAACACACTTCTGCAACGATTTTTTTAATTTTTTTTTTTTTTTGTTTTAATATTTTTTTTTTCATAAAATGTTAGCTAAAATGGTAATTTGAGCACAATAAATAAAATATATTTTTAGAAACTATTATCATAATTATTATATAATTTTTGGGAATAAAAAATTTTAATTTAAAAGATTTTGTTATTCGTGCTTAATTCCCAATTTTTATTCTTGCTGTCATGACCAGTGAAATGCGCATGGGAATAGCCTTGTACCATCAACAATAAATTTCAGTGTTTTTATCAAGAATTAAAATTGGGAATTCACCACGAATAACAAAATCTTTTAAATTATTTTTAGTAAGTATTTTAAATTGTAAGGTTGCCATCTCTAACAAAATGCATGCATATTTTATAAGAAATTCGAAAATCGTAGGGTCTTTTAAGTCATGACAGACCTTGCCAGGGACAAACTTCTTCATCTAACGTTATCAAATGATGAGCATGGCGTAATCTTTTATTCTATAATTCTTGGTTGCTTGAACGTTGCACTGCACAGTGGGACAGAATATAAAATTTTGGATAGTAAATTTGCCATTTCTGAACAGTTAATTGATTATCATCCCTAAACATAGGCAGCCCATTCATACCACAATTGTCCTTATACCACTTCAAACATACTCTTATGCTCTTTCGTTTAATCGTCATTGCAGTGATGCCAAATCTTGGGGCACTAAGCGCGTAAAGACACTGGAAAAATTGCAGTTTAAGTATCGCAAATAACAGCGTTACTTTAAAACCAATGAAAAATTTTAATAAATAAAATATTATTGAGTATGAGGATATTTACTTTTTGTTTCTTTCGTCAAAATTAAGTTTTTAGCATAGCACGACAGGTATTTAGTAGTTGAAACAACAACGATTATATCTACTGCATATATTTAATAGGAATAAAATGTCTTCAACAAAATTTAATTTTTAAGCAGATTCATGACATTAAAAGTCCGTTCAACTAAAGCGCTCAGGTTCAGATATTTTAATAAATTTATAGTAAAACTATAAATTGTTAACAAAATTTTTACAATTCTATATTGGCATAGAAACAAACAATTTTTCTATACCGAACTAAAAGTAAATATTGGACAAAAAGGTTAAATAGCAATAGCAAAAAGCGCTATATCTAGCCAGAAAGAGCAAAGTTGGCATCGTTGCGTCAATAAATGACAAGTGCACATGCCGCGGATGCTTTTATGTTTTTTGATTTCTGCAATAAATACATATATTAATTCCCAAAGTTGAATAGTGGAACAGGGGGCCGCAACAAAGTTGATCCTGTTTGAAATATCTTGCGCCTTTAACATCACTTTCGGACAGGTCACTCTCACCGGCTTTACCCCTTCTGCTGCTGCCTTGGGAGTTTTACGATGCTGCAATTTTCGCCACATCGTCACTTGGTCTCCTAAGGATATGGCCGATATCTTTCTTTTCCTTTCTGCTATGCGGAGTTTTTGGTATGAGTGGATTTGCCGAGATCTCCACGCCATGTGATGACTCTTCTTACATTTGTTGCCTGTAACATTATTACGTCGAGTACTGCGTTTAACAGCAGTGGGAAGAGCAACTTGACGTATGTCAAGTATTCCTGTGCTCACACTGAAATTCCTGCTAAGTAATCGCTAAGATCGACTATTTTACCTGGAACTCCTTTCATTCGAGCACTTGCCAAATGGCCTGGTGTCGAGGGTGTTAAAAGCCCTTGCAAAGTCAATAAATGTGCAATTTAAGGGCACACACAGCTTTACCGACCTCGATGTGGAGGTTGCTTACATAATCAATGCAGGAGGTTAGAACTTTAAGTCAGGCTTGTTCGTTACGTAGTCCAGGTTAAATTGAGGAGGACAGCTTTGCGTGAATGCTTTGTGCTAGAACTTTGTTGACCATAGGTAAAAGTTAAGCCCTTACTGTTTCTGCATTCTATCAGGTCCCCCATTTTTGTCGTTTTAAATTATGGGTTGCATAAGCTTCGCGCTGATAGAGGGAGCTTTTCAAATTCATAGTGATATACCGTTGTGATTGCCTAAGTAATTTAATTGTTTAAAGAAGCGGAAAATGTTATAGAATGCGCAATACAGGCCTTAAAAGATAATTACATTATTTAGGATCTTGCTTTTTACCAGATGTTAGTGCATGTTTCAATTAATTAAATTTAGAACTGCAATATTATGGAAAGGGCTTATGGCTTTAAGACAAAGATTTTAATCGTTTTCCAAAAACTAAAAGAAATTTCAAAATAACATCTGGTTAAAGTGTTTGGCTAAATGTTTTTTAAATTTAAATAAAATATTGAATGTTCTTAATTATTTGTCCAAAAAGTTTGTACATCTCTTAAAAGGAATTTTATAGAGGTTGAAGTACCAAAAGTGTAGTATCCTTCTACCTCTACGCACTTCTCCATCTATCTATCTATATCTATAGTAACTATGTAAAAATATCTATGGATATTATGTGTTTTAGATTTTGACTTAAACATTTCAATAATATATACCAGCTCAACCAATGTTGTAAAAAATACTACTGTTGTCGAATTGGTCACTACCTGTTGTCAAACTTGCAACTTTTGTATTCGCAGCTAACAAATAAACAACTGCAAATTTTTATATATTAAAAATATACAATAACGTGGAACATGTAATTAATCTTATGGTGTTTTCTTTGCTACAAAAAAATGTGACATTTTATTTAAAAAAATTCAATTTGGTGTCTGTTTCTTAAAAATTTTGCTCCGGAAAAGGGCGTCTGTTTTATTCTAAAGAAACTCACCCTTTTCGGGAGCAAAATTTTTAAGAAACAGACACCGAATTACATTTTCAAAACAAACTTGGTGTCAAATTGCTTGTAGTTGTCCTAAGCAGTTTGGGATTGAAATCCAGCAAAATCGGTTCAGTAGGATCAGAGCTATGAATCAAAATGTTGAACCACCACCTAAAAAAAAATGATAACTTTGTTACAAAAGTAACAAAAATGGTGAAAATATGCACGGAAAGATACAAGATTTTGCAAAAATTCGTTTTATTCGACTGAAAATTTTGCTGTAAAATTTTGCAAAATCCTTCCATAATTTACCCTAGGCCCAATATAAGCCCTACTCCCGGAAAACAGTATAGTACGCCTAAAACCCTAATTAATAATGCTATCATCAGAAATTTTGGCGCGTCACAGTTTAATAGGACTTTAAATGACGCTTTAAAATTTCGTAAAGGCGTACTTACTGTTTTCCGGGAGTAGGGATTATATCGGGCCTATTGTAAATAATGGGCTGATCTTCACAAAATTGTACAGTCTTATTTCTTGTCCTATAAAACTGTGATGCACCAAGTTTTGTTATAATAGCATTATTAATTATGATTTTAGGCGTACTAAACTGTTTTCCGGGAGACATATATTGACAATGTGTATGTGATATTCGAAGGTGGCATAATATATTGGCAACAAGCAAAAGAAAAAAGTTGAGAATTTTTTAAATTCAAAACATTGTATGGGCCGCTTAAGGACCCAGAATATACATCGCACTAGTGGCTCTAACGAGAGTCAACTCAAAAATTTTCAATTTTCACTTTTTGCAAGAAATCGATGAACAGTGGTCATGTCTACGCACTATGAAAATCTAAGATCAATTTCTCTAGTATTTTGCTAAAAAAATACAATAATTGTATCGCCCTTTGATAAAAAGAAAACATTTTGTTGTCTCTACTGATGTACCTTATAGTTTCTAATATCAATATTATAGGAATTGCAAACGGTGTGGTAAACTTATATGAATAAACCTTATCCACCTGTGGTGAAGAGTAACAGAATATCTTACCGATTATTTCACTACATACTTATGTACTTTATGCTTATTCTACCTTAAATTTAACTACTTTATGATACTTTCCATCAAAAACAGGTTTATCCCTACCAAAGTTTATTTTCAATTTCCCATTCACTTTAATTGCATATATTTGTCGGCAGTTGTATGTATATTCATATCAGTGTTGCCACTTTGTGGGTAATTACCCGAATTTGGTGTAATTTTTACGGTCGTGGGTAGAGCGTGGGTAATTTGTCTTAGGCGTAATTTAGGTATAATTTGAAATTTTTACTTCAGATGCTCAAATTAAATCAAGATTCGATTTCAATGATGACATTTATTGCTTTTTAAATATTGTTGCTAAGAAATGCACATCCTTCTGAACCAACAACTCGGTTTCTTTTTAAGAAACGACTTCAATTATTAAACAAACATATATTTTCAAATGTCTGGTAATGAATGTTGCAAGATTGACCCTTAGATTTGGATAAAGATGCCTATCATAGCAATTTAGAACCTGAAGTTTATTTAAAAAAGTTATTCAAACTAAAAACTTGCCTGGGGGAAGGCATGTTTTCAATATTGCAACATATAATTAATTTTATTAATTTAAAGGGTATTTTTTAGGACCATGAAACTTAAAATGAAATAAAATGAAACTTAAACATAAAAAAACAATTATTTTAATCGCAGATTGATACACGGCATAGCCATTTGAAACTGTTTTAAAACAAAAAAATAGACCGCGCCTGTCCTTGACGAAACGCATTGCAGACGTCCAATTTTGTTTCTCTTTTTCGAATAACATGAACAATGTTGACCTCCAAGACACCGATTGTTGCTGGTTTTGTCAGCATTAACCACTGACTTCACAACCCTACGGAAAAGCTTCACATCGCACGGCCTTGAAATCTAATTGACAGTTTATTTTCTCTAGTTCTTTTGACAGCTGACAAAAGCATCCATGATAAAGCAATGACAAGGAACATTTTAAACCTTCCCAAGATATATCAACCAAATGTGGAAGTTAAACTCATTATTTTAGCAGTTTTATTTTATGTTTTATTAATTTTTTTAAGTTGTTATTTTTTGTTAATAATAATAAAATTAACAGTTTGACTAATATTGATCTTGTTTTAATGAGTTTGTTGTATTTTTGCTTCTTTGTAAATGAATTTTTATTAAATAGAACTTAAATTTTATATCAGGTGTAATTTCTTTTAAATCGCGTAATTTTACTTCATCTCAAGTGTAATTTTGAATCTTGCTGGTGGTAACACTGATTCATATAAAAGTACATACAAATATTAGTGTGAGTATACACATTTATCTGTATGTCTGTCTGTCTGTCTGTCTTTTCATTCATAAAAGTGCGGGAATCTTCTCACCAACCTGACCGTATTTAAAAATAAAAACTTTTTTCACAGCCACACACTTAAAAAGTTTTTTTTTTATATTGTGTTAAGTGTTGTTTGCCTCATACACTAACAGATTCATGCAACAAGAGCTATTGAAATAAAAGAAATTCGCAAGAAAGTGCAACAACTTTAAAGTTCTAATTGAAAACTGGATTTGAAAGTATTTTTTTTTTTTTTTTTATTTATAATTTTATGAATGAAACTATTCCTATTTCTGGAACAGAAATTGTACATTAAAACAGTCTGTTACAATAGTAACACTCTCACAAGGTGACCATTTATTAAAATTTGGTGCAGCTACTAAGTTCTCAAAATCTTGATGCAATTTTTAAATTTTTTAAGTGAGTCCGAAAATTCCCTCAAATAAAAATTTTTTTTGAACTTCATTAATTAGAATTTAGCATTTTGTGAAAAAATACCACTGCAGTATTTTAAAACCTACTTTTTATACCCTTCGACACAGGTGGAAAGGGTATATGTAAGCTTGACTTTCAGTTTGTAATTTCTGCAATATTGATGTTACCAAGTAAAAAAATTGAGCTTTAAACGAACGAGGTTTGTAAAGGAGAAATGTAAGAGTTTCGCTTACTATCTCGGTTGCGGTTGGCATAAATTTTATAGGGTGAGTTCCCACTTTAAAGCAATACATCGACACAAAAAGCGCTTTATTCAACGCATATAAAAACTGTTGGACATAGCTAACAGCTTTACATACTAAATGTTTTTTACAATTATTTTGTTGGTAGTCTCCCTTACAAACCTGCTTCGTAGTAAGGGAATGCCGTAGCATTTTAAGTGTTATTTTGACTTTTATAAAACTTGTTACGAGTTTCTTCACTTACTTCTTAGCTTCGTAAAATTATAAAATTGTTTATTGCATACATCCTTTAGAGTACATATTCTGGATCCATATAAGTAGTGAAGTCGATTTAACTATGTACCTATGAAAGCTTGCTCTTGAAATTCATTCCGATCGTTCCATAAATGACTGAGATATAAACAAAAAAACCACGGCAAGGGCAAAAGCTTTCCAATTATGTGCAAGCATCAGTATACAATATCACAAAAGTGGTGTACTTGGAAGTGGGCGTGGCACAAAATGGATGTATTTATGCCAAATAAAGGTAAGAGACGGAGATTAGTGGAGTGCTTGCAAAGTACACGGGGTTATTAGTACATACATAAATATGTTTGCATTCACCTGGGAGAAGGGTATGTACGATTCGGCATAGCCAAATATAAGATTGTCATTTGTTTTAAATCAAATTACAATAAATAAAAAGTCGAACACATTTTTTAGTTTACTTCTTTTTAGAGTAATCGGCTTTGCTTGGATTTTTTAAGTATCTATTAGAAAACAGGAAAAAAAGGGGCACAAGTATACCTAGCAAATTGCATTGGTCACCTTAACAGTCTAGTATGCACAAGTTTTCTAAGCCAACTCATTACATATTAGTCCCTACGTCGTGCTCAATAGTATTCTCCATCTCCAGCACGAAATAACACACAAACATGTACACATATACACACTAGCATGGACACATGTAAATATGTAGTTAGTGCAACCAGAATTATGACAACCTTAAGGTTTCTCTCAATTATTTTTATCAATCCACTTTCAAATTAATATTTAACTAAATTACGTTCTCTGCAAAATACGACAGCTTTATCCTGGTTTTAATTGATTTTACCAAGAGCATATAAGCGAATAGGGTGCACAAAACATGGCTTAATTTATGTAGAAAATATTTATATTTAACTTTTGTGCAACAATGTATTTTTTATTTTATTTTTCATTTTCTTACTTCAATAAAGTTGTACAATAAATAAAGAAGAACATTAAAATACAGGTGTTTGCTCGTACCATCAGTTAACTTTCATGTAACAAACACCCTTTTTATATTTGTTCGCTTTTAATAAATTTTTTGTTCTTTTTATTGAAACTGTTTATGAACCTTTTTTATGATAACACTTTTTAAACAGAAGCAATTTAAAGAAAAATAAGTTAGTTTTATTAACTTGTCGACTTTTGAAAATCAGTAATCGGTTATTAAAATGTTAAAAATGACACAAGTTTATTCTTCTTGAATCAGTTGAACCGAAAAGAGTACAAATCTTTTGTTTTAAGGTTGTAGTAGTAATATATATGAACAGACCGGGTCCTAATATGCTCAAAAAAACTAAATGCAAACAAAAGTATTCTTAAAAATAAAAAAAAACCTTAAAAGCTCATCCAAATAATGAATCTTTTGCTGCAGAAACTTTTTTCAATTCTCTTTAGAAACGGCATTCGTGTCTATAGAATGAAACATTTGTTTTGCAGCACTTTATGCCTTATCTCTTTCTTCTTCTTCCTCTCAATAGCAAGCTCACAAAAATTGCTTGCACACACATTTCCGTTCGTCTTTACTCATTCACCAACAAAATCAAATGTTTCCTAGCAAATGCTTCATAATATGGACGAGGACTAATATTAGTGATGAATTTTTTTTGGGAATTTATTTGGGTATATTTCTTTTTTTGGGAATTTATTTGGGTATTTATAAAATAAAACTGCATATGACAATCATTAACTGTCAATCAACTTAATGTACTTTTAACTCATTTAAGCGTTTTTAATACCTCGCCAAATATTAAAAAGCTGGTCAAATTGAACTAAAAATTCAATAATCCAGAGTATATTAAATAAAATTGTGAAGTAAAAGATTTTTTACAAAAAAAAAACATCAGCAGTAGTGAAAAAAGATACTGACAAAATAAGTATTGGGTTGTTCACAAAAGGTGGATTATCAGGTTATATGGTTATTTAGTTATTTAAACAGTACCAAAATATATTTAAAAAAATTAAATATGTAAATGTATTTTGTTGTTGTGAATATAACTAAATAAACTATAACCTAATTACCAGCCTTGCGTTAACAACTCAAATATTTTAAAGAATTAAGCTGCGTTCACAATCAAAAAAACATTTTCAGTTGGTGTTCATAATAGAGCAACAATTTCTTTTGTAACTACACACATTTTGCATCAAGAAACCGTTTGCAAATTTTAGCCACAACAATATTATGCATTTATTATAATTTTTGTAAACATTTTGTTAAAATGTTCATTCAAAACTAAATAAAATTATTTTAAACGTCAGACACAATTTCATACAAATTGTTCTGAAGTTCGTTCTAGTTGACTCAACTTTAGGTTCATTTTTAAAAAAATTTTAGTTACATTTTTGTTCTAAAAATGAAAGGAAAATATATGAAATACTTTGGGAAGAAAAAAGACAGAAGAAAAAACGAAATTGTTTTTTTGATTGTGAACGCAGCTTTAAAATTTAAACAAGTAAGAATGCTATGGCCGGCAGTGCCGAATGTTTGATACCCTCCACCAAGAATTATTATTTTTCTGGAGGGGATTCTGTGAAACATTTCTCATAAAATCTAAAAAATATGGTTAGAGGTAACCATATTCTAAAAGCAACGTACTATGGTTTGATTTAAACAATGTTTATGTTTACAGGCTATCATTTTAAGTTTAAATATGATCATAGTTTAGTTAAAATCAACAAAAATTTTCCCGATATCAACCATAATATAGTCAAAATTAATCATATTTTGATCAATATTAATCATTAAAAGGGTCAAAACTAACCATAAAAGTAACCAGATTATGGTCAGAATCAACAATAATATTGTCAATGTCAACCATATTATGGTTATTTATTTCATAAATTTTTCAATTTATTTGTTAAGTGTCAAATTACAATTCTATTTAATTTTTTATTCCTATCATATTTTCCACTTTTAAAAAAAAATTCCCTTTGATTCATATTCCAGCCTGTGACGACCATCATTACCATTTTTTTCTGTTCTTCTAGTTTATTCTACGTAAATTTATGTATTTTAGTCAATAATTAAAATAAAATGAATGAGAATTTTAAGCAAACCAAGCCAATATTGTAGAATGCAAATGACCGGAAAGAATTTTGTTGCTTTTTAAACATGGTATTTTAAATTTAAAATAAACATACAATGTTTTAAAATGTTATAATTTCAAACATATAATTGTTATTAAATATTAACCATAACATGTTTGGAGGCAACTATAATATGGTTATAGCTTCTGGATGGATGAATTTAACAATAATATGGTCGCCGTGATAATAATATGGTTAAGGTAAACAATATATGTTTAAGTGTACACAGAAAAAATTATTAGTAATTTTTTATCAATTAAAAAAATTATTTAAAAAGTATTAAAACTTAAGTAATGTAATAATTGAATCAATTATTTTGTTTTGTTGAACGAATATTAAAAATATAATTTTGATTTAATTAACATTTTAGTTATTTTAAAATTAATTTTGAATTAAAATAATAATCAAATATCAAAAAATTATTTCATTTAAAATAAAATAATTTTAACTTGTGTAATTGTTGTTGGAATTGTCAAAATCAATCAATACATTGTTTGAAACGGCAAAGTTTTTTTGATCATTTTTTTAATTAAAATTAAAAATATCATTTATTGAAAAAAAAAATCTTCAAAATATAAAATTTTTTAAATTTTTAGTAATCAATATAATCATTTTGGTAATTGATGCAAAATCAACAAATGGATTGCTTGATTCTATGAATTTGGTATAAAATTGGTGATTAGAGAAAATTTTTAATTTTTTCTGTGTATATTTGTAGCTTCATTTTATTAAAACATTATATTGTTAAATTAAGCCATGTTTGCAGTTTCAAGGGAGGTAAACACTTTGTTGTTAAAAAGAAACAAAATATTACCAATCTTGAAAAAAGTTTTGTTAAAAACAACAAAAGTTTGTTTGTTGCCATTGTCAACCATGTTTTTTCTTTGAGTGTATTAAAGCGATTTTCGGGAGGGTGTTTTATATGGGACATATAGTAAAATATGCATCGATCATCACAAAACTTTGTTGTACTCAGCCGTTACCCGATATCAAACTAATATGATCTTTGTGATATAATTAAGTTCGGCTAAGCCGAATCTTATATACACCACCCAACCATATCGAATAGGCAATTGTTTCCTAAAGGCTCAGTTGGCCGGGAGTAACAGTAAACTTACCGTAGAATAGTAAGACCAATCTATTTCTTACAGATTGAGATGTAACATCTTACTGCTGACTGCAATCGTTCTAATTGCTTTACATACAACAAAATGAAGCAGCTGATTTGCAACGTTACTGTAACTCCCGGCTAACTGAGCCTTAACTAATATGGTACGGGTGGTATAGTAACAAAATCCTTATTCCGAAGCAATTATGCATGGCCAATATTTTTTGACCTTTTTAATATTTTAAACTCTCTGTATATAAGAAATAGCTGAGTCAAATTTGATATTCCGAGCTCATTTGGTATTAGCGCTATTGTGCCAATGCCATTATTTGGGTAAGAAAAAGATAGTTGTTTGTCTATTACCCGGTTATTTATAAACCGAAGTTGTTTATTTTACCTACTAGTATTCTACTAAGGTTAAAAGTAAAGACAAATTTTATGGGTAAAAATTACAGATTTATTAGTAAAAATAAGAGGTAGTCGTGGTTTCTTCTCATATCTTAGCCATTTGTAAGCCGAGCTAAATATCAATAGTAAACCTACCCGGTCCATACTTGATTTAATATTACAACAATCTATGGTGAAGGTTAAAATAAAATCATTTCCTTGTTTTTAATACTTTGTTCAAGTATTTAAGAAAGAATGCCGCCTCCATATATAGTAAATAAAGAGAAGATGGATGTTGCTGGTGTCTTGGTGATTTTATTTCCTCCAAAGTATTTCAAACGGTTTTATTATGCAAAATTTAATTTATATTTGGTTTTTAAGATATGTTCGTTTTTACACATGTTGGCCTTTTTTGTTTGACTAGGATCGCCCGGTGGCCGAAGTTCGACCACTTGACATTTACGTTCGGGAGAACCTGTCAGTTATACAACAAAAACTTACACATTTTAAGAGAACGGCAAAATGCACATTCACGCCTTTTAAACCATTTAATCCTGAAAATTTAGAAAAAAATACTGTGCATATTTACACAAAACTATATTTAAAATCGGTAGACGATAAGATACTTAAAAATCAACCCAAAGAAATTGTTCCCGTATTTATACATAAGATTATAGGATTTTTGGTTGTAAAGAATTTTTATTAATTGGTGCTTTGAATAGGCACAGTGTTGCATCATTTTTAAATTTTCAAATTTTTCGGCCCTTTAATTGTTTATTCTCAAAAATAATTAAGTTTTCTATTTTTGCCTTATATTTTTTTTATCTTAAAACCGTTTGTAAAACATGCGTCTTCCTTTCCAAAATTTTTTGAGAAAAACGTGCTTTTTTTTGGCAAAAAGTACGAAGATTTGTTAAGTCTTTGAATAACACAGTACAACATTTTTCATGTGATTGATTCGGGACTCAATTCTGATAATTGCTTATGAAAGTAGACCCAAAAAGAAGAACTTCTGCATCATTAGTTTGGTCATGGTAGCTCAATAAATAATTTAAAAATTAATTGGAAGTTAGTAAGTATCGTATTGGGGAATTTGTCACGTTTTAGGCTCTTTTGTTTGTCATAACTCGAGAACCACTAGTCCGAATAAGCTGAAACAAATTTAAAAAAATTTAGAAATTACAATTCCTATAATTTGTTCTTATCAACGTTTCGCTACATAAGCAACCGTTTCGCAATTATTAATAAATGTATTGCCAAAAAAATTTTTTATTTTTAATTCATAAAAAATCCAAAACGGTAAAAAAGTGTCAAGTCCTATTACTTTCACGTAAAGTCGCCAAACCTATGAACAAAATGACAAATAATTATAATGAAAATCGATGAACGCGTTTCGCTTTTATTCACAATTAATTAAAGGTATGAGATATCCACAAAATTCTTTGGAAAAAACATTGATGACTTTTTTTATGATTATCAGAATTAAAAAAAGTAATAAACAAAAGGTTATTTGATTTTTATGATTGCGGTAGCAAAGTAATAAGCGTTAATAAATGTGAGTGGACAATTAAAAGGAAAAAAGGAAAGTGGCCTTTTTTAATTATTTGGGTTCTTCCGTTAGTTACCTGTCTGATTTTTTTAATAGAAATTGCACCCACTTTTATGAGTGCTCTTGTTTTGGAACGTTTCGAAAACATATTTCATAAAGACCTGCCAGTAAAATATTGAAATATTTGTAGTATTTGCTCCTTGATCGATTTTTGTCATTTAACAAGAGTCGACGAACGCGAGAAGCACAAGTGAATTTTTCTCCGGTTATTAAAAGTGAATAACAACAAAGCATATAATATATTTTCCAAATATGGAAAATAACAAGTGCCCACAATTGGATAATTTTTGTTACTTTTGTGGCCATATCGTCCCAAAAAGAGGCCAACTGGATCGAAAAAAATTGATTACTGAGGAATTCAAAACAGCGTATTGTCATTATTTTGATGAAGCAGATTTAAGTGGTGCAAATTTTACGCCAAACACAAAATGCAAAAATTGTTACAATACCCTTTTATAATGTGGATACACGGAAAAGGTGGACAGTTTTCTTTTATGAAGCCAGTAATTTGGGTGGAAGACCTAACTGGACATGATGAATACAGGTGCTACGCATGCATAAATTCTCGTCCTGGATTAAACAGAAAACAAAAGAATACATTGCTGCTTTTACTGCCACACTTCCAGTTGAACGCGCTGCTGGTACCGATACACCTAAACCTCCGAGTCTGAAATTTTATTCCGTCGACGAAGCAAATACGTTCACCTACTCCCATGATATCCCAGGCTTAGTGAAAAAATTGGGAATGGATTATATCGCTGGCGACAGGCTGTGGCTATTGCACAAAACTAACAAAAAACCGTCCATTCCATTGGGATTCAGCACATCTATGAAGGAAACGTATGAAACATTGGGCGAAATTTAGGAGAAAATCAACTACAATGTACACAAATGGAAGATTTGTTGCGATCTAAAGGTTGTCAACATAATACAATGCATTGCATTAAAGGGCGGTTTTCCGAAATACTTCTGCTTCCTTTGTAATTGGCATTCACGATACACAGGAAATCAATATCAAAGTAAAGATTGGAAAGCAAGAACTCCGGAGCTCGAGAAACAACTAAAATTACGGAATAAACCTTTGATAAAGGATCTTGATGATATTTTGTTGCCATCGCTCCACATGAAATGAGGAATAGCTGGGAAATTCATCGAAGTGGTAGTCAAAAATACTGATGACGCCTATGACTGTTTGAAATCCATCTTTCCAAAACTCAGTGAAGCTAAAATTAGAAGAGGTACGTATCGTTGTCAGTATTTTAATATTGTCATATCTAAGTTTGTTCACTTCGATATATTCGCATTACCAATAATTTTTTCGTAAATGTTTTTTTTTTTTATATTTCAAACAAGTATTCTCAATGGACCGGATAAACGAAAATTAATGAAAAGCGAATCTTTCACAAGCATTATTATAGTGACAATAATTGAAAATGTTCTAAATTTTGTTTCCATGCATAGATAACATATAAAAATTGCATATTTTCTGTGTAAGAAATGCTCTAATATGAATCGGAATGTTTATTTTCATGCAAAATAAAGAATCAATGAAAAAGTCATCAATGTTTTTTCCAAAGATTTTTGTGGATATCTCGAGCAAATTTTTTTATTTCATACCTTTAATTTATTGTGAATAAACGCGAAACACGTTCATCGATTGTTAATATATTTTTTTGTCATTTTGTTCATAGGTTTGGCGACTTTACGTAAAAGTAATAGGACTTGACACTTTTTTTACCCTTTTGGATTTTTTATGAATTAAAAATAAAAAATTTAAATTTTTTGGGCAAAAAATATTTTTTTTCTTCATACATTTATTTATAACTGCGAAACGGTTGTTATTCTTAATTTTTTTAAATTTGTTTCAGCTTTTTTGGACTAGTGGTTCTCGAGTTATGACAAACAAAAGAGCCTAAAACGTGACAAATTCCCCTATACGATACTTACTAACTTCAAATTAATTTTTAAATTATTTATTGAGCTACCATGACCAAACTAATGATGCAGAAGTTCTTCTTTTTGGGTCTACTTTAATAAGTAATTATCAGAGTTGAGTCCCGAAATCATGTGTTGTACTGTGTAATGTTTTGCCTTTCATTCAAACTATTCTCGAAATTTATTATTCAATTTTTTAATAAAAGAAAAAACAAATAAAACAAGTAAGAGTGCTATATTCGGCTATGCCGAATCTTATATACCCTTCACCATGATGAGGTAAGAACAAAAAGTTATATACATAAATAACGTTCTTTAGATAGGTATGAATAAATATTAATTGAGCCACGCCAACTTTTCATTTCGTCATGCCGAAGAATATAAAAAAACAAAAAATTTATATATGTATCTAAGCCCGTTTCCTCTTTTGCCAAAGTTGATGTTTGAAACTCGTTTTATAATCTTAAAATCGTTTTTAAGAACATAAAAAAATTAATAAAAAAATTAAAAAAAAATTATTTTTAAGATTCGAACTTGCAATATCATCAGTCTCAGGAGAGAACTTAACAACTTGGCTACGAATGCTTTTACTGAAGAAGTGTTAAATGAAAATATATTGAGTCTATGAGTTTGTTTCTTTATTTGAGCGGCATATCATATACATGCATTAATGTGTATGTGTATGCGTAAAATTAAGCACATTACAAATAAAATCCACCACTTGTAGTGAAGGGTATAAAAAAACAACAAAAAAACACATTACGAACACTGTATTACCATAGCCACTGTATGGCCGTAGAAACCAAAATTTAATTCGTTTGTATGGTATGTTTATGTCGTTTTGGTAATACAGTGTTGGTATGGTAATGTCACGTCTAATTGGACCTTTAAAGGAAAAAATTTGAGGCAGGCGTGTATTTTTACTTATATCTCAGCCATTTGTGGACCGATCTTGCTGAATTTTAATAACAAACAATTCCGGACCATATGTCATATAAATGTTTAATAACCTGGCCCCCATCATATATGGGGTCTTCGGAAAATCCGTTTCAATGGACAAATGGACAGATGGACATTGTTAAATCAACTTCGCTGTTCATAAGGACCCAGAATATATATGTCATATAAATGTATAATAACCTGGCCCCCATCATATATGGGGTCTTCGGAAAATCCGTTTCAATGGTCAAATGGACAGATGGACAGATGGACAGATGGACATTGTTAAATCAACTTCGCTGCTCATAAGGACCCAGAATATATATACTTTATAGGGTCTAACATCAATATTATAGAAATAACAAACGGAATGACAAACTTATATATACCCTTTTCACCACCTGTGGTGAGACTTTACAAAAAATTTAGTAATTTGTTATCTTTTTTCATAGTTTATTTATTGAATCTACACGGAAAAAATGAAAAGTCAACTTCAATTAACGTATTTGTTAGAAATTTGTACTATTAATTAAATTCCGTACTGATTTTCCGCCTGCAAACAAATAAATCATATCACTTGATACATTTGTAAGTTTGAGCTTTTCTTGCTGTTGAGTTTCAATCAATAGGTTTAATTGAAGTGAATTGAAACTACCAGCAAAAGAGGCTATAAAAAACGTAAAAACAAATCAAAAAATTTTTTTCAATCAACACAGTTAATTGAAACAATTGAAAATTGTTTGAAACTTTAAAATATTTTGAAGTTTATGTGTATGTTTGCATATTTGCAAATATAGTTTTTATTTTCAATTAATGCAAATTAATTGGAACAATTAAAAAATTTTTTTAAACCAACATTTTTGATTTAATTTTGATTTTAGTGAAAATTTTTTCTGTGTACATTTGTATGTATGTATATTTAAATATGAACTAACAATAACATTGCGGAATTTGAGGTCGCTGAATTTAAATATAATCTCAATTTTTCTCTACCAGCTCTACTATTCGAGATATACCGTTATGTCTAAAACTTAGCCACTTTCGCCACATATATTGAAATAACTTGAAAACGGTTGACCATATTCAGTTAACAAAAAAGTCCGAAACTCGGATTTTAAGCCCTGTATACATTGTTTTTAAATTTGTCCTGTAGTTTCAGAGATATCGTTGAATTTTTTGTTCTGTAAAAATTCATAAAAAATATAAATGCGACAAAAATCACAAATCAAAACTGAATATCGATTTCCATACAAAAATATAACGGCCTGTTTTTACAAAACGTAAACAAGTGAGTGAGTGAGTGAGAAATTAAATTGAAAACATAAAGAAATTTTCGTTTTTTATTGTTGTTTTTAATATTATTTCTCACTCACTCACTTGTTTACGTTTTCTAAAAATAGGCCGTAAATATGTGTGTGTCATGAACGTTTTTTGCTTTTTGTATGGAAATCGGTATTCAGTTTTCTCAGTAAATTGTGCATAAAATAAAAAAGTTTTGAAGTCAACGACCTCAAATTAGTAAAGATTTGAAATCAAATTCCAGACCGAACAAAAAAGTTCAAATTTGTTGTGCTGTGCAAGATCATAAGCAAGATCTTCATCTGCAAACGCTTCAGTAATCTTTCAACCTTGTCTTTGAAGACAATGAACAGAAATCCTGCCACGAAGTGCCAACAGACTAGGAATAGAAAAAAAATTAATTACCTGTCACCATTCAAAATACCGAAACGATCGAATAGTTGATTTTATTTATTAAAATTGCTGCAACATCCATATAATTTAATATATAAAAAATTTCAAACTTTTCAGTTTTTTCAACACTGCAGTAGAGAGATGTGACTTTTTATACGACCGTCATTGTAAATTTGAAAATGGTACACTGTCGAAAGTGGGCGTAAATGTGGGATGTTTTGAATCGTCCATTTCGAAAAGGGCTCAGGTACAAAAATACAGAGTATTCAGGAGGCACATGAAACTGAATGTCTCTTAAGCCATTCGACTTTTTGAAGCAGAGTTTTTTCTAAAATTTTAAGCCTCTGCTTATGTTATAATAGTGAAAACAAAAATTGTTTTAGGTAATATTTGAAGCAGAAAATGGTCATTACAGTATACGGAGATGAGCTTTTTTTTGAAAATTATTTTGGAATTTTCGTGGTTTTATTAGAAAAATGGTAGCTGTAGTGTATATAATTAATTAAAACACACAAATTTTAAAAAAATCTGTAACGTTTAAATATTAATTTGCATTATAAGATATAAATAATTAACCCCTTTGAAGATTCATTAAACATCTCCAAAACTGTATTAAGAGAAAACAAAATTTTCAACCAAAACTTTTTATTATAAAGGAATAATAAGATCAGTTCGGTACATTTCTATCTGTTTATTAAGACAACAAAACGAAAATATTTCATCAAGATAAACATTTGCATTAGGAATCTTCTTCCTTATGTATGTGCCTGTGAATAAATGCCATTGCAGAGTCTATTCTATATATAAAACAGGATAAGTGTATGTATGTATGTATGTATGTATGTATGTCTGAGTTCATACGGCTCATGTCTTATTGACAAGATTCTTCCTTTTACTTCTTCGATCATGAATTGGCGTTCAAATGATTCATGTCATGTTAACGACATGTGCTTTTTTGATATTGAAAACAATAACAAAATTAAACAGCGAATGAAAAAGCAAAACGTAAAGACCTCCCCTCGTTCCTCTCGCATAAAAAGTAGCAATCATTTCAATAAGACAAGAGCCGTATGAACACAGACTTAGTAACGTATGGACTCCAAAACTGCTGGGCCGATTTTAATTAAATTTTCAGGGAATCTTCAGAATATTCAGGCGGGTGACACTGTGAAGTCTGATTTTTGATTTTCCGTCTGCGGGCGGAGGGGCGTGGCAAAATCCAATTTTCATATTGCACCACCAATGACATCTGTAAAATTTGGACGATTTTTTCTTTAAAATGATCGCCATGGTTATACTTAGATTTATACGAAAAGAAAATTTTGCCCCGCTAACTTTTACGCCCACTTTTTTCGATTTACCTAAAATCAGAAAACGGGTATCTTTTTAACGGATTTTAAAAATCGAACGCAAACATTTTTCCTAATTTGGACAGGACAACGTCTGTCGGGTCAGCTAGTATCTTCATAAAATTTTTGGAAATCGGCAATTTGGATATCATCATCCACCGAGCAGGTGCATTTACAAATTTGCAAAATGAAGGAAAACAAAAATTGTGTTATTATTTAAGTTTTTTACCTGAAATGGTGTTCACTATTCAGATTTTTTTAAAATTTCATCAAAATCGGACCAGCCGTTTTGGAGTCCATACGGGACATAAGCCCTTTTCGAAATTCATTTAAAAAAAAACCAAATGTTTCGCACCTGAGCCCTTTTCGAAATAAATAATTCAATTCTATCTATATATAAAACTTGGAACAAAACTCAAGCCTTAATGAAAAATATCGAAAATTATCAGTTCAACTAAAAATCACAAATGTTCTCAAATTTACTACAGTTTAGTGTAAAGCTTGAGCTATATGCGAGGTATTACGCCCTCAAAAATAATTTTATACAAGCCTATAAGAGATTTCCTGTTGAAACGCTTATACACTGAATTTCACGATTATAGCTAAATTCTCTCAGAAGTTATCGAATTTACAAACGGAGGCTCAGGCAGAAAAAAAATATATAACAGGTAAATGTCGCATTAGACTAAGAGAATTTGCCTAATTTTTTGCCCAACTTTTTTTCTACACATAAGAAGTACCAAAACAAAAAATTAGCATTCTATCTCTGTTACTTACAAAGTTATGATTTTTGTCATCCTTATTTTTAAAATCGAACACTGTGTGACGTTAAGTTTGAAAGAAACGAAACACAGAAAAAATTATTTTTTCAATTCAAACAAAAAATTTGTAGAATCAAACAATTTTTTGTCTGAAATCGGTCCTACAAACAAATTCGCATATTCAAACAATTTATTTGCATTTTGTTTATTGAAAAAAAACGCCGATTTTTTCAAACAAATAATTTTACAGAATCAAACAAAATGTTTACTGAAATTCATATAAATTTTAAACAAATAATTTTGCTGAATCAAACAAAAAAGTTTTGGCACAAGCAATGACACGCACACAAGCAAGCACTGTTGGTGAAGATGAAGCAGAGCAGAGCGTCCGGCTGGCTTTGAGACACATTTTTTTGTTGAAATAATTTTTGAACGAAGTCTTATTTATACACACAATGTTTTTCTTCGTCACTCACTTTTGCTGCATCCTTTCCTTTGCTTATGAAGAAGAAATGTAACCAAAAACGGCGGCAGACCGACTCGATATGTTTTCCGCCATCATTCTATGTTTGTATTTGATGTATTTAAACAAACTGTTTGAAAAAATTGAATACGGGATTTTGTTTTTTTTACCAACTTTGAAACCAACCAAAAATTTATTTTGTTTCTTATAATGTGTTTTTTCTGTTGTTTAAAAAAAATGAAACGTTTTTATACCCTTCACCACAGGTGTAAAAGGGTATATATAAGTTTGTCATAACGTTTGTAATTTCCACAATATTGATTTTAGACCCCATAAAGTATATATATTCTGGGTCCATATGAGAAGAGAAGTTGATTTAACGATGTCCGTCTGTCCGTCTTACGTTTGATATGTGTTTTCCGGATAATCCAGACATGATAGCGGCTAGGTTGTTTTACATTTATGTCACATATAGTCCACCATTTCTTGCTATTGAAATTCAGCAAGATCGGGCCACAAATGGCTGAGATATGATCAAAAAACCACGACTGCCTCTAATTTTTTCCAAAAATCCCTTGTTGTTGTATTTTTATTGCTTTTTTCTGTATATCTAGAGAACGGTAAGAGCCAAAGTTTCCAAATTGGGTACACACATTTTGGTTGTCAATACACACCACCCTACAAAATGTGGGCGGGATGGGAGAAGTGGGCGTGGTACCTCCCGTACAAAAAAAAGTAAAAATTGTATAAAAACCTTAATTTTAGGGCTGTCATATGTCCTATGGATATGACTTATATACCAAAATATCGGAAATTTTTAGTAGAACATATTTTATAAAGAACTCGGGAAAATCGGTTCAGATACAAAAAAGTTATGACCAAAATTATTTTTTTTTTTTTTAAATACTTTTCGGTAGCCATGGATCTTCCCGAGTCCAAGTTTTATAACACAAATAAATGGTAAATTTCTTGCTAAACACGTCGGTATATAAATCTGTCAAATCGGTTAAAAAATGGCTGAGTTATAATCAAAATACTGAAATCCCAAAAGTTACTCTTTTTTATAATTAAGTTTGTTTTTTTTATAATTAAGTTTGCTTAAATATATGTACACATATGTAGGTATATATATATATATATATATATATATATATATATATATATATATGCCTAAAAGCCAATTTAATGGAAATGTTATTTTTAAGCACGTTGGTATATAAATCTGCCAAATCGGTTAAAAATGGTTAAGTGATGTGCAAAATACTCCAAAAAAGGACTAAAAACATTAACATTTTTATAAAAACTAAAATTTTACAGCTGTATTATGACCTATTCATACGTTTTAAAAATTGTATAAAAACCTAAATTTTAGGGCTGTCATATGTCCTATGGAAATGACTTATATACCAAAATATCGGAAATTTTAAGTAGAACATATTTTATAAAGAACTCGGGAAAACCGGTTTTTTTTAAATACCCATTTTCGGTAGCCATGGATCTTCCCGAGTCCAAGTTTTATAACACAAATAAATGGTAAATTTCTTGCTAAACACGTCGGTATGTAAATCTGTCAAATCGGTTAAAAAATGGCTGAGTTATAATCAAAATACTAAAATCCCAAAAGTTACTCTTTTTTTATAATTAAGTTTGTTTTTTTTATAATTAAGTTTGCTTAAATATATGTACAAATATGTAGGTATATATATATATGCCTATAAGCCAATTTAATGGAAATATTATTTTTAAGCACATTGGTATATAAATCTGCCAAATCGGTTAAAAATGGTTAAGTTATGTGCAAAATACTCCAAAAAAGGACTAAAAACATTAACATTTTTATAAAAAGTAAAATTTTAGAGCTGTATTATGACCTATTCATACGTTTTAGATATCAAAATATCGGAAATCTTTAGAAAAACTCGGAATATCGGTAAAAAAAAAAAGTAATGTCAAAAATATAGTTTTTTTTTAATACCTATTTTCGTGAACCATAGAACTTCCCGACTACAAGTTTTATCACCAAAGTAAATGGTAATTTTATACTTTAAGATGTCGGCATGACCAAATACTGAAATTCGATCAAAACTTAACGTGCTATATATTAATTAAACTTTTAATATATTTAATAGCACGCAATCATGTGCAAATAATTAAATAAAACTAAACGATATATATTTTATAAATATACATGTATATATACATGTATTTAAATATATATATAAACTTCTGTTCTTTCCAAACCATGGTGAAGGGTATATAAGATTCGGCATAGCCGAATATAGCACTCTTACTTGTTTTTACCTGCTATTGTCTTTGTTGTTTTTTTACTACAAACCTCGTCACGCTATTTTATCATTTTTCTTATTACTGTACTTTTTTAAAGCGTCCAAAAATAGACTGCATGTGTTTTTTGTTGTAGTTCTTATATTTATCATAAAGAAGTGTTGCTTACAATCAATAAAAAAATGCAAAAGGACGACAACATTAAAGAGCATTAAATATTTCATACAAAATTATGAAAACTTGAAACCAATAGCGCGTTTATTATATTTTTGAAGAGTTGTCCACATTTTTGTTGGTAAAATAAAAATCAAACAAAAATATTGATTGAATTAGTAAAAAAATTTGTAGAAATCAAAAAAAAATTCAAACAAGCGTTTGTTTGAAAATAATTCGGCAATAATTTTTTCTGTGAAACGCACCCCATTTACAGTTTGAAATATATGCTGCACAGAAGAATCACGATAGAGCAGCCGCACAAATGAAATGGTCCCGTTCAATCTTTAAGTTGCCAAGAATTTGTTCATACTAAGAATTTGTTTTATTTACCCCAGCTTTAGTCTTATGTGAAGAATTGCATGGTACAGTTCTGTCCCTCCCTATAACTCTTAAAATAACCCCAAAGTAATAAAACTTAGTAACTGTCTAGTTTTTGTCTTCTGTATCAGGAATGAAATAAGTATATTATTATTATTTTAATTATTTTTTGTATGTTGCTCTGTTGTCTGCAGTCCGTGTAATAAATATGCTTCTTTATTTTCTATATTCACATAAATTAATTTAATTCGAATTCGGGGACTAAAGGATGTGAATAGAAGCGAAAAGTACTGTATCCGTATAGAAACTGCTGCATTCAAGTTTTCGGCAAATTTGTCTATATATGCTGCTTCATATGCTTAAATTAAACAACTGCTACTGATTTCTACCTTTATACCGTTGGCTCTCATATACATTTCAACGACGCGCTTCTTCTTTAACTGATGACTTGCATTCGTTGCTATTAAGTTCAATCTAAAGACATTTACTAATTGTTTATTTTCTTGAATAATTGAATGAATAATTGTTGCCTTAAGCACATGCTACGGCATGATACTCGCAAAGTGTTCGAATAATTAAACGCACTAGTTGCAGAGCACTGACGCAGGGTTCACATTGAATCTGTGCGTGGGGCGAGTTTGTTTGCCTGTATTTTGTTATTGCATCTTCCAAATGCGTACACACCAAATGTTTCTGCGTTATTTACGAGTGCCAATGTGCAATCCATGCTAACATTTGTATAAATGTATGTAGATATCCACACATTTATTATGTAGTGCTGCCAGATTACGGATTTTTTCCCCCAAATTGGGGAACTTAAAATTTATGGAATAAACCTAAAAAATTTTAAAAAAAATTAATTTATGTGAAAAAGCAGATTCAGATTAAATAAACATGTTTTCCAAAAAAAAACATCTGTATAATTTTCGCAATTATACCATTTTGCGCTGTTAGTTTTATGGTTTCTTAAGGCAAAGATGTTTTATTTTCGATCTATGATAAATTTTATTTTTTAAAAAAGCTTTTCATCACTGTTTTTAAACCTTTGGCTCCGTTCTTCAGTTTTTACAGTTTTATTATTTTCAAAAATCGATATAGTCAATATTTTGTATAAAAATTTGAAGTTAATAAGTTTAATTAAGAGCTCATAACTAATGTGTTAGTTTATACAATAGTTTTGTGCAATTAAATAGGGACACCATTTGGAAGTTTATGTTGAGATGGCGACATTGCCGAAAAGGTTTCTGGCAACACTGACAGTACGAATATGAGTTTGGTTAAGCATGAGTTTCCTGTTGTTGTTACTTTATTTCTTTAATAACCGGTTAATTTGAATACATGAAGTGTTAATGGCGAACACGAATTGAAAGCAATTTATATATTTGAACGTGCACGAGGTTTGGTGCGTTAATAAATAATAACGATTTCTTAATCACTATTAAGAAATAAAATAATAAATAGTATTCTAAAAGTAAAATGTACAAGATTATTTGTTCCCAGTGAGTTAAGTTTCAATATTTAATTCAAAATTTACTAAACATTAACGTTTTGCTTTTTTGCTAATAGATAAATGGTTTCTTAAATAACACACACTACCGTTTATAATTTTTCGTTATTTAAGTGAATATAAAAGATACCAGTAGGCCATTAATTCATTTGATTTAATTTATTTTAATTCATTTTTCTTATGGTGCGAATGTATCAGCCTAGATTAGATTAAATACACATTTTTAACTTTATAACGACTATACAAAGGATCAGTTTTTGGCCTATATTTGGTCTATAACTTCTATTTAAATACGAAAAAGAGTTTTTCATTTCATTTTTTAAATGATACTTAAATCACACACGTTGCTTATTTAGAGTCTATTTAATGACGATTTCTTTTCTTAGAAATATCCCAATAAAAAATTTTATCATTTTGCGAAGCACTAATCGTACATTTAAAAAAATAAGCGCACAATTATGCGCTACGCAATAACACATACAGAAATGCAGTTAAGTAAGTGAAATAACTCTTAACAATTTTTATAAAAAATAAATAAAATTTCAAGTGCTACGGCATTCCCTTACTACGAAATAACTGTAAAAAACATTCATTGTGTGAAGCTGTTCGTTACATCCAACAATTTTTTTATGCGCTGAATAATGCGCTTTATGTGTCAAAAATGTATTGCTTCAAAGTGGGAACTCGCCATATAAAATTCATGTCTTCCGTAAGCGCAATGGTAAGCGCAACTCTTACATTTCTCCCTTACAAACCTGCTTCGCTCGAAGCTCAATTTTTTATTGGGATGTTGCATATCATGCATATCATGTTCTACATTTTTGTGCTCTTTTGTAAAAATATTACAACTGTGGGAAAAATATTCAAGTTCTTTTGTGAATATGTTGATGAAAAACATGCACAACATGTTGCATATTTTACCCTCACTTTCATTCATAACTTTGCAAAAAGATTGTTTAAAACAGTGTTCGAAAATAAACACTAAATATCGCTCCTTAGTGCTCGGTTCGGTATATTTGTGGAAAACACAAACAGTAAAAGTGTCTGTGTAGTAAATCACTAAGAAATAACGTTTCCCTGTTTGTCATCTTTCGAACACATTAATAATACTGTTCTTATCCAACTCAACAAAAAGAGGAGAAAATTTAATTCCGTTCGGTTTTTTTTTAACCACAAACTTCATTATGTTCGGTTCAGCTCATTAGTGTTCGTTTCTGTTGTTGTTCTTAGCGCATTTTTGGCTGGTAAGAAAACCAAACATTTTTTTTAGAAAATAATTTTACACAAGCAAAACATATACAGAATACACACGCAAGCTGTTCGCGCTGCGGTCGTTGCTAAAGATTTTTATTTGTTCATTTTATCAGTGTAAAAAAAGAAAAATTATAGAACATTAAAATATAAGGATTGTCTACAGTATCCCTACAATTGTTCTATTTTTTTAACGATTAACAGAACACTTTATAATGTTCGGCCCTTTCTTGAAAATAGCTACGAACGGTATTAAGAGTTGTGTTCGTCTACACAAACTCTAAAAAATGGATATCCCTTCTGGGTGTATAAGCCGAACGCTAAATAATGTTCTGTTTATTTTCGAACACGACTTAAAAATTTTTAAAAATCACTAATGAATTACATTAATGATTAAAGTGCAATAGTTGAAAATAAAAGCAGGCGATTTTGTTCGATTGAAGTTGCACAATATGCAACTTCGAATGATTATAGGCAACATTAATATGTGTTACATAAGCTCTGTTCCACATGCATAACGAAACAGTCCGAACTTGCACAAAGTTACCCAAAAGCGTTCCACATAACAATTTTTGTGCAATTAAGAGAGTAATTGAGAGAGTAATATTTTTCATTTCCTGTACAAATTTGCACGAACTTTTTCTTTGGGTAAGTTCGGACAAGAAAAAACAATCAGCTGTTTGTATTTACATATGAACTGATAAATAATCCAAGATTTTTACAAGCAAAAGAAAAAGTTTAGTTTTAATTAAAAAACATATTAAAAAACCAAATTAAAGTGGTAAAAACGTTATTGCATACATGTTTCCCTTAATCTTTAATATAAAAAAACAAAATATAAAAAATTACAATGATGCAAATGTTTTGGTTTTATAATGTTATTACTTTTAAGCGTCTAAAATCACTTGAATAGATCTTAATTTGAAAAGTAAGCAGCATTAATATTTGAAGAATTGCGAAAATGGTTTTTTGCGTTCCAGAAGTTTTGGGTAATTCGGCAAATTAAGAGAGTAATTCTTATTTTACTCTCATTTGTCCGAACTTGCCCGAGGTCTTGTGGAACACACCTATATATGGACTAAAACAAGTTTTTCTCAGAAAAGAAATTGCTTTAAGTTTCAATGATGTTTTTATATCATCCTCAACCAGTTGTGAAGAGGGTTTACTAAGTTTTTATTCTATGTGAGACTATTTTTGTATTCATCTTAGACCCCATAGAGTAAGTACATAAATTAAAGGTCGGTGATTACCTGTAAAGGTGATTTTACATGATCTGTATTTAGCAGTAGACTTGTCAAATTTCTTACTACACACGCATGTCGTGTAAACGCAAATAAAATTGCTTCTGTTAATGTCTGATGGAATTAGCAGTGTAAAATTTTCTAATTAGAGCGTGTTCTATTTTGATCTGACAAGCCTTCTGACATCAGCGGTTTTACTTGCCTTTGTTTGTCGCGGCATATATCATAACTTTTTTAATTATTTACACATATTTTTAAAAAGAAACAACATTTTTAATTAACTGAAAAATGTACAATTAAAAGTGAATAAAAATATAAATATGTAAATAATATGAATGGTTTTAGATTATGTCAGATGAAACAAAAAACGAACGTGTGAAAGCAAAAATAATAAACATTCTGTATTTGTCAATTTTGACAGACATGTGCAATTATATATGGATTTTACATCTGACAAACCCACTGCAAAATATAGATCGTGCAAAAGCGCCCTAAGCCGATTTAACCATGGTGCAATATTGGATTTAACACCACCACAGAGCATAAGAGATGAAAAAAGTGACATATGAAAAATGCCGAAATCATTTGCGAGGGCATCTTTCGAAGAAAGAGAAAGAAAACGTTTTTTGGTAGTGAAGTGGCATTGTGTAAAAACAGGCTGTCCCAATCAACACAAATTGCGTGATCAAAACAAAAATGCAAAAAGAGCAGGTTTCGAAGAAAAAGACAGAAAAAACACAATATTTTCTGTCTCGTGTTGCCTCTGTGTGCTCTGTGGCTAACACTTCAAACCTGTCATTAGGAACTCCGTTCATTATATACAGAATACTTTAAGTGCAGGAGTTCCAGAAAGTTTGTGTATGTCGTTATCAGTTTGTATAAAAATTTCATATTTAAGTTTATCATCAACAAAAACGGGGTAGCATAATTTTTGATATTTTGTTATATAAATTAACCGCCTTTTTCAATAAATTCGAATGAACCCTACATTTTAAACAATGACAAATTCTAAAAACCTTGCTTTTTCAAAGATATTTATGCGAAAAAAGCGCTTTTTCGACATCGTGAAATTGGCAGTAAACTTTTTTGCCGTTCTTTGAAAACTGCCAACCTTTTAAGTCAATCAAATTTTTATGAAATATAACATCAATAAAAAAGAACAAAGTTTGGTAAACTGTTTGGGGGGGGGGGGGGATTTATGATATTGAAAAGCTTTACTACATAGTAGTAGGAAGCCAGCCCCACAAGTAAGTTCTATGAGTTTCACAACTAAGTTATGCCAAGTTTTTTATTTATTACCTTTTTATTGATTCCCCCTAAAAAAAAATTTTAAACTTTTTAATTTTTGGAAAGCCCGTAAAATAAAACAATTTATGATATACATACATAGTAAAATCGGTAAAATCTCAACAAAAAAAAAATAAAATGTAAATACAACTGGCCTTGAGCTACTTCACCCACAAACTTATTTTTATTACTTTACAAAAAAAAAATAACAAAGATACAGGATTTTGGCCGAAATCTGCCTCTGTGCAAAGAAGTGAAATGTTCTTTTATTGCTAAATCTTTTATGTATTTGCTCGTTTTAATATTTTTCTGCTTATTTTCATTAAAAAAGAATTGATCCCCTAGCATTTATAGAGGCCCAGATCCTTTTTTCTACTGGCGCAATGACATGTTATACCCAAACTTTTAGAGAAAACAGTGCAGAAAAATGTCGCATTTGAGAGAATATATTCAACTGCAGGTTTGGTTAAACGTATTTACTAAATCGTTGAGACTGCTTTGATTTTTAAACGAAAATCTTATTAATATCAATTTTAAATATTGTTACGTTTTTACTTTGTGAAAGGCGTTTCGGTTTATTCCCTTTATAAAAAACCTTTGAGTTCTTTTAATTGCAAATCAATATCAAATACACAGTTATTCAACTTTACAAACTTTATTGCAATTAATTATAATGTTCAAAATGTTTATCTAATATTGTTAGCAACGAACTGATCCGTTTAATGTCTCAAAACAAACTAAGCTAAACATTTACGAGTTAGTATGTATTTATAATTCACAACCAGAAGTAGAAGATTCAAGAACCTTCTAGTCGATTCCTGAGCATTCTGTTCGAATTTTTTAAAAAACTGTTACACATCTAAATCTAAATTCTAAAATCACAGTGGAGCAAATAACAATTTTAAAAAAATACGACATAAACTATAGTTTACAAGATAACTTATAATTTAAACTATAAATAATTCTAAGATAAATCTAATTTCGTAACAATATTATCAACCCTGTGGGAAATTTGTGTCAATTGTTCCAACAGACTGGTCCTGGGAAAGAACCCATGACCAGTGAAGGAAGAACAAATCATTTAACTGGTATGTATATGAAGAACAAAAAGGTAGAAAAAGTAATAAATTGCAGTACAGTCTTCACCGGGGGTGTGTTACATTTTTTGGGACTTTCCAAATTTTAGTTCTAGGACTTGGTTTATTGAAACTACATTGTACTAAACCCTTATGACACTACATTTTTAATGCATGTCATGGTGAACAATTCAAATATAATGTAATAGAAAAATTTACCAAGTGCAAAGAGTTGAGCTGTAAGATAAATAGAAAAATGTCAAACATTTAAAAAAAGTTATCGATAAAAAATTGCTGAATCAGCGGCTTAGAGCAAAATTTAGCGATTTACGGCTTTTTGTTTGTTTTGTTTTCAAGCTTCTCATAAACAAAAAGTTGACAACATTTAATGAAACAAACAAAATCAAAAAAAAAAAAAAAAAATGAAAAGAATAAAATTTTTGCTTGCATACAATATTCACCTTGGACCCCTTAGAGTATATACATTGGCGGTTCTTATAAAAGGTTTTTAAATTCATCCAAAAATAAATCGCTTTTCGCAGTACTTGTACAATATTTCTACTTTACTTTTTCACTTTCGGCTTTAATAAGTGTAGTCAAATGTTCTTGAAGCACTCATCCCATGAACAGTGAACACGATATTGTAATAAAAGGGAACGAACTTAACTGTTGATAATGTTACAACAAAGGGTAGTAGCTGATTGTACCTTGTTCTATAACTTTTTATGAAGGGAATCTATAATATTAACATGGTTCACTCGGGACAAAAAAACGAAATTGAATGTGTCCACTTTGGTTATTTCAGTGACTTGTTACAAAGTGTCAAAACCCCCTCCAAGGACATCGCTATGTTAAAGTGACAAGTCCCCTTTATATAAAGTATTAGAACTAGAACCGGTCCCCTACCACTTTAGAACTGTCAAGTGTCAAGTTTGGTGTTAGTTCTCTTTCTCTTAGGGTAGTTTCACTTCTTTAGTTTGCAACTTTAATGAAATATTTTACGAAATACGAAAAGTTATTCGTAATCAATGTGTTTGCAAAAATCGTTAAGACGTTAATTCTCTTGTTGACTTCTCTAAACTAACATCCAGTTCATCGATTTCGAACGTTAACGTTCGCATAGAAAATTATATGTAAAACAAAAACAATATTCGAAAATTTGTTTTTGTTTTAAATGTAGTTTTCTATGCGAACGTTGACGTTCGACATCGTTAAACAGGCAGTAAGGGTGGTGTGGACACGATGGATAAGATGTTTTTACAGTATTCTACAAAACGAGCAACATTTCGCTGGCCATTGGCAGTGTTCTTTAACATTTTGTATACAGCCGCTCTTGCCTCATTGATAATATACAAGGAGAACATTGGGGAAAAATCTGTGAGACAATCGCAGCGGAAGCACTTTATTGTGATGCTTGGCGAAGTCCTATGTCGTCCGTTTTGTAAACCAAGTCAAAAATACCTCAAATTACTGCAAGATTTTCCATTAGGTCAGCTATGGAGTGCATCTTAGGTAAAAATAGTAAAAAACTAAGAGGCCGATAAAACTCCACATGGGATGTAATTGGGCGTATAAAAATAAAAGGTATATGTGATATTTGTTTCCCACATAAATAAAAGAGGAACACACGACAAGTTTGCGTAAAGTGCATGCAGCCCATTTGTGTAGAACACAGCGCGTATGTCAAACTTAATGTGACAACTGCCACCATGCTTCGTCATCGTAATTGCATTACAATTAATTATAATAATTAAATATAATCAAAACAATATGTTAAATTGCGCTTTTATGGAATAATAAGTTATAATTGAAATAAATAAAAGTTTAAAAAATTTATAGAGCTAAGAATTTATTTTGTACCACCCGGGTGGATATTAATAAACTTAGAAAAAAATTAAAAAAAATTCAAAAAAAAACCTCATAAAAAATTTTAAGTTTTATCAAGTTTTTATTAAATTCCACAGAACTCAAAAATTTGTTCAGTGAGTCTGAATTTCATTCAAATCAAAAAAAATTAAAAAAGTTATTAAAGAAATAAAACCGAAAAAGTTACCCGGGTGGGTATTCGTAAAGCGAAGGTTAAAGCACTTATCCCGTGACCAGTAAATTAAATATTATAATAAAACGGAACGAATCGGCCTAGGCTAAAACAAGACATATCACTTAACCGGTGATAGTGTGTTTGAAGTATAGTTACCCCAAAGGTAGGTAATTGACAGGTAATCTATCATATTAACAATGTTCACTCGGGACAATATCTGCAAAGTGTCAAAAAGGTGCCAATTAACCCCTTGCTAGGACATCGCCATGTAAAAGTGACAAGTCCTCTTCATATTAAGTGTCGGAGCATAAACCGGTCCCTTTCACTTTAGATCTGTCCCGTGACAAGTTTGGTATTAGTTCCCTTTCCCCTAGCGCAAATACTACTATTAAAGTTATAGCAAAAGACTTATAAATAGGCGACTTATATACCAATAGCTTACATTATTTGTGGATAATTGACTATCTTTTACCAGATAGTAAAACAATAGGTTTTAAGACACATGAACATATGCATTCATTTGGAAAATTTTTATTAAACTTGGCTGTACCGATACTTTGATACCCTCCATTGAGTGCAAAAACTTTTCAAAAATGAAATTTATATGGAGTCTATAAGTTGTAAAACAATATCAATAAAAACTGATTTCACAGTATTTAAATTCGTTGTTGTTTTAGGCCTTTACTAAAAGTACGTCTTCGAAAATTTGCTTTATATGAGGCCTATGGTATATGATTGACCGATCTTCATGAAACACGGACTTATAAAATAATAACTTACCGAAATTTATAACCGAAGTGTTTCTTAGAGTGGACTTTCTAATTAAACTACAACAGACCATATTTTACTGCAATAAATTTATACGTTACGGTTTTAGTCGTACCAGAGTTTTTCCGAGATTATAGTATGGACCAATCTTCACAAAATGTGTCTGTATGATTTCTAGTCATATGTGTCAAATTTGATGACAATTAATACATTCCGCTCATTTTATGTTACTTTTTTAAATAGAAATATCTGCCTGGTTGTTCCACAATTGTGACCCTTTTCCTACTAAACCAATTGTGCTGGAAGTAAATCCCACACTACAGACAGACCCAGAGTATACATGTATACTTAATGGGGTCTCAGATGAATATTGGTGGAGGATATCAAAATTATTAATATGCACAAAATAGTTCCTAAAGCCTTTTAAATATAGATATAAAATCATTTTTAAAGAAAACTAATTTTTTTTAATTCTGTTCTGAAAACAAAACCTCAACTTTAATTGTTAAGGCAAAATTTATAAATTGCTCTTACATCTAAAATAATTTCAATTAAATTGCAAATTATACAAAAAAATTATTTATAAATGCTTAAGTTTAATATTATCGCTTTCCTCTTCATTAAAATGTAAACAATATCTCTCAATGAGCAAATTATATAGAACTGACAGCGAATGTTTGTTCGAAAGCTTGAATTTAAAATAAATTATTAAAACGACTAGTCTTGTTCCTATATTTTAATTTCCTGTATACAATTCTAAAATACTTTCATTAAGGATGGCATTTAAACTTCAGATAAGCGACACGTACTACTCAGCTACAACAATAAAATCAAGCAATAGCAGCAGCAGCAGCAACAACCACAATCAACTTAAACTTAGTAAACAGAACTAATTTTTACTAATACAAAGAAATGGAAAACAAATTCAGTTAAGAGGAACAACAATAAAATAAAAAACAGAAGAACAAAAATACTGGATAACCGGTCTCTCAAACTAATTAAAACTAAGAAAAAAACTCAACTTGTTTTGGCTGTTGTTGTTCTCGTTGCTGCTGTTGCTAAAGAAGATGACAATGATGATGTTAAGGCAACAAAAGAAAATGAAACAAAACTACACCATCGAGACACAACTAAGTGGAAACAATATTATGAAAGCGCCAACGTGACGACAGAGAACGCGCGGATGCTCAATTGTACTTCCTGTTTTTTTTTTTTTAAGTGCAAGATGAAGTATGAACGAGTATTTGGTCATCTTGTTACAATATTCATGCGTACGATAACTAGTATTGAAATGTAGATGCAACATACATATTATATTTACTTGCATACATCCGTATAAATAATTGCAAAAATAAGGGCAAGTTTTTATTAGCACAAAAAAAATATTTTAATATGCAAGCCAAAAAGCTTAAATAAAAACAATGAAATATGCTCAGGAATATGGCACAAGAAATATGCCTGCTAAATGCTTTTTGTGTTTTTTATGCTGAAGTCAATGGAATATTCGTTGACGGAGACTTTTGGCATCGTATGAACCACGAGTTGTATACAGACATTGACATAGTTAGGGCTATCAAAATCCAACAACTAGGCCATGTTGTAAGAATGGATGAAGATGCTTTAGCTAGAAAATAATTTGAATACGTACCCGGTCACGGCACACGGGACAACCAAAACTGCGATGGCCAAGTGGAGCAAAAGTTGGATATGAAGCACAGAATATCGCGGCGCTTGGAAATCTCTTGAACGTTCGGATAAAGGCACTAACTTCCAGTATCAGCCACCTTAGTAACTAGTTAGGCAAGTAATTAAATGATATTTCTTAAAAATAGTAGCCTGACCCCGCCAGACAGGAAGGAAAACTATTTAAAGGTAAGCCCAAACGTCAGTACCATTTACCATTTGCTTGGCAATTTTAAGCTTTATTAATCTTTAGCGGGCTTCAAAATTAGCTGATATGTAAAATAATACAATTCATTCACACTCCTTTTTCTCCCAATTCTTCGGTCGTAGTCCCAAAATCTTAGATCCAACTACTTCAGGCTATGCTTTATTGTTAGGATTATATGCTAGGAAATTTGCAACTTCCTATGCCATAAGTGGTCTTTAATATATCCAAAAAAAAATTGAACTTTGCCATGGCCTTTTTTCCTTTAAGTACTCCGTCCCCAGAACAAAAATCCGGCTTAGTTAAAATTTGGCCTACACTGAAAAAATTTTCTTCACAGATCCAATGAAATCATTGGATTAATAAAATGTTTCATAAAATCAATGAAAATTTTGCATTAGTTTAATGACAAACGTTTATTTTATCCATTTTTTCAATGAGAATTTATAAAATCAATGAACATTTTGTCATTGATTTTATTAATCCTTCATTAATCCAATGAAGGGTTACATAGGTTGAATTTTAATGTTAATTTCATTGGATCTGTGAATAAAAATTTTTTCAGTGTAGGTGTTTTACTAAGTGCATGCCAATTTTAGCTTTCTAGCCCATCAGTAGGCTTCAAAAGGCTACGGAAAGACAAAAAAAGAGGAACACGCATATATAAAATTCTCGTGTCACGGTGTTTGTAATTGAACTCGTATGTGGATTTGTTAGATATGAGAATATTTTTTTTTTTTTTTTATTGAATATTTCTTGTCGAAAATTACAATGTGTATTCAAGGCTTAATCCTAATTCTTATTTGTATTTGTTAGCCGTTACCAACGTAACCGCTAATTAATTGAATTCAAGGTATGAGAATAGGTTGTTAGGTATATTTTATATCGCTAGAGGGCGTAAAATAGGGCAAAAACGGCTAAAAGTTTTCCTTTCTATATCTTCTTAACTTATCAACCAGTTCTTTTAAAATTTGGCATGCAGACACTGTAACATCTGAAAGGAAATAGGGAATAGGGCGTAAAATAGGGCAAGAGCTCCCTCTCACAATATCTTCTTAATTAATCAACCGATTTTCTTGAAATTTGGCAGGCAAATAGTGTAACATCTGTAAGAAACTACTGCCTATAATTTGTATTCTGTAGGGCGTGAATAAGGGCAACAGGGGTAAAACCACCCTCTCCCTATATCTTCTTAATTTATCAACCGGTTTTCTTAAAATTTTGCATGCAGACACTATAACATCTGAAAAAAATAAGTTATACGGCAGAACAACGTTTGCGGGCCAGCAAATATCATATATATTCTCTTAATACCAATCACGTCGCCAAAATTTGGCATTAGCATTTCGATAATCGGATTTTCGTCTCGCCAATATAGTCCTTCGAAAAATATTCAATTATATGCAGATAAATCTTTTCTACAAAAATTTTGTGAATTACATTAACACTTTCAATCAAATAACAAAGCTTGAAAAGCTTTCCCTGATAAATATATTAAACAGCAATATTTAAAGCAACAACAAGAGGAACAAATGTTTCTACGGCGACTGCGGACTTACAAGTCCATTAATTTATAATTATTTTTTTTTTTTTTTTGTTGTTTTTCAATTTAGAATTTTAAAATTTAATTGGCTTAAGGAAAAGCGATACTCGGCTTAAATTTTAATTAATTATTTTTAATAGATATGATCAAAATGTCATTTTCTTCCAAATCCCCAATATAATACCCAATTGATGACGTATGCATTCAATAACAACCAACGTCCTAAATCGTTTTCACCCATTCCAACCAGCGATTTTCGGTTTAAAGTGCATTCCAATTTTTGATTTCCTCCAAAAAAAAACCTCCGATCAAAATGGTTATAAGATAGGGTTTCAAAATTTTCGGGTTTTTTGTTCCCAACGACGACAATCTTCACAACAATGTTCAAATAAACGATTAAGCGCATTATTTGATTTTGTGTTGTTGTGCATTTTTGGCCACATAAACGATGGTCTTATTTTAAAAACAGATACTACACTGTAAAATACTTTAACGTTGTGTCAAAATAATACAACACTGCAGTAAACAGGTATTCAAACAAACATTTAATTTTGTTTTTAATTTAAAATTGTGTGTTATATGAAAATAAAATTTATGAAAGATTCCCCAGGAATGTATACCATTTTGACACATGGTTAGTTATCAGCTGTTGCTTACGTCGCAAGCTAAAATCGCCTAGTGTGACTTCGACTTGACAGTAACGATACTTTCACATTTACAAGCGCTTGATAGCTTAATTGATCGGGCACTTTAACGACCCTCCACCAAAAACAATCCAAAAATTTGGATTAAAACTAAAGATTTATTTTTAATTTCAAATAAGACCATATTTACATTATGCAATAAACGCCGCAACTTTCGCATGCAACTTTTTGTTTGTTAGCAAGAGGTGTAGGGAAGAAAACGGGGTTGAAAAAATTAAAAAAATTCTTGAAGAAAATGTAAATGTGAAAAGTGTTTCGTAGAAACTACTTTAAAAGAAAATAGAAAAAAAACTCGGCGTTAATTGCATAGATGTAAATGCGGTCTAAGTTATTTTGCATTTTTTCATAAAAAAAATATGTTTTTAAAACTTGGAAAAATTTATAGTTTTGAACTCTGAGAATTCGTTTCTAATATCAACTAATGGAGTATTTTTCTATTTTGTTTTTCTCCATTATTATGCGTGATACTTGCAACAGAACTTCTAAGCATTGGCAACAAAAAAACAAGTGCAAGCATGATGCAATAGACTACCTATTGAAATCTGATAACAAGGCTCTCGATTACAAATGCAACAAGTGCAAATTGTAGTCACAGATGTTCGTGTAACAAAAACCGGTTTAAGTTTCTTAATACAGTTTATTTTTCCCTGTGCACAAATGATGATCATCCAAATGCATGTATATGAGAAAAGTTCCCAGTTCTAGGACTGGAATAAGAAGAATTATTAGCTTCCAATTTCTTGTCATGGTCATGGGCTTGTAATGCAACAACACTAACTTTCCGTTTTTTTTTCCTTTGATAAGTTTAATAGAATCATTGGATTCTATGCCTTTATACGAACATCGCTGTGTACTTATCTGTCCATTCGTCCACCGTTTTATATTTGAAAAAAAAAACAGCGATCACATAATACACACAAGTTTATTTTTGCGGATACATGTGTTTGTCCAGAGGAGATGAAAAACGAGTGCTGCTGGTTTATTTGGATTTAATCATATTTGCTGAGCTGTTTTTGATGTGTGCAATTTGTTAACTTGGCTGACAAAGTGCCGGACTCATAGTGGTGGATATACGAGCCCGTTTAAGGTGCGTGGAAAGTGGGCTCACAACTGCAATTGAATGTTTGGGTGCACTGACCACTTACCATGCAATTCATTCAGTCACTCAGTCATTCATTCATGCCATCTGAATAGTAGTTGCTACAAATCTTGTTGCATCGTTGCTCTTGTTCAAGTTTTTTGTTTTTTTTTTTGTCCATCATTTACTCACACAATTGCTCAATACCAACACTAGCGACACAGGGATTTAAATTCATTCATAAAATGACCGTCGCGTTGACGCCTCTAATCAAGTTTAAACTGTATCGTAACCAAATACTAGTAAATAAACTGAAGCATTTGTGTGTGTGTTTGTGCGCTAGAAAGCTGATAAAGGGATGCATACAACTCAAGTAATGCATGAAAATGTAATGAATGGGGCTCATAGCCTTTAAAATCTGTCAGCTACTCGCTTGGGCTCGTACCTTTCTATTTGTTACAAAAATAAAACAAAAACAAAAGCAAAAAAAAAGGAACATATCAGCTTCTTTCAGTTTATTCTGTTGCAGTTCATTTATCTTGTTTAACCAAGAAAGGGAGAAAAACCTGATTGCATCTTAATTGATGCTGTGATGTTCTTCTTTTGCACTTATCGCTGGACTGCATCTGTGAGTCGTTTTTCAATTGAACCAGTTTTGATAGTTTGCAAGACTTTTGCGAAAAAAAAGAAGATCATTGTGTTATTATAATCATTTGATGGTCTTGTTTCCTTCCTATCGATCTTTTAATTCTCTACAGAGTCAACCAAGTACTGAACACATAGTCAAATTCGCACATATAAACGTCCCTGTTTAATCTTTTTTATTCTTCCACCCATTCATCCATCTTTGTTGAATTTTCTTTTGGAAGGCCGCTTATCGTTGCTGTCGTCCGGTTTTCCGTCTATTTTTATCTTGAAATCTTGGCAGAGAATACACGGTTGCCAACATGTTTCCGATTGCCATCAACGTCGAAGCGTGCCGCGATTCTGTATAATTTGAAATCGATTGCCACAACTTTACACTTTCATAATTTGTTTATTGCAAACATAACAACAACTTAAAAGAAGGAACAAATAAATACTTTAAACATGCAATTTTAAAAGCTGGGTTATTATAAAAACCTTATTTCCAAAAAATCTTTGTTTTAATAATATCAGTTAGGTTTTCCTTAAAACGAGTATGTAGTTCACTGAGGGTTGTGGAAGACTTACGAAAATATAAATAGAGACAAAAAGGCTTTATATTATAAAATTGTAGCAACAATGTTTGCTGTAAGCGTCTACACGCAGAGAAAAAACATGGTTGAGCTATCGTTAAAAAAAAAAACATATTATGGTCCCTTCAATGGCAACAAACAAATTTTTGTTGTTATTAACAAAACTTTTTTCACGATTGATAATATTTTTTTTTTATTTAACAATAAAGTGTTTACCTCCCTTGAAACTTCAAATTTGGTTGAATTTAACAATATAATGTTTTTTAATAATATAAAGCTACAACTATACACTTAAATATATTATGTTTACCTTAACCATATTATTTTCACGGCGACCATCGTTAAATTCATCCATCTAAAAGCTATAACCATATTATGGTTGCCTTCAAACATGCTATCGAAATTAAAATAATATGCTTAAAAAGCAACAACATTCTGGTCGTTTTTACAATATTTGCTTGGTTTGCTAAAAATTCTCTTTCATTCATTATATTGGTATTTCAACAGAAATGTCTACTTTTTGTCACGTAACGTCACTAATCATTTTTAATTGTTTCCTAAATAATAATAAAAATATTATTAACTTTTTTGCATTTGGGTGTAGAGCTCAACTAGGTTTTCATTTAGTGAAAGAGAGGAAAAATTTGAACAACGTGGTTCTTAAATACAAGAATAATTGCTAGGTGACGTGACGTGACAAAAAGAGAGCTTTTCTGTGGAAGTGCCCATATTTTAATTTTTGATTTAAAATATATTTAAATTTTAAATATATAAATTTAGTTAGAATAAACAAGAAGAACAGATAAAATGGTAATGAAGGTCTTCACAGCTGGAATATGAATCAAAGGGTATTTTTTGTATAAAAGTGGAAAATATGATAGACACCTAACAAACAAATTGAAAAAATTGATAAAATAAATAACCATAAAATGGTTAACATTGAATAAGGTTGTTAATTCTGACCATAATATGGTTAATTTTTTCAAAATTATGGAAAATGTTGACCATATTATGGCTAATTTTTTTTATCATATTATGGTTAATTTTGAATATAATATGGTTAGTTTCGACCAATATTATGGTTAATATTGGCAAAAATATGGTTAATTTTGACCATTTTATGGTGGATTTTGGGAAACATTTTGTTGATTTTTACCATATTATTTACATATTTAACCATAATATGGTAACCTGCAAACATAAACATTGTTAAAATCCAACCATAGTATTTTGCTCTTAGAATATATTGCCTCCAACCATATTTTTTTTCTACGTGTGAGCAATGTTTTCCGAGAGTGGCCTTTAAAAATATCACTAGGAGCAAAAATGTTCGCGTAAAATATTTATTGTCAACGTTGGAGTACATTAAATGTAATTATTTCTTTGGAGTGGTTTAATCTGATTTACAAAAACTTCAATTTGGACCGAAAAACCTGTTTTGCGTACGCGAAGAAGGTTTTCTTCTTTATTGTGCCCAAAAATAATTGCGCTAGGGTTTTATGTAGTCAGGCTTCGACAAAAGGGACATATTTTCTCTTTTGGGTACGAATGTACTGAAAGTCTTTCTGCCTAGAGGAATTTATTTCTTTAGGTATGGTAAGATCTACATCACTTACAAAAATAAATATTTTTTTAATGTATGATTCTAGGAATTTAATTTTAGTTACGATTTAGAACAATAACAATAACTATCGAACGAAAATTGCATTTCAATTATTTACAAAATTACTGTAGTTTGGCCTGTTCTCAAGAGTTGTTCGTGTAAAGATAATTAGTACTCAAAATTTAAAAATTAATAAATGGATACTATGAAATCAAATAAAGCGCTGCACTACTTAAGAAAAAAAACTTTTCCTGTAAAATTTTCCTTTTTTCGTTAACGATAGAATGGCAAATAGGGCTCGATATAGTTTTAAAAATGTTCTATGCTAAATATCCCAGAATCCTTGATAACGCTCCTTTAGGATATTGTTTTCCTTGAAATATTTTCTCGAAAATAATAAAAAATGAGAAAACACGGGGTGGGGTTAATTTCTGGGTTTAAAAAATTATGGGTTTTTATTTATTATATTTGGTTTGGGTTTTTTTCAATCAGTACCCTGCAAATAAAATTGGACCACCTGCCCCATTTTGATAAAATGGACTACTTCATGGACTGGTCCGATGTAATGCAAGCATGGACCATGTCATTGTTAAAAAGTGTTTGTAGTGAGACAACATGTCTTCGTTTTTTAACGACGTGCTTTCATTCTTAAACGACTTCAAAACTTATCCTCTTGTGTATACCATGGAGTAGTTTTAAAACTACTCCTTAGTGGTCCAAAGGTGGGTTATATGGTCCTCTTCTAGGACATCTTAATGTTAAATAGACCAGGTTTTTTCCATACGTTTGGGTTACTTTTGGACTAGTCCTGGTCCCTTGTGAACTACTCTTTACACGCTTGTTTGGACTGGTCCTATTATTTGCAGGGTACGTACCGTACACTTGGGGTTTACAGATTAAGTAATGTATACATAAATAAAAATAACAATAATACAAATAACAACAACTTTAACTTAACGAAAAACCAGTGAACAATAATTAGGCAACGTTTACACTATGCGCGTAAACAGATATTAAGAATGCTTCAAAAATATTTCTCCCGGGAACATTTAGTATTGTAGTTATTTTATTGAAATGTTTATGGCCAATAAAGTTCATTCAATTTAATTTTCGTTAAATTATTTTTATGAAGAAAGTGCTGCCTCACACTCTTTAATGGCGATTTCTCAGAAAAGATATTGCCATAAGTTTCAGCCGTCAAGTTTTAAGTTTTAGGAAAGAGAGGAAAAGACAAGGAATTCTCTTTTCCCTTCTTTCCTAAAAGCGTAAGACTTCACGGCAAAAACTTGAAGAGTGTAAACCAGCACATAGCAATTTTATTACATGAAATGAATTAAAGTGTATTGATAATTTTTCATTCTTGACTAAGTTGGAATCGAACCCAGCTTTTCACGAACAGGTTGCCCTTACATTCTTCATTTGTAACCACACAATCTCTTCAGAGCGGTTTGCCGTTTAACACTCGACGACAGCTGGCAGTCAATAGTCAATCATCAATCTTTTAACCAAATGGTATTTGAACATTGGTAGATCCAAATTTGCTTTTTGAAATGAGTATCCATTTTAATTGATTTAAATGTTACTTTTGTTTTTCGTACTTATTGTCAAGAATACTTCTTAAGGTCCTAAGTTAATTTTTCTGTTTTTCATGGTTTTTGTATTTCTTTTTCTTATTGACCTTTTTTCAGTACAACCTGAAGGACAAATGTAAACATAGAGCTTGTGCCTTAGAACATGTTATAAAATTCCTTTCTTCATAAAAACTTCTTCAAAAGTTCAACTGTATTCATAAAAAATTTTTAAATTAAATAAAAGTTTAAAAAACAAATTTACTATGAAAATTAGCATTAATAAACGTTTGTTAAATTAAATAATCGTTTGTGAATACGAGGCTAAGACTTTAGGTTACTTAACACCATCACTTTTTAATAAAAATACAACCTTGTTATGGTAAGTTGTTATTGTTTTTTGAAATTATTGCTTAAAAAATTAGATCGTGGAAGCATTTTCATCAAAATTCTTAAGACTTGTATTATAGTGTAAAACGGCATATATCTGCCAAGATATCAATGTCGAAAAAACATTTGGTCTACCAGAGATTTGAGGAATTGAACTTTGTTTTCATTTGCAAGGACCGAGTCCACCATTTTTTACTGAAGTTGAAAAAATTCCAAATAAAGTTTAGAATTTTGAACTGAGAAAATTCTAAATGAAATAAAGATGTTACAGAATTCCAAATAAAATCTAGAATTTCAATTTAAAATTGAGCATATTCCAAATAAAATTGAGAGTTTTTAATTTTAAATTGACACCACAACCATACATCACACAAAACAGGAAACAAAGAAATAAAAAAGTAGAGTAATACAAATTGTAGTATTATTGACAAAAAGGCATATTTTCCAGATACAGAGCAGATTGGTAAAACAATGTAGGATATTGTACAGTTCTGCAATCTTTTCAAAAAAGGCAAGTCTATGCTCAGTTTAGCTGGAGAGAGTTCTTTTTAGTCGACTAGTTACAGCGAGCATAGTCACAGACAGATACGGGTTTCTCAATTTTGTCTGGTATTTTCTGAACTTAAAACTAAATTTCTCAATTTCATTTTGAATTTTCTCAATGTAAAATTAACAACCTCAATTTTATTTGGAATTTTTTTAATTTGAAACATAAAAGAACTTAACATTTGCGATTTAATCAATTTAAAATTGTCATTCTCAATTTCGTTTTGGAATTTTTCTTTAAGTTCTGTTGGAATTTTCTCAATTTCATTGAAAAATAGCCCAATTTTAAACATGATTTACAAAGTTTTCAAAATCTATTTATAAAAAAAAACGTATAATTTTGGAAAAAATCTAAAAACTATTTAAATGATTTTGGGGCGAGGACATCATGTTAGATCTTAACAAAATATTTAACATGATGAAACAGAAATGTTAAATATTCTGGTTTTAAGCAAATGCTGGAAGGTACACTGAAAAAATTTTCTTCACAGATCCAATGAAATTTACATTAAAATTCAACCTATGTAACCTTGATTGGATTAATGAAGGATTAATAAAATCAATGACAAAATTTTCATTGATTTTATAAATCCTCATTGAAAAAATGGATAAAATAAACGTTTGTCATTAAACTAATGCAAAATTTTCATTGATTTTATGAAACATTTCATTAATCCAATGAAAGGTTACATAGGTTGAATTTTAATGTAAATTTCATTGGATCTGTGAAGAAAATTTTTTCAGTGCATCAGGGGTCTAATCACAAAATCATTCTAAAAACGATAGTATCGAATGAAAACTCGAGAGATGTGTTATGATACCAAAATAAAAAATTTCGTTTAATTTTGTTCGATATCGTATGCGGTGATAAGAACCGAAGCTCGAATTTTCCCTAAAATAAATTACAGTAATTTAAATAAAGATTTTTTTTTTTTTTTTTTGTGAAATTGTTTGGGATGCGATTTATAAGAAAAGTTTAACCACCCACAAACATTTAAAATAGGAATGTGGCGAATTGTGTTTGGCGAATGCAAATGCGAAAGTTAAATATTAAATTAATTTTCTGCGAATGCTAAAGCAAATGCGAGTACTTACAATTTGTTCAAAATTCATATGCAAAAAAAATATTTATTTATGTTGAATTATAAGAGTCGTCAACTAGATGCCTTAAGAGATCTAAATACGCAGATCTTTTATTGGAGCAAGTCTTATTGGTATTGCCCTAAAGTAAAAATAAAATTTAATTCTAATATTCTCATTAAATATTTCAATAGACTCTGAAATTGTGTCTTAAGTTCTTTAAAAAATTTTTCACAGAAACATGCATATGAAGAATACATTTAAAGTCCTGGGGCCTAGTTCTGGCAGTCGTGATCGAATACTTTCTCGATTCGATTTCAATTTTATTTCAGTCGATACTGAACGAATCGAAATCATTTTTTCAGTATTGTGAAACTCAATTAATGCTTTGTGCCAATTCACACGTTGCAAGTCTTATTGATCAGCTTGCTACCTTATAGGCGAGAGAGAGTGAGAGAGAAACGTTTATTTTCCTCTCTTCACTCTCGTTATAAAGTAGCAAGCTGATCAATAAGACTTGCAACGTTTGAATTGGGACTTTATAACACTGAAAAAATAATTCCGATTCGTTCAGTATTGACTGAAATAATAAGATATTAAATTTCTTGACGTGGCTGGGGCTCGAACCCCGGCACTCGATCACGACTGCCAGAATCAGGCCCCTGTACATTACAGTTTGGGGCTTAAGTTTTTGAGACATTTAATTAAATTATTATTTAATTTAGTTGAAATTTTATTAGAGATTATTATATTTAACAGATTAAATGACAACTGGAAGGTGCTCACTTTCATGTCTGTCATTAAAAAGGCTGACGTTGACTCGACTTGCCAATTACTTTTTGCCGCCGTCAAGTGTTAATGATGACATTTTCAATGAATACCCGTAGCATAAACAACTAACCGTAAACGGTCATTACAAAGGACGACAAAACCATAAGAAGCCTTTTTACTTAAAGTCATAATTTGTAAACACAATAAATATTTAGTTCCCAGTATTAAGCGGAACGGTTTGTTTAATTAACGAACATAAATCGAAACACAAAACAAATAAAAAGATTAGAAAAACAGTTCCGAGTTTATTTTAAAATACATTAACCTTGCAACATGGACACTAATTTTAGTTTATTGTGGCGCATGTTTACATACAATCTCAGCGGGGTGCTACACTCACTGTCTGCCTGTCACAACGTAATAAAAATCCGCATCACAACGGTAGGTACCACAAAAAAAAAAGGAATTCTTGAACAAGAGTAAACGTCTTGTTGTTCAAATACTGAGTTTGGGCGTATATATGTGTGTGTGTCTTTTGACAGTCTGACAAATTTTTTTAAATGTTTTTAATCAGAAAAGCATTTATCAATTTACGACAATTGAAAATCGGCGTGGTGGTGTAACATCACAAACAAAAAGGACAAAATATCTAAATATTTATATTTGTTCTTTGAAACTCGTATTATTGGTGTTAAAATAAATGTTCATGTGTATTTCGAATGTTTGTGTTACAAACATTAATTTTAAACACAACTCAAATTTCAACAACAAATATTTTTAGTAAATTCAATTATGTAATCATATTTATGTCTCTCTAAATATATTTACAAACTGTTATCCCTTATTTTATTTTCGGAAATGTATAAAAACTAATTTTCATTTTTTAAGGAATTATGTAAAAAATGTAGTTTAGATTAAAGCAGTTATTGAGAATTAATGGTCGTTTTCATTACCTATTCTTCTTTTGATCTAAAATTCTTGACATTGTCTTCAAATCGTACTGAAGAGAATGTCATTATGACAGTCTTCGCGCTCAAAGTAAGCTCGGGTTATATACAATTCAATTAAATGCCCATAAATTATAACCAGGGACAGAAAGTAATTATTTATTTTGATTTTTAACGGTTAAAGGCAACAACAGGAACATGTCGGAGATCAAAGTCAAGAATACCATTTTGATTGATTTCAAATATATTTTATAAAACATATGCTTTTGAAATTCTAGATTCTTATTTTTTGACAAAAATATTTTTTTTAATCTAATTTTTATTGCTTTTTTGGCAGAAATAATTGTTATTTCTTGATTTTTATACCCACACCACACCACAATAGTGAAGATGGTATTAAATATTTGATCGATCGAATTGGAATCACTTTTTGAGCCGATCTAACGATGACCGGCATGCATGCTGGCTGGATGGCCGTCTGCCCACGTAAACCTTGTGCGTAAAGTACAGTTCGCAATTTCGGAGAATGGGAGTATCGGTCCTTATTATGTTGGGATTTAGATTAAATATGGTCCAAACTTATTTTATTGCAATCTAAATCATACTACCACATTTTATTGGAATCGTTTCCAATTAATTTCGACCTTTTAGAGCCAGGACTTCCTTATTAACGTTGGTATTGACATAGAAATTGACAACAATTACTTGCGATAGCTAAATGGTGTGCTGGTAGGTCTAAAATCAACACTATGTCCCACATAAACCCCTTCAAAAATTACTTAGAAGCAAACAACGATATCTAAATAATATTTGTCCCAAAGAAGTTTTTCTAAGCCTGATAATATAAATTGTGTTCTAGCGGTTCCACGCTTATTCATGGGCTGAAAATTTGTTTTTAAATACTGTGGTATAGGGTATCATATGGCCGGGCTCGACCAACTATACTTTATTACAAGTTATTTTTCTGTCTGCCAAACAAACTTTATATTTTTTTCACTTCCCCTTTAATTTTCTGACACTTAATCGTTTTAAGTTTTAACAAGTTTGTCATTCCGTTTGTAATTTCTACAAAATTTGCATTAGATCCTATATGTCCGTCTGTACGTTCAAATGAGGTTTTCGTAGGCCCCAGATATGATGAGACACAAGGTTGTTATATACTTACATATCGTCGGCTTAATATGCAAACCTGCTAACTCCCTTTCAGCACATTTTGCATGAGAGAGAAAAAACTTTGCAGCTTGAGAGGAAAACCAAAAATATAGTTTGAAGAAAAACTACATGGAGGTCGAGGAGACGTATCTTTCTCTACCACATGGCATCAAAATCTCAATTTACTTAAGAAGTAAAGTTAGCAGGTGTGCATATTAAGCCGACGATAAGTCACACATACTACATTAAAATTTGCCATTGGAGTTTAGCCAAATCAGTCCATTAATGACTGGGATATGAGCAAAATACATGTTATACCCTACACCACAAGATGTTATTGTGAATTCTAAAATGTTTGCGAGTATACCCTTTTTTGAACCCATGGGCAATCATGAACCAGCCTGAACAAAATTATGTTATGAGGTTAAGATTTATGTAAAAGTTCTTTGTGGCGATAATTTTTTAGATATCTTCATCTATATGAGATCTTGGACCTACCGGGACAATATTGTCAAGACATCTATTATGTTAAAGTTATTATTTCCAATTTTTATGTTCATACCAACATTCTTAGCAAAAATTTAGATTGCAAAGTAATGAGTTATAAAGCTGACATAACTACTCATCACTACTTATACATTGGCATATCATTATTTTAACACAGTGATGTCATTGGAGGCAAGTACTTACTGCCCTCGCTTACAAATATGAAGTTAAGTAAGTTATTGCCACATTCCTTTACAAATAGGTACTTCGCATTGGTATCAACAAAACTGAATTTGTCAAACAAATTATGTTTTTATCAAAGTTATTTTCGGGAAAACAAAATTTGTTATTAATATGATTTCGGTATGACGTACTAAATTCCCAATTCGTACACGCAGAGAAAAAATATGGTTGGGCATGGTTACGGCAACAACACTATGTTTAATGTAACAATATATTGTTGTCGTACACAAGTAATTGTTATTTTTATTTAATATCAACAATATTATAGTTACTGTAAACATATCAATGTTTATCGCAATTATGAATTTGAGTATTGTTGACCGAAAAATAATTATTTTTCTAACAACTTAATTATGATAACTTTCTAAACATATTATATTTCTCACAACCATATTATGATATTTAATAGCCATAACATGATAACTTTCTATACATTTATCGTATTATGTTTAAGATGCAATCAAACTATTTTTACTCTAATCATATTATGTTAGCGCCGTTTGTAAAATAATTTTGAAGAAGTTGTGTCGTTTTTTTTATTTGTGAGCGGTTAAACAATTAAAAGATAAAATTCCATAAAAAGAATAAGTTTAAAGAAATTAAAAAATTAAAATATTAGCGGAGTTCATTCAAGTATTAGTGATGTAATAGTGCAAATGCAAAATATCATAGTTTTTTTGATACATCTAACAACAAAACACACAGAGATTTCGTTATATTTTATAAAAGTGCTACGATATTTCATCAACATCTTAAAATCGAAAAACAATTGTAAAAAGCCACAAAAAAAAAAATGATGCAAAAATATTTTAATTTATTTTGTATTTTTATGACAGCTATGAAAGGTGCTGTATCATAATATGATTGCTTCTAAATTTATTATGATTAACATGATGATAATATGATTACTTCTTAACTTATTATGAATAACATGACAATAATATGATTAATTTCTTAGCTTATTATGATTGACATGACAATAATTTGATTACTTCTTAATTTAGTATGATTAACAGAATAATAATATGATTAAGGGAAAAATATTATGATGTAATAGTACGAGTATATTTAGTCATAATATGATTCAATAATAATCTTAATATGGTGACTACAATCATAATTCTTATCATAATAGGTTGCTCTTAGAATATGTTTACCACAACCATGTTTTTTCTTTGCGTGTACCTTTTAAAAACACACTAAAATTTATTTTTGGGGGGATAAGCTAGTTCCTATGCGCATTTCACTGGTTGCTTAGGCCAGATAATCAGGAAACATTTTCCAAAGATTTTAGAAAAGCTAAAAATATTTTATACAAATAAAACTCCAAAGCGAATAAGAATTTTAAACACTCAAAAATTATGTTTTTAATTAAATTTACTATCTAATGCAAAATTTGACTACCCTGCATTAAGAACACATTCAGACCCAATAAACCATAAAACGATATGATTGCAAAAACGCTATTATATTTTCATGGAAAGGTACAATTTAAATCAGTGTTTGAAAATAAACACTAAATATCGCTCCTTAGTGTTCGGCTCGGTTGATTTCTGTCAAACACAAACGCTAATAGTGTTTGCGTAGAAAATCATTAAAAAAATAACATTTCCCTGTTAGTCATCTTTCGAAAACCAAAATAATACTGTTTTTATCAAACTCATCAAAAGATGAGAACATTTAATTCCGTTCAGTTTTTTTTTTTTATCCACAAATTTCATTGTGTTCGGTTCAGCTCATTAATGTTCGTCACTTTTGGCTAGTAAAAAAACCAAAAATTTTTCCAAAAACAAAATACACTACGAAAAAAAAAAAAAAAAGCTAGCAAAATAATTTTACACGAACAAAATTTTTTGCTAAAATTTTTTAGTTTTTCATTTCTTTATTGTTCTTTTTTTTTAACGAAGAACAGAACAATATACAATATTCGGCTCTTTCTAAAAAATAGTATCGAAGGGTATTAAGAGTTGTGTTCGTCTACACAATCACTAAATAAATAGATATCGGTCTTGGGAGTGTAAGCCAAACGCTAAATAATGTACTGTTTATTTTCGAACACTGATTTAAATACTGTCGTCACGTCGATATCACTAGACGGTATCGCTATAATGTCGTTTGGTTGATTGGAAAGTTTAGTTTTTATTTAAACTTTAAATTTTGAAATACATGATAGAATAAAATTAGTATTAAAATGTTTCATATTCAAATCTATTGCAAACTGTTCATCATTTATAACAAATAAAAAAAAAAAACAAATTGTAAGATGAAATATTTAATATTAATTTGTATTAGATTTGAATAAATAAAACCTTTGATGTATTTTATTACGAATCAATTATAAATTTCGTTAATCAAGTCATAAGCAAGTACTAATGCATCAGATTATATATCAGCCATTACTTAACTACTTCTATATAATGCAGATGGTATGAAGTAGTCATTGAAAAGTAAGTTATTCAGTAATTGCAAGTCATTACCAAGTTTTTGCTGGGTTTATTAGGAATTTATGGCAACAAAAGCTATTTTTGAAAGTAGTATTTGTATGGAAACTATGGTCAAATAGGGATTGGTTCCAATAAAATTTTGTAAAATTTGAATTGCAATAATATATGTAAGTGTGGACCATATTTAGTCGAAATACCAACATATTAAAATGATTTATGGGCACAAAAATGAACCATTTCGCCATTTTCAATAGGCTTAGTGTTTGTGCTAATTAAAACCTGCAGGTGTACCAAATTTCATCAAATTATCTCCAAAATTGCGAACTGTACTTTGCGCACAAGGTTTACATGCACGAAAAGAATTATTTTCACCTGAAAATATGGGTTGAACCACGAAAATTATGCATGACCTCGTCCAAGCCAAAAATTACTTATTCTAAATAAATAAATACATATATATTATATATTTAGGAAAAGAAATTTATTACTTTAGAAAATAAACTTCTTTCCGTGTGGACAGTCAGCCAGTCAACCTGACGGACATCATTAAATCGAAAGTGATTCTGGAAAACCATAGAAATTGGTCCATTATTTCATACCGCTGCCACACAAATGTCCAATTGAGCTAAGATTTTTTGTGCGATAGAATTCATACAAAACAAGCTAGCTTGATAAAATTGAAGGCATATATTATTTCACCTCAAGCGCTTAGAAATGTAGTCCTGTAATAAGGATTTTACCAATAGAAACCGTACATTATGAGCTAGGAGGACCAAATCTGGCAAAGATATTTCTCAAATATAAAGAGAGTGAAATATCAAAAAGCAACCAAATCGGGCCATTATTTCATCTTGCCAATAAGCAAGTGTCCTCCAGAATTTAGAGTTTAAGAACGAAAGGATCCATACAGATCAAGCATGGTTTATAAAATTTAGGTCAAATATTCTCTTTAGAAATCAGCGAAATCAACCAGGGACCGTAACAGTTATACCTTTTTTCATAAAAGTCAGATGAAAACAATTATTTTTTGATTTTTATTTTTTTGAACAAAAATAACTGTTATTATTTGATTTTTATTTTTTCGATTAAACGTAACAGTTATTTTTTGATTTTTATTTTTTCGAGCAAAAATTAAAGTTATTCTCTAAAGAAATGTACGTGTTTTAATAATTTAGATGACTTTTAATAATTTTTTTAATGTGCATAAGAAATTCTAATGATTAATACACATTAAAATAAAAATTTTAATTCAACTAAATTATTAAATCACGTACATTTCTTTAGAGAATAACTTTTATTTTTGCTCGAAAAAATAAAAATCAAAAAATAACTGTTACTTTTGATCGAAAAAATAAAAATCAAAATATAACTGTTATTTTTGTTCAAAAAAATAAAAATCAAAATATAACTGTTATTTTTGTTCAAAAAAATAAAAATCAAAATATAACTGTTATTTTTGATTGAAAAAATAAAATTCAAAATTTTAAAAATCAATATATTTTATCATTGACAAGTGCATAAGGAACAATATGGTATACTTGAATCAGTTTTTCGACGTTTACTTCTATGTGCTTTTTTTGTTTTAAAATTCCAATATAACTGTTATTTTCGGTCCCTGAAATCAACCTATAATTTCACCTAGTGCCCATACAAATATTTTACCGGCATACAAATTTTGACACGATAGATCTTGCACCATTTGAGCTAGAGAACAATTGGGTTTTCAATACTATGGTAAAGTGTATATAAGATTCCGCACAATCGAACATTTCCGTTTTTTTTTTTTTTTTCTTAAATGTGCGAAAATTTAAATATTCTTTGAATTTTGTTCAAATACGAGTGAGCAACAATGTAAGTAAATTAATAAATATTTATTTACAGCAGCATTAATATCATATTTGATAATCAATTTACAGTTCATATCCATGTAACTTTGTGTACCACTTAAATGGCATCTACTTTTATGTCTTGTTCATTTGTTTGTTTGCTTTTTGCCTGTTCTGTAACCAGTAGAAGAAGCAACATCCAACTCGCATTATGGGTAGCGGTAGCAACACATGTGTACGCTAAATAACTCACACACAAGAGTATTTTATGGATATAGATTTGATCCGTGGGGTATTTTATTGCTTTGATTCAATTCGATTGCCTACAGCGAAATTTATTATTTTTGTTTTTGTTGACTTTTACTTCTGTTTATTAAAATAGTCATTTTTATGTGATTCAAAAGTTTTTTTTTTTTTTGTTTGTTTTGTATCTTTATTATTATATAAATAAAAATAAGTATTAATGCTGTATCCGTATAATGATATGCCGAATCTTTGCTACCCTTCACTAAGAATAAGAAATAAATGTATTTAGAAGATATCGCTATAACATGTTAAGTTACTTTTGCACGACATGTACATTAGGGCTATAACTTTTTCACACTTTTTGCGAATATCAAAAACGGCATAGTATAGTCATTAAACATTAAAACATTAAAAGTTATTAAAAAAAAATATGATAATTTCACGGGATCGGGTTGAAGTTTCAAAACAACCATTTTTATCTCACGGAAATTTTAAAAAATATACATCTGATATTTGTGGCTGTAGGAAATATCGCCCAAAGAAAAATGGCCCAAAAATATTTTATAAAAAATAGCCCATTTTTTCAGGCCATTTTTCCTTTTTAAAATTTCGTCAAAATCTTACATACTTTTTGTCTAAATCATTCATTATTACTATACGTCGAATTCCTAAATGTTATTTATAAAAATAAGGGGACATATTGCAAAAAGGTGGCATGTCATAACGTCCAGTGTCATAGTGTCCGTGGACAAACTCGAAAGCATAGCCGGCCTTTGGCGGGTCGCAAGGATTTTCTCCTCTTTGATAAAACAAGCACCGGCTTCGCTAACTAAAGCTTCTCGGCACAGCCGGCCTATGGCCGGGGGCAAGGATTTTCTCCTCTATGGTATAACAAAAACCGGCTTCGCTAACTAAAGCTTCTCTGCATAGCCGGCCTTCGGCCGGAGGCAAGAATTTTCTCCTCTATGGTATAACAAAAATCGGCTTCGCTAACTAAAGCTTATCTGCGAAGTCGGCCTTCGTTCGGAAACAAGGCAGATGTTAGAAGCTTTACTAAGCGAAACCAGTACTTGTTATACCATAAAGCAAAAAATCCTTGCTCCCACCCAAAAGCCGTCTGCGCAGAGAAGCTTTAGTCAGCGAAGCCGGTCTTTGTTATACCATAGAGTAGAAAATACTTGCGCCTGGCCGAAGGCCGGCTATGCCGAGACGCTTTAGTAAGCGCTGCCGGTATTTGTTACACCATAGGGGAGAAAATCCTTGCGCCCAAAAGTGTTTTCGTTATATGTTTAATATATGCACGCAGAGAAAAAACAACAAAACCATTTTTAAATATTTAATTTAACCATATCATTGTCAACGACAACCATATTATGGTAAAATAAGTTTCTTTAAAAATAGTTTTGTGGGTTGTGACCATAATAAAACAGGTTTTTCTCTGCGTGTATGTAGATCTTTTTTTGTATTAAACATCTTTAGTAATTATGGACCTTATGACATTTTTAAATAGACATAATGTCCATTTGCAAAGTATCTTAATGCCCACGGACTTTATGACATTTTCAAAAGTGTCACAGTGTCCATGGACATTACGACACTGGACTTTATGACATGTCACCTTGCAAAAAGCTATATTCTGTTTTGAGTAACTGATTGTAACTATGCAGTGATTAATTAATTTTTAACTATTGAATAGTGCACAAAGTTTGGCGGAGGACTCAAATAGGTATTACTGTCCATACTGCCGCGCAGCTGTCGAAGATACAATGCAATTTTTTTTTCATAAAACTTACATTTGTATGTTTCTTAATTTATATGAATAACAAACACTGTTTTGCAAATTGGGTAATTTTAAAATTTTTTTTTTTTGGGAAAAAATTTTTTTTTTTCTTTTTGGGTCATTTTTCATTTTTATTTTGGGCCATTTTTCGTTTCTTTTGGGTAAAATTTCATATTTAACTTTTTGGGTAATTTTTCATGTTCTTTTGGGCGATTCTTCATTTGGGCGATTTTTCATTTATTTTTTTGGGCCATTTTTCTTTGGGCGATTTTTCCTACAGCCGATATTTGTATATATTCCTATACGTATCACTTTAATGCAATTTTGGAATTTTTTCACTGCTTTAGATTTAAAAATTTTCCTATGGTTTACAATTCATCGCGGTCCAAAATTTCTTGGAAGGTTTTAGAAATTTCCTTCCCTGCGTGAGGTTTTTTTTTCGCAAAACGACTGGAGACAAGTATTTTCATTACTAAAACATTCTTGACCACTTCGTGGTACTATGCCAAAAATTTGGTTATTGCCCTAATGTACATATTATCCATAAGAAAAGGTACTTTTACACGACATGTATTTCGCATTGGCTTTGTCAGATGTAAAATCCATTCGTAATTACACATGGCTGTCAAAACTTACAACCACAGAAGGTTTATAATTTTTGCTTTCACACGTTCATTTTCGGTTTCATCTTATATAACCTTAAACCATTCACAATAGCATATTATATACTTATATATATTTCTATTCACTTTTAATTGTATTTCGGTACATCAAAAATTTGTGTTTTAAAAAATATGTGTCAACAAATGCCTACAAAAACAAATCACTTGCAAAACACCGATGTCAGATGGTTTGTCAGTTCAAATTAGAACAAGCTCTAATTGAGAATTTTTACATTGCAAATTGGAGCGAAGGACATTTTTCTTGCTCTTAGACTACTTTATGCATTCTGCAGAGGGAAATTTGAAGCTCACAAATGCATGTCGTCTAAAACCACCTTTAATGAAATTATTCGCAATGATTTTATAAAACATTATACAATTGAGAGAAAGTGTTTTCCGAAAGCGAGTTTTATATGTTAAAAATTCATAAGTGTGATTTTTAGTCATACAGTACATAACGACTGCAAAAAACTTGACCCTTTTTTTATTGAAATACCCTTTTTTTGACCCCTTTTTCTGGAAAATCCCCTTTTTGTGACCCTTTTCGAAAATGTTCAACGGTTACCCTGTGTAGGTAGACAAAAACCGTTTAAAATACAACTATAAGTTGTTCGTATTTTAAAGCTTTTGCACAAGTTCATATTTAATCGTTGCAAATAAGACTTCTCATTCCCTTTTCAGTTTATTTCTATGATGTCTTTAGCTTTTCTAAAGTCTTTGGAAAAAGGTTTCCTGATCTGGCCCAAGCAAACAGTGAAATGAGCATAGGAACGAGGTTATCCCACCAACAAAAAATTCAAGTGTGTTTATCAAAGGTACGAATTGAGAATTTAGCACATTTAAACGAAATATTAGTAACAAAGAGGAGGATTTGCAATCAAATTTTTCTGACTTTTAATATCATCTACAAATATTAGTTACTAAAAAGTACTTAAATAGTTCCAATATACTTAAATTTTAAGAGATTGTTTTATTAGTATGTAGTGGGAATTTTGGGGATAAGTATGGAATTCAGCTTTAAAGACATCTGGAAGCCCTAAGCGATTGTATACAGACCAGTGATTAAAAATTTATTACTATGGTACTATTTTCAGTACTTTTTCTTTTCATATATACCACAATACCCCCACGTCATTTTAAGTACCCTTTTCTTGACATGCTTCCTTGTTAAGAAATCCAGCGTTGCTATTTGTTTTAAACATTGACAACAGTTTCTACGTGCCAAAATGGTGAATAAATAACACTTTTAGTTTGTAGTCGGTCAGTACCATCACAATTTCCCAGCACTGATACAGACAACAAAATCGACGTGGAATTTAACAATGACCCAGGATATTTATACTATATGTCGTTTAAGATGAATGATTCTTAGTTTGGACATGGAATGACAAACTTAATAATATACTTTGATTGTGGAGGTATAAAAGTCATGCCTGCACATTTAACTAAATCTTTATACGTCTATATGTATATAATTTTAATAAATTGTTAAAATGTGTGTATGAGTGTCTTTTAATAGTTCATGTCATAAACAACTGTTGGGGACTAATCATTAAATTAATGTTCTTGTCTTCAAAGTCTACGTCCTCGTTAAATGTTATATTATGTAAAGTTTTCCAACCTTTATGTGGTATACGTGTGTGTATGTTTTTAATTCAAACGAACTGTAGATTTAGTTTTGTCCAGACATAATAAAACTTTCCTTAATGTCTTTTGTCGTCTGCTAGTCTAACAGCACACCTTATAAATGTAAAAAGCAATACTCCTTCCTATTCATATTTCGAATACATATTAATTGTTTCAGTCTCTAATTTTTGCAAGTAATTTAGTCATCAGTTTGACTAAAATTATTCACTGAATTAAATTTAATGATGAATATAAAGGACTTGTGATTATGTAAAATTAATTCAATTGTTGATTAACTAAATCAAACACACACATACTTTTTTATATCCCAATTAACAAGTTTCTTGTTTTGCGAAGCACCAATAGTAAATTTTAAAAATATGACATACAGATATGCAGTAAGGTAAGTGAACGAATTCTTAATAAATTAAAAAAAAATATATATTAAGAACATTTAAAGCGCCACGACATTCCCTTACACCGAAGCAGGTTTGTAAGGGAGAATATTAAAGAATAACGGTAGGAACAAACAGTTCAGTGTGTAAAGATGATCGTTGCATCCACCAATTTTTATATGCGCTGAATAAAGCGCTTTCTGTGTCAAAAATGTATTGCTTCAAAGTGGGAAATCGCCATATAAAATTCATGTCTTCCGAACGCGAATCTTTGACGTTTATCCCCTACAACCCTGCTCCATTTTTTATTGGGATGTACCGTTTTTTTTTTTTTTCTTATTTTTAACTTAAACAAATACATAGTTTTTTTTATATATAATGATAATTCTGATTTTTGGTAAAAAACAAACAAACCGTGCAATAATAAATCATGTTTGTATACATTTTCATATAATTCAAATGTGTATTCTTAGTCAAATCACAATTTTTAAAAGCTTTTATACTTTAATAGTCTTATTCCTTCAATATTTTCCAGGAATATTTTCTATGCACTATCAGAATTTTTGTTAATAATTCTGATTACACTGGACTGCATTGAGATCTTCTTTTGAATTAGAATATGATGAGTTCGTATTGGTCTTCAATATTCTATCACGCGCAGACCATTCTAGATTTAAGTTTTAAAAAAGAAAGGTGTTTTTTCGCAAATTTAATCAAAGCTTAAGAATGTATTTACCAATTGGAACCTAAATAATCATTTATGTATATAATTTTATTCAATCCATTTTGACAGTGTATTTATCCTGCTTGTGAGCTTCAAAGTAATTTTTAATTGTTCTTTACTCATGTTAAATACAAAAACTGTTTATTTCGAAAAATTTGAAATAAATTCAATCGGCAAACATAACAAGTTTTAACTTCATAATGAAGAGGCTTTATAAATTGGAAACGTAGGCCACTGTTATGAGTATATTCGACAAACGATTTTCGCTGGCTATCGAACATCGAATATCGACTTTATAAAATTTGTATTCAGTACCCATGTTCTGTAACTTTAGTGAGAACTTCTCGCCTCGAAAAGATGTGGAACAAAATATTCCATCGTTTCTCGAAAAGTGAGAAGAAAGTGTGGCTGTAACTCATGTCGAAAACTATCGAAAAAGATTACGGTGTTACGTTATAATTATCATAACATTGTACTCAAAGCCGATGTGACATTGCAGGCGTTGAGAACGCCTGTCACACATATCTTTGACGGCGACCAAAATTTAAACATTTTTAACGTCGCACGCTGGTTCATATTTTGAGAACGCGGCCAAAATTATTTGTTTTTATGTTCTCCGATTTTAAATTTTTTTTGTTCATGTGAAAGTAAATACTAGTGAACCTCGTGAGCCAAAAAATTTCAACCCTATTTCAACTATTTCATTGAGAACAGGGTGGTCCGAAATGGACTTTCTCAATATTTGGTTATAGTTTTGAATTTCTGAGTCAATTTTTGAAGTTTAAATGCTCATAACTTTTTTAAGTTTTTTTAAGATTTTTTGACAGAATAAGTTTTGTGAATTAGTTTATTTTATTAGCTACACGTGGTTTAAAGGATTAAACTCTGCGAAATCTAAAACTATTTAATTTTTTTTTTTTTAATGTCTAAATTTCCCGGAAATTTCCTACTTTATAGAGCATAAGTCCTGCCCGTCAAAACGCGTCAAAAAAATCTATACTCTCTTGTAGTCCAGAATCTAACCTACATTTCTATACCCCATTGTACACACGTCTGGATACGACCTTGAGAACTACAGCAATTTCTGTGACCCAAGGTAAGATATTCGGTTCAAAAAATAAGTCCTGCAAGGAAACATTACTGAAATTAAAGAAGATGAGTCTTAAAGAATTTTCGACAAATAAAGCAGTTCAGGCCACATAAATTATCTAGCACGTCAGGTTATCATTTAATTTGGAGAAGGTAAATGTATTGCTATGACCTTATTGTGGGTGAACGGATGCTGCAAAACGAATAGGCGACATAAATAGACTAACACGTTAGATTTCTGAGTAAGTTAAAAGGTTAAACATTAGTAAATAGCCGCAACATAAACTACATAGTTTAATTACCTGAAAATTGCAACTTAATTTAAAAAAATGGAAGAGCAGGTAAATGGTAAAAAAACCAGCACGCAGTTATATTTTACATGAAAATTACCTACATGTTACCTGTTAATTTATTGCCGGTATGTTATCCTTTTAAAAAGTGTGAAAACAGGGGTTTTTATGTTTCAAAGAAATGCTAATAAAAGATTAAATTTGTATTTAAAAAAGGGTTTTAATGTTTCAAAGAAGTGGTAACAAAAGATCATATAAAAAAACTTCTATCAAGAGTATAAAAATGCATGCATTCATAATTTTACCTTCATTATTGTTTAAACAATGGCTAAGTTCAGTTATAAAGTTCTCGCAGATATATATTTTCAACAGAAAGATGAAAAAGATTTTGTGTTACACATAACGAATAATCCATTATTTAAATTATGCAACGAACAAGAAATCAAAATACATAAGATAAAAATTAAAAGTTTTTCATTTACATTAAGAAAACGGTACCTTAAATGTTCTAGAAACAAGAAAAAGTTTTACTTACGCAACGAAAAATGGCTAACAAATGATCTGATTTTTAAGAAGCTGTCAATAACCGCTAAGGAAACTGGAAAAGTGGGTCGGCCCGCAAAACAAATTGACAATTGCAGTGAAAGATCACGAAGACGCAAGCTTGCAAATATCAGTGAAGAAATTTCTCATAGTATGATAAGGGATTCATTTCTGCATCAAATTCAACCAACGCAAAATAAGAAAACAAAAATTGCAATAATTGAAAAAATAGTGGAAGCGAGCCCTAAACGCACAAAGAGGATTTTAAAAAGTATGCCTACACCAACTGAAGAAATGAAATTTACTCCAGAAGAAGCATTTGCACTATTTTTGGATTTAAAAATGACAAAAAATCAGTATACAGAACTGAGAAAGCGAACCAATGAAAAAAATTGTGGAATCTTTCCAGCATATCGAGATTTAGTTTCTGTCAAAAAAGAGTGCTTACCTTCACAAACGGCTATTAGTGTTACTTCAAGTTCAGCAGAAGTAAAATTGCAGGCTCTTCTCGAACACACTGCAGAACGATTATTAAATACACTTGATGCTGACTGTTTAAAAAAACTTAAAAATTGCAGCATCACTTTATTTTCTAAATGGGGATGTGATGGAAGCTCTGGTCAGAAACAATACAAGCAATGTAATGCAGAAAACTTATCTGATGCTAACTTATTCATGGTATCTTTAGTTCCATTACGTTTAAGAAAAACTTATATTGGCTTAGAGCCGTCAACCAGTAGAGTTACAGATATGGATGTATGGAAAAATGAAATTCCCTCTTCAACAAAGTATTGCAGACCAATAAAGTTTGTTTACAAAAAGGAAACTAAAGATGTCATAACTGAAGAAGTTCGAAAATTAAAAGATCAAATTAAAGAACTTCAACCGGCAATATTTAAATTTGATGACCAATGCATTGAAATTAATTTTCAAATGTTCCTTACAATGATCGATGGAAAAGTTGCACAAGCATTAACCGAAACAAAGTCTTCGTCAAGCTGTACCATATTCAAAAAGACATCAAGTCAATTAAGCCAACCCCCATCATAAGACAATAGTTTCAATGAAGCATACGAATTTGGAATGTCCCCTCTTCATACCAGAATTCGTTTTATGGAGCATATTCTTAAATTGGGCTATGATTTGGAATTTGGCCCGTTAGGCGAAACAGTGAGAAAAAACAAAGAAAATGTGGAAAAAAGGAAGCAAACAAAAAAACAAATTCAAGAAAAATACCTTCACCTAGGCCTTATAATTGATCAGCCAAAACAAGGAGAAGGAAATTCAAATGATGGAAACACTGCAAGGAGATTCTTTTCCGATCCAGAAACTGCAGCATCTATCACAGGAGTACATTTTGAATTAATAAGACGATTCCAGATCATTTTACAAGTTATATCATGTAGCAGAAAGATAAATGCAAAAAAATTTGGCCAGTATGCAAATGAAACAGCAATTCTTTATAACAAAAAATACTCTTGGAGACATATGCCAACCACAGTTCATACAATTTTATACCATGGGGAACAAATAGTTCCACACAATATGCTACCAATTGGAGATCTATCTGAAGAAGGGCAAGAAAAAAGAAACAAAGACTACAGATTCTTCCGCGAGCATAACACAAGAAAAATGTCCAGATGTTGTACTAATGAAGATCTTATTACTATTTTGTTGTGCACATCAGATCCATATATGTCCAGTATTCGACAAAAATGGAAATCAACCTCAATCGAATTAGAGGAAGAAGCTAAACAACTTCTGGAAAATGAAACCCAAAGCTATTTAGAAGAAATTTTTACTAATATTGTTTAATTTAAAATTGTTCATAGATTATAATTGGTTTTTGATTTAAGTATACATACTTATATTTGTATTAATATATAAAAATAAAATGCACATACATCTCAAACCAAAAATAAAAGTTGAATTACCTAAAATGTTATCGATAGCCAAGAATGCTATTTGGGCATTTTTCAAAATATTCCTTTTCAGTTTTATTCTTATAACAACACGTCTCGTCCCAAAAAAGCCAACCTTTGGTCCCTGTGAATATTCGGACTAAAATAATGACAGAGGCCAAATATTCGCATTTTCTGACAGGATCTAAGTTCGACAATAAAAAAATAAGTATCAGTTGTAAAATACAAGAGAAATAATGATAAATTATAAAAAAATCATATTTGTTATATTCAACTTTTACACCGAAACTCAACAAAAAAATGAAAATGCATTTTGAACTCCCCATAACTTGTGCTCCTATCAGTCGAATTTTACGTTTTATTGCGCAAATTAAAGCCTAACATCGCACCTATCGAGCAAAAAAAATCGCATAAAAAAATACCGATCCAGTCAAAAGTTATAGAATTTTGACCGCCTACTCGTAAAATTTCCCACTGTGCGTCGGCGGCGAAAATACACCATCGGCTATACCAAATAATGTAAAGTGCGACTCTAATGTTTGTTGTTTGCAAACGAGCTTTGAAAAAAATTCGTATATTTTATAAAACTGTTAAAAGCTAAATAATTAAAAAATGAAAAAATATGCCAAGAATAAAATATTATTATTATTATTCTTTGCAAATTGCATTTTCAACTGTTTTTTAGTGTTAAAATTTTTTCTCACCTCGTTTTTATTCGTGAGTTTGTTTGAGAGTTCAAAGCGGGAACTATTTTCACAAAAATGTTACAGACACACTTTTTCTGTAAATCGGCGAGTAATTTCCTTACGTGACAGCTATTCCTCGCAAAAAAAGTTACAAACACAGTTTAGTGAGAAAAACAGCTGCTTGTTTCAATATATGGCATTTTTGTTTAATTTCACACGTTTCAATCGAAAACTTTATCGACGCGAGAGTTACAGAACATGGGCACTGATTTGACAATACTCTAGAAAATTTCGTTGTGCGTCGAATTTTTGCAAAAGAAATTGTTCATTTGACGCTGCAAATAATCTAAAAAAACTTGTGGAAAATGTTAGTATTTTTTTGTTTTGGGGGATCAAATGCCACTTTCTTAATTATTTCTTTCAGTTAATTTTAGGGGAGTCTAAGTTCTTTAGTAGTACACAGATTTTGGAAAAGCTCGTTTTCTTTGTGAAACATGGATCTTTATTGGCAAAAGGAATAGATACCGTTGCTAGTCCAAGACCAAGAATATTTTATTTTCCAACGCTAATCTGGTACGCTCCCTTCCCTGTTGCCAATTTTATTATGCTTGGGAATAACTTACGTGTAGTGTCCTTTTCCAATACATTCGAATTATCCTGACGAATATTCGAAAAATACCTCCGTCGTAATTTTGTTACTGCCTTATTTATAAAAAATAAAACATGTTAATAAAGGGTTTATTAAACGGATTTCGTATGAAAATCCGTTTCATAAAGCCTTTATTAACCGGTTTTATTTTTTATAAATTAGGCCGTTAATCTTTAATTTTAAATTTGTAAACAAAAAGTTTTTATAAATTTTTGATATTATTCGATTGTGTATTCTTACTGAGCAACCTAAATAAGAGCGGAAGCGTTTTTTGTATGTCAAAACTTCTCATTTGCATACAATTTATACGAAACAAACCATTAGAATGCGAATTAGAAACCACCCGGCTGATAAATCTTATTTGACAGATCGCTATGTCGGTTTGTTTTATTGAAATTGTATTTTAATACAATTTTCATGTTTAAAAAAACGCTTGCCGCTTTTGTTTAGGTTGTTCAGTAAGTCAAATTTACAATAGTTGCAAAGAATGCTGACGAAGGCCGTAGCGGTCCAGAAAATGCATTACATTCTGCTGGTATCTAATAGTTGTATACATTTTCTTTACAATTTACTTCATTGCTAGCCAAAGGATAGCTAAAGTAAGCTTCGTAACAGCAATATACAAACGAAAAATACTTATAGTGCATAGAAAATATTCCTGAAAAAAATTATAAAGTATAACAGCTTTTGAGGATTGTAATTTGACTTAGAATACACATTCGAATAATATCAAAAATTTATAACAAATGTTCCTCACCATGAGAAATAAATTCCTAGATTCTATTTGTCAAAAAGTTTTTATTTAAAGTGCCGGCTGAAGGAAATTTACTACTGTGAATAAACAAAATCAGTGAAATTGACAATAGTCAAAATCTGCCGTGTGATTTGTATTTTTTGTGTGTTGGGCTAATGCAGTACTTTCCTTCAATTTGTTTATGTCCATTTTATGTTCTGTTTTTCATTCTTGTTTCCAATGTTCTCTTTGTGGTCCCAATATAAATCAAAGCGCAGCTCTGATCTTTTTATCTCTTACATGGTATTTCGTAAACAATATTGCTTTGTTGTTGTTTGTTTATTGGTGATTTTATGTTTGTAAATATTGTGCTTACAGTTTTGTTATGTTGTTCTTCTCTATTGTATCTTTGATGTTCTATTTATCCTTACAAAGCTACCTAAACAAGAGCGGCAAGCGTTTTTTAAACATGCAAATTCTATTGCCAATACATTTTCAATAAAACAAAAGGACCAAGCGATCTATCAAATAGGATTTTCCAGCGGGGTGGTGTTGATTTGGCGTTCTAAAGGCTTGTTTCATATAAACTGTGCGAATACGAAAAGTGTTGACATAAAAATTGTTTTATTGCTTATAACCAGGGCAAGGAAGTTCATGCACTTAAAATCGCAAAATATGCGCATAAAACATGCAATAAAAATCGTAAAATATGCAAAAATAAAAGTAAAAAATATGCATTAAAAATATATTTATTTAACCATATTTAACAACAAAAAAACAATTAAGAAAGTATAGTCGGTCAAGCCCGACCATATGATACCCTACACCACAGTATTTAAAAACACATCATGCTTATGTTTCCATGTAAATATGGATTTATCTATGTTTATTAACTTCATGAAAATCGGTTTGAAAGTTTGTGAGAGGCAGAAATTGCCCCGTGCCTCCCCTTGTGGTCCTATTTTTGAAAAACTGATAGCTTATGTGTCCCTATAGATATGGATCTATTCATGTTTTAAATTTCATTAAAATCGGTCTGAAAGGCAGAAATTGCCCCTATCTCCCCTCGTGGTCCGATTTTTTTAAAAATTTATACATTTTGTGGCATATAGATATGGTTCTATCTATGTTTTAAATTTCATCGGTTTGATAGTTTCTGAGAGGAAGAAATTTCCCCCTATCTTCCCTCGTGGTCCTATGATTCGTGACATTTTCAATAGGCTTGGTCCTTGTGCCAATAAGAACCTATGACTCAAATTTTATCAAATTATCTCCAAAATTGCGACTATTTTAAGGCGTTACACACATCAGCACAAATGCATAATACCCTCTCCACTATTGTGGTGTGGGTATAAACATAACTACATTTCATTATGTTTTAAAAACTTAAAACATAGTTTAAAAAGTAGTAGTAGATAAAGATATATTTACATATATAAATAAATAAGTTTTTATTTAAGTTATCAAATGTAAAACTCATTCTATTTGGTCTTAAAACAGTTTTAAGCATTGAAAGTGTTCGTTCGACATCAACGGATGTAATAGGTGGTAAAAAGTGGTCAACTCCTTTGTAGAATATTCATTGTCTACAATTTTTTCTTTACTGGAAGGTTAATTAAAAATATTACCAATTTCTTTAACTTTTTTAAATCCGGCATTCTTTTTTAAAACTGCATAAATTTTGGCTTTTATTTTTTCGCTGATTTGACCTTCTACTTTTTTTATTTTAATGACAGCGTCATCAACGAGTTTAACCGAGGTGTTCAATGATTTAAATCCCTGAAGTTCGGTTATTGCCTCGACTAGAAACCCATTGTTTGAGTGTATAAATTCGAATTGAGCCTTTATATTAGGTACATTTAAAATATTGTTTACTTTTTTATCGCGACTGCATTATTTTCGTTAAAATTATTTACCACATCTTTAAATTCTTCAAAATTTTTGACATAATACTCAACTGCCTGCAACCAGGTACCCCATCTTGTTATACATGGTTGAAACGCAAAGGTGACTTTAAAAACGTTCATGCATGGCATGAGCTTAGCATGTGACATGTAACATTTTTGAGTAAGATATCTTAAAAAAAAAGGTCAAGTAGAGCAAAATTTTATTTTTATTAAAGGATTCTAAAAGAAATATTGAATCTTTGAAAGTTCGAGCTATTGAAGCATGATCCACCTTTTCCAACTTTACAAAATTTAACAAAAATTTGTGTTTACTCTGTTCTTCTTCTGCATTCAAGATCTTCTTCTGCATTCAAGATCCCAATTACGTAGACAACGAAACGTCCTTCAGTGTCCATTGCTTCGTCATTAGACAGCCACAAATTATGTCACTTAATTTTTTCAACAATGTCACATAGTGTACAACTTGGCGATATAAGTTTTTATAAGGGTTGTTTCCGTTGGAATGGTTTCATTGTTATATTTGTTTAAAAAAAATTCTATAATTTTGGTTGATTAGCTAATATAGAGGTATATCTGCGTACACCAGAGCAACATACAATTCCAAACTAAATTTACTAGTCTTATCCCCAAAAGTTGATATTCTTGAAATTAAAGTTTGCGAAACGTTTTCATAAATCATAATTCTTTGTGTTTCTGGCTTTGAAGGTGCTGATTTACTTGAAATTTTTAAATGAAACACCTTTTTGTAAACTTTGCAAAAAAGTACTTTCCTCTCTATTTTGAAGAATCAAAAACACACTTATTTAAAAGATTATTTTTTGATATTTTTTCTTTTGGCATTTTTAAAAAAAAACCGCGAACAAAATGATATGTCAAAAACAGTTTTATTTATTATGTGCACAATTTTACAAACTGTATAATTTTTGTATGTGCTTGTTTTTAAAAGTAAAAGAAACAAGGTGAATTTATAATAAAATGTAGGTAATTCAGTACCAAACACCAACATGTTGTTTTTGCTCCTTGAAAATGTCGAAAATAGCAGATTTTTCCATACTATTTTGACTGTTTGACAGCTTCAGGGCTGAAACAACTATAACCAGCTGATTCACTGACTACACCTTGTAATGAATTCGCCTTGAACTGAAAGATATTTCTAAACAAAAAACTAAGAAAAGAGCAATTTTTTTTATAAATATTACAAAATATGACGAAAAATGTGAATTTATAACAAAATATGACGAAAAATATGCATTTATATCAAAATATGCAAAAACATGCATTTAAAGCAAAATATGCACTAACAAATTGATGCCATTTTACTGGTAATATTGTGATTCGCAAAGATATTAACTTTAGGTGGGTCTCAGAGTACCGAAAACAAACATGCATTTGCATGAAGTCCCTTGCCCTGCTTATAACTTTTTTGGTTTTATGTTGGTTTTCTTAGCTTGTTGACTCACACTCATTCTTTCAAATACCCCAAAAGAAAACTGTCAGGTGCTGTTAAACCCTGTGAGCGAAGAGGCCAGTTAAAATCACTTGTGCGCAAAATTCTACGTTCGCAAAATTGCGGAAGTTTTTTTATGTTTTTGGGTTTTTTATATTCGGGTTTATAAATATATACCGTGGTAGATATGCCTTGATGAAAATTTTACTAACTACCGTCTGGTTTTAGGATCGAGATTTTATTTGTTATACCCAAGGAGTTCAAAAATAATATACGTCGAGAGTTTTTAGCTGTAAATTGTATGTCGTTCTTGGCATATATATTGTAAGCTGCAAGGCCTGAAATATCCAATAAATTAAAAATAACATCGCCAAAGGCCAACGTCATCTTGCTGTTTTGGTTGAGTATTGAGTCAACATTTTGTCCATTGTGTCAACTCCTCCACTAAGTATTATTGATAAAAAATTTTGTACATACATAAAATGCTTGAATTGATAAAGTAATTATCTACCTAGGTAGATACCATAAGTTCACATACAAAAAAGTCTTCATGAGAGCAAAGGTTAAAGTTTAAGCTTCTAAAAAAATAATTGTTTAATAGATGAAAAAAGTATTGGTTTTAGATGCACAAATTCCACACACAATTCTTAAGTGTCAAAAAAGCGGAGCTGGTAGTTCTTGTTCCAAAACAAGAAATTGGTTATTTTTGTGTTGAAAAAAGTAACCAAAATGGAAGAAAGCACACATTGGAAAAAGTAACCAATTTTGGTTAAAAGTAACCAAAACGGCAACGCTGATTGTCAACCAGTTTGTGAAGTTATTTTTGGCCATAAAGTAAAAGAGACAGATGTTGTAACATATACAGAAAATAATATTCTTTAGATTCAGTAGCCCGTTTCTGCATTTCTCACATCGTAAAACTTTTCGCATGAAACGTGTGAATTGCAACAAAAATAGTGTGAAATTAAACAAAAAATGGGTTTTCTCACACAAGTGTTTCTGTATCTTTTCTTTGCGAGAATTATCTGTCATTTAAATAATTTTCCAGCGATTATTGGAAGGAGGTGAGAAAAAGTGTTTTTGTAACAATATTTTGCGAAAAGTTTCTTACAAGAATGGTCAAAAAAGTCATATTTGAAATTGGTGCGAGAAAAACAAAATGTAGATATTTTAAATTTAAAATATGTTTATATACTATTTTTTTAAAAATAAATAAAAAATAGAAGGAATTTAAATGATGAATGCATAATTTTTATGATGAAAATAAACAAAACACAATTGTTATATTTTTTTATTTAAAATTTTTTTTAGCCTTTCCTTGTTTTGGTTTTATTCAGTGCTGCCAGATAAATTTGTGTAAAAATCGTCAAATTCCTGAAAAAATAATAAGATTGTCTTTTTTGTTTAAAATAATTAAAATTAATTCGATTTTTTTTAAAACAATCAAACAAAAGCATAGTTAATGTTCATGCCCAGTTAATGTTCATAATCCAATCGTTTACGAATCAGCTTCACGACCAAAATACCGGTATATGAGCTCATTTTTCAATCATAAATGATACTCTCGTTGTGAGAAAATGGTACTCTACAGATGAATCACCTGAAAGAATCATAGGTGAAACAATTTATGATCCTTTTACTGTTAGTTTTTATAATCATTATTGAATCGTTTTCGTCTCATTTTTCAATCGTAAATTATATATATGAATGTTATTTTTGTCAAGCTAATAGGGCCTAAATATCTTCAATGTTAATAAAATTCAATTTTTAATTACAATATTTTGTTCCCGACGTTTCGTCGATTGTTTGTCGACTTTTTCAAGGGATTGTCTATTTCAAAATTATAAAAACAATAAAATAAGTACAATAATGTTACACATAAACAATGAAGACTTACAATATGAAAGTCTTTCTATATTGACTGAAAAATGGTGTAATGGTTTAATGTTTTGAATGCAAACAATTGTGTTAAATAATCACGGGAATAAAAAGTAAATACTTTTCCCTCGAAATTTTTCTTTTGCCAATATATTTTTAGGGAAGAGACAAACAATTTCGAGGACAATTTTAAGCATAGGGATATATATATAAATTTAAGCTGCCTTGTTTCTAAAGATATCTTTTTTTCTAATAAACAAACATATAAAAATATTTCAAATTATCTTATTTCGAAGACTAAGGGGCTTATAATGTAAAATGCAACGCCAACAATTTCATTGAAAGCAAAAACAAAATCAAAAATAGTTTATAAATTTGTTGTTACTTTCTACAGAAATTTATATTAAGGGTCTTCATGATATCGCTTAAAATTGCCATTTGTGCAAATGGGTAAACTTGCGAGACTCGTTTCATGAAGATCCTTTTTAATTTTTGTGTAATTTTAAACAATTACTGTCATTTCAAACTGAAACGTCAATAAAAAAATATATTAAAAAAAAATAATCAAAAATATAATAAAAAAAGTTGAAATTTGTGAATAATAAATGAAATTTGTTTTTAAACATGCAAAAAGAAAGCCAAAACACTAATATGCTTATGTTATTACAGGAATTTATTGTTTGTGATTTATTAACACTTGAAGTTTTCATTGAAAACGGCGGTAAGCATTAAACAAATTTGTTTGTATAAATGCACAATTGAAGAGCGCAAGTTTACGAGTCATAATTGTTGGGCAAATTTAAGCAGTTTGTGTAAATTAATTCTCATACAATTTTTGACAGTTCATTTACGAGGGCGTAAGAATGCACAGTTTGCACACATTACGAGACTTATAAACGATATCATTTATTTATTTTTTTTTATTTATTTATTTATTTAATCAATGGATATTATCCTTACTGACTAATAACAATATTGACTTAAAATTAATGAATAACAATAAGCATTTTAAAATATACTATACTTTACAGAATATATGTACATACAAATTTACGAATTAAGAAAAACAATAATTTTATGCTTTATGGAATTTAAACATAAAGAAAAATCAACAAATTGTGACAGAGAATTAAATTGTCTACATAACCTTGAAAAAGGATCAGCAAAAGCATAATTTTCTCTATAAAATTTAACAAAGAGCAGATTATAATGACGCGTATTGCGACTAGGTATATTAAATTTAACAGACTCTAACAAAAAATCACAACAAACATTACCATTAATAAGAATAACCATAAAAGAAACATTTAACATTGTACGACGACTTTTGAGCGATGGTAATTTTATTAATGCCAGTCTACTAGCATAGGAAGGAAAGTTTGTCGAGTAACTCCAACGAAGATCACGTTAACAGAATAATAAAAATTGTTTTTGGACCGATTCAATACGAGAATTGTGAATGTTGTAAAATGGGTCCCAAATGATTGACGCATATTCTAAGATTGGTCTAACGAGTGATACTTAAAGTTGCTTCGTTATGTATGGATCGGTGAATTCTTTAGCCCAGCGCTTAATAAAGCCAAGAACACCTCGAGCTTTATTCACAGTTAATGTTATATGAGAAACAAAGTTTAATTTAGGATCCAGTAAGACTCCAAGATCAAGAAACGAATCAACCAACTCCAGTTGATGGCCACCCAAAGCATAATTAACGGCAATACAGTTATTTCTATAAAAACGCATACATTTGCATTTCACAAGATTCAGCTCCATCATATTATGATTACACCATAAAAAGAAGTTATTAAGATCCGATTGAAGATAAAAATGATCAGCGAAGCAATTAAAAGAATGGAAAATTTTTACATCGTCAGCATACATCAATATATTGGCGAACTTGATAACGTTGGGCAGATCATTAATAAACAGCGAAAATAAAAGTGGGCCAAGATGACTGCCTTGGGGAACACCGGACGAAACATAAATGTACTTGGATATACAATTATTGAATTGTACTTTTTGCTTTCTTCCAATTAAATAAGAACTTAACCAGCATAAACTTCTACGGGATAAACCTAATAAATCCAATTTAGTAAGAAGAAGGTGATGGTTAACTTTATCAAACGCTTTACTGAAGTCAGTATAAACAGCATCAGTTTGTTTCTTTTGTGTAAATGCACAATTAATTAAAGTTGTTAATTGAAGTACATTCGTTGTAGTTGAACAGCCTTTTCTAAAACCATGCTGGCAAGCTGCCAGTAAGGACGAGGTGTGATGACTGAGGAAATCAGTAACTAGTTTTTCAAAAAGTTTTGGAATCTCACTCAATTTGGCAATTCCTCTATAGTTTGTTATATCCGATTTATTGCCAGATTTAAATAAAGGTTTTATATACGAATCTTTCCATAATACGGGAAAATAACCACATATAATCGACGCATTAAACATAAAAGTTAATGGCGTAACTAATGATTCAGCACATTGATTTAAAATACACGTTGGAACAAGATCAGGACCATGACTAAAAGACATCTTTAGCCTTTTTAAGTTAACCAAAATATCATTGCTATTAAAAGTAGGGAAAGAGATGGCATGGTTTGATGAGAGCATATAGGGATAACCATTACTATCATCGTATACAGCATCAGAATAAGCCGTGGCAAAAAAATCGGCAAACATATCACGTATGACCTGAGAATCTCCAGATTCTTGGCAACGAAATTTCATAACGGATGGATATCCATTAGATTTTCTTTTAGAGTTGACGAATGCAAAGAACGATTTTGCGTCTCGAACGAAATTGTTTTTCACCTTATTTATATATTGATTATATAAAGCATGATTCAGCAGATTATATTCTGAACGACTGACAGCGTATTTTCCGTAATCAATAAATGATCCAGACTTTTTGAATTTTTTATAATTTTTATTCTTTAGATTTTTTAGCCTAGTAAGCTGTTTAGAGTTCCATGGCGGTCCAACTGGAGTATAAACAAATTGTTTAGGTATGCAAATATCAAAAAAGGCGTACATTTTTTCATAAAATATAGAAACCATCACATCAATGTCCGAGCTGTTGTTTAATTGAGAAGGTAGGACGTTGCTCCAGCACGTATTACTTATTAATTGGTTCAATAAGTTGTAGTTAGTCCTTTTAAAACAAAAAACTTTATCGACCTTAAATGGCTTTAATTTGACTTCTGATGGAATTAAAAAACTCACTTCAATAGTGGGGTGATAACGATCTTCAGGCAACGTTATAGGTTCTGAGCGAGTAATAATAAAATCATCCACATTATTTACGAACACCAAATCAAGCAGCTTACCAAAGTCATTGAATACGTTATTTATTTGAAACAGAGATAAACCAAGAATTTCATTCAAGAAGTCATCGTGACAGTTTTTATTTTTGGCTGGAATTAAATATGGTGTATCAGACGTTTTCATCCACGATATTGAGGGCAAGTTGAAATCACCAACAACAAAAATAGAGTCATCATTATAAACATTTAGCATAACAGAATAAATGGCTTGAACATGTTTTAGATAAATAGCACTATCAGAATCCGGAGGAACATAAGAACAGGTGAAGTAGATTTTTTTATTTTTCAATTTAACCACAACAGCAACAAATTTAATACCAAGGGTATCAGTAACTATAACTTCAGATGGATATAAACAAGAGACAGCAATCATAACTCAACCACCTCTACGTGCATTTCGATTATACCTAAATATTTGGTATTTATTACACAGAATTTCGGTATTATAAATATCATCTTTTAGCCAGGTTTCAGTGAAGATAATTACATCGTAGGTGAAGTCATAACTATTAACCAAGAGAGTAGACAATTTGGTATTTAATCCACGAACATTTTGATAAATAAAATTTAAAAGATTCTTAGAGCCAATTAGTTTTTTGAAGCAAACGGTCTTCTAGGTGGCAAACGAGCAATATTTGTAGCTCTTGGATTATCTTTAAAGATGTATTCACGAACAATGATATTAGCAGGCCACAAACAGGTATCAACAATCTGATCAAAGACACAAGCAGCAGCAGCAATTTTAAACGATGTTATACTTCTGGGTTGAGAGTACGAAAATTTGTTTATAACAATATCAACATTAGAACCGAGTTTTGTTTTAATGTAATAATCGATGTCTTCTACGGTTGTATCGCAAGCCAAACGGGAAATAAAAATTGTACGTTTTGGAGGCACAACAATTAATGGCTTAGGAACGGTAAAATTGCCAGCATTAGTTACCACTTCAGAACCCGATGGACAAGGACTAAGATCAGCAGAATTTTTAGATGCAGTATCAGTATCGGATATAGGAATATTACCCAGTAGATGGATAACATTCGTAGCTAAATTTGGTGCTGATAATAGATTAATGTTATTATCAGTGCTTAATTCTGGACCAGAGGAGTTAGCCATTACTGGTGTAACATGAGACCTGGTGGATGTTTTCTTTCTCTTCGGGGATGATACTTTTGGTGAGTTAACAAATTTATCAAGGTTCGAAAATTTTGAAAACAATTCCCCAAATTTTAAAAGTTCAGTCTGAACAGCTAAAAAGTTTTTGTTAAGTTTATCAAAATCATCCTTATAATTTTTAACAAATTTATAAAACTCAATATTAATTTGCTTGCAGTTTTTAGGGATTTAACTGGATCAGCAAGAGCATCAGCGTCACGTGCTTTGAGTGCTGTACATTTCAAATGGTAATTACCAGAGCAAATCCAACATGATATCATTCTCTCACTACTGGTAATGTTGCAGTTAGTATTAAAACAATCCATTATTATTGCAGATTTTAGTTTAGTAACGTATATCACAAATGTGTTTACTGGGGTAAAAATTACACATTCACAAGTAGATGGCGTTAATGTACAAATATTAATTTCCTTATCCAATTCACAAACCCGTTAATATTTGTATTTTTATAACAACAGTGATTTTAAATAGTTGTATTTAATGCAGTGTTCGAAAATAAACCGTACATTATTTAGCGTTCGGCTCACACACCGAAGAACGATATCTATTTTTTTAGTGTTTGTGTAAACATACACAAACCTTAATACCGTTCGTAACTATTTTCAAGAAAGAACCGAACATTATATAATGTTCGGTTCTTCGTTAAAAAACAGAACAATTTTAGTGATACTGTAGAAAAACATTATATTTTAATGTTCTATAATGTTTTTTTCGTGTGTGTATTTTGTTTTTGTAAAAAATGTTTGGTTTTTTTTTTATCAGCAAAAAGCGACGAACATTAACGAGCCGAACCGAACACATTGAAGTTCGTGGATTTTCAAAAAAACCCGAACGGAATTTAATGTTCTCATCATTTGTTGAGTATGATGAAAACATACTCAACAAACAGGGAAACGTTATTTTTTTAATGAATTTCTACACAAACACTATTAGCGTTTGTGTTTTCCACAAATCTACCGAACCGAACATTAAAGAACGATATTTAGTGTTTATTTTCGAACACTGATTTAATGTTATTAATTTAAACAGCTGATTACCACACTTTTAAAAAGATCGTAAAGTAAATTAATTCAATTATCAAAAACAAAAATCGACGAAATAGAAAATAATTGATTAAAATGATGGTATAACTGGTAACTTCCCACAACAACTTTATAAAGCACAGGTAAAAAACAAGTTTGCGGCTTTTCTAAAACAGTTTACAGATTAAACACAGTAGTTAAAGTATTTTAATTTTATTTTTTTTATTTCAGAGCAGACAATTTGACACAATACTTAATACACTGCACGAAATATTGACTATGACTATGATGAGGACCCTTATTGTTTTTTAAATTTTCAACGCCAAAAAATATAAAGTGTTTGAAATTAAAAAATTCAATATGAATTTATAGAAAGTAAGAGGGAGTTTACACGGAGTCTTTTCAGACATGTCTGCTTTTGACATTCTCTTTTGAACATGCTTTCAAAAACCTATTGTCTTTTCACGATGTCTTTCCAAACATGTCTGTTTTCATGTATAATAGTCTAATTTACATATACATACAAATTAAAAACATGGAAATTCATATAAACAAACATGAAAACTCATTTCATGTCTATTTGGGAACCCCTCCTTCTTCTCTACCCCGATCGCCTACAAACAAAACAAACGTGTTTGTTAGACATGTCTGAATAGACACCGTGTAAACTCCCTCTAACAACAAAATTATGAAATATTTTTGATTTTGGTTTTGCTTTTGCTTTCGTCACTGCTAATTTTGGAACAAAAAATCGTCAAAATAACAATAACTCGTCAAATCTGGCAGCCCTGTTTTTATTATATTCATTTCTTTTGTTGACATTTCGCTTTTATTTGACACTTAATTACTGGAAATATTCCAGTTAAAACAGAATCTGTGTTGTCTGTTTTCGCATTCAAATACAGAAACACCTTTCTCTCACAAATCGAGAAACGATGGAATTTTTTGTTTCACACTTCATGTAAGAAATTTTACGATGCGGGAAATACAGAAACGAGCTGCAGGCTTCGATTTTTAACAGGAAATAGTTTTACTTTCGCGTATCATTTAAGATTTTAGACTTTTTACCAGTAATGGAGAAAGCCCATAATCCAGACATTAATCGTGGTTATTTTCTACGTTATTTAATTTAAAACTTAAGTTTGCTACTAAAATCATTTAATTAAATAAATATTACTGTGAGAAATCTGATTGACTTTAATTATGTTCATTAAAATTTAACTTGTGCAACCCCCTAATTTCATTCAAACTGTGCCATTAACCCATTTCTAAGGGGGAAAAAAAACTATTTTACCAAACAAACTTTCATTGCTCAAAATCTTTCTCATCATAAAACTTGAAATCAATTAGAAAACTTCAATTAAGTTTTCACTCCCCCTCCCAAACGATTAAGTTCATATTTGTCAAGTGGTTGATGGTCCCCGAAGATAATTTGGTCGGCATGAAAATGACTTTAGCTCATTACAGTTCACTCGTACACTGTCATTATTCAATAGATGAACTCACCAATTCACCAGACACTCACTCAATCACTTGCGCTACACTGAACGAAGGGACTAAAATTGAAAAAAAAAATCGAAGAAAACAGCAAAAAAAAACAAAATTAACTTAATAAATAAATTTCTAATATATGTCATGATTGTTCTCATCATTAGAAATAGAACGTAAGTAATTATCAAAATTGTACAAACAAAAAAGAAAAATTTTAAATAATTTAAGAAATAAATTTCTTAATGCTGAATTATGAAAAGTTGTGTTGATTGTCAGAGAAATTTGTAAATTTAAAATTCCAAGTTGCATTAAATGTATGTGTGAAGTTGCTTAAATATTGTTGTCTGTCGGTCGGTAGTATTGTTGGATGTTTCTTCCACTTGCTACTGTTAAAGAGTTGAACGGAGCTGTAATGGTTTTTGTAATTACAACATTTTAAAACATTTATCATCATAATTTAAATGTTTGTGGCTGTATTTATTATTATTATTATTGTTGTTGTTACTGCTGCTGCTTATGATGTCGCTGTTGGTCGTCATTTGGTTGTACTTGGTTGATGTCTTTGTACTACATCAACATGCTGTTGTTGCAATGTTAACACATGTTGTTGTGGTTGGAAAAAAGGGGGTCGAGTTGGTTAAAGCAAACATTTTTTTTTCAGACAAGAAAAAAGTACATAAAAATGCACAAGAATTGGAGAAAAATTTTAAAACTATTTATGCAACACTTGAATGATGTACATGCAACAAGAATTATACACACAAAAATCATGCATCATTGGAATTATGTAGTTGGTAGCATTGTAATAATGTTATTTAATTCCATTATAAAAATCATAAGTGTTGTCCAAATAAACTTATGACAACAACGCTTAAGCACACACACGCACGCACAAAAATGACACACATAAAAGACAATTATTAAAATGTACTCGGAAGCAAATAACAAAAAAAAAAAAAAAAACATATAAATGAAATAAAAATTGTAGAGCCATTTGCATATAAAGATAGACGAGTGAGTATTTAAGTAGAAACATAAATGTCAAATTGTTGTAATTTGTTGTAAAGTGTCAAAAAGACGAATTTTATTACAACTACTACAAGTACTGCGTTCCACTAGCAGCAATTGAGCAGCACATCCATCAGATACAAATGCTAACTGACTCCCAAACGAACAAACCATCATTCATGTCTTTCACACACACGCACACACATACGCACTCATTCCGTAGCAATGTACGAAATGAAGCCCCAAATGTGGTGGCAGGCTGAATGACTGAATGGCTACACTGTGAATTTTTATTGCAAACAAACAAGCAGCAAAACAAGTGCAACTGCTGCACAATCAACTGTTCTACAAACATTTCTGTCATCTCTACAGATGTGCGCCTAAGTAAGTCTATATATATGCACATACATTCATACATAAAATAAATTTATGTATATATGAATGTGTGTATATCTATGTATGTGCGAATGCTTAAATAAATGTGTGTGTAAGTTTGTATTTGGCATGGGAATCATCAGGCATCGCATAATTAATTCCCACGAATATACGTATTAAACACATGCAGCTCAAGCATATACATACGTAGATAGGAAAGAGATGCTGGGGCCAAAGAAAAGGGTAGAAAAACTCGAGCAAATCAAGGCAACAAAAACACAACATAACCAAAACACAACTCATCAGATATTTACTGGAAACAACCAAAAAGAAACGCTGGTACTTTGTTGAGAAAATGTTTGCACTCCGTGGTACCAATTGCTCCACAGGATAAAATAATCGATAAGATTTGTTCAGACATACTGAACAATTACGAAGTAACAAAAAATAATTTAGGACGATTGTGAAAAGCCCATTATGATTCTACTAATGAATTGCAAATTTTGAAGTTATATTAAATTAGAGTGGAAATGAAGTGGATTTAAAAACTTCTTGCTCTTGTTTTTACATCTGGAGGTCTCACAGCTGAAGCGAACCAAGTCAGAAAAAGTGAATTAGAAAATATTTTGAAGTTGAGAGTCATTGAATTGAGATTTTACCGTTACCTTAGGAACGAAACACTTGTTGACTTATTCAGTTACAGAACTAAATATAGTTAAACTTAGCGGAAACTTGGTAGCAGAGTATTTCGCACTAGTTTTGAAATATAAGTTCAAGACTTGGTTCGGCTTAACTATGAGCTACGTTTATCGGTACCTTGTTTATTCTTTAAACTTTATGTTTGAACTAAGATAACGCCGAATTGTTTTAAAAAAAAAATAAGAATAATTTTTTTATTTGACCGTCCTTAAACTTTCCTGCAATTTATAACGAAAATTGAAGTCTAACGAAATTACCTGATGTATTTTTAATAGATTCGTCCGTCCTCCTTTCTATGAAAAAACAAGATCTCTTTCGTAGGACGAAGATATAAAACTATTCATGAGAATATTAGTGAAAGATTTTTCTAAAATAGGAGAATTTGGATATCGCTAAAGATTTGTGTCAAACCCGAAAAAGAACTTAAATAACATAAGGCAACAAGGTTTTCGTTGATTAAGAACTGCATGTCGTTCTAAAGGTTATTTGAACGCTGCATCCAAATCCTTACTTAGTTTTCTTCTATCTTTCGAGAAACTATGCAGTTATGTTCAAATTAAGGCACTTCCGCTACATATACTAGAATAACTTGAAAACGGTTGACCATATTTAGTTAACCAAAAATCCGAAACTCGGCAACCGTATTATCTTTAAGCCGTGATTACATCGGTTTTTAATCTTCCTAGAGTTTCAGAGATATCGTTGAAGTTTTAAAAAAAAATCAAATTTATCAATAGTGTGATTGGGAATTTAGCACATTTGAACGAAACCTTGTTAATTAATTATTTGAATCTCAAGAAAAACTTTGATAAATAATATGCATGTGGCAATGTAAATTAAACTGAACTGGCAAAATGAAATAAAGTAATTTGTTTTTATTTTTGTTTTTTCTTTACCTACTTACAACTTCATTTGTAGTTGCAAAAAATTAACCAATTGTAGTCGGGACTGTAAGAAAAGATAAACTCACTGTTTATTGTTGTTGTTTTGGCTTAAACTTTAATATTGCTACAAGTAAAGCTGGGGCTTATAATTCTTATACGCTTAACAGTATTATTTGGTTTAATATCTTTAGTTTTTCTAAAATCTTTGGATGAAGTTTCCTGACGATCTTGCCTAAGCAACCAGTGAAATAGCTTATTCCATCAACAATAAATTTCAGGTTATCAATACATAGTGCGAAAGAACAAAAAAAATTTTTTGTTCTTTAAAAATTCACAAAAATTAAAAATGTGACAAAAATCAGAGTTTTGATTAAATAAAACCTATTTCGAATTTAATGAGCCATATTTCATTGTAATCGGTGCACAACTTTTGATTTTATTCACAATTTACTGAGAAAACGGAATTGATACAAATCGCGATTTCCATACAAAAATAAAATTTTTAATGTGTTTTTAATCCATATTTTTAATAAGGCTTATCAAATTTAATTTTCATTATATAATTTTTATGAAGAAAGGAATTTTACAACATGAAAATTAATTAAAATTGTTATTTCAAGAAGAATTCTTGAAAAAAGTACGAAAAAACAGAGATCAAGGAAAAACATGTAAAATCAATTAAAAATGGATAATCATTCAAAAAAGAAAATATCGATCTACCAAAGGTTAAAATACAATTTGGTTTAAAGCTACGTTCACAATCAAAAAAAAACAATTTCGTTTTTTCTTCTATCTTTTTTCTTCCCAAAGTATTTCATATATTTTCCTTTCATTTTTAGAACAAACAAGTAAGAGTGCTATATTCGGCTGTGCCGAATCTTATATACCCTTCACCATTTTCGAGCAGAATACAGAGCAACTAGACAAAAACTAAATATAACTGGTAAATATTTTTTTTTTTTTTTTAAATAAGAGACAACCGGTTTTGAACTTCGCTTTTCATAAGGGCCCAGAATATATATACTTTATAGGGTGTAGGGTCAATATTGTAGAAATTACTTTTTTACCTTCGGTGAAGGGTATAAAAAGAGAAATTTTCGGGAATTCAGGGGTCTAATCACCGCATTCGATACTATCGTATTGAATAAACTATTGAATTTTTTTGCATACGATAGACACTGGCGTATCGATAAATGTAATGTCGAGTTACTCGATGTCGAATGCTATTATTTCAAATTCAATACATTTCATTCGATATCAAGTTTCAAGATACCAAAATAAATAAATTCGTTGAATTTTGCTCGATATCGTATGCGGTGATTAGACCCCAGTATTTCGGTTATAACTCATACAAATTTCCGACATTTTGGTATATAAGTCATATACATAGGACATATGCAGCCCTAAAATTTCGGTTTTTATAAAAATTTTGATGTTTTTTAGCCCATTTTTGGAGTATTTTGCTCATAAACTACCCATTATCTAACCGATTTGATATTTTTATATACCGACGTGTTAAGGAAGAATTTTATACTTGTATACATATAGGCTGACTTCCAAAACGTACTAATACAAAGTTTGTATACAGTTTTAATACTGTATTTCAACCATGCACATGTAAAAAGTACCGAAACAATGCAACTATGTGTTCTATTTATTAAAACGTTTTGAAATGTAAGTGATGCAATACATAATATTAAAATAAATCTGTATTGCTTGCAAATTAAATGTCAAATATCACAAAGCATCAACTTTAAAACCGATGCTCTGATTGCTTTTTGCTGCGTTACTAATACTTACCATTGATGTTTTGGAAGGGTTTGCATTGCATATATATTGTACTGCGGCGTAATGAAACACTATACTTTGTTCTTATACAAAGCATTTGACGTTTTGGAAGTCAGCCATATTTTAACAAAGTTAATTATAAAAAAGAGTAATTTTTGGGGATTCAGTATTTCGGTTGTAACTATGCCATTTTTTAGCCGTTTTGACAGATTTATATACCGACGTGTTGAAGAAGAAATTTACCATTTACTTAAGTTATAAAGCTTGGACTCGGGAAGTTTTATACCTAAACTTAAGGTTTTTATAAACATTTTCATGTTTTTTAGCCCATTTTTGGAGTATTTTGCTCATAAATTACCCATTGTCTAACCGATTTGATAGTTTTATATACCGACGTGTTAAGGAATAATATTACCATTTACTTAAGTTATATTTATATATAAACATTTATATAAACTTGTAAATATATATTTTAACAAGTTAATTTTAAAAAGAGTAATTTTTGGGGATTCAGTATTTTGGTTATAACTCAGCCATTTTTTAACCGATTTGGCAGCTTATATACCGACGTGTTGAAGAAGAAATTTACCATTTACTTAAGTTATAAAGCTTGGACTCGGGAAGCTCTATGGTTCCCGAAAGTGGGTATTTAAAAAAAAAATTTAATTTTGGTCATAACTTTTTTGTATCTGAACCGATTTTTCCGATATTTTGATATATAAGTCATATCCATAGGACATATGGCAGCCCTAAAATTTAGGTTTTTATAAAATTTTTATTTGTACGGGAGGTACCACGCCCACTTCTCCAATCCCGCCCACATTGTAGGATGGTGTGTATTGGCAACCTAAATGTGTGTACCTAATTTGGAAACTTTGACTCTTGCAGTTCTCAAGATATACAGAAATAAAAAAAATACAACAACAAGGGATTTTTGGAAAAATTAAGAAGTACTCGTGGTTTTTTGCTCATATCTCCGTCATTTTTGGACCGATCTGGCTGAATTTCAATAGCAAACTTAAACGGAGTATATGTGACATAAATATACATCAACCTAGTCCACATCATTTCTGGGGTTTTCGGAACACCCATTTCAACATACACACGAACAGACGGACATCCGGATTTCAACTTCGCTTTTCATAAGGACTCAGAATATATATACTTTATAGGGTGTGAGGATCAATATTGTGGAACATACAAACGGAATGACAAAGTAATATATACCCTCTTACCTTCAGTGAAGGGTATAAAATATGTAACTAAATTTTTTTTTAAAATGTAACTAAAGTTGAGTCAACTAGAACTTCAGCAATAATTTGTATGAAAGTGTTTCTGACGTTTAAAATAATTTTACTTAGTTTTGAATGAAAATTTTATCATAATGTTGTAAAAAATAATAATTAACGCATAAAATTGTTCTGGTTGAAATTTGCAAACTGTTTCCTAATGCAAAATGTGTGTGTTTGCAAAAGAAATTGTTGCTCTATTATAAACACCAAGTGAAAATGTATTTTTGATTGTGAACGATGGCTGCGAGTGTAAAACGGCAAATCCATCTGAAGAGATCGAGTGGTTGCGATCGAAACATGTCATGGTAACCTGCCGGCCAGGGTTCCGGTGCCACGGTCAAGAATGAAAGATTATCAATAACAATTTTAATTAATTTTTATGTTGTAAAATTCCTTTCTTCATAAAAATAATTTAATGAAAATGAAATTTGATGAACTTAAGCCTAATTAAAAATATTAAAAATCATAAAAACCATTAATAGGTCAACAAAATAACCCCAATACTAATTATTTTTAATGTGTGTGTGTGTGTGTGTGTTTTCTGCTGGTTCCTAATTCTAGCAGTCGTGATTGAACACTTTCTAGATTCGAAAGCAATTTTATGTCTAATTCTTTCAGTCAATACTAAACGAATACAAATTATTTTTCAGTATTGTAAAAATCAAATTAATGCTTTACAACACTGAAAAAATAATTCCGATTCGTTCAGAATTGACTGAAATAAGTAGATTAAATTGCTTTCGAATCGAGAAAGTACTCGATAACGACTGCCAGAATCAGCCCCTGGTCCATTTATTAGGGTGTTCAGCCCATTAATTTTTGTTCGATTAATCGTCGTTTAGACTCAAATTTACTCAAAAATTTATATCTATGGCATTTTGACAAATCAAATTTAAAAAGTTGAAAAAAATTTTGTTATTCATACGAGTTTTCATTAAAAAAACATTTTTGGTTACGTTTTTAAAATTTTATATTATAAACGAAATTTTTCTTTAATTTTGATTTATTTTTTTATTTAATTTTTTTATTTTTTATTTTAAAAAAGATTTTTTTACTAAGCGTGAGTAACTCTGTTTCAATTCTATGTAAGCGCACTGCTCTGATAATTTAAAAACCAGATGATAAGCATAAACTGCAATTCGTAAAGGGTGATTCTTTAGGCGCTTTATAATTTTAATATAAATAAAACATTGTATGTATGATATCAAGGCGAATTCATACAAGGTGGTCTTATTTTGAAAACGTTTTACAACACTGTAAAATATTTTAACGTTGTGTCAAAAATTCAAACAAATATTTGATTTTGTTTTTATATTAAATTGTGTTTTTTTGAAATGTTATAACTTAAAAAAGTTTTAAATTACACAATTTCAATCGAAAATTATAGAATTTAGTTAAGATTCCCCAGAAACAACAGGACGGTATACCATTTTGACACAAGGTTAGTAATCAGCTGTTGCTTACGTAGCAAGATAAGTTCACCTGGTGTTAATTCGCCTTGTATGATATATAATCAGAATTTTTATTTGCCTTCAAGACATATCGATGACATTTTGTGTGGAATATAAAATCGTTCAAATGAGTAGACAGTCGGCTTACAAAGTCCGCTATGTTAATAGAACAAAATTCTTAGAAAATCGATAAAGACTTTCAGTCCTAAATTATATGTATTACTTTCAATCATATGTCGCAATATCAATTTTTTTATAAATCCATTTCAGCCCTTGAAGTGTCAATATATCAATTTTTATAGATCCGTTTCAAGACTAGAAGTGTTTATCGATTTTATTTACACTTCGATCGATTACCAAAAAAAAACTGGACTTTTCAAGTGAAGTACTCAAATATCCGCCTAAGCTTCGTTAAGTATCGAGCATAAAAAATGTCTTATAAGTTCGCTTTGAGGGCCGTAATTGCTTGTTCGCATAGAGCTGCAAATCAAGAAAACCCTATAGAAAAAGGTCGAAAGGGCTCAAATGTGCCAGCTTGTGCTTGTGCAGAATGTGCAATGTGTCATGAGTTCTGTGACACATTGCGTATTCCTGTTGCTACCATAAGTGTTTGGTTTCATTGACATATCGCTCGCCACTAACGCAGATGGCCAGACCAAAATCCACCTCAAACAGTAAAGTTTTTGGGATGCATTGGATGCTCCTGGATCTCATGTGGATCATCAAAGATGATTTTTTAATGCATATAACGGTTAGACTTGAAGCTCTGTAGTTTGAACGTGCTGTTAAACGTTAAATTAATTCATGGTGGTTTGGCAAAACAGACTGAATAAATGACAGCCAAATGGACAGCAGCAGCTTCAGCAATATGGCCGCTGTCAACTCTAAAAGTTCGGAAGTCCCTTAATAAAATATTTTCTATGATTCTATTGCGATTCATATCTATCTCGACAAATTTTCCAAAAGACTTCGAATATTGTAAACTTTACTTGTTTCGACTTTAAATTACATTTTAACCGAAGTAAAATTTATTTCTAATCGTAATCGCATGACTTTTTGTTACATAAATAAATGAATACGACTAAAATCGGCTTTCAAACTCTTCGCGTTGTACAATGTTGAACCTCCAGTTTTCAATATCGGATGGTAGTAAATTTTCACCATAAACTAAAGCAAATCTTTACTCTATCGATATTGTGTGATAGGATTTTAGATCCTTGAGGTATCAGATTTCATAATATTTTAGTGATCTACAGGGCACTGTATATGGCAGAAATTGTAAATGTACCAATTTTTTTTTTTTTTTTTTGTAAAGCTTGTTTTGCATCTCTGCCACGTATTGAAATAAACAAAAAATTCATGATTTCACTCATACATAAAAATTAAGAAGAAACATGCTGCTTGAGACGACCTAAAGTAATCACAGCAGTTTAAAAAATATGATTTTTTTAAGGAAGAGATGGAGGAATTAATACTAACGCACTCGCACACATCTACTTTAATATATATTATACAAGTATGTATGTATGTGTGTATGTGTTTTATTGTATTTTAAATATGTACATCTTCTTGCTGTTTTCTTTTAATTTACTTTTTTTCTTCAAATACAGTGTCGAAGTCGCTGAACAGCTCCCAACAGGAACATTTAATATGAGCTGTTTGCATCTGGCAGTAAAGTGTGAAAATACGTTCTTTACATACACAAACAGAGGTGGATGCCTGACTTCCCCACTGGGCGTATTTAAAAAAAGTTCTTATTCTTTATATTACCAAACTTATAGATAATTCTTAAAATAAGCAGGATTTCTCAATACTAGAACGGCAAAATTTGTTAGAATTTAATTAGTACACTAGAAGAAAATACTTTCTACAGACATCATGAGAAAAGAGATGATTTCTTTCTTCTAAAGGAGTGCGAAATTTTTGCGAAATTTAACAGATAAAACTCCATTTATTCTAATTAACTAAAGCTCTTGACAGACACATTCTTACAGACTTCTTAGCACAGTCGTGATTGGTACTCCAATATGAAACAACATGTTCATTGCCTTTGTGCCGCCTCAATTATTAGCGAGTTAATTGATTTTTGGAATTCCAAATTGGCTCGACATTTAAAAAGAGTTACCATTAATACTGGTCAATCCCTGAAGTTCAAACATCTCTAATATCCATTCGCAAATGCCTTAAATCCTACAATCTTAAGGACTTGAATGTTAAATATAAGATTTTAAACTTTATCAGATCCTTACACTTACCAAATGCTCCTGTTGTGTGAGTTAGAATTCATTTGTACACACAGGTGGAAACTTTGAGTGTATAAACCCGCCAAAGTTTACACACTCGTCTCTTGTTTGGGGACCGTAGATTTCTAGCCTCCGCTGCCTTTACTTGAGTTCTAGCAGCATCTGTCGAATAGAAAAAGCAGCCAGGAACCCCTCATAGCCCGAACTTTCCCCGAAGGTGAAAAATCAGACTTTGACGTGACGAGTCTCTACCCGCGACTTTTGGTTTAAACCACAGCCACTACGTGTTCTCCGGATTAGCATCCTTTAGCAGGAGGGCATAGACTGCTCACTAAACAGAGACCTCAACCAACAGTCAGCCCGGCTTACGCCGGAGGCGGCTGACATCCGTACTGCCTACAGTTGAAGTCCTTAGGTCAGACCTCTGGTTAATCTGGTAACCGGACCAAACCAACTCTGTATTTGGATAGTTTCATTGGCGCTATCAAACAGCATTCGCTTATTTACAGTGTAAGAGGCTCTCGAAAAATGCCATTACACCTCTAGTCAAGGATAAACCAAGACACTAGACAGATAAGCAAAATTTAATTATTTTATTCTATCAATTCATAACTATACAAAGAGGTTATCCTATTATTCCAAGTAATTTTTCTACTCTTACTTAAAATAATAGTGCCATCATTTGAAATTTACTAGCCCTGGGCCTTAGCAAGAACCTCGAGAATTTGCGAAGGCTTCCTTCTTAACTCGACAACTTCGCTTGTCAGAAATAGTGACAAAAACAACCCTTTTAACTGTCGTTAAAAAGACGTCTTAATAATCGATAAAATCATAATGGATTTCAGAGACGATTTAGTGAGTTGCAACTCAGCAGTTTTTTGTTCAAACTCAGGAACAAAATACATATGTCAAACATATGTGACATGAGTTTTGCAAAGCATATTCTTAGCAAAAACTGTTTGTCACAAATATGTGACATACTTCAAAGTTACTTATAAATGACATGAGTTTTAAGTAAAATTGGTGTAACATATACAATATAAGTCATTAAATGGGTTTGATTGCTATTTATCTATGTGGAAAATTTATTCCATATGCCAAATTTTAAAACAATGATATGGACATAATCCTATTATTTTCCCAGTATCTGCCGACTACACATATTGAACTAATTGCTCATTAGATATTTACATCAATTCGTGTATTTAAAAAAATTGTCTTTCTTGGTTTCTTTCAAAATCTTCATATCCAAATCGCTTTCGCTGGAAATCAAAATAGTCTTAAGAATTTCCTCTTCAAGTACTGTTTTTCGTTTTCTTCTTCTTATCCGTTTTCCGGATAAACAGAAATCTAAATTATTTTTGTGTGGTAGGTGCTACGCCCACTTAAAATTTTGCAAATATTTACAGCCAACGTCAAGTTTCGTCATGAAGAGAAAAACTCTTTCAGAGTAAGTTTTTATAAAAATATAAAGAGTAATCAAATTACAGGGAGTACCTTTAATAAATGCCAATTTTTTAAATGACTACTGAGCCCATATCCAAACCGCAGAAAATATATTTATATCACATTGTAACAGAAAATCAAACGCGCAGTAAAATTGCTTCCACAAACTTTTACGAAATTATAGGAAACTAAATTTCAATAAAAATCTAAATCCGACACTTATATGTGACATGGGTTTCTGTTTCAAAAAAGTTGTAATTTTATGTGAAAGAAAAGTAAACATTTCAATATTCAGAGCTTTTAATAGTGAATTTTTAACCTTTACATTCCTAACCTCTTCATAAGGAACCCTCCCAGAAATACAGGCTTCTCCCAGGTCTGTGAAGCAAACTGCTTTAAGTAATTATTATTCCAGTTTTATTCAGATTCCATGAACGCTCCTGTTTATTCAGTTAAATCAAGTATGTTTCATTAAAATGCATGGCTTTTGTTAAAGTCATTGCGCCACCTTAATGAATTCCTTGAAGTTGCACTTGTTTTAAAAGTGTATGTACAATACGAGTACGAATGCGAGTTTGATTTGCTTCTTTTTACTTTTCGCTTTTTCTGTTTTTCTTTATTTGTTTTCAATAAATGAAATTCACAACCAGCCAAACGCAGTTTTTATACAGTTGCTAACAATCGTTTTGTCCAATTTGCAACTTTCAGCTTAACTCACAACCAACAAACATTAAACACACATGCATACATACCTTCACCCAACATACGAGTATTTACATACAATCAAACATACATACATACATACATACATACATACATACATACATACATACATACATACATACATACATGTTCTACAAGTTTAATTTCACACACATAAATGTATACAATTAATTCCTTAACTTTTTCAATTCTATGTTTGCGCTCATCCTTTATAAACAACAGCTTACATGATTTTTAACAACAAAAAGGAAACAAAAAACAAAAAAACACGATGTTTTTTTTCTATTTTTATTCCTTTTTATCTTTGACAAGGACACCATGTGTTGGGATTTGTGATTTTCTATGCCGTTGAGTTTGAGTACGAGTATTTACTTTATTTTAAGGTAAAAATTGCAATTATCTTACATCTCCTACAACCTTTGCCTCTACCTCTAGGAGGGCAGTCCCAAAATAAGCCGACCTAACAAGGAAAACACAACAAATTTGGGTACAAATGTGGTTAATTTGTATCTCAACAAAATCGCCATCAAGAGAGCCTTAAAATAGTTATTAAACGCAGACTCCATCTCTTCATTGTTGGCCATTTTTTTAGTTTGGAAATAGAAAATAATCCGAAAAGCTTATTCGGTCGAAAAAGGTGCTCGATGAATCTATTAAAATTGTATCTTATTACTTTTGACCACCGCAATTGTGAATGTGCACTGGTGTACTGGTGCATTGTCTGGATATAACAACATTTTATTTTTCGCCACATGCCGATATTTTTCACTTAACGCTGCCATATGTTTACTGTTTTTCCTTTTTAAATGTAATCAATAAAAATTATCTTACGCGTCCCAGCAACCAGACGCCATGACTGCAGTAGGAACTGCATTTGGCTTCTTCGGACTCGATTCTCCCATTGCAGTCCCTGCTTTGAAGTTTCTTTGATTGAGGTGTTAAGTGGTGATCCCATGTATCATCAGAGGTTGAGAATCAATGCAAAAACTCGGCTTTATTAAGGTAAAACATCGGCAAACACTCTCTTTAAACATCTTTTCAACGTTGTTTTTGTTCTATTGTGACAAAACGTGGAACCCATTGTTAGCTCACGCACTTTAAGCCGAAGATCATCCAATTATAAGGTTGTCACATTTGACCAAAGTATTGCCTTCATTTACACATCAGCAGCCGTATTCTGTAATTCGCTTAACTTAAACCAAATCTCAATACAAAATTTAAAAATTTTAGCGCTGATATTAAAAGCCAAAATTGCGGCGAATTCAATTTTTATGGCATTGCCAAATTTGGCAATGACCGCTTATTCACCTGTATAGATTTTTAGAGATAGAGTTAACTTAACGAATTACAGAATACGGCTGCAGGTCAGCTAATTTTGGGACCGCTCTCGTACCACTACCAGAACGACCACTTGTTCATTCCACATTGTGCTCACACCCTCGTTTTAAGTTGTTGGTAGTTGTTAGTAAATAATCTGTTTAATAAAATCAAGGATTTACTGAGGTGTGTTTGATGTTGAAGTCCTAAATTGAAGGTTGTTTGCTATGTGTGTGTATGTATAGCCTTGTGCTTGAGCGTGTGTGTGTGTGTGTTTATGCTATAATAAAATATGCATAAAAAGCCCACATTTTATGAAATGAAATATTCTGATTAGAAGGTTTTCTTCTTGTATAAATTATATACAAAGTCTGATTAAAAAGAAGTCATTTATTTATGCATGTATTACAGAGCATCAACACGGTGTCATGTGTTTAAAAAAAATCTACTTTGTGAACACATGTATAAACAAATTACAAAGAGCCATTCGCAAGAGTAGTAAATTTCATTATCTTAAATAATGTTTTTGTTGCTTTAAAAGTTATTTTGGTTTAATTTTTTTTTTTTTTGGAAATCGTTGTTAAATTAGGAAATTGTAATAAATTTTGCAGCATACTATAATCTTAAAACAAGTTAAGTATAGTCGTTCAAGCCGATCATATGATACCCTACACCACTGTATTAAGAAGCAATTCTCGAGAGTGAACACTATTTGGGACCCATAGGCAATCATAAGCCCGAGCAAAATGATGTTATGAGCTTAAGATTTATTTAATAATTGTTTTCATTGAATCGACCAATAGGAGAGTTTTTCATCTTTAAGAGATTTAAAAGAGGAACTTATATGGTACCTTTTGTCCATTCAGGACCTACCAGCACAACATTTTGTCATGGCCAAGACAAGTTTAAAATGGTACGAAAAATGATTAGAAATGGCTGGCAAAATGGCATGAAAAAGTATTAAAAATGCATGGTGGTCCCAATGACTAGTTTAGCCCGAAAAAAGTCTTTTTGTCGGATCGTACATATGTGAATTTTTTGTTTGGTTTTGTAATGACAAGTCTTCAGCCTACATAACGGTATACAATTTTTATTATATCAGCAATATTAATACTGCAGTACTGTTTTAAAGACAAAGAAAAGACTAAGTTTTTTTTATAACAGAGTAGACAATATTTTAGTTCGGTTTGGAGATCTTGTCAAATAAAACGAAAATATATTCCTTATTATTTGGGGGTTTTATTTATACAACTGGGGTATGTATTTTTATAATTCCTAATATGCCGACGATTTTGCATTTCGTTCAGAAAAAAATGCGTGAAAACTGAGATGTATTCGTTAATTGTGCAATTTTAATTGCATTATAACTTGTGTTAGAGTTTTAATTGTGAATTTAACCCGATTTAGCAAAATATTGTATATTGTTATCATCTATGATATGTGGCCATTTAAATGGTAAAAAAATTTCCTGCCGATTTCTGCCTGAAAGCTTTCATATCAAATCATTTAGTTGCGATGTAAGCAATCTAAAACAAAGCATCTTGCAAACACTTGTTCCCCTAAAGAACTAACATTTGCTGCTGCAAGTAGCCTTTATAAATCAGGCAAAAGAACTGCTTCAGACGTTATTAGAACTATAGATAATTCTCCAAAAAGGGCATTTAAAATAAAAACGTTCTTAAGCCCGCCATCTAAAGAACCAAAGAATGCTATCCAAGCAATGGTATAAAAATTTCAGAAATATCTGCCGAAGTAAATTTGCAAAGCTTAGTTGATCATACGTCAAATAGGCCAGTAAAGCTACAAAGAGAAAGGCTGGAAGAATTTACTTGTTCAGTAGCAGTGGTCACTCAACATACAAGCAGACGTTCAGTGATCATGATACACAAACGGATCAGCATTTGTTTGCAGTGTGTTTAGTTCCTTTGGAGTTAAAAAATGATGATAAAGTTATATGGCAAAACCCAAGTCCTTCATCTACGCGCTTTTGCAGGCCAATTAAAATTACATTTAAAAAAGAAACTAAATCATTGATTACACAAGAAATTGATATTATACAAGCGAAAATAGATGCAATTTCTCCAACTTTAATTCAGGTTGACGAAAACGTACTACATGTAAACCATCGTTTCTTTTTAACAATGATCGATGGTAAAGTTTTTTCAACAATCGCAAATTTGTCGCCACGAAGATGTGGAATTTGTGGAGCACCACCTAGTGCAATGAATGACATAAACAAAATTAAAGAATTGAAACCGAATGAAAGCCTTTACGAGTACGGTGTATCGACTTTACACGCTTGGATAAGGATGTTCGAATGTATTTTGCATATAAACTTGATTTGAAAAAATGGCAAGCTCGGGGAGAATCTGAAAAGGCTTTAATTGAAATAAGGAAGCAAATGATCATTGATAGGATGAAAAAAAAGATGAACTTGAACTTATTCATGGTGCAGACATCATTCAAAATGCTGCTCTCACTATTGGAATGTTATTCGAGGAGGCGCTTGAATCCCGCAACAAGGATTTTGGATGTTAGAGAACATCATGCTCGAAAAATGTCACGGGAGAATAACATCGAAGATCTTTTTAACAATCTTCTATTTTCATCGGATCCTTACATATCTTCTCTTTCTACAAAGCTGCCGAATAGAAATCCAGAACCATTGTGTCACGAGTCAATTGCTTTACTTTTAGTACTTCTATTTTAAATAAAGAAAACCTTTCAGGAGATGATTCGGATGAAGCGGAAACCCATTCAGATTTATAAACATTTATGTAAATTTATCTACATATATATTTAAAATACACAATTATGTTAATTATTTGTAATAAACAAAACCTTACTTATTTTTAATAAAACCTTTAAAAAAACACAATATTCCTATCTTTTTTCTATTTTTACAACTTTTATTAATCATTATGCTCTCAGTGAAAATATTTAAATATACAAATTAGCGCAGTCATTATGTCAACTTGTTTTGTATGAAAAGTACCACGCCCCCTCAATCGAATCCGCCCATTTTTGGCGTGAGCTCGCACCGTACTAAGTCACTAATTCGTAGAAATTTTATCCCTCTAAGTGCTTTTAAACAAGAGTTATGACTTTTTTCGCGCTTAATTCTTCATTGGGACCACTGTGAAATGGCCCGAAAAATGGCAAAAATAAACATGTTGTTATTAAGAAACATTAATTTTATTAAATTTGTTACTAAATTGTGTAAAACAAAAGCATGTTTCTTAAAATTTTTTTAAATAAATAATCTCCTGTTATCGCATAAAACAGTTTAATAAATGAAAAACACTCTTTCAACATTGCAAGATGTAACTGGAGCATATTTGAATGCTAAAAGCTCAGATGTAGAAAGGTTGTCAAAAATTAATCCGTGTTACTTTCATTAAAATATGAGTAGTCAGTCCACTTGCAAACACCGCTAATTTAAAAAAACAAAATTTTAAGAAAATCGTTTAAAACAGTTTTTTTTTTTTAATGGAAATGCCAAGCCATATAGAAAGTTTTGCAGGAGTATTGAATAATAAACCAAAAATTACGCGTTACTTACGGAGTTTTGTACGATGTTGATAATGGCTTAGGAATTCATTTTAAAAAACAAACAAGAAGGCGGCTTTTACAGAATTTTTATCTTTTTTTTTTAACTTAGCGGTGTTTGCAAGATTACTATTCAAATATACTATCGGACATGTTCTATAAATCGAAATAAAGTGGATTTAAAATCGCACAAATTTTGAAAACGAGCCTGAAAAGAAAGTTTTCAAAAATATTCCCTTTTCTTTACTTCAGTCTTTAAGCGCCATTTATATTTACAAGAACCACTCTTTAAAATAAGAAAAACTACAGTCATTTTGTTAATAATTAAGACCCAAATCTCATTCAATTTCAATTCCACTTCATTTCGATTTCTAGAACATGCCTGTATATCTTATTTTAATCTTGTTATCCGGTATTACGATCTAAAACTTTTTTTAAACTTCACAGCAACAAAAGCTTGTTTGCTGACATCTTTAAAATTTAGCACCGTCAATTAAGTCTAAGCTTTCATTTATAGAAAGCTCTTTTGTTTGTAATTTCAAAAGACTTGAGCAGATGCATTGAAAGCGCGTTTTATCTGCACGTAGTCACTTTTTACGTCCGATTTTAGCATTTCGAATAGATTCTGCCTAATATTATCTAAGCTATTTTAAAAATGTCTTCTAGGTTACAAAAAAAAGCATTTTATGGCAAGATGAACCAAAAATGGCTTTTTCAAAATATAATTGAAGAAATGGCAAAAAATGGCATATGCCATAAACAACTTGCCCTGGTCATGACATAGTAGCTATCGTAAATGCTATTGTCGCAAAATTCTATGTCAATACCAACCAAATTTCATTAAATGATCTCAAAAATTGCGATCAGTACTTTGCGCACGGACATCGTAAGGTCGACTCGGAAAGTGATCCTGAGTCGATTATGCACAAACGCATAATTGCCTCTCCACTATTGTGGTGTGGTTATAAATATTAAGATAAAAGTAGATGTTTGTAAAAAGAAGACATTCAAGATCTACTCTGTATAGGGCTGCCAGATGGCCTGGATTGTCCAGTTTTTTCGGGTCTTGTCCAGGTACCAGCTGAAATAAAATTTATCCAGTTTAAAATATTTGTTTAAATTTGAAAATTACTTTTTCATCAATTATATTTTTAATTATCAAATTAGTATTTTGCACTGAACAAAATCGTATACTAAGACAAAAATTGTGAAGAAAAAAATTTTAACTTCCAAAAGACATTCCCATTAACATGATACGGTCGGTCCAGTTTGTAAAAATGCGATAAAAATAACGTACAAAAAACTATATAATTGGATCTCGTCTGTTATTCATGTCAATTAGCAATAAGTTTTGTAAAAGGACTTAAGGTATTTTTAAAAATTAAAGTCCATTCTAATTATATATAGACTAGATGACCCGTGCGAATATTTCGCACCGTAATTTTTATCAATGAAAATATTAGTTTTTCAATTTCTAATTATTTTTCGTCATTAGTGTTAGAAATAAGCTTTAAAATGAGATATCATTCATTAAATTTGATGCGGTGTTATGGGAGATATTTGCAACCGACAAAAAAAAGTGCTTTAGAAATATTATATATGATGCATAAATTTAATTAAATGTATATACTGAACAATTCTTAATCTCGTGTATAAAAGCCAGATGTTTATTCATTAAAGATGTCAAAAGTTGTTTACATTTTGCATATACATGTACATTTTTGTTTACGTTAAATGTTGTATGTAGTAGTTATATAAATCCCTGCAAATAATAGGACCAGTCCAAACACGCGTGTAAAGAGTAGTCCACAAGGGACCAGGACTAGTCCACAAGTAACCCAAACGTATGGAAAAAACCTGGTCTATTTAACATTACGATGTCCTAGGAGAGGACCATATAACCCACCTTTGGACCACTAAGGAGTAGTTTTAAAACTACTCCATGGTATATAACCCACCTTTGGACCAGTAAGGAGTAGTTTTAAAACTACTCCATGTTATACTCAAGAGGATTAGTTTTGAAGTCGTTTAAACACGAAAGCATGTCGTTAAAAAACGAAGACATGTCGTCTCACTACAAACACTTTTTAACAATGGCATGGTCCATGCTTGCATTACATCGGACTAGTCCATGGAGTAGTCCATTTTATCAAAATGGGTCAGGTGGTCCAATTTTATTTGCAGGGATTGAGTAAGCTTAATTGTGTATATGTAAACAGAATGATAATTATGTCAATAAACCGAATATTGACTCAATAAATAAGGTATATCTGAACACGGTATTACTGTTGTTTGGTGCGGATTACAAAATAATGAAATGCTTAAATTTTTGTTTGTGGCTTCGAACGGTAGACCATTGAGCACACAATAAACAAAATTTTTGCAGATAAAAATTTTGAAGCCTTTAGTCCGCCAAGTTCGCTTAAATTTAACTACGGATTATTATATGTGAAGCCATTTCGAAGATAGAGTTTATTCAAATAAGCCGAAAAGAATTTAAATCTTAAACTAATATTTTTGTGTTATTGCTGGGTGTTCAGTCGATTAATTCTTGTTCGATTAATCGAAAAATTTTAAAAGATTATTTGTTCGAATAATTTAAAATTGCTAATTTCCATTAAAGGACTAATCGAAGAATTTATACCGATTAATAGATTAATAATATATAGTATTTCTGTTAACTGTATAATTTTTTTTAAAGTTTTAAGTCGACAAACAAACCAAATGTATGTGTCCTTTCGAATTACAAAAAAGCCATGTTTAGGCTAAGGTAAAATGTAAAAAGAAAATACAAAATAATAGTCTGGTAGTGTATAAAGTCATTTCTGAAAAATTGTAGGAATAGAACTATTACAAAAAAAAGCTTTATAAAATACATAACTGAAATTTAGCTCATAGAATAAATTCGAAAAATTAAAAATGTTGAATATAATATAAAGTTACCTTCGGAAGGAAATAATTCCCAGTTTCTATTTTTTAATCGAATAACTTAAAAATGACCAAAATCGATTAATCGTTTCATCGAACAAAAATAAAACACGATCATATTGAACGCCCTAATTACTCCTGTATTTAAAAATCTTATGGAAAGAAAGACTTATATGACAGGGTTATCGTTATGTTTTTCTTTCTTTTCCTAAGCGAACAATATAATTTTCCATATGATCACAGCTTACAAAGTTGTAATGAAAAATTTCAAATCGTTAGCAGTTTATGATTGAAATCAAGCTAAATCGGTTCAGTATGAAGAGAGTTATGAGTCCAAATGTATATCCACCCCCCTAAAAAACTGATAATTTTGTTAAAAAAACTTACATAAATGTTTAACCTCTTCAGACCAGGGGTACACATATGTGTACCTTAACTAATTACAAGTTTTAAAGACTTGCGACATCGTGTGACCAATAGAAACAGATTTATTACTTGCTTTAAGCTACTGCGCTTCAAAACAATATCAAAAGACGGCAGGGCTTAGAAGTTTTAGCCATTATTTTTACTTTTGAATTAAACAGTTTGAAAAAACCATACTGTTGGGATATTTTTCCTCAATAACTAATCGCTAAGACCTAAAGTACACATATGTGCACCTCTTTTTCTACCAGTTTAAATAAAAAAATAATAAAAACCGAAATTTAAATTACACCTCATAAGATAAAACAAATAGTTAATAATCCCTTTACTTAATTGGTTCAGTTCAGATAAGAAATTAAGAATTTACGTTGAAATTCTTCATATTTTAAGTTCTGAGGTACACATACGTGCCCCCTTAATTTCTAAGAAATCAAATAACATTTAAAAAAAATAAATATACAGTTGTCTTATTTGCTCCCCAAAAGGTGTAAAAAATATATAAGAAATGTAAAAATTCAATAGGTTAATGACTAGAAATCATATTTTGAATTTCGTTATCGGTTTATAATTCATCATAGGCCCCATATAAAGTCATCTCTCGGAAAAGTCTGATAAGCCTAAAACCGTACGAAAAAATAAAATTTGGTACGTCACAGTTTTAAAGGACTAAAAATCACACTGTAGAATTTCGTAAAGTTGGGTCTGTAATTTACCATGGGCCATATATAAAGCTTACTCTCATAAAACAGTTTAACACGCCTAAAACCACAACGAATAATGTTGTTGTAGCAAAATTTGGTCTTTTATCTGTCCATTATTAACCAAATTCCCCATATAATGCCCACTCTGGGAAATTACTTAAGCACGACTAAAACCGTAGCAGATATAGAGGTTGTGATAAAATATGGTCCAATTTAGTTGTATATGGCCAGAAATAATACCATGCAATTTTGTAATAATTGGTCCTTAATTCCCTGAGGTCCCAAACTAAGCAGCCTTCTGAAAACCACTTTAAAAACATAAAACGTTTTAAAAAATTTCACTTCCATATCTAGAGGGTATTGTGATAGTTGGTCCATAATTTACAATGGATCGATCTAATATAAATTCCCCTCTCTTAAATTTTTGTTCAAATTAACTTTTATATGACTGGAAATAAAAGCATACAGCTTTATGATTGTCAAGATAAGTTAATAACTTATAGATCCCATACAGGGCCCAAGCCTCAAATATTCTATTATAACACTCTTACCTGTTTTATTTAAGTTTGCATATACTTTAGAATCACTGAAATATTCATCGTCTAAAGTAATAATTTATTATTGTTAACTTTTGCAGGAAATATTTGATTTACGCTGTGTATATTTTGACATCTAACTTAACCTTAGTTTAACTGACCAATCTTCAGTTAAACTCAAATTAAAACAAAATAAACTAGAACCAAAAAACATTTTGTTAAGTTTAAACTATTTAATTTAATTTATTTTATTCGTCTATGGAATTAATCCTTACAGACTATTTATACAACACAAATGTTAATAACTCACATAAAATAATTAATTATGAATTTAAAAAAATTATTATTTTACTTTTAGTTACATTAGTGTTTAAAGAAAAATCTATAAATCTAAACAGTTCATTAAATTGATAACACATTCATTGAACAGATTCTATCCTGTCGATATAAGTTTGGTACATAGGGTCCCAAATTATGGAAGCATACTCCAAAATAGGTCTGACAAGTGATGTGTATAAGGTTTTAGTTACATAAGGGTCATTGAACTCTTTAGCCCACCGTTTTATAAAACCAAGTACTCCTCTGGCTTTGTTTACCATAATTGTTATATGATTAATGAAGCTTAGTTTTGGATCCAATAAAACACCAAGATCTAAAAAGCTATCCACTTTTTCTAGTTGATAATTGCTGGAGTTGTCAATTATTCGCCTTTCAGCTTTGTTCGAATAATTCAAATAATTGTTTTTGTTCGTTCGATCTAACGATAAAATCTGAAAAATTATTCGATTAATCGATGATAATAAAGAATAAAAATAATTACATATTTTAAATAAAATACATCCGTCCGTTAATTTACAACTATGGAAAATCTTCCATTTTCTTCTTTATTTTTTCTCAAATCCACTATGACTTATTTTTTGATGCGTACAACTTTTCATCTAAGCTCCATATCGTTGTATTACTTAAAGGAATCGTAAAATCTTTAATTCTTAAATAATCCGATACAACTTTGGATTTTCGAAAGGCGTTTGCAGACCTTCCATCTTCAGCCAAACTTCTGCGTACAACTTCTTCTATAAAACAACCGCTGTCTCTCTATATGTATTTTTCCACTGGAAGAAGTTCGGCATATTTTGATGTCGTTGGATTATCTTCTACTACATCGTTTTCAATTATGCTATGTTCACACTTTAAACTCGAGCGTGATTAAGTTCTAATCACATCAAAATCGAGATGATTAACCATATATTGAAGTTATTTGTTAATCACTTCAAATTGACATGATAACAACTTAATCACTTCATAAACCACATCGAATCCTCGGTCACCATGTAAGTACCCCTCGCGTGTACTACCGACCATGATTTCTTCTTAATGTTTTTATTTGACTTTAAATAAGTCGTAAATTTCCACAATTCCATAATTAATATGTTTAAAACGATGTTCTGATCACTTTATTAAAGTATTTTTATCCATTTTTAATAATTTAAAGAAATTTAAATTTGTTTGTTGCATTTTTTTCTTTATCATCTGTCATCTAAATCATCCCAAATCTAATGTGAACGGCTCTGATTAATTTAATCAACATTTCATGAAAATTGTTTAACGTTTGATGTAAAAAGAAAACAGCTGTTACAAATGTTTATCAAAGATTTGTTTAATACGAACATAAGATACATTTTTGAAATACAATGCATACTTAACACGGTTTTTGCCTACTAAACATTGAGATTAATTACAATGAGGGCTATAGCAACAATATTTTTTACTTTTTCTACATTTTGTATAAAATCGCTAAAAACGTATGAGAATAAATCAAATTCTAAGCTTTTATTTCTTATTAGTCTTTTATTAACTTTTTAATAAAAAAAATAAAAAAAAATTAATCGATTTATTCGTTATTCGAAAATCGCCATTTTAAAATTATTCGAACAAGAGTTTGTTTTTGTTTGATCGATTAATCGAATTATTCTTAATCGGTTGACAACTCTAATAATTGCCCAGCATATAATTTACAGATATCGGTCGCTTTCGAACAAAACGTATATATTTGCACTTTTTTAGATTCAGCTCCATTAAATTTGAATTACACCATTTGTAAAACGAATCCAAGTCATTTTGAAGTAAAACATGGTTGGAGTATTCACTTATACTCAAGAAAATTTTCACATCATCCGCATACATTAAAATACTTGAAAACTGAATAACTTGTGGTAAATCGTTTATAAACAAGGAAAATAAAAGCGGTCCAAGGTGGCTGCCCTGTGGTACCCCGGATGATACGTTTATATTTTTCGAAGATTCATTGTTGAAAAGTACGCTTTGCTTTCTATTTGTTAAATATGAGTTAATCCACATTAAGCTAACATTAGCAAATCCCATCAAGTGTAATTTCTTTATAAGAAGTTTGTGATTGACTTTATCAAAAACTAAACTACATCTGTTTGTTTTCTTTGAAGAAACCCGCGATTGACTATTGTAGTAAGTTGTAATAAATTTGTTGAAGTTGAACATCTTTTTTGTTTAACCGTTTAGATGCACCTTATTTAAAAAAATTAGCTCTTAGTATTAAAGTGTTTGCTATTGAATGGCATTCAGAAATCGGTGATCGCAAAAAATTGGACTTTTGGCGGATGAAATTTAACTGTCGTCTCCGATTTCTGTAACGAACTTTGTTTCGGCTTAAAGCTTTGTTCAGCAACAATTTGTATGAAATTGTTTATGACGTTCATAATAATTTTATGTAGTTTTGAATGAAAATTGGAAAATTTACCTTTTGAAGTATCACAGATGAAAAATGATATATATGAAGAGTTGTAAAAGGAATTCTACCTATTCCACATTCTTCACCCAATGTCAAATAACTTTTTTTATTTAATATGTAACTGATCACTAGAATTGCAATGACTTATGTACATATGTAAACCTATGAATTTTAATACACATTTTTGTTAAATTTTGTTCTGAATAAATAATAAAACATGGCACCTTCATGATCTAAAAAGTACATTTTGTTTTCATAGTTGGTACAATATCATAAAAGCCATTTGCCATCCATGGTTTTTTCTATCAATAGATATAAACAAACATTAACAGCCAAGCCCACGATGTCACACGTTAACGTTCGCATATAAAATTACATTTAAAACAAAACCAATTTCTAAAATTTGTAAATTCTTCAACAACTAATACGTAAAAAGAGATACAAATGTTAATTTTATCAGGTTAATTCTTAATGCAACGTTACGTTTTCGTAAAAGTACCAATTTAGACATAAGTTTTGTAAGGAAGACGGCACAGCTGATTCGCAATGTATACGTTTACGTTAGAGTAACGAGGCCTTGAACGAAGCGTGTATTCACTGCGATACGTTTCTAGCACAGAATTAAAATACATATTCAAAAATCTATTATACAAAAAAAAAATATTTCTTTATCTCTTTCTTTCTTGATTTATAAAAATCTACTGAAATTGATACAGACAAACCGTAGCCAACCATTTCTCATTAATGTTCATTTAATTAACTCTCAACTATTAAGATGCCTTTTGTTTTTGCCTTACAATTAAAAGAAACTAAAAAAAGCTCAGGGGCAAAGCGATTTAGATGAAATTTGCCGCAATTTTTTTTTTGGAAAATGACCCCAAAACGTACTGATTAACATTAATTACCAATTAAATGTTGTAACTTTATACTATTTTCCATAAAAGCTGCAGTTAAATGCAACAACCAATAGAGTGTTACATGTTGCAACCATAAATAATTAATTATCTTTTAACACAGCCATACTTACGTTTGTAATGCCGCAACCATCGCGATGGTAGAAAATAAAACAAATTTTCTTTTTTTTTCAATTTCTTTAATGAATTTTTAATTGTTTTTTTTTTTGTTTTAAAAAAAATTTTAATATTTTTTACTTAAATTCGTACGTATATAAGTATGAATATTATTATTATTTAAACTGTACAATTACATTAATTTAATTTACACTGACCGCCATAATTAATGAAACACTTGACAAGATAATATTTTAACATTAAGGAAGCGAGTAAATGGGAATCGAATGGGATTGTGGGTGTGTATGGTCGGATATTTTGTGGCATGGAGCTTGTACAACTGATTAAATTTATTGTCATTTCAATTATTTCTCGAAACCGAAAAGTTCTTGGTGCTCAACTTAAAAATTTATAGAAGTTAAAACTAATAATTAAAAATAATACATACAATTACAAAATTAAAAATTATGATTTTTTTTACACAAACTAAAAATAATTATACTAAAATAAAACTTTTTTTTGTTCGTACTTATTGACATATGAGATGATATTTTTTGAATTATAATTTATTTCTATGAAAAAAAAACGATTTAATTCAATCTATTTTACGACTTGTTTTTTTAATTTTTTTTTTCTTCTTTTAATTAATAACTAAAAGAAATTATTAACTTTAAATTAAAAATGGGAAAATAATCAAAATACGTTAAGGTAATGGTCACACTTGACAAATACTTGAAATCCCACACGAAACCACTAGTTTCATTGAACAATTGTTTGTTTTTGCATCATTTAACCCTAGAACGTCATCCTTATTTTTTGTTCACTAACGTCATCCTTCGCCGTAAGTAAAAATTGGCACCAAATATTGTTTATTACTTATAGATTTTTTGTTATTTTTTATTAATATTTATTTAAATTTACATATTTTTATAATTCTTCAACGTAAAAATTAGACCAATAAAACTCCATTATACTTCAATCTTTTTACAAATAAAATTTAGTAAATCAAAGAAAAATTGTTCAAAAGAAAGAAGAAAAATATTTGTTAAGTGTGAACATACCTTTAGAATTGTCTTGTGAGGGTGGAGGTTTATTTGAAATACTATTTATGTTTCTCTTAGTTCGTTTCATTGGAATATAATTAAAATTTTGTTACTTTGTTTTTTCTTTTCTTTTATTTTTTTTTTCTTTTTGTGTAAAATTCGGTGTAAATATAATTATACTAAATTTTTGTTGTTATTATAATGTAATTTTTGTTTTTAATATTTGTGTTGTATTTTATTTTCAAATTGTTCGTCTTTGGGACTTCAAAAAGAATAAAAGATTTTTTTGTAACAATTAACTTTTTCACTCCTTTTTCGATTTTTTGTTTTAACTTTTAATTTAATATTTTTTTGTTTATTGTTTTTTTTTTTTTTAATAAAATTGCAAAAAAAAAACTTTCCAATGGCATGAAGAACAGTTTTAATTCGAATTTTTTTGAAAAGAAATAGATATTTTTGTATGTGTTTGTATGGATTTGTGCAAGCCCTGCCAGCATTTGGATTATTGTATAGTTGCCAACAGTCAAAATGTCACTTTTTAGAGATCTCTAGCTGGAAGAAGTTTTGAAATTTACAGTATTGCCATGGCGGACACTTCTACTTAACAGAAGACAAGTTAATTCTGTCGCTTTTTTTGACAAATTATGGAGCATAACTTCTAGTAGTGGCATCTACGATTCCAATAACAAACACACAAGATTGCTTTAGGGTGGATTTAACCATAAAAAATGCTTGCAGGGTATTAATGATGGGCGTGAGAATTGAGAGAGAATTTGTGTGAATGTGTTGTAAGCGTATGTTTGTGTATGTGTTTCCTAATATTTTTAGATTTATAAAGACTAAGAATAATTTTTCAAGATTTTTATTAGAATGAATAAAAGTTGCATACTTGGCTTCCGCTTTTTACATCTATAACTAAAATTATTTTAAAATTACTTAAATTTTCTTTTAGAGTTTGATAATTTTATCTTATAATTTAGGTTTTTTGTTTTTTTTAATTTTTGTAAAATATAAAACTACGTTTTGAAAAAGAAACCTGCTCATATGTTAGCGAACAGAAAGACACCATATTAGTCCACCTAAACAGCAAAATGCAACTAGCATGATTGATGAGTGATTGCTGGTGGAACGGCAAAAGACTGATGATCACTTTCATGTAACTTCCAGCCATTCATCTATTAAATGGTACCATCTGTATCATCTGATGATTGTACGAGAACGTGTTCTTAGAGTACCATTGAGTCTTTGCAAGTGTATGAATGTGTGTTTGCTATGGTTTTAAGGTAAAGTGCTGCTGATGACGCCTTTAAGTTTGCGTGCAAACGGCACTTGTTCCTCATGTTCCATCTCTGTGTGTACGTTCTGGTCTCTAGAAAACATTTAAGCAGGTATTATTCTTCTTCTTTTTTATCACAGCCTTAGGCACAAACTTTTGAATTTGTTGTTGTTGGTTATGTTTGTGTTGTTTTGTATATAAAACGGGTTTCGAACACGGGTTTATGTCTGTTACCCCTCTGTCGAATTTAATTCGTATCGTTTGTACATTTATAATTGATTCGATTATTTTGTTGTTTTTGTGTTTTTGATTTTTAGATTCGTTTCGTCATTTGTTATTTTTTGAGAGCGAAATGTATAATTTTTACTTTTGAGTTAATGTTGTGTGGTATAATTTATCAGTCAGTCTAGTACTTGAGAGAAGCTCTAAGAGTTTCCTTATTGGTATTTGAAGATGCGGGCCATCGGGAAATGACTCTACTGCTGCAGGGTTAATCAGCTTCAGTAGGCCTAAATTAGCCACGCTTTAGTATTTATACAAAATATTTACAATTTGGCATGCTAAACGCGTATACTCACCACAGGTGGATACGAGATGTACTTGTCGCTCATATTAAAATATGAGCCATCTGGTGGTGGAGCTGGTGATGGCGAAGAAATGTAACTGCCTTTAATAACCAGCGAAGAGGCGGGCGATGGCGAAGGTATGTACATGCCATTGGACATAAGCATGTGATCGTCTTTGGATCGTGTAGGCTCTGGCATGCCGCTACGGTTGCTGTGACGTTTGGGATTTGGTAGAGTGCGTGTGAAGTCTGGATTACACATGTAGGGCGGACTGCACATGGAACTCTCTTGATATTTAGGTGGATAGGCGGTCGATTGTATGATGTCGACATTTTCCACCAGATAAGTGGATGTGGCTTGTTTTTGGACATCGGCCTGCAAAGCAGAAATTGGCAACTGTGAATAGAATTTATTAAAGGTTAAAAGAAGTTAGCAGGTGTTAGATCAAAATTAAACTTAACTTTTAAATTATTAATCAATTAGTTTGAATTAGCAAAATTTAAGAAAAAAAAAATCCACCCACCTTATAAACAGACTGGTTATCTTCTTTGGAATAGGCGTCATCGTTGGGTGTTTCTGTTTCCGTGGAACTCTTATTCTGTCTTCGTATAACAAACCAGGCCACCAAAGCAGCATTTAACACCAATAACACCATGGCAGCTGAAGTAATTCCGATAATCATCATATTGGGCATTTCATCCTTTTCATTCAATTCCGCTGAATAAGGTTGGGATCCTTTGGAAATTAAAATTGGTAAATTAACAACAAAAACTCAACTCCCGCTATTTTTTACTTCTTGACCCTCTTACCTTTCGTTAATGTTAGTTTAATGTCAGGTAAAAATTTACTGCCACCCGCTTCGTTAGCAGCCATCACAGAGAACACATACGTGCTGCCTGCCTTTAAACCATCAATTGTTATGTTTGTACTTCCAGGTTTAGCATCCACATATTTATATTTGTCTTCATTGAATATTTTAAATCTCAAACGGTAGTAGACTGGTAAGCCGCCATCGAAACCCGGATTCCATGATAGATCAACTCCATTATCAGTAACATTATTTACTTGTATACCCAAAGGTGTATCAGGTCGCATGGGTTTTGAAAATTCTAAGGTGGAACTAGCCTGGCCATGAGTATTGCGTGCCACACATTCATAATGGCCATAATCATCAGCTGAGGTATTCTCAATAATTAACGATGCCTCATATGTAAGAGCATTAAGCTTACGATCCAAGGTCTTGAATTTACTGCGGCGCATCTTTAAGTCTTTACCGTTACGACGCCATACAAAACTGGGTTGGGGAGCTGCCGTAGCACGGCATACTATACGGCCTCTGTCGCCCATACGAGAAGCAAATCGTGTAAAAGCAGGCGAATGATCCAATTCAGGCGCAGCTATTTGAAAAACAAAACGAGACTTTAAAACAAATCACTTTCTCTCTGAAGCTTTAAAACCTACATTGAACGACTAGCAAAACATCTCTTTGAGCTGAGGGCCCTCTTTGATTTTCGGCAACACACGTAAAGTTTCCGATGTCAGAACGTTGAACATTGCTGATGTGAAGATAAGAGGTTCCATTATCATACGTTATGGAGGTCCTTTGTGACATGTCATAGCCGGCTCTAATCCAGGTGACATGCTCGGCCGACAAAGGTCGTGCTAAAATATTACAAGCCAAAACAGCATCTTCTCCCTCAGCAAAACTGGAATTTTCCGTTACCGATTCAATGGAAGGAGGATCTAAATGTTCAAAATAATAAAAATTGCCTGCCCTCTTTTAAAAAACAAATTAAAAGTTTACAACTTACATTCCACCACTATTTTAATTTCCATAATTGCAGTACCCTGGGAATTCATGGCTTCACAAATGTAACTACCGGCATCATTACGCGAGAGCTTATTGATGTTGAGTGTGGAGCCATCTGATATGATGCGCTGACCCTGGGCATTATTCATTATGGGCAAACCGTCTTTGGTCCAAGTGTATGACATTGACATGGGATTGCCACTAGCGTGTAACTCAATTCGCAATGGCTCTCCTTCCACACCCAAATACGAGGACATTTGAGAGTTATCAAACTTGGGAGCATCTAAAAATTATCATACGCAAAAATTGCTTAGTTCCGCCATTACGAACCCCACATGTAGGTAAACACTTACATAATATATCCAAACTAACAGTTTCATGAACGCTTCGTTGCAGGACCTCATTGATAGACTGACAAGTATAAATGATGCCATCTAAATCTTGAGTTATATTTACGTATACCTCAAGAGTAGATACTGAACCGCCCCACAAGCCGGGTTTGGTGGAGAGATTCACACCTTCCACGGGTATACCATCCTTCCACCACGATACCTTGGCTGGTGGATTGCTTGAGCTTGAATCACAAATCAATTTCGCTCTTATGCCAGGCACTAAGTTTTTAGGTTCCACGGAAATCTTTACTGTTTCTGGCGGAACTAAAATATAAAAATGACATGTCAAAACCCCATACTCCTGCAAAGACCAAATTCCCACTTACAATGAACACTCAACGTTTTGGTGGAAAATAAGGGAATCTCAATAGCTGGACTTTGAATTTCACACTTGTAGATGGCATTATTATCGGAGGAATTAACTAGTATGGTTAATTCAGAAGTTATTTTCGATTCCTGAACTCTGCTTTGGGTATTAAGTTTTTTATCGTTCTTATACCAAATTAAAGAGGGAGGAGGGTTGCCACCCGAGGAAGAGCATTGCAATTTCTTAACCGAACCAGAAGTGATGACATCACCATCATTGTAGCCCGTCAACAAGGGTGGAGAGGGTGGATCTAAATATTGCAAAGCACATAAATAAAAAATAAACACAATAAAGGGGAGAGACAGAAACAAGAAAATATATTAAGTAAACATTCATTTTACGTTTTTCTGTCAGACACTTACATAAAACATTAACACTGTGAGAACCCACAACATTCTGTGTCAGTTCAACGTTAAGAGCATGACAGACCGCCACAAACGTACGAGAGTTTGCATCGATGTTGATGGAAACATTTGAAGTACTAAACCAACCACCTTCAACACTTTTTTGCGACTTGAATGTTGAGTTACTTAGGGGGCGACCATTCAAAGACCAACTGATGCGGGCTGGTGGATTGGATGGCGCTGTTACACAAGTCAATTGCACAACATCTCCCACTTTGGCCTCTGTGGCGCCACTAATGACAACTTCTTTGGGGGCAACTAAATTTATATTTAATAATCAAGGAGAAGAAGAATTGATTAATCCACTAATTTAAGTTTTTTAATATCTTTAATATCGTGCTTACACATAACAGTCAAATTCAGTTCAGCTTTGAAGGCAGTATTCGACAAAATATTTTTAGCTTCACACACTAAGTTGGCGCCATTATCTACAGCATCAGCTATAAAACTATACACATTCTCCGATAAGCGACCCGAAGTTCTGAGTTTAAGAAATTTTGTATTTTAAAAATCACGTTCATATTTATTTATTTTTTATGTGTGTTTACCTTTGAGGAGAACTGATGGGTTCGCCATTTTTATACCAAACCAATTGAGCCGGAGGATTGCCACCACGACTACGACAAGCGATTTTTACATTTTGACCTCTTCTTAATGTCTCGCCCTGGGTATAGCCCTCAAAAAATGGCGGACCAGGAGGATCTATTTTATTAAATGATTTCTTTTATTAAAACTGTTTTTATTTTCTGAAAAAAAAACTTACATAAAACAGAAAGCTGTATAGATGAGCGCATGGGAACATCTGGTGGCAAAGCTTTGTGTTTTGCTTCACACGAAAAATCTTTAAAATCATCATCAGCCCGAGGCTGTATGGTTATTGTCGATATGGTGGTGTAACGCTTAGCGGCACCTTCTGTTATCACAACATGAGGTTTAACTGTAAAACGTCATTAGTTTAACCTCATATGAATTTTTAAACACTTTAATTATCTCTAAAACTAAACTTACCTCCCATCAAAGGTACATTATTACTGTTCCATATAAGATTCGCTGCAGGGTTTGCATTCTCAGCAATGCACTTGAGCGTAAGATTTTGTCTCTCAACAACCTCAACTTTGGCATTGGAAGCATAACCATCAATAGCAATTGAACTCGGGGCTGCTACTATGCTTAATTTGGCATTTGCTCTGATAGCAGGATTGCCTGCAGCGGGACCCACCTGACACTGATACTCGGCATCATCTTCTAGGGAGGCGTTTTTGATTTGCAAATTGTAAATGCCATTAACAGCATCTACCAGCACTGAGTAGCGCGGAAAACCATGAATAACTGCTGAGAATCCCAAGGCAAACCCATCTTTAGTCCATTGCACCTGTCCAGCACGATTGGCCACTTCACAGCGCATCAGTGTATCGGTACCCTCCAGTATCTGTAAATCATGTGGCGTCACACGAAACTTTTGTACTGCAGACATTGATTGTGCCACTGTCAATGGAACAACTGTCAATAGACAAAAAGGAAAAGAAAATATATTATTTAATTTTTCTTTTTAATATTCAATATAAAATTTAACTATTTATTCAATAACAAAATCTTAACATCTAACTTGGTGACAACCCACTTTATTTTTAAATTTACATGTTTCCATGTCATTTACATCAAACTAATCATCCCACGGTTTTTTCGATTTCTTATTTATTTTTATTTTTTTTTTTTTATTTTTTTAAGACACAAAGACACCCACATTAAAAAATGTCTATTGGGTAAATTAAGATTGTTTTGTGAACTAATTTTCAACTATTAACACTAAACTACAACTCAAATAAATACAAAAACACACAAAAATACTCAAACAAAGAAATCCTAATAGAGAAATTAAATAGATAACAAAATCAACAACAACCACAACAACAGAATCAAAACAAATAGTATTGTAGAGTTGCACAAGAATTGTATTTTATTCAGTTGTGCTGGGTAGTGTTCTTTCTAACAGCCCAGACATTCACAGCCTACTCAAACGTTTACTCATTCATTCAGGTGACCCAAACACTACAAGACAACAACTGCAACAACAAAACTGATTAGCATACGAAACTTGAAAATCGGTCGAGACGAAATAGAGTCCTAAAGACACACTAATCATTTTACGTATGCATGGATGTGTGCTTAAGAGTTGGGCTATGCATGTGTGTGACAATCAGAAAAATATATTCATTGAGATAAGAAAATATATTCATTCCCATGACTTTAACTAGATAGATGTATATTTGACACTAGTGTCTTGTCTTACGGGTATTTCAAAATTTCCCTTAAATTGACCACAATTTGTTCACAATGACATCTTTTGATTTATGAAAGATTTACGTATGTATATGGATACCTGCCTTAGTGTATGAAAGCAACCAGCACACGCAGGTTGCAATTTCAGTTAACAACCCGGCAGGATTAAAAACTCGCCCCTTGTTAAGTAGCTAGTGCTATCTTATTTCCGGCAGCAGCATCTGTCGAGAATAGTCCTCCTTAAGCCTAAACGCTCCCACAAGTGTTAAAAAATAAGCCCTTTAATTGGATTTTCAGAATATCCCTTCCCGTAACTTTGGGTAGAAAACTACAACCATCACGTGATCCCTGAAAGTATATTTTCAACGGAAAGGCGAAGCTTCTGCAAAGACAATATTCATGAAAGACAGAAAAAATTTCCCGCAAAAAGCATACTAATGGAGGCCTCAACCAATAGTCAGTACGTTGCCGTGTTACCAGGGATTACTGACTGCCGAGGTACCAGATAGGATCTCTGGCCAACCGCGATCGAGAGACCCTGTAAATACCTCTCAAGATCAATGAATTCATTCTCTGGTGTATAAAACATCAAAATGTACTCCCCCTAAGGAGTTTGCACTGACAGTAGCACTGCGAAGAAAACTGAAAAAAATATCTGATTTCTATGGGATTTCAAACAAATTTTACTTACAGATAAAAATGTTTCCGTTCAATTTCTTCAATCTAGACAAAACTTTCACATTAAAGCGTCTTATAAGCGCTTGGAAGATTAATCGCCGATTTGGAAAATGTTCAATAATAAAAAAAAGGTTTCAAAAGATAACCCGCCTTGATTCATCTCTAGTACTCGAGTTACAAGAAATATAGACACACGATTGCAAACATTCAACAACAAATGTATCGGAAATATTATGGGCATATACTGGCCCAATCGTTTAAGCGATAACGACCTGTGGGTGCTTACGAATCCAAAACCAGTTCCCATGAAATAAAAGAGCGAAATTGGCGTTGGATTGGTCACACTCTTCGTGGACCCAGTAGCAATATCGCCGAACAAACATTAAGATGGAATCCGACAGATAGTCGATGACCTGGTGCACCCTCAAAGACTTGACGGAGAAGTATTGATGACAAATTAAAGCTGGAATAACATCACAAGCGGGGCCAATAACAGAGTCAGATACAGAAGAATATTAGAGGCCCTATGCTTCAGTGGGAGAGAAGGATAACAGAAGAAGACACTTGAATTAGAATTGCCAGATCGTCTTAAAACTGAAAACATCGCTACAAATTTCATTACAAAATCAATATGTTTACATCTATTAAATTTTATCTATTTATTTAATAAGAGTAACAAATACAATCACAAATTATATTATAACTCAATTAACTGAGCAATAGTAACATAGACCTTCAGCACATTGTAGTCAAACAGACCAGAGTCTCTGGCGGGAATCGAACCCACGGACTGATAAACTAGCTCACTACCAACTAGCCTACCGGGGCACCCTACATCTGTTTAATAATTTTAAATGTTTATGACAAAGAATAATATTTAATCATATATTTATTACGTTATACCAGGGCCAGGTGTAAAACATGTTGAGCAACATTAATAGATTAATTGATTATTAGCCTTATTTAAATGGTCATTCTCTTACATTTGGTCGGCACGATTCATTTCCGTTGAGAATAATAATCTGTGGTAATTGTAATAAAAATGTCATCTTTTGAAAACCCAAAATACAACAGGATAGCAAAAGCTACAAAACTCCAAATTGCAACCTGCTTCAGTAAGTTTTAGACGTTTGTTTTGCAGGGAGTACTAGAAAAGGAATATGTATGTTTGTGTGTGTATGTGTGGGTGTGTGTACAACAATAGTAAATACCACAACTCATTCATATACAGTAACCACTACGAATGAGGCCATTAAGTTTCAAAGTGTAAATTGGGAATGTACAGGAATTTGATTAAAATGACCCAAATGATGATGGCTTTCCACAAATAGAAACAAACCAGCAAAAAACTTATTTATTTTTTGGTTTGTTCTTTCGAATTTTTAGGTCTGTGGTTTTAAAAACTTCTAGCTAAAACGATTAATGTCATCTTCCTCCCCTCGTATTTGTTTCATTTCATTCTCAATTCCTTGTGTCAAATGTGACAAAGGGGTTGTTTGGTTGTTGTTTTGTTGTCATTATTGTTTTTGCTGCTCCTTCGAGTGTGACGCGTTAAAGTTAAAAAACAAGTTAAATTAATTTTTGTTTTTTAGTTGTAACCAGCAAAGAATTGTTTGTTAACACTTGACAGGCTTCTTTCTTCCGGAGTTTGTCAATTCATTCATAAATATTCTCATACCCAGAGTCATGGATGTATGTTTGTGGGTCTTAAATTACACTTGTGTAAGTTCAAAATGTCGCTTGTCTTTTGCAAAAGTTATTTCGCCTTTTTTTTGTAAAAGCTTATTTACTCTAACTTTTTTTAATTCTTTTGGTAGTTTTTGTTAAAAGTCACCAGTATTTAAACCGAAGTTTCCAGAAAATTATTTGCAGTTGATCCTTAACCACTTACACGAACACACATACACACAACTTTCATCAATAGTTGCTTAATTTATTAAATAAATAAAGGTTAAAAGTTTTGGGAAAATCCGATAAGAAAATAGCCAGAAAATTATTTGGCCATAAACAAACTTTAAAATCAATTTTTCATTACGTTTAAAGTTTAATTTTGAAAAAGCCACTACTTACAAATATTTGGTAGTGTTGTTTAATAACTTATTTGTAACCTCGAAAAAATTGCAAATAGATATATTTATACACTCCACCAGAAGTTGTAAAGAGGTAAAACTAATTTGTCATTCCGTGTAAAACTATTTTAGTTCACTTAAGACCCATAAAGTAATTCTAAGTCGGTGTAGTCTTGCCCGTCTGTCTGTTCGTTCGCTCACTTTCGAATGACTTAAAAAGGCGATTCTGGTGTCAAACTGTTTTTCGTTATCCCAATTTAGTCAGTCAGAAAAACACTTATGAGAGCAAATGTGAAACAACCACCTTTAAATTTCCTGATCGACCCACAATTAACAATAGGCCTAATATACAGACGCACTACTTATTGTGCAAAATTTTGCTAAGATCGGGACTAAATGATGAAACTGAACTGAGTCTTCAACTTCAGGCAAAAATTTTAAAGCCCATAATTAAAACGTCGGCAGTAACATACAATTTTCTCTCATTTCTTTCATTTTCTTTTGTTCTTATTTTTCTTTGTTTACAAAATGTATGAAATTGAATGACAGTATGGTAGCATTGTTAAGAGAATAATTGTAGTTATGTGAGAGCATTAGCAAAAACGTCCTCAAAATAAAATTGATTTTATTTCTCGACCGCATTCTCTGGCATAATTGTATGTCAAACTGTATGAAAAACATCGTTCAGCCCCAGTTCTGTTTCATCATTTAATTTACAAAAGATTCCTTATAAAAGCCCACTTCTGAAATATTCTTACTCTCGGTGGAGGGTATCGGCACAGCCAAATATTCCACTTTCACTTGTTTATATAAAATTAAGATTTTCGAAAGAAGAATTTTTATTACAAACTTTAATAACATCTCATATATTTCTTTTTTTTCTAATTTTAAATCTTTGCAACACACTTTTTATGACTATTTGAAAATGCCCTACCACAATGAAGTTACATAATTATAAATAAAAGGCAATGCAAATTTTTAAATGTCTATTTTTAATATGAATGTACAATTAATTCAATAATATTGTTTTAAGCAATTTTTTTAATTGTTCCAATTAATTTGCCTTAATTCAAAATATATATTTCCAAATATGAAAACATAGACACAAACTTTCAAACATTTTAAAGTTTCAAACCATTATTTAATTGTTTCAATTAACTGTGTTGATTAAAAAAAATGTTTTGATTTGTGTTTACGTTTTATTTAGCCTCTTGTACTGGTTTTCACATTTCAATTAAACATATTGATTAAAACTGAACAGCAAGAAAAGCTCAAATTTCCAAATTGATATGATCATTTTGTTTATAAGCGGAATTTAATTAATAGTACTAATTTCTTACAAATACGCTAATTGAAGTTGGTTTTTAATTTTTTCTGTGTATGTATTATACAAAAAACTTTCAGTCAGCTGTTTTGGTTATGAAAACAAAATTTAACTACCCAGCGGAACGCAGGCCTCTTTACTCCTTTTTTAAAGATTCGCTATGTATGATATCCTGCTTTCAGCAGTATGCCTTCTCGAAGGTATAAATTTCTTTTTTAAAGACGTTTCAAAATATTCAGTACACATTCGCTACTCCCTTCTTTAAGTAGGGAGAAAGGAAGTTGTTCAGTTTTTTTAGTGACCTTCCTTACTCCTTTCATTGGGAAGGGAACGAAGTTATTATTAAACGAAGTGTGGACGGGCTTGCTCCCAATAGCAACCTGTGTGAAATATAAATAAATATCGAATGCGGAGAGGAGGGCTTGTGTCTGCTAAATAAGGCCTTCTTTAAGGCTTTTTCACTCATTCTTGCTACCGCTGGGTATTGTCAAAAAACTGCCATGTAAACGCACTAGATATGAAAGAAGATTTAAAATTAAATCTACTTGATTTTCTTGTAATTTAAACGGGCATTAATTATTTTCCAATTTTAAATATTTCTATCTCCATATTTATACTTTTTTTTCTATCGAACTCTTTAAATTCCTCTTTGCTAGATCCTTTAAATACATAAAGTTTTCCTTTCAAATCCCAACCCAGATTTTATATATTCCACAAAAAATCAATAGAAAGAAACAATATGTCAACTACTCGACCAAAACTTAAACTGCAAAAAAATCTTTTAATCCCCCCATAAAGGAACCCAAGAAGTTAAAAAAAGAACAAATAAAAAACTTAAGTAGTTTTTGCTTTGAACAAAGAAAGAAATCGCAATAAAAAATCATTTTACATATGACTACGAGTACTGACTTAAAGGTAGTCAAGTGATCAAGTTTGGACTATAAAAATCCAAGCAAAAAGTACTTTAAATGAAATAAAAACAAAAAAGTAGACAACAGGCTCCTAAACATAAAAAGTGGTAGTTGCATAGAAATGTATGTAAAGCTGAGCTGAGCTGAGCTGAGTTGAACTGAGTTGAGTTGAGTTGGTATGGTAATAACACACCGGATGTCACACTAATGGTCACTTTCAGTTTATTTTTTCATAAAACTTGGTATTATACTGGAAATGTTTAGCTGTGTGTAATGAATGCATGAACCTCCCCAAAAACAAAAAAAGAAAACCTTAAAAAACCACTTCAGTCAATTCATTCATAAAATGAGTGGACGTAAGAAACGTTCACAACAAAAGTTGGCCTGAACTTTTGATGTGGTTTAACTCGATAGTAGGAAGTGCGTATGCATGTGTGTATACTCGATCATATTAAGGTTTTTATATGTATGTGTGCATGTAGATATAAAAAGTAATAAAAAAGATTTAATTTTGTTAATGAATATTTAGAAATCTTCCTTTCATGGATATTTTTTGTTTTTCTTTCTAATTTTAGCCTGTTTTTATATTCAGTTTTGCTCATCTTTTTCATTTTTCGTAAAATGAGTTAATGACTTGAATGAAGAGATACAAACTATCGGATGTAACTTAGTCAAGAACAGTACTGAACTGAACTGGAAAAAACCCTAAGACTAGTGGTTTTTCTACTCCACTGAAACTATTACTTAACTTGAGTTGTTCGTTTTGGTTACATTAATGGCATGTAGCTTCCATTTCTCTTCTGTCCATTACTCCTCTTGATAATATTTTCTTTTTTTATTTTTTTATTTTTTTGATATTGTTTCAAGTTGTTGTTGTTGTTAATTATTTTCTTTATTCCTCTTAAAACCAGCATTTGAACATGAACGTATGTATGTGTATGCATGTATGTATGTGTGGCTGAATGAATGGTTGGATGGACTTTGGGCCAGGACATAATGGTTATTAATGTTTTAAGTATTTGAGTATCTGTATATGTGAGTGGTTGCAACAAAAGGAAGTAAGCAATTCAATGTGTCCATTAGCAACTACAAAAGTGTAAAAATAAAATTTAACTATCTACAAATGCATTTTTTGCAATTTTTTAGCCCTAGTGCAACGCATTGCAACGTTAAGTTACTGCAATGTTGAGACAAAATATTTAAAATAAAGTTGTTGCAATGAATTTGCTGCAGCAAGTAGAAAATATTTGATTACAAAGAGAAAAAAAAAACAAATTTTAAGAAATTGTGTTCTAAAAATTAATTCTGCACAATGGGGAATTGAAAGAAAACGTAAATTTGTAAAACATTTTCAAGATTCTACTTTAAAGTAGAAACGTAGTGAAGTGTATAACTATAAAGAGAAAAAGAAAAGTTCGTTTTTCGAATATGCTTTTATAAGCCAAATTTTACTTTTTAAAGCTTTCTTAAGGTATTTAAACCTAAAAAATATTTGATGAAATAATCCAAAAAAAAAAAACGTGCCCAGTAATTTGATCAAACTTAAGCTTTATTTTAAGAAATTCGTTATTGATTTAATAAACTTTGTTTGTAAGAAGATAATTGTAGAATGTAATTTAGAAACTGTTAAGTGATATTTGATCCAGCCAAACGTTTTGATAAAGCAAATATTTTTCTGATAAAACTAGTGGTTACGTGTAGGACGACAAATATTTAATAGGTGCGAACGTAGCTTTACAATAGTTCTATTCTCTCAATATTTTACATTATTTTTGTTTAAGCCAACATCTGGTTAGTACAGAAGCACATTCGAAAAGGGTTTATGATAATAAAAAAAATTTATATAAACAAAAAATAATTCCCAAATTATATTTTATTTAACAAAAATTACGAACTATTTCCCAACTTAATATAACGAGCAATAGTAACGTAGACATTCAGCTCGCTGTAGTGAAAGAGACTAGAGTTCTGACTGGAATCTGTTAAACTAGCTCACTGCCCAGAAGCCGTTCGGAACGCCCTACTTTAATAGTTTGAACTTTAAAGGAGAATAAAACACCATTTTCTTCAAAATATAATTCAGAATTAATATTTTTATAAATAATAAGATAAACAGGTGAAGCTATAAATGGGGAACAGAATAGGCGCTGTAGTACAACATTACGAATAGCGCTGCAAACTGTCGAAAGTTAAAAACGGCAGTTTCTAAATGTTGTCAACAGAATACGTAGTTATAGTAGTCGTTGCAGTTGAAGTTGAAGCACAAAATTCGAAATTTTTAACTTTGTTGCGCTAAAGACCTTTTTTTTAGCTTCAGCTACTTCTGCAACTTTTTAATTCTGTTCCAGGTCATAAGCAAAATTTTGAACGCCTTCCAAACTGAATGTATTCTAGACAAGTTATTTCCCTTTAATGATTAAGGCGACCACTTCGAGAGACCATTAACACAGAGATTGGGTAAAATTAATTAAATCTGTCGTTTTTTCACCCAGCATTCGTTTCCATCCAATACGTTCATAACAAACCTTAAATCTTAACAAAAGGGCCCCCAGAATAAGAGCTTTGGCACTTAAGAGTCACCATTATTTACATACCACTCTTTTCAATTAAATACTCGTTAAATTATTCACGGTTTTTTAAATTAAGATAAAACCCTTAATATGAACAATATGACATGAAGAAGAAAAAAATAGCCACAACATATGAGAGTAGTTAACAAGAATCGTTCAAGTTTCTAACTACATACTTTTATGAGTTTTTGAATTATCTTTAGAGAAAAAACTACAACTGCCAACACTTGTATCACCGGAAATCCGCTTAATTTCACTTGTAATCAAGAAACTTATAAATAATACAAGTACAGACACAGAAACACAGCCTACCTAGACCGCTAGACAGGCAACCTAATCAAAGCAGGCAAAACAGGCTGAGACTGTGAGCATATCAAGGCACACATCTTCATACAAGTCCAGGAATACAGAGGATCATAAACAAAAGAAGTTTGAATTCACTTGTGGCCTGTGTAAATGCGAAAATGAAGAAAAGATGTATGTGTGCGTGTGCCTGTGTGTGAAAAAAAGTTTTATTCAAATCCTGTTGGACTAGTTGTATTTTTTGTTTTTCTTTTTTTGTTTACAACAGAGATATTTTTATTTATATGAAGATGATAAGCAGATAGCAAAACTTGTAAACGGGAATTGTATGTATGTGTGTAAATGGACTTGCGTGTAATCTAACCTTTTTGCGTTTTTTGTGTTTTTTTTTTTTTTGTAAAAAAAATTTTGCATGTTAATAACTTAATTAAATTAGTTAATATAGCTAAATGTGTTCTTGCTTTTTTTCTACTCTTTCCGCCACTTGTTAAAGGGCTTTCCATTTTAATGAATTCATAAAAATTGATTGCCGACATAATATTGTTTTAAATGCTTTTGCACACACACACACTGGCAAATATAACAACATTCACACGCTCAATTGAACGGTCAAGCATTAGAGAATAAAGTTTTGTAGAATGTTTTTCAATTTGTATTTACACATTTTATTTTAATTGATTTTATATTAAAAAAAAACCAAGAGATTAAAAAAGTTAAAATGTTAAAAAATATTACCCTGATCTAATTATTGTTTGAAAATTTTCAAAAAACAATAACAACTTATAATGACAGGATTGTTTTTTTCCAAAATACGAAAGACTTGTGTGATAGTGTAAATTACCCTTTAGAGATATCGATTTATTAAAGATTTTTGAATAAATCTGAAGGCCAATTAATAATGACCAGGGAAACCAGAAATATGCAAATGCATGTTTTTCCTTGTAAGATTAATGAAGGCAGAAGCAATATATTTATCCACTTTAGAGCTTTTAATGAATTTTTGCATATTTTTGCATATTTTACCGTTTGCAGCATTTTTTTGCATATTTTAGTTAAATGAGCCTTTTTGCAGCATTTTTTTTAGGTTTATAGCGCATAGTTTGCTTTATTAAGGCATATTTTGATACATATCCAATTTTTGTAGATGACTCAAGAGCTTTTGCAGCAAATAAAAAAAAATTTTTATTTCGAAAATCTGTTACTTTAATTTCGACATCTACATTTAATTTTTACTCTTTAATTGTAAGACAAAGCAGGTTGTCAATAAGAATAAATGTTATGCGATTTGTATCTAGACCAATCTTTTAGTATTCCGATTGACTTAGAATCACTTTTTAAAGTGATCTAACGATGTCCATCCATCCGCCTGGCTGGTTGTCTGTCCATGTTAGCCTTGTGCGCAGAGCAAAAGTTCCAATTTTGTAGATAATTTTATCAAATATGGACGAAGTCTATGCAAATGGTGAGAATCGGTCTATGATTTCACATCCAAATTAGACTCTTTGTGTCTATCTATCTAATTATAATGATGTTTAAATTAAATTCGTGCTAAAAATATTTTACTTCAAATTAAATTATTTTCGAATCGGTTCACATTTGCTCAAAGCTCCCGTCCTTAACTAGCTTTAAATTCGTTTTAAATGTTATCATTTGTTAAAAATTTAGCGACCGTACCTAAAATCTCTTTAAAACAAAAACCCATATTTAACCTTTTTTATGTTTATTTTTTAGATTTTGTTATTAAATTGTTGAATATTGTGTCTTCAAATAATCAATTTTAATTTTTAGGGCATATTTTTTACATTTTTCAGGGCATAATTTCCAGTTTTTACTGCATATTTAATGCGCATAAAACGTGTTTTTTAGAGCATATTTCTGGTTTCCCTGATAATGACAAATCAATCAAAACTCAAGTCTAAATACATAAGTGGTAAAAATTTGATCACGACTAAATGGCTCCTCGATAGCTCTTTTAGATTTCCAATATAAACCAATAGATTCTGTCCTTAAAGACAAATAAAAGGCTACACTTTTAGTTAATTTTTCTCAGACTCATATTGGTTTCTTAATCTTCCTTAATCTAGGCGTTAAATCAAATTAGTATGTATATACAAGATTATGAACCATATTTAAATATTGTTTAAAGAAACACAAGTAAACAGCACAAAGTAACGCAGACTGCATGAGGTAATTTTCAAATACTAGGAATATAGACAAAAAATTTTACTGCATTGAAAGGTTTTAAAAGGAACAAGTGCTGTTTGGAATTCAATTCTTCGAATTATTGTACTCTCACAACACTTGTTAAATTGTGCGAAAAAGAGTAATACATAGTATAGGGATTTGTTATTGAGTTAAATTATTTAGTTGAGTTAATGCATTATAACACTTTTTTGTGTTTATACTTTTTATAAAGACTGCAACTGAAAACGTACGAGTGAAGACATAAATATTGCGAAATACATAAACTAACTCTTAAAAATATTTCGTTTAAAAAATACGATTTTTGTTTATGCACTTGTGAACAGACAAATTTGTTATATGGCTACTTTATCGTACTCCCAAATGTCAAAAATTAGACATGTCAATTCCATATACATGGTCAATTCACTTTCAGTACAAATTTTAGGAAGATCAACAAATTTTATCTAATAATACAAAAAAAAGGATATGAAAATTTAAGCTAAAAAAGGATATAAGTAAATTTAGTAATAATTGTTTATCATTAAGAAGTGTTAAATTTTTGGCGTTTATTATCACATTCTAAAAAGATTTTGGAAAATTCACCGAACGAATCGAATATTTCCAGGCCTGGTATAAATACAACATTTATCAAAACATATAAATAAATCGTATAATTATACCATACTTTTGTATAAAAATTACCAACAACAATTATACAACATTGTATAATTATACGATTATACTAAAAATAATACGATGATAATGCGAGCTTGTGAATTGGACAATTGTTTTTTTTTTTAATTTTTTGTCATAACTCAAGACCTTCAGTTACAACTTTTTTCATGTTGTATCTTGCATGAGCATGAGTGCGTAGGTGGGTGCATTGTAGTCGTTTATTCGCATAAATAAAAACAAGAAAAAAACAGTTTGTCTGGTTGTCTGTTGGTTGGGTTTTATTTTCATCTAAAACACTTTAAACCAACACATACAATATCAACAGAATCAGTCACTTTGCTTTTACCTAAACAATTGAAATGTCTTCTTCATTCATATCTTTTATTCTTGTCTGTCCAACCATCCATCCGTCCGTCCATCCATCCGCCCGTTTGTCTGTCTGTCTAGTTAGTGTTGACTTGTCTGTAGGCTGGCAATCATCATTATCATCATCATTCTCAATGGCATGAGTCAATAATAATTGTGTTGTTTTCTCTTGAACAAACTTTGATCTTTAAATTAGTTTTAATTTATTATTAATATGCCAAAGTATTCTTCATTTAATATTTTATTTAGCCTGTTTTCTTCTTCACTCGACTTTAATTTTAGGAGTTTAATTTGATTAACAACAAATTGTAACACAAGTTTGATTGACAGTTGATTTCGGTTTTTTTTTTTAATTTCACTTTATGAAAATTTAATTCAATTTAAGACATTTATAAAATTCTAGAGAAACATATTTTCTAGCAAAATTAAATTAATTAATTGCAGCCACGTAAAAAAATTGGGCAATTATTAAGAAAAAAAATTTTAAAAATAGAAGAATATAGGACCATTGAAATAATGACAATATATACGTACATATATGTATATGGTTTTATTTATTTTATATGTATGTCTGCACGCATATAATATTTTATGTAGTTCAAGAGTCGAAGAGCAAATACCAGAAATACAATCCAGCACCTCAAACAATAGCGTATTGGGACACTAAAAAACAAGGGTTCAAGAAAGATTTGTAACAAACTTTATACACAGAGGTCATTACAGTAATCTTCTTCTATATATATAAAATTGGATGTGTGTATGTATGTGTATGTATGTATGTAACGTATGGACTCCAAAACGGCTGGGCCGATTTTGATGAAATTTTCAGGGAATCTTCAGAATATTCAGGCGGGTGACATAGGGAAGTCTGATTTTTGATTTTCGGTCTGGGGGCGGAGGGGCGTGGCAAAAACCATAACTTGAGAACGGCTTGACCGATTTGAACGATTTTTTCTTTAAAATGATCGCCATGGTCCAGCTTAGGTTTTACGGAAATAAAATTTTGCCATGCCCACTTTTACGCCCACTTTTTTCGATTTACCTAATATCAGAAAACGGCTCCATCGAGTTGACTAATTTTTCTTCAAATGTTCGTCTTAAACAACTTTAAGTTTTCATCGAAAGAAAAATTTACCACGCCTACTTTTACGCCCACTTTTTCTATTAAGCGCATAACTGGAGAACGGCTTGACCGATTTGGACGATTTTTTTCTTTAAAATGATAGCCATGGTCTAACTTAGGTTTTGCGGAAAGAAAATGTTGCCCCGCCCACTTTTTTCGAATTACCTAAAATCAGAAAACGGCTCCATCGAGTTGACTAATTGTTCTTTCAAATGTTCGTATTAATCAACTTTAAGTTTTCATCGAAAGAAAAATTTACCACGCCTACTTTTACGCCCACTTTTTCTATTAAGCGCATAAGTTGAGAACGGCTTGACCGATTCAAACGATTTTTTCTTCAAAATGATTGCCATGGTCCAACTTAGGTTTTTACGGAAATAAAATTTTGCCCCGCCCACTTTTTTCGATTTACCTAAAATCAAAAAACGGCTTCATCGATTTGACTAATTTTTCTTTTAAATGTTCGTATTAATCCCTTTTACGTTTTCATCGAAAGAAAAATGTATCACGCCTACTTTTACGCCCACTTTTTCTATTAAGCGCATTACTTGAGAACGGCTTGACCGATTTGGACGATTTTCTCTTTAAAATGATCGCCATGTTCTAACTTAGGTTTGGCGGAAAGAAAATGTTGCCCCGCCCACTGTTACGCCCACTTTTTTCGAATTACCTAAAATTAGAAAACGGCTCCATCGAGTTGAATAATTGTTCTTTCAAATGTTCGTATTAATCAACTTTAAGTTTTCATCGAAAGAAAAATTTACCACGCCTACTTTTACGCCCACTTTTTCTATTAAGCGCATAAGTTGAGAACGGCTTGACCGATTCAAACGATTTTTTCTTTAAAATGATTGCCATGGTCCAACTTAGGTTTTTACGGAAAGAAAATTTTGCACCGCCCACTTTTTTCGATTTACCTAAAATCAAAAAACGGCTTCATCGATTTGACTAATTTTTCTTTTAAATGTTCGTATTAATCCCTTTTACGTTTTCATCGAAAGAAAAATGTATCACGCCTACTTTTACGCCCACTTTTTCTATTAAGCGCATAAGTTGAGAACGGCTTGACCGATTCAAACGATTTTTTCTTTAAAATGATTGCCATTTTCCAACTTAGGTTTTTACGGAAAGAAAATTTTGCCCCGCCCACTTTTTTCGATTTACCTAAAATCAAAAAACGGCTCCTTCGATTTGACTAATTTTTCTTTTAAATGTTCGTATTATTCCATTTTACGTTTTCATTGAAAGAAAAATGTATCACGCCTACTTCTACGCCCACTTTTTCTATTAAGCGCATAACTTGAGAACGGCTTGACCGATTTAGGTTTTTACGGAAGGAAAATTTTAAAGGCTGTAAATTTCGTTTACAGCTCAACTTAAATCGTCTGGTAATACAACACTAATGTTTGCTTGGGGCCAGCAACGCGGACCGGGTCAGCTAGTAGACAATAAATTGGAAACGACAGCGAAAAAGTTAAAAACCATACGATTCTGTTCTTTCCCTTCTTGTTGTTTTCTTACTCAACAATTGAAACAAAATGTTTATATCAGAAAAATCCGACCAGAAACGGTTGCTTTTAAGTCCGAACCAAAGAAAGACACATGAACGGAAGTTTGAAAAATGTTAGATGTTATTCGGCTAAAGCCTTTGTTTCTAATTTAATGGTATTAAGCAGAGAAAACGACAAGACTAGAAAGAAAGCGAAAAAAATGTCTCTCAAACTTTAGTGCATGTGAAGTTATAAAACCTTGCAGATAAATTCGCAACTAGTAAGATTTTGAACTAGTTTATTACTAGTTGTAACGAGTAAATCCATGAGCAATATGATGAAATTGCCACTGCACAGCTTTATACGTGGCGTTTTTTATAGAAACACGAACAACACTCAAAAGTAACTAAAAAGGATTCACTTGTTCGTTGTAGGAACAACAACAACACTAAAAAAGTAGATTAAAAAAAAACTATGTACTTGTTTGTTGCACAGAAAAAATGAAAAACCAACTTCAATTAACGTATTTGTTAGAAATTTGTACTATTAATTAAATTCTGTACTGATTTTCCGCCAGCAAACAAATTGATCATATCAATTAACACGTTTGTAAGTTTGAGCTTTTCTGGCTGTTCAGTTTCAATCAATAGGTTTAATTGAAATGTGACCACCAGCAAAAGAGGCTAAATAAAACGTAAACACAAATTAAAATTTTTTTTCAATCAATACAGTTAATTGAAACTATTAAAAAATTGTTTGAAAATTTTAAATATTTTAAAGCTTGTGTGTATGTTTTCACATTTGCAAATATACACACAATCATTATAATTTTTATTTTCAATTAAGGGAAATTAATTGGAACAATTAAAAAAATTGTTTGAAACAGCATTATTGAATTAATTGAAAAAATTTTGGTGAAAATCTTTTCTGTGTGTTGTGGAAACAACAACAACACTACAAAAAGTAAAACGTAATTGTTTTTTTTTTGTTTTCATGTTTCAAAATTAAAATAGTTTACAAAAAGAAGGAAAAATTCCCGATTTCTATGTGTTAAAATTATTTAGTTCTCTCTGGTTCCAAAGGTGAGTGTTAAGAATTAAGGCTTAGCTAAGCCGGCAGTAACAGTAACGTTGCAAATCAGCTGCTTTATTTTGTTGTATGTTAAACAATTAGAACGATTATAGTTAACAGTAAGATGGTACGTCTCAATCTGTAAGAAAAATATTGGTCTTAATTTTTTACGGTAAGGTATATTTACTGTTACTCCTGGCTAATTGAGCCTTTATTCTACAATAAAAACATATCGCACACCTAGTTTAAAAGTGACTCAACTCAAAAAACTTAATTTTTCAGATATCGAAAAAAATAATTTTGACTTAAAAAAAATATGTAGTTAAAAACAAATCTTAAGACCATTTAGTAAAAAATCCATACATATTATGGCCTAAAAAGTCTTTTTTTAATATTTATACACTAGATAATGAACAAGCTGCCGAATTATTTACAGTTATGTCACTTAAGCTGAACTCTTTTCATGTTTTGACACTTTTCCCAAATTATTAACTACCACAAGTCTAACTAATATAAACTTCCACAAAGAAATTAAGACTATTTAGCACTTAGCAATAGGGATCTACTACGATTATATTTTCTGACACAACTAACAAATAAGTCACTTTTGTGATTTGCAACTTTATACCAATTAAAACATAAAGAAAGACAAAACTGTTTTAGTAATAATAGATAAACAAGTGTATTGTGCATAGTTTAAGCATATTAACCCGAAAAATGAACATTTTGAGTTGAGTCACTTTTGAAGTAGGTGTGCAATATGATACCTGAAGCTTCTGATTTGCAACTTTATACCAATTAAAACATAAAGAAAGACAAAACTGTTTTAGTAATAATAGATAAACAAGTGTATTGTGCATAGTTTAAGCATATTAACCCGAAAAATGAACATTTTGAGTTGAGTAACTTTTGAAGTAGGTGTGCAATATGATACCTGAAGCTTCTTCTCACTTTATTTTGCTTTTAATGCTTATACTATAAATAAAGCAACTAGTTTTAAACTATCTTAAAATTGGATTAAAAGGAACTAGTGGTGCCCCTACGACCACCAACGTTAAATACGGTAGTTTGATAGTAAAAATATTAAGAGTGCAACTAGTCTAAAGTAAACACCAACAGGTTTGTTTCTAGCTAAATACCAGTTAATTTGACTGCAGCGATAAACATCTTAATAATTTATAGAGTAAAGTTTTTATTTGACATCGGAGTTTTTTCTCTCTTTTTTTCTGTTAAAGTGAAGTAAATAAAGTGTTGCTTTAAAGAGGTCGAGCATATTTCCAAATTAAACCTTCCCTTCTAGTTATTTTTCTTTTCCAGCTATACGACCCTGTCTATTCATTAGGAAAATGTTGTATGTATACAATTCATATTTGTAAATCAATTTATGAATTCTTTGGTAAAATTTTACTTTGTTTTCAAAATATACAACTGATACCTACTTATTGTTGACTTTGTAATAAACATAAAAAAGAAATTTTTGTAACAAACTAATACATTTAAATTAAGAACATATTTGGCAACTAAATTCCTTTTGATTCTGACAATTTTTTCAATAAATCAAATGTGCACTGAATTTATTTTCATTCAACAAAAATTTGACAATGGTCCGACATTTTGCCATAGAAAAAGATATAATAAGTAATCCATCATATTTCGGTTTTGTATACAAAGGATCATCAGTCTGGGTATTTTTTTTTTCTCAGCAAATCCTCAAAAAACAATCTGGTCCATAGAAACATCAAACAAAATGATTTTTTTCTTCAGCTACTTGTTTTTTCAGTCCCAAAACTAAATAAAAAAAATTTAAAAACTAACAAATTCTTGTTGAATGGAACTGGATAAAATAAAACACAGAATTATAAATTCCCTCTTCCCGCTTTTTTTAATTATAGAAAAAAAAAATAACATTCAAACATTCATCAGAGGATAGAATTTTTGTTAGGAAAAATACAGAAAAAAAACTGTTGAACTTTATAAAAGATAATTAAGGCTTTGAAAAGCAGTGAACCCAGAAGACGTTATTTTTCGGAATTAACGACAAAAATCTAAAATAAAACGAAAGAAAACAACTTGAACGTTAAATTAAAAAAGAGAGAGAAAAAAGTGACCTTTTCATGTGAACTCATAAAAGTATTTAGAATATTTATACACGTACACAAAACGCCACCACTAAAAATATTTATTATAAACAACCACCAAATTAAATACCACCATCATCATCATGAGCAGCATTAAAAAAAAACATCACCATTGCCTGAGCCAGAGTCAGAGTCAGAGTCAGAGTCAGAGCCAGCAACATTCAACAGCCAACAGAAACATCAGAAGTATGATTACTAATGCACCACTACACATATAAAACACTTAAAATGTAATCTAAAAGTGTGTGTGTGTTTTTTTTTATTTACAAGGTCCTCTAGTCATAATTGTAGTTGATGCATTCGTGCAACCAAAAATTATTCCAAATGCTGCAACAATTATAAAAGAACTTTGTAATAAATATATATTTATGGTTTATTTCTAACCAAACAAACACATACTCACACACACATGTGTGTTCGAGAAAACTTGTAGGCAACATGCAGATTTTTTTTTATTTACAACAGAAAAAATGTAAAACTCATGCCGTGAAAAAATAATAATATGTTGACCTTTTAATTAAAGTCTATATCATACTCGGTATTTGTCCATGCCACAGTTAATGCAACACTTGGACTGACTGACACTCACACACACAGCCAGTTACAATCCAACACATACTCTTAATAATGAAGCAGCATGAAATTTGATTTTGTATTTTTGTTTATTGAACAATGAAAATTGAAAAGACAACCAGAAAAAACAATTCAAAAAAATACCACCACTCTGGGCTTAAAAAACAAAACAACATAAAAAAATATTAGACAACAATTCAATTGTTTATTTTTTTTAAAATTAAACTAAAATTTAAAAGAATTAAATCTTTTTTTTTTTTATTTAAAAAGTTTTAAAATATCATGAAAGTATCTAAAGATGAAAATACATCGCACGCGTTAATACGCCGACAAGTATCGCGTGCTTAAAATTTCTAACGCATGAAAAATGGGCACGCGTTATAAAAGCCTTAAGCTGGAGATCCACACCACGCATTTTCGCCTCCACGAATTACATGATATTTATACACAACTAGTGCTTAACTAGTCTTAAACTAACGAAAATATCGATAGGAGAAATATCAATATCGATATTATTATTATTTAAAATACAGCTATGAAGACATTTTACAGCAGCACACACAGTTTTTTTGCGCAAGTTCTTACTTGCTATTATTAATTCGCGAAGGATTACAGCAATGAATACAAACAAGAAGAATCGCAGGTGGTATGGATTACTAGGCTGTGCTTTTTTTTCCTACTAACTTAAGACCTTTATGCCGAAATTTTTAAATGTTAACATAGGGACTGAAATGTCAGATAGTTTTATGATGTTGTAAAAAAAATCAAATAAAAATGCAATTGCAACTGCAACTGCGAGCATAGGATAAAACAATCCCAGCAAAAACTTTACTTACAATCCTACTTTTAATGACTTCAAGAATTCATTACTTTGTAGCTTTATTCGCCACTTTTTGGATTATTAGTTATATATTAAATAATAACTTTATTATTATATCTTAAATATACAGAAAAATTAAAATTTTCATTATGACAATAAAAATGTCATTATAGTCAAAAAACATAGTTTTTTAATACAAAAACTACACTGCCCCGGTAGACAAGCTGGTAGCGAGCTAGTCTATCAGCACCGACGTTGCGCGATCGAATCCCGCCAGAGACAGAAAAATAAAATAAAGTAAAATAAAATAAAATAAGAAAAATAAAAAATAAAATAATTAAAAAAAAATAAAAAATAAATAATTAAAAAAAAATAAAAAAAATTTTACTTTATTGACTTTGTGTAACTATATTTTTTTATAAAAATTTTAAGTATAAGGATACTTTTGGGACATCTCGAACAAAAATAAGTACTTCTTCTAGTAGAAAAGTAAGTAGTCGGCGCGTCAAATTCTCATTATTTTTCCGCTTATTTTGTAAGCAAAGTTTTTGCTGGGAATGAACGACCATTAGAGAAAAAGTCCGCTAGATTGATTACCTTTTGGGTTGAGAATCAAATCCAATTTAAAACATTATCTTAAGTTGCAATAAAATATCTTATAGTGCCTGTTACTTTGGTTCTTTCAGAAAGGTGCTTATCAGCATCACAATTTCTAAACTTTCATCTAAAACAACGTGCGTACATTAATACGTCTCATACGGTCAATAAAGTGATAAAAACTACGAACTTTAGCCTGATAAAAAAACAAGTTAAAGTTTCATTCAGCCGATAGTAATATCGATATATCGATAGTGAAATCTAAACTATCGGTAAATATCGATAGTAGAAAATATCGATAGTATCCCAGCACTACGCTTTTTATGCGGCATCAGCACAAGTAAATATAAACTTTAATCAGCTGATTTGTTCGAACGCTGCTTGTGACGCTTACAAAAGAAGAAAGTTAACCTTATTTTAGCATTCAACATCACAAGACATTCTACGCTTTTGCGCATGTAACTTGCTACGTAAAACAACACGGATTTCAATTGTTTGTCAACTGCGTAGGCAGCAAAAAGGCGTGTAACCGTGGTGTGGACCTTCAGCTTAACTTTACTTATAGAATTTCAAGTTTGGCTTTTATTTTTGTTTTGTTTTCTCCATGATTCACAAATTTTTTTAAATTGTTCTTTTTTATTGTCAGGTGATTACACAACTCTTTAAAAAGTTCAAGCTTTCTGCCGCAAAGGCGTCGAAATGTTTATGTAAATTGTTCTATGAAAAAACATCTTATCTTTTTTTTGGCAGACGCTTTCAACGCGCCCACGCACTAACGCATGATGACCTTACGAGTTCGAGTTCTTTTTTTTTATTTAAACAAAAATTTCACATTCTTTCAAAGGCCTGCTTGAACAACTTAATCTTTGTAACTGATTGTCTGGGTTTTTTGCAAATGACATAAATTTTGTTGCTGTCTGTCCTTCCGTCTGTTCGTTTGCTCATGTGTATGTATGTGAGTGAATTGTTGTTTTCCGTTCAATATCTTTAAAGCACAAGATTTAAATGCCAATAGTGGCATTTAAAAATCAGTTGTTGTTGGCAGGCAACATTAGAACAAGTGATCTTTGAGTGTGTTAGTGTTAATGTCATGTTTTTTTTATAAATTCAAGCCTCTTTGCCAATATGTATACGGAATTCCAAATAAATTGTATACAATTTAAATAAAATATACACACATACTCTTATTAATGTTAAAATAGGTATACAAAATAATTGTATGTGTATTTAAATGTAACTGCATCCAATACACATCCAACTACAAACGCTACCTTAAAACAAAATTGTTAGACGAAGACTTAAACTTTAAGACGGATCTATTTCATAAAAAAAAATGGTTCGTTTGTTAGTTCACTTTTTTCTAGAGTTTGGCTATGCTATTAGCCAGGCTAACATGTGCTTATTAAAATAAAAACACTTGCTTGTTTTTATAAAACTACGAAAATGTATTTGAGAGCTTTAAGCACCAGAGAATCTATTCAAGTTTAATTTGTATAGATTCTGCAAATGAATAAATGTTTTAAAGCTTCAACCAAATTAAAAACCATTAAGTTAAAAGTTAAATAATACTGGTAAGTTGAATGGATGATTGTTTTTTCTTCACAGTACAACAAAAATTTATTGTAGATACCAACACACACGCACGCACTTGTATTTTCATAGTTTTTTTTTCGTATATTTTTACCACAAACTATCAAATGTTAACGAGCTGCAATGTAAACCCACTTGAAAATTAATTTTTTTAGTTTGCAAACTTTTAATTTGTAAATTTTAATAATTATTTTGCAATAAAATAATTTGTCATATAGAAAATCGTTGAGGTGTTACTTACACCGGTTGCAAGAGATTAGATACAAAAACTAGGGAAAATTAGGTTATTTAATTCACTGAATTTAAAAAAAATTTATTTGTTTTTTAAAGTTGTACCCATGATACAAATACAGAAGGTAGTTCCACTCTCTCTTTTTATCGCCATATTAACTTTCTGACGTTTATGGGAATTATCAGAATTTGTGCTACCATAGGTATTTCATTAAGTAATCCAAATTTTCTGTTTTTGTTTCATTATTTTTTTTTCTGAAGTTTAGAAAAATTAAATTTTAAATTACAAAAGATTGTAGAACAGTTATATTAAAAAACTTTTAATATTCATGTGAATTAATAAATTGTAGTCATGAGGCCACCGATGATGAACATGCCGTAGAAATGGGCATAAAATATAGTCTGTAACAAAAGATCGATGTGGAAAACCTGAAATGTTTAAATGAAGAATCGGAAGGTAGTGGTAAAGTATTTGAAACAAATGAAAAGCGTTTGGACTTACCGGAGTTTGTTCAAAGTAATGCCGATGAAGAGTTTATTTTCAATATTCCCTTTACCGGCAAGTTAAAGGAAATTATGTGGCGGGAGCCAATGACGACGACGAGTTACTTTTAAATATTACCTTTACTGGCAACATTAAGTTGAAGGAAATTATTGTGGCGGAAGCCAAAGATAATTTACATCCTAATAAAATTAAATTATTAAAAAACCGTCCTGCCATTACTATTGATGACCATTGGGCTAAAGGGGATCAAGAATTTGAATTATCAAGAGACTGTCAAGCCGAAATTGAATATTCAACAAAAGTGGTGACATGCGATGATAATACAAAAATCTATTGCTCTTTGTGGCGAAAATCACACGTGCGATATTTTGGTGTTCCGTTTTTGTGTGTTTCGGTGTGATTTTTAATTACCGAAAGCACACCCAGAACCCAGAAACGATATGACTTTAATAGCACCACAAAATCACACGTGCTATTTTGAAATCACGCGATTTTCAGAACCGACCCGATTTCAAATCCTCCTATCAAATGTTATTCAAATCGGTGCTTTTTTGATCGTAGCTTTCACAAAAAACAACTCCTGAACATATATAGACTTTTAAGTCTATAGCTTTCTTATTAATGTATTGGCATATAATGGTAGTGATAAATAATTTGGACACGAGAACTTTTGTAAAAGCTACACTGTCATGGTAAATGTTATGCTTAGAATTAAACATAGGCCCCATAAAAACCCCCTTCATCAAACCACTTCATGACGAAAAAATCTCATATATGTTGATGTAGATGCCTAGATAATATTCGTCACAAAGAACACTTATATGAATCTTACATAATTTCATTTCTTTAGGTCCATGATTGCCCAAGAGGATATACTCTCGAAACTTTGCCTGCCACATGATATCACTCAAAGCAACCATTTCCATTTATTTTATATGTGGCAACGCTTTTGTAATATTTACAAAAAAACTAATATCAAATAATTCCGATAAACTTCAGAAAAAATATTGTGAGAGAGAAGTGGAACTACCTTGTGTATTTGTATCATGGTTTTATCTACATAAAAAATTTTGGTTTTTGAGTATTGAAAAGGAAAAAGAAAGTCATTTGGGGATTTAAAAAAAATTCGGTGATTCTTTGGGGATTTGTCAAATTTTTAATATATTTTCCCTTCTTTTATTATTTGCGTTTATTTTTCTTTGTTTCGTATAAAAAATATGAAAAAAGTAGCTAAACTTTTAGCTTACTCAACTACTTACACAGTGTAAAAGGTACTAGTTGAGATTACCATTTCTTTTAAGAGTATAAAAGGTATTAAAATAACTTTTGTTATTATTCTTGAGTGGGTGTTTTAAAAAGGAAGAATTTAAATAAAGTATCTAAGACCATTGACAACACTTACAATTTTTGTTTTTTGAAAGACAATTTTCAAGCAAATATGTTTTCCCCAAAACTAAGTTAATATGAAAAACAATATAACAAAGTTTGGGAAAAAGAATGCTGGGACTTATGATGCATCGATGTATTATATACATAACGGATATATGCATTTTTATTGTTGATTTTAAGGATGGCTAACACCGATTGCACAAGCTCCAACTTCTTATGCATTGGCTCATTCGTCTTCAAAAGCGGCATATTGTTCCGCTTGTAATTCCTCGCTGGAATCACATAAAAAGGATCTTAAAAAACATGACGAAGCCAAAAAACATTTTCACTTGGTGTTCATAAAAGAACAACAATTTTTTTTGTAACTACACACATTTTGCATCAATAATCGTTTGCAAATTTTAGCAACAACAATATTATTTTAAACGTCAGAAACAATTTCATACAAATTGTTGCTGAAGTTCTAGTTTAATCAACTTTAGTCACATTTTTAAAAAAATTTTAGTTACATTTTTGTTCTAAAAATGAAAGGAAAATATATGAAATACTTTGGGAAGAAAAAGGATAGAAGAAAAAACGAAATTTTTTTTTTTTTTTTTTTTTTTTTTGTAGCTTTAAGGTTTTGTTTTTTAGTTTGGGGATTTTTGGGCATTTTGTTTTTAATTTTTTGGGGACCTGGCAGCCCAGGTTAACGCAAGGCACACAATTGTGTCGTTCGTCGTAGGAACTTATGACGTGCCACCGTAAATTTCTGCAAAAACTCTTCGAATACCCACAATTCCGTCGTAAACGTATTTTGTTTTCTATTGAAAATAATCTTAGAAAATTCCATTTTAACTTCAATTGTTGTTAATTTTTTTTTCTCCTTTTTTTTCTTTTTAAATACATATATATGTACATATGTACTTATTGATCTCAAAAATAAATACATCTTTCTATGGCAAACGAATTTGGATTGATGTTTGTTTTTTAAAAGAATTTAAATAGTGATGCCACATTCTTTTCATATTGATACTAATACTTTTTTTTTTAAATATACACTTTTTAGACGCACCTTTACCACTTTTGAAGAACAAAACCCCTTTTTATTTCATTTAATAATTTTGAAGCAATTTAAAAAGTTTGCCTAACTCCTTCCCTTTCGAAGAAGCTAAATGTGTAAACGTTTTAAATTCTAATGACAAATCAAACTCTGAATTGTGTCACCCATCGGCAGATGAAGTTGAAGACGAACCAAGAAATTATTCAAATGGTGGTTTTTTCTAACTTTAGGCGGAAGGGATATAAGGGAGGCTATTCAACTCAGAGGAATCGGTGAAAAGTGCCGCAGCGAGCTCTTTGCATGGAGAATAATTGATTTTTTGTTTTTAATTATTTTTAGTTTAGAATTGAAGATTGCGCAGACTCACTCAAGTCTTAAATAGAAAGATGGGTGCAAGACTTAATACTACATCTTCAGCGACTTCCATGTAGTCAAAGTATCATATTCCTATGGCTCAACAATCTGAATAAATACTTATACATCGTCACTTAAAATAGAAAACAACGTATTATCAAAAAATTCAAAACTGACTTTTTGATTGATTTTTGTTCCTTTTATTAAACTACATGTTCACAAATGTTAGACCCCTGCGATCAAAAATGGCGACTTTATTAAAGGAATTCAAACGCCAAATACACCTTTTTGTTATCGATTTTGTAAAGTTTGTTATTTCTCCTATAAACTTATAAACTTATAGAAGCCGTCCTAAAAGCAAAAAAAAAAATCAAACAAAGTTTTATCCACTAAGCTTTTCTTAGTATTTTAAAACAGTACACTCTTTTTGACGCGTTAATAACGAAGTAAATTTGTTTATTATTGTACTGTTTTTGTTGTTTTTAAAGAGTTTAAAATTTTTTTTATATTGTAAAAAAAATTTCAAAAGTTTGGTAAATGACAAGGCGAATTCATACAAGGTGGTCTTATTATGGAAACGTTTTACAACCCTGTAAAATATTTTAACGTTGTGTCAAAAATTCAAACAAATATTTGATTTTGTTTTAATATTAAATTGTGTTTTTTTTTAAATGTTATAACTTAAAAAAATTTTAAAATTCACAATTTTTATCGAAAATTATAGAATTTAGTTAAGATTCCCCAGAACCAACAGGACGGTATCAGCTGTTGCTTACGTAGCAAGATAAGTTCACCTGGTGTTAATTCGCCTTGGTAAATGACAATAAAATTCTAAAAAATTAAGTTATTTTTTACTAAAATAACACTTTTTATATTGAAAAACCAGTTGTACACTCTATTTTGGCGCTCATATCAGCGCGATGTTTGACTTCGTTCCACTGTAGTCGAAGTTTGGATAGTTCGGCTTTGATTTGGCGTTTTCATGTGTGTGATGACCTGGGGGTTCCAGTCTATGGCTTTCTTAGTGATATCCTCTAATGGCTTGCTGAGAGTGCGTCCAAGCCAACCCCATTTGCATCTTATTATTTCCTTCTAAGCTGGTTGCTGGTTTGTGTCTGTCTAGAGTTGGGCATTTTAAATTAAGGAGGGCCACTAAACACGCAATACTCTACACAGGCATTCGTTAACAAACGCCTGACTAGACTGGGTATCAGGCGGTGACATATTCCACGTTTCATAACCGTTCCATAATGTGAATTTAACGTTGGAATTAAAAATGTTGGTGCATCGCGATATGTTGGAAGAGTGTTAAGCTGAACAAATACATTGCGTGCCTTATTATTGCGACTGGCAGCATCTGCTAATGAACCACCAGATTGATCGATTATACTGCCTAGACAGCGGAAGGACTCCACATCATCGATTTCTGTGGCGTATTTTAGAAACTTTCGCGCTGCGTCAGCATTTGTCCTGAGTGTGTTGGTTTTGGGGATGTCTATCTTCAATACAGCTAAGCTAGCTTTGCGGTTTCGCTAAATAGATTTAGCTTTGACTGCATGTCAGAAAAAAGGATGACTCAGTAAGAATTTATCAGCCGCATAGTCCAGGTCCTCTAATCTATCTTACAAACCCGATGTAATCCTTCTATTATGACTTGTTGACTTTTGCAGCACTCCAGGACACAGTTAAAGAGGAGTGGTGATAACACGCATCCTTGGCGAACTCCGGTTTTTATTTTGATGTTTTTTTCAGTTGTTTCTCATGTTTCGGCATGTTGGATTGTTGTAGAGCGTCTTTATTACGTTTATTATTTTAGTATTGATTGACCTGGTCGACGCAACTTCTATTGGATCGGAAGCCTGCTTGTTCCATTCTAAGAAGAATGGCGTTTGACAGTTAAATCGCCAATAAATTAAAAATTTTTTTTAATCTGGTGTCAATAGTGTGCATTTAAAATTTCATAGCACATCAATATTAATTCAAAGCCAAAGACGACTATATTGTTCCTTAAAAAATCAGTATTAATTCAATGCCGAAGAATATTATTTTTCTATTGTCTCCATATTAAAGTTATCAAAATAGGGCAATTTTTAATTAATATTCTTCCATATTGAAATAAGAAATTTTAACATTACTGCAATATGGTTTTTATTGAGATTAAGTTGTGTTGCAGTCAAAGTGGAAAAAACTGCCATTTCTTCCACTTCTTCATTTGTCATTGGCCAAAAAAACTTTTGCTTTTACTTCTGATTTATTAAATTCAAACAATCGCTATCAAACCAACTCAAAAAGGGAAAAGTTGTACATACATTTTCGTTTTCTGTTCGACCACAGTTTTTTAAATCCTGCTATCAACCAAACTTTTCAAAATTGTCCCAAACGTTTAACGACAACCGAACTTGAACTCTTGTTCAGATACCGCTGTTAGTCTAGTAATTTATGAAGTCACTGTTATGATATGGCCTCTGTTGGGTCTATTCTTACTTCCATCCGTTCTATTTAAACAATAAGACCACGATATTTGAACATTTTTTATTTAATTAGATTATGTTTTTTTTAACACACTTCATTTCCTACAGGGTTCTTTTCAAGTTTTCCCCCTTCTAATAACAACAATCGCAAAAACTATTGAAATAAACACTAAAGTTACAAAAAAAATTATACATTTAACATTAAAACTACAACATGTTTTACTAGTTCTTGCGCAAAAATTAAAAAAATATAGCAAAAAATATAAAAAAAAAAAAATTAAAACTAATACTCAGAAGCTAATACGAAAATATAGTGGATAAAATAGATGGCTTAAAGCTGTTACGAAGTAGTAGAAGAAGAAGAAGTTTAAGAAGCTAAAAAAAAAACATCAGAAAGAAACAACAACAACAATATAAAGAACTTGGCAAGCCAGTCAGTCATCATTATTATTTTACAACCAGGTGCGTATTGGACATGGCTAGAATACACATCAATTTCAAAAATAAAGTACAGTACAAGGAATACACTATACATCTATAAGACAGATAGATATACTACATATGTTTGTACGTATGTAATAAAGCATGTATTTTTGTATGTTTGTAAGATGTTTCTTTGGCTATAAATTCAAATTAAATTCAATATGAAGCGTTGTGGCAAACATTAATGTGTTGCATTTAGAAGAAAAAATCTTGTGATTATAAATACAGTGGAACATGGGCTATTTCTCAATAGTTTTCTGAGATTTTTTTTCCAATTTTTAAGTCAAGTAACACAGATTTTACTGTCCGTTTGATTGTAGAAAAAAGCGAAACTCTACAACAACATCAACAAAACTTCAATTTAGTTCATGCTGGTTGTTTAGGTTTAAGAATCAACCAACAACAACAAAAAAATAACTTTTTTTACTATCAAACCTACGTTTGCTTTTGAAACCAATATTTAAGCCAAACAATCTTACCTACACTTACTTAGATTTACTATCTGTCTATGTGCACATACACAAACACAGACACTCAGAAACACATACATAGAACTTCGGTTGAGTTTCATTCATACATTCATTCATAAAGCTAAGCGAAGCTTAATGCTGTGCTTCTTGCTGCTGTTTCTCTGTAGCTTTTTGCTGGTGTTATTGTTGCTGTTGGTGGAGCTGGTGCTGCTGTTGTATTTAAAGAAACCTGCCACAATTAAAGCTTGAAAACCGTGGGCTGTTTTGTGGTTGAACTGGTTTTTTTTAGTTTCTTTGATCATTTTGTTTTATTTCTTATAAAATTTTTTTTTTAATTTCATATTTGATTTGGTTTTTTTTTAAGTTTTTTTTTTTTTGTTCTTTTTTGTTTATTTAGTGTAAATATATGTAAATCCCCCTCTGTGCTGATTTACTAGCACAAACTTTGAATACAACTACAATTATAACTCTTCAAACACACACAAAGATCTTTGACAAGTATCTCTGTGGCTATCTTTATTAGATATCTGTCGAGTGAATAGTATAACTGTTCTATTGTGATTTGAAATGTTCATTTAATACTTTTTCGTTTCATAAGATTTAGTTATTTAGTTTCGGAATATATTTTTTCAATTTTAATGATGGCCAGAACTGATTAATAGTTTGACCGTGTGGAAATGTTAATTATTTTGTTACAAAGTCTTTGGTTAAACCAAAAGATTCGTTTGTCTGTTGCTGTTTGGTTTTATGAGATTTAATGTTGGTACTCATTAATGATAGATATTAATATGTATGTAAGTTCGTTAAACTAATACTTATACAACTATGACTATTAGATACTAATGAAGCGTATTGACATGGATGGATTTATTTTTTCCCCCAGTTTCATTTGCTCTCAACCATGTCAATTCTCGTTCATATTTAATTTTTATCTAAATAGCAAAGTTTGTCAATAAAATAATTGACGAATTGTTATACAGGGGTGTGCTGGAAATGGAAAACATAAAAAGCAAGAATTTTAAAAGTCGTTTTTACTAATATTTCTGTTATAAAAGAATTGTACGACAAATATTATGCAAATATTTCTCTATTTAACAGAATTTTATAAAAAAAATAATAAAAATTAGATTAAAAAAGTATTAAAAAGAATTTCCAAATTTTGCGTTTTACGTTTTCCATTTCCAGCACACCCCTGAAAATTTGTAAAACATTGTTATAAAAAAAAAAAACTATTCTAATTTCAGTTTTAGAAAAATAGTTTTGGTCTGCTATTTCCTTATCTTTTCAGATATTAATTTAAATATTTATGCACAAAAATCGTGACTTGAATAAAATATCAATCAAGAGCGAGTTTAAAAATGTACACACGTGATTGGCTGTAAGCCTTAAGTCCCTGAACAATGAATTTAAGATATTTTTCACCATACAAAACGCTAAGAAAACATCTGGTCTAATGAAATTTAATGGATCTAGTTTTGCTACAATACCGTTATTCGTTAATGTTTTAGGCGGTATATGTGTCGAGGTAAACAAAATGGGTACTTGTTTGTGAGATGAGCTATTTCTTCAGGTTAATAAACAAAAATTTATCATTCGGGGCAATTCGCAATCTAATTCGATGAATGTTTCCATGGAAACTGTACTATTGTCTAGGTTGCGCACCTAAGGATTCTTTGGCCAAAAGGTTTGGGTCTTAGGTCTCCAAATGCCGGAAATGACAGAGAACATGTTCCGTTGACTGCTACTCCTCCTCGTTGCCGCAACTTCTACATAGATAATTGGAAGGGAGCACCAAACTTTAGGTGTTTCCCAATGGGGCAGTGGCCAGTTATAACCGCAATTAGTTTTCTGAGGTGAAGTCTGGACCGCCTTTATGCTCGCCGTGTCCTCCTTTAATCTATGATGGGCCTAGTTTCCCCACATGTAGTTTTATCAAATTACCTCTGACTTTTAATTGCGATGAAGTTTGTGTGCAGTAAGTTGCTTACCCCTTGGGAGCAAAACACCTATATCATCATATGTTGAACCGCTATGCAAGGACCTAATAAAGGGTAATCAATGAATGTCTCGGTATCTCCTCCAGAGACGTCCTCGGACAATTTTCTATGTAATAAGCACACTTTCCAGGGATGTTATGGCCGCTTAAGTATCGGATATCCCACTATACCGAATGTGTAGATGGCCATTAACTCTTGAATTTCATTAGGCCGACGCAATAAGATGGCATAATATGTATTCGCTATTGGTTAGTTTACCCTTTTGTAGGTAGCAAAATAGTTTACCCTTTTGTAGGTAGGAAATGTGGATTATACCGCGTTTGTTGGCTGACAAACCCACCTTGGCCTTCTCTTCGCGAGAAAACCACTGTTTTGACCAGTGTTCGAAAATAAACCCTAAATATCGCTCCTAAGTGTTTGGTTCGGAAAATTTGTGGAAAACACAAACGTGTTTCTGAAGAAAATCATTAAAAAATATCGTTTACCTGTTTATCATCTTCAACAAAAGATGAAAACATTTAATTCCGTTCGGTTTATTTTTTTTTAAACCACAAATTTCATTGTGTTCGGTTCAGCTCATTGATGTCTATTCGTTTCCGTTGTGCGTAGCGCCCTTTTTGTCTGGTAAAAAAAACCAAATTTTTTTTACAAACCGAAATACACATACGATAAAAACAAAGAGCCAGCAAAATAATATCACACAAACCAAACCTATACACAATACACACACAAGCTGTTGGTGGAGCGGTCGTTGCTAAAATTTTTTGTTTGTTAATTTTTTTATCAACACAGAGAAAACAGATTCGTGATCACAACCGAATTTGGCGCCAATCGAATTTCGTCGGTTGCATGTACTATCACACAATTCTGTTCCAATTACTGAAAAATTCGTTGCTTAGAATAATATTTTTGATAGCAACATTTGAATTTTAGTACACTATCAGTCATAACAACAGATATTGTTAGTTGCTAGTATGATTATTAGAAACAAAATTGTGCTTATACCCGAATAAATGAAAGCTGCAACTGAATTAACAGTGCTCATAACAAGAGATTTGATTGTCGTTATCTTTTTTTTTTTTAACCGGTCAAATGTAGCCCATAAGGGGCAAGGACTTGTCCAAAGGTAATCTCAATGAATGGAAGAAATGGGTTATTTTACAGTACGATGTGCTAGGGCAGGACCATATAACCCAGCTTGCATTACAAAGGGGAAGTCTTAAAACTACTCCATAGTATACTCCAGAGGATTAGCTTTGAAATCGTTTCAAAACGAAAACATGTCGTTAAAAAACGAAGACATGTCGTTTCACTGCAAACTCTTTTTAATAATGACATGGTCCATACTTGCACTACATTGAACCAGTCCAGGATCAAAATGGATCAAGAAGTTCAATATAATTTGCAGGGTATAAAAAATAATACATACATTCATACATACATATCTATGTACGTGTATATGTTCATACCTATAAGAATACGAATTACTTACCCCTATTTATTAAATTTTTCACATTTTTTTCACCGCAAATATATTTTTTAAATATAATATTAAAAATTAATTTAATCTATCAAATGTTTTGACAGAAAATTTAGTAAGCAATTGGGGCTTTTAACTATTTTTTGGTTGTGAATTCCGAATAATTATATTTTCATTTGTTGTACTCGAATTGAATCTATTCCAACAATCAATAATTAGCTGCAATAAATGAATAATCATTTATTTTACAAAATTTATTGACGAAAGCAAATTATTGATTGCAATGACCAATATTCAGTATTGCCCTGTATTAAATTCGGTTGTGATTCTAACCATTTGTACTAATTTTTAGAACTTAATTAAATTAGTTATCATAACTAATAAAAGAATTGAAGGAATCATATTTCAGTTGGAACATCATTTTTATAATCAAGAGAATTAAAAATCAGTTAGAACTATACATTTTTAATAGTTGCAATAATAAATCATATTACTTGATCAATATATTATTACTGCAACCGTTTCCCAACCAATTTGTTTTCTGTGTGAACGTAAAAAAAGAAACATTATAGAACATTAAAATATTATGTTTGTCTACAGTATCACTAAAATTGATCTGTTTTTAACGAAGAACAGAACATTATATAATGTTCGGCTCTTTCTTGAAAAAAGCTACGACCGGTATTAAGGGTTGTGTTCGTGTAGATATCGTTCCTGGGTGTGTGAGCCAAACGCTAAATAATGTACTGTTTTTTTTATCTCTGTATTATTGCGGTGCGGAAACAGCCAAAAACTTATCCCTATTGCGATTGAACAGGGCCAAACACTCCATCGAAGTTGTTACACGATTGGTCGATTGTTGGCAAACGCGGCACCTATCTTGCGAAAAGCTCTCTTATACCCAAGTGATCATTTAAAGTTAAAGCCACTGAGCCAAGTGAGATGCCTTCCACAATATCGTGCACTTTTAATCTCCGATCGGCTTCTTCCGTGCTTGTAAGCAGAGCTGCCGTTTTTGGTTATTTCTAACCAAAATTGGTTATATTTTTTTTCAATGTGGAGATGTGAATATTCTTTTCATTTTGGTTACTTTTTTCTTAAATAATCCTACGTACGAATATGTTTTTCTTGATGTAATTATTTACGAGCTCGAATAATTTGTACTGTGTACTCCAATTTGTTAAGAAAATATTGCCATTTGTAATGTTTATATTTAAAACGCCATGTTCTGAAATCGAAAACAACTGAAGTTTTAATCAATGGATATTTTCAATTATTTTTTTATATGAGCGTAGTTTTTCTTGTTTTTAAGAGTAGTAAAGATAAGTAGTACTTAAAGTTGGAAGTGCATAAAATCATACGGATTCGATTTAAAAAAAAAAACAAAAGTCGTTTTAGTGTTTCTAAAAACTTGAAAATAAGTTTAACCTTCTTAATTTCGGTTATTTCCAGAGGTATATTTAAATACATTTTTGAAAATATTTTTCAAAAATACATTGATTTATCAATATAGTTTTAAAATTTATGGAATTTTCTTTGAAAAATGGCTGTAAGTTTAAGAATGTTGAAATTTTACTGTTTATAACTTGTCTGTTTGTATATTTATTAAATGTTTTTTAAGATAATTTTTTGGTAAAAAAAAACTTGACTGTCAGTTATATATTTTTCCCCCATTGAATATACGTTACGAAAGGCCAATTTGTTTATATTCGCCATAATATTTTACAATGATACACAAAATACATCAAATAGAACAATTCTGAAACAGTTTTTTTATAATAAGAATTATAAATTTGAAGTAAAATTTACAAACAAGAAATTCATTCAGAAAATTAATTTCGCATATCGCCAATCGGTTTAATTTTCGCCAAAATAATTGCCATATCGCCAAACGTTTATAAATTAATAACTGGCATTTAAAAAAATATTAAATTTATTAACTTTCAATATACTGAATTTTGTATGGAAATTTTACGGGCTTAAAGGTTAGGTTACACTATAATACTTTGTATTAATACATGTCAAAAACTCAAGTAATGTAACAAAGTGTGATAGTGTTATTGCAATGTGTCACGAAAATGAAAGGTATTATTAAAAAAGTTTGACATCCCATACGACTTAATCGGTTTTTGAAAAATTTCTGAACAATAATACTTTTAATTGGATCAGGGTTGCATTTTATTTCATGTGTGAGTGTTTATACTTTGTGTGGTGTGTGATGGTGTAAACAGAAACTGTCATGTTAAATAAGATTTTTTGACAGTCGCAACAAAACTCCTTAGATATCTATCTAACCAAGTATTATGGAATACGTAAGACTTGCGAGATAGTGTAATCTAGCCTTAACTCTTGTAAAATAAAAATATTTTTTCTTCGCGAAAAAATCTCAAATAAATAAAAACTTTTAATAAAGTTTCTCGTTAGTTCTCTATTACTATAAAATGCAAATAACCTTTCTTTTACAATGCAACTTAAAATAAATTTTAATGATTTTCAAAATTAAAAAGAGGCATTTTAAATTTGGTTATATATTTTTCCATTTGGTAACTTTTTCCAAAATTTTGGTTATAAAAATTGTATTGCTTGTGGCAGCACTGCTTGTAAGGCCACAACAAAATTTAAGTAACGGGTTTAAGCAACGGTTTTTTTTTCGAAAAAAATAATGCTTCATGAGCACACGAAATCCACTTATTTTATTATCTCCTCAATGCTGTGGTCTCCTATCAATAGCATTCACACACAAGCTAAATGACATAAATGGGTACTACAAATTTTCAAGGAGTCAACTGACAGATGCCTGCTGGCAAAAGAAGTGTTGCCCTTTTAGTAAAAAATTATAACAGTCGATGTATTAAGCCCCCAATTTTTGTAAGCTTTTGGAATAAAAATATCAGTTTCTTAGAGCGATGGTTTCACATTTGTGTTCATAACTCCTTCTTTACTAAATCAATTGTGCTGCTTGTGTTAAATCTCAAACTGTTTAGTCTGGGTTCACACTATGAAACTTTTCTTTCAGAAAGTCTGAGTTTATAGATGAGAGGGGAAGAGACATGCTTTTTTCTCTCATCTCTCACCCATAAACTCAGACTTTCATAGTGTGATCCCAGACTTAGGAGAACAAGAAACAATTGTACATCAGTGTTTTTTTTTTTTTTTGCCTTTTGGGCTGTTTAAAAGTGAGCGTGATTTCAACAGACTGACATGGCTTAAATGACTTAGAGTTATTCAAGCACCCAGAGTACGAGGCATTAGGTGAATATTCAAAAAGCTTCACATAGATTAACAAACTTGGTATAGCCTCATTCGCCACTCGTGGTGGAGGGTAAAAAAAAAATCGTTATTAAAGACAAATCTTAAGTTTTTATTTAACAAATAAAATTCATGTAAAACTTTAATTCACCTTTTTAAACATTTCACAACACATTATTTCTTTGTTGATCTCTAAAATAGTTAGACTCTTTTTTATTAAAAAAATTCATTCATAAAACTTGTTTTATTTATTGTTTATATTCTCTGTGCCATTTGTTGGAATAGTTTTGAACAAGTTTTAAACTAAATACAAGCATGTAGCAATTTATTTAAGTAAAAACATGTAAATCTTTGTTCAGACCTTGTCTTATTCTCCATTTAAAAGATGATCTAGATCATCTTAACAAATTATTTTAAATGTTCAACAAAGATTTCTGCTTAATAACAATCTTCATTTAAACGAATTCTTAACTAAAAAAAATTTAAAATTATTTAATTATATGGACTTAATTATAAATATATAAACTAATTTTAAAACTTCTCTTTCTCAGCCACAGAAACAACAAATCAACACATTTCAAAACAACAAAAAAAGCTCGAATCAAATCCCAGCAAAATGTTATTAACCTTTCCAGTTTAAATGTATTAATGACTCTTTTTTTCATCATCTTTCAAAATAAAATCCATCATTTGTCATCAGGGATTTGATGAGCCACTAAAAACATAAAAAATCATTAACAATTTGCACAAACAAAATGACAAAAGAAAAATTTATCTTTTAACAAAAACAGTCTAAATCAAAACGTTTTGTAGCTTGGCAAAGACAAAACAATTAATTTTTCATTATTTTATTTCTTTTTTTGTTTAAATGGTTCCACCACAACTTCAAAATATTTTTTATTATTATATTTTTTTCTTTCAATTTCAATATTTCATTGAGTGAAATTAAAAATTTGCCATGGCTGTTTATTAGTTTTGTTGCTAATAAATATACGAGGGCGGTGGGAAAATTGACTGACCTAATGAAGAAAATACAACAAGTTTGTGAAAAAAATGTTCTTTATTTGTCAACATAATATTCTTTAAGCTTAATACTCTTTAGCCAGTACTATGTATTAAAGAGCGCTAATATCGTGTTTATAGTTTGAACAGTGTAGCTTCATAAAATGGCCATCAACCGCAAACTCTACCTTTTTATCGTTGGCAAATGATATCACCGAGAAATTTTTTCAAGTTTGGAAATAGGAAAAATAATGTGAGGGAGTCTGTCTAATCTGGCGAATAATGTGCTCGATGAAGTAATTTAAATTTGAACTTGTTGATTTAGTGGATATCTGAACTGGCACATTGTCTTCATGAAAAAACACATCCTTTTGCACTGAATGCGGTCTTTCTCCTTAATTCAATAATATAAATGCTGCAATAAGTTGATTGTTTTTCCTTTTTTAAGGGTATTCATACACATTATCCCCTGCTGCCATCTATATGTCAAGTTGACTAATTTAAGGACCGCCCTCGTATTTGTTAATATAAATTAATAAATAAATTAATAAAGTTTTTTTAAACATCTTGGATGTGTTTAAAAGCTTTCAATAAATCAACTTTAAGCTTGTTGCGTGAATAAATCTTTAACGTTTTTAAGCCTTTTCGCAAAGCATCAATTAAAACCTTTGCAGCGATGTACAATTCTAATTTACCTTCTCGCTGTATTAATAAAACTTCAACAATATTGTGATTTAAAATATTAATAATAATTAATTAAAAAATTATTGAAAAAAAAAATTGAAGAATTTATTTAAAGCAGCAACTAGGGGTAGTTGTTAATCCTTTTTACGGTTTTCGGGTCGATACTATTTAAAAAAAAAAAACTCTCTTTTAAGTAAATTTTTATTTTTTCCATTTTTCATTTCGTTTAGAAAACAAAAAATTAATCGTTTTCAATAATATTTCACAAAATTCCTATTTTATCGGAAATTTTTGTTTTCTATTCATTGGAGTTGAAGAGAAAAAGAAAAAGCCAAACTTATTCATTAAAACAACAGAACAATCTTTCAAAAGTAAATGAAAAGTTTTCTTTCCTGTAAATAATGTTGCAGTGTATTTAAGAGCAGGTACATAAGTTTTCAATTTACGTTGAAAAAAAATTTATAAGTTTTCTTTCAAAACCAAAGTTCTTTTGAGTTAAACTAAAAACTGCAAGCAGAACTTACTGCGTTTGACAGGACCAAAACCAAGCTTGACAGGACCAAACTGTCAATCCTAATAAAAATCAGTAACAGTAGTAGGCAAAGTGGTAGAAGTAGCCATTAAACAAAGGGCTCAATATTAATGAAATTCATCCAACCCTTTCAGGGCGAAACATTTTTACGAAAGATGTTGGGCCAATGAAAAAAATTATTTTTTTTTTTTGTTATTATAATTTTAAACCTATTTTAGAGAAGTTTTACTAAATATTTCATTAAATTAAAGTATGTATACCCTATACCACAGTACGTAAAAACAAATTTTTGAAAGTGTATGGCTATATGAATAGGGATATATCTTTATTGAAAATTTAATTAAAATCTGTTGAATAGTTTCGGAGAGGTAGAAATTGCCCCCTATCTTCCCTTGTGGTCCTAATTTTAAAAAAATGTATAGCTTATGGGGCCATATTAATATGGGTCTATCTTTGTTTTAAGTATCATTAAAATTGGTTTGATAGTGGGCAAAAAGACCCTATTCCGGAAAGCGGATTGTATTGGGATTATATAAATATATGCACTGATAAGATTTTTAACAGGCTTGGTCCTAGTGCCAATTAGAATCCATGTACCAAATTTCACCAAATTATCTTTAAAATTACGACCTATACTTTGCGCACAAGTTTACAGCTAGCCACTCAGCCAGCCGGACGGACATCATTAATTCGACTCAGAAAGCGATTGTGAGCAGATTGGTATACTAAAAGGTTAGTCAGGACCAATATTTTAAGGTGTTACAAACATCAGCATACGTGCATAATACTCTCTCCACTATTGTGGTGAGGTATAAAAATTGGATTGTAATTATTGATGTGACCACCCCAAAGAAAAATATCCCTTCGAAAATTTTATATACTTTTTAACAACAATTAATTGTGCAACAACTTCCTTAATACATTATCTTTCATACCAATTTGACACTCGCAGCAATTGCACTACATAATTCATAAAGTACTTTCGAGCAAAAATCTCAAATGAGGCAGTGAATTTTTTACAGATAATACATGTATCCTGGGTTCATATCAAAGCTCAGCCTAGTTCATGTTTCTTCTTTGCGTTAACCCTTAAACACCTAAGACCGCCTACAGACGGTCATCAGAAAAAAAAAGTATTGGGCAAATCATATAATATCTTTAGGTGTTTTTAAATCTTTGAATGAAGTTTCCTGACGATCTGGCCTAAGCAACCAGTGAAATGCCATCAACAACCAATTTTAGTTTGCGCTTATCCCATCAACAACAAATTTTACTTTACCAATATTATTAAATGGAAATTTAGCACATCTAAACGAAACCTTGTTAACTAAATTATCGGTGGTTAAATTAAAAACAACCAATGTTTTGCTATTCGAATTTAAAAGTATTAAAAAAATGTGCTCTTAAAAATATAAGTTACTTGGTGTTGTTTCTTTTTTCCCTCTCTCCACTTCACTGGTTGTGTTTGAACCAGCACACAGAAAAAAATTCGAATTGATTTTAATTAAAAAATTTGTTATATTAATTAAAAAAATTAATTGAATTTGCACCAGTAAACAAATTAATTGTATCAATTAAACGTTTAACAAAGTTGACTTAAAACTGATTTTACTTTTGATTAATGCTTTAATAGGTAAAAAATTATGGAGAGTGTTTTCTGTCTACTTTGTCAAAAGGAAAGCTTTTCCTAGGATGTTAAAGCCATTAAGGTGTCTATGGAATTCTTCTTAAGCTCTTTTGTTCTTTCTCTATAGTTCAATTGCCAACTGGAAAATTTCACTTTAACCCTTAAACAAACACCAAAATTATTTTACTCAAACGAACCCCTGGGCCTGGCTGGGACTCATTGTTTTTTATATGGAGCTTTTTGTTGCTATAGAAAAACTCACACTTACGAACCCCTGGGCCTGGCTGGGACTACTTTTATATGTATGGAGTTTTTTGGCTATAGCAGGAACATTTTGTTGGGAAATAGAATAATTCTTCGAAAAAACAGTTAAGAAAGAGTTCTTATGTGTTGCGTATGCTTTTTGAAACGTTTCATTTTGATTTGATTTACTGCAGTACATATATAATATGTCATCGCCTGGCTAGGCCCTGGTGGATACAATATGCACAAAATTTTTATTTGGCCAACTGACATGGCCACGGTGTTTAAATTTACACTTTTTTTCTCATTTTCTTGTAAAAAAAACACTTTGATTGAGGAAAACATAAAGTTTCGTTCTAATATATTTCATAATTATTAAAAAAAAAAAAAAAACTGGAAAAAAGTCAAAAATGCCTGGCCAGGACCTGGTGTTCGCTTAAGGGTTAAACGGAAATGTTATCGATTATTATTAAACTTTATCCAAATCAAATTTTAATATGATCTTTTTAAACATTTTCTATAAAATTTTATAGTAACTTTAATTGCTATCTACTGTTTTAAATAAACAACTCGACAAAAATGGAGGAATTGACTCAATGAACAAATGTAAAACAATCTCATCGTTTACTTAAACCGTTAAAATCGTAAACTCTTAAGAGGCATCATTACCTTGGCAGACCCGACCCAGAACTTCATTTATCAAATATAACAAATATCTAATGAGAAATAAAAAAAAAAAAACGGAAAAGAACTTTAATTATTTATACTTAAATTAATCATCATCACATGCTTCCACATGAGTTAAAAGAAGGCAAGGTGGAAAAACTCACATACAGTGTGTGATAAAAAAAAAATTAACCCTTATTGGAGACTTGAACAAATATTTTCATTGAATAAAAAGTGAAGAAAATAAATAAAAGAGTCATTGATATGATTACGAGTAAACAGTAACTTCTGCTATATTTTATCTTCAATCATCAAAATAACCAACCACTTTTATTATTATTTTTTGGCTTATTTTTTTATAACACTTGACCAGGTTTAAAGGTAAACATGTACTACTCATACGAAAATTTCGTTGGTTAGCGAACAAAAAAGAATGAACAGAACAAAATTGTTAAAATTATTGAATAAACTTAAGGTTGGGTTGTATGAACGAACGAACGATCGAAGAAAGAACGTCGAACCACAGAAGTTTCGTTCAGTTCCCATCCATTGACTTTTGCCTTTTTTCGCCTTTTTTATTTCTTCGTATTCATTTTAATGCGCAAGGGATGAGTGGTGGAAAAAGTTTTTAATTGAAGCAGAATACAAATACAACAACAACTTAAGCAACAACAGCAATAAGAAAGCAGGGAAAAAGAAACTCTATTGCAACCAGTTAAGAAGGAGACGAAGGAAAAAACCGGCTTAAAGATATTGTCTGAATGTACACTAAGAGTGTGAGTTTGAGTGAGTGTGTGTGTATGTGTAGCGATGTGCAACAACATTTGGTGTTTAAAGTTTAAACACACATGTGTTGCATATTGTATTTGGTGCACTATAATATGCTGCTCGCTACCAAATGCGAACTATGAATATGTAGAGTACTCAAACACACACACGTGCATACAAACTGTTGTAAAATGTTAACCTGGTCGTGTAGAGTGTTGTGTTGTATGTTTGTTATCATTTTTTGCTGGAGTTTCTTTAAGACTTTTTAAGTGTGCACCTGCTCAAGTTTAGTGGCCATTGGTGAACGTGTTTTTCTTTTTTTTTTTGCTGTTTGCTGCCTCTGGTTTTCTACTTTTCTGACTTTTTAACTTCAATTCTGGTTTAGACGTTTATTGATGTTTTCAGTTGCAGTTTTTTTTCTTCTTTTTTTTTGTAATTTCCAGGATTCTTTTAGCAGTTTATATTGATGGGAGTTTTGTTTTTTTCTGTTTTGTTCTGGCTTTAAAGCATAGTATTTCATAAAGAATACAAAAATCAGGCAACAGCAGAGAGACAGACAGACGAAAGAATATGAAAAAAGGAAAAAAAATCAGAACACTAAAGTTAACACATGCTTTAGCTGGCCGGCTGGTTGTTTGTTTATTTGTATGTATGAGAGTCTAAAGTTACTTAAGCAACTTACTGCTGCTGTTGTCCAACACTTTTTTATTCCAAGCTGCTGATGATATAAGGAGTTGCAGTGATTTTTGATATGAGATTTTTTTCAATTTCCTTTAATTTCCTTTTTTTATTGTTGTAGTTGTATTTTTGTTATTGTTGGGCCCTGCTGTCTTTGTATGGAACTATGAGTTTATTTTGGTCAAGTTAATTTAAAGCAGAAGAAGAGATGACGATAATAATAATAATAATAATAATAATGACGTCGACATTGATTGCTTCCTGTGCTGCTAACGACCTCTTTTTTCCTGGCTCTACACAAGTTGGTAGTAGGTTTTGTGATCATTAGCGCTTTAATTTTTTTTTTTACAAGGGCTTAAAGAAACATAAACACACCGATATGTGAACAACACAGCTTTATATGATTTTTATATTGGAAGCTGGCTATAAAATCTTTGTGTTTGTGCAATTTTTCTCTCATATAAAAAAAATTTCCCTAAAAGAAAACATGATTTTATGAATGAATTGCAAACAATGACAAAATATATTGTTTTACTGCATTGTACGATAACAACAACGACATTAATGTGGCATTTACAACAACCTCAAAATAAATAAAAAAAAAAATCATTTTTATCTGCTGATAACCCAGTTAACATGACAAAGAAGAAAATAAATCGCACTGCATACAAATTTTATTATCCGCAGGATTGAATTTAAATGAATTTTGAAAGAAACTTTCTTTAAAGTATGGAGAGATAAGACGGATTGCAGGGTGTCTAAGGCATTATGGTCCGGTTTAGACGCAGGGGCAACCAGGGCACACACGGTAAGGCTGTGTTGGGTACCCGGACTCTGCAGGGTGAATGGATTTGAAGTGGTGGACGAATTTTCGAGAGAGGGTTCGAATCTTGACATAGGGGAAAGGGACGGGGGGTATAACCCCCCTGTGTCACTAAAATAAGGCAATACGGAATAGATTCTGCGATGCCTTTAACCGATGCTGGAGGGATATAGCGGATTGCAGGGTGTCTAGGGCATTATGGCCCGGCTTAGAAGCAGGGCCCACCAGGTTTCCATAAAGGTTTGGATAGGAGTGGTCTCAGGGCGCTTATAGGGTTCTTAAAGGTTCATTGTTCTGTTAGGGGTTTTACGAGTTAATGGCATAATGATGAGCTAGAGGCTATTGAGCATGTTCTGTGCCACTGTCCTAGAATGCAGGGTATCATGCAGAAATGGCCAGGAGAGAGATTTCACGACGAACTGGGGTCTTTCGGTGAATGTAATCCAGTCGATCTGATGAGGGGACTGTAGAGGTAGTTTTTTCCATGTGGTATCTTTTATCTATCATCTGTCTTAAATCCATCTTTCTACTCCTCTCTTCTTCGTCTTTTTTCTTTATTCTTTCTCTATATCGTAGGGATTTACAATGGACCACATGGGTCTCCTAGTGGAAGTGTGCATAACCCTTCCTTTCCTAACCTAATCCTAACCTTCTTTTAAGCATATGTATTATTAAAAATTGTCCGGAAACACCAGACATGTATTGCAACAAGTTGAATTCCTAGAAAATTCAGAAAGGAAAAAAATTAATTATTTGAGAGATACAGTTTCCTGGTAAAAATGATTTGAATTGATCTGCAGATTTCCCAGAAAACACAACAAAAAAAATATCATCCCGAATGAAATTATCGAACCCTTTCCGCAGAAAAAGCTTAAGCGAAAAAAACACAATTTTACAGAAGAAGGGTTTTTTATTACATTTCATAAAAATTTTGTTTTAAAGATGGCTCTTAAGCTAAAATTGTATTTCCTATAAAGTTATAACGTTGCTTAATTTGAGCATGATACTTTAGGACCGATACAAGTGTTGCCAATAAATAATTTTATTAAAAAAAAAACGAAAATTAAAAATTATGTCGCTTAAGTTATTATTACGTTAAGTGCCCGTTATTATGACAGCAAGAAACAAACTCGCTTACAGTTTAACCAAATCAGAATCTTTAAGTTATTTGTGTAACAAGAGCAATTTCTTAAGTTCTTAAGAACTTGGAAAATTCTTCTTGCAAATAATTTGCAACAATATTTGACAAAGAAAACATCTTCAAATGGCTTGTTTTAAATACTCTAAAAAAATATTTGAAAATTTTATGTCAAAAACTTTATTTCTTTAAGTGTATTTTTAAAAAGCTCTTAATTGCATTTGAACATTCGTAAATCTATTTGTATGTGGCAAGTAGCAATAACAGTAAGTCGTATTACCGGTCTGTAAAAAATGCATATTACAACACAGCGTATTTGATTGCAAACGTATTTCGATTGAAATGTGTGTGTGTGTATTATGTATGTGTGGTTATGTATGTGTAGATAAATAACAAAAAAAAAGGAAGTCATAAATTAATGGTGATAACTTTTGCAACAAAATTACAACAAATACCAATACATTTTACCTGCAACCACATTAATGCCAACAAACAAACACTTATGCGACTCATTCACACACACACACACACTTTGACTTACAAACGCTTACACATACATACAGTTGAAGCATTATTTGCATTAAAAGTTTGCTTGTTGGTTTATAATTTTCCCGTTGTTGGTTTCATGATTGTAGTTGTTGCTGTTGCATGATTAACCAAAGTGCAAATTAAAAATGAATTTTTATTTATCAATTAAAATCTTTTCACACACAACCCCAGAAACACACACACACACACACACATACTTGCATTTTTACACAGAGAAATGAGTTTGCTATAGGGAAAAGTGCTTAACTATTACAAATTATTGTATTACAGACATAAAAAGAGCAAAGTCATAAATAAAATTAATAAAAATACAAAAAATAATAATAAAAATATTGTCAGATCAAAAACAAAAAAAGAAAATAAATAATAATGATGATTGAACAGCAATTAACATCAATCAAGGAATTACAGATACAGATTTCATAAAGATTTTAGTTAATTAATAAATTTATCAAACAAACTGACACACACACACATACTTATGCATCTGGCCAATAAGCACTTACACATGTTTAAACAATTTAAACATTTAAATAAACATGTTTTACAGTCTGGTGGGAATAAAAACACAACAAGACACCAAGAAGAACCCACCGATCAGCCAGACATCCAACCGACCGAACAACCAACAAAAACAACCCAATAAACTCAACCTACAAACAAACTTTATAAGAAAGTCATGAAGTTAATATTTTGTAAATTAAAGGTTATACTCGCACTCAATGGGTTAACTATGCAAGACAAGTGGAAACAGGAAATTTATACAGCACACAAAATACACCGATATTTACAACTATTTTATCTTGTACATATTTATGTATTTATATTCCCTTAATAACAATTCTATAAAGTTTAAAGCAACAACTACAAGTTTGTCTTGAAACTTCCGGCCTTACATTAACTTTTGCCAACTTTAAATTGGTATCTCTACGAGTATTTTTACATTTGGGAAAAGCTTTGTATGTATGTGTGTGTGTGTGTGTGTGTGTGTGTCTTTATGTCGAATAAATATTTTATTTATTTTATACAGTAGTATTAAAGGTTAAATGTGGCAAATATTCATATTTAAAATATTCATTGAAGTTTAGTTCAACTAAAATTCTTAATGCAAAATTATGTAAAATCTGTAGCTGAGAAAGATGAAATCTGAAACTCTCAAAATCTTAAGACAAAGTTTATCTTACAAGCAGTTTTTTCATATTAGTTTGATGTTTGCAAATGACGTTTTTTTCCTTTTTTTACTTGATAAGAAACTTTATACTTTGTATATTAAAAAATTTTGGTTTTTTGCTAAAAAATTATTTAAAAGCCAAAATCTGAAGAAATTTGTGATCGATCCCTAAAAACACACAAACTTTACTTCCTGGACAAATTCAAAAAAAAAAAAAAATAATCTTGGGAAATTTTCGTATGTTGCCATAAATATTTATAATTTGTATTAAATATATAGAAGCATTTAAGATAGAATCCTTTATTTATTATAAGATCTAAAGCGCCAAGATAGTCAGATTTTTGAAATCACGAAACTTATTCAAAAATCAGTTTTGACCCTGTTGCCAGGACCGTTATCTTTAACTGCTCCTAGCGATATTTGCGAACATTGAGTAGCGTTTAGGGTGTTCAATAAATCGTGTCTTAATTTTGTTCGATTGAACGATTAATCGATTTTTGAAATTTTTAACTTATCCGATTAAACGAATATAATTTTAAAAATATTCGATTAATCGAATAATTCTAAATCCAGAAATTTTGCATAATACAGGATTTTTTTAAATAAAACTTGTATATGTAGCTCCAAATTGTTGCTTCACTTTTGGGCACTTAGATTTTAAAAGAGTCAATATATGTAACTTTGGATTTTTTGAAACTTCACGGACATTCCATTCCTATGCTATGCTTCTGCAAATCATTTCCTCTAGAGAATCGATAGCCTCTTTTATTTTGTTGGTGGAGCATCTTCCTTAAGTATTATGTTATAGTCAATGTGTAAGTGGTAAATTAGTGAAGTTTTTGAAGAACATTTACGTTAATAAATTTTTGGACGCCTGTTACATTTTGCTTTATTAGATTTAACCTTCGTACAATATTTTTAAACCAAACTCATTCTAAAGAAAGAAACACAGAAAATACGGGCGTGTTCTAGAAATCGATATGAAGTGGATTTAAAATCGAGCATATTTAAAAAACGACCCTGTAATGAAAGTTCATAAAAATATTTCATTTTATCTACTTCATTCTTTAAGTATCTATTGTTTTTGCAAGAACAACACACTGCAATCCACCAAAACGGTAGTTTTGAAAATAATTAAATTTAAATTATCGTTCGATTTAAATTTCACTTCATTTCGATTCCTAGAACATACCCGATGAATTAATAGTTATCTTTGAGTTAACATACCTTTGTCGTTTTTTCTTTTGTGAAATGAATTATTAAATTGTGTTGAAAAAATTTTACAAAAATATAATAGGCCATTTACATTAGAACGAAATCTAGTAGATTTCATTGGAAATCCTCCACAAAATCTAGTGCGTTTACATTATTCCTTTTTGACATTAGCGAGATTTTGTTTTTATAAAAAAACAATTGACAAAAATAAATAGACATTAAAAAAATTGCGTTACCTTTTATTTATAATCAACAACATTAATTTTTTATTTTTCTACAATTTTCTCAAAATTTTTAATTTTTTTTTTAACAGTTTGTGTTTTGATTTTATTAAAATATCATTTTTTCTTGTTCAGGGGAGTATTTTTTTGTGATGTATGGAAAAACCCATAGTTGCATCACTAAGTACTACTAGATTTTGAGTAGATTTCGTCGAAATCTAGTCACTGAGTAGATTTTGTTTTGTATGGGAAATCTAGTCAAAAACAACTAGATTTGGCTCGAAATCTCGTAAGTACTAGATTTTGTTGTAGTGTAAATTGGCTATAAGCTAAATTACTCACTTTACATGACTTTTTTAATTCCAAACGACACATACACACATTTTGTTTCGCCTTAAACCTTAAAAAAATTATACATTTAACAGAAATACTCTATATTATTATTATTCGATTAATCGGTATTAATTTTTCGAATAATCCTTTAATCAACATTAGCGATTTTAAATTATTATATTTATTCCCGTTATTCCCGCCATAATTCGAACGGTATAGATGATACCGGTTTCGGAACAGTATTCGATTCCCTCATCATCGGTTATGACGCATACCCATTATTGAGACAATAATTGTTATCTATTTTAGTGTTTGTTTAAAAAAAAAAATTGTTTAGTTTTTAGTTTTCATTATTAAATTATTTACTAGGCCCTAAATTTGTAAAACGCAAAAGCAACGCCAAAAATTATATTGAAAGCAAAAACAAAATCGAAAATATTTCATAAATTTGTTGTTGTTTTCTATAGAAATGAATATTGAATTTTTAAATTTTAAACGCTGCATATCTTGTGGCGTTGATAATTTTTAAACGCAATATGTATTTCTGTAGAAAGCAACAACAAAATTTTGAAAAATTTTTGACATTGTTTTTGCTTTCAATGTTATTTTTGGGATTGCGTTGCGTTTTACAAATTCAGGGCCATAATTATTCACAAACTTCATAAACTTAATTTCTTTCTCACACAATTTGCTTATTTTTTCAATTGACAACCAAATTTGACGTTTTATTTTAGCAACGAAAATTTACTGACAATTATTGCAGCATTTATGCAATAAATATGTACAAAAAAGTGATGTCTACATTAAAGATAACATAATATTGACATTTACTGCAATATATGTATAGACGGGCAGTAACAAATGAAATTGGTTCGAACTGTCAAAATCAGATGGCACTTCGACACCACCTCTAGTTGAATTCGCCTTACACTGAATATAATCTCAACATTGTTAAGTCTGCAAGCCACAAAAGCAGAGAACAAAGCCGATTGGCTCGCCGCCGCCGATTGATTACAAGGCTTAGACGGCTCAATTAAAGCCGCCGATGACAGCAGCTGCGCCGTGAAATTTCTTAATTTGTGTGACTTAGTTTTTACAGATTTGCGTTTTAATGTATTAATTTCTTTTTCAAAAATGGTATGTTTTAGCATCAATGTGCAACATTCAAGGGCCGTGAAGTGAATCAGAATCTTACTCTGATAGCGAAGTTTTTAATGTGGCAGAAAGAAGTATAAAATATTACTAACAGTTGTTAAATAAAAAACAAAAAATTAAAGAAGTGTCTTACATTAAGACACTGTATGGAAGTGAAGAGTGTTGGCAATATTTTGGTCACCTCTTTGTTTCAAACAAAATGGGTTTAAAAAAGTACAAGATTTGCAGCTTGTGCTTTAAGTCGCTTAGCACAATTTTGAAATTTAAAGTTAAAATTTTTATTAATAATTTATTGCAGAAAGCTTTACTTTTTGTAAATGGAGACGTGGTCCTACAGATAACATCAGCTTAAAACACGAAATTGCACTATCCTTTTATTATTATTTGATGTTTTGTACTTTAACATAAAAATAAATAGATAGAGAAATGATTAATGGCTAATTTTCAGGATAATATTTAAATCAATAATAAGTTAATTTTCATATAAACTTAAATCGTATTTAAATACAGATTGTTTTTTTTTAGTTTTGCTTAACAAGTCTTATTTAATTAAGATAAAAGTATGGTAGCACTACTAAATAAAAAAAAATATCATAAAAAAGTGTATTTATTTGCAAGGTGGCCTCCATAAACAGTTGTTTGCTATTGTTTTGCCTGTTGTTGTTGCATTGGTTTAATATTGAGACCACCTTGCTTAGCTTTTCCAATGGAAACTTAAAATGAATTTAAATGTACCACATCGGTGAATTAAGTTACATTTAAGTGTTTAGTGAAGAAAAGAAGTTTGTATTTAAAACGATTTTAAACATAAATGAGAGTAAATATCAATCCCAAAAATTGAGCACAATAGTTTTCCTTAAATAACAATTTTAAACATTTCAAGCCGACATTTAAGCCGCCGATTCAATGACGCAAACGCCGACGATCAAACGCCTTCGGCTTTGTTCACTGCATAAAAGCTACTCTCTCGCTCCCTCTCTTTCTCTCTTAAAGCCCTTATGACACTACATTTTTAATGCATTGTTCAAGTTTTGGTGAACAGTGCAAATATAAAGTAATAGAAAAATTTACCAAGTGCGAAGGGTTCAGCTGTATTAAGATAAATGGCAAACTGTCAAAAATTTTACTAAAGTTATCGATAAAAAGTTATGTCAAAAAAAAATGTAAAATTGTTGAACTTAAAATTGACATTTCAAGCTTGAAATATTAAAAGTGTTGCTGAATCAGCGGTTTATGGGCAAATTCAGCGATCTACCGCTTTTTATTTTTAGGTTTCTCATAAACAAAAAGTTTTTTTTTTTTTTTTTTTTTTAATAATAATTTATTTTTATTATTGAATCTTTCTTATCGAAATTTACAATATGTATTCAAATCTTAATTCTACTTGTTGTTTATTAGTTGTTACCTGTGTAACCACTAACTGCTGTATTCAAATTTTTAAGACTGTCTTCTAGTAAGGCTCAAAGTATCGGTTCTTTTTAGCCTCTGGTGACCTTCGAACTGAAGCAAACCCCGAGCGAGGTGGTTAGGGTGAACCATTAGTTTATCGATGTAGCTTATTGAATATTTTTTAATTTCCTCCTGGATAGTGGGGACGTTGAGATCTCTGTGGATAATATCATTACGTATATACCATGGGGCGCAGACAATTTGTCGTAATATTCTAGACTGTCTTCTTTGAAGCTTTTGGATGTTAGATGCGCATGCAGTACCCCATAATTGGATGCCATATGTCCATATTGGTTTTATGATGGACTTGTATAGAAGAACTTTGTTGTCTAAAGACAAGTTTGAGTTTCTACCGAGAAGCCAATGTAGTTGAGCTGCTTTAAGTTTCATAGCCGTTATTTTCGCTTCGATATGACGAGACCAGGTCAAACGTCTATCTATATGAACTCCCAAGTACTTTACATGGTTTTCTACCGGAACAGTGATGTTATTTATTTTTACTGCTGGGCACGTTTGTCTTCTGAGCGTGAAAGTTAAGTGAGCACATTTAGCCGGGTTAACCTTTATTCTCCATTTTTCTAGCCATGCCTCTAGTTCATTGATGTGGGACTGCAGATTTTGCGATGCGACTTTTGGGTCATGGTTAACGCTAATAAATGCTGTGTCGTCTGCAAATGTAGAGGTATGCGTGCTCAGGTTTGTTGGCATATCCGCTGTGTATATTATATATAGAAGCGATCCTAATATGCTGCCTTGGGGGACACCAGCAGTAATTTTCTTGAGGGGGGAGTATTTATCTTGCGACCTTACTATGAATGTTCTGCCTGTTAGATAGCTCTCCAGAAGCTTGTGAGTGTTTTGAGGAAGCATTCGTGTTATTTTGATGAGTAGCCCATCATGCCAAACTTTGTCAAATGCTTGGGAAATGTCTATAAACAGGGCTGAGCAGTATTGCTTTTTCTCAAACGCCGATCTAATAAGGGTGACAATTCTATGCACTTGCTCTATTGTACCATGTTTCGCTCTGAATCCGAACTGGTGATCCGGGATGATGTCGTGTTCATTTAGATGAGGAGTTATACTTAAAATGAATATTTTTTCGAAAAGCTTTGATAGGATTGATAATAAGCTTATCGGTCTGTACGACGCAACCTGGCTAGCATCTTTTCCTGGCTTGGGAATCATAACAATTATAGACTTCTTCCATGAGGATGGGAAGTATCCGACTCTTGATATAGCGTTAAAAATGAACAGCAAGATTCTGGAAGCAGACGAAGGTAAGTTTCTTATCATTGACCCTGTGATACGGTCAAGTCCGGGAGATTTTATAATATTCACTTTTTCTATTGCAGATTTTACTTGAGTAATGTTAAATTTTAATGGATGGTTTACCTTATCAGGAATGGTTGGACGACAGGAACAAGTATGTGTATCATGTGGCGTGAAAACTTTCTCAAGATGGCCCGCGAAAGCGTTTAATTTTTCATCTGTGTTTTTCGCCCAAGTGCGGTTTTCCAGTCTTAATGGAGATTCTTGGGTTATAGGGCATTTCATATGCCGTACAGCCTTCCATAAGCTATAATTGGAGTTTTTTGTGGCATCTAGGCTGTTTAGATAGCCTTCTATTGCAGACTCGTGGTTCTGTCTCAATTTGTTGCGAAGAGTTGTCAGGCATAATTGTAGTTGGGCCTTAGTGGTTGGGGAACGACTGTTTTGCCATTGTCTTCTTAACTTCCTTTTTTCTCTGATAAGGGTCTCTATATCCGTCGATGTATTGTAAGGAGCACGTTTAATTGTCCGCTTGATTGGGGTTGCATTTCTTGCTGCAGCATCCAAGACTTCTGTAAATCGGTCGACAGCTATTTGGATGTCAGATGAATTTTTTAGGGGAATGCACTGTGATAGGTGAGAGCTCACATACATTTTATACTTTAACCAATTTGTGTTTCTGTTTGGATAGGAAAACCAGTTTGCAGCTGCGGCGTCAGAGTTACATTTTAAAATGAGGATTGAAGGTGAATGATCAGACGAAAGATCATAGGAGGAACTAACTAGTACCTGATCGCGCTTGATGTTTTTGATTACAGCAAAGTCAATAAGGTCTGGTAGCTTGTTGAAGTCGGTTGGCCAATAGGTAGGCTCACCACTCGATACCACATCAAAGTTATTTGCAGTTACGGTATTATATAGCTGATTACCTCTAGGACTAATAAGTCTGGAGCCCCAATATGTATGTTTAGCGTTGTAGTCGCCAGCAGCAATGAATTTCTGGCCCAATGTGGAGAAGAAGTTGAGAAATTTATCGTGTAGAATTTTGTGCCTCGGGGGACAATAAACGGATGTTAACGTTAGTTTGAAATCAGTCAGATTTATAGATGTGGCCTGGATACAATCTTCTTCGAACTCTGGCAATGGTAAGTGTCTGATGTGTTTGTGCACAATTATGGCTGTGCCACCACAAGCTCGTCCGCTGGGATGTTTTGTGTCATACGTAAGGTAACCATTTACCCTAAAGCAGTTTTTATGAGTATAGTGTGTTTCAGAGACAAGAAGTACGTCGATTTCATGCCTATGAAGAAAGTTTGCAACTTCGTGTTTATGTTGGGATAACCCGTTTGCATTCCAGAAACATATTTTTAACTGGTTCATTTTTTGTTGAGTAGAACTTGCAGGAGCATGTTCTGGTTTCGCATCATTTCCTGAAACATGCTCTGCATAGTGGCCATGAAGTTATTCATAGTTTGAATTAAATTTTCAATTGAGGTAGGCATTTGTAGACCTTCCCTAGGAACATTAGCGTATGGAGGTTGCTTTGCGTTGGAAGTACTCGGGGGATTTTTCGCATTAGGGTTTCCTTTTAGGACTTGGGCATATGATTGGTTTTGTTTGTTTGTTTGTGTAGTACTAGCAATAGAGCCAGCGGCTTGGCTGGGCGCATGTGATGGACCATATTGGGAGTGAGTATATTTTTGAACTAAAGCTGGTTTTTTTAAATGCAAGAAGACTTTACAACCCCTATAGTTTGCCGTGTGATTTTCGCCACAGTTGCTGCATTTCTTGACATTTGGGTCAACTTTAGAACGATTACATTCGGCGGTTTTATGAGCGTCGCCACAAACCACACATACGTGAGGCAATTTACAATATGATTTTGTATGCCCATATTCCTGACAGTTTGTGCATTGGGAGGGACCCTTTCGTTTTATTGGCTCCTCAACAGTTATTCTTCTGTTGAGTAGGTAGCGCAAGTTGTATATGGGATGAACTGAATTTTTGGTTTTGAGAACCGATGAATCAAACGATATCTCAATGCGGTGCAGTGGTTGGGGAACTTTGTTCCTGTTCAAAATGTTATGAACCGATTTTACCTCGTACCCCTCTTGCTCTACGGCAGATTTTATTTCATCTGTAGGAACGGAACTATCTATGCCTTTTATGACAATAATCAATCCCTTAGCACTTTTTAATTGGTATGTATAGTAGCTTTTATTTTCTGCGTCCAGGTGTCTTGATATAATACGAAAGTTCGTTTCTGTACTGGCTTGAATTTTGGTCTCTTGAATTTGTCCGCGTCGTATAGAAACGACGTAGAAATTGTTCTTACCTACAAGTTGAGTCAACATGTTGACTATGCTATTTGATGTTTGCTCCCGCAGATAGATAGGTGGCGGTTTAACTTCTTTAGTGGCTGTCCCATTAGCTAATTCTGCTTCTTCATCGTCAGGTATGGATAGTACAGAGAATCTGTTACCATTTGTTGGCAAAGAGACTACGTTAGAGCCTTTGTATTGTTTGGCCACGCGTTCCTGTTGGGTGGACCTAGGGCTAGCCTTTCTCTTAGTTATTGTTATATATCTGTCCATGCCTGTTTGCACTTTAGTACTTTTTGGTACAGCTCCTGTATTTGTTAATGCAAATCGTGATGTTCCAGGTTTTTCGTTATTATTCCTCTGGTCAGACGGCTTCACACTTTGAACCACATTTACGGTCGGATCAACACACTTGCTCAGGTTGGGCACACTTGAACTTAAATTTCTGTATGGAAAACCAGTTGCGCTGGCAATTTTTGCACTTAAAAAATGTTTGTTTAATTCAGGGTATCGAATGTTTTCATTGCTCACGCTCGGGGAGCTTACCACAATATACGCATTTCTGCTATTTGTGCTGGGCCTACTCTCCTTATTGGGAGTATTTGTGAGGCTCATTCACAAATCTCTTCGGGCACACTAGTTATTGTTCTTTTTTTTTTTCACCTATTACAAATATTTTTTTTTCACCTACGGTAAATATTTTTTCACTTTTTTTTTTTTTTTATTATATTATTTTTTTTTTTTGTATTTTTGTTACTCACTGATACACGTCCGTACTCGTCAAGAGCTAGTTTACAAAAAGTTGGCAACATTTAATACAATTGACAGAACAGGGATAGCTAAGTTGTTTCAATTTTACTTTTTTGTTGATACTTTTTAAACTAAGATTTGTAATACCTTTTTGTGGACTTTTTTAAAGAACATAAATAAAATTAGTTTCAACTAAAAAAATCTTTTAGTACAATTAGGGTAAAAAAGTACAATTTTTAAAAGTTGTTGATACAATTTTAAAAATCCTCAACGCCATCCCTGAAACAATACCATAACAAGAGAAAAAAAAATTGTTTACATTTTTTATAGTTTGCTTGTTCTAGCATTTACTGTTTCTTTCTATCAATTCTATATCAATAAATAGTTGCGTTCGAGAACACAAACGTTTTTACTATTTTTTTACTAAACTTTACTGCATTTTACGAAATTGCGTTCGAGTACACAAAATGCAGTAAATGAGAACATAAATTGAGAGCGAAAAGTGACAGTTCTTGTCTGAGTATTTACAAATTTTTACTGCAGAAATTTTTGCAGTAAAATTTAGTAAATCAAAAAAACATATGTTTCAAAGGTAAACAAACAAAAGTAACAAATAAAAAGCATACAAATTGTGAAAAAATTGTTAAATAAAAGAAAAGTTGAAATAAAAATTAAACCAAAACAAAAAGTGAATAAATATTAATTAATTAAACTTGTTTGTGAAGCATTTATTTGGCTAAATACAAACTTTTAAAAATTTCTTAGAGTTGTAAAAGTGTGAAGTATTTGGGTACTTAAGTAATCAATAGCAAAAAAATTATTCATGTTCTTTTAAATAATTTAACCCAGTAGAAATTAGTAAAATCAAATAAAATAAAAAACAAACAAATATGAAAGATTACATAAAATAGTTTGTTTGTATTTTCCAAAAATGTTCGTATTATAAAAAGTATTTAATCGAGTACCGATAAGAAAACGAGTTAAGTAGTCGAAAGTGTCAATATTTTTCAACACTTCAATTATTTGCCATCAGCTGTTGCCTTTATTTTACGAATTTTTACAAATTTTGCGTTCGCGTACTTTTTTGGACAACAGCTTTTTGTGAGAGAAAATTTTTTAGTTCACTCATTTACTGCATTTAACTGTCAAAGTACTCAAACGCACCTAATGAATGAAAAATGTAGTGTCATAAGGGCTTAAGGTCTGTATTTTGTAAGCCTATAAACTGAGATTTTTCTGAAGAACAAAACAATCTTATTGATGGCCCTTTTCGAATTTAAGCAACATTAGCATTTTGTTATCGTGACACCTGAAAAAAGTATCATAAAAATACAAATTCGATCATTGCCGCAGTATGTCAGAGAAATTGTTCTCCTTTTTGTGGCTTAAATGAAACACATACATACTATTGAATTAAGTCGTTTAACAAAATTGCAATAATATCAAAATTACCTTTTTTCAATAAATTTTGCTATAAGTTTTAAATTGCTTAAACATTAAAATGAACTTTCATATAAATTTCAATCTAAAATTCTGACTTTCCCAAAAATTATCAAATGTTTTTTTTTTTTTTTTTTGCAACTGTCTGTAAAATAATCATAAATATTAAAATTTTACATGAAAACATCAATAATAACTTGTGAAAAGTAGAACAAAAGCAACATTTATTTTAAGCGTGAACAGAAATACTCCAAAATTAACCGTAATTTGTTGCCCTCAACCAACAAACAGCTTGCAACTTTCATTTAAAAAAACTGGTAGAAAAATTTTCGCGTGTGATAAAACATGAAGCAGCAACTTGTCAAAATTGATTTTTAAGTATAATTCGATGTTCAGGCCAGCCGTCTTAAAGTAACACTACAATTTTACACCATTTAAATTTTTATATATTAAAATGAAAAACAATGTGCAAAAACTGCTATAAAATTAGTATTAAAAAATAAATAACAACAATTAGTTGTTGTTAAGAAAAAAACAAAGAAAAAAGGAAAAAGTTGCAGAAGCAAATGACAACAACACAATCATAATTTCAGCAACACACCTCAAACTCAAATTCAACTTTAAAACTTTGAAAGCGGCAGCTGCAAGTCTTTAGCCAAAACACATATTTGCATGTGTTGAAATTTAAAATAATTTATTCATCTCTTCATTTAGTTTTATATTTATTTGAATTTTTCTGCATTTTCATTATTACGGCCATTTCAATACATTTTCATACAAGCCCAAGTATCTGTGTATCTGCAAGTATGTGTTGTGTGGAAGTGAACAACTCATAAGTTTTCATGTGTGTATTTATCATTAAACAAAAAAAAAATACCGTTAAATGATGGCCAATAATAACACATTATAATGGTTAAATTGAAGAAGAAGACGAGAAGAAGAATATGCAAGTTAAAAATGTGGACTTGATTATTTTAAATATTTTTAAAATTATTGTTCATTAAGTTGTACAATAAAACTGAACATTTAAAACGTTCGCATTAAGCTGTATTTATGTCTAAATGCAGGCATGCAGGCAATCAGTCAGTTCGACTCTCGCATCAAATAATCATTAAAAAACAGAAATCAAACCAAAAAAAAAAAAAATATTGATGGCCAATGGAGACGATCATACATCAATATTTAAACAAAACACTGTGTAATTAACAACATCCACCCGGTGCAGATACTGGGAGAGAATCAACGACCTAATTGTCAATTAATGCAAAAAAAAATGCAAATAACAAATTACCTTCATTTAACGCATATGTACGCTACATTGACGAACATTTTACACACACGCAGTAAATATTTTTGTTACGTTGTTAATATTTCTTGCTGCCTCCCTGAGCTTTTCGTTTTGCCTTTTACCTTTTCCACTGTCATTTACAACATATTAAAACCTTTAACTTTTCTCGTGTCTCCCTGCATGAAGCACAATGAAATATGTTGAGATTTACCAAAAAATAAACTAATTTTAAGTAGCACAAGTACAAAAGTATTAAAACAACATTTTTGCAATAAGTTTTTCAACTTGTTTACTACAGCCAGAAGTACAAGTACAAGTATTTACATAAAATTTGTTTGCGTTCTTTTTTCTTTTTATTCATTATTTAAAGTTTTACTCTACACCCAAAGAAAAAATTTGACTTCAGGTGCAAATCAAACAAGACCATGTGTACAAGATTGTGTAAGTAACTTTCAAAAACATATAAGATTGAATTTACTTTTAAATATTGAATAAAATTAAATTCATTTATTTAACTCGACAGTTAATTAATGTGGTTTTAAATTGTTAAGGCAAAACTAATTATCTAATTTATTTCGGGAGTCTAAATAAAGGGCCCCAGATACAAACAGAAGAGTTCATCACTTATGTGTTCTAAACACAGAAGGAATATTCAAGTGTATGACTGATAGTCACTCAACTCTTGCTAAGAAGTTCAGGTATGTTTAGACCTAACAAATATTTGACGAGAAAATCCAAAAAAAAAAACGTGACCAGCAACTTTAACAAATTTTAGCTTTATTTTTAACAATTTCTGTTGATTTACTAAGTCTGGGTTCACACTATGAAAGTTTTCTTTCAGAAAGTCTGAGTTTATTGATGAGAGGGGAAGAGAAAATGCTTATCTTCTCTCCTTTCTCACCCATAAACTCTGACTTTCTGAAAAAAAAAAAATTCATAGTGTGAACCCAGACTGAACTTTACTTGTAAGAAGTTAATTGTATAATGTAATTTAAAAGCTGTTACATGATGTTTGATCGAGCCAAACGTTTTGCAAAAGCAAATTATTTTTTAATAAAACTAAATAAAATAAATAAATAATAAATAAATAAACTAAATGTGAAAATAACTTTAGATTTTTTTGGCGTCAAATGAAAATGAAGTGTCTCTTCAACAGCAATAGCACACACGAAGACCCGCAAACAATACTTTGATCAAGCTAAGACCAAAACAAGCCCATAAGCTGATGTTTTTTCGCATTTCGGGGTTTAAATCACAGTCATCCCCGTGATCCCCCTGAAGAGCCCTTCACTAACAACCAAACCAGGATCTACTAAGTCCACGGGGCTACTGGCTCCCTTGGTATCAGATTAAAATCTAGTCAGATGTAGAATAGATTTACATGAGTACCTGCCATATGGCCTTATCTCATGGTGAATCTTAACCGCTGAGTACAAACAAACAATGCCTTTAACAACTGCTCCTGACTGAAATTTGCTGCAGTTTGATTGCATAATCGGGTAAAACTATACACACGCCCCTTGTTTAGTAGCTGGATCTATCTAACCACCACTGTTTTTGGAAATATGCTAGCAGATTCCGTAGAGTACCAACAGCACCTAGAGGTAATCAGCTCCTCAGACCAAACTCTCCCAAAAGATGTGAAAAATCAGCCCTTTAGTTGATTTTTCAGGTTCTCCCTTCCCGCAACTTTAAATAGTAAATTACAACCACCACGTGATTACCGAAGTATTTATTGAACGGAAAAGTAAAACTCCCCGCAAAGACAATCTGCCTGAAAGCATTTCCCGCAAGAAGTAGTAAGCCTCAACCAGGAGTCAGTCCGGTGCCATCTCACCTGGGGCTACTGACTACTGTGCTACCAGACAGGATATGGGGTCAGCAATTTTTATTTTTGCCGAAGCCCAGGTATTGACTGCACCTGATTTCCTCGGAGGATGTAAAACCAGAAAATAAAATATCCTTAACGTGATCACTACAAATACCCGGGTGTGAACTCTGGTCATCTGCAATCTTGACGTATATGCCAATTTGATTTACCAGACATGCTAAAGTTCACAATAGTTAACCAACACATTAAGCCCTTCAAAACAATTTTGGTTTTTATGTGTTGGCTTACTAATGTGAACTTTCACTTTTTTGCATAACTTTGCATAACGACGCTTACCAATTTTTCTACGAGAATAAAACGCCAAGCGAAATGGCTTCTCGAGACGCATAGCACACCCCCTTTTATTTACATACGATTTTAGAGATCGAATTGTTTGTAAAATCTACTGTAAAATCTACTTTGTATTTGTAAATATAAAGCTTTAAAAAAATGCCAGTATAAATCCTCTCTAGCTAACATTCTTGTAAAGCTTAAACATTTTTTTACTCAAAATTCTATCAGAACTTTTGAAAGTTAGAAATTTCTGTTAAAGATTGGTGCAAATCCATTGTCTATTACCGTCTTTTTAGCATGGTTGGCAAAATGTGAAAAATATAGCAGCTACGCTTTTTACTAAGACAGATTAAAGCTACTTACAAGACCCAGTTTTTCCGTTAGGTGAGAGAGCAAAAGTTTCGTTTGGATTCATTAGAAGAAGCTTCTGTCTATGTATCCTTAAGGCGAGAAATTTACAGAGGAGATATATTAAGATGTCTCATCATCCATGTTGCAGAACATAGTTTGCTTGGTAATGACATTTTTTGTTACAAACTGATGATTTCGAACACAGTGTCCAGTAAGTGCTCTTAGTTCAGTTTTTTCAAGCAGAAGTAACTTACATGATTTGCCATTATATAAAATGACTAGGCCCAGAAATATTCGCCAAATCCGAGTAAATTCGCGGTCGGACTAGGCTAATAAATTGGCTCGAGCGTCTTTATTCGCCAAGAAATTAACCTTTTCGTAAGTTTGCTATAATTCAAGCTTATTTTGTTACTATAAGATTCTATGTTTTAGGGCATTCTATATCAAAAGGACGTAAAGTTTACAGCTGTGTTTTTTTCTAACCAAACATTCTGGTAAACAAAAAAATGTACGACAGTTAACAGATTTACAATTTTGTTTTACAAACAAAAATTTTCAATCTCTGTTTGTTAGTTACACAGCAAAATAATGAAAACTTGGCGGCTGCAGTTCGAAAATTTCATGCGAAATAAAACACTATTCCGACCGTATTTTGTATGAAATTTTCGAAATATTGTCAGTCAGACAGAAATTAAAACTTGTAAGTAAACTACGAAAAGTAAGAAAGAGAAATGAAAAAATGTCCAGTACAGATATTCATGTACTACACGGCTGTAGGGAAAATCGCCCAAAGAAAAATGGCCCAAAAAAATAAATGAAAAATCGCCCAAAAAAATTCCATGTAAAATTGGGCTTGAATTCATGTGAAAAATGACCCAAAATTTTTGGGCTATTTTTCGTTACTATTGGGTGATTTTTCGGTTTTTTAAATTTGGTGATTTTTCATTCCGACCGAAGCGCTGCCGGTATTTGTTACAACATAGGGGAGAAAATCCTTGCGCCCAAAAGTGTTTTCGTTGTATGTTTAATATATGCACCCAGAGAAAAAACAACAAAACCATTTTTAAAAAAATGTTGAGCATATTATGTTTAATTTAACCAAATCATTGTCACCGACAACCATATTATGGTAAAATAAGTTTCTTTAAAAATAGTTTTGTTGTTTGTGACCATAATAAAACATGTTTTTCTCTTACATTTGTAAGTTACTAAATTTATATGAATAATAAACACTGTTTTGAAATTGGATAATTTTTAATTTTTTTCTTTGGGAAAAAATTCGTTTTTTCTTTTTGGGTCATTTTTCATTTTTATTTTGGGCTCTTTTTCGTTTCTTTTGGGCAAAATTTCATATATAACTTTTTGGGTCATTTTTCATTTTCTATTGGGCGATTCTTCATTTGGGCGATTTTTCATTTATTTTTTTGGGCCATTTTTCTTTGGGCGATATTTCCTACAGCCGTACTACACACTCTACCTTTTCGACCCCTCGCCTTCAAACTTCGTCTGTCCGGCAAGAAATTTCCCTAATGTAAATTGGGACTTAGGGTTGCCAACACATTATTGCAAAATGGCGACAAATTCAAATCATGCGTTAATTTTGGGACACCCTTTATATATAAAATAACAAAAGTTTATGTTAAATTTAGGGCAATTATGAATGTTCTCCTTCTTTGACCGTTAGCAAGATTTCACAGATCTTCTCCACGTCATGCAAGGTCTTCCTGGTCCTTAAGGATTACACTGAATTACAGCTTTCGTAATATCGCCATCGGCTCTTCTTAAAATATGGCCAATCCTCATCCATTTATGTTTCTTAATTCCCTTTTCCACTGGCCTATTGTTTGTGAGGGCAGTAACTCGTTTGTTGACTATCGTGTGTGACCAATGTATGCGCAGTATAAGTTTTAGGCAACGATTTACGAACGTTTTGAGATTTTTCATATGAACCTGTGCAATATGGTGTACAGATATACATTTTTTATTGAGTTATAATACAGTTTATTGACAAAATCATCTTTCTGTTCACACATACACAATTAAGCTAACTCATTTAGCAATTAGCAATAAACTCAAGCAAAATGTAAACACTTTTTGACATCATTAAAGAACAAACAAAATAATGATCTGGCTTTTGCGCAGACCTAAAAGATGGATCTTTGTTTTGTTGAAATCTCAGTTGCCAAATGTCAAAACACTTTGTTTAGTGAGTTGTGTTTTGCTCACTTAACACACTTGTGACAGTGTTGCATTTTAATTTTACTCAATACTATAACAATTTCGTATTAATGTAAAAATAACTAAATTAAAATTTTATATGGATAATTCAGCTAAAAAATGCCATTTATTGCACAAAACTCAATTAAGATGCATATCAGTAAACGGTATTATGCCCATGTTGTGGAGCCACACAACAACACTGCTTTGGCGCTGCTGTGGAATATAAGGAGTTTGGACTTACGACTTCTGTCGTTTGACGACCATATTTTTTGGAAAGATACAATAACTTTGTTAATACAGGCCAGTAATCATCTCCAGATCCCCCGTTAGTTGTTATTAAGCTTCCAATCGCTGATGGTCAGAGCTTTTGTGATATTTGCGTCAATTCACCTCAGTTTTGTCTTTGTGATGCTGATTTCAAGCCAATGCCTATAGCGTTTTCTGATACATAGTCTAATGATTTAGACATGAAATAGGCCTTTTAAAAAAGAGCCTTCAAGGATCAATAAAGAGACTTGGTTGCTCTGCACTATATAATTATTTGAAAAACTTTTTTTGTAAACTTTGACTATTCATTTCTATACAACTAATTTTAAATTGCTTAAATTGCATGTTTTTTTAGTAACACATCATCATTGATAATATTTATTTTTAATCAATCAAATTTCAATTACAAATGAAACTAGTATTTATATAAATGTTTGTTTTTGTTTTGTATTTTTTTTTTTCTTTTTTTACATAAACTTTGGTCTAAAACTGTTATAAAACACCCATGGGAAACACCCAAAAAAACAGAAACATTATTTAAAATGTACAACAAGTCAAGTTTTAAATGATAAATGTGAGTTGTGTTTTTTTTTTTTAATTTAAAAACTGGCACTAATTGACTGTTTTAATAATAAAAGTGTAAAACTAGAAAAAAAAATAAAAAGTACATTTTGAACTAATTAAACACTTTTACTTTTTTTTAAACTCTCATACTATAAAAAATGTTTGTATGGGAAATAAAATATACATATTGTTTAATTTACAAGTGTATTGTAGAAAATTTTCATTATAAATAGAACCGAAAAATCTTTCTTTAATGAATTTTTACAATAAACTTTTGAAAATGTTTTCCAGTTTCTTTCTTTTTTTTGGAAAAAGTATTAAAATTTTGTTATTTAACTTTTATGAAGTTTATGTATTAGTGTATAAGTATGTGTTTGCCAAAAAAATTGCATGTGTATGAGTAAAAGCTATTTATTGTGTTAAATATTTTACTGCCAACACCTTAAAAATGTTCAACTTCTTTTTCACTTTTCTTCTTTTTTTTTTTTTTTTTTTTTTTTTTTTTTTTGTTTTGCAATTTTGGTACTTAAATTTTTGCAAACTTTTTGTTTTTAAATGAATTTTACCAAAGTTTTCACTCTCTGCCTTCCTCTCAACCCAAAACCCCCTTTTTCGTACAAAAACTGGTTGCCAATATTCAAACGTACGCAGTACCAAACAACGAGTATTTTTTAAATAAAAATAAAAATAATAAAACAAGAGACAAAAAAAAACCAATTTCAAAAATTTAATATGAAAACTGTAATTTTGCTGCAAGTATGAATAAATGGCTGGCAAACAGGAAAAATCACTTTGTTGGCAAATTTTCATACAACATATTTATTCTGAAATTTATTAAAACAAAAAAAAAAAAAAGTTGGAATGGAACAAAAACGTAAAAAAGGAACAAATTATGACAAAAATGTGTAATTTAACCTGAACAAAAAAAAAGTTTTAATAATACACACATGCAAATGTTTAGCCCACCAAACACATATTTGACAATCAGTAATATTACGGGTTTTTTTCAAATATTATTGAAATTGAGATTCTTAAATATTTATTAACTTTTTCCAAGGCTGGCAACCGTTACTGATATTAATATCTACTGATCAGATACCGCTTAAAACTTGATACCAATATTGATAAACGGTATTCAATACCGATACCGAAATTCGTTTCGATTTGCAACGTTGCCTATTTTAAATGGTTTTAAATTTTGATATAGAACTTGTTTGCTTTAAAATCACTTTTAAATTATCAGCCTGGCCCACGATGGCGATCGGCAACTTTACCGAGCTACAACAAGGGACTCATTATCGTGGTCATAAGCGTCCCACTAAATTTTGCTAATAGCAAACACACGGTTAAGAAAGCAAGCTCTTTCTTTAAAAGCAATCGTTTGTATTTATTCTCAACTTGCTTTCAAATACAAAATTTTCTAAAAGATATAGAAACAAAAACTTAACTCTAGTGTTTAAGGAAAGCTTGAGAATTACTCTTGATGACACTATTTCTCGAATATATAAAATACAAAATTTTCTAAAAGATATAGACACTAAAACTTAACTCTAGTGTTTAAGGAAAGCTTGAGAATTACTCTTGATGACACTATTTCTCGAATATATAAATTGAGTTCATCTTTTCACAGGTTTGAGATTTATTTGAGATATTTAAAATCAATATATAAATATTTTCTCGTCTAATATCAAATAGAAATTAATGGGACGACTAAACTGAAGTTGAGTTGCCAGCAGCGAAATCAGGCAACGTCGCTCATGTTAAAATATAAAATACAACAATTTCTATATTTTAACATGAGCGGCGTTGCCTAATTTAGCTGCTCGACCAAAAAATCTGAAACTCGAGTACGTCTAGGAGAATTAAGTTCGTTATCATAACATAAAATGGATATATTTAAAACTCTTCACATTTTGTTTGTTGGGTTATGTAAGACAGTGTGTGTTATGCATATGTGTTGGCTGCACAGTGACTGTATAAAATTATACAACATACTCATACAACGGAAGTGAATTTGCAAAAATTCTAGTTAAACTCTGGTTTTTTTCATCGTTGCTTGGTTTATAAATTTAATGTTTTATTAGCCGTTAAGAAAAACTTTTTAATATTTTGGCTCATGAAAAGAACACGAAAGTAAAGAGTTTTTGTACTTTTTTTAAGATTTACCAGTAAAAAACTTTTAAGTATGACTATCTAAATGTCACATTTACTAGATTTCATTGTTATTCAGGTAACTTTGGCAACAACAGCAAAAAGAAAACGTCATTTACTTACAACAAATATAAAGCAATTAAAACTCTCATTTACACTAGATATTTACAACAAAAACTAGTGTCTATATAAGTTAAGAATTGACAAGCATTAAATGTAACTACAGGTCAGTAGAATATTTTGCTTATTCCCCTTGTTTTTTTGTTCACTAAATAACTAAAAGTTTTTTATAAAAATTACTTTACTCTACTTTACTCTACTCTCGATCTAGTCTTTGTGCTAAAATTGTACCAGGGCTTTAGTTAATTATTGGATTAGCATTTAATCGTTTTTATAGCCAATACCTTTGAATCTAGATACAAACATTTATCCATACAATGTGTTCTTCAGACATACGTACAGAGTTTTTTGCTTCTTATTTCTGTCTTTTTTATTCTATTCATTTAATATTCTTTACTGTCTTGTACGCATATTAAAATTACATGTTTTTTTTTTGTATTTTTTCCTCTAGTCGTTTCTTTGAGTTTGGCTTTTGTTGACTGTTTGTTTAAGCAGTAATTAAGTTGCATGCCAGTTACTTACATACTTGCTGTATGTGACAGTGGCAACAACTATAAAGTTAGTGTGGATTTTTTTTGTCCAACGTGTTGCTATTTTTAATACCGAAAAGCTAAAAGAAAAAACACACCTCGAAGATAAAAATTCTTTAATTAATGTCAATTTTTTATTTTTGTTATCACATCAGTATACGAATAGATTTATTCAAGTCATACCACATGACATTCCACAAACGGACGCACATTGGCAGAAGGACAGGCAATCTTATAGATACAAATTATTCATAATGGGCTGGAGATTTTTATTTTGAGATACAATGAGTTTCTTTTAAAGGCATAAATTACTTCTCAAATTACTATCAAATGGTTACCACTAAACTTGGTTTGAGATTATTTAAACGGTTTAACTGATTCTTTGAATTATCGCTAATATTTTAAATATTGTAGACAATAAATCGATTGAAATCCAATCCAATTGAGTGTAAGTTCATAAAGCTTTAATACGTTTATTTAAAAAGTTTTTCAATAATTTAAAACTACTAAATGATTTTTCTCAATAAAACAGATGACACAATGAGATTCAATATATGAGGATGTTCTTTTCAAAACTTTATACCACTTTCGACAGAAATGGTTTTTTTAAAATTTTATTTGTTTGGTAACATTAAAATGAAAACTCTGCAAAAATAAAATTGGGAAAAGAAACCCTTAAATGACACCAGAAAAAAGTATAAAAAGCATGATTTCGTCAAAAGTTGATCATTTCAGTTCAAAAAGCCATTCCTAAAAACTATTTTTTTCAAATTGTGAAAAAACGCAAGAAATGGAAAAGTAAAGTTTTGAAAAGGACCTCCTCGTATCTAATTCAGTTGTTGAAAACGTAATTCTTGCAAATGCATTATTACTAAACCAGATGGTAAAATTCAATATTCGATATCGTACGAAATTTTCATTTAAGTTGTATAGTAATTTCGTAAATATCGAAAGGCTAAAGTTGCCCCCAGGTCTCGATTTTTTTCATGTTACAGGTATGCATTTTTTTATTTTTTTTTATTTTTATTGACAATTAAATATAATATCCATTTCATATTTGGAGGGCTCAGAGCTGAACTGAACCAAGTCATAAAATATATCACGTATATGTATTTCAAATCTGGTGTGAAAATCTCCGCAAAATTTAACTCAATCCAGTTCTGTAATGGGGTAAATCAAAAACAGTTTCGTTCCTAAGGTAACGGTAATAAACCCAAGTCAGTGGCTCCAGTAATTAATGGCAATTTACTTACTCAAACTCAATATATTTTCGAATTTTCTTTTTTGACATGGTTCGCTTCAGCTCTAAGCCCTCCATTTAAAGCCTAAATATTAAATATTCCAAATATAAGTGTAAGCTTACTAAGAACTAAACGTAGGTTCAAACACATCAGGTTAAACTGAACCGGTATTCTTTGATTCTCTTTTAAACTTGCATGCTGGGTTTTAAAAACTGCAGTCGAAAACAAAAACTGTCGAACAAAAAACGAAAATTTGTGTACAACTTTTCGACTTTTGAGTTGGTTTGACAGCGACTGTTAATGAATCAGAAGAAAAGCAAAAGTATTATTTGGCTAATGACAAATGAAGGAGTGGATAAAATGGCAGTTTTTCTACTTTGACTGAAGGTTTTTAAACGCTGCTTGTATGTCCGATCATATGCAATCAATTTGTGGTATCATTTTTCTTGTACTTTACTTTAAAATTTAGCTCATCTAGCATATTTATTACTAGAAACAGAAACAAAAGGAAAAATTTACGAGTACGATCAAGTCGCTATCCCTTTTAATTCTCTTTTCCTCTCTCTCTCTTCTAAAAACGAAAGACTTGACGAGTCAAACTCGAAGTAAGTGAACCATCACTTACAGACAGTATGACCACAATTGAAAATAAATGGATGCTTAATGGGGATTAAAACAATGCTAAAAATAAAATTTGAAAATGCTAAAAAAATGCTAAATTTTCTTAAATAATTGTATCATTGTAATGAATGAGTTATAAATTAATTTACCTGGAAATATTATATAAACTGTCCGTAAACACCTGGGTTCGAGCCCAGATTGAGTCAAGAATGAAAAATTATCAATAAATTTTAATTAATTTTCATGTTGTAAAATTCCTTTCTTCATAAAAATAATTTAATGAAAATTAAATTTAATGAACTTAAGCCTAATTAAAAATATTAAAAATTTGGATTAAAAACCATAAATAGTTCAATAAAATAACCACAATACTAATTATTTCTTTAAAATAAAATGGAGTTTATATAAAAATTAATTATATACATACATAGATTTATTTAGTAAAAACAATTCAGTAGTTTAACAAAAGTTAGCGATTTTTTAACCAAAAAAACATAAGTCCCCATCTACAAAATATTACATGATATACGTTAAATCCCTAACCTACAGTTTGCAAAATATGCAACATTGTCAACTTTTAAAAAAACTGTTAAGGCGCAACCATAATGTGCTGAAGTTGGCTTAAGCAAATGTGCTAATACATGTTAATCATATGAGGCAAACCATATTAAACTTAAAGAAAATTTTTGTTAAGTTTTATGAAACTGTCATTTGCTTAAGCAAAGTGCGAAACTGATCGCACATTCCGTACGGAATCAAATGTTTTTTGATTTTGTTTTTGCTTTTTTAAATACATTTGAGAGACTTTTTGTTCATTTTTGACAGTAGGTTAAGCAAGGCTATGCATATTATGGTTGGGCCTTTAGGTTTTGTAAGAAAATTAAAAGAAATTATAAACAGTTTAAGGCGATTAAAAAATTCATAATTTTAAATAGTTTTTTGTAAAATTTTTAAAATGTTAGATGTTAATAATGGGTTGAGTCGAAATTTCGTGTTTTGAGATATTAAGGGTTTTGTCTAAAATGAATTGTGTGTTGTATTGTGAAAGAAAAAAAAATAAATAAATAAATAAATAATGACATTTAATACTTCAAATTTAGCAGCGTGAAGAAGATAATAAGAATATGTAATAAAATTAAAAAGCATTATTATTTATTGCCACAGATATATATTAATAAATACAAAATATAAGTAAAAACAAAAATTATCATTTAAAACATAAAAGGCTATTCAACAGCATTTTCAGTAAATTTAATTACACATGAAACGCACCTTTATATGAATAGTTCTCCTTAATTTCCAAAGTGTTGGTCAAAATACCATTAGAATATGATCTGTTTTCATCATATTCTAAACACCTATCCAGAATTAAATAGTTGAACTTTGGTTCATCAATTCGTATGCATTCAGCTTTTGCCATTGCTGTTCCAAAACCGTTATTTCTTCTGTAGTAAAATCTACCATTTCTTCTTTAATTTTTTATTTTTTTTTTTTGGTGTTTAAAGGGTTGCTATTATTATACATTTGTATAAACGAATAAATGTCAAAATACAATTATAGAGATTGACAAAAGTGATAAGTTATATTGTGAAATAGCAATATATAAAATTTTTAAGATTAAAAAATGCTACAAAAATGCTGAAAATAATGCTAAATGCTATTTGAAAAATTCGCTGCTAAATCAAAATAAATAATGCTAAATTTAGCAGTGAAAATGCTAAAAGGGTCACACTGCTTACAGACAATAAATGCTCTTAAACAGCATAGGCGACTTCGGGCCTTAGTCAAGGAAAATAAAACAGTTTTATAAAAGGTTTATGAAACGGATTTTCTATGAAAATTTGTTAAGCAAACTTCTTAACCTGTTTTATTTTTTTTAAATAAGGTCGTTAGAAAATGACTGCTTAGAAGTTTTAAGTTCTTTTAAATCACTGATGTGATACCAATTTGAAAAATAGAACCAACAGTGGTCATAAGTTTTACAACTTAAGGGCAAAAAAACCCCCCATAAAAGGCTTGGCAAACACACCATTTTTTCCGTTTTGTGGTCGCCAATAAACAAGGCAAACATATTTCGTACGTACATTAATTTTTAATTTTTATTTTTTTAATTCCGTTCGGAAACGGAATTCATTCCGTATTTTGGTGCTTCGGAAAATGACGAAAACATTTTTCGGAATGAAACCACTTTTGTTTTTATGAACGGAAAGGGAGTTTTCCGTACCTGAATGCCCGAAAAACTATCAAAATACACTTAATATCAATAAACAAATATGTTTTCTTCGGTTCCGAACGGAATTGCATGGTTGAATAATTGCAAAGTTTTTAAGGTTCAAGGTAGAGAACAGTCCAGAATTATAGAACTACAGCTCGTCCAAATAGGTCTCTTATCATCATGCCTTTTTTACTATTGTGGCTTGTAAGGATAATAAATCGTCAAGAGTCGCAGTTCTCAAATGATTTACTCTCATTTCACGTTAGGCTTATGCCAAAACCAGGCCTGCTATAGAGATGAGACAAAAGTTATTAATTTCAAGGTAAACAAAGTTTATTAGTCATATGTTTTTTAATATTAAATTCCTAAAATCCATTTATTTCCAAATTAATGCTGCAAACCTTTGTAACATTATCAAAAGTATACAATCTTTTCTCTTTTAAATAAAAAATCAGGTAAAATACAAGTGACTGCCTCTGCTATTGGCCCTGGACTACAAACGAATCGTTACAAAAAAAAAAAAAACTTTTCAAAGAATTCAATAAATCTGGGCATTTTATAGCAGTTATTAGTTTGTGTGATTATGCATGTTTTATAGTACTCATTAAGTTTGTGTGATTTTACTATAAACGATTGTTAAACAACAACAAAAAAACTTTGAAAAAAATTCCCACAAAAGGAAAAAAATTAAGATTTGATTGAGCAGTTACAAAAAAAAGTAAACGAGATCAGAAATGTGTGTGACCATTTGTTGTTTGTTGGTTTAGTTTTTTTATTTTCGTATATTTAAGTTAATAAATTAATTTAAATTAACTAAATTTTGTTACAGCCACCGTCATTCACATAAGCACATACACACTCTAGTTACAAATTCACAAACAACTCTGTCTCTCGATCGGCCACTTTATGACAAGCGGCCCCTACAAGTTCTCAAAGAGTTTTCTTAGTTCACATTTTTTTGCCGTTTGTTTGTTTGTTGTAAGACAACGAAAAAAAATTAAAGTTCTCAGCATGATAATTGCCAATAAAGGTTAACAGGTTTTATTTTATTAAATTTTGTATCTATTCCTACATGTATCTGTATCTCACTCGTATTAAAAGATAAAAAGGCAAAAAGTTGTTGGCTGGCTGTATATTTAGTTTGTTTTTTATTATTATTCAAATGCATATTAAAGTATTATTAACATTTAGTTTTTGGTATCTGTAACTGTAGTTAGGTAAATTTTCATTAGTGCCACCATGTCTGACAGCTAAACGGCCAACAACATTTTTATATACAACAGAAACAACAACAAAAAATCCAATCAAACCACACAAACCAAAGCCAACAACAACTAACTAAAATGCCAACAACACCTAAATTAAACAATAAACACTATAAAATATTTGAACTATAATAGAAAATTTTATTCAAACAAACATTTTTTCTTTTTATTCGAACATGAGAGAATGACTGACTAAACAACAACGACATAAAAAACTTTAAAATAAAAAAAAACACTAACAAAAACAACAAAAATCATAATATAAAGCCATTAAATATTTGTTGATCAAATGAAGACAATATTAACCCATTATGAACAGTTTATAGCTTCATTATTGGAGTCTTAAGACTTAACAAAGAATGTATTTATGTCTATTTACTTCCATAAATTAACGATTTGTCATGGGTTTTCTTTTTTTCGTTGTGTTCTTAATAAAAATAGAATAGAATCAAGTTAAATTAATATTCAAATCCTACGTGGGACTTAATTTATTGGAAAGTTTCTAATAAATCGTAAAATTTTCTGAAATGTGTTCATAAAAATAAGCAATTTGTTATAATTTCATAAATATTTGTCAAAGATTTTATTGTTTATTGTGAATTTTTATTTACTTTTCTGGTAAAGTTTGGTTAAAATGAGACTAAAACAAGGTTGGCAACCGATGCCACGATTAAAACCGATACCGCTAAAATACCGTTTAAAGTTTAATATCATACCGATATCGAAATTCGTTTCGGTTTCCAACGAATATTTAATAATTATAAATAATAAATTTTGTATTCCCAAAAATAACTTTGATGATAAATTTGCACGTGCTCGTGCAAAAAAAACTGAACTGGCAAATTTATTTATTTTGGTTTTCTTACGAAAGCAATAAAATTAAGCAATTGGTTTTTTATTTTTGTTTTTTCTTTTAGCCCACATACAACTAAAATTCGAGTCGGAAAAGAGCAAACCAATTGTAAACGAATGAAAGAAAAGACAAACTCTCATCCAGTTCATCGATTTGGAACGTAAACGTTCGCATAGAAAAGTACATTTAAAACAAAAAAAAATTTAAGAATTTTGTTTTTTTTTTAAATATAATTTTCTATGCGAACGTTGAAGTTCGAAATCGTTAAACAGGCAGTCACTGTTTATTGTTGGTGTTTTGTCTAAGCTTTGATATCGTTTGCATGTAAGATTTGGACGTGTGTAATTCACATTCGTTTTACAGTTTTATTTTATTAATATCTTCATCTTTTTCAAATTTCTTGGAAAATGGTTTCCTGATGATCTGGCCTAAGCAACCAGTGAAATGCATATAAAAACTAGCTTTCCCTCAACAAAAACAATATTTTATAATTTGTTTTTCTTTAAAATGTAAATTAAGCGAACGAAGTCTTCGTTCGGAAATAGATGAACAGGCAGTAAATTAAATTCTCAAAAAATAAAATGTATAATAACTTATGCGGAGAACACAACTGGGACGAAGACGAAATTTTCGCCGCGAATATTCGTCAAAAAAAAAACATTTTTGCGTATATGAAAATACCCACATTCTTGGCGTCGCTGAAATTCGCCATATGCCGGCAAACGTGTTTTAGTAAATTAATTTAAGTTTTGTAAAGACATTTTACTAACAATATTGTTCTTAAAATGTCTTACTACTTGCAATTTTTATTTGACTACGTTGTCAGAAAAAAAAGCATTGTTAGAAACAATATTGTTAGATATATGAGAATCGTTTCTTCGTTGCCATTGGCAGATCACTGTCAGAAGTTGGAAGCTTATTTCTTATTGTTACATGTGGAAAGTTTATGCATCTGACAATGGCATCATTGTTAGAGACCTCTTTCTAATGCATACGTAACAGAGATGGAAAATGGTATGTATTTCGTATTTTTTACCAACTCACATAACAAAACGTAGTTTTAAGACAATGACGGTACCAATTTTATATTTTAGGGCACATCTCTTGATATCTATTTAGAAAAAAGATTTTTTATTAATTACGAAATATTTTTTTAAAGATAGCCACCAATGTATCAAAAAAAAGTACAACTTCATCATAGTTTCCATCCCTGATATGCATGAGTGAAAATAAAATAACAAAAAAGTTTAATTTTGCAAAACTAAAATTAATTTTAATAAACATCGATCTATTTAAAACAACATACAAAATTCTTGCTATTGCTTTTCTACACTGAAAGAAAAATGCTTCATATATTTAATGAATCATTTTCATACAAAAATTTTCCTTGGATAAATGAAAATGTTCATTGTCTAAATGGAATTTCATAGTTATAATGAAGTATTTTCGTTAAAATCGCTTCATTAGATTTCGTAATTACGATAAAAATTTTCATTGGATATATGAAAACAAGTTTGTCCAAGTTAAACAAAAAAAATTTTATTGGGAACATAAAAAAACAATATACAAACATAACTATATTCATAAATTAATACAAAATTATAGTTTCCTTAAAAAAATGTTTAATTGTTAATTAAAAAATGTAAGATTTAATAATTTCATACATCTAATGTTACATGTATGCCATTAAGTTTATGAAATCAAAAATTTTTTTATAAAAGCAACATATTTCAATAATTGCCTTCATACATTTAAATTTTCATTATGACAATAAAAATGTCATTATAGTCATGAAACAAAAACTTTCAATCAACGTTGTTATTGTTATTATGGACAATTTAATCTCATATTTACGCTCTTAATTGAGTAAAAAACAAGTTTTTTTTATCCAAAAACCGAGGTTGCGCGATCGATTCCCGCCAGAGACAGAGAAAAAAATGAAATAATATTTTATTTTATTATAGAAAAAAAAAAATAAAAAAAAAATGAAATTTTTTTTACTTTATTGAAAGTATTCATCCAATGAATAATATTCATAGATCTAATGTAGTGTTTCATTAAATCCTTTTAATGAAACAGGTTTCATTGATCCAACGAAGCGCTGCATAGGTTCCTTTTTAATGCAATTTTTCATGGCATTAATGTCATTGGTATTGCAAAGAAATTCTTTCAGTGTACCTTGCAATAACAATATTTTCACTTTTTCAATTTATAAATTAACACGTCATTTTCATTTTCATACAATGTCTAAAAACAGATCTGGCGCCAGTCTTATCTAAATTGTTCAAATGAAAGTATTTATTTAAGAACTGGTTTCAAAAGATTTAGAAAAAGCAATTTGTATTTTTTTGACAAAAATCAACTTTTAAGCTACGTTCACAATCAAAAAAAAAAATTCGTTTATTCTTCTATCCTTCCATTTTTAGAAGAAAAATTTAACTAAAATTTTTTTAAAAATGTAACTAAAGTTGAGTCAACTAGAACTACAACAACAATTTGTATGAAATTGTTTCTGACGTTTAAAAAAATTTTACTTCTTTTTGAATGAAAATTTTATCATAACGTTGTAAAAAATAATAATTTTTTACGCTTAAAATTGTTGTGGCTAAAATTTGCAAACGGTTTCTTAATGCAAAATGTGTGTGTTTGCAAAAGAAATTGTTGCTCTATTATGAACACCAAGTGAAAATGTTTTTTTGATTGTGAACAAAGCTTCGTTCAGCCGGCCTGGCTTTAGAACACCGCAACCATATTTTAATTGAATGCTTTCTATACATGATCATAACAACTTAATTATAATTATTACTCATAATCATGTAGTGGTTGTTACAGTCGTTTACGTGTTTATTATGATAAAACATTTTAAACATATAAATAGTTGCAGCAAAAAAATTGAATGTTTGTAAAAAAAAAAAACAGATAAAATAGTTGTAGGCAGTCAAGGTATAGCGGTGGTGAACATACAAAGGTGTGACGTAATCACATAACGGTATTTAATGGATTTTCTGTTATCATACTTAACAAGTTGCTTGTGACCATATCGAAACATACATATTTAATTTTTCTCTTGATAGAGAATTTTTTCCAAAAGTGACAATGTCATGCAATCATACAAAGAGTGATGGATGCTTTCATGCAATACAGAACTTAAGCTTAAATAAGAAGTGACATAAGCATAACCATACGAAACAGCTGTTTCAACAAACTTAAGGGCAACACTGTATTTGATTATAGGTGACATGCCATTACCATAAAAACTTATTTAATTTTGGTTTTTTTGCCATAACCGCAAACAGCTGTTATGTTATAGCCGTCATTATGGTTGGACCTTAACTGAAAAAGAAGTCTGGATTGTTCAAACTACAGTATTTCAGAAATTTCAAATAACCTTAATGTTTGCGTAGGCTAATAATTGACAACTTTTTATTTTTTTATCCTGAAATTTGGTTAGATCGGCCAGAATCGCCCTAACGTATTTTCTTGTTTATCTGCAATTTACAATTTAAACCACTTTTTTATAATATAAAATCAATTGCCCATCATGGGTTAACAAGATATTTTTGTTAATATGTATCTTTTACAAAGTTTAAGATCAAATCAAATCAAATTATAAAATAGTGACTAACCACAACAAACAACAAACAACAAAGACAAACTAAATTTAAAAAAAGCAAATATTAAATTGTTTAATTAGTGTTTGTTTTAAGTGTTTAAGCATAAAATTAAATTTAAACTTATTAAAATATCAAGGACTTAGCCAAGAATTCTGTGGCATTTAGACAAAATATCCTAAGTCGAGATAAAATAGCAAAAAAGTTTTTAAAAAAACTCAGTGAAAATATAATTTTTAATTAAATAATGAAATAAACCAAATTTAAACAAAAATTTATTATAAACAATTTTAAAAACGTTAACAACGGTGTTTTTTGAATGAAAATTCGTATAATTAAAAACATTTTGTTCACCTTTTTAAATTTAACTTAAGATGTTTTGTCAAAATGCCACAGAATTTAAAAATATAAAAATTTTATGAATGTTATTTGTGTCAAGCTAATAGGGCCTAAATTGTAATGTAAATAAAATTCAATTTTTAATTAGAATATTTTATTTTTTAAAAAATATCAAAGCAATACTATTTAAAGAAAATGGAATTCAAATTTTAAATATTTTGGGTGACCCGATTGGTAAGTCAACCTCTCTGTGACAAGCTCTAGCCAAGCGTACGTACACATACTGGGCGATTTATCGCTTTGGTAACTTTATCAGATTCCTTAACATGACAGCTTGGATCTAGTAATCTATAGCAATTATACAGTTTGAAGCGCTTACGTGAAAAATCTCTCTATCGAGCACTCCAATAAAAGAGCTATTCTGCCCTCCTAAGAAAGAAAGTCACATCTCCATTTAAGTAGTTTTGAGCACGGTAGGAAAAATTTCTACTCGCGAGCACAATTCGCGTCAATTCTCTTGTTTTAAAATTTAAGCACGCGAGTAGAATTGTTTCCCACTGTGCTCATAACTACTAAAATTGAGATATGACTTTCTTTCTTAGGAGAGCAGCATTATGGTGCAGAGAAATTTTACGTTTCATAAGGTTAAAAGCGCTTATTTTCGGCAAAAAGTAGTCCTTGAAACCGTGAATAAATTATGGATTTCATCAGCAGAATTTAAAGCGATTATTTTACATTCACATACCAAAACCCAGCTGATTTGGAGCGCAATTTTTACTGGGTAACAAAATGTCTTTGATTTTAAAATTCATATCCAATTGAGTGGTGTGGTTTTGTCATAACGGGGCCTTAAGACTCTACTTGATTGTGTGTATGTCAGTTTGTATGGTGTATGTCAGTGAGAGAGTTGTAGGTTCGTTCGAAACAAAGACTTTGGTTTGTTTTATTACAACGGAAATCAGAAGCGTTTTTTCTTAAGCAACATTTAAAAGGATCTGAATTTGTCTATGTTCAAAAGTTTTTTGAGATCCTCTAGATTTGATGGCACAGTAGGCAGCGCGTATAATATTGCAAAATTAACATTGAATTCCGCTACTGTTGTTTTTAATAATAAATGCATATTATATTAATTTTTAAAGCATATTTTTAAGTTTTTGAAGCATATTTTCTACGAAATCTCACGCCCTACTTCTTGAGTTCGAGGCTTACTCGGGAAATTTGATTTTTTCAATAAGAAATTTAATGTATTTGTATCCGTTTACAGAGTATTTTTCGTAACAAATGCCAAAAAAAAAACTATAAATTAAAAATTTATAAAAATAAATTATGAAAATAAATTTTCATTTCAACATTGTAATAAACTTCAAATACATATTTGTTTAATATCCACATTAAAAACAATAGCGGTATTAAGTATTCAAGTGCAAAAGCTCTTGCAAAAGAGCAAATAAATAAAATATCGTCATAAAATCTAACGTCAACTCTCTGTGTTCTATTGCTGGATTCTACTAAAAAGCAATATTTTGCATTAAGTCTTTCGTAAGCCCATTTGCACCTCAACACCGAATACCTCTTGTTAAATAAGTCATTATAGTAAAAAAAAAATTTACAAAAATGCAAAACATTTGTTTTATTTTGTCCATTAAACAACCATGTGTTAATAATATACAATAATGTTGTGAAAAATTGTCAATAAAATACTCATTCACATTATTATATTACAATTACAATATTTAATAAATATTATTTAATATTATTTATGGATGACATTAAATTAGGTGAACATATTTTCCAATAAATCACAGCCAGTGACATTTTCAATGGATTTTTCATACAGAAAAAACGAAAACAAAACAAAAAAAAATCGAAAAACATTTATAAAACTATTACAAGCATACAAAGTTTTTTTGTTAAGCAAAAGTGTTTTTTTTTTTTTTTGTTTGAATAATTTTTGCCACACGGCAGCACTAAAAAAAAACAACAAAACAAAAAAGTCTAGAATATCATAATTCCACACAAGGTGTCTGTTTTTAGCACCATAAGAGGAGTATCATCATGATGCTACGACTCCCAGAGATTTCATTTAAAAACAGTAAAACGTACCAACAAATGGTCCTACGAATATCAAACGTATAAACGGTACCAACCAATACCAGCAAATATACCTTTATCCAAGTATGGATTACACACAAATGTGTACATGTTGTGCATGTATTTGTGTGTATGTTTGAAAGTTTATACCATCTAATGCCATCAATATGTTTTTAAATGTATTAAGTCTATGTGCTTGTCCATATACATATTTATATCGGTTGGAAAGTATTTTTTTTCGTATTTGTACCTACGAGTATACTCGTATGTGTAAATGTTGTTATAGCAGCAGCCGTTGAGTTAGCTCAACGACAAAAACAAAACAGCTACAAAATAAAATCAGCACATAACTTTGCCAATTGCATTTTATTGCCAATAATATTTGTTAGCAAAAACCAAAAACAAAAAAAAGTTGAACTCGATAAATGTTTTTTAAAACAGTATTAAGGCAAAAAACGAATTTTAAGACAATAATTATGCACAATGGGATAAATTGTTTAAAGTTATAACAAGGAAAATACCTAGAAAATTTTATTTTATTAATTAAGTTAAAATATAATTACAAACTAAATTCTAACTTAATTACCTCTTAAAAGGTAACTTAATAATATTGTTTATGATATTCGCCATATTATTTACATTTCGTCCTTTATTATGCAATAAGTCGCACAATGTTTTCCATTATTCAATAAAAAGGTGAACATAACCTATAGGAATAACATAAACAGCATTGTACAATGTTGCCAACACATTTTACTTTCTTTTCGTTGTGCAATAAAAATCAAAAGTCTTTTGATTGTTGCCAATATATTGTGCCACCTTTGAATATGCGTAAAATTGAGCAATTTTATTGCAAGTGTATGAGCCGCTTTAGACCTTCAGCAGGTTGTAGTGAAACAGACCAGCGTTTATGGCGAGAGCCCTTGAAGTGATGGACCAGCCTACCGGGAGTCCCATAAAAAAGACTATAGGTCGAATTTATTTACTCAAGATTAGGGAACTTCACAAATCGAAAATCAGTATCGACTAAAAGAATAAGAAATTTCATTTCTTTCGAATCGAAAAAGTATTCGATCACGACTGCCAGAATTTGGGAAAGTGTACCCTATTTGGGACCGATGAGCAATTATTTACCTACCAAAACATAATTATGTTATGAGGTTAAGATTCATTTAAAATTTCTTTGCGCCGAGAATATTTTCTAGATATCTGGAGTAGAGGGGCGAGTGCCCCGGTAGGCTAGCTGGTACTAAGCTAGTCTATCAGCGCCGGGGTTGCGGGTTCGATTCCCGCCAGAGACTCTGGTTTCCTGCAGACAAGCGAAAAGCTTTGCGGGAGTAGCTTAGGGAATTTAAAAAAAAAAAAAAAAAATCAAACAAAAATAAGACCCGATTAAAAAAAAATATGAGATTTTTCGTCTTAAAGTGATTGAGACCTGAGGGCAATTTAGAACCTACCAGCACAAAATTTTGACATTACATACTAGAAGCTACAATAGAAGTTAACGTTGATTAATTCTTTATCATTACCAGTACATATGAGGCCGTCAGCGCAAAAGTGGTGTAAGCCTCAATTTTTCATACCCTGACTTATCTACGCCAAATTGATTAAAACTGCGAAAATGAAATAAGAAACTAGATTATCTCTTGTTTTACCAATCACTAACAGAAAGCGTTGCAAAAGTTTGCATTTATTTATTTTTGCTCTACTTATAGTACAAAACTAGCCATAAGCCACACAAATATGAAATAAATGTATTGTGGCTTACACCACTTTTGAGCTGACGGCATCATATATGAATATACCAAAAGTAAGTTTTGTAATTGAAAGCTATTTTCGGGAGTGGTTTTTGCAGAGTACCGAAACGTTCACTCATTATTTAGTCATGATCGAGCTTGATCCATTGAAATTTTGCGCTTATTCATCCACATGATGGTGAAAAATAAAAAAAAAAAAATAATTTCCACACTCATGAACAGTGAGCCAACATACAAATTTATATCTGAATTTTAAGTTACTCATATTAAAATTATTCAAAAGGAAAAAACACACAAAACATGTATACAATACACACACACAAGCTATTCGTGCTAGTGAGGAACGTTGCTAAAATATTTTTGTTTGCTCATTCCTCATGGGTGAGTGACTTCAAAATTTTTTTTTAATTCCTCACATTCATAAGTGTATGTGCGAATATTTACCATTTCTCTCATGACTTTGAAAATATGTTAAAAAATTTTTATTTCTTATTTATGAGGAAACTCATTAATGCTTAATTGTGAACGGTCATATATGCATTTTTCTGAACTCTGGGTTTTTGTATAGGAGCTACATTTATGGTGATCCAGAGTGGAAAATTCAAGCTTGGTAACATAAGCGTCTGTAAGGGCTTGTAATAAATACCAGGGCATCAGAAGATTACCCAGCGGTTATATTGGCTTGATTTCTGAAATCCAACTTTCTGCCAAAACTTACTCCCTACACATTGAAGTAATCCACCAGTTTAAAGGTAGAAACATTCTTAAAGAACATTATTTGAAGACGTTCTTAAGAAAATCATTTCATTAAATTGTCAGAACACCAAGATGTCAATTAATATCATTTTGAAGAATTAATTGTTGATCTAAGTTGTTACATGTAATAAACATTTTTACATCAGTGTGTTGGAATTTAGCACAAGAGAAGAAGATCATTTATTAGTTTTTGTGACGAGCTGCCTTTGTGTGAAATATATTCGAATCCCTAAAAAACTCAATTTGGAAAAAAAAATTTTGTTAGAGCGGCCATTCTACATGAGACCAACGATATGTTTGTCTTAAGAATAAGCCCTTTAGTTCCATGAGTTTCTTAAATATTGCGTTTCTTAAAGAATACATTTTCTTAAAAATTTAATATTTTATTTGTAACTTGGTTTTTTGTTTTGTTCAACAATTTATTTAATAAATTTTTATTTTATTTTTTAAGGTAATAAAAAAATAACAAAAAAAAATAAAAAAGGTAAAACTTACAAAAAGTTTGCTTAATAAAAATTGTGGAAGAAACTTTTTCATTGTTTGCAAAAGTTTTTTTTCTTTCTCGCGTTATTTTCTTTACTTTTTCTAGGAGTTGCAAACAAGTTTTCATGTTAATTGAAATGCAAAAAGAAATTGTTTGAAAATGATTGATTTGCTTTAAAATGGAATAAAAGCAAACAACTTTTTTTTAAAGAACTCTATAAGAAAAACAGCATTTTCTTGAAATTTTGGCAAAGTAATAAGAAATTATTATATGGCCCATAGTGCTTAAAGCATAGTTTAAAATGTCAGTTTTTTTTTTATTGATAATAATAACAATGACAAGAAAAAATCTACTGCATTTTTTAAAATACCCCAAATACAAGAAAAACAATTTATTGACAGCAACTATAAAAAAAGAAAAATATTTTTATGAAAATCCCCCTGCATACAATTTAAACAAAAATGAATATAGAAAAAACGAAATATTTTTTGTTATGTGCAGCAAAAAATGGCAATAATAAACGAAATAAACAAGCCAAAAGTTGCTTAAAAATAGTCAATGTGGAAAAATGTCATGAACTTTTGTCTCTGGCGTATTTTTTACTGAATATATATTTTTTTTTTTTGTTTGCTTAAGCTTTTAAAGAATTTTAACATGTTTTGAAATTTTTCGAATGTAAAATTTTTATAAAAAGAAAAATTTCCCAGCTAACACAGCCATAGGGAAATTATTTTTAAAAAGTATCGCCAAAATCCAGCCGAATTTTTTTAGATGGTGGTAGCAATACTACAACAATACAAAAACAACAGAAACAACATAAGATTTTTACATGGATAATGTTGGCGGTTCAAAATGTCAACCATTTCTAAAGAAAACTTTGTTAAAGCAAAACAAATTGGCCCATAATCCAAGTCAAAAATAAAGTCGAATTTTTCTAAAGTATACTAAAGAAGAATGGTGCTCTCATAAATTTAAAGCCGGTTTCAGATTAAAGTTTACATTATTTTGACTATGAGTATGGGCCATTGTTTTTAACTGTCAAAGTGAGCAGGCTTTTCGCTGACACCTGTAGTGAATTCGCCTTGGCCAGAATAAAGAAATGTTATAACTTTTCAGCCTGTTTAACAATTTCAAACTTTAACTTTCGCATAGAATTTTAAATGGGAACTTTTTAAAAACTGACTGCCAATTTCGCGATGTCGAAAGAACTCTTTCAATCACACAACTACATTTGAAACAAAAATAAATTCTTAAAATTATGCATTAAGTGAAATAGACAATGAGTGTTTTTCATATAAATTTTCTATGAGAACATTAACGCAGACAGACAGTTAATTACTCTCTTAGAAGATAAATCTGGGAGAAGTTCACAAAATCTGGCTTTATACATAACAAGTGGCCTGTCATATTGAATTTTATTCATAAAGAAAAAAAATAATTATTTAGAAATATCGCCATATGATCGTCTTGAAGGTAATGACTAAAATTAGTGCTGGTTCACACAGGTCAAGTTTGACTCTTCAAGTCTTGAGCTTTTAGGAGAGAGGGGTAAAGAGAATGGAAAGGGGTACATACTTGACCGTACCAGTCAGTTTTGTATTTTTCTTTTCTTTTTTCATCCGTAATATAATAAAAAGCTACAAAGTTGAAGGAAAAGAAAACAAAACTTAATTTTGTGCATGAACGTGAACGCAAGTTCAAAAGAAAATTTAAATAAAACTGTTCAAGTAAACTTGACCTGTGTGAACCAGCACTTAAGAATCAAATAATTTTTCAGGTTTTTAAGAAAAATCCCAGTTTCTAAAAATTTCCTAAACAGATCCGTTAACTCGTAGTTTTTTCAAGATTTTTTTTAATAAATGAAAAAGTATCGCTTAGAACATAAAAATCGGATCAAAAAATTCTTTTGAATATTTCCTTCAAGCCCACAAGTTAGAGATATCGTCATAATATTAGCAAAATAAAGACAGTGTAATATCCCTTAACGCACGACTTTCTTAAGCGGACACCCTCTTTCAAAGGACACTGTTTCTGCCAACGACCAGCACATTCTTCTTCTACGGACATATTTTAATACTGCCATCAGTACCCGGTAATAAGATAATCCTCTGTTTACCTCCCAAATGCTCGCTGTGTTAGAGATTATTTGAATGAAAAGTCTTAAAACAATTTTATATTTATTAAAAAAACTCATCATTTAATTTTTATCTTTCTAAAAACAATTATCTTCTCTCTTGTATTTCTGGTAACAGGTTGCATATGTTTTCTTTGGCTTGGCTGTTTTTTTTTTTTTTTTGCAAAAGCCGCAAAAACCACATTTAAATTTCGAAAATTTTATAATTTTTTTTATAATGAACACAAAGACAAAACTGAATAAAGACCCTTAAGTTCGTTTATCCGTACTTTAAAAAAAAATAAAATATTAGGTCTTTTATATGTTCATAGCCTGAAAATAAAAGGTCAAATTCATATATGTACAATTATGCGTTTAGGTGGCTGCTGCAGTTGCAGCTATTCGAGTACTTAGCGTTTTATAATAAACAGCTGAAGCTGAAATAGTAACGACAGACTTCATTTACCACGAACTTGTTTAACAAAAAGAATAATGACAATATAATGGCTTAAATACACTCTTTCATAAATGCATTCAAATGTTTGCGAAAGAAAAAAAAACACAATTTTAAAGTCGCTACATATGCAAAACATAGTTTTATATCTTTGTGTTTTCAACGCAAAAACAACAACAGCAATAACAGAAAAAGCCAAGGTGTTTGTTTGTCTCCTTAAGAAAAGAAGAGAAAAAAACAACACCAAAATTGTTAACAATAAAGCGACTACAACAACAATGCCATAACTTTAGTTACTGACTATGGCAAGTTTTTTTTACTTAGCCGTCCGTCTGTCCACCCGTTCAATACGACTGTTTTGTAATGTTGCATAAATGCAAAAAGCCAACGAGACAACAAACACATAACAATAAAAAAAAAATTATATGATTGTATATGTGAGTTAAACTTACCCGCAAGCAACGTAAATGTCAAAGTTATCCAAAAATGTGTTAACGGCAGATGCATCTTGTGGCATTAAATGTTGCAAGCTGCTAGCAACAAATAAAAATAACCGAATTGAAACAGAACAAAGACGTTAACAAAGCCAGACGACGTTGTTGATGATTCAAGACGATGGATGTTGAAGACGTTGACGACAATAACAATACAAAGGGAAAAGCACAGAGCTAAAGAAGTCCTTTAACCAGGAAGCAGGCTGGCTGACTGACTGATTGGCTTTATTTATAAAATTGCGTTGAAAACAAGTTTATTTTTTTTTTATTGCCAGGATTTAAAACTCCAAATGTTAAGGGTTTTTTTTCTTGAAAGGTCTTTTAAATATTTTTCACACTTTTACACATTTTTAAAAGTTAAATTTTTATTTATGTTTTTAACAATTTAAATCTCTTAATATCTTTTGGCTATTTCTTTAGTTATTTCTTAATTATTATATTTTCGAAAAAACGCAATTTCCATAAAGGAAACGCCAACACAAATTTAAAAAAAAAATTCATTCACAATTTGTTAAACAAATACACAGACAAACACATGCATATCACAAAATTAAAATTCATTCACTAATTCAACAATTATGATTTGTATTGTTAACGTTTTTTTTTTTTTTTTTTTTTTTTTTTTTTGATTTGTTAATGTTTTATTTAGTTCTGACACCAACACTGGCCACAAGTATCTAATAAATCGATGTGTGTAAAATTTATAACGTGGTCTTCAGCTTCAAGTTGTTTAGTCACTTTTTAATTTGTTTATAACACGCAGCCCACGTAAATTCAGCAAAAAAATAAAAAAAATGCCGCTAAAGTATTCATTAAAAATCGCTATACTATTTTATTTGTTTCTTTTAAACAAAATTATGGAAATTTGTCATAAATTGTTGGACACACTTTGCTTGTTTCTCAGTTCTATTGTTTGTAATAGATTTCATATCAATAAAACACCGTTAAAATTTAAACCGGCATTTGATTTGTATCATTGAAAAATTTGTTCATTAAATTTTTTTTTATTCACTTTTATTTTTAAGATATTTATTTAACTTCACTCGCTTTAAAATCGAAAGAAATATATTTTAATGCGTTACACTTGCTGTAGGCAACAGAGCGATTCCGTAGTTAAAACTCAACTGAGTAACAGCAACGGGAATTAAAGTTTGTCAAGCGGAGTTCAAATGTTAAGAAAAAACGAATGTAAACAGCGACATAAAAATAAACACACACTCCAAACTCTGCAGGAGGAGTTGTTTGTGTTTGTTGTATCTATGTAAATGTTCGAAATGTTTTGTTTTTTTTTTCGTTTAAAATTCTTTGGAACTGCAAACAAACCGTCCGTTAATTGGGTCTTAAACGTTCGAGGAGTTTTTAACGTTTGATGCTTTAAAAAATTCACATCTCCCAGAAACGATGTTTGTGGGTTTATTTTCGTCTTGGGTTTCATAACACACTCGACGCTTACAATCAACACACAACACAATAACAAACCATGATGTATTTGTATATACATACGTTTGTATTTATGTTTGAGTACCTTAACAAGTTTAATAGCAGGTCTTTTACAACTTCTTGGTTTGGTGCTACATACACATTGATTCAAATACAAATGCTCAACAATGTCTATATATCTGTATCTTAAAGATACATGTTATGTAGATACGTACATGCAAGCTGATTTAAGGTTGGCTTGCAACTCATACAGACAGCGTACAAAAATCCAATAAGATTTTTGCTTATTCAAACTTAAACAACAAATTCAGCAAAACAGTTTGATGGCAACAAGCGAACCTTTAAGCATGAGTTGCGCGAAACGAAGCACTTCATACTTAATAAATTTCTCTTAAAATTTTCGAAATTCCAACATCCATTTCCAAAGATTAAGAAAGAAACAGCTGAATTAAAAGAATTTTTGAAAATTTAAGAGTCTTCAAAGAGAAATTTTATAAAAATATTTTAAAAACTTACCACCGTATTCATAAAAATAAAACAGGCTTATAAAAGGTTTATTAAATAAATCTTCATACAAAATGCGTTTCATAAACCTGTTTTATTTTTTATGAATACGGACGTTAGTTTTTTTATTTTGCAAATTATTTCTTTATTTTTCAATAAATTTATAACAAAATAAAATTGGTAAAAAAAATCTTCCAATACAAATTTAACCGGATATAAAACACGTTTGATCAAGCTTAGGTTTGTTGCTTATACTTCAAACACTGTATTAACGTGTTTTAAATTGGAAGTGTGACTTTGTAAAACGTGGATGTTGGAATTAAACTGGTTCGAACAGAACATTTATAATCCTTATTTTGTGACATTTTGTCGCAGTTTAATTACAAGGCGTAACTAGAATTTTGAGTAAAGTAAATTAAGAAAGAACCTTCTTCTAATCTAACATTGTGTATTTAAATTTCATATGAATATTCAAGATTTGTTTTTTTTTAACTTTCAATGGTTTTAAAAGATACTCAGTAGACATTCTGCAATAAAACATGGAGAACTAGGAATTTGGGTTTAAAATTGATAGAAATTGAAAGGATCTGGGGTAGAGCGACGCACCTACAAAACTGCAAAAAAAGTTATGGATCATTTCTTTTTTCTTTCTTTAGTCCTATTTTGTTGATATGGAAACCGGTTCTCAAATTTACAAAACATGCAAAAATATACCCTTTTTCAAAATGGTCCAGCTCACGAGAGGTCAAAGCTGGAGCCGAAATATTTTAAATGTCATCTTAAAAAAGTCCAAGGTTCATTTTGAGGGGGGTACACCTTGCACGAATTTCGGTTCCATACAACTTGAGTCGCTCTAATCTGGGGGAACTCTAGAATGCTTAACTGCCCGTTCATCTATTTGCGAACGAAGACTTCGATCGCTTAACTTACATGTAAAACAAAATTTTATTATTTGTTTTTCTAAGAAAAGAATCGCCATACAATTCTAACGAAAACATCTGAAATAGTCTTTTAGGTCAGAAGAACATTTAGTATAATTTTTGACTTTTACCAAACGCCTTTTCAAGAAATTCAATAATTTCAATGCTCGAAATTTCGAGAATTCGTTTAAGTTACTTTTGGTCTTAGAAGACCCCTAGTAAAATTTGATACAAAAAGTATTCGAAGAACATTTTAACCATTAAAAGTGCCGTTTCGTTACACTTTTGTGCAAGAGTTGGGAAAAATTACCGCTTAAAATGAGAGTTAGAGGGTTAAAAAGTTCTAAGAAAAGAATCGCCATACGTTTCTACTGAAGACATCTGAAATTATTTTTTAGATTTAGATTTTTGATTTAAACCAAACGCCTTTTCAAAAAATTCAAACATTTTAGGAGCCCATATTTCGATAGCCCGAGCTAACTTTTTAAAACCCTTTAGCAGAATTGCTCTACTAGTAGTATACTTTCATTTAGCGTTGCAAGTGTTGAGGCTGGCGGCGATGACCCGAATTTTGTTGCACAGTGTAATTAACAAAAAATCGGCAGATTTAATTTTTTTTAATTATATTTGTTTTAATGTTAATCTGCAACCAGTTGTAGTGAAACAGACCAGACTCTCTAGCGAGAAACGAACCTGCAACCTTAACATTATTACGCTCGTAATTTCTAAAAACAGATATCTAGTCCTGTTCGTACCAAACAGTTATCTTAACCGATCTGTTACCGCTATTTTGGTTATTTCAACGTTAATTTTACCTACGTGAGTAAACTATCGAAAATCGATGGTGAAAAATACATTACACTTTAACCCGTAGGAAAGAAATGCGTTTTAAAAAAGCACATTCTTAAATAAAATATTTCGCAAGTGCACGTGATTGTAGTTTAGACTCGAATAAAATGATTCGTATTTGATCGTTCGTAATAGTTTAAAATTTACTCGTGCCAAAGCAAACGCAATCACATTTTCAACCTTTGTACGCCTGTGTGATCGTTAGTTATATAGATATAGGAGGCAGTAAGCACTGCGAACCGTTGGGCCCCTAATGCAGGACAGTTAGAGAGCAAAAATCATCCATCTCACAAAATCAACATTGTGAAGTAGTGACGTTACCTAGTTTGAACTAATGGTATCTAAGACAGTGAACAGGCTAGTTAGCAGGGCTGTGGAGTCGTCAAGAAAAAATTATAACTCCGAATCAGACTACGACTTCGACTCCTTCCGCTGAAATTGTTTAAGTACGACTCCGACTCCTACTCTAACCTTGATGCTAAATATTTATGAGACTGATACTTATTTGACCTAAAACTTTTTTTAATTCAGTTCCTTTAAAATGATTCTGTAAAAATTTCAAATCGATACTTTAATTCCAACGTGCCGCATTGAGCTTTAACATACTAATTATTAACATAGTAGAAGGAGAGCTGCAAAATATTTTATTTGAATTTTGGGTAAAATTCTAGAAACATATAGCGCCCGATTAAATGGACCAAATGAGTTGTACTCTTTTGATTATAAAGTGCTATGTCATTCTTGACTAATAACTTAACACTTGAAAAATTGAAACCAACTGGAATATAGAAAAATAATGGATTTAATTTTGGAAAGAACGACTTTTGCTACGAACTTTCGTAAGTAACGAGTTTTGCTTCAATCCGTATGGGATCATTGAACTTAAGTACATTTAAAAAGTTATATTAATTTATTAAAATTATGCAAACAGTGCTAAAAAATGTAACAATAGCTCTATAGGGTAGAAATAAACTACACCAATTCACATTTTTTTCAAAATAAGTTTTTTATTCTGTTGGAATCACAATTTGTTCTTCTATCGATGTGTGAATTCCCATAAGTATTATCTAATTTAGTTTTCGAGAAAGAAAAGGTGAAAACAACAATAAGTCCAATTTGCTTAGACGTTTAGGGTATCAAGTGAACTTAGTGTTGTTTATCCAGAATTTGTAGAGGCAAAGAACATCATAAGTCCTTTTTTGTTAATTGTGAGGTGAGGTCTTTTGTACCTCATTTTGATTTTGTTTTATTTATTAAGTCAAATATTTCGACCAACTTTGTTTATCATTCACATTCGCTTTCAGTTGTTACTTCTACAATTTTTATAACACATTTTGAAAAGAAACGTAACGTAAAAAAAGTGTTGTAAGCCTTCTGTTGTAGAATGTTGGACTTGGTGCTGTTTGTCTCAAGGCATGGTACAGTCCCAATACCATCATAGAAGCAAACGAACCTTTTATGACGTAATTTTTTAAGGATATCATCGACATAAAAAAACATATTAAAATCATATAAAATATTCGGACAAAGGCAAATTTTTAATACACAAATAGAAAGAACCATTTGTGATTTTCAACATGTTTTTGCGGTATGCTGTAAAGTTGTCAAAATGTGGTTGATGTAGTTTATCTCTCACCTGCAGAGTTTAAAAAAATATGAATTTTTAAACAACTAAATTGAAATCTTTTTCTTCAGTGTATCCGCTATTGCTTTTTCCGTTCTATAACACTACGTGACAATTTATTGACCAAATGAATTTGACACCTAACCTTTACGTGAAATTTTCCGCTGAATCTGAATATGAAGTCAGAATTGTCAAAAGTAGAACAGTTTTTGAGATATTCCAAAATAACCGTTATTTGTGTTTAAAAAAAGATGCCGTGACTGAAATGCAAATATCCAAAAATAAAATTTTAGCCTATTTCAATACGAACATTTTGTACCCAATAGGATCCTGATCGGTGCAAAAATTACAAGGTTACAGAAGATTAATTGAACTAACCCACAACAAATAAATATACAAAGCTAAACTTTTATTAACATAAATTGCTTGAAATGATTGAATTTCTATGTTCAGTAGCTTTGTCATTTTTGTACCAATCTATGTCTTGTTGGGCGCAAAATGTTCATATTAAAATAATCTAATGTCGCATGCAATAAAACATTAGGATTTTTGAATCATTGGTTTAAAAAAAATAGCTTGAATAGAGCAAAATTGAACAAAATCATAAAATGTTCAATGAAGCTTGAACTTTTGTCCCCTGTAGCAATCCATGGTTATTTTAGAAATTTTATAACTTTTCACTAGAATTACATACCCCGCTTAAAACTTTTGAAGATATTTGCATTTCAGTCACATCATCTTTTTTAGAAATACATATAACGGCTATTTTGGAAAACTGTTCTACTTTTGACAATTCTGACTTCATATTCAGATTCAGCGGAAAATTTTACATAATGATTAGCTGTCAGATTCATTTGGTCACGACTTTGTTGAAATTTTGTCACGTACTGTAATCAATATTATTATTGTCTAAGACCTAAAATTTGAAATTGCAAGTCTGTATTATCTCTCCAATTTTCCCCAAAGTGATTAGAAAAAGTATTTTCAATTAATTTTTCGGGTACCCCCCGAAAAAATTTTAATGCCAAAAATGTTGGAATCAGTCGCTAGTTTTTGTGGGTACTACGACTTCGGTACAAAAACCTCAACTCCGACTCCACAGCCTTGCTAGTTAGAGCCCTCAGTTCACTTTTTTTCTAGCAGAGAGTTTCGTAATAGAATGACAAATCTTCAAGATTGTCGACAGCTAGGAACAATCGTCGATAGCCGAGTTAATTTCTTTTATGTCCATAATTTCAACGTCTACCTAATTTAACTAGCAGGGACACCGAAGAGCGGCTCAAGAATAATATATAGGCGGCGAACGCCTCTATTTGCCAAGAAATCTGCTCTTTCGTTGCCCGCGTGATCTTCCTGGTCAGACACCCAACATACAGTCAAATTTTTGTTTTTCCCCAGAGTATTCAGAGAAGTTTTGCAGTCCACAACCACCTTAGACTTCACCTCATTAGAGGATAGTGCTCTAAGAGCACCCTTAATATTGGTCATTAGAAATATCCACAAAAGTCTGGAGTTCCTCTTCAAACATTTCCTAGCACATATGATGAGTGAGTCAATTTCCGATTAGAAAATAGATGGTCGTTGACCGATGTGTAGAAAAAATTTTCTTGTTTTGCGCTAAAGTTAATTTTAAAAAGTATGCGTACATTTATGCGCTACGCAATTAGACATACAGAGATGCAGTTAGGTAAGTAAACGAATTCTTAACAAATTAAAAAATAAAACATTTGAGAAAGCAAGGGCATTCCCTTACGGAGCTGAATAATGCGCCTTTTGTGTCAAAAATGTATTGCTTCAAAGTGGGAGCTCGGCATTAAAATGCATGTCTTCTGTAAGCGAGATGGTAAGCGAAACGTTTTACATTTCTCCCTTACAAACCTGCTGCGTTAATTGTCACTAAGTTTGGTATGGCCACTGGTCCCTATCAGATATGATGACATTGAACTTTTTACCAATACCAAACTTGGCAGCATATAATCACTTAATAAAATGATTGATACACAGATAAGGCGATAAACCTTATTGAGTAAAGTCTAAGATTTGACCTGTTCAACTTTTTTTCCACGACGCTAAGGCAACAGAGGTCAAATTGGCCTTATAATCCTGATAAAACACTAGTGCATCATTCTTGGTTTCCACTCCCACGTTTTCCCAAAGAGGACAAGTGAGAGTTAGGGGATCTATTCAGAATGATTTCCAAATATTTCACTTCGTTAGAAAACTTAATGACTGAGCCATCCAAGATCAGCTTTTTTAGTCTCAGGGCTTTCCGTCTAGTGAATATATCTGTGGTTTTCATGGGCAACCGCGTATGTCTTAAAATAAAATTTTTCAGGAGAGCCGAAAAACCCATTCTAGATCAAACTATGAGTTAGGTATTGCACCTTTTGAACTTTGTAATAGAGTTAAAACATCGGAATGAGTCTATCAGTTTTTAAAAATTTTTAGAACCATGTAAAGGGCGTTTAAAATTAAACAATATGGCATCAACATTTTAAAATCGAAAAAATAGACATACGCGGTTGCCCATGAAAACCACAGATGTAAGATCGTTAGGGGAAAACTACTCTCGCGCACAGCTCTAATTACCCTGCGGGAAATTTGTGTCAATTGGTCCAACGGACTGGTCCTGGGAGTTGTGAAAATAGAACTGGTACTAAAAGAAAGAACTCCTGACCAGTGAAAAGTGAACCAATCATGTAACTGGTTTATGAAGAACAAAAAGGTAGAAAAAGTAATGAATTACAGTACAGTCTTCACCGGTGGTGTGATGAATTTTTTGGGACTTTCTAAAATGTGGCTCTTGAATTTAATTCTAGGACTTGTTTTATTGAAATAACACTACATCGTAATGAACTAATACTACATTTTAGTAACTGTCACTAAACACGTCCATTGAGAATAGATTTGTGACTGGTCAAATGGTGTCAATTGACCCCCTCCAATGACAACCCCATGTAAAAGTGATAGGTCTTATTCACATGAAGTGTTAGACCTCGAACCTATCACGGGACTACTTTGGTGTCAGTTCGTTGATTCTTTTTTGATTATTAAATTTTTGACAAAATAGTGATAATACACATGTAAATACTTATATTCTTTGCCTTCAATAAATCTAAAATTTATTAATGCAAATTCTTCAACTCTGATGCTTTTTTGGGACACCCTTGCGCAAAATTCTCTACGAATACTCATACACACGTCTAAATCCAAATGTATGTATGTTTATGTACATGTGTTTTGTGTTAAAACGTACAAAAACAGATTTTATATAATTTGTAGATTAAGAAGGGGGTTTTTAAATTTTCGGTTAAAAAAAAAATAATACGAATTTAATTTTAACACAAATACAAGATTTCAATACCAATAAGAATACAATTCATTTCTGAAAGTCCAACTCCCGCAGCGTAAATCATTTTTATTTAAACACTTGAAGGGATTTCTATCCATCGTTGTGCAGTGGTGATGATGAACAACAATAGAACTTTATGTCAACTCTTTTTATTATTATTTTTCTGTTGTATTTTTTTTTTCTCTGATTCTCTTTTCTATTTAACCTTCCTCCGGCTTTAAATCTAAATTAACCACCCGCACCGCACTTTAACATGTCGTACACTTGCATCCCATCCCAAAAACTGAAACGATTCGAACTATACACGCACACACATAAATGTACAATTATACTGGTGCACACAGATACGACGGGAAACTTTCTTACAAACATTCCGCAAATAAGAATATGTAGTAGAGATAAAACTTTTGGTACAATTAAACTTTTTCGGGACAATTTAACAGATAAGTTTTAAATTTAATTAATATGCGATTTTAGCAGCAAATTTGTTCCCAAACACTCAGACGAATGGGCATTCCTAAATCATAATTTATTTTAAAGATCAATTGGCAAAATCAATATAACGATTTTTTTTGTAAATTTTGTTGGTACATTTCTGATTGTTTAAAGTAAACGATAGATCCAAACCAAAACAAAAACCAACAAGATCGGAATTATCAGTTTAAATAGTGGTAGACAGCAGATGAAAATTAAAAGTTCATCTTCTAGTTTCAATAATTTTATCATAAAACTTAAAATACCCCATTTTGGTAAAAGTGAAAAATGTACCAAATTTCCGTTTCGTTGGTACAATTTTTTACGATTTCTATTATGCATTTCTGATGCCTACAAACAACTACAAAAACATCGAAAACAATAACACAACACTAGATGTCAACACGCGCGCTAACAACATTCAATCGCATTTTTATTTGACTTCTTGTTTTGTTTTTTTTATATATTTTTATTTAGCCCGGACTCCAATAAACACACAGAACTTGAAATGGGACAAAATAAGACAACAACAACACTATACAATATTGAAACAACAACAAGGAGCAAGAATCAGCAGTAGCATTAGATTCCAAGTTGCAAGTCAGATTATTGTGGACTTGTAGTACGAGATCTGTGTTAATTTCGTCTGGGTGTGAGTGTGTGAGTTTATTTTTGGTACAAACACATGAAAATTTTTATGGGTTCATACGAGTTTGTGTTCAAGTGTGTGTGTGTGTGTTTTTTATACCCTACACCACCATTCGTGGGGAGAGGACTATGCGTTTTGATAAGCTTTGTAACGCATAGAAATATTAGTTCCAGAGTCTCCGATCGGACTCAAAATAACTTCCCAAGTCAGACTGTCCGTCAGGTTGGCAAGCTGGCTGATAATCCATTAAAACATTAAAACCTTGTGTACAAATAACAGGTCACATACTGATATCGTCCCGGTTTCGAGGCTTTGGTCAAACACACATTATAATATTGTTGGTATTTATACAAGTCGAAAAATCACATTCACTGACATAAGTCCCTTGAAAATATTAAGGGTCTTCATGATGTTGCTTAAAATTACCATTTGTGCAAATGGGTAAACTTGCGAGACTCGTTTCATGAAGATCCTTTTTAATTTTTGTGTAATTTTAAACAATTAATGTCATTTCAAACAGAAACGTCAATAAAAAATATATTAAAAAAAAATAATCAAAAATATAATAAAAAACTTGGAATTTGTAAATTATAAATGAAATTTGTTTTTAAACATGCATAAAGAAAGCCAAAAGACTAATATGCTTATATTATTACAAGAATTTATTGTTTGTGATTTATTTACACTTGAAGTTTTCATTGAAAACGGCGGTAAGCATTAAAAAAATTTGTCTGTATAAATGCACAATTGAACTGCGTAAGTTTACGAGTCAAAATTGTTGGGCAAATTTAAGCAGTTTGTGTAAATGAATTCTCATACAATTTTTGACAGTTCATTTACGAGGGCGTAAGAATGCACAGTTTGCACAGTTTACGATACTTATAAACGATATCATGAGGACCCTTATTGTTTTTAACAAATAACTTAAATTTATAATGTCCAAACAACTTATCATCATAAGTACGTTGAAAATGACTTAATCACTAACAAAAATCCGTAAAAATTTTAATCTATATATTTGCGGCATTTTGACAAAACATCTTAAGTCGAGATAAGACAGCAAAAAAAGTTTTAAAAAAAACTCGGCGAAAAAATCATTTTTATCAAATTAAATGAAATGAAATAAAAATGAAATGTTGTCTGTTGCTGATCGCATAACTTGAGAACGGCTTGACCGATTTAAACGATTTTTTCTTTAAAATGATCGCTATGGTCCAACTTAGGTTTTAACGGAAAGAAAATTTTGCCCCGCCCACTTTTTTCGATTTACCTTAAATCCGAAAACTGCTCCATCCATTTGACAAATTTTTTTTCAAATGTTCGTATTAATCCATTTTAAGTTTTCATCGAAAGAAAAATTTACCACGCCTACTTTTACGCCCACTTTTTCTATTTATTTGACCGATTTGGACGATTTGTTCTTCTTAGGTTTTTACGTAAAGAAAATATTGCACCGCCCACTTTTTCACCCACTTTTTTCGATTTACCTAAAATCAGAAAACGGCTCCATCGAGCATTAGTAATCAGCTACCGAGCGAAGCCGGGGCGACCAGCTAGTGATTAAATAAAACGATATTAAAGAAAAATTTCGTTTATAATACAAAATTTTAAAATCGTAAACAAAAATGTTATTTGAAGGAAAATTCATATAATTAACAGCATTTTTTCAACTTTTTAAATTTGACTTAAAATGTTTTGTCAAAAGGCCACAGGTATATAAATTTAAAATGTTTGTTTGTTTTTCCCGAACCGATTTTCCTGAAAACTTTACAGTAACAACACGTGAGCTCCGAAATAAAATAAGAAACTTATTTTTTCGATAGGGGCAGGGTAAGTGGTACAATCCATAGGATGCCAATATTAAGTTTCGCATATCTTAAGAGCCGTTGCATCCTTTTTCTTTAACATTTTGCAGTAGGATCTTCTAAGCCCCGAAATCAAAATAATATATCAGCAGGGGAAGTGGTACCCCCATAGGACGCCAAGGTTAAATATCGCATATCTTAAGATCTGTTATAGTGGGAATGTTCCAACTTGGTAGGAGTCACCTCGTATTAGGGTATTCATTCGGTTTAATTACTACCCGATTAACTGATTGGTTAATTTAAAATTGGCTATTTTCGATTAACCGATTAACTGATGTAACAAAATTTTGAATTTTTTTGTAGATCATAATATTTTTTTTGTGTTTTTAATTATTTTTTTCATCTCATATACAAAAGCTATGTGATTAGAAAATATTTTTTCATACAATATATTTCCTACATTCTTAAAGTACAGTACAAAAAGAAACTTAGAAATTCGGAAATAAATTTTTTGCAAAATGTTCTGTGCTGAGCTTTGCTAGGATGAGTCATATGATGACCTAACAACAGAAGAGACTTTCGATAATAACGCAAACAACCTTTTAACAGAATCAGAGTAAACCATTAGAAGTGTTAAAAATTTAAAAAAAAATAAAACAGGACTTTAATGGCATAATGGAAGATTTTTAGTTTTTCTATATCTGTGGCATTTTGACAAAACATCTTAAGTAGAGAAAAGATAGCAAAAAAGTTTTAAAAACAAACTCGGTGAAAAAATGATTTTTATCAAATAATTAAATACACCGAAATTAAAGAATAATTTCGTTTGTAATACAAAATTTTAAAAACGTAAGCAAAAATATTTTTTGAATGAAAATTTGTACGATTAACAACATTTTTTTCAACTTTTTAAATTTGACTTAAGATGTTTTGTCAAAATGCCACAGATATTATACGTTACTTTCGATTTCTCTAACATCTACGATAAATGAAAGAGTGCTTTCCAAGTGAAGTTTAATCGAAACAAATGAAAAGAATCGCCTAAATCCATAACATAAAAACCAAATTGTTTTTCTAAAAGATTATTTTATAAAATCACCTTAAACTATTGAAATAACTAAAAAATGATCTCACAGCATTAATTAAAAAAATATGTATTACATATTTATGAATTATTTTTTTGTTTGGTCGTTTGAGATCAAGAAATGTTATGTTTGTTTTGTTATTGTTGTTTTTTTTTTACTAATAAACTCCAAATAATAAAAAATTTTGCATTTTTATTTAATGAAATTACTAAATTTATAAGAAAAACATTATTAATCGGTTAACCGATCAAAAACAAAATTAGCCGATTATCAACCGATTAAACCAAAACCTCGGTTAATTAATCGAGCGATTAACCGATTAAAGCAAAGGCCCGACTATATGAATACCCTACCTCGTATATTAAGCTACACCTTTGAAAATAAAAATTAAGGTAGTAGGCGAAGGGCGAGCAATACCCCCAATAGGATTTATATATTAAATATATCTAAACAGAAGCACTATTATAGCTAAGGTCATCAAACGTGGTTAAAGCCACTATTATGGTAAACTATAAATTTTAAAATAAAAACGAGCGGGGTAGACGGATGAAGAGCAGTACCCCCCATGGAACGAAAATATTAAATGCCGAATAACTGAACACAAAAGTCTTCCATCCTTATAGGATCCATTCTAATGGTAAACTACACCTTTCAAAAAAAAAAAAAAAATTTGTGGGTAGGGGAGCAATAAATAATATTTAATTGAAAAAGCGTATGTTTGTTTGTTTCTTTTAGACTCCAGAACTACTGAACTGATTTTTCTGAAATGTTCATAGAAATTTTCTGATTATCCGGCGCTTAACATTGGTTTTTAATATTTTTTAATTTTCAAGTGCGCGTGGCACCTCCCATACAATGACAATAAAGATTTCTACCTATTTTTTGGAGTACTGTAAAAGTGAAAGTATTCTTATTTTTTACAAAAAGCTTAGACAATACTACACAACAACATCTTTCAACTAGTAGGTTAAAAGGGAAAATTAGGCATGGCACCTCTTATACGAACACACTTGAAATTTCTGCAAATCTGTTGAACGGTTACTCTAAAGGCATTTAAATTTAGTACAACATGCTTTGTTATCAATACACGAGATCTGCTTAAAAAATTTTAATAATTTTATTTTGATGGGGGTAGCAAAGCGCACCGGGTAAAGCTAGTACATAAATAAATTCCAATACAAACATAAACTTTAACCTTACAACAATTTAAAAATGTCCTTCACAAAGATGCAACAAAGAGTACAACACCGCAATCTACTTTTTCTAAAAAAAACTAGGTATTAGTGTAGGGTATCAAAAGTTTGGGCTAGCGGCTATACCTTCTTACTTATTTATATTTGGCATGTTGATTGGACTTCTATTTGAACTTACACAAGCTCATACTCTTTTATCCATAATAATCCTAATACAGCAACCCATCATCACCATCATACATGTGCAACAGTACGAGATGTTAGAGTTTAAGGTTTATTTTTGATATGTTCTAACACACTCACAAATATGTAGACACCAACTCATATAATAAATTCTTCGTTCTGCCATGATTCGAATAGCTCGACATTTACCCGAATCTATTGAAAAAAAAACAAAATACCAACCCCTAAAAGTGTCTTTAAACAAAATACGACATGGAAGAGTAGAGATACAAAGAATACTGAACACTTTAAACAGCGCAACAACAACAACAACACATGAATACTTTAAACTTCACAACAGCAACAACTCTTCCACTTCACACATATAAATAAAACAAATGTGTGGATAGACGGACGGATGCATGGATGGACAGACAGACAGGGTTACACCAGTAGTCAATTGGTATAATTCGTCTTTTGTTTTATGGATTATTTTCATTTATTATTTTCGATATTTTGAACTTGACTCGTGATTATGAACTTGCTTTATTTACTGTATCATGCATGCTGGCATACAATCAAACATGCACACATACACACACAAAGGAAAACACTTACACAAATACAGCAACACAAGTCCGTTATTCGCACTTGTTTAAAGGCATTCAGTTCCATACAGTTAGAAACGAAAATAATTGGAATAACAAAAAAGCTGTATTCTTAACTCTGGTCTAGTGTACAAGGAAAAAATTCTCGCCAATTTTGTTTTTCTTTTTTTTTATTCAATTAAACCATTAACCAAAAATAAAATCTGTTTTAATTAAGAAAATTTAATCAATTGAATTAAATGATATTTGGTACATATGTCCCAATTCTAATGAGGATTAAGCGTATTGAAAATGGTAAGAATCGGTCCATAATTTTACAAAGTCCCCATACAAACTTCTTTCCAGAAGCCTTTATGCCCATAAATCGTGCGTTACTGATTCAAGCTATTTTTGCTTTGTGTGTGGTGAATATTTGGTTAAAGAAAAGGATATGCAATACCAGAATCAATAAAATATGCATATTTACATTATTTTGGGTTTGCAGTCAGAAACTTGGACAAATCGTCAACACCGACAATGTTTTGCATATTCTTCATTCGCAATTAGATTTTTTCCAAAAAAAAACTAGGTGCAGTGAGCGTGAACAAAGGGAGCGTGCTCACCCAAATTTAAAATAAATTGAAAGAATTTATCAAGGATTTTGAGACAAAAGCATGCTGGGAGAGTATTGCTGGACTCTAATACGTGAAACCGAACCAAAAAAATACAAACGACGTTCAAATAACGCCATTCACTTTTGAAAATTCATTGATTTTCAAATAAACTACTGATTTTTTATGTAAGAAGCGAATAAAAACATTTTTTTGTATCTCGAAAACCTGACGTGATAGAGAAAAACCAATTACAGATTCGAATTCAGCCCACCAGATACGTGAGTGACAGAATTGCCGTGCATTCACAGGCAGCGGCAGCTACCTCTCATATCAGAGTAGGGTTGCCATACGTACTGTTTTAAGCAGTACATGTACTGATTTTTTGCAATTGTACTGTTTTATGCACAACTCCTAAAACAGTACACAAATGTACTGTTTTTTACACTTTGTAAAGTTTTTTGTACTGTTTTTTTTTGCTCAGTCTATATTTAACAGTACTGGCTTACAAAAATTATGTTGTGTTAAAAAAAAATTCTAAAATAATAAGAGCTTTTACGCTGTGGTCATTGTTTTCTCATAAATACACAGTAGAAATCTAAATTATAATGGGTGGCTCGTAGCAGTGATATATATTTTCATATACCTCTTCCAATAGTCTTTCCCTTTCCACACCTGAGAAAGACAAAAATAAAATCTAAATTTTTTTTAAGTACTAAAAAAATACTTATTCCAACACAATTATCGTTAATTTTTAGAATCACGTGAAATTGAAAACAAACAAATTTGGAAAATTCTCCATGTTCAAAATTTATAAAAATACCTTATACCTTTGAGGACCACTTTTCTTTACCTAAACTACTGAAATAAGAAAAAGATAAGTTAATTTTTACAAAATTGTTATTGAAAATATTCGTCGTTTTCAATTTCACTTGATTTTAAATATTTTCAGATTTTGTGAAATAAAAATTAACCAAACTATTTTTTTTTTTTTGGATTTTATAGATTAATGGCCAATTTTACCAAGTTCAGGTTTAATTAACTTTCATTATAAAAGTCAAAAAACCTATTGTTTTAGTAATAGTTAATTATAGCTGAACTTGGTAAAATTAGCCGTAAATAATTTAAAAATTGTTTAAAATTGGAAAATTAATTTAGGAAACAAACATTTTCTGAAATTCTAAATGATTTGTGCAACTATGTGTGTAGTGAAAATTGCTTTAAATACGAATATGTTTAAAAAAAATCGTCCTTACACAATCAATGAGTTAATTATTTTGAGCTAAGTAAGGATTTTCTCCTTTCTTATATGGCTTACAGCAATGCTATCGTTTTCCTGGCCAAATGCTTCGTTTGTGGTGTTTGCTTTTTAAACGCAAATGGAGTAATTTCATATATTTATGATACGTTACACATTTTAAGTGTATTTCTTTATATAATTGTTGTTGCATATTCAATCAAAAGCTTAAAATATTTACCCCAATTTCACCAAGTTCAGTTAAAACTAACTATTACTTTAACTTCCAGCTAACAATATGTTTTGACAGCTTGAACTGATAGTTAATTATAGCTGAACTTTGTGAAATTGGAGGTTACTAATAAAAACAAATGGTAAAGTTTTCGTCAAAAAAATGTACTGTTTTTTTCTTGATTGTACTGTTTTTTTGTATTCAATGTACTGTTTTTCCGAATTTAAAATCTGGCTACCCTATATCAGAGGGCTGTTCAACTCTGTGCGTAGGCTAACCAGGGTGAAATTCGCAAAATCTAAACATCTTGAGGACAATAACGGGGAATTAATAACATCAAAAGAGGAACAGATCCGTATATGGGAAGGTTACTACGCAGTGCTGCTGTCAAAGACACCAACAGGACAGCACATAATATGTGACTGCACACACCACCAAGAACGGCAAGACAGCAGTACAGCTTGTCTGACATACCAGAAATTGTATCAACTATTAGGGCGCTTAGGCCCAACAAAACCCTGGGCCCTCACAACATAGCCTCAGAATTACTTAAGGCAGGCCCTATGGTTAGCGCACATATTATCCTCCCACTTTTACGCGAGTTTTGGGCAACTGAAACTCTGCCAAATGAGTTGAAAGAAGGTACCATTACTCTCTTCCCAAAAAGGGTAACCTATCGCAGTGCAAGAACTGGAAGGGAATAACTCTGCTCAACATGGTCAGCAAAATATTAGCCCATATTATCAACAATAGGCTGTCAGAATCGCTCGCACCTGACTTAAGGCAAGAACAAGCAGGATTCAAAGCTAGAAGCTCATGCATCGACCACGTGAACACCCTACGCATCATAGTTGAGCAGTCAGTGGAGTGGCGCACTCCTTTATACATGTGCTTCATTGATTTTGAAATGTAAAGGAGTGCCGACAAAAGTGATCAATCTGGTCAAAGAGCTGTACAATGGAGCTAGTTGTAGGATCACTCACGAGAAACAATTAAGTGCCAATATATTTATCCGGACTGGTGTCCGTCAGGGCTGTGTTCTCTCGCCTTTGCTGTTTAACCTAACGCTTGATATGATAATGAACCGGGTGACGAACCACAACGCCGGTATTGCATGGGGCCTCCAAGGTACACTTGGAGACCTAGATTTTGCAGATGATGCATGTATTCTGGCACACAAACACTCCCATATCGCGAGAAAACTTCAGCACTTGAGCGAGTGTGCAGTTAAATCAGGCCTTAGAATTAATATTGCGAAAACCAAGCTAATGTGCATTAATACCGAGTACACTCAACCTCTATTTTAAGACGGGAAAACGATCGAAGTGGTCGATTCTTTCTGCTACCTGGGGAGTATCATTTCTAGTTTTGGATATAAGATCCCGCATCACAAAGGTAAGACATGGTTTGGAATGCTGAATAAAGTCTAGCGATCAGCATTCATCTCTAAGCGCACCTCAGAATCTTTGACGCCTGTGTAAAATCCGTTGTTTTATACGGGTGTGAAACATGGCACGCTGCGACTAGGGAAATAGATGCTCTCAAAGTATTTATAAACCGGTGCCTACGACAAATCTTACACGTATTCTGGCCAAACACCATATCAAACGTCACATTGTGGGCAACAACAGACCAACTACCAATAAAGACCGAAATTCGACGCCGTAAATGGAATTGGATAGGGCATACTTTGAGAGAGCCCCCAGACAACATCACTCGCACTGCGCTTGACTGGAATCACCAAGGTAGCCGAAGAAAGGGAAGGCCTGCTAATACATGGAGAAGACTGGTTGAATCTGAGGGAATAGCAGCAGGGCGTACATGGCGTGAAATAAGGTCTATGGCATTGGACAAACCGAATTTTAACTTGTTCGTTGAGGCCCTATGTTTCACCTAGGAACTACGGGAATTTAATAAAATTAACATGGACAACTTTGGATCAATCGGTCATCACAAAATTTAAAGGTATTAAAGAAAACCTAAATTGGGTAATTTTCCGGCGTTTTTTGTGTTTTAAAGTGCTTTTTGGAAGGCCATTTTATATGGTACATATGGTAAATTGTGGACCGATTATCACAAAATTGCATGCAGACAAGTCTGGCTACATAAAGCTAAATTAGACCACATTTTACCAAAATATCTATATATCGTCACCTTAAAAACAAACGGACGTAACTACACGAAAACTCGAAAATAAATAAATAAATGTTCACGCAAATTTTAAGATCCCTACGATCAAAAGAACACCTTATTGTTCTTGATTCATGTAAAGTTTTCTGCTTCTCCTGTAAAAAAAAATAAAAATGTAGCTACGTCCGTTTGTATTTAAAGTGACCATTTACTATATGATGCCACAGAGTGGGCTTTAAACAAAGTTAAGTAATATGGAACTATGACGGACCAAATTTTTCTACAAAAGCATCATCCGCTACGGTTTTATTAAGTGTTTTCCGAAATAAGGGTTTATATAGAGCCTATGATAAATTATGGACCGTTTTTGCAACGGGAATATAACTTTTTTAGGGTGGCTCGTCCACATTTAGATTCATAACTCTTCCCTTACAAAACCGATTCTGCTGGATTTCTATCTTGAAAAAAAGTTGAAAAAGTTTTACACGGAATGACGAATTTTGTATTCCCTCATTACCTTTTAAGCCTTCCAAAAAATGTGTGATGTTTCTGCCATTAAATTAGAGTTCTATAAAAAATTTCGGGATCTTCAAACGCCAGGTACAGCAGCAATAAAAGTTTTAAAAGTTTCATTTCAACTTTACAATTTTACAACTGACTGTATATTTTTTTCTAATATGTTTACTCGCATGTATGCAAGTGTGTTTTTGTCAAAATTAAGTACATTTTTATGATGCCTTCAAAATTTGTGTCCAACAAACATTTTTTTCGCCTTCGAAGTTCATGCATGTGGGCAAATACACACAATTACTCACAAAATATAAAAAACACACATGCAGATAAACAACACTCGAACAATACCCGTACATTACACTTGTTATCATTGTTTTATTTATTTATTTGTTGTTGTTATTGTCGTATTACAATACCCTACATGGATGTCTGCAGTGATCTCCAAACAATATGTTTTGAGAGCCCAGTAATTCCGTTTGTTATTTATTCAATATTGATGTGGGATCCTTATGAGCAGCGGAGTTGACTTAACGATGTCCGTCCGTTGGATTAAATCAGTTTTCCAAGGACCCCGGACATGATGGGGACTGGGTTGTCATATTATAAAATTTGCTATTGAACTTAAGTCAGATCGTTCAACAACAGCCTCTATTTTTCACATAAAAAACTTCACATCTTGAAGCCTCCTAATAATTGTTGAACTTTTTCCACTTTTAGCTTAAATGGTAGTGAACATTTGTCCAATCGGTTCATAAATGACTGAATTATAGACAAGAAACTTCCTTTTTCTTTGAGAAATATTAGTTTTGCCAAAATAGAATAAATTCAGCGTTTTGTGAAAAAGACTTAGGGAATTACTCATGAGTAACTGTACAATCGAACAATAAACAAAAATAATTGAATTTTATTTATCAACCTACCAATCCATTGTGTTGACACAGTGTGCGAATTGCACTCACAATGAGCCACTTGATTAGAAATATTCGTCATCATGAGTCTGTTGGAACAATTCTTGGGGCCGGAAGAGCACATATCGTGAATACTGTTCAAAATGTAATACGTGTACTGGACAGCATAGTCCACAATTTGGACTATTACAGCGGTTGTGAATTTGGAATCAATTAGCAGGTACCTCAATGACTTTGGTAACGGGTATATTCGGCGAACGCATTATTTCGCGTACAAGCGATTTAAAGTGACCTCCACGCTCACCGGACTTAACAGCTCCTGACAGTTTTCTTTGGAGATATTTGAAAGAAAGTTTATATGTCAACAAGCCAAGAACCAGTCACCAAATAAAAACCGAAATTCGAAATTACACCGAAAATTTTGCGAAAAGTTATGGAAAAAAACAGAAAATGGGCACTTACATATATCTATAGATATCCTTTTTCAAAGCTAATTGAAAACATTTCCCAATAATATTCTGTATTAAAAAAAAGTAATAATGATCACGTAAAGAAGAAGAATTAGTTCAATCAAATTTAATTTAAATATTTTCTACAAACACACTTTTTAGTATTAAAATCTTAAGTTTTCCCCGTACAAATTTCTTACCGGATTAAGGCAACAACAGAAGAGTTACAGTGTTTAAGTTAAGGCCATACATTCTTGATTGTTTATATGGTTTTGGTTTATATCTTTTTTCTGCTTAAACAATTTTGCTGGCTAATATTTTCGATAACTTTGCCTCATGTCTATAGCTCTAGTTGAATTGACTATCAAGGTACTCCTTTAATGACTTCAATAAAATTGTTACTGCCATTAACAATTTCCCACAATCTACACTGATAGAAAAGGCGTCATAACGCTAGTGTATTTTGACATCAGTACAAGTGTCTTCGTTTCTGACCCCATGCATGACACTTATTATCATTGTGATGCCCGCCTTAACATCACTTGGCCAAATTATCATCAGGTGAAATTATGTCATCAATGGGATGACACATCGCCATCACATAAATGACAAACCGAGGTCAGTTTAATAAAAAATGTCATCAGTGCTGTCATTAAATGTGTATCTTACCTGTTTCACATAATTGTTTCACTTTTGTTGTATTCCGCTCTTTGTTGACAGAGAATTCTAAATTATAAGATACTGCAGCATCCCCGATATGGTTTTCATGCCAAAACACTCAACGGCTGCGCAACAGTTACGTCTTATGAATGTGCCTATTGTACTTTGAAAATTTTCGATGCAAGTATTAAAATTAAGTAGTAGTAGCCATTTTTTTTTTTTTTTTTTTTTTATTTAAATAGTCTTTTAAATAATTTTAGGATTAAGAAAAATAGAAGAAGATACTTACTTCAGGTCCAAATAATTATCTGCATGGTAAATGTTAGGATTATTATTTATTAAATAAATTACATATATTTTGAATGAAGATTATCATAGAAAGAATGATATTCATTAGGTATCACAGATTGCAATTACTGTGTATATTGGAAGATATTCGTAATGAAGTGATTGTGGCTCTATATATTCTGCACAGAAAAAAGTAAAAAACGGTTTTGATCACCAAAATAATTGAAACAAGCAAAAAATTGTTTAATTTTGCACCTATCACCGATATGATTATACCAATTACTCAAATTTGCAAAAATTGCAAAACAAGGATTTTTTTTCCAATTAAAAAGTTTTTACATTTTAATTACAAATATAATTGAAAAAATTATTAATATTAAACAATATTTTAATTGAATGAATTAACAAATTAATTAAAAAAAAATCAATATTTTAATTGAATGGATTACTAAAGTAATTGATTGCAATACAAAAAATTAATTATTTTAATAATTGTATTGATTAAAACAGTGATTGAATTTTTGCATAAAATCGATTAAATTTTTAATTGAATAAGTTAAACAGTGTATTTGAAATACACTCTAAATTCAATTACGAAAATTATTCAATCAAACAAATTGTTAATTGAATAAGTTTGTTAAATCAATTCAGTTGATGGTTAAATGAAGCAAAAGAATAATATTTATATATATATATATATATATATATATATATATAAAAAAAATATGGTTTAAAAATAACTTGTTTTATTTGTTTAATTGTAATAGCTCATGCTTAATTGTACAAATTTTGTAAGATTTTTTGACAGAGGAATTTCATACATACAACTTTGTATAAAATTGTAGAATAATTCTGATTCTTCAGGGTATTAAAGATTGAAAACAAAAACTGTTTTTGTTGTGTTATTTGGCTGTACTTTTTTCACCTATTCACTTTGAACGCACAACATGAAATGACGCCAAAAATAATTTAAGAATTAACAAACAAAGAAAATAAACACCAAATTTCGATAGCGACTACAACCACCGTCAACATTGTGGTCAGCCACAAGGCGATTTTTTATTTTACGCATAATATACATATGTATGTAGGCTAGCGTGGCCGTTAGTTGTATGGAGAACTTTTTTTTTTGATTTCTTATATTCTCCCCCCCCCAAATCGGTTCAGTTTTATGTAAAAAAAAATACAAAAAAATTTCGTAGCGATAAGTTGTGTTTTAGGGGGGGCGTCGGCCCCTCAAAGTTTGCCATCAAGCCATTTATTCAAATGTAATTTGTTTGCATATGACTATCTCTTAAAAACAACATTTTACAAGAACATGGTATATGGCAATATTTTAGCTCTTCTAGTCAACAACATTAGCCTCGAAGAAAGTTTTTTGCTAAAATTAATATTTAAGAAAATAATTAAGAAAATAACAACAAAATTCCAAACATTTTTTATACGTTTTATATATATAAAAGAGGGATTTAATGTCAAGTGAACTAATTTTGAAATCGAAATCTTTCGATTTGGATGAAATTTGCACCACCGTTAGTCCCATTGAATAGTAGTTCAGACACAAATTTTCAACAAGATCGGTCAAAAAGTTTCTGAGTTTGGGAGGGTCAAAGTTTGAAATTTTGGCCATACAGGTGTTCTTTCACATCCATGTAACTTATTACCAATTGGGGTTAGCAAAATTTGTCTCAAGCAGCTTAGATAGCTATTTAATCAATCTTTTTAAAAAAAATTTTTTGGTTTTTTTAAAAAATTTTTTAACATATTTTTTTTATATTTAACTCTTTTTTTTTTTGCCAAGTTGTAAATTTAAAAAAAAAATTTTAAAAAATTCAAAAAAAAACAAAAAAATTTTTTTTTAAAGATTGATCAAATAGCTATCTAAGCTGCTTGGGACAAATTTTGCTAACCCCAATTGGTAATAAGTTACATGGATGTGAAAGAACACCTATATGGCCAAAATTTCAAACTTTGACCCCCCCAAACTCAGAAACTTTTTGACCGATCTTGTTGAAAATTTGTGTCTAAACTACTATTCAATAGGACTAACGTTGGTGCAAATTTCATCCAAATCGAAAGACATCGATTTCAGAATTAGTTCACTTGACATTAAATCCCTCTTTTATATATATAAAACGTATATAAAATGTTTGGAATTTTGTTGTTATTTTCTTAATTATTTTCTTAAATATTAATTTTAGCAAAAAACTTTCTTCGAGGCTAATGTTGTTGACTAGAAGAGCTAAAATATTGCCATATATCATGTTCTTGTAAAATGTTGTTTTTAAGAGATAGTCATATGCAAACAAATTACATTTGAATAAATGGCTTGATGGCAAACTTTGAGGGGCGGACGCCCCCCCTAAAACACAACTTATCGCTACGAAATTTTTTTGTATTTTTTTTTACATAAAACTGAACCGATTTGGGGGGGGGGGGGGAGAATATAAGAAATCAAAAAAAAGAAAATAACGGCCACCCTAATGTAGGCTCATTATTGACATTGTTGGTGGTCATAATTGTATTTCGTCTTAAACAAATTTCAGTTCATTTTTTGCTTGTTGATAGTTTTTTTTTGCACGCGACGCTTACTGTTCTTTTTGATGACAAAAACATGTGTGTAGGTACATGTAAGGGCAAAGACAATAAATTTATAAAGATGTTGGTTGCACTTGTAACCTTTTTCGCAAACTGTTGATGAGGGAGGAAAGCAACAAGGAGAAAGCAACAAAGTGTTCAATTCAAACAACCGAGTTGATTGATTCCATTAAACTTATAATTAAAATTAAGCTTAAAATCAAGTAAAATTTTAATTGAAAAAAAATATTTTTTTTTAATTCAATCAATTAAGAACGTAATCAAATTTATTTTAAAATTCAAAAATCACTATTAATTGAAAAAAACTGCCAATAATTTTTTCTGTGTGGGTATTTTTTCGTTAGTATTGAAAGATATTTGCACTCATCATTAAAACTGACTTTGTATTTTACAGTACCATTCGGTAAATATAAACGTGATTTCAGTTTTGTCCGCCCAGGATGAATACTGAAAAAAACGTACAATATTTTCATCGTGTAAGTTTTTGGAAAAATTATATTCTAAGTATTCGGTATCAAACGGTTTGCTTATTTTTTTGGCACCAACTTTTACACTTTTGCGCGCCTCTTTCGTTGTATTGATATAATCATGAGGTATATATATGGATTGGTTCTTCAACCTTTTATAAATATTTGCCCTTTTCCAGATATTTTTGCTCAATAATTTTTTTGTTTTCTATTGAGAAATTAGACAATGCATTTGCGAGAAAATGGTTCCGGTTTTGGTAGCCAATGGTTGCGGAGTAAATAAATATAGGCAAATCATCCTTTAGGCAGCATGTCTTATGATGGTGCAGTATTTTTAGAATACTCGCTCCACCAATAATAAGTGCACTGATGTGATGAAGTTTTATATACTGTGAATAGTGAATAATAAATGGCAAATGCGTTAATATTAGGATACAGCTTGATTGCTTGAGCGTCCATTGTAAAACATTTACACAGGTTTTGGGAAGATTTATTTTTGTCATTTTGTTTCTCATGTCGAGCTTGTTCTTTTTTTTAAATATGTTCATTATAAAATTCGGCGGAAATCTGCTTAACTTAGAAACCAAAACATATGTCACATTGATCTTTTCGAGGCATAAATAAAGCTAAGTTCTTTTCATTAAAATAATTTGAAAAAGTAAACATTGAAACCGGTGGCACTTGCTTATAATTACATTTTTAGACAAAGTCTCTGTATATATCGGATTTAGTTATAAATGCAGAAGCTACGAAAATTTTGGGGTTGCTTCTTCGACAGTAGACTCTTCATTTTTTTTTTCCAAATTGTTAATAAATTCTTTGAGGTGTATATTTACATGAGATTGGCGCCGCCAATCAGATTTCGTTTCGAACTTCTTAATCATTATCCAACTTCTAAGCGTTGAATAAGGGATGGCATGAGTAGAGAAACATCCTCTGACATACCTGAAATTTCAAACAAAACTTTCCGCCTTTTGGAATTTGTTGTAGTCTCTCGCTGTTTATTTTAAACAGTCACATAATCTTGAACAAACACCTTTTTCGCTTCCCAACTCATATTCCAAAACCACTCACATATCGACCCCTTTGCGCGAAATAATCGTATGTTACAAAAACCAAATTTTACAGGAGAGCCATTTTTCTACTTTTCTCTGCTATCACTTGCAATATCAAAATGAAAATATACATTCAATTTTTGGAGCAACGAAGTGGAATTCGCCTACAATATTTTGGCAGGTGACGTCTCTTTAAATATAGAACAAGATAGCATCAAAAACTCAATTTCCAAAAAATTGGCATATACGATAATTTCGCGCAAAGGGGTCGATATATCCTGTCTTGCAGCACTATCAAAATGTTGACAATATCAATATAGTACTTGTACATGTTTTCACGTTAAACTGTGTCAAGATAGAAACATTGTGAAAACATATTTCAAATCAGCGTATTAATATTCATCCGAAAAGTTGAATTCCTTTTAAAATAATTACATTGGAGATAAACCATTTTACCTACAAAATAAAAATTGTGTATGTAGATAAACCAAACAAAAAATGTGAATAACTCGCAAACAAATCAAAATTTTGATTCGGAATTCATACGATAGGAAAAGTGCCTCACAGGGAATAGTTTGGCAACAAAAATTCATTTTTACAAAATATGCAGATAAACCATTTTGAATAAACGCCGTCGATATATACAACACACACAAACTGTTCGTCGCGCGGTTTGCTAAAATTTTTTGTTTGTTCATTTTTAATCAATGTAAAAAAAGGACCACTTTAAAACATTAAAATATAATTTTTGTCTACAGTATCACTATAATTGTTCTGTTTTTACCGAAGAACAGAACATTACATAATGTTCGGCTCTTTCTTATTAATAATTACGAACGGTATTATGGGTTGTGTTCGTCTACACAATCACAAAAAAAAATAGATATCGTTCTTGGGTGTGTGAGCCGAACGCTAAATAATGTACTGTTTATTTTCGGACACTGTTTTAAACATGAAATTAATGTTAATAATACACAAAATATGGCATCGAATTGATGCCACTGTAGTCATAGCATAGATGTTGCATAAAATATGACAAATTTTATAATGACGTGCGTCATTAGAGTGTTGTTACTTTTTGCCTCATTAATGTCATTTGTAATAATATTGATGTCACTTTTCTATTGTTAGTGCATTATCAATAAGAAGATGGATTTTTTGTATGAGTGTACGTACCAGTGCTGGGATACTATCGATATTTATCGATAGTTCAGATTTCACTATCGATATTACTATCGACTGAATGTTTGTACTTGTGCAGGAAAACTTTAATTATTTTTTTAAAAGGCTACAGTTCGTTGTTATTATCACTTTATCGAATGTATGAGACGTATGTATATTAGACTGGTCGCAATTTTTTTTTTTTTTAAATTTAATTGTTTGCGCTGCGTAATGAAGCCATATTTTTGATTTTCGGCTTTTCAAATAAAGATCTGATGGAAAAGATGTTTTTTTTATAATATGGGGAACTTTGGACCCCACCCGGCACAGCTAGGCACCGTCGGATTGGCCTGAAAAATTTGATCATGATTTCTTACACCAAACCTCATATTGTAAGCAGCGCAAGCAATTAAAAAAAAAAAATCCCATACAAGATGCGACCTTCAAGTACCTTTCTGAAGGAACCGAAGTAACAGGGACTATAAGATATTCCATTGCAACTTTAAAAAATTTTCTAAATTCTTAACCCAAAAAGGTAATCAATCTAGCAGACTTATCCTCTAATGGTCGTTCATTGCTTTGTTTTATACTTGCAATTGAATTTGGATTTGCATTTTTTTACAACATTACAAAAATATTTGACATTTCAGTCCCTATATAAACATGTACAAATTTCGACTTAAAGGCCTTAAATTAGCAGTAAAAAGCACTGCTAAGCAATCCATACCACTTTCCACTTATTGGTTGTATTCATTGCTGTAATTCAGCGCGAGTTAATAATAGCAAGTAAAAATTTGCGGCAAAAAATTGTGTGTGTATAGCTGCTGTTAGATGTCTTCATTGCTGTATTTTAAAAAATAAACATATCGATATTTATATTTTTCCTATCGATATTTTCGATATTATCGATAGTCTATCGAAAGTTTCCCAGTACACGTTTAATGATGGATCCCTTAGCTGGATTAACCCTTAAATGCGCATTGTATCTTTAAAGATACAACCAATAAAACTGCTGCTATTTGCACAATTATTAAAAAAACTAAAAAAAAATTGCTGATTTTTTCTTTTATGCTAGATTAATTTTATTATTAAAAATGGATCGTTCTGAAAAATGCAGAGCCCTAGTTTCAAAATTTCAAAATTCGTACTTTTATAAATTAAGCTAAGTTTTACCCAATTTTATTTGCATTATTCTTTCACGAATTTACTCCAGAAAAATATATGTTGATTAAAATAGTGTTCTTAATTAATTAGGAATGTTGGCTGTTATTGTTTTATGTAGACTGTTTGTATTGTGTGTTCTTCTTGTTTAGTCATTTGACATAAGTTCTTTTCGCTCGCTATTTAAATTTTTTTAATTCTAATTATAATTACAAATATCGTCACTTTAAATGCAAAAGGCCCTATCTAACATTTTAGTTAGGGCCTTTTGCGTTTTAGGTAACGATATGAATATGAATGCGTCATCTAAAATTACAAATGATAAAATATGTAAAATTTCTTAAAACAGCCCAGAATTTCCTTATGACTGCACTGATAAAAATAGTGACGATGAAAATTAAATTCCAAAAATAGTTTCCTCTAAAAATTAAAATGTTGTACGGATTGATAATGACTTTGATCCGGAGAAAGGATCGGAAAATATCGTAAGAGTCAGTTCATGACTCGTTTATTGCATTTATGAACGATGATAATCTGTTCTCAAGCCCAATACATTTTCCTGTAGCTGCACGCTAAGTCCCTGCTAATGCTAGTACCCTTCTGTATCCTGGCCACGTACAATTTTGTACCTCAAATACCCTAGTACCAAATTTGAGAACGGATACCTTCGTCCTATCCCGCGTTTGAGTGGGGCCATACACCGAAAAACACAAAAGTACCGTTATCTAAAAATCGGTACTTAGGAAAAACAAATTACAGCAGTTTTCGTGTTCAGGAGGTACCAATTAACTTATCTAGGCATGTGGAGTTCTTGGTACTTTAAAGCAGTGTAATACATACCTTTGTTTTCATATGTTGGACCCATAACTCCATAACTCGAGTTATGTTTGGGAACCCCTGAACGAAATGCATTTATATGTTAGTATTCGTAAACATTTGTGTATATTCGTTAAAGTTGGTTCAGTAGGCACAATAAAAAGCAGTTTCTGGATGAAAGAGCACGTAGTCACAACACTGACAATGAATTGCATTCGTATTTATTTACGTTTCAATACGAGCGTGCGTACGTTCATCTGTAGATACATACCTTCATAATTCCATCTATACACATCTGCATGTGTATGTATTTTTGTTAGGCTGTGTTAAGTAAAAGCAAATTGCAAATACATAACAAAAAAAGGACGAAAGGCTTTTTAAATTAAACAAAATCGATGGGAGACATGATCAAGGCACAACACATGAAAATTTGTTGTCCACAAAAAATATCTACATGTTAACATAATACGAGTTTGTAGTGCACCAAAAAAAATATGAATTTTGTTTGATGGTAAGAGGTGTGTGTGTGTGTGTATGTGTTTATTTACCAGCATTAACTAAAACCAAAAAATTTAAACAAAACAAAACAAAAAAAACATCAAAGATTTTAACTTGCAACTTATTGTCTTCCAAAGCAAAATTATCACGTAAATTTTGCCAACTACAAAAAGGATTAAGCAATTTCTAAAAACTATTGTGATCATACTTCTTCTCTTTTTAAAAATTCCTGAGATTACAAAAATAATTTAAATGTTTTGTTTTCAAATTTATTTTATAAGATAGCCTTCATTTCAATTCTGCATTTAAAGATTGCCACTTAAGGTTTTAGAAGGTAAGATCGAATACATTTTGATCGGACTAGTTATTTTTTTAAGAACAAAAAATAATGCGACTTCGAAAATCCGATCTTTATAGAGTCCACGCTTAAACACGTTCAGTAGGCGGTTGTCAAATTTTTTCAACTTCATCGCCAAATTTTAATTTTGATGAAAAAAAAATTCTACAAATATCGCAAAATAGTAAAGTTTTTAAAAAGTGATTTACTTTCAGTATTAATAAGGGTATTCATTCGGTTAACCGATTAATTTTTTGTAGTATTATAACATATTTTTGTGCTTTTAATAATTTGTTTCGTCTCATATACAAAAGGTATGAGTTTCGAAAATATCTTTTCATACAATATATGTTTTTCCTTCTAGCAATACATTCTTAAAGTACAATAAAAAACAAAATGCAAAATGTTCGGTGCTTAGCTTTGCCAGGAGGAGTCAGATGATGATCTGACAACAGAAGAAACTCTCGATAGTGACACAAGCAATTTTTTAACAGAATAAACCGAAACAATAAGAAGTGTTAAAAAGTTAAAACAGGACTCTAATGGAAGATTTTATATGTTGAGAGAAATTTAGGAAAAGGACTAAGAAATTAGATATTCTGTATTATGGGTTGCATTTAATTTCTTTCAATAAATAATTTATGCATTTTTATTTATTAGAGTTACTTAATTCATAAAAAAAAAAACTTTATTAATCGGTAAACCGATAAATAACAAAATTAACCGATTAAACCAAACCATCGGTTAATCAATCGAGCGAATAACCGATCAAAGCAAGAGACCGATTAAATGAATACCCTGCTATTAATTTAAGTATTTTTACATACTACCCAGTATACATTACAATTGTTAAAATTTTGCAAATTCAATTTCATATGCAATCGAAAACAATTCAGTTTTCAGAACTTATTTTCTAAAATAAACTAAAAATCAAGGCGAATTCATTACAGGTAACCTCGGTACTACAACAAGAACAACTCTACAAAAACCAAAAGCGGTTTATATTTTTGTTGTTTTGCCAATGTAATTGTTCATTAAATTAGATTATATTTTAGCTAATACGGCCTAAAGTTCTGTTCTGGTGCCCCGGTAGGCTAGCTAGTAGTGAGCTAGTCTATCAACCCTGGGGTTGCAGGTTCGATTCCCGCCAGAGACTCTGGTTTCTTTCCTGCAGACAAGCTTCGCGGGGGGTGGGGGGGGGGGGGAAAGTATGTAATTAAAAATGCATTTAATCCATATTTTCCCAACGTTTCGTGAATGTTATGTTCACTTTATCAAGGGATTCGTCTATTTAAATTAAAGAAAATATATTTAACAATATAATGACAACAAACATTTTGCAACAATTAATTATGACTTACAATTAGAGAAATTAATTTTTTATTACATTGAACAATAATTTGTTGTGGACAAACGTAAAAAACATTAAACATGAAAAATTGAATTAAACACAAACTTAAATATTATATCACAGGTTAATTGTTTTTAGTTATTGCAATACAGTAACTGGCATTAATGTTTTGTGTGTCTTCTTTAAAGTTCATAGTGTTTTTATTTTTTGTTGTATCCTTAAAGTCTCTATTGTGAATCTTTTCTTTTCGATTCTTTCAATTTCCAATATTCGTTCTTTGTCAAAATCTGCCGCATGATTTGTATTTTTTATGTGTTGGGCTAAAGCAGTACTTTCCTTTAATTTGTTTATGTCCATTTTATGTTCTGTTATTCTTGTTTCCAATGTAATCATTGTTCAATGTCAAAAACAAATGACGTAAGGCGAAAACATAAAATATTAAGTTAAACAAATGCGAATTCATTAATTAATAATAATAACACCGTGCTCGAAAGTTACCCTTTTTTGTGGACAAGCTGGGCACTCGTCGTTTTAACCTAATTCGGGTACGCTGAATCCAGTGGTGCTAGCCTTTTTTTAAGTTAGCTCTTGTTTTCGAGATATTCCGTTATTTCGAAAATATGTTAGAAATAAATGATTGAGATCAAAAATAAAGTGGGGTTGGTCATACATTTGACCCATCTAGGGGCAACGTAGGCGCTGCAGAGGCAAAATTTAAGAATTTCATTCAACGGCCATATTTGTATGGGAACCCCCCTAAGGGTTGGAGATATATGGCAAGTGTGTTTCAAAAAATGTTAAGGACAAAAAATTCATTGGTGTCGGTCATACATTATATCCCACTAGGGGCGACTCCTTGGCATTTATCGATCTTTTTCATCAATATATTTCTCGTCTGCATTGAAAATTTTGTATGGGAGCCCCCTTAAGGAATGGAGATATCGGGTAGGTATTTTATTGAGATGAAGAATAAAGTGGGGTTGGTCATACATTTGACCCATCTAGTGGCATCCTAGGCGCTGCAGGGGCCAAATTTAAGAATTTTATTAAATCGCCATATTTGTGTGGTTGAAATTCTTAAATTTAGCCGGTACAGCGCGTAGGACGCTCCTAGATGGGTCAAATGTATGACCATGCTTATTGGAATTCAAAGAAAGTTTAATGTTGAAAATTGCTACAAGCGTGGTGATTATCGCTTATTAGTACATACATTGCTTTCAATATTTAACACGCTAAATACGCATTAGTGTTGAGTGAAAAACGTAGCTATTATTTTGTTCGATTGTAATTTAGACAAATGTATCACTCTTTATGGGTGCGTGTCACCTGATTAATATATTACACATTTATAATGCATTATTATTTTTAGAAAAGAGAATACCATTTGTCTCGGATAACTTCCTAAATAAAATTTTAAGAATTAAATTTTTACAGCAACTGTAACAGTAAAAAAAATACTTCTTCTAGTGAAAATGGTACAAAAACAAATGTAGGCAGATTAAATCTTTTATAAAGCATTAGCCGATGTGGTTTAAAACATACAACAATAAATGAATCGTTTTCTGTTAGTAGCTCAAATTGTCCCTAATGAACAAAGATTTTCGTTTCCGGGTTAATACACTATTGTTGAACAAGTGTGATATTATACTATGTACATATCGCACCCCTAGTTTAAAAGAGACTCAACTCAAAATTTTTATTTTTCGGATTTACATGCTTAAACTATGCACAATAGGGTGACCGCTATTTTTTTCGTATTTTCACTTGGCAAACCCCTTAAAATGATTCGAAATTAGAAAAAATATATATATATAAAATTTAACCAGGCAAAGAATGCGAAGATATGTGAAAATTTCGGTGTTATTTTTTAATTTGGTTTTTTCTGGATTAAATATTCATGTTAAAGAAAACTAATACAGAGCAACATTGTTCATAAGATATAGCCTTAGAATATTTGTAAATAAGGTTTTTCTCTAAAATAAATATTACGAAAGTTATCAACAATTAAAGCGACCCATAGTGAGAAAAATAGCATTTTAGCAAACTTTGTGGGCTCAAGGCACGACTAATAACTATGCAAACGATCTAAAATTTTTTATATATATTTTTTTTCTAATTTGGAATCATCCAAGTGAAAATACGAAAAAAAAAATTGCCCATATAACTTGCGGTCACACTAATGCACAATAACCTTGTGTATCTAAAAAGAAAATGTCAGTGTATTTTGTTGTTGTTAACTGTTACTAACAAACAGTTATAATGTCTTTCTTGATATTTCAATTGGTATAAAGTTGCAATTCATAAAAGTGGCTAAATCGTTTTAATTCGAATTGTGACACTTTTGATAAAATAAATCGTTGTTGGAGTTTATATTAATAACACTACGTGACAAAATTTCAACAAAGTCGTGAACAAATGAATCTGCCAGCTAATCTTTATGTAAAATTGTCCGCTGAATCCGAATATGAAGTCAGAATTGTCAAAAGTAGAAAAGTTTTTGATAACGGATTATGTATTTCTTTATTTCGAGTGAAAGGTAATAAAATTTCTAAAATAACCATGTATTGCTTGTGAAGATTAGTCAAGAAATGACAGAGTTACAGGGGACAAAAGTTTAAGCTTCATTGAAAATTTTATGATTTTGTTCAAAAGATTTAGTAAATTAACACACATAGAAATTCAATCATTTCAAGCAATTTTTGTTAATAAAAATTTAGCTTTGTATATTTCTTTGTTGTGGGTTAATTCAATTAATCTTCTGTACCTTTGTCATTTTTGCACCGATCTGGATCCTATTGGGCACAAAATGTTCGTATTGAAATTGGCTAAAATTTTATTATTTGGATATTTGCATTTAAGTCACAGCATCTTTTTTAAAAACACAAATAACGGTTATTTTGGAATATCTCAAAATTTTACATAAAGAATAGGTGTCAAATTCATTTGGTCAAAAAATTGTCACGTAGTGTAACACGCAAAGAAAAAACACGGTTGTGGCAAAAATATTCTAAGATCAACATATTATGACAAGATTCATGATTATAGTCACCATATTACGATTATTATTGAATCACATTATGACCAAATATATTCGTAATGTTAATTATAATAAGCTAAGAAGTAATCATATTATTATCATGTTAATAATTATAAGTAGGGATGCGATTTTCATGCAAATGCATGTTTTTTGTCAATAGTCTAAGAACGATGTCGACCAATTATCTTTCCGAATCATTAAATTAACGTTAAAATGGCATCGATTTGTTTTTTCATATTGTTGCATAGTTTAGAGAAAATGCATATTTTTGCTTAGGTTTTAAATGCATATTTTGAAATTTTTGAGTGATTTTTTTTTTAATTTTCATTTTATAAAAAAAGTTCTTTAAAAAATCTTTAAATACACAAAAAAAATCTTCCAAAAAAATTTTAAATTGAATAAATAAATTATTTTGGAGCTTTGCTTCTTTTTTAAAACGGTGCAGCACCTTACATGGTTAAGGCTTCCATTGGGTTTAAAATATTTTACCCAAAACTGTTACAAGTTGCTTGCTTGGCACATGGATTATACCGCGTTGCAGAAAAAATTAAAAGCCAATTTGATAATATTGCAATTTTTAATGAAATGTTTCCCTTGATTCCCCTTCCACTGCAGCCAGAAGTAACAAGATGGGGGCCTGGCTAGAAACTTCAGAATTCTATTAAAAAAAACTTTGAGTAATTTAAGAATGTAAGAAGAGCTTGTTGATACCGATGATTAAAATCAACAATGTTTAAAGAAGAAGAGCCCGACAAATTAAAAAAAAAATCCAATCGTTTTGCAAAAAAAATTAAGGATTTAAAAAAATCAAATAAATTTCAAATATTTTTGATCTGATCTGAAATTAAAGTGGGATCTGAGAATAAGACAAAGTTTTACTTTTAAAGAAACAGTACTTAATTTTTTAAAAATAAAAAAAAAATTTTAATTAGTTATTTAATTTTTTTAAAGATATTTGACTGACAAACAATTGTCTGAATTTTTTATATTTTTGTTTTCAGTAAATTTAAAAAACCTTTTTTTAGAATTTTTTTAAGTTCTTAGTGCATATTTTTTTAGTTCATATTTTGGATTTTTTAGTTCATTTTTTAAGCGCATATTTTCGATTTTTTAGTGCATGAAAATCTCATCCCTGTTGTTTTGGTGATGAAAGTATAACACTGATCACCAAACAGTTTTTTTAACGACTTTTAACATAGCGAATATCGGTACTTTGCGTTTGATTTGAATTTTTTTTTATGTTGTGATGAGAGGTCGGTTTAGAATCGACTTTTGCAATATACGTGGGCTGAGAGCGAATTTTTTCTCTGTGTATGCTAACGTTTGTCTCCACCGGCCGGATGTTTTCGCCTTATGTGAAACTCAGGTATCTGAAAATTCCAATCCACTTGATTTTCAGATTCCTGGGTATCACCTTCTATCCCTCTTTAATCTTCATCGGGGTCTTGCTATATACATACGCAATGAAGTTGTGTATCAATGCCAGCAATCAATGGGCATGCTTGATGCGGAATTTAACTGTCTTTGGGTTAAATTCAAAATCGATGCACACTATTTGCATTTCGGATTTCTTTACAGAAGTCCAAATGCGGGAAGGGATATTACCTTATCGGGCTTCGACTCCCTTTCCGACTCAATAGCGAAGATTCTTGAGAATTGTCCCGACAGTGAAATCGTTGTTGCTGGTGATTTTAATGTCCACAATTCTTCTTGGCTTCACCACTCGGGCCGTACAACTTATGAAGGCCAATATGTTGAGCTTTTTGCTGCGCACAACCACCTCGTGCAACTGGTGAATGAACCAACACATATTCCGTGTGTTGACGGGCACCAACACAATACCCTTGACCTCTTCCTCTCTTCGCACCCTCAAAAGTACGAAGTTGAGGTTCTAGCACCTCTCGGCAACTCGGATCATTGCACCATTTCCGCCTCTTTTCCGTTCTCCGAACTTCGGAACGTTTCACGACGGGCTACGAAACGATCAATATTTGTTTACGGAAAAGCACGTTGGGCTGAGCTCAATGACTTTTTTCGGCATTTCAATTGGAAACTCTGTTTCCTGGACAATGACGTCAATGCCATGGCGAAAATGGTTGAAAACGTAATAATGCTGGGAATGAAAATCTTCATCCCAGTTAAAAAAGCTTCGAATAAACCTCGATCCAAATCTTGGTTTAATCAGTCGTGCAAATCAGCAGTCAGATTTCCTCTCTGGATCTTCTGCATTCAGAAATTGGCGTAAAAATAAAAACGTTGATACTGAATTGCTACGCAAAATGGCAAGGTCTTCGTGTGCCAAAGTACTTAGACGGGAAAAAACTCTTCACGAGCAACGTCTTCGTGCTGAAGTTCTTGCTGCTCCCCGGGGTAGTAAAAGCTTCTGGTCATTCGTTAAAAGAGTAAGGGTTAATGCTAGTTCTTCAATACCAACTCTTTTAAAGGATGGCCGATCATTCACGAACCCGGTTGATAAGGCTAATTGTTTTGCCGAATTATTTGCTAATAACTCTTACCTACCAGATAGCAATCAACCACTACCCGAACTCGAAAAAGTATCCGTAACTATGCCTAGAATATTTTTTCGGGGTCGAGCTGTTAAAAGGGTTCTTGCGGATCTCGACATAAACAAGTCTCCTGGGCCGGATGGTATACCTGCACTGGTCTTGAAGCAGTGCTCTTCGACGCTAGCTCGTCCCTTAGCAAATCTTTTCAGCACTTTATACCGTGCCGCGGAATTTCCAGTCTGCTGGAAAGTTGCTAACGTAACGCCAATTCCTAAAAAGGGAACCGCTAATAACCCTGAAAATTACCGCCCAATTGCAATTTGTTCGGTACTTTCCAAAGTTATGGAGAGTATGGTAAATTACCATCTTGTCAAATATTTTGAATCAAACTACCTACTAAGCGACCGCCAGTACGGCTTTCGTAGAGGTCGCTCTACTGGAGACTTACTAGCTCTGTTATCGGAAAAATGGTGCCATTCCATTCACCATTTTGGCGAAAGTAAGGTAATTGCTTTGGATATTTCTAAGGCGTTTGACAGAGTCTGGCATGGTGCACTCTTGTCAAAACTTGCTGCATTTGGTGTCGGTGATAATTTCTCTCGATTTATATCGAGTTTTCTCAGAGATCGCACTATACGAGTTGCTATAGATGGGGTTTCGTCAAACGAGTTCAAGATTCATTCAGGGGTGCCGCAAGGCTCCGTTCTTTCTCCTACTCTATTTCTTATCTTTCTAAACGACCTCCTTTGTCAAACTTACAATCCTATCTACTCTTTTGCAGATGACAGCAACCTTTGCAACTCGTTCTCATTCGAATGTAGACCAAGCGTATCCGATGTCGCTGCTATGAGGCAGAATATGAATGATACGCTTGGCCGAGACCTTGACATAGTCTCGGAATGGGGTCGTGCGAATAGGGTCGATTTTAATGCCCGAAAAACCCAATGTTGCGTGCTGACGCATAAACGCGCGACAAATCAAGGTGCCTCATCTGTATATATGGGTGGTATAATTATTGAGGAATCAGAATCTCTTGATGTTCTGGGCATGAGGATACAATGTGATGTCCGATGGACAGAACATATATTCAAGGTGTCGAAAGAAGCATTCAAGTGCCTCGGTTTTCTAAGACGGTGTAAGATATACTTCACTCCATCTGATCTCCTTACTATTTATACCACCTATATCCGACCGCGTATGGAATACAACTCTCATGTGTGGGCCGGTGCTTCAAAGTCTATTTTGGAGCTTCTCGACCGCGTGCAGGAGAGGGCGAAGGTTCTCATTGGTGACAGTAGGGTATCCAATTCTATTGACTCCCTCGAGCACCGTCGCAATGTGGGTTGTATTTGTCTGTTTTATCGTTACTACAATGGGATGTGTTTTGACGAAATTAGGGATCTGGTTCCCGAAACCCGTACGTTTGTTCGTAATACACGTTTTTCCTCAAGAGCCCATCCTTATGTGGTCGATTGGCAGGTGAATCGTACAACGCATTACAGAGAGAATTCATTTTTTTCCCGCACAGTTCGTATGTGGAATAACCTTCCTGCAGAAGTCTTCCCTCTCACTTACAACATGATTAAGTTCAAATCGAATGTTCACAAACACTACTCCCTCTATCCTCCTTCCCACAACCTATTTTCCTAGTTCCAACACAATGCAATGCATTAGTAGGGCTCATCCCCTGAGTGCTGGTCCTAACAGTAAAAAAAAAAAAAAAAAAAATAAGTTTAGAAGTAAATCATATTATGATACAGCACCACTTTCACATCTAAAAAAATTTTAATTTTTTTGCATAGATTTTTTTATTTTGGGGCCACTGTTGCCAGAAGTGCAGATTGCTCTGCATTTTGCTGATTTTTCGTTGCAAAAATGACAAAGTGAGATTTGCAGATTTTTGCTATCAAATTGCAGATTTTTTGAAATTGTAAAAATTGGACTTTTATATTGAACTTTGTGACTAACTTTTTAAAAGATTGGATTTTGGAGATCAATTAAAATTTTTAAAAGGAATAAATCCAAATATTTTAGTTAAATCACAATTTGAAATTTTGTAAACAGTTTCCAAATTTAATATGCAAAGAAGATATGCAAAAAATTGACTCTTGATTTCCAATACTTGATAAATAAATATATCAATTTATTACACTTCTGGAAAAAGAAATGTCAAATTAAAAATTTTGACTCAAGAATAATTTTCCCAAAATCGTGCCTTTTGGATAAAAAAATTGGTTTTGCCACATTCATCAGCTAATGTGGAACCAATATTTAGTTAATATACATACATAAATACAACAAAGCAAAATCGTTCAGATAAAATATCGCTTGAAGGAATTTTGTACACAAAAGACTTCATTAAATTAAATTAATTATTTTAATACTGTAATTCAAAATAAAATTTTACGACAAATGACTTCTGAAATTTACAATAAATAAGTGTATAAAATTATTTTAAATACGATGATATGATACCATGTATGCACAATGTTATTGAATATACATTTAAGTATATATATACATACATTCATATAATCAAAAAATCAACCCTAAAATAAAGCATTTTAAGTTCCCAGATTTTTTGCAGATTTTAACAATTTTTTTCCAGATTTTTTAGTCCGATTTTTCAGATTTATTTGAAAAAATTTATGGCAACAGTGTTTGGGGCACTTTAAAACTTGTTTTTAATGTAAATACAATTTCCTTATTTTTTTTAATTTCTTTAAACTTGTTTTTTTAATGGGTTTTTTTAAATTGTTGAACCACTCACTGACAAATAATTCGTTAGGCATATTTACAACAAACGACACAACTGATACAAAATAATTTTACAAATGGCGATAACACAATATTATTAGAGTAAAGACATTGTGTTTGCACCTTAAACATACTATGACTACAGTTATAGAAAGTTATCATGTTGTTTGTGGCTTTTAAATATCATGAAATGGTTGTGAGTAACATAATATGTTTTCAAAGTTACCATTATTTAGTTGGTAGAAAAATGTTTATTTTCAGTCAACACTACTCAAATTTATAATTGCGATAAACATTTAATCACTAGTTAAGGGCATAATAAACCACACAAAATGCTTGGTTAACACACACATTGTTTCCGTTTGTTTTGTTTTCAATGAATGCAGATGCCAATAGTGCTGCGGCAATTTGTTTGCTTTTGCCTTAAAACGGAGAAGAAATTATAAAATAAAGGCAAAAAATTTAAAGTAAAAAGTGACTTAAGGGCATAATAAACCTCACAAATGGCTTGGCAAACATGTCAAAATTTTACGTTTGTACAAACATTTTGTGTTGTTAATTGGGGTGTTTGCTGTTTGGACAAACATTTGAAGCAATGTTTGCAGAAATATTAAAAATTTTTTAATATTTGGCAGACATGTTGGATATTTTTCAAACTTTTTGTGGCGTCTAATGCTGAATGTATTCAATTCAATTCAATTAATTTTTAATATTAAATTAAATTTTTTAGTAGTATTGCTTGCCACAAAACAGCTCGTTGTTTAAAAACTGTTTACTTTAAATTTGTTGCCTTTATTTTATAATTTCTTTTCCGCAACAAAATTGCCGCAGCACTATTGGCATCTGCATTCATTGAAAACAAAACAAAAATGAAAATCAATGTTTGAACGGAGAATATTGGTGTTGTTTATTGGCAAACCAAGCATTTTGTGTGGTTTATTATGCCCTTTAAACAACGAGCTGTTTTGTGGCAAGCAATACTGCTAAAAAAATTTAATTTAATATTAAAAATTAATTGAATTGAATACATTTAGCATTAGACGCCTCAAAAAGTTTGACAAATATCCAACATGTCTGCCAAATATTAAAAAATTTTTAATATTTCTGCAAACATTGCTTCAAATGTTTGTCCAAACAGCAAACACCCAAATTAACAACACAAAATGTTTGTACACACGTAAAATTTTGCCATTTGTGAGGTTTATTTTGCCCTTAGAATTTGGCAAAAGTGTCAAAACTTGAAAAGAATTTAGTTGAAATGACGCAACTTAAAATAATTCGGTAACTTCTGCAAATAATGCATCACTAAAAGTGACACAACCAAAATTTTTTCATTATTTTCATTTTTAGATCATAATCTGTATGAATTTTCTACTAAATGGTCCAAAGATTTATGTTTAACTATTTCTTTAGGTCGAAAACAGTTTTTTCGATTTCTAAAAAATTAAGTTTTTTGAGTTGAGTCACTTTTAAACCAGGTGTGTATATTGTATTTATATGGGAGGTGGCACGCCCAGACCACCCACTTTTAGACGAATTTTGTGTTTTGACAACCCAGTTGTGTTTCAAATTTGAAAAATTTTTCTCCTGCCGTTCTTTAGATATAATTAATTTTATTACGAGCCACGTCCACTTCTCCTATACCGACCACATTTTGTCGGATGATGTCTATTGCCGTTTTCCAGATATACAGAAATCTATGTTGTGTTTGTATGAGAGGTGCAAGGCCCACTTGAAATTTCAAAAATATATATAGCCTAAAGCTTCCTGCAGACCAACCGGTAAAAGTTTTATAAAGATAGCTTAAGCGGGTTGTCGGCTATACACACTTCTCTATTTAAGCGGCAGATCATGGATCAGTTTTTAAAAAGCTTAAAAATGAATTTTTCGAGGAAATCAAACAAAAAACTTTCACATCATTTTGGTACCTTGTTCTTAGAATTTTTATAATTTACAAAAACAAACAGACTGGCGAGATAAATACAACAATTAAAACACGGCAAATGCGATAGTAAAAACAGTCTCAAATGAAATTTAGCATGGAATATTAAGTGGATTTACTTTATCAATTAGATTTTTAATAAGTTAATTTTCGTCTTCAACTCATAATTTTTCCCACCATGCAACAGGTTGCACGAGCATGTATGTAGATAGATTAGAGAAGAGTGTTTGTGTAGATGGAGTTTTGTAGTTGGAGTTGGTTTAGTCATTACCATCATCCATTATACTTTGATGAGGCATGAAAAGTGTTGCCAGTTAGCAGTGGTTGTGCCACCATGACAAAATATCAGTCAACCGAAACAGACGAATGAACAAGACAAGAAAATAAAACTATTAAGAAGAGTTTTTGTTTTTATTTTTGTTTCCGAAAGAAACAAAAAAAATATGTATGTAGATCTGAAACGATTTCGCTTTGTGTGTGAGCGGATTTTTTTCAGTTTTTGGTTCAATTTATTCACGTTGCAATAAGTTTTCTTTCCTTTTTGTTAAACATTTTATTGTTTTATTAAATTTTCTGTTGATTATGTTGTTGTTGTTGTTTTGGTTCCATATTGTTTATCACTAAATTTAAATTCATGTTGGTTGTTTTTTACTTTTGTAGTTTTTTTTCGTAGTGCTTTTTTGAAGATTGTTGTTGGAGTTTGCATTTGAATCTTTTAACTCCACAAGAGTTTCTAGCACGAAGGGATCATTATAAACTTAAAAAAAAAATTAAACAACAACAATAGCAAATAAATAAACGAAATAAAATACAACAACTTAAACAAAGTTGAAGAAAACACTGTGCACTTGTTGTATTTAAGAGCAGATGGAATATTTAATCATTCCCACGCGTCAAACAATAGTGAGAACTTTCAGAGTTAAAACCGTCATTGTTAAACATAAAATTTCGTAAATTTCTATAAATTGTTATTGTTGATGGTTGTTTCTTTTTTTAATATTTTTTTTTCTCGTTTTAGATTTCTTTAAAATGTGTTTGTGTGTGCATGTGAGTTTCGTTTTTATATATTGTATTTTGTGGTTAATAAGTTTGTTTGTAAAACATTCATTATGTGGATCTTCTACTCTTTTACTTTTTTATTTCTGCAGAAAGGAAGGGTTTTATTCACGCGACTCATCTAAATGTAAAAGTTACGTGCAGAGAATAAAAAGACTTCAACACAACAACGAATTGTTACTAGATTAGAACTAGAGTGTTCTAAACTAGTTCCGAAATGTTTTTTGGGAGGGACCAAAACTTAAAAACTCATAATTTAGTCAAATTAATTAATAAGTACTAAATCCTTAAATACGGTGCGATCGTGCCTGGTCGCTCGGTGTAGGAATGCTCTTAGGGAACTCATGGAGGCATTCAACGTAAGGCTGTGTTGGGTACCTGAACACTGTATGGTTGATGGGAATGAGGTGGCGGAGGAACTCGAGAGAGGTGGTTCGAGTCTAGACTTAGTGGTAAGGGACAGGGGGTAAAGCCCCCCCTATGCTACTACTATGGGGTGATACGGGAAAAATTCCGTGATGACGTTCACCGATCCTGGGGGAACAGAACGGATTGCAGGGTGTCTAGGGCACTATGGCCCAGATTGGACGCGAGTGCAACCAGAGTCCTACTGGAATTGGACAGGGGTGGTCTTAGAACACTTAAAGGGTTCTTGACGGGTCATTGTCCTGTTAGGGCTTTAACGGGCAACTGCGACAACACCATACCGGACTTCTGCAGGTTATGCGATGATGCTGAGGAGCTGGAGACGATCGAGCATGTATTGTGCCATTGTCCTAGGATGCAGGGTCTCAGACAGAAGTGGCTAGGGGATAGATTTCACGGCGAACTGGGGTGCATCGCTGGATGTAATCCGGCGTATCTACTAGGGTTTGTCAGGGAAATAGTGTGGTTGTTTCTGTTGGGGGGACTGTAGGGAGGGTAATAGTTCTACGCGGTACCTACTAACTTTCTAACTTTCTTACTCACCTCATACTTCCTTTCTTTACTTTTTTCTTTCTATAACTTTCCTTTTTTCATTGAAGGGATTCACAATAGACCGCATTGGTCTCCGGGTGGAAGTATGCCCTTTGGGCACATAACACTTCTTAACCTAACCTAAATCCTTAAATATATCTTCATTCGATGCGATTTGTTGCACGTTTAATTGGGTAAACGCACAAAAACCATGTTTTCCAAATGGTAACGTCTAAAAAAGCGTGTTTTAACGGTAAATTTAAAAACATCTTATCGTTTCTACAATATTATTGGCACCGGCAACCACTTTATAGTTAAATTAGTTCTCCAGAACAACTATTGATTTTAAATTTAAAACATAAGCTTCAGTATACCTCTGCTCTCGACGTGGAAAATGTCATCAACATCGAACCAACTGTTAGGTTAGGTTTGGTTTCATTGCCCTTTTCGAAACACCTAGTATTGACTTTTCAGACACATTAGAAGGTATGAAAATGAAAATGAACAGAAGCCTTAACCTTACTTTTATTCAACAGACCATTATTCAACATATATTATTCAATAACTTAAGCTTTAAAAAAGTTTCTGGAAAATAAAATGTAAGCACAATTTAAATATCTCCGGTCTTTGAAGGGTTAATGAGCAGTATTATACTTAAACAAAAAGGCTGAAGCCTTGTCTATCATCTGAGTCTACCAGAAAAATATAAGCACAGTAAGCTTAAGTGGTTTTATCCAAAAAGTGAGGTTAAGAAATAGTTTTTTTAGTACTGGCCCCTAATGGTTTAGTAAAATATTTTTAGATGCAAACATACAGATTCTTGAAACAGCTTTCTAGTGACATACATATAATTCAAATAACGGAAATAAAAAAGCCGAGGTGCACCCATGCCGAATTTATGCCAAAACCCGACCTAATGTTTTCATGGGGAGGCGGAAGAAGGCATGAGCCAAATAAAAAAAACCAAAATTCTATTTTGGTGTTAGTTAAATTCGTGAAAAATTTTAAGTGTCTAGCTTTAAAACTACAATTAATGCCAAAAAAATATAGCTTTTTTGCCTTTAAGGCATTGCCAGCCGTAATCATGCACATCTCACGTGGGTCCATTAATAACTTCCCGTTGTGTTACCATGTTAAACCGTCTCCCATGGGTCCTTTGTTAATTGGCTGCTAATGTTCTCACTCAGCCACCCGGTTGATTCAATAACAAAGTGGATCCTGTTCAAATCAATATCAATATCTTAAGTCTCCTAATACCGGACAATGAAAGAGAAAATGTTCCGTTGACTCTTCCTCCTCGTCACCGCAACTTTTACATCAGTCACGGTAACGGAGCCCTAGCCTTTGGGCGTGCCTTCCAATGGGCCAGTGGCCGGTTATAACCTCAATTAGGTTTCTGGAGTGATGTCTGAACAGCTATAACTCCTCCAGAGATATCCGGCATTCTTGGACAATTCTCGATGTGATGAACACACTATCCAAGTATCTTATGGCAGCCTTGCTATAATGTGGAGGTCATCATAGTGAACCACGTTATACGAAACGCTTGTGGTGAAGCCAGTATCAAAGATTGGTTCACGTGTGATATAATCGTCCAGCGAAAACTTTGAAAGTCAAAACGTTAAAGAAGAAGCATTGCAATCATTTTCAATCGAAAATTCAAATTCTTTAAGCAATATTGTTTGCTACAAAACAGCTCTTTCTTTGAACCAGTCTTTACTCCAATTTCTTTTTTATACCCTCCACCACAATTAGTTGTGAAGTTATACCCTCCACCACAATTAGTTGTGAAGAGGGTATATTCAGTTTGTCATTCCGTGTGAAACTTTTTTACTATTCATCTCAGACCCTATAAAGTATATATATTCTGGGTCCTTGACTAATTTTAAGTCGATTTAGCCATGTCCGTCTGTCTGTCCGTCTGTCCGTCTGTCCGTCTGTCCGTCTGTTGAAAACACGCTCACTTTCGAAAAACTCAAAAGAAATCAACAAACTTGATGTCAAATTGCTTGTAGTTATCCTAAGCAGTTTGGGATTGAAATTCAGCAAAATCGGTTCAATAGGATCTGAGCTATGAATCAAAATGTGGAACCACCACCTAAAAAAAATTGATAATTTTGTTACAAAAACTAACATAAATGGTGGAAAAATGCACAGAATGATATAAGATTTCGCAACAATTCGTTTTATTCAACTGGAAATCACGCTGTGAAATTTCGTGAAGATCCATCAATAATTTACCCTAGGCCCCATATAAGCCCTACTCCCGGAAAACAGTATATTAAGCCTAAAACCCTAACTAACAATGCTATCATTACAAATTTTGGCAAGTCACAGTTACATAGGACTAGAAATTAAACTGTTAAGTTTCGTGAAGATCGGTCCATAATTTACCATAGGCCCCATATAAAACCTACTTCCGGAAAACAACTTAGTACGCCTAAAAACGTAAAAAATAATGCTATCATAACAAAATTTGGTACGTCACAGTTTTTTAGGACAGGAAATAACACTGTGAAATTTCGTGACGATCGGTCCATAATTTACCTTGGGCTCCATATAAACCCTACTCCCGGAAAACAGTTCAGCACACCTAAAACCATAATTAATAATGCTATCATAACAGAAATTGGTACGTCACAGTTTTAAAGGACTAGAAATGACGCTGTGAAATTTCGTGATGATCGGTCCATAATTTACCCTAGGCCCCATATAAACCCTTCTACCGGAAAACAGTTTGGTTGCCTTAAACCATAATTAATAACAAATCGTCACAGTTTAAGATTATAATAACATCATACAGATGTTACTCCTTAAACATTCGAACTGTCGGTGGAGGGTATCAAAGATTCGGCACAGCCGAATATAGCACTCTAACTTGTTTAATTTTATATTTCTCCTTTTACGTTTAAAGCAAATTCATTGAAAACAAAACAAAAAAGATTAATTGATTATTTCACAAGGTAGTAATAAAGTCATATGTCTTAAAATTGTAACACGAAAAAGTATAATTGCTGTAAGTAGACCCTCGAAATTAAGTGTGCTTTTTGAGTCAGTTGATAAAAAAAAAAAAACAATAATAAATATCTGATGTCAGAGTGCCAAGAAAAAGCGAAAAAACCGAAATAAAACACGGTTCGTGCGAAAATTTCATAGTGAACCCTGTAATGGCTGACTGCAGTAAGTATAAAAGAATTTACTATTGCGTAGTTATAACGAAACAAAAAACACAGCATAAAAAGTCTTGTTATTTTAATTTAAATACACCAACAATGTTTTTAAATATAGAAAAATATTAGGATATTATGATAATATGACTTGATTATAGAGTTAAAAACCGTAAAACTGTAAAACCGTGGTTTCGGGTTTAAAATGACTAAAACCGGTCGGTCGGTTCGGTTTTGAAGAGAGATTTTTTTGAAAACTTTTTTGCTATCTTATCTCGACTTAAGTTGTTTTGTCAAGCCACAGATATGATTATAATCTAAAAACTATCTTTGTTAAGTGAAATTAACTTTAGATTAAGAGTTCGTGTTGATTTGCATTGGGGGAATATATCTTGTACGACTTTGATGGCGTTCCGCACAAATGTTGATGCGTTGTGTTTTTGGAATTCTTGATTCATCTTTCACCCAATGTCTTAGAAAGTATATCTGAGCATAAGTAAAGCCCGATAATGATTTGTTTCAGGCTTCGAAGTCATTTTTATTGTAACAATTAGGGATGAAACGATACCTCTAAGGTATCGATACTTCTACTCGATGTGGTATCGCTCGAAAAGTATCGATACCTATTTAGAATCGAAAAAAAGTATCGATACTTAGTTACTTGTATGGGTACTTGTATCGGTTTGTATGATATAAGAATAGAAAGCAGCATTTAAAAGCGTTCTAATTAGTGTTTATTACTATACAATAAAATAAGAACTTCGACCTATTAGAATTTTTGTGCAAAACGATAAGTGTAAAGATTGAGACCACTTTTAGTTACAACCTAGTACCAATTTTCTTTCGAAAAATCTTTTTTATCTTAGGAAACAAAATTTTAAAAAACGTTCAGGATAACAACCTTCATTCACCTTTTATTGCAGAAATCAACAATGCCACTATGAATTTATCTTAAATGTAAATATGTATTTTATTTCCTTTTAATTATTTCTCAAGCTCAAGGTCCGTTTTATATAAAGAATATTTATTTAAAATTTATCCAATATTTCGCTATCTCAATGGATAGCTTCTTCAGGGATTTTTTGGTTTTTTATATTTCAAACAAATTTTTTAAAAAAAGTAAATAATATTTAGAAGGTCGAAGAAATTAAGCTAAATAATTTATGTATTTTATTTTTAAATTGATAAATATATAATAAAGGGTGGTAAAACCATAATCCATGATGTTAATTGTGAGTCACACCTTAACGTCAAGTTTTTTGCGCAACTTAAATTGACCTATCTTTGTTTCAGTATTTGACAACTTCGGTTATTAAGAGGTACACAATTGAGCAGCGCGTTAAGATTAATTAAGCCTTTTACGAAAATGGGCGTTCAATCAAAATGCATTTAATGCACATCGTGATTTTATTGGTCAGTATAATCGACCAAATGTGTCCACAATCGGGAGAATTGCGCGTAAATTTCAGCAAACCGGGTCTGTAGGAAATGTGAATGCTCCCCAGCTAGTTCTGCGGCTGGCGGCGTCTTCGAAAATGAGGTCGGCCAAGCAATTATCGTGAATGGTGTTCGCTATCGCGGAATGATAACGGACTTCCTATAGCCAGAAATTGAGGAAATGGACCTAGACGATATGTGGCTTATAGGTGTGGACTAGGGATGCCAAACGGCACCAGGTTTTTTGAAACCCGGAATTCGGGATTTTTAATTCAAAAAAGAGATCCCGGGACCGATCGGGATTTCATATATAAAAGCCAATTTTAAAATTCATATAATTATAATTTAATGTTGATGTATAAGAATTAAAACAAATTAATTCATGAAGAAAATTAAACTCATTACAAAATAAAACTGTTTAATGTATTCTTTTTAAGTAATATGGAATTATTATGTATTAAAACTTATACATATTTTAAAAAGATTCTTAAACAAATTAATGACGTCAGATAATTGATACCTTATTTTATCGCAAACATATGCTGCCGACGAAACCAATATTCGCATTCAACACTTCTGGGTGGTATCGCAAATAAATAACTATATACATATATGCTATATGACAATATTTAATTTATTTTATCTCAGTTATATATATGCAAGTATTAATCTAATAAAATAAACTTATATGTGTCAAAAGACCTTTGGTAGAACTCCCTTAAGTTGTTAACACCTTTTTGCACAACTTGCATTTTGCGTGCGCAGTTCTATTATCATCCACTTAAAAAAAAAGACCCACCATCTGATTTTGTTTTCGTGGTACAAATGCATTGCATGTAACATTTATTCACTTGTGACATTTTTAAAAAATTATTTATGATTTAAATTAGATTTATGATTTAATATTGAATTTTTACTAAGCCCAAAATCTCGGGATTTTAATATCAAACCCCGGGGTTCGGGACTTAAATTTTTAGAATAATCCCGGGTTTTCGGTATTCGGGATTGGCATCCCTAGTGTCTACTGGTCAAACGGTTTCTTGATACCGTTACTGCTGCTCCAGCTTTGGAAAATCATCAAAATTTAAGATTAATTTCAATACCAAAGTTAAACGATTACTTTTGACCGATACCGCGTATTTTTTTACCGTTACTACTTGGTACTCGGTTGCTAAGTATGGATTACAAAAATACTGGGTACTTATATAAAAGTATCGAATATGTACTTGTATCGTTTCATCCCTAGTAACAATGATCTGAAAACCAAATGTTGTACCAAGGGCCACATATAAAATTTTGAAAAAACAGAGTTGCATTAGCAAAATCGGTTGTTTGTAACTAGTTTTTTTCAAAAGCTAGTTACAAACCTGTTTATGGTTTGTATGGATAAATAAGTTTCACAAACTAGTTTATTACCATAAACACTTTTAAACTGTTTATGGTGTAGGTGTAAATGCATTATTACTGATCCCAAACTTAATTGCATTTGACGCGGAAACTTTTTTAGCGATATCGAAAATCTAAAGATGCAGTTCTTATTGTTTTTTTATGAACTACAAGGTATGGATAGGGCCATTTTGATATTTTCAAAAATTGTAAAAAAGTTGTGTCCCTAACGTACCCTAGAGGGAAGCGAACTGACACCAAAGTAGTCCCGTGATAGGTCTTTGGTGGTAGAGACCGGTTCTAGTTTGAACACTTTCTATGAATAAGACCTATCACTTTTACATGGGGTTGTCATTGGAGGGGGTCAATTGACACCATTTGACCAGTCACAAATCTATTCTCAATGGACGTGTTTAGTGACAGTTACTAAAATTTAGTATTATTTCAATACGATGTAGTATTATTTCAATAAAACAAGTCCTAGAATAAAATTCAAGAGCCATATTTTAGAAAGTCCCAAAAAAATGTATCCCACCAACGGTGAAGACTGTACTGTAATTCATTACTTTTTCTACCTTTTTGTTCTTCATAAACCAGTTTCATGATTGGTTCTCCTTTCACTGGTCATGAGTTTTTTTCTTTTTGTACCTGTTCTATTTTCACAACTCCCGGGACCAGTCTGTTGGACCAATTGACACAAATTTCCCGCAGGGTACATATATGGACATTTCCCCATCTGAAAAATTTTATTTTTTCTTTTAAATCAACTTTAGAACATTTTTATATAATTATTTTACATGCAAAAATATGCTATGTTTGCACTCTTTCTTCACAATCTCTCCATTACAATCAATTGTAATTTGAGTATTAAGGAATAAAGGAAATTTTAAGATATTTATGGGAAAATGCATGGTGATAACAATAAAAAAACATATGGAAAAATCGTGCGTTCGCGACCCGTACGTTCGCGACCGGTACTTATTTTGAAAATACTGGATGGAGACCACATTAATACACGTTAAAAATAAATTAAGCACTTTTGAATATTCCGTTCCATTACGCAGATTTTTAAACTTCACTACTGTCAGCCAAAGTTGACTTCTATTTTGCGCTCATTTGCTGCAAGACCGGCATAACTCAAAAAAATCAATTTCGAGATAAACGCGTTTAAAGTTTTTGATTTGCTCTAACTACTTAGAAAAATAGAAAACACATTATCTTCAAACTGCGAAAGTATAATAGATATAAAGATGAATTTAATACACAATATAAATAAAAACAAAGCGAACAATTCTGCGTCTCTAACTCCAAAATTTAATTTTTTGAGTTATGCCGGTCTTGCAGCAAATGAGCGATATGTATTTGTATGTAATAAAATTTTTTATTTGTTTCAGTCTAGGTACTTTTATTTGTTCTTCTTAGTACTTATTTTAAATTTAAAGAATTTTGAAATACCTTGCCAGTGTTCCAGGCTGTTATGTACAAAGATTTTTTAAATGAAGTACGAGTATTATGTTTATTTTGCAATTTCCTTTAGCATGAAAGTAAAGTAAATATTTAAAAAAAGTTTGCAGTCGAGACTAAGGACAGATTTTCTTCCAATAAGCCAATGAATTTGGATGGCTTTTAGTTTAATTTGAGTTAATTTTGCCTCTATATGGCTTTTCCACGTTAAACGGCGATCTAGATGAATACCGAGGTACGTATTTATCGGATATAAGAAACTTAAAAAATCCAGGAAAAAAGTTTCTTATAAGCGTTTCTTTCTTATATACAACTATTTTATATAAGAAACTTACTTCTTATATAAGTAGCTATGGCTATAAAACTTTCATATTTTGGTTTTCTGTCTCTTTTTTTGGTACATAGTTTCATCACCTGTTATAATAAACGTCAAATTTCATATAAAAAAAACGCTGACAAAAATTTTAAATGTTTTTTTTATATGGACTTTGACGATTGGTATGACAAAAAATTGTCAGGTGAAGACCCCATGTTAACGTTTCTAACTTTTAAATAATTATTGTCTATGTCTTTTGAGTTTTCCGATATTTTAGATAACGTTGAAAGTCCAATTGTTTTGCAATTTCGCTTCTTTTTATACCGTTTTGTATTTCTTTTAAAATTTTAACTTTTGTTTTTACCAGCTCGCTCATCTAAAACTAAAGCTGGAGGTCCATAACGAGCGTTTTCGCCTCCACGCAGCGCATGCTTTAATAACCTTACTTGCGTTCTACGTTTCAAGTTATATGCAACGCTTTTTATGCAGCAGCAGCACAAGTAAAAATAAAATTTAATTTGTCAAAATCAGCTGATTTGTTCGAACGCTGCTTGTGACGCTTACAAAATATAGAAAGTAAACCTACTTTTCGCCTCAAGGCATATACGCTTTTGTGCATGTAACTTACTACGTATAGCTACACAGATTCTACTTTTTTGACAGCTGCGTATGCTGCGAAAAAGCGAGTAACGCGTGGTGTGACCTTCAGCTTAAAAGTAAAAAAAAAACTTTGTTCTTGTTGTAAAACTATCAGAAAACAAAGTTGTCCATGCAAACTACATAAATTCTGTGTTGCCGTTGGAAGTTTCTTATTTAAATTCTTTTTCTATACATTTTGTTATTTTGGTGTTTAAGAAAAATGTTCTTTAATCAGTTTTTTTCTTATAAGCGTTTTTCTTATATGAAACCTTTTTTGTTAGAAAAATCACTAAAAAGACATGGTGTTTTTGAAAATGTTTCTTATAAGCTTTTTGTTCTTATATGAGATGTTCTTATATCCGAATAATACTGTATTTTACATGCTAATTTTGAGGTACTATTTGATTATTGATTTCAATAGGGGGGCATGATTCCCGACGTAAGGTGAATGTTATATGTATTGTTTTAACCATATTTCTAGTTGAAATATATGATGCTGTAAGTAACGAGATGCTTCATAACGGGTTTCGTGGACGCTTAGAAAAGCTGTATCGTCTGCAAATGTTGAAGTTTGGGTGTAGTTGTTTGTTGGCATGTCCCATGTATAAATTAAGTATACTAGGGGGCCCAGGATGCTGCCTGGTGGGACTCCAGCGTCAATTGGCTGAGGTGAACTTAAGAAATTTCCTTCTTTATTAATAAATTGACGACCGACTAAGTAGCTTTCTAACAGCTTGTGTGTGTTTGCTGGTAAATTTTGTTTAAATTGCTTTAAATGCTTCAATAAGCCTTCATGCCAGACTTAATCAAAAGCTTGAGAAACGGCGATGAAGAGAGCGGAACAATATTTTCTTTCTTCAAAGGCTTTTCTTACAGCGCTTACTATTCGATGGGTTTGTTCAATTGTGCTGTGTTCTCTTCTAAAGCCGAATTGGTGGTTAGGAATACATATATTTTCATTTAAAATTCGAGTTAATTTTGACACTAAGAGCTTCTCAAACAGCTTTGATATATTAGAAAGTAAGCTTATATTTTGTGTGGTTATTTCCTGGTTTAGGTATCATTGTGACTAAGGAAACCTTCCACTTTTGAGGATAGTATTCCAGACGTAAAATGGCGTTAAAAATTAAAAGAATCATTTTCTTTGCTATGCTTGGTAGTTCCAAAAACATTTTGTTGCTGATCTTATCAAAATCAGGAGCCTTCTTGGGGTTTAAATCACAAATAGCCTTTTCAATTTCTCTTATTTCAAATCTTAGAGGAACGGCTGCTCTAGCAGCAACAAGTGGTAACTCGACCGCAATATCGTGAGATATATTTGGAGTAAATACGTTTTTTAAATGATTGACAAACAGATTTCCTTTTTCATTATCATTTCTTGCCCAACTTCCATTCAGGTTTCTTAGTGGTGGCTTGGAGACAACTGGCCTTTTGAGATTTCTAGCTGCACGCAATAATGGGTAGTCTGATTGCGGGGTTGCATCAAGTTCCTTAAGATATTTTTCCAGAGAAGCCGTTTTTTGAGTCTGCAGTAACTTTCTTAGCCTTTTTGAACACTCTTTTAGTAAGTTCTTAAGTTGAGGAGATCTGTGCAATTGCCACTCTCTTCGAGTTCTTCTTTTTTCAGACAGGAGACGCTCGACATCTGTGGAACAAATTTTAATATTTTTTGTTGTTTTGGGGGCAACACTGGAATGTTGAACAGCTAGCTTCAGAAAACCGTCAAAATTAATAATAGTGCGATCTACATCCTCCGGTGTACTAAGCGGAATATTTTCTGTGCAATGTGTACTAAGATATTTTTTATATTTTAACCAATTAATTAAATTAAACTTTGTGTCTCATATTACATTAACTGTAAATAAAGCTCGAGGCGTTCTTGGCTTTATTAAGCGCTGGGCTAAAGAATTCACCGATTTATACATAACGAAGCAACTTTACGTATCACTCGTTAGACCAATCTTAGAATATGGGTCAATCATTTGGGATCCATTTTACAGCATTCACAATTCTCGTATTGAATCGGTCCAAAAACTATTTTTATTATTCTGTTTACGTGATCTTCGTTGGAGTTACTCGACAAACTTTCCTTCCTATGCTAGAAGACTGGCATTTATAAAATTACCATCGCTCAAAAGTCGTCGTACAATGTTAAATGTGTCTTTTATGGTTAATCTTATTAATGGTAATGTTTGTTGTGATTTTCTGTTAGAGTCTGTTCAATTTATTAGACCTTGTCGCAATACCCGTCATTATAATCTGCTTTTTGTTAAATTTTATAGAGAAAATTACGCTATTGCTGATCCTTTTTCGAGGTTATGTAAACAATTTAATTCTCTGTCACAATTTGTTGATTTTTCTTTATGTTTAAATTCCATAAAGCATAAAATTATTGTTTTTCTTAATTCGTAAATTTTTATGTACATATATTCTGTAAAGTTGTAGTATATTTTAAAATGCATATTATTATTCATTAATTTTAAGTCAATATTGTTATTAGTCAGTAAGGATAATATCCATTGATTAAATAAATAAATAAATAATGTGTGTAGCTGACGTCGATAAGTAACCAGTCGGAGATACAATTCTATTTGGGTTCATTATAGTTACAATTGTAGGTGTGTGGTCAGAAGATAATTCTAAGGAAGCTTTCAAATCCATTTTAGAAAATGTATTTAATAAAACACGACCCTTTAGTGTTATAAGTCGTGGCCCCCAGAAGGTATGTTTAGCGTTATAATCGCCAGCGGCCAGGAAACAGGGTCCTAATGATTTAAAATATTTATAATATTGGCTTTCTGATATTGAAAATCTAGGTGGGGAGTATAACGATGAAATTCCTAAGTTTCTATTTAATTCCTCAACGCAAATGTTCGTTGCTTGGAGATAATCTTCACGATGAAGTGTTTGACTCTGGTTTTTATCAAAATGGCAGAACCTCCACAAGCTCACTCTCGAGGGTCCTTGGTATTATATAGTGTAAAACCATTGATTTTAAACGTATTTCTTGAGGTAAAATGAGTTTCAGAAACAATCATGACATCAATTTGTTTATTTTTAAGAAAGTATTCTAATTCGTTTTTATGTTGGCGGATGCCGTTTGCGTTCCAAAAACAGTTCATGGCTTGTTAAGTACAGCTTGCAATAACATCGATTGCATTCTAAGAATTTCCTGCATCATATTTCATTTATCAATATGAAATAAAAATTTATGAAAATGTAGCACATTTAAACGAAAGCTTGTTAATTTTCTTTTTTATTTTGATATCCCCCAGTGGGCCGTTTTGATTATTTTATAACAAAGCCTTCATATTAAAAGCCTGCACAAATGGTTTTGGTAATAAAGTGCAACACATTTGTAGTCATCGTGTCAAGTCAGTCATGAGGTTAGGCCGAATCTAATATACCCTTAACCGTGGTCCAATAAGAACAGGAACTTCTATAAATGACCACTAACGCACATTGCCAAAATAGCATTAAATTCAAAATTGTATATCGAGTACACATCCTAAGACACCCATATGAGGTAGGTCTAATGTCACATAACAGGAAATTTATTAACCATATATAGCCCATAGTGCATTATATATACATATTTAGTTTATTTCAACCTGGTTCATATGATAGATTGTCCAGTCCAGTTTCTAAAAATAACCTAAATTTGAATAGTGATGTTGATCGAGTTAAAATTCGTTCCAAGTAATTCTTATGCTGGAGGTCCACACTTAATATTATACGCTTTTTCTCTGCCTACGCATTGTCAAAAAACTTGAATCTGTGTTGTTTTACGTAGCACGTTACATACACAAAAGCGTAGGATGCTTATACTTGTTTAAGCGTCGAAAGCAGCGTTCGAAAAAATCAGCCGATTTCGGCAAATAAAATTTTATTTTTAAAATTCAATGCCTGGCGACGAAAACGGGTGTTGTGGACCTCGAGCTTTATAGAAATCTAAATCGCATAATTTTTGATAAACTAGTAGTTTAATTGTAATTTGTCAAACCTCGAATATGAATTTATACCTTCAAAGCTTTTAAACGAAATTATGTATCAGCAAAAGTATCTTTTAGACGTATAAATAAAAAGATATTTGCACACATATGCGTGCACACAGAAAAAATCAATGTAAATTCGTTCAAAACAAGGTTGATTTTAAATTTTTCAGTAGTGATTTTGCTTCATTGTTGTTTCATGTTAATTTAACATGATTTTACAATAACTTGCAAACAACATTTTTTCCTTTTAAAATAACTATAATTCATGTTAATTTAACATTGCAGTAAAGTTAGAACAAAATGTCATTTATATTGAAATAACAATCCGAATCACGTTGAATGATAGTTATTTCAAGTTGAAACAACGTGAATTTCATGTAGAATCAAATTGGTTGGAGTGTGATATAACAGTGTGAAGACAACATATGCATTTATTAAATAATAATTTAAAACACTTACCCCTGTAACACATGTTTCACTTATTTTGTATCTCTTTTGTTAACAGAAGCATCAGCAGAATGGCCCGATATGGTTTTCGTCATCATTCTACTTTGAAAACTTGATGTACTATTTAACTAAATAATTTTAATTAAAAGAATACGGGAATTGTCTTTTTTTTATAACATACTTTAAACATGAAAATACAAAAATGTACATACTTAAGTATGTATGCATGTTAATTTAACAAGATAAGCTTTTGATTTTAATATAAAACAGGTTTTTATGGATTCAATATTGAACAATGTTATTTAAAGAGTGAATAATATTAAATAAACGTGATTTAAGGTTATTTTAATATTTTTCATTTAAAATTTATATGAAATACAGTACTTTTCGCCTATAGTCCACTACTCTAGTTGCACAACTTTTGTGGACTATAAGCGAATTTGGACTATAACCGATTTTTTTTTTATAAGCCATTTTATGGATAGTAAGTAAAATCTATTATAATCCACATTTTGGACTATATAAATATTATTTTCTTCAATAAAACCATTATTTTTCAACAAAAGAAAAGTTTATTTAAAACATAACCAAATATTGGTTTAATTGAAATAAATTGTTAAAAATAAAAGTTGCGAGAAAGGTAAATAAAAACATGTTGCCTGTTAATTAAAAAATATAAAACACAGAGTGGACTATAAGCGACCATTTTTGCATAAAGAATTATAAATGCGTGCTAAGAAAATGTGGCTTTTAAACGAAAATGGACTACAAGCGAAATGGATCTTAGAACAAATAATTTGTATGAAATTCGAAAAAATGTGCAAGTGAATATGACAGTTTTGGCTTTAATCCGTTTTTGGCCTTTAAGCGGAATGGACTATAATCGAAAAGTACTGTAATAATAAATTTAAATAAAGGGCATACTTTTGCAGAAATTTACCATGATTCTCAATCAACATTTCGCCATGTTGTTTTAACATTGGTATTTTTTTCTGTGTGTGTATGTTTGTGTGTGTGTGTGTGAAAATTAATGTTACACATACAAAGATCAGATTGTAAATTGCAATAAAATTATGTATTCTCAAATCGAGTATTTTCCGTTTCTTGTTTGCATTTGTGAAAGAGAAAAACATAAAAAAACACCGATTTTCTAAAGTAATTTCCCTGAATCTGTTTTTCATTCATTCCTTGGAGTTGCTGCAAGTTTTTGTTTCTTTCTTTGTTTTTATTTTTCTGTTGTTTTACTAAAATTTGGCGTGGAAATTGTTAAATCATTTGGAAAGAAAAGAAAAACAAACTTAATTATGAATTGTGTACTTTTGTTATTTAAGTACTCGTAATTACTCTGCATACTAAACACACAACTAAAACACTGTAATTTCAGTCTTTTTTTTCTTATTGTCTCAAACGAATCATAACAAAACATTAATGGCGATTCGCAATCGTTTAAATTCTTAGTTTGTAATTGTATAAACAATTGAGAAATGTTGATAATTTTTCAAACTAAATTTTGCTTGTTTCTAAATTCTTTATCTAAATACGAAAACAAATACAAAGCGAAAAAAAAGCCTTCTACAATTGTCAACGCATGGAATCAATATGACAACGATGCGTTGTCAATATTTCTAAAAACATTCGCTTTAAACAATTTGACGATGTTGACAAATGTTATGGTCACCCTAATGATGGTAAGGCAGTGGATGGTTGGCAATATTATAGGCAAAAGGGAAAATTATTTTTTTATAAATTGAGACAGCTGTATGATGAAAAAGGGAACAAAAGAAAAGGAAGAATATAGGTAGAGCAAGAAGAATTTATTATTTAGGTTTAAGGATTTTTTTTTTTTGCTTTTTGCTGAAAAGAAAAAAGATTTTCGAAAATGGTGAAGGGTAGCGTTCCCGAGGTTTCGTGGGGACAGAAATGAAAAATGTCGTTCCTTTTTCGTTTTTGGTTGAGAAGTGTGACAAGTGGCCACCGGCAGTTGGACAAAAGAAAAATTTGGTTTTTTTGGTGTGGAAAAAAAATAAGTTTGATCTACAATAGATAAAGTTTTATTTAAAACAAAAATATATAAACATACGGCATAGAAGGAATTTTAAGTGCAACATAATAAAAAGAAACTGGCAATTGTTATACTTAAAAACTAAAATTTGAAATTAAAAAAGTTAAATAAAGCACGAAGAAAAGACAGTGCATTGCAAATAGAAATTAAAATAAACGAATAAAGAAAAATATAAACTTGTTAAAAACATAATCTTGTACACCGTAAAATAATTATAAAAAAAAAATAAAGAAAAGACATTTGAATATAAGAAAAAAAAAACACAACAGCCGAGTGCGCCAGCTAATCATCCTTGTCACACCAGCGTGGGATCTGCCAGCCGTAAGCACCCCCCCCAAGCCTTGGGGGACACAGGTATCTGCCTTGACTTCGGACCAACGCCAGAACAGACGACCTACGGACAAAGTGAAATTTATATATTGATCTTGCTTTTGTTAAAATTTAAGCTAATTTTTTTGCGAGGGAACTTACCGGGTTCCAGACCTTTGGGCGATTTAGACCTAAAGTGCGCGGTTAGGGTTGAGCTCAAACCTAGGTTCTCGTTCGGGCTAGGTTAAATTTGACCGTGATATTAAGTTTCCCTGGAAGAAAATAGAAGCGGTAGATTTTTAAGGCAGGTAAAATATATATAGACGGTTTTTTTTAGACTTACCATAAGATAGGACAGGAGACATTTCACGGACGGACGGCAGAATTCTAGATCTTCCTCCTGGAGGCAGGAGCTCAGTTTTTGAAAGAAGCTGCGGCTATGAAAGAAGAAAAAAAAAGCAGTTTTATTAATGTTTTTTTCTTGGAGTTGTATGGTTCGATTGTAATTTCGATTTAATGATTTTTTTTTTGTAAATTTAAATTTTGGAAAATTAAAGTAAATTTTAATATTTTAATTTTCGAAGTAAATTTTTAGTATTCTAAGTTTTAAAAGTAAATTGAATTAATTCTTTTGTTTGTCAATTTTAATAGAATTTCAAGCCTAAATGGATTTTTTTTAAAACCCTTTGTAATCTTACTTTTTGGCAATCTTTTTATTTTTGTTTTTAATAAAGCAAAGGCATGTTTTATAACGTTTTAAAATGAACATTACCTGTTTTCTTATTATGAGTTGGTAAATTGATTGCAGGCGGGTAAGTAGAGGAAGGTAACTCTTTTGCAGGTGAAGTTTGGGACATCCAGAAATTAGAAGGATGTCATGGAGAGACTTCGTCTCTAGGGGGAGGGCCAATCCCGGCACGTCATCAGCCGGAGATGTGTGAAAGTGGTGAGGGAGGAGATGTTTTTGGTTTGTTTGTTTTGTTTTTTTCAGCTACTTCGGGCCCCAGCTTTTTTTTTAATTTTTTTTCCAATTTTCTAGCTGGTATGGATATTTTTTGTACCCGGGTTTTGAGCCATTTGGTCGGCAAGAACCACCCCCATCCGGCGAGCTCTAGCCGCGCAAACCGCCAGCATACCAGCGCCGCCGACAATCTGGCCACACTCACTGGTTGTTGTTCAACAGCAACCAGCTGGTATCATTTCCCCGTCCCGTACAGTACACAAACATTATAAAAATTTAATTTTTTCTGATTTTTGTACGTCAATAATTTTTTCAATATTATACCTAGCCCAGAAGATGTTTTTCAATGAAAAACGAAATATGGGCAAAATAAAATATTAATAAATTAAAATAATTAATAATAAAAACCAGGACCTCGAGCTCAAAGGAAAAAAAGTTCTTTTATTTATTCGCTTTTAATTTTATAACAAAATGTTAAAAAAAATTAGGAAAAAAATCAAAATAATACCACGAGTTGACAAATTCAGAACAAAAATGTATTGGATTAAGATCAAAAAATAAAAACGTTCACCCATTATCAACTCAATGACAGCCTGTTGTCAAATTAAGAGCATCTTGTCATCAAACAAAGAGCAATAGTTACCTTATCGCCTCGTAGTTTAGCTTAAAGTTTTAAATGTTTGTGAACACGGATTAAAAATAGAATTAAATGTTAAAAAAATCAATATGAGTAACTACACACAGAAAAAAAATCAATGTAAAATCGTCGAAAACATGGTAAATTTTTTTGCTTCATAGTTATTTCATGTTAATTTATCATGATTTAACAATAATATGCGAACAACATTTTTTTCTTTTAAAATGACTATAATTCATGTTAATTTAACATTGCAGTAAAGTTAGAGCAAAATGTCATTCATATTGAAATAACAATCCGTTGAATGAAAGTTATTTCAAGTTGAAACAACGTGAATTTCATGCAGAATCAAATTGGTTTGAGTGTGATATAACAGTTGAAGAGAAGAAGCTTCAGAAACAACATATGCATTTATTTAAGAATAATTCAAAATACTTACCCCTGTAACACATGTTTCACTTATTTTGTATTCCCCTTTGTTAACAGAAGCATCAGCAGAATGACCCGATATGGTTTTCGACATCATTCTATTTTGAAAACTTGATGTACTATTTAACTAAATAATTTTAATTAAAAGCATACGGGAATTATCTTCCTTTTCATAACATATTTTAAACATGAAAATAAAAAAATGTACATACTTAAGTATGTATGCATGTTAATTAACCAAGATAAACTTTTGATTTTAATATAAAACAGGTTTTTAGGTATTCAATATTGAACAATGTTATTTTAACAGCGAATAATATTAAATAAACTTGATTTAAGGTTATTTTAATATTTTTCATTTAAAATTAATGTGAAATAATGATAAATTTAAAGAAAGGCCATACTTTTGCAGAAATTTACTGTGGTCTTTTTTTCTGTGTGTACGAAGAGAACTATTAAAAAAATATCATCAAAAATTTCGATAATTTTACGCGTTTAAGTTATTTGGATGTGGGTCTTTCAAGAGGGTATTTTACCTAATAATGGATCGAATCAAATTTGAACTATAATAAGTAGAATAAAAAAACAAGAGAAACATTAATGCAAACCGTTAACAAGTTAAAATGATGCAGCAAATGTTGAAAGTGCAATCTGAAAATTTGCTTTTGGAACGCAAACATAAAAATGAACTCGTTTAAAACTAATGATTTTATAAGGTATGATACCAAGGACCCTCGAGATAGACCCTTTTTAATAAAAGCTCGAATCAATAGCTACTTAATGTGTGATCATTGCAAATTTTACCTTCAAGCAGTCGTCAAAAAATTTTTCTTACTATGACACCGACTCCCACCGCTGAAATTTCTTAAGTCCGACTCCAACTCCTACTCCTACTCTTACATTATTCTGTAAAATTTTCAAATCGATATTTTAAATATTGCATCCCCAATTTCGAAGAATTTTTATTTTAGAAAATATTAGAACATTTTTATAAATTTTTTATGCCGAAAAATTTTGGAGTCGGTATTGCGAGTTTTTATGGGTACTTTGACTCCGACTCCGGTACAAAGACCACAACTCCGACTTCACAGTCCTGCCTTCAAGCAACAAATATTTGCAATGAAAAATTAAATCGAATCACAGTACTTTCATCTTTATACTCCCTAACTAGATATTCAATCTAAGAAAGCCAATAAATTTTATTAATCACAAGGACCCTGTTTCCTGGCTGCTGCCTATTACAACGTTAAACATACTTTTTGAGGATCACGACTTATAGCACCAAACGGTTGAGTTTCAATTGATACAATTTCTAAAATGGATTGAAACATGATCGCGAGTGGACAAAAAACTTTTTTGCTTAGTGATCACAAAAAAAATACAGATGTGATCAGGCAACTACGCAATGCCGCAGATATCGCTTTTGCTAGTTTAAGTGCGGCGGACAAGCCGAATTTGTTGATTCCACGGAGTTCTCAGCAATTGGGCCCATCAAACTGCTCATTATGACGTATTTTGTATTTGGATTTGCACGTTCATCCATAAAAAAGTCTAACTTACGCATCAATTAAAGATGGCTGACTATCCACAACGCCGCAGATATACTGAACGGGTGCTAGAGCAACATGACAGGGTTCCCAGTTTTATTTTATACCTTATCCCCAATTTACGATTTTTCATCCCTAAAATAGCTGTTTTCTTATCCCCACATATCCTATTTAACATTTGAAAAAATAATAATTTTACAGGAGAACAAAAAAACGTTTTTTGACAGGCAGCATTATTTGTTTTAAAATTTTATTATTAAAAATAATGATAATAAAAACTTTAATGCAAAAGGCTTTTAAAACATTATTCCGCACTGCAAAACCATTTCGGTTTCATTATTTTGTTAGTAACTTGCAATGTTCTTCCACTGGCTGACACTTTGTATGCCATTTTGAAGGCGTTAAGACGCATAGTTTTGGTTGATTTGATGTTTTAACTGTGTAACGGCCATGTTCACCAAGTTCGGTTAAAACTAACTTTCAATTACCCGGTTACCAATATGTTTTGACAGCTATAACCGGTAGTTAATTATAACCGAACTTGGTGAAAATGGCCGTAAGAGAGTAAGGTTAACGGTTATATGCTAAAAAACAGGTTTTGCAAAATGTGGCGTTTACAACGTTATTCGCGGCTGCGCTTCATTTATTTATTTAACCCTTTCAGACATTTTGTTCAATATATTGGACATTTAAATTTTTCTCTTCGAAGTAATGTAGAGTTGACGCAAATCAACCGATATTTTAGTATTTACCGTTATAAAAAGAGTGTTTGTTATACTTTAAACACATGTGTCTTAGAAGTGATATTTTTCATTAATTTGTGTTAAATTGAGTGATTTTCAAAAGTTCCTTTGCTATTGTGAAATATAGTACTCTTCAGTGCTTGTTTTAAGTGATAATAACGTTATTTTACACTTAGAAAAAAATTTGTAAGTATTACTTGAGTAGTTCTTATGCTATTAGAATGTTAATTCCATTTAATTTTAAAATAATATAGCCTTTAGACGCTTTTAAATGCACGTCCATTATATTGGACAAATTGACTTTGTGGTTGCAGTTTTTGGAATTGGCGAGAACATTTATTTTGCCAGAACTGGTGTTAATTTTACGAAATGGCTTTAAAACTACTACTTAGTGAAGAAGAAATCTTGAAACTTTTAGAAGAATCTTCTGATGTAAGCGGTGCTTGAGAAGACGTTGAGCTTTTCTCTTAGTAAGTTTCTTGAATTTAGTACAAACTCCTGTGGGGTTTTGTTGATGCACAGACGCGTCTGGACGGCCCTAAGTTAGGGGATAGAACGAGGGTCTATGTTGAAAACACAGAAACCGAGATATTCTACCGTCTGCCGGATAAAGGCAAAACCTTCCAGGTGAAGTCCATGCTATTACGGAGTGTATGAGATGAATGGAATCGAATATGGGGCGATTAGATGCCAATATATTTACCGACAGCCAAAGGGCAATTAGGGCGATAGCAGTTAATAGGCTTAAGTCCAGGAATCTGACGAGTTTGGAGCGTTTGGTGAGGAGAGCGAGACGCTGAACACTTTTACAGCCACTGTCAGGACTTCGTCGAATTAAGATCGAAACACCTCGGGTGCGATGTCATGTTGGACTTAGGATCCGTGAGGAACGTTGACTGGAAAACCTTAGGAATTACGTCCGGGAAACTGAGTTTCTTAACGCCAGACGTTAATACCATCCCTATAGGTAGGTGGAGGTAGCACTACCCACCTATATCCCCATGTTTCCTAAGTGCACAACAGGCCCAATAGTGGCCTAGGTGAATATCGTACTGAAATGAGGTTGTATCCTTGATGCGTCGTCCTCATTTTGACCTACCCTTACCTTAATTTCTTGAAATGGGGGTTCAAGATCATGAAGGAGAATTGAGCTGACCCACATTGTGGATTAAGTACCACAACCAAAAATTATGAAAGCACCAAAATGAAATTTACTGAAAATCTATTGTATGGAAGCATAGGCTCATGCGAAATCAAAAACTAGTCGAATTTGTTCCGCCAAATGATAATATTATTATAGAAACTCCATTTTAAATATTTCCAAAAATAAGTAGTATATCGACAATAATTTTTTGACAATGCCACATGTTACACAATTTTATATGCCGTTCAGCAGGGCAAGTCATCTTTTAAACCATCCAGCGCTGATGAAATACGTGTATTTTTGGACTTCATATTATGATGAAAAATGGTCGGTAATTACCAGTTGCCCGTGTAGGAAAATATTTACTTGGACGAGCAAATTAATCCATTCAAAGCAAAATGTATTTCTTTCTACTGAGCCATTGCAAGCACAAAAAAACAAGCGATGTTCACAACCACTAACCAATATTTAAGGAAAATACAAACACTGGTCGCTACAAAATAGTAGGTTATTCAAAAAAATGATTTTTTATTTGCAAGACCTGCTTTGCTAACTATCACACAAAATAGATTTTTTTTAATACCTTTGTCTCATTAAATTACACCCTTTGACTTTAAGTTTACTTAGAAGAAACATGTCCACCGAGTAACTTTGTCCAATATATTGGACAACACCTTGCGGCCAGGTGAGACAACCTACCTGTAATCTGACTCCAGATTCTTAATCAGCACTCCCAAATTAGCTTACACTGAAAATTTTTATCTCAACTGGTTCTATTTAATGTCTGAAAGGGTTAATTAAATTAATTTGTGTAGTATTATTAAAACTAATTGTATTTGTACGTTGAGTTTTATTTACATAGGTATGTTTAAAGACTAAGTTTCTTAAAAAAACGCACAAAAAAATAATTATGCATCAATTATAATTTCAAAAACTACAGATACAATCTTCTGGTTCATCAGCCAATGCAATTTTGTTGTACATATTGTTTGTATCGGGGTGATGCACGTTTCGTGTTTTGTTTCACTGTCAAACATCTTCAGTTTGGTCTATAATTTAACCATGTATCGTCTAACAAACGAAAAACACTTGCAAATTATTGAATTTTATAATCAAAATGCGTACTCTGTTAGGAAAGTTCATCGCGCGCTTCTTGTGTTCAGCGACGAAGCTCATTTTTGGCTTAATGGGTACGTTAATAAGCAGAATTGTCGATTTTGGAGTGAAGATCAGCCAGAAGCATTGCAAGAGCTACCAATGCGTCCAGAAAAAGTCACAGTTATGGGATGGTGGCATCATTGAACCGTATTTCTTCAAAGATGATGCGAATCGTACCGTAACTGTGAATGGTGAGCGCTACCATAAGATGATATCCAACTTTTTTTTGCCCAACATGCAAGAGCTTGACTTGCATGACATGTGATTTCAACAAGACGGTGCCACATGCCACACAGCACGCTTAACAATGGACTTATTGAGAGGCGAGTTCGGTGAACATTTTATTTCACGTTCGGGACCGGTCAATTGGCCGCCTAGATCGTGCGATTTAATGCCTTTAGGATATTTTTTGTGGGGCTATGTTAAAGCTCATGTCTATACACACATGCCCGCTTTAATTGACGCATTGGAAGACAACATTGAAGCATTTATTCATGAGATACCGGCCGAAATGTTGGAAAGAGTATGCCAAAATTGGACTAAGCGGATGGACCATTTGAGGCGCAGTCACGGCCAACATTTGCATGAAATAATCTTCAAACATTAAATTATATGGACCGTACTATCGATTCAAATAAAGATTTCATAAATTTTTCTGAATTTTATGTGTTTTTGTTGAAAAAACTTGCCTATAGCTCTTAAAAAATCACCCGATATAAAAAGTGTTAGCATTTGAGAAGATGTATAATAATAACTCATACTGCATTATGTTGCTTTCGATTCTATTTATTATAGAAAAGACTCGTTCATAAGAAACGTTACATGTTGGTACTGAAAGCATATTTAAACCTATTTCGGCAAGCTCTTGAAAAGGCGTTTTGGCATGACAAAGTTTTCGAATCATAAAAGACTTTATCAATAAAAATTCATGACACGCAAGAAGTGTCACAGAATATTTAAAACTGATTCAATGTGCGAGTTTTATACGACTTTTATGATTAACTTCTAATTACATACTTATGTATGTATAGTTATTTCTTTTTACAGGACGCAAGAAGTATCAGACAAAGTTTAAAGGTTATTTATATTTTGCAAACATTTTTCCAACATGACAAATATTCCTAGCTTGTACAGAACTTTCAGGCATTTCTGCAAAGATTTCCTTAGGCGCATTCTTGTCCACCACTCGGATCGAATGTGGCAACAAAAATTTTGCTGGGTACAAAATTATTAAATCGTTTCTATTATTGATTTGGTTTTAGGTTTAATTCGGCCATAGATCCCATCCGTAAATAGCTTGTATTTCCTTTAAAATCTCAAAAATTCGTATGTAAATCAGCAATGAGTAGCGAGTGAATCATGACTCATAGGCCCTAATTATGTAAAACGCAACGCCAAAGAATGACATTGAAAGCAAAAACAAGGTCATAAATATTTTTTACTTCTGTTGTTGCTTTCCACAGAAATTCTTATTGCGTTTTAAAAGTACAAACGCCTCATAGCACGTGGCGTTGAAAATTTTAAAACGGCGTTGGTCTTTGTCGATTATAATATTTTTCTTTTTATAAATACAAATATTTTTTTTTTTTTTTTCGAAAAAGCCATTTTTGATTATTTTGCATATTTTTTTTAAATTTTTAGGGCATAATTTCATAGTTTGTTCATACTGCAACTGCACATTTAGTGCGCATAAAAGACTTATTTTGGGCATATCCGGCTTCACAGTTCAAAACTAGTAGTGCTTTTCAAAGATTAATTTTAAATTAACTTTATGTCAAAAACTGGCGCTCAAGAGGTTAGAATCTCAACTTTCGCATTTTTTAGAAATGTTTAAAACGCTGCAAATCTAATTTCTTACAATGTCACGACAAGGAAAAATGGCGCTGCAGGAAAGAATACTGTCTTATCTCCAGCAATTTTATCAAAAACAGAACTGTCTTACCAAACAGCATTGAGTGACTTTTTCGGAGTTTGAAAATGTTGAAAAAAGTTGCTACTTAGCGCCATCGATTAAACAAATTATGAACTACTAAGGTTTGTGCCTGTGCTTTTAGTACTTTCATTGCAATTTGTTGCCAAAAGATGGCGCTTTCAAAAAAGAGTTTTTCAGTTTCCATCACCAGATTTTTTTTTTTTCACTTCCGCACTAAAAATCCTCATATTAGAAAATTCTATGATTACAAAAAAGGCTTGAAACACCCAAATCCACTAGCTCGAAATATTTTAAATCATGGCGGCCACACTCGCGAGCATATGTGAACATAAGCCGTGATGACGAAATTTTGTCTGGCACTGGCTGGACATATAGTATGTCTTAGGATAAGATTCGATTAGTTATTGTTAGTTCAAATTTAATATATGGGTGTTGCCACAGAAATGACCCCTTATAGCTCAAAAATTAAATTTTTATTTTGAATTAATTTTTCCGCTTTTATACAAAATGAATGTATCTGTTATTTTCCGAAAGATTAACTTTAATTTTCTTTATACAAACAAAAATATTTTTTTTTTTTTTTTGTTACCCATAATAAATGAAATCAGACACAAAAAACTTGTAACTTTTTAAAATGTAACGACCGTTACTTTAAAAAAAATTTTTTTTTTCTTTGGTTTGAAAATAAATCCATTCCTTAAACAAAATATTTCAAAGAATTTAATCAGATATTTTACTTGACATATCCTGCGCTAAATTTTACAATACATGATGTTTGTTTCCGACATTTGAAAACAGCACATTTACAAAGTAACGACCGTTACCTTTTTAACGGTCAAAAAAAGTATTGAAATTACATTTTTTATGAATTCTTTCGGTTGCTACCGTTGCTTGAACTTTCGTTAGTCCAAAATGGAGCAATCCTCGTAGCATATTTGAGTGGGTTGAAATTTTATTTTAAAAATTTCCGAAAATCGATAAGGACCGTTTCTTTGGAAACACCCATATGAAGATTCAATAAATAAATATAGAGAAAAAAGAAAATATTAGAAAAATCTCAAAGAGAAAATTAAAAAAAAATTATTACATTTCTCGCACATTTATTTAATAGCACGTTTACACTACAGCGAAATCTAGTACTTGCGAGATTTCGAGCAAACAGCCACATGACTTCGAGGGAATATACTTGAAGTAAAATGTAAATAGTTTCAAAATGTAAATGAATTAAAAAAAATCTAGTTGTTTTCGAACAGATTTCCCATACAAAACAAAATCTACTTCGTGACAATAGTATTTATAAGTACAAGGGAGTAGGTTTTATTAAATTTCAACATATTTTGCGGTTTTTAGATATTGCAAACGTACTTTTTTATATAAAATTCTATTTTATTTAACTTTTAAAGTAAAATTAAATTAACATTTTTAATAGTTATTTAAAAAGAAAATAATGTTGTTGTTATTATTTATAAATCTTCATAATATTTAACTTATATATAATATTAATTAATTTATTAATATTTACACAATAATATTGTAAAATAAATTATTATTTGTAATATGAAGTAATAAAACTTTGAAAAACTGGACCGAATCTTGCTATTCGGAATGGCGGTATGAACTAAGTCCCCAAATTTGGGGACGTCGTTCATTTATGGAAAAACACCGAAAAAGCCAATATGAACTAAGCCCCCAAACAGGTGGACCAAGTCCCTAAACAGGAATGAACTAAGACCCCAATTTCACCAAATTTCCACAAGAGTGAAAAAAGTCCTCTAATGAAAGTGAACTAAGTCCCCAAATTAAAAAATATAGATATTGTTTTGGGCCTCCATGGTATAACAAAGACCGGCTTCGCTAACTAAAGCTTTTCTGTATAGCCGGCCTTCGGCCGAGCGCAAGGATTTTCTCCTCTATGGTATAACAAAGACCGGCTTCGCTAACTAAAGCTTCTCTGTATAGCCGGCCTTCGGCCGGACGCAAGGATTTTCTCCTCTATGGTATAACAAAGACCGGCTTCGCTAACTAAAGCTTCTCTGCATCCTTGCGCCCGGCCAAAGGCCGGCTATACATAGAAGCTTTAGTTAGCGAAGCCGGTCTTTGTTATACCATAGAGGAGAAAATCCTTGCGCCCGGCCGAAGGCCGTCTGTTCAGAGATGCTTTAGTAAGCGAAGCCGCAAGAGTGAAAAAAGTCCTCTAATGAAAGTGGACTAAGTCCCCAAAAAATAATTTAGGGGTTTAGTTCATTTTATTTTTTGGGGACTTCGTTCATATGTACTAACTCCCCAAAAAATAAAATGAACGATGTCCCCAAAAACGTGAACGAAGGCCCCAAATATCGTTGTTGTTTTTTCACATACAGTCGTTTGGGGACTTAGTTCATTTTGGGTTTGGGGAGTTAGTTCATTGGGGACTTAGTTCATACCGTCATTCGCAAGTTACAAATGTTTTCTTTACGATGTTTTTCTTACCGCATGTTTTTCAAAATAAAATGAAATTTTTCGCTTGGAAATTTATATTAAAATAACAATAAAAAAAAATTCAAAAATTTGTTTTTGTTTTCAATATAAATTTCTGAACGAAAATTTTTATTTTAGTTTGAAAAACAGGCAGTTAGTATTCGATTTTGTTCTGTTCAAAAAATTACTGCCTGTTTAACGATTTCGAACGTCATCGTTCGCATAGAAAATTATATTTAAAACAAAAACAAAATTCGAAAATTTGTTTTTGTTTTAAATGTAAACTTCTATGCGAACGTTAACGTTCGAAATCGATGAACTGGCTGTTATTAATTTAATTATTATAAAATATAATTAATTTAAAAGAAATTTTTTAAAATGAATAAAAAGTTTTTAACAAGACCCAAAAAAAAACTGGACAATCCAGGCCATTCCAGGCAGGGTTGTGAACTATTTATAATCAAAAAGCGCCGAGCCCCCAATCAAAAAGCGCTTAATAAAATTTAAATAAAAAACTAAATGAAATGTTTAAGAACCAAGTTTTATTAATTACACTAGCCATCAAAAAAATCGTTTAAATAAAAAAAAATATATATAATACAAAGATTTTTACAGCGCTAAATTCAAATCCGTTTTCAGTTTTTTCTATCATGTCTAGTTTTTGTATGGGCTAGACTAATATTTCGACCGAAATAAGGCGGTTATGGTGCAAACATTTTATCATAACTTGAGAACGATTTTGATATTTTACAAAGGATTATTTTCAAAATTATTTCTTAATTAGTGGTGATAATTTTTTCATGCAAATTAGTATGTACACATTTTTATCATTTATCAGAAATCTAGGTATATTAAAAATCAAATAAGACATGAAATCATTAAGATCAGTAAACAAAATGTTAACAAGACGTGATTGAATAAACTATTTGGATTCGGCACGCTAAAGTCAGTTTAAATCACGTAATCAAGTTCTCCGCCACTAAATTAATAAAACATTAACTCCCGTATTCATAATCGATTATTAAATTTAGCAATAGTTATTAAGGATAAATTTCATAGTAAATTTGTTCTGTAAACATTTATTAAATTTAAAAAAAATTTATGAATACAGGCATAACTTTATGAAAAAGCCTTTTCTGATATTTCAGGAAAAGTAAAGTCAAGGCCCATCTATCAGGTCTGCTTACTTGTACAAAAACAAAAAACGACATGTATTTTGTTTGTCTAAAATTTCTTTTAAGCTGTCAAAAACTTACTTCCACATATACAAAGCAAAAGGAAAAACGTGTATGTGTGGCATACCATAAACGTATGTGTGGGAAAAAACAATAAACGTAACATAGCGTCTTCACCTGACAATTTTTTGTCATACCAAACGTCAAAGTCTATATAAAAAAAACTCGAAAATTTTTGTCAGCGTTTTTTTAATATGAAGTTTGACGTTTGGTATGACAAAAAATTGTCAGGTGAAGACGCTATGTAAACAAACATAAACATGCACATGTAACTTGAGGGTTACACGATCAAGTTTTGGCTATCAAGTTTTAATACACTCACACTTGTTTACCAATACACTCATACTTTTAAAAATTGATACGAACTTGCCTCTAAAATTCTCTTGCCAGTGAGTGTATCAATTTTCGTTCAAGATTTCGTTGTTTTTGTTCTTTTTCACAAATATTTTGCCGGCAAAAGCTGAAGTTCTTTTTTTTTACAAATTGTTGCGGGAATTTTAAAATGTTTACTAAAAACCTAAAAAAGTAGTGAAATATGTTTATTAATAAAATTAATAAGCAAAATGATGTTATGCGATTCATAGAGCTGTACAGAAGCCATGAAATTTTATGGAACATGAATCTTTCATCATATAGGCGAAATGATTTGAAAATAAAAGCCTACGAGTCTATAGCTTCTGAAACAAAAATGCCAGTGGAAGAAGTAAAGAAAAAAATAAAGTCCCTTCGAACAGCCTACAGTGCAGAAAAATCAAAAGTGGAAAATAGCAAAACATTTTGAGTTGTTTTCTCGGCGACGACATCTTGAAAAAGTAAATTGCTTTCAACTTGCGTGCAGCCTACGTCACAGCTGTCAACTTTTGCATATTTTGACAATCAGTATATGTAAAAGACTATCAAGAAAATCTTGATCGTGTGGCTGCACTGTAAGCAAAATGTAAACAACTTTTGACAGCTCAAAAGAATATAAACAATGATCATCAGGCTTCTTGCACAGACCTTTTCAATGGGCCTTGAGTAAAGTACATAATATAATTTTCAATATTCACGGAAAGAATTATTTACTAAACCACCAGAAAATATAACTTGAACCAAGAAAATTTTGCACCATTCTCGTCCAAGAAAAAGATTTCTTATTGTAAACATGTGTTGCCTGGTTTAAGCAAAAATTTATGGTTCAAAACGAGTCAAGTTTTCGTTGCTTTTTTTTAAGTTTGGTTAAGAAAACTTAATATAAAAAATAAGAACATTTAAAAAGAATTTTTTTAAGAAACGCTTTTCTTAAAAAAGAACATTTAAAAAAAATTTTGCCCTCCCCCGAGATTTTATCCTGGCTACGCCCATGTATTCGTGTATTGTCTTCGGAAATATGCATGCCTGCAAAGTTTCATCCATTTGCATTGAGTATAAGGCGGTCAAAAAGGCATTTTACCAAAAAAAAAAAAAAAAAAATTTTGACGCCCCTAGATTTTATTCCGGCTACGCTTATGTATTCGTGAATTGTCATCGGGAATATGTATGCCTTCAAAGTTTCATCCATTTGCATTGAGTATAACGCGGTTAAATTAACGTTACAAGATTTGATTTTCCGATGTGAAGCTAAAGAAAAGGTTTTAAAAAAAAACTCTTGATTGATTTGTTAACAAAATTAGTTTTCTTGAGTATTTTCTGGAAAATTTAAAGAAATCACTAGCATTTAGTTCTTGACAAAATAATCAGACTAATATTGAATAAATCCTGCTTGATTTCAGAAATATCTTTTTTGTTTTTAATAAAAATAAGCTACTTTTGTACTTCTTGTTTTAAGAAATTTTTGTTCATATACCAAAAACGTGAATTTTTTGATCATGAGAAAATGTTTCTTTATTTAAGAAAGTTTTACTTAATAGGAACAAAACAAAACAAGATAAAATCAGGAAATTATTTTTGGATGTTCTTGTTTTAAGGAACGTAATCATATCGCATATGTGTGCAAAATTTTGAACATATAATATTACAAATGACAAAGTTTTTGTACCTAGAGGAACGTTACGCACAAAAAAAGAGAAATATAAATCATCAAAAATTACGATATAAGTTTTATTTTGTTGCATAGTGTAATTTAAACAACCATTAAGTCCTTGTTTTTGCTTAAACGAGTAAAAAAACTACTACTGTAATTATTTAATGTTTATAATATTCATGTGTATAAAGAAATTTTTATTTATTCATACTAGTTAGTACTGCAGATAGGTTATTTGGTTTCAGATTTTTACAATTCAAAAAAACCTAAGTGTCATAACCTTAGCTGTGATTAGAAAAACAACATTTTCTCAACCGAGATATATTACTGCTTTCATTTTAATCAAAATGTGTAATTTTTGTTTAAATGTCGTTAATAGTTCCAATTTTATAACGTTTTTCCCATCTCCTGTAAACTTTTGAAAACTGCAGATAGGTTATTTCGTCTTTTAGGTGACGATATATAGTGTATTACATTATTCGTTTTGTGCTGAATAATTAAATAAAAAAAATTAAACGAAAATAAAAATGTTGAATACAAGGCGAATTCATAAAGGTGACATTTTCGAGTCATATGTTTATTGTTTATTTTTTTGTGTGTATACTGAATGTCAAGCTTTGTTTACATTTTGTGAAAAAATTAATTCAAATTTAAAATTCAATAAAAATTTAAATAGTTGAAAAAATACTTATTTAAATTTTATAAAATTAAAAAAGTGAATATAAAATATAAACACAAGAAAATAGAAATGCGTAAGGAATAAGTGGAGCCAAAATTAATTTGCAATTGAGGACTTTCTAAAATAATTGTGTATATTTTATTAACAAAAAATTTCCTTTTTTATATTTTTTTAACAAATATTTTTGACATTCACTCTAACTTTTTACAAAAACAAAATCGATAGTATTTTTCAATAAAAAGGGATAGCTAGCATAATTCTATCTCATGATGCGGTCACCTTTATAAATTCGCCTTGGTTGAATATAATAAAAATGTATTTTATGTGATAATATCGTAAAAAAAGTAATATATGTACATATGAAATGTTTTTTCTTTAATAACAATCTACATATCGTCACCTAAAATGCAAAAGGCCGTAACTACACTATGGTTTTTTACAGGAGAAGGAATAAACGTTATAAATTAAAGACTACTTAAAACTTAATATCCAAATTTTAGATTCAAGCTTAGAAAACAAAGACGGATTTGTTTCTAAAAAAGAAATTAATGGAAAAAAGTACTTTTTAAGAAATGTCAGTTACGGCCTTTTATACTCTATTTTTCTGAAACCAAAAAGCCGTAACTACAAGAATAAAATTGTGCATAAAATAAAACAAATGGTTAAGATAAGAAAATAGTGGTTTAAGGACGTAACTAAAAAAGTTTTTAGGCAAGTGATGTCTTGTTGTATCTATTTATTGTAAGTATTTTAAAACAAAACACAAAATTCCTCATAACTATTAAAAACATTTATTTAATTTATAAATTTAATTCGAGAAAATAAAATTAAATTAAAGTGGTTAAGAAAAATAATAACGCAATAACACACATTGAAAGAGAATCAAAGGCAACTTTGTTTTGATTTTTTTCTTCTTTTTTTTTTTTAAAAACTGTAGTTAGGCTTTTTGGTTTATGAAATTGTTAACGTTGCAGTTACGGCCTTTTGTTTTTCGGAAATAAAGTCGTTATTTTTGGACGTATACATGTAAGATTTTCTGTGTAGATGTGTTTCGGTTAAGTACGTCATAATCAATCAAAAAGTCAAATTTGAATTTTTGAGTAGTTACGGCCTTTTGCATTTTAGGTGACGATATATAATATTGTATCGTAACTGACTGACTGACTGATTTATTATCGTACAGCCTAAACGACTGAAGCTAAAAACTTGAAATTTGGACCGAAGGTTGGTCTCTCCCCAGGATTTTAGAAATTCGAATGTTTAGGGGGTAAAAAAGAGTAAATTCGGTAACCTTATATCTCCAAAACTAAAAGAGATACAAAAAAATTAATACTTATTTATTTTGCTTAGAAAAATAAGCGGATAGGTGTCTGGTATTTTTTTAAATTCAGCCCTTTTATGGAGTAAACGGCACTTTTTTGTCACCCTTTCTTTCTTTTAAACCAATTAATATAGAACTAAAGGCTATATCACATTCTAAACTTATATAAAAAGTGCAAATATAAGTTTGGTACTTTTTCGAAATTCGAACGTTGAAGGGGTAAAAATCGTAATTATTTTTGGTACTTTTTTTACAAAACATTTTTCTCCATTCATTCGTAAATAGGTTTTAAATTATGGGATCCCACTACAATATTGAAATGTTTGAATGAAGAAAGGGAGATGCAAATCAGGCCCTAAAATTGCAAGTATTTTATTGAACGTATTGGGGTCCATACGGTGAAAATTTATAAACGAGTCCACGTCATGAAGGCTCATCTTAGGAACAAGTGTGTTGAAAACCTTGTTTGTTCTTCTTTGCTGTAATATATTTGTAACTGCTACTCTTTTTCCTTTCATTCTTTTTTGATAAATTTGTTTTGCTAGTAAACGCAATGCAATTAAAAATAATAAATCTAATTTTTTTCTCTCGTCCATTTTCTTTAACACACTTTTATAAAAAAAATTAACTGCCTATTTCACGATGTCACTCGAACGTTTACGTTCGCACAAATAACATATAAAACAAAATTAAAAAATTTGTTTTTGGTTTACATGTTATTTGTGCGAACGTAAACGTTCGAGCAAGGTATATTTATAGCAGGTAGCCGCGAGATTACAACAATTGTACAATAAAACAAACAACAGGGCTTTTTATTGTTGTTTTGCGATACGAACTGTCAAACAGCAAAGGGGTTGAAAAGAGACAAAAAAACTTGTTTACTTGTTTACTATACAACATTTGACAGTTTGTATCGCAAAACAAGCAAATAAAAAATAACCAGCTGGCTTTCCGAGACTACCTGCTATAAATATACCTTGCGTTCGAGTGACATCGTGAAACAGGCAGTAATAGCACAGAGTATACAGAGGCGTCACGAGACAGAAAATATTGTGTTTTTTTCTGTCTTTTTCTTCGAAAGCTGCCCTTTTTGCGTTTTTTGTTTTGATTATGCAATTTGTGTAGATAGTAGCGGCCTGTTTTTACGCATTGTCACTTCGCTAACAAAAAACGTTATCTTTCTCTTTCTTCGAAAGCTGCCCTCGCAAATGATTTAGGCATTTTTCATACGTCACTTTTTTCATCTCTGTATACTTTGTGGTAATAGTTTGCTAACTGTGCTGCCACTTTGTATAATCGTTTACATCTGTAAAGCATATGGTAGCTTTGTTTGGCCGCACAAATTTTACGAAATGGGTGAATCGTTCTGCAGAACACTCTCTGTAAAAAAATTACTGTCCGGACAAAAATATTGTTCGGAACGCATGGGTGAATAGAGCTTAAATCTAGCACCGAAGGCGCTGAATTTGCAACTCTGATTCCGGCAACATGTAACATGGTTTTACTTTACCTTGCAGCCACACGTTCAAGTTGTTCTTGATAGTCTTTTACATATACTGCTTGTTAAAATTTATATAAATTGAAAGCTGTAACGTAGGCTGCACACAATTTGTAAGCAATTTACTTTCAAGATGTCAACAAAAACACAATTTATAAAGACAAACATGTAAGTGCCGGTTCACACACGTCAAGTTTGACTCGTCAAGTTTGACTCGTCAAGTCTGACTCGTCAAGTCTTGAGTTTTTAGGAGAGAGGGGAAAAGAAATGGCATTCTCTTTACCCTTCTCTTCTAAAAGCTCAAGACTTGAAGAGTCAAACTTGATGTGTGTGAACCGGCACTAATCAGCTGTTAAATTAAAAGTAAAATTGCCAAACAAATGGAAAGGTGAAGATTAGTCTACACGATATGTTGAATCAGCAAATTTATGTTGAAAAATTGGTTTTCAGCGCCAACATATCGTGTAGACACCAAATTTTTTCAACAAACGTATGCTTACCAACATATGACAGACATTTATTAACGAAGTCATATACAAGCTTTTCAGCATACGGCAAATATGGTAGCATAACAAATATATAAAAATTTGTATTCTTTAAACTATTTGTTTAATTTTGTACATCACCCCGGAACTTATCAATGTTTCTAGCACATCGGCAAACAAGGAACAAAAAAATGCATTTAGAAGTGCTTTGAAAATAAAAATGTTGGCCAACGAACTTTGTTTTAGAGTTATAGTCCATAAAAGTTGATAAATTCTTCACCAATATCTCTTGAAGTATAAGTTTGATCTCAGCAATATGGGTATTTCTGAAGTGTTTTTTCAAATACCTTTCACGTGGCACATAAAACATGCCAAATTATTAACCCATTAAGAACCAATTTCAAAAAATATTTTTAGTTACTAATTTATTCAAATTATCAAAATGGCTCTAATCTCAAAATTTCATCGATATTAAGGTATTTTTTACATATAATATTTTCTAGAGAACGCTTCAACCTTTCATGTAATATAATGCATGGATGGTACGGAAGTGTATAAAATTCTGAAGTTTGTTTAATATGTATGTAGGTTTGAGTTTACATGTGGTAATAATTTTTATACTTTATGTAATTGCTTAAATATGGGTATTATTTAACTATATGGTATGACAAACACCAGCTTCGCTTAATAATTTTTTTTCTTTATTGCCGGTATTCGACTAGACATAAGGGTTCTTAATTTAATGGTATATCAAGCAACGACTTCGCTCAGCTGAGTTAATTTTCTTCTTTTAAACCATAACCCCAGCACCATTAAAAATTGATATATCTGTTACAGAAACCAACAAAAAATGGTGACAACGATTGTTATTTAATTTTGCAAAAACTCGTTTACACTAAGATGATCGCTCCACAATTTACCATAGGCTTCATGTAAAATCCATTCTCGGAAATCATTTAGCCTAAAGCCGTAAAAATTTCGATATTGTGGTAAGATATAGTCCAATTTAGCTTTAAATGGCTAGAAACAACACGATGCAATTTTGTGATAATCAGCATACAACTCACGATAGCATACAACTCACGATAGATACCGTAGAAAGCGGGACTTTAAAACGGTTAAAAATTTTGTATAATTGTATTGAAATTTGGTCTAATTTATGTTTTTAATACTAAAAATTACTCAACCAGCCAAAAATTCCAATTATCTCTTTAATACGGCTAAGCTGTTACAAATCATGATAGTTTATTTAAATTTGGTCAAATTAAGTTATATATGGTAAGCAAGTCGGTTAAGTTCGGCCATTTAATACCCTATACCACAGAATATACAAACAAATATTTGAGGCTGTACCTTATTTGGGACTCATGGGCAATTATAGACCCGATATAAAAAAAAATTTTTAAGAATCATATAAGAATATTTTACGCCGAATATTATCAAGATATCTTAATATATGAATATGATATTTGTTATTCTTAAAGAAATTTTATAGCATATATGTTATAAAAGTTATCGTTGCCAAATTTATATTGACACTAACATTTTTAAGGAAGTTATCGTATTGGTAATATTTTTGGGAGTGATATTTGTGTGGAAACTATAGATTTAGAATATAAATTTTTTGACGCAGATTTAGTCTCAATACCAACATAGAACATGGTTTATGGACACAAAGACTCATATACGGAAAGAAGTTTGTATAAGATCTTTGAGAAATTATGGACCGTTCCTCACCGTTTAATTACAATAAATAACACAGGCCAACACTCAATTTGCTTCTTTGAATTTATCAACTCTTCAGTTATCAGTTTGTCTCTATCAGCTCTAGTTTTCATGATATATGTAGCTATTATATACCCTCCACTTATGACCTCCAATTACCAATTACCCAAAGTTTTTTTTCCAAAATTTTTTTTTATCAAAATTTTTTATTTACTGTTATAGTTATTGCCAAAAAAAAATCCCAAATTTTTTTCAGTATTTAAAAAGTAAAACTTTTCCATATGAATTTAAAAAAAAAATAAAAAGAAGTAAAACTGTTTCATACAGATTTATTAAAATAAAAAAAATATTTGGGAATTTTTTATTTTTGACAATAACTATAACAGTAAATAAAAAATTTTGATAAAAAAAAATGTTGGGTAATTGGTAATTGGATTCAGCGCACCCAAATTAACTAGAATCAGTTGATAAATTCAAAGAAGCAAAAATCTTTTTTAATTTTGTCGGGCTGTGTAATTAGAACCAATGTACCAAATTTCCTCAAATAATTCCGACCTGGGGTCTAATCACCGCACACGATATCGAGCAAAATTGATCGAAATTATTTATTTTGGTATCATGAAACTCGATATCGAATGAAAATTATGGAATTTGAAATAATAGCATTCGTTATCGAGTAACTCGACATTACATTTATCGAGTTTTCATTCGATACGTCAGTGTCTGTCGTATGCAAAAACATTCGATAGTTTATTCGATACGATAGTATCGAATGCGGTGATTAGACCCCTGCACTTTGCGCAGATAGTGATTGATTCGATCGGTATACTAAACGAAGGTTATAGGACCAAAATTTTTAGGTATTACAGACACTATGGTGGTGTGGGTATCAAACGAATCCATAATTTATCAAAGGGGTAGAACTGAAGTAAATTAATTAACTTTGAGGCTTTATTAATAATTTTTAGATCAATCCAGTCCTTAAATATTTTAATTTTTTGCGGATTTGACCCAGCCCAATAAAGAACTCTTACTTAATAAGTATTTATTAAACACTATTTACCTTAATTTAATTGACTTAGTATAAGATAGTAATATTCAGTCAATTAAATTAATCAAAATTTAATGGCGGGCATAAAACATAAATAATACGGGCCTTCACAAAATTAATATATGTACATATAAATAAAATTATATTACTTTTAACTTAAAGTAATACTTGCATTGGAATAGCATTTGGCAACAACAAAACACTTCTTGAAGATGCAAAATGGTCTATTTAAACTACTGCTTGCCGGGAGAAATTCAAGTTGCAAATATTGCTCCACTTAAGGGCGCAACCATAATGTGCGTAAGTTGGCTTAAGCAATTGTGCGAATACATGTGAATCATTTGAAGCAAACCATATTGAACTTAAAGACAATTTTTGTTAAGTTTTATGAAACTGTCATTTACAAATATTTTTTGACTTTAATTTTATTTTTGTAAATACATTTGAGAAACTTTTTGTTAATTTTTGACAGTAGGTTAAGCAAGGCTATGCATATTATGGTTGGGCCTTAAGCCTGCGATCATCTTTCGGAACACGGAAAAAACATCCACTTCCAGCTTTTTGTTTTTTTTTTTTTTTGCAAATTGAGCAACTCTTCATTTTTTTTTTTGTTTAACACTTTTTAATTTTTTTTTGCACTTTTTTTAATTTTAATGGTTTTTTTCACTTTTTTGTTTTCCAATTACCTATATGAAAAACTTTCAAACAAAATTAAATATTGGTTTAAAAATTATTTATACTTTTATACTTTTTTAGTTTTTTGTTTAACACTTTTTAATTTTTTTTTGCACTTTTTTTAATTTTAATGGTTTTTTTCACTTTTTTGTTTTCCAATTACCTATATGAAAAACTTTCAAACAAAATTAAATATTGGTTTAAAAATTATTTTGAATTATAACGGCCTGCTATTTCAATATAAGCAAGAAATATAAAGAATAAATAACAATACAAAATAGTAAGCTCGAACTGTCAAAATCAGATGGACTTTCGACACCACCTGTAGTTGAATTCGCCTTATGCTAGCCCATGGGTAAAATCAAGACGAATTTATAACAGATAAGTGCAACTCTACAACTACAAAACAAGGCGAATTAACTCCATGTATTTTGTTTTTGCAATTTTCTGACTTGTTGTCAAATTTTAGTATAGAAACAAAACAATATTTTGACGTTTCACCATTTTTTTAATTCGCCGTGGATACAGCTGATGAACGGCTGACAAGTTGAGCTTACCTGGAGTTAATTCGCCTTGGGTAAAATAATAAGTAATTCCACCACGTGATCGCCATTATTGACATTATAGAACAAACAATTTTATATTATTTTATATTCGTAATGTGTTCTGGTAACTCTTTTTGTATGCACTTTTTATTTTGCCGTTATTTAGCAACGAAAGTACAAGCAAAAACAAACCAAACAAACGCAAGCTGAGCCTCAGCTGCTGAGCAAAGCAGAGAGCAGAACCGAAACATTTAACGAAAACAAGAAAAGAAAAACAAAAAATTCCGAATAAGGCAAAGCAGCGACAGAAGGCAAACTCAACGTCGCTGCCCTGTTTAGTTCTTGTTGGTCGTCTGTTGAAGTCGTTTCGTTAAAGTGAAGAAAAGAAACCAAATAAAATCGAAATATTAAAGAAAAAATTAAATAAGTTTTTTTAAAACGCATGTTCTTGTATTTGTGTGTTTAAACTTTATTTTTAAATGAGTGATATTTTATAGTTTTGCTTGTACAAAAATTAAAGTGGTGTTTTTTAATTAATATATATCTTCCAAATGTCATTAATTGTATGATAAATAAAAATTTTTTGTTTTTCATATACCCAATGTCTGCTAAAGCTACAACAACAACAACTTGAATAAGGAATACACTTACATAAAAAGAAAATTTTTTGCTTGCAACAAAAGTAAAAAATGGTAATTTTAATTAGTTTTTATTATTTAATAGAGTTTATTTAAAGAAAAAAAATATTTAAATTAGTGTACCTACATATTTATTATTAAAATGCATTTTAAGTGGAGTTTTTTTTTTGAAAAAATTCAGGTAAAGTAATTTTCTAAAAAGGTGATGGATGAATTTAAGAAGAACAAGAAGTGATTGTGAAGAAGAGAAAGAGAAAAATTGAAGAAAAGAAAAATTTTACACACAAATTTATAAAGTGCAATTTAACAAAAAAGGGAATGAAAATAAAACAAAAAAAAAAAATTTCAACAGTGAATGTAAAACGTAAAAAAACAAAAAATTGCAATAAAACATAAAATCCAAAAAGGAGGGCAAAAAACAAAACTGAAACAACAACTATAGCAAAAACAAGCAAAACAACAAATAAAAAAGTGCAATAGTGTATAAAAAATGTTAAGCAAGAAAATAAAAGAGTACGGGACGATAAATTGTTGTGTAAAATAAAAATAAATATCAAAAAAAGTTGTCTGTAGAAAAATTGAATATTCTTTTTACTGTGAAACAATTGATAATAATGAAGATGATAAAATTACATCGCATCCATTCGTCTATTTAAGGTGCTGATTTTTGGATTTGTCTGAATGACTTCTTGCTTGAGTGTTAGTCGATGGAAAACTCAATGTAGGGTTGTCGCTTTACGTTTAAATTTCGCAAAAATGTTAAATATGATAAAGGGATGAATACATTTTTTTAATAGTGTATTTTTTTCATTAAAAATAGTAATAACTATTAATTATATACTTCCCAGCGGTAACTAGAATGAGTAAAGAGGCCTAATAGTAGGCCGTATTTAGCAGTCAGAAGCCCTTCTCGCCGCATTCCATATTTATTTATTTTTTACACAGGTTGTCATTGGGCGCAAGGCCTTCCACACTTCGTTTAAAAATAACTTCGATACCTTCCCAAAGAAGGGAGTAAGGAAAGTCACTAAAAATAAAAAGTAAATAAAACTGAACACCTTCCTTTCTCCCTTCTCAAAGAAGGGAGTAGCGAATGTGTACTGAATATTTCAGAAGGTCTTTAAAAAAGAAGCTTATACCTTCTAGAAGGCATACTTCTGAAGGCAGGATATCATGCGAAGCGAATCTTTTAGAAAGGAGTATAGAGGCCTTCAAAAAGGCCTGCCACTTGCGGTCCTTTCAATATTTACCGCTGGGTTGTTGACATACATATATTGCCCTATTGGTGTAATTTAATTTATCAACTACATATCTATGTATTTGTGCATAGAAGCCCTGCAAATAATAGGACCAGTCCAAACACGCGTGTAAAGAGTAGTCCACAAGGAACCAGGACTAGTCCAAAACTAACCCAAACGTATGGAAAAACCCTGGTCTATTTAACATTACGATGTCCTAGGAGAGGACCATATAACCCACCTTTGGACCACTAAGGAGTAGTTTGAAAACTACTCCATGGTATACTCAAGAGGATTAGTTTTGAAGTCGTTTAAAAACGAAAGCATGTCGTTAAAAAACGAAGACATGTTGTCTCACTACAAACACTTTTTAACAATGACATGGTCCATGCTTGCATTACATCCAGGGTTGCCGAACATGGTATTTTCTGACCAAATTTGGTCGGATATTTTTGGTTTGGTCGGATGGTAGGCCAAATCTAATTTTGGTCGGTTTTAGAAAATAGCTTTTTTACCAAACACAAACAATTTTTTTTTTAGATTGTTGATGAAACTATGGATATGGCATTGATATTACGTAAGGAGCAAGTTACTTTGACGGTGTTAGTTTTATAAAGGATAGTTTTGTCATCTTATTCGAGCTTACCAAGTCAGATGCCGTTTAAATTTTTCTTATAAAAAACTTTTTATCAACAAACAATATTCGTATACAAAATTTGATCGGATTGGCAACAAACGGCGCTCAGGCCATGACTGGAACTGTTAGTAAGAGTATAGCCTATTCATCGATATCGAACGTAGAGTTCTTTCGCTTAAATTACATGTAAAACAAAGACAATAAGGGTATTCATTTCAGTTTTTTTATTTGTTGGAAAAATGGAAAAGTGGAAAAATGTAATTTTTGTTACAACAAACACAAGGAAAAACTTTTCCACCGAAAGTTGCAATTTAAACAAGCTTTAACCAAGTGTAAAAAAATCAGATTGGAAAATTACAATTTTACAATTTTTAAAGAGTTGGCAATTCACAAACGTCCAATTGAGTGTGGTTGCCACCATATTAAAAATGTTGTTATATTTCACAAAAAGCACTAAAATTTACATCTCTTTTTAAGATAATCAACTATGATTTTTTAAACTCCATTTTTATTAAATCAAATTTTACTTTTTTAAAACGTCGTTTTTCAAAACTAAATTAAAAATGAATTCTATACAAAAAAATATAAAAAAAGAACTCAAAAATGACGTGCCAATTAAACAATCAATTAATTCAATTTTAACTCTTTTATTTGGCATCTTGAAAAATATTAATTACTTCCAAGAATTATATGACAGATTTTTGTTTTTGACAGTTTTGTACCTTTAACTAAAAAAAATACCGTTCACGTCAATAAGGTGTAATTTTCCTTTTTTCCATTTTTCCAATCAAAAAAATTTTGAAATGAATACCTTTAATATTGTATAATTTTTTTTAAATGTAAGTTAAGCGAACGAAGTTTTCGTTCAGAAATAGATGAACAGGCAGGTTATCTTACTTAGCAATGCAAAAAATATTAAGGTTATTTGTGGTTATATTTAAAGTTTTTTCCCATAGTCCTAAAAGAATAACAGAAATAAAAGAATTTCAGGAATTCTGTTCTGTATTAGGTGTTTATTATACAAGATGGACTTCTTAAAGGAAGATGTTGTAAGAATCGTAGAACAGTGGGATGCTTTGATACTGGGGTCTAATCACCGCATACGATATCGAGCAAAATTGATCGAAATTATTTATTTTGGTATCATGAAACTCGATATCGAATGAAATGTATTGAATTTGAAATTATAGCATTCGATATCGAGTAACTCGTCATTACATTTATCGAGTTTTCATTCGATACGTCCGTGTCTATCGTATGCACAAAAAAAATCCGAAAGTTTATTCGATACGATAGTATCGAATGCGGTGATTAGACCCCTGTATTTGGAAACAAAGTTTTATAAAGGCAATGGTATAAGAGCCGCAGAACTTACAGAAAGTATGGATGAGTTCCAAAACAGAGCAAGTTATCAACGCGTATACAATAAGCCAACTATGCATTGTGAAACTCTTTGATACGTTGTCTGCAAGGTATTAGGATGTATTGGAGCTCAGCCTATGTCTTATAAAGTTTAATACTTTTTTTTTTTAAATTGTACAAACTTAAGTTAATAAATTTTGATTCATATTTTATAAGTGGTCTATATGTGTTATTGCATACGATCAATGAATTATTCCAGTTTATAAGCGTTATTAAATGAATTTGTATATAGGCTGATTATCATCGCCTTTTATTGTTTATTATTATAAAAAAATCTTTGTTCTTATAAAAGAATGGTTTCATAGCTGTTTTACTTAAGGAAATTAAGCTGGAAACTGGAAAATTTTATATTTTTCTGTATTTTCTACTTAAGACATTTTTATATGCTTATTTTACATGCAAGAAATATGTATGTTATGTTTACACTCTTTCTTCATAATCTCTCCATTACATTCAATTGTAAGAGACGTATTAAGTTTTTTTGTTAAAGAAATTTGAAGACATTTATGGGAAAATGCGTGGTGATAATTATAAAAAAAAAACATACCTATGGATAAATCGTACGTTCGCGACCGGTAAATAAGCCAATTAAACAAATACCAAGAGAGATATTTTATTTTGTAAATACTGGATAGAGACCTACATAAATACACTTTTAAAATAAATTAATCACTTTTGAATATTCCGTTCCATTGCGAAGATTTTTACATTTCACTATTGTCAGCCAAATTTGACTTCTATTTTGCGTACGTTCGTGACCACATGTTTATAACTTTAAATATGAAAACTTAAACTCGATGAAATCAATCTCTTGCACTAAACATAGAGCTACCCAAATGCTATCGAATCGAAAAAAAAATGCTAGGAAAAGTTTTGTATTCTATATTATTTGTAAATCAAAAGCATACGAACGTACGTTCGTGACCCCAGGAAATGCCCATATACATATATACCAGCAAATAAGCTTTTAATAAAACTAGGTGTTACGTGTAGGACGTTAAATATTTAATAGGTGTGAACATAGACTTACTTTTTTGTTTTTACTATAATTGAATATTACAAAAAAAAAAAAAAAAAAAATAATATCTAGATTCATAGCTTTATCCAATAAAAATAATACTTTTTATCAAAAATACATATGGGGGATTTCATGTCAAGTGACCCAATTTTTAAATCGATGTCTTCCGATTTGGGTGAAATTAGCACCAAGCTTAGTCCTTTTAAATAGTAGTTAAGACACACATTTTCAACAAGATCGGTCAAAAAGTTTCTGAGATAAAGGGGGTCAAAATTTGACATTTTGGCCATACAGGTGTTCCTTCTCATCCATGTAAGCTATTGGTGTTAGACAAATTTGTCCCAAGTAGCTTCGATAGCTGTTTGATCAATCTTTTTTAAAAAAAGACCCGCATTATCTCAGAAACTTTTTGACCGATCTTGTTGAAAATTTGTGTCTAAACTACTATTTAATACGACTAAGCTTGGTGCTAATTTCACCAAAATCGGAAGATATCGATTTAAAAATTGGGTCACTTGACAAGAAATCCCCCATATAGATACATATCGTCATATAAAATGCAAAAGGACCTATGTTCATTTTAAATAAAAAGAGAGATAAAAACTTAATAAAAAGGATGTGTGTGAAGTTAAATTTTAAAATTTATAACCCTAGACACATTCTGTTATGTTAACAGAACAATGTTAACTACTTAACAGACCTAATGTTAATGCTGTAATCATGGATAAGTCCAGATTTCTGGAAAAGGAGTCAACGTGGGCGAAAAAAAATGATTAGGAATTGTGGACAATACTATTCTCCATCGTTCTCCATCCCCAGAATTTTTAACAGAGCGAGTTGGACCGACTTATGGCCAATTTACTCTTTTGAATTCTCTAGGGGATGAACCCAGATTTCTGGAAAAGGAGTCAACGTGGGCGAAAAAAAATGATTAGGATTTGTGGACAATACTATTCTCCATCGTTCTCCATCCCCAGAATTTTTAACAGAGCGATTTGGACCGACTTATGGCCAATTTACTCTTTTGAATTCTCTAGGGGATGAACCCAGATTTCTGGAAAAGGAGTCAACGTGGGCGAAAAAAAATGATTAGGATTTGTGGACAATACTATTCTCCATCGTTTTCCATCCCCAGAATTTTTAACAGAGCGAGTTGGACCGACTTATGGCCAATTTACTCTTTTGAATTCTCTAGGGGATGAACCCAGATTTCTGGAAAAGGAGTCAACGTGGGCGAAAAAAAATTATAAGGATTTGTGGACAATACTATTCTCCATCGTTCTCCATCCCCAGAATTTTTAACAGAGCGAGTTGGACCGACTTATGGCCAATTTACTCTTTTGAATTCTCTAGGGGATGAACCCAGATTTCTGGAAAAGGAGTCAACGTGGGCGAAAAAAAATGATTAGGATTTGTGGACAATACTATTCTCCATCGTTTTCCATCCCCAGAATTTTTAACAGAGCGAGTTGGACCGACTTATGGCCAATTTACTCTTTTGAATTCTCTAGGGGATGAACCCAGATTTCTGGAAAAGGAGTCAACGTGGGCGAAAAAAAATGATTAGGATTTGTGGACAATACTATTCTCCATCGTTTTCCATCCCCAGAATTTTTAACAGAGCGAGTTGGACCGACTTATGGCCAATTTACTCTTTTGAATTCTCTAGGGGATGAACCCAGATTTCTGGAAAAGGAGTCAACGTGGGCGAAAAAAAATTATAAGGATTTGTGGACAATACTATTCTCCATCGTTCTCCATCCCCAGAATTTTTAACAGAGCGAGTTGGACCGACTTATGGCCAATTTACTCTTTTGAATTCTCTAGGGAATGAACCCAGATTTCTGGAAAAGGAGTCAACGTGGGCGAAAAAAAATGATTAGGATTTGTGGACAATACTATTCTCCATCGTTCTCCATCCCCAGAATTTTTAACAGAGCGAGTTGGACCGACTTATGGCCAATTTACTCTTTTGAATTCTCTAGGGGATGAACCCAGATTTCTGGAAAAGGAGTCAACGTGGGCGAAAAAAAATTATTAGGATTTGTGGACAATACTATTCTCCATCGTTCTCCATCCCCAAAATTTTTAACAGAGCGAGTTGGACCGACTTATGTCCAATTTACTCTTTTGAATTCTCTAGGGGATGAACCCAGATTTCTGGAAAAGTAGTCAACGTGGGCGAAAAAAAATGATTAGGATTTGTGGACAATACTATTCTCCATCGTTTTCCATCCCCAGAATTTTTAACAGAGTGAGTTGGACCGACTTATGGCCAATTTACTCTTTTGAATTATCTAGGGGATGAACCCAGATTTCTGGAAAAGGAGTCAACGTGGGCGAAAAAAAATTATAAGGATTTGTGGACAATACTATTCTCCATCGTTCTCCATCCCCAGAATTTTTAACAGAGCGAGTTGGACCGACTTATGGCCAATTTACTCTTTTGAATTCTCTAGGGGATGAACCGAGATTTCTGGAAAAGGAGTCAACGTGGGCGAAAAAAAATTATAAGAATTTGTGGACAATACTATTCTCCATCGTTCTCTATCCCCAGAATTTTTAACAGAGCGAGTTGGACCGACTTATGGCCAATTTACTCTTTTGAATTCTCTAGGGGATGAACCCAGATTTCTGGAAAAGGAGTCAACGTGGGCGAAAAAAAATTATAAGGATTTGTGGACAATACTATTCTCCATCGTTCTCCATCCCCAGAATTTTTAACAGAGCGAGTTGGACCGACTTATGGCCAATTTACTCTTTTGAATTCTCTAGGGGATGAACCCAGATTTCTGGAAAAGCAGTCAACGTGGGCGAAAAAAAATGATTAGGATTTGTGGACAATACTATTCTCCATCGTTTTCCATCCCCAGAATTTTTAACAGAGCGAGTTGGACCGACTTATGGCCAATTTACTCTTTTGAATTCTCTAGGGGATGAACCCAGATTTCTGGAAAAGGAGTCAACGTGGGCGAAAAAAAATTATAAGGATTTGTGGACAATACTATTCTCCATCGTTCTCCATCCCCAGAATTTTTAACAGAGCGAGTTGGACCGACTTATGGCCAATTTACTCTTTTGAATTCTCTAGGGGATGAACCCAGATTTCTGGAAAAGGAGTCAACGTGGGCGAAAAAAAATGATTAGGATTTGTGGACAATACTATTCTCCATCGTTTTCCATCCCCAGAATTTTTAACAGAGCGAGTTGGACCGACTTATGGCCAATTTACTCTTTTGAATTCTCTAGGGGATGAACCCAGATTTCTGGAAAAGGAGTCAACGTGGGCGAAAAAAAATGATTAGGATTTGTGGACAATACTATTCTCCATCGTTCTCCATCCCCAGAATTTTTAACAGAGCGAGTTGGACCGACTTATGGCCAATTTACTCTTTTGAATTCTCTAGGGGATGAACCCAGATTTCTGGAAAAGGAGTCAACGTGGGCGAAAAAAAATTATAAGGATTTGTGGACAATACTATTCTCCATCGTTCTCCATCCCCAGAATTTTTAACAGAGCGAGTTGGACCGACTTATGGCCAATTTACTCTTTTGAATTCTCTAGGGGATGAACCCAGATTTCTGGAAAAGGAGTCAACGTGGGCGAAAAAAAATGATTAGGATTTGTGGACAATACTATTCTCCATCGTTCTCCATCCCCAGAATTTTTAACAGAGCGAGTTGGACCGACTTATGGCCAATTTACTCTTTTGAATTCTCTAGGGGATGAACCCAGATTTCTGGAAAAGGAGTCAACGTGGGCGAAAAAAAATTATTAGGATTTGTGGACAATACTATTCTCCATCGTTCTCCATCCCCAAAATTTTTAACAGAGCGAGTTGGACCGACTTATGTCCAATTTACTCTTTTGAATTCTCTAGGGGATGAACCCAGATTTCTGGAAAAGGAGTCAACGTGGGCGAAAAAAAATGATTAGGATTTGTGGACAATACTATTCTCCATCGTTCTCCATCCCCAGAATTTTTAACAGAGCGAGTTGGACCGACTTATGGCCAATTTACTCTTTTGAATTCTCTAGGGGATGAACCCAGATTTCTGGAAAAGGAGTCAACGTGGGCGAAAAAAAATGATTAGGATTTGTGGACAATACTATTCTCCATCGTTCTCCATCCCCAGAATTTTTAACAGAGCGAGTTGGACCGACTTATGGCCAATTTACTCTTTTGAATTCTCTAGGGGATGAACCCAGATTTCTGGAAATGGAGTCAACGTGGGCGAAAAAAAATTATTAGGATTTGTGGACAATACTATTCTCCATCGTTCTCCATCCCCAAAATTTTTAACAGAGCGAGTTGGACCGACTTATGTCCAATTTACTCTTTTGAATTCTCTAGGGGATGAACCCAGATTTCTGGAAAAGGAGTCAACGTGGGCGAAAAAAAATGATTAGGATTTGTGGACAATACTATTCTCCATCGTTCTCCATCCCCAGAATTTTTAACAGAGCGAGTTGGACCGACTTATGGCCAATTTACTCTTTTGAATTCTCTAGGGGATGAACCCAGATTTCTGGAAAAGGAGTCAACGTGGGCGAAAAAAAATGATTAGGATTTGTGGACAATACTATTCTCCATCGTTTTCCATCCCCAGAATTTTTAACAGAGCGAGTTGGCAAAAAACTTATATAACTGCCAAAAACAGTCGCATACATATGTACATGTCATTGAGATGCACCACAATGTATGTGTGTAATACACACTGCGTATGTTGAGCATTGTTTTCCTTTTGTTTGAAAATACATTACAAATCATGTAGTAGGAGTAGTAGAGAATTCAAAAGAGTAAATTGGCCATAAGTCGGTCCAACTCGCTCTGTTAAAAATTCTGGGGATGGAGAACGATGGAGAATAGTATTGTCCACAAATCCTTATAATTTTTTTTCGCCCACGTTGACTCCTTTTCCAGAAATCTGGGTTCATCCCCTAGAGAATTCAAAAGAGTAAATTGGCCATAAGTCGGTCCAACTCGCTCTGTTAAAAATTCTGGGGATAGAGAACGATGGAGAATAGTATTGTCCACAAATTCTTATAATTTTTTTTCGCCCACGTTGACTCCTTTTCCAGAAATCTCGGTTCATCCCCTAGAGAATTCAAAAGAGTAAATTGGCCATAAGTCGGTCCAACTCGCTCTGTTAAAAATTCTGGGGATGGAGAACGATGGAGAATAGTATTGTCCACAAATCCTTATAATTTTTTTTCGCCCACGTTGACTCCTTTTCCAGAAATCTGGGTTCATCCCCTAGAGAATTCAAAAGAGTAAATTGGCCATAAGTCGGTCCAACTCGCTCTGTTAAAAATTCTGGGGATGGAGAACGATGGAGAATAGTATTGTCCACAAATCCTTATAATTTTTTTTCGCCCACGTTGACTCCTTTTCCAGAAATCTGGGTTCATCCCCTAGAGAATTCAAAAGAGTAAATTGGCCATAAGTCGGTCCAACTCGCTCTGTTAAAAATTCTGGGGATGGAGAACGATGGAGAATAGTATTGTCCACAAATCCTTATAATTTTTTTTCGCCCACGTTGACTCCTTTTCCAGAAATCTGGGTTCATCCCCTGGAGAATTCAAAAGAGTAAATTGGCCATAAGTCGGTCCAACTCGCTCTGTTAAAAATTCTGGGGATGGAAAACGATGGAGAATAGTATTGTCCACAAATCCAAATCATTTTTTTTCGCCCACGTTGACTCCTTTTCCAGAAATCTGGGTTCATCCCCTAGAGAATTCAAAAGAGTAAATTGGCCATAAGTCGGTCCAACTCGCTCTGTTAAAAATTCTGGGGATGGAAAACGATGGAGAATAGTATTGTCCACAAATCCTAATCATTTTTTTCGCCCACGTTGACTGCTTTTCCAGAAATCTGGGTTCATCCCCTAGAGAATTCAAAAGAGTAAATTGGCCATAAGTCGGTCCAACTCGCTCTGTTAAAAATTCTGGGGATGGAGAACGATGGAGAATAGTATTGTCCACAAATCCTTATAATTTTTTTTCGCCCACGTTGACTCCTTTTCCAGAAATCTGGGTTCATCCCCTAGAGAATTCAAAAGAGTAAATTGGCCATAAGTCGGTCCAACTCGCTCTGTTAAAAATTCTGGGGATGGAGAACGATGGAGAATAGTATTGTCCACAAATCCTTATAATTTTTTTTCGCCCACGTTGACTCCTTTTCCAGAAATCTGGGTTCATCCCCTAGAGAATTCAAAAGAGTAAATTGGCCATAAGTCGGTCCAACTCGCTCTGTTAAAAATTCTGGGGATGGAGAACGATGGAGAATAGTATTGTCCACAAATCCTTATAATTTTTTTTCGCCCACGTTGACTCCTTTTCCAGAAATCTGGGTTCATCCCCTAGAGAATTCAAAAGAGTAAATTGGCCATAAGTCGGTCCAACTCGCTCTGTTAAAAATTCTGGGGATGGAGAACGATGGAGAATAGTATTGTCCACAAATCCTTATAATTTTTTTTCGCCCACGTTGACTCCTTTTCCAGAAATCTGGGTTCATCCCCTAGAGAATTCAAAAGAGTAAATTGGCCATAAGTCGGTCCAACTCGCTCTGTTAAAAATTCTGGGGATGGAAAACGATGGAGAATAGTATTGTCCACAAATCCTAATCATTTTTTTTCGCCCACGTTGACTCCTTTTCCAGAAATCTGGGTTCATCCCCTAGAGAATTCAAAAGAGTAAATTGGCCATAAGTCGGTCCAACTCGCTCTGTTAAAAATTCTGGCGATGGAGAACGATGGAGAATAGTATTGTCCACAAATCCTTATAATTTTTTTTCGCCCACGTTGACTCCTTTTCCAGAAATCTGTACTTATCCATGATTACAGCATTAACATTAGGTCTGTTAAGTAGTTAACATTGTTCTGTTAACATAACAGAAAGTGTGGTAGGGTTATAAATTTTAAAATTTAACTTCACACACATATAAAAAGGCAGCTATTGTGATTATAACAACGGGGTTTTCTGGTTAATATCGTTAACACATTACGCATGATTGACACTACCCTTAAAAAATGTTTTTGTAATCTCAGTCGTATCGCTACTGAAAATTTTTTATTTTCATGACGATATAATTGTTTTTAAATATTTCAAAAATTCGGTCGGTTTCAAAGGATTTTGGTAGGTTTTGCAGGCAATTTTGGTCGGATAAAGTTTTTTCAAACGGCAACCCTGATTACATCGGACCAGTCCATGGAGTAGTCCATTTTATCAAAATGGATTAGGTGGTCCAATTTTATTTGCAGGGAGTGACAAAATTTCTTTGAAAATTGTTCATACCTATTTTGTTTACAATCAAAGAATGTTCAAATATGGTGTAGGTATATTCTTTGGTACAATGTACAAATAATTTGGCTAAAATGCAGTTTACGGGGCAAGGCACACAAAAAATATGCCACACGATTCAGAATTAAAAAAAAAAACTAAATTCAAATTCAAGGGGGTTAATGCTCGTGAAGACCCCTGGATTCAAAAAACCGACCGTCCACTTAGTGGTATGTGTGGTTACTCAAATTAAAGTTTGCTCACGAATTCAAATTAGGTAACTAAATACCTAAGTTTTTATATTCGGTCATTATTTTCTCCTCTAGACTGCCTGTTTAACGATATCGAACGTCATCGTTCGCATAGAAAATTACATTTAAAACAAAAACAAAATTCGGACATTGTTCGAAGTTTGTTTTTGTTTTTAATGCAATTTTCTATGCGAACGATGACGTTCGAAATCCATGAACTGGCTGTAATAAAATTTTCTTTTAGACGCAGAGAAGCTTTAGTTAGCAAAGCGGGGGCTTGTTATAACATAGAGGAGAAAATCTTTGCTACCGGCCGAAGACCGGCTATGCGGAGAAGCTTAAGAAGTTACAAAAAAAAAAAAAAAAAAATACCTACATACCTATGCAAATTACCTTAAGTTTGAGTAGGTACCCTACAAGATCAATGACAGTCATTTGATGCATCATCTGATGGGCATTGCTGATGGGTTTATACATCAGAAGTTTCTATCATTTTATTAAGGGCAATATGAAAAAACTGATGTAAACATTCGTGTACGTGTGACATTTTTACCCACTCATACTTGTGAAATTTAATATATGGGTCGATATCACGAAATGACTACATTCTGTGGCCCGACGCATTTTGTATTAAAAATATTACAAAATTAAAATTCTGAGAACAGGATTAAATAAAACAAAATGTACTTCAACGAGGCGCGGAAATAAAAATAAAATATTTTAGATATTTTTATGAAAAAATTTGGTGGCACGGTGCAAATCGTCATTACCATGGTGTGCGTCCAAACGTTTTGTGTTCAAAAAACACAGATTTTCATTAGTATCTCAAAATATATATTATAAATGAAGTACGTCAAGTTATTCGAGAAGAATAAACCAACTCAATTTTAATTTCATAAATATAATTTTATTTTAAAACTTATGATTTTGAGACATTTTAGTCCGTGGCTAATTTTTTTCGTCATTCCCCGTGGGCCAATTTGTTTATTAAAAAACAATGCTTTAAACCGGTTTTTTGGTTAGGTGTTAACTGTCAATGTAACGACAATTCCCGTTAGTTTTAAAGTGTATTGACAGAAGTGAAAAATGTAGTCAGTTGTTTGAGAGCTTTTGAAATGTTTAGTGTTTTTTGCGCATGTTCCTGAAATTTTGTCATTCCCGTGGTAAGTATATTTTTCCGTTATTTATATTATAATTTCCAAAATCGTTGTATTGGCTTGTTAATTTTTTAAGTCTTTATTAGATTCTAATATGTTTTATAAAAATTTTTGAAGATTTTCACATTTAAATCCAAGAATACTCACGTTTCCATCATTACCGTGCAGTCATTACCATGGGAATAATCTAAACCTCAATGTATATTTGAGATTATTCAATCTATGGTAATTATTTAAGAAATTTGATGTTCCCCAAACTTAAAAAGTACACCTGGAATTATAATCCAAAGAATGGACATAACGTATGCATTTTATTAAATGTGTTTCCATAAATTGCTGTATGTGTTTTATTTAGCTGCAATACATGATAAAACGTCATAACCATGCTGCTCAGTCATTACCGTGCCGCACAAATATCATTTCTGTTGGACTATTGTCATTCCCGTGGGGTGCAAAAATCATTAAAATCCTTATATATACAGTATCAACCGAAAAATAATTATTTAAACCCATTTTCGCACTTGGCCGTTTTCAATCCTCGATTGTAGTCAATTCATGATATCGACCCATATATACGCGAACTTAATACAAAATTGAAAGTGTGTTAGTTTATAAGTTTTGTATGTGTTAGTTTACATCAGCCATTTCTTGTAGGGTACATACACCAGTGATGGAAAATTCAGTACTATGGTACCCTCACGTCCGTTTTAGTACTCGTTTGGTTATGCTTCTTCTTTAGAAATTTAGCGTTATTTTTTTTAACATTGAGAAGGTCAACAATAGGTACTAACTCCTTATTTGACTTTAAACTCTTTTTTTACAAAACCTTTTTGTACAAAAACCTTAACTCCGACTCTACAGCTTCGACTCCACAGCCCTGTTAACAACATTGCCTACACAAAATTTATTATTATCAAAAAGTTATGGCAACACTGCTTGTTGGAATATTTTAATTTTAGCTATCCTCATCAGAATTTTGCTGTTGAAATTAATCTCGGTCCATAAATGGCTGAGATATGAGTAAAAAAAAAACTTAAGCCTGATTAAAAATATTGAAAATTTTGGATTAAAAACCATAAATAGTTCAACAAAATTACCACAATACTAATTATAAAAAAAAATGTTTTAAAAAAGTACCAAAATCTTGTAAAAGTACTCTTTTGCTTGGTGGTCAGTACCATGTAAATATTTAAATTTTCCATCACTGACATACACATACATAAATACAATTAGGGGAGTCACTTTTCTGCCCCAGAGGACCCTAGAAGTACCGCCCAGCCTATATTTTATTATTTTCGCTTTTCTTGCACAATTTCCGAGGTTTTCGGATCCAGGGGGACGGGCCTTATCCCCTTAAATTTTAATTTTGTTTTTTTTTTAATTCCAGGGGTCCAATTTTTTTCGTGTGTCCTGTAAACTGCACTTTTGCCATACTTGTTGTAAATTTCTATTTATTAAGGTTTGTAAGTCGATTATAATCGCAATAAGAAGTCGCGATTTTAGAAACTAGGTAGGTATAAAGTTCTGAAATAAACAAAAATTTTTTTAATAGGGTTTGCTGTTTATGCCTATGGCTGATTTCATAGATGCAGTATTGCAAAGCATCACTAAAAACAAGTGCTTAAAAAGGCATTGCAAATAAAAACAATGCACGAATTTCGCATTCGGTGTGCGGTGAACACAGTTTCCATGCTATAATGAACTCAAAGAATCAGAAAAGTTGTGGAGTTTATGGAGCTATTCCTTTAAGTGATGCATTGCATTATTACTGCGTTTATGAAGTCAGCCTATATCAAAGATTTTTTGCTTAAATGATCTTAATTAATGACCCATTTAAGCTAATAATTTAAGACCTCCATTTTAATGGTATAATATAAAGTTCAGATCTAGGTATCTAAAAAATGTTATTGAAATTTGAAAATAAAATGCCAAATCATTAAATACTTCCTGAAGAGCTCTTTTTAATTCGTCCTTGCAACTAAGCTACCTTATAAGCCTTATGCTCTGGATCATTGCCTTGGTAAATCTAAAATGTTCACCCAGACCAAGTTTCTGGTTACATTGTAGCAAACTTTTTTTTAAATATTAAGGTACATGAGCTTGGCTACTGTATATATATTAGTATCTAACATTTTGATAATTTTACAGAAGAAGCAAACATTATTTAAGATAATAAATTGCCTTTAAGAGCCACTTTTTGGGTTTGAGATTAAAGTTAATTTTATTCTATAATTTATAATTAAGTTAATCTAGTATCAATTGAATTTGATATTTTTGGGTGGTGGCTTAAACCATGTAGCGCTACCATACTGAGCACAAACATTTGGCAACATTTGTTTGCAAATATCAACTTTCTATCAAGTAATATGGATGTTTTCAAAGAAGAAGAAGAAAATGCGCGAATTTAATATTGTTAACAAGGTAGAAATTTTTTGCGTTTAAAGAAAAATATATATTAAAGAACAAATATAGAATGGAAAAATTATATAAAAGTGTTAAGCAATGTTTTAAAATGTATTTTTTGTTTATATTTTTGCAATTTCTTTATGCTAAACATGTGTATGTTGACAGTTTAAGTTTAGGTTTAAAACACCACCGTTGGCCGCTTAAACTAGCAACAATGTTACATATTACGCAAACTGTAAGTTAGAAGTTAGCTTTCCCTCAACAATAAATTTCAGTGTTTTTATCAAATATGAAAAATTGGGAATTTAGCACGTCAAACGGAAATCTTATTAGTAAGTTAGGCCTTTTAGAGCCACTTTTTGGGTTTGAGATTAAAGTTAATTTTATTCTATAATTAGCTAATCTGAGAATTAAGTTAATCTAGTATCAATCATGATGGAATAAACAGGTGGCAGCACTAAGCCAGATGACGATTTTTTGCTCTTGCATTGTTTGTCTTGGTTTATGTCAAAGTTTTGTTTATGTTTACAAAAAGTCCACGTTTTGTGCTGTGATTATTGTATTTTATTAAAGTTTTTGATAATTTTAAATTAAAATAAAAAAGATATCGACCATAATTAAATAAAAACTGGCTAAAAATTTATTTATTTCATCACGTTCATCAGAACGCTTTGATTTTTTTTTTTTTACTATTTTTTGACGTAAACGGTGATATAATTTCCATTTTTGTTGTAATGTTGTATTTGTTGCCGTAACGATGCCACCTGCTTATTCCACCATGGCATCAATTGAAATTGATATTTTTGGGTGGTGGCTTAAACCATGTAGCGCTACCATACAGAGCACAAATAAATGTCAACATTTTTTTGCAAATATCAACTTTTTATTAAGCAATATGGATGTTTTCAAAGAAGAAGAACAAAATGCTCGAATTAAATATTGTTTACAAGGTAGACATTTTTTGCGTTTAAAGAAAAAATATATTACAGGAAAAATATAGAATGGAAAAATTATATAAAAATGTTAAGCAATGTTTTAAAACGTATGTTTTGTTTATATTTTTCCAAGTTCTTTATGTTAAACATGTGTATGTTGACAGTTTAAGTTAAGGTTTAAACCACTACCGTTGGCCGCTTAAGTTAGCAAAAAAAAGTTAAAAAATACAACTCAAAAAGTAAATACGGAGATTAAAGTTAATTTAATCGCTAATCTCTATCCAAAAAAGTGGCTCTTAGAGTTTATTATAAAATCTTTTGTAGATAGAAAGATTCCAAATGTAGACATTTGTGTTGATGCAATACATTAAAATTAGGGAATGGTAAATGGATTCCAAAATCGATTTTTTTTTATTTCGGTTTTTGAAATCGATTAATCGAACCTCAGAATAGATTTTAAAATCGATTTCAAACTCATTATTTTCGTTTCTTGCTTCACAAAACGAATTGACTTTTGATCGGAATTGATTTCTGTGACAAGCACGAATGTATGGATTGTATTTCAAAGAGTTATGACAATAGTTCTTGATCGGTGACGACTGTTTCTTTGCTAAATTACAATTTAGTTAGTTTTAGAAAACAAACCTTTACATGTCATTGATGTCGGAGAGATGAATCAAATATCGCTCACACACTGATCTGTTTGAATATTAGCGAATTTCATTTAATTCAACTGTTGTGTTTCTATCTGACTTTCGGTGTTCAGTGAGTTTAATTTCTGAAGAAAAATAGCCCCTATGTTAAAATTGAAAGTATATAATAGGTAAAATAAATAAAAAATAAAATAAATAATTCTCTAATTAGAATCAATTAAAAAAGGCGATTTTTAATTTTTCGTTTGTTAGCGCCTATTTTTGTTTAAGATAACGATACGTTAATATGTTTGTTTATCGTTAACTGATATGGGTAAATCCAAAGTGTTGAACGTGACAGTCGTACGCATCAAAAATGCAATAACATTTAAATCAACAGATATTTTTACGTTCTTTTAACCCTTAAATTATAGCACAAAGAAAGCACGGTTATCTAGGCTAAAGTTTATGGAGGGCGCGATTCTATATCAAAGATAATGGCAAAAGATGTAGCGGTTCGAACGTGAAAAAATAGAAGTAGTTTTTGTGGCCATGTATAAAAAGGCGTAATTCATCGAAACCTGGCACAATTTTTTAGTCAACTACTTTCGGAAGCTTACCTAGCAATGTTACATTAAAATGTCTTGGTTTGATTTCAAAATCTTTTGTATTTTCTTTTTTTTAAGCCAAAATCTGGGTCGATACGTTACATTTCGAATGTGAAATTTTTTCCATAATAATTTAACTGAATAATGATCAAGATAAAAAAAAGTTTACGTTAATGCGAACTCTTCCTTAGATTACAGACCACGTATGAAAATTTGTTTGGAATAATTTTTATCAAATATCACCTCTTTTAAGAAAGATAAATATTAAAGAAAACACACAATAAAACATTCTCACAAATAAGAAATTACGATTACATAACTTTGCAGTCTGATTGTTCATCTAAGAGCGGGTTTTTTACTTAGAGTTTAAACCAGGATCAATAGTAAGATTTGTTAATCTTATAATAAAATTAATCTAGCCTTAATCCTCTGTGGCGTTTTTGAGTGAAAGATTAAAGCTTTTAGCATTGCCATATGAATTGACAATAATTTTATGTATAAGTATGGCAGTTTAAAACAAATACCAAAAATTGTCATCAAATTACTGTTCTTAACGTGAAAAAGAAGAAGAAAAGGCGAGAATTTTCTATTGTGTTATATAATATTATATATTTATAAATAGATATTTATTCTTATTTGACCTTTGTTTTATAATTACTTTTTATTATTTAAGCTTGAGGGTGGAATATTTAATAAAACTTTAAATAAAAAAAAAATAAAAAATATTTCCTTTTATAAGCTGTTCGTACTTTTGAAAGTTCTGTCGCAAGTTTAAACCGCCAACTTTGGGCGTTTAAACTTGGAAACAAAATGAAATAATCGACTACCCAAAAACGAATTTCATAGATTAGTTCTAATTTAATCGCTGATCTTTATGTCAAAAACTGGCTCTAAGTAAACAAATTTATGGGTAAATTTATAAAATTAGTAAAATCTAAATATTTCTCTATAACAGTATCGTAAAACAATCAGCTTTTAATAACTTTTAAATTTTCGGTCACGGTGGACCTTTTGACAAAAATGCCCATATGCAAAGCCATTTACATAACTAAAGTTTTTGATATTTTACAGTAAAAACAAAATATGATATATATTGAAAAATAAATGCAATTTTGGTATTCAAATGTCGAAGATTTACTTAATATATAACGATTTATCCATTTCTGAAATAAGAATAATAATTTTACGTTGTTTTATTTAAACTCATATTTTCTTTAACAAAAAACACGTAACTACAATGAAAATTTTTTAAGTTTTAAAGAAAATTTGTTTATATGTATTTGTATAATGTCGATTAAGAACTTTGGCTAAGTTCCTAAACATCATAATACTTTGCAGTCAAAGTCAAAAAAGTATCATAGAGTTTTTCTATATCTAGTTTGATTATTGTGTACGCATCGATATTGTTTTTAGTGAACTTTGGTACAGATAACATTGTAAAAATTTTCACGGTTGCTTGGTAGAAAGCACTTAAAAAAGCGAGTTGCTTTGCAACTGATGTTTTGGAACTCACCCTTTTTTTGTTTTTTATTAAATATATATTTTTTTATTATTTTAATTAGGCTAAAGCTCATCATATTTAATTTTTATTTAAATATTTTTATGAAGAAAGGAATTTTACAACATGAAATTAATTAAAATTTTTCATTCTTGACTGAGCTGGGAACCGAACCCAGGTTTTCATGGACAGGTTATCCTTACATGGTTCGATTGCAATCATTTAAACATTGACAATATCATACCGATGCGCAACAAAAGGCGAACTGTGCATCAATAATTTTGTTGATGCTTTGTTGACAGTTTTTATTTTTTTTTTTTTTCAAAATGAACAAAACAGTACGTTACTTTGTATCGAAACAGTATCAAAATTTCATCACTGCAATGTGTTTTGATGTTTTGGAAGTCACCCAGGATTTGCTTTAGGATTGTTTTATCAAGACCACTACTTTTGCCCAATGCTGTGATTACAAAATACAAACATTTGGCAACCCTTCTTACATCTTTACACAATTTTCTTAAGTCATCGTCCAGACTTGCACATTTTTTAAATTTTGCTTCATTCATGTCCGTTTTGTGAAATTCTAGTTTCCCAATTTTTGTTTTTTTAATGACGTCTTTCCTCAACTCCTTATTTTTTATATAAAAATACAAACTCAAATACCTACACTTACAAACAACTTCAAGTTGAAAAGTACAAATTAATAAACCAAACTGAATTGCAGTGCACATGAAACTGTGTAGCTCTCCCCAATCTTCTCGTCACTCTCACCGATAAACACATGAATTTTTGCAACAAAAATTGCAAGTCTGGACAGGGACTAAGAGTTGAATAAAAAAATTAAACATTTGATTATGATGTGGTTGTAAAAAGTAGATGTTGTTGAGGAAAACAATGTGTTGTTGTGTGAAAATTAACTGTGAAATAGTGGAAAATACAGCAACAACAGAAAACCACAATGGTAGAAAAAAATGAAAAATCTTCACTTCATCATTATCATGCACATACTAACTTATGAATACAAAGTTACTGCAAAAAGTGAAGGAAAAATAAATTATTGTAGTAAATTATTAACAGAAAAACAAAAAAAAAAAAAAAAAAACGAAGAAAACTTCTTGGCAGAAAATTAAGTTCGCAAAACTAAGTTCACACCGAGACCACAAAACAACAACATACAAACAAACCAGAAGAAGAATCTTTCTCCTCAACCACACGAAATTGTAAAATAAAAGTATTGAAAAAAGAATTCAAATGCAAAGATAAATAAAAAGATACATACAAAGAAAATAGTACAACTCGCAAATGAAATATGTAATTGCATGTAGAAAACATTAACAAAGACTCTTCAATAAAATGTACTTTATATGTATGTATGTCTGTTTGTATGTATGTAGTTACCTAGAATATGTTCCCGTTTTTTACTAGATTTTACGACGCCACTCAAACATGCAATATTGTCGACCCAACCCAATTCAATCATTCATCCACTCATATATTTTTCATATTTTAATTGCCCTTTTTTTAGAGTTTAAGTAGAAATTTCTCACCCCCTTTTTCATCTTTGAAACTAAAGTTGCATAAATTCATGTAAATAACCTGTCAGTTTGACAGTTTCTTCTCGTCTTTCTTTTACTTCTCTTTATATCTTTTGTTTGACTTTTTTTTTCATATACCTACTACATACACATTTTGTATGACTTGTTTTATATATTTTTCCCAGTTTTTCCTTTTTTTGGTCTTTCTGGTGCTGACTTTTCACATCCTATACTTGAAAGTGCAACAACAATAAAAACTGTGAATAATGAATGAATTAGAAATAGAAATGAGTGCATTTGGTGGATGTATTTTTTATTTTACATTTTGTTCAATTTCGGTCCAAGTGCACTTTAGTTCCTCTCAAATGTTTCCACTTAATTTGGGTGATTCATCATTTGAATTGTTCGAACTTAATTGATATTCGCTTTTTATTGTATTTATATTAAAAAAAAAATTCTTTTATTTAATTTATTGTATGCACATTTTGTAAGCTTTTCAAGTTTTTTCATCTTCCCTGGATTCGTTTTAAAACAAATGTTTCCAGTTTTTTTTTTTGCTGACCACAACAGCTGTCCTTTTTTAAGTTTTCTTTTTTCAGTGGTTACATATCACCCTTTTGTATGAAGACGTTGATAGTCCTTTACATGCACATGCATGTATGTCAAACATTTTCTTTCACATTAGCCCAACCATTGCCATCATGTTGTTTATGTTTAAAAATGTAATTTAATGCTAAGTTTTTATTTTCCCTCTTTAGTTTTCTCTATTTTATTATTCAATAGAATTTAACAATATGGGGGCGCGCATAATCTACGCAGAAGTTTATTATTTAATTATTTATTCCAAAATATATTCTAACTAGCTTTAGAAACATAAAACTTTATTCAAGCTGTTGTAGGTTAAAGGACCAGAATCTCTGGCGTGAGTCGAACCAGCAACTATCACAATATGTATTGAATTAACGTGAAATAATCTTTAACAACTTGAGAAAAGCTTATTATTAATAACATTTTTCTATGACGTGCAAAATTCCCAATTTTTATTTTTGATAAATACACTAAAATTTAATGTTGAGGGAAAGCTGTGCGCATTTCACTGGCTGCTTAGGCCAGAACATCAGGAAACTTTTTTCCAAAGATTTGAGAAAAGCTAAAAATATTATAAAAATAAAACCTTAAGCGAATAAGAATTATTTATACATAAAAAGTCTTTCTTGTATCGATATTAAAGCTTAAACAAAAATATCTTTTGTATACCGTACGAATGTCAGGGCTTAATAACGGCTTTTATTAACCAAATATCAAAAATTAGATGCATTAAAAGTCGAAAAAATAACCTGGGAACAATTTTCTGTGTTTCTCTTAGAATCATGTATATTCATAAGAAAACGATTCGGTCTCTATTCAATAAAAACGATCTAATATATTGGTTGTTGTTTTAGTTGGAGCAGCGAAACCTGAAAAACAGGTGCTGAGTTCACAATCCTTGGTCGGTGTTCGTTGAACTCCGGGTCGTTCCGGTGCGTAGAACCGATAGTCGTGGGAACGAATATATTGTTAGTATCTTTCGGTTCAATAACCATATCTTGCCTGTTGTGCAGATGTTGTGGATGTGTTTGCTTTAATTGAAATCGCAATAAAAGGTAAATGCATATTATGTTTTTTTTTATTATTTTTTGCTTGGTGCTAATCTTTGTCATCTTAATCGAGTATTTTTTTTCTTTTTCTCCCGCCCAAACGTATTAAGAATATAACAATAAAATTATTATATCGGTAAATGCAATCTTTATAAGTGAAATCAGAAAATGGGCTATGATAGTTTTCTTAAAATATGAAAATTGCGAGATTTGATAAATAATTTTTGTTACTATTTTCTGAAAAAAATAGCTTGGTTAGGCTTCATGAGCAGCCATAAAAAAGGCAGCTAACTTTTGTCCTTCCTTCAGTGGTCCTTCTGAACTACCCAACCCCAATGCCCACCCTACAGAGCAGCTACTCAATAGGCGTCAATGCAGAATTCAACCAACTCGTATTGCCTTAGAAGCAACCAAACAGACAATCACTGGTTTCCCCAGGTATCTCTCTCTAATGTCCTAAATTACCGCACATTGGCACAGAAAATGAAACACAGTTTCCATTTTCTTTTTCCTTCCTTAAATTCTAGACCTATTCTCCTCGCTTAAGTCCCTACCGGCAGAGCTAACCTGTTCCCTGTTAAACTTAATTAGTAAGCATGTTCTCCGTTCATCACAGCCAGGCGTCGATTTCGAGGATACGGAGCAGTTGAATTCTCGAGTCCATCCCAACTTTAAGTCTATAAGACCATTGGAAAGCCAACGAATAGATCTGTTATCCAGACGACCACATCGCTTGGTAAGCTTATCATAAGCGTTTCGATCAAACGCATTGGAGTTTTATTTAAGACTTCCGACATTCTGCAGTTAATCTAGATATCGTAAAGACACCCTCTAGGGATGTAGAAGCAGCCTCGCTTTCAGTAATTATACATATACCCATCGATATCCGATATTGGCTGAGTCAGTTTGCCTACCTCCTCATAGCAGTTATGAATAAAATTAATCGCTTACAAATCTTGTAACTAAGATGTAGGGGCTTTACAATCATCCGGCACCTTCATAGGTTCCCATGTTAAATTTGCACTACATAAGTAACATAATTGACCGACAATCAGAAAGTTTTATGCTTTTATTTCTGGTCATTTAAAACTTAATTTGAAAAAAATTTGTAAAATAATTATGCGTAACAGTTTTAACCGAACTTAAACAATTTTCGAGAGGGGAACTTGTATTGGACCCAAAATAAATTTTGGACCAATCATCACAAAACTCTGTGGAGTAATTTGTTAAAGCGCTTAATAGTTTTAAAGTGGTTTTCAGAAGGCTGCTTGATGTGAGACCTCAGGTAAAGTATGGACCGATTATCACAAAATTGCATGGTGTTATATATGGCCATTTGAAGTTGGGCCGACCGATCTTCACAAAATTTATTAGTGTAATTTCTTGTCTTATAAAACATGTAAATCATGACCCGATCTTCACGAAATTTAACAGTTTGATTTCTAGAAAGGATTTGTGCAAAATCTTATATCAATCCGTGCATTATACCATCATTTATGTTAGTTTTTGTAAGAAAATAATACATTTTTCAAGGGTAGCGGTTAGGGATGCCAACGGCAAATCGCGAATCCCGGGAAAAATGTTCGTTTTATTGAATTTACAAAACAAAAAAAGTGAACATAAAATATAAACACGAGGATTTGAAAAGGCGTAAGGAAAAAGTGGAGCCACAATAAATTTCCAATACAGAAAAAAGTTTTACCTTCTGAAACAATTGTGTATACAGTAGAAGCTCGGTTATATGAATACCCAGTTATATGAACATCCAGAAGAGTGAACAACAAATTTTTTACACATGAGGTTCTAAAGAGTGAACACGACCTATCTCTACTATATGAAAAACTTGCAACCGTTGATTTTTTTGAAACTATTTGTTGTAAGGGGTGTTTTTTAGAGTATCACATCTTTGAGTTGGCATCACTGCTATATTTGAGCACCCATTTAACAGCTGATAGTTGCTTTTTGTTTAGTTTGCTTTGAATTTTCATTATGAATCGACTTATCGAGCAACGCGCAAATATTTGACATTTTTAATCAAAATAATTCGGCGAATGGGCTGAAGCACAAATTGATATTGATTTTGAATCTCCACTCAAAATTGTATTTTCCGATTAAGCCAATTTGTGGTAGAATGCGAACATAAATAAGCAGAATTGGCGCATTTGGAGTGAGTAGAATCCACAAGCTTTTGTCGAAACACCATAACCCACAAATATTACTGCTTGGTGTGCTTTATGGGCTGCCGGAGTCATTGGCCCACATGTCTTCAAAAACGATGATGATCAAAATGCAAAAAGTTGTTGAAAATTGGCGCCTTCTACACGCCAGCCACATGACAGAAATCATATTTAAATTTCATAAAATTTTCTTTCCAATAAAGCCCGTTTCATTGATATTAAAAATATATTTCCTTGTTTTATTATGATTTAAACTTGTGTCACTCTATGAAAAACACTCTTTATTATAAATCTGTTCTTCCCCGAAATAAGCTAGTAATTGTGTGTATACGAATGCAAAGGAAAATTTATAAAATGTTTGTTGTTTGTAAAATTATTGCTTGGAGTGAAAATAATATATCTGATAATGATATTTGGCATTGTGAAAATGCAGGGACAAGGCATTACAGAAATCTTTTAAAGCAAAAAAAAAAAAAATATAACCGACTATGTACTTTCATGTACATTTATTATTAACAAACTAATATAAAATAAAAACTTAATATAGGTTATGTATGTACAGTACTTTTCGTTTATAGTCACTACGCTTATAGTCACATTCAATTAATATAATGTATTATCGTTATAGTCCATTTAGCGATATAAGCACATTTGTCATATATGCCATTTATCAACAGTAGTCAAAGGGAAAATTAAAGCAAATTATTGGCGTTATAGTCACATTAGCAAAATCTACTAACTTCTTTTTAGTTTTCGAATCAAAAATCCATCCAAAGAATGAATGAATTAAATCATTTAATTTTTGTCATCAACTCTCTACTCGTAAAAAGTTAGTTTTTGCCGTTGGTATCAGCTATGAAATATCTTGTTATTATTTTAACTATACTTTATACAGTATGCAACTCTGTTGTAAAACCATTAGCCTGATGTCGGTGTAATTTATAGGAATTTTTTATTTCCTTTATTCACATAACTTGATTCTATTCGAATTCGGTTATATGCGTCATAGTGGCATATATGTGAATTAGCCTTATATTCACATTAGCGATATAGTCCACGTTATGGTTGCAACTAAAGGCTGTGACTATAAGCGAAAAGTACTGTATACATATTAAAATTAATTTGAAATACTTGTTTTATATTGTCTCGATTATCTGAACTTTTCCATCATTTAGTAAACAGGCCCTGTCTTTATTAGTTCATATAAGCGAGCGTCTACTGTATTTCATAAACAAACAAATTCCCTTTTTTATATTTTCCACCAATAATTTTGACATTCACTCTAACCTTTTACAAAAACAAAATACGTAGAATTTTTTGAAAAAAAGGGATAGCTAGCATAATTCTATCTCATGATGCGGTCACCTGTATGAATTCGCCTTGGTATATACATAATACCTTTTGAAAATTCATAAATAAATAAAAAGTGTTGTTTATTTAAAAAAAATCCCGGGATCCAAAAATCCCGGAATTTCGGGATTGGGATTTCAAATCTATCCCGATTGGGATCCCTAGTAGCGGTTCCACATTTTGATTCATAACTCTTATCTTACTGAACAGATTTTGCTGGACTTAAATCCCAAACTGCTCAGGATAATTACAAGCAATTTGATACCAAGTTTGTTCATTTCGTTTGATTTGTTCGAAAGTGAACGTGGTTTCAACAGACGGACATGGCTTAATCGACTTAGAATTACTCAAGAAGCCAGAATATACATACATATCGTCATATTAAATGCAAACGGACGTAACTACACTTTTTATTTTTTTTACAGGAGGTGCAAAAAACTTTACAAAATCAATAACAACAAGATGTAATTGGCGTTTGAATTTCGTTAATAAAATCGCCTTTTTTGATCGTAGGAATCTAAAATTTTGCACGAACATGTATTTTGATAAAATGAACCATAATCGATAAAAAACTCAATTTCGAAATATTGTGTAGTTACGTCCGTTTGCATTTAATATGACGATATATACTTTGTGGGGTCTGAGATGAATAAAAAAAAGTTTCACACGGAATGACAAACTTAATATTCCCTTATACATCACTAGTGCTGATGGAGGGGATAAAAAGGCAATTAAAATGTTTACTACAACAACTTAAATATTAACTTCTTCGTGGCAAAGAAAAAGCTAAAAAACTTTTTGCCATTAAATTGTCTATTGAAACAAGCTAATTTTGCCAAAAATGTAAAAACATGTTTAAATTGTGCTGTTCAGTCTAGAATTCAGTATTTTCTTCAATATTTTAATCAAGAAACAGTTACGAATACAAATTACTAATTGTATGAATTCTATCACATCACACATATTAAATGAGTTTTATAGTCAAACCGATTTCGACTGTTTTATGGAGGTGAAGTTGAAAATTTGTTAAAATTCACTTTGCATTTTTATTTGCAAGACAATATTTGCATATTTCAAAAGACGAAATTAACCATACTTTCAAAAATATTTACCTTTTAAAATGTACTGGCTTTAAATCGTTTATATACGAGGGCAGATCAAAAAAATTATAAACATTTTTTTTTTGGCAAAAGAAATAATATATTTTATCAATTTGGCCAAATAAATCTCTAAGATGGAGCTTAATCATCAAAAAAATTCGAAAAGTTGCCCTAATATTTCCTGATTATTTTTATTCCCTTTTTAATCCTTAATACTTAATATATTTGTCATTGGCAAAAAACTGTTGCTTTTATTTCTGATTTATTAAATGTAAACAGTCGCGTCAAACCAACTCAAAAACAATATCCAAAGTCTCAGCACCTCTTATAGCCTTTTTACACTGATCAATATCTAACATCTACCATTAATTTGCCGCACTTTGCACAATTTCCATAAGAAATACGTAAGGCTTAAAACCAACATCTTCAAAAGATGATCCCATCTCATTTTATTCCATTCAACATCTTCCGATTATTTTAGTGTCATCACTAGAAAAGTGGCAATAAGTTCTATTATTATTGCGGCATCACTAACAAAAAGAATTTATTTTTGAAAGCAGCGTTACCATTTGTCAAGTTTTCTTTTTTATTGCAATGTTTTTTTCTTAAGTATTTTTTATATTTTTAAACAAATGGAACTTCAAATACATTTTTGGGTTTTCTTTTTAAATTTTGGCATTTTTGTAGAAAAAACATTTTTTATATTAAAAACAATTTTTTTTTTTCAAAAATTGTGACATTTTTGTTTGAAGGGTAGATGTTAGATGTGAGCAAGGTAAACGAGTGTTTCACATTTTCTACATTTTTGATGGTAGATGTTAGACGTTGATCAGTGTAAAAAACCTATAAGGCATTAAAGAGACATACTGGCAATAATAAACGGCCAAACTTGACAAAAAAAAAAGCTTATTAAGTATTAAAATTATATAAGAAGCATATTAATATTTTGCATTAAATAATACTTAAATTTTTTTTGAACAACACTCTTAAATTGTAATGACAAACTTTTATACTCTAAACTACGTGAATATTCAACCGTTTGTTTTATAATCTCCAAACGATTAAAATTTTGTGATAAAAATAAAATAGTTCGTGCATTAACTTACATAATTAAAATGTTGTTTCTTTTTACAATTCTTATTCGAGTCATAAATTCATTTAGAAACATTTAGTAATAAGGAGAATACTTCTAATACAGATATCAAGCGTCTTTAGTCAAGTCATCTCTTCCCTAGTTATGGATTAAGTGTTAGTCTTTTTACGATTTGCAAGTTATTTTCGGTTGCAAAAACGTCTTTAAGGAATGTGTTTTATACAATATAGCGTTAATTAGTTCATACCAAATATCAAATTGGCAGCGACATTATGATTTTGGGTCAGGGATTGTACTTTGCTTCGGACTGTCACAGCCCACTGTGTCAAAGATTTTGTCTGAGACTCTGGGTACCATGAAATGAAAATTATGTTCATCATGGATAAAGTTTGACATGAAGAAAGCTAAAGCCCCGCCTAATATATAAACAAAACCGTCTTTTGCCTTCTATAACCACTACCTTTAATGGATTAAGGTCATTAAAGGCAGTTGCAATGCTTTCTCACTCTTTCGTAAAACAATTAGGTACAGTAACCCTGTGAAAGCCTTAATCAAAATGACAACATCGTCAAAAGGGAGTTAGCAGGTTTGCATAGTAAGCGGACGATATGTTGATAGTTATCGATAAATGGCAATATTGACAACAGCAATGCAGACTTGCAACAAACGATTGAAAACAGCGTCGTCTTGTGTATACGACGCCAAAAACATTCTAACGACGTATTGGAAATGAAAATCGGACAAACAAATAAGTTATTTAAATTTTTATTAAAATCGAATTGAAAATCATCAAAAAAACAAAAAACGGTCATAAACATCTTGCTATCTCGAGTCTGTGGATAGATCTTTAAAATCTTTTAATGCAGAATCAAAGAATTCCTAAATATCTAATTAATTTGGACAAAAAATTTACCAAGCTTTTTATTCATGAAAAATAACATTTTTGGACCCTTTTTTTGACGCGGTTTCGCTGCCGGGAGATTATCGCCAGAGCCTAAATATTTTGGGAGTCTTCATAAAACATGTCAAAGTTAGTTTTTAGAGGGGGGGGGGGGTTTCATCAACGTTTTGTTTTTTGAGCCGGTCTAATGTGCGTACATACATATACAATTTTTAATGATCATTTACATTTCATTTAAAACAAATGATTTTTTCATTAATTTCTAAATTTTGTATTTATTGAACATCATATTCCTTAAAATTGAATAGTTTTTACTTTTAAAAAATATATTTTAACCGACAAAAATCAAACTACATAACAAAATAAATACGGAAAAACATTATTTTTTGGTAGTTTGTTTTTTGAATAACAAACATAAATGTTAAAAAATAAAATTATTCGTAAAATAACAATATTTTATTCAATTTTAACAGTACGGAAAACGAATTAAATAACTCACAATCAGTTACTGTAATAATTTTATGAGTGTATTGCTAAATCTGAATTTCAATTGTTCTACTTTAAAGTCTGAATTAAAGACTCTCACTTAAACTTGGAAATAGTGGAGGGCTATTTATACACTCTTCTTACAGTTCTTATCAATATTTCTTTTTGAGCGGCAGTATTTTTTTTTAATGCAAAAATGCATTAGGTTGTTTATACATGTATCTACGTATGTATCAATCTCAAAGTTAGTAATTAGTAGATCTTGTTTAAAATTTGCAAGAATATTCTCAAAATGGGAAAGGGAAATATTTTAACAAGTTTGAAAGGGTCACGGACTTACTGACTGAGCTTTGGTATTAAAAGAAATAAAAATAATATTTGAAAACGCCTGAATTTTGAAGAGTTTACTTTTTGTATGTAGTGGCCCATATATCTACATACGTATAAATGTATAACGAGCAATGATTATATCCACTTGTTTTTTCCTCTCTGCTCTAATAAGTCACATGTTGTTATTGTTTGTTTTCTTCTACTGTTTGGCTGACTGTTTTATTGTTGCTGCTTCTTTGCTAGCTGGCACTGTTGATGTTGTTGTTCTATTGGCTTCATACTGTTGTTGCAGTCGACCAAATTGTGTGTGCTGATGATGATGATAATGCTATTTGTTGTTGTCATTTTCTTGCCTGATAAAATGTTTAAATATCCACATTTCTTCATAAACTCAAACACTTTTTCATTATCACTGTAGCGGAGAAGGAGGAAAACAAAAGAAAACCCATAAATACCTTAAGAGATTTTACTGTATACCTAGTCAGTCAGTCAGTAAGTCATTTATTCAGTCAATTGTTTAAGTTGTGCAAATAAAATGTGAAAACTGAGATAAAATACTTCTTAAGTACAATAATAAAATTCCAACAAAAAACGTATTTTAGAGAATGAATCAAATTCCTAAAGATAAAATTGAAGAAACTATTTTTAAAACTTACAAATTCAATACGTTCTCACTTGCTATAATGAAAATGGTACTGAGGACGATGATAAATACAGAATAGAAATAGATTCCAGAAAAACTAAAAGAACGCACAAAAAAAAACTTTGCATGCGGGAAAATCGATTTTTTGGCATGATTTTAGAGAAAGAAATTAAATGTATTACTCATCAAGCGTATACACACAAAATTTTCACACTCCTCTAAAAGTCGAAATAAAATAACTAATAAAAAATTGTGTAGTTTTTCTTTTACATATAAAATAATTAGAAGTGGCAGAGCAAACGTAATATATTTCATAGTTATTATAAAAAGGGGATTTTGTTTGAACATTTGTATGTACGCGTAAGTGTGTCTGCTTGTTTCGTGTTCCAAAAGAAAAACAATTAATTGTACCACCCTTATAGTACGTTTATACTTTTGGTATTATTGGATAACGTTTGTTCGTGTTCGTTTTCATGTTTACCCTGACACTGACCACCATTACGTTTTTCCAATTTCTGTTGATTGGCAAAGTTCCCATGAATTCTCTTTTTACCTGTACTTTTTGCCGGTTTCCTTTCTTTTCCTCTTTTAGTCGTATTTCCTTTTGTCAATGATTTCCCTAAAATGCAAGTATCATATGACGTATTTAGGGTGATTTTTCTTGTATATATTCTCTTTTAGAATTCTTGTCGTTCACGGTGCTTATAGGCATATCCAACAGTGTTACCATAAGTCTTTTTAATATTATTCACACCTAGTTAAAAATTGACAAAACTTAAGGCGCCCGTACATGACATGTATTTGTCATCTGACATGTCAAAGTCACATGTAATTGTTCATGTCTGTCAAAATTGCTGTTTTACATAAGATTTATAATATTCGGTCACAAACGTACATGTTATTTGTTTCTGACATTGTCTCTGTTTTTTTTCGCATTGTTTCAAAATAGCTTGCTGCCGCCACGAAAATATTTATTTGCGCCGTAAAATAATTTAGCCATCTTAACATTTTTTCTTTTATTTTAAAGATACCAATTTAGAATTTTATAATTAAACGGTTTTTATGTATATATTTACATAAATTATATTCAATGGTGAGATGAGCATACATATCTTGGTATTGTAAAATATTAACTTCAGCCGGCTAATGATTCCGTCAATAGTTGACGCCGCTGCCAGTTTCTTTCCGGCATAGATTTCTGATGTCAGATCGTTGGTCAGAAGAAAATAGAGCACGCTCTAATTGAAATTTTGTCAGATGACTTTGCGTCTGACTTTTACAGAAGCAAAGTTAAAAAGGTAACACACGACATGTATGTGTTTTGCAGTGGGAAATTTGACATGTCAGATGACAAAAACATGTCGTCTATATGCTCCTTTAGCTCAGCAACTCGTATTTCAGCTACGATTTTAGTCAAAATTGCAATTTTAATAGTTAAATCCCTTTTTGTCAAAATGTTTTATAATATAACAGACTAAGCCCCATTTTCACAACTTACCGATAGCATAAAGTAGACTTTAACCGGCCTTATAAAAAGTGTTCCATTATTAAAACTTTACTTTAACCTTAAGTGAGCGATAAATAAAAATCTTCCTGGTAGGTCAAAGTAAAGTTGTAATAATTGAACACTTTTTATACGACCGATTAAATCCTACCTTTAGCTATCGGTAAGTTGTGAAAACGGGCCTTAATATTTAACTTAGCTCTACTTTCGTAATCTTGTACCAAAATTTATGAAATATAAATTTTTCTATTAAAAAAAAAAAAGATTGTAGACTAAAGATTTTGAAAGTATAGATAATTACCTATAATTTGAAGCCCCAATCACAATTTAAAAAATCTCCCGAAATTAAAATATTTTTTTAAAAATAGAAAAATTTATATTTCATAAATTTTGATTAAAGATTACGAAATGAGAGCTACAACTGAAAGTTAATGATAACTGAACTTGGTGAAATTGGGGATAAGTCTGTTATATTATAAATTTTGACAAAAAGAGTTTTAACTATTAAAAATGCAATTTTAATTAAAACTTAACGTTTTACGTCATTAAACATATAAACTAGGCGTATTTACTTTATTTTGTTGTTGTTAACTGTTGCAAAAAATCAGTTATGTCTTTCTTTGTGTTTCAATTGGTATAAAATTCCAAATCACAAAGGTGACTTATTTTTAGTTGTGTTAGAAAATATAATGGAAGTAGATCCCTACTGCTAAGTGCTAAATAGTCTTAATTCGAATTGTGACACTTTTGATAAATTAAATAATTTTTTGAGCTTATCCCAATAAAAAATTTTAACATTTTGCGAAGCACTTATGGCACATTTAAAAAAATATGCGTACAATTATGCGCTACGCAGTGAAACATACAGAAATGCAGTAAAGTAAGTGAAGGAACTCTCAACAACTCTTATAAAAAAAAAAACATTTTAAGTACCAGGGCATTCCCTTACTACGAAGCAGGTTTGTAAGGGAGAATACTAAAAAATAACTGTATCAAAATATTCAGTTTGTAAAGCTGATGTTCCCAGTAAAAAATGTGCTCCAAAAGGAGCAGGTTTTGTGTATGAATTCATACCTCAAATCGCTTCAAACCTGGTGATGGGATGCCTGATTTGTGTATGGGGTGTTCCCGGTTTGGAGGACTATTTTCTGCTGACAATAAGCGCTTCTTTTAACATGCAAATAAAGCACTCTTAAAGTGCTTTTTTAGGGGCTAACTATATTAAGATATTCATTAATGTTTTGGTTTTACTTGTTTAAATTCCTTTTTCCAACCATTTTCGTATATTTTTCGGTTTGCAACCTTCTTCGCTGTCAGCAATAAAATTGCAGCTTTTTTGTATATTTTATTTTTTATCATTTACTGCTGTATAAAAGCACTTTTATTGAAGCGCTCGATTATGCGCTTTTTCTCTTAAGTGCTTCAAAAAACCCAAATTTTTTTACTGGGTTACATCCAACAGTTTTTATATGCGCTGAATAATGCGCTTTATGTGTCAAAAATGTATTGCTTCAAAGTGGGAACACGCCATATAAAATTCATGTCTTCCGTGAGCGCAATGGTAAGCGAAACCGTTATGTTTCTCCCTTACAAACCTGCTTCGTTGGAAGCTCCATTTTTTTATTGGGTATATTAATTAGACTTGTCAGTTTAGAATTTGGAAAAAGTGCCCAAACTTGAAAAGAATTCAGCTTAAGTGAAATAACTTAAAATAATTCGGTAACTTGTGCAAAATACATCATCAAAAAATTCTCTTTTTTTTAGAACATTTCAGCATACATTTTAGGCAATTTATCTCTTTTTGATAGCCACTTGCTGGCAACGCTGGCATCGACTGACAAACAGTTTTATCATGTGGTTAAACGTCATTTACTCCTATCAAAAACATGTGATTCAGGTTTTAAACTTCCCATTTTATTACAAAGCATGCTCTATATTTTTCTCTATCTTTATATAATGTTCTCTTTTAAGTTTTGTTTTTTTTTTTAGATTTTATTAAAGAACGGAATAAAAAATATGTGTCATTAGGGGTGAAAATGGCTTGTTGTACAACAACAATAATGCAGCAGAGTTGTCGTCATCATTTTAATGACACTCACTTTAGTTATCGTGAATAATTTCTGCATTTTACTATTTATTTATTTAAAACTTAAGCTTTTTGCCTGTGGTCGTGTATGTGTTTTAACAAATGTGTTTTGTTTGTGTACTTTAACGAATTTTTTGTATACATATTTTGTTTTTGTCGCTGGTGACGAATGCGTTAAACGAGTTCAATGAACATGCTCATTTATCAACAAACGAAAAAAAAACAACAAAAAATGTTTAAATAAATTTACATAATATATCAACGGCCCGGTAAAATTTGTTATACCCTTTTAAATGAGTTCCACTTCGCGTTTTTAACGCATTTTAATTAAATTTAAGATACATTTTAAAACATTATTAAAATTTTACGAATACTTCGTTTAAATTTAAACGACGGTTATATCGAAAATAATTAAAATGAAATTCACTTTCGATGATAAATGACCGATGAATTCAAAATTTATACATACCTTTTTCGTCATTAAATAATTTTTAAGAGTCATAGTCACTTTTTTACCATAATGCTATATAAATTTTCTTTCAGAACAGATCTTATAAGTTAATTACTTTCATCTCTTTACTAATATAATCAAGAGGTAATGTATGTATGTTTGTTTGTAGGAGTTGATCTCCGTAATGAAACTTTTACAGTATATTACTGATGGTCTGGGAAGTGCATACAAAGACAATATATATTTCTGTATACTCAAAAGAAAATAAATTCATCCGTACTCAAATCAATCCGAAGCGGTATTAATAGTACGATGAGTACGGATTTTCTTAATGTATGGAACGATTGATTCAAGTACGGATTTTCAATCGGGAAATACTTAACTTATCCATATTCAATCTCGATTTCTTACTTTAAATAACCCGAAAATGAGATTGATTTAAGTAACCCTTAGATTGAACAGTCTCAAAATGTGCTTGATTCAAGTATTATAAAGTTGATGTACTTGAAAATAAACCAAAAGTAAAATTAGAAGCAGAATTTTATTATAATTGATTAACTTACCTGTTTTACACCTAACAGAAATTCAATTATAAAACACTTAATGTACACATATAACTAAAAATATAAACTAAATGAGAAGCAAGAGTTCTCAATTTTACTATTTAAAGATGAAAACAATGTATTTTCGTCTTGTTCTGTTGTTTTTGCTGTTTCTACGCACAACAAGCACATCGTTTTTTTACTACTTGTGTGAGATTAAAACGCTCAGTTTGTAATTTTACTCTCAGAGTGGCACTACTAACGAGAAACTTATATGCGAATATATGTTGTGTAACCTCCTTCATTTTCGAAATAAAAAAACCGCAAGCACTACTGGATTCAGCATACCCGAATTATGTAAAATCGCCACACAGAAAAAAATAATTTTCATATTTGAATACGAAATTCGCATATTTGATAAAAAAAAATTTTTGAATTTTCTGCGATGACGATTTTTGCATTATTGATAAAAAAGTTTGTAGGTATAGTTATTGAATTTTTAGTCAACAACCAAGTTTATTGAATCAATAAAAAAAAGTTGGTGCCCAAAATAATTTTTTTCAACAAAATGTTTACGTGATTTGTTAAAATAAATTGTTGGAATTGTTGAATAAATCAAACAAAATGTTTATCGAATCTTTATTTATTTGTTTATTAATAATGATGTGCTAAATTCCCAATTTTATTTTTTTATAAATACACTAAAATTTATTATTGGGGGATAACCTAGTTCCTATGCGCATTTCGCTGGTTGCTTAGGCCAGATCATCAGGAAACCTTTTTCTAAAGACTTTGGCAAAACTAAAGATATTTTACCAAATAAAAGTGTTAAGCGAATGAAAATTATGACCTATTATAAAATGGACAAGAGTTGTAAAAATACTGTTTTAACGTTGATTCAAATATTTGTTTTATTGAATATCAAGAAATATTTAAATATTTCATAATTAAATATGTTTTATTGAGTGCTATTTTGCCAAGTGTATATTTGGTAAATTTTTTCATTGAATCAAACAAAAAGTTTGTTGAACAAAAATTATATTTTTAACAAGCTGTGTTGTTAAAAATTTTCTTGAGATATTTTTTTCTGTGCATGTGCCCGGCTTGTCTGTTTTTTCAACTTGCATAGTGTTATAAACAATTATTATTGTTATTTCAAATAGCTACTAATGTGGTGTTAAAGCTGGTTGAAAAGTTATGCCAGCAAAAAACTATTCTCCTCGCCTTTCTTGCCTACAAGCTGTCATTTAGTGCCAGCACAATTATGCCTAAATGTATGCAACGGATATTATCACAAACCTGCACTGCAATGTTCGTATCTTTCTTCAGAAAATTTTTAAGTTTGTTCAGCGATCGGTGAATTTTCGTGGAATTTTTTGAATAAATTTGGTTCCAGTTAGACGACCAAGGTTGAAGTAGCTAACTTCTTTTTTCCAAGGATAACTGCAAACGCTGAATTTTATAAGGTTTTGTAATTGGCTCATATCTACTAAACCACGGATGCAATCTGTAAAATATCGGCATTAAAATGTTAGCAGTGAAAATATCTTACAAGCTATTGAGTTGCATACATATTTTCATCAGTTTTCTTGGTAAAATATTTAAGTAACTGCATTAGATTTTTTCTAGCACAAAGGGTGTTTGTGAAACGGAAGCAAATTACTATGGTGAATTAAAATTGGTAAAAATGTCTACGCTAATGTCAAAATTTATATTATTCACCTCAACAGTGTCAAAAATTTACTTCTATGAGTACTTTGCTACCGTATCACACACCCACTTTTTTTACGAAAATTAAAAACTAATTTCTTTAAGTTAAACAGATCTCTATAGAACAGCATCATTAGATTTTTGAAAAGTAAAAGTCGAAAAATGGCTTTTTTGCAACTAAAATCCCTCTGCGTGTTGTTGAACGCCATATTTTTTTGGTGATTTGGCGAAACAGACTGCATAAATAAACAAGTAAGAGTGCTATATTCGGCTATGCCGAATCTTATATACCCTTCACCATGGTTTGGAAAGAACAGAAGTTTATATATATATTTAAATATATGTATATATATATGTATATTTATAAAATATATATAGTTTAGTTTTATTTAATTATTTGCACATGATTGCGTGCTATTAAATATATTAAAAGTTTAATTAATATATAGCACGTTAAGTTTTGATCGAATTTCAGTATTTGGTCATACCGACATCTTAAAGTATAAAATTACCATTTACTTTGGTGATAAAACTTGTAGTCGGGAAGTTCTATGGTTCACGAAAATAGGTATTAAAAAAAAACTATATTTTTGACATTACTTTTTTTCTAAGTTTCCGAGTTTTTCTAAAGATTTCCGATATTTTGATATCTAAAACGTATGAATAGGTCATAATACAGCTCTAAAATTTTAGCTTTTATAAAAATGTTAATGTTTTTAGTCCTTTTTTTGGAGTATTTTGCACATAACTTAACCATTTTTAACCGATTTGGCAGATTTATATACCAACGTGCTTAAAAATAATATTTCCATTAAATTGGCTTTTAGGCATATATATATATACCTACATATGTGTACATATATTTAAGCAAACTTAATTATAAAAAAAAAAAAACTTAATTATAAAAAGAGTAACTTTTGGGATTTCAGTATTTTGATTATAACTCAGCCATTTTTTTTTTATATACCGACGTGTTTAGCAAGAAATTTACCATTTATTTGTGTTATAAAACTTGGACTCGGGAAGATCCATGGTTACCGAAAATAATTTTGGTCATAACTTTTTTGTATCTGAACCGATTTTCCCGAGTTCTTTATAAAATATGTTCTACTAAAAATTTCCGATATTTTGGTATATAAGTCATATCCATAGGACATATGACAGCCCTAAAATTTAGGTTTTTATACAATTTTTAATTTTTTTTGTACGGGAGGTACCACGCCCACTTCTCCAATCCCGCCCACATTTTGTAGGGTGGTGTGTATTGACAACCTAAATGTGTGTACCTAATTTGGAAACTTTGGCTCTTACCGTTCTCCAGATATACAGAAAAAAGCAATAAAAATACAACAACAACAAGGGATTTTTGGAAAAAATTAGAGGCAGTCGTGGTTTTTTGATCATATCTCAGCCATTTGTGGACCGATCTTGCTGAATTTCAATAGCACGAAATGGTGGACTATATGTGACATAAATGTAAAACAACCTAGCCGCTATCATGTCTGGTTTTCCCGGAAAACACATATCAAGCGTAAGACGGACAGACGGACAGACGGACGGACGGACGGACAGACGGACAGACGGATGGATATCGTTAAATCAACTTCTCTCCTCATAAGGACCCAGAATATATATACTTTATAGGGTCTAAGATCAATATTGTAGAAATTACAAACGGAATGACAAACTTATATATACACACAGAAAAAAATCAATGTAAATTCGTTCAAAACAAGGTTGATTTTACATTTTTCAGTAGTGATTTTGCTTCATTGTTGTTTCATGTTTATTTAACATGATTTTACAATAACTTGCGAACAACATTTTTTTCTTTTAAAATAACTATAATTCATGTTAATTTAGCATTGCAGTAAAGTTAGAGCAAAATGTAATTAATATTGAAATCACAATCCAAATCACGTTGAATGAAAGTTATTTAAAGTTGAAACAACGTGAATTTCATGTAGAATCAAATTGGTTGGAGTGTGATATAACAGTGTGAAGACAACATATGCATTTATTTAAGAATAATTTAAAACACTTACCCCTGTAACACATGTTTCACTTATTTTGTATCTCCTTTGTTAACAGAAGCATCAGCAGAATGGCCCGATATCGTTTTCGTCATCATTCTACTTTGAAAACTTGATGTACTATTTAACTAAATAATTTTAATTAAAAGAATACGGGAATTGTCTTCTTTTGATAAAATATTTTTAACATGAACATTAAAAAATGTACATACTTAAGTATGTATGCATGTTAATTTAACAAGATAAACTTTTGATTTTAATATAAAACAGGTTTTTATGGATTCAATATTGAACAATGTTATTTTAACAGTGAATAATATTAAATAAACGTGATTAAAGATTATTTTAATATTTTTCATTTAAAATTAATATGAAATAATGATAAATTTAAATAATAGGCATACTTTTGCAGAAATTTACCATGATTCTCAATCAACATTTCGCCATGTTATTTTAACATTGGTATTTTTTTCTGTGTGTACCATTTTCCACCTGTGGTGAAGGGTATAAAAAAGCTTTAACAATATGGCCGCCGTCAACTGTCAAAGTTTGAAAGTCACTGATAGGAGATTCTTTGCGAATAAACTCTAACGTATTTTTTAAAAAACGAAAATTTTTTCAACGAATCTTAACATTAAAATTTATTCAAATCAAATTGAGTCACATAACACTGATTTTTTCAAACAAATAATTTTACTGAATCAACCAAAAAGTTTACTGAAATTCATATACTAAATTTCAAAATAAAAAAAAAAGGTTTTTGCACAAGCAATGATGCGCACACAAGCAGGCACTGTATTCAGGGTTGATAGGCTTTTTTCTTCAAAAATCGTCAAAAGTTTGAACAAAATTCGTCAAAATCGTCATGAACAGTTAAAAAAATCGTCAACAAATCGTCAATTATTTAAATGTACAAATTGGAGACAATTTATTGCATTGAGTGGTTCAAAAATCTAAATTTTAAGCAAGAAATTATATTTATGATAAAGAAAGTGATATTGTTAAGTTTTATTCTATTTATTTCAGCAAGCGGGCAGAAATATATTTATCATTTGAAAAGAAATACATAAGAAAAAATATATTTTCATAAAAACATAACAAATATTTATTTATTTCATTTATCCATATTCACAAAAACATTAAATAAAAAATAAAATCTCATTTGCTATTAACTCGAGCTATCTTTTAATGATTAATTTTTAGCGCTATCACTTATGCAAATTGTTTTTACTGTTGAAGGTGATAAACCAAGGGTTCTGTCTAAATCAACAGTCTTTTTATCCGACTTGAAACGATTTATGACGTCCAATTTTAGTTCCAAACGAGTGCATTTTCTTCACTTTGCACTCATTTTTCTACACAACTTCTTATTAAGAACTAACTTCTTACTTCCTAACACTCAACTATACTTAGAATAACTTACCTAACAGAATTAAATGGGAATTCGGCTTTTTACACGCAAATAGAAAAGTTCTTCAAATATCATTATGACATCAGCGAAAAAACGAAATCGTATGTAGCAACGCAAATCGAAATCATTAAAACGCAAAGCGGATTTAACCAATTTTTAAAAAGCGGACTAAATAGGACCGATGCAAATCGGGGCTCTAGTGTATATTTTTTTTGCCGTATCGATGGCATTCATTTAATTCTAGAATTCGAATTACTAGTGCTTCTAATGAAAACCATCTGTTTGTGATGGGGGAGAACTTTTTTTGTTTAATTTCTAATAATTTTTGTGTATCGAAAAATGATTTTTACGTTTTGAACTGTTCCCAATATAATTGTTAATACATATTTCTTGTAAGTGTTTTATTGATGCCAGAAAATCGTCATTACACTATTACTTTTAGTTTAAAAATCGTCAATCGTCATTTTACTGAATTTTCACAAAAAATCGTCAAAATGACGAAAAATCGTCACATCTAACAACCCTGACTGTATTAGAAGATGATGGCAGAGAGAGCAGAGCGGCCGGCTGGCTTTGAGACACATTGTTTTGTTGGAATAATTTTTTAACGAAGTCTTTTCTTACTGAACAACCTAAACAAAAGCGGCAAGCGTTTTTTTAAAAATTAAAATTTTATTTAAATACAATTTTAATAAAACAAACCGACATAGCGATCTGTCAAATAAGATTTATCAGCCTGGTGCTTTCTAATTCGCATTCTAATGGTTTGTTTCGTATAAAATGTATGCAAATGAGAAGTTTTGACATATAAAAAACGCTTCCGCTCTTATTTAGGTAGCTCAGTTATACACACAATGTTTTTCGTCATCACTCACTGTTGCTGTATCCTTTCCTTTGCTAATGAAGAAGAAATGTAACCCAAAAACGGCGACGGACCGACTCGATATGTTTTATGTCATCATTATATTTTTGTATTTGATGTATTTAAGCAAACAGTTTGAAAAAATTGAATACGGGATTTTGTTTTTTTTTTTTAACCAACTTTGAAACCAACCAAAAATTTATTTTGTTTCTTATAATGTTGTTGTTGTTTCTGTTGTTTAAAAAGAGTGAAACGTTTTTTTACCTGCTATTTATTGTTTTTTTTTTTTTTTACTTCAAACCTCTTCATCTTTCTTACTGTTGTACTTTTTTAAAGTGTCCAAAAATAGACTGCATGTGTTTTTTGTTGTAGTTCTTATATTTCACATTAGGAAGTGTTGCTTACGATCAAATAAAAAAATGCAAAAAGACGACAACATTAAAAAGCGTTAAATATTTCATACAAAAGTATGAAAACTTGAAACCAATAACGCGTGTATTATATTTTTGAATGGTTTTCAACATTTTTGTTGGTTAAATAAAAATCAAACAAAAATTTTAATTGAATCAGTAAAAAATTTGTAGAAATTAAAAAAATTTTCAAACAAGCGTTTGTTTGAAAATAATTCGGCAATAATTTTTTCTGTGTATTCAAAACATGTAATCTAAAAGATTAAATTTCGAAAAAACATCTTTTTTTAACCAGCGATTTTCTAACTTAGTGTATCTGCTGTAGGGTAGAACAACTATAAAATAAAATGTGTTGCTTATTAAACTGTTCCCATAATATAAAAAAACAACAAAAAAATATTAAGTAATAAAAACAAAAACATCCAATAAAATTTTAATACACATGATATCAGACCGACCGGCAGAAAGAAAATAAGAAAATCTGCAGCAGATCTCTGCAGTAACTAAAGCAGCAGCATCTCGAGTTAGAACTGAAGAGAAAAAATGTAAATTATTGGCTCAAGGCCAACAAAATGCTTGATATCAGTGTTAAAGTACACCAAAAACAAACAAAAAGAAGGGTATGAGTGTACTGAAATAAACAAATAAATTTAGGAATTAATCATCTAGTTTTAGACAAATGCAGGTTTAACGAACTGTTAATATGGAACTTAATTTAGTAATTTACTTAATTTAGGCTGAAAATGAAATAAAATCTTTCATCGTCACATCGACTGAGGTGTGAAATTTCATACAGAATTCTTATTATTTCTCCGTACCAGAAATTTCTTTTTACTGTGTTTCTCAGGATGATGTCTTTATTTTTTTTGCAATAATGTCAAATCAAAAGCAACTGGACCTGATAAAAGCCACCCTAAATTTTTAAAACTCCTTGTGCCTTACTCACATCCACAAATCACACAAATATCCAAGACAATAATTACAACAGGTATTTTTGCGCAGAACTGGAAGTGTGCGAAAATTGTTCCCATCCCTATAAATAGGAATGAATGTCGTTCAATATCTACCCTTTCTTTTTTATCGTAAGTCTTCGAAAGGCTCTCGCATAAAAAAATGGGTGGCTTCTTTCAAGCAAATATTTTGTTAACCAACATGCAATCTGGTTTCTGGAAATTTTACCTTGTTAGTGCTTCTTGATCACTCCACATTTGATATGGTTTATCATGCCTATTAAATTAACTAAACTATTCCATATAACCTCCTCTGTGGCTGATCTCGTCTCATAATATTTTAGTAATCGCTATCAGTATGTAAGCTCAAACAACAATCAATCATTGCCGTTGCCTGTGACGAAAACTGTTCCCCAAGGGTCCATATTACGTCCTCTACTTCTTACAATATATAAATATATAAAATTAACTTGTACGCCGATGATGTTCAGGTTTATATATGTAGTGAACCTGATAAAACTGATGATTATATTTCAAGATTGAATTTTTGATCTATCAATCTTCAATAACATTCCTAAATATCTCAAAGTTTTTTGAATACTATTCTAAAGTATCTAGCCAGGTTCCCCATCTTGATAATACTGGCTGCGGTGGTAAGGGTACCAAGGGATACATATCATTAAAAATTGCAACTCGTGAAGGAACCTTTAAAAATATTTTTTCCCGTATGAAACCAATAAATTAATATTATCGAATTTGCTTCTAATTTTCTCTGCAACTCGGTGTAACCCATGTGCCAAGCAAGTTACATGTATCAGTTTTGGATAAATGGTTTTAGGCAAATTGGCAGTCTTATCCAAGTAAGGTGCTGCATCGGTTAAAAATTAAAGGATCTTTTGTGGAAATCTTGTATTTAAAGCAGAGCTCCAAAAAAATAAATTTATTGATTTAAAAAATTTTTTTTTAAAAAATATGCATTTAAAAACAAAATATGCAAAAATATGAATTTTAACCAAAATATGCAACAATATGCAAAATCAATGCCATTTTAAAATTCAACGATTCGGAAAGATAACTCTGGTCGACATCGATCTTAGACAATCGACAAAAAACATGCATTTGCATGGAAATCGCATCCCTAATAATACATTTGTTTATTCCCAAAAATTTTAAAATTGTTGCTTTTTTAACGGATTTTACCTGTATATTTGTAAGTTGTAGTTTTGAGAAACAGGGTTCTTGTCAAAGAAAATACCTAATATGTACTATATAATACTTCATGTTAACAAAATGAACTTCTAACCCAGATTCGTTTTCAAAAATTTTAAGTGAATATTTCGAGCCCTAATAGCAAAAATGATGTAACTAACAGAGAACAGCCTTATACGATTGAAAAAAAATCGCATTTAATCAACGACAACAAATACACTCGCTTACGGTCATACAGTCAAACTTGCGCAACCGCAAATATTCGCTGCTGGTTTGCAGTCATTCAAATAACGCACATCGTGGTTTGTTATTTATACAATCGTTACCTTCGTTTTTTAATAAAGATGTTTGAGTGTTCGGTACGACAATGATTTTTTTGGTAAAGAAAAAAAAAATACAAACAAAAAAGCCTGAAATGAAACAATCATTACTCATGAAGATATTCAGCAGCAACTATGTAGTAAAAGAAAAAAAAAATTGAAATGAAACTAAACACACATACATATGTAGGTACACACAATTTCCATACCCAACAAACACGGAGCTTTGATTTCAAATTGAAAATGATTTGAAATCAAACGTTTTCTCAAACGACAAACGTTGGATAATGATTTGAAAATCATAGCGTTCTCAACAAAAAGGGGAAATTATTTTCAAATTGAAAAATGCCTTTATTTTCAACTTGCTTTCAAACGTAATTCTCAAATCTTTTTCACAATGTGGAATATAAATAAAAATATTTAATTTTTTTTTAATTTAAATTTATTATTTATTTAAATAAACTGTGAGATAAACATTCGGCACCATAGCTAAAAGATGAAATAATGTTCTTTCCGTCCTCTAATTCGTGGAAAGACAAACTACTTGGCTCCCTTTTATTTTGAGGATTGTAGCACCGCGATTGTTCAACAAACAAACTTTCTTCACTTTCCCGTTTTATTTTCCTTTTTTTTGTATTCTTAATCATTGGAATTACTCACAAATAATTTTTAATTTTCACAAGGAATAAACTGTTCACTTTAAATTAAAATTTATTTTTAATAGTAAAACACATGTTACCACAAAGTAAAAAAAGTAACTTTGATCGCCATTTTTAATGATCACATTTATTTTTCGCTTAAGTATTGCCAAGCTTATTTTTGATTGGAATTTAACATTTGACATCAAATTGATAAAACATTTGATATCAAATGTTTATTTTGAAATCATTATCAATTTGAAGATAAATGTTAAATCAAACAATTGAAAAAGTTTGAGAATTGTGTTTGATGTCAAATGATAAAGTCATTTCATATCAAAGGTTTGACTTCGTGTTTGTTGGGTAGAAACAGACTTTTTTTTCATTTTAAAAAGTACAGTAGTAGTAGGTACCCTGTCGGAAACTGAGTTAACTTAAAATTAACTTTAAGCTAACTATTTCGCAACTAGGGCTAACTGACACTTGGATTACTTTTCAATGTAAACAACTAACTATTTTAACATTGCGATGTCCTAGGAAGTAGTCAATTGTCCGACTCTGCACTACTTTCAGTTAACTTAAAAGTTATAAAGTAAAATTTTTTTTATTTTTTTTATTTTTTTTAAATTATTTTTTTTTTTAGTTTTTCTTATTTTATTTTACTTTATTTTATTTTTTATTTTTTTTTTCTGTCTCTGGTGGGATTCGATCCGCGCAACCTCGGTGCTGATAGACTAGCTCGCTACCAGCTAGTCTACCGGGGCATTGTAGTTTTTGTATTAAAAAACTATGTTTTTTGTTTGTTTGTTAATCGACTTGGCTCTCTCTACTTAAAATATACAGTGTTTGTATACACTTTGGTTAATGTAAATTTTCCATTGCTTAGTTGTTGGCTTTAAGTTAGTCTATACAAGCTAACTTAAAGTTGGCTTTTTTTGTAGTTAGCTACTCATTTGACGGCAGGGTATGTACAATGTATTCTTGTTATTGTTGTTTTTATTGCTGTTAATTTGGAAAAAGCGTCTCATCGAGTGGTTTATTGTTGTTGTTAATGTAAACAAAAGTATAAGAATGTGTTCTTTTGAATTTACTCAGTTGTGTTATATTGCGTGAGCAACAAAAATGCAAATAAAGCACTTCCAATAAAAAACGAATAAATGCAAAAATAAAATGTGTACGAAAGGATGTAAAAATTACCAGCGTTGAACTTTGTTTTGCAAGCAAAGAATGAATGTAAATTTTAGCGTATGAATAAATCAAGGAAAATAGTGATTTTGAGGTTCTCTGGTAACCAACAACATTTTAGATTTTTGTTTTCTGATGAAAATCGATGATTTTTGATCATATGCATCATCTCTTAAAATATCATATCTCTAGGAAGTATCGTTACGAAATAAGAGCAAAAGCAATTTTAAACGAAACCCTAGACTTGAAGCAAAAATATTTTAAAAAAACCTTCTCCTGTAAAATTTTATTTTTGTTGGTTACATAATTTTTGCTACAAGGGCTCGATTTTATTTTTTCTATTTTAGGTAAAATTTAAAAGAAATTTTTGATTTTATTTCGTAAAAAAAATTTAGATAAAATGTATACAAAACTGCGACTATCTACGCACTGCACACCACATTGCAAAATACCATTACAAATGTAAAACCTGATATTAATTGAAATTTTTCCAAAAACGGATTTACTTTCGGTATTAATTCAACTATTTTTACATTAATTTTGTTACCATTTATAAAATTCAATTTCCCAAAATAAATTAAAAATTTACTACCCAGCAAAAACTTACATTGCAAAGTAATGAGTTAAAAAGCTAATATAACGACTCTTCACTACTTATACATTGGCATTTTAACTCATTATTTATTATTATATTTATATTATACAAATTTTTTCTGTTTAACAGAATTTTAAAACAAAAGTTATAAAAATTTGAATAAAAGTGTAATAAAAACATCTTTCAAATTCCTGATCCTGATCCTGAATTTTATTTTTGTCTATTTTTATCAAAAAGAAGTATTTAGTTTTTTCTAGATTAATGAAGCAGCTTGATTTATTTTTTTTATTATTTTTTTTTTTCAAATAAAGAAACAAATGCGTTAAAAAACATGAAATAATGTCCAGTTTTTGAAGCTATTTCTTTCCGTATTGCATAGCAACATTACGATTAGGAAATCAGAATTTTAATGCCCTTCGCTTATAGTGCTTATTTGAAAGATACTTATGATTAGAAATAAATTTAATACAGAGCACATTAATTGTTAATTTGTGCAAATCTTAAAGTGGTTTCTTTGTTAACTGGGTTGCAGTCAAATTTTTGCTTCTTTCTTTGTGGGTGGGATAGCAGACCGCGATCACAACCAGTGTTGCCAAAAGATTTATTGAAAAATACCTACGCATACTAAAAAAATCAGATTTTTCCCTACACGTTTCAAAAATTTTCCCTACAAAAATCCCTACGCGTTTTAGTCATTAAAGTATAAGAAACAATAGTTATAAAAAACTAATTACATTCGCATATGTTTAGTAAAGCTCTAACTAACAACAAAAATAAGTAATAAAACAAACAAAAACAAAAAAAAAAAAAAAATTATGTACTTTTTTTAAATTTTAAATTTTTTTAAATTCAATGAAAAAAACAAGAGGTTTAAAAAAAAATATGTACCCCCGTATCCATAAACATTTATTGAGTTTACCAAGCGATTTTCAAGTAAAATTTTCATGGAAAATTTGTTTTGTAAACCTTTATTAAAATAAAATTATTTTTATAAATACAGGTACAATACCAATAGGTTATTTTAAAAATAATCGGCCATGTCATGGCAATCAAAGTCACGTGAAAATGAAATCGAACAAATTTTAAAAACTCTCTCAAAAAAATATTTCCTTTTATATACCTGAACTACTTTTGAATTCAGGAAAATCTGCTTTCATTTTTACAATAATATAATTAAGAATCTTCGTCGATTTCAATTTCACGTTATTTCGATTCCCATGACATGGCCGTATATTAATGTATTTCTTTTGAACTGAATTTTCTAAAGTGACCATTAGTATATTCGAAAGTAATGCAGCCTCTTTCGTTTTTTTTGCAAAAATTATCTTATAATACAAATTAAACTTAAAGTTGTGTGGCTCAATTCGTATCGCTTTCTTGTGGTCTCACTGCATCACCATTTGCATTGGGTAAAGCAAACTAAATCCGAACCAGTTTTGATAAATTTGCAAACACAACCTCATCATTATAGTTTTTCCTTGTACCATTTTTATCGAAAACTGTTTCAACTCCATGTTTCAAAACAAATTAGTTTTTACAATTTCAGAAAATTAATTTTATGCACTCATACAAAACATCATTGAGGCTTAAGTTAAATTGTACTCATCTTTTTTTTGTACCAAAATATGTTCGAGACTTAAGAATTCCATTTCTTTAAATAATAAATCATTAATTAAAATTCATTTTTTGCATTTATTTCGTATACAATGCAATATGAGAAAAAATACCTACATATCAGCGAATATAAAAAATCTGTCCGATTTTCTCTACGTTCCTGTTTTAGAAACAAAAATCCCTACATGTATGGATTTTTCCCTACTTTTGGCAACACTGATCACAACACACAGAAAAAAATATCAATGTTAAATTAACATTGCGCGATGTTGATTAAAAATCATAGTAAATTTCTGCAAAAGTATGGACTTTATTTAAAATTATCTTGGTTTCATATTAATTTTAAATGAAAAATCGTCGTGCCGAAGTTCCGTGCCGTATATCACAAAAATTTTTTTTTTGGGAAATCGAATCTTAAGGTTCAAATTTGTATACACAAAAATGTACGCGAAAAAAGTTGTACAATATTTTTGTCAGATATTGTGTTTGAAGTTCTTTATCGATTTATGTAAAAATATCCAAAGTCATGGAAAAAAATGTTCAAGTTTTAGCCATTGTCACGTCCGAAAAAAAATTTCCATTTTGTCGTATATGCCACTTTTTGCGATATATTTTTTAGTTTGTGTGATAAGTCAACATAAGGTATTAAAAACCTACATTCACGTGTTTTACCAATATTGAAAATTAAGTTACAATAATTTTCGAAACGAAAATTTATGCAAGTGACAAATGTATTTACGTATAGTTATAGTTTTTATATTATCGAATTTCCTTATGTATGAATTTTTTAAGGTTTATTATTACTTAAATGGGGTCTAACCATAATGCACTATGTTAACTGTGAGGCACACCGTAACATCAAATTTTTGTCCAACTTAATTTGACATTTCTTGGTATGAGTGCCAAATTCAACCATGGAGAGGTGCAGCATTGAGCAGCGTGTTAAAATTGCTGAAGCCTTTTACGAAAATGGGCGGACAAATAAAAAATACATTTTGTGCACATCTTGATTTTTTTGGCCAGCATAATCGATCAAATGTACAATCGGGATAATTATGCGCAAATTTTAGCAAACCAGCTCTGTAGGAAATGTGAAAACGCCTGTGCATGCATGCTTGGTGCGGTTTATGGCCAGGCGGCATCATCGGGCCTTACTTCTTCGAAAATGAGGTATGCTGATAACGGATTTCTTTTTGCCAGAAATGGAGGATATGGACCTGGACGATAAGTAGTTCCAAAAGAATGGCCATGTTAATTGGCCGTCACGATCATATGATTTGAAACCGTTGGCCTTCTTTCTTTGGTAATATTAAAAATAAAAATGTACATTAAGTACATTGAACCTTAATAATGTCTCAGAGCCATTGAAAATATGGACCATAGGACAGAGGTATGCAACCGAAGCCGCGACGAGCATTTGGCCGATATTTTGTCTCACACATAGTTGTCATAGATTCTTCTATAATAATAAAAAATATTCAGATAATTCTCTAAAAACTTTTTGTTTTATTTACAACTAGCTGACCCGGTCTACGTTGCTGGCCCTAAGTAAACATTAGTTTTGTATTACCACACGATTTAAATTGAGCATTTAACGAAATTTACGGCCTTTAAAATAAAAATCCATGGAATACCTATCATAAATTTTTTTTAAAAAATAACTTACAGTACCGGACAAAACCTAAGCACCCCCTCAGTATATTTTTTTTAAATGATAAATTTTTTAAGAAAACAAAATTATTAAAAAAAAATTTTTTTATTTTTTTATTTATTTATATCTTTTTTATTGAAAAACACATACTTAAGGAATTCAGAATTTAATAAAAAAAAGTTATAATTCAAAAAATATTTTAAGTCGCAAATATAAGCGGACTAAACTAAAGCACCCCCAACTTAAGGTACAAAAAAAAAACTATTGAAATCAATATTTCGTTGCGAATTCTTTATTCTGGATGGCACACGCACATCTTTTAGGCATAGAGGATATTAAATTATTAATTATTTCAGGTGATATTGCTTCCCAGGCTATTTTTGCGGCTTCAAATAAATTTTCTTTGGTTTTCAATTTTCTCGGTTGATTTTTAAGTTAACGATCTCCCTCAAGTTTTCGATTGGGTTAAGATCAAGTGAATTTATCAAGAAATTAATTAAGTGCAAAATATTCGATCAACAGATCAATTATTTCTAGGCTAATAAAAAAGTTTTTGCAGACTGATCGCACACCTCCTACTCATTCTGGATGAAGGCCACGTTAAACTTCGCGACATGAAGACTCCTTAATTAACACGACACTTCAAAATTATCCTACAGCATCCATACTTCCATCAGTCTTATGAATTGGCCCAATCCCTTGCCCATAGAAACAACCCCAGACCATTATGTTGCCGCCTCAATGCTTTACAGTGCCTTTGCAATTCAACCGTTGTATATTTGATCTGCGTACACGCCTTATGCCATCTGAATCCTTTAAATTCAACTTAGATTCGTCAGAAAACAGCAGTCCTCCATTTTTGGATACTCCAGTTGAGATGGGCCTTGGCGAATTCTTTTATTTTTTGACGATATGAAAGGTTTTTTTGCTGGTCGTCGACTGAATAATCCGGCCTCTACCGCCCTTCTGCAAATCGTTCTTTCGCTAATTTTTAAATCTAAGGGGTTTTGTATGTGACTATAAGATGCTGTAGGATCATTTTGGATTGTCCTTTTAATTAAGGAGTCTTCATGTCGCGAAGATTAACGTGGCCTTCCTCCAGAATGAGTAGGAGATGTGCGACCAGTCTGCAAAAACTTTTTTATTAGCCCAGAAATAATTTATCTGTTGATCGAATATTTTGCACTTAATTAATGTCTTGATAAATTCACTTGATCTTAACTAAATCGAGAACTTGAGGGAGATCGTTAATTTAATAATCAACCGAGAAAATTGCAAAACCAAAGAAAATTTATTTGAAGCTGCAAAAATAGCCTGGGAAGCAATATCACCGGAAATAATTAATAATTTAATATCCTCTATGCCCAAAAGATGTGCGTGTGTCATCCAGAATAAAGAATTCCCAACGAAATATTGATTTCAATAGTTTTTTTTGTACCTTAAGTTGGGGGTGCTTTAGTTTAGTCCGCTTATATTTGCGACTTAAAATATTTTTTGAATTATAACTTTTTTTTATTAAATTCTGAATTCCTCAAGTATGTGTTTTTCAATAAAAAAGATATAAATAAATAAAAAAATAAAAAAATTTTTTTTTAATAATTTTGTTTTCTTAAAAAATTTATCATTTAAAAAAAATATACTGAGGGGGTGCTTAGGTTTTGTCCGATACTGTACATATGGTGTGGATATGGGCTCAATCAAAAAAGAATAAGTTGGACCATGGCGATAATTTTAACGAAAAAATCGTCCAAATCGGTCAAGCCGTTCTCAAATCATGCTCTTAATAGAAAAAGTGGGCGTAAAAGTAGGCGTGGTAATTTTTTCTTTCGATGAAAACGTAAAATAAATTAATACGAACAGTTAAAAGAAAAATTAGTCAAATCGATGGAGCAGTTTTTTGATTTTAGGTAAATCGAAAAAAGTGGGCGTAAAAGTGGGCGGGGCAAAATTTTCTTTCCGTAAAAACCTAAGTTAAATCATGGCGATCATTTTGAAGAAAAAATCGTCCAAATCGGTCAAGTCGTTCTCCAGTTATGCGCTTAATAGAAAAAGTGGGCGTAAAAGTAGGCGTTGTAAATTTTTCTATCGATGAAAACTTAAAATGGATTAATACGAACATTTGAAAGATAAATTAGTCAAATCAAAATCGTCCAAATCGGTCAAGTCGTTCTCCAGTTATGCGCTTAATAGAAAAAGTGGGCGTAAAAGTAGGCGTGGTAAATTTTTCTATCGATGAAAACTTAAAATGGATTAATACGAACATTTGAAAGATAAATTAGTCAAATCAAAATCGGTCAAGTCGTTCTCCAGTTATGCGCTTAATAGAAAAAGTGGGCGTAAAAGTAGGCATGCTAAATTTTTCTATCGATGAAAACTTAAAATGGATTAATACGAACATTTGAAAGATAAATTAGTAAAATCGATGGAGCAGTTTTTTGATTTTAGGTAAATCGAAAAAAGTGGGCGTAAAAGTGGGCGGGGCAAAATTTTCTTTCCGTAAAACCCTAAGGTGGACCATGGCGATCATTTTAAAGAAAAAATCGTCCAAATCGGTCAAGCCGTTCTCAATTTATGCGCTTAATAGAAAAAGTGGGCGTAAAAGTAGGCGTGGTAAATTTTTCTATCGATGAAAACTTAAAATGTATTAATACGAAGATTTGAAAGAAAAATTAGTCAACTCGATGGAGCCGTTTTCTGATTTAAGGTAAATCGAAAAAAGTGGGCGGGGCAAAAGTATCCTATGTCCGTCTCCTGGCTCTAAGCTACCTCCCTACCAATTTTCAGCCAAATCTGTTCTGCCGTTCTTGAGTTATAAGTGGTGTAACTAACACGACTTTCTTTTATATGTATATATATATATATAATAGATTAACATTGTGCATTATGGTTGGGCCACCCTGAATATTTAACCTTTAATTGCTTAGCAATAAAATAAATTTAGGCAATATAGCAATAATTCCATCAATATAAATAGCCGTTGTGTACTAAGTCCGAAAAATATCTTTACATATAAAACGAAAAATGTTAAAATAACAGAAATATTAATAAGATAGTCTCTTTTTTGTAACATGCCTAATAAACTTTGTTCACATACAAAAAGATAACGCAAGATTATTTTAATTGAAAGTTTGCATACGTTTTTTGTCGTATATCCACAATTATGCTACATACGGTATTATAACGCATAAAATTTTTCGTAAAAGTGGATATACAACAAAATGGCTTCGTAATATCTCATTAACCATAAGAGATAGATACGTGAGGATTGCGCAGATCGATAGATCTGTTGAATTTACCTCAGGAAACGGTATTATCTCATTTTTTCGATTTTGTGATATACGACAAGATAACTCCGGAACGACGAAATGTTAAAATAAAATTGTTCAATATTGAAACCATAAAAGAACCTGTTTACTTGTTTTTTATAGAAAAAACAACAACACTTTAATCAAAAAACATTTATGTTTTTTATTTTCATGTTTAAAATAATCTAAAAAGAGAAAAAAATTCCCGTTTTATTTTTGTTAAAATTATTTAGTTAAATAGTTCATCAAATTTTCAAAGTTAAATGATGATGAAACCCATATCGAGTCATTCTGCTAACAAAGGGGAATGCAAAAAAAGTAAAAAGGAAAATAAATAATTATATCCTCTCTTTCTCTGGCTCCGCGGGCAAGTGTTTTAAATTATTAAAAAAAAAATGCATAAGTTTCTTCTGAAGATTCTTCTCACTGTTATTTCACACTCAAACCAACATTTTGCCTAACTTTACTGCAATATTAAATTAACATGGATTGTAGTTATTTTAAAAGAAAAAAATGTTGTTCGCAAGTTATTGTAAAATCGTGTTTAATTAACATGAAGTAACTATGAAGCAAAACCAATACCGAAAACTGTAGAATCAACCTTGTTTTCGATGATTTTGCATTGATTTTTTTCTGTGTGAACATTTTGTCAAAGAATATTGGCGATCACGTTGCTTTCGTTTAATTCTTTGGTTAATTTTGTAAAACAATTGAGTAAAGACCGCTCTGCGTTCTGGTGTTTCAAGCAAAAGTTACCCAAGGAAAGTAGCGCAAAATTTAAAGAGGGCGTTTTCGTAGGTCCAGATATACTAAATCTAAGTTAATAGTCATGTATTATTTATGATACAAAAAACTTGTTTAGTAACAAGAAATCGTATGATTTTCGCGAAAAAAAAACTTTTGATGAACTGAACTAAAAAATGGGGTGCAATACCGTCACTAAAATTAAATAGAGCTTTCAAGGTAGTAAAACTTTATCAGAGATGCCCTTTATCCCGGTACAAGAGAAATGCTTATCATTCCAAAACGAAATGGAGAAGAGATTGAAAGAGTTCATTCATTTATTTTTATATAACCAACGCCAATGAATAATTTCAAGTTGGAAATTTGTTGAGTTGTGTAATTGATTAAATGCCACAAAAAAGAAATACCAATTCTTAAAACAAATAATTCACTAATTTCAAAATAAATGTCAAATTATGTCATCGCTATTAAATATTCCAAAAGAATTTTTCTTATCATTTCACATTGCCCTTTTTTATTAACAAAACTAATTTACAATAAAATAATTGGCAGTTTTATTTAATTGAGCCATGGTTTCATGAATATTTATAAGATTTTTTTATCTATGCCTTTCTTCGTAAAAATAAACTTTAACAAATTTAAATTTATCACTTATGTACATTAGGGTGGCTCAAATATCAAATTCTCCCTACACTCCAGAGCACACACTATTTTTTTACTTTTTGATAGAAGTAAAATGCCAAAATTTCCTGATGTCCTAAGTGAATTAGAAGGCAGTGCTCAACGTCTCCAAAGTTTTAAAAATGTTCTTACTTTTAAATAAAAATCACACTCGGCAAGTTACTTGCCGACAACAACAAAGTCTGTAAAGAAAAAACAAATTTCAAAAAAATTTGTACGACTTTGTTGTTGTCGGCAAGTAACTTGCCGAGTGTGAAAGGGGCTTAGTTTTTAACTGATCAGAGGACGGAAAGAAGTATGATTAGGTTCGTTCGTAAATGCATCAAAACTGTGAATTTTTGAACACGAGCTGAATTTTAGAAGTTCTATAAGCGAACAAAAAATTATAAACAAAAAATGTTATCGACAATAGCGATGGCAAATTTTATTTAAAATATTTAACCTTAAAGTAATAGTTTTCTTATAAATTACAGAAAAAGCATCAAAAAAGAAAAATAAAACGATTTCTTTTATGTCAAAAGTAATTGCAAAAGAAAATTAACTGATGCAATAATTGCCAAATAAGAGCTGCGGCATGGCATCACTGCATAAAAAACTTTTGACATATGAGAGTAATGCCAAGTCTCTTACACTCAATTTACATGATGAATTTTATGACGTCCGATTTTAGACGTCATTTTTTGTTTGGTAGCAAGCGGTGTAGAGAAGAAAGAGGAAGAGAAAACAGAAATCATGTCTATTTTTCTACCCCTCTTTCTTCTCTACACCGCTTGCTACCAAACAAAAAAATGACGTCCAAATGACGTCATAAAATTCATCATGTAAATTGAGTGTTACAAGTGATGCGTTTACGAACATTAAACTTTACTACTGCGCAACTAAGCGCAACAACTGGATTAACGAACGTTCCCATTATTTCATCAGCAAACAAAAAAAAAAAAAAAAAAGAATAAAAAAACAAAAGAGACTTAAAAAAGGCAAAAGCCATGATTCTCTTTGGTGATGTCTCCAATTGTAACTATTTAAGATTAAGAAGATGAATCACCTAAACATTCTGATACAGCCAAAAATAAATCAAAAGAGATGTATAAGCCACTGACATCTCTTAAAAGAAGAGAATGCCAAACGGATTTGCAGACTGAACCAATTGGAAAGAAAACTTTATTTTCCAAACACGTCACATTGCCTTAGTTCGCAATAAGTGTCCTGATAGAAAAGCCTTAAGATAAATGGTCCCTATTGAAGCAGCATTGGAGCATGACCCTAGTTCATTTAAAGAAGGAAGAAAAACTGTGTTTAGGAAATAAAGCAATCTGTTTCTTTTGGCCATCCAGTTATTGCACATTGGTTTACTACGAGCAGTTAAACTGGGGCATTCCTCTTAGGCTGCCGGATCACTGCAGTGTCCTTCAGGGCGAGATAATGACCATCTACACAGCCGCGGGGCACATTCGATATGGTGAGATATCTGGCAAGGATATTCACATTATTACCGATGGTAAAGCGGCCATAAGATCCCTGAAGAGTGTGTTAATCACATCGAAAATTGTCCGAGAATGCCGGATGTCTCTGAAGGAGAAAGTGACACATTCAGTGGTTACCCTTAAGAGAGTCCCTGGACACAGGGGAATATATGGAAACTGTATGGCTAATTCGCTGGCACATGGAAAAACACATGTGGGGAAACCAGAAAAATTTTGCCCATCATAGATGAAAACGCCGTTTCCGTGCATTAAGGCTGTCTAGAAATCACCTAAGAAACCTAATTGCGGTTATAGCGGACCACTGGCCCATTGGGAAACACGCCCAAAGGTTGGGGCTTCCTTACAATGACCTATGTAGGAGTTGCGGCGACAAGGAATGGGAGGAGTCGACGGAACATCTTCCCTGTTACTGCTCGGCATTCGGAGACCTGAGACTTGAGCTGTTTGGTCAAAGTATAATCAGGGACAAAATTTGTCTCTCTGACATTGATTTGAACTGGATCCATTCCTTCATTGAATCAACCGGATGGCTTGATGAGAAAATCAACAGCCAAGTAACGTAGGAACATTTGGAGACGGTGTAACATGGTAACACAACGGGAACTTATTGCTGAGCCCACGTGAGCTGTGCTTAATTGCGGCTGCAAGTGGAACCTAACCTATTGCACAGGCGGGGAGACTTTTCATGATATTTTAAGCACTGAAAAATTAGATAATTTTCCCGTATACATAAGTGTCCACAGATGGTAAGGAGAAATACTTAGAGTCTTTGTCATTCTCCAGATAAGATTTATGGGAGAGCCCCAAATGTGAATTTTGGAGTTGTAAATTATTTGCTTGAAGCCCCTATGGTTACAAATGCAGCTTCGGCAGACCTTTCTCTGTAGAAAGACATGACCAATTATGAAATTATTGATCCTCAAGTTAGTCAAGTGGTTAGAAAAGCCATTTTTGGCCTCTCGGATAAGTATGTTGGCTTGAGTTTATTCTCAGAAAAGGTTTCAAAAGAGGTAAATGTGGCAATTGTCAAGAAGATAGCGTGTGAACATACTGACCGAAAGATAAGAGGATATTCGTCTCTTTTAACTAACCAACCCTTTTGACGGATTTTTCCAACAAAAGATCATTGCAGCTGTTTTACAAGTCAAAAATAAATTCAACTTCTTTGATCACACATCCAAATTAATAAATCAGCCAGAATATTACATAAGTGGTTAAAAAAAATCAAAAATGATATCAAACTGTTTGAAGAGTTTAATAAGCTTCTGACAAGAAGTGAAACCGATCCTCCTGCAAGTGATTGAAGCAAAACTTCAAAACAAGCAGTGGTTTTAAGTATAAAGCTGTCGACTGCAGAGGATTAAACCATGCCTATTAACCCAACTCAATGCTTTCCTACACGATTTTTATATTATTATTTTATACTATTTTAAAAACTAATTGACTACTTCTCAACGAATTGTACATAATTTTAAGCAAACCCTCAAACAAAAGATTTTTTCATTTAATTACTAATGTAACATGTCTTTGAGCTCTGTCTTTCAATAGGAATATTATTTTCAAGCTTTGCTAAGATACTTGTTTTATAACTAGTAAACAATTAGGGGGTGCCCAGATGTATGGAAATTAGTTTTGAAATTTTGAGTGTTTATTATGGGCCACGCTAATGTACATACATAAGTAGTACAACGACAAGACAATTTGGACTCCTCGCTTTAAATTAAGAACAAAAAAAAAATATAACAACGAAAGATCCAATCATTTTTCAAACGAATTCTTCCTTGAACTATAAATTGAAATTTCAAAAAAATTTGTACGACTTTGTTGTTGTCGGCAAGTAACTTGCCGAGTGTGAAAGGGGCTTAGTTTTTAACTGATCAGAGGACGGAAAGAAGTATGATTAGGTTCGTTCGTAAATGCATCAAAACTGTGAATTTTTGAACACGAGCTGAATTTTAGAAGTTCTATAAGCGAACAAAAAATTATAAACAAAAAATGTTATCGACAATAGCGATGGCAAAAAAGCATCAAAAAAGAAAAATAAAACGATTTCTTTTATGTCAAAAGTAATTGCAAAAGAAAATTAACTGATGCAATAATTGCCAAATAAGAGCTGCGGCATGGCATCACTGCATAAAAAACTTTTGACATATGAGAGTAATGCCAAGTCTCTTACACTCAATTTACATGATGAATTTTATGACGTCCGATTTTAGACGTCATTTTTTGTTTGGTAGCAAGCGGTGTAGAGAAGAAAGAGGAAGAGAAAACAGAAATCATGTCTATTTTTCTACCCCTCTTTCTTCTCTACACCGCTTGCTACCAAACAAAAAAATGACGTCCAAATGACGTCATAAAATTCATCATGTAAATTGAGTGTTACAAGTGATGCGTTTACGAACATTAAACTTTACTACTGCGCAACTAAGCGCAACAACTGGATTAACGAACGTTCCCATTATTTCATCAGCAAACAAAAAAAAAAAAAAAAAAAAAAAAAAAAAACAAAAGAGACTTAAAAAAGGCAAAAGCCATGATTCTCTTTGGTGATGCCTCCAATTGTAACTATTTAAGATTAAGAAGATGAATCACCTAAACATTCTGATACAGCCAAAAATAAATCAAAAGAGATGTGTAAGCCACTGACATCTCTTAAAAGAAGAGAATGCCAAACGGATTTGCAGACTGAACCAATTGGAAAGAAAACTTTATTTTCCAAACACGTCACATTGCCTTAGTTCGCAATAAGTGTCCTGATAGAAAAGCCTTAAGATAAATGGTCCCTATTGAAGCAGCATTGGAGCATGACCCTAGTTCATTTAAAGAAGGAAGAAAAACTGTGTTTAGGAAATAAAGCAATCTGTTTCTTTTGGCCATCCAGTTATTGCACATTGGTTTACTACGAGCAGTTAAACTGGGGCATTCCTCTTAGGCTGCCGGATCACTGCAGTGTCCTTCAGGGCGAGATAATGACCATCTACACAGCCGCGGGGCACATTCGATATGGTGAGATATCTGGCAAGGATATTCACATTATTACCGATGGTAAAGCGGCCATAAGATCCCTGAAGAGTGTGTTAATCACATCGAAAATTGTCCGATAATGCCGGATGTCTCTGAAGGAGAAAGTGACACATTCAGTGGTTACCCTTAAGAGAGTCCCTGGACACAGGGGAATATATGGAAACTGTATGGCTAATTCGCTGGCACATGGAAAAACACATGTGGGGAAACCAGAAAAATTTTGCCCATCATAGATGAAAACGCCGTTTCCGTGCATTAAGGCTGTCTAGAAATCACCTAAGAAACCTAATTGCGGTTATAGCGGACCACTGGCCCATTGGGAAACACGCCCAAAGGTTGGGGCTTCCTTACAATGACCTATGTAGGAGTTGCGGCGACAAGGAATGGGAGGAGTCGACGGAACATCTTCCCTGTTACTGCTCGGCATTCGGAGACCTGAGACTTGAGCTGTTTGGTCAAAGTATAATCAGGGACAAAATTTGTCTCTCTGACATTGATTTGAACTGGATCCATTCCTTCATTGAATCAACCGGATGGCTTGATGAGAAAATCAACAGCCAAGTAACGTAGGAACATTTGGAGACGGTGTAACATGGTAACACAACGGGAACTTATTGCTGAGCCCACGTGAGCTGTGCTTAATTGCGGCTGCAAGTGGAACCTAACCTATTGCACAGGCGGGGAGACTTTTCATGATATTTTAAGCACTGAAAAATTAGATAATTTTCCCGTATACATAAGTATCCACAGATGGTAAGGAGAAATTTATGGGAGAGCCCCAAATGTGAATTTTGGAGTTGTAAATTATTTGCTTGAAGCCCCTATGGTTACAAATGCAGCTTCGGCAGACCTTTCTCTGTAGAAAGACATGACCAATTATGAAATTATTGATCCTCAAGTTAGTCAAGTGGTTAGAAAAGCCATTTTTGGCCTCTCGGATAAGTATGTTGGCTTGAGTTTATTCTCAGAAAAGGTTTCAAAAGAGGTAAATGTGGCAATTGTCAAGAAGATAGCGTGTGAACATACTGACCGAAAGATAAGAGGATATTCGTCTCTTTTAACTAACCAACCCTTTTGACGGATTTTTCCAACAAAAGATCATTGCAGCTGTTTTACAAGTCAAAAATAAATTCAACTTCTATGATCACACATCCAAATTAATAAATCAGCCAGAATATTACATAAGTGGTTAAAAAAAATCAAAAATGATATCAAACTGTTTGAAGAGTTTAATAAGCTTCTGACAAGAAGTGAAACCGTTCCTCCTGCAAGTGATTGAAGCAAAACTTCAAAACAAGCAGTGGTTTTAAGTATAAAGCTGTCGACTGCAGAGGATTAAACCATGCCTATTAACCCAACTCAATGCTTTCCTACACGATTTTTATATTATTATTTTATACTATTTTAAAAACTAATTGACTACGAGTGCGTTCGTAAATGCATCACTGCGCTGCATCAGTGATTTCAAATGGTTATATATTTATCAGTGAAATAAATATGGACCAAAAAATTTTAAAATACTCCACAAAAATCATAGTCACACAATAAAAAAAATTATAATTATTCTTTTATCGCTTTTAAAAAAAGTTTGCTTTTCTGATGCAGCGCAGTGATGCATTTACGAACGCACCCTACTTCTCAACGAATTGTACATAATTTTAAGCAAACCCTCAAACAAGAGATTTTTTCATTTAATTACTAATGTAACATGTCTTTGAGCTCTGTCTTTCAATAGGAATATTATTTTCAAGCTTTGCCAAGATACTTGTTTTATAACTAGTAAAAAATTACGGGGTGCCCAGATGTATGGAAATTAGTTTTGAAATTTTGAGTGTTTATTATGGGCCACGCTAATGTACATACATAAGTAGTACAACGACAAGACAATTTGGACCCCTCGCTTTAAATTAAGAACAAACAAAAAATATAACAACAAAAGATCCAATCATTTTTCAAACGAATTCTTCCTTGAACTATAGACCACTTAATATGAAAAACTACTAAAATATAAAAACTCAGCATACAAATCAATAAATTTATTTATTCTCAAACTCAAAACTATAAATCAAAGCCGTTTATCTGTTTAGCATTAAGCATTATAATCTGAAAGACTGGTTTTTAATAAACGGAAACAGAGCAAAAACGGGGGGAAAAGGCTGACTAATTATTCCCCACTAACCAAATGATACATTTATGTTGTTCGTTGTTGATATTTGCAGTTATTTTTATTTTAACAAAATTATATTAGCGGTTTTCACTCTTTGTTGTAAAGTAGCTTTTTGTAAACCTTGTTAATCTTTTTAACGTAGTAAAAGTCCCTACATTTACAACACCGCAACAAAAAAAATTTTATTTATTAATCCTTTATTTACTACGCTGTGGTTAAAAAAAATCACTCAAAAAGCTGTAGTAAACACGTGTGGTAAATTTACAAGAATAAAAACAGAAAAAATTCTCGCCAATTTTTGTTCAAGTAAACGATTAATCAAAAAATCAAATCAGCCTTAATTAAACATTTAATCAAGTTCATTAAACGTTTACTTATATCAACAACTTTACCAAAGAAAATTTTGTAATATCAAAAAATATTTTATTGTTACTAATTATTTGTTTGCTAGTGCATTTTTTAATTAATATCACAATTTTTTTAATTCAAATCAACTTTAATTTTTTTCTGTGAAACAGTTGACACAACTATCTCTTTCTCTCTCAGCAGATTCATTAATGTACGATAATTACGAAAAAAACATTTACGCGTTGTAGTATAGAATCATTGTTCACTTTAGGGTGAAACCCGCTATTATAACAAAAATTTAATTTCTTATTTAGTTAATAACTCAATATAAAAAAAATATTTAGAAAAATAGAATTGAAGGTGTGTCCGAGGTACTGCAAAAACTAATTTTATTGAGTCCATTGGTCATTATGAATTGTCGCTGGCAAATTTTAATAAATACTTTTCATTACTCAATAAGTTTGCTTGCTTGTTGCGCCATAACGCACAAAAGGTATAACCGAAGAAAGAATGTCATGGCTATATTTTTCAAAAGGGGCAAATTGGTCAAAACTTGGAAAAACTGGAACCGATTTTTTTAAGCAACCCTTCATCTTTAATCCAAAAGTACCATCGGCATGATATAAAAAAGTACATTTCGAACATCAGCCTTTTAAGGGGTAAAAGTGGGTAAAAAGGGGAGTTTAAGGTATATTTTGATCAACCCCATTTCACATCTTTCCGATAGCTAAAAGTAGATTTTAACCGGCCTTATAAAAAGTGTTCCATTATTGAAATTTTACTTTAACCTAAAGTGAGCGATAAAGAAGATTAAGGTTCATCCTACCGAATCCTACCTTAAGCTATCGGTAAGTTGTGCAAACGGGCCTTAGACTAAAAAATTTTTGAAGTGTATACATATTTTTGGCTTGATCTGCCACCAGGGATATTGCTTTGAAAAATGTTTACTTAAAGGGGCAAAACAGGGTAACATTTCGTACTTTTGGTATTTTTTATATTCGCGTTTTTCTTAAATTCTTTTTTGGGATTCGAAATTTGTTTGTATGCATTTTTATTACTACAGTGGTATGTCACAATAAAAATATATTTTGAAAGTCTGCTTTCAGGGGTAACAGTAGGTAAAAGGGGAATTTCGGTTACTTTTAATTCAGCTTATTTCAGCTTATTTCAGCTTATGCTTTAACTATTACCGGGGACATAGGTTTGAAAATTTTTTACTTTAAGATCATAACAGGGTACAAATTCGTACTTTTGGTACTTTTTGTAACCACGTTTTCTTCAAATATTTTTGCGATCTTTATTAAAAATATACAAGGACAAGGAATAAAAGTAGAACAGAAACGTTAATTTTCATTTTCTTAAAAATAAACAATCTAAAGACTTGAAGTATGTTGGTTAAATTTTACCAGGAATTATCATTTGGAGTAAAAAATTGGAAAATTTTGACTTATAGTGACAAAACGGGTAATGTTTTATACTAAAAAACTAAAAATAATTTTGCAGAAACTTTATAATGGGATGCAAGTTTAAGACATAATTACCGTAATTTACGTAAGAGAAACAGGGTACAATAGAAAATTTAATAACTTTTAGTAAGAAATAATCAAAATGTTTAAATTATAAAAATGAATTTATTTTTATCAAGAAATATTTTTAAGACAATAAAACTAAAAAATTATGTATAATTTGAATGGACAATATTTCTCAGTATTTTTTGCAACTTAAATCTATTAAGATTTTCTCGGGGGTCTTGGAAATTAGAGCTGTGTTTCGTATTATTCATATCAGTCAATATTGCTTAAATAATGAACGGTTTTTCATTAAGCATTTACTATAATGGCCTGTTGATGCCATTATGTATGGAATGTAGCATCGAGCAATGCCTTCGCAGCTTCGCTGAGTGGCCCTCATCCGAAATATCCCAACTTCCATGACTGTGGTGCATAACTCAGGCTGAATTTTGCCGATGACAATGGTACATATATGTATGTTGGTTTTAAGGCCGTTGTGGCGTGGGGATTATTTGCATAGATCTGTAACTTAAAAAAAGTCCCACAACAAACAATCCAGCGGGTTGAAATCGCACTACTTTGGTAATCAGTTTACTTCACCTCCTCGTAAGATGATCCTTCTATCAAATCGATCGTGCTGAATGTTCAATGTGGCATGAACTTCGTGTCACGTAGCGCCGTTCTGTTGAAATTTCATGTCGTGGGTACCCATATCATGTAACTTAGGCCAAACAAAAGTTTTATGACCTGACCAACGCAGTTTTCAACGAAATATTAACCGATGATGTCGCTACCCAAAATCCATACCGAACAGTGACTTTTTCGGGATTGAACGCTCTTAGATCTCATGTGGATTAGTATCATCACAAATTCGACTGCTTTGTTTATTATGTGTGTGAAGTTAAATTTTAAAATTTATTACCCTAGACACATTCTGTTATGTTAACAGAACAATGTTAACTACTTAACAGACCTAATGTTAATGCTGTAATCATGGATAAGTTCAGATTTCTGGAAAAGGAGTCAACGTGGGCGGAAAAAAATGATTAGGATTTGTGGACAATACTATTCTCCATCGTTTTCCATCCCCAGAATTTTTAACAGAGCGAGTTGGACCGACTTATGGCCAATTTACTCTTTTGAATTCTCTAGGGGATGAACCCAGATTTCTGGAAAAGGAGTCAACGTGGGCGAAAAAAAATTATGAGGATTTGTGGACAATACTATTCTCCATCGTTCTCCATCCCCAGAATTTTTAACAGAGCGAGTTGGACCGACTTATGGCCAATTTACTCTTTTGAATTCTCTAGGGGATGAACCCAGATTTCTGGAAAAGGAGTCAACGTGGGCGAAAAAAAATTATGAGGATTTGTGGACAATACTATTCTCCATCGTTCTCCATCCCCAGAATTTTTAACAGAGCGAGTTGGACCGACTTATGGCCAATTTACTCTTTTGAATTCTCTAGGGGATGAACCCAGATTTCTGGAAAAGGAGTCAACGTGGGCGAAAAAAAATTATGAGGATTTGTGGACAATACTATTCTCCATCGTTCTCCATCCCCAGAATTTTTAACAGAGCGAGTTGGACCGACTTATGGCCAATTTACTCTTTTGAATTCTCTAGGGGATGAACCCAGATTTCTGGAAAAGGAGTCAACGTGGGCGAAAAAAAATTATGAGGATTTGTGGACAATACTATTCTCCATCGTTCTCCATCCCCAGAATTTTTAACAGAGCGAGTTGGACCGACTTATGGCCAATTTACTCTTTTGAATTCTCTAGGGGATGAACCCAGATTTCTGGAAAAGGAGTCAACGTGGGCGAAAAAAAATTATGAGGATTTGTGGACAATACTATTCTCCATCGTTCTCCATCCCCAGAATTTTTAACAGAGCGAGTTGGACCGACTTATGGCCAATTTACTCTTTTGAATTCTCTAGGGGATGAACCCAGATTTCTGGAAAAGGAGTCAACGTGGGCGAAAAAAAATTATGAGGATTTGTGGACAATACTATTCTCCATCGTTCTCCATCCCCAGAATTTTTAACAGAGCGAGTTGGACCGACTTATGGCCAATTTACTCTTTTGAATTCTCTAGGGGATGAACCCAGATTTCTGGAAAAGGAGTCAACGTGGGCGAAAAAAAATTATGAGGATTTGTGGACAATACTATTCTCCATCGTTCTCCATCCCCAGAATTTTTAACAGAGCGAGTTGGACCGACTTATGGCCAATTTACTCTTTTGAATTCTCTAGGGGATGAACCCAGATTTCTGGAAAAGGAGTCAACGTGGGCGAAAAAAAATTATGAGGATTTGTGGACAATACTATTCTCCATCGTTCTCCATCCCCAGAATTTTTAACAGAGCGAGTTGGACCGACTTATGGCCAATTTACTCTTTTGAATTCTCTAGGGGATGAACCCAGATTTCTGGAAAAGGAGTCAACGTGGGCGAAAAAAAATTATGAGGATTTGTGGACAATACTATTCTCCATCGTTCTCCATCCCCAGAATTTTTAACAGAGCGAGTTGGACCGACTTATGGCCAATTTACTCTTTTGAATTCTCTAGGGGATGAACCCAGATTTCTGGAAAAGGAGTCAACGTGGGCGAAAAAAAATTATGAGGATTTGTGGACAATACTATTCTCCATCGTTCTCCATCCCCAGAATTTTTAACAGAGCGAGTTGGACCGACTTATGGCCAATTTACTCTTTTGAATTCTCTAGGGGATGAACCCAGATTTCTGGAAAAGGAGTCAACGTGGGCGAAAAAAAATTATGAGGATTTGTGGACAATACTATTCTCCATCGTTCTCCATCCCCAGAATTTTTAACAGAGCGAGTTGGACCGACTTATGGCCAATTTACTCTTTTGAATTCTCTAGGGGATGAACCCAGATTTCTGGAAAAGGAGTCAACGTGGGCGAAAAAAAATTATGAGGATTTGTGGACAATACTATTCTCCATCGTTCTCCATCCCCAGAATTTTTAACAGAGCGAGTTGGACCGACTTATGGCCAATTTACTCTTTTGAATTCTCTAGGGGATGAACCCAGATTTCTGGAAAAGGAGTCAACGTGGGCGAAAAAAAATTATGAGGATTTGTGGACAATACTATTCTCCATCGTTCTCCATCCCCAGAATTTTTAACAGAGCGAGTTGGACCGACTTATGGCCAATTTACTCTTTTGAATTCTCTAGGGGATGAACCCAGATTTCTGGAAAAGGAGTCAACGTGGGCGAAAAAAAATTATGAGGATTTGTGGACAATACTATTCTCCATCGTTCTCCATCCCCAGAATTTTTAACAGAGCGAGTTGGACCGACTTATGGCCAATTTACTCTTTTGAATTCTCTAGGGGATGAACCCAGATTTCTGGAAAAGGAGTCAACGTGGGCGAAAAAAAATTATGAGGATTTGTGGACAATACTATTCTCCATCGTTCTCCATCCCCAGAATTTTTAACAGAGCGAGTTGGACCGACTTATGGCCAATTTACTCTTTTGAATTCTCTAGGGGATGAACCCAGATTTCTGGAAAAGGAGTCAACGTGGGCGAAAAAAAATTATGAGGATTTGTGGACAATACTATTCTCCATCGTTCTCCATCCCCAGAATTTTTAACAGAGCGAGTTGGACCGACTTATGGCCAATTTACTCTTTTGAATTCTCTAGGGGATGAACCCAGATTTCTGGAAAAGGAGTCAACGTGGGCGAAAAAAAATTATGAGGATTTGTGGACAATACTATTCTCCATCGTTCTCCATCCCCAGAATTTTTAACAGAGCGAGTTGGACCGACTTATGGCCAATTTACTCTTTTGAATTCTCTAGGGGATGAACCCAGATTTCTGGAAAAGGAGTCAACGTGGGCGAAAAAAAATTATGAGGATTTGTGGACAATACTATTCTCCATCGTTCTCCATCCCCAGAATTTTTAACAGAGCGAGTTGGACCGACTTATGGCCAATTTACTCTTTTGAATTCTCTAGGGGATGAACCCAGATTTCTGGAAAAGGAGTCAACGTGGGCGAAAAAAAATTATGAGGATTTGTGGACAATACTATTCTCCATCGTTCTCCATCCCCAGAATTTTTAACAGAGCGAGTTGGACCGACTTATGGCCAATTTACTCTTTTGAATTCTCTAGGGGATGAACCCAGATTTCTGGAAAAGGAGTCAACGTGGGCGAAAAAAAATTATGAGGATTTGTGGACAATACTATTCTCCATCGTTCTCCATCCCCAGAATTTTTAACAGAGCGAGTTGGACCGACTTATGGCCAATTTACTCTTTTGAATTCTCTAGGGGATGAACCCAGATTTCTGGAAAAGGAGTCAACGTGGGCGAAAAAAAATTATGAGGATTTGTGGACAATACTATTCTCCATCGTTCTCCATCCCCAGAATTTTTAACAGAGCGAGTTGGACCGACTTATGGCCAATTTACTCTTTTGAATTCTCTAGGGGATGAACCCAGATTTCTGGAAAAGGAGTCAACGTGGGCGAAAAAAAATTATGAGGATTTGTGGACAATACTATTCTCCATCGTTCTCCATCCCCAGAATTTTTAACAGAGCGAGTTGGACCGACTTATGGCCAATTTACTCTTTTGAATTCTCTAGGGGATGAACCCAGATTTCTGGAAAAGGAGTCAACGTGGGCGAAAAAAAATTATGAGGATTTGTGGACAATACTATTCTCCATCGTTCTCCATCCCCAGAATTTTTAACAGAGCGAGTTGGACCGACTTATGGCCAATTTACTCTTTTGAATTCTCTAGGGGATGAACCCAGATTTCTGGAAAAGGAGTCAACGTGGGCGAAAAAAAATTATGAGGATTTGTGGACAATACTATTCTCCATCGTTCTCCATCCCCAGAATTTTTAACAGAGCGAGTTGGACCGACTTATGGCCAATTTACTCTTTTGAATTCTCTAGGGGATGAACCCAGATTTCTGGAAAAGGAGTCAACGTGGGCGAAAAAAAATTATGAGGATTTGTGGACAATACTATTCTCCATCGTTCTCCATCCCCAGAATTTTTAACAGAGCGAGTTGGACCGACTTATGGCCAATTTACTCTTTTGAATTCTCTAGGGGATGAACCCAGATTTCTGGAAAAGGAGTCAACGTGGGCGAAAAAAAATTATGAGGATTTGTGGACAATACTATTCTCCATCGTTCTCCATCCCCAGAATTTTTAACAGAGCGAGTTGGACCGACTTATGGCCAATTTACTCTTTTGAATTCTCTAGGGGATGAACCCAGATTTCTGGAAAAGGAGTCAACGTGGGCGAAAAAAAATTATGAGGATTTGTGGACAATACTATTCTCCATCGTTCTCCATCCCCAGAATTTTTAACAGAGCGAGTTGGACCGACTTATGGCCAATTTACTCTTTTGAATTCTCTAGGGGATGAACCCAGATTTCTGGAAAAGGAGTCAACGTGGGCGAAAAAAAATTATGAGGATTTGTGGACAATACTATTCTCCATCGTTCTCCATCCCCAGAATTTTTAACAGAGCGAGTTGGACCGACTTATGGCCAATTTACTCTTTTGAATTCTCTAGGGGATGAACCCAGATTTCTGGAAAAGGAGTCAACGTGGGCGAAAAAAAATTATGAGGATTTGTGGACAATACTATTCTCCATCGTTCTCCATCCCCAGAATTTTTAACAGAGCGAGTTGGACCGACTTATGGCCAATTTACTCTTTTGAATTCTCTAGGGGATGAACCCAGATTTCTGGAAAAGGAGTCAACGTGGGCGAAAAAAAATTATGAGGATTTGTGGACAATACTATTCTCCATCGTTCTCCATCCCCAGAATTTTTAACAGAGCGAGTTGGACCGACTTATGGCCAATTTACTCTTTTGAATTCTCTAGGGGATGAACCCAGATTTCTGGAAAAGGAGTCAACGTGGGCGAAAAAAAATTATGAGGATTTGTGGACAATACTATTCTCCATCGTTCTCCATCCCCAGAATTTTTAACAGAGCGAGTTGGACCGACTTATGGCCAATTTACTCTTTTGAATTCTCTAGGGGATGAACCCAGATTTCTGGAAAAGGAGTCAACGTGGGCGAAAAAAAATTATGAGGATTTGTGGACAATACTATTCTCCATCGTTCTCCATCCCCAGAATTTTTAACAGAGCGAGTTGGACCGACTTATGGCCAATTTACTCTTTTGAATTCTCTAGGGGATGAACCCAGATTTCTGGAAAAGGAGTCAACGTGGGCGAAAAAAAATTATGAGGATTTGTGGACAATACTATTCTCCATCGTTCTCCATCCCCAGAATTTTTAACAGAGCGAGTTGGACCGACTTATGGCCAATTTACTCTTTTGAATTCTCTAGGGGATGAACCCAGATTTCTGGAAAAGGAGTCAACGTGGGCGAAAAAAAATTATGAGGATTTGTGGACAATACTATTCTCCATCGTTCTCCATCCCCAGAATTTTTAACAGAGCGAGTTGGACCGACTTATGGCCAATTTACTCTTTTGAATTCTCTAGGGGATGAACCCAGATTTCTGGAAAAGGAGTCAACGTGGGCGAAAAAAAATTATGAGGATTTGTGGACAATACTATTCTCCATCGTTCTCCATCCCCAGAATTTTTAACAGAGCGAGTTGGACCGACTTATGGCCAATTTACTCTTTTGAATTCTCTAGGGGATGAACCCAGATTTCTGGAAAAGGAGTCAACGTGGGCGAAAAAAAATTATGAGGATTTGTGGACAATACTATTCTCCATCGTTCTCCATCCCCAGAATTTTTAACAGAGCGAGTTGGACCGACTTATGGCCAATTTACTCTTTTGAATTCTCTAGGGGATGAACCCAGATTTCTGGAAAAGGAGTCAACGTGGGCGAAAAAAAATTATGAGGATTTGTGGACAATACTATTCTCCATCGTTCTCCATCCCCAGAATTTTTAACAGAGCGAGTTGGACCGACTTATGGCCAATTTACTCTTTTGAATTCTCTAGGGGATGAACCCAGATTTCTGGAAAAGGAGTCAACGTGGGCGAAAAAAAATTATGAGGATTTGTGGACAATACTATTCTCCATCGTTCTCCATCCCCAGAATTTTTAACAGAGCGAGTTGGACCGACTTATGGCCAATTTACTCTTTTGAATTCTCTAGGGGATGAACCCAGATTTCTGGAAAAGGAGTCAACGTGGGCGAAAAAAAATTATGAGGATTTGTGGACAATACTATTCTCCATCGTTCTCCATCCCCAGAATTTTTAACAGAGCGAGTTGGACCGACTTATGGCCAATTTACTCTTTTGAATTCTCTAGGGGATGAACCCAGATTTCTGGAAAAGGAGTCAACATGGGCGAAAAAATTCCGGAAAATTAGAAACCCTATTTGAAATTTATAAAATTAAACGTTAATATTTAATCAGGTGTAATTTCACTTAAATCGCTGCTTCATCTCAAGTGTAATTTTCTTTTCTTGGCGGTAACACTGGTTTTTTTATAACTGCTAAGTCCCAATTCACACGTTGCAAGTCTTACTGATCAGCTTGCTACTTTATAACGAGAGTGAAGAGAGGAAAATAAACGTTTCTCTCTCACTCTCTCTCGCCTATAAGGTAGCAAGCTGATCAATAAGACTTGCAACGTGTGAATTGGCACTAAGAGAGGATTTTTTCACTCATTTTATGTTGAGTCAAAAAATTTTATGTTAATAAGAAACTGTGATGCCAACTTATTTCTTTTGAGTACCTAAAGCGCGAACAAAGTTAAGCCATTAATAAAAAAAGGCCCATAAACTCGCGTTTATGATGAAGAGGCAAAAAGCACTAAAATGCCATTACTGTCTGATTTGTGATTTTAACGGCGATAAAGTTGATCGTTCTGCGCTGCAAGTTAAAGTTATATTTAAAAAATAGTTTTTTGTGATTTTAACAACAATGAATAAAAATAGTTTTTTTAAATTATTTGCAAAGATATATTTTGTGAATTTAAAAGAAAAACGTAACGTTTCATTAAGTGACTTCAAAAACTGGAAAAGTAATGAATTACTATTAGATTTTTTTGAAAAATTTAATAAAGTTTTTATATTGATTGGACATGAAATGAAGTCAAAGTACAGTCAAAAGAAGAGGTTATACTCATTATTTAGAAATGTTGTAAGTATTTGTATTGAAATTCATTTTTAGTTAAAAAATTTACAAAATTTAACATTTATTAGAGAAAAATTTGTTTGTGGGTCTTTGAATTTAAAGCCTTTTATCCTATAAGGAACAAATATGAACGCAAAATAATTTTTTTTTCAAAAGTTATGTCATATTCAAAATGTAATACTTTTGCTGAATTAGCCGAATGTGTTGAGCTTATTTCTTCAATATCTCGAAAACTACTTTACATTCAAAGATGATTTTAATGTTATTTTGAAGAGAATACTTGGGGCTTTTTTTCTTTTTTAAGTTATGATTTTTTTTCTTTCGCAACCTTTAAAAAATAATCTTAAAATAGAAATTTTATATTGTAATTTTGAGCAATAAGTACACTGTGCTAGTTGCAAAGAACAGACAAACCAGGCACTTGGCGTTCTGACCTAATTGGGGCACGCTGAATACAGTGGTGCTAACAGTTTTTTTTAGGTTAGCTCTTGTTTTCAAGATATACCGTTATTTCGAAAAGTTGCACAACATATATTCGCGTTACTTAAAAACGGTTTACGATATTGAAATTACTAAAAAAAACCGAAATTACGCAATATAATTGTTTAAGATTGCACAATATATTGGCAAGAATCGAAATCTTTGTCATTTTTATTGCATAGCGAGAAGAAGTGCAATATGTTGGCAACAATGTACGATGTTGTTTTGCTTAAAAGGTTTTTTTTTAATAATAGTTGCGCCATATTTTAATTGAATCCATTGTGCCACTTATTGAATAATAAAGGGTTATATAGAAATAATAGGCGAATAACATATACTATAATAAAATGTAAATGGATGATGGGCCGTTTAACTCTTTTAAAAACGAGAAACTTAAATTAAAAGTTTTTATTTATTTATTTTCGTATTTCGTTATTTATTTTCATAAAAAATAACGAGTTAAACCCGTCAAATTTCCATACAAAATTAATTTTATTGAAAGTTAATAAATTAAGTATTTTTGGAAATGTTCTTTACAATAAACGAAGTGCAGTTTTAAATAACAAAAAAGGAAAAATTAAATTGTTTTACGCTATAGTGGCTGTGAAATGAAAGATTTTTTAATTGTTTTGGCGATGGAAATTTACGTTTGGCGAAATTGGAAACGGTTGGCCATATCCGAAACGCATTTTTTGTAAATATTTTCTAATTTACATGTATCTGAAATATTAAGAAAAATATTTTCTAATTTACATGTATCTGAATATTATAAAAACGGGTATAGCTTCTTTCTCTTGTTCGGAAATTTAATTTATAATTGTTATTATTACTGTTTCAGAATTGTTCAGTACAAATTAATATACATGTGAATGTTAATTTTATTAATTTTTTATTAGATGTATATTTTGTTTTTCTGTTTTTATTCTTTATTTCAATCAAATAAATACGATTATTAAAAGCTAACCTTCATTTTTTTTTTTTTATAAAATTCTTGATTGGTTTAAAATATGCTTTAAATAAGAAAAATATAACTAGAAATTTGTGACTTGGTTCGCGCAACAGCTCAGTTATCGCAACAGCCCAAAATTTCTATTGGTTGTGTTCACCGAGATTACACTGTAATTTTTTTAAAAACATTAAATAAATATACATACCTACTAGTTATAAGGTAAAATTTCAAATATCTTAAACTCAAAGCCATTTTCTTACAGAAAATCTTATAACTTCTAAAACTAAATATTGAATATCGATTTATTTATGAGAAATTTTTAAAATTCCTTTGTGCTTTTCCAATATACATATACATACTACTGGAAATAACCAAAATTCAAGTTTTTAGAAACACTAAAACTACATTTATGTACTTTTTCAGCAATGTTCTGAAATCGATTCCGCGTTATATTATGCACTTCCTATTTTAAGTACTACTAAAAACTACGCTCATTAAAAAAAAAATAATTGGAAGTATCCATCGATTTTAACTTCATTATATTTCGATTTCAGAAAATGGTGGTTTCAAATATAAAAACACATAACTATGGCAATTCGAAAATAATCTTAAAAAATCATCTGATTGCTGTTTTTAAAGGAATTTTTTGTTTTCAATAAAGTATTTAAAACTTCCGTCCATTAGAAACAAATAATGCGAAAATCGTAGTACACACTACAAATTATTTGAGCTCGTAAATAATATCTTTCGAATCGAAGTACGCGATAACCCCTAATGTAAATAAAAATGTTAAAAATTTAAAAAATGGAAATTGTAAGTGTATAAAGAAAAACTATTCATACGTTTTATTACTTTAAAAAAAGGAATTAAAATAAAAAAAAATTTACATCTCCCCATTGAAAAAAATTACCAATTTTGGTTGAAAAACCCAAAAACGGCAGCTCTGCTTACTACTCCTACTACATGATTTGTAATTTATTTTCAAACAAAAGGAAAACAATGCTTAACATACGCAGTGTGTATTACACACATACATTGTAGTGCATCTCAATGACATGTACATATGTATGCGACTGTTTTTGGCAGTTATATAAGTTTTTTGCCAATAGGAACATTTCCCATACATATTTTTAAAATTATTTTCGTGTATGTGTGTATGTTTTGAGTACATTTTTGAAAAAAACCGTATTGTTGAAGCCTATGTAAACGCAAGCAGTAAAACTATAGTAGTGAAATGATCACTCATCGCTCAATAATGAGTGAGTATGAACCAGTGTCGCCAGTTTTATACTTTTCTGGTATTTTGACGCTTTTCTGGTTTCGTTGTGGCCCTGTGTTCCTTTGTGTTATTAGAACCACATAGTTTGTTAAGAAGCTTAAAAAATGTGCAACTACAATTTTTGAAATCTCTAAGTTACAATTTTTTTTTTTTATGTTAAATTTTGTAAATTTTATTTTTAAATGTTATTATTGAGATGTGTTTCTCACGAGCTGTTTTGATCAAAAATAGTTTGTGAGAAACACAACTAAATAATAATAATTAATCATAAACAAAAAAAAAATGTTTTTGTTATTTGCAGTTTTAAGTAAAAATATCTATTATAGTTAAAATTTATAATGTTTTAGAGTATAAAAGATGTATCCGTTCAAAAATTGATGTGCGATCTCTTGGTCATTTGTAATGGAAATTACATAGTATATGAGGAAACAGCAAGAGTTTTAGATATAAATATCATATCATATGATGGTAAATTTAATTTAAAATTTTTACATAGTTAAACCTTTTTTATAAAATATTGCATAACTTTTTAGAAGAACGCAGTAAAAATGAAAAAAAAAATACAGAAGATTCAATTTGTTCTCCCGATAAAATTCCTATTCCTGTCGCAATAACGGATACCCAAACGGCTACTGTAAATTTATTTCCGATTGAAACTTCTTTCAATTCAAATGATTTAAATGTAGATTTAATAGATTCATTTGTTTTTGGTAATTTAACTGCGACAAGTATATCCTTAAAAGATCATGTTTCCCTATCGTCAAATATTGTTAAATTACCCTGTTCAACAAATTCAGCTTTGGAACAAACTTCCTTAGTGAATACTAATTTATTTGTGGACAATATAATATTTTCATCAACTAAGAATTCTTTAAACATAAATATTTCGACAGACACATGCTTAGAAGTTGAAGAATATCAAACCATACGAAAGCGGATTAACGCAAATAAAGTTCCCAATGTTATTCCTGTTAATTCTTTATTACCTGACAACACTAAATTAAATACAATTAAAAAAAGCAAAATTTATAAAAAGGATGAAGCTGAAATATTATTTTCTGACAGAGAATTTTTATTCTTAAAGGAGTATTTAATCGAGCCCAAAAATTATATTGAAATGGTTTCCTTCCTTGAGGACATTGTGCGTGAAAAATTTAAAAATTTTAATAACATTTGTCCTATTACTTATACAAGTTCCGTGTGGAGTAAAAACAAAACTATTTTATATTTATACGCAAAATGCATTTATTTTAAAACCGGTTGTGCCCGTTACCGTTTTTGTTTAAAAATAGGTCAAAATAGTTTGTTAGGAAAAGTCGAATCAAACGGCGCTTCTATAAAACATAATTCCAAACTTAAACGGCAACAAATTCGTAGTGTGCGGCGTATAATTGCTAAATATGAAATTAAATTTCAAAAGGCAGCTAATTGGAGAAACAACAGGCTTTGTAACCAGAAAACGCATTTAATAAAAGTTGGAAACGACCAAGAGGTCCCTTCGAGTGACGTTGCGAGAAAAATAAAATCTGAACAAACGCAATCACTTCAACGTGACAAAGATATGTTTATTGATTTATATCAAATGAGAAAGGACAAAGATTGGTCTCATTTCATACAAAAAATTTCTAGTCCTTTAGAAATATATTTATTTTCCAATAAACAGCTTCAAATGCTTCAATTTAATAATAAACATTTTCTAAAATTAAGTAGAAATACTTTGTTTTTTGATGCAACGGGTAATGTTGTAAAAAAGTTAGAAAAAAATTCTAAAAGAGTGTTCCTTTACTCAATGGTTGCACACATAAGACAAAAAAAAGAACGTGGAATTCTTATTCCTATAGCAGAATGTCTACTTTGCAATCATTATTCCGAGGATATTGAACGCTTTCTTCTTTTTTTAAAAGTTTATTGTGTGAAAAATTCCATCATGTGGCCTATATGCAAAAGAATATGTCTTGATTGGAGCTATGCTTCTATAAATGCGGTGGTAAGGGTTTTTAATAAGGAACAAAATGTTCACAATCTCCAACAATATATTTCAAAATCATACTACATATGTACAAATGAAAACTACAAAAATAATTTAGTTATTGTACAAATTTGCTGCGCTCATTTCCTTAAAATTGTATACAAAGATATAGAAACAAATTTTGTGGATGAAAATGCAATATCATTTATGAAATATCAGTTTGCTTATGCTGTAAACATTTCGAATGTAAAATCGCTATGGACTTGGATCAAAAGTATATTAACCGTTCTTTTAAATAAAAATTTATCAAATGAAGTGAAGCAGTCCATAACACTTTTGAAGGAGACAAAATCGTTTGAAATAGCTGAAAACATGGATGAGTACTATAATAGTTCAGAAAAAAATTCATCACTAAATTTTGACAACTTTAAAATACCAAACTACAAGAAAAGTCCCTTTTATTTGAAAACTTCGTCAATTTACAATAAAATACAACAGTCCAAAAAAGTGTCAGAAATTCCAAACATTTTTGTAAATGAAGTATTTGCATTAATATTTTTAAAAAAGTTTTCACCCTATGCTTCTTTATGGACAAATATAATGGGCAAATTTGTAGATTCAAAAGGTAGCAGAATTTCAAATAGTGCCGTTGAAGGCTACTTTAACGTTACAAAAAATATCACATTGGATGGCAAAAGAAACGTAGTACCAACGGAGTATGTAAGAAAGAGCTACACATACATTAAAGCAAAACTGAAAGACGCAGAAAATACCTATAATGAAAATAATATAATTTTCCAAAAAAAATCGAAAACTTCAACACCAAAAATAAAACTAGAGGAGGAAACATGGAAAAAAAGTGCAAAAAAAGATAAGCAGCAAATTAATCCCAAAATATCATTCCACAGAGTACTGCAACAATTTTCGTCATGGCCTAGAAATGTAAGAGAATCTAGGTATATACTACTCTCTTACTATAAACTTTATAAAAACAAATGCGTATCTTATCCAGTTACCATAGATCTGACAGAATTTAAAAGCCTAGATGCTTCAAAATGCATTTTTAATAATGTTATTGATATTTATATAAATATTTTACTTACGGAAAGTGGAAAGTCTGCATTTGCTTTTTCTTGCGAAGAAGGTAAAAGTTTTTTTTTTTTGCAAAATGATATAAAAGTTCCAATACAAAAATATGATCATATTTTTATTCCAATCATTCATCAAAGCCACTACACACTAGTTTATTTAAACACCGTTGCTAAACAATTTTATTTTTTAAATTCGATTAAAAGCAGTTTGCCAAGCAAAACCACAATTTTTAAAACTTTTACCACCCAAATTAAAGATAATTCTTGGAAATACAGAAGCTTGCTACACGATTTTCAAAGTGATACCTTTAATTGTGGCGTTTTTGTATGCCAATATGTAAAAGCTATACTGCGAGAGGAGTCACTGGAAAATTTAACAAACCCTAATGTATACAGGGATACAATAAAAACCGTGCTTAATGAATACGCAGACAACATGAACGAAATTTGTGTTCATTGTGGTATTTGTGTCGAAAACTGTGTATTTAAATGTAATAACTGCGAGAGGACAGTTTGTAATGGGTGTATAAAATTTCATTACACGTTAAAAAACAAAGAAATTTTCGAAAAATGTATATTTTGCAATATAAATTCATAAAAAGAAAATGTTTTTATTAAATGACTAAGTGTTGGTTGCTTCGTTTTGTGTTGATCTTATTAAAAACAAATGATTTTTACATTAATTTTTAAATTTTTTTATTTATTAAAATCATATTCGTTAAAATTGAATAGTTTTTACTTTAAAAAATATATTTTAACCGACAAAAATCAAACTACATAACAAAATAAACACGGAAAAATATTCTTTTTTGGTAGTTTGTTTTTTGAATAACAAACATAAATGTATAAAAATAAAATTATTCGTAAAATAACTATATTTTTATTAAATTTTAACAGTTCTGCAAACGAATTTAATAACACACAATCAGTTACTGTAATAATTTAATTAGTAAAAGAAAAAAAAAACAATAACTTTCAAAAAACATATTGGTAACTGCCATTTATTTTCAGGGTTTAAAAAACTGCAATCGAAACCAAAAACTGACCAACAAAAAACGATAATGTCGTACAACTTTTCGCTTTTTGAGTTGATTTTACAGCGACTGTTAACATTTAATGAATCAGAAGTAACAGCAAAAGTTTTTTTTCCAATGGCAACTGAAGAAGTGGAAGCAAATGCAGTTTTTTTATTTTGACTGCAGTTTTTTAAACGCTGGTTATAGTAAAAGTTAATTATAACTGAACTTACTGAAAAGTTTTAATTTTAAGAATTTTGTGATAAGTTTCAATTTAAAATTGAAAGCAAATTTGATCTCATTATTGAAATAAAATAAAATTTTTAAAACATTAAAATAAAACCTATGCGCTTGTTTCCTCCTTTATAAAACAAAAAAGATCTATATTGGCATCACTATTATTTATTAACATACTATTTTTTCACTCAACATAAAATGAGTGAAAAAATCATCTCTTAGCAGCAGCCTGCCATAGTTGCCGATTTATCGGCATTTTGCCGATTTTTTGCCTCTAAATTATCAAAGTGCAGATTTGCCGATTTTTGCTCAAAAAATACTGATTTTTTGATAATCATATAAAACACGTTAATGTTTTGTTGAATTAAGTACAATTTATTAATTTTGGATAACAATTTATTAATTTTGGGTAGCGATGAAGAATAGTATTGTCCACAAATCCTCATAATTTTTTTTCGCCCACGTTGACTCCTTTTCCAGAAATCTGGGTTCATCCCCTAGAGAATTCAAAAGAGTAAATTGGCCATAAGTCGGTCCAACTCGCTCTGTTAAAAATTCTGGGGATGGAGAACGATGGAGAATAGTATTGTCCACAAATCCTCATAATTTTTTTTCGCCCACGTTGACTCCTTTTCCAGAAATCTGGGTTCATCCCCTAGAGAATTCAAAAGAGTAAATTGGCCATAAGTCGGTCCAACTCGCTCTGTTAAAAATTCTGGGGATGGAGAACGATGGAGAATAGTATTGTCCACAAATCCTCATAATTTTTTTTCGCCCACGTTGACTCCTTTTCCAGAAATCTGGGTTCATCCCCTAGAGAATTCAAAAGAGTAAATTGGCCATAAGTCGGTCCAACTCGCTCTGTTAAAAATTCTGGGGATGGAGAACGATGGAGAATAGTATTGTCCACAAATCCTCATAATTTTTTTTCGCCCACGTTGACTCCTTTTCCAGAAATCTGGGTTCATCCCCTAGAGAATTCAAAAGAGTAAATTGGCCATAAGTCGGTCCAACTCGCTCTGTTAAAAATTCTGGGGATGGAGAACGATGGAGAATAGTATTGTCCACAAATCCTCATAATTTTTTTTCGCCCACGTTGACTCCTTTTCCAGAAATCTGGGTTCATCCCCTAGAGAATTCAAAAGAGTAAATTGGCCATAAGTCGGTCCAACTCGCTCTGTTAAAAATTCTGGGGATGGAGAACGATGGAGAATAGTATTGTCCACAAATCCTCATAATTTTTTTTCGCCCACGTTGACTCCTTTTCCAGAAATCTGGGTTCATCCCCTAGAGAATTCAAAAGAGTAAATTGGCCATAAGTCGGTCCAACTCGCTCTGTTAAAAATTCTGGGGATGGAGAACGATGGAGAATAGTATTGTCCACAAATCCTCATAATTTTTTTTCGCCCACGTTGACTCCTTTTCCAGAAATCTGGGTTCATCCCCTAGAGAATTCAAAAGAGTAAATTGGCCATAAGTCGGTCCAACTCGCTCTGTTAAAAATTCTGGGGATGGAGAACGATGGAGAATAGTATTGTCCACAAATCCTCATAATTTTTTTTCGCCCACGTTGACTCCTTTTCCAGAAATCTGGGTTCATCCCCTAGAGAATTCAAAAGAGTAAATTGGCCATAAGTCGGTCCAACTCGCTCTGTTAAAAATTCTGGGGATGGAGAACGATGGAGAATAGTATTGTCCACAAATCCTCATAATTTTTTTTCGCCCACGTTGACTCCTTTTCCAGAAATCTGGGTTCATCCCCTAGAGAATTCAAAAGAGTAAATTGGCCATAAGTCGGTCCAACTCGCTCTGTTAAAAATTCTGGGGATGGAGAACGATGGAGAATAGTATTGTCCACAAATCCTCATAATTTTTTTTCGCCCACGTTGACTCCTTTTCCAGAAATCTGGGTTCATCCCCTAGAGAATTCAAAAGAGTAAATTGGCCATAAGTCGGTCCAACTCGCTCTGTTAAAAATTCTGGGGATGGAGAACGATGGAGAATAGTATTGTCCACAAATCCTCATAATTTTTTTTCGCCCACGTTGACTCCTTTTCCAGAAATCTGGGTTCATCCCCTAGAGAATTCAAAAGAGTAAATTGGCCATAAGTCGGTCCAACTCGCTCTGTTAAAAATTCTGGGGATGGAGAACGATGGAGAATAGTATTGTCCACAAATCCTCATAATTTTTTTTCGCCCACGTTGACTCCTTTTCCAGAAATCTGGGTTCATCCCCTAGAGAATTCAAAAGAGTAAATTGGCCATAAGTCGGTCCAACTCGCTCTGTTAAAAATTCTGGGGATGGAGAACGATGGAGAATAGTATTGTCCACAAATCCTCATAATTTTTTTTCGCCCACGTTGACTCCTTTTCCAGAAATCTGGGTTCATCCCCTAGAGAATTCAAAAGAGTAAATTGGCCATAAGTCGGTCCAACTCGCTCTGTTAAAAATTCTGGGGATGGAGAACGATGGAGAATAGTATTGTCCACAAATCCTCATAATTTTTTTTCGCCCACGTTGACTCCTTTTCCAGAAATCTGGGTTCATCCCCTAGAGAATTCAAAAGAGTAAATTGGCCATAAGTCGGTCCAACTCGCTCTGTTAAAAATTCTGGGGATGGAGAACGATGGAGAATAGTATTGTCCACAAATCCTCATAATTTTTTTTCGCCCACGTTGACTCCTTTTCCAGAAATCTGGGTTCATCCCCTAGAGAATTCAAAAGAGTAAATTGGCCATAAGTCGGTCCAACTCGCTCTGTTAAAAATTCTGGGGATGGAGAACGATGGAGAATAGTATTGTCCACAAATCCTCATAATTTTTTTTCGCCCACGTTGACTCCTTTTCCAGAAATCTGGGTTCATCCCCTAGAGAATTCAAAAGAGTAAATTGGCCATAAGTCGGTCCAACTCGCTCTGTTAAAAATTCTGGGGATGGAGAACGATGGAGAATAGTATTGTCCACAAATCCTCATAATTTTTTTTCGCCCACGTTGACTCCTTTTCCAGAAATCTGGGTTCATCCCCTAGAGAATTCAAAAGAGTAAATTGGCCATAAGTCGGTCCAACTCGCTCTGTTAAAAATTCTGGGGATGGAGAACGATGGAGAATAGTATTGTCCACAAATCCTCATAATTTTTTTTCGCCCACGTTGACTCCTTTTCCAGAAATCTGGGTTCATCCCCTAGAGAATTCAAAAGAGTAAATTGGCCATAAGTCGGTCCAACTCGCTCTGTTAAAAATTCTGGGGATGGAGAACGATGGAGAATAGTATTGTCCACAAATCCTCATAATTTTTTTTCGCCCACGTTGACTCCTTTTCCAGAAATCTGGGTTCATCCCCTAGAGAATTCAAAAGAGTAAATTGGCCATAAGTCGGTCCAACTCGCTCTGTTAAAAATTCTGGGGATGGAGAACGATGGAGAATAGTATTGTCCACAAATCCTCATAATTTTTTTTCGCCCACGTTGACTCCTTTTCCAGAAATCTGGGTTCATCCCCTAGAGAATTCAAAAGAGTAAATTGGCCATAAGTCGGTCCAACTCGCTCTGTTAAAAATTCTGGGGATGGAGAACGATGGAGAATAGTATTGTCCACAAATCCTCATAATTTTTTTTCGCCCACGTTGACTCCTTTTCCAGAAATCTGGGTTCATCCCCTAGAGAATTCAAAAGAGTAAATTGGCCATAAGTCGGTCCAACTCGCTCTGTTAAAAATTCTGGGGATGGAGAACGATGGAGAATAGTATTGTCCACAAATCCTCATAATTTTTTTTCGCCCACGTTGACTCCTTTTCCAGAAATCTGGGTTCATCCCCTAGAGAATTCAAAAGAGTAAATTGGCCATAAGTCGGTCCAACTCGCTCTGTTAAAAATTCTGGGGATGGAGAACGATGGAGAATAGTATTGTCCACAAATCCTCATAATTTTTTTTCGCCCACGTTGACTCCTTTTCCAGAAATCTGGGTTCATCCCCTAGAGAATTCAAAAGAGTAAATTGGCCATAAGTCGGTCCAACTCGCTCTGTTAAAAATTCTGGGGATGGAGAACGATGGAGAATAGTATTGTCCACAAATCCTCATAATTTTTTTTCGCCCACGTTGACTCCTTTTCCAGAAATCTGGGTTCATCCCCTAGAGAATTCAAAAGAGTAAATTGGCCATAAGTCGGTCCAACTCGCTCTGTTAAAAATTCTGGGGATGGAGAACGATGGAGAATAGTATTGTCCACAAATCCTCATAATTTTTTTTCGCCCACGTTGACTCCTTTTCCAGAAATCTGGGTTCATCCCCTAGAGAATTCAAAAGAGTAAATTGGCCATAAGTCGGTCCAACTCGCTCTGTTAAAAATTCTGGGGATGGAGAACGATGGAGAATAGTATTGTCCACAAATCCTCATAATTTTTTTTCGCCCACGTTGACTCCTTTTCCAGAAATCTGGGTTCATCCCCTAGAGAATTCAAAAGAGTAAATTGGCCATAAGTCGGTCCAACTCGCTCTGTTAAAAATTCTGGGGATGGAGAACGATGGAGAATAGTATTGTCCACAAATCCTCATAATTTTTTTTCGCCCACGTTGACTCCTTTTCCAGAAATCTGGGTTCATCCCCTAGAGAATTCAAAAGAGTAAATTGGCCATAAGTCGGTCCAACTCGCTCTGTTAAAAATTCTGGGGATGGAGAACGATGGAGAATAGTATTGTCCACAAATCCTCATAATTTTTTTTCGCCCACGTTGACTCCTTTTCCAGAAATCTGGGTTCATCCCCTAGAGAATTCAAAAGAGTAAATTGGCCATAAGTCGGTCCAACTCGCTCTGTTAAAAATTCTGGGGATGGAGAACGATGGAGAATAGTATTGTCCACAAATCCTCATAATTTTTTTTCGCCCACGTTGACTCCTTTTCCAGAAATCTGGGTTCATCCCCTAGAGAATTCAAAAGAGTAAATTGGCCATAAGTCGGTCCAACTCGCTCTGTTAAAAATTCTGGGGATGGAGAACGATGGAGAATAGTATTGTCCACAAATCCTCATAATTTTTTTTCGCCCACGTTGACTCCTTTTCCAGAAATCTGGGTTCATCCCCTAGAGAATTCAAAAGAGTAAATTGGCCATAAGTCGGTCCAACTCGCTCTGTTAAAAATTCTGGGGATGGAGAACGATGGAGAATAGTATTGTCCACAAATCCTCATAATTTTTTTTCGCCCACGTTGACTCCTTTTCCAGAAATCTGGGTTCATCCCCTAGAGAATTCAAAAGAGTAAATTGGCCATAAGTCGGTCCAACTCGCTCTGTTAAAAATTCTGGGGATGGAGAACGATGGAGAATAGTATTGTCCACAAATCCTCATAATTTTTTTTCGCCCACGTTGACTCCTTTTCCAGAAATCTGGGTTCATCCCCTAGAGAATTCAAAAGAGTAAATTGGCCATAAGTCGGTCCAACTCGCTCTGTTAAAAATTCTGGGGATGGAGAACGATGGAGAATAGTATTGTCCACAAATCCTCATAATTTTTTTTCGCCCACGTTGACTCCTTTTCCAGAAATCTGGGTTCATCCCCTAGAGAATTCAAAAGAGTAAATTGGCCATAAGTCGGTCCAACTCGCTCTGTTAAAAATTCTGGGGATGGAGAACGATGGAGAATAGTATTGTCCACAAATCCTCATAATTTTTTTTCGCCCACGTTGACTCCTTTTCCAGAAATCTGGGTTCATCCCCTAGAGAATTCAAAAGAGTAAATTGGCCATAAGTCGGTCCAACTCGCTCTGTTAAAAATTCTGGGGATGGAGAACGATGGAGAATAGTATTGTCCACAAATCCTCATAATTTTTTTTCGCCCACGTTGACTCCTTTTCCAGAAATCTGGGTTCATCCCCTAGAGAATTCAAAAGAGTAAATTGGCCATAAGTCGGTCCAACTCGCTCTGTTAAAAATTCTGGGGATGGAGAACGATGGAGAATAGTATTGTCCACAAATCCTCATAATTTTTTTTCGCCCACGTTGACTCCTTTTCCAGAAATCTGGGTTCATCCCCTAGAGAATTCAAAAGAGTAAATTGGCCATAAGTCGGTCCAACTCGCTCTGTTAAAAATTCTGGGGATGGAGAACGATGGAGAATAGTATTGTCCACAAATCCTCATAATTTTTTTTCGCCCACGTTGACTCCTTTTCCAGAAATCTGGGTTCATCCCCTAGAGAATTCAAAAGAGTAAATTGGCCATAAGTCGGTCCAACTCGCTCTGTTAAAAATTCTGGGGATGGAGAACGATGGAGAATAGTATTGTCCACAAATCCTCATAATTTTTTTTCGCCCACGTTGACTCCTTTTCCAGAAATCTGGGTTCATCCCCTAGAGAATTCAAAAGAGTAAATTGGCCATAAGTCGGTCCAACTCGCTCTGTTAAAAATTCTGGGGATGGAGAACGATGGAGAATAGTATTGTCCACAAATCCTCATAATTTTTTTTCGCCCACGTTGACTCCTTTTCCAGAAATCTGGGTTCATCCCCTAGAGAATTCAAAAGAGTAAATTGGCCATAAGTCGGTCCAACTCGCTCTGTTAAAAATTCTGGGGATGGAGAACGATGGAGAATAGTATTGTCCACAAATCCTCATAATTTTTTTTCGCCCACGTTGACTCCTTTTCCAGAAATCTGGGTTCATCCCCTAGAGAATTCAAAAGAGTAAATTGGCCATAAGTCGGTCCAACTCGCTCTGTTAAAAATTCTGGGGATGGAGAACGATGGAGAATAGTATTGTCCACAAATCCTCATAATTTTTTTTCGCCCACGTTGACTCCTTTTCCAGAAATCTGGGTTCATCCCCTAGAGAATTCAAAAGAGTAAATTGGCCATAAGTCGGTCCAACTCGCTCTGTTAAAAATTCTGGGGATGGAGAACGATGGAGAATAGTATTGTCCACAAATCCTCATAATTTTTTTTCGCCCACGTTGACTCCTTTTCCAGAAATCTGGGTTCATCCCCTAGAGAATTCAAAAGAGTAAATTGGCCATAAGTCGGTCCAACTCGCTCTGTTAAAAATTCTGGGGATGGAGAACGATGGAGAATAGTATTGTCCACAAATCCTCATAATTTTTTTTCGCCCACGTTGACTCCTTTTCCAGAAATCTGGGTTCATCCCCTAGAGAATTCAAAAGAGTAAATTGGCCATAAGTCGGTCCAACTCGCTCTGTTAAAAATTCTGGGGATGGAGAACGATGGAGAATAGTATTGTCCACAAATCCTCATAATTTTTTTTCGCCCACGTTGACTCCTTTTCCAGAAATCTGGGTTCATCCCCTAGAGAATTCAAAAGAGTAAATTGGCCATAAGTCGGTCCAACTCGCTCTGTTAAAAATTCTGGGGATGGAGAACGATGGAGAATAGTATTGTCCACAAATCCTCATAATTTTTTTTCGCCCACGTTGACTCCTTTTCCAGAAATCTGGGTTCATCCCCTAGAGAATTCAAAAGAGTAAATTGGCCATAAGTCGGTCCAACTCGCTCTGTTAAAAATTCTGGGGATGGAAAACGATGGAGAATAGTATTGTCCACAAATCCTAATCATTTTTTTCCGCCCACGTTGACTCCTTTTCCAGAAATCTGAACTTATCCATGATTACAGCATTAACATTAGGTCTGTTAAGTAGTTAACATTGTTCTGTTAACATAACAGAATGTGTCTAGGGTAATAAATTTTAAAATTTAACTTCACACACATTTGTTTATTTACGTTGCTTTTCATCCAGAAATGGGTTTCATCGATGAAGATGATTGTTTTTGCAATTTGGATGCGTTGCTGAAAGCTAAAAAAGATGCAACTTCAACAATTTTAAAGGTACGCTATTAACTGTCAAAGCTCGGAAGTCCCTATTGGAAGAATGCTTATTGGAAAAAAATCTTTATCGCTTTTAGTTAATGTGCCCGCTCTAATATCTGTATTAAGAGATATTATTTTTTTTCTTTCTTGAAGGCGTTGCAATTGGGAGAACATCGTGGGAGATGGACTTTCGCATATAAAAACGGTTAGTCCTTTTTAAAACTCTTTGAGAAAACGGATTTAAATGCACTTGGATCTATTTGATTCCAAGTACAAGCGCAAATGCGAAGATCAAAGAATCGACTTTGTCTTGTTCTATACATTACTTGACATTAATTGTTTACTTGACCTAATAGTAAAGTTGCACCAATAAGTGAATAATTAGCGCAAAATGTTCCCATTTAGCGAGCTTCCTTGCGGGTTCCATTTCATTTCCATCCTTGGGATACTCTTGTTTAGCTTTCGCTGTGTGTGGCCTATATCAACTTCCATTTTCGTCTTGCTATCTGGCGGACAATTGTTCCTTTACATGTCAATCGGTGTAACTCTGCATTTGAAATCTAGTTAGGGCAGGGGTCTAATCACCGCATTCGATACTATCGTATCGTATAAACTATCGACGTTTTTTGCACACGATAGACACTGACGTATCGAATGAAAACTAGATAAATGTAGGCTGACTTCCAAAACGTCAAATGCTTTGTATAAGAACAAAGTATAATGTTTTATTACGCCGCAGTACAATATCTATGCAATGCAAACCCTTCCAAAACATCAATGGTAAGTATGAGTAACGCAGCAAAAAAGCAATCAGAGCATCGGTTTTAAAGTTGATGCTTTGTGATATTTGACATTTAATTTGCAAGCAATACAGATTTATTTTAATATTATGCATTGCATCACTTACATTTCAAAACGTTTAAATAAACAGAACACATAGTTGCATTGTTTCGGTACTTTGTACATGTGCATGGTTAAAATACAGTAGTAAAACTGTATACAAACTTTGTATTAGTACGTTTTGGAAGTCAGCCGTAATGTCGAGTTACTCGATATCGAATGCTTTTATTTCAAATTCAATACATTTCATTCGATATCGAGTTTCATTATACCAAAATAAATAATTTCGATCAATTTTGCTCGATATCGTATGCGGTGATTAGACAAAATCATATTTGCATACTATTCAGAGGCATTTGTTAATAAATTATTGGGAGCCTTTGTATTTGTTAGTGGATCATAGGAGCTCTAAAAATTTTTTTCAAGCTATTCTATAATTTGCTAGCAATATAATTTCGTTCCAGCTACGTCCACTGCTCTCTACATCTGTCATCAAACTCCTTTACCATGTTATCGTTGGTCGATCTTCTCTTCTTACTACATCCTCGCAAATTCCAATCGGGGCCCATATTTCATGTGACTGCTTCCGAAGTGTATGTCCGATTTATCTCCATTTTTCTTTTTTACAGCATTTTGGATATAATTTGTCATTGCTTATGACATTTCGTCACTAAATTTTCAAAGTTATTTATTTGAACTCTGTAGGGCAATAAGAATTTATTGATGTCATTTTAAAAACTAATTCTATGAATTAAATATTAGATCATTACGTGCATATTGAATTATTGAAATTTTTATTTTTAGAATATTACACAATGTCCGCAATTAACATTGTTACTTTTAAGACTCGGTAATGGATTGTATCTAGTTTTTAGTTAAAATTGTTGTTTGACAACAACAAGATTTAAACGGTCTTTAAAATCATAGATTGTTATGAAAATTAATAGAAACAACAGACGAGAGTTAGTTAAACGACTCTAGCTCAAAAATGACAATTACTTTAATTTACCGCTAATAACGCAACGCACAAACGATAATGAATGAATGGACGGTCAATCATTCAGTCAGACAGCCAGCCAGCCAGCCAGCAAGTCGCACAGTCCCTCCATTACACTGTTCAATGGTTTACTTTCGTTTACTTTAAAATTTTTTATTATATTTTTTTTTTTTTAAATTTTCACTTTGAAAAATATTTTTTATTTCATTTATTGTGGACTGAAAAATATTTCGTTGCGATACATTTGTAGCAAATTTTGCTGCTGTTGTTGTTTGTTGCTGGAATTGTAGAATGTATAGAGGAACTGAATGAAATTCACATTCTTATCTAAAGTTATCAGTACGAGTTACGCTTTCATTGGTAGAGGACGTTTCAACCATCGATAGAACGAACGCCGAAAAGAGCAACAATTTAAATTCGAGAAACAAAAATAAAAAAATTAATTTAAATAAAAATTCACTTTTCTAGGCTCAACAAATATTATTTGCATTATTCTTTGCCATAACATTGTTGTTGTGTTTGTTATCATCTATTTTCTTAAATTTTTATTCATTATACCCAAGTTCATTATTGTTTTTGTTTTATTTGTATACATTTAAGATAATAACGTAAAGACTTGCAGGTGATAACGTTTAAAGAGTAAATGAAAAACATACACATCAAAATATTTTTTTAAAGGTTTTTCACCTCAGAAAAAAAAAATTGTGTCTCCATTTTGTTACGTAAAGTGTAATTAAACCAAATATAACAACAATCAATAACAACGACGATAAAAAACATTAAAAAAATAATTAACGTTTTAGCTTATTTAGTTTAAACGTTTATTTTACGATTGGCAACGATCGTTCAAAGAGACTAACTATAACTTCCCTTCATGTGCGCGCGAGAAAACTCGATACATAATTCGACAACAACAATAACGTTGACAAAATAATAACAATAACAATAATAAATAAAATGTGAATTTCAAACCAACACACAACGTGCTGTCGTTTGTTATTTTTCAACGTGAGTTTTGTTTAATCTTTTTTTTTTTTTTTTTTTGACTTTTTCACCTGTTTTATTCATTAAAACACAAATTAACGGTAGTCAGTACCAAAATAAAACAAAAGCAATAAAATACATAATCAATTAATAAGAAACACTTGGCTCGAATTATTGAATGAACAACAATAAATGGCAAAAAAAGAAAAACATCGAACAGCATGGAAAAACAACGAAGGAAAAAAGTAAAGAAGAACAAAAATTCTCATAAAGCAATTTACACACATGGTACTTGAGTCTAAAACGTTTCCGTCAAACATTTGTTGTTGTTTTAACAAAAAAAAAAAAAAATACACCTCAAAAGAAGAAGATAAAAACATAATCGCTTTAAGTTTGAATATACACTTGCTACAGGTAAACAATATGTGCCGAACAGTGGCGGGCAATAAAATAGTAAAGATGACTTGAGCTAAGTTTTTGACCATCTATTCATCACTAATCATTAAACTTGGCCTAAACCGGCTTTTATTTTGGGAAATACAACTTAGAAAGCAGGGAATGCTACAGCTAAATAATTCGGATAGTTAAATATCGTTTTACATGCACCCAGATAAAAAACATGTTTAAATATGGTTACCTCCCACAAAACTATATTTAAGAACAATTAAAAATTGAAATAGATTTGAATTGTATTTTGAGACAAGTTTCGCCTTAAAATACATTTGAAACTTATTTTAATTTTTATGAATACGGCAGATTATGTTTAATATTATTATTGTCACTGACAACCATATTATGGTTAAAAAAGTCCTCTATCAAGAAGCCACAACCATATTATGGCTGCCTCCGATCATGTTATGGTTAATAATAACTTAAATATATTTGAGACTTTTGTTTTTGAACCAAAGCATGTTGCTCTTAGAAAAGAGGAAAATACTATTGGTTATTTGAAAACAAATTATTATGGTTGTGGCTTCTTGATGGAGGACTAATTTTACCATAATATGGTTGTTGGTGACAATAATAATATTAAACATAATCTGCCGTATTCATAAAAATTAAAATAAGTTTCAAATGTATTTTAAGGCGAAACTTGTCTCAAAATACAATTCAAATCTATTTCAATTTTTTATGGATACGGCGGACTTCGGCTAAAATTTTCTTTAAAAATAGTTTCGTTGGAGGTGACCACATCTAAACATGTTTTTTCTCTACATGTGTATTCGTATAGTATATTCGAAATTAAGCCTTTAAATTTTAAAGGATTATGAATATGCTAAACGTTTTAATCCGAATAAAATCGAGCAAGCACGTCTATCCGTTTTGTTGAACAAACTGTCAACTTTGGCTCAGTGTTGCCATAAGCTGTAAAAGTGTTGAAGCGTAGCATGTGTTAAATCTTGCACTTAAATATCAATGCTGTTTGTTGGCGTTGCATATAAAGAACTGAATTTTTGATTGTTTTACAAGCGTTTAATGCATTGATATACCTATTTAACAGGTCTCATGAATAGTTGTTTGCTTTTTGTTTAAATAAATTAATAATATTAATCAGGAATTCCCGGGAAATTGAAAAATAAATCCCGTTTTCCAGGGTTATGAAAAATCCAGGAAAAGAAAAACTTGACATTTAAGTTATTGTTGATCCGAAAAATACACTGTCATCGCAACCAAAGTCATTGCTTTTTTTAAGAAATGATTTCCATTGCTTAGTATAAATTTTAAAAAGGCTGATAGTAAATGGCTCCAGCACCTTTAGATTTCGATAGATATGGGCTTAAAAGTGAAGTTTGTTAAAAATAACCTGGTGAAAAATATGTTTCCAATATAACAAAAGCACTTTAGTTGAGAGGATATTTTGCATCCTTAATATTTGTAAAACTGATTTTAGATACAGACTGTCGGGGAAAACCATTACAGGAATTGCATTACAAAACTGAAAAAGACTGCGAATTCAGCAAGACGTTTTGTATAAAACCTGTTTCGTAAACTTTGGACATATAAAGATTAATTTTTCAAGCTATCAAATTTAAAAATCTTTGCTCGTTTTAAGGTACATTTGGGCGTTTTTAGCGAAAAGTCTACTTTTTTTTTAATGTAACGCCAGAATGTAAATAAGATTGTATTTCAGAACCAGGTTGTTCAACCGTTATCCCTTTTTTTACTTAATGTAGAGCTAGTTGCGCTTTACTCCTAAATATAAAAAAGTAAACTATGCATATAAAATTTTTTGAGAAATGTTTAAAATTACTTCTGGCGTTACGAAACAAAAAGTAGACTTTTCGCTGGAACTGCCCATCATATGCAACCAAACGTGGAAGTAGAACTCATTATTTTAAGTTGTTTTATTTTATTTTTTTAAACGCTGAATTGGTGTCTGGTGTAAATAACTTTAAATCGGGTAATTTTGCTTTGTTGGTGGTAACACTGATTGCTACATAGATTTGTTACCTTTGTTTTTAATAAAATCTTGTTTAATCAGTTTTTTTTAGCAACTAAATTTTTTAAATAAAGCCATATTTCGTTGTAAATTCTATGGATACATTCCAAAAATGTATGATAATAAATATATTGGCCAATGTTTATTTTAGTTCAAATACGGTTTTTGAAAGACTTAAGGCCCAACTAAAATATGCTTAAGTTGGCTAAAGCAACTGTACAAAAACATGTAAATCATATGCGTCAAACCATATTGAACTTAAGGAAACTTTTTGTTAAGTTTAATGAATCTGGCATTTGCTTATGCAAAATGCCCAACAGATCGCACTTTCCGTACGGAATCAAATGTTTTTTGATTCTGTTTTTGTTTTTAAAATACATTTAGGAGGCTTTTTGTTTGGTGGGGTGTCACAAAGCCATAGGACATAAAGCCATAATGTCTTTATGTCTCAATCCAAATGGACATAAAGCCATAATTTTGATATGGCCTTAAGTCTCATATCAATTTTAGTGGAATGGGACATAAAGCCATTATGGTGTTATGTCCCATTTGATGTGTTGCGTTACAAATGCTTATATGGTATAACAAAGACCTGCTTCGCTAACTAAAGCTTCGCTGTATAGCCGGCCTTCGGCCGGGCGCAAGGATTTTCTCCTCCATGGTATAACAAACACCGGCTTCGCTTACTAAAGCTTCTCTGTAAAGCCGGCCTTTTGGCGGACGCAAGAATTTTCTCCTTTATGGTATAACAAGTACCGATTTCGCTAAGTAAAGCTTCTAAAATCTGTCTTGTTTCCGAACGAAGGCCGTTTACGCAGAGAAGCTTTAGTTAGCGAAGCCGGTGTTTGTTATACCATAGAGGAGAAAATCATTGCGTCCGGCCGAAGGCCGGCTATGCAGAGAAGCACTTGTTAGCGTAGCTTTTTCGGTTTTTTTCCATATATGAACAACGTCCCCAAATTTAGGGGCTTAGTTCATTTTGGGTTTGGGGAGTTAATTCATTGGGGACTTAGTTCATACCGCCATTTTTGACATAAAACAGCTTTATGTCCTATGGCTTTGTGACACCCCACCTTTTTGTTTATTTTTGACAGAAGCTTAGGCAAGCTTATGCACATTATAGTTGGGCCTTTAGGCAAATAAATGTTTTACCTTTTTTTCATTTATAGCAACTTCCAAGTTTAAAAATTTTCAACAAAATTACCCTATTCTTTTCCACGGAACCCCTGCAATACCGTGCGGATACTTAACCCCTTATGACACTACATTTTTAATGCATTGTTCAAGTTTTGGTGAACAGTGCAAATATAAAGTAATTGAAAAATTTACCAAGTGCGAAGGGTTCAGCTGTATTAAGATAAATGGCAAGCTGTCAAACATTTTAATAAAGTTATCGATAAAAGATGAAGTTATGTCAAAAAAAATGTAAATCGTTCAACTTAAAATTGACATTTCAAGCTTGAAATATTAAAAGTGTTGCTGAATCCAGTGGTTTATGGGCAAATTCAGCGATTTACCGCCTTTTGTTTTTAGGTTTCTCACAAACAAAAAGTTGGCAACATTTAATAAAATTAACAGAACAGGGATGGCTAAGTTGTTTCAATTGTACTTTTTTGTTGATACTTTTTAAACTAAGATTTATAATACCTTTTTGTGGTGTTTTTTAAGAAAATAAATAAAATTAATTTCAACTAAAAAAATCTTTTAGTACAATAAGGTACAATTTTTAAAGGTTGTTGGTACAATTTTAAAAATTCTCAACACCATCCCTGAAACGAAACCATAACAAGAGATAAAAAAACTAAAAAATGTTGTTTACATTTTTTATAGTTTGCTCTTTCTAGCATTTACTGTTTCTTTCTATCAATTCTATATCAATTAATGAATAAAAAATGTAGTGTCATAAGGGCTTAAAAGAAATTCGTTTATTTTATTTGAAACTAATGTGTTTATAGATACTGAATCATTTGCGCCTAAAAAGAAGTAAATATGAACCGTTTTCCCTTTGAAAATTTGCTTGATAAATCGGGATATTTGTTTTAGGGAGAAGAGGAACAAATTTTAAATGATATTTCATTCACGAAATTTTTGCTATAAAATTTGCCATATCTGCATGATATTCAATATTCTTCAACAACTGTCATTCACATAAAAGCACCTGTTTGCCTTTTAGAATCTTTTTGCACGCACAGAAAGACTTTGGCAAACACACTAACACCAATTTTCTTGAGTATGCTTTTGGTCTTGCTCTTTTTTCATTTTAGGTTGACACACTCATCGTAAAATAAAATAAAATAAAATAGCAAAGAAAGTAAAGTCATTAAGCCCGACCATTTGATACCCTACACCACAATTTTCGAGATTGTATGCCATGGGCAATCACGGACCCAGTAAAACAAAATTATGTTGTAAGATTACGATTCATGTAAAAGATCTTTATTACGAATATTAGATAAGATATCTACTTAATCTATATGAGATTTATTTGTCTTTAAGTGATTTTAGGATGAGGGTTTATTTTATTTATTTATTTTATTTATTTATTTTGTACCTTGTATGTAGAACACATTTTGTCATGACATAGACGCTGTCACAAAAGTGAATTTTGCCAATTTCTTTTTTGTTAATACCAACATTTTTATGGAAGTTATGGCATTTACATCTATTTTCTGGAGAAGTATGTATTTGTATGGGATTTATGGTAAAATATGTACCGATTCCAATAAAAATTAGTTGAATAATTTCGATTTAAAAAAATAATTTTGGACCAAATTTAATTTAAATACCGACGTATTAAGATGGTTTATAGGCACAGCCTATTTTCCGAAAAGAAGCTTGTATTGGGACTATGTAAAATTGTGGACTGATTCGCACCATTTAAGGTTAAGTCCTTGCAACAATTAGAGCCTTCACTGAAAAGAAGCCGTGTCAATAGTACGTTAGGTACACTGAAAGAATTTTCTTCGCAATACCAATGAATTTTGACATTAATCCCATGAAAAATTGCATTAAAAAGGAACCTATGCAGCGCTTCGTTGGATCAATGAAACCTGTTTCATTAAAAGGATTTAATGAAACATTACATTAGATCTATGAATATTATTCATTGGATGAATACTTTCAATAAAGTAAAAAAAATTTTTTTTTATTATTTTTTTTAAATTATTTTTTATTTTTTTTTAATTATTTTATTTCTTATTTTTTTAATTATTTTTTTTTTATTTTATTTTACTTTATTTTTTTCTGTCTCTGGCGGGATTCGATCGCGCAACCTCGGTGTTGATAGACTAGCTCCTTACCAGCTAGTCTACCGGGGCATTGTAGTTTTTGGATAAAAAAACTATTAAGAGCGTAAATATGAGATTAAATTGTCCATAATAACAATAACAACGTTGATTGAAGGTGGATTGAAAGTTTTTGTTTTATTACTATAATGACATTTTTATTGTCATAATAAAAATTTAAGTGTATGAAGGCAATTATTGAAATATGTTGCTTTTATAAAAAAAATTTTTTGATTTCATAAAGTTAATGGCATACATGTAACATTAGATGTATGAAATTATTAAATCTTAAATTTTTTAATTAACAATTAAACATTTTTTTAAGGAAACTATAATTTTGTATTAATTTATGAATATACATAGTTATGTTTGTATATTGTTTTTTTATGTTCCCAATTAAAACTTTTTGTTTAACTTGGACAAACTTAAGTTTTCATATATCCAATGAAAATTTTTAACGTAATTACGAAATCCAATGAAGCGATTTTAACGAAAATACTTCATTATAACTATGAAATTCCATTTAAACAATGAAAATTTTCACTTACCCAAGGAAATTTTTTTTATGAAAATGATTCATTAAATATATGAAGCATTTTTCTTTCAGTGTACGGATTTTCTTAAATCAAGTAAAGTACATAATGCTTAATTCAAGTATGGATTATTTAAGCGCCACGTACTTTGAATAATCCGAAAACGGAATTGACTTAAGTAACAGTAAGATAAAAATTAATCTTATTTCTAAGTTGGTTCAATCCCGAATTCGTATTTGAAATAATCCGAAATTGGATTCTAACCTGAACACTTATCCCAGGAGCAGTTTTGCCAGTGGAAAAATAGAAAAGTTACGCTCTTCTTTCAAAAAAGTTACGTTTTTTGTCAAATGTTACAATTTGAAATATTCCTTGACCTCAAATATTTTTAAACAATAGCTTATTCATGAATCAACACCACCCGGCTGGAAAATATTTGATAGATCGCTTGGTCGATTTGTTTTATTGAAAATGTATTTGAAATAATCCGAAATTGGATTATTGGATTCTTACCTGAAAACTTATCCCAAGAGCAGTTTTGCCAGTGGAAAAATAGAAAAGTTACGCTCTTCTTTCAAAAAAGTTACGTTTTTTCGTCAAATGTTACAATTTGAAATATTCCTTGACCTCAAATATTTTTAAACAATAGTTTATTCATGAATCAACACCACCCGGCTGGAAAATATTTGATAGATCGCTTGGCCGTTTTGTTTTATTGAAAATGTATTGGAATAGAATGTTTAAAAAATGCTTGCCGCTCTTGTATAGGTACTACACCATTGTTGTATTCTCCCCTTTGTTTACAGAAGAACTCTCCATTATAAGACCCCAGCAGCATGTCCGATATTATTTTAGTGATCATTCTACTTTGAAAACTTGATGTATTTAAATGAATATTGTTAACTAATAGAATTCGGGAATTTTTGCTTCTTATTTTAATTTTTAAACATAAAAAGTACTTAAATTTCTAAGTTCGACTCATAGTGAAAGTACCAAACTTCAAACTTCAAACTTGGGACCTGTGCTTTGCGCACAAGGTTACATGGCCGAACAACCAGCCAGCCGGACGGACAAGTGATTCTGAGTCGAACGGTAAACTTTAAGGTGGTCAAGGGCCAATGTTTTAAGGTACTACAAACATCAGCTCAAACGCATAATATCATCTACACAACTGTCGCGTGGGTATAAATAACACTGCTTTACAAATTTTTAATTTGGAAAAGTACCAAGAACTCCACATGCCTAGATAAGTTAATTGATACCTCCTGAACACGAAAACCGCTGAAATTGTTTTTCCTAAGTATCGTTTTTTAGATAACGGTACTTTTGTGTTTTTCGGTGTATGGTCCCACTCAAACCCTTGTGGAGCCCAAGCAAAAAATCCGACCGAAATAAACACAAAAGTACCGTTATCTAAAAAACTGTACTTAGGAAAAAAAATTACAGCGATTTTCGCGTTCAGGAGGTCCCAATTAACTTATCTAGGCATGTGGTGTTCTTGTTATTTTTTGGCTGTAAGCCGGTGTAATAGATTTATAAACAATAACAACAACTATAACAATAGAAAAACAAGATTATAAACAAAATCATCATGTATTAAATTCATTTATATGGAAACTTTTTATTTTTTATTTGATGAATGTTTTATTTGTTTAATCTTTTTGTAATTTTATTCTTTTCATCTATTTTGAGCATTTCAAGTCAACATTTGTTGTAGTTTTTGTGGTAATTTGACAAAGACGGCCTTTGGTCTAGCGGGGAAAATGTTTAAAGATTAAACAGATTAAACTTTACATGGAATCACAACTAATCACTCAAAGATCATTCAATTGAAACTAGTCCGTTTTGTATCTACGAGTTCTAGTGAATTGAATTGAAGTATTGGCAAATTGAAAAGTATCTACATATTTATTTTTGTGTTATTTTCACTGTGTTTATTGCTGTCGTCATTATTACTATTGTAGTCACCGCTCATTAGTGTAAACTGTAATTTAAAGTAGATTCACATACAAAATAAAATAAGATACTCGTACTGGTACTTGTGTCTAAATTAAATTTAAATGTGTGTTGAAATCGTTCTGTATCTGTTGGTTGTATTAAAACTAAACATTTATTTGTATCTGCATTCGTAAGTACGTACTTTGTGTGTGTGTGTGTGTGCTCAAATTTTAAAATAAATAAACAATTCGGTTTGCGTCAGCCGGCTTTACCGGCTTAATAACAATCCAAACGGTCTCTGACTTTGAGTTTGTCTCCGTTTTCTTGTTGTCTGCTGTTGTTTCTATAGGGGAAGATTATTAATTCTCAGCACGAAATGTAAACAAAAACTACAAGTATCAGGGATGATAAATGAGAAAACCAATATCGTACCAATGAACTTTTAAAATCGTACTTTTTCAGCCCCAATAGTACTAAATCTTTTTTAAAAAATGTTTTTAATTTATTTTTAAAAACATAAATACAGTCAAATCCCGATAATTCGTACCCCGATAAATCGTAATACCCGACAATTCGTAATAAACTGTCGGCCCCTTGAAAAAATCTCGTTAATTCGTAAAATTTCCATACATTTTGGTCGGTCCCCTCGCTAATTCGTAATTTTTTTTTAAAATAAAATCTTCTTTATCTCTTATAATTCGTAATTGTTTGCTAACCACTTATAATTCGTAATAAAAACAACAAAAACATGGAAAGAATGATTTTTTGTTTACCACTATTTTATTTTTGCGTGGGTTTTTGCTTGTGTGTGGATTTATTTTCTTAAGATCAGTTTGTTACATGAATAATTTTAATGTTTAATTTTTATATATTTTATTTTTAACAAATGTTTTTTTGTATCGTTTTTGTAAATAAATTGAAAAACCCCGTTTATTCGTATTGATTTTATTTTAACCCCGTTAAATCGAAACCCCGCTAAATCGAAAACCCCTATAATTCGTAACAAATGGCCGGTCCCTTGCGATTACGAATTATCGGGATTCTACTGTACAAAAAAACTAAAGGTACTTAAAATTCATTTGTGCATTAATTATACATAATAATAGGGTGGGTAAAATTATTTCGCGTCATAAGCACATCGCGATTCGATCCCCGGATTTTTCAAAATAGTTAGTTTTCCAAAATATTCAAGAATAGAGGTAAACAAATTGTATTTGATCTGGTCAGACCTGTATCATGCGGTTTTTAGGGTCAAGAAATCCATTAATTTTTATTTTTGATTGCCGCCAGAGAGCGTTTTCATACACTTTTTAGAATTTATCGTCTTTTTCTCAAAATATAATCTCGATTTTTAAGCGAAAATAAAATTTTTAAGCGTTTTAAAATTATGTACATACGAACATCTTCGGATTGCGTTTCCAAATTTATTGTGTTTACAATTTTTGTTTAATATGTACTACAAAAACAGAAAAGGAGTAGAAAGTCCGAATATAATTAAATTTAATTAAGCACTTGCAAAATCTCCTTCAAAATACTTCGGAGTAAAATAATAATGGAGTGGGCTACCACTGTTCCAAAATTCTGTTGATTACTTCTTGACGTGACAACCACATCGTTGACGAATATTTGAAAATATTATGAGTTCGTTCCAAATTAATCTTGAATTTAGAGGAGTTCGTCCATTCTACTATGTAGAACTTTTGCAGAAGTGGTTTCCTATATCCTTTAAATACTTGTCAATATCATTATACTAAATTTTATAATGTGGCGTAAGCAATCGTTCAATGAACAAGTGCAAAAATCTATTCACAATAGCCGAGTTCAGTGTTTGTTGCAAATGCTCTTGCAAAATATCATAGCTGTTTTGTTAAATCCAACAACAAAAAATAGAGTTTCCCTTAGATTTCATAAAAAAGCTACGAAATTTTGCATTTACGCAGGACTATTTGCACCAAACAATAAACTCCGCTTATATTTATTGGACAGCAAATACTAGTTGCCATTTTATATGTATTAAAAATATGTAGGCTTGAAAAATTTGGAAATAGTACCATATGAGTCACGGGGGTACCAGCGTACTTTTTAGTTTTGAATTGTACCAAAATAAGTACAATTGTACCAACTTTATCAACCCTGACAAGTATACTTTTTATGTTCTCTTTATTTATGTTTAATTTGTTTTAATGTCATAGAGAGAGAGCGGCCACTTGGATGACTTAATAACGTAAACACTTACGTCATTTATACGGTAAAAGTACAATACAATAAATGGGTTTAACAAAGTAGGAAGTTTAATATTGAAATATATTATGTTGCCTATCTTTGAGGGATATTAGTTCACATCGCTCCTTTATTGCAACGTAGTCATAAGAAAAAAAATTAAATGCGATTAAAGTTTTAAAAATGACTTTATATAAATATATTTTGCTATAACTTCGGTTCAATTCAGGATATAATACTGATTACATATAAAGAAGGTATGAAGGAGCGGTTTTGCTTAAGTAACTTTAAATTTTTGATTTTTTGCGATATTACGTTGCAATAAAGGAGTGCTCTCTATGTATTAAGGAAAATAATCAAGCTTATTTGACTTTGTTAATTGTTGATTAAGATATTTTGAAACATTATTTTAAAATATTTATACATATTTAATAACAAAATTAAAATATAAGATCTCTGTTAACGATAATTACTTTTTTTAATTAATATTAAAACGCATGATCATGAAATTAGGTGACTTGTGGTTTCTTCATTGTGAAAAAAATTGTAGAATAACTTCGAATCAAGCTAATTGCTAAAACTTGGTGGCATTTCACTATATATAGTACTAAATTGCATTTCTGTTAAAAACAAATTACATAAGTATTTCTTGAATTTCCGTTAAAATTCTTATATTTTCTAGAATTTAAAAGTACGAGGGACGACGAGAGTTAATGATATTCCAGTAAACAATTTTGTTTTTTTAGCCAAAACTCCTTTCAACTATAAATCAATCCTAAAAAATTGTTATACAGTTAGAAATAAAAAAAATTAATACAGTATTTATCGGATATAAGAAACTTAAAAAATCCAGGAAAAAAGTTTCTTATAAGCGTTTCTTTCTTATACACAACTATTTTATATAAGAAACTTATTTCTTCTATAAGTAGCTATGGCCATAAGACTTTCATATTTTGGTTTTCTGTCTCTTTTTTGTTACATATGGTCATCACCTGACAATTTTTTTTTATAATAAACGTCAAACTTCATATAAAAAAAAAACGCTGACAAAAATTTTAAAGTTTTTTCTATATGGACTTTGACGTTTGGTATGACAAAAAATTGTCAGGTGAAGACCTTATGTTAACGTTTCTAACTTTCTTTTGAGTTTTTCACTATTTTAGATAACGTTGAAAGTCCAATATTATATTTTTTGCAATTTCGCTTCTTTTTATACCGTTTTGTATTGTATTGACGAAAAACACAAAGCTTCTCATGAGTACCAGCTCGCTCATCTAAAACGCGTTTTCGCCTCCACGCAGGTCATGTTTTATAACCTTACTTGCGTTCTACGTTTCAAGTTACATGCAACGCTTTTTATGCAGCACCAGCACAAGAAAAGATAAAATTTAATTTGTCAAAATCAGCTGATTTGTTCGAACGCTGCTTGTGACGCTTACAAAAGTAACCCTATTTTTTGCCTCAAGGCATCTACGCTTTTGTGCATGTAACTTACTACGCATAACTACACAGATTCTACTTTTTTGACAGCTGCGTATGCTGCGAAAAAGCGAGTAAGGCGTGGTGTGAGCTTCAGCTTAAAAGTAAAAAAAAAATTTTGTTCTTGTTGTAAAACTATCAGAAAACAGAGTTGTCCATGCAAACTACATAAATTCTGTGTTGCCGTTGGAAGTTTCTTATATAAATTCTTTTTCAATTAGAAATTGGGAATTATTTCCTTGTGAAGGTTACTTTATATTATTATAAACATTTTTTTCATTTTTCGAATTTATTCTATGAGTTAAATTTCAGGTCTGTATTTTATAAAGCTTTTTTGTAATAGTTCTATTCTTTTAATTTTTCAGAAATGACTTTATACACTACCAGACTATTATATTGTATTTTCTTTTTACATTTTACCTTAGCCTTCCTTTGGAAAGCAATGAGGTATATTTAATGTTCAGAAAAATTTACAATTATTAGACACCAGCAGAATGTAATGCATTTTCTGTAAAAAGAAAATACAATATAATAGTCTGGTAGTGTATAAAGTAATTTCTGAAAAATTAAAGGAATAGAACTATTACAAAAAAGCTTTACAAAATACATAACTGAAATTTAACTCATAGAATAAATTCGAAAAATGAAAAAAATGTTTATAATAATATAAAGTAACCTTCACAAGGAAATAATTCCCAATTTCTAATTGTTAAAATAGTTGAGTTAAATACATTCAATTTATAAAGTAACACTATCCAGTGAGACACAAAGAATGCTGACGAAGGCCGTAGCGGGCCAGAAAATGCATTACATTCTGCTGATGTCTAATAATTGTAAATTTTTCTGAACATTTAATATACCTCATTGCTTTCCAAAGGAAGGCTAAGGTAAAATGTAAAAAGAAAAATACAATATAATAGTCTGGTAGTGTATAAAGCAGTGATAACCAAGCCCCGAACTAAACAAATCCCGAACGCACGCACACAAAGATATTATGACTTGTGTGCGGTCGCAGAGACTGATGATAATCTAATGTTTTGAAACGAACAAAGTTGTTGTATATATGTGAATTGCCGACCGTGTCTGTGTGAAAAATACGATTATTGACTGACTCGCGAGCCTATGGAGTGGTTATCACTGGTATAAAGTCATTTCTGAAAAATTAAAGGAATAGAACTATTACAAAAAAGCTTTACAAAATACATAACTGAAATTTAACTCATAGAATAAATTCGAAAAATGAAAAAAATGTTTATAATAAATTCTTTTTCTATACATTTTGTGATTTTGGTGTTTAAGAAAAATGTTCTTTTATCAGTTTTTTTCTTATAAGCGTTTTTCTTATATGAAACCTTTTTTGTTAGAAAAATCGCAAAAAAGACATGGTGTTTTTGAAAATGTTTCTTATAAGCGTTTTGTTCTTATATGAGATATTCTTATATCCGAATAATACTGTATTGCTATTATTTTTTGAATTCTAATTATTATATCCTTCACCGAAGGTTAAGGGTATATATAAGTTTGTCTTTTCGTATCTGCAATATTTTTTTTTTTGCGGATCGAGATGGGAAAATGCATTACGCATCTAACGAGATCGTCAAGCTCGTCATATGCCGGACTCCTTTGATACCGGTTAAAAACCCACCTGGTGCCATCATCGGGGTATTATGCCACCTCGGAACCACTTCTACCAATACTTCAGGGTGACCCCCTACGTGGTGTTGTACCAATTCAGCTCTCAGTGCCCGCGTTTATTATAATTATCTATTTTTTTTATTATTTTCCTTTTTCCTTCCTACGCTGCTGCGTCCATGTCCAGTTTCTTTTTACGGAGGACATGCTCTACGAAACTTCTTACTGCATTCCAGCTTCCTTCGCTATTTGTCATTTTCATCACGATGTTTGTGACTGAAATAGGACCGATTTCTCTCTCAAGCCTTCTGCGGCGCTCCGCCCATTTATAACACCTGAAAAAGGTATGTTCAGCGTCATCTAAGATTTCCTCTTCCTTATAGATGCAGAAGGATGACCGGTTAACATCTGGGTTATGTAGTAGTTCAGTTCGCCACTTCTCCTGTTTAGCTACATTTCCAGATCGGTAATCAGCTTATATGTCCATCTGCCTTGCTCTCCATTTCTCCATCGAAGTTGCCAATTTTGTATGACTTCCTCCCGTATGCTAGCTTTGTTTTGTACTTGGGCCGTGTATTGCTTCGTGTTGAAGATCTTCCAGCGCTCCATTGCCTGAAGGTCTATGGGTATTTTTCCGGCTATTATTAGGACAGCTTGTGTAGATACTGTGCGGTACGCAGACGTCACCCGCAGGGCTGCTGTTCTCTGCACAGATAGTAGTTTTCTCGCTCTGATCTGAGTTGCCAGAGTGAATGACTGTTACTAGCCTCCATGAGAAATTGGTTTTTTTAGGGCAAAACTCCTTTTAACTGTAAATCAATCCTAAAAAATTGTTATACAGTTAAAAAATAAAAAAATTTATATTGCTATAATTTTTTGAATTCTAATTATTATATCCTTCACCGAAGGTAAAGGGTAAATGTACGTTTGTCATTCCGTATCTGCAATATTAATCTTAGTCCAAATAAAGAATATATGTACATATATGTGGCAAAAAGGAAAAAGTGCTTACGTCGACTTAAGCAAATTTAGAGGTTATGGCACATGTGTAATTTCCATGTTTAAAAGTATCCATGGACAAATTTTCAATTATTTTGTACGATTTTTTAAGAAGTTATAGCAAAATTACTTTAAATTTAGAATAAAAACTTAGGCCCCAATTTTGTAAAATGCAATGCAGCACATTCAAAGCACCAACAAAGTCAAAAATATTTTATAATTTTGTTGTTGCTTTCTACAGAAATTCATATTGCGTTTTAAAATTTCCAACACCACAAGATATGCAGCGTTTAAAATTTAAAAATTGTATTCAAATTTCAGAAGAAAGCAACAGCAAAATTACGAAATATTTTTGACTTTGTTTTTGCTTTCAATGTAGTTTTTGGCGTTGCGTTTTACACAATTAGGGCCTTAAGTTTACTTCCGATCGGTCAACTTAAAGAAACTATACCCGAAGTGAAGTGATGATATTGCTATAATAAAAATAAACATACATATATTCAACAATAACCTTAAAAGTTTAAAAGTGCTAAAAAAATAGAGTTAAGCACTATGCTGGGCCCTCGTGAGTAGCGAAGTTGATATGATGATGGTCTTCTGCCCATCTGTCCGTTGAAATGGGTTTTCTGAAGGCCCCTGATATAACACATCTTTGTTTCAGTTTCAAATTCAACCATGTAGAGGCACGCAATTGAGCAATAGGTTAAGATTGTTGAAATTTTTTACGAAAATGGGCGGTCAAGTCAAAATGCACTTTTTTTTTTTTTTTTGTTTTGGTCAGCATAATCGACCAAATGTGTCTAAAATCGCCTCATTTGGGCAAATGAGAATCCACGAGTGATTGTTAAAGAGCCGATGCATCTACAAAGAGTGACTGTTTGGGCGGTTTATGGACTGGTGTCGTCATCGGGCCGTATTTATTTGAAATGTCTTCGACCCAGCAGTTTCCGTGAATGGCGTTCGCTATCGCGAAATGATAACGGATTTCTGGCCCGATGTTGAGGATATGGACCTGGAATATATGTAGTTGAAACAGAATGGAGCCACTTGACACACAGCCAACGGGTCAATGGTTCTGCCCGAGAAATTCAATGGCCGTGTTATATCACGTCGTGGCGAGGTTAATTGGCTGCCACGACCACGATTTGATACCATTGGACTTCTTTCTTTGGGGATATTTAAAAGAAAAAGTGTACGTCAATAAGCCAAGAACAATTCAAGAGCTAAAGAAAGAAATAATTCGGCACATTACCGACATTTAACATCAATTGTGTCTCAGAGTCATTAGAAATATGGACTATCAGATAGAGGCATGCCACTAAAGCTGTGGCGAGCATTTGGCCAATATTTTGTTTTACACATAATTGCCATTGCTCCTTACTTCCTTCTATCATAATAAAAAATCTTAAGATAATTCTCTGAAAACTTTTTGTTTTATTTAATATTAGACCACCATTTATTATTATCAAATATAGTCCCAGTCCCATGGTGAATGGTATATAAGATTCGGCGTAGCTGAACAAAGCACTCTTACTTTTATTGATTGCCTTTAGAAGGTTATCAATGAAGATTACTTCGTCGTTTGTTGACTAAACAGAAAAAATGTTTGCCAAAAATTATTCAATTAAATAATTAATTGGTAGACATTAATTATTCAATTGAGGTTTTGTTTGCTGCAATTAATTTTTTGAATCAAAACACATAAATTTTAATGTTGGGTATATGTTGTGTATTTTTTAGTTTATGCAATTAATTTTTTAATTGACTAAATTTGTGTCGCATGGCTCAACAATACAAATCCGTTAATTGATGTGATCAATTCTTTTGTAGGGGCAATATTAGTAAAACATTTATTTGTCTGAACGAATTGTTTAATTAAAGTCGATTATCTATTTTTGCTGTGTAGGTGGTGGGTATAAAAAGATGGAAATATTTGAGTTGTGTAATATATTTCTCAGGAAGAATTTGGGTAATTAAATTTTTTGAATTGTTTTTTCTAATTTGCATTTCAACGAAAATTATTAATAATAAGGATTAAAAAAAACCAATTGTACATTTTTGAAAATAATTAAGGGGGCCTCCATAGGTAAGTTGATAGTTATCTAGTCTATCAGTGAAATGGTTGCGGTTTGAATTTCCGCCAGAGACTCGGGTATGTTTCACTTAAACAGCCTGAAGGTCTCCGTTTCTATTGCTTGGTAAATCAATTAATAACATTAAATAAACAAAAAACAAGTAAGAAAGTATAGTCGGCCAAGCCCGACCATATGATACCCTACACCACAGTATTAAAAAACACATCATGCTTATATGTCCATATAAATATGGATTTATCTATGTTTATAAAACTTATTAAAATCGGGTTCAAAGTTTGTGAGGGACAGAAATTGCCCCCTACCTCCCCTTGTGGTCCTATTTTTGAAAAACTACAGCTTATGTGTCTATATGGATATGGATCTATCTATGTTTCGAATTTCATTAAAATCGGTTTTAGATGCAGAAATTGGCCCTATCTCCCCACGTGGTCCTATTTCTTAAAAAATACATCCCTTTTGTGTCCATGAAGATATGGTTCTATGTTAGTTTTAAATTTTATTAAAATCGGTTTGATAGTTTCTGAGAGGAAGAAATTTGCCCCTATCTTCCCTCGTGGTGCTACGATTTGGCCCATTTTCAATAGGTTTGGTCCTTGAGTCAATAAGAACCTATGTCCCAAATTTTATCAAATTATGTCCAAAATTGCGACCTGTACTTTGCGCACAAGGTTACATGGACATCCAGCCAGCCAGCCTGCCAGCCGAACGGACATCGTTAGTTCGACTCAGAAAGTGATTCTGATACGATCGGTATACTTTAAGGTGGGTCTAGGACCAATATTTTAAGGCGTTACATACATCAGCACAAATGCATAATACCCTCTCCACTATTGTGGTGTGGGTATAATTAACTAAATTAAAAAATATAGAAACATGGAGTTTCCCATTTCCCCAAAATTTCAAGAAACGATTTACTCCACTTAAACTACTGCATCAATAAAACAATTCTCAATGGATAAAAATTAAACAAATCTTAATCTTTGTATTACTTTTGAATAAAAAGAAATTTATTTTAAAATTGTTAATTTGCTGTGTTTGATACTCGCTAACTTTATTTTTTGTTTTATTTCTCTACTTTAAATTTCAGCTTGAATAAACGAAGCAATTTTATTTTGGAGACAAACGATAAAAGAAAAAAAATCCTTGATTTGTCATAAAAACATCAAATAAATATTTCTGTCTATTGAAACAAGTTCGAATAGTTCGTACGGAAAGTTAATAATAAATGTCTACAAGATTGAAGGAAAAACTTTATGAACTAAAACTGCTTTCAGTTTGCGAAGCAGTTTTTTTTTATTAAAAATAAAATTAAAAATAAAATTTATTAAAAATAAAACAAATTAAAAAAAAAAAAAAAAATACGATTTACAAAGAAATTTTGTATTGAAAATTACTAGAGGAGCCAAAGAAGAGCGAATGAATATCTTTGTTGTTCTTTTCAACAAAGAATCATGTTTTTACAGTGAATCCTTCTCTGACGACAATCCCAAAAGATTTAAACATTAGAAGCAACAACGAGACTGAATAAGCAGAAGTTTCAGCTTGTTTTGGTCTCGGTTGTAAATTGTTTTTATTTTTTGCTTTGTTTACTAGAGGATTTGAAGAGCTAAAATCAATTAAAGAGCCTAAGGATCGGGACCAAGTCCCGAACACCATTCAAACTGGCGGAAAAAGAGGGAAACTTTTCATTCGCCGCAGCAGCATCAACATCAGCGACCTACGGCGGCAGCTGCCCTCAACTAAATAAACGAAGACGCATCTATGCCTCGACCGGAAGTGCCGCCAACATCATGATGGATCGCGAAAGTCTTAGCGAATGGGCTAAGGACAAACCGTTAAGCATTTTACAACTAGATCCAGCCGACCGTGCTGTTTTGCGTATCGCTGGTAAGTTTTAACATTTACTTTTTCATTATAATACACCAGACATTTAACACTGAATGCAGTTTGATTGAATTGTTACCACAGAAACGAGTTTCTTTTGCAAATATTTTGAAAATGACGTAACTCTTTTCGTAAATATCCACAAGATAAAAGATACAAATATGTTCATTCATATCTGTAAAATGCCAGAGTCCATGTCATATTAATAAAGTGGCTTGTCGTGGTCTGACTTGAAATATACAATTTAATTTACTGTCAGATTAGCTCTTGAAGTTGCGAATAATTAATTGGTATTTTTGCAATTTGTAATTGAATTTAAACAATTAATTTGTTCTCTCCACTTTGTTGGTGGAGGTTGGTTGTCCGGCAGGCTGGATGCAACCACTTCATACTACTGCAACTAAATATTAAAATTGTTTCAATTCGAATTCGAATTTAAATCAAAATGTCAGAATTATGTTCATGTTTTATGAGAAGTTTCAATTAAGTGCTCTTCTTTTAAACAATTGCAGGGCAAAGTGATTTATAACATTGACATGAAACATTTTTTAAAAATTCCATTGTAAAAAGTGTGTTTTATTTTTATTAAATATTTTTCGTTAAAAAAAAAGTAAAAAACAAAAAAAATTAGAAATTATGATTGGATTAAAAACATGAACATCGTGTGTTGGCAGCGGCAGTGCCGTAGTGCATGTAAAAGTAGGTAGAAGGTGTATTTTATTACCTCCTACATTTTTGTGTTATCATTTCAAAAGACTTTTATTCAGCTCTTGTGTTCAATATTTTAAGAGATATTTTTTTTTTAAATTACAAATAGAAAAAACAATGTATTGCATGCAATGCCGTTTAGATTTCCGCTAATTGAAATGAATAAATTTTAAATAAAAACCTGTGACTTCACGTAGAAACTAGTTTTTTATTTAAATTTTTTATTGTGCTGGTTTTCTATTATATTTGAAATTAATTTTTTGCATTTATTCTAAATAAGATGCTTTTGTTGCTACGAGGGCTTAGTGACAATATTATAAATTATTAATAATCAGTGCAGATCTTACGGGATTTTTTTTTATCTAAACTTTAGTAGTATTTTACTCCAAGGCAAAAGGGCGCATATTCAAGAACGTTTATATTTATTTTTTTTTTTAGCCAATATGAGTTCGGCTATGCAGAAAAGCTTAAGGAAGGGACGCCGGTGTTTTTATACCATAGAGGAGAAAATCCTTGCGCACGGACAAAGGCCGGCTATGCAGAGAAGCTTTAGTAAGCGAAGCCGGTCTTTGTTATATCATAGAGCAGAAAATCCTTGCGCCCAAAAGTGCTTTCGTTATATATTTAATATATATACACCCAGAGAAAAAACAACAAAACAATTTTTAAATAAATTAGAATTATAATTCTACTCACACATACACAATTTTATTCGTGCCGAAAAAATACGAAAGCTGTTTGAAGCAATTTACATTGATTTAAAACATCTAAAATTAAATTTTATTTTAAAACTTTATTTGTAATTTTTACAAGAATCTCCCTCACTCCACGCAGAAAAAATAGGTGCCGTGCAATAAATCCATATGGCTTTATTACCACCATCCAAGTGCCATAACGCCATAATCGTTTAGTAACCAAAGTGGAAATAACGCCAAAACAGTGTAATTGTTATGGTGACAAATTGGCAAAAGAATGAGTTGCCATTGTCAAGTGTTGAAAATATATAGTACAGAAGGTGGAGCGGGGGGAGGGGGGGGGGTTGTTGGGAAGCGCGTCCGGCGGTCCCGTGACAACATGTTTACAAACTCCAAAGCATAGCCGGCCTTCGGAAGGGCGCAAGAAAGCTTTAGTTAGCGAAGCCGGTCTTTGTTATACCATAAAGGAGAAAATCCTTGCGCCCAAAATTGTTTTTGTTATATATTTAATATCTACACCCAGAGAAAAAACAACAAAACAATTTTTAAATAAATTAGAATTATATTAAAAGAAAAATTTAAATGGGAAGTAAGGCCATGCATGGCTTTATTTCACTCCTTACATTGAAATAAAGCCCTATGGCTTTATTGCACGGCACCAAAAAAACATTGTTCGAGGTATCCATACTATGTTTGGATTTGCAGGTTCTTTTTAACCATAATATGGTTAAAGTTAACAAAAATATTCTCGAAATCAATCATAATATTGTCAAAATTAATTATTAATTAACAATAATTTGTTCAACCATATTTTAGTCAATATGAACCGTAATAATGGTCAAAATTAATCATATTCAGGTATGTTCTAGGTTTCGACTTGAATTGAAAACGAAAAATTTTTTAAATCCGCATAGTTCATAAATTGGTGTTCTCAAATCCGCATGTTTTTCTGTATTCGAAGTTTTTTTTCGAAAAACTTTTTTTTTGCTAACCGCAGCATGATAGCAATGTTTAATATTTTTTTTTAAAATCGTGAAAGATGTAAAGAATCACAGAAAAAATAGCTTCTATCGCGAACATGGCTAAAATTCGCGAAAAATTGCAAACTTTTAAACAAACACTAAAATTTATTTGAAATCGCTAAATCGGTAAAAAAAAACAAAATGTCGGAAAATAACAAAAAAAATTGCAAAAATTGCGAAAAATCGCGTAAATTTTTAATACTTCAAACCAGCCATATAATTGATTAAAAGTCCGTAAAACTTTAAGGGTTGGCAAAAATTAGGTGAAAATTGCTAAATTCGCGGAAATTCGCAAAAATTTGCTAACTTCGGCATGATAGCAAAGTCTACCATTTATTATAAATCGTTAAAGCTGTAAAGAATCAGAAAACTTACTGAAACAAATCGCTTCTATCGCGAACATGGCTAAAATTCGCAAAATTTTAAACAAACAAAAAAACTAATTTAAGATCGCTAAATCGATTAAAAAAAACAAATTGTCTGAAAATAACATAAAAATCGTTAAAAAAAAATAAGCTTTAATTACATCAAAATAATGAAAAAGTCGATTTTAAATTTAGGGTAAGTTAGGGACTTTTGCATTTTAGATAACGATATATTTTTGATTAAATTGGATAAAGAAGATTTTAAGCTAAAAACAAAATTTATTTTTTTGTTAAAAATGTTATCAAATATTAGAATAAAAGTCGATTCGTTGTACTTTAACCAACCCATAACTACTCTAATTGAAAACGAATAAAAACTTGTGGATGTGAAATGCAGAACGCCAAAAATGCTAAAATAATCCACTTTCGAGTGGATTCGGATTCTGGAACACACCCGATTATTTTCCAAATTAACCATAATATCAAATATTCGGGAATTTGGAGAAATGTTACCATATTATGGTCAGAATTAATAATTCAATAGTTAAAGTTAACAATATTATGGTAACTTATTTTCACAATACGGGCAAACATTTGAATCGATTAAGTATTGCTTAATTTTTTGGAAAACTTCAAATTTATCTACTTGAATCGAGTTGTAATTTCTTAAGTTTTTCAAAAAATATCATGAAAACCCCACCAAAGGACTGATTTTTCAGGGTTTGGCATGAGGGAGGATTTTTCCTAGGTGATGTTGCTACTCAGCAAATGCTATTACAGTATTTTTCGCTTATAGTCCACTACTATAGTTGCACAACTTTTGTGGACTATAAGCGAATTTGGACTATAACCGATTTTTTTTTATAAGCCATTTTATAGATAATAAGTGAAACCTTGTAAAATCCACATTTTGGACTATATAAAAATGATTTTCTTCATTAAAACCACTCTTTTTAAACAAAAGAAAAGTATATTTAAAACAACCAAATATTGATTTATTTTAAATAAATAGTTAAACAAAAATCTTTTTTATTAATAATTCAAATGCTTTAAAAGATTTCAATATAAACAAATGAGTTTGAGATTCATTTTAATTCTTTGGATGAAGAAATCAAACACAACATAAATATCAATTTCATAGGATTTTTACCTGACAATTTTTTGTTATACCAAACGTCAAAGTCTGTATGATTTTAAAAATTATAGAAAACAGAGTGGACTATAAGCGAACATTTTTGCATGAAGAATTATATACGCATGCTAAGAAAATTTGGCTTTTAAACGAAAATGGACTACAAGCGAAATGGACCTTAGAACAAATAATTTGTATGAAATTCGAAAAAATCTGCGTGTAAATAGGACAGTTTTGGCTTATATCCGTTTTTGGCTTTTAAGCGGAATGGACTATAGCGAAAAAGCACTGTATCATTTTTCAAAAAGCAGCGGAGGTTAGATAGCTCTAGCTCCTAAACAAGGGGTGAGTGCATACCTGGATGGCTGCGCTTACATTCGCATTGCTTGTCACCCAGTGGCTATAGAGTAGGCCCTAGGGCAGGTATGCATGTACATCTTTTCCACAGCTGTCTTTTCAAGCTTTGAGAAAGCTTCGCCAATTTATATAATGCGCTATAATGCGTTGCATTTGTTAGCATATCAGCTGCAAAACAGCTGACTTTAGAAATGTCATACTTTGTCAAACTTTGCACTGTTACATTTGTAAATACGTGATTTTATTGTTGCACTGCAGAGCAACATATGTACGTTTAGGAACGCAATATCAAATAAGAGAACCGAAGTAATGCAGAGGGTAATGAGCTATACATTACCAAATAATACTGAAAAGAACTGGTAGAAATTTTCAAAAGTTTTTAAAAATGCAATAGTTTTTTAACGATTTTTTAATGTTCGTTCGTCAGTTGATTTAATAATAAAATTGCATATCTTCAACTTAATGATCTTTTTTTTATTGTTATTAAGCGTGTATAACAAAAATACTGGTTGTTTTTATTGTAATTTAACGGTAAAAAAACCTACTTGGCTAACGAAAAATAGATATAAATGGCACAATAACAATTAAAATAACTTTATTAGATATTATTAAACAATTATTAACAGAAAAAAAAAACAAATAATAAAAATATTTTCTTGTATAACACACAACTAAATGTTTAATTAGCCCTGGACCAGTTTTTTTTATGTTTTTATTGATAGATTTTGCACCCACTGTCTTGATGGCGAATTGTTTTTTTTTTTTTTTTTTTTTTTGTTACAATGAAAATACAGATTACTCTCGACATTTGTAGTGCAATCGAATGTACTTCATTCAATAATTTTACGCCTGCACCAACCAACTTGTTTTAATCGTTATTTCGAATTGTTTTTCTGAAATACAAACTACCAGAAGACATTGAATAGATATTTTTTTTTTTTTTTGTTTTGCAACATTTATTGTTTCAATGAAATATTTAATTTGTTTGTATTTCATTTGAATACATTTTTTGCTTTTATTTAAAAACATATAAATGATTTACTTTAGATAACTTAAATAATTCAACATAAGAAAACATTAGAAAAAAATGACCATGATGCAAAAAAGGTTGGCATTAAAAAAAAAACTAAAAAATTATAAAACGATAAATTTTTTAATCATTCAACATCAATATTATTTTCTTTATTTTATTTGGGGATTTATTTATTTTTACTTAATATTTTACATGATAAAAAGTATATAAAATTGTAAAAATAATTTGCTGTTTAAACATGCAATAAATTTTTTCATTCACCACCGAATATAGAAATGATTGTTGATTTAAAGAAATATTTTAATACGCCCACTGTAATGTACCAAATGATCATTCCATATTAAGCCATCATTTCGACAATATTGTTGAGTTTTTTTGTTTTAATATTCGTGCTCTGAAACAATTTAAAAACAATTATTAGACAGTTTGTGTAAACTGAATCATTAAAGGATATATTATCCGAAGCCTTTACAATGAAAGCGCAAAAGATTTACGTGATTACCCACCTCCGTAGCCTAATATTAGTGGTCTTAGCACCGGGTGACAAACAATTCGTTTACCAACCGCCCCTATGTGCTAGATCAACCAGCACACACAAGTAGGAAATTAAAAAGAGTATAACTCGGCGGCAGAATTATACACTCGCCCCTTGTTTTGGAGCTGGAGCTATCTAAACTCCGCTACATTTTAACATGCTAGGTGCATTAGTTGTATAGTAACAGCACCAAGGGAGATCTGCCAGCAGGCTGAACTTTTCCAAAAGCTAAGAAAAATCAGCACATGAAGCCGTCTTTTTACTGCGACTTTCCATAGTGTTGAACGTGACAGTCGTACGCATCAAAAATGCAATAACAATTTAAACAACAAATATTTTTGCGTTCTTTAAACCCTTAAATTATAGTACTAAGAAAGCACTGTTATCTATGTTAAAGTTTATGGAGGGTGCGATTCTAGGTCAAAGATAATGGCAAAAGAAGTAGCGGTTCGAACGTGAAAAAAACAGAAGTTGTTTTTGTGGCCATGTATAAAAATGCGCAATTCGGCGAAACCTGGCACAATTTTATAGTCAAACTACATTCAGAATTTTACGTAGAAATGTAACATTATCATATATCACCTCTTTTAAGGAAGATAATATTAACCCTTTCGCTATATTGTATCCATATGGATACACTCAACTTTGGAGGCATCTGACAATCTCCAGGTCAAAGAATTGTGTTAGATAACGGCATGTTATTGTTTTTAAAGATCTTATGAATAATTTTTAATGAAAAACTCTTGGATTTTTACAAAATTAAGAAAAATATAGCACTTTTAAAAAAAGTATTTTATATAATTTTTTTTGAAAAAAGGGTTTTCTTATCGTTCAAATAATATCATTAAGAAAAAGGTTTATTTCAACTTTTTGCATCAATAGTTTTTTGTTTTAAGTCGGAAAAAAGCTGTGCAGATATTTTAAACATTGTATGTATCCATATGGATACAAACGCAAGTTATGGTGTTGAAAAATATACACACAATACATATAAAATAATTTTACGTTTGATGCTGCTGAATGTTTTTTATATGGGGCCTATTGCAAATTATGGACCGATCGTCACGAAATTTATTAGTGTGATTTCTAGTCTTATAAAACTGTGAAGTATTAAATTTTATTCTGATAGCATTATTTATTACGGTTTTAGGCGTAATAAACTGTTTCCGGGAGTATGGCTTATATGGGTCTAAAAGTAAATGATGGTCCGATCTTCACGAAATTTTACAGTGTGATTTCCGATCGAATATAATGAATGTTTGCAAAATCTTAAAGCATTCCGTGCATTATTACACTATTTATGTTAGTGAACGATTTTATGGGGGAATTTATAAAATTATTAAAATCTAAATATTTCGCTATAACAAAATCATAAAAGAATATGCTTTAGAAAGAAATGCCCATATCCGAACGGGGCTCACCAACAATCAGACTGGAACCGAAGTTCCGTGGCAACTAGAGTTGTCAACCGGTTAAGAATAATTCGTTTAATCGATCAAACAAAAACAAACTCTTGTTCGAATAATTTTAAAATGGCGATTTTCAAATAACGAATAAATCGATTGAATTATGTCGAATAATCGAACAATTTTTGTATTAAAAAATAAATTAATAAAAAAAACTTATAATTAATAAAAGCTTAGAATTTGATTTATTCTCATAAGTTATTAGCGATTTTATATAAAATGTAGGAAAGGTAAAAAAGACTGTAGCTATAGCCCTGATTATAATTAATCTCAATGTTTAGTAAGCAAAAACCGTGTTGAGTATTCATAGTATTTCAAAAAATTTATTTTATGTTCTTATTAGACAAATCTTTGACAAACAATTGTAACAGCTGTTTTCTTTTTAAACCATTTTCAAGAAATGGGATCGGATCTTTCACTCTCGGGTGAAAAACTTAAAAATAAACAAAAAGCTAAAAAAAAAAAAAAAAATTGATTTATAAAAATCATATCATGAAAGTAGAAAATGTTGGTATTACGTATGTATATCATATATGTATTTATATACATTTTTTAAATTATATATATTTTTGCCATTTGGGTAATGCTTTGACGCGTCTAAGCAAAATGTTGATTAAGTTAATCAGAGAAGTTCACATTACATTTGAGATAATTAAAATTAAAAATATAAAATAAAGTTATCAGAAGATTATTTTAAACATATTAATGATGGAATTGTGAAAATTTATGAATTATTTAAGGACAAATAAAAACATTAAGAAGAAATCGTGGTCGGTTGTACTCGTGAGGGGTTTATCATGGTGACCGATTCTATATTATGCTCAGTTTGTGGTATGTTCAGAGGACTCGATGTGATTAATGAAGTGATTAAGTTGTAATCATGTTAATTTGAAGTGTAATTTTTTTATTCGTTATTCTCATCGATTTAATCGTTTGATCGAACGAACAAAAACAATTATTTGAATTATTCGAACAAAGCTGAAAGGCGAATAATTGACAACTCTTGTGGCAACTGACTACTGTGGTACCAGATTGGATCTCTGGCCAAACGCATTCGCAAAAACAAATCTATTATTTTTGCACTTTGCCGAGTTCCAGGTATTGATGTTTCCCCACATAACCACAGGGGTCCCGAAGCATGTACAGTGAATTTCTTATCACCGGACACAGAAGAGACAATTTAATTGTATGCTCTCAAAAGAATTCAGGGCTTGTGGAACACTGCCGGGACTAGGCGGCAGTACATGTTTGTTAAAAGGGGTCAGGAGGGTTGCCAGACGGTCTGGAATGGCCAGGATTGGGTCTTGTCCAGCTTCGCAAAATTTCTTTAAAAATAGTGAAACTTTTCTAAATTGTCTACACTGAACCAAAAATTTACCTTAATAAGTTTGAATGGGGTGTATAGTTGAAGAAAAGTAGGTTATTATACAGCCAACGAAAAAATTAATCAAGACTACGGTTGCTTTTCGTATATTTAGTAAATTAGTTATTGTGAAGAAATTTCTTCAAATTGATTATTTTGTTTCGTTATTTAACGGGATGTAAATATGAAGAAATTTTAGTAAATTTGAATAAAGAAATTAATGAAATTTAATCATTATTTTAGTAATTTCTGATTCATATTGAAGATTATTATTCAACTTACTAATAAATTTAGTCAATTTTAGTGTATTTTTTATTTATATTGAAGAAATTTTATTCAATTTAAGTCTTTAATTTAGTTAATTTTAATAATTCTATTATTTATATTGAAGAATTGTTCTTCAATTTAACTACTTCATTTTACTCAAATAGCAATCCCCTGTAGGAATTACTTTTATTATTCTTTATACAAATTTAACACGAATTTTTGCAATAAATACATATAATAATTCTGTATGGGATTACAAAATGTTACTTTATGTTCATTAATATATTTATATTTCATTGTTACATTTTACCTTAGCTTTCCTTTGGAAAGCAATGAGGTATATTTTATATACAGAAAAATTTACAATTATTAGACACCAGCAGAATGTAATGCATTTTCTGGCCCGCTACGGCCTTCGTCAGCATTCTTTGTGTCTCACTGGATAGTGTTACTTTATAAATTGAATGTATTTAACTCAACTATTTTAACAAAAAGAAACTGGGAATTATTTCCTTGTGAAGGTTACTTTATATTATTATAAACATTTTTTCATTTTTCGAATTTATTCTATGAGTTAAATTTCAGTTATGTATTTTGTAAAGCTTTTTTGTAATAGTTCTATTCCTTTAATTTTTCAGAAATGACTTTATACACTACCAGACTATTATATTGTATTTTCTTTTTTCATTTTACCTTAGCCTTCCTTTGGAAAGCAATGAGGTATATTTTATGTACAGAAAAATTTACAATTATTAGACACCAGCAGAATGTAATGCATTTTCTGGCCCGCTACGTCAGCATTCTTTGTGTCTCACTGGATAGTGTTACTTTATAAATTGAATGTATTTAACTAAACTATTTTAACAAATAGAAACTGGGAATTATTTCCTTCCGAAGGTTACTTTATATTATATTCAACATTTTTCATTTTTTTTCGAATTTATTCTATGAGCTAAATTTCAGTTATGTATCTTATAAAGCTTTTTTGTAATAGTTCTATTCCTTCAATTTTTCAGAAATGACTTTATACACTACCAGACTATTATATTGTATTTTCTGTTTAATTAAGCAATACCAGCAATAAAAAACGTCAACAATTTTCGCTGAAACACTAACCAAATTTTTTTATTGAAAATCTTGATTAATTGATTTATCATTGTTTTTAATAATTTATATTTTAAATTACTAAATATTTCAATTTTATGTATTTTGTACAAGAAACCTAAAATTACTTATTTCACAAAAAAATTAATTAACGTGTTTTCAGTATATAAGAGATAAAATTTTTTACAAAATAATGCTAATAAAGGCAGTTTCTTGCAAATGTATAATTTAGAAATAAAACTTATATTTACACTTATAATTCAAATTTGCAATTTACGTACACATATGTACGAGTATATAACTTAACATAAACACAAATTCGTTTGTTTTAATAAAATTAAAAATAAATTAAAAGGAAATTAAACTGACAATTAACTGCCTGCTTATCGATTTCAAACGTTAACGTTCGCATAGAACTTTACATTTAAAACAAAAACATATTTCAAAATTTTGTAGTTGTTTTAAATGCTGTTTTCTATGCGAACGTTATCTTTTGAAACCGACGAACAGGCAACAAATTGCCCAATAAAATTATTTCAAATTTGAAATAAGGGAATTTATTTGGGGACTGCTATAGTCAGTATTTGTTGTTATATTATAAAAATGTTCTGAATAAAGGACCAAACGTAAAGTTAAATACGAAAAATATTTTGAAGCAAAGTATCTATAGCATTTAACGCAGAGTTCATGATATATTTTATGCCTTCATAATAAATTACAATTTCTTTTGGTTCTAAAATTGAACCCGATATTAATATTATGGCCATTTTCTCATTAGGCGATTATCTTTTTTCCCTACGAAAAACTGCACATTAAAGATATTTGGTTTTCTCAATGTCTCATTTGCTTCGATTTTATTGCAAAGCTAACCGACACTCATCTGCCAATTATTTATTTTCCTTTTATTTGCCGTTCAGATAAATTCAATCAGCTGACTCCCAACTTTTACATGTATTTTGAGTGGCGTTGCCAGCTGCAAACAATGTTTTTTGTCGGTATATTGAGAAACCCAAAATCGTTAACGGACAGTTTATCGGTCCAATAAATTTATGTTGACATTAAGTAACAGACAGTTTGTCGATACATTGAGAAAATGGCCATTAGAGTTTGAATTTTACTTTTACTTTAAATTTTTTTTAATAACTCTTGCTCGCAATCAGCGACCGAGTTGCCATCAATAATAAAACTTCTTTGTGAATCTCTAATAGAAAAGCGTGTACATAATTTTTTCCCTATGTCAACTTTAAAGACTTTTGTTGATGGAACCAAAATACTGTGAAGAAGTTGAAATATGCCAACGCAACGACCATCTGAAATGATTAAACTATTGAGATAATACAATTTTAAAATAAATAATGTACCTATCAGAAATAAGATAAAACCTACTTTCGCTTGAAACCCAATGGTTTTTTATACTGCGGCCATTTACTTATTATATCATGTGTACTTTTTAAAGTAAATATTTCATTCATCCGATGGTTTTTGGTTGCAGCCCAATGACTTTCAATTTCCGCCCACGAGCAGTTGTCCATTATAATTACTTCGATGTCATGATCAATATTGTCTTCTGGAGGTCCTATATGTACAAATATTTAATAAATACAAAGGCGTCACAATGGACCAAAATGGTATTGGGCCATGTCACAGAGTGCAATTCCGTTTGGAATTTAAGAAAACATATTTGTTTATTAATAAAAAGTTTATTTTGATAGTTTTTTTGCCTTTCAGATACAGAAAACTCCCATTGCGTTCATGAAAACAAAAATGGTTTTATTCCGAAAATTTTTTTCGTCATTTTCTGAAGCACCAAATAATGATATGAATTCCGTTTCCGAACAGAATTAAACTCTGTGTCACGGCTGATTAAATAAATAAAAGTGTGTATTTCTTACCTAGGCTTAAAACTCTCTTATTATTTGTAGTTTTATGGGAGTATGGCCTTTTTTGAAGAACACCATTATGTTTAAGCTAACGAACTGTATGGAAATATTCCATCTTTAATAGTAGTCGTACTTAAAAATTGTTAAATATTTGAATCAAATAAGTTACATTTTAATTTGTATACACTTTCATTATGTTTTTTATAGCAGTCTTTTTGAACGCTAGAATTATGTTGTTGTTGTAGAAGCTCGACATGTAATTTTGGCGCAGCTGAGTTGACAATCCTTGGTCCAAGGCCTATCCAATAGGTCTGCTTACTACTACAACAATACAACAATACAAAAAACAACAGGCATTTTGTTTGTGTAAAATTCCTCGCCGTTGTCAAAATCTTACTACTACATAGGCAAAACAAAAGGAAAAATGTGTTTTGTGTGCATGTATGTGTGGCAAAAAACCAAAACAGTAAACAAAAATATACACGTATAAGAAAAAGGTAAACAACTCTTGATATCGTTGAGGAAGAAACCAAATAAACATTTGGCTTCTTAAGCAGACCTATTGGATAGACCTTGCTTTGGTCGAAGTTTTTTGGTCGAATCGCTCTGCTGCGTAGAAACGATTGCTATGGGAACTCTAGAATTACGGAGATTTGTATGCTTCCTTGTAATGTGCCGCTTAAAAGAATGAACATTGCTAAATATTTGTGAGCATGATTCCTCACAACACTGGAAGGTGCTATTTGAGGAGAGCGAATGGTAAATCTTTAAGTGCACCGTTAAGGCTTCTATTAAACAAAACTTTTTTTACATATAAAACACTTCATTCTCACAAATTTTGTTAAATTCTTACGTTTGTTATTTTATTTATTTTTTAATTTGTTTAACTTATTATTTTTTCTTCACTTATTTAGAAGCGTGTTTTATTAAGTTATCTCGTTTTTTATTTTCTTTCTCCAAAACTTAAAAAAATTCTTCAGTTCTACATGCCTTTAATTATATTTACTTAATCAAATTAGTTAGTTTGAAGATGTTTCTTGAACTATACTAAAGCCATTTTGTTAATTTACTAAATTTCTTCAATTCTACTGGCATTAAGTCAATTTGAAGAATGTCAATCAAACCAGTTTAGTTAAATTTTACGAAATTTCTTTAACTTAACTGGCCTTTTTTGAATTTTTTTTTGCTATTAGTCAGTTTGAAAAATTTTCTTCATATTTACTAAAATAAATTGCTTTTCTAAAACTTTAACGAAATTTTATTTAACTCAACTCCTTAATTGTTTATCATTTTTCTTCTTCTTCAATACGTTAGAAAAAACTAAGAAACATATTCAAATAAACTAAAATTTTATTCAAATTTACTTCCATTAGGGGGGTAAACTTAACTAATATTGTGCGTTTTTTCGTTTACGATACGTTACTACTACTTTTACTAAATTTTTGTTGTTCTAGTAGAATTTTTATTAATTTTTTAACAAAATTTTATTCAAATAAACTATTTTTACTAAAATATTTTTTTTTGCTAAAAAAATTATGTAGTTTTGAAGAAAATATGTCAATATGGATAAACCGTCAGTTGATTTGAAAAAAATTTTAGTTTATTTGACTATTTTTTTCGTTAAAGGTTTACTAAATTTTTTCGTTATTATTACCTGCGATATTTTTTGAGTGTATAACTAATAAAATACTGCGAAATTTCTTTTGAGAGCTGAAAATTCGTTATACATATTTCCTAAAATTATTGAAATTTTAAAAAATATTATTTTTATAGTCAGTCAATGCACAAAAAATATAAATAGCGAAATTAAGCTAAATTTCCAATAAATATTTCGCAAAAATCCTTATTAATATTTCACTATTAATGGGGAATTTTGGAATTCGCAACAAACGAGTTGATGGTACCAAACGAGTTTCAGAGTTTCTGCTCAAGAAATTATCAACAAATTCGCATTTACAACTTAATTTTTCAGATGCACCTAAAATAGATCTATTCCCAAAAAGTTTCTACAAAAAAAAAAAAACATTTTTACATCGATCAATTTGTAAAATTACAGCTTTATTTTGTATTTTGCAAAACGTCGGCAATGATTTGTTTTTTTAATTCAGTTTTGTGTGGGGTTTGTTTTCGAAACATTCTGTTTGTTTTTATGATTTTTCTGCTTATTGTCAAAAATTTTAATCATTCATAACTGGTCTCTAATAAAATTCTCCAAACCAAAAATTATCGTTAAATGTTGGTTGCTATGTATTTAAATTTTTTGATTAATGTGGGCGACAGCAGTGAGTTTTTTGGTATCGGTTTTTTAAGTTTAAAATAGATTTTTGTACGAGTGGAATTGTGTGTTTATTTATCAATGAATTTCTTTTCACACCTTTTTTAGTATTTGAAATCTTATTTAATTCTTTAGTTTGATATTTGAATAATTTGTTGTTTTGTCTTTAATCGTTTACTGTTTTTGTTAATTTGAATTTTGTTTTCGATTTTTCAATTTAAACGCCTTTTTTGGTTTTAAAGTTAAAATTTATAAGCCGCCCGTTCGTTTATAACCAAAAAATTAATCCATTTATTATTTCTTTGTTTTTTTTTTTGTCAAATTTATAAGATCATCAAAACAAATTTAACTTTTGTTTGTATTGAATAAAGTTCAAAATAAATTTTATTTTTTTCTATAACAGATAAGTTACTAAAAAAGTATTATTTTATTTTAAATAATAAATGAATGTTTATTTTATTAAAAAAATTAAGCCCATATTTCATCATCGCGCAGCTACACATGAACATACAAACATACGTTAGAGGGACCCCAACAAACACGGCGGTTGGATTTTAAATTGAAAACGATTTGAAATCAAACCTTTTCTCAAATGACAAACACTTTATAACGATTCAAAAATCATTTGAAAATCTTAGCATTCTACAAAAAGGAAAATACATTTTTTTCAACTTGCTTTCAAACGTTATTCTCAAATGTTTTTCAAATATGGATTTAAATAGGAACAAAGTGATTTAATTTTATTATTTTTTTAATAAACTGTCAGCTTAACATTCGGCACTAACGCTAAAAGATGAATTAGAGTTCCTACCATCCTAAAATTCTTGTTCAGATGAAATAATTGGCTCCTTTTTGTTTTGAGGATTGTCATGTCGTAGCACCGCGATTGTACAACAAACTTATATTTTCTTCACTTTCCCGTATTAATTTTATTCGCCTTTTTATACTTTGTATTCATTTTTTACTGAAAAATAATTTAAATATGTTCACAAGAAATTAAGGTTTTCTAAAGGCGAATTCACTTCACGTTATATGTAGATTTGTTTTAATTGTAAAACACATATAACTTTAATCGCCACTTATTTACGCCCTTATTCATAAAAAATATTTCAAATTTATAAAAGGTTTATTAAGCAAATTTTTATAGGAAATTCATTTAATAAACCTTTTATAAACCAAAAATATTTTTAATGAATAAGGCCTTTAATGTTTACAGTTATTTTTCTCTTTAGTGTTGCTAAGTTAATTTTTGGTTTGAGAACAACATCTGATAACAATTTGATATCAAATTTTATGTCAAATTTTTTTTATTCAAATCATTATCAATTCGAATTAAAATGTTAAAATCAAACAATTGAAAACGGCTTGAGAATTCTGTTTGAAGTTATGAAGTCATTTCATATCGAAGGTGCGTTTGTTGGAACGATGACAAAATGGACTAACAGCCTGTTCAACGATTTCGAACGTTAACCCTTTCCGACCCAAGCAATTTCAAAGTTGGCGGATTTCAATGAAATTTTCAGTATATGATAATTCGCCCTAAGATAACGTAAAAATAAACTTTTTAAGTACATACATGCATATGTACATATGTTTACCTTAGGATTTTACTTGGAAAAAATATAAGCATTTTTTGGCAAAAGTATAGTTCACAGGGCACACGAAAAAAAAATTGGAACACCTCTGGAAATAAAAAAAAAAAAACAAAACAAAATTAAAATTTAAGGGGGCTGAGGCCCATGGGCCGCCTGAATCCAAAAAACGGCCCCGCTCATTTAGTGTTATGTGTAGGTACTTGAATTAAAGGTAATTTTACATGAAATAACATTTAGAGTGGGCGGGACTTTTGGAGCCCTCTGGGGCAAAAAAAGTGCCCCCTCCAGTTATATCTATATTAGGGTACTTAAATTAAAGGTAATTTGCTCACGATTGTTAATATTTTGATTTAATTTTTTTTTAATGTTTTTTGGACTATTTTTTCAAAAAATATTCCTTCTTTTTGTTTGCGAAAATAACTTGTTAGTTTAGGCGCAAACGATTTGTTTGTATCGTGCCAATTCCATGCACATTCATTTCCGCCAATCGCCTCAAAAGTAGTAAGCTGGTAAAATACCGAACAATGAATACAGAGGAATTATTCGTGATTTTAGCTTCCACAGAACTAACTTGTGCCCAATTTTATAACCATTTCCAATATTTTTGCCATTTTGGGCCTACATAGAACTAATACAATGAAATTTTGTGGGGAGGTTTTGACCAGTGTTTAAAAAACTCCAGTCAAAGTAGAAAAACTGTAATTTTTCCACTTCTTCATTTGTAATTGGCACTTTTGATTCAATAAATGTAAACAGTCGATGACAAACCAACTCAAAACGCGAAAAGTTGTACACAAATTTTCGATTTTTTGTTTGACAGTTTAATCTGAATTGCGATGCGAAAATCAATGCGATGCGCAAATGAAATGCGATGCGAAAGAAAATTGGTATTCTATTAGACTTTCGCAATCGCATTCGCAATTTATTTCAAATCGTGGCAACGCTGCTCAAATAAACGTCAATGTCAACAAACATCAAATTAAAAATAAATAAATTGTCTGTGTTTGGCTGTAAAAATAGTTTATAAAATTTATTTAGGACATTCTGTAAGAAAAAAAAAAAATAAAATTGGATTCTGTGGCACTGTGGTTCGACGACGAAGATGGGCATGAGCAAAATGAAAGGATACAGAGAAGATGGCTTAGAAGCAAATCCGATATTCTTAGCTTGAATGGAAAAATGTCATTTATTTTGATGCTTGCGAAAAATAAAAGTTTACTTATGCAGAATATTTATTTTTTCAGCTTTATAAAGAATTGTTTTCACTAATAGGTGGTCCATTGATATTTAGTGTTCTTCAGTCAACGTTTGCCACAAAGTGTTTGCCGAACGACGTGCATTTGGTGTTTTCAAATGGCCTCTTGCCAATTGGCTGTGCTTTTATTCATAAATTCTATCATTATTTCTAATTGACGCGGTTTGGTGGTCTTATTGCTTGCTTCCCTGAATTAAATAATAAAAATATGTGATGAATAATTAGTATTGTGGTTATTTTGTTAAACTATTTATGGTTTTTAATCCAAATTTTTAATATTTTTAATTAGGCTTAAGTTCATGAAATTTAATTTTTCATTAAATTATTTTTATGAAGAAAGGAAGTTTACAACACGAAAATTAATTAAAATTGTTATTGATAATCTTTTATTCTTGACGTGGCTGGGGCTCGAACCCCGGCCGGCGGTTACCATGACATGTTTCGATCGCAACCACTCGCGTCTTACACTCGCAGCCATCGACGACTGCTGACGTCAATAGTCAAACATCAATCCTTAAACCAAATTGTATTCTAACATTTGGTAGATCGAAATTTGCTTTCCTGAATGATTATCCATTTTAATTTATTTTGTTTTTTCCTTACTTCTGTTTTTTCGTACTTTTGTCAAGAATTTTTCTTGAAGTCCAAGTGATGAATAAATAAATAAAATATTATCTTTCACTTACATGTTTGTACTTTGCGAATGCTATTTTGTTGTCGAATAAATTTTGCTAATTCGACATGTGTTTGACATTTGTTTTCGCAATGTAGAATACCGACTTGCCACCGGATATCGCAATACAGAATAGCAATTGTTCGCATATATGTATTTTCGCATCGCATTGATTTTCGCATCGCAATTCAGAATAAGCCTCCTGATTTTGACCCGTTTGGGAGTTATTTGTTTCAAAATATTATCTCGATAAAAGAGATTTATGATAAGAGCGGCGATCTCTTACGGAGCCACTATCACAAAATTTTTTTAAAACGGTTTATGTTTGTATTTTACGAAGGTTGCTAATCATATTTTCGGCTGAATAGAAAACAACCACAATAATTTTTTTTTATTAAAATGGCTTAATTGCTCTTCGAAGCATTCTCCATGATGCATAACTAATAACTAATTTTTGTAACACTTTTTCCACTCTGATTGAGGTCTCTCCACAAAATGGATTTGAATGCATTGACGGATTCTTCAGCTGTCAAAATTTGTTGCCCACGCAATTTATTCTTGGTTCGAAAGAGTAAAAAGAAGTTATTTGGACGATTAACGACCAGTTCGTCCAGTCAAAAAGGGGATTGTTTCATCCGATGTGTAATATTCAGAGTTCATCGTTTTCTCTTGGCCTAACGGCTTCTTTACCACATGTCCACTTATTTTGAAGAAAACGGCGTTTATTTGCTTCGTCGGATTTGGTACATCTTTAAAAATCGTTCAGCAAATTGCTGTTTTGTTTCTGGCTGATATGTATAAATCCAAGAGTTGTCACCTGTCTAGATTGTATTTCTTGAGCACGAGCATCTTTTTACACAAAAAATTCCTTATACCAACGTTTTGCAGTGGCCAGGGATGGGGCTTTATGGCCAAAAGTTAAAGAACGAAAATGTTTAAAAATTAATTTCTTTGCTATTTTGTAAGGAAAATATTTCAATATTTGTTAAAAGTTTGCTCAATAAAAATTGTGATTTTAAATAAATTTTTTGTTTACATTTTAAGACAACATTGATATTGAATCAGGCGGCGTCAGACTATTTAATAATGCACGACATGATGCTTTATAAATGTCCGTCTCTCCATTCGTTTATACATCAGTTAATGATCAAAAGCAGGCAGGCAGGCGACCAATAAAACAATCGATATCGATACAATCATACACATTTTTACGATAGCTCTAAATCACTTCAATTCAATAAATGAATGAAGATTTTCAATAAATGAATGAACAAACCAACTGTAGACATCATCAAAGTTAAAAAAAAAAAAAAAAAAAAAAAAAAAAACAAATGGCAACAACATAATTTTCAAACGAAAATTAATCAAAAGATTTGTATTAAAAACATGTTCTATAGAGAAAATACAAAAAAGCAATCGCTAAAAGGGAAGACGAAAAAAGAAGAAAGTTTGTTTTAATCGGGATAGTAAAAATAACAAATTCCACTTGCAAAAGATAATTTTTCAATTAACGTTTTATTATAACAACCGGAAACGTAATTAAAAGCGCAAATGGTGACTGTGCCGACGCATCGTTGCCGGTGTGCTTTTTTTTATTGTTTTTGCATTAGCGATTTGATTTTGTTCGCCACCTTTAAGCATTTCACTGGCGGCATTAACAAAACGAGCGTGTTTATGCGAAATTAATTTGCTAAAAACCAACTAATAAAAATAAATTTTTTAACTTTAAGAGAAAAAAAATCTAGTCGCACTTGTAGATTCATGTAAAATTTTTTAAACACCCAGATACTTTTTCATTATATTTTTTTATGTTGTTGTATTTTATGGATTGTAAAAGTAAATTTTTATTCTCTTCATATATTTTTGGAGATGTTTAAGATGTAAAAATTTATTGTATCATTTAAAATGTATGCCTTGTAAATGTGAAAAAAGTTCTCACCAAAATACACAAAATGCTTGCCCAGCCAAACAGACCAGAGATTCAAGCATATCATTACAAATTAAGTTCAATACCCGTAAGGAATTGCACACCATGTGTATATGATTCTATATTGATGGTCGTTTAATTTTGTTTCTGAATTAATTGTGTCGAAATCATAAATAATGTGCTTATTAAAAGATCATCAGAAGTTCATAAGCACACACCTATCCTACAGATACTTATGTTAAAGATTTTTTTACCTTTAAAAATTTACCACAGAAAACTATAATGAAATGAAAATCAACAAACAAAATATTTCAGAACATTTTCAACTGTAAAAAAACTAATTGAAGTTTTGTAAATTTGTTGAAATAGTGCTGAGGGAAAGAAGTGCCTGCCCACTTGACTTGCAAGCTGAATTGCAACCACTAAAAAGTTTCGAATGATGATGTTGAACATCAAGGAAACAATTGTTTTGACCTATTTTTGGTAAACTAAACACACATGAATGGATACGAGTTAACAAACAATTATATACAAGTTGGTGTAGGTCTATTAATTAATATTTTTAGATAACAAAATAGCTGCAGTCATTAAATTTTTTCAAAATGTGTTTTTGTGATGTGAAATATTGGCGAACTACTTTACTGATAGAAAAGGCGCCATAACACTGATGTATTTTGACATCCGTTGTATGACAAGTGCCTTCGTTTTTGACCCCACGACATTTTTCATCATTGTGATGTCAGCCTTAACATGGCATGTCCAAATTGTCATAAGGTGAAATTATTTTTTTCCAAATACTTGCATTTTGTCAAAACCCGTTTCGGTTTCCTACACGCAGGGAAATGGTACGGTATGGGTACGGCAACTACACTGTGTTAACTGTAACTATATTGTTGTCGTACACAAATAATTCTTATTTTTTTTATTTAATATCAGCAATATTAGAGTTACTGTAAACATATCAATGCTTATCGCAATTATAAATTTGAGTATTGTTGACTTAAAAATAATTATTTTTCTAACAACTAAATAATGATAACTTTCAAAAATATTATATTACTCGCAACCATATCATGATATTTAATAGCCACAACATGATAACTAGTGTCCGTCGGAACGCACTTTTTGAGACCGAACCCGAACCCGAACTTCGGTAAATTTTGCTAAGTTCGGCCGAACCCGAACTTTTTGTTAATAAATCTGAACAATTGTATTTTTTTTTAAATTTATTTATTTAAAACAAAATAAAATTTCGGGTAATTATTACACTTTTGGAAGGATGCAACATGAAAAGATAAATTGCACTTTACTTTATAGTAGTCAAAACTATTTTATAGTTAAAAAATAATTAGTAATTGCTTTTTTTTAAAGACAAAAAATAAAGTTCAAGTTTAATGAAGTATAAATTAGGGCAATAACTTTTTCACACTTTTTGCGAACATCAAAAACTGCAGAGTATAGTCGTGTAGAACATTAAAAGTTATTAATAAAAAATATGATAATTTTTTCGGATTTTTAAAAAACGCAGCGATCTGGTTGAAGTTTGAAAACAACCATTTTATCTCACGGTAATTTAAATAAATATACACCTGATATTTGTATATATTCCTATACGTAACACTTAAATGCTATTTTGGCATTCATCTACTACTTTAGATTTAAAAATTTTCCTACGGTTTACAATTTTCATCGCGGTTCAAAATTTCTTGGGAGTTTTTAGAAATTTGCTTCCCTGCGTGGGGTTTTTTCGCAAAACGACGGGAGACAGGTGTTTTCATTACTATAACATTTTTGGCCACTCCATCGTACTATGCCAATAATTTGATTATCGCCCTAGTAAACATATTAGTACTCAAACCTCTACATTGTATTTTTCTCTAAGTGAAGTTTAATATTGGCGGTAGTTTGTTTGCTTGGCAATGCACTCCCCATTGACATTTGTTTGGCCCAACATTTCCATTTGGCGCTTGCTCAATTTAAAAAAAAAAAAAAAAAAAAAAAAATCCAAAATGGATTGGAAGACATTTTTATCTGGAACAATGTATACTAAATATAAAGTTTAGTTTGTGGTTCACCCAAAACTATAGATTATCTTACCATTCGCAGAATATAAATAGAGAGTATTTTTTTGCCAAATAAAATTTAACCGTTTTTGTTGTTGTTGTATTTTTTACCGTCTTCTAAAAACTACACATATAAAGATATTTTGATACACTTAGGCCCTAAATTTGTAAAACGCAAAAGCAACGCCAAAAATTATATTGAAAGCAAAAACAAAATCGAAAATATTTCATAATTTTGTTGTTGTTTTCTATTGAAATGAATATTGAATTTTTAAATTTTAAACGCTGCATATCTTGTGGCGTTGATAATTTTTAAACGCAATATGTATTTCTGTAGAAAGCAACAACAAAATATTGAAAAATTTTTGACATTGTTTTTGCTTTCAATGTTATTTTTGGGATTGCGTTGCGTTTTACAAATTCAGGGCCTTAAGCATTTTATTTAGTCATCGCTGTATTTTTTCGTACTAATAATCATAGAGAAACATAGTTGTATTGTTTTCGTATTACTTTCATAAACAATGATGCCAAATTATAATTTGAAATTATAATAAATATGTAATTTCATAAAAAAGTTCGGTGTTCGGTAAAAATTTCGCCGAACACCGAACTTTGGCCGAACATCATTTTTTGCCGAACTCCGTAACCAAACCCGAACGTTCGGTCGGACACTAATGATAACTATACGTGTAGTCATAGTATTTTTAAGATGCAATCAAAATATTTTTACTCTAAGTATAGAATAATCACGATGGTCTCTTTGCAAATTAGCAATTTTTAAATTTGCAGTGCATATTGTGATTGATCGTGAGCATACCACTTTTATTTTTTGAGCAAATGTGTTATTTTTCTTAAAATTTATTCTGGCAACACAAAAAACTTCTGGCAGCACTGTTAAAAATCTACATTTGTTTACAATTTACACAAGCATATTAAAATAAATTTTTTCTTTTTAAAAAATTTAAATTTAATTCTCTCTTTTATATTTAAACGCACGGAAATGTTAAATTTATAAGTTTACTTAAAAACAATATGGCGCTTAATATGTCAAATGTTATTGTTTACATTTGTTTGCAACTGAGCAAATATGCACTACTAATTTTGCTTGTGGTTTTTTAGTGCAAACGAAGTAAAAAAGAGCAAATTGCAAATTGCAAATACGTACATTTTGTTGTTGTATTGTGCAAATGTGTGTATTTTTGCACGCATTTGCATCGTTTGCACACTTTGCACTACCCATCGTGATTTTCCTTAATATTTTATTAGCGCCATTTGTAAAATAATTTTCCATCAGTTGTGTCGTTATATAACATGTCACTTATTACCTATTGGTGTTAGACAAATTTGTCCCAAGTAGCTTTATCTTTATCTCAGAAACTTTTTGACCGATCTTGTTGAAAATTTGTGTCTAAACTACTACTTAATAGGACTAAGCTTGGTGCTAATTTCACCCAAATCAGAAGACATCGATTTCAAAATTGGGTCACTTGACATGAAATCCCCCAATATGCCTATCAAATTATTTGCAACAATTAAAAAAAAATACAAATTTAAACAACAATTGAAGCACAGCCGCGAATAACGTTGTTAACGCCACATTTTGCAAAAAACTGTTTTTTGCAGATAACCGTTAACCTTACTCTCTTACACAGTTTAAACATCAAATCAACCAAAACTATGCACCTTAAAGCCTTCAAAATGGCATACAAAGTGTCAGCCAGTGGAAGAACATAGCAAGTTACTAACAAAATGATGAAACCGAAATGGTTTTGCAGTGCAGGATAATGTTTTAAAAGCATTTTGCATAAAAGTTTTTATTATCATTATTTTTAATAAAAGAAAAAAATTATTTTTAAAACAAATAATGCTGCCTGTCAAAAAACGTTTTTTTGCTCTCCTGAAAAGTTATTATTTTGTAACTTAAAACGTTATTCGCGGCTGTGCTTCAATTGTAAAAAATTTAAAAAAAGAAAAAATTGTGTTAACATTAAAAAAAATTGTAAAGTGCCACAAAATAAAAAATCGATTCAAACAAATTTAATTTTTTTTAATTGTTATGACAGTACCACTGAATCATAACATGATAACTTCTAATTTCGTCATGATTAACATGACAATAATATGATTATTTCTCAACTTGTTTGAATAACAGAATAATAATATGATTAAGGGAAAAATATTATGATTTAATCAGGTATGTGATGGAAATCGATTTTAAAAACGATACGATTTGATACCGAAAATATCGTTTTCAGTATCTTTTAAAATGGATTTAAATGCATATTCCTTTTATTTTCAGTGTTTATTCTTTAAAATTTTATATTATATAGGTTAACTGAAGTGTATTCTGAACGAAAATTTAAGACTTTAATTCAGAAATAGATTTTAAAATCGTTCGAAATTCATCACACCTTTTAAAAACGGTCGTTTTGAAATCGATCGATTTTCATAACATACCTGAATATTTCAAATATATTTGGTGATAATATGATTCAATAGTAATCTTAATATGGTGATTATAATCATGAATCTTATCATAATATGTTGCTCCAAGAATATGTTTACCACAACCATGTTTTTTCTTTGCGTGTAGTCATGTCCTTATTCTTCCAATCAGTTGTAGAACATACGACGATATTTAACTTTCTTATCGCACCATTCGGCTTAGCCGAATAAAGCACTCTTACTGGTTTTTATAAAGGCTTACTACGTTCTTTCGTTGCGTGCGTTTACGACAAGAACATTATTTATTCGAATGAACTTAATTCTCTGGCCAAGTTTGGCGAGTGACTTAAATTGCTTTGTTGATCAATTTAACAAGTATCGAATTTTTTTGAGCTTACAATTAATCGCTGGTCTTTAGCAGAAAGACAATAACGTAAGAAGAGCTCCAGGCCAACTTCGATACTGAAATTCCTGGTCTTTTGGCTGATTTGTGCGCTTGAGTTATGGAAAATTGCGTGCAGCGTTTTCACTCGCGCCAGATGTTTGAACGATATCGTATTCTATGAATAATGGTATCGATTGTAGATTCATTTGAAATACAAATAAATAAATATATATAAGCAAATATATAAATATAAATAATTTTCATCAGTGCTTAAAAAACAGTAGCCAAAGTAGTAAAAGTCATAAAATTGGGATTTTTTCTTCGACACGCAACATCTGTTTTGTCTTAACTTCGGAATTTATTAAGTCTCAGTTAGTCAAACCAAAAACGTCCGAGCAAGTCGACAGTCGAAGTACTTTGTGTTGTATAAAATTTCGTTTTTTGCTTTGACAGCGACTCTTTACATTTAATGAATCATAAGTAAAAGCATCGTTTCTTTTTGTCCAACAAAAAAGTCGAAGAAAAAGCTATTTTATTATTTTGACTGCTGTTTTTTAAGCACGTATATCCTTAACTACCCAAAAGTCTTTTAATTGAAGAAACAAAATTAGTCGCCCTAAATTAAATACCCTTTCAGTATGTGACTGGTGGATGGGCATTTATTTTGGTTTTGAACCATCTTCGAATTGACTGGGTCTTAAAATTTACAGTTGACTGCTCTCAAAATATTCTAGTACCACGAGGCTCAGGGGTAGCGACAACCCCGGCTACCAAGAATTTTTGTTATCCATGCAGTCATGTGCTAGAATTGATGTTAAATATTTTCACATGGGGTAATTGGTGGATCTGTTGTGTTAATCCGGCGTTAAAAGCATCCCGGAGTAGGCCGTAATGGCAGATACTCACAATAATCTCGAATATACAGCGGAACACTTTGGCTTTAGTGAAACCGATTATTTACCCCGTTTTTCCGAAAAATGTTCATGCCTAAAATTCACTTCTTTATGTTTTATTTGCCGTTAAACCAGAAGTTAATAAAAGGGCTTGGGAAAATTTTACAAATGTCTATTTTCTGATCACTTTTATTGAATTTCTACTTTTGTGTTATTTTTGTATTTTTGTACGAGCAGATTAAACTTCTAAAGGTCGCACAGAGGAGTATTTGGCCTGAAAAGCTGGCCAAAAAGGCAAAACTGAATTTTAAGAAATCTTAAAAACTAAGTACGCAGCTCGACAGACAACAATAATTTACATTATATTGTACATTTTGAAGACTTTTAGTTGCGATTTGTAGCTCTGAGACCCTGCTAAAGTCAGGAAAGTGAAGAAAATTATATGAGATTTAAATGTTTTTTTCGGTTTCTGGATGTTTATATGATATTTTTTTTGTGGCTAAACGAATAAAGGTTTGACAAAGATTATTTTTTTCGCTGAAAGGTTTGATCAAAAGTTATTTAAAAAAGAAAAAAAAATTTTAAATATGCTGAATATTCATGTTGAAACAATTCGTTCAAAAGCTAAAAAAAAAACAAATTATACACTTTTTTTTTTGCAAAAAAAGGAAAAGAAGAGGTTTTTAAAGGTGTGGTTAGCATGTCTACGAATTATGTTTGATACCGCAATAAAATTTGGAATCTCTAATTTTAGAATCCAAAAAAAAAGTGTGCGCAAGTTTGCGCCATTATTTTTGACGATTTTTTTATATTTTCACATTTCTTCTATTTTGCTCTTATACCTCTATATCGTCATAAAGTTTTATGTATTTTGAATTATTGATTTCAACTGTTATTCACATCACTTTGAACACTTTACAATATTAATACCTGCCTATATGTAATTATAAGTTGCAAAAATTCTTAATTATCCATAATAGTTTTAAGGGAATGTCCCACACATCCCCATAAAAGATATTTTAAAGAAGCTGCCGAGGCCAGAAATAAGCACTTACGATTATATCGTACGAATTATTCGAGGAAATTCAGCAGAAGCGATACAAATCGAGATGTCTTGAATAGGTTATTTCTGAGCAGTGGCCCTTTTATAAGCTGCAGTACGCAAAGAGAACGGAATAATAAAAAAGCTTTTTCATCAGAAACCATCACACTTCTTCTTCCTGACACCGATGATGCAGCTAATGAGGATACACATACGACATAATAATTAGTAAGGAATTTTTATTAGTTTAACTTTTCCGTTTATAAAGTATTAAATAATATAAAATAAATATAATAAAGCCTTTTTTCATAAAAAAAATACTGTTTTATAAGAGCCTTACAATTTTCAAAATTTTTTTTTTAATTAGACTGTAAATCATATGTATGTATGTACAATGTACATACAGTCTGTCAAGAATGAGTTTAAACCTTTAAAATCAACGTTTGTTAATTGAGTTTTGCGATTTATACCAACTTTTATTCCTTAGGAATGTGGCTTTTAGAAGAATCTTAAAAATTTAAACTTTTTGGTTCTTAAATTTTTTTATTGCATTTTGAAAACAAAAAATTTTACGCATTTTGCATGTAAATTTTTTTTTTCGCCATTAAATTTTTAATAACTGCAAAATAGTAACAGATAAAAAATAAATGTGTATGGTTAGTTTAAGCAGAATTCCGGTGCATCTTCTGATCCTTCTGCTTTTAAAATCGGAAAACACGTTTTCAAGTTATGGCAAAATATATAAGGCAACCCAACGATTTAGGGGGTGAAGTATGTCACGCCTTTAAAAGAAAATCCTTACGTACTAGAGAAAAAAAGAAAACAGATTTGAATTAAGGGCATCAAAATCCATATAGTCCCACATACTTTTATTTCTAGGGTAGAGAAAAATTTTTTTGTTGCGCAGTGTAATTTTTTCAAAATCTGCCACTAGACTTTTTATATCATACTACACCTAAAAGTATCAAAAAACTAAAACTTTTAATTCAAAAAACACGTTTAATAATTTTGGCCAGCTTTTCAGGCCAAATACTCCTCTGTGGGTCGCCTTGTTGAACTACTCTCGTACAATAGTAAAGCGTTTTCGTACAAACTAAAAAATTTAGCTTGACAAATTAAACAAAAATTTTGGAAGTAGTCAACAATCTGCAGATTAAACGTTTTAAAAAATAACTTAATATAAAACTGTTCGGGTCTCTTCCAATACTTTCAGTCTCTGTAGTTAATATTTCAAACGACTCAAATAAATATAAATTAATTTGCTTGTTGCTTTTCAATTTAACATTGAGACAATTTATGACAGTTCAAATCTCTGTTGAATTTCATTGTACGTGCAATCAATTTTTAATTAAAAAATATTATTAATATATTGTTTCTGTTTAATCACAATCAATTAAAGAACAATTTTGTTAAATGCCATTTCTAATAACTATACGAAACTATAAAGACTTCACTAAGTTATTAAGAGATAATTAAAAAAAATTAATATGTTTAACAGCATGTAATTTGTGTGTTCAAGGTCATTGATAAAAAAAGTCAATGGAGGTGTTCGTATATTCGTTACGGAACTAGATCGTTCCGTAAAGACACTACAGTTGTGTTAACATGCAAATTCGAAGAATGAAGGTCGATCTTGCCTGCAATGACGGCCTGAACAATCATTTTTAAAATTGCATTTCTTTGGTCACAAAAAATTTTGCAACTTTGTCTTGCAAATTTAACACGACTCTTTCCTCGGGCAGATTCATTTTACTGAGCCTTTAAGTCCTTTCTTATATTAAAGTTATCATATTTATCATAGATGGGGGTAGTGCACTCATTTTGCAGTTTCAACTCACACTTATGGCGTTTTCTTTTCTAAAAAAAAGTGTTGCATAAGTGTTACATGTAATTTGGCAACATTTTTAAATGCTCCCCTAATTTTTAAGAAGTGCTTCCTATTTTACGTTTACAAAAGAACACAAATTGCGGCATTAAACAATAAAGTACAATTAGCGCAAGGTAAATTCAATTACAGGTGGTGGCAAGACTACAACAATCCAAAGCCAACATAAACAACAGATGTTTTTTGTATTACATTGTTAGTGTTTACGGTTCGAAACTTGCCACCACCTTGTTCTGAATTCGCTTTGATCTATTGCTGCACTCATGCCCCTCTATTTAAAATGAGTGTTGAACATGTAGCATTTTTTTAATTTTAAAGGGAACATCATTAGAAAAGGACGCTTTACACTTTTAAAATAACACATGTTTTTCAGAAAAGAACATAAAAAAATGTAAAAGGCAGAATAAATGCAGAATTTTACTCAGAAAAGAAAACGCCATTAGTGATGTGCAAAATTATTGCAATCATTTTTTTGATGTTGAGTGATGAGTTGAAAATGTGCAGCCTCACTAGGCATGAGTGATAGTGATGTTAAAAAATTTTGCACTCAAAAAAATTTATGTAGTTTGATTTTAAAAAAAAAGCAATCATCAGTTTATTGCAACTTTTTTGTTCTTCACTCATTTGAGTGCAACTAAAAATTTTGCATTCAATTTTAAGTTTAAATTGACTTGAGTTTATTTTTGTGCACTAATTAAAAACTTAATGTGTGGTTTATAGAATACGAGCGCAAAACTCGTTCGTTCAACTTACATTTAAAACAAAAACAAATTTCGAAATTTTGTGTTCTATACACCACACATAAGACTAAACTTAATAAAAAAACCAAAAAAAAAAAAAAAAAAATTAACAGAAATTCAAAAACAATAGAGGAAAATATAAAAATAGATATTAAAAATTGTTTGTTTCAAGTAAAACAAGCGTTTCAAAATTATTATCACCTAATTTATTACGATACAATTTTTTTCATCTTTTTTTGCGATATCAACTTAAAACCTTAGATATGTAGAATTTGCTGTTTTTAAATTTTTTCTTCCGAATAAAATAATTATATACATACATATACATATAATTTTTTGATTATTAGCATATAGGATTTTTTTTGTTGTTTGTAGTTTTCACTCAAAATAATAATGAAAATAACTATATTGAGTATTAAAAATTTTAATTTTTTCGAATTTGTCTTCAAGAATTTCATGACCACTTATTTTTGAAAGATAAGTGAGAGTATGTTTGTATGCAGCTTTTTTTATTGCAAGTTCAGATTTTGCAATATTTGAATTGAGTGCATACTTTTTGCACTCAATCTGCGTTTAGTGATAGTGAAAAAATTTGCAATATCACAAATTTTTTTTAGTGATAGTTAAAAAAATAGCAATCATCACTAAAGCTGATAAAAAAGAGTGCAAGCTAATATTTTTGGAGTTTTATTTAGTGATAGTGCACTGCTGATTTAAATCAATATTTAGTGCACTTTCCCCAACTATGATATTTATAAGTATATGCCACTATTTGCTTGTGCTTTTTTAAATAGAATTTATTTAAAATACAGGTTAAGCTGTTTTTTGAACTTTTTTTCTTAGAAAAATTACTCTTACCTTTTGTAAAGTGTTTCACTGCAAAACGTTCCATTACCATCTAAAATAAAAGAATTGTTTAATTGATTGCATGTTCTATATATTGTTGTATAGTTTTACTTACTTTTTAAATAATCTGAATACTTTCCATGTTTATTAATAGTAACGAGGAATTTTAATTCCTTAAGGTAAAAGTACATAAAACGCGTTAATTCGTCGACGTGTGTCGTGCTTTCAAATACTTTAGCGCATGAAAAATTGCAAGTTACACAACGCGCGTTACAATATCCATTCCTGTTAGCTGTTTTATATTTATTAACTTATTTGTACATTGAAAACGAATTCGAAAATTATATCATGATTTTTTTATTTTATTAAGTTTCTTCTTTTTATATATATGGGCATTTCCCCAGAATGGTCTACCAGGATGAAAAAATAAAATATTGATTATCATCGTCATTTATTGTTTATTATTATAAGAAAGTCTTTGTTCTTATAAAATAATGGTTTCATAGCATATCTCAGCTGTTTTACTTGAGGAAATTGGGCTGGAAACTTTTATATTTTTCTGTATTTTCTACTTCTAAAGACATTTTTATATACTTATTTTACATGTTATGTTTACACTCTTTCTTCATAATCTCGCCATTACAGTCAATTGTAAAAGGAGTATTAAGTTTTTTTGTTAAGGAAATTTGAAGACATTTATGGTAAAATGCATGGTGATAATAATAAACAAGTAAGAGTGCTATATTCGGCTGTGCCGAATCTTATATACCCTTCACCATTGTGCGAGCAGAATACAGAGCAACTAGACAAAAACTAAATAAAACTGGTAAATATTTTTTTTTTAAATAAGACACAACCGGTTTTGAACTTCGCTTTTCATAAGGGCCCAGAATATATGTACTTTATAGGGTGTAGGATCAATATTGTATTTACCTTTTTACCTTCGGTGAAGGGTATAAAAAGAGTAACTTTCGGGAATTCAGGGTTCTAATCACTGCATTCGATACTATCGTATCGAATAAACTATTGAATTTTTTTGCATACGATAGACACTGGCGTATCGAATGAAAACTGGATAAATGTAATGTCGCGTTACTCGATGTCGAATGCTATTATTTCAAATTCAATACATTTCATTCGATATCGAGTTTCAAGATACCAAAATAAATAATTTCGATGAATTTTGCTCGATATCGTATGCGGTGATTAGACCCCAGTATTTCTGTTATAACTCATACAAATTTCAGACATTTTGATATATAAGTCATATCCATAGGACGTATAGCAGCCCTAAAATTTAGGTTTTTATAAAAATTTTGATGTTTTTTAGCCCATTTTTAGAGTATTTTGCTCATAAATTACCGATTTGATATTTTCATATACCGACGTGTTAAGGAAGAATTTTACCATTTACTTAAGTTATATTTATATATAAACATTTATATAAACTTGTAAATATATATTTTAACAAAGTTAATTATAAAAAAGAGTAATTTTTGTGGATTCAGTATTTCGGTTATAACTTTGCCATTTTTTTAACCGATTTGGCAGATTTATATACCGACGTGTTGAAGAAGAAATTTACCATTTACTTTAGTTATAAAGCTTGGACTCGGGGAGATCTATGGTTCCCGAAAGTTGGGTATTTAAAAAAAAAAAATTAATTTTGGTCATAACTTTTTTGTATCTGAACCGATTTTCCCGAGTTTTTGATATATTTTGATATTTTGATATATAATTCATATCCATAGGACATATGCAGCCCTTAAATTTTTTTTGTACGGGAGGTACCACGCTCACTTCTCCAATCCTGCCCACATTTTGTAGGATGGTGTGTATTGGCAACCTAAATGTGTGTACCTAATTTGGAAACTTTGGCTCTTGCCGTTCTCAAGATATAAAAAAAATTTAGAGGTAGTCGTGGTTTTTTGCTCATATCTACGTCATTTTTGGACCGATCTGGCTGAATTTCAATAGCAAGAAATGGTGGACTGTATGTAACATAAATGTAAAACAACCTACCCGCTATCATGTCTGGATTATCCGGAAAACACATATCAAACGTAAGACGGACAGACGGTCAGACGGACATCGTTAAATCAACTTCTCTTCTCATATGGACCCAGAATATATATACTTTATGGGGTCTAAGATCAATATTGTGGAAATTACAAACGTTATGACAAACTTATATATACCCTTTTACACCTGTGGTGAAGGGTATAAAAAAACACATGGAAAATTCGTACGTTCGCGATCCGTACGTTCGCGCCCGGTACATAAGCCAATTAACCAAAAACCAAGAGAGTTATTTTATTTTGTAAATACTCGATGGAGACCTACATTGAAATACTTTTAAAATAAATTAACCACTTTTGAATATTCCGTTTCATTACGCAGATTTTTACATTTCACTACTGTCAGCCGAAGTTGACTTCTATTTTGCGTACGTTCGTGACCACCCGTTTATAACTCTTATTATGAAAACTTAAACTCGATGAAATCCATATTTTGTACTAAACATAGAGGTACCCAAATGCAATCGAATCGCAAAAAGAATTGCTAGGAAAAGTTTTGTTTTCTATATTATTTCTACATCAAAAGCGTACGAACGTACGTTCGTGACCCCAGGAAATGCCCATATTGGATGTTTTTAAACCCCTTCGAAAAGTTTTTCTTTCATTTTCATTTCTTTTTCTTTGTTAATTGATTCATTTTTATTGTCAGCTGATTACTTGTCTTAAAAAAAAACAACGCGTTGAAATGTTCAAAGTTAACCAACTTTCTGGCGTTAATGCATAAAAATATTTAGCATGTAACTTGTTTAATGAAAAAACACCAGTTTAACATTTTTGACAGAAATCTACAGAGCTCGCGCGCACTAACGCGTGTTGTGTACTTCTACCTTTATCATCGTCGACATAATTGTTTTCCCCCTCCGTGTTTTAAGTTGAATTTTTCCACTAATTCTCCAAAAAAATTGCGAATACAAAAGTTGTTAGTTTGACAACATATGTACGCTGTTAATAATGCCAACAGATAGTTATCGTTTTAATACCATTGGTTAACAATTTTTAAAGTGCTTTTTTTAAATGAAAATAAATTGGGGTCAGAATGCGATTCGTCGAGTGCTGCTGCGATATAATTTTTAAATGTTAATTGCATGTTTAGATCTTTTTTATAAATTTTTTACAAACATCAACAGAGCCCTTACCGCAAAAAAGGCTTAACCGACAAAAACACAGTTTTACAGAATAAGGATTTTTAACTTTATTTTATAAACATTTTGTATGAAGGTTGTCGCTTAAGCTAAAATTGTTTTTGCTATAAACCCGCAACGATAGCTTATGTGACCATGACATCTTAGGAGATGGATGATGCAAGTGTTGCCAATAAATTCATTTATTATAAAAAAAAAACAAAAATGAAAATTCAAAATGGTGTCGCTTAAGATATTTTTTCGGTAATGACTCGATATGCCACAAAAAAATGTTAAGAGATAAACGACTTTAAAGTTAAAAAAAAATGTTAAAAAGAGGGGTTTCATACATCTCTTTTAGAACTCCTTTAAGACGACTTCTATCACAAACTCATCGTTGGAAATCTTTTGAGTGGGAGGGAGATATTAAATAGAAAAACACATAAAACCTTTTTTCCATTCGGGTGGGTTATGATGTTGATACAATACGCCATTGTATTTACAAGTATTTTCAAGAAGTAAATGAAGGGCTTATCAAGCACTGACATGAATCAAAAAATGATAAATCGAAACACCATCACTGGCACTTAATGACCCCCTCGACTCTGATAGTGTATGTTACAAAAAGTTTCTATGACCAAATGTACACTTCGTTAAAAAAAAAATATATATATGTATATATGGGGGATTTCATGTCAAGTTTTAAATATAAAAAAAAAAAATTTAAAAAAAAAACAAAAAAATTTTTTTTCAAAAGATTGATAAAATAGCTATCGAAGCTACTTGGGACAAATTTTGGTAACACCAATGGTAATAAGTAACATGAATGAGAAAGAACACCTGTATGGCCAAAATGTCAAACTTTGACCCCCTCTAACTTTTTGACCGATCTTGTTGAAAATTTGTGTCTAAACTACTACCCAATAGGACTAACCTTGGTGCAAAATTCATCCAAATCGGAAGAAATCGATTTAAAAATTGGGTCACTTGACATGAAATCCCCCATATATATACTTTAATTCTCCTTAAAATGAGGTTATTAATTTATTATTAACTATTAAACACATTTATAAAACGCTCACATACAAACTCTCTGCCATAAATTTTAAAGTGTCTGTTGTTTGACGGAAAATACAAAATTCCAATACAGACGGAGGAAGGTTGAGTGTCTGGCTGGTCTGAATAACGGCCTGTTCCGAAACGCCCTCTAAACCAACAATTAATTGCCTTCATAGAAATTTAAGCTGGTAAATAGAGTTTTTATTATTTTAACTGTTTTAATTAACGCCGTTGAAGTTGATGTTTTTTTCGCACTTTTTCGATATTGTTTTTTTTTTCTTTCATTTTATTGAAATTAATCTCAATCAAAGTCAATATTATTAAAATAATAACAGAAACAGCAACATTATGAAAGTGGAAATAATTACAACAAAACATGTTATTAAACAGATGTTGCCTTGTACGACACCTACAACACCACAACAATCGACAATTGAAGCACAGCCGCGAAAAACGTTGTAAACGCCACATTTTGCAAAAACTGTTTTTTTGCAGATAAACGTTGACTTTACTCTCTTACACAGTTTAAACATCAAATCAACCAAAACTATGCACCTTAACGCCTTCAAAATGGCGTACAAAGTGTCAGCCAGTGGAAGAACATTGCAAATTACTAACAAAATAATGAAACCGAAATAGTTTTGCAGTGCGGAATAATGTTTTAAAAGCCTTTTGCATTAAAGTTTTTATTATCACTATTTTAAATAATAGAAAAAAAAAATTTTTAAAACAAATAATGCTGCTTGTCAAAAAACGTTTTTTTGCTCTCCTGAAAAATTATTATTTTGTAACTTAAAACGTTATTCGCGGCTGTGCTTCAATTATTATTTATTTATTTAAAAAAAATTATATTTCATTGGACTTTGTTGCTAAAAATGGAATGAAAGTCACCAGTGGAGTCGAGTCAAGTCTTTAATTCAGGTTCAGTTTGTACTTTAACAACAATTTGAGTTGAAACCAAAAGTGAATACAGGCGATGTGATTAATTTTGAGTTGAAATTTGCAACTTTTTTTTTGTGATTTTTATTTTATGGCTGTTTCTGTTTTTTCATATTTGTCCATTTGGAGTAACTAAGTCACGGAGACAATAAATTTGGTGCGATGCCACTGCTTTGTTAATTTTTTTTTTGTCACTGTTCGCATATTTTTCAATCGGTTAATCGTGGACTTTCTCGGAACTGCATGATCTCATTTTAATGACTGTGATGATGATGATGATGACTGAAATTTATTTGTAAGCATCATGATGTGACTTTATTAGAATTGTACATTTAACGAAATTATTTAAGCCATTGCCATTGTTGTTGGTGGAATGTTAATACAATAAAAACAAAAACTTAAATAATGGCAAATATAAAACAATCAAATGAATTTAAATACACATGTTGTACATACATGAAATAAAAACCAAACTCATACAATGTGATTACAAGTTTATGGCCAAATCCATTGTTGTTTTTTAAGTTAAGATGACGTCATTTGTTGATTGTCATTTAGTAAAAACAAAAAAAAAAAAATTAAAAAACCAAGAATTATGACATTTAAAGTGGATACACTGATGGCTTAATACTCCCACAAATCATAAATATCTGGTTACTTATTTCAGTACTTATTGTATTTGAATATGACTTCATACGCTCGAAGAAATTATCGGTATCTTTTTGTTCATATTTTGAAATTCGTCGAAACTGCTTTGATTTATATGAATATTATATAAATTATATAAATATTCCCAAAAACTACTTTGATATTATTTTTAAAAACTTACAACAGTTGTTATTTTTCCGTGAACATTTACATAAATTATTTAAATTTTCTTTCAGTGTACTAGAAATATTTGATTTATTACGATTTTTTACCTTTTTGTTATTGTTATTGCAAAATAAACACATACAATAAATAAATAAGCGAAAAATAAACAAATTTCATCAAATCAAAAACATTAAATGTCCATTGCGTTCACAAGGTCTGTTTAAAGTACATAATTGGATTATTCAAACCCTTCAATTTATTTATTTCATAAAGATCTGCCGACCTGCCGCCCTTCCTTCCTTCCTTCCTGCCATACACACATGGTTCAAGTGTTTACGTACTTTTTAACTTCAAAAGTGCGTATTTGTTCCGATAAATGTTTGTTTGCGTACCATAAACTATTTTATTTAAATATTTTAAGTGCTCGCATTTGTACTTAAATAGCTGTGCGACTATTTTAAATTTGTGTGTACCCGTATATTAGAAGTGTCCAAAAAAACCCCTTGCAAGAAAGAAATACTCATTTGTTTTATTTTGGCCAGAGTTTAACAACGAACCATTTTGGAAACACAGTAATACAGGGTCAATTGTACAAAAAATGTAAAATTTGCGATTTTGTTAAAGGTTTCTAATATTTGTAAAAACAAGTTATATTATATAAAAATTTATATACAACTAGTTGACCCGACAGACGTTGTCCTGTCCAAATTAGGCAGAATGTTTGCGTTCGATTTCAAAATGCTTTAAAAAGATACGAACATTTGAAAGAAAAATTAGTCAAATCTGATTTTAGGCAAATCGAAAAAAGTGGGTGTTAAAGTGGGCGGGGCAAAATTTTCTTTCTGTAAAAACCTAAGTTGGACCATTGCGATGATTTTAAAGAAAAAATCGTCCAAATCGGTCAAGCCGTTCTCAAGTTATGCGCTTAATAGAAAAAGTGGACGTAAAAGTAGGCGTGGTAAATTTTTCTTTCGATGAAAATTTAAAATGGATTCATACGCCGTTTTCTGATTTTAGGTAATTCTAAAAAAGTGGGCGTAAAGGTGGGCGGGGCAAAATTTTCTTTCTGTAAAAACCTAAGTTGGACCATGGCAATCATTTTTAAGAAAAAATCGTCCAAATCGCTCAAGCCGTTCTCAAGTTATGCGCTTAATAGAAAAAGTGGACGTAAAAGTAGGCGTGGTAAATTTTTCTTTCGATGAAAATTTAAAATGGATTCATACGCCGTTTTCTGATTTTAGGTAATTCTAAAAAAGTGGGCGTAAAGGTGAGCGGGGCAAAATTTTCTTTTCGTATAAATCTAAGTTGGGCCTTGGCGATTATTTTAAAGAAAAAATCGTCGAAATTGTCATTGGTGGTGGCATATGAAAATTGGGTTTTGCCACGCCCCTACGCCCGCAGACCGAATATCAAAAATCAGACTTCACAGTGTCACCCGCCTGTATATTCTGAAGATTCCCTGAAAATTTCATCAAAATCGGCCCAGCCGTTTTTGTGTCCATACGTTACATACACACATACATACATACACACATCCTATTTTATATATATAGAAGAAGAAGATTATTAGCGGAGTTTAGTATTTGGCTTGCAAAAGAGCAAATGCAAAATATCGTAGCACTTTAATGAAAAATAACGGAAACTCTGTGTATTTCGTTGTTGGATTTAAGCTGTTATGATACTTGCTATTTTTTGTATTTTTTCTATATTGGAGAACAGTGCAAATATATTTGCATAGAAAAACTGACTAAGTGTAAAGAGTATGATTATATCATAAAAAATCTTGAAATGTCAAACAAATATACATGTGCTATCGATAAATAATCTAAGACTGTCAAAAAAACATAAACATTTTTAACTTAAAATTGACATTTCCAGATTAAATGTTAGCACTGTTGCCAATTTTTTTAGTTTTTGATCGAAAGTAGCGGTTTTTAACTTTTGTTTGTGATTTTTAGTTTTTTTGACGGGTTTTTGTGGGAAAAAACATGGGCAATAATGTTTGTTTTGTTTGCATTTTATTTTGGAATCACAAACAATTTTTTTTATATACAATAAAATGTAATGCAAATAATGTAAAACATTACGAATAACATCGGGGTATTTTCTTTAATTGAAAATTTATAATTTGAAATACCATATGAAGGGCACTTGCTTCATTTCACTTATCAAAAACAAAATAGTTTCATCTGCCCAAGCTTTTACCATTTTTTTAGTTTTAGGCAAAGAAAAAATAAACATGAGAAATGTCAATCAGAAAAAGGGTTTGTTTATCAAATTGTATTTCTTGTTCTTTCTCGCATTTGTTGTTTCATTCAGTCAATCCTAAAAAAAATCCAAAACAAAAAATAGAAAGTATCATAACACCTTTAGCCAAATAGCTGCGATATTTTACATTTGCTCTTTTGCAAGCCTAGTACTGAACTCCGCTATTGTCTTCTGTGACAGTTCTCGATTGGTTTGAGGTTAGTTTGCAATGTTAAAAATTGAAAAATTTTTTTTTTAATCTCTGGTTTTTTCGACAAACTCATCAAACAATTTAGGAAAAATCGCCCAAAGAAAAATGGCCCAAAACAAAATCGCCCAAAAAAATTCCATGTAAAATTGGGCCTGAATTCATATGAAAAGTGACCCAAAATTGTTGGGCTATTTTTGGTTTTTTAAATTTGGTGATTTTTCATTATGAAGGCCGGCTATGCAGAGAAGCTTTAGTTAGCGAAGCCGGTTTTTGTTATACCATAGAGTAGAAAATCCTTGCGCCCGGCCGAAGGCCGTCTATGCCGAGACGCTTTAGTAAGCGCTGCCGGTATTTGTTACAACATAGGGGAGAAAATCCTTGCGCCCAAAAGTGTTTTCGTTGTGTGTTTAATATATGCACCCAGAGAAAAAACAACAAAACCATTTTTTAAAAAATGTTGAGCATATTATGTTTAATTTAACCAAATCATTGTCACCGACAACCACGTTATGGTAAAATAAATCTCTTTAAAAATAGTTTTGTTGGTTGTGACCATAACAAAACATGTTTTTCTCTTACATTTGTTAGTTACTAAATTTATATGAATAATAAACACTGTTTTGCAAATTGGGTAATTTTTAATTTTTTTTTTTTTTTTTTTGGAAAAATTCGTTTTTTCGTTTTGGGTAATTTTTCACTTTTATTTTGGTCTCTTTTTCGTTTCTTTTGGACAAAATTTCATATATAACTTTTTGGGTAATTTTTCATGTTCTTTTGGCCGATTCTTCATTTGGGCGATTTTTCTTTTTTTTTTGGGCCATTTTTCTTTAGGCGATATTTCCTACAGCCCACAATTATATACAGAAAAGGGCTGTAGGAAATATCGCCCAAAGAAAAATCGCCCAAAAAAAAAAAAATGAAAAATCGCCCAAAAAAATTGCATGTAAAATTGGGCCTGATTTCATATGAAAAATGGCCCAACATTTTTGGGCTATTTATCGTTATTGTTGGGTGATTTTTCGTTTTTTAAATTTGGGTGATTTTTCATAATGAAAAATCACCCAAAAATGTTGTATGAAAAATGGCCCAAAAAAAATGGGCTATTTTTAAAATTCTACCATAATCTTACATAGCAGAGAAAACCATGTTTTATTATGGTTGCAAACAACAAAACTATTTTTCAAGAAACTAATTTAACCATTATATGGTTGTCGGCGACAATGATTTGGTTAAATTAAACATAATATCGGTAGAATTTTTTTAAAAATGGTTTTGTAGCTTTTTTCTCTGGGTGTATATATAAAATATATACATATATATCGAAACTAAGGATTTTCTCTTCTATGGTATAACAAATACTGGCTTCGCTAACTAAAGCTTCTCTGTATCGCCGGCCTTCGGCCGGGCGCAAGGATTTTCTCCTCTATGGTATAACAAAGACCGGCTTCGCTAACTAAAGCTTCTCTGTATAGCCGGCCTTCGGCCGGGCGCAAGGATTTTCTCCTCTATGGTATAACAAACACCGGCTTCGCTAACTAAAGCTTCTCTGCGTAGTCGGCCTTGTTCGGAAACAAGGCAGTTTTTCGAAGCTTTACTTAGCGAAACCGGTTTTTGGTAGACCATAAAGGAGAAAATCCTTGCGCCCGGCCGAAGGCCGGCTATACAGAGAAGCTTTAGTTAGCGAAGCCGGTCTTTGTTGTACCATAGAGGAGAAAATCCTTGCGCCCGGCCGAAGGCCGGCTATACAGAGAAGCTTTAGTTAGCGAAGCCAGTATTTGTTATACCATAGAAGATGAAATCCTTATTTTGGATATATATATTTAATATATACACCCGGAGTAAAAGCTATAAAAATATTTTATCCATATTATGTTTAATTTAACCAAATCATTGTCACCGACAACCATATTATGGTTAAATAAGTAACTTTAAAAAAATCACTTGAAATTTTAACGGTATTTTAAAAAAAAATTTACACATTTTTGATTATAAGTTAAGTTGCGGACGTTGCAAAGTGTCATAACGTCCTCGCCCTCGTCTTCGATGGACATTATGACACTTTAAAAGTGCCCAAGGACACTACGACACTGGACGTTATGACATGTCAGCTAAATTTATATGAATAATAAACACTTTTTGCAAATTTAGTAATTTTTTTTTTTATTTTTTGGGAAAAAATTCGTTTATGCTTTTTGGGTCATTTTTCATTTTCTTTTTGGGCCCTTTTTCGTTTTTTTTGGGCAAAATTTCATATTTACCTTTTTGGGTCATTTTTCATGTTCGCTTGGGCGATTCTTCATTTGGGCGATTTTTCATTTTTTTTTTGGGCCATTTTTCTTTGGGCGATATTTCCTACAGCCACAGAAAAGCTCACTGCTTAGTGAGCTTTATCATAGAGCATGCAGGGGCGTCACGAGACAGAAGATCTGGGCATTTTGCATGCGTCAAATTGTTTCACCTCTGTGTGCATTGTGGTTTATTCTGAATTGGTCAGAACGTTACGGTCAACGTTAAGCGGTATAAATAAACTTTTTCGTTTAATTGGACGGTATCAGTATTGCGCACATGGAATCCCAGCAGGATGATGGCATCTGTCACACAGCGCGTGATACAATCAATTAAGTGAGGCAAACAATGTTCTAACGAATAATTTCACAAATTGAATCGGTTAACTGGCCACCTCAATTGATTCATGTGATTTGACGTCATTAAAAACAATTGAGCACTTTGAAGCGAATATTTGCCATATGATTGCCGAAATACAGTGGGAATTTTACTGCAAAGGGTGTTTGAAAATTTAACCTTAAGTCTATGACATCTAAGCGAAGGCGGCGGCGGCCTCATGTCATAAAATAATCGATTAATAAAGCCAATTGGACGGACATTAAAATAGTTTTTTTTCTATTTAATTTGAATTTTTAGTACTCCGCCTCTAAAAGAAAAGACCAATATTACCGTTACTATAACTTTTATTTTTGAGAAACACCAAACTTCATTGAAAAGCTGAGATGCACAATTTTTGTGAGATTTTTTCCCATAAATGAAAGTCGTAAAATTTGATCGATAAACATATTAATATTGATGCCTCCTTTCATATTAACAGTTACAAAAGTTTAAATAAGTTTTTTATTTTGGACCACACTAATGTACAAAGTACATACATTATCTATTTTTATTTTTTGTCTTTTTTTTACAAATGTTTGCATGTTTCTAAACAATTATGACACATTGAAGAGAATATTTACAACATAAATATTTTCTTCAGCATGTCTGTTTTTCGGTGATTACGTTGAAAAGTTTTATTTTTTTTTAAAAGTCACCTTCTTTGGCGCTCCCATAACTCCCGCTTATAAAATAGAATAATCAAATTTTTAATACAACAATTGCTAGAAGAAAAATTGTACATTTTTAAAATTAAAATAAAATTTTGGTTTATGCAAAAAGTTTTGTGTAAAAGTTATGGAATAGTAACCTCCCGTTTGCACATGCAATTACTTGTTGCATGTTGAGCCTACGTGTAATTAACAAAAATTTAAAGAAATATCCAATTTAATGAAAGTACGTAAAATGTGTGTGTCTTTGAAAAGATGCGAGTTCATGTAGTTTTTCGAATTTGCACTTGCATGTGTAAACCTCAGGAAAAGTAACATTAGTCCTTTTAATATCCAGTGAAACGTTAAGATAGAATACTATTGTTAATTTAAAAACAAATTATTGTCATATTTAACCATAACATGTTTAGAGGCAACCATAATTTGGTTGTGACTTCTTGACCATATTTTAACCATAATATGGTTACTGTTGACAATAATATAGTTAAATTAAAATTTTCTTTAAACATAGTATTGTTGGAGGTGACCATATTTAAACATGTTTTTTCTCTGCGTGCATATAAACAAATAATTGTTGTGGATCTTTTTTTTCAATATTGGCGGCAGTATTCAAAAAAAGAGGGTTGATTCTGGTCGATACTGAAAGAATCGAAATTATTTTTTTAATTGTTGTAAAGCATTAATTTGAGTTTTCAGTACCCATGCTCTGTAACTATAGTGAGAACTTCTCGCATCGATAAGATGTGAAACAAAATATTCCATCGTTTCTCGAAAAGTGAGAAAAAAGTGTGTCTGTAACTCATGTCGAAAACTATCAAAAGAGAAGACGTCGTTACGTTATAATTGTCATAACATTGCACTCGAAGCCGATGCGACATTGAAGACGTTCAGAACTCCAGTCTAAATTTGAACATTTTTCAACGACGGCGGCGAAGATACAACCGTCGGCTATACCAAATAATGTAATGTTTATTGTTTGCAAACGAGCTTTCAAAACATTTGTTTATTTATAGAAATGTTAGAAGCAAAATAATTAAACGATAAAAAAATGTGCCGAGAACACAATACTATTATTATTATTCTTTTTATTTTGCGTTTTAAATTTTTTTTTGTTTTAAAAGTTTTTCTCGCCTCATTTTTATTCGTGAGTTTATTTCAAAGCGGGAACTTTTCTCACAAATATATTACAGACACACTTTTTCTGTGCAGCTAGTACTCGCCAAAAAAAGTTACAGACACAGCTTAGTGAGAGAAACAGCTGTTTGTTTCAATTTAAGGAATTTTTGTTTCATTTCACACATTTCAATCGAAAAGTTTCTCGACGCGAGAGTTACAGAACATGGGCACTGAACACTAAAAAAATGATTTTGATCCGCCTGAAAGAAGAGCAAATATTCGGTCACGACTGCCAGAATTAGCCCCCAGCTACTTTTTTTAAATAAATTTTACCAATATTATTTTTTGAGTGAAAAATAAACGTTTAAAAATAATGTGGAAGGTACACTCACAATATTCTGTACGTAAAATTAACTGATATTGTTATATAAAATAAATGAAAATTCAATTAATACCCGGTCTACTACTAAAATCAAATAAATATTCAGTTATTTTGTAAAATTTTACTGTCAAAAATTCAACACCATTTTCAGTAAAAACAATTAAATATGGGCATTTCCCCAGAATGATCTACCAAGATGAAAAAATAAAATGTTGATAAGCATCGTCTTTATTGTTTATTATTATAAAAAAAAGTCTATGATTTTATAAAAGAATGGTTTCATAGCATATCTCAGCTGTTTAACTTGAGGAAATTGCGCTGGAAACTGGAAAATTTATATTTTCCTATATTTTCTACTTCTAAAGGCATTTTTATATACCTATTTTACATGCAAAAAATATGTTATGTTTGAACTCTTTCTTCACAATCTATCCATTACAATCGATTGTAAAAGGACCATCAAAGTTTTTTGTTAAGGATATTTTAAGATATTTATGGGAAAATTCATGGTGATAATGATAAAAAAACATAAAGAAAAATCTTACGTTCGCGACCGGTACATAAGCCAATTAAACAAAAACCAAGATAGATATTTTATTTTGTAAATACTGGATGGAGACCTACACTAAAACACTTTTAAAATATATCAATCACTTTTTAATATTCCATTCCATTTTCCAGATTTTTAGATTTCAAAGTTGACTTCTATTTTGTGTACGTTCGTGACCACATGTTTATAACCATCATTATGAAAACTTAAACTCGATGAAATCCATCTTTTGCACTAAACATAGAGCTACCCAAATGCTATCGAATCGCAAACAAAAAATGCTAGGAAAAGTTTTTTTTCTATATAATTTGTACATCAAAAGCTTACGAACGTACGTTCGTGACCCCAGGAAATGCTCATATACAGTTATTTTATTAAATTCAGTAATTTTCGTTTACTCCACCAAAGAGCCGAATTTCTAAAAAAACGCCAGACAGACACCTGTCCGCTTGTTTTTCTTATAAGCGAGAGAGGGAGAATATTATTATTAACTTACCCTCAATTATAAGACACCAGCAGCATGACCGATATGGCTTCGCAATTATTTTACTTTTAAAATTTGATGTATTTAACTAAATTATTTTAACAAATAGAAAATGGGAATTGCTTACACAAAACAAGCAAATAATTTTTTATAGATACGTAAAAATTAATTTTTAGTAGTAAAATTATATAAAATAACTGAATATTTAATTGTTTTTACTGAATATGGTGTTGAATTTTTGACAGTAAAATTTTATAAAATAACTGCATATTTATTTGTTTTTACGGAATATGTAGTTAATTTTTTGACAATTAATTTATATAAGATAACTGAATATTCATTTGTTTTTACGGAATTCGCGGTTGAATTTTTGACAGTAAAAATTAAATGAACTTTTCGTTGGTTTAAATTACATTTTTATTTAATTTAACATAAAGAAGAATTTAACTCAATCAACGGACAATATTAACTGCAACTGAAAATCCGTATTAATATGCACTTGGTTTTTTGAATAACTGTTAGAATCAGTTAAAAATAAATTTGCTTAGAATTTTAAATGTGTATTTATTTAAAAATTACTGAACGGAATATTTCTTAAGGCTCAGTTAGGCGAACGTTTCTGTACCCGTAATGTACCGCACCGTACTGTAAGCACGTTGGGGCACTTATAGAACGTTTGAAAACGTGTCATATGTTTTCCCATACATAAACAAAAAGCAATAGTATACATAAAACAAAACACACAGTGAAGGGAATCAAAAATATTCAAATGGTGACCGTTGTGCAGAAAAGGTACCACGTACTTTAAATGGTATTAAAACAGTATTTTGTGTATGTAAAAAATTTAATAAGTTTAATATTTATATTATAGATTTACAATAAATGAATTTGTATTTGATACCATTTAAAGTATTTTATATGTTTCCCTTTTTCATTGGATGTGTATATGCATTTGTTTATTTTAAACACCTAAACATATGTATATTTGTATATCTGGAATGTGTTGTATTGTAAGTTGCTTTGTCGCAATTCCATAGATATACTGAAAAAAGTACAAAAAAAAAAAGAGCAAAATTAACCGCATTCAATGTAACATACAAGCCGCCCATCACTGTCTTACAAATGTCACGTAACAACACTGCAAATAATAGGACCAGTCCAAACACGCGTGTAAAGAGTAGTCCACAAAGGACCAGGACTAGTCCAAAACTAACCCAAACGTATGAAAAAAACCTGGTCTATTTAACATTACGATGTCCTAGGAGAGGACCATATAACCCACCTTCGGACCACTAAGGAGTAGTTTTAAAACTACTCCATGGTATACTCAAGAGGATTAGTTTTGAAGTCGTTTAAAAACGAAAGCATGTCGTTCAAAAACGAAGACATGTCGTCTCACTACAAACACTTTTTAACACTGACATGGTCCATGCTTGCATTACACCGGACCAGTCCATGGAGTAGTCCATTTTATAAAAATGGATCAGGTGGTCCAATTTTATTTGCAGGGAACGGCATGAAATTCTATTTTATACAGATTGGTACGTTGCAACTACGGTACATTGCATTTCGGTAAGCTTTTGTATTGGTTTTCATATAACAAAAAGCGAACAGCTGATGGATACAGTACAGATACGGTACAGCAACGTTCGCCTAACTGAGCCTTTAAACTACAGTCCGTTACTGTAATAATATTGTGAGTGTATGTATGTAATTGGTATTTTCTTCAAAAATGTAAAAAAATTAATCTTTACGTTAGTAAAGACTTAAGGCGTTCGTGATCAAGTGATAAAATACATAGTTGTAAATTTGTTTCACCTTTAAATAATGCATTCTTAAAAAATCTACACAGTATCTTCTTATTACATTAAATTATAATACTTTGTTGCACAGTGATTTTTACACATTAAGCCGACTATTCTGAAAAGGGATCGGTATTTTCCCTGTGTTCTGTAACATATTTACGGGAATACTACGAAAAAATAAGAAAGAAAATATTGTTTTAAAAATTTAATTAAAAATTGAAAAAAAAATTAGGGGAATGTCCGACCATATGACATCCTACACCACAAATAAATTGCATTAATCAATTACGCAAGAGAAATTTTTCAAAAATACCTTTAAATCTAGTTGGTAGTGAGATTGTCTATTAGTGCGAGGGATACGGGCTCGATTGCCGTCAGAGACGCTGGTGTCTTAGAAAAAAAGTTAAAATAACAATAACTGGCACAAAAAACTTTACGACCGAATTCAAGAAATTTCTGAAAATACCTCTAAAATGTATTTCCTATAGATGCTGCTACTTTTTTTTATTACAATAGGGTAGAATGGCCCATAGTTCAATCATGACTTTTTTTAACCATAGTTTTCCATTTTCAGACCAAATAACTTTGAGTCGCGTAACTATTTTTAAAATCTTGAACACCCACCAATGCACCAACAATAAACGTAAATAAATAAGTGGATATTAAGCTCTCTTCATTTGGTACCGTTAATGCGCTGCTGCCCATGTGTGTTCCTAATATTTTGCATAAAACTGTGTAGCCGGTGGTTATGTTAGCATTTGTTTTTATTTTTTTTTTTTTTTGGCTTGCAATTTTGTACTAGATTATGTCAAACATGGTGTAGTAACATGAAAAAAATGTTTTCAATTTAAAATTAAGTACTTGTTAGTATATCAACTTAAACAAATATCTGGTTACTCGTACACCTGTATATATTTTGAAAACTATATCTACATTTAACATAAATAATTGTGTAAGAATAGACTCAAATACACTTGTGTGTATTTGACTGTGGTTGTATGTGGCTGTTTTAGTTTTTCCACTTTTATGTATTGCAACCCATCAAGAGCCCACTAAGGAAATACCTTTAACTGTAAGTGGGTCGACATCCGAGGGCTGTGTTTGAAACATTATTTGGAAGTGCTTGAATGATGATGAGTGTCAGTGTGTGAGAGAAGTTTTACCCATAAACAAAGTTTTACATTATTGTTGGTTTTTTTGTTGGTGTTGTTGCTGTTGTTTGTTTTTAACGTCTTGTTCGCTGTTATAATTAAGCCAAAAATGCAAAATTGTTGGCTAACAAAGTTAGTAGGTATTAATCTGCTACATGTCTGTATGCGTTTTCATTAGGGTGACACTTAAAGGGGACGTGATGATTTACAGTAAGAAAAATTGTAGCACAGCATTACCTTCACAGAAAAAATAAAAATTGATTTAAATTGAAAAGTTTGTAATATTAATTAAAAAATTAATTAAATTTGAACTAGTTAACAAATAAAAAGTATCAATTAAACGTTTAAATCACTTGATTAAACATTTAATTCACCTGCTTAACCGTGTAATTCACCTGATTTTATTTTTGATTAATGCTTTAATTGGTGAAAAATGTTATAGAATTTGTTCTGTGTTTGTAATGAAATTAAGTGCAATTCCAAATGCAGTTACAGTTATATATACGTTGTTTTTTTTAACTTATGCACATTGGGGATATTGTAGTCGGATAGAAATATTGGATCACTTTATTCCCAAGTTGAGCGTATAAAAGCTAGATTTTGCACAGAAAAAATAAAAATTTATTTCAATTAAAAAATTTGTGATATTAATTAAAAAATTAATTAAACTTTTCACTAGTAAACAAATTGATAGTATCAGTTAAAAGTTTAATTCACTTGATTAAACGTTTAATTCACTTGATTAAACGTTTAATTTACTTGATTACATTTTTAATTCACTTGATTAAACGTTTAATTCACTTGATTAAAGTTTTAATTAAAATTTTTTTTTTTTTTTTTTGACTAATGGTAAACAATTTTGGAGAATTTGTCTGTGTAAGTAAGTCTTTGCTATACATATGCAACAATTATCCGTGCTAAGAATTCCGATGATCCTAACACGCCGCCTCGATTATCCATTGTTTTGCTTGCACAAGAACAGAAGTTTGGCAGAAAATTTTAATCATGTTCATTGGTATGGGGAGGAAAACGCATGGCACGATAACCCATATAAAGAGCAAGAATATCAATAAATATAGCGCTGATTTCTATGGCAATACTGCATACTACAGTAATGTTGTGTGATTAAATGTTTGAAGAACGCTCTTAAAACAAGAAAAAAACATAGACAACAGTAGTATTCACGATCCAAATTCATGTGTGCGCATGAAATTGTTTTTTGGCTGAACAGAACAGTGGCTAATGAAGACGGTCCACTAGTCTGATGTTTAATGTTCGAAGGGGGGGGTGGGGGGGGGGGGGGAATAAGGAAATTATCCCCCCCCTAAATTTTAAAAATATATTTTGTTTATTTTGATAATACAAGAATTCCCAGTAGTAAAATTTTTTTTAAATGTACAAAATTTTTGGAAATCCCAGCAAGGTTTGTTTTTTTTTTTTATTGAATCTTAAAATCTTAATCCTAATAGTTATTTTAGTAGATATTTCCAATGAAACATCTAGTTTACCGTATTCAAATACTTATCATTCTATATATTGAAATCCAGCAGGTGCCATCTATATCCAAAGACTAATGGCCATTTTCTCAATGTATCGACAAACTGCCTGTTACTTAATGTCAACATAAATTTATTGGACCGATAAACTGTCTGTTAACGATTTTGGGTTTCTCAATATACCGACAAAAAACATTGTTTTCAGCTGGCAACGCCACTCAAAATACATGTAAAAGTTGGGAGTCAGCTGATTGAATTTATCTGTACGGCAAATAAAAGGAAAATAAATAATTGGCAGATGAGTGCCGGTTAGCTTTGCGATAAAATCGAAGCAAATGAGACATTGAGAAAACCAAATTTCTTTAATGTGCAGTTTTTCGTTGGGAAAAAAGATAATTGCCTAATGAGAAAATGGCCATAAACGTTTGACTTGATAAGGCGTGCGGTTGAATGGTTAAAAAGCCTTAGTATTTGCAAAATGTATGTATATATGTATGTGTTATATGAATCAAAATTCTATTCGATCATTTTTTACGAAAGCACGGATTTGTCGGGGAAAAGCCAGATTTCCTTATCTTTAAGATATTTCAACATACAACAAAAAGTTGCTAGGGAAGAATTTATTGGCTGTGTTGTTAACGCATTTGAAGAGGCTTCAAAGGATATTGATGACGTGGATGTGTCAATTGATGCGAAGGCAATACAGTACTTTTCGTTTATAGTCAAATCCTTTAGTTGCAGACAAAACGCTAATGTGATCAAAAGGCTTATTCACATATAAATGAGGCATATAACCGAATTCGAATAAATTCAAATTATGTGAAAATATAAAATTCATATAAATTACACCGACATCAGGCTTATAGTTATGCAACAGAGTTGTTAAAATAATTAAAATAATAACAAGATATTTCATAACCGATACCCACGCAAAGAAAAAACATGCTTGTGGTTAACATATTCTAAGAGCAACATATTATGATAAGATTCATGATTGTAGTCACCATATTAAGATTATTATTGAATCATATTATGACTAAATTTACTCGTACTATTACATCATAACATGTTTCCGTTAATCATATTATTATTCTGTTAATCATGCTAAGTTAAGAAGTAATCAAATTATTGTCATGTTAATCATAATAAGCTAAGAAGTAATCATATTATCATCATGTTAGTCAAATAAATTTAGAAGCAATCATATTATAATACAGCAACTTTCATAGCTGTCATAAAAATACAAAATAAATTAAAATGTTTTTGCATCGATTTTTTATTTTGTGGCTTTTTACAATTTTTCTCTATGTTAATCAAAAATCGGAGTTCAATATAAGGCTTGCAAAAGAGCAATGCAAAATCTGTGGTTTTCATGGGCAACCGCGACTGTCCATTTTTCCGATTTTGAGATGTTGATGCCATATTGCCTAATTTTAAATGCTCTTTACATTTTTTTGAAAAAAGATGGATCAATTCCGATTTTTTAACGTAATGACTAAGTTTAAAAATGGCAATACCTAGCCCATGGTTTGATCTAGAATGGTTTTTCGGCTTTCCTGAAAAATTTGTTTTAAGATATACGCGGTTGCCCATGAAATATTTTGCATTTGCACTGTTACATCACTAATACTGAATGCACTCTGCTAAAATTTTAATTTTTTTCTTTAAACTTATTTTTTTATGGGAATTTATCTTTAAATTGTTTAACCGCTCACATATGAAACAAACGACACAACTGATTCCTAATTATTTTACAAATGGCGCTAACATAATATTATTAGAGTAAAAATAGTTTGATTGCATCTTTAACATAATATGATAAATGTATAAGAGTTATCATGTTATGGCTATTAAATATCATGATATGGTTGTGAGTAATATAATATGTTTTGAAAGTTATCATAATTTAGTTGTTAGAAAAATAATTATTTTTCGGTCAACAATACTCAAATTTATAATTGCGATAAACATTGATATTTATAAACCAATTATTTGTGTACGACAACAATATATTGTTACATTAAACATAGTGTTGTTGCCGTAACCATGCCCAACCATATTTTTTATCTGCGTGCGTTTTAACGAGTAGAGAGTTCGTGAAAAAATTAAACTATTAAATTCTTTCTTTCTTTGGATGGATTGTGGTTTCAAAAACTAAAAAGAACTGCGTAAATTTTGCTAATGTGACTATAACGCAATTAATTTGCTTTACTTTTCCCTTTGACTACTGTCGACAAATGGTATATATGGCAAATGTGCTTATATCGCTAAATGGATTATAACGTTAATGCTTTATATTAAATTAAATTGTAGCGGTAAAATAAACAGATTAAATGGACTATATCGCTAATGTGACTATAAGCGGTAGTGACTATAAACGAAAAGTACTGTATCATCAATTGTTCCTAAAGCTTTGATCTAAAAAATTGTGTATGAGTTGGAACAGACCGGTGTCCTCTGATGTCAGCAGAAAATGGAGCTGTTAAAAATTTCTGGAAAAGCGACAAATGCGAAACAAACGCCTTGCTATTCCCATAAATCGAACAACTCAATTTCTAAAAGCAATAAAGTGCCATTAATACAAAAAGTTGTATCATTTGTTAAAGAAACGATAAAATTTTTTAAATATAATCATCCCAAGCGAAACACAGTGTTAGCAAAGTATTTGGGAGCCAAACTCTCTACATTATGCTAGACAAGATGGGTGGACCGTCACGACTCAATTTTACACTTTGCAATAGTATAAGCTTTGGAAAAAATAATTCAGTGGAAAGGTAGTATCTCTACCTTTATATTAAGGAACTCCTTGTTAAGTGTGATACTTATTGTAACACAGCCGCTTAGTATTATTTTACAAAAGCACGATATAAATCTTCAAAAAGGGTCAAGCCTTATCAAAACTTTAATCATGTGCCTTGAAGAGAAAAGAATAAGAGCCGAAGAAGAATTTAAAGCGATTTTTGAAAAAGTTAAAGTTATTTGCGTTCAAATCGAGGTTCCAATCGAAAAGCGAAATTTGAACAAGATAATCACATCCAAACTGTTGAAGATTACTACCGAGTTGTAGTTACATTCCTCTTATTGAATTTATTTTAGAAGATCTCAAAACACCTTTCCCAATAGATATCCTAAATGTATTGAACATATCTAAACTTCTACCTCAAAGTGTAATCAAGACATATACAGATACAAAACCACAACTTGCTGATGAGCTGATTATATTTGATAAAAGAGATAAACACCTACTAACATCTAAACTTGAGCCTGAACTGTTGCATTGGCAACAAACATGGAAAATATCTGAAAATCTATCAGATAACGTTGTAGATGTTTTAATAAACTGTGATGAAGATATCTACCCAAATCTAAGAAAAATATTTAAAATTTTCGTTTCAATGCTCGTCAGTAATGCTACGAGCGAGAGGTCATTTCCTATCCTTCGTCGAATATAAACATGGCTCAGAACAACAATGACAGAAGATAGACGACTGCACTATCTAAATTTGCCTCACAAGGAAATTCTCTTATTTAAAAAGATTAATTTATTTGAATTTATATTGAACTGATCTTATATTTTATTTAACCTCATTTTATTGTTGAGTTTTTTTTTTATATATTATACACAATATATTTAATTAACTTTTAAAAACAAATGTTTTACTTTTTTGTGTCATAAAAAAATCCCCCCCTTAATTCTCAAGCTGGATCCGCGCTTGATGGCCTTAATGGTCTTTTTTTAAGTTTCATGTTATTTTTTAGCACAAATATGCAACTAAAAATGGGGTACATCCTCTAATCAAGGATAATAATCATGGTACAACAATTGTACTTTATTTTGGTACATTTTAGATTTTGTCAGTACCATGTACTAAATCGATTTATTTGGACGAGTTTGAATTTTAATCAAAAAGAACACTTATTTAAGTAAATGCTTAATGAATTTGTGTTAGAGTGGACTTTAATGGCAAAACTTCTGATTTAAAATATTTCTAAATCAGCATTAAAATGCTGACAGAAAACAATTGATTTCAAATAAATAATTTTCGATATTAATTGAAAAATTAATTAAGTATGCACCAGTTATCAAATTAACTGTATCAATTTAATATTTTTTGATATAAACAATATTTTCTGCAGTAATGTTGTTGATATCTATAAGTAAACGTTAAATTCACTTGATTAAATGTTTAATTAAAACGGGTTTTATTTTTGATTAATGGTTTAATTGAAAAAAAAAATCTGTTGTGCGGATCTGTAATATCAAGTTAAAAAAAAGGTGGCATCATCCCTGAGTCTATCTTAGAGCACTGCGAAAGTGCATTGGGGATTATCGGTGATGGTGAAGATTGTACCCAGTAAAAAATGTTCTCCAAAAGGAGCAGGTTTTATATATGAATTCATACCGCAAATCGCTTTAAACCTGCTGATGGGATGCATGATTTTTGTATGGGGTGTTCCCGGTTTGGAGGACTATTTTCTGCTGACAATAAGCGCTTATTTTAACCCTTTCGCTACCTACCTACCACTGCTTAATTAAACACCGGTTTTTCATCTAAAGCTCATCCACTAAGCAAAAGCGAAAATGAGTGTACTACATATTTCTTTATCCTTCATCCCAATAGCTATTTTCTACTCTGAATTGATACATAAGGGGTCAAAACTCAAGGCCACGGCTCAGTTCACGTAGGTCTAGCAATTAGTTCTCGTTGTGTTACCATGTTTCAATGTCTCCCAGGGGTTCATATTGTCTGGCTTAAATTTAAAGGAGTAGATCCTATTTAAATTATTGTTGGCGAGACAAGTTTTGTCCCTAAGGAATCTTCGACCAAACAGTGTTAGTCTTAAGGTACGGTCACATATGGCAAACATTTGTCAAAAAATATCAAATATTTGTTTGCCCTAATCTGATTTTTTGTTCTGAAATTCGCATGTTTTTGTGTATGCGAAGTTCTTGTGCAAAAAAAAAATTGATGATGTTTTCTTTGATAGTGCCCTGTAAAATAGGTGACTACGGTTTATATATGTATGGGGCTATCTTAATAATGGCGACGATTGCCGAAAAACGCAACAAAGATATGCGAAAATTGCAAAAAATTTGATAAAAATTGGTAAATTAGCAGAAAATCACGAAAAATTGCAAACTTGGAAGCAAACCCAAAAATGTATCGGTTAAAAAACAAAATGTCGGAAAAACAAAAAATTTAAAAATTAGCAAAAATGCGCGAAAATATTTAATATATTTGGAATAAGCCTTAAAGTTGATTAAAAGCCCCTAACACTACAAGGAATGGCAAAAATTCTGTAAAAATTGCGAAATCAGTGGAAATTTGCAAAAATTCGCGATATACGCAAAATTCTTTTTTTCCTTAAAATGTTCTCAAATATAAGAATAAAGGTCGATTTGTTTTACTTTCAATAACCCCTTACTACTCTAATTGAAAACGAATAAAAACATGTGGTGGTGAATTGCAGAACACAATAAATGCTGAATTAATCCACTTGTGAATTCGGACTCTAGAACACACCCGATTATCTCAAAAATTGCGACATGTACTTTGCGAATAAGGTTAACATGGACAGCTAACCGGACGGATGAACATTGTTATATCGATTAAGAAAAGGATGCTGACGAAAAATAAAAATTTTGGTGGCAACTTCACTCAAGTTCTTTTAAGCAGTTTGGATTGAAATTCAGCACTTTTGGTTCAGTAGGAAAAGCGTTATGGACCAAAATGTGAAACAACCTCCCGAAAAAATCGATATTTCTGTAACAAAAACTAACGTAAATGCCTAGAAATCATATAACTAAATTTCGCAAAGATCTGTAAATAATTTACAATAGATCCACTGTCTAAAAACACTTTATTGCTTGAGTCTAAAACATTTACGAATAATACTTTAGCTTCATAGTTTAGTTTAATTAAGTTGTATAAGACGGGAAATTACTTTGACAAATTGCCTTCATCCCTTTATTTGTTATCTTAATCCTCGTTTACTTTAAAAACTGCTGTTCTCGCTCTTCTGCACCAGAAACCCATAAAAGTTTCAATATTTTGCATCAAAATTTTAATTTTTGGTTTTAATAAAAAGTAATTCTATTTATTAACTGCCTTATTTATAAAAAATAAAACATGTTAATAAAGGGCTTATTAAACGGATTTTGTATGAAAATCCGTTTCATAAAGCCTTTATTATCCGGTTTTATTTTTTATAAATTAGGCCGTAAATTTTTATTTTTGACAATTGGTTCAAATATTTATTTTTAGGCAAATAAAGGGTGGTTAAATTGTAAGGGCCGATGGTGAATGTGAACCACACCTAAACGCCAAGTTTTTTTCCGAATTTTATTAGACATTTCTCTATTTCAGACTTATTCAATTTGCCTCTTGACCATTCCAAACGTCGTGAATGGGCAGAATTGTGGCAAGAAATGGCAACAGTGGATGATCAATTTTCGAAGAAAATCATCTTCAGTGATGAGGCACATTTTCACCTCAGTGGATTCGTCAATAAACAGAATTGCCGCATTTGGGCGAATGAGAATCCAAGAGTGATTGTCGAAAAACCAATGCACCCACAAAGAGTGACTGTTTGGTGCGGTTTATGGGCTGGCGGCATCATCGGGCCGTATTTTTTCCAAAATGAGGCCGGTCAGGCAGTTACTGTGAATGGTGTTCGCTATCGTGAGATGATAACGAACTTTTTATGGCCCGAATTGGAAGATATGGATGTGGACGATATGTGGTTTCAGCCGGACGGTGCCACTTGCCACACAGATAACGAAACAATGGCTCTTTTGCGCAACAAATTCAATGGCCGTGTTATCTCACGTAATGGCGATGTCAATTGGCCGCCAAGATCATGTGATTTGACACCGTTGGACTTTTTTCTTTGGGGTTATTTGAAAGAAAAGGTGTACGTCGATAAGCCAGCAACAATTCAAGAGCTAAAGGATGAGATAATTCGGCACATTAACGGCATAGAACCTCCATTATGCCTCAGGGTCATCGAAAATTTGGACCATCGGATGGAGGTGTGCCGCCGTGGTCGCGGCGCCCATTTGGCCGATATTTTGTTCCATACATAATTGAGTAATACCAATATATCATAATAAAATAAAATTACAATAATTTCCTAAATAGTTTGTGTTTTATTCAAAATCAACATCGGCCCTTGAAATTTAACCACCCTTTATTTTTATATGTGAACACAGGGCAAACATGTTTTCCCAGATTTTATTTGCAGCTATTTTATATCTGTTTGAACCAAGGCGAATTCAACAAGGTAAACTCGTCACTACAACAATTACAACTCTAACAAAAATAACAGGCATTTTGTTAGTGTAACATATCCGAGTTGTCAAAATAGTTGTTTACAAAAAGTTTGAATAAAAAGTAAACAATAAAATTTTTTATTGATTTTTTTATATTTAACGTTGTGTGTTTATGAACCGATCTAAACAAAATTTAATGTATTCTGTGTTTTTGAAGATTTAATGTTAAGGGTGTATTCTGCCATGCAATTATATTAGTTTTTTTTTAATCAATGTGTGTAAAAATTTTTAAGGCACAATGTTTCACATTGGGTTTTTTGACTCGTTTCCAACTAAACCAATTGTGTTGGAGTTCAATTCAGAAATGTTTAGGAGAAGTGGAAAGAATTTTACACCAATATTGTTCTTTTTTTGAGTTTTTTCGAAAGTGGCAGTGTTTTGAACAGTCGGACATGGCTAAATAGACTAAAAATTGCTCAAGGACCCAGCATATGCATAAAAATTAGAAACAAATGTAGCTTACCAACGCAGCTCCAACAAAAAAGGACATAGAGGAATAGAAAATTGAAAAATAAGAAGAACAAATTTCATGGTAAAATTCTACAAAACGCATAGTTTCAGAGTAATGGACTTCTGAAGTTTTCATATGAATTTGCGATTTTTTAGTGTCTTTTTAACAGATCTTTCTGAAAATGTAAAATTTATTGTAAACTTTTTAACTCTTTACCTCCTAATACAGTTTTTACAAAAATGTATATCAAAACGTCACGGAAGTGCACTAGGAATCAAAAATGTATGGCCATTTTCTCAATGTATCGACAAACTGTCTGTTACTTAATGTCAACATAAATTTATTGGACCGATAAACTGTCCGTTAACGATTTTGGGTTTCTCAATATACCGACAAAAAACAAAGTTTTCAGCTGGCAACGCCACTCAAAATGCATGTAAAAGTTGGGAGTCAGCTGATTGAATTTATCTGAACGGCAAATAAAAGGAAAATAAATAATTGGCAGATGAGTGCCGGTTAGCTTTGCGATAAAATCGAAGCAAATGAGACATTGAGAAAACCAAATATCTTTAATGTGCAGTTTTTCGTTGGGAAAAAAGATAATCGCCTAATGAGAAAATGGCCATTAATCAAATAAACCCCAGCTTCGCTTAATCAACCTTCTCCACATAGCCGGCCTTCGGTTGGGCGCAAGGCTTTTCTCATCTATGGTATAACAAACACCGACTTTGCAAAAAACAGATTCTTCGCATAGCAATTGATATGCTTACTATAATATTTTCGCAAACTCATCGCCGCTCCTTTATGGATTAAGAATTTTTAAATAAAAGCTCTTAAATTATACCAATATTAGCTATATATGTACGTTCAGATATGTTGTGGGAATCCGCAAATTTATATGAAGACTTAAGAGATCTATGACTCGGAAACTAAGAGTTTCCGAGAATTGTGCCATTTTATTTTTTCTTGCTATTTTTTCATTTTCTATTCCCCTTTGTTTCACTCAGTTCACATGAGGGCTTTTACGACGTCGTTTTATCTTGATTCCCTTTTAAAGCAACTTCCAAAATCTCTTTGCGTTCATACGATGATTTTTGGTTGCATGTCTTTTTTTATTTACAGTATGGCCTTGATTACCCGTCATTCGATTAACCGGCAGCTTCAATAAAATGGAAAACAAACATTTTTTTGCACTGATTTAAATTGCCTCTATTATCCGAAATTATAAACAAATTATCTTTTTTTCGTTAAATTTTGAACAATCAAAAGAAATTTAAATAAACGAAGAAAGAGAATATCTTAACGGTGTGGAAGCATGTTCTGCCAAATTTACTTTTTTCCTCATGTTTACATAATAAAACGTTATATATTTATATAAAATAAGAAACACACCAAAAAAAATAAATAATCAAGAATTCTGCCGATCCCGTCTATTATCGATAATCGAGGTCTCACTGTATTTTCAACCACACACTTCAAAGTAAGAAAAAGAATAAAACGTAAACAGAAAAAGTTAAAAGAGAAATGTAAAAAACGACATGCAAAATACAAAACGAGTCATTTTGTTAACCCCTCTTTCTTTTCTACACCGCTCACCAACAAACCAAAAGAGACGTCGACAAAGCGACGTCGTAAAAGCCCTCATCTAAACTGAGTGTTTGTTTTACTTGGAACTGCGTTGGTTAACTAGAATTAAGCCACAATTAATTTTTTTGTCATAAAATTTCACAAATTAACACAATCACAATCTTTTTTAAATGAAAAACAAAAATAATTAAAAAATACAATTTATTGTCAACTCGGATAATACAGCTGACGAACAGATGTTCTAAAGAGTTTACCTTGTTGAATTCGCCTTGGTTTGAACAAACAAAAATGAGCAAATAAATGTGGGTACAAACAAATTTTTTAAAAATGTCGGCAAACAAAATTTTACAATTGTTTGCCATATGTGACCGTACCTTTAGACCATCGAATGCCGGGCAATGACAGATAAGATGTTACGTTGATTTCTCTTTTTCCTCGTCGTTGCAACTTCTACACAGGCAATTGTACGGGAGTCCTAGCCTCTGGAAGTGTTTCAAAATAGGTCAAGGCCAAGAAACAAAAACATTTTAAACTTTTATTTACTTCTGATTAAAATATGACCTGCTTATGATCTCTTTCCTATTTGTTTCGAATTCATGATAAAATTTGGCCCTGAGATTAAAATCATTTCTAACTTAAATTGTAACACCCTAATATATATTCATATAAATGTGTGTCAGTTTATCTGTAAGTCTGTATGTCTCTTCGCTTTTCAGTAACATGTAACATGGCACTCAAGTGTGACTTTAATTCAATCGTTTTATTCATTCGTTCGTCAGTCATTCCGCGTAATATTTGTTTTCTTTTGTGTAAGTGTGTATGTTCATATAAATGCTAGTCTGTCTGTCGGTCTGTCTGTCTGGCCGTTATATGCAAATTTATGCGTTGGTGTTTTACAAGGTAAATTGGAAGAGAGAACGAAACAAACAAACTGAAAAGAAAAGAAAATAGTAACAAGTGTTGATAAATATTAAAAATCCTTATACAAACTCCAACATTGTGACTTACACACATTTCGCGAATACATTTCTTATCCCAGTCAACATTTTATGAAAAAAATGTAAATAATTTTCTAATCAAAAATCTTTTGTAGGATTCTTCTTACCATTTTTTAGATAGTTTTTTTACTCGTTCACGAGTAGTTTCATTTGCTTGCAAGTTTGTTTTTTGAATAACAAACATAAATTTTAAAAAATAAAATTATTCGTAAAATAACTATATTTTTTTCAATTTTAACAGTACGGAAAACGAATTTAACAACCAACAATCAGTTAATGTAATAATTTTATGAAGGTACTTAAAACAATATTGCCAACCAACCAACCAACTTTTCATCGTCAAACTGCGGGAAATATTTGGGGTATTCACAAGGTGTGCTATCATGTTATATTGCCATAATGTTCTAACGTTTTACAATGGTTTAAAAATATTGTTGTTGCTTTGTAAACAAAAAGTGTCTTAAATTAATAGAACGTTGCTTGCTATGTTTATTGTGCTGTCGTAATTAATCAGAAGAGACCATAGCTGAGCGGCTAAGCCGTATCGCGTTAGTTCTTGTAGCCGTCACCGTTGATGGTATAATTTTATCCGGTTAACATCAAAATTTGACCTACGGCTACCAATTTTTGCAAGAAATCACTTGCGGCGTCAAATAAGATCGGCTAATGACTCTGCTGTTTGGTAAACAAACAAAATAAAATTTATTTCTTATTTGCGTCTGCAAAATGGAAAATAGTCAGGTAAGATCCAATTTAATTTATTAATTCATGGAAAAGAATTAAAAAATATTTTGATGTTAGTTTATTATTTATTTTTTATATATGTTTTAATTCAGCTGATTTAAATTCAAAATAGCATACTAAATTATGAGGGGTTGTTCACAACAGTCGTATTTTTTCATGTTATTATTTTAAGACATATGACTTTATGACACCTTGTGAATCCCCCAATTGTTTCAAAGCAGGTTTTAAAAGAGTTATATTCCAAACATTTTGTTCTTGAACTTTTAAGCATTTTTTTTATCAAACGCCCAAATAATTTATCTGTTTCTAATCAGCAAAGGTACTCAAACAAAATTCAGTTTATTGAATTTCTAAAACTTTTTTTTTTTTTTTCATTATTTATTTATTGAATCTTCATATAATAAATATGAACTTACAATAATTAATCAATTCTTAACCCAATACTTTATTTATGTCCTGCCAATGCCAGACAAAAATTTTCTTCAACGGGTTCCGTTCACATACAAGGTGATTATCGCTCATCTAAATGGATTTAAAATAATTCGAGCTAGTGGATTTGGGTGCTGTTCAAGTCTTTAAATATTTTAATGCATATTTTCTAATCATAGTTTTTACTAATGGCACATTGAGATCCTTATGGATGTTTGAGTTTTTAATATACCAGGGAGCGGCTGTAATTATTCAAAGAAGTTTATTTTGGCGCCTTTGAATTTTTTCGATATTTGAGGCCGAGGCAGTGCCCCATAGTTGAGTTCCGTAGCACCATATTGGCTTTAAAATAGCGTTGTAAAGAAGTAGTTTGCAATCGAGACTAAGAACAGAATTTCTTCCAATAAGCCAGTTAATTTGAATTGCTTTTAGTTTCATTTGGGTTAATTTTGCTTCTATATGGCATTTCCATGTTAAACGCCCATCTAGATGAATACCGAGATATTTGACATGCGATTGTTGAGGCACTAGTTGATTATTGATTTTAATAGGGGGGCATGTTTCCCGACGCAAGGTGAATGTTATATGTACGCATTTTTGCTCATTGACCTTTATCCTCCATTGTCTTAACCATATTTCCAGTTGAAATATATGATGCTGTAAGTAACGAGATGCTTCATAACGGTTTTCGTGGACGCTTAGAGAAGCTGTTTCGTCTGCAGATGTTGAAGTTTGGGTGTAGTTGTTTGTTGGCATGTCCGATGTATAAATTAAGTATAATAGAGGGCCCAGGATGCTGCCCCGCACCAATTGGCTGAGGTTTACTTACGAAATTTCCTTCCTTAATAATAAATTGACGACCGACTAAGTAGCTTTCTAACAGCTTGTGAGTGTTTACTGGTAAGTTTAGCTTCAATTTTTGTAATAAGCCATCATGCCAGACTTTATCAAAAGCTTGAGAAACATCGATGAAGAGAGCGGAACAATATTTTCTTTCTTCAAAGGCTTTTCTTATTGCGTTTACTATTCGGTGGGTTTGCTCAATTGTGCTGTGTTCTCTTCTAAAGCCGAATTGGTGGTTAGGAATACATCTATTTTCATTTAAAATTGGGGTCAATTTTGACACTAACGGCTTCTCAAACAGCTTTGATATATTAGAAAGTAAGCTTATAGGCCTATATGACTCAACTTTTATGTGATCCTTTCCTTGTTTAGGTATCATGCTGACTAAGGAAACCTTCCACTTTTGAGGATAGTATTCCAGACGTAAAATGGCGTTAAAAATTAAAAGAATCATTTTCTTTGCTAGGGTAGTTCCAAAAGCATTTTGTTGCTGATCTTATCAAAACCAGGGGCTTTCTTGTGGCTTAAATCGCAAATAGCCTTTTCGATCTCTCTTATATCAAATCTTAGGGGAACAGCTGCTCTAGCAGCAACAGTTGGTAACTCGACCGCAATATCTTGAGATATATTTGGGGTAAATACGTTTTTTAAATGATTTACTAATAGATTTCCTTTTTCAACATCATTTCTTGCCCAACTTTCATTCAAGTTTCTTAATGGTGGTTAAGAGACAACTGGCCTTTTAAGATTTCTAGCCGATCGCCATAATGAGTAGTCTGATTGTGGAGTTGCATGAAGTTCCTTAAGATACTTTTCCAAAGAAGCCGTTTTCTGAGTCTGCAGTAACTTTCTTAGCCTTTTTGAACACTATTTTAGTAAGTTCTTAAGTTGGGGAGATCTGTGCAATTGCCACTCTCTTCGAGCTCTCCCTTTTTCAGACAAGAGACGCTCGTCATCTGTGGAATATATTTTAATATTTTTCGTTTTTTTGGGGGCAATATTGGAATGTTGAACAGCTAGTTTTAGAAAACTGTCAAAATTAACAATAGAGCGATCTACATTCTCCGGTGTACTAATCGGAATATATATTCGAAAACTAATCTGCCAAATGTTAGCTGGGATGTGTTAATGTGCTTGTGTGTGTGTGTGCGTAATTGTCGGTTTACAAGAATTCAACTAAAAGTAACAACGCCCGTTTAATACTTGTTTTTGTTTTTCTATTTTTATTGAATTAAGTTTTTGCCAACTTTACGCCAACTACTGTTACAAACTGCTGCCACACCGCTTCCATGTTGAGTCACTGTCTAGGCTTGTATTGAAAAAGTAGTTACTGGCAAATCTGTGCGACTTATAGAATGACTCTAGTAGAAAAAATATTTAATTCATTACTTCTGCGATTTTTTTCTGTTTTTTTTTTACAATTTTTGGCAAAACTTTTTGCTTGTCTAAAATTAATTAAAAGTAAAGGTTGTTTAATTGCTTATAAAAACCATATTTAAGCGTTAATTAAAATTAATTTGAAACTAAATTGTTTTCAAATGATTCATAGCTGAGAAAGTTTTATGAAGTTGATAATTTTTAAAGGGATGCACAAGTAAAACACAACATGAATTTCAATGAAATCTGGACGTGTAAATTAAAATGTTCACCAAAATAAAGTTTATCTTGTCTTCGTCTAAGATTAATAGAGCAGCTTTGGCAAAAGAACACTATTATTTTTTTTAACTTGTTAGAGTTTAGGGTAATCAGGAGAGTTTATAACTTTTTGTTTTATAAGCAACTTAAAAGTTCGTAACCAATATATTAAAGATGGTATTAAAGCTAATAATTAATTAATAATTTTAATAGTGGTTTAACTTCCCAGCAACCCAATTTATATATACATATATGCGGCAATAACCAAATTTTTGGCATAGTACCACGAAGTGGTCAATAATGTTTAATAATGAAAACTTACTCACGCAGGGAAGCAAATTTCTAAAAACTCCTAAGAAATTTTGAACCGCGATAAATTGTAAACCGTAGGAAAATTTTTAAATCTAAAGTAGGGGATAAATTCCAAAATAGCATTTAAGTGACACGTATAGGAATATATACAATTATCAGGTGTATATTTTTTAAAACTTCCGTGAGATAAAAATGGTCGTTTTCAACCCGATCCCTGCGTGAACTTTTTTACAATCTGAAGAAATTATCATATTTTTTATTAATAACTTTTAATATTCTATACGACTATACTATTTTGATATTCGCAAAAAGTGTGAAAAAGTTATTGCCGTAATACGCATATACACAGAAGAAATTTAAAATTGTCTTTAATCACCAAATTCATAAAATCAAGCAAACAATTTGTGGATTTTGCATTTATTTGTGTTGATTTCATTAAAAAAATTACAGTGTTTTTTTTTAAATAAAAATCTTTTCATCATTTGGCGATTTGTTGTTGGATTTAAGAAAAGAGCTGCATTATTTTGCATTTGCTCTTTCGCAACGCCACTTTCGAAAATTTTTTTGGAATTATGAACTCAATTTCTCTCTTGAAAGCAATGCGTCGATAGTTTTTAAGGGGTTTAACGTCTCTCTTCTTAGAAATCGGCGTTACATTTGCCACCATGATATTTTCGAGGCGCTTCTTAAAATCTATTATTTTGCTTTTGGTGTCTGTATAACCTTTTTCGATCAATATTTAACTAAGTTTCGCAATCAAACTAAGGATTGTTAGAGATGGTCTAACACCGAACAATTTAAATATATAACCAGGTGTATCCAGCTCTGTTTACTATTCACACTAACAGCAGTGGATCAAAAATGGAAAGTATCATCTTTGTATCTGCTAAACGCGTAGTAGTGATAATGCTAGTGCGGTGATAATAGCGATCTATTCAACATCAAGGCAATGGTATATTTTTTTGTTAAATCTACAATAAATTTTGTGCTGATGAATTTGGGCAATTCGAACTTTTTGTTTTGCGGCTATTTGTCCAAATATCGTCTATTTGTTGAATCAGAGGTAGAAGAACTTTTATCCCTCCCATAGCTTCTATTTCTGGTGCCAATACAATACACAGCGAAAGTTACAACCATCTCTAGAGTAGATGAATATAAGTTTTTGGTTTTAGATCTCACAAACAACGGAACACCTGATCTTTCCATTATACATACATACATACATTAATTTAAGGTATAATAATCAATTTTATTCTTAACTATACTGGTTTAAAAAGCCTAATGGTCATGAAAAAAAAACCAATTAAACATTTTTTGTTTAACCTTAAAAGAATAAAAAAAAACTCTAAAAGAATGACAACGGAATGTCGGAACAGTGACTAAAATACCGGCTCATTATGTCACCCGCACCTTTTCTTAAACAACAAAAATATTTCTACATGGCAATTACAAAGAACAACAACAACAATGGCAACAAAAACAAACTTTGTATTTGATTCTAAAAATAACGATGGTTTAAGAACCAACTAATCGAGTCATTCCATTCAGAGCTTCTTTTTGCACGATCACATTTAAATGCTCGTTACCACAAACTTCTCCGGCTTGGAGGAAGAGTCAATTCAAATTTGAATTATTTATACATAAATGACACATTCGCCAAAAACAACAATTGAATGTTCATACATTTGTTCGTTCGTTCACTCTTTAAGAAAATACCTAGTTGGTTGTTGTTATTTGTCAATATTGTTTGCTGTTGTTATTGTTGTTGTTATTTAGTTGGATTCTTTTACATATGTGTCATTCCTTTTTGAATAAAAAGTAAAAATAAACAAAATCAACACTACAACAACAATAACAGAAATTACAGGTTATTGTCATTTGTAAATATTTTTAGCATGCAAGTGAAAAGAGAAAGAGCAAAAGAGAAAGAGGAAGTAGAGATATTATCTTTATTTACCTTTTTTGTTTTTGCTTGTGCATTTTTGTTTAGGAATCTGGTATTTGGTATTGCGCCACCACCACTCATTTTAATAATATAATCTTCTTATTTAATTTGAGTTCCTCATCTTAATTTTTTATTTACATATTTCTTGTAGTTGTTACCAACTTCACAAGTATTTTTACTTGGATTTTCTTTAGTTTTCTGTCTTCTTTTGTATATTTATATTTAAAGAATTAAAAAAAAAAAAAAAAAATACAAGAACAGAGTAAGTTATTAAAGTTTGTTTACATGACCAAATTTCATTGTTGTTGTTTTTGGAGCACTTTTTAGTCTTCTTTTAAAACAAAGAAGAAAAAGTTAATAAAACAAACAAAAAATCAACGAAAATGGCAAAAAGATTGCAGAACTGAAGAAAAGGTTTAACAAATTAAATTTGAGTTGTTTTGGAGAGGATGAGTTGTATTTTGAAGAGCAAATGAGTATGTATGAGTTTTTTTTTAGATCAATGTGTATTTGAGAAGAGTCAAAGAGCAAAATTAGTTTTAAAACTGAGTGGGTTTGATTTTATTAATGAATTTCCATGATGAATTATTTTGTCAGCCAGCTCGTATAATTTATTTTAATTTAAAACGCTTTTAGCTATGAGTCCTTTTTTTCTTATTCTCATTCTCATGGCCCCGAAAAAGGTCTTAATTTATATTAAAAATCATCACAAAATGTTTCTATCTGCATCTTATTCTACATTAAAACTTTTTTAAAGCTGACAGTGTTGTCCGATCCCGGCAGCTTTCTTTCAGAAAACATTGAGTTGAGGAGGGCATTCAGCCTTTGCGGATTTGTCCTTCAGTGTCCAATTAAAAAAGTGTCCACTGTATAATTTTGAAGTGTGGTATAGGTATTTTCTTAGGTTTAGGGCCAAATATGAATAATTAATAATTGCGCTTTACAACTCAAATTTAATAACTTTACTTTACAGCTGTAGCATGTTGTTCTTGAAAAAGTGGAAAATACAATTTTTAGTTAAAAAACAAATTATTTTCATATTTAACCATAACATGTATAGAGGCAACCATAATATGGCTGTGGCTTCGTTATGGAGGACTAATTAAACCATAATATGGTTGTCCTTGATAATCACATGGTTAAATAAACCATAATATGTTTAAAATTTTCTTTAAAAATAGTTTCGTTGGTAGGTGACCATATTTAAGCATGTTTTTGCGTGTCGTGAGTTGTAAATGTTTGAAATTGTTGTTTACCGCACTACGTAAACAGTAACACAAAACTGCAAAATTTTAACTGAACTAGAGTTGAGTTGTAAACCGTAATAGGGGCATAAAGCTCTATAAGAACTAGAGGAGTGGGCGTGAATCGATCGTGATTGTGATTACTTTGAATATTTTAAGTCCAAACTTCTAGGCAACAGGGTGTAATGATAAAAGATAATGTAAATTTCGTTTAAACTGACTGACCTGAGATGACCAAGAATGAATGATTATCAATAACAATTTTAATTAATTTTCATGTTGCAAAATTCCTTTCTTCATAAAAATAATTTAATGAAAATTAAATTTGATGAACTTAAGCCTGATTAAAAATATTGAAAATTTGGATTAAAAGCCATAAATAGTTCAACAAAAATTACCACAATACTAATTATTATGCATAAAAATTCTTTTTTTTTTTAATCAAAAATATAAAAAATTCAGTTTGTTGTTATTCAAATATCTTAAAAGAACTTAAATAACCAATTTAACTTTTTGTCTGTTTAAATAAATAAGTACTGTTTTATCAAATTTGATTATTACGTGAACAAAATCCCTCCAATTTAGTTATTGTTTCACAAATATCCGTATTTGGAAAATACAAATGCTAATTGACTTCTGATGTTATTTAAATTTAATATTTCTTTTCCTTTTTTAATTGCAAGATCATCGGTTTTAACAAAATCTTTAAACATTCTTAAAGGACTCGAAGTTTTTTAAAAGACTTCTAAAGAATCTAGTCAGGCCCGCCCCCATCTTGTTACTACTGGCTGCAGTGGAAGGGGAACCCAAACGATACATTTCATTAGAAATTGCAATAATATCGAATTGACTTCTAATTTCCTCTACAACGCGTAAAACCCTTGTGCCCAGAAAGTTACTTCAAACAGTTTTGGATAACATATTTTTTTAGCCCATTGGAAGCCTTAACCAGATTTTTTGATAATATGGAAATTTAAAAAAGAAATCACTCAAAAATGCCAAAATATGCATTTAAAACCAAAATATGCATCAATATGCAAAAACAAATCGATGCTGTTTTAACGCAAATTTAATAATTCGGAAAGATAATTGGTCGACATCGTTCTTAGACTATCGACAAAAAACATGCATTTGCATGGAAATCGCAACCCGAGTTATCATTAAGTACTGACAAAAAAAAACTAATACTTTTTGTAATTTTATATTACAAAATTTTAAGTAAAGTTAAAGATTTTGAAGAAAAATTAAAAAAATTTCCTGTCTTTAAATTCCTGGGAATTTAAAAAATTTTTTTGCGAATATTTTCTTCATTTTTTTTTTCGAAAATAAACATATACGGTCATGTTAGAAATCGAAATGAAATGAAATTAAGAACGAACGATATTATAAGTTCAATAATTTACAAAATGTCCATAGTTTTTCCTAGTTTTAAGAGTTGTTCTTGTAAAGCTAATTGGTACTCAAAAAATGAAATTGATAAATGGAATATTTTTAAGAACTTTTAGTACACGGTCGTTTTTAAAATTTGCTTGATTTCAAATCCACTTCATTTCAATTTCTAGAACATGGCCGATAATTTTTAGAGGGATTATGTTTGCCGTTAACTTTTACTACAATAAAGTGATTTTTTGTGGCAAAATTTCCTCCATACTTTTTAAGCGAAAATTTGAAGAAAATGAAGCTTTTGCTATAGAACAGCGAGCCCTTATCTATTGCATCTCATCATTTCAAAATGCTTTAAACCCTTCTGGGAAACCGTTAATTCCTGGGTATCTAGCAAATCAGTTTGTGGCGATTCGAATGCAAGAAATGAGCTCGAATTGATGCGTCTTAATTTAAATTTTTTAACATTAATCAGAATTCTGGAACAAAAATCAGGATATGTGACAGTTTCAGTTAAAAGGGACCTATGCATGAAAAAAATCGATTTTTTTTGGCGATTCTTAAAAATGACAAGGGCTCTTTCTAATGCATCAAACCGTTTTATACCTGTATTACTTTTGTCATGGTTTCCCAGAAATATGCTGTAAAAACTGGAAAATATGCCCTGAAAATGTTAAAAATATGGTTTACAAATTAAAAATTGCTCATTTGAAGACACAATATTCAACAATTTAATAACAAAATTAAAAAAAAAAACCTAAAAATATTATTGCTTAAGCCCATATAAGGCTTAAAATCATATAAGAGATGTTTGCGCCGAATATTATCTACATATTTACATCCATATGGTTTTTTTGTCTTAAAGGGATTTTAGGGACGGTCGCTAAATGTTAACCTTTAAAAGGAAGTTAAAGCTATTTAAGGATGGGAGCTTTGAGCAAATGTAAACCGATTCGAAAATAATTTTTATTTGCAGTAAAATATTTTTGGGACGAAATTAATTTAAATTCCATCATAATTAGATAGCTTTCGGACATAAACAATCTAATTCGGATGTGAAATTACAAACCGATTCTCACCATTTGCATAGACTTCGTCCATATTTGATCAAATTATGTACCTAAAAAATTGGAACTTGTACTTTGCGCACAAGGCTAACATGGACAGACAACCAGCCAGACGGACGGATGGACATCGTTAGATCACTTTTAAAAAAGATTCTGAGTCGATCGGAATACTTAAAAATTGGTCTAGATACAAATCGCATAACATTTAACCTTAATGACAACCTGCAATTTAAGAGTAAAAATTAAATGTAGATGTCGATAATTGAGTGAGTAACAGATTATCAAAAAAAAAAAAAAAAAAAAATTATTTGCTGCGAAATCTATTGTAGGCATCAAAAAATATTGAATATGTATCAAAATATGCTTTAAAAAGTCAAAATATGCGCTATAAACATAAAAAATGCTGCAGTAATGCTCTTTTAACTAAATTATGCAAAAAAATGCTGTAAACGGTAAAATATGCAAAAATATGCACTAACAAATCGCTGCCAAAATTTATAAAAAGCTCTAAAACGGATAAATATATTGTTTATGCCTTCATTGGTCGAACAAGGAAAAACATGGAATTGCATATTTATGGTTTCCCTGGTCATAAGTAAGCTTTAAAATTGTATACATTTGATAAGAAAAAAATTAACTTGCTAACTTTAAAATTTTTTTCTCATAGGTTCCTGTTAACTGAAACTGTCACATATTATCGTATCGGAGCTCGAGCTCGAGCTCAAAAGAAAAAAAGTTATTTTATTAATACATTATAAAGGTCGAATTAAACAAAATTCATATAAGATTATTATCGTATTATTTAGACTTGAATCAAAATACTGTGGTTTTCCCGCGTATGTCTTCTAGATTAAAATATGTGCCAGGTATTAAACTTTGTTTCGTTAAAAAAAACCGAATTGGTCCAACTTTTTCAGGAACTTTTAGAACCATATAAAAAGCGTTTAAAATTAAGCAATTTTGCATCAACATCTCAGAATTAGAAAAATGGACAAACGCGGTTGCACATGAAAACCACAATTCTGCCTAGAATTTGCGAATTGTAAAAAAAAAACATTTTTTATTCAAACTCAAAATACAAATGTTGACAACACCGGCAAATGTAAAGCTGATCTTTTAAGCATGTGTGTCTACTATGTAGTTTGTGTCTTAAATTTTTATTAAAAGTTCCGATTGTTGTTTTTGTTATTGTTGGGGTCTGTTGTACTTTTTGCAAGTAGCAACGAAAAAAAAAATTGACTCAATCTTTACTCTTTGCTACAAGCAGCTTTTTTTATTGTTTTGTTGAATATCTCTCAGATGTTTTTTTTTTTCGATTTCAGTTTAAATCCGCTCTGCTGCCTACACACAAGTTCTCTAAACATGGCTGTTAATGTGTTGAGTATCTGTGTTGTGTGGTGTGGTGTAGTAGCGTAGTGTAGTGTGCATTTACTATGAGGCTTGCACTTGTATTAGTGATTATTTGGTTGTAGGTTTCAATTTGAGTGTGAGTTTGCTGGTGGGTACGTTTATTATTAAGTTATGAGCACTTTTGAGGCAATTTGGTATCGATTTTGAGTTTAGTCCAATCTGAACAACGGTGCCGAGCGGTAGTCTCTTTCTGAAACAAAAAAACACATCGAACTAGAAAACAAAATTATTGAAAAAAAAGAATAAAATTTAAAACTTTTGTTTTATATTCGATATAAAAAGCAACAAACTTTTTGTTGTAATTGCAAAATAGAAATAAATTAGATTTTGTTACAATATTATTTGTGTGTTTCTGTATCTGTGTTGAAAACAAAACAAACAAAAATAAAAAAAACAAGCAAAAACAAAATATGTGTGTAGTAACGAGTGTGTGTGTGCGTAGTTAAACATAAATTGTTAATATGTAACAAAAAGAAATTAATTAATTAATAGACTTTGAAAAAAATTCAATAAAAATTAAAAAAAAAAAAAATTAAAAATTGTTGCCACCAAAGTGAAGAACAAAAAATCGATACTTAAAAATTAAATATCTATTGATTAAAAATTAATCATATTAAATCAAATTTAAGCTGGTTGGTGTGTGTGTTTGTATGAGTATTTTTTGGGCTTTCTGTTGTTAATTATTATTGTGTTTTTGCTGTGGTTGTTAATGCTGATGATGATGACGACGTTGTCGATCGGTCGCTTGCTTTTTAAACTTTGTGTGTGCTTTTTAATGCTGTTGTTGGATTTGTTGTCCAAGGTAGATATTAACTTGGCTTGACTCAACTTGTCTGGCCTGGCTTAGTGTGATATAGTTGTTTGGCTTAAATTCAATTCATGAGTTTGAGTTAACAACCAGTTTTCGGATTTCATTTCATTTAATTTTGTTTTTTTTTTTTTTGTTCTTTTAAAACACTGGGTTGAATAGCAAAGCTAACAAAACCTTTCAATTCTATTAAAGTTAAACAATTCTATTGGTATTGGCAACATTCAGCAACAAGCTACAAAAAAAATAAGAGTAGTAAAAAACAGCCAAAAGACTTTCTGGAATTTGTGATATTCATACATCAGAATTTTAGAAAACTATAAAAAATACTTGCCCTTTTTTAACTTAAGAGCTTGAATATTTTCTTTCAATCCAATTGTTTATAAAAACAAAGACGTGTATTTCAGCATTTTTGTGTGCCGTTTAAACAAAAAATATTTCAAAAGCTAAATTAAGTAAAATAACCAAAAGTCTATAGAAATAACAAATCATATAAAGAGTTGAAATAAAGTTTCTAAGGAATTTTTGTGTGTTTTGAACAAAAAAAAATTGCGTTCTCATGACTTTTTTTCTAAACTTTTCTTGGCGTCTCTTGCTAAATTGACTAAGTTATTTTTACCTGTTTTTACGTGTTATTGTTGTTCTCTAATACACCAACAACAAATAAAATACAAAACGTGCGACCAACCAAAAAAAGCGTAAAAATGCATTAAAAAAGCTACAACATCAACAGACAAATACAACAATAAATAAATATTGAAAAAAAAACTCACTAAATGAGCGCCCTACCTTCTTTATCCAATTGAATTTGTGGCCTGATGGCAATGCAAGAAACGGCATTAACACCACCAACAACAACAACAACAACAACAACAATAGTATCAGTGAGAGTTGTGAAAAAAGTTCAAAATGATCTCAAAAAAAATGTGCAAAAATATCATACAAACAACATGATTTTTTTCAGCCCAATTCCATAAAAATATGTCAAAATAATGCACAAATTTTTACTTAGGAACAGTGATGCCAACCCTTAATGGCTAAGCAAGATTTTATTACAAGGAACGCGTCAATATTAATAAAAAACTTACAAAATTTGTTCTCTTGTTTGAATAAATAAATTTTTGTAATAATTAACAAAACATTAGAAAAATCTTTGAATAACGAGAAGCTGAAATTATCAATAAAATAGATTTTTTAATTGTAGAAGTCATTTGCGTTAACCAGTTAGGGAAAATTCAACGTTTTTGATCCAAAAATTTTAAAAACTGAGAAATGTCTAATGGCTAAATTGATTTTTTTCTTGGCTAAACGAGATAAATAACAATGGCTTAAATTGGCAACACTGCTTAGGAATGGGGCTAAATCTGTTGCGAAAATCTTCATTTTCCCTTTATATTTATTTAAGATGCTGTGGAATATATTCATCGGCAATGCAAAACCTTCTTTAGTTAAACGTATGATCATTTCTACGATTGCGTCTTGATTAAAACCCGATTTCGCATATTTTTTTATATAATTAAATAAGGCGACGCTAAATGTTTTAATAATGTTGTGTTTAGTTTAACGACAAAACATTTTTGATTTTACAACAGGGCCTTCTCGTTTTACTAACGTATCGTTGTCATTTAAAACTACCTGTTGACAGTTTTAGCATGTCCGGTGCTGTGTGAACTCAACATCTTTTAAAGAGAAGAAATTAACACAAAATTCACAAAATTTTAAAATAAAATAAGAAAACGCATTTTCACTAATAAAAGAATCATCCTATAAAAGCGTAAAAAGTCGTTACGTCACCGATATAACCAGATTGATACAAACTATATAAGCCAGTGATGGAAAATTTAAAAATTTAGATGGTACTGACCACTAAGCAAAAGAGTACTTTTTTAACATTATGGTACTTTTTTCAAACATTATTTTTTTTTTTTTTTGAAAAAAACTTAAACATAAAAAACTAACATACATAATTTTTTTTGCTACTATCTCAGCCATTTATGAACCGAGCTGGCAAAATTTCAACAGCAAAATTCTGATGAGGATATCTGACATTAAAATATACCAATACGCATATATACTTTTGATAAGAATAAATGTTTTGTAGGCAATGTTGTCAACAGGGCTGTGGAGTCGGAATTGATGTTTTTGGACCGGAGTCGGAGTCGAAGTACCCACAAAAAAATTCACGACTCCGACTCCAAAATTTTTCTACATAAAAAATTTAAAAAGATATTCTAATAATTTCCAAATGAAAAATACGGTTAGTGATGCAATATTTAAAATATTGATTCGAAATTTTTACTGAATCCTTTCTTGTCATATTTAACCATTTAAAAAAAATAAAAAAAGAGTTTTAAGTCAAATAAAGACTTGCATCATTTACATTTAACATTTAGATTAGATTAGGAGTCGGAGTTGTAATTTCAGCGGTTGGAGTCGTAGTTAGTACTTTTTGTTGACGACTCCACACCCTGTTGTCAATGCTAAAAAAAACACTAACAGCCCAATTATGAATTAAAATTCCCCGGGAGTTTTTTCCCTTTTCCCATTTTTACAGTTGAATTAACATAGGAAAAATGGGAAAAGGGAGAAAACTCCCGAGGAATTTTAATTCATAATTGGGCTGTAAATTTCTAAACAAAGAAGCATAACAAGAAAAGAGTACTTAAACGAACGTGGGGGTACCATGGTATTTTTGAAAGGAAAAAGTACTGAAAATAGTACCATAGCACTGAATTTTCCATCACTGATATAAGCCCAAACTTATACGTATACAAAAGCTAATTTTTATTTTAAACAAATATACTTTGATTTTAACTTAAATTTTCTTGTAAAGTACCACAATTTCCATTCTGGGTAAAGTACAGATCGCACTTGGTCGTAAAAAGGGTATTAACTCAACATTTTTAGTAGAAGCAAAACCATTTTAAACTTTATATTGAAAAATGAAAAAGAATTTTTAAACGAAACCGTTTTATTACCAACAAGAAAGAGTGCTATAATTGGCTATGCCGAATCTTATATACCCTTCACCATGGTGCGAAAATAACAGAAAGTTATTTAAATACCGTTCTTTAAATATAAATAATTTACGTTTATGCCACGCCCACTTATCCAATCTCGCCTACATTTTGTGAGATGCTTGTATCTAAGGTTGGTAACTTTGGCACTTGCCGTTCTCCAGATATACATAAATCTTTAATGTCTTTGCATTTGAAGTGCCACGCCCACTTGTCCAATTTCGCTTAAATTTTGCGGATGTTATGAATTGATTAACAAGGTGCTTGTACTTAATTTGGAAATTTTGTCTCTTGTCGTTCGCCAGATATACAGAAATCTTTAATGGGTTTGTATGGAAAGTGCCACGCCCACTTGTCCAATACCGCCAAAATTTTGACGGATATTGTGTTTTGAATACCAAGATGGTTGTACCCTATTTGGACAAATTAAATAAAAGAACAAAAACAACAAGCGATTTTTGGGCAAACTTAGGGGCAGTCGTGGTTGTTTTGTTCATATCTCAGCCGTTTGCGGTCCGATCAGGCTGAATTTCAATAGCAAACAATTCCGGACTTTATGTGGCATTTATATCTAGCAAGTCCTTATCATATCTGGGGTCTTCGGAAACCCCATTTCAACGGGCACACGGACAGACGGACATCGCTCCTCATAAGGACCAAAAATACGTATGTGACGCGCAAAATAGAAAGGGACCTTAGGATTTTGCCATTTTAAAGATTTAAATACGTGTATCTTTGTGTACCATCACTGAGTGTGTTGGTATTTGTCTCATTTGAAAGCGAAACATCTCAACCTTGTTGGTCGACCTTGAAAACGCGTGTAGGTCGTCCCTACCTCTTGTTTTGTGTAGTTGGTTTTTACGGTTCCCTTTACCTTACTGGCCCCTTTCTCTATGCGCTGTCACATATACATACTTTATAGGGACTAAGATAAATATTGTATATTGTACTTAGGTGAAGGGTATAAAAAGTAGACATAATAGTATTTTTAGTTAATACCACCCACGTTATGATCAAGTGCGATATATCAAATGTAACTCGTTTGTTTTTCTTGTACTTGTTTTCGCAATAGGGCTTATAAAATAACATGAGTAACCAGTGGATTTAAACAAATGTAAAATTCCACGAGCCTTAATATATCAAATGCAAAAAAAAAAAGAAAACTGAAATTAAAAATACCCATTAGTTGTTTCGAAACTGGAGAAAGATCTTGCCAAGAAAAACGAAAAGAAAATTCAAATAAAATTCCTTAACAAATCATGCAACATTTTATTTATTGTTGGTGCTGCTGCTCCCTTCTTCTCCTTCATCAGCAATTTACAGTTGCTTGTCCTACACAAATCATTTCACTTCACTTGATTTTTTTTCACTTTGCGTTCGGTTAGTTTATTCAATGATTTATGCTTTTTGTATGTGATTTTATTTATTTTTTTTTTTTTTTTTTGTTTTTATTTTCTTATTCAGACTTTTTTTTTATTTAATATTTAATCATTTTTGTTGTCGTTTGTTGTTGGTTTGATTGTTTCTGTTTGATTATTTCTCCAATTACTTTATGAGTGATTTCACCTTTTTCACTTCTCACTTTGGTCTTTGGGACTTCCTCCACTTAATTTTAATTTCTTCGTTGTTTTCTCTTCTTCTTTTTTTAATCATATTTTTCCCTGCAGCAGCAACAACATAAACTAAAATTGCTATATAAAGTCATAAACCAAAGTGGTTGTTAGTAAATACAACTAAAAAATTTATTCGCATTAAAACTTTTAATTGTAAGAGGAGGAGGAAAAGGAAGAATTAGAAGATAAATTTCGCAACTGAAATAAAATTAAAAAAAAAATATATAAACTATTCTATCTAGTTAAAAGCGTTTATTTATTTACTTAACTTGCCTAAAAGAATAATTCTTACAATTTAAATTCTACTCCCAAATTCTCTAAATTTTTATTTATTACAACAGTGTTGCCATACTTATTTTCGAAATGACTTTAAAACTTTCCACAGCATTTGAATATAAAATGTTGAAAAAAGCCAATTCATAGATTTATTAAATTCATCAATATTCCTCATTTTTAAGTTCCCGCAAAGTCTCTCTCGAATAATAAAAAACTTCATTTTCTTTCATATGGCATCTCCGTTTAAGAACTATACAATTTATTCTCCCACATTCTCCGACTTTTTCATTTAAGTTTTTGGTTAATAAATAAATTATTTATCATATCTAATCATATGGCAGCACATGAATTGGTACTAACAACTACATCAACAGCAGCTGTACACTTTTTTCGTACAGAAAACAATTTGTCTACACAATAACAAAGAAAATAACAAACAAACAGCAGCAACAAAAACATCGAAAAGTATCGTAAAAACAACAACACATAGGCAAATTTAATTAACAGACATATGATTTGATTATATACTGGGTGCTACTTACTGATTTAATGTGACCTTAAAAAAATAATCATAATTATTAAAAAACATGAACAAAATCTCACACAATGAGTCGTAAAAAAACAAAAAAAAAAAAAAAAACAAAAAAATCTTGTGTGATGATGATATTTTTTCTGTAAATAATTACACCAACTTGTCTAACGATCAACCAACCAATTGTGGGATACCCCAGCCATAACTTTCGTGCTGTTGGTTTCTTACATTTCTTTATTTTATCCAACTTTCTTCTTTTATTGACAGATGGAAAAACTGCACTTGTCATTCGTAAATTCCAAATTTTATTGAATTGCTGCACTGGGAGTGAAATTCATGTGGTGATTGTCTCATTTTGTAATTATTTGACGGGGTGTTCCATTTTAGTTTTAATGAAATAAATTAAATACATACATACATATTTCCTTAATCTTTAAACAAACAAAAAAAAAAAAAAAACCCTGACTTAAAACATTATTAACAGAGCAAATTTTTAATAATTTTTGTATGGAAAATATGCATTTGCATATTTTTCAAGTTTTTTCCCAAAAATATATGCTTTGCATAAATTTTCGGGGCCGTGCAATAAAGCCATAGGAAATAAAGCCATATGGCTTTATTACCACCATCCAAGTGTCATAACACTATAATCGCTTAGTAACCAAACTGGAAATAACGCCATAACAGTGTAATTGTTATGGTTACAAATTGCCAAAAGAAGGAATTGCCATTGTCAAGTGTTGAAAAAATATGTTAGAGTATGTCACAACATGTTTACAAACTCCAAAGCATAGCCGGCCTTTGGCCGGGCGCAAGGATTTTCTCCTCTCTGGTATAACAAAGACCGGCTTCGCGAACTAAAGCGTAGTCACCCTTCGTTCGGAAACAAGGCAGATTTTAGAAGCTTTACTTAGCGAAACTTGTTATACCATAAAGGAGAAAATCCTTGCGCCCGGCCGAAGGCCGGCTATGCAGAGAAGCTTTAGCTAGGAATGGGCAAAAAATATTGATATATCAAACTATCGATATTTTAAAAACATATAATCGATATATATCGCCGATATTTAAAATACCGATATATCGATAATTCGATATTTTTTAGTCAGTTTTCATTAAAAACTCAAAATTGTAGCAGTTTTTCAAACAATATGTATTTAAAAATTGGCATCACTGCAAGCATCATACAACTGACATGATTTGCTGTTATAACATGGTTATAAAAGCGTTGTTAAAGCATTTGCATTAACAACCGTGTTATTACATGAGAAATCCTCTTACATGATGAGTCCATACTTAACACTAACATCATATTAGTGTTAATATTAACAGCCTGTTTCTCAACGGATTGAGAAATAAGGCCATATGGCTTTATTACACGGCGTCTAAATTTTCATATTACGCATGTTGACAGCTGGTTTTAACAACAGAATTGCTTTTGAGTCAATCTGTATGTTGCAATTTCAAAATTTAAATGTATCGGTCCTTTTCTTTCGTAACATTTTCTTATATCGAAATTTTTAACAAAAATTAAAAGAAATTCCATCGGCTTAAGTTTTTCGAAAATAAAGGGTTACTGAACAATTGTGGATGTTATGGTTAATTAACCCATATTTTTGTAAGCGGCAACCATATAATAGTAAAAGTATTCTTCCATTAACAAACCAAAATGTTGCTCTGGAAAAGATAAAAACCGTATACGCTTACGTAAGAGTATCGATGCCTTCTATTTTGCATGAATTTTTACTATAATTTTTCATAAATAATGTCGCAAGTTTGTGACTAAATCAAGTCTTAAGTTAATCCTTTAAACGACTTTGGTTTCATATGGTCCAAAACTAAGCATTCGTTATATCCAGATGTGTCAAAATGAATCTTCAATTTCCAACACAATTGAAAAAAAATTGCAGACAACTGTCGTAAATGTGTGGATTTATGCTTGACTTTTTTTTAAATGATATTGAGTCAATAGTGTGCAGAACTTGGAACCTTTTGATTCCTTCAGCTTTAATTATTTAAATTCTGTTCATATTTATTTAAGCGATTTTTGCAAAACAAATTCACATTTGCGCATCGTTAAGTCAATCAGACATTTAAACGATATTGAATTCACATTTCTTCCATACTTCGAATTGTCAAATCGCATTTGTCAAAAACTTGGACCGGTTTTTGAAGAACAGCTTCACTCTTGTGTGTCATTAACCGTTTAATGGCTAAGAGTGCCGTAAGGCATACCTTACAAAATTTGTACTGACGTTCAATATATGATTAATTTATATTTATTTCCTTTGTTTTACTATTGCCTCAAGATAGAGCTGCAAAACTATCGATAGTCGGCCCAATCGATAGTTTCGATAGTTAGCTCAAAAACTATCGATACTATTGATAGTATCGAAAAGTTTTTATGTGCCACTTCTGTAGACACGGTAGTTAATGAAGATGGTAAACAATGAAAAAGTTTTAACGTTTTTCAAGTATAAAAAATCAAAATTTTTAATTTAAACTTCAGTGTCATCTATAGTTTATAATAAATATACACCAATACCCCGCTTTGCGTCGCTAATTGGGACCGGAAAAACTGGACGCAAACCGAAACGTCGCAAAGCGAAGCAGTTTTTTCTATAAATTTTTATCCGAGTTTCATAATTTTAGCTGATTTAATAGACTTTGTAACGAATAATTTTATTTTTGATCTTCAAATAAAGTTAAAGCTTTCTGTTGAATAACAATTTGTTTTAAGGGCATTCCTAGTAAGAAGTGGTTCAATATTTTCATTAAGAGACTTCTCATTTTTGTAACCTGTTTATGTTGTAACGATGTTCTAGTTTCAACAAATTTCATAATTTTATCAGCGTCACTGAAACAGCAAATGGATTTTAATGTAGAGGGGGCTAGTTCAAGGTTTCTTTTTCTCTGATTTAGAACGCGTCAAAATGTACAGGTTTTGTTCTAAGCTTATTTGCTTTTTTTGACTCGTTGTTGCAAAAAATTTAAATTTAACTTTACTTCAGCAAATATAATTTTAAACCAGTTGCAGACAACCTTCACATACATATTTGCATTAGACTTAAATGGGAAATCCCCTTTTTCTGTTTAAGCTTTGTACAAACATTTTTGTATTAACGACGATAATATAAGCACAAGCGACGCAACTTCGAAGCCATGTGACGCAAAGTGAAACAAAATCGACACAACTCCGAAATCACAGAAATTTAAAAAAAGACGCAACTTCGAAAACGACGTAAACCGGGGTATTGGTGTAATCTTTATAATGGGGGTGCTGGAAATCGAAAACGTAAAACGCAATAATTTTAAAAGTCGTTTTTTTATAAGATTTCTGTAGCAAAAGAATTTTATGACAAATATTATACAACTTAAAATTCTTTTGGTCCATATTTGTACAGGTTTCGGCGTATATTCTAGTGAATCGTATATAAACATTCGGAGCATAAAATGTTCTTCGATCCATATTTGTGCAAAAACCTGAACCTCTTTGAGTCCACGTGTGTCTTCCAGCGATTCAAAGAGCAATAGAAAACTTCAAAATAATGTCGCAAATGTCAGGCTTTAAATCAGCAAACCGTTTATTCAACTATTCGCTATATAAACCAAAAGGTTTCTTACGAAAAAAATCAAATGTCTGCGAGGACGTATTCGAGTCTACAGATTAAAAAAAACGATGGTTACTAATGTAGATCAGATGATATTGTTCTGCTTGTAAAATGCCAATATCGTTCATTTGGGGCGACGTCGTCATAATTAAAAAATACATTTCGAAATAAAACGTGTTTCGGTTTTTAATTTGCTCGCACCACTTAGAAAAAATACCGACACATTCTTTTCAAAACGGGGAAAGTATAAAAGATAAAAAGATAAATTTAATTTACAATATAAAGAGTCACGACGACGTTGCAGCAAATGAGCGATTTGACTTCTTAGCTTTTTTGGTGTCATTCTTATTTTGCTCGCCTCTCTGCTACTATATCTGAATACCCATAATATCTTTCTTGTTGATTTATTTTCAAAAGCTCCTGCGTAACTTTATTGCTGCTATAATTTTTATTTTTTCGTGTGTTTTTACTTTTCTTGGGCGTAAACATTAAAATAGACAAATGAAATAAATTGATTTCAATTGGTAACAATTGGTTTTTTATATCACAGACTTATTGCAAACTATGGAAATTTTTTTTCGGCATACAAACAAATGACAATGTTTGTGTTCGGATTGCTGAGTTGGCTGTATATTGCATTCAAATACAATTTCGGAGGGTAAATTCAAAACAGATTTAAATATAGCAGCAATAAAATGGAGTGATGTGGCTTGGCGATGTACTGGGCTGTGAGACGCTCTAATTCGACAAACTGCGTGCGTGAAACTCATTGAAATGTCATAGTTTATTAAAATAAATGAATGAATGAATGTTTTTCTTTACTTATGTATTTAAATATCTGTTAAATATTGTTCTCAAACAACAATAATTCGTCGACAATTGAAATTTGTGCAACAGTTTTCAATTTCAATTCCAGTGAACTTTAACGACATTGTTGCACAAATAAACGCACACGAAAACCTTTAACGTCCAAATTGCGGTTGAAGTAAACAAAATTGAGCCCTGGCACACTCCAACACGACCTCCACACCATCATACACACCCAGTTATGGATCAATTTAAAATTTCAATAACTTTTAAACAAAAAAGTCTGTTTAAATTCACATTATTCTACTCACATACACACACACACACAAGCAATTATTAGTGTCTGCCAGTGCCGGCAAACAATTTGGGAGATTCGTTGGCACTTCTTACAATGATCCCATTAATTTAGTGGTTTTTAAAAACAACAACTCAAAATTTAGTCTCATTCTCAAGAGGAACGAACACCGGGGTGTGCTCTTGTCTGATTGCATGATAAGTATTTGTACCTGGCATTTGGCCAATTGGACCAACAATTATGTTGTGTTTTACGAGTATTATGTTAACTTGCCGGGTTGTTGTTGTTGATTTTGGGGTTTTATTTATTATGCCGGCAAATTTTTTAAATTGCTGTTGTTGTTGCTGTTTTAATTTTATTGTACGTTACTCAATATTAATATTGGAATATTAAAATATTTTTGTATAAAATAAAGTGCAGAAGCTTTAAATGTTGAAATCAAAAAATATACACAGCTGTTACGTATTGTTACAATTAACCATTACATTATCTGAAGCAACAGTATTATGATTATGGCTCCCTTATGAATGACTAATTTAATCATGTTTTTAAATGTTTGAGCCGAAACTATTTAATCTCCTGTAAATAGTAACAGCGGATCCAAAATCGGTACCTTATCCCCCGATTCGCCTATAAACAAAGTCACTACGTAATACCCCAATAGACTTCGACGGTACGACTGTAAGCCGAATTTTGTAGTAGATTAGATAACATGGGTTGCGTGTTACTTAATTAACCCAAATATGCCCAATGACCTATATATAGTACACCAAAATTCTGGCTCACATGATACGACACGATAATCAAAGTACCGTTCTTTTTGTTCACATACTCAGTACTCATCAATACCTCGCGAGAGATTGTGTGGTCCTATTATTTTTTGCTACTAATTTTGAGTTATTGAGTTATTAATTTGTGATATTTTCCTAATGACAGAATGTGGGGCCACGATTGTACGGTAAGGTAAATTTTGTATATTTACAAAAGAACAAATACTTTATTTTGTTTCTATTTATATTTATAAAGAGAAGCTTGATTGTTATATGCGTGAAGGTTTAATTTTTGTGTTTTAGTTTTGTTGTTGTAACACCTTAAAGTTTGATGACCTATATGTAGGACATTAGGCATACAATATGCTATGTATTTTTCATAGAGGATTTTTCCTCATTGAAGCTTTGGCGTTGATAGAGGATGAGGATCTATATGTAGATAATATAACTATATTCCCACCCAATAATGCATGTGGAGACATCATATTCGAAGATTCTGGCGATGGAGCGTTAGTGAAAATAAATAATTTACCGGCTTCGCTAATGCAAAATAAGGTGGAAATTGTTAACAAAATCAATTTTGATAGTGATTGGGACACATGTGAAGAAAGACTTGTCCACCTATGATGCTTTTTTTGAAAAACCTGTGGAGGGGGGTTCGACATACATACATACGCGTAATTCTACTTCTTTTTTTCTCTTTATTCGATGATGAGCTAGTAGTCACAAAAGAATAAAGATTTGCGCGTGAATATACCCGAAACGAAATACTTTCTTGGAGTAATTTTGCTTAGTGGATTCGTTCCTCTACAGAGCTCTGCCTAAAAGAAGAAGGTTTTGGGAAAGTTCGAAAGACTTTAACAATAAACTAGTTCCCCAAGCCATTATTATTTGTTGCTCTTATGCCAAATCGTGGGCGCATAAGCCCAAATTTAATTTGAGTTTACTTTGTCCAATATTCATTGCTAGCTCGCCAAAGTCAGGTCACTCTTCGCGCATTTGAATAAAACGTTTATGGAAAAGGCTTATGTTGAAGAGGGACACAGCGTAGATGAAGCCATGGTTCCATACTGAGGTAGACTTGGTTGCAAGCACTATATTCATGGTAAGCCAGTTCGTTATGGCTTCCAACTATGGGTAGGTACGACTCCACAAGGCTACATATACTAGTTCGAGAATTACCAAGCTGCTTCTGTAAATTTCAGTGCCACTTACAAAGACCTGGGTCCCTAAATAATGAATTGCGTTATGACCGATTGCACCATTGGGTTATTTCACAGGAAAAACAAACTTGATGTGGAGCCTGCCATCAAAAAACCTTAACTAGATGCCAAAAATGTGATAAAGGATAAATATGTATGATGTTTTGTGTCGTATCACACCCAATGAGTCATGTGCCCAATGTCCTATATATAGGACGGCTTCAAAAACCACTTTTTTCAATAAATCTTAATAAATCCTATAATTGCACTGCTTTTATTTCTCATTTGTTTCCAAAATAATATAAAAGAACGTTTAAAATGATCATGCTCAAGCAATGGGCATATCTGGGTTACTACAGAGTAGTTTTCGACAAAGAGAACCGTAAAAATGCCTTTTAACCACTATTATTCCCGGGGGCTGCGAGTTCCTATGATACTAAATAGGGCTTAGTCAGCAGCAATCTGTTTAATATCTTTTAATTTAAAGCTCAACACCAACATTTACACTATACACTATCCAGGAACCGCTTTAAATGCGGTTGCATTTTGATTGACGACGATCTGCCCATTTTTCGCTAATTACTGAACAATTCCTCTATGAATCAGCCTCCAAATTTTAATTTATTAGTACAACAATACTTTTCTCTGTCTCTTATCTGTGACTACTTGAAAAGAAAGAAAGTTTTTATACCCAGTACAAAATTCTCTTATAGAGTGAATCCATGTCAAACCGTTAAGTCGTTCGGCATCATCACCTCCGATTTGAATGAAATTCAACACAAATGTTGAATGTTATTGGACTTTAACAAAACATAAATTTTCAGACCCCAGATTCTTTCGGCTTCCGAAATATGACGTCATAAAAGATGAGAAAAATGTGAAAAAAACTCAAAAGTCTCCTTACAAAAGGAGATAGAACTCTTGAACTACGCAAGATAATATAGTTTTATTGGTATCGTTTTAAAGGTGAAAGTGCACCCTTTAAAATATAATGCATATTGTGTTTTTCTAAGAAAAGGTCAAAGCTCAATTATTGGGGTCTTGAGTTCAAAGCTCCATATCTAGAAAAGTATATTTTTTAAAATTCTTAAAAAAATATATGTTAAGTATTATACCCTCTTCAACATTTGCAGAAAATTTAAAGGTGGAGACTCGATTGGTGTCAGAGTTATATACCAGAACGGGATTCTAAGTATGTTGTGTGTTCAAAAACCCCTTGTTGTTGTTGTATTTTAATTATTTTTTTCAGTATATCTGGAGATAGGCAAGAGCCAAAGTTTCCAAATTTAGTACACAAATTTTAGGTATCAATACACACCATCCCACAAAATATGGTCGGGATTGGAGAAGTGGGCGTGGTACCGCCCGTACAAGAAATATCAAAAATTTTATAAAAACCTGAATCTTTGGACTGTCATATGATCTATGGTTACGCCGTATATATCAAAAGATCGGAAATCTTTAGTAGGAAATATTCTCTAAAAAACTCGGAAAAATCGGTTCAGATACAAAAAATTTTTGATATTTTTTGTACGGGAGGTACCACGCCCACTTCTCCAGTCCCACCCACATTTTGTGGGATGGTGTGTATTGATAACTAAAATTTGTGTACTAAATTTGGAAACTTTGGCTCTTGCCGTTCTCCAGATATACTGAAAAAAATAGTTAAAATACAACAACAAGGGATTTTTGAACACAAAACATACTTAGAATTACGTTCTGGTATATAACTCTGACACCAATCGAGTCTCCACCTTTAAATTTTCTGCAAATGTTGAAGAGGGTATAATACTTAACATATATTTTTTTAAGAATTTTTAAAAATATACTTTTCTAGATATGGACCTTTGAACTCAAGACCCCAAAAATTTACCTTTGATCTTTTCTTAGAAAAACACAATACGCATATCATTTTAAAGGGTGCACTTTCACCTTTAAAACGATACCAAAAAAACTAAATTATCTTGCGTAGTTCAAGAGTTCTATCCCCTTTTGTAAGGAGACTTTTGTGTTTTTTTAAACATTTTTCACATCTTTTATGACGTCATATTTCGGATGCCGAAAGAATGTGGGGTCTGAAATTTATGTTTTGTTAAAGTCCAATTACTTTTGTGTTTTTTTAAACATTTTTCACATCTTTTATGACGTCATATTTCGGATGCCGAAAGAATGTGGGGTCTGAAATTTATGTTTTGTTAAAGTCCAATTACATATAACATTTGTGTTGAATTTCATTCAAATCGGAGGTGCTGATGCCGAAAATGCCATATTTTCGTGATGGTTTGACGTGTTTTAACTCTATAGCCTTGTTGTTTAAGATCGAAAATTTTGAGTTGAAAAGACAAAAGAAGTCAGAAGAAGCTCGGCTTTTCCAAAAATTTACTGTTTAGAAGTAGAAATAGGAAGGATCAGTTCAAATCGGATTTTTAAAATTAATATTAACTAATTTTCGTTGTAAAACAATTCCCATCCAAAGAATGCCTTCTTTCACATATCTGCTCTGCAAAGTATTTTCTCATTCGGTAAAATGAATGTTTCATTAGTTTGTTTTAGTTTAATTTTAGTAAACGTTTGGTTAACGCTCTCATACTCGCCGCTATAAATAATGACAACTATGACGAATTTATATTTCTCTAAAAAATATACAATTATACCCCTTCTCATCATCAGCAATTCATTTCATCCTCCATCCACCCATCGGCTCACACGTATGTAAACCGAACAAAGAGGAGTAAAATTTATTCTATTAATAATCCTCGCACAGAGAAACGCACCTAAATTCCTCAGTTTTTGTAACGGAAATGTTCCAATTTGAATTTATGCACATTCTTTGTTTTATTCTGATTCGGGCCGGGTCCCATCGCATGTGCATTTAGCACAATTAATAATTAATACAAAATGTAACTAACTGCAGTCACTTTGCTGGCAACAAATTTTTTATGTGAAATTCAAATTCAACGAAATTTATACGAATTTTTTTTATGTTTTACATTTTAGTGTTGGAATTTTAATTGAGATTATTAGAACACAAGAAAGTAATCTTTCCAAAACACACAAAAATTAATAAAACAAAAATAAAGTGCCATTCCATAAAATAAGTGTTTTAAAAAAACTTAAACCGCTAAAATAAAATAAAAGTCAACCAACAAACTGAATAAAATAAGTGCACTTCCATTTAAATATTTGCCATATAAAAAAAAAAATACAACAAACAAACTGTTCTCTATTCTGCAAAAAAGTGTTAAAAAAATAAAATATTGCCATAAATTGATTTAAAAAAGTGTGTACGTTTTAAACGTGCACCGAAATAATGACTTCACAATCCTACTACAAGGACTTGTTGGGCTTTGATCCCAACGAAGGTCAATGTGAATCTTCAACTATTACAACAACTCGTAGGAGTGGGAGCCGCCATCACCACCAGCAATATGTTCAACATAATAGCAGCAACAGTGGCGGCGGTGGCCACCATCATACCCACCATTCCCACCATCGATCCCAGCACCAACAGCAGCATCACCATCATCAAACATCATCATCGGCTTCACCAGCAAGAATCTCGATATCACCCGGTGGAGCTTCGCTGGATCAATATGCCGACACTAGTCCGGCCAAAAAGGCCAAACATTCATCAGCCCTTCAACAACCCCAGGGTGGTTATGAAGATGCATTGACACAATTTAAAGGTACCATGTCTATATGGGAATATTTTATAGAAAATTGGGATATTTTACGTAAGTCATGTAGTAGTTTCTCGACCCCTTTCTCCGCAAAAAAGAAGAAAAGTAAGCCTGCCAAAGATGCCTTTTTTCTTAATCACAACAGAATACTAAATTTCGGATGAAGAAAAAATTGTGTCCAAAGGCGGCTCTTTCTTGCCTGTTGCTGTTTCGCTTCGTACCGTTCCGTTCTGTTAACTTGCCTGAAAAGAAAGTAGCACGGTTTGGCTGACATTTCGCTAGCTGCTCTTGGCTTTAATTAGTTATGACATTTATGAATTATTAATCCAAAGATTAATAACTTGCATACACCGTTTCTAAATGAATTTAATAAAAATAAATTAACGACAATTAAAAAAAAAAACATTCATTCGTAATGATCGTTATTTAAATGCATGATTTAATTATAATCAGTCTTATTAGGAGAGTCGTTATTGTGTCCGAAGTCGTAACCGTTTGGCACTTTTGTCGATTGTATCTTTAAATATCAAGACAGGCTCTCCACTTTTATTTTATACCTTATCCCCAATTTGCCATTTTTCATCCCCCAAAATCCCAAAATAAGCTAAATATTATTTCAAAGGAAAAATTTATTAAATCAAATCCATGGCCCAAATTGTAGGCCAGCGCGCAACTACAACAATTAAACAATAGAAATAACAACAGGCATTTTGTTTGTGTAAAAAATTATAAAAATGTCAAGAACAAAAGCATTAGTTTGTGTTAAAAATGGTTGAAATATCAAAAACAATTGCACGTAAAAAACACAAATCTGCAAAAAATCAGTAGGGGTTGCGAGCAGAGCTACTAATTGGAACATGATCAAATCCATTTGTGTAGTATTATTAAAACTAATTTTATTTGTACTTTAAATTCTTCATATCTCTACGTACAAGATGTATATAAAATTAGCAACGTAAAAAAACGCACAAGAAAAATAATTATACATCAATATTTTTCTCATTAAAAAATTGTCTGATTTATCAGCCAATGCAATTTTGTTTTACACGTTAGAATAAATTTGTCACAGCAAACTGAATAACTTTTTTAAGAAGATCTTCTAATAGCTCATACTGCATTCTGTTGCGAATTTTGGTTTTGATTTTGTTCGTTATAGAAAATTCAATTCAACACAAGCGTTATTTGTTGGTACAGAAATCATATTCAAAACTGGTTGAGCAAGCTCTTGAAAAGGGTGGTCAAACCACTAGCGTCTTGGCATAAAAAAAACTTCAATTTCTACCCACATCTTGACCAAATCGGTGTTTCCATTGCAAAAAATACATTTACAATAATATATTACCCCAAAAATCCCCAGCGAAAAACTGCTTTTTGTGGATTTTCACGAAATGTTTATCCCCAATTTCATAAAAAATCTCCTACTGGGGACAAATCCTCAAAGCTGAGAACGCTGTTTAAAGCCGACGACAATGTAAAACACATAGAAAGTTTGTCGTAATTATGTCGTTTACGACAACGGCAACGACATCCATAATAAGGCCGAACGAATATAATTGCGGTAATCATATGAACGATTGTGGTGGTAAAAATTTTTTAATTTGGTAAAATAGAAAACCATTTTTTCCAAGTTTTGTTAAAATTTTGATCGCCGGTTAAATTGAAAATCCCTGTTTGAATCATAAAATGGTTGCTGTCATCGTATTAAAGATTGTAATGACCATCTTAGGGTTGAAATTTATTATTTTCATACACAGATTTTTCCGGGGATATGTGATTTTTTTTATTATTTCATTACCGACCAACATTTTTCGAAAAAAAGAGCTCCTCCGTCAAAATTTTGCGTACAAACTTGGTAATAGCGGCATAGATTAACTAAACCTAGTTTAACTGAGATCTCATAAACCCAGCCTTAATGGTTTCGGTAATCATATAAATGATTGTAGTAATAATTACGTGATGAGTTTTTACTTAATATAATAAATTTTGGTTTGGATGTATTCAAGTTCTTAATCAATTCCCAAGGATAATGCACCCATTATTCGGGCAACTAAGACCGTATAAAACCGAAATTTCTGCGACTTTTTTGAAAGCTTTTTGCTTAACAATTTTTTTACTCGTTTAAGGTACACTAAATGCTTGCATAAATGTTTCATAAAAAAAAAAATTAAATGTGTATACAAAACGTTTGTGTACAACCACAATGACAAATGATATGATAATGATAATCACGGAAATTCCCGCACAGATTTCCCGAAAGTTTTGCCCCGAAAAATGTGTGGTATCCCGGTAATTTTCGTCCCGGGAAATCCCGTATGAAAAACCCTAGAGTACAAGAATTTAAAGAAATACACTCCATCCACAAACTTGTTTTTTTCAAAACCTTTTAATACCGTAAAAAATGTTTGCCTATACACCAAGTATTTGAGAATTACCTCGTGGAGTCTGTGAGAATTTGTCAAGATTACTTGTGTGCCGTACTTAGCGGACGCATTGAAAAAATTGTGCTTGCAAAGAATTGTTCTAGCAATATTAATATTTCTTACTCATTAAGAATTGAGGAATGTGTGTATTTTTTGTTCGCAAACTCATTGCTGCCTGTATTTTTCATTCCCTTGTTAACTTTTGAGAGTACTTTCTATACCCGCACTTTAACTAGAGTAAAGCTTTGGTTTTTTGCTTCTACACGTTCACACACTTAATATCTTCCGTGTATTTGTTTGTGACGGCGACACAACCGTATAGAGTTAAATTTTTTTTTAATTATTTAAACGAGTGTTCAAATGGAATTGTGCAGTCCTCTAAAGTTCACAAAAGCTTCATTAAAAACCACTTTAAACTAAATTGCTCCAATAAAAGTTAACAATTTTGTTGTTTTTGTTTTAATTCTTATCACTTTTAAAGAAAATCATACGTAATTAGTTGAGTTTTATACTCTTTTTAATTTTTTTTTTAAAGACGACCTTGTCAGTTTTTTTTTTTTTTTTTGTTTTTAATCTGTTTTTTGTTTTTGTTTAACTTTTTGTATAATTATTTATTAAAACATGGCGCTTTTTCTATTTAACTTTTTATGCTCATACTAAATTATTAACAAATATTTATTTTTACAAACTTGTGTTTTGTTTTTTTTTTTTTCTTTTTAGAAAATTTTAAAATTCCCTCTTTAATTTATTTCAGTTAAAAATGGAAATGGTTTCGTAATTAACGATTTGTTTGTTTGTTGAAATCATAGAATTCAAAAAATTCTATCATTAACGAGTTTAATTTCTTTTCTTAACAAAATGTATGAAAAATTTTGCATAATTTTTTAGGTAAAAGTCACGAACATATTTGGCGAAATTAAGATAAGGTTGTTTTTTTACTTCTATTTTTAAATGGTTTATCAGAAATAAACAAATTCTTTATATTCAGGCCTGTCACAGAAATCAATGCCGATCGAAAGTTAAAATACTTCTGTATTACGCTCCTCTTAAAAATGTAAAAAAAAATTTTTTTAAAAGCTAAAACAAATTCGATCGGATTTGAAACTACGCAATTGAAACCATTTCGATCGGAACGTGTGATTGGCCTGATTTTGTCATATTTTTATAATTTTAATTGTTTGAATATTCAAAGTTTGTTAACGCGTTTTATTTTGTTTGTTTTTTACATCAAACTTTTTTTATGGAGTCTGGAAGGGTGGGTATAATTTTACAACATTATTAAATCAAAAAGTTCAATATTTCTTTCAAAAAATGTCTGTCCTAAAATTAAATAAAGAAATTTAATTAACTTTTTTTTAAATAAACCTTGTTTGGAATTTTTTAGGAATATTTCTAAAATCGTTATTTCGTTTTGAATAACTAATTTTATGTATTTATTTTTTAAACTTTAAGTATTCGTTAGTCTGTTAATAGAACAGTGGAATCTCTAATGAGTTGAAATCTATTTACTTAAGAAAGAATTTCTCTCAAAAGAACCTAATGCTTTGTTTCAGGAACATTGTCGGGACCAAGCAATATCGTTCGTCAAAGGGAAGGTGTCCATTAAGGGACAGACATTACATTATTTTTCATTCTTTAAATAATTTATTTCTGTCATCAGTATTTCTTGTATAATTTGAAAAAAAAATCCAACCCTATAAAAATTTAATTTACGATAATTCTCTTTTATCTCTTTTTTTAGTAACTACACCAGGAATGGAAAATTTTTTAAACCATTTTAAAAGTTAAAATTTTCCAACCAATTAGAATCATCGTAATTTGCATGCAAACCCTTTTAGCAAGAAATTGCTTGAAAACACTGAAATAAGTGATTTTTATCTCAAAAAAATTTTAAATATTTCTTATACCGGATTTCTTAGTTTTGAAAAAAAAAACACAAAAACGTTTTTAACTTATTTTAGATTTTAATACTTTCTTTAGCGCTGGTTTATGTTATAAATAAGAATATAATTTGTTGTCCAACTTTTAGGTCTCGAACCAGAAACGTTTTAAGAAATTATGGGTAATTCCAAAGTGTTGAACGTGACAGTCGTACTCATCAAAAATGCAATAACATTTTAAACAAAAAATATTTTTACTTAAATTAAAGCACTAAGAAAGCACTGTTATCTATGCTAAAGTTTATGGAGGGCGCGATTCTAAGATAATGGCAAAAGAATTATCGGTTCGAACGTGATAAAAACAGAAGTAGCTTTTGTGACCATGTATAAAAAGGCGAAATTCAGCGAAACCTGGCACAGTTTTTTGGTCAAACTACTCTCAGAATTTTACGTAGCAATGTAACATTAAAATGTCTTGGTTTGATTCCAAAATCTTCTGTATTTTCTTTTTTTTTTTTTAAGCCAAAATCTGGGTCGATACGTGACATTTCGAACGTGAAATTATTTGCATAAAAATTTAACTGAATGCTGATTTAAATAAAATAAAAATTTACCGTTAATCCGAATAACACATTTCTCTTTGAACTCTTCCTTAGACTACCGACCATGTAAGAAAATTTTTTTGGAATAATTTTTATCAAATATCACCTTTTTTAAGAAAGATAAATATTAAAGAAAACATACAATAAAACATTCTCACATATAAGAAATTACGTTTGCACAACTTTGCAGCCTGATTGTTCATCTAAGTGAACAAATTTTGTGGGTAAATTTATAAAATTAGTAAAATCTTAATATTTCTCTATAACAGTATCGTAAAATAATCAGCTTTTAATAACATTTAAATTTTCGGTCACGGTGGACCTTTTGACGGAAATGTCCATATCTGGTTATCGGTCTATTTTGTTTAATAACTATCATAATGGCATGCCAGTTCATCTTACGTTGTTGCTTCCCTTTAAATTAAAGGACATACGGTATTTAATGAGAACTGAATGAAATATAAAAAAGAAATTCAATTCAAAAATGATGTCTAAAATATTTTCTTTAATTCGTACCAAATTAGATAAATTTTACAAACCACTACTGTTGTGGGAGATCAGCATTAACTCTAGACTGTTTACCCCTTAATTCATGTTCAACGGTGGTCAAAGATGTTGACAGCAGAAAAAAGGGTTTGAAGCTGTACTGAAAACAATGTTTATGTTTTGAACTTGAACTAAGTCAAGTGTAGTCTCTTTTAAGTGGACACCTAAGGAACTGACGAATTGATCGGCCTATGAGAAAAGTGCAATAAGAGTAAAAATAACTTGTAAAATATTTACAAGCTATTTAAAATCTATATTTAAGCCAAAGTAAACAGACGTTTCATTAACAGTTTTGCGAGCAGTGAAAAAATATTTGCAATTTGTAATGCAACGTATTCAATTGGATTTAAAAAATTAGCAGTCTGAGCTGGCCGACAATTTCCTTCAATTATATATCTTGGAGATGTATTTGAAGATCAATAAGCAATTGGACATACTTCGTCTTTCTTTTTGATAAAGCTTGAATTTTGCTGATCCCACATTTCTTTTTAATTTTAAGAATTAAAGTCATCGTCTAGACTTGCGATTTTCGTTGCAGCTATTTTTTAAAACTCTTCTTTGAAATTGCATTAGTGTCCAGATTATGAAAATCGAGTCTTGCAATTTTTGTTTTTTAATCTTGTCTTTTCTCTTCTCCTATTTAAAACAAATACACCTACAGCCAACGTCAAGTTGAAAATTGTCCGAATTACAAAACAAAACAAAATTGCAGAGTACATAAAACTGAGTACCCCTTCCTAATCTTTTCACCCATCTCACCAATAAATTCAAGAATTGCTGCAAGTAAATTTGCAAGTTTGGACGATGACTAATAGTCAACAGTGCTTAAGGCATAGCGATTAAAGTTAACAATAAGAATCAATAAGAAGAAAAAATTAAAATACTACAAAGAATTTTTTTGAGACTGTTTTTGACTGTAGAAGAAAAATTGCTCACCAGGCTAAGATCTACATTGAAAGAATTGAACAAGAAATTAATCAGCTTGAGTCGTACGTTTAGGAGAATAGTTTCATTGCCAGGATTATAATGGAGACAATTTATATATACCCTATGCCCAGCATAAAGGCAGCTTCTAAGCAGCTAGACGTAGACATACATATGTAATTGTTATTATGTAAAAGTAATACAAAAATTAAATTGTATTAAATTTTCCATCACTGCACTGCACGAGAAGTAAATTTAAAATAATCATCAAACTGTTAAAAAATTAATTAAGTATATTTTAAAATTAATCTGGTGGGAAGCGGGTGGAGATTAACAAACAATTAATTTTGTTGTTGCTCTTTTTTATCGCAATTTATAAAACTTGAACTCTATTTACAACAAAAAAACTTGCAAATGACGTTTATTTTGTTTCTCTCCTTATTTCTCCTATTCTCTCAATTTCATTAATTAAAAAAAAAAAAAACAACAACAATAAAACCACCTGCAAATATTAGAAATAAATCGATATGAAAAACGTAACGAGTGGAGAATAAAAAAAAAATGGAAATGTTGTCATAAAATGCATTTGCTTGGACAAGGTTTACACAAATAATGTATGACAAATTTTGCAAACCGTTTCAAAAAATCTTAATTTTATTTATATAATTCTAAGAGAGAAGAGTATGAATGAGATTTCCAAAAGCTATAGAAAGAGAAAATATTGGTCGCATAACTAATTGAAAAGTTAAATAAACAATATTAATTTACTAAAAATATCAATAACAATTAGAATAAATAAATACCGATCGACTATATTTGCAATAGAATAGTATTTGTGTATTTTACAAAATTTATTTAAATGTTTAGATAACAACGCTGTTGGTATGTATTTTTTTTTTTAATATTGAATATTTTTTGTTAGCATTTGTTAAATATGCCACTATGCAAAGTGGCCTTTAAAAATTAAAATTTTCAATTTATGTCGCCACTTAAAGCTGCTAAAATATCAAATTTCCCGTAACTAATATTAATGGGCTGGTTTGAGATTTAAAATTTTTAGTTTTTTATTGTCAATACAAATTTACATATGAATCAATGATCAGTCATATTTAGACTACCAAATTAAAGAAAAAAAAAAAAAAACAAAAAAATTCAAAAATCAAAAGAAATTTCTTTTGCCACTTCATGGGATTTCCTAATTTATGTTGTTTTAATTTCTATTCAAAAGTTGATTTAATGAAAAACTTTTTATATTAATTTCTTTTAAATTTGAACTAATTTAACTTTTATTAAAATGTATGATACTTACCCTTGACCACAGGTCAATACCCTTGACCACATGTGGAAAGGGTATTTGTATCGATCGATATGATCGATTATACGGCTTTATATGGTTATTCCGAATAGTTGCTATTTAAAAACAACTAGTTTTCGGTTAAACATTTAAAAAGTTACCGGTTAAAAGGCTTTGTCCTTATTGTAATTAAAACAAGTAAAGGCCCTGTTAGCCGGCCGAATATGTAGAAGTGTAAATGTAATGTAAACAGCTGATCGTTTCTGTTATATGGAAAACGCAAATGCTTAACTGACTGTAATGAAACTTTACCGTAACGTGCCAACCCTTAGAAAGTAGAAACTCATTACGAGGTTACGTGGCAGTTGTAGATAGTGATGGGCTGCTTGTATTTTAAATGAAGTGCGGGTAAAATCCCTCTTTTTCTTTGGTACTTTTGTCAGTCATAATATCTGTGGACTTTTGACAAAATAACAATACAGACATAATTTCATTTACACAAATATATGTTGATTTTTTTTTTAATTATTTTTATTATTGAATCTTTCTTATCGAAATTTACAATATGTATTCAAATCTTAATTCTACTTGTTGTTTATTAGTTATTACCAGTGTAACCACTAACTGCTGTATTCAAATTTTAAAAATGTCTTCTAGTTGGGCTCAAAGTATCGGTTCTTTTTAGCCTCTGGTGACCTTCGAACTGAAGCAGACCCCGAGCGAGGTAGTTAGGGTGGGCCATTAGTTTATCGATGTAACTTATTGAATATTTTTTAATTTCCTCCTGGATAGTGGGGACGTTGAGATCTCTGTGGATAATATCATTACGTATATACCATGGGGCGCAGACAATTTGTCGTAATATTCTAGACGGTCTTATGTTTAGATGTATAAAGTAAACAAATGCATAAATACAAAAATCTGGTTTTAAATGGTACCAAAACTTTGCTTTGTGTATGCACATTTTCAAAATAATGAAAGTACATGTGTATAAATATGCTATAATACATATTTATTCATAGTAAGTCTGTAATATTAATAGAAAATATAAAATTATTTATACATACAAGAAATACAGTATAAATACTATTTAAATCACCTGGTACTTTTTCTGCAAAGCGGTCACCCGTTGAACCTTTTTTAATTTTCATCACGGTGTGTTGTTTTAAGTATACCATGTAGGAAATGTCACTAGTGAATCTGTACTGATTCACTATTGACATAGTCACCAGTACTAGTGACTTATACCCCAGACAATGTTAATTACAAAAGACATTTAACATGTGCGTGTCATTGGAAATCTACTACTGACGTTGGTACTACTGACTGAACTACCTAGTCAGAGCATCGCTAGTACATTTTAGTAAAAATAGTCTACATTTTTTGTAAGAATACGAAATCATAACAATCTTTTTTTATTATTTCTTTAACTTTTATAGGAATTGTACTTCTCAGTTGTTATTGATAAAATCTTTTTCGCATTAAAGCCAAATATAGTGGCAAATGTTATGTAGTCTAGACACTTCGTTGACAATGTCACCAATATATTCGACAAAACTGGTGACTTGGAGACACTTGCACCTAGGATTCCTTCAGGGTACTGATGCTTTTTTGTTTGTTTTTGAAAGACAGCTGACACGTTCTTACATGTTCTATAAGTGCACAAACGAGCTTACAGTACGTTACGGTAAGTTAAATTGCTTTTCATTACCTTTACGGTCGGCTAAAGCGGCATTTATAAGGGTACACACTATTCGGGCCCCATGGAGAATCATGCTTATGTGTCCATATAAATATGTATCTTTCTATGTTTTAAATTTCATTAAAATCGGTTGATAGTTTCTGAGAGGCAGAAATTGTCTCGACCCATTTTCAATAGGCTTGGTCCTTGTGCCAATAAGAACCTATGAGCCAATTTTTATCAAATTATCTCCAAAATTGCGACCTGTAATTTGCGCACAAGGTTACATGGACAGCCTGCTAGCCAGCTGGACGGACATCGTTAGATTGACTCAAAAAGTGAATCTGAGTCGATCGGTATACTTTAAGGTATTTTAGGGGTTACACACATCAGCACATCTCCACTATTGTGTTGTGGGTATAATGAACATGTAACTAATTTGAACAAATTATCTTTAAAATAGCGACTTGTACTTGGCGAATAATGCTTTAATGAACGGACAACCAGCCAGCCAGGCGGACGGATAAAGTTAGATCGATTTACAAAGGTATAATGAGTCGATCGGCACAAACTCATATTTAGTATTCTTTTCATCGATGGTGGCGAAAAGCCCGGATTCAAAATGAGTTTTCGTGTCAGACTTTCAGGGTATCCGTCAAGAAGAACATAAAAAAGGTTATTTTTCGTTAAATGTAAGTGATATGTGCACTGATAGAAAAGGCGTCAGAACGCTGATGTATTTTGACATCAGTACTATGACAAGTGTCTTCATTTTTGACCCCATGACCTTTTCATTATTGTGATGTCAGCCTTAACATCACTTGGCCAAATTGTCATCAGGTGAAATTATGTCATCAATGAGATGACACATCGGCATCAAAGAAACGACCAATCGGAGTCAGTTTATTAAAAAAAATTCATCAGTGCGATGACACAATAACATCGGAGAATGCACTTATTAGGCTCAATTTAATGACTCTGTCAATGGGATTGACTTAAATCAGAGTTGGAGAACAATATTATTTACTTACCCGTACGTAACACATGATTGTTTCACTTTTGTTGTATTCTGCCCTTTGGTAACAAAAGAATCATTCTACTCGTAATCATTCTACTTTGAAAATTTGATGTATTTAACTAAATAATTTAAACAAATAGAATATGGGAATTTTAGCTTTTCATTTTACTTTTGAAACATGAAAATATGTTAATAATACACAAAATGTGGGAACGAACAGTAGTTAAAGCATAGATGACGCATAAAACATGACAAAATTTTATGGTGACAATCGTCATTGGATTGATGTCCCTTTTTGCCTCATTGATGACATTTGTAATAACATTGATGTTACAATTATTAAGTTAGGGCATGATTGGCATTTTTCTATGAGTATAAGCAGGAAATAAATGGCAAAAAGTACTTAATACAATAACTGTAGGGAATATTTCTGAAGAAAGAAGCACAACTTTCACTTGAAGTAAAAGTGACTTAACGAGCATTTTTTTATTGTTTCTGGTGGCTTATTCATAATAAAGCTCAATTCAGGTTTTTAAGGCAACCATTTTTTATTTGTTATAAATTAACAAATAATTTTATTACCAAAATCTTTTTTATTATTTTCTAAATTTAGAATTTGATTAAGTAGAATTTTATTTAAATTTTATAAAAAAGAGATTAAAAACTTTTTATATTTTTTGTTTTTTTTTTTACTTTTAAAGTTTGTAAAATATGATGTCATACTCATATCTAACACGCACTTGGACACAATGGATTAGAAACGTTTGCGCAGATAAAACAAACAAAACTAAAAATAAATGTTGTTTTTAAACTAAATACTAACATTTTACCATTGCAAAAAAAACGCAAAAAAGTAGAAGTTTTATTATGTTATGTTGCTATTGGTCGTAACCATAAATATGTTTATGGCATATAAATATTATTATGTTCATTATAATTATACCCTTTACCGAAGGTAAAAGGGAAATTTACAAGTTTGTCATTCCTTTTGAAGTATCTACAATATTGGCCTTAGACCGTTTAAAGTATATAAATTCTGGGTCATTATAAGTAACGAAGTTGATTTAACGATGTCCGCCTGTCTGTTGAAATGGGTTTTCCGAAGTTTTGATGGTTACTTGGTGTTATATATTTCTGTCACATCTGCTCCTTTTAATATTGCCAGATGGGTGCATTAATGGCTGATATATCGTCGTTCGTAAATTAATAATAACCAGGGAAACCAGAAATATGCTTTAAAAAACACGTTTTATGCGCATTAAATATGCAGTAAAAACTGGAAAATATGCCCTGAAAAATGTTAAAAATATGCCCTAAAAATTAAAATTGCTCATTTGATTTAATTCCAAGGTTTAAAAAACTGCAGTCGAAACCAAAACCTGTCAAGCAAAAAACGAAAATTTGTCAACAATTTTTCGCTTTTTGATTTGGTTTGGCAGCGACTATTTACATTAAATGAATTACAAGTAAAAGCAAAAGTTTTTTTTTGACCAATGACAAATGAAGAAGTGGAAGACATGGCAGTTTTTCAACTTCGACTGCAGTTTTTTAAACACTGCTTAAATCTAATAGTACGTATGCAGGTCAAAACACCAGTAATGAAATCGATGAGCCTGAAGTGTACGATCTTATAGACTTGTGTGCTAAATTTTAGTTTTTTCAACTAAATAAATTTTCTCCATTTTATGTTAAAAAAAAAAAAAAAAATAACAGTTACTAAACAAAATTTACTTTCGGCGACATTTTTGTACTTTTCTCAATTTTTGGCGATTTTTGACTGCAATATTATATCAGCTTTTTTTTTGTATGCAAAATTTAATTAAAAAAAACTAAAAAAGATTTCGAAAACTGATCAAAATAGACGTTTGGCGATTTCTGACATCCGGTTTGGCGATGGAGCTCAAAAAATCTGACAACCCTGAATGTGTGTGAATTAATTTCCACAATTGTGGTATGGGCTGGATACCAATGCATTATACTCTAATGATTAGAGGTATGTTTTAATTTGCTTTTAAATGCTTTAAACCAGGGACCGAAAATAACAGTTATATTGGAAATGTCGAAAAACTGATTCAAGTATACCATATTGTTCCTCATGCACTTGTCAATGATAAAATATATTGATTTTTATAATTTTGTCGATCAAAAATAACAGTTATTTTTTGATTTTTATTTTTTTGAACAAAAATAACTGTTATTTTTTTATTTAATTTTTTCGAGCAAAAATAAAAGTTATTTTCTAAATAAATGTACGTGATTTAATAATTTAGTTGACTTTAAATTTTTATTTAAGTGTGTAATTATCATAGGAATTCCTTATGCACATTAAAATAATTATTAAAGTCATCTAAATTATTAAAACACGTACATTTATTTAGAAAATAACTTTTATTTTTGCTCGAAAAAATAAAAATCAAAAAATAACAGTTTTTTTTAGTTCAAAAAAATAAAAATCAAAAAATAACTGTTATTTTTGATCGATAAAATAAAAATCAAACAATAACTGTTATTTTGGTTCAAAAAATTAAAAATCAAAAAATAACTGTTATTTTTGTTCAAAAAAATCAAAATCAAAAAATAACTGTTTTCATCTGACTTTTATGAAAAAAGGCTTAACTGTTACGGTCCCTGCTTTAAACTTTTTATTGGTTCGGTGAATTCTGTTGTTGTGTTACTATCGAGAGTTTCTTCTGTTGTCAGGTCATCATCTAACTCATCCTGGCAAAGCTCAGCACCGAACATTCTGCAAAGAAATTTTTTTTCCGAATTCCTTAATTTCCGTTTTTTGTACTGTATTTTAAGAATGTATTTCTAGAAGAAAATATATCGTATGAAAAAATATTTCTAAATACAACTTTTTTGATGTGCTTTGGTTACTCTTTTGGTGAACTTAGATACAGATAACATTGTGAAATTCTACATGGTTGCATTGTAGAATGCATTTAAAAAAGCGAAATGCTTTACAACTGGCGTTTTGGAACTCAGCCATAATTAAAAACACAAAAAATATGATTTAATACTACAAAAAATTCAAAATTTTGTTACATCGGTTAATCGGTTAATCGACTGAAATTAACCGGTTTAATGGTTAATCTAAAAAAGCCAGTTTTAAATTAACCGATCATTTAATCGGGTGGTAATTAATTGGTTAACCGAATGAATACCCTACTGCTTACTTATAAGAGATAATGCGAAGTTATTCAATTATTTTTATTAACTTACACTAAAAATTAATTTAAATGGTATTCGCTTCTCTGCTGCTTCTTAGTAGTGTGCAATAGCCAGCGCATATATCGGCGCTCATGTAGTTTTCGTGATTCCAGAAACCTTAAAAATTTTAACTTTGAAGTTTTTAATTTTCTTGCATCACTAAATAACGAGGGGAAAGTATAAAAGATAAAAATGATGATGAATTTAATACGCAATATACAAAAACAGCGAACAATTCCGCATCACTAACTTGAAAATTACATTTTTTGAGTTACGACAACGTTGCAGCAAATGATCGATTTAATATTTTTTAAATTTTATGTCTCAAACTTAAAAATAAATGTTTGCGTTAGATACGCCTTTTCTTAATTTAAGTAACGGTATGAAGTTGGGGTTTATTTTGCGTAGTAACACAATGGATCCGTAGGTCTAAGCGGGTTTGCTGTTAGATCTACGGATAAAAAACCCTACTCCCAATAGCAACAACTGTGTGTATTTATCTGTTTTTTTGGGCTTTAAGTTGTTCGTTGTGTTCAAATCGTGTAGTATTTAATTTCAAATAAATATTCAAAAAGTGTGTGTTCAGCAGATGTTCGATCGATCGGTTATCATTCAATTGTTATTTATTTTTTTTATTAATTACGTGTACTAAAATAAGAATTCGTTGTTGTTGTATTTTTCTTTGAAAACGTTTAAATATTATTAATCATTGGCTTGTTTATTGAACTCTTTTGTTTATTTGAATTATGTCCGTCCACTTTATTTAAGTCCATATCGTAGTTTATTACGGATTTTATTACCCGACTGGCTTTTTTTGTCATGCAAATTTTGTTCCCCCCCCCCATTAAATTTTAGTTTTTTCTTATTTTGGTTTTACTAAACCATATTCAGGGTCAATGTTTATAACGGTTTTGAACATTTTAAAATTTTATTTTTAAGTTTAGACAAACTTAAATTTTGTTATTTAATTTTGCATTTTGGTATTTAAGGAAGTGTTAAAACAAAATATAGTTTAATAACGAAAAAAAAAAAAAAAAAAATTATGTTAATAATTTAATACGTGTTAATTCGAAATTTATAGAAATTGAATCATGGAAATATTTTGTGTTGAAGTGAAAAAGCAAAATAACTTAAAATACTCAATCAACAACAACTAATAAGTATGAAACCGAAATTGAATTTATATAATTAAATTTGATACATTGAAAAAACGAATTATGTCATTCACTGTCTGAAAATCTAGATTTTTTAATACTTATTTTATAAATACAGAACCTGTTGGCCTTTCAAAACGCCATTATTAAAGAGTTGGGATTTCAAGAAATTTTTAACACAAAAAAAAAAAAAATTTATTTATAGCAAATCTTTAATTTAATCAATCACAGGTTTCGTGAGTATCCGCAGATATTTGGTTTAAGTCATTAAAATATTTTTTTTATACATAAGTACATGTGTACATACCGTCAGCTTAAACGCAAAAGGCCCTGTCTAGCATTTTGAAAATTTTACAGGAGATGAAAAAAACTAAAATGATAAATTGATAAATTGCCTTAAAATATTTATTATTTATTTTTCTTGTAAATCCTACCAGATGTTTTGACAATAAACAATGTTGCATATAATACAGACTGTTAGTAAGGGGTTTTAGCGATTATCATATAAAATTTTTTAAATATGGCCGTTTGTTATTTATCGATAAAATCGCTCATGTTGTGGAAATTTGTGTTGATGCAATACTTTAGATTTATTGAAAAAGTCGATTTTTAAGTTTTTGTTAGTTAGAGCCTTTTGCGTTTTAAGTAACGTTATACAAGTGTGTATTTATATCAGTTTCAGATTTGTACAGAAATATTTTAAGTATTAAGTACCATTAAGGTACTTGTTATACCAACACAAGTGATTCTTCTTAAAATTAATAGAGAAAAAAAAAAACTTTAAAAGAAACTTATGTAAATCTTTGAAATATTCACGTTGAAGTGTATTTGTTTTATGAATTAAAAACAGATTTATTAATGCATAATTATAAAATAAAAATTCAAACATTATCATGCAAAAACAGGTTTGTTTCTTATAACCTTCACTATAAATTTGTCATTCCGTTTGTTATTCCTACAAAATTGGTTTTAAACCATATAAAGTATTTATGTTATATATCCTTATGAGAAGCGGAGTTAATTTAACGATGCCCGTCTGTGCATTTGTATGTTGAAATGGGGTTTCCAAAGACTCCAGTTGTATAGAGGACTCGGTTGTTATACATTTATATCAAATACTCAAATCAATATATTCGTACTTAAATTAAGCGGTTTTAATAGTACGATGAGAACGGATTTTCTTAACTCAACTACAGAATGCTTGATTCAAGTACGGATTATTTAAGCGCCCCGTACTTAAAATAATCCGAAAACATAATTGACTAAATTAAAAGTAATATAAAATAAAACTCAAACTGTGCTTGATTCAAGAATTTCTAAAATCCTTTAATCTCTATTCGTACATGAAATAATCCGAATGTGAGAAAAGATTGTTTCTAACCTAAACACTTACCCCACAGAACAAAAGAGAATACTAATGTTTTACTTACCCGTTACACATGTTTATTTCACGCGGAATACAACACCGCCCTGTATTAACAGAACAATTCTATACCAACAGCATGCCCGATATGGTTTTCGCAATCATTATACTTTGAAAATTTGATGTATTTAACTAAACTATGATCGCCCGGTGGCCGAAATTCGACCACTTGACAATTACATTTGAGAGAACTTGTGCATTATATAATAAAAACGTACACATTTTAACTCATTAGCGCCCAATGTTCCTATTTTCGAAAATAGCTAATAATCTATAAGAGAATGGCAAAATGCACTATTCACCACATCTTTGTACTGTACTGTGTCTGCAAGATAAATTTAAACGCTTTTCAAACACTCTAATTCCAAACGGGGATATGCACAATCCCCGTATTTAATTTATAAGATATTCATGAAATGTTATCAAAGTAAAAAATAGAAACACAGATCTTCGTTAAGTCATTAAAATAGTTTTCCGACTTTTATTTTCTTAAACGGCGTTTATTTTTCAAAATGTATAACGGTAGCCCTGTCCTTATACGTTTATACATGTGTGTTTGCAAGTGCAAAATGAAAACAAAAACATTATGGGAGAAGAACAGTCGTTTATACATGCGCCGTTTATTTTGAAAGTGGCATAAGTCACTTTTTCAAAAAAATCGAGTTAATAATAAATAATAACAATAAATAATAATAATAATAAATACTGAGAAAAATATCAGTATCATGATATATCAAATACAAGTGAATCTTCTCGAAAGTTAACATCCATATTTTTAAACGTGTTAAAACGCAAACCCTTAAATATCTAGACTTAAAAACAAAATGACTTATGCCACTTTCAAAATAAACGGCTCACATGTGTGTTTGCAAGTATAATACAAGCAAAAAAACACTTTTTGGGAGAATAACAAAAAACTCAACTACATACTATTTATACATGTATGTGCGTGTGTTTGCAAGCAAATTTAAAACGCTTTTTAAACCCTTTAATCCTGATTATCTCGTGCATATCTACACAAAAATACCTTTAAAACGATAAGGTATTTAAAAATCAATCACAAAAAAATTGTTCCCGTATTTATATGTATCTTAACAAATAGAATATGGGAATTATTGCCTTTATTTTACATTATAAACATGAAAATAATCAAAATTTTGCTTCTTGTAGTGTTGTTGTTGTTTCTATAAAAACAGAAACACCCTAACACACACGTGTATGCACGAAAGTTATCCCATTTTTGATTGTTTTAAGTACGCATCGTTTTTTTCTTAATTTTCTTTCTGTGTATAGTCCAAAAAAGTTTCTTTTTTTAATTCAGCCAGATCGATCTCATATATGTTAGATACATAAATATAAACAATAAGCCACGACTGCATTTAATTTTTACAAATAATTCTGGCCTGATCATTACATTTTATAACGGCAAAAGAAAACTCTTCAATCTTCTCATCTGTCTTACTAATAAACTCAAGAATTGCTGCAACTAAAATTGCAAGCCTAAAACTAAAACAACAACAATAAAATTTAACGATTATCGCTTTATTTTTGTTAGTACGCTTTGAAGAAATAAGTAGCCTACCCTTGTGTGAAGTAGATTGTAGTGGGACTACCGTTAGTTCTTAAAGAGCTAGCGAACATTCACTTCCAGAGCTAGTACGCCATACCACTGAAAATCTATCAAAAATTGTTTTTTAGTGCATACGACGGGGAAGTGTACAGAAGATTCGTCAAAGCCGAATATAGTACTTCTGCATGTTGTTTAACCAACTGTTTCATTTCTAAACCAAAAGCCAATTAAAAAAATTTTTTTTTAACTAACTTTTTTTGGTTCTTTCGCTTTTTTTTTTTTTTTTTTTTTTGTGGAAAATCCCAAAGTTTTTTTTAATCTATGACCTTGAAGTACATAAAAGTTTGTATAAAAAGTAAATAAAGTTGCATCATATATAGAGCGTTTAGAGTTCTGATAAGATTCGCAGGCGTTTTGTAGTTTGTATTCGATTTAAGGTTTTTTTTAAGATTATTTCCAACTGATACAGAAAAGTTTTAAATATAGTTTTTCTTAGCTCTGCTATCTGCTGTTGCAAACAACAATTAAAACAAATTAAAATAAACTTAAATGCGTGTTTGCTAGTGTTTAATTACAGCAATTTTAATTTAACTAATCTTCCTAAAAAAAATAAAAACAATTGTACTAATTGCTTTAAGTTTTTCACAGATTTGTTGTCATAAATTTAGAGAAGAAAACAAATGTTCTTTGACATGCTACCGACAACCCACTGTCATGACTTATTTCCAAGAAAATTTTTAGCAATTTTCAGCAATAAAGCTTGAAGATGAGGGCAGAACCTACACCAACAAAAGACAAAAGGTATTTGTCTTAAAAGTCAAAAACACCTGTTTGATGCTACAAAACCAAAAAAAAGCGTATCATCAAGTTTTTGTCAATGACTTCGGAAATCAGATAGCAATGCGACAATCTTGTTTTGACTTTTTTCGTTTGTTTTTTACTTGTCTTAATTGGTTCAGGTTACATTATATTTAAGAAAGCACGCAATTATGTGCAACGGGGTTTGTTTCAGGCTGTTTTGTCTTACTCTGTGTGAGTATGTTGTATCAAACCACGTGTATTTTCTGGAACAAATGTTTTGCACCAGTAGAGGTGGATTCAGCCATGCAATCCGAACAATATTTTTTGCTGAGATAGTTCTGCAGAACGTTTCAACCATTTCGGAAAATTTGTTCGCAAAAACAAAGCTACCATATGGTTTACAAATGTAAGCAACTTTAAAAATGGCAGCACAACTAGCAAACTTATATTGAATTGTTTTCTAACAGTACTTTAGCATACTGGACGAAAAAAGAAAAGTGATTTTAATATGTTTAATAACATTTATTTTTTTATTTAATTAGTCAGCAAAAAAACAATATTTGAAATATTAATGCACAAGCAATATATGATGTGGCATTAAAATTGGCATTTCAGTTCATTTTGTTCTGACAAAAGTTAAAATTAATTCAATTTGAAAAAAATCTTACCGAACAAAATAATTTCTCCCTCTCAAAAGGAAGACGACAAACTCAATATAAAAAAAATTTCTCCGTACTAAAATATTGTTCGGAACGCATGGGTGAATCGAGCTTTAAGCCCCGTTAGCCGACCGTAAATGTAGAAATGTAAATGTAATGTAAACAGCTTATCGTTTCTGGAAATCAGCTTTATGGAAAGCAATGCAAATGCTTAACTGACTGTAATGTCACTTAACCGTAACGTGCCAACCTGTAGAAAATAGAATTTCATTACGAGGTTACGTGGCAGTTGAAAATATTGATGGGCTGCTTGTATTTTAAATGGAGTGCGGTACTTTTTCTGCAAAGCGGCCACCATTTGAACATTTTTAATTCTCATCACTGTGTGTGTTGTTTTATGTATACTAATTCTTTTTTGGTTTTGTTTTTTGAAAAACAGCTGACACGTTCTATAAGTGCACAAACGAGCTTAAAGTTCGATACGGTACTTTACATTGCATTTCATTACATTTACGGTCGGCTAAAACGGCCTTAAGTCAACAAGACAGGTTTACGGTTCTTTTGTTTGGTGTGGGTTGTCTCATAAGAACTTTTGTTTTGCTGTCGTAATTGTAAATTGTTGGTGTGGGCTTAGCCTAAGAAAAATAATTAAGATCTTTCTAGCATTTAAATAGGTTGCCTAATCGGGTAGTGTTACTCGTTACTCCTACGTGACGGATCATCTGTCACATTTTCCTTACCAAGCTTATTTTAAATGGGTACTCTTATGTAAACGTCACGTTGCTCTTAGATAAACGTTACGTTACGTAACGTTAATCTTAGGTAAACGTCACGATGCGTTGTGGTTAAACATTTTTTTATATTTTTATATAAAACACACAAATAACAAATCTAAAAATTTGGCAACTTTTCTGTTTTTTTTTTTTTAACATTTAATCACGTTTGCGTATTTTTGGGAACTGCCAACCAGAGCTGTAAAAGATTGCAAGCGATTTAATTGTAATTGCAATGATTTCAATTTGAAATCATGAAACCAGTATAATAAAGATGATTTAATCAATTTATTGAAATCAATTTATAAATTAATTGATTGCAATCGAATTTGATTGCAATACTCTGTACATTTTATATTAGCCCTATTCACAATCTTCTGTATTTGAGATTGCAAATTTATGCAATTTTAATATTTTCTATCAATTGTGAATGACCTCTTTGTTTAAGTTAAAATGCTTGTTGCAAAACACGAAATCCTCAGCTTTGTGTCAGTTGTCGGTTTATAATTAAGTATTGCATATGTTGAATAAATATAAACTAATAGTTTTTTAGTTTTGTATATTTACAAAAGAGTAGCAAGTGCATTGCTGCATATTTTGTAAGTGCAGGGTAAAAATATTTTTAACAAAGGCTACGATGCAAGACCATTTGAACAAGATTGTGTCATTTCTAAAAGTCAAATCTATTGGTTGATTTTTTCCCACTCCAATTGTAATTGTAAGTGGGTTGTTGTCTAAGCTTTGATATCATGGCAAATAAGACTTGAGTGTTTCTAATTCTCATTCACTTTAAAGTTTTACAGCTTTTCCAAAATATTTGGAAAAAGGTTTCCTGATGATCTGGCTTTAGCAACCAATGAAATGCGCATAAAAACTGGCTTATCCCCCAACAATAAATTTCATTGTTTTTATCCATAAAAAGTAAGAACTTAGCACATCATAGTAAATAAATAAAACATTGTGTGCTCCCGAAAATAACTTTAGTATTACATATATTGTATGTTTGTTATTTTTTTGGCCAAGTTGTTTAGATATTATATATAAGTTTTTGTTAAGCTAATTGGGCCTAATGTATTAATGTAAATAAAAAACCTTTTTTACATGTTTCTCCTAACGTTTGACATTATCAGGGGTTGCCTATTTAATATTTTTTTATAAAAAACAATATATTGGGCCATGTCACAGAGTACAATTCCGTTCGAAATTGAAGAAAATATATTTGTTTGTTGATGGAAAGTGTATTTTGATAGTTTTATGGCCTTTTAGATACAGACAACTCCTATACCGGTTATGAAAACAAAAATGGTTTCATTCCGAAATATTTTTTCGTCATTTTCTGAAGCACCAAAATACGGAATGAATTCCGTTTCCGAACGGAATTGTACTCTGTGACATGGCTGATTATTACAAAATTAGAAAACAACAAAATAAATAAACTTACAATTACTAAAGGTGTTATGATACTTGCTATTTTTTGAATTGGATTTTTTTAGGATTGACTGAATGAAACAACAAATGCGAGAAAGAACAAGAAATACAATTTGATCAAATGTAAACAAAACAAACAATACTGCCCACGTTTTTTCCCCACAAAAAACGTCATAAAAGCTAAAAATCGCAAAAAAAAAAAGTTAAAAACCGTTTCCTTCGATCAAAAGCTAAAAAAAATTGGCAACAGTGCTAACAATTAATCTGGAAATGTCAATTTTAAGTTAAAAAATTTTATATTTTTTTTGACAGTCTTAGATTATTTATCGATAACACATGGATATTTGTTTGACATTTCAAGATTTTTTATGATATAATCATACTCTTTACACTTAAGGTAGAAGTACATAACACGCGTTAGTGCGCGCGCGCTCTGTCGTCTTCTGTCAAAAAAAGTTAAGCTAGTGTGTTTTCATAGAACAAGCTACATGCAAAATATTTTGACGCGCTTGCGACAGAAAGTTGGTTAACTTTGAACTTTTTAACGCGTTGTGTGTTTTTGACAAGTAATCAGCTGACAATATTATATTTATTTGTGAATCATGAAAGAAAAACTTATTGAAGAGCTTAAAAAACATACAATATTTATATAAAAAGAATAAATTTAATAAAATAACAAAATCTTGATATACTTTCGAACCCGTTTTTAATGCACAAATAAGTAAACAAATAAAAAACAGCTGACCGGAATGGCTTTTGTAACGCGTGTTGTGTAACTTGCAGTTTTTGACGCGTTAAAGTTTATAAACTCACGATACTTGTCGACGAACTAACGCGTGTTATGTACTTCCACCTTTAGTCAGTTTTCCTATGCTAATATATTTGTACTGTTCTCCAATATAGAAAAAATACAAAAAATAGCAAGTATCATAACAGCTTAAGTAGTTTTTCACATTAAATTATACATTGAATGTTACACAGCTTACATAAAACATAAAACATTTAACATATAATTAAATTAAACACACAACTTAAATTAATATCACAGCTTTTCTTTTTAATTTTATTGCAACTCTGTAGCTTTAACTTATATTATTTGTGTCTTCCTCTAAATTCATTGTTCTGTAAATATTTTGTTGTTGTTTACGTAAGCTTTCTATTGTGAAACGTTTTTTCTGTTTTGTTTCTACGTCTAATATTCTTATTCTGTCAAAGTCAGGTTTATGCTTTTCGCAAATCATGTTTTGACAAAGCTGTTGATTCCTTATGTTTTTCTATGTCATTTTTGTGTTCACACATTCTTGTTTGTAAATTTCTCTTTGTTGTGCCAATATAAATTAAATCACATTTTTGTTCGTCATTTCCCTTACATGCTATTTCGTACACAACGTTGTTTTGTTGTTGTTTTTCTACAGGCATTTTAATTTTGGAAAAAATAGAGTTGAGTGTAGTATGTGGTTTGTAGGCGTAACATATGTTTTGTGTGTCTATCGTTGTTTTAATATTTTTGTTGTCCGTTAAACCAGGAATAAAGTTTACACTGTAAAAAACTTTGTCATTATTTTCAGTGTTGTTTGAAGTTTGGTTGTTTTTTAATTTTCTTTGTGTTTCTTCAATTAGTTGGTGTATAAGTTTAATTGGAAAGCTATTATTTATTAATATTGCTGTAATATTATTATTTCGTTGGAATTTCACTGTAGTTCTGATTTCTTGACATTGATTAACATCACATGATTTCAGTTAAAATTTGATTGCAATCGAATTGATTGCATTCACTGATTTCTAAAAAGAATGATTTTAAAATGTTTGCACTCAGAAGTATTGAAATCTTGTGATTGCAATCATTGAAAATCTGAAATCATTTTGAAATCAAAAAATGCCAATCAATCTTAATTGATTGCAGTTTTTTGCAGCAACGTTAACTTCTCCGCAACATTAACGTATAAGTAACGAGGCCTTAAACATTGACTTATTTTTTATGCTTGACTTGTTTGCGGCTGTCATTTGAATTTTTTTAAATAAATTAATGTTTATTTTTTATTTTAATAAATACGATAGCTTAAATTATTATCTCCTCAATGTTGTAATTTTCTTTCTTTATGTTAATTGTTTATAATTCCCATTTGTTTTTACCTTTTAAGGCAGCACTTATTAGGGATTTAAGTATTTAAGTTTTTTTTTTATAATTTGCTATCGCTTTGTATCGTTTGGTTCAAGTATTGTTGTGTTTTGTTGACTATTATTAACAATTATTTATTTATATAATCGACCATATGACTAATCAGCACTTGCCATTTTACTGTCTAAAGTACATTTAATTCATTTAATGGAGAAAATTTGTTAGAGAAGTGTTTATGGGAGTAAATAGTTCTTAATATTTTAAAAACTTTTCAGCGTTATTAATAGTTGTTACTCTTGCTCTTTACAATGCTAATTGTGTAATTATTTTAAGAAAACATTTTCAAGAGTTTGAGCATGTAAATATTTGTTTGTTTTCTCACAATTTCCTCTTGAGATTATGATTTAGGATTTAAAAGAATGAAATCTCTTTTAAAAATAAAATTTAATAGTGCAGAATTACGAAATCCGCCGCAATTCAATTTCTTTAGAAGGCTTCATTCCCTAAGATTTACTTCCAGAAAAATTTATTTATTCACTGAAAAGATTCTCTAAAATGTTCAATAATTAAAGCGTTAATCAAGGACAAAATCAGTTTTTATTAAAAATATAATAAAGCGAGTTAAAAGTTTAATCAAGTTACTGGTGCAAATTTAATTAATTTTTGTTATTAATATTACACATTTTTTAATTGAAATCTATTTTTATTTTTTTTTTTTTTTTTTTGTGTTCAACTTACCTGGTAAGAGAAATGTTTTCTGGGTAGGAATTAATAACACCCAGCAAACATTTCTCTTGCCAGGTATGTCTTAGAAAATAATGAGATATTTTGTTAAACACTACTTACTTTTCTAGTGCAATAACTTATTGTTTTTACAAAAGGTCTCTTTTAATTTCAACGCATTTTTTAGAGAACCTCTATATGAGCTAATGAGCTCTTTTTGCTCATTAGCAATAGTCGTTCTCGAATGCTTTATCAGAGAAACGTTTGCCAATTGTTCAATAGCGATATAATATTCGTCTGCCGTTTTACATAGAAGCATAAATTATAATATTTGTAAATGTAAATTCACTGTCCCCATTGGGATTTGAACTCAAATCATTCCTTATTTGTGAATGAAGCTACGTAAATTTGCCAATAACCTCAATACTGCGAGTAGCGATTTAGTATAAACGATAAAACGTTTAGGAATTTGTTGCATAGATAAGTGTTGTTTAAATGCAAAAAGGTAAAATGTGTGCTGGGTATAAAATGTTGAACTCCTTTGAATGATTCAAATTTCTTCCAATTCAATCTTTTACAAATTATATTGCTCCTTTTATTCCCTTTTAAAACTTTACCAAGTAATAATGATGTCTATACATAAGGCAAAGCGCCGGCAGAATCGCCGGCATCAAATTGCTAATGTTCAAGCTAATATTTTGATGTGGCGAAGACGTACATAAATACATATCTTAGACCATAAATCGAAATATATGCTGAAGCGAAGAAAAAGATGATCGCTAAAAATACTAAATATGCATATTCAGATGTTTTTATTGGTAGTATTTTAGAAAAGCATAATAAAGTGTGGTGTTAACCACAATCGTGATTGGCGAATTTAAAATACGCCTGCGTCTGTTTGGTAATAGACAAAAGGAAATAAGTTCCCGTTCTCTTTAATCTATTACCAAACAGTCGCAGTCATATTTTTAATTCGCCAACCACGATAAGGGTGATATTGCGTTAGTGCCGGTTCACACAAGTCAAGTTTGACTCGTCAAGTCTTGAGCTTTTAGGGGAGAAGGGAAAAGAGAATGCCACTTCTTTTCCCCTCTCTCCTAAAAACTCAAGACTTGACGAGTCAAACTTGACGTGTGTGAACCGGCACTTAGCAAAAGAATTTAGCAATTGCCACGGAAATAATTGGCAAACTTGTTGCTCTTGTGGTCGGGGTGTTAGAATGCTTTATTTGATTTTAAATTAAATCTTTTTCAAATTGTATTAAAATATTTTTAAATCATTGGCGGCATTACCGCTGGATTACCTCTTGAAATCAGGATTGAAAGGGGGTATCGTGCTTTTCTCCCTTACAAAACTGTAAGCTCCGTTTTTTACTGGGATGTTTTAAATGACATCGTCAAAATCCAAAAGGATTTTGTTGCCATGTTTAAAAGAGAATGAATAAAACAGACATGTCTGAAAAGAGATTGTATAAATGCCCCCCAAACAAACATTAAAACTCATTTCGTGTCTGTTTGGCAACCCCTCTTTCTTCTTTAAAAAGACATGTCGTCAGCTCATTACTGGTTTGACCTACCGACCATTTAAAAAAAAAAATGAGTTAGGTATGAGGAATATATTTTTTTAATACCCTCTTTCTAAATCAAAAACCTGTTTCGCGAAAATTTTTATGGTTTCTGAGATATAAAGCATTAATTTTGCTGCATATCAACTGTTTCAAAATTTTTTAAGTACTGTTTTGCTCTACAAGCCATTGTTTGACGATTGCAGCAAATTCTTCATACAAAAACGTGCAAAATATATTTTACTGTTGCTTTGCTGCATTGTCGTAAGAAAAAAAAGTAGTTAAACCAAAAGCAAAGTAAAATGACAACAAGAAAATAAATTTGTGAAAAATGGTTTTATAATGGACCCAACCAAGTGTACGGTTTGCTATTATTTGTGTTTTTAGCCTACCTAAGGGAAATGCTTCAAAATTTTACTACTAACGAAAATTAAATATGTTGAATCTTACAGCAACCATTATGTCATATATACCAACTTTTACTTATTGTGCCTTTTTGACGGAAGCTCATAGTGGCCGAAGTGGTAACAATATTGCTAGTGCTTAAATTAAAATTTTAAATGAATTAAGCTGTTATGATACTTGCTATTTTTTGTATTTTTTCTATATTGGAGAACAGTGCAAATATATTTGCATAGGAAAACTGACTAAGTGTAAAGAGTATGATTATATCATAAAAAATCTTGAAATGTCAAACAAATATACATGTGTTATCGATAAATAATCTAAGACTGTCAAAAAAAATATACAATTTTTTAGCTTAAAATTGACATTTCCAGATTAATTGTTAGCACTGTTGCCAATTTTTTTAGTTTTTGATCGAAAGAAACGGTTTTTAACTTTTTCTTGCGATTTTTAGCTTTTATGACGGTTTTTTGTGGGGAAAAAACGTTGGCAGTATTGTTTGTTTTGTTTACATTTTACCAAATTGTATTTCTTGTTCTTTCTCGCATTTGTTGTTTCATTCAGTCAATCCTAAAAAAATCCAATACAAAAAATAGCAAGTGTCATAACACCTTTAATAAAAGATTATCCACTTATTAAAACTTTGACATTATGGAGCGATTCTTGCGTACCTCAAAATAAAAATCAAATTAACGCAACCGCAATCAAAATGTTCTTTAAACAAAATAATATTGATGCCGTAATACAAAAGTCTTCAGAACCAGAACATTCTTTAATTCAAGAAGTGGACTGTGTCCATGGTGTTATTGACCGGTACTTAAAGAATATTGAAATTCATAGTCCTCTTCATTTACTAAATTTGCTTAAAACAATGCCAAATATGTGATAAAACAAAACTTAAAGTTATGGAAATGCTTCCGGAAAATTTTCGCACATACTCGTTGAAAGCAAATAAAATGGACTTTCGAAAAGTCCCTTTTCCTAAAATTAAAGTACTTCTATACAGTTAAAATAATGATTTATGTATATATTATAAAACTTCTACCAGAGAGGAAAAACATAAAAATGCAATTTTGGTTAAGTCTGCATCAAAAAATTGTTTGAAAACTCCTGAGAATTTGTTGACGAATGTTTTGAAAATATCGAAACCATCATTTATTTCCAGCGATAAAAATAGAGACATAAAAGACTTGCTTTATATTTCTTCCACGTGTTGATAAAGCTTATTATAAAAATTTACTCAATATTAAGTTTTAAATTTTCTTTTTACTTTTGCATTATTAAAGTTGTTTACTTTGTGGCTTTTTATGTAACTTTTCATAACAGTAGAACTGTTTTTCTGTTTTGTAAAGTAAAATCAAATAAAAAAACTATAAAAAAAAATCATCTCAACAACAAGTTACTCAATACACAGCAATAAGTATACGTATGCAGCACAAAAAGCTACTTTTTTAATTTTTTTTAGAAAAGTGGCGTATGCGGCACAAAACAATATTTTTCATTTTCAAAAAAATACTATTAAATTCTAACTTTATTCATGAAAGTGCGCAAAAATTTGCATTTTTCTTCAAAACATATACCGGAAGCAGTGGTAAAAATATAAAAAAATTCTATCGGGTACAATTTGAGAAATCTTCATGTAAATCTTCTTTGTCGTTTTTCTCCACTCCGACTTTTTGGCATATGCGCCAAACCAATTCTGAGCTGACGATGTGTAGTATAAATGCCCCCTTAAAAAACATTAAAAATCATATTAAGGGGGCATGTATACGATTTTTTTCAGATATGACTGTTTTATTCATTCTCTTTTGAACATGCTAACAAAAAACTTCTGCATTTACACGATGTCTTTCCAAACATGTCTGTTTTCATGCATAGTTGTCGTCTAATCTTCTTTTTATACATATTGAAAAAACATGAAAAATCATTTTAACAAACTAATTTTGTGTCTATTTTTAACTCTTCTTTCTTCTCTAACCCGATTGCCTACAAACAAAACAAACGTGTTTGTTAGACATGTCTAAAAAGACATCGTATTAATCAACGTTTAAAAAACTGCAGTCAAAGTAGAACAACTGCCAAATTTTCCCCTTCTTCATTTGTTATTTGCCAAAAAAAACTGTTGCTTTTACTTCTGATTTATTAAATGTTGTTAAAAGCGAAAAGTTGTGCACAAATTTTCGTTTTTTGTCTGACAGAATGTTGTTAAAAGCGAAAAGTTGTATTCCGTATTAAAAAAGAAAGTCAAGGGCAGAGATTGTCAATCAGGCACTAGCATGGAACCCACAAGGAAGCCGCAGAAGAGGAAGGCCTGCAAACATGGTCAGTGGAGGCGGAGTAGCAAGTATTGGTCTAAGCTGCAGTGAAATAAAGTACTTAGCCTTACATAAATCTGAATGGAATATCTTTGTTGTGGTCCTTTGCTCCTCACAGGAGTATAAAGGAATAAATATAAAAAAATGGTGAAATAAAGAAATTAAAATGTTGCCAATTTTTTTTATTTTATTTCATATTGTTCTTAATTCAGAGCTCTGCTTGTATGTTTTCTGCTTTAATGCATAAATGACGAAAGCATTTGATTCCAAAAATAAAATAAAAATGAAATAACAAATTATTCACAGAATTTAAAAGTCGTTTTGCAACTAATCATTCAATTATAAATAAATATATAAAAAGTGATTAAATTATTTGTGGTTGGCTTCTTTATTATTAAATTTTTATTTATATCTCGTTTTCAAGTTTTAAAATTGACAAACGATCAAAATTAAAATATTAAAGGTGCTTTTTAAAATTTTTTCAATGCGAGATTGAAAATTTACTTTTTGGGGGATTAAGAAGATTTATTTTAAAAGGTGTAACAGCATTATTTTAATAACAGCCCAATAAACAGCACAACATATTTGTACACTTGATAATTTTGCCATTTTTGCCAAGCAATTTGTGTGGTTTATTTTGCCCTTAACAAAATGGCAAGGTTCTGCAATATATACGTTCACATTATTACGATGGGTACACGTAAAAAAAACAGAGTTGTTCACTTAACGAAGAGGGAGAAAACCGCTAATATCTTCCAAACTCAGTCCCTTGCTTAAAAAAAATAGCTTTTTTTGGTACTTTATCAGCACAGCAAGATACAAAAAGTATCGCGGTACAGTTATGCGACGCTTAAACGAACCAAGCCACTAAAAAAAGGACGGCCGGACAATGACGCGCGAGCGGTTTGCCCTGCAAAAGAAACAAAAAATATGATCGAATTTATCAAAAAAGCATGCGAAAATCGATTTAAAAGGAAGAGAAAATTAACTTTTTTAACATTTTTTTATAATTTATTGTTCAATGAGACTTTTTTTACTACAATTAAGGTTTTTTCCCCGGGAATTTCAATATTTATATTTTTTTCCCGATTTCTCGGGATTTTTTTTGCGGGATCCCGGGATATAAAAAATTGCTCATGGTTGCAAAACGAGCATCTGTGAATGGGTTGTCGATTAGATCAATTACAAGAAGTGCGTAAATCAATGTCTTCTGCTGAAATAAATCTACTTAAAGCAGAATGGGCAGTGATGATAATTTATAAATTTAGTGAAGTGAAGAGTTAGTAAGAACATAAATTCAAAATAAGATGTAGGCAGTAAATTCTCATTGTCCATGGACAAGTCTTAAAAATAGGAGATACCTTAACATATCGCATATCGATACATAGTCATATCTACAAAAAAAATCGACCTTGACAAAATGCGATTAAAGTTTTCAAAATGAACCGATTTAAAAATATATTTTGCTATATGTTCGCTTTAGTTTGAGATATAATACTGATTTTTTGTTAGGAGAAGTTATGAAGCTACACTTTGCTTAAGTAACTTGAAATTTTTGATCTATTTGAGATATGACGATGTTGCAATAAAGGAGCGATATGTTTATTAGGTGATAAATAGGAAATAAAAAAATAAGGAAACTCGTGTAAGATACTACAATTGGAAAAACGCATTGTCCTAAATATTACAGATGGACGTAATGAAATAAAAAGGTTTGTAAGAAGTAGTCCGGATGGTGCTATTTGTTTGCATCAACCTTGACATCAGAAGCATGCAACAACGGTGCACTTTTAACTATTTGTCCAACCTCGTTAAAAAAGTGAACGAAATTTTTCGGAATCAGTAAATAAAATCAGAAATATACACCCCTATCGTGGTTGGCGAATTTAAAAAAAGCCTGCGACTGTTTTGTAATAGATTGAAGGAAATAAGTTCACGTTCTCTTTAATCTTTTACCAAATAGTCGCCGGCGTATTTTAAATTTGCCAAACACGATAAGGGTGATACTCTTTGTCTCTAAACGCTTTAAGTGTGTCAGAAAGTTATTTTCTAAGCCGTTAACAAATTTTAATATATTTATTAAAATATTTTATATACAGTGAGCTAAAAAAAAACTTGAACACTTGTTCAGTTAAAATAAAAGAAAACACAGAGATTAAAGTAAAACCATATTATAACTTTTATTTCACATTAATTAAATTTTAAGATCTATATTTTAATTTAAATAAAACTTCTTTTTCATTTTGTATATTTAAACGTTAAAAAAAAAACATAAATATGCTAAAACTCATAACAAAAAAAAGTTTTACAGGACAAAAATCTTAACGTTACTTTAAAAAAGATTAACAGCCAGGCCCACGGTTCCACACGTTAACGTTCGCATAGAAAATTCCATTTAAAACAAAAACAATTTCTAATATTTGTATTAGGTTTTCAGTATTTTGTATGGTGTCATTTATCTTCTTTAACAGAAAGAAGTCTTCTTGGCATCGAATGGACTTGATTTTTTGTAACTTCTTGGGGAATATAACTCCAGATATCTTTGAGAGCGTTTTTTAAGGATTATTTTCCGGATATGTGGCAATCTCTTAATTTTGTTTTCATATGAGCCCACAAATGCTCAATCGGATTTAAATCCGGGCTCTGGGGAGGATGAGGCAAAACTTTTTTTGCGTTATAAAGCAACCATTCCCTTACGATAACGGCCGAATGCTTTGGATCATTATCTTGCATGAAAACCAAAACATTCCCTATACCCATTTTTTGGGCGGATTATGGCAAATTATTTTTCAGGATATTTAAATAATCGATTTTATTCATGATTCCCTCCATGACTCCATTAGCACTCATACACCCCCAAACCATAACATTGCCGCCACCGTGCTTAACAGTATGAAAAATATTTCGTGGATTAAGTGCTTCCTTCCCCTTACTTTCTCCATACAGATTTACGTCCATCACTTCTAAATACATATTTGGAAGTGATGGACGTAAATCTGTCTTCATTTGGATTCGTAGATTAAGTGCTTCTCCTTCCTTATGGTTTACTTTAATCTCTGTGTTTTTATTTTAATTTAACAAGTGTACACGTTTTTTTTTTGCTCACTGTATTTAATGAATTAACTTTTTGATGTCATATCTTGAGTACCTCAATTTTTGTTTGTTTTTATTATTGTTTATGAATTAAATTATTATGTTATCTTTTTATCTTGTATCTAGAGCATAACAATACGAAATTTACATATAAGGTAATAATTCAAGTTCCGCTCTCAACCTTCAATTAATTTTGGTAGTATTTAAGCATTTGTTATAATGGGTGATTTTTTTAAGAGCTATAGGAAAGTTTTAAAACAAACCACATTAAATTCAGAAAAATGCATGAAATCTTTATTTGAATGGATAGTACGGTCCATATAATTTAATGTTTGAAGATTATTTCATGCAAATGTTGACCGTGAATGCGCCTCAAATGGTCCATCCGCTTAGTCCAATGTTGGCATACTCTTTCCAACATTTCGGCCGGTATCTCATGAATAAATGCTTCAATGTTGTCTTCCAATGCGTCAATTGAAGCGGGCATGTGTGTATAGACATGAGCTTTAACATAGCCCCACAAAAAATAGTCTAAAGGCGTTAAATCGCACGATCTAGGCGGCCAATTGACCGGTCCAGAACGTTAAAAAAAATGTTCACCAAACTCGCCGCTCAATAAGTCCATTGTTAAGCGTGCTGTGTGGCATGTGGCACCGTCTTGTTGAAACCACATGTCATGCAAGTCAAGCTCTTTCATTTTGGGCAAAAAAAAGTTGGATATCATCTCATGGTAGCGCTCACCATTCACAGTTACGTTACGATTCGCATCATCTTTGAAGAAGTACGGTCCAATGATGCCACCAGCCCATAAGCAGCACCAAACTGTGACTTTTTCTGGATGCATTGGTAGCTGTTGCAATGCTTCTGGCTGATCATCACTCGAAAATCGACAATTCTGCTTATTAACGTACCGAATAGCCGCTTCAGTGGGTCGATTAAACTGACCATAAAATGGAAGAAGCGCGCGATGAACTTTCTTAACAGAGCACGCATTTTGTTAATAAAATTCAATAATTTGCAAGCGTTGTTCGATTCATGGTAAAATTATAGACCAAACTGAAGATGTTTGAAAGTGAAACAAATCACGAAACGTGCGTCAGCTGTTTAAACCAGTGTTGCCAAAAAGATAATAGCTAAAAAATCACCCGATACTTACTTTGTAAAGAAGTTCCCTTACGTTTGTTTATAAAAGTTTTTTTTTTCATTAATTAAAAACAAATTTACTTTGTTTTATTTGTATGAAGCGGGATCCCGGGAAATTTTTTTAAATCGAAAAACTCCGGGGAAAGAAACTCTAACTACAAATAAACCTTTCATTGAATGCATTCTGTTTGGAATTAATTCGCTAAAAACTAAATTCAGCTTTAAATCACCGGCTTAATATGCAAACTTTCTAAATCCACTTTTAAAGTGAATAGAGATTTTGATAACGTGTGGTTAGGGTTGCAAGACGGCCTGGAATGACCTGGATTGTGCAGTTTTTTTTTGGGTCTTGTTCAGTTACCAGCTCAAAAACAATTTGTCCAGTTAAAATAGAATTTCTTTAATATTAAAAAATAATTTTTTCTTATTAGTTACACACTAAATATAAAGGAACAATTTATATCTTGCCCAAAGATATTCCAATTTATATCCACAAATATGATAAAAGTAACGTTCAAAATCTAAACGTAAATGGATCTCGTTTGTATTTTCCATATCAATTTCCAAGGGTTTTTCGAAAGTACTTTAAGTATTTGATATAATCTATACTCACAAGAAAGGATGTCTCTTGGAAATTTTAATAAGACTAATGGCGTTTTCTTTTCTAAAAAAAAGTGTTGCATAAGTGTTACATGTAATTTGGCAACATTTTTAAATGCTCCCCTAATTTTTAAGAAGTGCTTCATACTTTACGTTTACAAAAGAACACAAATTTCGCCATTAAACAATAAAGTACAATTAGCGCAAGGTAAATTCAATTACAGGTGGTGGCAAGACTACAACAATCCAATCCAAAAACAGAAATAACAGATGTTTTTTGTATTGCATTGTTTGTGTTTACGGCTCGAAACTTGCCACCGCCTTGTACTGAATTCGCTTTGATCTAGTGCTGCACTCATGCCTCTCTATTTAAATTGAGTGTTGAACATGTAGCATTTTTTTTAATTTTAAAGGGAACATCATCAGAAAAGGACATTTTACACTTTTAAAATAACATATGTTTTTTTCAGAAAAGAACATAAAAAAATGTAAAAGGCAGAATGAATGCAGAATTTTACTCAGAAAAGAAAACGCCATAAATGTTGATGAAAGTTTGAAGAATGTTTATTTGCTTACAACTAAAACAAGAGTTAGGAAATTCTATAAATCATAAGCGACACACAGTAAAAGATTTAAGAACAAAAAAGTGAATTTTTCTGGATTTTGTAAACGGTTAGTCCGATTGAAATCAAATTCCAGATGCTAATTAAGGAATTGTATTCCGGTTTAAGTAAAGGATAAGTGATATACAGACATATTAAGAGGGCCACCAGAGGCAACAAAAAATCCAGAATTATTAATTTAAGCACAAATCATATTGGATTTTCGGATAGATATTAAGATAATTGGAAAAAATCTTCTTCAGTAAAATTCGTGTTTTCGCGCTTACGATTATTTCCCAAAAAAAAGTAGATTTTAAACTTTATTTGTTACTTGAGCCCTTTTTTATTTTAGGTGACGATATGTAATATGACGTTAAACTAAATTTGTATTGTTACGTTTCGTCGTTTTTTTTAAGGTTATGGTACAAAAAGTATATAAAATTTAATTTTTTTTAAACTTTTTAGATTGTCCAGTTATTTTTACAAAATCCAGTTATTTGAATATTGGTTCCTGGCAACCCTACGTGTGGTAGACAAATATACGCCTCGTCGACCTGCATGTAGTTTTTCTTCCATTTGAGTCTTGAAGTGTGTAAAACCAATTTTTTTTTTGTTTTCCTTTCAAGCTGCAAATATGAAATAGACAGCCATGTCACAGAGTACAATACCGTTCGGAATCGAAGAAAACATATTTCTTTTTTGATAGAAAGTGTATTTTGATAGTTTTTTGGATTTACAGATACAGAAAACTCCCATTCCATCCATGAAAACAAAAATGGTTTCATGGTGCTGGAAAAGAGACGAAATGTTTTGTTTTGGCATTCTTAAGTCCATGATTTTTAGTTATAATTTTTCAATGGCAACATTTGGTGAACTAATTCTCAAGTAAATGAATTCATATAGAATTCACAATTTCTTCAACTCATTAAAATTTTCTTAAATTAGTTTCTATTACATTTTGAATGAATAAGATTTTGTTTTTGTTCACGTGGAAGGTGACGTCAATACCAAGGTCTTCAACGGTCTTCAAATGTGTATTGGTTCATGAGTTATAGCTATTTTAGTGAACACTGCATTCGTTCCTAAACCTGTATTTATATTCCCATACAAATATCAACAAAATGCCCTCCATTTTGAACTCCTCCGAAACGGCTTTACCGATTTTTATGAAATTTTGTATGTGTATTTGTTAGGTATGAGCATATGTCGTAGTGTATATTTTATATCGCTAGAGGGCGCAAAATATTGCAATAGGGGTAAAACCTCCCACTCCCTAATCTTCTAAACTAATCAACCGGTTTTCTTAAAATTTGGCATGCAGACAATGTAACATCTGAAAGAAAACAAGGAATAGGGCGTGAAATAGGGTAAGAGGGCTAAAAGCTTCCCCTCCCTATATCTTCGTAAGTAATCAACCGATTTTTTTGAAATTTCCCAGGCAAATAGTGTTACAGTTTGAAAGAACTAAAGCCTAGTTTTTATTATTTAGTGCGTGAAATAGAGTAAGAGGGGTAAAAGCTCCCCCTCCCTCTTTCTTCTTAACTAATCAACCGGTTTTCCTAAAATTTGGCATGCATACACTTTAACATCGGAAAGAGGACAGGGCATTAAATAGGGCAAAAGGTGTAAAAGCTCCGCCTCCCTATATCTTCTTAACTAATCAATGAATTTTCTTAAAATTGGGCAGGCAAATAGTGGAAGGAACTATAGCCTATAATTTCTTTCTTAAAATTTGGCTAGCAGACACTGTTGCATCTGAAAGAAATAAGTTATGTGGCAAAACAACGTTTGCCGGGCCAGCTAGTTTTTAATAAAATTAAATTCCCTGAATTAATTCCTTTATAAAACTTTTATTCAGTTCAACACAAATGGACCGATTTCAATTTATTTTAAATCAATTTGTAATATGCTTAATTTGACAAAAGTAAAACTTTTTAAAGTAAACGAAAGAATAAAATTGAAATTCAATTTGTAAAAAATTAAATTCAAAGAAATTTGAATAACTTTATTCAGTTTAACATCCAATAGGAATGAATTCATCTGGGAATTAAAACTGTTTTTTTTCTTCAGATAACCGTTATCCTTACTCCCTTACACAGTTTAAACATCAAATCAACCAAAATTATGCACCTTAACGCCTTCAAAATTGCGTACAAAGTGTCAGCCAGTGGAAGAACATTGCAAGTTACTAACAAAACGATGAAACCGAAATGGTTTTGCAGTGCGGAATAATGTTTTAAAAGCCTTTTGCATTAAAGTTTTTATTATCATTATTTTTAATAATAGAAAAAAAAAATTTTAAAACAAATAATGCTGCCTGTCAAAAAAACGTTTTTTGCTCTCCTGAAAAATTATTATTTTGTAACTTAAAACGTTGTTCGCGGCTGTGCTTCAATTCTTTCGGAAGTAAAGCTTGAGAGTTGTGAAAATATTTATTTCTTTAGAAATCAAATGACGGGAACTAGCTTTTTTGCAACACTAAAACTTATTTTTTAACGAGAGTTTGGGAATTAATTCTTTCGAACCCCATAACGAATATTTTAATAACGACCTTGTTTATTTTATTATAATCTTTTTTTACTAATTTAATTTAATTGTTGACGGCTTTAATGTTTTAAATGATAAATTGTATAATACTACTCAAATTAATTCCTATTAAATAATAACGCTATTAATATTTGATAGCGTATGTATGTATGTCATTGTTTTTTTTATAAAATTGTTTTGTGGGAAATATTTGCAAAGGAAATAGTTAATATTTGTTGGGTGAACAGACATTCATTCTCCTGTTATCGACTTATAAATAAATTGTTTATTTTATTTAATAAAATTTATAAATAAAATGAATTTTAAGCAATTAAATGACATTTTTTCATGATATGGCTTTTTATACATTTGTTAAAAATAAGTTTGGAAAGTGCTTAAACAAAGTTCGATTCCAAGCTAAATTATTACTTGACTGAATATAGAAATTTTGCTGCAAAAACTTTGATTTCAGTTAAATACCAATAGCTTACACTATGCATTACTTTGTAACTGTAGTTACATTTTTCAATAGAACTAGGAACTAGTTCTGCAAATCACTCCATTTACTTTAAGCATTACTTTGACAATACCTAAAATTTTTTAAATCATTCGCCTCTTTAAAATCAAAATCAATACTTGATTTTGACTTCTGAACAAAAAAATTTACTAAATTTATTGTCATTAATTTTTAATTTAAGCCAATTGATAAAAAAAAGCACAAGTACAAATGTCACGTTCAGTGATTTCATTTCTTTGTTTTTTTTCATTAAAACTATCATTCAGTTAAAAATTTGCCAAAAAAAAAACATGACAAGTAAAACAATTGCAAAAGTAATTGACAAAAATTGGCTGACTTATTAATTCTAATTAACCCATAAAAGCCAAACAGATGGTCAGATGGAAAGTCAGAGTCATTAATAATTTTGTGTACGACTTCAGTGGGATCCTCTATAGAGAATTCGTATTGCATGTTGGTTTATTTGGAATGTTTTGTTGTTGTTTTTTTTTTTTTGTTTTTTAATATTTATTTAATTCAATTAAATTTATACTAAAAAAAAAAATTTTTTTTTTCTCTTGTTTAGATGAACGCGATGCCATTCAAAAGAAAACATTCACAAAATGGGTCAACAAACATCTTAAAAAGGTAAAGTATATTTTACACACACAAACACACACACAACTGAAACATAATTGTGTAAAATCTTAATAATTTAACAAAAAAAAAAAAAGAAACCAAAATCGAAAAAAAAAACAAAAAGAAAACATGATTTGAAAATACTAATAGGGCAAACATTGTAAAGATACTAGAGATATATTACATTTCTTACTTTCTCTAATCATTTCAAATGTTTGTATTTTGTTGTATCATAAAATTTTTCCTAAAAGAAAACAAAACTTTTACCTAGAAATGACAATTTATACTTTCTTTATTTTAAATGTAAATTAAGGGGTTTATTTTAACTTAAGCGCTATTTTGTACAATTTGAGATTATCGCTAACCACTGTCCGTGCTAGATAAAATATTTAAAACATTTCTAAGGTAGGCGTTATTAAAAAAGTGAAAGAGGCAATATTCGGCTTTGCCGAGTCTTTTATAACCTTCATCATAGCATTACGAGGCATCGAGGGGCCAGGTGAATAAGAAGACCGATTTGGCTTATTTTTAATTCTAAATACATATTAATATCTCATGTAGTTTATCGTTAGCTTAAGCGCAAAATGCCCTTACAGACCATAAACAAAAAATCGACTTTTTCGTTGATGCATTGCATCAACACAATGTCCACAAAATGTTTTGCAATCTTTCGACGAAAGTTGTGATGTTATTAACAAAAAACAAACGTCTCCACACGCAAAGAAAAAACATGGTTGTGGTAAACATATTCTAAGAGCAACATATAATGATAAGAATTATGATTGTAGTCACCATATTAAGATTATTATTGAATCATATTATGACTAAATATACTCGTACTATTACATCATAATATTTTTCCCTTAATCATATTATTATTCTGTTAATCATACTAAGTTAAGAAGTAATCAAATTATTGTCATGTTAATCATAATAAGCTAAGAAGTAATCATATTATCATCATGTTAGTCAAATAAATTTAGAAGCAATCATATTATAATACAGCAACTTTCATAGCTGTCATAAAAATACAAAATAAATTAAAATATTTTTGAATCGATTTTTTATTTTGTGGCTTTTTACAATTTTTCTTAATGTTAATCAAATAGCGGAGTTCAATAAAAGGCTTGCAAAAGAGCAAATGAAAAATCTGTGGTTTTCATGGGCAACCGTGTGTGTCCATTTTTTCGATTTTAAGATGTTGATGAAATATCGTAGCACTTGTATAAAATATAACGAAATCTCTGTGTGTTTTGTTGTTGGATTTTACAAAAAAACTATGATATTTTGCATTTGCACTATTACATCACTAATACTTGAATGAACTCCGCTAATATATTAATTTTTTAATTTCTTTAAACTTATTTTTTTAAGGAATTTTATCTTTTAATTGTTTAACCGCTCACAAATAAAAAAACGACACAACTGCTTCAAAATTATTTTACAAATGGCGCTAATATAATATGATTAGAGTAAAAATAGTTTGATTGCATCTTTAACATAATATGATAAATGTATAGAAAGTTATCATGTTATGGCTATTAAATATCATGATATGGTTGTGAGTAATATAATATGTTTTGAAAGTTATTATAATTTAGTTGTTAGAAAAATAATTATTTTTCGGTCAACAATACTCAAATTCATAATTGCGATAAACATTGATATGTTTACAGTTACTATAATATTGTTGATAATAAATAAAACAACCATTATTACGACAACAATATATTGTTACATTAAACATAGTGTTGTTGCCGTAACCATGCCCAACCATATTTTTTCTCTGCGTGCATCTACAAAAGTTTTTATGATAAACGCTTAAAGACTTAAGGCCGCTTTACCCGACCGTAAATGTAATTAAATGCAATGTAAAGTACCGTAACGTACTGTAAGCTCGTTTGTGCACTTATAGAACATGTAAGAACGTGTCAGCTGTTTTTCACAACCAAAAACAAAAAAGCATTAGTATACATAAAACAACACACACAGTGATGAGAATTAAAAATGTTGAAATGGTGACCGCTTTGCAGAAAAAGTACCAAGTGTGTTAAATAGTATTAAAACTGTATTTCTTGCATGTATAAATAAATAAATAATTTAATATTTGATATTAATATTACAGATTTACAAAAAACGAATATGTATTATATCATATTCGTACACATGTTCTTACATTAATTTCAAAATGTGCATACACCTAAACGAGGTTTTGATACCATTAAAAACCAGACTTTGTTTGTTTGTGGATATGTATTCATTTGTTAATTTTATACATCTAAGCATGTATTTGTATAAATGAAAATATGTATGGATTGTTACTTATTTTGTCAAAAGTCCACAGATATTTTAATGAAAAAGTACCAAACAAAAAGAGTGATTTTACCCGCATTGCATTTAAGATATAAGCACCCCATCACTATCTACAACTGTCACGTAACCTCGTAATGAAATTCTATTTTCTACAGGTTGGCACGTTACGGTTAAGTGACATTACAGTCAGTTAAGCATTTGCATTGCTTTCCATATAACAGAAACGATCAGCTGTTTACATTACATTTACATTTCTACATTTACGGTCGGCTAATGGGACCTTTAACTAGAAGTTTGCATAATATGCCACGTTGTCAATTGTTAAAACAACTGGCAGGACTTGCAAGAAAAATAAATTATAAACAGTTTAAGGCAATTTATCATTTAGTTTTTATTTTCAGTATTGTGAGAACTCAAACAAATGCTGTACAATGCTAATAAAATAGTTTACAAAAAGATTGCTTGCGAATCGAAAAAGAATTCGATCACAACTGCCAGAAGAGAGAGACAGAGATAGACAAATTGAATAGCTTAAGTTTAATATGTATATGTGTAGGTCATCTTATTAATGAAAAACTTGATACAATTTTATGAAACTGTTAAAAATTCCATGTGTCCCTACTATTTTTTCCCACACTGTATATACTTAAAAGAGCCTAAGATCAATATTGTAGAAATTACAAACTTTTGGAATTGCAAACGTGTTGAGAAGGATATAAACATGGAAATTAGAAATTCCCGGCCAAGGTTAAGAAGGCTCAACAAAATCATTTTTATTTGCACTTAATTAGTTTAAAACAGCAACATTTGTTCTGCACAGTGTCTTACAGCCGTATCTAAACAAAAGCAGCAAGCTTTTTCTAGTTGTCAAAAATTGTCACGCCCTTGCAATTTGTATGAAGCATGCCTAAAAAGCGCGGCGTCAACGATTTGCAATTGAAAAATTCGATTTTGACAGCACGTTTAATAGTGAAGTTGGCCACTGTTGTTAATCGATAATGGCAATTTAGCTATTTTTTGTTCAATCTAGCGGTTTTATGTCCATTTTTAATTTCTATTATGTGGGGTTTATTAAACAACAAAGTTTATGCTACTGTTCGTGACACAACGTTGTCGCACTTGTTTTGGTATGGTATATCAGCTTAAAAGCTAAGCGGAAGAAAATTTTCCGCCTTTCGCTCTAGTTTCGATACGGCTGTTAGAATTTCATGAAGAAATCGAATACAGAAAACGACTGGAACGAAAGAGAGAAAAAACCCATACCAAGCAGTAAAAAAAACATAATTCTGTGATTGTGTAAGAAGAAAACGTGCTTATTTTCCGTGTCGCCAGATATGGGGCTTATGCCCAATTTTCAGAATAGTATTTAAATCAATATTAAGTTAATTTTCATAACAAACTAAAATCGTATTTAAAACAGATTGGTTTTTTGAGTTTTATTTGAAAAGTCTTATTTAATTAAGATAAAAGTATGGTAGCACTACTAAAAACAAACAAAAATATATAAAAATGTGTATTTATGTACAAGGTGGTCTGAAAAAACAGCTGACTGTTAATGCTTTGCCAGTTGTTGTTGTATTGTTGTGATATTGAGGCCACCTTGCTAAAATATTACAATGGAAACTTAAGTTGAAATTAAGTGTACCACATCGGTGACTTAAGTTTCACTTAAGTTTTTAGTGAAGAAGAGAATTTTGTATTTAAAACGATTTTAAAAATAAATGTGTTTTAATATCAATCCTGAAAATTGGCCATTAGTCCCCTAGTTGGAGACTTAAATATTTATTAAGGAAAAATTTGAGGATTTTTGCAAAATGCAATTGTAACATTTTATTATGTGGACTGTTTGAAAAAATTCAATTTTAGGATGGGCAATTTAAGGGACTTCAAACTTCAAATTGGGGACATGAGTCAAAAGTTTTCTGGCAACAATGTGTATTTTGGTATTAAACCTTCGCGCCAATGATACCAACTCTTGGAAACACTAAACGCGTGAAGAATTTTCAAAAACGGACTGAAAAAATGTTAAACAAAAATGAGAATGCAACTGTTGATTTAAGTGTCTTTTATAAATGGTCATTGTTTTATAAAATAAATCACTGTCTATGTATGCATGTGATATTGTGACTTTTTGTATATTTTATCAGAATCAATATTTAACCCTCGCCTTACCAATACCCACTCGGGTGACCATATCGGTTTTATTTCTTTAATAATTTCCTCAAATTTTCTTCATTTAAAATGGAAATTTTAAATCATTGATTAAATTGCTAAAATTTAAAAAATTTGTATGACGAAAAATTGTTCTCATCGCTTGTAAGCATGCAGTACTATCGGTGGGTATTGGTGAACGATGTACATAAAAAGCTTTGGTAATGCGAAGGATTATTCGATTATTCCTCAGATATGTCGTAGCTTAAACGACAATTATTACCTTTTTTGAGACTATATTTAATATGGGCATTTCCTGGCGTCACGAACGTACGTTCGTACGCATTTGAAGTACAAATAATATAGAAAACAAAACTTTTCCTCGCATTTTTTTTCTCGATTCGACAGCATTTGGGTAGCTTTATGTTAAGTGCAAAACATAGATTTCATCGAGTTTAAGTTTTCATTATAAGAGTTATAAACGTGTGGTCACGAACGCACGCAAAATAGAAGTCAACTTTGGCTGACAATAGTGAAATGTAAAAATCTGCGCAATGGAACGGAATATTCAAAAGTGATTAATTTATTTTAAAAGTGTATTAATGTAGGTCTCCATCCAGTATTTACAAAATAAAATATCTCTCTTGGTTTTTGTTTAATTGGCTTATTTACCGGTCGCGAACGTACGATTTTTCCATATGTTTTTTTGTTATTATCACCACGCATTTTCCCATAAATGTCTTAAAATTTCCTTCGCAAAAAAACCTTAATACTCCTTTTACAATTGATTGTAATGGAGAGATTGTGAAGAAAGAGTGTAAACATAACATATTTTTTGCATGTAAAATAAGTATATAAAAATGTCTTTAGAAGTAGAAAATACAGAAAAATATAAAATTTTCCAGTTTCCAGCCTAATTTCCTTAAGTAAAACAGCTGAGATATGCTTCGAAACCATTCTTTTACAAGAACAAAGACTTTTTTATAATAATAAACAATAAAAGACGATGATAATCAACATTTTTATTTTTCATCCTGGTAGACCTTTCTGGGGAAATGCCCATATGAATTAAATGTTTTTAACGACATTTTTTTTAAAATAAATTCATGACACTTAAAGTCCTCTCAAGTTCAGCGTTTAAGTACAGAAATATCCATATATTAAAAGCAAAACTAGAAAGTTAAATAAATTGAAGTAGTAATTAAATTATTACTATATTCGCAGTAATTAATATTATGAATTAAGGAAGCTTGGAAAGAGAAATACTAAAGTGTATTGGCTGAATTTTCGCAGCAGCCGCGTTACTAATTGCATTTTACAACTAAACATCTCGATCTAAAACTTAACCGTAATTTCAATGTTTTTCCATTGGCTTGTTTTTAAAATTTTTAGGGTAGTTTTCACAATTTGAAAGTCAGAAAAACAAAAAAATATAATCATACCAAACTTAATGTAAAAATGGACTAAAAGATCTTAATAGAAATAACATCATTCCATTCTAGTCGTCTTCTATGTCTTTTGGAAGTAAATTTTTAAATTGTGTTGTAAATTTTTTGATGATCTCGAGACCTCACCGCAAAATTAGCTTAAGCGACATAATTTAAAGTTTTCGTTTTTTTTAATAAATGGATTTATTGACAACACTTGCATCATCTCCTAAAAAGTCATGGGCACATTAGGTACAATTACGATTTTATAGCAAAAAGAATTTTAGCTTAAGCGCCACCCTTCATACAAAATGTTAAAAAAATATAATAAAGAACACCTTGTCCTGTAAAATTATGTTTTTGTCGCTTATTTTTTTTTTGCGGTAGGGGCTTGATGGAAATATGACCCCAAAAGGGAAGTGAAGAACGGCCCCGAAATTTTACATGAGAATCAACAACACTCAATTTTGGGGCAATTTTTTGGTTTTTTTTTTTTGGAGCTATTTTTCATTTTTTCGTTAGGGTGTTTTTGCATTTTAGGTGGAATGAAAAATTACCCCAAATATCAAGGAATGCAAAATGGCCCCAAATAAGATCACAATTTTTACTTTGGGGTTATTTTTCGTTTACTAATAAAAAAAAAATGCAAAATTTTAAGAAATGAAAATTCACTCACATTTTTACACAAATTATATAAAATTGTATGTAAAAGTTTCTAGGGATGGTATAAAAAACCCAAATTCTTAGACCAAAGTGGTGAAAATCCTTGCCGGTTATGCTTAGAGGAAAAAAATCTTGCGCCCGGCCGAAAGCCCAGCCATGTGATCAATCGTATGATTTTTAAAAACAAAACTGTATAATAATTCGGATTTTGAAATCGGGATTCTAAATTTGGAATTTTTAGTTTCGGGCATATGAACCCTACCCAAAATTTTTAATATAACATTTTTTGTGTCTTTTTTGGGGTTAAAATTCATTATAAATTTTGAGGTGATTTTTCATAATGAAAATTACCCCAAATTAAGGATCATATTTAATATTATTTTTAGGGTTATTTTTCATTATTTTTTTGGGGGTAATTTTTCAATAAAAAAAATGGGGTCATATTGCGTTATGAAAAAAGCCCGAAATTTGGGGTAAATTTTCATATATTTTTTGGGCCGGGCTCGAAATGTTTCCTTAGAAAAACGTTTACTTAATTATTTTTAATTTTGTAAAAGAAATCAAAAAGATCTTACGACTTGAAAACCATTAAAATGTTTCAAGTTCCCAATTAGGTAATTCACGTCACAACTTGCACCCTTGCGAAAAAGCAAATGTGCAAAAACATAACAACAACCACATAGACAAATATTTATGTACAGCTGTTGTCTGTGTGGTTATTTTTAGGTTTTTGCACTTTTGCTTTTTTGCAATGGTGCAACTTGTGACGTGAACTACCTTAATATAAAAATTATATGCATTTTTAATTTAAATAAAAAAAATTTTATTTCTATTTATTTCGAGCTTATGATCAATTATTTTTTAATAAAAATAGTATTAATTTTTATAAGTTATCAAATGGCAGCTCGAATAGTTTATAATTAAAACAATAAAATTTATTATCCACTTTTCCCCGTTAATAATTCATGTACCGTATTTTTATGCTTTTTTAAATCCCTTTTAATTATGCAGCATTGGAAATATGCAAAGGTATAGTGTATTTTAATAAATAAATTTTTTGCTAATTTTTGTTAAGAAAGTTTCAGTAAAAGAATAATTTAATTTTTATAGTTTTTTTTTTACTTTTTGTTGTTGTTAGAAAATTTTGTTAATTAGTTTTGAAAAAATCTTTGTAAAATTAAATTCCAGACATACACAATGTTACATGTTTGTGTTTACACAAATGGCGCTCCCTGTTGTCCACAGTCTGCCGTAAGTTGAAAAAAAGGCTGCTTATCCTTCACAGTCAAGCAAAAATTTTGTTTTTTTTATTTTTCTAATGATTTTCAATAATAACTGAATAATAGTAAAAATGCATTTTCTTTTCTTTTACTCTTAATTTTCTTTTTTGTAATTGTTTTAAATTCCGCACAATTTTTTTTTTTATTTCTGCTTTCGCTTAAACCACTTCTCAATTGGGTTTAAACGGCAATATTGCGTTATTAATATGTATACCAATTTCAATTGCACTAACAAAACAAGCTTTTGAGCTAAAAATTAGAAAATTTTAGTTTTTTTGTTGCAATAAAAATTCATATAAATTCAATTAAAGAACAATTAAAAAAATAAATAAATCTAAACATTCTTTGGAATATAAAACCATTCCGATTTCTGCTAGAAAACAACGTAATTAAACAACTCGCAAGGACATACGTTGTTATTTTTAAACATAATTTTAGAAGTCTACTAAAAATGTTGATTTAAGAAGCTCTAATAGTTTGCTGCAAAAACTTTCTTCAATTCTCTTTGAAACTGCATTTATGTCCATACAATAAATTTTAGTTTGCAGCATTTAAGCATTTTGTATGCCTTCTCTCTTTCTTTCAATAGCATACTCACAAAAACTGCTTGTACACGAAACAAAGAACACTCTTCATCAAACTCAAATGTTTCGCAGCAAATGTTTCATTATATGAACGAGGACTAATACCGTTAAATTTTTGTTTAAACAACTCGTATATACATTGTTATTTCTGAACAAAATTTAACATCAATTTTTGTTAAAATTTCACTTTATGATTTATAAGAACTTAATTAACTTCATTCATACAAATTTACAACATTTTGGTTCTACGGAATCCATCAAATAAAACAACCTATGTCAAGTTGTTTCCTAAAAAGCTAAGAAGAAGAAACTCAATTCTGCAAATAAAACGATTTTGGTTAGTTTTTTAAACACGCGGTTATTTCACACTAAACTGTGTCTGTAACTTTTTTTTTGACAAGTACTACCTGTTACATAAGAAAATAACTCGCCAATTTACAGAAAAAGTGTATCTGTAATAATTTTGTGAGAAGAGTTCCCGCTATGAACTGTCAAATAAACTCACGAATAAAAATGGGGCGAGAAAAATTTTAACACTAAAAAACAATAAAAAATGCAAAATACAAAGAAAAATAATAATAATATTTTTTTTCTTGGCACATTTATTTGTTGTTTAATTATTTTGCTTTTAACATTTTTACAAAATATAAACATTAAAAACATTAAATTTGCACTTTACATTATATGGTATAGCCGGCGGCTATATTTTCGCCGCCGTCGTTGAAAAATGTTCAATTTTAGTAAATTTTGGTCGCCGTCAACGATATGTGCGACTGGCGTTCTCAACGTCTGCAATGTCACATCATGTTCGAGTGCAATGTTATGACATTTATAACATAACGACGTAATATCTTTTTATAGTTTTCGACATGATTAACAGACACACTTTTTCGCACTCTTTAAGAAACGATGAAATATATTGTTTCAAATCTTTTCGATGCGAGAGCTTCTCACTAAAGTTACAGAACATGGGTACAGATATAAGAGTTTTAATTTGATGTGAAAATGTAATAAATATTAATTGATAATTTGAAATTAATTAAACATATATAAATCATTAAAAAGAATTAAATTTGTGGTGGTGGTATTATCACATTCAAAAAAGAATTTTATAAATTCACCAAACAAATCGAACATTTCCAGGCCTGTGCCCATGTTCTGTAACTCTCGCGTCGAGAAAGTTTTCGATTGAAATGTGTGAAATGAAACAAATATGCCATAAATTGAAACAAACAGCGGTTTTTCTCACTTAACTGTGTCTGTAACATTTTTTGGCGAGTACAAGCTGTCACGTAAGGAAATTACTAGCCAATTTACAGAAAAAGTGTGTCTGTAACATTTTGGTGAGAAGAGTTCCCGCTTTGAACTCTCAAATAAACTCACGAATAAAAATGGGGCGAGAAAAAATTTTAACACTAAAAAACAATTAAAAATGCAAAATGCAAAGAATAATAATAATAATATTTTATTCTTGGCACATTTTTCATTGTTTTATTATTTTGCTTTTAATATTTTTATAAAACAAACGAATTTTTTCAAAACTCGTTTGCAAACAACAAACATTGAAGTCGCAATTTACACAATTTGGTATAGCCGACGGTTGTGTTTTCGCCGCCGTCGTTGAAAAATTTTCAATTTAAGTAAATTTTGGTCGCCGTCAACGATATGTGTTACTGGCGTTCTGAACGTCTGCAATGTCACATCGGCTTCGAGTGCAATATTATGACATTTATAACGTAACGACGTAATCTCTTGTGATAGTTTTCGACATGAGTTACAGACACACATTTTTCTCACTTTTCGAGAAACGATGGAATATTTTGTTTCACATCTTTTCGATGCAAGAAGTTCTCACTAAAGTTACAGAACATGGGTACTGGTATAAATAAAACATTTCCCAAAACACACTCAATTCAATCGTATAATAATAACTAATATTGGTATGAAAATTACCAACAACAAAAAAACAATATTGTATAATTATACGATTATACAACGGATACAAAGTTACTACGAGCTTGTGAATTGGACAATTACATTTTTTATGGTTTTTTTTTAATTTTTAACCGAAAAATCGGCCCATTTAAGTAAAAAAAAGAACATCCAATTTGAATTACTTTTTTCAAATAGTTTTGAAATTAAAAAGAAGTTTATAATTTGCATTAAATGGTTTTGCATTTTCTTAATTTGAATTTCAAATAACTTTATTATGAAATAAATAATTTTTTTTTAATTAACATTCATATAAAACCATTTATGAATGTTTTTTTTTTATTTCAGTTTAAAGGGTTAATAAATGCAATATAATTTAAACTTTTTGTTTTAAAAATGTTTGTTAAAATTTTACTCTAGCAAATAACCACTGTGCGTAAAGAGTTGCTCTTGCAAAAAAAAAATGCCACATTTACGTTTTAAGACTTAATTTTGGTTTTTTTTTTTTTTGTTTAGCATGTTTTTTTTTTAAACTTTTACTTTTCTAAAATATTTTGTTATTTTCTCTTTAAATAATATTTTTCTCTTTACATCTTGTTTTTGTTTTTTCTTCAATTTCGACACATTTCCTAAAAAAAATTACAAATTCAAATCACAATTGTTTGGTTGGGACAAAAATCCTAATGAATCCTACACACATACAAACCAAAAACAGGCCAATAGACGTGTTGAAGACTTATTTGAAGATTTACGAGATGGACACAATTTGCTCTCTCTGTTGGAAGTGCTTTCTGGCGAACACTTGGTAAGTTAAATTGTTAATTGTTAAATTTTAAGAAAAATCAAACTGTCGGAAATTCATTTTTTTTTTTTTTGTTTTTTTTTCGTTACAGCCAAGAGAAAAGGGAAAAATGCGTTTCCACATGATACAAAATGCACAAATGGCTTTAGATTTTCTACGCTATAAAAAAATCAAGTTAGTGAATATAAGAGCGGAGGATATTGTGGATGGTAATCCAAAATTAACACTCGGTTTGATCTGGACAATCATTTTACACTTCCAGGTATGTGTTAATCTAGTTCCTAATATTAATTTTATATCATTAGGAAGTGGGTGTGTGTGATTTTTAAAGAACAAATGTAACAATAAAATTTTAAAGAATTTGATTTTTGCTGATAAATCGGCAAATATGGAGCGCTTCGGAAGTATGTATGTAATACTAGTTTTCCTACGCTATTTGCCAATTCAGTTTACTTTCAATTTCTAATATTTAATAGTTTTTATATGGCGTGTGTATTAATTTTAACACGCCATTACGTTTGAGAATGACAAGCGACAGTGTCGTTTGGTGTGTAAGCGTTATTTTTTTTCACAGAATGTTTAAGAGTAGGAGCTATTTCAACACTATACTGCCCACACACTTGAAACTGAACTAAAAAAATCAGCTTAAATAATGATTGTAGCCTCGATTCTATGTTTCTGTTTAGTTCTGCTGTAATATGTTTGTTTTGGCTGATTGCTTTAGTGATTAAGAGCATAGTTTCAATATCGATTGTTGTCATACCAGTCATACCGAATTTGGCTGGTTGGTATGAAGCAGCAACATCAGCATCAACAGTATTCAATAACAACGACAATGCAAAGAAACAACAACATGTTTTAACGATATAGAATAAATGGACGATTGAATCCAACATCAACCAGTCAGCCAGCCAGCCAACAAGCAACTTAACATTCGTTATATTCTCCTGACACACATTGTCTACACGCATGCGCAACAAACACCTACACCAAATCATATCTATAAATTACAATTACAAGTATTTATTCATACACACAGGCAAAAGCAGCCAGTTTTTTGTTTCATGATTAAAATCTTAAAAAATTGCATCACTTTGTGCGATTCATTTACATATTTTTCGAATTTTTTTTTTTTAATTGAATACAAAATTAATTCATATATGTATGTACATACAAACATACATATCATTACATACATAAATGTACATTTATTCATTCATAAACTTTTTTGTATTGTTCTGTTTTCCTTCATAACCACCATATGCTTTTGCTTTTTTCCAAATACCTTCAAAAGTCATCCGAGGAAGCAGATTTTTGGTTAATCTCCCTCCTCAATTTAACAAAAATCATGTTATTTGAAGCAAAAAAATAAATAAAAAACAAGTTGTACTTTAAAAACTTTTACTGTCTCAAGGATGTATTTTTTGTAGCACTTGATTGAAAAGTGCTCTCTCTCTCTCTCTCTCTCTCTCTCTCTCTCTCTCTCTCTCTCTCTCTCTCTCTCTCTCTCTCTCTCTCTCTCTCTCTCTCTCTCTCTCTCTCTCTCTCTCTCTGTCTCATTTAAATTGCGGGTGAATAACAATTGCATTTTTATTACGAAAATTTTGAAGATAACAATTTTGGAAGGTGACCAGCGATGCCAACTTAGTGCTTTTGGCACTATTTATGGTGCTTTTTGATGCCTCAAAACGCCAAAATTTTATCCATAGTGCCAAACTAAAAAAAAGCACTAACTTGGTGCTTTTTCAATTTTTCGTTAGTGCCTTTAGTGCTTTTTACAATTTGTATCTTTTTTCTACCATATTTTAAAACTACGATCAAATAGAGGATGATTTATTTGACTTAGCTATTTGGTGTACAATTTTGAGAAAACTTGTAAAGATTTTAAGATTTCAAATGATAAAAAAGGGATAAAAGAAAGTTACATTCGTTTTACCAAAAACTTACGAGGTTAGAGCTAGGCTTCCTAGCAATTTGGAAATTTTACGAAACGTTGCACTTTTTAGCGTTGACAACATTTTTAGTAATCGTAATAAAAACGATGTATTTCGGTAAACATTATTTTAAAGATGTAGACACTGTTTCAAAAATAGAACATGGATTGGAAAATATTAGGAATTGTTAAAAAACATGCAGTCGGAAACCGTCAAAAAACGCAACAAAAAAAGAGACGTAGCTTGGAACGTGCAAAGTGTTAAATAAATTAAAAACAGCTGACAGAAAATACTTTTATAACGAGCGTTGTGTAACCTGCCATTTTACATGCGCTTAAGTTTTCCACGTATTGTGCACTTCTCTAGTGCTATTGAAAAAAGGTTTGACTAATGGCGATTTCTTTTCTGAGAAAAATGTTGCATTAATGTTACATGTTCTACATTTTTGTGTTCGTTTGTACAAAAAATACAACTGTTTGGAAATACAAACAAAGTAGAAAGTACCAAAGTTGTAGAACAGGGCAGTATGAACACCTTAAGTTAAAGTAAGGGTAAAATATGCAACATGTTTTGCATGTTTTTCATCAACATATTCACAAAAGAACTTGAAAATTTTTCCCACAGTTGTATTTTTTGTACAAACGAACACAAAAATTTAGAACATGTAAATGTTTTACTTTGTTTGTACAACAAATGTTTTACGTTGTTTGTCATAATTCATACCGCTCTTAATTTTGTAAAAAATTTGTTTTAAAACAAAATATAAAAATATTTAAAAAATAAAAAGTCTATTTATATTATAATCGTTTTTATTTTTATAAGCCATTAGTGATGTTAATATTTGTTTACAACCCGTAATAACGTGCAGAAACCGCTTAAATAGCTTTAAAAATCACTTATTAAGTACATTAATGATGAAAGTGTAATAGTAATTGTGTTCTATTGAAATTGCACAATATGTAACACTTCGAGCGATTATAGCTAACATTAGAAAATGTTACATGTATATACTGTAACATATTTTTCTCAGAAAAGAAATCGATATAAGTATCAAAATCAAAACATACAAGTTTTTTCTATTTTACACCTTATGTGTGTTCTAAACTCAGAAGCGTACATATGTTAAAATAATTGGATAATATCATAAGCCAATTGTTTTGTTAAACTTTGCACGCTTTTAATTTAGATTTATTTAAACGATAAAATATAAGGATGTTTATTAAATTATATGCTGTTATTAAGTTTTATAAACAATAGTAGGTCATTGCAAATTTTTGGCAATTACCAGTTTTATGGCCAATTTATACTCCAAATGATATGGATGATATTATTTTTATTAAAGATAATAATAATACATTTAAAAATTTTTATATACAAATGTAAATATATGGGCATTTCCTGGGGTCACGAACGTACGTTCGTACGCTTTTGATGTACAAATAATATAGAAAACAAAACTTTTCCTAGCATTTTTTTGCAATTCGATAGCATTTGGGTAGCTCTATGTTTAGTACAAAAGATGGATTTCATCGAGTTTAAGTTTTCATAATAAGAGTTATAAGCGTGTGGTCACGAACGTACGCAAAATAGAAGTCAACTTCGGCTGACAGTTGTGAAATGTAAAAATCTGCGTAACGAAACGGAATTTTCAAAAGTGATTAATTTATTTTAAAAGTGTATTAATGTAGGTCTCCTTCCAGTATTTACAAAATAAAATATCTCTCTTGGTTTTTATTTAATTGGCTTATGTACAGGTCGCGAACTTACGGATCGCGAACGTACGATTTTTCCATATGTTTTTTTTATTATTATCACCATGCATTTTACCATAAATGTCTTCAAATTTTCTTTACAAAAAAACTTTATACTCCTTTTACAATTGATTTTAATGCAGAGATTATGAAGAAAGAGTGTGAACATAACATATTTCCTGCATGTAAAATAAGTATATAAAAATGTCTTTAGAAGTAGAAAATACAGGAAATTATAAAATTTTCCAGTTTCAAGCCCAATTTCCTCAAGTAAAACAGCTCAGATATGCTAGGAAACCATTCTTTTATAAGAACATAGACATTTTTTTTGATAATAAACAATAAAAGACGATAATAATCAACATTTTATTTTTTCATCCTGGGGAAATGCCCATATTTATTATTTTATCTTTAATGAAAATGGTCCCCATCAACGCCGTCGCCTTTTTTTAAATTTTGGAGGTATATAATATTCGGCACAGCCGAATACAACTTGTTTTGTGTTTAATTAAATTGTAAAAATGGCTTAGTGCTTTTTTACGCTTTTTTTTGCTCGAAATAGTGCTTTTTAGTGCTTTTTTTGAAATTTAAAGTGCTTTTTGCTCTCAAAAAGTTGGCATCACTGAAGGTGACTATCGTCGAATTTAACAAAAAGATCATTGTTGTTGTTATTTATTTTACAGTCTGTTGCATCATGATGATGTCATAGTATCATTATTATCTTGATGCTGTTGTACTAAATTAAATACCCAATCAACTTTATTTATGTTATTTGTTGTTCTGATTATTTTATTTAAATTGTTGCACAGTCAGTATGACAAAATTTTCGATTGTTATTGTTTTGTATTTTATGTTTATTGTTTTTTTAATATTAATGAAGCCGCTCAGTTAAGGATTCAATAAAGCAATTGCTTTTTTTTTATTCCACACCTTTAGCGATTTCCAGTCATGGCTATTAAATCATTTACAGTGGCACAAAAATCTAAAAGTATCATAACAATCAATCAGTTCAAACCATTTTTAAAATATTCAGCAATTATTTTAAATTATTAAATTAATATAAATAATGCTGTGGATATTGCACAGCACCATTTCCAGTGAAATCAACGCATATCTTAGTTTAATATTAAATCATGTTAAGAATTTGTTTGCAATACATTGCAATAAAAAATATGCTTGTTTTTAATTAGAATTTATTTTATTTATTTACAAATTTTTATTTATCCACAAATAAAATGACGTAAAATTATCGTGCTTTTAACAGACGGTTAATAGCTAGATCTTATAATTTCAGAAGGATCAAGTTCTTTATATGTATGGTCTCCGATGATTTTCTCATGTGTTACAAACGGAATGACAAAATCATGCGTTTTTCATGTGCGATTTAAGGGCCCATGCAGAAGGTCTAATTTGACATGAGCTGTGTTCTTGTTGTTGTAACAGCGCGATCTGTAAATGTATGTACTATTGTATATTATTGTTCCTCCTCAAGTACTGTTGACTCATCTAGATCCAGACCCAATAACGGGGCTACCTCTACCGGGTGAGTCAAGATTTATTCGCGGTCCAGATGAGTCGGGTTTGCCCTGCCATTAAATAGGTGAGGGACGTCATGCGGGCCTTCACCGCATGCAGGGCAGACGTTGGGGTATATTCTCGATCAATTTTTTAGTCGAGCACACCACACAGATCGAAGTTGAGGACGACCCTTGTTTTTCGAGGCAGACGTCGTTCTTCTTTTGTAACAGGTGGTGGACGACCTCCGAGAACGATGTTGTCCCAGGCTGTTTCTACCGTATTTAAGTGGATGTTGTTTAAAGCTGCTTTATATGAGGGGTGGTCCAGTGGTTCTGTGACATATTTTTAGATATGCCTCGGAGGGGGGTCCGATTCCGTTAGATGGTGGTTCGGCATCCCAGCAGGAACTGTTTCGTAAGTCATGTTGATGGCAGTCTGAGGACATTTGAACGCAGCCGGTGATTGTTGTGAGTGCTGCGTTCTGGCCGCTCTGGAGCTTCTTACACTGAGTGTCACCTATACTCGGTGACCATACCAATTGTTTTTTAGGTAGCCACTCCAATTATTGCAAGTTGCAGGGGTATGCACAGAGGACGAGAAGAGGCTGTCGAAAGTAACCCCAAAAATCTTTACGCCATCGACTATGAAATCCAGTTCCAGCCTTACCTCCTTAGTCAATGTGGTGAAAAATGTTGCGGGTGACATTAGCTGTGTAGCACGTAGCGCCGTCCTGTTGAAACCACATGTCTTTAGTGTTTTATCAACCAATTCAGACCAAGAGAAGTTGGCAACCGTGATGGCCTAGCCAACGCGATTCTTATATGAATATTGACCGATATTGCCGCCTGCCCAAAATCCACACCAATTAGTAACTATTTCGAGATGCATTAGACGGTCTTGTATCTCATGTGCATTTGAATCGTCCCAAATTTGACAATTTTGTTTGTTGACGTACCCATTTATCTAGAAATGAGTCTCATCGATAAACATAATTTTTTGATGAAATTTTGGGTCCGTTTCCAACTGCTCGAGGGCCCATTCATCGGACACGCGGCCCGTGGTCGTTCACCTTCAGATTCTAGGTCAGTTAAATTTTGTACCGGAGCAGGCCCCCAATTCACGACGCAAAATTCGCTAAGTGTTGGTTTGCAAAAGGCTGACTTTTTGTGGGCGTTGACGTTGTTTTTGTCAAATTTAAGTTTCGTGGACGAACGATTGTTGGTTGATTGTTTACTGAACCATTGGCCTCAAATCTTTCCACCACACTGCCTGACCAGAACACCCCTTTTGATTTGACAATTTTAGTTTTTAGTTTTTTAACGCTTTAACTGTATGGTGATTTGGCAAAATATGTTTTAAGAAACTAATTTTGAAATATGAAACTTATTTTTATTGAAATATAAAATTGTCTAAAGTGCTCTACCTGCACTGAACCTCAGATATTATTATTCTGGTCCAACACAAGTTAAAAGTGAAAATCTAATATTTCATTCAACCTTTTGCTTTCGTCAAATTTTAATGTTTTGAATATTTTTAATTTTAAATTACGTGTTTCGAACATGGTTATACATATACGTATCTTCTTGAAGTATGCAGATATGTTTGTATATCAATATAATGTTCATAACATTTTATATTTGTTAATAGTTATTCAAAAAGTGTCAAGATTATAAGTGCATAAACCAAAATTTTAACAAAATCGTTATTTCGAATTTTGAAAAAAGTTTCGAATTCTGGAGGTTTTGGTTGTTTTCAATTTAGCATTTCAAATCCCAGAAATTTTAAATGAATTGTTATTGTAACGTATTATTATTAATATGTTTGTAAATGATCAAAACAAAAATGTTATTGCTAATTAACATTAAAATGTTTGCTTGTTGTCAGATTTCACACTTTCTGTAGTAGTCATACATAAAAATATTTGTTGTGGCGGAAATTCTTTCAATATTTTGTATTAAATGTTTTTATATTTCGAACTTCTGATACAAGAAGTACAAACGTAAATATTTGTCACACTTAAAAAAGTTGTAAATAGAAGTTTAAAAAAAAATCTCATTAAACCGAACAATACGCGAAAGTGATTTGACAAAAGGCACATTCATAACGTATATGCCTTAGAGGGAGCATATTTATTTATTTATAATTCCCAATTGTTTTTTGTTTTATATTAAGCCAATATTCGAAAAATATGTTTTCATAAAACTTTTAATTTTTCGTTTTGGAAAAAATGTATGGTAAACAACAAAAACACACGGTCTTGACAAGACATTGGCAGAATAATTTATTCATGTTCTTTGATGTGAGGTACTCGTATAGCAGGACAACGCAGGTTATAAAACACAACACTTTCAATCAAGATGGCGTTTATTTATATGACAACCCTGTCAGTGGTTTCAGACATCGCTGTACGTTTAAACAAGAATAAAATATGTGTGCAACATAAAACAAAGCGATGGCTCAAAACGACGTGGTGTAAAAAGTAAATTGTTATTTTTTCGAATTTCGAAGCTCATGGGAATTAGGATTATTAAATGTTGGCTTATTGTAAAAAAAAGTAAATTTATAATCGAATTAGTAATCAAAAACTTACTGCCTGTTTTAAAAAAATTAAAACAAAATTTAGTTTGAGAAATGATATTGAAAATAACAATATTGGCGTATTTTTATTGACTCTTGAGTTTGGCTGTTTGTGTTAAGATTTGGTCTTAGGTGTGTTTTCACATACATAGTAAAATTAAATGGGCAACAATTTTGTGGAACATTTCATCCCTGCCTTTCCCTTTTTATTGCTGTTTTGTATTATTTGTGGCAAAAGAGCCAAAAATGAACGTTATAACGGGGAGTTTAAGGGTTAATATGTTCTACAGAAATATTTGCCGTAACATTTTCTACAAAGTTCCTAAATATATCTTTTATCTGAGATTAAAAGAACACATAGTTGCGTATACCGATATGCTGCACGTACAGGCGAACAGGGGAAAAATGTAACACCCCCTAAAATAAAATTACGATGTGATTTTTCAAAACTTCAATTTCTACCTGATCTAATTGTCAAAACCCCGTTATTTTTTTCTGTGTACAGTGTTATTCTACTAGTTGATTATACAAAAATCATTGTGCTATTTTTTTAAGTTCATGACTACAAAATTTACTTCATAAGGTGAATTTGAAAAGATTAAATTCAAATAACTAAAGTTTTTATTTTGTTTTTAATCCAAATTTTAATTAGGTCAAAGTTCATCAAATTTAATTTTCATTAAGTTAACTAATTAAGTTAAAATAATTATTTTTAAACAGAAAGGAATTTTACAACATAAAATAAATTAAAATTTATTGATAATTTTTAATACTTGACAGCCGCGGGAATCGAACCCAGGCTTTCACGGACAGGTTACCTTTACATGTTTCGATTGCAACCACTCAATCTCTTCAGCCATTGACGACTGCTGGCAGAAAATAGTCAAACATCAATCTTTAAACCAAATTGTATTTAACCTTTGGTAGATCGAAATTTACTTTGAATGATTTACCTGTTCTACCTTACTTCTGTTTTTTTCCGGACTTTTTGTCAAGAATTCTTTTTGAAGTCCAAAGTACATTTTTCTGGTTTTCATTTTTTTGTCTTTCTTTTTCTTTCTTTTTGTAGCAAAAATCAACTTCTTTTTTTTTTCAAAATTCCATTGGAATTATAATTTCTTTCAGTGTTAAATTCGTTTCATACACTTAAGTTCCTGGTGACCACATCTTAACTTTAACAAGAGATTTTTACTTTTGCGTTAAAAAAAAAGACAACGGTTTTTCTTTTTTAATTTCAAACGTAAGAAAATGATTAATGAATACTTTTTTTGTAGTTTGGTGTTGTTGCATACTTGAAAATAAACACGCAAAAAAAACAAGGGTTTAAATCTTTTAACAAAATTATGAGAGAAAATAAATGAAAATAATAACAAGAATAACAACAAATTTCGCCTTCAATTTCAAATAAATTAAAACATTATTTTGCTTGTCTTCTCTTTTTTTTATTATTTTTTTTTAACTGTTTTTATTTTTATCTTAACAATTTTGAACAACAACTATAATAAAAATGACGAAAACTTGAAAAAATCACTTTTGGTATGACATCACCTTTTTCTTGTCTGACTTAAGACAAGTGAGAAAAGAAACAAAACACAAATCTGATCAAAACAAAAAAAGTTAAGGCTCTAAACTACGCAAAAATTTAATATTGTATTAACAAAAATTTTAACATAAATGCAAACATATAATATGGATGTATCTGTGTGGTTGGGACTGATAATTGTGATAATCAGGGAAACCGGAAATATGCTCTAAAAAAGAGTTTTATGCGCATTAATATGCAGTTAAAACTTGAAAATGTTAAAAAAATATGCCCTAAAAAATAACAGTTGCTTTTTTAAGACAAAAAATTCAACAATTTCATAATATTTGCATATAATAAACAAGTTAAGACACACTGACATTCGCACTTTGACATGTCAAAACTTTGATTTAAGGAGTACCCTTAATTTTTTCTATTTCACGTCTGATCGGAAAAAAGTGGCCAGATTGTTAAAATTTGAAGAGCTTACCCAAGATGTGCCAATAATTTTGTCTAACAAAACTGCGTATTTCGTATAAAAGGCTTTTCAGCCAACAATTTTCTTATATTCTTTTTTTTAATAAAATGATGTATTTACTGTACAAAATATTAGTCGGCCATTATCTGAGTTTCTGATTTTTTGTTGCCTAATTGGTTTTTTAAATAAGCGATTCAATTAAAACGTATGTATCAACATTTCACTTAAAATAATCTTCAAATTTACTACCTGTACTTTGCGCACCAAGTTTACATGGACAGACTTCTAGTGATTCAGAAAGTGATTCTGGGTCGACCGATATACTAAAGGGTGGGTCTAGAACCAATATTTCTTGGTGTTACACATACTTAGATGGCTATGTGGGTATAAATAGATAAATAATAGAAGCAATATGGTATCCAGATTATAATCCATTTTTTTATTGTGCCTCATTTTTAAGAATTAAAAAACGCATGATATGCGCCAAACCAATAATGATCTGACGATATGTAGTTGTCTTTTTGTCAAGAAATAAATTCAAATCAGAAAAATTAAATGTCATTTTGACAATCGATTTATATAAAAACTAGACATAAAGGACGATCAATTTTGTTCATTGGTTAAATTTCACATCAAGCTTTATGTAGATATACAGTTAGTCTGAGTTCATATGGCTCATGTCTTATTGATAAGATTCTTCCTTTTTCTTCTTTGATCATGAATTGGCTATCAAATGATTCATGTCATGTTGACGACAAAATTAAACAACGAATGAAAAAGTACATGCATCTATGTACTCGTTTCTTTCCCCCTCGTCCCTCTCGCCTATAAAGTAGCAATCATGTCAATAAGACATGAGCCGTATGAACACAGACTTAGGGACAAAATTGTTCACGAAATTATAACAAATTTATGTATATCATGAAAACTATTAAAGTTTCAACTTGGAAACTCTCTAAAACTATTGTATGGCTTTCTATATTTAATAATAATACTATGTAAACTTATTTTCAAAAGTATAGTTAGTTTTTATATTTTTAATAAGTTAACATCCAAACCATATGTGTGAACAATATTGTCCCTGTGTGAATCTTCCATAAAAATTATGAGATTGGAGCCAGTCGTACGGTAGTAAACATGGCTGGCGTAAAAGTGTTAGCGTAAAAGAGCGGAATAATTCCAAATATTGAAATTTTGATGATCCTCAAGTCATTCATGAGATCATCATCAGGGTTGCCAGATAAATTTGTGAGGAAATCGTCAATTTCCTGAGAAAAAATAACAAAATGTCTTTTACGTTTCGAAAAATCGTCAAAAATCGGACAATTTAACATTAAGTTTTTTTTTTAGCAATTTTTGTTCGATTTTCATAAAAAAAACATTCAAACAAAAACATAATTACTTCATAACAAGGTAGCAATTTCAATCGTGTAAGAACTGCTGAGAGTATTCGATCGTCGATGATCGCATTTTTTAATTGTAGGAGATTCCTCACACGAGAAAAACTGTAACACGAGTGAGATTCTTCCATAGCACATAGATTATCTAACGAGTCTTTCATGCCATGAATCGTATGAGACTCACGTACATATTATCTTACAACTCGTACAATGCTCGCCGTATAATTGAAGCAAAGCCCCGAATAACGTTTTAAGTTACAAAATAATAATTTTTCAGGAGAGCAAAAAAACGTTTTTTGACAGGCAGCATTATTTGTTTTAAAATTTTTTTTTATTTTTCTATTATTAAAAATAATGACAATAAAAACTTTAATGCAAAAGGTTGATTTTGGTTGAGTTGATGTTTAAACTGTGTAAGAGAGTAAGGTCAACGGTTATCTGCAAAAAAAAAACAGTTTTTGCAAAATGTGGCGTTTACAACGTTATTCGCAGCTGTGCTTCAATTATTGAAAATATGATTTATACAGAGAGTCGTAAAAGGTTCATTCGATGATAGTTTCGTCAAACTGTTTTTTGAATGAAGCATACCTAAATGGAGCGGTGGCAACGCTTTGCAATTGGAAACCCCGATTTTGACAGCTCGTTTAATAGTGAAGTTGGCCGGTTTTGTTAATTAATAATGGCAATTTAGCTATTTTTTGGTCAATCTAGCGCCCTTATCTTTTTTTATTTATAATTTGTGAATTATTAAACAGCTTATTAAACAAGAAAGTTATCCCTACTGTTCGTGACACAACGTTGACGCTCTTGCTTAGGTATAGGCATATCAGCGTTAAAGCTAAGCGTCTTCCGCTCTTGTTAAGGTACGGTTGTTTAACATTCTAAGATTAAAAAACGAACGTGTCAGAAAATGTAATGTTTTATTCAGGCTTTGGAGACCAAAAAATCCTCACTTTTTAGAAAAAAAATCAGCAAATCCGCACTTTGCTAATTTCGAAACAAAAAATCGTCAAATCTGGCAGCCCTGCTTGAGATTGTTTTCGCGGGAACCAGCTTCGAGCACTCCGCCAATTCAGAAAAAATGTGTGTTAAGTACTACATAATCATCCTTAAAGACCCGTAGATTCCAAGATTAGCCATATTCGGCTAAGAACCACGACAGGGTGATATCATTATGCAGGACAACGTCTTAAGCATACTTCAGAAATAGCTAAAAATTAATTTGAAGAAAATAAAAATTTGAAAATAAATTTACCTAATAAGTCGCCAAAGTTTTACCCACTTGAGTACCTTTGGTCCACTCCAAAACGCCAAATTTTTTTGCCCGAAGGAACCCGCCTAAGACTGCATATAAGCTTTGGGGGCTTGCCGTTAAAGCTTGGAAAAATAAAGCCGAAAATGCTAAAAACTTTTGTAAAAGTATGGCAAAAAGGATTAAGGCAGCTTAAAAGAGCAAAGGGACAACACACCAAGCGCTAGGACCCAAATACAACAATAATCTCTAACTGCGGCCATAATTGTTCACATTCAGAACTTAATACTTATACCGTGTAAAATATTAGGAACACATATTTTATGCAAAAGTTTTTATTTGCAAGTTCTTGAAATGTTCTACATTTAATTTAGTTAAAATTTTTTGAATAATTATAAATTAAACAAAAATGTATGGCCTATTTTGACAATAACACTAATTTTGTGAACAATTTTGTCCCTAACTGTATATCAGTAAAAATTTGTTTGTATGTGTGATACCGACGATGGAGGATGAAAAATCAAACTAATTTCGATATAACGTCAAGCGCACGTACACAATCTAGATGTCAATCAGTCAAGTATTTGGCCCTTAGGCATCTTCAGTAGAACTGCAAAACTATAGATAACTAGTTGAAGAAGAAGGCTATAGCTGTCAAAAATTCCATACACATACACAAGAAATTACCTTCACCACCACTATTGTGTATCGAGTCGATATCGAGATTAAAATCGACCTAGACGACTTTTATATGAATATGTATAAAATAAATATATAAAAAAGTTTGAGGATGTTAAAGTAGAACGATTAAGTTTAAATGTTAATGGTTCATCTCTCACCCTAAAATAACTTGCAGAATCATTAGGAGTAGCACAACACACAACTTCCATTGACATTACATGTAATTGGATTTTGATAATTACGAATTCATTTAGATTTTGTAAACTTGGGCAACTCACAAGTACAATTACATGTAATTGGCATTTGACAATAAATACCAATTACTGTAACAACTAATCGGTAAATGCAAATTGCCAATTGGTAAAGGGATTGAAAGTAATTGATTGAAATTCTAATTAGATTAACGTATGTAATTACACAAGATTTTTTGTTTTAATTTCAAAACAACAAATAATAATATCTGCCGTATTTTAAAACTTACTGCCTGTTTTTAGAAAACGTAAACAAGTGAGTGAGTGAGAAATTATATTGAAAACAAAAACAAATTTTCGTTATTTATTGTTGTTTTCAATATAATTTCTCACTCACTCACTTGCTCACGTTTTCTAAAAACAGGTAGTTAATTTTCATAACTTTTCAAACTTTCCTTAAAACACATTTAAAATCTAATTTACTTTTTATGAAAACGACAGTATAGTTTTTGTATAAAATGTTCCTATCTTTAACTCTAAGCAAACATTTATTATAAACAAATTAAACGTATCTTTTTCTATGACCTCGTCCATTTGTTGGTGTATTTCTCTTTTGAATCTGCATTCGTGCCCAAACAGTGAATCTTATTTTGGGAGCATTTTAGGAAAATCGTTCACAAAACTAAGTTTACTTTTCCATTCGTCTTTCCCCGTCAAACTCAAAAGTTTCGCAGCAAATGTTTTTTTAATATGGGCGAGCACATGCTTTTTTCATTGTAATCGTTATGTAGGCAAAATAGACGCTTGGTCAAATAATGGAGCGATTTGGTGCATTTTCAATACTGAACAAGCCTTCCTTCCAAAAATCTGTTTATTTTTATTTCCTGAGGAATAAATAAAACTCAATAAATAACTTTTATGAAAAAAAAAATTTAAGAAATAATGAGTAAAAAGTAAATTTAAAAATAAAACTTTTAATCGTTATTTATGTTTTTTAAATCAACTGGACGAATTGGGACTGGAGAACATTTGGTTTCAACAGGATGAAGCAACATCTTATACTTCACAACCTTCAACCGAAATTCTGAAGGCTGCGTTTCTGGGTTGCCTGAGCTCTGGTTTTTAAGATTTGCATTTAACGACAAGAACCGTTTAGCCGTTCGAGATTTTTTTTTGGGGGGTTTCGTAAAGTCACGAATCAATTTAAAGAGCCTCAGGCTTGATTTCTGAAAACTAGAAAAAACGTGTTTTGATATTTTGGAAACGACCTACCCAAGTTACAGAACCACCTCTCAATAAAATCGGTAAGCAGCTTTTTCGACAATAAACCTCGGATAATTCGGTTTTTTAAACCTACCGATGTTGTTTGTTTGGTACAAATTGTATGAATAAGACAATTTTTTAAATTTAACAACGCCTGATGTTCTTAATTGTACTTGTTTATTTTCATACTCAGGCTTAGATTTCTAAATTCATTATGTAATTTAGTTTATCCAGAAAGTTAAAGACAGGTCAAGGGTTTTACATCTAATTGGTAGCAACAGATTTGTGTTTGAAATATTTTTAAATACTTCGTAAGGCATTAAAAATTAATTTTATGATAAATAGAATGGATTATAATCGCTCGTTACGCCTGTTTGTACATGGAATTGTGTGATTATTTAATTTACACTTGTTTTTTTTAGGGTTCGAAAATAAAATTGTAAATTTACAAGCCTTTAACAGCTACAAATGCATTCTACCTTTTAGGGATTACCTTTAATTGCGATTACGATTAAAAACTTTCATTAATTGCGATTACCGATTTATCGCTTTTTTTTTAATGATTTTGCATTTTAACTTGACAACAAAAAAAAAAAAAAGATTATCTCAACAAAAATTTGTCAAAAGGGTGGGTTGACACTATGAAATTTTTCTTTCAGAAAGTCTGAGTTTATGGGTGAATGGAGAAGAGAACACGCAATTCTTCCCTTCCCTTTCACGAATAAAGTGAGACTTTCTGAAAGAAAACTTTCAAAGTGTGAACCCAGACTAGGGAGATCGACCTGTTTTAACCGGTTTTTTTTTAATTTTTTTGAATGTGTTAGAAAACTAAAGCCAATTTAAAATATTACAAAAAAACTTTCACGATAAAAAAGTTAATATTAATTTGTGTGAGAGTAATCTTAATATTAAATATACTTTTATACGGATGTCCTCTTTGACGTGTAAATATTCGAACGAGATGAAAAGACAATGCTACGTAGGTGCCTGAAGTGCCTTAAAATTATAAGTTGCAAAGGTTCTTTGACGTCACAGAATACACAGAACTGTCGCGAGACGGGAGATTTTGCGTTTTTTTTTGTCTCTTTCAAAGAAAGCTGCCCTTTTGCATTTCTCTTTTCATCATCTTCTATGCCGCAATAAAATGAACACAAATTTATTTATTTAATATTTATTTGCAAAACTGTTGTAAAAATTAACTTTTAAGTTCACCACAACACGAGTAAATAATATTTAAGTAAGTAAATAACATTATAAAACAAAACAATATTACTAAATACATTTTTTTGCACAAAAAATAACGTTTGTTGAACTAATGCATTTGTTTAAAGTGGTTTGTGTTTTGTTATTTTTGTTTTGATCACGCCATTTGTGTTGATTGTTGCGGCCTGTTTTAACACCTTGCCACTTCACTACCAAAAAAAGCTTTCTGTCTCTTTCTTTGAAAGCTGCCCTCGCAACTGATTTGGGCGTTTTTCACACGTCACTTTTTACAGTTCTGTGTATTCTGTGTTTGACGTCATGACTTTTAAATCACCTTTAATTAGTTCACATGCTTGTCATACATAAATGTGCGCCAAATAAAACTTGACTCCGTTCCACGTAGTTCTAAAGAGACGGCGAATAGTACTTTACTAAAATACGCTGCCAAAAATGAATCAATGAGTGATATATTAGACCGTTGTCTTACCGAGGAAGGAAAGCCGGTACTGAAGTAGTTCTTGAATACCTTCACGCTAAACATTCCGGCGGAATCAAAGATGTGAGGAAAATCCACCAGTTTTATTTAATAAATCACCAAGAAATGAAACAAAGTCATGGAAGATTTTCAATTGTGGTCTTTCTAAAATTTTTGGAGTGGGTCCAATTAATCGCGAAGACTTCCGGCGTTATCCAGGCGGAGAAACTGGCGTTAAAAAAAGCTGTAGATTTGATCAGACTATCTGCTGTGTCGACGACTGCTGTGGATATTTACACTGGTAGCCGTGCAGCTGTTATGGCATTCCCTATCCCTGAGAACTAGAACAGCGCTTGACTGTCGTTCACCTGTAAACGAGGTGGCCGAACAGTATGATATGAGAACTATATGGGTACATTAAGTAAGATGAGCTTGCTAGACTGAGCATTATTTTACGGGTTCCACTGGATTTAGAAGGCGTTGGAGTGCCTATGGTCTTCTGCATACTCGAACATCGTCGATCGACATGGATGACGGGCGAACCATGTATCTACTGTCGAGAGACGTGTCACTTTTTTTTCTTTTCTCCCTTGGCTAATCCCGCGAAGCACAACGCTTGGCTGCTGGAGACAAGAATCTCTGGCGGGAATCGAACCCGCAACCCCTCATTAATAGACTAGCTAACCTACCAGGGTCCCCAAATCTATTTATGTCACGGTACACTGTCTTTTAGGAAGGCATTCACAGCGTCTGGAAGCCGGACAATATTATTTCTGCCACAGCTGAGGAGGAGTACGTAGAGCACCTTCTCTGTCAATGCCCTGCACTGGCGAGAAGGCACCTGATTAAAGAGATCCGCCACCTCTGACTGAACTGATTGTTAAACTGGAGCGCATTTTAAGCTTCGTAAGAAAGTCAGGTTGGTTTTACGGGATTCTGTTTATTGGAACTCCATGGTATCACAAATGATTATAAGTTATAAGTGTGTCAGGTGGCTACTGACTGCCATGTCTACCTGACCTTATTATCCCTTTCAATACGATTTAGGGAATCGGAGAATAAAGACACTTTTTAGGATGTTACTACTTTACGGTTTACTTGAAACTAGGAATTATTGAAGTTTGTATTTGTAATCGATTACGAATAAAATATGCTATTTATAGCTTTTACTATAACAAATAATCGATTTGCAAACCCTACCCTCTACCGACTAACCAATCAACAACCAATTAAAATAAATGCGATGACGATTTTTTGTTTGGTTTATCACATCCACGCAAAAAATAACGAAAAATAACAAACTAAATTATTAGAAAATAACAAACTAAATTAATCGAAATGAAATTCTTTAATGTCAGCTTTAATTTGTATGTCGTGTTGTGCCGCGTCGTAACGTATGCAAATTTTAAAATATTTAAATGACAATCAAATTAGAGAAAAACATTTTTAAATAAATAAAAAAAACTAAACATTCAAACTGAAACAAGTTTTAGCATTTCCAACTACGATTTTAAATTCGCATTTCAATGTGTTTGAAAGTGTTTGAAATTTTGTGAATGAATTTTTGTCGTTTTGCTTTTTTAGTAAAAATTTAAAATACAGAAAAAAAGTAATCGCCGCCCAAACATTATTGTAATTTAATAAAATAAATTTGTGTGGCTTATTAAATGTGTTTTTGTTTTTAATGATTAAAATATTTGTGTAGGATGTCTGTTTAGTGGATAAATTCATATTCGGCATGTTGCTAAAAGTGGCAACATTAAAATCAGTTTTGTTAGACATCAAAATACTGGTTAATATTTATTCAATTACGAAAATTTTCAAATAAATAGGTATTGGAATTTTTTTAATGAAATGAAAGCTAACAATAAAATTACTTATTTAGGGGACTCACAAGGTGTCATAAAGTCATAAGTCTTAAAATAATAACATGAAAAAATGCGACTGTTGTGAACAACCCCTCATAATTTAGTGTGCTATTTTGAAATTAAATCAGCTGATTTAAAACAAATATAAAAACTAACCTAACATTAAAATATTTTTTAATTCTAATCCATGAATTAATAAATTAAATTAGATCTTATCTGACTATTTTCCATTTTATAGACGCAAATCACAAAAAAAAATTTATTCTGTTTGTTTACCAAACATCAGAGTCCTAAGCCAATATAATTTGACGCCGCAAGTGTTTTATTGCAAAAATTGCTAGCCGCTGGTTGTAGCTGGACGGCTACAAAAACTAATGCGGATCGGCTCAGTCGCTCAACACAGGTCTCTTCTGATTAATTACGACAGCAGCAAAGTTCTATTAATTTAAGACACTTTTTGTTTACAAAGCAACAACAATATTTTTAAACCATTGTAAAATGTTAGAACAATATAACACGATAGCACACCATGTGAATACCCCAATTGTTTAAAGAATGTTAATTAAATAAGTTTAAGTACAAATAATAATTTTTCAAATGCACGAGCATTTTACTGAGTTCTACCTCAGGATATTTTGTGTCTAGTCACGTTTATGTCATCTGGCCAATTAGACCTGAAACTACAATATTGATTTTATAATAGATTTGAATTTGTCCCATCTAATTATTAAAAATAATTTATTTACATTCAATGACCCGAAAGATTAACGGGAGTACCTGCCAAGGGGTCCGTTCCACCTCACTGTATTCTTAGCACTGTCTGACAAGCAATGCGTTATACCAAAGATGGAAAATCGGCGTTTGAAGCTGACTTTTAAAGATTTCCTTTCCCGGCCACCTTTTGGTTTTAAACAACAACCACCACGTGATCCCCAAAGGGGCTATTTTTTTGTTTAGTTGCCACAGATTGGGAAGTGCTTCTTCAGAGCAGGAGCTTCTAGCCATAGTTTATTTAGAGGGCGGCTTTTTACATTATTTTATATAAACAACGGATATCCCGGTAGACTAGTTGGTAGTAAGCTATCCGTGCAAGGGTTGCAGGTTCGATTTCCACAAAAGACTACTCTCTCTGTTTGACTACAACGAGCTAAATGGTCTACAAAACTATTGTTTAGCAAGTTAGAAAATAAATAATTAATTGATAAAAAAAACATATTATCTCCAAGTGCCATAAGACGTAACATAAACCCCCATACTCATGGTCAAAAAAATGTAAACTTTAAATTAAAATGCATGTGAAACTATTGTTTTAAAGTATGCTTTAGAACAAGTTGACTTTATTTTTGACTATGATTATGGGCCAAAGTGTTTGGAGTACTGACGTAATTCTAGAATTGCCCAGAAAATTTTTTGTAATGTTGTATTCCAATCTCATTTTGCGTTAAATGGAATTTATTGAAATTAAACTGTAATTTTGTCCAACTATTTGTATCAATATTAATTACATTTGTTCTACATTAGAATTTTCTTAATGTAAAACCTGTTAAAAATTTTAATTAAAATACAAAATTTTACAACGAAAAGGGTGCGTTAAACCTGAAATAAAATAAAAAAAAATGTATTCGATGGCAACTAAGATATATTAAGTAGGCTTACAGTCTCGTAAAGCTTATTGTGGCAAAGTACTTTTAACTGTAGAACAAATTTTGTTTATTCCGAGTACCGGAAATTTTCAATAGAAATAGTTCAAAGAAAATTCTAAAACAAACATTAAGTTCAAGATTTAAAATTTTTTTTTTATATTGAGTTTGACGTCTTACTTCTAAGAGAGAGAGAGAGAGAGAGAGAGAGAGAGAGAGAGAGAGAAATTATTTTGTTCGGCCTGTTTTTTCTTGAATTACCCTGCGGCCACACGTTCAAGTTGTTCTTGATAGTCTTTTACATATACTGCTTGTCAAAATTTACATAAATTGAAAGCTGTGACGTAGGCTGCACTCAATTTGTAAGCAATTTACTTACAAGATGTCAACAACAACAGAGACAAACTTGTACTCAGCTGTTGAATTGAAAGTAAATTGCCAAGCAAATGGAAAGGTGAAATTGAAAATGTGAGTGTGTTAGTAAAAAACTGAGAGTGTATTGCAAATTGAAAGGAATTGAAAGGCAAAACTTGATCGTGTGGCCAACAAGTTAGTTTAATTTTAATTTTTGTTCAGAACAAAATGAACTGAGCTGCCACTTTTTTTTTTTTGCTGAATAATTAAATTAAAAATTTAATGTAATTAAAAATAATAAAATCTCCTTTTTTGTCCTTTTTCTTTAAAACACTTTTAGAAAACAATTCAAATGCTAGTTGCGCAGCCACTTTGTATAATTGTTTACATCTGTAAACCATATGATAGCTTTGTTTTTCCGGACAAAATTTTCGAAATGGTGAATCGTTTTTCTTTATTTGTAAAAGAAATTTTTAACATTTCTTCTTTTCTTTAGTGTTGCCAAGTCAATTTTTAATTTGAGAATAACACTTCATAACAATTTGATAACAAACCATTTAATAAGGTTTAAGAATTGTGCTTGATATCAAAGTGTTAAAGTCATTTGATATCAAAGGTTTGATTTCGTGTTTGTTGAGTTGATAACCTGACAAATCTGAATTTTTAGAAGAGATAAAAAAAAAATTGGAGAAACGTTGGCGAACGTGTATAGAATAGAACTCAAAGAAGACCAGATTGAAAAATAAAATGATTTATTTAACCAAATACTTGTTTTTCAGTTATTTAGTCACTGACTAATTGACCAGCTCTCGCATGAAGAAGTTTATATATTTTTTTATACCCACACCACTGATGGGATTTGTGGTATAATTGTACCAAATTTGGTACAATCGAAACTTTGTTGGTACACTGGTACAATTCATCCCTTTTTGGTACAATTTAAAAACAAAAACCCAAGAAGTTCATCATTTCTTTGAAGTGGATTACCTCACTTTTTTTTCTTTTCAATAATAAAATTTGCATATCTCCAGCCCTGACCAGAACTACCAAAAATTGTATAATTGTTCATGATGTTACAACAACATTTTATTTATTTATTTATTTATTTATTTATTTATTTATTTATTTCAGTCTATGGAAAACAAAGTTCCTTACAGACTATGCAACTAACCTAACATAGAAAAATATATTATAAATAAAAAAAAAAAAAAGTTAATAATTGGAATATATACATATATAAAAAATTTTATAAAATACTCAAAAGAAATAACTTAAAATTATCTTTTGATGTGCAAAATTCAATATGCGATTTAGATTTTTTTTGAAGGCATATATTTAATTTATTAATATAATTAAATGCTCTCGTTAAAGTGCCATTAAGAGCATAATTAGTGCGATGAACTGGAACTTTAAATGTGTCAATTATCCTCAAGTTTCGAGCTGGTATATTGAATGGTATTAAAGACAATAATTCAGGACAATCAACCCTTGAATTAATTATATCATATATGAGTAGGATAGACTGTAATTTTCTACGGTATTCTAAAGTTCTCAAGCCAATAAGAAGACATTTAGACTCATAAGGAGCAGAATGGAAATGAGTATGTGAGCGTAAGGCATATTTAATAAACACACGTTGTACTCTCTCAACACGAGAAATGTGAATAGCAATATAAGGACTCCAGATAACTGAAGCATATTCTAACTTTGATCTAACAAAAGATGTATAAATAAGTTCATACATAGGTATACATATGTACTCGTATCCCTGTACGAAGCCTAGGATCAATCAAGTGTCTCAAAATCCATTTTGTTGTTGTTGTTTTTGTTTTTGTAGCAGCGAAACCTGAAGAACAGTTGTTGTTGAGTTGGAAACTTTGGTCAGTTCTACGCCCCATTCTTGTCAATTCTTTGGTGACGATGTTTTGCATACCGATCGACTCAATATCACTTTCTTAGTCGATTTAACAATGTCCCTTAAGCCGGCTGGTTGGATGTCTGTCCATGTAGCCTTGTTCGCAAAGTACAGGTCGCAATTTTAAAGCTAATTTGATGAAGTTTTGTAAAAAGGTTTCAATTCTTAAGCGCTAAGCCTACTGAAAATGGTGAGAATCGGTCCATTATTTCACAAGGTCTTCAAACAGACTTCTTTACGGAACAGTGTTTGTGCCTATAAACAATCCTATTATGTTGGTATTAAGATTAAATTTTGAACAAACTTATTGCAATTCAAACAATCTTACTTAATTTTATTAGAATTGGTTCATATTTGACGATAGCTCCCATACAAATACTACTCCCGAATAAAGCTTTTAATCCTAACTTCCTTATAAATGTTGATATTGACATAAAAATTGGCAACAATAGCTTCTACGATATCTACTATGTCATGACAAAATATTGTGCTCCCAGGCCCAAAGTGAACATGAGCTATGTAATCTCCCTTCCTAATATCACTCAAAGACAACCAAATCGTATATAGATGAAGAATGAATCTTTACCTCTTGAAATAATTTTGCTCTGGCAGGTCCATGATTGCCCATGGGTCCCAAATAGAGTATACTCTAGAAATTTTTTCCTTATAAACTGTGGTGTAGGGCATCAAATGGCCGAGCTTAATCGACTATACTTTCTTAATTGTTTTATTGAACAAAAAGGTGTTATAAATTTTTACTATGTATGCTTTTTTATTTTATAACCAAAATTTGGTACAGTTTATGTCAATTTGGTACAATTTTGCCATTGAGACGGTACAATTTAAGAATTGTCAAATCCCAACAGTGACCCACACCACAATAGTGGAGAGGGTATTATGCATTTGTGCTGATGTGTGTAACGCCTTAAAATATTGGTTATAGACTCACCTTAAAGTATACCGATCGTCTTAGAATCACTTTCTGAGTCGAACTAACGATGTCCGTCCGGCTGGCTGGCTGTCAATGTAACCTTGTGCTCAAAGTACAGGTCTCAATTTTGGAGATAATTTGATGAAATTTGGGTCATAGGTTTTTATTGGCACAAGGACCAAGCCTATTGAAAATGGGCCGAATCGTAGGACCACGAGGGAAGATAGGGGGAAATTTCTTCCTCTCAGAAACTATTAAACCGATTTCAATGAAATTTAAAACATAGATAGAACCATATCTATATGGACACAAAATGTATGCATTTTTTAAAAAATAGGACCACGAGGGGAGATAGGTGCAATTTCTGCCTCTCAAACCGATTTTAATGAAGTTTAAAACATAGATAGATCCATATATATATGGACACATTAGCTATACAGTTTTTCAAAAATAGGACCACAACGGGAGGTAGGAGGCAATTTCTGCCTCTCACAAACTTTCAAACCGATTTTCATGAAGTTTATAAACATAGATAAATCTATATTTATATGGACACATAAGCATGATGTGTTTTTAAATACTGTGGTGTAGGGTATCATATGGTCGGGCTTGACCGACTATACTTTCTTACTTGTTTAAAGCTGGAATTTGTTTAATTTAAGAAACGTAACTTTTTAATGATAAAATCCCAAATAGAAATAATTCTATAAAACGCGTTGTACGCGCGAATTCTAACGAATAATACACTTAATAACCCTTAATTTTGCGGATAAAAAAAAACTCATAAGAATAAAAAAGCAGCCAGAGAATTACAACAAACATCTTAAAAAATAAAAAAGAACCTAAACTTGTGTAATTCGAGTCGGTTTGTGTTAAAGAAACCAAGTGACAATTAATTAATGTTTTTAGTTGTTTTAAGTTGTTAAGTTTTGTTACGTTTTAAAAAACAAAACAAACAAAAAAAAAAAAAAAACAATCCTGTTGTCATTTGGAAATCTTACATTTCGGTGTCACTTGTTCGGCCAAACAGATACTAACTAAAAGAAATAGCCGCTAAATTAAATGTAATTTTGTGATTTTATGATGTCAACATAAACAGAAAGCAACATATTAGCATTGCTGTCACCATTAATATATTTTATATGCTTCTTGCTCAGTTATTTTAATACTTTTAACTACTCACTTGATCATACAACAATTTAAAGGGCATTTGTTATGAAACATTAACAATATCAACCAGCAACATGTTGAAATGCAGCACAAACGTATCTGCAGTTTATTAACTACTCATTATTATCATAACCTTCGCTACATGTAGAAAGGGTTTGCATTCATATATAAAGGCCTCATTACTCTTACGTAAACGTAACGTTACGTTGTGTTCCGTTGCGGATGAACCTGATAAAATGTTAAATATTCTCCGTTTATACGTATGTTTGTTTATATTTATTCATACAGCGAACATTCCATTGACGAACACGACGTTTTTTTATATTTTTATACAAAACGCACAAATAACAAAAGCTAAAATTTTAAATTATGTAACCACATTTCAACGACCATGATACGTTTACGTATTTTTATTGAAGTCAAACGCAACGTTTACTTGTCCGCAACATTAAGGTATAAGTAAACGAGGCCTTTAGATTGTCAACCCTTTTGAAATTAAAAATCTTAAAAAATTTTAAAAATCAAAAACAGTATCACATGACTTCCCCATCTTAAACAGTTCAGGGATATGCTTTTCCAGACTATTCGTTTTAAAATAGCCGTTTTCTATTGTATAAAATTAAACCGTTATCAGCGTTGCGAGAAGTAGAGTAAAATTTTTCATTCAACGCCACAGTTAAGTAAAATTTGAGTTGGATGCTATTAAATTTCTTAAAAATAATCGTTATTAACATTACTTTTCGATTCGAAAAGTATAATTTTTAGAAAGCAATTTCCGATTAGAACGTTAAACCGTGGTGCTTGAACTTTTTCGAAACAACTTGTGTTTATAAACAAAAAGGGAAATCACGATGGGTAGTGCAAAGTGTGCAAACGATGCAAACGCGTGCAAAAATACACACGTTTGCACTAAAAAAACCATGAGCAAAATTAGAAGTGGATATTTACTCAGTTGGAAACAAATGTAAACAATCACATGTGAGATATTAAGCGCCATATCTAAATAAAAAATGGAGCTGCCAACGAAGCTGGTTTGTAAGGGAGAAACATAAACTTTTCGCTTACCATTGCGCTTACGGAAGACATGAATTTTATATGGCGAGTTCCCTTACAAACCTGCTTCGTAGTAAGGGAATGCCGTAGCACTTGAAATGTTATTTTTTTTTTATAAAAGTTGTAGGTAGTTCTTTCACTTTATTTACTTAATTTCTGTATGTCTTATTGCGTAGCGCATAATTGTGCGCTTATTTTTTTAATGTTCCATAAGCGCTTCTCAAAATGATAAAAAATTTTATTGGGATTGTTTTTAAGAAAACTTTTAAATTGAACATTTTAGTGGGTTTTAATATAAAATAGAGAATTAAATTTAAATTAATTAAAAAGAAAAAATTTATTTTAATTTGCTTGTGTATAATTGTAAACAAATGCAGATTTTTACAGTGCTGCCAGAAGTTTTTAGTGATGCCAGAATAAATTTTTTGAAAAACAGCACATCTGCACAAAAAATAGAAGTGGTATGCACTGGAAATTTACACATTGCAAATTTGCACAATGACTATCGTGATAACCCTTAAACACGAAATAACAAAATAGACTTTCGTCTATTTTCTAAAACAAAAGAAAAATTAAATATTCAAGGCGAATTCATACAGGTGACTTTCGAGTCATCTGTTTATTGTTTATTTATTTGTGTGCATGCAGAATGTCAAGCTCAAGGTATATTTATATCAGGTAGTCTCGGAAAGCCAGATGTTTATTTTTTATTTGCTTGTCTTGTGATAAGAACTGTCAAATGTTGTATAGTAAACAAGTTGTTTGTTTTTATCTTTTATCTCTTTGCTGTTTGACAATTTGTATCACATAACAACAATAAAAGGCTCTGTTTTTTGTTTTATTGTACAATTGCTCTAATCTCGCGGCTACCTGTTATAAATATACCTTGGTCAAGCTTTATTTACACATTGCGAAAAAAAAAATCTAAATAGTTGAAAAAAAAAACTTATTTTAATTTTATAAAACAAAAAAATTAATATAAATATAAACACAAGGCATTAAAAATGCGCAATAAATAAGTGGAATCACAATAAATTTGCAATACAGGAAAAAAAGATTTACCTTTTTAAGCAATTCCCTTTTTTATAATTTCAACAAGTTCGAATACACTTGAAATTTTATTTATTTATTTATTTATTTAGATGGTTTGTTATCAATACAAGAGATCTGTTTTAATTTTTTTTACAAATTTTATTTCGATGGCGGTAGTAAAGCACCGTGTTAAGCTAAATATACATATTTATATATATTGTTCACTTCTGCAAGTAAATTCCTTTCAAATGGTGCATTTTTAGTTCAAATCGTTTTACATACAGAGGAGAAAAGTGCTCTTAACTGTTTTGCCTTTTTATAAAGAAGATGCTGTTGTCAATAAAGGAGCTGTAAGGGATGAAATGACATTTAACTTAATCTTTTTCTTAAACTGTTTAAAGCAGAGTTCGAAAATAAAGATGAATTAACGTTCCTTTCGGTTTGGTAGATTTGTAGAAAACACAAGCTATTTGTGCAGAGCTCGTTGCTAAAATTTTTTGTTTGCTAATTTCTTTATCAATGTAAAAACGAAACACTATAGAACATTAAAACATAATGTATGTAGATATATAGAACCACTACAATTGTTCTGTTTTATAACGAAGAACAGAACACTATATCTGTGGCATTTTGACAAAACATCTTAAGTCATTTTAAAAAAGTTGAAAAATACTGTAAATCATAAGAATTTTTATTCAAAAAACATTTTTGTTAATATTTTTTAAATTTTGTATTCCAATCGAAATTTTTCATTTATTTTGGTTTATTTTATTATTTGCTAAAAATGGTTTTTCACCTAGTTTTTTTTTTAAATGTTTTTTGTTATCTAATCTCGACTTAAGATGTTTTGTCAAAATGCCACAGATATAATGGCCCCTATTATAAGTAACATTCGGTAAACTATTTTCGCTGGCTATCGAATGTTAATTTGGTATTATGAGTTGGCAGCACTGTCGAAAATTTCGTTGTGCATCGAATTTTTCAACGAAAACAAATTTGCTGTCGACGGTGCAAATAAATGTTATAAACTTGTTGAAAATGTAACTATTTGTATGTAAATTTTGTTGTGTTCGTATACCAAATACCATTTTCATTATCAGTTTTGTTCATTTTATGCAAGTCCAACGTCGTAAACAGCAATTGGAATCGCTCATATTCCTTATGGAACAAAATTCTTTTTTAACCAAACGATTTGCAGCAAAGTTCAGCACATAAAAAAGTGTGATGAAACCCCACTGATGCTATATTATTTGATAACAACCATAATTCCGCCGTGGTCACGTTTAAATTAAATTTTGTTTTTTTAATTTGTAAACAAAAATGTTTTATTTTAAGTGACAGCTGATAGAAAATGTACTACTGTGAATTAACAAAATCACAATAGTAAATTTTTATCGAATGCGCGCCATAATACCAAATGAAAATTCGTTCGATCAGCTAATAACATTTAACATCAATTTGAGAAGATGTTGGAATTTTCCCATAAGAAATACATAGGGCTAAAATCAAATTTTTTCAACATCTTTACAGAATGTTACTACCTCATTTTGTTCCCTTTTACATTTGTCGATTATTTTAGTGTCATCACTAGAATAGTGGCAATAAATTCTGTTATTATTGTGGCATCACTGACAAAATGGAAGTTGCTTTGAAAGCAGCGTTACAAGTTTCAAGTTTTTCCTTTTTTGCAAGCCTTTTTTTTTTGCTTAATTTTGCTAAAATTATTAAACAAAATGAATAAGAAATACATTTTGGTGTTATCTTTTAAAATGTTGGCTTTTTTGTAGAAAAAAAGTATTTAAAAAAAAAAATAAAAGTTTTTTTCAGAAATGGTGACATTTTTTATTGATAGTAGATGTTAGATGTTTCAAGTGTGAACGCGTATTTCACATTTTCAACATCTTCCATGCGTTCCTCCGAAATGTATGCAAGTGTACAAAGGGTATAATTCGACTGCTGTCGAAAATCGAATTTAGTTCATAATAGGCACCAATGTTCGTAACTTTCTTGAAAATTGTTACGATCGGTATTAAAGTTTGTGTTCGTAAGCACAAACACTAAAAAAGAGATATCGTTTCTGGTTGTGTGAGCCGTAAGCTAAATAATGTTCTGTTTATTTCGAACACTTTTAATTAAGTATTTGAACAAATTTAGTTTACACAAGTTTACCGAAAAAAAGTAATTTTGAACAAAAAAAAAAATAAATTAAAAAATTGGAAGCGCGCATGGTATCCGAGTTATGAACCTCCGAAATTTCGAACAATATTTCCTCTTGCCTCAATCTCCTTAATTTTTGATAGGTTAATATAGTATGTAGGTATCATAAAAAATGTTAGCCAAAGTCCTAGAAGATGACATCAAATTATCTAAAGTAAATTAACCCTTTGTGAAGCAGTTTACGTTTGCTTCGTAAATTGTAAATTTTAATATAGATTTTCATTTCCATATGTATGTCAATATTAAAATATTTAGTGTCGCATAAGGTCATAATGGGTTAAGTAGAGAGAAAGGCTTATTTAACTAAGCTTTTCAAAAAATTGCGAAACTGTTTTTTGTGAATATAAATATGTTAAAGTTGTAAAAGCGCATTCAATTATTGTCCAGCTACCTCTATACAACAAACCGTATATATTCAAATGGAAATCGATTGTCCAAGAGAAGTCTTTCAACTTTGATTTTCGCATCACGAAAGGTTTTAGAAAACAAATCGTGATAGAAATGAGCGAAATTTTTAACATTTTTTAAGAAGCATTACAATTTCCAGCATTTTCTTAAAATCAGAAAATTTTATTATGTCAAAGATATTCTTGGATATTTAGTTGAACGTCTTGGAATCGCCTTAAAGTCGGCATACGTTTTCCTTTCTTCAGATTTATATTGTTAAATAAAAAACCTAGATAATGTCTGGACAAACAAATACAAAGTTTTGTTCCTCAATTGTCAAAAAATGTTCTTCTTCTTTGATTTCCCACAACAGTGATTAACTTGCAGTTGGTTTGAGTATTATTAACGAAAAATTTCACCAAGTTAAGTTATAATTAACTATTATTGAATAAATTATTTATGTACATATAACTTAACTTGGTGAAATTGGTCGCTTATCCAATGAAAACTGAACATTTAAATCGAAATTTTACAAAAAATAACATCCAAAATTTCCAGGAATTCTGGAAAAAATTACCCGTATAGAAACCCCTGTACCAACCAAACCATTTATCCCGTCTACACTTGAATTTTTGTCTTTAGTTGCTATTGCCATTTCTATTGCCATTCTGCTTCTCTTCTTTGGTTGTTGTTGTTATCAAAGTTCCAGTAGTTTTGGTGGTGGCGTATTCTTGAGGTTGGCTGCGGTAAATGTTGTTTCGATGAAAACTCCAAAATATGTAACAACAAAAAAAAATATACTACCGCCAACGCCGGTCTCACTAAATCAGCCAACCATCAAATTTACAAAAACACAAATATACAAACACACACACACATGTATAAAGCAAAACTTAACTAAAATATAAACTGAGCAAGGTTTTTGTAAATAATTAAAAAAAAAGTTCTCTTGTTTTGACGTTTTGTTTAAGCCAGAATAACCAGCAACAGGTAACGCCTTCGTACGTTCGTTCAGACGCTGGCTGTACGCCAAATATTGTAATTGGCATAACGATGTGAGCGTAACAGCTTTTTTTTAATACGTAGTATTACCGTACGTAGTCGTAGTGCTGTGTCGTCTATACGGCTTATTTGCCGTTGTAGCAGAGATTTTATTTATATTCCGCTGCTTTTGTATTACGTTGGCATATTGTTTGGTTGACTGAATGTCTCGCTTTCGTGCTTTTCAGACGCTCTTTTTAATAATTCCTAATTATTTGTTTTATTTTTGTTTTGCTGTCGCTCAGTGTACTGCCAACGAATGCAAACACCTGGCCAACAGAGTTAAAGCTTTGCTGGTGGTGGCGATCATTGTTAGTCGTTGACAAGAAGCCGTCTTATTTTGGTGGAATTTAAAAAAAATCCCAGTCGCTCGCGAGTTTTTGTTATGATTTGATTTGTAAAAAAAAAAAAAAAAAAACAAATAAAAAAAATATTTACATCTGACTTTAAACGTTTTAATTGTAATTAAAGTGCAAAATGTATTAAAAGTCTAAACACAGATTTTAAACTAAATTTAAAGAAAAGAATATTAAAAGTTCTAAAACGCAGCGGTGCTTAAGATTTTCATTTTATTTGATGTACCTAAATGTACATCAAAATTCGATTAGTGTTCGATGATTTTCTTTTATTAATAGTCAGACTTCTGGATAATTTAGCCTTCCTATAATTGTTATTTCTTAACCTGACGTCGAACTATTTAGACGTCATTACATTGTTGATGATGTCAGAGTGTGAGATATAGATCGTCATTTGTTTGTAATCACTGGCGTGTCTCCTCCTATCCGAACACAATAATTTTTTTCTGTGTATTCCTTTGTTTTGTTGTTGCAGTGCAATTTTATTGTTTGTTGTCTATCCATTTATCTAAAATGTGTGCTGTGTAATAAAATGATGAAATGAAAATTCATTCCATCACCCATTTGTAGTGTTTTTAAGTTGTTGCAATTTGTTTTTATTTGCATTTTTGTTGTCGTATGTAACTGACTGACTGACTGGCTGGCTGGTGGGGTGAGTGCATTTTCCTTTATGTGTACAATGTACATATGTATGTACATTAAAATCTCCACATAAATCGCTCAATTCAATTGGTTCCAATTATTGAAATTCATTAAACTATCTTTAGACCAGATCTCTTGAGTCTGTCAGACAATAGCACTCGTCGCGCCTGCGTTCATTTTAATTTAAAAAATTACATTCATTCGTGGACACTTGCAATTACGTACAGAATATCTAGTGGGTTTTTGTTTCTTAATTTGTTTTGATTTCAAACTAAATTCAATGGCAAATGGATTAAAGAATTTGCTGTTATGTACACTGAACAAAATTAAGGGTTTTCATTCATCCCTTCCCGGGAACTTGAGCACTTTTTTATGTTAAATAGCAGTCGATCTTGAATGACCACACATTAGGCCTATTGATCCATTGTGATGCCAAGGAATTTTTAAGCCAACTCGAACTTTATCCGAAGTTAAAATAAAAACTTAAATTCAATACAAAAACATCTGACAGGGTTTGGAAATCAGCAGAAAGAAGGCTTATGCTTCATTTTCGTTTTCATATCCGCAGCGTCAGATGTGATTATGGTGTCTAACTTCTAGGCGCCGTAAGAGCTTTCAATGAATAACTTTTTAAACCCACATAGCAATAGTGAAGAGAGTATTATACATTTGTGCTGATGTTTGAAACACCTTAAATTATTGGTCCTAAACCCACCTTTAAGTGAACAGATCGACTTAGAATCACTTTTTTAAATAGATCTATCGATCTTCGTCCGTACTGCTGGCTGGATGGCTGTTCATGTGAACCTTTCGCGCAAAGTACTGGTCTCAATTTTGGAGATAATTTGATAAAATTTGATTGCTACGTTCTAATTGTTACAACGACCGAGCCTTTTGAGAATCGTTCCATAATTTCACTGAGCCCTCATACAAGCTTCTTTCCGGAATATAGTCTTTGTGTCCATAAACCATCTTACAATGTTGGTATTTACATAAAATTTGGTGCAAATTTATGTTATTAATTAATTTTTTTGGAATCGGTCCATATAACTCCCATACAACTGCTACTCCCAAAAACCTTTTAATGCCATAACTTCATTTTAACTGTATTGGTATTCAGGGGTGTGCTGTAAATCGAAAACGTAGTAAAACGCAAGAAATTTAAAAAATGTTTTACACTTCTGTAATAAAAGAATTTTATGACAAATATTTCTCTACTTAACAGAATTTTATAACAAATATTACATATAATAACTAGATTAAAAGTGTATTAAAAACAACTTCCAAATTCTTTCGTTTTCGATTTAGAGCAAAATTGGCGACAATAACTTTTACGACAGATGCATATCTCCTGACAAAATATTTTTGCAAGGAGGCTTCGAAAAAAATTTTTATTTAATCGCCATATTTGTATGGTTCAAATTCTTAAATTTTGCCCCTGCATCGCGTAGGATGCTCCTAGACGGGTCGAATGTATGACCTTTATCTTCACTCTTAAAGGGGGCTCCCATACAGATATTGCGGCTTAGAGAAATTTTTATATTTGGCCCATGCGACGCCTAGGATGACCATAGACAGGTTAACTACATGACTACATGTGACACACCTACCCGCTATCTCCATTCCTTAAGGTGGCTCTAGAATTTGTTCCTAGGGGGATCAAATGTATGACCGACTTCAATTAGTTGTATGTCCTTAACGTTTTTTCAAAACATACTTGCCCTTTATAACCACTCCTTAGGGGAGCTCCCATACAAATATGGCGTTTTTTTTTAAATTCTTAAGTTTTATTTAAATTTTTCATCTTTTGTGAATAAAATCAAAAGTTGTTGACAGATTTTAATCATTAGTAGCTTGAACTGCCTCTGATAAAATGACAGACTGCCGACTGTTCTGCAGGAATTATAGAAATATGTGCTTCCTTAGCAAGACTATAATGATTTTGTGCGTGCTTTAATTTTCTAATAAAATGTAAAAATGTTTCTGCTGAAATTAACGAATTACTTCCTTAGCAACAGTTTAATAGTTTCGTGCGAGCTTTAATTTTCTTACATTAGGGTGGTACGAACAGAGAGCTAGCTGGTGGATAAATAAGTAGAACAAGATCTTGAGGTCAATGACAACTAAGGGCAAAACATTGGTCTTCTCGAGAAAAAAACATTGATATATCATACTGTTAATATCTATGAAAATTTAAAGGACCGACCCCAATGTTCGAAACCTCCTTGCAAAAATACTCGTTTAAATCACTTAAAGGCAAACAAATCTTATACAGATGAATATATCGAAATAATATTCGGCACAAAGAACTTTTACATGAATCTTAATCTTATAACATATTTTTGTTCTATCGAGGCATGATTGAACATGGGTCCCAAATAGGGAACATCTCGAACAAAGCTTTTCTACACGCTTTGTTAAATACGTATGCCTTTCTGCTCTTTTTTACCTACCAAATTTCAAAATCAAGCTTCAGGACCTCAAGCAAAAAGGCCATAATGAATATCATTATGAAATACACTTGAAAACAGTGTTAGAAAATAAACATTAAGGCCCTGAGTTTGTAAAACGCAACGCAATCCCAAAAATAACATTGAAAGCAAAAACAATGTCAAAAATTTTTAAAAATTTTGTTGTTGCTTTCTACAGAAATACATATTGCGTTAAAAAATTATCAACGCCGCAAGATATGCAGCGTTTAAAATTTAAAAATTCAATATTCATTTCTATAGAAAACAACAACAAAATTATGAAATATTTTCGATTTTGTTTTTGCTTTCCATACAATTTTTGGCGTTGCTTTTGCGTTTTACAAATTCAGGGCCTAAATATCGTTCTTTAGTGTTCGGTTCGGTGGATTTTTGGAAAACACAAACGTTAATAGTGTTTGTGTAATAAAACATTAAAAAAGTAACGTTTCTCTGTTTTTAAACTTCGAAAACAAAAATAATATTGTACTTATCAAAGCCAATAAAAGGATAAGAACATTTAATTTCGTTCTGTTTTTTTTTAACCACAAGCCTCGTTGTGTTCGGTTCAGTTCATTAATGCTCGCTGTTTTTAGCTGTACTTAACACCCTTTTAGCTGGTAAAATAAAACCAAAAACATTTTACAAATATCAAAATTCATATACAATAGCGGAGTTCAATATTAGGTTTGCAAAAGTGAAAATACAAAATATCGTAGTATTTGTATGAAATGTAACGGAAACTCTGTGTATTATGTTGTTGGATTTACCAAAAGAGCTACGATATTTTGCATTTGCACTTTCGAAAGATTAATTTCAAAATAAAAAGCCAGTGAAAAAAATTTACGCAAACAAAACATGTACACAATACAAACACAACCTAGCTAGCATAGCCCGTTTGTTTGACGATTATGTTTAAAGAATCTTCTGATGATTATCCGACGAGTAACAAAAACAAAAACATCTAAATTTGTTTTATAAATTTTTTGACACGCTCGTCTTTTAATCTTGGAATGGACCTTTTGCGACTCTCTGTAAGAGTCATATAGCAATTACTGAACTACCTAAATAAGAGCGTTTTTGAAATATGAAAACTCTATTGTCAATACAATTTCAATAAAACAAACCGACCAAAGGATCTGTAAAAAAGGATTTTCCGACAGGATGGTGTTGATTTCGCGACCTTAAGGTTTGTTTCATATAAATTGTATTAAAAGTAGAAGTTTTGACATGAAAAAGACGCTTGATGTCCTTTTGTAGGTAGCTCAGTTATATGGCTGAGCATTTCACTAGTTGTAAATAATCCCTTCATGAGTCTCATACGACTCTCGGCATGCTTTTTGAAAGACTCGTTAGATGATCTCTACATACACCATAAACGATTCCCTTTATGATTAATATTAGCGTCTTTCGCTGTGTTATGGAAGAATCTCTCATACGAATCAGCACGTGTAACAGTTTCTCCCGTGCGAAGAATCGTCTACAATTAAAAAATGAGCTCGTCGACGATCAAAAACACTCTTTGTGAGATTCCCAGTAGACTCCTAGACGATTGAAAATGCTAGCTGGTAAGCTATTCGTGCAGAGGTCGTTGAAAAAAGTTTGTTTGCTCATTTCTTTATAAACCTAAAAAATTAAACACTATAGAACATTGAAATATAATGTATGTCTACAGAACCACTACAATTGTTCTGTTTCGTAGAACAGAACACGACATAATGTTCGTTACTTTCTTGGAAATAGTTACGAACGGTATTAAGGTTTTTGTTCGTAAGCACAAACACTAAACAAATAGATATCGTTTCTTGGCGTCTGAGCCGTACGCCAAATAATGTTCTGTTTATTTAAAATTAAACTTATTTGAAACGTTTATGTTTGGAACATCAATTTGTTTTTTAATTTTTTATATCAACCACTATATTTGCTGGGACATTTAAATGTAAAAAATTTTTAATTTAAATGCAACGAACTTTAATTTTTTTTTTTTTTTATAAAAACAAACAAATGAAAAAATGAAAATTCAATTGAGTTGTTTGATTTACTGCTCTATTAAAATTTTTAAACTATTTATTGAAATAATTAATGTTCGAAGACCGCATTCTAATTAAATTTTGGTAAGAGGCAGGCAAGTGGGAGCAGCAAGTTCATTGCAAAATGAAAGTGTGCTTCGAACCACACAAACAAAACAAACAGCTTCATTAGAATCTATTGTTGTTTATAAATTGTCTATGTCATTAAATATTTAAAATGTACAACAACAATTTAATCAATTTTAGATTTATTTCACTTTTTTTTTGGTGATTTAAAAACACCTTGTAAAATAATGTACGTTCGTGTCTATTAAAAGAAGAGGCGTTTGATTATTTAGTGGGTGTAAAATTGTTTTACTCGTAATGATACGAAAATATTTATGTAAATCGATATTTAAATTTCTGGTTTTATCTATTTGTGATAAGTATTTATGGGAATATTATTTTATTGTTGCTTAAAAAATAAAAAATTATCAAACAAATAAACATTTCTAAAGATTTTATTGATTACGTTACATTAAAAAAATTTTTTTTAAGACAATAACGATGTTTGTCGGTGTTTTAAAACAATGCGATAATCAAATTGTTAAAAAGATTCTTGTATCACTTTTATTTCGGCAACAACACGAATACAATTTTGGTATGTGTCTTTAAAATAAAAAAAAAGTGATTTACAAAAACCGAAACAACACAATATGGGGTAAGCTGTAGTTCTGACTTCGAAAAACGTCGATGTCCGAAGCTTTACCAACATTAATTGTTGAAGTTGCGGTTGCCGCCTCCGTCACCGTCATGGCCGTTGACGCTACCATCATTGTCTTGCTGTATTAGCAAAAATTATTTCAAAATGACTAATACTTTGCCACTTTTCGCTTTTCTATTTTTGGTCAAACAGGCATTAACTTTGTTTTTCTTTTTATCAAAATAAAAAAAAAAATGCTGAAATTTATATTCTGGTTTTTTTAATTCAATTGAGACAAATTACAATGAGAGAAATAATTGAAATTTTTGATCTTTTGATCGTAAGCAATCTGTACGCATAAATTAAGAATTACGAGAACTAGAAATGAAAACTTGGTACTGTTGTACTTTTTTCCGTACTCTCAAGGATAGAAAATATCTCAGTACCCCCACGAAGTAAAAAGTACCTTTGCCTTATTAAAAACTTTATAACAGGAAAATTAAAGGCGCTCTGCCGTATTCATAAGAAATTATTAAGAATATTGATTCACTTTTCTTAATTGGTACTAAAAAGGTTGACGTGAGAGAGGGGAAAATGGAACAGTGAACTATGATTCAGAAAGGAGTTGATATAGTCCATCTGGAAACCGTCGAAATTTAGGTATTTTAAGAGGGTAATTAAGAGTGTAAAGGATTTGATGATTTAAACGGATTGGGTGTACACATAGATTTGGTGTTACAGAATTGACAGTTCTGACTAAAAGGGGCAATATTGTATTGACAGAAGCTACAGAGAGGCTCTGAAATAATAGTTTACTCATCTGGTGAGGAGCATAAAATTATAATTAGATCTCCTCACAGCTGCTACTGAGAGTTCTAGACTTAGAAAGAACCTTAGGCTCTACAACCAAGGCGATAACTTGAATACTGCAAAATGTATCACAAAATATAAATTAAAGAACCCTTTATTCTATTTGTGTCAGTATCTAAATATTTTTGAAGTAACAAGGCTTTAGTATGTAAAGCTTAGTACTTTTAGTTTAAAAAAAGTACTCTTTTGATAGGGATTTTGCATCCCTGCCGGCGACAAGCTTTTATTCTTACTTGTTTAATTTTTTTTGTTTTTTGCTTCAACAAATGGTTTTAATGAACTTAAAGAAGATCATTTTAGTTATTTTCTTAAATTGTTTCTATACTTTTTGCACTTGCGTGTAATGAAATTAAATATAAATTAAAATTCTTATTTTCTTCGTTCTTTGTTGTTAATTTTTGTGTTGTTGCCATCGTCACGTCGTCGTACTCATTGCTCAAATAGAATCTAAGTTAGAATTAAATTACAACTTCAATTCCTTAAAAAATTACCACATTGCATCTATTTCTTCGTATAACGTTTAGTTGATTCATGTGGCGAAAACAATGTTTTGAAATGAGTGGTGTCTGACCAGTCTTGTCCGTCCCACCACACATCCGGTTTACCTTTTAGTTTGCTTAAAAAATAACAGTCCAACAACAGTGTTTTTGTTTACATACAATACAATTTATAAATGAAAATCCGAAGTACCGAAGTAGCAAAAGTACATACATAACTTAGAAATTCTTTGAATGTTCCCATGTTAAAAGAAGAAAACCTAAATTAATATAAAATTCACATGACAAACACCTTTAAGTGTTTTTCAACACAACGAAACGAACTCTAAAATTGAAACGAAAACGAATTAAAAAGTACATTGACAAATATATAATAAAAGTGTTTGGTAAAAATCTACCATTATTTTGGAACTGCGTAAAAACGTAATTTTTAAGGGGAAGCTGAATATTAAAATTGTTTAATAGTGTATAATAGAAAAATGCATTCTAGAACCTCCACTACTTCATCATCACTGATGAAGAAACGTGGTCAGGCTCAAGGCACAACTTCAGCATTGGTTCCCTCACGTGGTCCACCCATAACCACCAACATCGACGAAAATGCTGTCTATCAGCACCAATTTAAGCACGAAAAGACAATTGAAGCAGTTATTACCGATTATCCGGATGTTGCACCAGCCTTAGCAACACCACAACAAAGTATTTCCTATGATCGTTCGTTAGTTTTGCGTAAAAGCTTTCGCAACGATAACGCTCGTACTGCCGATGTTGCCTTAAACTCAGATGCTGTAGGTGGACATCATGAATTGCACGAGTCGTATCAACAAGTGACACGTAACAAACGGATTTCCACTGAGGTTCTTGGCTCAAGTGTTGAAAGCACCAAGACATCACAACGGGGACCCAGTGGACATCGTCGAGTTACCACTCATATAGTACGGAAGGTTACAACCTTAAGTCGTGCAGAAGAGCAGCAATTGCCACCTGAGGATTTGTTGCCTCCCGCTAAAATGCTGCGTAGCTCTGATTTGGAATATCGTCATAATTTACCCAGGAGTTCTGTAGTACCAGCAATTGAACCTGCATATTCTTCTTCTACAACAACAAAAACTCAACGTACCAAGGTAACCAATGTTAGAAGAACCAGCTTGCTTTTAAGCAGGAAAAAAAGAAAAAGAAAGTCGATTAGTTGTCACAGTTAAGGGTTATAACCATCTCTATCCCACACACACACACCTAAATTTTTGAAAAAAAAAAAAACTTTAAGCACATAAAACATTTCTAAGAGTTAGTTTTAATTAATGAAATTTCTTTAATCAATAGATCTCCGACATTGTTGTTGGCAAAGAAGATAATGTATCAGCACGTGAAGCACTTTTGCGTTGGGCCCGTCGCTCTACTGCTCGGTATCCGGGAGTTCGTGTCAATGATTTTACATCATCATGGCGCGATGGTTTGGCATTCTCAGCACTTGTACATCGTAATCGACCGGACTTGCTTGACTGGCGAAAAGCAAGAAACGATCGACCCAGAGAACGTTTGGAGAGTGCCTTCCACATTGTTGAAAAGGAATATGGTGTTACACGTCTTCTAGATCCAGAAGGTAAACTATTATTAATAGGATCCTTAAGTACTTAATTTGTATTATAATTTCTCTAATTTTACTTAGATGTTGACACTAACGAACCTGATGAGAAATCATTAATAACTTATATATCATCATTGTATGATGTGTTCCGTGATCCACCTGCCATCCATCCTCTCTTTGATATGGAGTCACAACGTCGTGTTCACGAATACCGTGACTTGGCTCAGCAATTCATTTATTGGTGTCGCGAAAAGACCGCCTATTTGCAGGAACGCTCATTCCCGCCTACATTAATTGAATTGAAACGTTTGCTCAGCGATCTGCATCACTTCCGCAACGAAGAAGTGTCTGTTCGCAAACGAGAAAAGTCGAAATTGGTACAAATCTACAAGGAATTAGAGAGATACTTTGAAAGTGTTGGTGAAATTGATGTGGAAGCAGAATTACGTCCCGAGACCATTGAAAAGGCCTGGTACCGTATGCAGACTGCATTGCAAGATCGCGAAATAATATTGCAACAAGAGATTGATCGTCTCGAACGTTTACAGCGTCTAGCCGATAAAGTGGAGCGTGAAATCAAGCACGTTGATGTCAAATTGACTGACCTGGAAAGTCGCATCAGCGAAGAGGCTAGACGTATCGAACGTTTGCATCCAGTAGACGCCAAGAATATTGTCGAGTCTTTGGAAACCGAAATACGACATTTAGAAGAGCCCATACAAGATATGAATCAAGATTGTCATGTGCTCAATGAAGGCCGTTATCCTCACGTTGCCGAGTTACATAAAAAGGTCAATAAATTACATCAGCGATGGGCTCAACTACGTACTACATTCCATACAAATCTTGTACAAAAATTGACCGGCCTTAAATACCCCGTCCAAGAAACAACCTTAACTCGTCAGCAGCGCGTCGTCGTTGAATCGAGACAAATTGAAACCAATCCTCATTTTAGAGACCTACAGGAACACATCGAATGGTGCCAAAACAAATTGAAACAACTGCTTGCCGCTGACTACGGTACTGATTTGCCATCTGTCAAAGAAGAACTCGATCGTCAACAACATGAACACAAAATTATCGACCAATTTCACAGCAAAATACTCAACGACGAACGTCAACAAACGAAATTCACTGGCGATGAATTGAATTTGTACCAACAGCGTCTCAATCAATTGCAAAAAATCTATGCCGAACTATTAAGTACCTCAACTAAACGTTTATCCGACTTGGATTCTTTGCAACATTTCCTGGCGCAGGCCTCAGCCGAATTGCAGTGGCTTAACGAAAAGGAACAGATAGAAATAACTCGTGATTGGGCAGACAAACATCTCGATTTGCCATCTGTGCACAGATATTACGAGGTAAGTTCCTTGTTCCTAATGTATATGGGTGGTTTTGGTTAGCTTTAAACTATAAAAAAAAATGCTACTACTATATATAATACATGTTTCTATTGTATAATATTATTTGAATTATTGATTTCCTTTGACTGATTGAATTTATTTTGTATTTGCTTTGTATATGTTTTGAACGACAAGCGTGCATTTGGTAATGGAGATGAGGTGAGACTATTGAGAAATTAAAATTGTTCTTCCTGCATCCCTTTTCGGTTATTATTTTTAAGCTTTTGTCCTTTTTGTTATTTTTTTTATTTAATTATTCCTTAAATTGGTTTTGTTCTGATGATTTAAGATAATTAAAGAACGAACTCTTACCAAGTGCAACATGTACATATATATAATATTTGATAAACGTTTTAGTGTTAGTTTTTTAGGTAAACATTAATAACATTCGGCCTTATGAGTCGTTTTTTGTAATAGATTATAGTAACAAATAACCTTTGTTCTTTAATCTATTACTAAAACGACTCACTCTTTAACGACAACGCCTAACAAAATAAGGCCGATTGTCGTTTAATACTAAATGCACATAATTACAATTAGTGTATGAGTATTGACACTGAAAATACAAAAAAAGTCAAATGTTATCCAAGTTGCATGTGGGTTTGTTTACTACGCCAAGTGATAGTTCTTTAAAATTCGATATTATAAAGCTTTATTTGCAAGCAAACAGTTGCTATTAATAACTTTAAACTTGTTTTACTTTTTCGTTAAAGTTCGAACTGCTGAGAATAAAAGAAAATTCCCCTTAAAAAATTATTCAAATTATTAAAAATTATTATTTCAAGAATTGTTGAATTCGCTATCACTATTAGTTTCTGTTACTTTAGATTACTCGGGTGTAGTTAGGGAACACAACACTTATTCCTTTTTTTAAAGGGATTGAAGTTTTAAAATGAAATCTGTATGTTCTATACATATTTGTAAAAAAAAGGAAAAAAGTTTGAGTGTTTTTGAGTTTTAATATACATAAATAAGTTTTCCAAGCTTGCGCTTGCATGCGAATGCGACAGTTTATTGTTTAAATTTCGACTTACATATCGCACTGGTTCCTCAAAAGGAAGTCAACTCAAAATTAAAACATTTTCACTGTTTCCAGAAAACGATAAAAAGTGGTCATATCTACCCACTCTAAAAATCTGAGATCAATTTCTTTAGTATTTTGCAAAAAAAAAATGCAGTTGTGTTTCCCTTTGTAATGTAAGAGTACATATCGCTCTTTATTACAACATAGTCAAATCTCAAAACATACAAAATTTTAAGTTTCTTAAGCAAAAGTGTTCGTTATATGTAAAAATCGGCATTATATCTGAAACTGAACCGAAGTTATAGCCAAATCTGTATACAATGGTACATTTAAAAAAATTAATCGCATTTTGCAGAGTTTGGTTTTTTTTTTTTTGGGATATGACTATGTTGCAATAAAGGAGCGATATCTAAAAAAAACAGCATTTTTACTGCACAATAAAATAATCAATTTTGGATTAATCCCTTTTAGAGGAAACGGTGCGATATACATATATTTTTAAATGATAAGTATATTTTAATTTATGTGTGTATGTATGTAACGTATGGACTCCAAAATGGCTGGGCCGATTTTGATGAAATTTTCAGGGAATCTTCAGAATATTCAAGCGGGTGACACTGTGAAGTCTAATTTTTGATTTTCGGTCTGCGGGCGGAGGGGCGTTGCAAAATCCAATTTTCATATTGCACCACCAATGACATCTATATAATTTGGACGATTTTTTCTTCAAAATGATCGCCATGGTCCAACTTAGATTTGTACGAAAAGAAAATTTTGAATTACCTAAAATCAGAAAACGCCTCCATCGATTTGACAAATTTTTCTTTCAAATGTTCGTATTAATCCATTTTAAGGTTTCGTCGAAAGAAAAATTTACCACGCCTACTTTTACGCCCACTTTTTCTATTAAGCGCATAACTTGAGAACGGCTTGACCGATTTGGACGATTTTTTCTTTAAAATCATCGCCATGGTCCAACTTAGGTTTTTACGGAAAGAAAATTTTGCCCCGCCCACTTTTTTTGATTTACCTAAAATTAGAAAACGGCTCCATCGATTTGACTAATTTTTCTTTCAAATGTTCGTATCTTTTTAACGGATTTTAAAAATCGAACGCAAACATTTTTCCTAATTTGGACAGGACAACGTCTGTCGGGTCGGCTAGTTCTTTATAAAGAATTGACATTAGGAAAAGAAACAAACATAATTGGCTGGCAAAATCCTTATGAAGCTGTTCTGTGTTAACTTAGACATTGGCTACTTCAGCAAAACAAAAGAAAATAAAAGACACCTAGTGCAACGATTAACTCAAAACAGCAAAACTTTGTCATTAGGCCTTTTAACACCAAGCCACATTTATTCATTTAACAATGGTAATTTTAAAATTTGGATTAAATAAGCTTCCAATATAATTGCAAAATATATTATTTTACAAGATATTTTCTAAAATAAACGAACTTTTTTTTTAACGAATTATTACAAAAGCGGCTGAAGGATAGTTTTTTTTCGGTACTACACAAAATTACTCAAACTTACTCAAAGGCGTTCCTTAACTTGAAAATGGTGTAAGTGAGAGAATTATTAATCAATCAGATTTAATTCGCTTCTAATACAAAACTTATCCAAATTCGTTCTTTGGGTAAGTTTGGTAAAAATATTAACCGAAACAAAGAAGTAAGAAACGAAAAGAAATGATTTGTAAATGATTTTTTAGGTACATTGGAATTTCCCATATCCAGACAACGAAGGAGCCATTGAAGTATCGACAGCTTAATTCCAAAACATGCTAATACTACATTTACACCTACTCAAAATCTAGTACTTACGAGATTTCGAGCCAAATCTAGTTTTGACTACAAAATTTTTCCCATACAAAACAAAATGTACTTCGTGACTAGATTTCAACGAAATCTACTCAAAATCTAGTAGAACTTAATGATGCAACTATGGTTTTTTCAATATAGCACTAAAAAATACTTTCCTGCACAAGGAAAAATTACATTTTAAAAAAAAAATTGTTGAAAAAAAATTAAAAAGTTTTATAAAAATTGTAAAAAAATAAAAAGACGAATAATATTGATAAAATAAATATCGTTGATTATTAATTACAGGTAATGCACATTTTATTATTTCTTTTTGTTTTTGTATGTGTAACGAAAAAACTTTTAGTCAGTTGTTTTGTTATAAAAACCAGAATGTACTAATAAAGTGACCTCACAAGCGCAGCTGTTTGCAGTGATTTTCTTCGTGTGTGACGTTTGTCGTAATTTTTTTTGTTTATTTACTTTTTTATAAGGCATTTTGACTCTTGCCGTCTCAATTCTAGCAACAAAATGCCTGTTGTTTTTTTTATTATTTCATTGTTGTAGTACTGAGGTCACAAAAAAAAATTTGTTAATACATTTTGATAAAAACAAAATCTCGCTAATGTCAAAAAAGTATAATCTAAACGCACTAGATTTCGAAGAAGATTTTAAATCAAATCTACAAGATTTCGGCCTAATGTAAATGTAGTATAAGTAGAAAAGGAGAAGCTCTTAAAGTTTACTGGCAAAACAACATTAAGTTGTGTTGTAAGGTTAGGTTAGGTTCCATGGGCAAAGACAGCTCACTTGGGTCCTTCAGTGGTCCCTTTGTGATATCCAGCGCCAATGCCCATCCTATAGAGCAGTTACTCAGATAGCGTCACTGCAAAGTTCAATCAATTCGTCTTCATAATGAAGAGAATAAGCAACCTAAGTTCTATCGCACATACATCCTCCAAGCAGAAAATCACCGGTTCTCCCAGGTATTTTTCTCTGATGTCCCTTAGCCCAGGACACTGACAGAGAAAGTGAAGCACAGTTTCCTCTTCATCGTGACAACTTTTACAGTAGTCATTGAATTCCACCCCCATTCTGTTAGCATAACTGTTCTAATTTGTTCCCTATTAAACCTAAGTAGGGAGTTAGTTCTCCGTTCATCATAGCCAGGCCACAGTGCCCTGGATATAGAATGGGTGGACTCACAGGTTCATCCCAACATTAAGTTGTATGATAAGTACTTTTTTGTGCATAGCTTAAGATGGAATTTGGACGAACACCACCAAAATTTAACAGAATTTGAGTCAAACAATACTAAATTTATTAAAATCAAAAGTGCAAAACATTACAAAAACCACGTAGACACACATAATTGTTTACAAATTATTATTCACCCCTATTGTGTTTGGCGTACTTAAAATACGCCTACGACTGTTTGGTAATAGGTTAAAGAGAACCTGAACTTATTTCCTTTAATCTATTACCAAACAGTCGTATTTAAAATACGCCAAACACAATAAGGGTGATTTTCTATGTGGCTGTTGTTATGTTGCAACTTGTGATGTGAATTACCTTATTGTATATCTTTTAGTAATATCTATATAGAGTTTGCAATAACAAAGCGTTTTTAAGTGTTAAAAGCACCATAACAACTAAATATTGTGCAAAAATTTATAAATTAATATTTGCTAAAAATTGTTTTTTTTTCGTTAAGTTTTTATATTTATTGAGAGGAATTTGCTTCTCTCTGAGTAATTTGCTCAACTCTCAGCAGTTTGAACTTAAAGATACGTAAAGAAGCAGAGCTAATATTTTAAAATATCGTATTTTTAAATTGGAATACGAAAATCTTCTGATTATTATCAAACTCGCGTTTTAGAATCTTCCAATATAATCTTGTTTCGAAATTAATTTTTTTTTTTTTTTTTTTTTTTTCATTATTTATTTATTGAATCTTCATATATTAAATATGAAAGTGACCGCTATCATTTAAAATATTTCGAGCTAGTGGATTTGGGTGCAACTCTAGCCTTTTCAAATATTTAACCGCATACTTCTTTATAATAGTCCTTACTAGTCACAAAGTATACAGAGATGAAAAAAGTGAAAGAGAAAGAAAAAGTTTTTTGTTAGTGAAGTGACAATGCGTAAAAACAGGCCGCTACTATCTACACAAATTGCATAATCAAAACAAAAAACGCAAAAAGGGCAGCTTTCGAAGAAAAAGACAGAAAAAAACACAATATTTTCTGTCTCGTGACGCCTCTGTATACTCTGTGTTACTAGTGGCACATTGAGTTCCTTGTGGATATTTGAGTTTTTAACATACCAAGGGGCAGCTGTAATTATTCGAAGAAGTTTATTTTGGCGCCTTTGAATTTTTTCGATATTTGATGCCGAGGCAGTGCCCCATAGTTGAATACCGTAGCACCATATTGGCTTTAAAATAGCGTTGTAAAAAAGTAGTTTGCAATCGAGACTAAGAACAGAATTTCTTCCAATAAGCCAGTTAATTTGAATTGCTTTTAGTTTCATTTGGGTTAATTTTGCTTCTATATGGCATTTCCATGTTAAACGCCCATCTAGATGAATTCCGAGATATTTGACATGCGATTGTTGAGGCACTAGTTGATTATTGATTTTAATAGGGGGGCATGTTTCCCGACGCAAGGTGAATGTTATATGTACGCATTTTTGCTCATTGACCTTTATTCTCCATTGTTTAAACCACAGTTCTAGTTGAAATATATGATCCTGTAGGTATCGAGATGCTTCTTGACTGTTTTCGTGCACGCTTAGAAAAGCTGTATCATCAGCAAATGTTGAAGTTTGGATGTAGTTATTTGTTGGCATATCTGAAGTATATATTAAGTATAAAAGTTGGCCCACGATGCTTCCCTGAGGGACTCCAGCGTCAATTTGCTGAGGAGAGCTTAAATAATCACCTTCTTTAATAATTAACTTTCGACCGACTAAGTAGCTATCTAGCAGCTTGTGTGTCTTTACTGGTAAGTTTAGCTTCAATTTATGTAATAAGCCATCTTGCCAGACTTTATTAAAAGCTTGAGAAACATCGATGAAGAGAGCTGAACAATATTTTCTTTCTTCAAAGTCTTTTCTTATTGCGTTTACTATACGATGGGTTTGCTCAATTGTGCTGTGTTCTCTTCTAAAGCCGAATTGGTGGTTAGGAATACATCTATTTTCATTTAAAATTGGGGTTAATTTTGACGTTAACAGCTTCTCAAACAGCTTCGATATATTAGAAAGTAAGCTTATAGGCCTATATGAGTCAACTTTTGTGTGATCCTTTCCTGGTTTAGGTATCATGGTGACTAAGGAAACCTTCCACTTTTGAGGATAGTATTCAAGGCGCAAAATAGCATTAAAAATTAAAAGAATAATTTTCTTTGCTATGCTGGGTAGCTCCAAAAGCATTTTGTTGCTGATCTTATCAAAATCAGGAGCCTTCTTGGGGTTTAAATCACAAATAGCCTTTTCGATTTCTCTTAACTCAAATCTTAGGGGAACAGCTGCTCTAGCAGCAACAGTTGGTAACACGACCGCAATATCGTGAGACATATTTGGAGTAAATACGTTTTTTAAATGATTGACAAACAGATTTCCTTTTTCAACATCATTTCTTGCCTAACTTCCATTCAAGTTTCTTAATGGTGGTGTAGAGACAACTGGCCTTTTGAAATTTCTAGCTAATGAGTAGTCTGATTGTGGTTTTGCATCAAGTTCCTTAAGATATTTTTCCAGAGAAGCCGTTTTCTGAGTCTGCAGTAACTTCCTTAGTCTTTTTGTACACTCTTTAAGTAAGTTCTTAAGTTGAGGGGATCTGTGTAATTGCCACTCTCTTCGAGCCCTCCTTTTTTCAGACAAAAGATGCTCGACATCTATGGAATATATTTTAATAGTTTTTGTTTTTTAGGGGCAATATTGGAATGTTGAACAGCTAGTTTCAGAAAACTGTCAAAATTGTCAATAGAGCGATCTACATAATCCGGTGTACTGAGCGGAATATTTTCTGTGCAATGGGTACTGAGATATTTTTTATATTTTAACCAATTAATTTGCGTAGCTGTCGTCGCTAAGTAACCAGTCGGAGGTACAATTCTATTGGGGTTCATTATAGTAACAATTGTAGGTGTGTGGTCGGAAGATAATTCTAGGGAAGCTTCAACATGAATCGTTTCTATGGGAATGTTTTTAACCACGCCGAAATCGATGACATCTGGAATTTTTTGATGATCAGTGGGCCAATATGTTGGTTGTCCGCTCGCTACCCCATTTAAATCCATTTTAGAAATTGTGTTAAATAATACACGACCCTTTGGTGTTATAAGTCGCGACCCCCAGAAGGTATGTTTAGCGTTATAATCGCCAGCGGCTAGGAAACACGGTCCTAATGATTTAAAATATTTATAATATTGGTCCTCCGATATTGAAAATCTAGGCGGGGAGTATAACGATGAAATTACTAGGTTTCTATTTAATTCCTCAACGCATATGTTCGTTGCTTGGAGATAATCTTCACGATGATCACACATTAGGTAGTGTTTGACTCGGGTTTTTATTACAATGGCAGAACCTCCACAAGCTCTATCTCGAGGGTCCTTGGTATCATATAGTATATAACCATTGATTTAAACATAATAAATGACATAAGTGCAAATTATAGAAATATATTTTTACTTCTTTATACATTTCATTTTATAAGTGATTGATTGCATGAGCTTTATATTGATGTATGTATTTATGTCTGTATTAATTTATGTTTGTTAAATATTTTTATCTTAAACGTAATTTATTATTTTTTTTTTTGTTTAATATTTTATGATCATTTTATCCCATGTTGTTTCCTTAAAAAAAGAATATATAAATGTATACATAAATATTAATTCCGAATTTTATTTTACAGAATCTGATGTCCGAATTAGAAAAACGCGAATTACATTTTGGCACAATATTAGATCGTGGCGAAACTCTATTGAATCAACAACATCCAGCATCGAAATGCATTGATGGTCATTTGACTATTTTACAACAGCAATGGGCATGGCTTTTGCAATTAACCCTGTGTCTAGAAGTTCATTTGAAACATGCCACTGAATATCATCAGTTCTTTGCAGAAATTAAAGACGCCGAACAATGGCTAAGCAAACGCGATGAAATTTTGAATAGTGAATATTCCAAGTCAGACTTTGGTTTGGATCAGGGAGAAGCTCTGCTGCGTGGCATGCAAGATTTACGCGAAGAACTTAACGCATTTGGTGAAACAGTTGCCAATTTGCAGCATAGAGCTCAAACAATAGTACCTTTGAATAAGCGCCGTCAGCCAGTCAATCGTCAATGCCCCGTCCAAGCCATTTGTGCTTACAATCAACAGGGTCAGGTTCAAGTAGATAAAGGAGAAACTTGTACTTTAATGGACAACTCGGGACGTGTGAAGTGGCGTATACGTACGTCTAAAGGACAAGAGGGTTTGGTGCCCAGTGCTTGCCTGTTAATGCCCCCACCTGATAAGGAAGCTATAGATGCTGCCGAAAGACTTAAACGCTTGTTTGATCGCTCTGTAAGTCTTTGGCAAAAGAAGCATTTACGCCTTAGACAGAATATGATCTTTGCCACCATCCGTGTTGTCAAAGGTTGGGACTTTGATCAATTTTTGGCCATGGGTCCCGAGCAAAGAACTGCTATACGTCGTGCTTTGAATGACGATGCAGATAAATTGCTTAGCGAAGGTGATCCTAATGACCCACAATTAAGACGTTTAAAACGTGAAATGGATGAAGTAAATCGCTTGTTTGACGAATTTGAAAAGCGTGCTAGAGCAGAAGGTAAATAATTATTGTATTAAATTTATTACATAGTTTTAACCCAAATTAATCCTACAATACTTCTGTGGGTGTGGGTGTGTGTATTTGGATGATGTTTTGCACGCATTTTGATCAAACTTATTTTATTGTATATATTAATTACACACAAGGTAATGTGTTGCCGTGGGTTTAGTAAGCGACAATAACAATTCAATTAACGGGTCAATTAAAGAATAAAAGAAAAATGTATAGAACATCTGTTCACGAACGTAGAATTTTCATGTTCAATAAACATCTAAAGTTCCAATTATTTTCATGACTAAACGTTTTGTTAGTTCAATTAATGTTCTGTAAGAAAAAACATTAAAATTTTCAAAGATTGTAAAAAAAAAATTCATACAAAAATATGAAACATTTATTTGCCAATCGAAAGACAAGAGGTACTGGCAAATTTAATTATCCTTTTTATCCTTGTTTACAAAACTTTCAATTTATTTATTACATCTTTTTCAGAGGAAAGTAAACAAGCCAGTCGCATCTTTACGGAGGAATGTATTGCTATTAAGGGAAAATTGGAAGATATGGCAAGAGAACTGGAGCAAATTATAAGTGCTCCATTACCCCGTGATCTTGATTCACTAGAACATGTTTTAGAAATCCACTGCGATTATGAACGTCGCCTCCAGTTATTAGATCCTGAACTGCAACATTTACAAGAAACCTTCCGCACAATTGCCTTGAAAACGCCAGCTCTTAAGAAGAGTTTGGACAACTTATTGATATTGTGGAAGGAGCTAAATACTTTGAGTAACTTGCATAAAGATCGTTTGAAATTGTTGGAAGTATCCCTGGCTGGTCTAGAGGATAATGAACATTTTATCTCGGAAATCGAAAATCAGCTCGCCAGACATCAGGATCTACCATCTTCAGCCGAAGGCTTGGAAATGGTATTCAAACAGTTGACACATATGCAGGATCTGATAACACAACAACAACCCCAAATGGACAAAATGACAGATGCCGCCGATCAATTGGGACGTATGGGTGTACCAACAAAAGTATTAAATGACCTAAAACGTCTGCATACTAATGTTGAGCGATTAAATACAAGATGGAGTACTATTTGCAATCAATTAGCTGAAAGGTACGTTGTTTTTATGATTTCTTGTAAAAAATTAAAAATTATATTTCTTATGGACAGAGTAAAAAAAATTTTGCACGCTCAAAGTAAAGCCTTTTCCTATAACTTTTTAGGGAAAAGGGAACAAATCTTGCCCCAAATTTTTTTAACAATTGGGGTGAATGACATCTTTACATTTAAAATTTCCCCACCACTTCATAAGTACAAATAACAAATTTCACTTTTCAACTAAATGTATATCTAGGGTGTGCCAAAAAAACAGTGTTTTCGATTTCTTTAAGCTTTGTTCACAATCAGAGTAACAATTTCGTTTTTTCTTCGTTTTCAAACAAAAATGTAACTAAAGTTTTTTTAAAAAATTTGAGTCAACTTCTACTTCAGGAACAATTTGCATGAAATTGTTTATGACCAAGGTACATTTACACAAGGTAGACTCGTTAGCGGACAGACATAAACCCCAATTGTCGAATTCGTGTGTATGAGCAAAAATTAGTACATGTGTGCGTTAATTTGCTTATGTTTTATATGAAGACAATTTTGACAAGCCGGGTTTTTTTTTACCGACTATCGCCACCAAAATTGGACAATAAATTAGATTTTTGATTTTTTTTAATTTATGGTACGATTTGGCTGAAATTCAAAAATATATTTTTTAAATAAAAATAAGTTTTCTATACCCTGCCCACTAGTCGTAAATAAGTGTATACTAAGTTTGTCATTCCGTGTAAATCTCTTTTAATACTCATCTAAGACCGAATCGACTGCATTCTAGAAATAGAGACTTTGTATTGCGTATGCCAGAAAAATGTGGTTCTAGAATCAATATTTTCATTTGTTACACACATCCGAGGCGAATTCATGTGGACGGTGGTGGCGATACTTTTTTGTGTTGTGCGTGTTTAAAAAGTGCATTTAAGATTATTGCATAAATTTGTCACAGCAAGCTGCATTATTTTAAAGTGTGTATTTATTCTAAGAAGAGCTCCTAATAACTCATATTGCATTCTGTTGCAAATATTGATTTTGGTTGTATTCGTTACAGAAAAAAGCTAGTTCAACAGAAGTTACGCTAGTTGGTACAACAAGCATATTTAAAACTATTTCAACAAGTTCTTGAAATAGTTTTAAATCGCAAAAAAGTCTAAAATGTGTAACCAAATCTTGACCAAATCGGTCTTGCCATTGAAAAAATGAAATTTATAATAATATATTATCCCCAAAAATCCCCAGCGAAAAAAGTGCTTTTCCCCAAAAAATCCCCTGGGGATTTTCACGAAATTTGTATCCCCAATTACAAAAAAAAATCCCCAATTTGGGGATAAATCCCCAAAACTGGGAACACTGATTCCATGTCAAAACAACCAAGAGTGGGACACGACCTCTTCCGATTTTAATTAAATTTGGTGAGAATGTTCCTTTTATCTTATAAGGAACATATATCGTCAGCTCATTACTGGTTTGACCTACCGACCATTTTAAAAAAAAATGAGTTAGGTATGAGGAATATATTTTTTTAATACCCTCTTTCTAAAACAAAAACCTGTTTCGCGAAAATTTTTATGGTTTCTAAGATATAAAGCATTAATTTTGCTGCATATCAACTGTTTCAAAATTTGTTAAGTACTGTTTTGCTCTACAAGCCATTGTTTGGCGATTGCAGCAAATTCTTCATACAAAAACGTACAAAATTAATTTTACTGTTGCTTTGCTGCATTGCCGTAAGAAGAAAAAAAGTAGTTAAAGCAAAAGCAAAATAAAATAGCAACAAGAAAATAAATTTTTGAAAAATAGTTTCATAATGGACCCAACCAAGTGTACGGTTTGCTATTATTTGTGTTTTTAGCCTACCTAAGGGAAATGCTTCAAAATTTTACTACAAACGAAAATTAAATACGTTTAATCTTACAGCAACCATTATTATGTCATATATACCAACTTTTACTTTTACTCAAAATAAAAATCAAATTAACGCAACCGCAATCAAAATGTTCTTTAAACAAAATAATATTGATGCCGTAATACAAAAGTCTTCAGAACCAGAACATTCTTTAATTCAAGAAGTGGACTGTGCCCATGGTGTTATTGACCGGTACTTAAAGAATATTGAAATTCATAGTCCTCTTCATTTACTAAATTTGCTTAAAACAATGCCAAATAATAAAACAAAACTTAAAGTTATGGAAATGCTTCCGAAAAATTTTCGCACATACTCGTTGGAAGCAAATAAAATGGACTTTCGAAAAGTCCCTTTTGCTTAAATTAAAGTACTTCTATACAGTTGAAATAATGATTTATGTATATATTATAAAACTTCTACCAGAGCAGAAAAATATAAAAATGCAATTTTGGTTAAGTCTGCATCAAAAAATTGTTTGAAAACTCCTGAGAATTTGTTGACGAATGTTTTGAAAATATCGAAACCATCATTTATTTCCAGCGATAAAAATAGAGACATAAAAGACTTGCTTATATTTCTTCCACGTGTTGATAAAGCTTATTATAAAAATTTACTCAATATTAAGTTTTAAATTTTCTTTTTACTTTTGCATTATTAAAGTTGTTTACTTTGTGGCTTTTTATGTAACTTTTCATAACAGTAGAACTGTTTTTTCTGTTTTTGTAAAGTAAAATCAAATAAAAAAACTATAAAAAAGTTACTCAATACACAGCAATAAGTATACGTATGCAGCACAAAAAGCTACTTTTTTAATTTTTTTTTAGAAAAGTGGTATATGCGGCACAAAACAATATTTTTCATTTTCAAAAAAATACTATTAAATTCTAACTTTATTCATGAAAGTGCGCAAAAATTTGCATTTTTCTTCAAAACATATACCGGAAGCAGTGGTAAAAATATAAAAAAATTCTATCGGGTACAATTTGAGAAATCTTCATGTAAATCTTCTTTGTCGTTTTTCTCCACTCCGACTTTTTGGCATATGCGTCAAACCAATTCTGAGCTGACGATATGAACGAACAAAATTTTCAAATTTTTAAAAATCAAAATATTTGCTCATTCGTTGTATCGGATTTTCGTTAAAGTGAGTATTTGTTATATCGAGCTTTGCCTGTATTGAAAAAATTTTTTTTTTTTTTGGAAAAATGTATATCAGCAAAATGTTAAATTTTATAAACGGACTAAGTTAAAAACTTATTTTTTATTTGACTGATTTTTTTTATGTAATACCTTAAACTGTTTTTTAAAAATCCTGAAACTTTGAAGGAGGTGTTTTTTTTTTCTTTTTTTAGATATGATATTTTTTCTTTCGCAACCTTTAAAATAGAATTTTAATATTGTAATTTTTAGCAATAAGTACGCTATGCAAGTTGCAAAATACAGACCAGCAGCGTACCTGGTATTTTACCCTAATCGGGGCACGCTGAATCCAGTAATGCTAACTGTTTTTTAGGTTAGCTGTTGTTTTCAAGATATACCGTTATTTCGAAAATGTAAGAGGTTGCACAGCATATATTCGCGTAACTCAAAAACGATTTAGTTTATTTAAATAACTAAAAAAAACGAAATTCGGCAATAAATAATGCAGTGAGGTTGGTCGTACATTTCGGTTTTTCCTTTTCTTTAGCTTCACTTCGGAAAATCAAATATTGTAACGTTAATTTAACCGCCTTATACTCAATGCAAATGGATGAAACTTTGCAGGCATATATATTCCCGATGACAATTTTAGTTATTTCAATAAACTAAACCGTTTTTAAGTTATGCGAATAAATGCTGTGCAACCTTCTCACCAAATTTCATTAAAATCGATTTTACATGGAATTACCCATATATTTTTTTTAAGTTTCAAGAATAGAAAAACGACAAGAGTAACAACTTTTTAAAAAATTCTGTTGAAATTCCGTACGTTTGACTTCTTATTTACTGCTGTTTCTAGCCAAATATCGATGGGAAAAAAATCAGCAGGCTGTTAAGAAACTTGAGTATATTTTATAAATTCTATAAAAATATATTTTGTGGTATTAATTTACAAATTTATATTTTCAAAGAAAGATTTACAGAAAAAAATTTAGCACAATTAATTTGAAGATATGTATATGCAAAAATATACGCTGGCGCGACGTTACAAAAAACAGAAGTGGATTTAGACTTGCATTACAAAATTGCATTAGTATGTGAAATGAGCATGACTTTTTGTAAAAAACATTTTTAAGTAAACTTTGGACTTATTTAGGTTTATTTTGTAAGTTATTGAATTTTAAAATCTCGTTTGAAGGTAAATATGGGTATTTCCAGTGAAAAGTCTACTTTTTGTAATGTAACGCCAGAAAGCAAATAAGCTTGTATTTTAGGACCACGTTCTTCAAAGGTTATCCCTTTTGTTACTAAATGTAGAGCTAGTTGCCCTTTACACCAAAATGTAAAAAATTAAATCTATATACCTATATATAAAAAGAAGTGGACACTTTGATGTCACCACAAACTGCGGAAGAGGTTCGACCGATTTCAGGGTACGTTGGGGATAGTCTGTAGATGGTTAAAGTTAAGTTTGCACGAAATCGGCTTAGGGGTTCCGCAGACATGGCATTTAGATTTTTCTATATATTCCTATACATATATCAACAAAATGCCCTCCATTTTGAACTCCTCCGAAACGGCTTAACTGATTTTATGAAACATCTGAAAGAAAATAGGGCGTGGAATAGGGCAAAAACTCACCCTCCCTATATCTGCTTCACAAATCGACCGATTTTCTAAACATTTTGCGGGAAAATAGTGTTACATCTGGAAAGATCTATAGCCTAAAATGTGTATTATTAAGGGCGTGAAATAGGGCAATAGGGGTAAAAGGTCCCCTTCCCTATATCTTTTAAACTAATGAACTGGTTTTCTTAAAATTTGGCATGCAGACACTGTAACATCTGAAAGGAAATAGCGAATGGGATGTGAAATAGGGCAAGAAGGGTAAAAGTTCCCCCTCCCAATATCTTCTTAACTAATTTACCGATTTTCTTGAAATTTCGCAGGCAAATAGTGTTACAGCTGGAAAGTACTATAGCCTATAGTTTTTATTATTTAGGGCGAGAAGGGTAAAAGTTCCCCCTCCCTATATCTTCTTAACTAATCAACCGGGTTTCTTATAATTTCGCATGCAGACACTGTAACATCAGAAAGAGAACCGCCCATGAAATAGGGCAAGAAGAATTAAAGCTCCCCCTGTCTATATCTTATAAACTAATCAACTGATTTTCTTGAAATTTGCCATGCAGACACTGTAACATCTAAAAGAAATAACCCTGTCGGACATTCAGTTAACTTTAAATTAACTGAAAGCTAACTATTTCTCAAGTAGTGGTGGTTGACACTTGCATTGCTTTTATATGAAATTAACTAACTATTTTAACATTGCGATGTCCTAGGAAGTAGTCAATTGTCCGACTCTGCACTACTTTCAGTTAACTTAAAAGTTAACTTTTTGTAGCTACCCAGCAAGTCAATAAAGTAAAATTTTTTTTAAATTATTTTTTTTTTAGTTTTTCTTATTTTATTTTACTTTATTTTATTTTTTATTTTTTTTTTGTCTCTGGTGGGATTCGATCCCGCAACCTCGGTGCTACTAGACTAGCTCGCTACCAGCTAGTCTACCGGGGCATTGTAGTTTTTGTATTAAAAAACTATGTTTTCTGAATATAATGACTATAATGACGTTTGCTTGTTAATCGACTTGGCTCTCTCTACTTAAAATATACAGTGTTTGTATACACTTTGGTTAACGTAAATTTTCCATTGCTTAGTTGTTGGCTTTAAGTTAGTCTATACAAGCTAACTTAATGTTGGCTTTTTTTGTAGTTAGCTACTCATTTGACGGCAGGGAAGTTATATGGTAAAACAATGTTTGCCGGGTCAACCAGTTATACATACAATTTTTTTTTGAGAAACAAATTAAATTACTTCTGGCGTTACGGTACCCTGCGGCCACACGTTCAAGTTGTTCTTGATATTCTTTTACATATACTGCTTGTCAAAATTTACATAAATTGAAAGCTGTGACGTAGGCTGCACTCAATTTGTAAGCAATTTACTTCCAAGATGTCAACAACAACAGAGACAAACTTGTACTCAGCTGTTAAATTGAAAGTAAATTGCCAAACAAATGGAAAGGTGAAATTGAAAGCCATCTCGTGGTCAATTTAAAAAGTGTGAGTGTGTTAGTAAAAAACTGAGAGTGTATTGCAAATTGAAAGGCAAAACTTGATCGTGTGACCACCAAGTTACAAAAAGTAGACTTTTTGAACTGTCCTGCCCATATGTAAATATAAGGGAAAAGTGGAGAATAACAAAAAATAAGCGTTGATTATGCTCTATAAAACTTATAATATTCAAAACAAAAAAGTAAAATTCCAATCGGTCCATTATTTAAACTGTAATTTTGACGATATCGAATGCCGTAATTTGCCCACAGCATATACACATGGGTATTTTCCCTTCTATTGGCAACACTGTTACATGTACGTGTTTTATTTATTTAAAAAAATTTGGACGGAGAATCAGCTCGCGCGTCTTTGTCGTTATTTTGTAGAGGCAACAGACGCCATTTTTGTCTTCTTTTCGTACTTTTTACGCATTCGCTAATGGCTTGGCATTGTTTTGTGGTTTTCAACATTAAGCCTATACAATCGTTTTTAACATCACTGTTTAAACGTGTTGGTATGGTGGACAGCCACTTAATAACTGTCAGTGGAGAACCATATAAAACTCAGACGTTAAGGCCTGAAACAGAATAAAGAAGTTGTAGTAGTAGCTGAAACTTACGAATCCTCTGTAGCGCAACAAGTTCAAAGTTTGGAATTTTGCGATTCAACTTCAACTACTACAACTACTTATTCTGTTGACACTACCTTGAAACTGCTATTTTAAACTTTTGGCAGCTTGCAGCGCTATTCGTAACGTTTAACTACAGCGACTATTTTATTCCCCACTTTACTGGTGGAGACCTAAATACTCTAGAGCAGATTCTGGAAGCTCTCGTCTTCGTATACTAAGGTTAAAGTCGACCGATGTCTTGTGCATAAAGCTTCAAAATTGTGTGATACCCTGGCTATATAAATATAAATAGTTAGCCAAAAATTTTAAGTTTGAAGTAAAAATAAAAAAAAAAAAAAATTATTATTAACCGTTTAAAGTATTTTGTTTAACTTGCGATAATTTTTTTCAATTATCACTGCTAAGCAATGAAAAAAAAATATGATATAATACACTATTTTTATGCTTGATTGACTCCGATGACACCTGACTAATAGAACATTAAAGTAACGATAATGAAACACCTTCATTTTTAAGTAAATTAACAAAATACCATAAAAGTATCATCGACTTTATTGACAAGATGTTCGTTCGGTTTGTTCACGCTTCTTTAGTTTTATGTTGATTTTTTTATACACGTCGGTTTTTTCTAATCACTTACTTACTTTGGTTGATGTATTTTTAGAATGCGCTCATGCGAGAACGCCATAGGCCTTATGAAGAATCTTCAATTACCACTTCAGGTTGAAGAAACATGGGTGGATGGCACTACAGAAAAGTTGTCAGCCATGCCAACAGCTACTTCGGCTTATGAATTGGATGTAAGTAAAACAAAGTAAAAAAAATTTATATTCTATTTCAAAGTAAACGTTATTTAAGTTATTTTAATATACATAGTTTTCAATGCATAATTTATTTTGAGATATTTTTTAATTTAAACAGTAAATTCAGTTCAAGGTTAATTTTTTAGTTTTAGGAGTTTTAAAATTTTTCCTTTTCTATATTTTGTTTTATTTTTTTTTTCAACTGTCAGTCTCTTTTATGTAGGAAGATAGTATAAATTTCAATTTTCACCTTTGAAGGGACCAAACTATTTGATTTGATCAAAAAATATAAATATTTAATAATAAAAAACACAAAGTATATATTCAATTCTTGTTATCTAAAGAATTTACATATTGGTTTCCTATTCCTTAAAAATGGGTGTTGGTCAATTACTATTAGAAAAGAAAACGAAATTTAAAATTATGTACAATTATGTGTAATTTTTTACTTGTTTGTATTATTTAATGTAGTAGTTTTTCTTTGTTTCGTTTTGTGTTTCACTGTTAAAACTTTTATGTTTTTTTCTGTTTAAATAATTATTTCTTTAAACGATATTTTTATGTAGTCTTATGTTCATATAAAAACTGATACCTACAAAGTAGAAGTTTGAATCTTTTGGGTAGGGGTGGTAGTTTTGGAACAAATGTATTATTTTATGTTTAGATTTTTTTTTTAAATATGAAATTTAGATGGTAAATTTGTGTTACACTAAAACAAGACATAAAAATAGTCAACTTTTTACACACTACACATTTGTTAAATTTGTTTTACACCTGTACACACACATAAAAACACTTGTATGTATTTAAAAAAGAAAAAAGAAAAGAATGAAATTAAAATCGCAATTCGGAATTCCCCTTCCCACAAAACATAATACTCCCTAAGTTTTATTTAATTATTGTGTAGTTGAATTTTTGTAGTTATTTCTTTGGAAAATCTAAATAATTTTTAATTTTGTCTTAAGTTGCACTAAACAATTGTAGTCAAAGTTTAAACTAATTGTATTTTTGTCTAATTTTTTGTATTTTTCACACCACAAAAAAAAAACTCAAAAAACACAAAAAAAAAACAATATTACCAAAAAAAAATCAATACACACTTATTAAATCCAAAAAAAATTTAAAACTCCTTAAATTAAACAAACCATGCATTCCATGGTCACCAACATCAACAAACAACTTGAAATTCTACTACTACCACTACTTCTTCTACACCTCCTAACGTTTTTAAACAATATAAATAAAAAAATAAAAACTTAACAACCAAAGAAACTGCTGGGAGCTGCCATCGAACGAAAACCTAAAATCGAAAATGTCAACTTGGCTGGAGGAAAACTTATAAGAGAAGCAAAGGTAAATGATTGAACTATTGATTCTTTTCCCCTGTCTCTCTCTCTCTCTCTCTCTTTCTTCGTCTCTATTTGATTGTCCCCGGACATTTCGAAAAAAAAATCATTTTGATAAAAGATTTAAATGTTTTCGGTAAGAACATTAAAACTTTTATCCCAGAGGTATATTTAATGCTTTTTTATCAAAATTAAACAAAAAATAAAAACAATATTTAAAAATTCAAAATTAACAAGCCATATTAAAACTTTGGTTTACGGTACGTTTTTTTTTTTTACCTTAAATTTGGAATTAAATATTTAATAGAAATATTATTAATTAAATAAAAAAAAATATATATATGAATATAACAAAATAATAAAAAGCACTAAATCTACCACAACATTCTATCTAAACATTAACATACATATATAATTTATCAGTACTTAAATAATCATAATAATAATAATGAAACTACTTACTAACCTAACAAAACATTAATTTAACTTAACATTTAACCAAACAACCAACAAAAAACACAAACAAAAATTCCACCAAACCAAAAACGCAAAGATTTACGATGGTAAATGTCTGCGCTTTATCGATTGGTTGCTGGAGGTGCGTCCATCATTTGCTCCACCTAGACGAGATTTGCGTCCGGCAGAAAGTGATCCCGGTTCGACACAGTATTACAGCCAACGCTTGGATTTATTAAATACGAAATACGATCGACTTTTGGAACAATTATCTCAACGTCTTAAGACTGCCATTGAAGTTAATGGCAGCGATGGTTTGGTAAGTCAACAAATATGCATTACATTCATTCATTTAATTTCAATAATATTTACCTGAAATTTTGCAAAGTTATATGGAAAAAAATATTTATTTTATATTTTGAATTCGTTGATGCCTTAATAAAGCATTTAATGGGTCGATTACGAATAGCAACACAACTGAAGTATGTTGCCTCCACCGAAATCAGGCAACGACGCTGATGTTAAGATATACATTTTTTGTGCCCTCCCTAATGAACCCATTAGATTTAAGACTTTTGTAGCGAAAACTTTTATTTCTATGACTGTGTTGTGATCGAGAGGCCTCTACTCTACGTTTTAAGAATTTTTAAAAACACAATCTTTTTAGGTTATGGTTTGTTTCAAACGATTAAAATTGCTTAATTATATTATGTACCGAGGAAGTGATAACACTAAAGCAAAATAAAAATGTGCTAAAACAGTTTTCGAATGACGGCCAGGCCATTAATGTCGATTGTGTTAGATTAGGTTTAGGGAAATGATGCATAACCCATACCCCATACCCAAAGTTCAATGTACATCTCCGCCAATTTGGCATGTTGTGCGCTCAAAATGGAGAGTTTGTCCCATCCAAAAGCTCAAACCAGATTCAATACTAGTTCAAAAACATAGTTGGCCTATATAGTTTTCGGAGGGTTTCCAGTCTTTTTATTAAATGAATTCAACATTTGGTATATTGTCCCTGATAAATGTTCCGCCCCTAATGCGATCAAATTCGTATCATTGGATAATCTTAGGCGAATTTCATTATACAATATTGTATCAAATTCAACAAATTTGTATTAAAGTCATAAATTTTATTATGTTAGCGGTGCTTTTTTATTATATTTTAGCCAAGGCGGAATCCATGCAGGTGACATTTTCGAGTCATCTGTTTATTGGTTATTTATTTGCGTGTGTATATTGATTGTTAAGCTTTGTTTACATTTTGTGAAAAAAATTAGTTAAAATTTAAAATTCAATTAAAATCGAAATGCTTAATAACATAACATATTTAAATTTTATAAAAAAAATAAGTTTTACAAACACAAGGAATTAGAAATGCTTAAGGAATGAGTGGAGCCACAATAAATTTGTAAGAAAGAAAAAAGAATGACCATCTAAAGCAATTCAATTGTGTATATTTTATAAACAAAAACACATTTTTTACCCACTAACAACTGCAATTCGAGTCGGAAAGAACCCAACCAATTGTAGGGGAATGTAAGAAAAGATAAACTCGCTGTTTATTGTTGGTGTTTTGTTTAAGCTTTGGTATTGTTACAAGTAAGACTTAGAGTGTTTATAATTCTTATTCGCTTTAGGGTTTTATTTGTATAATATTTTTAGCTTTTCTAAAATCTTTGGAAAAGGTTTCATGATGATCTGGCCTAGGCAACCAGTGAAATGCGCATCGAAGCCAGCTTTCCCTCAACAATAAATTTCAGTGTATTTATCAAATATGAAAAATTGGCAATTTAGCACGTCATACAGAAATCTTATAAATAATAAATTTTGTATTCCCGAAAATAATTTTGATAAAAACATTCCCTGTTTTATATTTTTAACAAATAATTTTGACATTCACTTTTTACAAAAACACAAGGTGTGCTATTAAGTCATATCGTCATAATATATTACAATTGCTTAAAAAATACTGTTGTGTTTTTAACTCAACAAAAATTTTAATGCTGTGTTCATTGATTCTTTATAACTGTACAGTAGAAATCTAAATTATAGATGGTTGCCCACAGCAGTCATATATATTACTTGTAATTATTATAAGACATATGACTTTACAACTTTATGACTACCTTCTGAATCCCCCAGTAGTATATTTAAAAAAAAGGGATAGCTAGCAAAACTCTGCGGTCACCTGTATAAATACGCCCTGAGTTTAACTGAACATAATTTAAAATTTTTTTCACAGTTTTTGTGGAAACTATAACAAATAAATTACAAAACGACTGACTTATCGAAAGCTAAAGCTCGATACGTAAGATTCTTAACCGAAATCGTGATAAGAACTCGACCAATAAATGAAATATTAACTAGCCTTTTGAGAGTTGGCCTTGCCAATCCTAGAATCTATTTTATTCAATTATGATTTGGGTTTACCCAAAGGACTTTTGTTATCCTGCCCACATAAGAATTTTGCCAGATTCTAACACGTTCATCTATTACACATTCTTTGAGTTCACATTTCAACGTTTTAAATGGCTTAAAGTTCTCTTGCCTGAACTTAGGCCATTCAGACTTGCGATATTCTTAGGACACCTTAATATATAATTTATACATACTGAACAGTTAACAGTTAATGTTAGAAGTGATACCCCCGAATTCACAAACGATTATTTAATTTAACAAACGTTTATTAAGGACAGTTTTCATAGTAAATTTGTTAAATAAACCTTTATTAAATTTAAAAAATTTTTATGAATACAGGCATTAATTATTTCGGTGAATAATATACATACATTTTTTAGTAGCTGTTTTCACTCTTGGTAGTAAAGTGCTCATGTAGATCTTTTGATTTTATTTGAGTAGTTAAAGTACTAACATTTACAACACTGCAGCAGCAAAATGTATGTATTCGACTAAAATTTATTACGCTGTGGTTCAAAAATCCCACAAAAAGCTGTAGTAAACACGTGGGTTGACTTTACCATCTCTACCTCTCTCTTTCTTTCACTCAACGGATTCATTAATTTACAATACATACGAAAAAGAGACTCACGCTTTGTAGTATTTAATAAAACAGAGATTTACAATTACACAAAGGGTGAAACCCATTAATATTAATAGAAGCCGCTTTTAATTTGATTTTATAAATTCATTTATTTCAAAATTGATTGTAAATTCTTTAATCTGAACTTTTCTAAAATTAAATTAGCAAATTAAATCACACAATATTTTATTTGCATATCAGAACTTCAGTTGAAGCTAATATAAAATAAGATACCAAAAAATTGTTTGTTATTTCTTTTCTCATATTTAATTTTGATTATGAAATTAAAATTATGCCAAAAATTTAAATAATGTAAGAACTTGTTTGTTTTTTAATGGGCAGCTAATTCGAGTAATAAGTTTTAAATAACTTATCGTTTGTTGTTTAATTTAAAACAAGTTGCAGAAAAGCAGAAAAACAATAACTTAAAACTTAAGAGTTCCCACAACAATCGGTACTAAGCACCGGAACGATTCGGAGTTCAATGAACAACGTCCAAGGATTTTCAACTCGATTGTCAATACCTGATCTTCAGGTCTCGCTTCTACAACAAACAACAAAAATTTAAAAAAAAACAAACTTTAAACACATCTTGTTCTTGAACTAAGCAACACAGTTGATCTAATTATATAAAATAACATCACGAATGTTGCTGTGTATTTATCACAGAGTATAACAGAGGTGACCTGAGACGGAAGTTATTGTGTTTTTTTTCTATCTCTTTTAATATTAATTTGTATGTTTGGGTTAAATTATTAAATTTGGCTCCCGCAGATCGTCAATTGTATGACCAATCCCACTCCATTCCTTAAGTGGGTTCCCAAACAATTCGTTTTATTAGTTTATTCAATAAACTAAACCGTTTTTGAGTAACGCGGAAATATGTTGTGCAACCTCCTCCATTTTCAAGATAGCGGTATATCTCGAAAACAAGAGCTAACCTTAAAAAACGGTTAGTACCACTGGATTCAGCGTACACGAATTAGGTTAAAATTTAGACGAAAAATTCTCAATAATGATTGTAAAAAACTTCCATTCAATTGCTCAAAAATAACTCAGAAAATTGTATCACAAATGATTCTTTGAGGTGATGCATTGGTAGCGTACCATTTTCTCAAAACGAGAGTTTTATTTATGATGAAAAAAATTAGCTCTTTTTTTGTTCGAGAAGCTGATTCCTAAAAGATTCGATTATGACACAAAATGTTAGCTGGTTGTATGTATGTATGCCAATCAATGATGATTCTTGCAGTGTTTATTTGATCAACACAAGATCGTCCTTGTCAAAATCCAGCTTGATTTTTGCGTAATAATCCGTCGATATTGATTGAATATCTTGGAGGTTGATGGTAGCAGAGAAATTGCTCTCCAGCTCTTTCATATCTTTCTGACTCCTTTCTTTGGAAGCATCTCTATTACCTCCCAGATTCGCTTTAAAAGTTGTAGACCATCAATTCCTGGTGCTTTACCGTTATTCATACTTTGAATTAACGATTTTATTTCCAGAATGCCTTTTGGTATCAGTATTTATGTGCCTATTGAAATTGAAGTTGAATGAATGGAAGTTGAATGAGTCTGTGGCGTACTCTTGTGCAATATTCATAGTTCTTTCAAAATTACGCTTCTATACATCTAACTGTTTTTTTTTTTTTTTGTCAGTGTATGCTATTAAACGCCCTATGTTCCTCGTGAACATTATGCTGGGTACACACTATGCAACGCGTTTACGTAATCTAGTGAATTAAATTCATTTTCATTCATTCTAGATTGCATCAACATCAAAACGCTTTGATATTTTGAGGTTGCATTGAAACAGATTGCATGTAGGTTGCATTGTGTGTACCCAGCATTATATTTAAGTATGTACTTGTTATATTAAGGTATAAGTACTGTACATATTTAAATAAATAAAGGGCATATATATATGTATATGCTATTAAAGACATTTTTAAACTTTATCTTGAATTCTGTTTAGACATAATTCCCACCGTAGAACCAACCTGAACTCCGTACGAAGTTTAAAACGCCCTTCAATTTAATGAAAAGAGCATCCGACATTTTCTTGAAGGCAGAAGATTTGGAACTCGCCAATACTCGGACAATAACAAAGAAGGTGTTCTTAATTTTCTTTCTCATTATTAGCTCCACAGCTGCAGTAGTAACCGTACTGCCTAACAATTATAATACCTTCATAAGATTTTGTCGGTTATCGATTTATCCAGTAAAACGTAAAAAATCAAGAATAATACTGCGTTTTCGGGACTTTTTGCTTAGAGAAACAGGCGAATGGTGTCTAAAGGCGTATCAACCCAGCATACAGAGAAGTATTTGGGCCGAAAAGTTGGTCAGAATTAGTAAACGTGCATGGATTGATATAAGAATTCGTTTTATATAGCTAAAATGCATACTACTAAATTCCGTGAAGATCTACCCATTATTGGTCCCATATTAATCTTTAACTCAGAAAAGAGTACGCCCAACGAATAATGCTATTTTATAAAGATGTGCTATGTTATAGTTTCATACGTCTTAAAATAACACTGCCAAATTTCTTAAAGATCGGTCCATAATCGGTCCCATATAAAGCCTACTCTCGAACACTTAAATATGCCTAAAACCGTACCTTTCGTTACACTAAAATTCTAAAGTGCAAGTGGTAATTTTGATAAATCAAGACCGAGGCTCTGCACAACTGCTGCAACAATTGGGGTAAATGTTGGCCTGTCATGGTTTTATATGCTTAGAAAGCACACTGCCAAATTTCGTGAATATTGGTCCATAATTTACCATAGGCCCATAAAAACCCTTCTCTCGGAAAAGAGTTAAGTACGCCCAAAATCATAACGAATACTGCTATTTAAGTAAAATTTCCTATGCAATGGTTTTATATGTCTAGAAATCGCAATGCCAAATTCATTCAGAAAAACTTTAAAAACGCATGTAATTTTCTTCACTTTTCTGACTTTAGAAGTGTATAAAAATTGCAAATCTCAACCTAAAGTCCAGATAATTTATAAAATAGATGTATAATTTTTTTGTCTATCAAGATGCGTACTTAGCTCCTGAAATTTCTTTAAATTTTATTTTGCCTTTTTGATAAGATTTTTGGTTCAAATACCCCCCTGCTCAGCATGCCTTTTTATGTATTTTGCCTATAAAATTTCATGCCTGTTTGTTTAAAAAAAAAACACAATAACAATCGTGTCTAACTTAAATGAAAATTCTTTGAAAACTGTTTCATTTACACTGGTTTACAGCCAAAAAATACCAAGAACGCCACATGCCTCGATAAGTTAATTGGGACCTCCTGAACACGAAAAACGCTGTAATTTTTTTTCTAAGTACCGTTTTTTAGATAACGGTACTTTTGTGTTTTTCGGTGTATGGTCACTCAAACCCTTGTGGAGATCAACCAAAAAGTCCGATCGAAATAAATGGCATATCGTTGGAAAGGTAATTGATCTCATATAAAATTCCGTTTTTTTAAATATGTACGTCAAAACTAATGGACGCCGAATATAGTGTGTGAGCAATGAAAATAAAAATATTGTCGTTCCACAAAATCCTTAATAAAAACTTTATTTTTCATCCGATTACGCTTAAAATGTTGGTAATTAAATTATTATTTGATTAAAAAATAAAACATTCCAGTTGCCGTATTCTGTAATTCGCTAAAGCTAAATCTCTATCGCTAAAAATCTTTAAAGTTGATTTAGCGATTTTTGGCTACGAATGCAGTACTGTAACGTACATTGCTAAATTTGGCAATGCCATAACAATTTAATTCATCGCAATTTTAGCTATTAATGTCATCATTAAAATTTTTAAAGTTTGTACTCTCTTAGGCATTTTAGCGATAGAGATTTAGCTTTAGCTAAGCGAATTACAGAATACGGGAGCAGATCTTTACTATAACGTAGAAAAAAAAAACGAAATAAAAATTAAAAATTTCGAAAAAAACGTAAAAAAATAGGCAAATTTTGAAATTTGAGGTGCCATAACTCAGCTATTTCTTATCAGATAGAAATTTTCAGCATATCGCCATTTATTTCGATCGGACTGTTTGGTTGGGCTCCACAAGGGTTTGAGTGGGACCATACACCGAAAAACACAAAAGTACCGTTATCTAAAAAACGGTACTTAGAAAAAAAATTACAGCGTTTTTCGTGTTCAGGAGGTCCCAATTAACTTATCGAGGCATGTGGCGTTCTTGGTATTTTTCCATTTCGGTTGAGAATCTAACGAAAATTCTCTTTAGCTTTCGATACATCAGTCGTATTGTAATTTATTTGTTAGGGTTTCCACAAAACTTTGAAAAATAATTAAAAATTATGCTCAGTTAAACTTTAATACAAAAGCACTGCTAACTTAATAAAAATTTGTTCAATTTGATACAAAATTTTATAACGAAATTTTTAAAAATCACCAACAATTTTTTTTCGAAATTTTTTCCCGCGTAGAAACCCTACTAGGCACAAATCATAAATTTATATTTACATAAATAATATAAAATATTAAAATTGTATCTTGTCCTTATTGCAACTTCGTAGTTAAAAAGATTAATAAATTAATTGTAGTAAAAAATTAATGTTTCAAACTGGTTTTGTATGATTTATTGTGAACATCTAGGCCTCAGTCTCGATTTTTTATTTCGATATACTATAAATAAAAAATTTGTTTAATAAATAATAAATATTTACTTTTCTTGCTTTTTCTGTGCGTGATGACAGCATTCAAATGTTAGTAAAGATGTTGTGATGTCATCATAAAACACTCACTCGTAGAATACGATGCTTTAAAGATTGAAAGTTTTTAAACAAGAAATTTAAATTTTTTTTTAATGTTTTGGATTATTGTTACTTTTTTCAAGGTTAATTTAATAATATTTCATCACAATCAAATCGTACACACAATTTGTATAAAATATTTATGCATTTAACAATGCTAAAGGTTAAAATTTATTTTTATTTAAGAACATCAGTAAAATATTAAATGGGTTTTTTTTTATTATTAGTATTGTACACAAATTCAGTGGTATCTAAAAAATACGTAAAGTAATTAACCAAGCTCGTTTAGTTTTTTATTTAACTGTTTCACCCGCTATCAAACTTTTAACGCCTAAATTTTCGAGATTCCAAATATAGAATGTGCTACTGAAATTCCTTAAACAAGTTTTTAATTATGTATTCCTTTTTTTTTGCGTTTTAAGCAACACAAATTCAAACAGGTAAAGACATAACTACAACGAATACAACAACCAAAAAAAACAACCGGCATCTGTTTGCGGATTTGGTTAATCGGAACTGTCAAAAATTTTGACAAATTAAAATACATTTTTTAATTTGTTTCAAAACAATTTTTTTTAATAATAATAAAAAAAAAACAAATTAAAGCATGTTTTTTAAAAAGAGTATCAACCGAATTACGTAAACAGATTCCTCTAGAGTTTTTTTCCTTATCTAATTTTTGAAGGATACATAATAGTAAAAGGGTATATATCAGGCCTGTCACAGAAATCAATTCCGATCGAAAGTGATTTCGTTTTATGTGAAGCAAGATACGAAACCACTTCCACTTTCGATCGGAATTGATATCTGTGACAGGCATGTATAAGTTTTTAATTCAACTTTTAATTTCAGCAATATTGATCTTAGACCTATAAAGCAGATATATTCTGGGTCCTTATGAGTAGAGAAGTTAATTTAACGATGTGCCTCTGCATGAAATGGGTTTTTATGTCACATATACCCCGGATTTGCTTGCTTTTGAAATCTAGCTAGATAGGTCCCCTAATGACTGTGGTATGAGCAAAATACCACTACTGTTTTCATGTTGTTGTAGTTGTTAACAAGGTTCATAAAATGAAAGTCACATATCGGCATTTCCGTCAAAAGGTCCACCGTGACCGAAAATTTAAAAGTTATTAAAAGCTGATTATTTTACGATATTTTTAAAGAGAAATATTAAGATTTTACTAATTTTATAAATTTACCCATAAATTTGTTCACTTAGATGAACAATCAGACTGCAAAGTTGTGCAAACGTAATTTTTTATTTTAGAGAATGTTTTATTGTATGTTTTCTTTAATATTTATCTTTCTTAAAAAAGGTGATATTTGATAAAAATTATTCCAAAAAAATTTTCTTACATGGTCTGTAGTCTAAGGAAGAGTTCAAAGAGAAATACGTTATTCGGATTAATGGTAAATTTTTATTTTATTTTGATCATTATTCAGTTAAATTATTACGGACAAAATTTCACGTTCAAATGTCACGTATCGACCCAGATTTTGGCTTAAAAAAAAGAAAATACAGAAGATTTTGGAATCAAACCAAGACATTTTAATGTTACATTGCTACGTAAAGTTCTGAAAGTAGTTTGACAAAAAAATTGTGTCAGGTTTCGCTGAATTACGCCTTTTTATACATGGCCAAAAAAACTACTTCTGTTTTTATCTTTGACCTAAAATCGCGCCCTCCATAAACTTTAGCATGGATAACAGTGCTTTCTTAGTGCTATAATTTAAGGGTTAAGAAAACGTAAAAATATTTTTTGCTTAAAATGTTATTGCATTTTTGATGCGTACGACTGTCACGTTCAACACTTTGGAATTACCCATATAGTAAGCCCGTTATTGGTTTGACCCACCGACCATCTTTAAAAAAATGTAGTTTGGTATTGTGTTTTGAATACCCCCCTTCAGAATCCAAAACCTGTTTCACGAAATTTTTTATTGTTTCTGAGATATTAACCATTAATTTTGCTTCATATCAACTATTTTAAAGTTAATCAAGTACTGTTTTGCTCCACTCGCTACTGTTTGAAGAATGCTGCAAATTCCTCATACGGAAATGTACAAAATAAATTTCGCTCTTGCTTTGCTTCATTGCCATAAGAAATACAAATTGTTAAAGCGAAATCAAAATAAAATGACAACAAAAAAATAAATTTTACTCTTGCTTTGATTCATTGCCGTTAGGAAAAGAGGAGTAAAAGCAAAGTAAAATGTTGACTCAATACACAGCAGTAAGTATACGTATGCAGCACAAAAATATAACAACAACCACATAGACAAATTTTTCGCTCAAACGATGCAAAATTGCCAGGGTCCAAGTAAGTGCAAGATTATCAGAGTAAAAGCATGAACATTTTTTGGCACTGCCTAATTGAAAAAAAAAAATACTTAAAAAGTACTCATAAAATCAACTCCTCACTAAACAGCAACGTAAGAACTCCCTTTTTAACATAATTTTTTTTTTTTCTTTAATTGAGAAATATTTAAAACTAGCTGACCCGACAGATGTTGTTCTGTCCTGTCCTAATTTCAACAAATTTGCTATTGTAAATGAGCATTTCCATTTTATTTCACCGGTAAATTTCTCGATCGTGTCCGATTTCAATAAAATTTGGTGAGTGTGTAAAGTAGTATATGTGTGTAAGAAAAATTATTTTTTTTTTTTTTTTTTTTGAAAACTGTGGCAACACTATACCTTTGAATAACTGAAAATTTTGGGTTAGCGACCTCACTCTAAAGTTCATAACTTTTGTTGTGTAAAAGATATTAAAAAAATTCTTTTTACATAAGAATGGTATAAAAATAGGGTTTTAGAAATTAAAAAAAAAATTAAAAAAAAACTTTTTTATAAAAAAAAAAAATAAAAAAAAATTTAAAATTAAATTTTTGAAATGATTACCCCCTTTAATTTTTTTTATTTTTTTTATGCAAATAGCCACATATGTTCTCTAACCACCCTGAAGAGTGGTAGCACTTAAACTTTTCAAGATATGTAGAGCTATGTAGTTACTACAATATACATTAGCGTGGCCGTTAGTTGTATGGAGAACTTTTTTTTTTATTTCTTATATTCTCCCCCCCCCAAATCGGTTCAGTTTTATGTAAAAAAAAATACAAAAAAATTTCGTAGCGATAAGTTGTGTTTTAGGGGGGGCGTCCGCCCCTCAAAGTTTGCCATCAAGCCATTTATTCAAATGTAATTTGTTTGCATATGACTATCTCTTAAAAACAACATTTTACAAGAACATGATATATGGCAATATTTTAGCTCTTCTAGTCAACAACATTAGCCTCGAAGAAAGTTTTTTGCTAAAATTAATATTTAAGAAAATAATTAAGAAAATAACAACAAAATTCCAAACATTTTATATACGTTTTATATATATAAAAGAGGGATTTAATGTCAAGTGAACTAATTTTGAAATCGATGTCTTTCGATTTGGATTTTTTAATATCTTTTACACAACAAAAGTTATGAACTTTAGAGTGAGGTCGCTAACCCAAAATTTTCAGTTATTCAAAGGTATAGTGTTGCCACAGTTTTCAAAAAAAAAAAAAAAAAAAATCATTTTTCTTACACACATATACTACTTTACACACTCACCAAATTTTATTGAAATCGGACACGATCGAGAAATTTACCGGTGAAATAAAATGGAAATGCTCAAATGTGTAAACAAAGTAAAAAATATATATATATATAAAAATTTTTTTTATATACATAGATTTAAGTAATGTGTTATTAACATTTAAAATCGCAATCAATCTCAAGATGTTTTATAATCATTTCGATTGCAGGATCGATATTTAAGTAACCAATCAAAAAAAGAAAAATATTTTTTTCAATTTGTTTGCCGTGACATCACCGTTTCGTTCATTCAATGCTTTAAGGCTCAGTTAGTCTTTGCTTTATGTTTCTGTTCCGTGCCATTCTGTTACGAAATTGTAATAGTTACTTTTTCTGTAGAAACTTATCAACCATTTATGACAAATTTATTAGTTTTGCACCGTCCATTGTTTTATTTCAATAACTTTAATGTACATACATTTCAAGAAATTAAGTTTTATGAATTCTTAAAATCAAAAAACAGTCGATTTCAATAAAAATATGTATTTTTTATTATTTATTTTGCTGTCACTTACAATTACTTAACAAGTTTTTGATTTGAACAAACTGAACTGCAACAGAACTGAAAAACTAATCAATTTCATAGGTTTTTTAATAAAAAAAACAAATCAGCTGATTCGTAACAGAACAGAAAGTAAAGACTAGTTCTACCTTTATGTTACACGACATTTTTTATTTAGTTGTCTGACGTGTAAGCAAACAAAGCGCATGGCTTACCAACACGCGAACAGGCAACATAGAATTGACCATGAAGTATGGATTTTCAAGGTTAATTCCGCAAAAACGCCAGACGCACCGGAAACTGCAAGCGTATAAAGTCGAAAGTCCATTTAAAAAAAGAACGAAATTAAACAAATCGGTCCAGTCATTAGTAGTCGACGTAAACCGTCTTCACATATTGTGACAAAAGTGGGCGTAAAAATGTTCGTGGTCATTACCAAGGTTTAATTATAATTACACTACGCTTGTTGAAAAAACAGACAAGCCGGGCACATGGCGTTTTAACATAATTCGGGTACGCTGAATCAAGTGGTGCTCGCCGTTTTTTAGATTGGCTCTGGTTTTCGAGATATACCGTTATTTCGAAAATGGAGTAGGTTGCAAAACATATGTTCGCGTAACTCAAAAACGCTTCAGCTTATTGAAAAACCGCAGTCGTTTTAGAAACATAATTTTTTTTTTTTTTTTTTTTTTAAATTTTTTATCAAAATTTCGAAATTTTTGTTTTTTAAAAATTCATAAAAAATTAGAAAATTCTTCTAATTTTTTGCAGACGTATAAAAAACGAAATTCCCAACAAAACAATCCATAAATGATTCAAATCTGTTTGCAATTTCATAAAACGCCATATTTGTATGTAAGCCCCCCTAAGGGTTGGAGATAAAGGGAAAGTATGAGTCATACATTTTATCCCCTAGGAGCGAGTCCTGGGCAATAATGGGACTTTCTCTTCAATATATTTCTAGTCTGCATTGAACATTTTGTATGGGAGCCCTCTTAAGGAATGGAGATAGCGGGTAGGAATGTTAGAAATAAATGATTGAGATGAAAAATAAAGTGGGGTTGGTCATACATTTTACCCATCTAGGGGCATCCTAGGCGCTGCAGGGGCCAAATTTAAGAATTTCGATAAACGGCCATATTTGTATGGGAGCCCCAATAAGGGGTGGAGATATATGGCAAGTATGTTTAAAGAAAATGTTAAGAACAAAAAACTAATGGAGGTCGGTTATACATTTTATCCCCCTAGCGGCGATTCCTTCGCAGTCATGAAGCTTTTTCTTCAATATATTTCTAATCTGTATGAACTATTTTGTAGGGGATATCCCTTAAGGAATGGAGATAGCGGGTAGGTCTGTCAGAAATAAATGATTAAGATGAAAAATAAAGTGGGGTTGGTCATACATTTGACCCATGTAGGAGCAACCTAGGCACTGCAGTGGCCAAATGCAGCTAGGCTTCAATATTTTGCGATTTAAATTTCACCTTATTTTATAGAAGGTACCACCTGGGTTGGTCATTTTTAGGACTTAGACAATTTGTCTATATTGTGACTGAAATGTTTAATTTAATTCAAAATTATGTGGTTTTAACAAACGTTAAAAAGTGTGATAAAAGTGTTACGAAATTTGTTTTCAGCACATGCAAAACTGTATTGAACATACATACTTCGAAAACAATAAATCAATTTTCAATAATAAATAACATACTCTCTATTTCAATATTAGATTTATGCCCAATTTCACCAAGTTCAGTTAAAACTAACTATAACTTTAACTTCCAGTTAACAATATGTTTTGACAGCTAACTGATAGTTAATTATAACTGAACTTGGTGAAATTAGGGGTTAGAATATAAATAGCAGCCTCCTCATACAATCTCGAATTAAAATTGCATCTAACAATAAAACCATATAGAAAACTATTAAAATTAACTTTTTCCCACAGGCATATATTTAAATACTTATCGTCACCTAAAATCCAAAAGGCCGTAAGCAACGAAACATTCAAAATCGACTTATGGATTGATAAGATGTATATTGGTTATTTTCACCATAATCAATCAAAAAGTCGATTTCGAAAATTTTTGTTGCTAGCGGCCTTTTAAATTTTAGGTTACGATGTGGACCTCTTTTTGAAAATGTTTGAAATTTTAAATAAATTACGAACCTGGTCGAATAACTGTCTATTTGTAAACAAAGAAAAATTAAGTTCTCTTTATTTAAAAAAATGACATCATGATAATAAAAAAATAAATAAATAAAATTGCAGGTACTTGAATTTTTAACACGACATTATCATGGACTGTTTAGTTTAATGCGAGTGTTTCCAAGAATGTGTATGTCTCAAAAACGTTTAATTAAATTTACTATTTCTGTTTTTTTTTTTTTTTTTTTTGTCTTACTAACTTGTTTATTACCAAATTTTTTTAAGAATTCTAATTGTTTTATATATCTTTACCACAACCACAAATATTTTTAGCCAACCGACAATAGTTTTCAACTTTCTACTTTAATGAACATGTACAAAATACAAACGAGCACATACAACATAAAACAGATTTCAAACACCTAAAATCTAAAAAATTGTTTTAGAAAAAACAGAAAAATATTTGAAATATCATTTGCAAAACTTCTACACTGACAGTAGTAAAATGCCGGCTTTTTTTTATTGTTTTAAGAAATGAGAATTATACTAACAACAGTGTTGCCATTGAAAATAAAATTGTTAGGTAAATACGTAATTTTTTTATTAAACATATCGCCATATAAAATACAAAAGGGGCTCAATAAAAAGACATAAAAAAGTTAATAAAAAGCCAAGTATTGTGATTATAACAACGACTTTTTCTGGTTAATATCGTTAACAAATTATGAATTAATGATACTATCCTGAAAAATACTGTAATCATAATAGCGCACTTTTCATTAAGTTTATCACTCCTAAAATTTTTTTTTTAAATTATTATATGGCTATTTCCAAAAAAAACGTCAACCACAAAAAATGGAAAAAAAAAATTTTCTTTTCAAGGTTTATTTAGAGAATTGCTTATATTTTTTTAATATATGCGTATAAATTAATTGATTCGAAAAAAAAGATAAATGGTAAACGAAGTACTACAACTTTTAGCACATACTTGTGTATATTAGAAAATATGCATTTGGAACAACAATACTCTAATCTAAGGCATATTTATGATCTGAAAAACATTTTTTATTAAGTTTCTTATATAAAGGATTATAAATAGCAACATAAAAAAATTTTAAATCATGGTGGAAAAATTGTCCCGTTTAAAATGTCCCGTTTACAATTTCTTTAACAATTTATTTAAAAAAATGTAATTATTTTGAAATCGAAACCAATTGTAGGGCACATTAGTACGCAACATTTTAAAATTAATCCCAATAAAATATTGTGTCAGGTTTCGCAGAAATCACTGTTTAAACGGTTACCCCTTAAAACCCACTTCCGTTTTTTGTCCCGTTTACAATCACTGGTTTTTTGCAATTATCTCGGAAACCACGACAGTAAGCTAAAAATTTCATTTTCGGAAATTAAAGAGCTAATTGAGAGTTAAAGGAATCATTAATTTAAAAAATGAAAATCAGGTTATTTTTTACAGTTTTGTCAATATAAACGTGTGCGAATGTCCCGTTTACAATCTTGGAAGTGCCCATATGCCCTTTTGCATTTTGTAAGACGACATGTAGTTTATGATTTCACCCCTTATCAATGGAGGTATAATGTTATTTGATTCGAAAGAAGAAAATTTCAAATTACAATGTTTTAGAAATAATCAGATCTTTAATCCCCCTTAAGGGGGATCATACAATTTATTCAAACAAAAACTGACAGTATTCTATCTGACATAAAAAATGTCTGCAAAATCAATTGCAATGCCACACTATCAAACAAATACATAAAATGCAGAGTCATATGACTCATCTACATACTATACAAGAAAATGTAACTCTCATCGAATCTATAATTTTGTAAAGAAATTTCATAAACAGACAGACTTGTCAAAAAAAAATATGACTCAATTGCCCAATATCCACACTATCACACTATATGAGCACACACGATTTTTTGGACAACTCGTAAGACTGAAGAGGATACTGGTATGTGATGAAAATTTATCGATTTTAAAACGATATTTTTTAAGGTGTGATTTTGGAACAATTTTAAAATCGATTTGTTATTTAAAGTCTAAAATTAATTAACTAGGGCCCTAACTGTATTAAACGCAACGCCAAAAATTACATTGGAAGTACCATTAAAAATATCTCATAATTTTCTTGTTGCTTTCTACATAAACTCATATTGCGTTTTAACATTTTCAACGCCACAAATTATGCATCGTTTAAAATTTTAATACACATTTACAAAATATTGTTTTTGCTTTCAATGTAAATTTTGGCGTTGCGTTGCGTTTTACACAATTAGGGCCTAATTAAGGTGTTTTTGTTCCGAAATACAGTTCAGTTAACAAATATAATATCAAATTAAGAAGAATAAAGGCAGGAAATAAGCAGAAGCTTACTGAAAGAATACACTGAAAACGAATTTTTTTGTTTTAAATCGTTTTGTTTTTAAAATCAATTTCCATCACATACCTCATAGTGAATGGCCGTCTAAATTAGGATAATTTTTTTTTTTTTTTAACTCTAATTTCAAACAAAAAATTAAAAAAAGAGGAATAGTTTTACTTTGACCAATCCAATTTTATGATGAAAATATTAAAATGTCTGTAAAAAACATAAACAAATGAGAAACAAAATAAGGAAATGTTAATTTAATAAGATTGTGTTTGTTGCGCTAAGTTCCCAGTTTTCATTCTTGATAAATACACTGAAATTTATTGTTAGAGGATAATCTAGTTCCTATGCGTTTTTAACTGGTTGCTTAAGCCAGATCATCAGAAACCCTTCTCCCAAAGTTTTAAGAAAAGCTCAAGATAGTATGCAAATACAACAGCAGACTGAATGAGAATTACAAACACTCAAGTCTTATTTGCAACGATGTCAAAGCTTAAACAAAATACCAACAATAACAGTGAGTTTATCTCTTCTTACATTCCCCGCTACAATTGGTTGGATATTCTCGCAACATTTATTGTAGTTGTAAATGGGAAAGAAAGAACAAAGTGCTTTACTTTTTTCGCAAGAAAATCAAACTAAAGCATTTTGCCAGTTCAGTTTTTTATGCACGGGCACTTGCTAATTTATTATCAAAGTTATTTTTGGGAATACATTATTTTTCATTAATAAGATTTGTTTTTTGTGCTAAATTTCCAATTTATTTTGCGAAAATACAAATTACTATTAAGAAAACCAAATAGTTATTAAAGCTGGCGATTCACTTTGCTATTAAGTCGAACAATCTGCCCAAAAAATCGTGTCTGCTTAAAAAGTATGATACTTTGATCTTAAAATTCATCTTTTTGGCAAGTCTGACCGATATGCAAATGTTTATGATCATATTTATAAAATAATAAATTCTTTGCAGTCAGAGTTGCATTATTGTAAAGAAGCTTGCATCTTTTTATGTGTGATAGTGTGGCATGGACTACACATTTTGCAGATATTTTTTACGTCGGACATAATTCTGTCAGATTTTTATATAAACAATTCGTTCAATTGTTTAGAATAGTAAATGTAGATAATACGAATAAAAGGCGAGCAAGTCAAACAAACATTTGTTGAGAAAACATATAAAGTTGAAAAATTTAAATTGTTTAAGAAATTAAACCATAATATTGATCTTAAGAAAAATAAATTTATTTTAATTCCCCACCCCGGCTCTTCGAGCCAATTATTTGATCAAATAATGGCAAAAAAGTTCCTCGATTAATCGAACAGCGATTAAACGAGTGGATACTCTAGTAAATACCCACTTGCGATGTCCTAAAAAAAACAAGTGCCATAATCTTTTTAAATTTATTCAAAATTTTGCATAAGAAGGATTTTACACATAGAATTCTTCCAAAAAAAAATTGTTCTCTCTCTTCTTCCGAATTTAACACGTAAAAACGATTTTAACCTTAAGAAATAAATTGCATCAGATTTAAGTAAACACTTCATTAATTATAAGTATGTACTAGGCAACTCTGGTTTTAGCCTTTTGCTTTATTTGTTTCAACGTTCGTTGAGAGCACAAACATCTAAATTCAACATTCTCTTTTCATCTCATAAATTGTATTTACAGCTGATTACGTTCTGCAAAAAAGTATCTTTTTTGTTTTCAAATATATTTTTTCTGTTATTCTAAAAAAATAAACTCAACTATAAAAGCTCTGTTAAGCACATTGTTAGATTAACAGACAGAGTGCAGAGAGTAGTTCAGGGCTGGGAAATGGCACTTTTGTTTTTGTAGCCAATTTAATAACAAAATGTACTTTTTATATTATGACGGTACCAATTTTTAAATTATTTTTTTGTTTATTTGTTTACTCTAAATGTACTTTGGTTCAGGCTGAATATAGTACAATTAAGAAAGAGCACTGTGCGTTGGTGAAGAATATAGAATAGATAGATTTCTTGCACATCTCTTGAAATGTCTAAAAATTAAACTCATCAGAAATCATTAAACTCTTTGTTGTACATATGTTTTTAGTTTCCCAACATTGGTTGGCGTCCTGTATTAATTATAACTGCATTGTTTGTATTAACTGTAAATGTTTTAGGGTACCATTTGTTTTGACACAATGTCTTGGTTTAAACAATTAATTTTGAATATAATTTGTTTTAATAACTATTGGCAGTACAAAAAAAAACAAAATCTAATGTGGCTTAAAGAAAAAAATTGGAACAAATTATTTTGTAACAAGCTGATTGCAAGAATATATTTATTATTGTAACGTGACTGACTAATCATCGCACAGCCTAAACGTCTTAAGCTAAAAAGCTAAAATTTAAACCGGAGGTTGGTGTCCCGCTAAATCGATCACTCAGAAGTAAGTTTTGGAAAGTTAAGGAGGTGAAAAAAGTGTAAATTTGCTTACGTCATATCTTCCAAACTAAAAGAGATAAAAAATGTATTCGGAACTCTTTTGTCACCCCATCGATCTTTTGAAACCATAAACCCAGAAACAAAAATAATATCACATTCAAAACTTATCTAAAAAATGTAAATTTGGTACTTTTTCGAAATTCGAACGTTTAAGTGGTAAAAATCAGGGACATAACAGTTATAACCAATATTTGAAAAAATTCTGAAATAATAATATATCACGAATTTTTAAAACCTGCTCTCTGAATAATTGTTACAAATAACCAATATTTTATTTGGTCTTTGATAACCGTTATAGTTTGTTTTTGTTTTTTTTTAGGCTTCCATAACCATTACAAAAGATTTTAATTTTTTTTGGTCTTCTAAAACCATTATAAAAGATTTCAAGTTTTTTGGTCTTCCGTAACCATTACAAAAGATTTTTATTTTTTTCGGTCTTCCATATCCATTATGAAAGATTTTTCTTTTTTCGGTCTTCCTGTATTCCAAAAAAATTTTCTCTCCTTTTTTTCGTTTCTGTTATTAGGGAATTATCTTCATTTCATTACTGAATTTCTTCACAAATTTTATAAAAATGTTCGTTGGAGTTCAGCCAATGACACTCCTAATAAAATCTATGAAACAGGTTTCGTTACAGTCAATGTTTATGAAAAGCTTCATAGAATTAATGAAACTCTTTACAGAAACAATAAATCGTCAGGTAATGAAGCATTTTATAGCATCTATGAAACCGTTTCATAAAAGTCATTCCTAAAAAGAGCTTCATTAAATTATCAATTTTATTAACATTTGTATTACTAGCAATATTTGCATTTGTTGCGGTTTTTGTTTAAGTTTTCTTCACCGTCACTTTAGAATCGATGAGATTTTCGTAAATTTTAAGCGCTCATAAAAAATTTCAGTAGAAATAGCGATAACCTCTGCAGAAATAACTGATAACAGTACCAGTATTTTTGGCTGTAGAAAAATCAATGAAGGTAAGAATAATTGTTTGCTATATTTAGATGAGCTAAATTTTAGAAAAAATCAGTTAATATTCAAAATTAATTAAGCTAAAACGGTCTTTGAATTTATCTGAAATTTCAATTGAATTAGCTAAATTTGTAGCAAAATTTACAAACAATGTTCAATGATATTAGGAATATTTTCTGCTAAAATTTCGAAAAAAAGCTCTGGGTTTTTGAACCCTCCAACTCAGACCCGAATTTATTTTTGGAAATATAGTTAGTTTAATTAGTCCAATTGAATTAGAACACGTTTTACAGACTTTTATACTATCTTTTTTTCAAGTATATATAAAACGGTATATTTTTATGTTTTGCTTTTAATTATGTTCCTTTTTGTTTCTGTATTGTTACTATTCACACTTTTGTTAATATTCATTCGGGTCAAAATAGTCGAACAAGCCTACTTAATGGTATTTTCGGTTAGGTAGAGGTGGCAGCTGACTCTATGCGCCAGCTCACATATAAACTGAATGTCCGTTGCGATACCACTGCGCTTCCACTCATGCGTAATTAGGAGTGTTGCATGTTCTTAGAATACATGACGAGGCCTACAGTTCAATGCTAAATCCGAACGGCAAGATTTGAAGTGCTTTAGAACAGAAATTACTTTCATTGGCTTGCTCAAGCCAACCGAAAGTTGAGGATGTTAAGAAATAATTATTTCTTTTTGAAAAATGTTTTTTTGTTTTTTTTTTTTTTTTGGTTGCTCGAGCCAGGAATCGAATCCGGGTCCTATCGGTTTCAGAGTCCACATCTTAGCTACTATACCAACAGCACTCACTACTCAATGGTATATAAATACAATTTTAGTGCGAAATTTCGTGTATTTAAAAAAAATCGGAAAAATATGCTTTTTTATTTAAACTCAGCACCATGATTGTGTGGCATAATTTGTCTCTATTTACCAAATATGAGAAAGATATCAAAAAATTGGCGGATCCTAACCAAAATCAATAAAAAAAATTTCGTCCTTGTGCAAATATAATTTTATAAAAATATCTTAAGATTTGCGAACTGTAGCGTGTTTATAGAAGACAGAAAAAATAAAAATCTTTTATAATGGTTACAGAAGACCAATAAGAATATAAAATCTTTCAAAATGGTTACAAAAGACCAACAAATTTAATAATCTTTGATAGTGGTTATCAAAGACCAAAAAAATAATAATCTTTCATAATGTTTACGACAGAACTATTATTTTCTGGGTAATCTATAATAATTATTACAGGACCAATTTTTTTCAGTTATTTTTTCCATAACCTATTGGATATTTAAAAAATAATAACAGTTATTTCGGGTCCCTGGTGAAAATCTAACCTTTTTTGGTACATTTTTTACAAAACATTTTTCTTCATTTATTGACGTATACGTTTTAAATTATGAGCTTTCACTACAATATTGAAATTTTTGAAGCATAAATAAGAGGGAGTTTACACGGAGTCTTTCCAGACATGTCTGTTTTTAACATTCTCTTTTGAACATGCTTCCAAAAACCTATTGTCATTTCACGATGTCTTTCCAAACATGTCTGTTTTCATGTATATTAGTCTAATATACATATACATACAAATTTAAAACATGGAAATTCATATAAACAAACTTGAAAACTCATTTCATGTCTGTTTGGCAACCCCTTTTTCTTCTCTACCCCGATCGCCTGCAAACAAAACAAACGTGTTTGTTAGACATGTCTGAATAGACACCGTGTAAACTCCCTCTTAGAAGAAAAAAGGGAAATATTGGAATTTAATTTCTTTCTTTTACTTTTCGTTCTACATATGATGGTACATTTTGAATTTTCTATATTATTAAATTTAGAAATATAAAATTAAAGGTGCAGTGTCCCGAGTGAACGACAGTAATACAGAAGACATGCAATCGAAAGAAAAAAATTGAAACAAAACAAAACAGAACAGAACGCAGAATACCAAAGTAACCAGACGGAAAAAATTTCGATCCGAATCGAAACGCAGAACAAGGGTGTAAAACTTTCTGATTTTCATCAGAATTGTTTTGATAATTGAAATTTTTGAAAGACCTTAAATTAAAACCCATTAAAGAATCATATAATTAAAGATAACTTTTGATCATATAGTTTTAAAAGAGGCAGTATCTAATTGGTTTATTAAAAAAAAAATTTTTTAATGTAACGTTTTAATTTACGAAAGCACAGTGAATCTATCAATCCATCAAGTTGTGCAAAAAATTGGAAACAAATTTTAAAAATTTAATATATTTAATATTAGCAGGCGTGGATACAAGAGCGGTGAATGGATGTTTCATATTTACCTCAATTTTTTTTGCTGATTTTGGTTATATTTATACCATGTTTTAAGTTGAGTTTTAATTTCATATTTTTTTTTTCTTATTCATTCGAAAAATTATTAAATATTACGAAAAAAACGACTTCTTTTTTAAACTGATTTAATATTTCAAATTGTAGCAAAAAAAAAAGAAGTTGCGTAACAATTAAAGTACAATTGTAACATAATTTCCATCCCTGGTGTAGTTTCTCGGCTGGCTGGGTACGTTAATTTTTTTAAATCAGTCTAAATAACGACGTGGTTGTGTAACGACGTTTATTTCTCCGGTTTATTTTCTGCTCCCAATACGTGTGTTTTCTTCTCCCACAAAAGAGAGAAAAGAAAAAATTTCATTTGTATTGAAATCATTCATAAAATATTTAGTTTAACTAATAAAATATTGTATGTTATTAATAACATTTTGTTTGTTGGCATACTGAAACCAAAGAAAAAAAAACAAAAAAGGAAAATTAAATATAAAAAATCAGCTCTTAATGGCAACAAAAATGTCATTGAGCCACGCATTTGATATTAAAAAATAAAACAAAATAAGGAGTGATTAAGTTTTTTTTTACAAAAGTGTGTTTAATAAGTGTATTTAAAGAAAATCTAAAAAATATTAATTATTAAAAGCAAAATCATGTTTATGTGTGTCGTCTCTGGAACAACAACATTCAAACGAATGAATAATTTTTTAAATAAAACATACATACGTCACGTAGTCCGACTAGTAACTGCCTTTATGATGTCATTTAAGAATCTTATTTAAATCTATAGTAGAATATTTAAATTGTTTTTCAATATGTTTCGTGAGACAACCTAAATTAAATTTTAAAATTTAAATAAAAAAAACCCACATATAAATTTGCTTTTTTTTATTTTGCACATTGAAAGTTAGCAAAACCTTTAAAGAATTTGAAATTAAAACGCTGTGGTTTTTTATTATTATTTTGAATTTTAACTAAATGCCGAATATAATAAAATAATTATAATATTGTGTGGTATTTAAATTATGCATGTGTTGGTTTTCCAAATGTTTATACAAAACGTTTTACTTTAACATTGAGAATGTGTTAATTTTTTCTTTGTTTTTTTTTTTTTTTTTTTTTTTTTCTTTAAATGTAAAAGATTGAATGCTAGAAATGTGTTTTGAAATCTAAAATCAAAGTAAACTATTTTGGGTTTTTTTATTGTTGTAGGCAACATAATAACAACTGTTTTGAAACTAAAGCTAGGTATACAATTGGGTTGAACTTCGTAAAAACGTAGGACGAAATACCGAAAATTGCTAACACACTCTCCATTAAAAAAAATGTTAGAAAATTTTATAGAATATATTCCATTTGAAAAAAGAAAAAAAATTGGAAATCCCAAAAAACATTAATATAGTAGAAAAAGGTCGATAAATATAAAAAACAATAATTAATTAAATATTATTATTAAATATTCTTTTTTCAATGGCGATACGGTCCAACCGGTGTATGTCTACGACGTACATACGGTTTTACATTTTCTTCAGCTATGGTGCGACTTTGTATAAAATTGTATACGATTAAATTTGACGTTTCTACGTCGTACGCTACTACTTGCATACGGTGTAATTGAGTTTACAGTAAAACAAATAATTTCGATAATTAGAAAAATTCAAAATTTTGCTTACAAAATTAAGAAAAATATTAAAGGCATTTTACATACATATCGTCGTGCCGAAGTTATCTTGCCGTATATCACAAAAATTTTTTTTTGGGAAATCGAATCTTAAGGTTCAAATTATTATTCACAAAAATTTAAGTGAAAAAAGTCGTCCAATATTTTTGTCAGATATAGTATTTGAAGTTCTTTATCGATTTATGTAAAAATATTTAAAGTCATGGAAAAAAATTTTTAAGTTATAGCCATTATCACGTTCGAAAAAATTTTTCAATTTTGTCGTATACGCCACTTTTTGCGATATATTTTTTACTTTGTGGGATATAAGTCAAAATAGGGTATTAAAAACCCACATTCACGTGTTCTACTAATATTGAAAATTAAATTATAATAATTTTCGAAACGAAAATTTATGCAAGTGGCAAATATATTTACGTATAGTTATAGTTTTTACATTATCGAATATCCTTATGTATGAATAATTTTAAGGTTTATTATTACTTAAGGGTGGTCTAACCATAATGCACGATGTTAACTGTGAGTCACACCGTAACGACAAATTTTTGCCTAACTTAATTTGTCATTTCTTGGTATCAGTGCCAAATTCAACCATGGGGAGGTGCAGCATTGAGCAGCGCGTTAAGATTGCTGAAGCCTTTTCCGAAAATGGGCGTTCAAATCAAAAATACATTTTGTGCACATCTTGATTTTGTTGGTCAGCAAAATCGATCAAATGTGTCCACAATCGGGATATTTGTGTGAAAATTGTAGCAAACCGGCTCTGTAGAAAATGTGAAAACGCCTGTGCATGCATGCTTGGTGCGGTTTATGGCCAGGCGGCATCATCGAAAAGCAGTTACTGTGAATGGTGTTTGCTATCGCGAGCTGATAACGGATAAGTAGTTCCAAAAGAATGTGTCACACGGCCAACGCAACAATGGCTCTTTTGCACGAGAAATTCAATGTCCATGTTAACTCGCCGTCACGATCATATGATTTGACACCGTTGGCATTGAAAATATGGACCATAGGACAAAAATATGCTATCGAAGCCGCGACGAGCATTTGGCCGATATTTTGTCTCACGCATAGTTGTCATAGATCCTTCTATATAATAATAAAAAAAATTCAGATTATTCTCTAAAAACTTTTTGTTTTATTCACAATAAACATTGTAAATTATGGTTGGACCACCCTGAATATTTAACCTTTAATTGCTTAACAATAAAGTGAATTAAGGCAATATATCAATAATTCCATCAATATAAATAGCCGTTGAGAACTTCGTCCGAAAAATATCTTTACATATAAAACGAAAAATGTTAAAATAACAGTAATAATAATAAGATAGTCTCTTTTTTGTAACATGCCTAATATACTTTGTTCACATACAACAAGATAACGCAAGATATTTTTTATTGAAAGTTTTCATACGTTTTTTGTCGTATATCCACAATTATGCTACATACGATATTATAACGTATTAAATTTTTCGCAAAAGTGGATATACAACAAAATGGCTTCGTAATATCTCATTAACTATAAGAGATATAGACGTGAGGATTGCGCAGATCGATAGATCTGTTAAATTTACCGGAGGAAACGGTCCTATCTCATTTTTTTCGATTTTGTGATATACGACAAGATAACTCCGGAACGACGATATGTAGATTAAAAACCAAAAAATGTTCAAAGTTTTTTTTTTAAATTTTAACGAAATACTATCGCACTTAATCATAAAATTGGTACAAATAAAAAAAAAAATGTTGCACTTTTTGGGGAAGAAATCTCACACACCCAAAAACGATATGTATATTTTTAGTGTTTGTGTAGATGAACAGAACCCTTAATACCGTTCATAACTATTTTCAAGAACGTTACGAACATTATATAGTGTTCTGTTCTTCGTTATCAAACATAACAATTGTAGTGCTTCTGTAGACATACTTTTTTATTTTAATTTTCTTTAGTGTTTCTTTTTTACATTGATAAAGAAATGAGCAATGTGCAATGTGCATGTTTTGATTGTGTAAAAATTTTTCGCTGGCCTTTTGTTAATTTTTCGTATATGAATTTTGTTTTTGTAAAAAGTTTTTTGTTGTTTTTTACCAGCCAAAAGGGTGCTAAGCACAACTGAAACGAAAGAGCACTAATGAACACAAAAAAGTTTGTGCTTTTTAAAATTAAAACTGAACGCAATTAAATGTTCCTATCTTTTTGTTGTGTTGGATAAGTAGAGAAGAGAAATTTTATTTTTTATTGATGTTTTCCACAAATCTACTGAATTGAATACTAAGGAACGATATTTAATGTTTATTTTCGAGCACTGTTCATATCTACCCGCTGTAAAAATATCGTGCTATTTTATTCACTTTTTGGTACCCAGCAAAAACTTTGCTTACAAAATATGCAGAAAAATAATGAGAATTTGACGAGCCGTCTACTTACTTTTCTACTAGAAAAAGTACTTATTTTTGTTCGAGATGTCCCAAAAGTAATCCTTTATAATTGAGCCTATTATAATCTAAAAACTAATATGTTTTTTTTATACTTAAAATTTTTATAAAAATATATAGTTACACAAAGTCAATAAAGTAAAATTTTTTTCTTATTTTTTTAATTATTTTTTTTTAATTTAATTTTATTTTTTTTTTTTTTTCTTATATTATTTTTTATTTTTTTTTTCTGTCTCTGGCGGGATTCGATCGCGCAACCTCGGTGCTGATAGACTAGCTCGCTACCAGCAAGTCTACCGGGGCAGTGTAGTTTTTGTATTAAAAAACTATGTTTTTTGACTATAATGACATTTTTATTGTCATAATGAAAATTTAAATTTTTCTGTATATTTAAGATATAATAATAAAGTTATTATTTAATATATAACTAATAATCCAAAAAGTGGCGAATAAAGCTACAAAGTAATGAATTCTTGAAGTCATTAAAAGTAGGATTGTAAGTAAAGTTTTTGCTGGGTAATGAAACATTTGGTTTTAAAATTCTTTTTCATATGCCTTTAGGCCGGGTTTTTGAGATGTGGATAAGTATAACGTATTTTTTCGGCGAAATTTGATTTTTTTATTTAATTAACGACCAAAATTTTAAGCAAAACTTACTGAGCTACCAATATTAGAGCGGCAAGCGTCTTTTTTATGTCAAAACTTTTAATTTTTACACAGCTTATACGAAACCAGGCGCGGATCCAGCTTGAGCCTTAGGGGGGGGGAAATTTTTTATGATACAAAAAAAATTTGTTTTTAAAAGTTTATTAAAAGCAATTTGTGTATATTATACTAAAAAAACTCAACAATAAGGTTAAATAAAATATTCAATATAAATTAAAATAAACTTATCTTTTTAAATAAGCAATTTATGATTTCCTTGTGAGGCAAATTTAGATAGTACAGTCTATGTTCAGTTTGTCATTGTTGATCTGAACCATGTTTTTATTTGACGAAGGGTAGGAAATGACCTTTCGCTCGTAGCATTACTTACGAGCATTGAAACGAAAATTTGAAATATTTTTCTAAGATTTAGGTAAATATCTTCATCACAGTTTTATTTTATTAAAGCATCTACAACGTTATCTGATAGATTTTCAGATAATTTCCATGTTTGTTGTCAATGCTACAGTTCAGGTTCAAGTTTAGATGTTAGTAGGTGTTTATCTCGAGTTGTGGTTTTAAAAGTTTTATATCTGTATATGACTTGATTACACTTTGAGTAGAAGTTTTGGTATATTCAATACATTAAAGATATCTATTGGAAAGGTGTTTTGAGATCTTCTAAAATAAATTCAGTAAGAGAATGAAACCTACAGCTCGGTAGTAATCTTCAACATTTTGTATGTGATTATTTCGTTCAAATCTTGTTTTTTAGGTTGGAACCTCGATTTGAACGCAAATAACTTGTAACTTTTTTAAAAATCACTTTAAATCAGCGTTACCACCAGCTAAATTCAAAATTACACTTGAGATGAAGCAAAATTACACAATTTAAATGAAATTACACCTGATATAAAAAAAGAAGCCGAAACACAGCAAACTCATGGAAAGTTGATCAATATTAGTCAAACTGTTAACTGTTAAAATAAACTAACAAAAAAAAAAAAACATTAAAGACTTCAAAACAAATAATAAAACTCCTAAAATTTCCACACATTTGGTTGCATATATCTATGGAAGGTTCAAAATGGTCATTGTCATTCCTTTATAATGGTTTTTTTTAAGCCCGATAAAGTTAGTTCCCAAATGAACTGTCATACTGCTCTCACTTTTTGCTCAGGCGCATTTTCATGAATGGATTCATTATTGAACAACGCCACCAAATTATCCAAATGCTGATAAACCAGCAAACAATTCACGTCTTGTAGGTCAACATTGTTCATTTTATTTGCGACATGCAGTCAGCAAAGCTCGAAAAGAGGAACAAAATTGGACGTCTGCAATGCGTTTCGTCAAGTACAGGCGCGGTGCCTACATATTTGTTTGAAATCAGTTTCAATTGATAATGCCGTGTATATATTTGCGATTAAAATTAACTATTTTGTCTACCATTTTAAGTTTCATGGTCTTAAAAAATACCATTTATACCTTAGTTAGTAAACAAAATGCCTGCAGGGTTTTAATACAACTGCCCCTTTCGTAATTCAGTTTTACAACTGTTAAGGGCGTTAAATATTCTTCAAATTGAAGAATTGGAGAGTTTCCAGATAAAAATTAAATTAATTGTATGTTGGAATATTGGAAACATACCATCCCCAGGCTAGGCTTTAGTTAGAATAACTTTTTTCAATAAACTTCAGGTTCTAAATAACTATGATAGGCATCTTTATCCAAATCTAAGAGTCCATCTTGCGACATTCATTACCAAACTTTTAAAAATAAATTTTTAATAATTCACGTCTTCTTAAAAAGAAACCGAGACTTTGGTTCAGAAGACTGTGCATTTTTTATCAGCAAAATTTAAAAAGAATTAAATATCATCACTGAAATCGAATCTTGATTTTATTTGGTTATTTAAAGTAAGAATATCAAATAACACCTGAACTACACCTAAGAGAAATTACCCACGCTCTACCCACGACAGTAAAAATTATACCAAATTCGGGTAATTACCCACAAAGTGGCAACACTGCTTTAAATTGTTCTTCGGCTTTATTTCTTTTTTCTTCAAGGCACATGATTAAAGTTTTGATAAGGCTTGATTGATCCTTTTTGAAGATCTACATATATCTTGCTTTTGTAAAATGATACTAAGTGGCTGTGTTACAATAAGTATCACACTTAATATGTTTATTCCGCAAATAAATTCAAAAGTTCTAAGTGAGTTCCTTAATATAAGGCTCTTGATGAAGTATCTCTACCTTTCCACTCAGATATTTTTTCCAAAGCTTCTACTTTATGATGTACACTTGTTGCGAAGTGTAAAGCTGAGTCGTGACGGTCCACCCGTTTTGTCTCGCATAATGTAGAGAGTTTGGCTCCCAAATACTTTACTAAAAACCTGTTTTGCCTGATTTACGGGAAATAGCAAGGCGTTTGTTTCGCATTTGTCGCGGTTTCCAGAATTTTTTAACAGCTTCATTTTCTGCTGACATCAAACGACACCCATCAGTTCCAACTCCTATACAATTTTTTAGGTCAAGACTAAAATTTGTCAAAGTTTTAAGAACTGTTGATGATAGTGCCATCGCATCAATTGACACATCAGCGTCATTATCAATATCCTGTGAAGGCTCTTCAAATGCGTTTACAACAAAGCCCATAAATTCTTCCCTAAAAACTTTTTGTTGTATGTTGAAATATCTAAAAGATAAGGAAATCTGGCTTTTCCCCGACAAATCAGTGCTTTAGTCAAAAATTATCGAATAGAATTTTGATTCATATAACACATTTATACATAAATATTGCAAATACTAAGGCTTTTTAATAATTTAACCGCACGCATTTTCAAGTCAAACGTTAACTCTTTGGTTATACATAGATGGCGCCTGCTGGGATTGAATGTAGAATAATAAGTATTTGAATACAGTAAACTAGATGTTTCATTGAAAATATCTAATAAAAAACTATTAGGATGAAGATTTGGATACTTATTGAAAATTTGGTTAGAGATTCAATAAAAAAACAAAAAAATACTTATTGAAAATTTCGTTAGAGATTCAATAAAAAAACAAAAAAAAAACCTTGCTGCGATTTCCAAAAATTTTGTACATTAAAAAAGATAATATTAATGGGTATTCTTGTATTATCGAAATAAACAAAACATATTTTTATAATTTACGGGGGGGAAATTTCCTTATTTCACCCCCCCTGAATCCGCGCCTGTACGAAACAAACCTTTAGAATGCGAATTCAACAGTACCCGGCTAGAAAATCTTATTTGACTGGTCACTGTATCGGTTTGTTTTATTGAAAATGTATTGGCAATAGATTTTTCATATAAAAAAAAAGCTTGCCGCTCTTGTTTAGTGAGCTCAGTCAACTGTTCAGTCAAAATTTGGTTTTGAGATAAACTAAACCTAGGTCTCATAAACCCAGCCTTTATGTTTAATTAAAAATTGTTTTGCTTCTTTTTAAATTTTGCTGCGACAACGTCAAAGTCAAAAATCTTAATATCGCTAATACGTAGTAAATCAGGTGTTTTATGAAGTGGTAATTATTCTCACGAAGATATTGTAAACTCAACTCTTGAAAGAAGAATAAAATTTTCTTTTTCCCTTATGATGTGTGTAAATTTAAAACTTTCTGTTTTCTGTAAAACTAATATTTTTAAATTATGACGATGTTGCAGCAAATAAGAGATATGTTCATACATACACACATATTAAAAGAAAAACCAATCGAACCAATTTGTTAGTACTTTAATCACATGTAACGTGGCAATCTAAAGTCCTTCTAAAAATATTTTTTTTCAACATGCTTCCTACGAGAACTATTACTCACTTCTATTGGATATTTTCTCTTTTTTTCATTTTCTTTAATGTTGCTCTAAATGTTAGTGCAGTGTTGCCTTTTCAACTTCCTGAAATAAATATGTATGAATGCATAGTAGGACGGAGGGATTTCTTTCTAACAAAGTGTGCAATTTACTCGGAATTCCACATAAATTTCAAATATAAAGAACCAAACAAACATTCTTCCGGAAATTGCAACTCTGCATAATGCAAAAATGTGTGCCAAATGCTTAATAGATTTAATTTGATTGCATAATAAACTATGTTTCGAAAATCAACTGCAAATAAAAATGTATATTTTTAAATTTATTAAACAAATAAAAATACACACATACATATCGTTACCTAAAACGCAAAAGGACCTAACTAACAAAAAATTATAAATCGACTTTTTCATTAAATCTGATGAATTGCATTAACACTAATGTCCACAATAAATTTTGGAATTTTTTAACCAAAATTAGCAATTTTATTACCAAAAAACAAACGGCCCTATCTACAAAAGATTATATGATTCGCGCTAAAAGGCCTTACTAAAAGTTTGCATAATATGCAACATTGTCAATTGTCAAAACAGCTCGTAGGTTTTACAAGAAAAATAGAAGAAAAATAAATTATAAACAGTTTAAGACAATTTATCAATTAGCATTTTTAATAGTAATTTGCTTCTCCTGTAAAATTTTCAAAAGGTTAGATAGGGCGTTTTGCGTTTTAGGTAACGATATGTATGTATTTATTTTATAAATGTAAAAATGTTAAAATAATCCTTTATTTCCCGCTGGATTATAGGACAGCAGCAACAGCTGTTTATTAATTTATGTCAGCCGTCAATCGCCTAATTTCGCTGCAAGAAAAGATACGTTCACTCAGCTCCCTCTCGTTTTGGAGTCTCTATGTGTTTATTGGTTTGTCTTCTGGATATATGATAGATTATCTCGAAATATCATTCGTTGGCTTTCTCAAGGTGTCTCCCAGCTATTTAATTTTCCGGTGGACTATATCTACTCTTAGCAGCGTTTAACAGTAAATACCGCCTTACAATTTTGCAATTTTTTTGTTTGACGGAATATCGGATGTTTTCCTAATTTTTGGATTATAAAAGAATATATGGGCTACTTCAAATTTTTTGAGCACCTGCTGAAACCGACATACTATGGCTCTTATTTCGTTAAGTTTTATGAATTGAAAAAAACGTTGTACAGGGTTTTGATGACTATACTTGAAGGATGTGACGTGCAAAGTTTTACGTTGAAAAGTCCTCACCTTAAGAATTGGTGGTCATCTAAAATTCGAAAAATTAAAAAAACGACTTGAAACTTCCAAGAGTTTTTTCATTCATTCCGTTTTCTTTGTAATAGTTTTAAGCTTTTAGATCCAAACCCATACAAAATTTAGTCACTAGACTTGGAGGATATATCCACTAAAAAAAAAATTTTGATATCGCTGCTGCGTGAAAAGTTGCATGGTGTTTTAAAGTGAAACCAAAATTTTCCGAATTTAGAAATTTTTGAAGATTTTGCATAGAGTTTTTGCGCCGTTTAATAAAAATGAGTTTTAAGCGCAGAATTAAAAAAACTGCGTAATTTTATAAAGTTTGGGGTGTATCAAGTTGGTGTCAGCGCACCAATAACGTATCACGGACATCACAAACTTAAAAGAAATTAGCGTAAATTTTTTAAAAATGTATCTTTTTTGCGTCTGACAATCTGAATTGCCTTTTAAGTTGGCTAGTGTATTGCGTGATGTGAGTAACTTCGTAAAGGGCACCTCCGAGGCGAAAACGCACTTTAAAATTTTTAAACGCAAAAATTTTATGAACTTTTGAAAATTTTTGCAAAAAAACAATTTATTTTTAAGCTTTTTTTATATCAAAACATGTCATGGGCACATGTTAAGGTATCTAAATAGATTCTTCGCGACGGACTAAACTGATAAAGTGCAAAAAAAAATTATTTTATTCAACCCTGGCGCGTGCAGCGGCAGTTTTTTCCAAACACATTTCGCTTTGTGACAACTGAAGCGCTGTATCAATTCCGCTCAAACGTACATCGAATAGAAGACTTTACTGAGCTTGATACTAAAATTGAAAACGCACCAAAAAATTTTAAGGATTTAAAATTTTATGGAGAAACAAAATGTTTCTAACCTCAAAAAGCATCCTTGTATGAAATATTTGATTTGGTTTCAGAATATACATTTTAAAATTTCTAAAATTCGTTAAAAAAAAACTGAGAAGCGAAACAAATTATGATTATAGTAGCTTTTGCTGAGTGCTTCTAAGAATAAATATTTGAGTATTACTGATCTAAATATATAATTTGGTAAAAAAATCATGAGTGGTAAAGTTTAAATGGTTATATCTCTAAAGCCATTAGCGATAGCCAAATAGTTTTTTTCCCAAAATATTGCAAATTATGTCTTATACTAGCCGTAATTTTGTAAAATGTTTAACAATTTTAAATAAATTTTTATATGCATACACGATCAAAAAAAATTTTTTTATATTTTTTTTCCAGTGTATTTTAAAAAGTATTCAAGCTTTTACAAATATTTTAGTGTGCTAAGAAAGCCCTTAAGGGGTATTATCCACTCGCGTTATCCTTTTTCAATTTTAACAAAAACTGTAATTTTTATATTTTTTTTTAATTTTTAACTTTAAACCGCAGTAAAATTTGCGCCGTGTAATAAAAATGATTAACGCGAACGGATTTCACATGCTCAAATATCGGTTTATACACACGCAAATCAACATTGATGTCAGACAAAAAAAAAAAATTAAAAAAAAAAAATGTCTAGGTGTCGTAAATTTTTGAAGTTGCTCATATAGCAAAAAGTTTCAAATATTTGGTAAAAAAAAGTATTTTGTCTCTCCTGAAAAGTAGATCTTTTTGATTTACGAGGTTGCGGAAGAAAACCATCGACATTCGACTTTAACATTTTTAAATATTTAATTTTGATTTATGGCAACACTGATTTTTAAAATAGAACAACTGCAAAACAGCTGTTACATTGCTTGCGGAAATGTTAGTGTTAAATTAAAGAACAAAAAGCAGCATTATGCTGTTAATACGTTTTTATTTTTATTGATTAAACTCACATTTTTTTTAAATCATTATAATGACTTATGGGACGGTTTATTGCTGTATTTTTAATTGTGTTTCTACATGTGTTTATGAATGTGCAGTTTCAAGTTTTAATTGAAAATTTTAATCGTGTAATTCTTTTTGTATGAGTATGCATTAAGGCCAAGTGAATTTGTTTGTTGTCCCAAATATAGAAAATTAAAATAAAAGGGAAATTTTCTACACACACACGCACACACACACATAGATACAATGCAAACATATGCACGAAAATATAATAGAGTAAATCGCTTGACAAAAATATTCTTGTGTGGCGTTAATGTAATCTTTGACAGTTTTGTATTAAAACTCAAAATACAACTTTTATTTCCTTGGGATGGGCCTTGCGACCTGTTTTTATATCTATTTGCTTTAAATTTTTACTATTTTGTGAATTTCTTTACAGACAAACGATACCGGGTGGTTTTATAAATGGGGTTGTTATTAGAAAAATCGAACCGGTTAACAGGTTATTTAAAGAAGAAGTTAAAAGGTTCTTTAAAAAAGTTTCCTTTTTTTAGAAATTGTTGTTTCTTTCTAGCTTCAACCGGTGTGCTTCGCTACTCCTTCGTAATAAAATAAGATAAACAACTATATGTGAAAGTATGTACAAACTAGGGTTTTTTCCCGGGATTTTAATAATTATATTTCCCGCTTTCCCGGGATTTTTCATGCGGGATCCCGGGAAATAAAAAATTCCTCATAGTTTAAGAAAACAGCTATTTATACTTTGAAATTTAGTTTTCTATTCTATTAAAATAAGCATCTATGGATGGGTTGTCGATTAGATCAATTACAAGAAGTGAGTACATACGTAAATCAATGTCTCCTGATGCAATAAATCTACTTAAAGCAGAATAGGCAGTGCAACAGTTGATAATTAATAAATTTAGTGAAGTGAAAAGTTAATAAAGAACATTAATTCAAAATAAGATGCAGGTAGTAAAGTTTAATTGTCCATGGACAAGTCTTAAAAATAGCAGATACCTAAACATATAGCTCCTTTATTGCAACATAGTCATATCTACAAACACAAATGAACTTGGCAAAATGCGATTAAAGTTTTCAAAATGTACCGATTTAAAGATATATTTTGCTATAACTTCGGTTCAGTTTGGGATAAAATACGAGAAGGCATGAAGAAACACTTTTCTTACATAACTTACAATTTTTGATTTTTTGAGATATGACTATGTTGCAATGAAGCGATATGTTTATTAGGTGATAAACACAAATTTTTTTCAATTTGTGTTGGTGTATATACCCTTGAAGTGCGGGGAAACCGAAATAAAAAAAAATTTGGAAACTCGTGTAAGATACTACAACATACAATTTGAAAAAGACATTGTCCTAAAGATTACAGATAGACCTAATGAAATGAAAAGGTTTGTAAGAGGTTGATGCTATTTTTTGCATGAACCTTGACATACATTTGACCGATATAGACGTTGTTTATAAAAAATGCTTCTTATTGTGAATCAAAAGCCTTCTACAACGGTGCACTTTTAACTTTTTATCCAACCTCGGTAAAAAAATGAACAAAATTTTTCGGAAACATGGTAATTAGTAAATAAAATAATCAATATACTTTTTGACGACTTACTAAGCGCTTTGAGTGTGTCAGAAAGTTATTTCCTAAGCCGTTAAAAAATGTTAATATATTTATTTAAAATATGTTATCTAATTTATGAATTAACTTTTTGATCTCATACCTTAAGTACCTCAATTTGTGTTTGTTTTTATTATTGTTTTATGAATTAAATTGTTATGTTTATCTTAATTTTTTATCTTGTATCTAGAGCAAGTAATAATACGGAATTTACATATAAAACCGTAAGGTAATAATAGTTCAAGTTCCTGTTTTAATCTTCATTTAATTTTGTAGTATTTAAAGATTTCTTTTACTTACTTTGTAAACAAGTTACCTTACGTTTTTTTTCATTATTTAAAAACAAATTTACTGTGCATTATTTATATGGAGCGGCATCCCGGGATCCCGGGAAATTCAAAAAAATTTCCCGCTTTCCCGGGAATCGAAAAACTCCGGGAAAAAAAAACTCTAGTACAAACATAATTAGTTTTCTACCTATAAACTCCGGAAGTAGAAGCCATAATTTGGAAAGTTTAATCGCAATCTGATGAGCCGTATGCCAGCGTAAAAATAAGATAAAAACAAACAACTATTTATTTTTATATTTATGAAACTTATTAGTAATTGCGCATCTGGGGCTTTATTCTTCATCAGAATTTCCAAGAAAATATATTTGTAGAAAATTATGCTGTTGACCACGAGCATTTCTTAAAACAAAATTGAAAAATTAGTTGAAGAGAGGCTGTGCAAAAATAATAAATAAAGGGTGTTTTTAAAGAAGAAGCAGAGAATTTTTTTTTAAATAAAAACACAACTTTTTGGATTTAAAATGATCAGTCGTTTCTGGGTCCTCGGCATAGAACAGATATTTGACGTACTGCTACAAAAAGTAGTTCAAAGGTCTTAAATCCAACGTCCCTTTCTTTAGATAATAATAGGTCACCAAACGTTAGCCTCAACAAATTAATGGTTTTACGCGATAAATGGCATGCGTCGTCTTGTTGTAACCATTTCTCCTCCAAATGATTTGCAATGCCATTTGGAAAAAAAATCACGAATCGTTTGCCTGTAGTATTCCGGTTTCGGATTTAAAGATAAATTGGCCGATGACGCCTTCGGCATGTAAACCACACCAAACAGGGACTTTTTCAGGATGTAACGGATACTAAAGCTTCTCAAAGGGATCTGCTCTCTTTAAAAACGACAATTCTGCTCGTTTACTGCCAGCAATGAGCCTCATCGCTGTAGATAATTTTACGATTAAAACCTGGTTCAAGTCCATTCAACGAACACACGACTCAATTGATGGTCCGCCGGCTTAAATTCTTGCATCAGTTGGATCTTATATGGATGAAGGCAAGATCCTGGATCCATCAAGATGTTCCAAATAGTGAACGAGCAGACATCGAATTGCTGAGAACGGCGTCGAATTTATAAATTCGAGTCCTCTGTCACTCTCACGTCTAGAACTTCGAAGGGTTCTTCTGTACGTGCGGTACGGCCTCGACTTGGATAAATATTATCCAAAAGAGTAAATGTGGTCATGAATAGAATTGCGTATTCACACCGTAAACTTGACAAAATGCTCTAGAACGCGAATTTAGGAAATAAAGTTTTGCGATTTGTAAACGTTGTTCTGGTGTAAATCTTTGCATGGTGATTTGCCAAAGTATATTGAAGAAAAAAAGTCAAACACACTTTATTTGTACGACAGAAAGTTCTACTGTTAGCCCTATCGGAAGTTCACAATGTCTAAAAAGAGCATTTATTTACATGATTTAAAAGACAGTAATTATTAAATTTCATTTATTTGTAGCGTTTTAAAAATACATTCACCCTTGTCGTGGTTGGCGAATTAAAAATACGCCTGCGACTGTTTGGTAATAGATTAAAGAGAACGTGAACTTATTTCCTTTAATCTATTACCAAACAGTCGCAGGCGTGTTTTAAATACGCCAACCACGGTAAGGGGGATTAATAAGATTTTTTAATTTTTAATGATTTTTTCTTACCATTGTGTTAAAAGATCAGCAGGCTGATCCCATTGCCGCGGCAGTGGCCTCCTTGTAGTGCTCCTTGGGGACCGCCTCTTTAGTCTTTATCTTGTCCGAATGGCAATGTGAGAACATGGCGTTTACCTAGGCACTAATTATGTAAATGTATTATAACATTTTCTGCTGAAGATGTATTCTTACTCATTTTTATGCAGAGCGCACGTAAATATTTTGTTTAAGCAATACAATTTGCTTGTGTGGTCTTTGGGTAATAACAACCGGCAATAATTTTTTAACATAGGAAAAAATTTAAAACAATTATCAAAGGTATCATTCGCATATTCATTCAAAATGTAAAACTGTTTATTATCGAATTGTTTTTAAAGTTTTAAGAAACGGATTATCAATCTAACATATTTTTGCACAAACAAAGAGAATGTTAAAAACAACGCCCTTAATCCTATAATTTTTAAATATTTAATTCATAAAATGTTCTCTAATAATGGTTAGTTAAAACAAGTAAGCAAGTATAGTCGATCAAGCTCGACCATATGATACCCTACACCACAGTATTTAAAAAGACATCATGCTTATGTGTTCATATTAAAATGGATTTATCTGTGTTTATAAACTTCATTTAAATCTATTTGAAAGTTTGGGAGAGGCAGAAATTGCCCCCTACCTCCACTTGTGGTCCTATTTTTGAAAACTGCATAGCTTACGTGTCCATATAAATATGTTTCTATCTATGATTTAAATTTCATTTTAATCGGTTTGATAGTTTCTGAGAGGCAGAAATTTATCCCTATCTTCCCTTGTGGTCCTATGATTCGGTCCATTTTCAATAGGCTTGGTCCTTGTGCCAATAAGAACCCATGTCCCACATTTTATCATATTATCTCCAAAATTGCGACCTGTACTTTGCGCACAAGGTTACATGGACAGCCAGCCAGCCAGCCGGACGGACATCGTTAGTAAAGGTGGGTCTAGGACCAATATTTTAAGGTGTTACACACATCATCACAATTGCATTGTACCCCCTCCATATTGTGGTGTGGGTATAATAAATCCCAAAGACAAAGTTAAAAACAAACACGGATTTATTTTCCCACCGTTGTAAAATACCGAGAATGTTGAATAGAGCGCTCTTTATTTTTTTTTTTTTTTTATTAATAATAACAAAAGAATTACTAATAATACTCTGAGGCACATAAACCAAAAAAATTTAACAAAATAGTGAAAAGGCATGTGTATTTTTGATAAATGACCGAATAATTTTGCGAGAAAAAAGAATAAACGAAGAATATAATAATGGAAAAGTTTCGTCTTCCTTTTTCATAATTTTATTGTTTTTGTCGGCATTTGTTGTTTTATGGCAATTAATTATTCACTTTTCCTTTCGAAATCATTTTACAATGTATTATTTAAGTTTAGTATATTATTCAACTATTTTGTGTATTTTATATTTTCTATTTAGTCGTGGCTCGTTGTTCCACAAGTTGCCAAGTAGCCAAGAAAAAAAAAAATAAATGTAAAAATAAACATGTTGGTCTTTTTCTCTCTATTAGCCGTGTTGTTGCGATAGGAACTACACATTTAAGTAACTTAATAGAAAAACAAGTAAGAGTCTATATTCGTCTATTCCGAATCTTTAATACCCTTCACCAGATCACGCACTTTTTCAAACAGAATTAAAAAAAAAACAAGTAAAACTTCTATATTCAACTGAGCTGAATCTTTTAAAGCCTTAACCAGGGCATTTAAAATCGTAACAAACCCTTACATTCGGCAGTACACTTGTATTTTTACTAAATACTAGTATTTTAATTAGTTTATTTCAAATGAAATTGAAAAAACAACAAGTAAGAGTGCGATAATTTATAAATTATTCTTTATAAAAACGGACGTTAGTATTACAATTCGTTGCGGTTTGGACCTACATATGTTAATTTGTTGACCGACAATCGGAAAGCTTTATGCTTTTATTTCTTGTCATATACAATTGATTATGATCAAATTTGAGTAAAATATCATGACTCATAACAGTTTTAACCGAACTAAAATTTTTTTCGAGAGTGGACCAAATCATCACGAAATTCGATAGAGATTAACAAACCTAAATTAGAACAGAATTTTATAACAAAAACTATAAAAGTTAGAATAAAAGTGGACTAAAACAACTTCCAAATTCTTGCGTTTTTCGTTTACGATTTCCAGCACACCCCTGTATAAGAAGTCTTAAAAAGTTAAGGTTTATAAGTAAAAATTAGAGGCAGTCGTGGTTTTTTTGTTCTTATTTCAGCCATTTGTGGCAAACTATTCCGGAATATATGTGATATAAATATACCTTTATAACAATCTTGTCATATTCGGAAAACACATAATAGACAGTAGGCTTGTGTCGTTCTTGAATGAATTACTTTAACTGAATGATTCACTTAAGTGAAAGAATGAAATATTTCCGTATTTTCTTTCCATTTCTTTCGGTTTCATCTTGTATTCTTTCATATTCTATTTTATGTATATCTTTTTTGGTATGATTTTTCCCTTCTATTGAACTTTTATTAAAATTAAGTTTTTTTTTAACTTTTTTTAGCGAATGACAATAAGAGCAATCTGAACTTTTACATATATACATAAACATACTAAATGTGTGCTTATTTTATACATTTTTCTAAAACAACTCTTTAACTTTAACTTTAAATCTAATTTCCATTAACTATAAAAATACTTTTTTGTTTTAAAAATATCAATTTAATCATTCCTCAAACTAACTTGACACTTCATTCTGAAAGCTGTTTGTGATTTATAAAGGTGAAAGAAAAGAATGAATTAATTCACTTAACCTTTCTGAAAGAGAATGAAAGATTCACATAAATGAAAGAGTTTGCCCAATACTAATAGACAGACGGACATCGTTAAATTAACTTCGCTGCCCAAAGTATACATTTGTATATACTCTATAAGGTCTTAGATCAATATTGAAGAATTAACAAACGGAATAACAAACTTAATATACCCTTTCCATCTGTGGTGAAGGGTATGCAAATAGAATGTCTGTCTAGTTTGTGAACTTTTATTTAATTTACGAATGTATCAAGTGAAAGAGGTTGTATTTACATCCGAGAAATACTTTTGTTGGTGTGTGTTTTTTTAAGTACCGAAACTTGTTTTTAAATCATTAACAAACATCATTATTTCAATACAATTTGCAGTGTCCGGGAATAAGTGAGTTTTGTGTACTGCGATGGTGACATCATTTGCTTTTATTTTTAATAATTATTGTTTCTTCTTCTTTTTGTACACATTTGCGTTGCCGTTTGTTGTATTTGCTAATGGGTACATATTTTGTTATATTTGTATTTGTTAGTGTGAAATTAAAAATGATTAAAAGCGACCTTAAGAAATATGTATTTTATATTCTGTTTTAGTTTCTTCTTAATGATTTCAATTTCAATAAATGATTTATTACACCCAACAACAATGTTACAATATCCCAAAAGCCAAACAAACAAACACAAAAAATGGTCTTGCATTGCAGCCTTTGCAAAATATTATACATAGTAGATTTTTACTCTGCACCACTAGTTCTTGCTTCGGCAGAACATAACTATAAATCATACATGTTAAATTCCAATTAGAATTAGTAATTGATGCAATTGGTTTATAATCTCTAATTCATCAAACAATTACAATTAGTTCAACTAATTCCCATTAGATAATTGAAATTTTTATTCCAATGGTGAAACTAATTGCAATTAGTTGCCATTAGCAAAAAAAAAATTGGTTTACCTTTACAATTAGAAATCAAATTGACTTCTAATAATGCAATTAGATATTCAATTAGCTCGAATTAGAATCAATTATTTTGATATTTTCAAAAACAAAAAAAAACTAAAATATTCATAATGGGTACGTTCGTAAATGCATCAAAACTGTGCATCACTGCTGCAGTGATGGAAAATTTTGTTGCTGATGCGTGATCACCAGTTGCGCTTGTGATGCTGATGCTTTCTTACTGCACAACAACTGTGCAAAGTTGGAATATTTGAACAAGAGCTAAATTTTAACGCCCGTATTTATAAAAATTTTTAATATTTAATAAAGGTTTACAAAACAAATTTTGTATGAAAATTTGCCATAATAAACGTTTGTTAAATTTAATAATCGTTTATAAATACGGGGGTAAAAGTTTTATGAACGAACATAAAATAATAAAAAAAAAAGTGTTATCAACAATAGCGATGGCAAATTTTATTAAAAATATTTAACCTAAAGTAATAGTTTTCTTATACATAAATTACAAGAAAAAGCACCAAAAAAACAAAAATAAAACTATTTTTTTATGTTTAAAGTTATTGCATCAGAAAATTTACTGATGCAATAATTGCCAATATTTGCTGCAGAGGTGCGGCGTCACTGCATAAAAAAACTTTTGACATATGAAAGTAATGCCAAGTTTCTTACAAGTGATGCATTTACGAACATTCAACTTTACTAATGCGCAACTGATGCGCAGCAACTGCATTTACGAACGTACCCAATATGAATTTCACACATATATACATATATTACTTATGTACATATGTATATTGCATACATGCACACATATTTAACGTACGTACTAACTTTTTAATAACTACAATGACCGGGTATATTCGCTTTCAGCAATACGAGCTCTTCAAAAGAAAAGTCCGTCAAGCGACCCCGCCTTGGACTATTAATAATGCCCGCAAAGGAAAATAGTCGGTCCACAGGGCACATACAGTGACTAACATCATTATTCGTTCACTTCAATAATTCTTTGAAAAAAAAATTATTTTTATCAAAATCATTGATTCTAATTCGAGCTAATTGAATATAATTGCATTAGCAGAAGCCAATTAGATTTCTAATTGTAAAGGTTAACCAATTTTTTTTGCTAATGGCAACTAATTGCAATTAGTTTTACCATTGGAATAAAAATTTCAATTATCTAATGGGAATTAGTTGAACTAATTCTAATTGTTTGATGAATTAGAGAATTTCACAAAAGAAGGTTAATTAGCAATCATAAGCATTATCTAATCATTACTTAACATCTTTGCTATAAATAGAACGACACAGAGATGATTAGCATGACCCCTGCGCAATGATGACATGCAAGATCGTGAAAAGTTCTACATTTTAACGGATACTGTGTTTCAATTGATAAAGAAAATGTGTATAAATCAACATCTCGTTTATACCAAACGATTACTTTCGACAGGAAAACTATATCGCTCATTTGCTGCAGCGTTGTCATACCTCAAAAAATTTGCGGCCTGTTCGTCGATAGCGAATAAAGACTTCGTTCGCTTAACTAACATGCAAAACAAAAACACATTTTATAATTTGTTTTTGTTTTAAATGTAATTTAAGCGAACGAAGACTTCATTCGCTATCGACGAACAGGCCATTAATTTTGTAGTTAGCGATGCATATTGCGCATGAAATTTATCTTTATATGTTGTTTTACTATCCCCGTTCGACCTGGTTTAATGTAACTGTATGTGAAAAATAAAAAAGGGGCCCAATTTGAGGCGTGTCACAAAAATGAGTATATTTAAAGCTAAGCGTACAAAGTGTAAGAATGGCTTTCTTGCTACCTGCAAAAAATTGGATATTGGGGGGAGGAATCCTAGTTGGCATAAGAGGCGCCCAAAATTTAATTTCGGATTAAAAAGTCACCATAGGCAAAAATTAGGCCATAGACAAGTCATAAATAACGATATACAATATCTTATGATCGGACTGCAAATGATGACGCAGTGTACAAAAAACTGAAGTGCCTGTATAAAGAGGCGTGGCAAAAAGCTAAAAAAAAAATACGGAATTAATTTAACATAATTTTAAGAACCAGCCAAATGCATACATCGTTAGTTTAAATGCAAAAGGCTCCATTATGTATAATCAAAAATTGAAAATCGACTTTTTTATTAACACAAATATCCACAACAAATTTGGAATCTTTCGACCAAAATTAGCGATTTATCAACAAAAACAATCAGCCCTATCTACAAAAGATTATGTGGTAATCGCTAAAAGACCTAACTAAAAGTTTGCATAATATGCAATATTTTCAACTGTTTTATTATACGCAGTTTAAGGCAATTTGTCATTTTAAATAGTTTTTTGCCTCTCCTCTAAAATTTACAAAGTCTTAGATGAAGCCTTTTGCGTTTTAGGTAACGATATATGTATGTGTGTACGTATAATTTTTTTTCTTCTTTTTTATATTAAAAATTATGTTCTATCAATTTTTTTAACTATTTGTTTCACTAAAAAATTGGGGTATTCACAAGGTAGCCATAACATATGATTTTATTATGATCTTAAAATAATATCAAGAAAAATATATGAGTGATGTGAGCAACCCTCATAATTTATATTTCTGCTGAGTAGTTATGACAAAACAATAAAAACAGCATTAAAAGTCTTATTATTTTAGGACTTTTTATGTTTGTATGAAACACAACAATAACTTTTTTAAACTATTAAAAAATATTAGGATATTATGAGAATATGACTTGATAGGACACCATGTGAACCGCCAAAGTGTATAGTTATTCCAAAAAATATAAATATCGATGATATAGGGCTTCCCTAAATAAATTCTTAGTTTATCTATGTTTCAGCCCACTGTGTGTCGTTTAAGATAAAAGTCTACCATGAAAAAAATGGGAAAACTTAAATTAAAATTTGTAAAAGAATGCAAATTAAGACATTAAGATACACATATTTAACATATGGGTTTCAATGAATTTAAAAATAAAAATTTCGCAAACAAATAAAGAAAAAAAAACAAATTCAATATCTAGGAAAAATGCCGGCTTTTGTTGTCGTTGTTATTGTGGTTTCAATAGAAAAACTTACTCATTTGCTTCAACTTGTTGTACTTGTCTGCTTTTTAGTTCTTATCGTAAATTTTTGGTGTTGTGTTTGTTTCAGAAAGCAGCAATCACCGCGGGAATGAAGTCATTTCTCAATAATTTTTTCTTGTTACTCAAGTAAAATAGTAAAAAATATATTGTTTTATTATTAAGTTTCAATATTTTGCGTCATTCATTTCTCTACCGTAAAGATTTATTATTTATTCTTTAACTTGACCATTTGTTGAACTAAAAACTGAAAAAGTTAATCGGGCATGTTCTTGAAATGAAGTTGATTTGAAATGGAGCAAATTTAAAAAACGACCCTATACTGAAAGTTCATACAAATATTCAATTTTATCAATTTCGTTTTGTTAGTACCAATTAGTTTTACACGAAGCACTCTTAAAACCAGAAAAAACTACGGTCGTTTTGCAAATAATTGAACTTAAAATCTCTTTCAATTTCACTTCATTTCGATTTCTAGAACACGCCCGAATATTATGGAATATTCCTATGGTTCTTAGAGGATTTGATGAAATCATATATAAGTTTGGAACAACTGACACGTTTTTAGATAAAATGTACATATTACAAACATCTATTCGATAAATAAAAAAAAAAAAAACAAACTAATTAATGAATTAGAAATGTGTCAATGCATACATACCTTTTCTTATCATTTAACTTCAACTACATTAATAAAATAATTATCAATTAAATCAGCCACAAGACGCGCACATAAACAAGTCATTAAAAAAAAATAATAAAAAAGTCAACATTTAAATTTTTTATTTAAAGCGAATAGGCAAAAGAAAAAAATTAAATAAGAAATGTATTAAAAATGAAGGCAATTATTTATATATGTATAACATAAGTTGATTCGGATCGTTTTAATAAAAAAGAAAATTTTGAACGCTCAAAACTATTATGTTTAACACTCAAATATTATTAAAGCAACAAACAAAGTTCCTAGAAAAGCACAATACGAGTGAGACTTAATAAAAACTCTCTTTAAATCTGAAAGAAAAGAGTTCTCTGCTCAAATGGCAGAAGAAAATGAATATGATTTTGCATTTGAATTTCAGGTAATTATTATGCAAACTTGCAAAATATATTTTTAAATAGGTTTATATATTTTCCAATGACTACTATAACGTTTTATTTTTTTTCTTTTATGTTTAGCAATACGCTGAGAGTTTGCAAAAACCACTGAAAACTTTTCGCGTAGATTTTGGCGCGAACAATGTACCTACTGGCGAAGGTAACGTTGCACGCGATGAAGATCACTTTACCACAACTTACAGCACAACACAGTAAGTATTTTCATTTTCTAATAAATACACATATAAGTCTTTCGTATTCGTAATAACATGAAAATTACACAATTTTCAATGTATTACAAAAAAAAAATGTTTGCAATGTGTTAACTACTTTTCATTTGATTCGATTTATTTTTAGGTTTAGCACAACTAAAACCACAAAAAGTGTTTATGATGCTAGCGACTATGTACACACCACAACCACAACTAATGGAACAACAACTGTTCCGTCGAATCAATCTCAAATACAATTCAACGAAATTCATAGTCTGAAACGTGTGCAGAAAAGAAGCGAGAATGTTGGCACCGAATTCGGTGGCAGCGCCAAACATTTGCTTGACATAACTGGCATAAGGGATCCCCGAACTGGACGAGTGTTAACTCTTGGGGATGCCATACAAATGCGTATACTGGATGTACGGACGGGAGAAATGATCGTTGAAGAGGATAAGCGGATTTCGTTGGAAGAGGCTGTTAAACAAGGGCTAATTGACGCAAAACTAGCGCATCAACTATTACAGCCAGGAGCAGGTCGAGATGCCACCGGTCGTGAACTTTCATTGTTGGAAGTAATTCAACGTGAGATAAGCGAAGCAGAGTCGGGCTATGAAACTGCTGAGAAACGCATAAAGGTAACAGTTGACGAATCCCCAGAAACTGAAAATCCTAAAAATATTGCCGATGCCATTTCTGCTGGAAATGTTGATACCAAAACTGGTTTATATCGTGTTAAATCTGGCAGAACGATAACGCTGGCTGAAGCATACGAACGTGGGTATCTTATTAGGCATGAATCGGTGACAATTAAATCAAATGCCTTGTGCCTAAGTGATGCAATTGGGCATGGTTTGGTGGATACAGCTGGATGGATAGCTGATCGTAACTCGGGCGACAAATTCCGACTTGATTCTGCAATTGCCAATCAACTTATTGATCCGAATGTACGCGAAGTAGTCGATGCTAAAAACGACAATAAGATTAAACTAAACGAAGCACTCAAATCGGGTATTTTAAATCCAAAAACAGGTCGCTATTGGAATGAAGTAACAAAAGAAAAACTGACATTTGTCGAGGCTAAAAATCGTCAACTTATTGTCAAACCATATACACTCAAAGACATTTGCGATTTGAATTTAATGGACAAACAGTCTAAAATTACAAGTCCAATGCGACGAGAAAAGTTAAGTATAATGCAGGCCATAGAATCCGGGGTTCTAGATGGCAACAACTTAAAATGCGTAACAAAAAGAAAGGGTGAATTAATTACACTTCAGGAAGCCATCGCCGATGGCATTGTTTTACCAGCGGAATCGAAGTATAGGGATTTTATGACTGGTGAAATAGTATCGATACCTGAGGCTGTGGAGCGTGGTTTAATAAGTAGTGTATCCCAAAAATCAATATTTGACATAGACGGCTTTAAGGATATGGTTAGCAATGACTTTGTAAGTTTTAATGTTGCCTCATCGCGAGGAATTTTGCGCCGCAAAAGTACAGGATTTTCTTTAGAAACTAGTCGCGATTCACAAGTGCCTGTAGAGATAGCCATGAATGATGGCCTTATACGACCTGAAGTTTACGAAATGTTTAATAAGGGTATAGGAGTTCATAATGCGAGTGGGAAAGAATTAAATGTGTTTGATTTATGTTATCATAATTTAATAGATCCCAAGACTGGTTATTTGTTAGAACCTAAGACTAGTGAAACTGTGCCTCTTGATTTAGCTATAGAACGCAAGTTTATAACGCCTGAGGGTGCATTACTTTTAAGTAGCCTCCTTAATATAACACTGACGACTGAAACTGTTACAAGAACAATAAACCGCTATGTGACAATTAGATCTGGCTCTCAGGAGCCATTAGAAACCCATGTAGTTCTAACTTTCACCGAAGCTGTGCGTCAAGGTTTCATAGATGAGGAAAGACAACTCTTCAAAGACCCTAAAACAGATAAAATATATTCTGTTCAGCAAGCACTCAGCTATGGCCTTTTACAGCCGGATGCCAATGATCCAGTGCCTGAACCAACAAACCGTAAGAAAACAAAGTCCACAATAACGATTGTTACAAAACAAATAGTGCCTGAATCGGAACCTATCAAAATGAATTCACAAAAATTTATAGAAAAATCAGTGGAAATTCCCATAACACAGAAAGTTTTAAAAACTGGAAAGATTAACACAGACTTTATACAAAACGAAAAGACAAGCTATGCTGAAAAAACCCTACAGGAAAGACAGATTATAGAATTACCTCCAGGCGGTTGGCCTCTTAAAGATGCCATTGAGCAGCGCCTTTTTAACCCAGACACCGGTGTTTTTCATCTAAGAAATACAGAAAGAGTTATCAGTTTTGAAGAATGTATATCAAAATACATAATAAATAGTCTATCTGTGTCCGTCATAGATCCTTATACAAATGAAAAGCTATCAATTCGTAATGCTTTTGAGAGGAATACCTTAGATTCATTTGGCAACTATACAAATAAAAACAAAGACGTACAAACGATGCGTTCTGCCATTAACGAAAGTAAAATTATTCTTGAACCGATACCAGTGACAAAAACATCAGCTAGAGAGCAATGTATTTTGCGTATTAGCAAAACAAATAGTTTACCTGAAATTGTAGAAATATCTACACCTCTAGCATCGGAATCAGAATTTGTTGAAGTTGTAACTTTGCAACGGGAATTAACATCCCCCGAACCTTTGCAAATTGCACCTGGTGCTATATACGATCCCTCTACGGCCTTAGTCATTTTTACTCACAATGGACAAACAGAAAATATTTTTGATGCAGCTCGACATGGTTTAATTGACGAAAATCTTATAAAAATCCTAGATCCCAACAGTCAGTCATTTATATCAATTGGTGAAGCAATTAATCGTAAAATATATGATCCTCAAAACTCAAACATTTTGACAGAGGAAGGTTATTCAACTGATATTTTGACAGCCATTCAAAAGGGACTTGTTGTTGTTTCTGGAGCTCCACTCGTAGCAGCTGAAGGAGCATTGCGCACGATTCGCTTTGTAACTGATCCCCGTACAGGAGAACAGATTCCAGTAGAAGTAGCGTATGAACGTGGCATTGTTTCAAGAGATCAAATGTGCAAGACTAAGTCTTTCGACAGCGATACATATGAAGAAAAAATTGTTGTTCTTCAAAAAATGCGAAAGATAATTTTGAAGCCTTCCGATGCTTTTAAGAAGGGCTTAATCGATGAAAAGACAAGAGACATTTTAGAGGATAAGCGAAACTTTTTAGATGATAATAACCAAGTGATAACAATTTCTGAATCTTTAGAAAAAGGATTAATCGATGGCAGTAGTGGAAAAATCGTGGATCCCCAGCGTAATCGCATCTTAAACATTACAGATGCTGTAAAAGAAAATATTATCGACTCGGAAGAAACTAATCACATTTTAATGCCTCTAGCTAAATCTCTCTCTATTCCTAAACTAATGGAACAAGGTCTTTTAGACACGAAGACAGAAACAATTGTGCACCCGGAAAGTGGCTATGGCCTTAATATACGAGAAGCAATTGTGTGTGAAGTATTGGACCCACATTCTATGCTTAAACGTCCAATTCAATGTTCGATCGAAGAAGCTATCGAGAAAAATATTATAGACCAAGATAAATGTACATTTAATGTCGATGGTAAGATTTTGAATTTTACTCAAGCTCTAACTGCTGATATATTTGATAACAATTATGATAAACAAAAATTAGTTGTGTGCATACCTCCCGTAGGTATGACCTTTCCCGTTGTCGTTGAAAGAGGTCTTTTAAATCCTGATAAAGTCGTTGTAGTTCATCCAGAAAATAAAAAAGATATACCTTTAAAACGAGCTATTGATGACTGCTTTATTATGTCCATTCCTTATCCTCCTAAAGTCGATGCCGTAGAAGTTCATACAGCCGTTGAACAAGATTTAATTAACGTTATTGATCAAACATTTAAACATCCCAAAAACCATGAACATTTCTCCATTCGACAGGCTTTGGAAAATGGACAGTTGGTTGTTAAGCACATATCGGACTTTGTTATAACACAAAAACCACTGCCGAGGACTGAAGTAATGGAAACAATTACTGCAGTTCACACAGTGACTACTAAAACAATTGAGCTTGTGCAAGGATATATTCTAATATCAAACAATGAAGTACAGAATGTTCAAACTGGCGAAGTTTGCACAATCGAAGAGGCTAAAGCTATTGGCATTTTAAGAGAGGAAGAAAGCTCAAAGGAAACACGCTCTGTGACCGAAACTGAAGACAATATAAAGGATATTTTAACCAAATCGCTAGAATATAAGCCTAAAACATTGGAAGACAGACAAAAGATTACAACATATGTAGGTAAACAGGAGAATCCTAATAAGGAACCTTTACAATTACAACATCAAGCAGACTTGCCAAAGCAGAATACTACATCAGCAACCATAAATACGGTTAAACAGGCAGCCAAAATGGGTGCGTTAGGTTTAGTTGCTGCACCAGTCTTAGCTGGAGGTGCCATTGTAAGTGGTATTAAACAGTTTGTAAATTCTACCACTACCAAAATAACAGAGGAAACACAAGATAAAAAACCTGCAACCGCCAACAAAGTAGTATCCACTGCTGTTACTTCTTTAGAAAATATTCCTAAGGATGACGAGAAATCTCATATTGCGGAACATCAGCAACCATTTAGTACAATAACTACCACTGTTAGTGAACAATATGCAACAACAATCACAACTCAATCAGAAAATAGCTTTACAAGAATAATAAATGAAACTTCCGAGCCAAACAATAAAATTTTGGTAGACAATCTTATTAAGGACACGGAAGAATTCATTAACACTACTGCTGCGAACTTTGTAAGTAGTGAGCAATTAATGCAGGAACATAATCCTGAACTCATGGATCAAGAAAAAGCAATAGAATTCCCTGAAACCATACCACAAAAAGATCTGTCCACTTTTGTCATTACAACAGAAACATCTGCTATAAATACTGACCCAATCAGCGAAATAACTGAAGTAGTAGATTTAACAAAAACTAAGGATTTACCAATGATTTCTGATGAAAAACAAAGAGATAATAAAGCTCTGGAGGCCACTAAGCCTAAAGATGAACCAGAGATATATACTTCGGGTAAAGATGATTTTTCTTCTACAGCATTAAACGATTCAGTTGATTTTAGTCTACAGATACCTGATAAAGAAAATAAATTTCATGAAATGCCAGTTGGAAATATTAAAAAACAAATTGACATAAAAATTATTCCAGATTCAAAACGAAAACTAGATGAGGGAGAAACTCAGAAAAATGTCGAAAAACTATCTCAGTCTATTGATTTTGTTCTTGCATCATCAAACACTACTCAAGAACCACAAGTAGATACAAGTTTAAAACTCGTCAGTGAATCAGCTTCCGATAAGAAAACGCCAAAAACAGAAAATATTACACAAGTAATAAAGGATGTTATAACGCCAGACTCTATTTTAGACGAAAGAAATCAAAAACTAACTTCAGCCGAAATCGAAACATCAGACACAAAACGTTTTATAGACGAAGAAACTTCTAAACAACCTAACGAACCTGTAGCTCCTAAAGCAATTATTGAACACTCTCAAAACATTGTAGATGACACTTTACAAGAGAAACATAGTGTTGTAACAGATTTTATAAAACATGAATTGACAAGCACAAACAAGCCGTATGAAGCTTTGTTGGAACCCTTAGACAACACTTCTGAGTTGCAAATATTTAACAAAAATGGAATTGATAATGATAAACATGCTAAAGACAAAATGGAAGAAAAAGAAATCGATAATGTTCCATTAGAGAGATATTCTGATTCTAATTTAAGAGAAAAAACCTATAAAATTGAGGGAGAACAAGTTGATGAAACTAAAAACAAAATAGAAGAAATTAAAGTTATCAGCGAAGATGCAAATGTGTTGCCCTCAAGTTCTGAAGCTGAAGACTCTCTTAGTGAAACTATTGATACAAAAACAATATCTTTGCCCGAAAAACCAACACCATCTCAAAGAAGAAAAACCCTAAATAAAGAGCAAAATTTTGTTTCATCAGTCGGAATTATTGGAGAAACCAAACCAGAAAAAAATTTAAAAGAGGAAAAGCATCAGAATATAGTCGATTTCATGGAAAGTGAAAGAGGTGATTCCAAACAGAGCAATATTTTACAAAATGTTAAAGATGTAGCGAAATTTGGTGCTATGGCTATTGTTGGAGCTCCTGTCTTAGCAGGAAAAGCCATTGTAGATGCTCTCAAAAAGGACGAAAAACCTTCAGAACCTGAGAAAATGATTTCTATTACAAAACCGGCGATAAAAACACCTGATGCTCCTTCCAACGTACCAAATGAATCTTCAGGTACAAAAATTACACAAGAAAATTTATCCTCAAGGTCTGCGGTACCTCCTCAATCATTGGCTCTGGGAGACGCAATTTCCCAAAATTTGATATCTCCTGATGAATGTAAGATTGTTGTGGACGGCCAGGAACAGGAACAAAGTGTTACCGAGCTACTTAAAGATGAGCAACTTAGTCCATTAGATGAAGTCCAAATTTTAGATGACAAATTAGTAGTTTTACAACATTTGACTTATCTAGTTGATCTAGATGATGAACTCAGTCCAGAACATTTAAGCGAATTAGGCATTTATGACCCAGAAAATCAGTACTTTACAGACCCTTCGACAGGAATAAAAATATCATTCCAGACTTTAGTTTTTGAAATGAGTGTATTTAATCCAGAAACAATACTCGTTAAAAACTTAAGCACTGGCAAATATGAAACCTTGACGAATGCACTTGAACGTCCTCTGCTTGACAGGCATACAGGACATATGGTGGACCCGAAAACGGGGAAAAAAATACCATTCTTTGAATGTGTTGAACGTAATTGGATTATACGTGCCAACCCGGAGAATGAAAAACCTGCAGCTATTGAAAATGTAATCGATCCAGCCACAGGCAAAGTAATACTGGATAATGGTCGAGTTTGTTCAATTGTTGATGCCATCAACAATGGATTACTTGATATCCAGTCGATATCAGTACGAGATCCAGTTAGCGGTGAAGTAATTCCACTGCGTATGGCAATTGAGTTGGGAGTTGTGGATATGCAGGCTGGTACTGTTATTGATATCCAAACTCTTAAAGAAATTCCAATGGAAGATGCTTTTAAATTGGGATTTTTGGTGCCTGGAGCACGAAAACCTATTTCTCTGGAGGCTGCTGTCCGAAAGGGTCTTTATGACCCCGAAACAGGAAAACTTTATGACTCGGAAGGCGATGTCCAAGTGGATGTTCAAAAGTCTATAGAAATCGGTCTTGTTGACCCTAAAATTTCCCTTATTGTGGACACGTTTTCCCAAAAAGAATTTAAACTTGATTGTGCTATTGAGGATGAGTTAGTGGTCGCCGAAAGCGGCAAAATTAAAGACACAAAAACTAACACATTGGTGACATTTGACGTAGGTGTCGAACAAAAATTAGTAAAAACTGACTCTATTAAATGGAGTTTAACAGAAGTATTACAAAGAGAATATTATTCCCCTAAATCTGGTAAAATTTTGAATCCCACAACTGGCGAAGAAATATTACTCCAACAAGCAATTAAACATGGTTTTGTGGAATTAGATTCTTGTTTGGTTAAAAACGACGAAAAGAATATTATTGTCCCGGGAAAACAAGCTGCAAAAGAAGGTCTGCTGGATACAGTAAGAGGCTGTTTGAACAGTCCTAATATTAAATTAGATGAAGCTTTTGTCAAGGGATATTTGATAAGTATAAAGAAACCCTTATCACTAGTCGATTGTCTCTTAAGGGGACTTTACGATCCCGATTCATCGAAGTTTAATATCGATGATAAGCGGTTAGATCTTAAGGCAGCAATTTCCCTTAAATTAATCAATGCCGAAGAATTAGTTCTTTTAGATCCTAAAACGGAGTCTATTATTTCGCTAAATGAAGCAATAAATAAGGGTTATATCGATCCCATAGGGGGGTTCGTCATTAATCCTTTCGCTGGGACAAAATTGTCGTTAAATGAAGCTCTTGAAAATCGCGTTTTAATTCCACCGAAACGAAAACGTAGTCTACCAGACGCAGTATATCGTGGCCTGTACGATCCCAAAACTGGTGAATTTAGTAATACAATTACACGTGAAAAACTCTCAACTGAACGTGCTATTCGTAGAGGAATTTTGGATCCAGATTCGACCATTGTGAGTGTAGCGGGAGAAGTATTGCCATTTGAAAAAGCTGCTCAGGTTGGCATTGTTGATAGTCACCGCGGTACTGTTAAAGACAGCGATGACAAACCGATCGATTTTAAGGAAGCCTTCGATAGGGGTGTGCTTCTCGAAGCAAAGAAACCTTTGCGTCTAATCGAGGCGGTCATAAAAAACGTTTACGACGAAGTCGATGGAAGTTTTATGGATCCTAAAACGGGATTGAAACTCTCCTTCGCCAAAGCCGTCGAAACAAATCTTATCGATGACGAGAGTGTTCAAATACGTGACTTAAATACTGGCTTATATAAAAAACTAAATTTGGCTCAAGCCACAGAATCTGGTGTTATTGACGGCACCAATGCTAAATTAGTTTACAACAATCAAAAGATTACTATCAAACATGCTTTTGATATTGGTATTCTTATCGACACACAAGCTCCATTAAGTTTACAGAGAGCTTTACATCAAGGCCTTTTCGATGAAAAAACTGGAAAACTTACAGATCCCAAGAGTGGACGCAAAATAACTTTACTCGAGAGCATTCGTAGTTTTATTATTAATCCTCTACTGCCCTGCTACTTTGACGAATTACAAGAACAAATGTACAATTTAACTGAAACTTGCCGAATGGGCATAATCAATAGAAGAGAAGGCGTTTTTCGGGAACCCGGTAGTAACACTTTTGTTTCATTAAATGAGGCTCTTAGTTTAGGTCTTATTGTAGATATTGAAAACGCCAGTTTTGGCTTATATGAACTATTGGCAATGGGATTCTATGACAAAGCAACATGCAAAGTCATTCACCCAGTTACAGGAAGAAAACTTAACCTCAATGAAGCTTGCATTGAAGACATAGTCAGTCTCTCGTCCAGTTTAGTAAAGAACAACAAAAGTGGAAAATATGTGCGATTAGCGCTAGCTATTAAAGATAAATTGATAGATGACACAAATGGATGTTACCATTTGGAAGAATCCGAACAAATAGATCTTCAGGAAGCCCGATCAAGAGGCTTGATAGTTTCAAATCGTAGACTGTTATGCTTAGAACTTATAATACGTATGCAATTATATAGGCCAGACACGGGAAAATTCTGCGATCCTACTACAGGTGATTTTTGTGATCTGGCAGAAGCAATTCAAAATGGTTTTATAGACCCGGCTACGACTGTTTTTAAGAACCACGTAACAGGCAGAGAATTGCCCCTAAACGAGGCAATTGAAAATGCTGATATTGACGTAACCAGGGGACGTGTATTCGACCCAAAAACAAAATCTGCTTATAACTATGATGTCGCCTTATATCGTGGTATATTAGTTACCATTACAAAACCTTTGACAGAACGATCGGAAGTTGTTAAACGTCAAGAAAGCGCTGAATTATTAAGTCAGACGCCGGTAAGTGTTGTGGTAAGTAAGCCTCGAGAAATGTCGTTAGAAGAAGCGATAAAATATGATATTATCGATCCAAAGACCGCTTTGGTTCGCGATTTCGAAACGTTTAAATTTTTGCCATTTAAAGTTGCACAACAAAAGGGCTATCTCGATTTGAGCAAGCGAACTTTAGTTGATCCAAAAGCATTGTACTTCGCGTTTGATCAAAACCTTGTAGTTTATGTGAAAGAGCCCATAACGTTCGACTATGCTGCGGAGTGTCAACTTCTAGACTTAAATACAGGCTTGTTAAAATATTCGAATCAAGAGCATCAACAAGTTGTTGTCGAAGAAGATAACAGTAATGAAGCTACAGAAAGTGAAATGAGAACTTATTCGCTTAAAGATGCCACCACCATGGGTATTATCGACCCTGATTCAGCTCTTATAAAGGACTTGGCAAAATCAAAGTTGGTGCGTTTGCCAGAAGCGTTTCGCAAAGGCTTAATAGATGCCAACAAGGCAAATGTTTTGAACACAAAAACATCAAAATTATGTACCCTCAATGAAGCTTACGAGAACGGATTGATTGTAACGCCTAAACGTTCTTTTGGTCTACTCGAAGCCATATCCTTTAACCTTTACAATCCCACTAATGGCTGTTTTGTCGATCCCTTCCAAATGAATCCCGATATCATAAAACGTAAAAAGTTTACTCTTGCCGAAACCATAACCAGTGGTTTGATTGATCCTTCCTCGACAGTGGTTAGAAATCCATCAACCGGCGAAATCATGCCGCTTACATCAGCTATACAAACCGGTTTGATTGAACCCACTAAAGGACGCATTAACGATCCAACAGACAGTAAAAATAGTATGGATCTTGTTAAGGCCGCCGAGAAAGGTCTTTTGTTGCCAGCAGAACAAAGGGTAAGTCTAATGCTGGGCAATTTGCCTCAGCTGCAACATAAATTCACCATGCTCAAATAAAACTAGCTTCTTTTATTTATCTTTTATCCTGTTTTGCTATGTTTTTAAATCTTTTGTATTACCTAATGATAATCTATTTTAATTATTACTTTTTCCCTGAATTTGCTTGCATAAGATAAGATTTTTCTATATACTTATTTGTTAACTATTTTTCGCATGATTAGAAAACTATTTTTATAAAGAGTTACTTAATTGGAATTTTTAAATATCTCTCAGCAGTTTTCCAAATTTTGTCGACAGTTTCTTTCCTTCTCTAACCCCAAATATGTTTACCCTTCCTCTTTTCTTACATCTAAAATCATCGAATACATTCAGAAGTTTAAAATTTTCGAAATCAGTTTTATCAGCAGCTTTTCAAATTTTTTTCGACAGTTTCTTTCCTTCTCTTACCCAAAATATGTTTACCCTTCCTTTTTTCTTCCATCTAAAATCATCGAATACATTCAGAAGTTTAAAATTCTCGAAATTATATTCAAGATTTTTTCTTTCATTACACACACATTTATGCGTATGGAAAAAATTAAATTAAACATGACTCGTATTCAGTCATTTTGGCTCTCCATGAACAGTTTCTGAATGTATTCTTTATAGAGCATGGTGTTTTAAAAGAAGTGAAAAAACCTGCAGAAAAATCATTTATTTACTGTTTCTTTTTCAAATGAAGATGTTATCTAATCACACAAGTTTATATGTATATCACAAACTCATCATCGTGCATCGTGCATACAAATCAGAACCACATACATCAAAATCAATTCTTCACATAATTACATTCTACATAAAACAATCACAATTTTATGTGCCTTGGATGCTGCCAGTATCATACATTTTCCAACATAAGTGTCGTCGGCAAAACCAAAAGAAAGCAATTTCAACACTTTTAAAACAGTTTTTATTATTTTTATGCGTTTTTTATATTGTTGTATTTATGCTCCTTGTCCTAAGAAACTCGAATTACATACCTTTTTATCACATGTAAATGCCCTGTTATTCATGCATACCATAACCGGGGAAAGTTGTTGTTCCAACAAATGATAGAACCGATATTTTCAAGTATCTTTGAGAGTAAAAAAATATATGTTCAAATACGAGTAATCAAAGGCAAAGTCGTTCCTATCATAATTAACTGCCTGGCACACAATATTGACAAGAACATATTTTTCGTATATTTATATTGAAAACAAAAGCATATTTAAATTTTTTATTATTGTTTTCAATATAAATATAAGAAAAAAATGTTCTTGTCGACATTGTGGGACAGGCAGTAAATATACATACATATGTACTTCTTTTTATACATACCGGCTTATAGAGATTGTATCCATTTCTATGTATTTCCACTCATATAATTGTTATTTTATAAATAAATATTTATACATACATATGTACAGTACAGTACAAGGTGAATTTATACAGGTGACCCCATCAGAGAGAGAATTATGCTAGCTGTCGCCTTTTGTACAATATAATTTTAAATGCCAGACTCCATACAAAAAAAAAATTTCAGCCAGCATATTTCACTGCGGTCACCTGTATGAATTCGCCTAGGTACATACGTATACAATTTGTATGTTCACCTTATTTGAGTTTATATTTGGTTGGAAAAGGTAACTTATTTTTTAATTTTTTTTTGTTTTATATCTTTCTTTTTAATTTCATTCATTTCAATTTTCTACCTTTTCAGGTTTTATTCCAGTTGAAATATTTATTTATTTTCAAAAAAAAATATTCTAACAAATATTAACTAAGCTTTCTAACTTATTCATAAGATTCTAATTTTGTTTAACTTCATACATTTTTTGTTTTTGGTAGCTTGGTATTTTTAACCGTAGTAATGTATTCGTAATTAGTTCCATGTGGTAGTAAACATAGATATAAATCTAATTAATTTTTGTAGTTTGATCTAATGCTTTTGTATTTGTTCTATATATGCTATAATTTATATAAGACCAGGCGCGAATAACGTCTCCTTAATTTTTTGCTTTTAATATCTTAATGCGTTAAGCTTTTCTTAAAAAAAATAAGTCATAACTTTTGGTTTGTTTAGCTTAAAGCTTTGCTTCGGTTTAATAATTTTTTTAAATATATATTTTGTGTTTGTAACATACTCTGAAATTTATGATCAGTTCTAGGCTTTTTGGGATATAAGAATACTTTCTTCCATATCCCCCTCACACAGTTTAAAATAAATAAAATATTTTTCAACATATTTTTCCGTAAGATGTGCTAAGTAATGTTCAACTAATACTTAATTATCTCTTTATAACTGTTAATCCTATAGCAAGCTGTATTTGAGAAGTTCAATATGTGCGAAGAAAATGTTAATGAACTTCTAAAGTGGGTTAATAGTGTCGAGCACAAAATTGCAACTGTCGGAGGGCCGAGAGAAAATATCGATGAACTTCGCAATCAAATTAATGCTCTTAAGGTATACGAACACTTTTTTTAATCCTTAACTATAATAATCGATCAAATATTTTTTTCTTTAGCAAATCAAGGATGAAATTGAAACGCAACAGCGGCCAGTGGCAACGTGCTTGGATCAAATTCGTCAAATTGTTTTGACTGGTGGCGATGTTTTGTCGGCGCCTGAAGTTACAACTTTAGAAAATGCAGGACGTGAGTTACGTTCACGTGTTGATCGTGTTAATGATCGCACAGTACGCCTGTTGCGTCGTCTTGAAGCTGGGCGTGATGAACTTAATAAGTTACGAAGTGAATTAGACATATTTTCCGACTGGTTGCAGATAGCCCGCCGCACACTTGAAGATAAAGAACGTGCATTGTCTGATCTAACCCGACTTTCCTCACAAGCAGAATCTGTACGTGAATTTGTTAGTGATGTTATTAGTCATCAAGCAGACTTACGTTTTATTACAATGGCTGCTCAGAAGTTTGTTGACGAAAGCAAGGAATTCCTTGCTATACTAAATGATTTTAGAACATCGCTTCCTGAACGTTTGCCCCATATTGAACCATTATCGAGCGCGGAAAGTCCTATACGCCAAGAAGTGTCATTAGTTTCTGCTCAATATAAGGATCTAATGAATCGTGTTAATGCTCTTCAGGATCGTATTTCTGGTCTTGGTGGGCGACAACGTGAATATCAAGATGCTTTGGACAAAGCAACCGATTGGTTAAGAAATACACAACCTCGAGTTTCTCGTTTAATTGCCGAACCTATTGCTGGTGATCCTAAATCTGTGCAGGAACAGATGAATGAAGCTAAGTCCTTGCATAATGAACTTTTATCAAATGGCCGTTTAGTCGACAATGCTCAGCAAGCACTAGACAGCTTATTGCACACTCTAGGAGGTCAGCTTAGTCCAATGGAAATCAATCAGTTGGAAATTCCGATCGCTGAACTCAAAGACAAGTATCAAAGTCTTTTAGATACTTTGGGCGAGCACTGCAAGTTGTTAGATAAAACATTGGTACAATCGCAAGGCGTCCAAGAAGCCCTTGATAACTTAGGAGGTTGGGTAAATCAAGCTGAGGATAAGTATAAACTTCAGTTACGACCCGCTTCTTTGATAAAAGAACGTTTGCAGGAACAAATTCGCGAGCACAGAGCACTTTTTGCCGATATGCAGTCTCATCAGGTCAGCATTGATAGTGTTCAATCTTCAGCCAAACACCTAATGGACACAGCTTCTAATGCCCGCATTGCTAAAAAAGTAGAAACTAACCTTAACGATGTCACTTCCAAATTTGAAAAACTATTTGACAAAGTTGTTAAACGTGGTGACTTTCTTGATGAAGTGTACAATCGGTTGTGCCAATATTTAGATGAAATCACAAATATTGAACAGGAAATTTCCACTTTACAAGATGCACTTGATGGTCGCGACGCTAGCTTTGTTTCTGTGGAAGAATCGGCGCGTCGTATGCAGGAACTTTTAAAACGCAAAGACGATCTTGCACCCTCTTACGAGAATTGTGTGCGCAATGGCAAGGATTTAATAAGTATTCGTGATGTTACAGATACTAGTGCTTTTCGTGACCGAATTAAGGCACTCGAGTCCCAATGGCGTAACATAAATATCACTATCGAAGAGAAGGCAAAATTATCAAAACAAAAAGCTGAACACCAGCTGGCGTACGAAGCTCTTAAAGATCAAGTGTTGTCTTGGTTAGCAAGTATGGAAACTCGTATTAGTGGTTTGAACCCTGTAGCTGTTGATTTAGAAAAAATTCGTCAACAGCATGAGGAATTAAAACCAATTAACAAAGATTACCGTGACTATGCGTCTACTATTGATAAAATTAATGATATTGGTGCCCAATACGATGCTCTAATTCGTCCAGAAAGTCCAGGTCGCAAAAGGTCAACATTTAGCCCCATTAAACGTGTCAGTCCATTAAGACGCATGTCCGGAGAGGCTCGCAGTCCTAGTCCTACAAAGGGAGGTATTCTGTCGCCACTATCAACTGGTTCCAGTGGATTTGGTAGCCGCAGATCCTCTCAAGATGGTTTTCAACTCTCCGAACTCACTCCGGTGCAGCAGCAGTTGAGCGAAATAAATAACCGATACGGACTAGTAGGTGTTCGTATTAATGATCGTCAAAACGAACTGGACAACATGAGTGACGAAGTAAGAAAACAATATGAAAATCTTAAAAATCTTGCCAGCTTTTTAGATCGTGTTCAACGCCAGCTACCTAAAGAATCTGTTTCAAATAAAGACGACGCCGATCGTTGCATTAAGCAAGCTCGTAAAATACTTGAAGATATGTACGAAAAGCAAAGTCTTTTGGACACAACAAAGACACAGATTAAAGATATCCTACGTCGTAAATCTGACGTTCCTGGTGCTGAACAGTTACGCATGGAAAATGATAATATTGTAGAGAAATGGAAGCAATTGAGTGAAATTTGTAAAAATCGTATAAACTTTTCAGAAAAATTACGTGATTTCTTAGACACACATAATAATTTAAAGAACTGGTTAGACAGCAAAGAACGGATGCTAACGGTACTCGGTCCTATTTCATCTGATCCCCGTATGGTTCAAAGTCAAGTTCAACAAGTACAAGTTTTACGTGAAGAATTCCGCACTCAGCAACCACAACTAAAACACTTCCAAGAAATTGGTCAAGATGTTCTCGATCATTTGGGTATTGAATCTTCAGATGCTACTGCAGTTGATAAGAAGTTAAAGGATGTAAACTCTAAGTGGGAAGATCTTTTAGGTCGATTAGATGAACGAGCTAATAGCTTGGGAGGTGCAGCTGATAGTAGTAAAGAGTTCGATGCTGCTGTAAATAGGCTAAGAGAGGCTTTACAACAAATAAGTGATAATTTAGACAGCTTACCGTTAGATGGTGATCATCAAGAAAATTTGAGAAAGATAGAAAATTTAGAGCGCCAACTAGAAGGTCAACGACCATTGTTAGCAGATGCTGAACAATCTGCCTCAGCACTCTGCAATATTTTGGGAGATCCAGCTTCCCGAGCTGATGTGAACTCACGTGTTGCTGCTCTTGAGAAACAATATCAAGCATTACAGAAGAAACTAGATACAAAGAAAGCTGAGACAGAAGCCACACTCAGAGATGGACGTCACTTTGCAGAAAATTGTTCGAAAACTCTCGGTTGGCTTTCTGCTGAACTTTCAAATTTGGCAGAACGTCTACTTGTTTCAGCACATAAACCAACTTTGCAACATCAAATCGACACTCACGAACCGATTTATCGTGAAGTAATGGCTCGTGAACACGAAATTATAATGCTTATCAACAAAGGTAAAGATCTATCGGATCGCCAACAAGACCGTACTGTAAAACGTGATTTGGAACGTATTCAACAGCAATGGGAAAAACTTCGTCGGGAAGCAGTGGATCGCCATACTCGATTGCAAACTTGTATGGAACATTGTAAGAAATATGAAACCACATCGGAAGTATTTTTAGCTTGGCTGCGTACCGCTGAAGACAAGCTCTCTGAATTAAATCCTGGCGTTCTTTCAAAGCTAAAACTCGATGCACGTTTGCGCGATCTTCAGACTTTCCGCAGTGAGGTTTGGAAACATTCTGGTGAATTTGAGAACACAAAGGGACTGGGTGAAACGTTCCTGAGCAGTTGCGATGTAGATAAAGAACCTATTAAAGCTGAATTGCAAGATATTCGCGAACGATGGGAACGCTTAAATAACGATCTAATTGCTCGTGCTCATGAAATTGAAAACTGTTCTCGTCGTTTAGGCGACTTTAATGACGAACTTCGTAATTTAGACCATGCTGTAGGCAGGTGCGAAGACCGTCTTGCTGCTCACGATGCTTTAGGTGGAGCAGCTAAAGATCCTAAGTTATTAGAACGCGTTAAAGCTATACGCGAAGAACTTACAAACCTTCAGAAACCTCTACAATCGCTTAAAGGAATGGCTAAGGACATTTGCGCCGAAGCTCGTGCAGCTGGTGGCGATGCCGAACACCTTACAGATGATGTTGATGGTATTTCGGACCGAATTGGTGAACTTCAAAGCCGCTTGGACGATCGCCTGGGTGAATTACAATCAGCAGCAACTGCGGTTTCTCAATTTAATGAACAAATTAAAACATTAGGCATTGACTTGAACGAAATCGAAAATGAGGTTGAGAAACTTACCCCACCCGCACGTGAAATAAAAAGAGTGCAAGGACAAGTTGACGACACCTCCAAATTGCAAAACAAATTAGAGCGTATTGTGGATCGCATTGAAGACGGCGAACGTGCGGCAGATGCTTTAGTAGATGCTGGCTTTTCACCAGACACCGCCCATACTCGCGAGCAAATATCTAGTCTTCGTAAAACTCTTGCTCGTTTGGATAATCGTGTTCGTGATCACGCGCAGAATTTAGAAGATACTTTGCGTTCTTTGCACGAATTTTATGATATGGAGACTCAAACTGTTTATGACATTAAAGACATTAGTGATGAATTTGCTCGCATGAAACCCGTAGGTTCCGAACTGGAACAAATACGCCGACAGCAAGAAGATTTTCGTAGTTTCCGCGAAAACAAATTTGAACCATTGGCTCAAAAAGTGGATAAAGTTAATGTTATTGGACGTGACTTGGTACGATCCGCTGCAAGTGGTGTCTCAACTGCTGAAATTGAGAAAGACCTCGAGAAATTAAACGATCGCTGGAACGATCTTAAAGAACGTATGAATGAACGCGATAGACGACTTGATGTTGCCCTCTTACAATCTGGTAAATTCAAAGAAGCTTTAGCAGGTCTATCGAAATGGTTATCCGATACAGAAGAAATGGTTGCTAACCAAAAAGCACCTAGTTCCGATTATAAGGTTGTCAAAGCCCAGTTACAAGAACAGAAATTCCTTAAAAAAATGCTTTTAGATCGTCAGCATTCTATGTCGTCTTTATCGTCATTGGGTAAAGAGGTAGCTAATCACTGTGATCCATCTGAACGCGCTACTATTGAAAAGCAACTCCATGACCTAATGAAACGTTTCGATGCATTAACTGATGGTGCAGAACAACGAGAACTAGACCTGGAGGAGGCAATGGAAGTTGCCAAACGATTCCATGATAAGATAAGTCCATTAGAATTGTGGCTAGACAACACGGAACGAGCGGTCAAAGGAATGGAGTTAATACCAACAGACGAAGAGAAAATTCAGCAACGTATTCGGGAACATGGTCGACTTCATGACGAGATTCTAAGCAAAAAACCCGACTTTACAGATTTAGCCGATGTAGCTGGACAGTTGATGCATTTAGTGAGCGATGATGAAGCCGTTAATTTAGGTGAAAAAGTTCGCACTATTACCGATCGCTATACTGGACTGGCAGACGCTAGTGACAATATCGGTGCACTACTAGCAGAGTCTTGTAAAGGTCTAAGACATTTAGTTTTAACATACCAAGATTTAGTTGCATGGATGGAACGAATGGAGAATGAATTAAAACGCTTCCGTTCTATACCTGTTTATGCGGAAAAATTAATGGAACAAATGGAAGTTTTGTTAGAATTAAACGAAAATATTGCCAACAATGCACCGAACGTGGAATCAACTGTTGAATCTGGCGCTGAATTAATGAAGCATATATCAAACGATGAAGCCATACAACTGAAAGATAAACTGGACTCATTACAACGTCGCTATGGCGAACTTACAAACCGTGGTGGAGACTTACTAAAGAGTGCCCAAAATGCACTGCCCTTAGTTCAACAATTTCATGAAGCTCACAGCCGTTTGGTTGATTGGATGCAATCGGCCGAAAGTGCTCTTGCTACCAGTGAACCACGCCAATCCGACGTGTTGCGTTTAGAAGCCGAACTAGTCGAAATGAGACCTACTTTAGATGCAGTTAACTTAGTTGGACCAAAACTCTGTCAACTTTCTCCCGGCGAAGGTGCATCTACAATTGAAAATATTGTCACTCGAGACAACCGCAGGTTCGATGCCATTGTTGAGCAAATTCAACGCAAAGCTGAGCGTTTACATCTGAGTAACCAACGAGCCAAAGAAGTTACAAACGATATTGATGAATTGTTAGAATGGTTCCGTGAAATGGACGCAAATTTGCGTGATGCTGACCTGCCAGCTATTGAACCAAAGTTGGTTCGTGCACAGTTGCAGGAACATCGATCTGTAAATGACGACATATCCAGCCAAAAGGGACGGGTTCGTGATGTAACTGCTGCATCCAAAAAGGTTTTACGCGAATCTCCTCAAAGCGAAAACACTGCCACTTTACGAGAAAAACTCGACGATCTAAAAGAGATTGTAGACACTGTTGTTCAACTATGCAGCGAGCGACTAGGTGTACTTGAGCAGGCTCTGCCGCTATCTGAACATTTTGCAGACTCACACTCTGGTCTTACCACTTGGTTAGATGACATGGAACAACAAATATCACGTCTTAGCATGCCAGCATTGCGACCTGATCAAATAACACAGCAACAAGATAAAAATGAAAGACTTCTACAATCAATTGCTGAACACAAGCCTTTGTTGGACAAACTAAACAAAACTGGTGAAGCACTAGGTGCTCTTGTCGCTGACGATGATAGTGCTAAAATTAATGAAATTTTGGATTCCGATAATGCACGTTATGCAGCGCTGCGTCTCGAACTACGCGAACGTCAACAAGCTCTTGATAACGCTTTGCAAGAGTCGAGTCAATTTTCTGACAAACTTGAAGGAATGCTTCGTGCGTTGGCCAATACAGTTGATCAAGTCAACCAATTAGATCCTCTATCTGCTCTACCTCAAAAAATTCGTGAACAAATTGAGGACAACGCCGGCATAATGGATGACTTGGATAAAAGAACAGACGCTTTCAGTGCTGTACAACGCGCAGCTAATGATGTCATTGCAAAGGCTGGTAATAAATCAGATCCTGCTGTACGAGATATAAAGAGCAAGTTGGAGAAGCTAAATACCTTATGGAATGACGTTCAAAAGGCCACTAAAAAGCGAGGCAGTTCTTTAGACGACATCCTAAATGTAGCTGAACCTTTCTGGAATCAGTTGCAAAGTGTTATGAAAACTTTGAAAGACCTCGAAGAGACTCTTTCATCACAAGAACCGCCAGCTGCACAACCTCAAGAAATTCAAAAACAACAGGTAGCCCTCCAAGAAATTCGCCATGAAATCGACCAAACAAAACCTGAAGTTGAACAAGTACGCCGTCATGGTAGCAACCTTATGAATTTGTGTGGTGAACCCGATAAACCAGAAGTTAAGAAACATATTGAGGATTTGGACAATGCCTGGGATAACATTACAGCTCTGTATGCCAAACGGGAAGAAAACCTCATTGACGCCATGGAAAAGGCTATGGAATTCCATGAAACTCTTCAAAATCTCCTCAAATTCCTAACAAAGGCAGAAGATAAATTCGGTCATTTAGGGCCAGTCGGTTCCGATATTGATGCTGTTAAGAAACAAATCGAGCAATTGAAGTTGTTTAAGGATGAAGTTGACCCACATATGGTTGAGGTAGAGGCATTAAATAGGTAAGTTTGTCTTCTTTTCTTTTGTATTAGATTAAATATTTTAATAATCACTCTATTTAACTTGATCCCATCTACTTTATACTACATATAACTATACTATGCTGTTAATCGAAACGGTATAATTTATTTATAATTCGCGTAAATTCCAATTTGGCAGAGGTTTAGAAAGGCAAGAAATAAGTTAAAAACAAAATTTGTTGTATTGTTTGTTACTTGTTAAATTAATTATGCATTTACCTAAAATGCATGTTTTAGTTTAATACCCTGCACACGATTTTTTGCTTAAATTTAGATATACATACATATATACCTATACGCTGTCATATGTATGTATATTTTTTATCTCAAAGCTTCGTTTTACTTTTCGAAAATGCTTAAAACAAACAGTTCTTATAATTTATTAATAATTGTAGTATCATTTATGCATGTTGTGGTTACATTTTACCTTAAGTTTTTCATTTATTCTAATGACCTGAATTATGAAATTTATAGACAAGCTGTTGAATTAACGGAAAGAACTTCACCTGAACAAGCTGCATCGATACGTGAGCCATTAGCTGTTGTTAACCGTCGTTGGGAAACGTTATTGCGTGGAATGGTTGAACGCCAAAAACAGCTGGAACACGCTTTATTGCATCTAGGACAATTCCAACATGCGCTTAATGAACTTTTAGTATGGATCAACAAAACAGATGGTACTCTAGACCAATTAAAACCGGTAAGTACATGATATATAGTATATGTACATATGTATTTTTATATAAAATTCCATTTATTTATATGCTCACATACATAGATACCTGGCGATCCTCAATTACTTGAAGTCGAATTAGCCAAATTGAAGGTTTTAGCCAATGATATTCAAGCTCATCAAAATTCTGTTGACACACTTAATGATGCTGGCCGTCAACTAATTGAATCCGAAAAAGGTTCGATTGAGGCTTCTACAACTCAGGAAAAATTACGTAAACTAAATCAAGAATGGAAGATGCTTTTACAAAAGGCGTCTGATCGCCAACATGAGTTAGAGGAAGCGTTGCGGGAGGCTCACGGTTACATTGCTGAGGTTCAAGACATTCTTGGTTGGTTGGGCGATGTAGATGCTGTTATTGGAGCAAGTAAACCAGTTGGTGGTTTGCCAGAAACTGCTACCGAGCAATTAGAACGCTTCATGGAGGTTTACAACGAACTAGACGAGAATCGTCCCAAGGTTGAAACAATTCAAGCTCAAGGGCAAGAATATATTAAACGTCAGAATCAAATGAAGGTTTCCTCTAGCAATCTGCAGCATACGTTACGTACACTTAAACAAAGATGGGACGCCGTGGTGTCAAGAGCTTCCGACAAAAAAATAAAATTGGAAATTGCGCTTAAAGAGGCTACTGAATTCCACGATACCTTGCAAGCATTCGTAGAATGGTTGAATCAAGCCGAAAAACAATTGGCCAACGCCCAACCTGTATCCAGAATTTTGGAAACTATACAGACACAAATGGAAGAACACAAAATATTGCAGAAAGATGTCAGCACTCACCGCGAAGCTATGCTTTTGTTAGACAAGAAAGGAACACACCTTAAATATTTTAGCCAAAAGCAAGATGTTATTTTGATCAAGAACCTTTTAGTATCAGTTCAACATCGCTGGGAACGCATTGTCAGCAAGGCTGCTGAGCGTACTCGTGCTCTTGATCATGGCTACAAAGAAGCTCGCGAGTTCAATGATGCTTGGCATAACATGATGCAATATTTACAAGAAACTGAAACAGTATTGGATCAAATCATTGAAGAGGCAACCTCATCCAAGGAACCTCAAAAGATTAAAAAATGCATCGCCCGCCTTAAAGACAGTCATCGTCAACTGACTAGTAAGCAATCATTATATGACTCTACGATGCGCAACGGTAAGAATCTCATGGAACGTGCTCCTAAGACCGACGAGCCTGTGCTTGGAAAAATGCTGTCCGAACTTAAAGACCAATGGACTCGGGTATTGTCGAAGAGCATTGAACGTCAACGTAAATTGGAGGAGGCCCTTTTGCTTTCGGGCCAATTCTCTGATGCTCTTGGAGAACTTTTGGAATGGTTAAAGAAAGCTAAACAACGTCTTAATGAAGATGGACCAGTCCATGGAGATTTGGAAACAGTACAAGGACTCTGTGAACATCATAAACACATAGAGCAAGACTTGCAGAAGCGTGCAGCTCAAATGCAAGGCGTGCTAAAGACTGGTCGAGACTTGGAACGTTCTGGTAATAATCCGGATGTTGGGCGTCAGTTAGATGAATTACAGTCTATGTGGGATGATGTTAAGAGTGCTGCGGCAAAACGTGGTGAACGTTTACAGTACGCCCTTAAAGATGCAGAAAAACTGAATGGTAGCATTCAAGCGCTTTTTGACTGGTTGGACCATGCAGAGCAAAAATTGCGCTATGCCAAAAATGCACCCGATGACGAAAAGGTATCTCGAGAAATGATGGATATGCACATGGAATTTATGAAAGATTTACGCATTCGTGAGACACAAAAGATCGAGACATTTGAGTTTGCTGAAGGAATCATAGTCAAGGCTTATCCAGATGCTATACCAATTATTAAGAATTGGTTAAGCATTATCGAAGAACGTTGGGAAGAAGTAAAACAATGGGCTATTAACCGTGAAGCAAAATTGGAACAACATATACAGTCCCTTAAAGATCTGGACGACTGTATTGAAGAACTTTTGGCCTGGTTGAGTGGACTAGAAGCGACATTACTAAGTAATTTTCAATGAAACATTTTTAGCAATAGTGCTTTGACTTAACTTTTCACTTATTGTTTACTTATTTAGATTTGGAACGTGAATCGTTGCCAGATGAAATACCACCACTAGAAAAACTTATTGAAGATCATAAAGAATTCATGGAAAATACCGCAAGACGACAGACCGAAGTTGACCGTGCTTGTAAACCCAAACAACTACCACCTGGTGCTCGCAAAATGTCCAGACCCCATGCCAAGACTCCTATGTAAGTTTGACATGCATTTCTTCAATAAAATGTCCCCCTATAGCTTGGATTTTTTTATTATTTTTTTTCTTTTATTTACTTTGTTTTTTTATATTTAAATTTATAAAATTTGATTTTATTTTCGATTTTATTTTTTGTTTTACCTTTTTTTTAAACCCAAATCTGAATTGATATTCATTTTATCATAGTCGTGGCTCAAGTCATGATATTCGTGAACAATCACCCGATGGTACCTTAAGACGACAAAGGTTCGTTGTTGCTCCTGTTTAAATTTTTAACTTAACATAAACACATTAATGCTTTTTCAATTAAACTTGATATCGTCCCCGGTTTTAATAAAATGCTAAACATTATTACATTAATCTTCATAACAAACACACATTCACAAACAAAACATTGATGAGCATGAAAATTATAAAAAATTACAATGAAATTTTATAGAAATAGAAACGTTTTCTCTCTACATTTTAATTCCAACCTAACAAATAATAACGTTTACTTTTTATTTAATACTGCGAATCAAAAAGTTTAACAAATAAATTATTAATCATTAAAAAATTATTTTTAAACAATCCTTAAGTACCTCTACTTAAACTTTGATAACTGACTTCCGCATTTCTTTAAGGAAACTAAATCGTCTACCAGTACCAACAAAAACAATTCACAGCATAAATAACAACAAAATGTTCCATTTTTTGCATTTCCTTCCTTCAGTTGCAAAATAACTCATAATAATAAATGCAATTGAAAAATCTAGTTTTTCATTGAAATTAAATTAGTTTTTATTTTTTATTCAACAGCTTCAAAGGATCACGAGATCACGGCCTGAATACCCGTAAATCAAGGTAAATATCGTAACTTCTTTAAGATCGAATTGAATTTTGGCATGCGCTCAATTCAATCAAAATTCGTCTAACTTCAAACATTTTGCATCCATTGAGTAAATGCAATAATTTCCATTAATTATTTTGTATCTCGCTCTATTTTCAATATCGTATTTTTTTTGTTTTTGTCACTTTTATTTGTATTTTTCGCTTACATGTTTTTCTTTGTTTTTTTTTTATATTTTGTTCGTTTTTTTCTATGTTTTATTTGCTTTTGTTTTGTCAACTCTTTTTCTGCATTCATTATTTTGTTGCACGACAATCAACATTTAATCGACACTACTGCCTATTGTTTGTTTAAACACATACAGTAGTCGTATGACACCAAGTCGTGATACCCCTGATAGAGACCGTTTGCCTCATTATGGTCCGCGCTTCTCACCAAGGTAAGTGCATGTTGCTTAACATTTTACCATTAACCGTTTTTTTTTTCTTTTATAAACATTAAATGTACATACATACATACATATAAGCATATAAATTGTATGTTTTAGGTATTATAGTTTGTCTCATTGTAGTGAATGTTTTTGCATTGTAATACAATATTATTACCTTAAAAAATCCTTATTTTTAAAACTAGCATCATTCCTAATCTCTTCTTTTGATCTTCTTAGCTCTGTGGGACCTGAACTGGAATTCCGTTCGCCTAGGGCAAAATTATTATGGGACAAATGGCGTCATGTATGGATGCTATCATGGGAACGTCAGCGTCGTTTGAATGATCATTTAATGTACTTGAAGGATTTGGAACGAGTACGCAACTTTAGCTGGGATGACTGGAGAAAGAGAGTAAGAGAATGTTAAATTTTATCTGTTTAATTTCAAATGTTATTTATTATAAATGTATCTGTTTTGAATTGTAGTTCTTGAAATACATGAATCACAAGAAATCACGACTTACTGATTTATTCCGAAAAATGGATAAGGACAACAATGGTTTAATACCCAGAGCCGAATTTATTGATGGCATTTTAAATACTAGTAAGTCTTACTTGCATGGCAGGTGTTTAGTGTGTTTTTTTTTTAATATACATTAAATTTTTATTTTAGAATTCGATACTTCACGCATGGAAATGGGAGCTGTTGCAGATTTGTTTGATCGCAATGGTGAAGGTTTAATCGATTGGCAAGAATTTATTGCTGCTCTCCGGCCCGATTGGCAGGAAAGAAAACCACAGACCGATTCCGATAAGATACATGATGAAGTCAAGCGTTTGGTTATGCTTTGCACTTGTCGTCAAAAATTCCGTGTATTCCAAGTCGGTGAAGGCAAATATAGGGTAAGCTCTCTATATCGTTACCTAAAATGTCAAAGCCCCTAACTAAATTCTGATGTATTGCAACTTAAATGTCCACATTTTGAAATCTTTCGACCAAAATTTGCAATTTTATTAACAAAAAAAAAAACAGTTGTCCCTATCTACAAAAGATCATATGATATAACAAAACAACTGGTAGGTAATAAAACAAAAATGAATTATAAACAGTTTAAGGCAATTCATCAATTAACATTTCAAATAGTTTTTTGCTTCTCCTGTAAACTATTCAAAATGTTAGATAGGGTCTTATGCGTTTTAGGTAACGATATAACTTTTATACATTACGCATTTAGATATTATGTTTAATATTTTTTTGATAAAATAATTTTAGTTTGGTGATTCTCAAAAATTACGCTTAGTTCGTATTTTACGTAGTACTGTGATGGTACGTGTAGGCGGTGGATGGGTCGCCTTAGATGAATTCCTTCAAAAGAACGATCCTTGTCGCGGTAAGTCTTATTTTCATTTTATTCAGATTTTTTTTCTGCATATTATGATAATTGTTTGAGTGGTGATACACACAAATTTCATTCATATTAATCATCAGTATCTCTTTAGTTTCATTGTCAGAAACTACAAACAAAAATGCAGTTTTAATTCATATATTCTTTATTCATCCTCTATACGCAGTAGTATTTTTTCTCATACACATAATTTAAATTGAAATAATTAATGTGATTTTTTTAAATATTATTCATATATGCCGATTTTATGGTGTTTAGAGTTTCGAATATAAATATTTTTTTTCGATACCCTTCGGATGTCATTCTCAATAAAAATTAGTAACAACGCTATAAACAGGAAGTCACAATATTATCACATGCAGTGAAATTGTGACGTCCTGATTATGTAATTGTTACTAATTTTAAATCTTATATAAAAAACTTATTAACTGACCTCGAGCTTAAAAAATCTTTTTTATTTTTTGGAACATATCGGGAGGTCGAATACTCCTCTTTGAATATTTTTTTTTTTTTAGATGTTAAGAAAAAATTCTTTATCGTTGCAGAATATTTGTATATTCATTTCGATGAATTTAAAAAATTAATTTAATTATTTTAGTAAAATTACCTTAATTATTTCAATCGTTATTAACGTAGATGAATTATTAAAAAAGCTTTAACGACTTTTTGTCACCATTAATAAATACATTTAACCCATTTTCAAAGGTCTGATCCAAAGTCCTTTTTAACTAGAAGTACTTAATTGTAAAAATTCAGTAACTAAACTTTGAAATTGGGCTTAATTGAGATACTCATTAAATAAACATCATGTCACCATCATTTATTCACAAATAACATTAAGATTTCAGTTGAATAGTGTAACAAGTCTATTATATACTTAATGCAAAACGGAAATGGTCATTTAACAAACATTTTGACAAAAATAGATATTAAAAAAATACAAGAAATAATAATAAAATTGTGATCTTACAAAAAATAATAATACTAAAAATCAATAATATCAATTAACAGAATGTAATTGGATAAATACTTTTTTTGGTTTAATTATTCATTCGCCAAGTTAAAACTAATAATATAACTAAAATATATTTAAAATCAACCTTCAAGAAATTATGTCCATTATTATCAAATTTTATGAACAATAGAATAAAAAGTGATCATTTGTTTTATGTAATAAACGCTTATATATGTTAATTGTTTCCCTTAAACTTTCAACATCAATTGTAGTTAAAACACATATTTCATATTTTAACACATTTGTATTTTGCATGCTTATTTATGTTTATTTTCATATATTGGCATACATACATATGTATATTTGAATGTTGGGAGAATTTCAACTAATTGTAGTGGGGAAATGTAAGATGAGATGAACCCACTGTTGTTTATTGTTGATGTGTTTTGTTTAAACTTTGATATTGTTACAAGTAGAACTGTTGCTATAATTCTTATACGTTTAACAGTTTTATTTGGTTTTATATCTTTAGTTTGTCTAAAACCTTTATGGATGAAGTTTCCTGATGATCTGGCCTAAGCAACCAGTGAAATGCATAGGAATAGCTTATCCCATCAACAATAAATTTCAAGTGTTTTTATCAATAATAAAAACTGGGAATTAAGCACGAATAACAAAATCTTTTGAAACCTAAACGAACAATTTTTATCGGTTTTCTTACAAGATTAAAATCATTTTAGGCAATATGTTAATACCCCAAAGTTGAATCCATATTTTTAAAAATTTCGTTGTACAAACAAACATACGCATGTCCAAAAAAATCGCTAAGCTTTAAGATTTAGTTGAATTTTTATACACGTTTTTTTAATAACGAACTTAATAAAAATGTTAATGTATTTAACTTTAGGGTTTAGCATACAGATTTTTTTTTTATTTTTTTGTTGTTTATCTAAATATTCAATTAAAGTTAATTCAAATCAAATTACCTCACATTTGAAAATTTGTATTGCAAATTAATTTAACCTCTTAATTTTATATCTAATAGGGCGAATGTGTGTGTTTCTTTGTGACAAGAGCATACAATATTGACCCCTTTGCGCGAAATTATCGTATGTTACAAAAACCAAATTTTACAGGAGAGCCATTTTTCTACTTTTTCTCTGCTATCACTTGCAATATAAAAATAAAAATATTCATTAAATTTTTGGAGCAACGAAGTGGAAGTCGCCAACAATATTTTGTCAGGTGACGTCTCTTTGAATGTAGAACAAGATTGCATCAAATACTCAATTTCAAAAAAATTGGCATATACGATAATTTCGGGCAAAAGGGTCGATATATTCGAACTTTACTTGAAATTTGAATTAAAAAAGCCGAAGAAATTACAATCCAAAAATGGCGTTTGACCTTCCGAATTTTCACAGAAAAGTGAACTTCGTACATAATGTTTTATGGAATTTATTAGGACCAAAGTGTACCACTAAACAGACTAAACAGATTATTCATGAAAATGTAGGACAAAATGCCGAACAAATTATCAGCTATGTTCGAGCAAAGTTCATATAAAAACTTTGGGGACCACTTATCTTTACCAGAACTAATTATGAAATTAAGAAAATTACGTAGCCCGGAATGCTTGCTGGTAGTGAGCCAGTCTATCAGCGCCGGGGTTTCAGGTTCGATTCCCGCCAGAGGTTCTGGTTTATTTCCTGCAGACGAGCCTAGATCTTCGCGGGATTAGCTTAGGGAATTAAAAAAAATCTCTTTTTAAATAAAAATTTAATGCTTAGAACTTGTTAAACAATTATAAATATTTATCAGAAGGTCAATTGCCGTTTTAGATGTTGTATTCGTTTTTTTTTTTTTATTATTATCGGGTCTGTTCCAAAAATCCCTTTAATTCAAATCACCTGTGCTTTTTAAAAACACACGTGTACTATGTTTGTATGTTTCGGTATGATTTTCAATTGCCGAAAAGACATCAAGAAACACAAAAACGGTATGATTTTCAGAAAACCACAATGATTAAAAGCACGTAATTTTCAGAACAGGCCCGATTATTGTTGAATTTTATTGTATACAATGCTTTATCCAAAATTTTACGCTGAAAAAATCACTCTGCTCTAATAATTAATTTGTTTAATTGTTAAATGAAAATTACCTTATTAACAATAGTTGGAAGCCCAAAAAGTTTAAAATATACATATAAGATGTGTTTAAACGAGATATCTGCATTAAGATTCATCTTTTTTTTAACTTAAAGTAATTTGTTAATGCTCTAACTTTCACCCCACATTAAGTGCGCTTTATTTATGCTAACTAAAGTTTAGATATACTATATTAATTAATTTACGTTTTTAATTTATTTTTTTTTTGGCTTTTTCCTGTTTTTTTTATTTTTTTTTTTTTTTTTTTTTTTTGTTTTTTTTTTGTTAAAATATACCTGTCAACTATAAAATCAATATCATACAAAACAAATTAAATTCGAAAAATTTGCAATATTATTAATTCGCAAATGAATTCAAATCAATTTCTAACACCACAAATGAAATAAACACATTCATCTACGATGTATGGCTACTAAATGTTGTGAAAACCAATGCTTCTTTAATGCTGATGTTGCTTTTGAAACCATGTAAATCAATTTATGAATCATATAAATTCTAAATGAATTTTATTGCTGTTGTCAATATTGTAACATACCCTTTGTGTGTTGGGGTTCTATATGATGTGAAATAATCGAAATTGCAAAAAAAAACTGTACATACTTCGTGTTGTAATTGATTTGAAATGCTCAGCTAAGGGACGTACTAATATTGAGTTACGTGAACAATTTATTTTGGCTGACGGTGTATCGCAAAGCATGGCTGCCTTTACGCCTAGACGTTCAATACCAAATGCTGCTCAAAATGGTAACAACATGCCGAACTATATGAGCTCTCAAGGTCCTATAATTAAGGTAAATAGTTACGAATGTGAATCACCGACAAAAAAAAATAATAAGACAACATTCATTTAAAACATCATCCCATAACATAAATAACAACCACCCCAAAAAAAATTGCTCCCATGCCCACCTAGTAACAAAAAAATACTTAGGTTATTTATTATAATTATATGTAAATAAAGGTGAGTTTGCTATCAGCGGGGTTAGACTATACATAATTCGATTCGATAGAAAACTCGTGGGAATCTGTGTGTAATTAAAAATTATATTCGAATAAGTTTTCTTTCGAATCGAATAACAGAAAAAGTTCCCTGTGTATCTCTAGAAGTTTTTTAGTTTATTACTTGCAAGCGCAATAATTTTTTTAATCTTATATTGTTTTTTAGTTTGGCATGTTTTTGTTTATGATTTTTAATATTTTGAATACAATACATATTTACTTTTTACATAAAACACACAAATATACGTACATACATACATACATACATACATACATACATATACATATACATATACATATACACATATACATACATGTTAAACGTGGTTACCGTATCGTAACAGAGCTTTATACTTTTAGAGATAAGTTATGACATTTTTTATTTTTGTGCTTTATATTGTCAAGCGGAGCACTTTTAAAGATCACGATTTTAAAGATTTAGCTGTGTTTTTGTGTTAAAGAAAAAACATAAAAAATAACTTCAAACTAGTTAATTAAATGTGTTTTAAATGATCATTTGACCGGTTTTGTGCTATTTTATCCATTACTTTTCATTTGTTAAAAAAAAAACAAAATATTTTCCTTTGAAATTATCGTAGCTGATGAACATTTGGCAGAATTAATGCCAATATTTGAGCGCATTCGTGCACAAGAACAAGTACCATGCGCCTTTCCCATACATATGGGTGCCGGCGGCACCGTATTTGTACGTTGCAATAGTAGTCGTTCTGTACCATTGAGTCCTCATGTACTACATTGCCATCCAACTACGCACTGGGTAAGTTGAACAATTATTAACAACTCTCTCTCTCTCTAATTTATCTACATTTCTGAAGGACAAACAAATGTCGAGTGAGAAAATGAAAGCAAATTTAAAAAGAGACTGTAGCAATACTTATATACATAAGTAATATTTCTTTTTGGGGTGCAAAATAATTCATATTTGTTTTTCATATAGAATTTTTTTTATTTTTTAATAGAATAGAAATAACTTTTTATATTTTCGAATATTTTTTTTTAATAAAGGTGCGCGAACGGTCTGTTCGATCTATACCAATGTCGAAAACAACCAATACTCGTTCATCGTTATCGGCTTCAACACCAGATTCGCTAAGCGATAACGAAGGTAATCATGGCAATGCCTCAGGACGTTATACCCCCCGAAAAGTAACATACACCAGCACTAGAACAGGTTTGACACCTGGAGGCTCCAGAGCCGGCTCAAAGCCAAATTCTCGCCCTCTTAGTAGACAAGGTTCTAAACCTCCATCACGACATGGGTCTACTTTATCATTGGATAGTACAGGTAAACAATATTTTGTTTAACTATAGTAATAATATTTGATAATTTAAAAATGTGCATTCGAATAGACGAACACACGCCCTCACGCATTCCACAACGTAAAACCACAACTTCGGTATCTAGCACCGGAACAACACCACGCCCATCTAGATTATCCGTTACGCCCACAGCATCTCGAACAAATGGCACAATTACCCGAAAAACTGCCTCTGGATCTGCCAGCCCCGCCCCTACCAGGTAAGCAAAACTAACAAAATTGCCTTTAAAATTTATTTATATTATAAATACATAGTGCTGGAGCTTAAAAACTAGGTAACGTTTCACATCGAATAAAATAAAGTACAAAACATGTAAGAATGGGATATTCGGCTATGCCGAATCCTATATACCCTTCACCATGTGCTATAAGATTAGTAAGTTGTGTAAATATAATAGTTGCATTACAGATCTCGTGCATTGATAACGAAGCAATTTGTACTAAATTTATATACTTTTACTGTTAACGTTCATTAAATACATGGAAACTTCTCCAATCCAGACCACTTTTTGGCAGATTTTTTTGTTAAGAAAACCAAACTATTTGTTTCAAATTTAAAAACTTTTACTGTAACCGTTCTTCAGTTATTTAGAAATCTACATCGTGTTTATATGAGAGGTGGCGCGGTCACTTACCCACAGCCACTTATTGATAACCATCAAATTGGATATTTTTACTATAACCGTTCTGCCCACTTCATAAATCCCGCCTATTTTTTCATACGTCGTATATTAATACCGTCCCAAATTTGGAAATTTTTCATTGTTACTGTTTTCCAGATATTATGTATTTGTATTCTCCAATTCCAACCATTTTTTTAACTGATGTTGGGGTTGAAAATAGAGATCTTCAACAAGGCTACTTACAAGTGATTTCAATTCATTCGCTGCTATGCGTTTGAAAACACAATTATTGAGCAGTACGGCGTCATAAAAATTCTTTTGACACATTTGTACTCATGTAAGGGTGGGCGGACAATTGTGTTTCTGTGTGTTTGCACGCAATGTCTTGAATGAGTTGAATTTTTTTTCATGTCTTATGTCTGTCTCTTTTAGCATTTCGTATTCTTTTTGTATACATTTGGGTCATGCGATAACAACGTAACTACTTGTAACAAATGTGAAAAGTTTTACTGCTACAATTCACCAGATATGCAAAAATATATTTTGTATTTGTAAGGGAGGTTGCACTCCCACTTCTTCAACCCCCCATATATTGTAAGATGCTGTGTATTGATAACATGAATTGAAAACTTTAGTTCTACAGGTATACAAAAATCTATATTGTCTTTCAAAAAATTTATATCCTATACCTCCTTCCACACTATCAGTAATGATCCGCAAAAGTTTCAGCGGTACAAACAAACTGTTGTTCGAATAATTCACATTTCTCCATTTAAGCGACAAATCATGTATTGGTTTTTATGTGTAAAAAAATCAATACATTAAACTAAAATAAAAAAACAACAAAAACGGATTTTATGGGTAAAAATTAGAGGCAATCGTGGTTTTTTCTCAATTCTTATAAAGGACAGAATGACAAACTTACATATATACACCCTTTTACCTTCGGTGAAGCGTGTAAAATTGAAACTATTTAACGGTAAAAATACTTTGTAATTATTGATTTAAAATTTGATTTATTTTTTTTTTTTTTTGTTGATTTTGCTTAAAAACTAAAATTTTTTGGCTAACTATCTTGAGTTATATTGCCAGGGTATCACACGGTTTGTTGGAGCCTTATCCACAAGTCCTCGATCGACCTAGACCTTCGTATAGGAAGGCGAAGAGCTTTCAGAATAAGCTCCAGAGTATATCTTGCCTCCACAGTAAAACGTCTGAGTTATTTCCTTGGTACTCCACTAGTAAAACGTCTGAGTTATATATGGTTCTCCACCAGTCTCATGAGTTTTTTTCTTTGGTTCTCCACCAGACAACACACATTAAAACATTTAGGTTAAAAACGATTGCATATAGTTAATGTAGAAACCGCAAAAACCGTAACTCGGTACAGTTATACGATGCCGAAACACTAACCAATGCGGGGTGACAACCAGGGTTGCCGAACATGGTCTTTTCCGACCAAATGTGGTCGGATGTTTTTGGTTTGGTCGGATGGTAGGCCAAACCTAATTTTGGTCGGTTTTAGAAAATTGAAAGGATAGCAGACAGTTACAAATCTCATAGCTTTTTTACCAAACACAAAAAAATTTTTTTTTTTGATTGTTGATAAAACTATGGATATGGCATTGATATTACGTTAGGAGCAAGTTACTTTGACGGTGTTAGTTTTGCCATCTTATTCGAGCTTACCAAGTCAGATGTCGTTTAAATTTTTCTTCTTATAAAAAACTTTTTATCAACAAACAATATTCCTATACAAAATTTGATCGGATTGGCAGCAAATGGCGCTCACGCCATGACTGTAACTGTTGGTAAGCTTATAGCCTATCCATCGATGTCGAACGTAGACTTCGTTCGCTTAAATTACATGTAAAACAAAGACAATATTGTATTATTTGTTTTCGTTTTAAATATAATTTAAGCGAACGAAGTCTTCGTTCAGAAATAGATGAACAGGCAGTTAATCTTACTTAGCAATGCAAAAAATATTAAGGTTCTTTGTGGTAATATTTAAAGTTTTTTCACATAGTACTGAAAGAATAACATAAATAAAAGAATTTCAGGAATTCTGTTCTGTATTAGGTGTTTCTTATAGAAGATGGACTTTTTAAAGGAAGATTTTGTAAGACTCGTAGAACAGTGGGATGCTTTGATACTGCATTTTGAAACATAGTTTTATAAAGGCAATCGTATAAGAGCCGCAGAACTTGCAGAAAGTATGGATGAGTTCCAAAACAGAGCAAGCTATCAACGCGTATACAATAAGCTAACTAAGCATTGTAAAACTCTTTGATACATTTTTTACGTTGTCTTCAAGGTATTAGGATGTATTGGAGCTCAGCCTATGTCTTATAAAGTTTAGTACTTTGTTTTTAAATTGTACAAACTGAGGTTATTAGTGGTCTTCTATATGTGTTACAGCATACGATCAATGAATTATTCTAGTTTATAAGCGTTATTAAATGAATTTGTATATAGGCATTTCCCCAGAATGTTCTACCAGGATGAAAAAATAAAAAGTTGATTATCATCGTCTTTTATTGTTTATTATTATAAAAAAAAGTCTGTGTTCTTATAAAAGAATGATTTCATAGCATATCTCAGCTGTTTTACTTGTGGAAATTGGGCTGGAAACTGGAAAATTGTATATTTTTCTGTATTTTCTACTTCTAAAGACATTTTTATATACTTATTTTACATGCAAAAAATATGTAATGTTACACTCTTTCTTCATAACCTCTCCATTACAATCAGTTGTAAAAGGAGTATTAAGTTTTTTTGTTAAGGAAAATTTAAGACATTTATGGGAAAATGCGTGGTGATAATAATAAACAAAACATATGGAAAAATAGCACGTTCGCGACCGGTACATAAGCCAATTAAACAAAAACCAAGAAAGATATATTATTTTGTAAATACTGGATGGAGAGTTACATTAATACACTTTTAAAATAAATTAATCACTTTTGAATATTCCGTTCCATTACGCAGATTTTTACATTTCACTACTGTCAGCCAAAGTTGACTTCTATTTTTCGTACGTTCGTGACCACACGTTTATAACTCTTATTATGAAAATTTGAACTCGATGAAATCCATCTTTTGCACTAAACATAGAGCTACCTAAATGCTATCGAATCGAAAAAAATGCTAGAAAAAGTTTTGTTTTCTATATTATTTGTACATCAAAAGCGTACGAACGTACGTTCGTGACCCCAGGAAATGCTCATATATGCAAATAAACTTTTTATAAAACTAGGGGTTACGTGTAGGACGTTAAATATTTAATAGTTGTGAACATAGGCTTACTTTTTTGTTTTAATTATAATTGCAAATTACAAAAACAAAAATAATATGTAGATTTATAGCTTTATCCAACAAAAATTATACTTTTTATCAAAAATACATATACATACATATCGTCATATAAAATGAAAAAGAGCCTATGTTAATTTTAAGAAAAAGAGAGATAACTTGATAAAAAGGCAGCTGTTGTGATTATAACAACGGGGTTTTCTGGTTAATATCGTTAACACATTACGCATGATTGACACTATCCTGAAAAACTGTTTTTGTAATCTCAGTTCTATCGCTGCTGACATTTTTTTAAAAATTATGATAGACCCTTTTGCATTTTTATGACGATATATTTTTTTTCAAATATTTCAAAAATTTGGTCGGTTTCAAAAGATTTTGGTAGGTTTTGCAGATAATTTTGGTCGGATAAAATTTTTTCAAACGGCAACCCTGGTGACAACGCAAAACGCAACAAAAGCAGACAAACAAAAACGACCTGTTTGTCCTTAAGAAATAATGACAAAAAGCGCGAGCTGCTTCACCACTCAGAGCAGTTTTACGAGTGTTAAAATTTTAAAGTCGAAAACAATAGTGGAATCCACGGTTGTACGATTGTACCCTTTTACATCTTGTAGCTTTGGTAAATCTTGATAAATATAAAACATTTCAAAAACAAAATGCAATCAACTAAGTTTACATCAGCTACAATACTAAAGATCGTAGAACAGAACCGTAAGTTCTAATGATCTTTAAAAAACAGGCAGTAAATAGCAAAATTTCGCACTAACTTCCGTTAAATATTTTATATATTTATATTGGCATTTTGTTTTAATTTAAGAAAAAATTAAACGTTTTGTACATTATTTTTTTCGATTGTGAACAATGTTTACCAAACAAAAAATATACTTACATTATGGATGGAAAACCATTCAAAACATTTAGAACAATTTTATATATTTATTTTTGAAACATGTTCAAAGAAATTATTGGATCTAGTTCTAAGTTTCCTTTATTACAAATAACAGATATCCCCTTGTTTATATTCTATACATCAACATTTTCCTAATTTCATTTGACTGCATGATAAAAACCACGTTCTTTTTATTTTAAATAGTTCACTACTGTTTCTTCCACATTACGAATTAAAAAATAAAAAAATGTTTTAATCGTAATGGTAATGTTTGTATGTATTCTAAAATGTAGAGTTTGCAACACTCATTTTGCATGTGTCTATCGAAATTGTTTTAAAATCAAAACAAACGTGTTCAGAAAAGACTTTTTATTTTGTTAATATTTCTCGCAACACTGCCAGAAATGAATTTACATGGCAAAACTTATTTAATTATTTCATATCTCGGTCCACAGTGTCGACAAAACATTTCTTTCGCATATTTATATTTATATAAATATGCGAAAAAAAATGTTCTTTCCGACATTGTGGGCCAGCCAGTTAGATTTTTGTTAAACAATAAAATGCATCTTTTTTGTTTACAACTTTTGACAATTTTGACTACATATTCGAATTCAGCGGACAATTTTACAAAAAGATTACGTATCAGATACATTTGGTCAAAAACAGTCACGTTGTGAATTGAAAATAAGTAGTATTAAAAAAATCGTCGATGTTCTTAATTTGTTAGTCCAATTCAAATTAAGGTCATTTTAGACAACATGTTGTTAGCAGTGTGCTTTGTCAAATTTCCCACTGTAAAAAGCATAGATGTCATGTAACAAAAAGCAAAAAAAAAAATGCTTCTGTTAGGCCCCTATTATGGTTTACAACTTTGCAATATTGCGGCGAATAAAAACATAACAAAAATTACAACTAATCACAACCAGTTGTCTTAATTACATCTCAACTGAGTTGAGTTGTGAACCGTAATAGGGGCCTTAATGTCAGCTCAAATTTGCAGTGTAAACGATAAACTTTCATTACATACCTAGATATCTAATTTCCTAAAACTTCAAAATTAATTTAAAGACATTAAACGACTCTTTATCCTGTTGATCTAGTTGAACAGAATAAACCATCTCTACGTTTAGATTTTCAATTTTATTATCATTTTTGTATTGAACCCAATTAGGAATAAAAACTCCAACCCATAATTGGGTTGGTTAAGTTTTTTGGGACTAAACATTTAATTAATTTATTTAATTTTAATATTTTTTATTTTACTTTTTTATTTCAAAACATCATCATTAATTGGCATGTCCTTTTGTTTTACAATCAAAACATAATTTACACCAATTAAAAAAACATCAACATTTAATAATGAATCTCCCTTACACCGAAACTAAAAAAACACTAATTATACAAACTAAAAAACTGATTCGTACTTAAAAAAAATAACCCAAAAGCAATGGAGGCATGAGTAGATCATCAAGTATACCAGCACTAACAGGCTATGGCTTCAAAAATAGGTAAAACAATAATAAAAAAATTACACAATTAACAAATTTCATGACATACACATGTATTTTAAGATTATATTGCTTTCTTTATATGATATATATGTATATTTAAAAATTATATTCTATGTATATATTAATCTATCTCTTAAGTATTCATTAAAAATCCTTAACAATTTATTAATACTTATTTTTTTAATCTTCTCTTTTATTTTGCTAAACGAAATGTAACTTATTAAGCTATCGTATGTCAAGGATACCAGTAAAAGTATCAAATTCTTTGAGTGCTAATTCCTCACCAACCAGCTCCACCTCAAATAGTGTGATTAATCCTAACAATTTGGGGTAATCATCGTTAATCAGATTTATGCAAACTCATAATTTACTCGTACATACTAAATATGTATACATATTTAAAATACATACATACAAACATAAATATACTTAAATAAGTATGTATGTATGTATATGCACCTACACATAATTGTTTTAGAATATCAGCAGTATACAACCCGAACGTAGATAATATTAATAGTAAAAGTACGAGTCATTATTAATTAAGTATTTGAATTTTAAATTGGTTCTTGTTTACTGACCCTACAAGAAATAAATGAGCGAGTAGTCACATTTATTCTTTATTTCGGTCATTTCTTTCTATCATTTTCTTGACACAAAATGAAAAATGTGACTACTCGCCCATTCATTTCTTGTAGGGTGATCTTACTGCCTGTTCATCTATTTCCAGATCAAAAACTTCGTTTGCCTAACTAACATTTAAAACAAAAACAAATAATAAAATGTAGTTTTTGTTTTACATGTAAGTCAAGCGAACGAAGTCTTCGGTAGAAATTAATGAAATGGCTATTTATTAGTTTTTTTTTTTTTTTAAATGTTGTGCCTGTTTTTCTATTTTTTTTTTTTTTTTCTTGCTTGTCTTTACCAGTTAAACTCAATTTGTTAATAAATTGCTTCTTAATAATTGCATGCTGATGATCGTAATTTAACCGCAAAGATCTAAATTAAATTAAAAAAATATGTTTTATGAATCATATTCGAATGAAATTGATCGAGTCAGCTAATCGATAGTTCAACATTTCTGATTAAGGAGATTTCTAATTATTCAGCTTTATTACGGTTGTCGTTGTCACAAATGACTAAGTCATTTTTTGAAGTAGATTGAAGAAAACAGGTTAGTTACATTAATCTATTACAACGTTTTCGACAACGACAACCGTAATAAGGCTGATTATCTTACTAATATAATAACACTTAAAAGTTTGTATGTTTCTATGTTTGTAAGAGATAATCTGCGGAACTGCCGGTCCGGTTTTTTGAATTTTTTCAACAAAATGAAGAATGGAACCTCCTATATAAGGTTATACTAAAGTGCTTAGGATAGGAGCACTTAACCTCCTATTCTAACCTCACTTATATCTCCAAAAGTAAAAGAGACTGAAAAAAATTTAATACCTATCGTTGTTCTTTAGAAAAATAAGCGGACAGGTGGCATGTACTTTTTTGAAATTCTGCCCTTTTAGGGAGTAAATTGTCAATTCAATTGTTGTACTCTTTTGTCACCCCGTCTATCTTTCCAATCAATAAGAGTAAAAATAAACATTATATCACGTTCGAAACTTATCTAAAAAATACGAATTCGGTTCTTTTTAGAAATTCGTAAGCCCCCTTTCACACTCGGCAAGTTACTTGCGCAAGTTACTTGCCGACAACAACAAAGTCTGTACAAATTTTTTTTAAATTTGTTGTTGTCGGCAAGTAACTTGCGCAAGTAACTTGCCGAGTGTGAAAGGGGGCTAACTATTGTTGTTACTTTTTTCTCCATTCTTTGGTTTAAGCTGACCACACACTAGTGCATATACATAGTTTGTTAGCGTACCATCTTTCCACACAAGACGAACAAATCACAATAACTTTAAGCTATGGTCACACTTGTCAAATGTTTGACGGAAAAAACGAAACCAACAAGCAAACTTAATAATCATTTCCTTTAATTCCAATACTTATTTTGATAATAATACCACATCTTACAACAAACTGAAAATTTTCAATTACTTGTGATTTGTTCGCGCACAGCCCCATTAACAAGTCACAAGACGTCGAGCTCGTACAAATCACCAGTGTGTGGCAAGCTTAATACGTATTTTTGATACTTCAATGGGGAGGAAAAAGTACCAAAAAGGAGAAGTACGGAAAATTAAATTTCTTTCTTTCGCTTTTTGGTTTTACAATAATATAATGATAAGGCTCTATTGGGGAACTTTTTGGTCTTTAACTGGTACTTTTTGAATTTCTGTTAGTATTGGACTCAAAACATAAAATCAAACATGCAAGGTCCTGAGTGAATGAGAATCTTTAAAGGGATCTTATTGGTCTTTTTTCGTTCTTTAACTGGTATATTTTTTATTTTCGTTCATATTGGACCTATGAACATTCAATTAAACATGCAAGGTCCTAACTGGATGAGAATATGTTACAGTTCTTTTTGGTAGTTATTTGTTCTTAAACTGGTCATTGCAGCAAAACCAGAAATATGCTCTAAAACAGGTTTTATGCGCATTAAATATGCAGTAAAAACTTGAAAACATGCCCCAAAAAATTACAAATTTGCTAATTTGAAAACAAAATATTCAACAATTTAATAACAGTTTTGTTTAATAAAAACAATCTTTAACTTATAATCGGTAAAGCCCAAGCAAACTCCATAGTATTTACAGATGAATTTTCGAGATTTTACCCTATTTGAAAACTATGGACTGTCATCGGCTTACAAAAACAGAGTTATGTTAGAAGATTTAAATTCATATATGAGCTTTTCGTGTTGAATATTATTAAGATACTAGCTGACCCGGTCTACGTTGCTGGCCCTAAGTAAACATTAGTTTTGTATTACCACACGATTTAAATTGAGCATTTAACGAAATTTAAATAAAAATCCATGGAATACCTATCATAAATTTTTTTTAAAAAATAACTTACATATGGTGTGGATATGGGCTCAATCAAAAAAGAATAAGTTGGACCATGGCGATAATTTTAAAGAAAAAATCGTCCAAATCGGTCAAGCCGTTCTCAAATCATGCTCTTAATAGAAAAAGTGGGCGTAAAAGTAGGCGTGGTAATTTTTTTCTTTCGATGAAAACGTAAAATAAATTAATACGAACAGTTAAAAGAAAAATTAGTCAAATCGATGGAGCAGTTTTTTTATTTTAGGTAAATCGAAAAAAGTGGGCGTAAAAGTGGGCGGGGCAAAATTTTCTTTCCGTAAAAACCTAAGTTAAACCATGGCGATCATTTTGAAGAAAAAATCGTCCAAATCGGTCAAGTCGTTCTCCAGTTATGCGCTTAATAGAAAAAGTGGGCGTAAAAGTAGGCGTGGTAAATTTTTCTATCGATGAAAACTGAAAATGGATTAATACGAACATTTGAAAGATAAATTAGTCAAATCAAAATCGTCCAAATCGGTCAAGTCGTTCTCCAGTTATGCGCTTAATAGAAAAAGTGGGCGTAAAAGTAGGCGTGGTAAATTTTTCTATCGATGAAAACTTAAAATGGATTAATACGAACATTTGAAAGATAAATTAGTCAAATCGATGGAGCAGTTTTTTGATTTTAGGTAAATCGAAAAAAGTGGGCGTAAAAGTGGGCGGGGCAAAATTTTCTTTCCGTAAAACCCTAAGGTGGACCATGGCGATCATTTTAAAGAAAAAATCGTCCAAATCGGTCAAGCCGTTCTCAATTTATGCACTTAATAGAAAAAGTGGGCGTAAAAGTAGGCGTGGTAAATTTTTCTATCGATGAAAACTTAAAATGGATTAATACGAAGATTTGAAAGAAAAATTAGTCAACTCGATGGAGCCGTTTTCTGATTTTAGGTAAATCGAAAAAAGTGGGCGTAAAAGTGGGCGGGGCAAAAGTATCCTATGTCCGTCTCCTGGCTCTAAGCTACCTCCCTACCAATTTTCAGCCAAATCTGTTCTGCCGTTCTTGAGTTATAAGTGGTGTAACTAACACGACTTTCTTTTATATATATAAGATTAACATCCATATGAGATTTTTTTGGCTTAGGGACGGTCGCTAAATTGTTTATTAATGTTAACATTTAAAAGAAAGTTAAAGCTATTTATAGATGTTAAATGATTCGAAAAGAATTTAATTTGCATTTTTGGGGCAAATTTAACCTAAAAACCAACATGGTTAACGGACACAACGAGTCTAATTTGGAAAGAAGTTTTTATGGGCAAAATGTAAATTTATAGACCGATTCTCACTTTTTACATAGAATTCGTCCTTAGTACAATTAAAATGTATTAACATAATTTTATCAAATTATCTACAAGATAACAATTGTATATTGCGCACAAGATTACCATAGACAGTCAACTAGCCAGACGGACGGATGGTTTTCGTAAGATAACTTTAAACGTGATTCTTGTTTTGGTACTTTGTTTTCTCTAACTTTTACTTACCTAGGATAGGGTTCAAGGCCGCTAAACCTTCTATATTCAGAAAATATTAATCATTGTTTTAGAAGGGATCTATTAAAGCAATAGTTTCCGTACTCAAAAGAAAGCCATTTTTACACAAGTACGCTGTTCAGCTTTCATTCCGCCTCCAGTCTATCTCTCCGCTCGACCGTCCCCTGACCGAATGCGAAAGCGATCAAGAGGGTTTATATGGAGAACTACTGCCACTTCGAAAATATCTAACCTTTTTTGATAAAATTTTAATAGATAGATCAGCGTAATTAAAACAAACAGGGCTTATATGTTTTTCAAATCTAGGAATATGAAGGGAAAGATAAGCAATTTTGATTTTGATGAAATTTAAAACTTATGTATGTAGATCGATCTGCACACAATAAAATACATACAAAGGCTTTATATTTCTTAATAGTTAATCAAAAATTCATTCTGGCGGGCAACGCCGCGGGATCGCCTAGTTATTCTATTAAATAAAATAAATTTTATAACAAATACTTGTGTAAATTATTGCCTATAAATGTCTTTCGAGTGCATCTTTTTATGCCAAATCCCTCATTTTACTTGTAATTTTAATATAAACAATAGACAGCTGATCGGTAGATACTTCATTCAGGTATGTTCAATAGTTGCGTTCGAGTACACAAAATGCAGTAAATGAGAACATAAATTGAGAGCGAAAAGTGACAGTTCTTGTCTGAGTATTTACAAATTTTTAGTGCAGAAATTTTTGCAGTAAAATTTAGTAAATCAAAAAAACATATGTTTCAAAGGTAAACAAACAAAAGTAACAAATAAAAAGCAAACAAATTGTGAAAAAATTGTTAAATAAAAGAAAAGTTGAAATAAAAATTAAACCAAAACAAAAAGTGAATAAATATTAATTAATTAAACTTGTTTGTGAAGCATTTATTTGGCTAAATACACACTTTTGAAAATTTCTTAGAGTTGTAAAAGTGTGAAGTATTTGGGTACTTAAGTAATCAATAGCAAAAAAATTATTCATGTTCTTTTATATAATTTAAACCCGCTACAAATTAGTAAAATCAAATACAATAAAAAACAAACAAAAATGAAAGATTACATAATAGTTTGTTTGTATTTTCCAAAAATGTTCGTGCTATAAAAAGTATTTAATCGAGTACCGATAAGAAAACGAGTTAAGTAGTCAAAAGTGACAATATTTTTCAACACTTCTATTATTTGCCGTCAGCTGTTGCCTTATTTACGAATTTTTACAAATTTTATGTTCGCGTACTTTTTGGACGACAGCTTTTTGTGAGAGCAAATTTTCAGTATACTCATTTACTGCATTTTACTGTAAAAGTACTCAAACGCACCTAATAACTAAAAATGTTTTCAATTTTCACAACGAGAATTGAGACAAAAACTTTGTTTGTTTGGGGGAAAAACTTTGGAAATTTAAGTTTTTCTGTCTCGTTGCAAGAATAGACATTTTTCCAAACATGAACAAAAAACCATTTTGAGTAATTTTGGGAAAGAAGAAATTCCAATTTTCTCTAATAAACTCTATCTTTCTCTTTCTTTTACACAATTTTTGCGAACATTTACGCTATTGGGTAAATTCGTGTAACTTTGGATTACTTTAATATCTTACAGTTGAATATCGAAATAAAAGTATGTATTCATTGAAAGACAAGTTCCCTATCAGAGATTAAATAAATATTCTGTACAAATTATCAAAAATAAAATTTGTAAAGGCTCAACTATAATGTGCATAAGATTGCTTAAGCTTCTGTCAAAAATTAAAAAAAAAGCTTTTAAATGCATTTAAAAAAATCAAAAAACATTTGATTCCGTGAGGAAAGTGCGATCAGCTTCGCACTTTGCTTAAGCAAATGACAAATTCATAAAACTTAACAAAAAGTTACCTCAAGTTCAATATGGTTTGACACATACATACATACACTGTATGTATCTATTTAACAGTCGTAACTTAACCTTAAAAAGTGTCACGTGTTTAAAGGCTCAGTTAGCCGGGAGTAACAGTAACGTTGAAAATCAGCTGATTCATTTTGTTGTATGTAAAGCAACTAGAACGATTATAGTCGGCAGTAAGATGTAACGTCTCAATCTGTAAGAAATAGATTGGTCTTACGTTTTTACGGTAAGGTTACTGTTATTCCCGGCTAACTGAGCCTTTAAAGTTATCAAAAATGTTCATGGCCATAGAATTTGTATGAAGCATTCCTAAATAGCGCGGCGTTAACGCTTTGCAATTAGAAAATCCGATTTTGACAGCGTCTTTAAGGTAGAACTATGTACATAACACGCGTTAGTGTGCGCGCGCTCTGTAGACTTCGGTCAAAAAAGTTAAACTAGTGTATTTTCATAGAACAAGCTATGTACATGCAAAATATTTTGACGCGTTTGCGCCAGAAAGTTGGTTAACTTTGAACTTTTTAACGTGTTGTGTATTTTTGACAAGTAATCAGCTGACAATAAAAAGAATAATTTAACAAATTTGTTAATCATGAAAGAAAAATTTATTGAAGAGCTTAAAAAACATACAATATTTATATAAAAAGAATAAGGCCTGTTTTCACAACTTACCGATAGCTAAAGTTGGGATTTTATCAGCCGTATAAAAACTGTTCCATTATTACAACTTTACTTTAACCTACCAGGTAGGATGAACCTTTATCTACTTCTTCGCTCGCCTAACTGCCCGTCTACAGCTGACATGATTTGCTGTTATAATTTGATGTTATAAAAGCGTTGATAAAACATTTGCATTAACAACCGTGTTATAACATGAGAAAACTTCTAACATGATGAGTCTATACCTAACACTAACATCATATTAGTGTTAAAGTTAAGCATTTCATTTCAGTTGTAGACTGCATGTTAGGTAAAGTAAAATTTTAATATTGGAACACTTTTTATTAGGTCGGAGTAGTGTGTTTAGAGGGGTTCTAAATATGATTTTCCATACAAAGTTGGGAGCCAGTCCTTTTATACTAGAGGGGTTCTAAATATGATTTTCCATACAAAGTTGGGAGCCAGTCCTTTTATACTAGAGGGGTTCTAAATATGATTTTCCATACAAAGTTGGGAGCCAGTCCTTTTATACTAGAGCGGTTCCAAATATGATTTTCCATACAAAGTTGGGAGCCAGTAAATTTTGTGAGGGATGAAAATTTTACTTGTGCATAAGAATTTGTGGGAAAATTTTTTTTTGTTTATAGTGGCAGGTGTTAAATTTTACTTATACGTGTCTTGAATATTTGTTTATGACTTTTTTTTGCTTGTGCGTATTCATATTGATGATTTACAAGTTGTTGGTGTGAAATTTCTTCGTGGACGTCTCCGTCTTGAAGATTTTAAAAATTTTGTTAGGAATGATAATTTTACTTGTGCGTTTTCGTATTAAAGATAAAACTGATTGTGAAATAATTATTTTTAGTTTTTTCAGTTATTGTGTGTGTGTTTAGAATAGTTAATGACTTTGTTGCATAGGTTTCCTAGTGACTTTTTGCTTTGAATGACTCGGTAGGTTTGTGGGATAGTGAGCTGGTCTATTAGTATAAGGGTTGAATATTTGTGTATACATTGGAACCAGAGAATCACTAGCACATTTTAGTAAAAGTAGTCTTCACTTTCTGTAAGAATACGAAATCATAACAATCTTTTTTTAATTTTTCTTCAACTTTTATATGAATTGTACTTCTCAGTTGTTATTGATAAAATATTTTTCGTATTTAAGCCAAATATAGTGGCAAATGTAATGTAGTGTAGACACTTCGTTGACAATGTCACCAATATAGTCGACAAAACTGGTGACTTGGAGACACTTGCATCCAGGTTTCCTTCAGGGTATTGATCGGTTGTGTATGTGTGTGTGTGTGTGTGTGTGTGTGTGTGTGTGTGTGTGTGTGTGTGTGTGTGTGTGGGTATGATTGATAACGATTATTCATGTGAAAAGTAGGATTCCATCCACTTTTTTTTTTATATCAACAGCAACTAATATTTCAATTCTATTTATAGTTTACAAGAATTTTCTTAAATCGTGGGAGGAATATGGAAATATTGTTAATGAACCTTTTTTGGATAGTATTTATAAAAATATTTGACCATATTAAAATATCCCTACAGTAACAAATACGAACATGAGTGTAAAAGGGAAATGACGTGTAAAGAAAGTTGATTATTTAGCAGGTATGACATTTTTATTAGTTGTAAAATTTCTTCTTGTACGTGTCTTGAAGATTTTAAATTTTGTGAGGGATGATCATTTTACTTGTGCGTATTCATATTGATGATTTACAAGTTGTTAATTTTAGTGAAAGGTGTGAAATTTCTTCGTGTACGTGTCTTGAAGATTTTAAAATTTTGTGAGGGATGATAATTTTACTTGTGCGTTTTCGTATTTAAGATAAAACTAATCGTGGAATAAGTATTTTTTTAGTTTTTTTTCAGTTATTGTGTATGTGTTTAGAATAGTTAATGACTTTGTTGCATGGGTTTTCTAGGGACTTTTTGCATTGAATGCCTCGGTAGGCTTGTGGGATTAACCACTTTTTTATATCAACAGCAACCGGTTGCACATCACTTTTAATTACATTTAACAAATAGAAGGAGTTATCATTTTTGGGTTTTGTTAATCTTAAATAGAATTATATATAAATATTTTTTTTTTTTTGCGCAGATTTAATTATCACAAGAGACTCTGGTCTGTTTCACTACAACGGACTAAAGGTCAAAGTAACTATTAATCGGTTAATTAAGTTAGCATATAATTTTTGTTGATAACACTTAATAAGCATTTTCTAAAAACATTTGCAGATAGTTTCACTATTACTCAATGTTTATAAACTTTTATTTATTTTTTCTAGTTTGATACTCTATAATATAAGTTTAATGAAGAATTTTTCTATGGTTTGATACTCTACAATGACAGTATAGTTAAGAATTTAGTTCAATCCATGGATACACTTCATACAGTTAATAATTATACATTATACATACAAATACAATAAAATTTCCATTTTATTAACCATAGTACATGGTTTATTAATTGTTTTGATAATATTTAGTAAAAGTTTATATATAGTATAAACTTGAAGTCGATTATACCAATAGAATATTAAATGTTAATGAAAAAAGGAAATCATATTACAAAATCAATTAAGATGATCTAAAAAAGAGTATTACATAGGAGTTTTGAATATTTAATAAGGAAATATCTATTATATCTGCTTATAATTATCAGTTAGAAATTTAAAGATAACAAATTTGTTTTATAATTAGTACAGCTTTATATGTTTTTTTTTTCTAGTTTATTAACCATACATTATCATACCATACCATTATAATCCATAGAATATAAAACAATTTAAAAGAGTTAAATCCGCAAAAGAAAATCACAAACTTTATTTATTTATTTATGTAAAACCTTACTCCATTAATCATTTATTTATACTTTATATATACTAATACCATGAAATGAATAGTTCAATAACCATATTATATGGTTTATTTAATGTTTTGTATACCGTTTTGTAATTCCTATAATTTGTTTTCCTATTATTTCCCTTATATATTTAATATTTATACACTTCCATACATCCTTAAATATACATTCTGTTTTAAGCATTTATATAAAAATTTTTTTTTCTTATACTAACATTCTATATTTAATCTTAGTATTATAATCTTACTCTTGATTTTAATCTTAGTCTTAGTGTTAATCTTAGTAGTAGTCTTTTGATCTTGGTTTTATAGTTTCGGATTCCGATCTTATTTTTTTTTTTTGTTTATAGACTTGCAACATTACTCTTGTATTACTCTTGCGTGCTGCTTTGTTTACGTTTTCTTAGACTGAATACATATCTGGAAATTTAAAATTTCTTTAATTACATATAAAATATCTATCTACTGTTATACGAATGCTTTGAACTTAGTGTTTTCAATTGAAATATTAAACTTCGATTTTAAACAGACATATACATATTTTATTTTATATAGGAAATTAATACTCGGTACTAGCGACAACCTCGAAGCTTGCACCGACCTCAGTTTTCATTACGTGCAAGAATCGAGTTTCTACTATACTTCATTCTCATCAAACTAATCACACAAGGCGATTTTAAGAAAATCCATACTAATCCTTTCCATTTTATCAAATCTATCCATTATATTATTATTTTAATTTAAACAATTCTTATAAATTCTATTCAGTTCCCACATAATTTAATTCATTCTATATACAACCTTAACGAGTAACTCATATTTATGTATACAGTTTTTTCAAGCCACTTTTAAAAACATATTTTGATTTTTACTTGTCTACTATATTAAAAAATAATCTATAAACTTAAATGAAAATTTAGGTTTATATTAAGTAATTTAATTATACGCTGAGATACGCTGATGGTTTTTCTACCTTAAATTTATATATTGGATAGAAAGTTAAATCTGAATGTAGTGTTTCGGTAAGAATGTCTCTATATTACTTTAAATCAGGTTTCTTATAATACAAAGTTTTTGAATGAAATATTAACAATCCTAATGTTAATTTCAATATAATTTCATTTAAATCATATATACATACATATAAATATTAATTTGTTAGAATCAAACCATCAATTACCATCATGATCTTATTAATGTCATATATTTTTTTTTTTTTTCATTATTTTTATTATTCGTTAAAAACTTTATATTCTTATATATAGGAGATGCATATGATTTGGGATTTCTCCTTCATTTTAAAATTGTTTGATTTTACAATTTTTATATTAGTTATTTCAGCCTCTTCATTATCATTATGATCATTATCATAATCATCATAATTAAGATCAGTAATATTCTTTGATCCTTAAAAACAACAATTCTATTATCTTATGTTTTTTTTTTCTAGCTTGCTACTCTATAATATTAGTTTAATGAAGAGTTTTTCTATAGCACGAAATGAATAGTTTAATAACCATATTATATGATTTATTTAATGTTTTTGCATACAGTTTTGTAATTCCTATAATTTGTTTTCCTTTTATTTACCCTTCTATACTTAATATTTATATACATCCATACATCCTTAAATATACATTATGTTTTGAGCATTTCTTTACTATACATATATATAAATTTTTTCCTTTACTAACATTCCTATATTTAATCTTAATTTTATGATCTTAGTCTTGATTTTAATTAATCTTAATCTTAGTGTTAATCTTGATAGTAGCCTTTTAGTCTTGGTTTTATAGTTTCGGATCTCAATCTTAGTTTTTGTATAGACATCTCATTTACAAACCTATAACTTCAATCTAATCAAACCTATCACACAAGACGATTGTCTTCTATTTTTCAAGAAAATCCATACTAATCCTTTCAATTTTATCAACTCTATACATTATATTATTATTTTAATTTTAACAAATCTTATAAATTCTATTCAGTTCTCACATAATTTTATTCATTGTATATACAATCCTTAACCATTATCTCATATTTATAGATACAGTTTTTCAATACACTTTTAAAAACATAGTTTGATTTTTACTTGTCTACTATATTAAAAAATAATCCATAAACTTAAATGAAAATTTAGGTTTATATTAAGTAATTTGATTAAACACTGAGATACGCTGATGGTTTTTCTACCTTAAATTTATATATTGAATAGAAAGTTACATCTGAATGTAGTGTTTCGGTAAGAATGTCTCTATATTACTTTAAATCAGGTTTCTTATAATACAGAGTTTTTAAATGAAATATTAACAATCCTAATGTTAATTTCAATATAATTTCATTTAAATCATATATACATACATATAAATATTAATTTGTTAGAATCAATCCATCAATTACCATCATGATCTTATTAATGTCATATATTTTTTTTTTCTCATTATTTTTATTATTCGTTAAAAACTTTATATTCTTATATGTAGGAGATGCATATGATTTGGGATTTCTCCTTCATTTTAAACTTGTTTGATTTGAAAATTTTCATATTAGGTATTTCAACCTTTTCATTGTTATTATACTCATCATAATCATCATAATTGAGATTAGTTATATTCTTTTCTCATTAAAACCAACAATTCTATTATCATAATCATCAAAATTGAGTTTAAATATATTTTGTTTTTATTTTTTCGTTGAAACCAACAAATCATAATCATTATTATCAAAATCAGGTTAATATATGTTTTTTTCTTTTTTTTTTTAGTCAAGATACTTTAACATCATCATAACCAGAAATATTATTTTTACAAATGTTGATATTGTGATTTTAATTAAACTGGTTATAATCACCTAAGGTTGAAATGATAGAGATGTTATCCGTTTAATTCTGTTGACTAATTCACATTTATTAAGACATATAGATAATAACAGAATTGATAGAGGATTCATAATTGAATAACTTTGAATAAGAATTGAGCTTATAGTTGGATGTAAGTACGATTTAAACAATAATAACCGAAATCGAATAAGTGATTCATCATTTTATTTAATTGAAAACATACCACTTTACATCAAGATACCTTATTTTTAATCTGGTAGCATAAAACAGTTACCTATTTTTGATCTGGTAACGTATAAACAGAGAGAATTAATATCAGATTTAAATAACAAACCAAATATAAGATACATTATATAATCCAACAACAACAACAACAACAACAATATATTCAACATGAATTGATTCGAAATAAAATACACACAATTCTTAAATACATTCAATTAGTTTGTCTTATGATTATACTTTAGCTGAGAGAGATTAATACCATATACATATTTACACGTTATGCACTTACAACATAAAATTCAAAGTTTATTAACCATAATATATGGTTTTATATAATGTGTTAACAGCAATCATTAAAAATTTATATATAATATAAACTTATAGTTGACTGTACCATCAGAATATTGACTGATAATATCACAATAGAATCATATTACACAAACAATATATAGAATATTATAAAGAGAAAGGTATAAACTCATATGTCTATAGGTAACAGTTAAGAATTTTACAATATATTGGTTTAAGATATGTTATTTCTAATTAAGAGTTTAGTTTGATGGTTCTTGGAAGTTTATTTTCAATATAAATACATACATACATATTTGCTGATTTATTCCTATTTGATAATTTTTGATTTGATTGTTTTTTTCTTTTTACCTACAACACATTAATGAAATGGATATACATTAATGATGATGTTTTTTAACACTTTTAAATATTTGTTAAATATAGCTACATCAACTTCTTAATACATCGAATCAACTTACTGAGAATTAATTTTTAAATTAATATTTTGATATCCGTATACCCAGCTGATAGGCTGGTTGTGTATAGGTTTACATGATAATCACAAATTTCTTTAAAATAATAAAATTTCATTGAATTAACTCTCAAATTGCAACCATACCCATAAAGTATAGATAGTACATCCCATATAAATTTATACTTTTACATTAAATTATTTAGTTTCACTATATTCTCATCATGATTAATATAGAAAATCATATTTTCATATACCCACACCACAAAAGTGAAGAGTATATTAGATACACGTTAATACTAATCCTAGTTACCTTTTGATATACTAAATCAACTTATTTACTTAGAATTACTTTTTAAAACAATTTAAACATAAACCAATTCGACTGGTTGGTGGGCTGTTCATATAAAACTAAAAATAAAATTTGATTTTTAGGTTTACATGCACAGCTAGCTGTCTATTGTGTGATTTATAGAACACAAACGCAAAACTCATCAGTTCAACTTACATTTAAAACTGAAACAAATTTTGTTTTAAATGAAAGTTGAACTGATGAGTTTTGCGTTTGTGTTCTATAAACCACACAATAGACAGCCCACCAACCAGTCGGATTGGTTCATGTTTAAATTGTTTTAAAAAGTAATTCTAAGTAAATAAGTTGATTTAGTATATCAAAAGGTAACTAGGATTAGTATTAACGTGTATCTAATATACTCTTCACTTTTGTGGTGTGGGTATATGAAAATATGATTTTCTATATTAATCATGATGAGAATATAGTGAAACTAAATAATTTAATGTAAAAGTATAAATTTATATGGGATGTACTATCTATACTTTATGGGTATGGTTGCAATTTGAGAGTTAATTCAATGAAATTTTATTATTTTAAAGAAATTTGTGATTATCATGTAAACCTATACACAACCAGCCTATCAGCTGGGTATACGGATATCAAAATATTAATTTAAAAATTAATTCTCAGTAAGTTGATTCGATGTATTAAGAAGTTGATGTAGCTATATTTAACAAATATTTAAAAGTGTTAAAAAACATCATCATTAATGTATATCCATTTCATTAATGTGTTGTAGGTAAAAAGAAAAAAACAATCAAATCAAAAATTATCAAATAGGAATAAATCAGCAAATATGTATGTATGTATTTATATTGAAAATAAACTTCCAAGAACCATCAAACTAAACTCTTAATTAGAAATAACATATCTTAAACCAATATATTGTAAAATTCTTAACTGTTACCTATAGACATATGAGTTTATACCTTTCTCTTTATAATATTCTATATATTGTTTGTGTAATATGATTCTATTGTGATATTATCAGTCAATATTCTGATGGTACAGTCAACTATAAGTTTATATTATATATACATTTTTAATGATTGCTGTTAACACATTATATAAAACCATATATTATGGTTAATAAACTTTGAATTTTATGTTGTAAGTGCATAACGTGTAAATATGTATATGGTATTAATCTCTCTCAGCTAAAGTATAATCATAAGACAAACTAATTGAATGTATTTAAGAATTGTGTGTATTTTATTTCGAATCAATTCATGTTGAATATATTGTTGTTGTTGTTGTTGTTGTTGGATTATATAATGTATCTTATATTTGGTTTGTTATTTAAATCTGATATTAATTCTCTCTGTTTATACGTTACCAGATCAAAAATAGGTAACTGTTTTATGCTACCAGATTAAAAATAAGGTATCTTGATGTAAAGTGGTATGTTTTCAATTAAATAAAATGATGAATCACTTATTCGATGTCGGTTATTATTGTTTAAATCGTACTTACATCCAACTATAAGCTCAATTCTTATTCAAAGTTATTCAATTATGAATCCTCTATCAATTCTGTTATTATCTATATGTCTTAATAAATGTGAATTAGTCAACAGAATTAAACGGATAACATCTCTATCATTTCAACCTTAGGTGATTATAACCAGTTTAATTAAAATCACAATATCAACATTTGTAAAAATAATATTTCTGGTTATGATGATGTTAAAGTATCTTGACTAAAAAAAAAAAAGAAAAAAACATATATTAACCTGATTTTGATAATAATGATTATGATTTGTTGGTTTCAACGAAAAAATAAAAACAAAATATATTTAAACTCAATTTTGATGATTATGATAATAGAATTGTTGGTTTTAATGAGAAAAGAATATAACTAATCTCAATTATGATGATTATGATGAGTATAATAACAATGAAAAGGTTGAAATACCTAATATGAAAATTTTCAAATCAAACAAGTTTAAAATGAAGGAGAAATCCCAAATCATATGCATCTCCTACATATAAGAATATAAAGTTTTTAACGAATAATAAAAATAATGAGAAAAAAAAAATATATGACATTAATAAGATCATGATGGTAATTGATGGATTGATTCTAACAAATTAATATTTATATGTATGTATATATGATTTAAATGAAATTATATTGAAATTAACATTAGGATTGTTAATATTTCATTTAAAAACTCTGTATTATAAGAAACCTGATTTAAAGTAATATAGAGACATTCTTACCGAAACACTACATTCAGATGTAACTTTCTATTCAATATATAAATTTAAGGTAGAAAAACCATCAGCGTATCTCAGTGTTTAATCAAATTACTTAATATAAACCTAAATTTTCATTTAAGTTTATGGATTATTTTTTAATATAGTAGACAAGTAAAAATCAAACTATGTTTTTAAAAGTGTATTGAAAAACTGTATCTATAAATATGAGATAATGGTTAAGGATTGTATATACAATGAATAAAATTATGTGAGAACTGAATAGAATTTATAAGATTTGTTAAAATTAAAATAATAATATAATGTATAGAGTTGATAAAATTGAAAGGATTAGTATGGATTTTCTTGAAAAATAGAAGACAATCGTCTTGTGTGATAGGTTTGATTAGATTGAAGTTATAGGTTTGTAAATGAGATGTCTATACAAAAACTAAGATTGAGATCCGAAACTATAAAACCAAGACTAAAAGGCTACTATCAAGATTAACACTAAGATTAAGATTAATTAAAATCAAGACTAAGATCATAAAATTAAGATTAAATATAGGAATGTTAGTAAAGGAAAAAATTTATATATATGTATAGTAAAGAAATGCTCAAAACATAATGTATATTTAAGGATGTATGGATGTATATAAATATTAAGTATAGAAGGGTAAATAAAAGGAAAACAAATTATAGGAATTACAAAACTGTATGCAAAAACATTAAATAAATCATATAATATGGTTATTAAACTATTCATTTCGTGCTATAGAAAAACTCTTCATTAAACTAATATTATAGAGTAGCAAGCTAGAAAAAAAAAAACATAAGATAATAGAATTGTTGTTTTTAAGGATCAAAGAATATTACTGATCTTAATTATGATGATTATGATAATGATCATAATGATAATGAAGAGGCTGAAATAACTAATATAAAAATTGTAAAATCAAACAATTTTAAAATGAAGGAGAAATCCCAAATCATATGCATCTCCTATATATAAGAATATAAAGTTTTTAACGAATAATAAAAATAATGAAAAAAAAAAAAAATATATGACATTAATAAGATCATGATGGTAATTGATGGTTTGATTCTAACAAATTAATATTTATATGTATGTATATATGATTTAAATGAAATTATATTGAAACTAACATTAGGATTGTTAATATTTCATTCAAAAACTTTGTATTATAAGAAACCTGATTTAAACACTCAAAATATTATGTAGTTAAATTCAAACGAAAATTCATTTTAAACAACTTAAAACTCACTTAAAAAACGGATCATCTACATTTCATTTAAAACAAATGATTTTTACATTCATTTTTAAATTTTTTATTTTTTGAACAGCATATTCCTTAAAATTGAATGATTTTTACTATTAAAAAATATTTTTTAAACGACAAAAATCAAACTACATAACAAAATAAATACGATAAAACATTATTTTTTGGTAGTTTGTTTTTTGAACAACAAACATAAATGTTAAAAAATAAAATTATTCGAAAAATAACGATATTTTTATTCAATTTTAACAGAACAGAAAACGAATTTAATAACCCACAATCAGTTACTGTAATAATTTTATAAGTGAAGTAATATAGAGACATTCTTACCGAAACACTACATTCAGATTTAACTTTCTATCCAATATATAAATTTAAGGTAGAAAAACCATCAGCGTATCTCAGCGTATAATTAAATTACTTAATATAAACCTAAATTTTCATTTAAGTTTATAGATTATTTTTTAATATAGTAGACAAGTAAAAATCAAAATATGTTTTTAAAAGTGGCTTGAAAAAACTGTATACATAAATATGAGTTACTCGTTAAGGTTGTATATAGAATGAATTAAATTATGTGGGAACTGAATAGAATTTATAAGAATTGTTTAAATTAAAATAATAATATAATGGATAGATTTGATAAAATGGAAAGGATTAGTATGGATTTTCTTAAAATCGCCTTGTGTGATTAGTTTGATGAGAATGAAGTATAGTAGAAACTCGATTCTTGCACGTAATGAAAACTGAGGTCGGTGCAAGCTTCGAGGTTGTCGCTAGTACCGAGTATTAATTTCCTATATAAAATAAAATATGTATATGTCTGTTTAAAATCGAAGTTTAATATTTCAATTGAAAACACTAAGTTCAAAGCATTCGTATAACAGTAGATAGATATTTTATATGTAATTAAAGAAATTTTAAATTTCCAGATATGTATTCAGTCTAAGAAAACGTAAACAAAGCAGCACGCAAGAGTAATACAAGAGTAATGTTGCAAGTCTATAAACAAAAAAAAAAAATAAGATCGGAATCCGAAACTATAAAACCAAGATCAAAAGACTACTACTAAGATTAACACTAAGACTAAGATTAAAATCAAGAGTAAGATTATAATACTAAGATTAAATATAGAATGTTAGTATAAGAAAAAAAAATTTTTATATAAATGCTTAAAACAGAATGTATATTTAAGGATGTATGGAAGTGTATAAATATTAAATATATAAGGGAAATAATAGGAAAACAAATTATAGGAATTACAAAACGGTATACAAAACATTAAATAAACCATATAATATGGTTATTGAACTATTCATTTCATGGTATTAGTATATATAAAGTATAAATAAATGATTAATGGAGTAAGGTTTTACATAAATAAATAAATAAAGTTTGTGATTTTCTTTTGCGGATTTAACTCTTTTAAATTGTTTTATATTCTATGGATTATAATGGTATGGTATGATAATGTATGGTTAATAAAACTAGAAAAAAAAAAACATATAAAGCTGTACTAATTATAAAACAAATTTGTTATCTTTAAATTTCTAACTGATAATTATAAGCAGATATAATAGATATTTCCTTATTAAATATTCAAAACTCCTATGTAATACTCTTTTTTAGATCATCTTAATTGATTTTGTAATATGATTTCCTTTTTTCATTAACATTTAATATTCTATTGGTATAATCGACTTCAAGTTTATACTATATATAAACTTTTACTAAATATTATCAAAACAATTAATAAACCATGTACTATGGTTAATAAAATGGAAATTTTATTGTATTTGTATGTATAATGTATAATTATTAACTGTATGAAGTGTATCCATGGATTGAACTAAATTCTTAACTATACTGTCATTGTAGAGTATCAAACCATAGAAAAATTCTTCATTAAACTTATATTATAGAGTATCAAACTAGAAAAAAATAAATAAAAGTTTATAAACGAGTAATAGTGAAACTATCTGCAAATGTTTTTAGAAAATGCTTATTAAGTGTTATCAACAAAAATTATATGCTAACTTAATTAACCGATTAATAGTTACTTTGACCTTTAGTCCGTTGTAGTGAAACAGACCAGAGTCTCTTGTGATAATTAAATCTGCGCAAAAAAAAAAAAATATTTATATATAATTCTATTTAAGATTAACAAAACCCAAAAATGATAACTCCTTCTATTTGTTAAATGTAATTAAAAGTGATGTGCAACCGGTTGCTGTTGATATAAAAAAGTGGTTAATCCCACAAGCCTACCGAGGCATTCAATGCAAAAAGTCCCTAGAAAACCCATGCAACAAAGTCATTAACTATTCTAAACACATACACAATAACTGAAAAAAAACTAAAAAAATACTTATTCCACGATTAGTTTTATCTTAAATACGAAAACGCACAAGTAAAATTATCATCCCTCACAAAATTTTAAAATCTTCAAGACACGTACACGAAGAAATTTCACACCTTCCACTAAAATTAACAACTTGTAAATCATCAATATAAATACGCACAAGTAAAATGATCATCCCTCACAAAATTTAAAATCTTCAAGACACGTACAAGAAGAAATTTTACAACTAATAAAAATGTCATACCTGCTAAATAATCAACTTTCTTTACACGTCATTTCCCTTTTACACTCATGTTCGTATTTGTTACTGTAGGGATATTTTAATATGGTCAAATATTTTTATAAATACTATCCAAAAAAGGTTCATTAACAATATTTCCATATTCCTCCCACGATTTAAGAAAATTCTTGTAAACTATAAATAGAATTGAAATATTAGTTGCTGTTGATATAAAAAAAAAAGTGGATGGAATCCTACTTTTCACATGAATAATCGTTATCAATCATACCCACACACACACACACACACACACACACACACACACACACACACACACACACACACACACACATACACAACCGATCAATACCCTGAAGGAAACCTGGATGCAAGTGTCTCCAAGTCACCAGTTTTGTCGACTATATTGGTGACATTGTCAACGAAGTGTCTACACTACATTACATTTGCCACTATATTTGGCTTAAATACGAAAAATATTTTATCAATAACAACTGAGAAGTACAATTCATATAAAAGTTGAAGAAAAATTAAAAAAAGATTGTTATGATTTCGTATTCTTACAGAAAGTGAAGACTACTTTTACTAAAATGTGCTAGTGATTCTCTGGTTCCAATGTATACACAAATATTCAACCCTTATACTAATAGACCAGCTCACTATCCCACAAACCTACCGAGTCATTCAAAGCAAAAAGTCACTAGGAAACCTATGCAACAAAGTCATTAACTATTCTAAACACACACACAATAACTGAAAAAACTAAAAATAATTATTTCACAATCAGTTTTATCTTTAATACGAAAACGCACAAGTAAAATTATCATTCCTAACAAAATTTTTAAAATCTTCAAGACGGAGACGTCCACGAAGAAATTTCACACCAACAACTTGTAAATCATCAATATGAATACGCACAAGCAAAAAAAAGTCATAAACAAATATTCAAGACACGTATAAGTAAAATTTAACACCTGCCACTATAAACAAAAAAAAATTTTCCCACAAATTCTTATGCACAAGTAAAATTTTCATCCCTCACAAAATTTACTGGCTCCCAACTTTGTATGGAAAATCATATTTGGAACCGCTCTAGTATAAAAGGACTGGCTCCCAACTTTGTATGGAAAATCATATTTAGAACCCCTCTAGTATAAAAGGACTGGCTCCCAACTTTGTATGGAAAATCATATTTAGAACCCCTCTAGTATAAAAGGACTGGCTCCCAACTTTGTATGGAAAATCATATTTAGAACCCCTCTAAACACACTACTGGTCGGTTAAAGTCTACTTTCAGCTATCGGCAAGTTGTGAAAACGGGCCTAAATTCAATAAAATAAAAAAATATTGATATGCTTTTGGATCCGTTTTCAATGCACAAATAAGTAAACAAATAAAAACAGCTGACAGGAATGGCTTTTGTAACGCGCGTTGTGTAACTTGCAATTTTTCATGCGCTAAAATTTTAAAACGCATGACAAACGTCGACGAATTAACGCGTGTTATGTACTTCTACCTTTAATAGAGAATGGTAATAAATAACGGCAATTTAGATTTTTTTAGATGTAAGATATTAGGATATTTGTACAAAGAATGAAAGAATAAAAAAAAAAAAATTGTCACTCTTGACTTTTATTTTCTTTATTGCAAAAAAATTTAATCGATTTGACAAGTAAAGCAAAAAATATGTGTAAAGTTGCTTAAGTTGTTTTTTAAGCTTTTAATGAGTCATGCGATTTGTTTTGTTTGTTTTTTATGTTTTATGTATTTTAAATATTAACTAAAATGCAACCGTGGAATGTATTTTTTAATTTAATTTTATTTTCTTTTATTTATTTTCTAAGGCGCACTGTAAGTGGCACATCAACACCGTCAGGCATGCAAACTCCAAGAAAAAGTTCAGCCGAACCAACATTTAGCTCAACAATGCGGAGTCGAACATCTCGCGGTACAACGCCTGTAGAGAAAAGGGAACCTTTTAGACTATAAATTATACACGTTTTTATGACGAAAAACAAAAGTTAAGACAATTTAAATAAACTTAAAAGTTAACGCACAGAACTAAAAACGTTCTATAATATGGCTTACAGGATTATATTAAAAAGCAAACAGAAATAAAACCCTACTAACCACTAGATTTAGATGATAAAACCTAACAACCCTAAAGACAGAACACTTATGTTAACATATTGTTTTACACATACTAAATATTACATGGATTATAATGTATGTATGTATGTATGAAAATCCGAATTATATTATACATATTTGTATGAAATCATTTTCGCCAGATGTTTGAAAAACATTAATGGTTTCAACAAATAGATACATATGTATGTATGTATTTTTTTTTTTTTTTTTTTTTTCTTTGAGAAAAATGTAAACATACACACAAAAAGACATAAAACCTCAATAATTTCAACATCAAGATTTACTATTATCGTTTAGTTTTTAGTTTTTCTTTTGTATTTATAAAAACTTAATTATTATTATTTATACTAATTTTAACTATAAAAACTCTGTACTACTTTTTTGTTAATTTCTTTATTAATTTGAAACTTGTGTTTTTATATATGTATATGTATCTGAAAATAATTTTATTTTATGTATATAAAACCCTTCTAGAACACTCCAAGTGCTTTAAGTCAAAAGAATTGCAAAGATAAACTATTTAAATAAACAAATTAAAATACATAACCAAAAACAAAATATACAAAAAAAAACCAAACACGTACACATTCGAATTAAAGTCATGTTATCCAATTTGTTATGTCAACGTAGAAGAGGTTTAAAATCGCCAGTTTATTCCTTCCTACATCGAAACATATTGGAAATGTGCAAAAATATATATTATTAGTAAAAAGCTCGTAAAATATTTATGAATAGATTATAAATAATATACAATGTATTTTTTCATGCTTTATTTCCCTTAGTTAAACAACAAATTTTATAACCTGCTTATAATTTCATAACTAATTCTATTATTAATATAATTTAATGCAATTAGCAACAAAAAATACTAAAAGTCATTATTGTAAGTTTAATATTATCTAAGAATTTATACTACTATTTTTGTTTTTTTTTTTTTTAATACATATAAATGTTCATATATTTAAAATAAATATGCAAATGTTGTATAATACTAATACTAAATTATTATATGTTATCGGTTAAAATGAATAATTTTTTTTTAATTTTTTATAAAAAAAAAAAAAACAAAATTGAAATAAAAAAAAAATAACATACAAACATTCATGTTTTTTTTATTTAATCGAAAGCACATCATTAATAAGTAAATGGCACCGATTTCTCTAAACTTGTTGACCAAAAATGTCTAAACTAAAAACTTCTTCAATTTAAAACAGGGACTGCAAATAACAGTTATGTTTCAGTTTTAAACTAAAAACGCAACTAAAAGAGAAAGATCATGTCAGATAAAACTTTTGCTTCGCGTTGCGATAGAGATTCGCTTTGACATCTAAGATAAATTATACATACTTGTGCGAAACATGTCACATAAAGTACCTTAACCGCAGAGAAAAGCGAAAAGTAAGGCAACTCTCATGTTTTTGCGCGGTTTGACCAAGGTATATTTATAGCAGGTAGTCTCGGAAAGCCAGCTGGTTATTTTTTATTTGCTTTTTTTTGCGATACAATCTGTCAAATGTTGTATAGTAAACAAGTAAACAAAGTTTTTTGTCTTTTTTGTCTCTTTTCAACCGCTTTGCTATTTGACAGTTCGTATCACAAAACAACAATAAAAAGCCCTGTTGTTTGTTTTATTGTACAATTGTTGTAATCTCGCGGATACCTGCTATAAATATACCTTGGCTTTGACAATCTGCCAGATACCAACAGTCAAATAACTGGACAATAGATAAAATTCACCTGGATTTGGAAAAAATAACTGGACAGTTTGAATATACATACATTTAACTATAAAAAATGTAAAATTTTACTTGAAATTTTTATTAACCATAAAAATTACAAAATTATGTATATATCAGGGTTAAAGCCTCTGTTAGTCTTTACTTTCTGTTCTGTTACGAATAAGCTAATTTGTTGTTGTTATTAAAAAACCTGTGAAATTGATTAGGTTTTCTGTTCTGTTGTGGTTCAGTAGTTAAAATCAAAAAATTGTTAAGTAATTGTAAGTGACAGCAAAATGTATATAATAAAAATTAAATGTTGTCTGTTGCTGATCGCATAACTTGAGAACGGCTTGACCGATTTGGACGATTTTTTCTTTAAAATAATCGCCATGGTCCAACGGAAAAGAAATATTGCCCCGCCCACTTTTATGCCCACTTTTTTCGATTTACATAAAATCAGAAAACGGCTCCATCGATTATTAGTAATCAGCTACCGAGCGAAGCCGGGGCGACCAGCTAGTAAATAATAAAAAATACATATTTATATTGAAATAAACTATTTTTTGATTTTAAGAATTCATAAAATTTAATTTCTTCAAATTTATGTGCATTAAAGTTATTGAAATAAAACAATGGACGGTGCAAAACTAATAAATTTGTCATAAATGGCTGATAAGTTGCTACAGAAAAAGTAACTATTACAATTTCGAAACAGAACGGCACGGAACAGAAACAGAAAGTAAAGACTAATTCTGCCTTTATTCACTACAAGTGACAGCAAAAAGCCTGCCGACTTTGAAAGTTCGAACCAATTTCTATTGGCTTCTCAATGTGTTATACATATATTAATTGAAATCACATCAAAAAGTACATTTTCAGCCATGTTACGGAAATCGAAATCGAGTGAAATTGAAATCAATGGAGATTTTTAATTTTTTTTTTTTTTTTTTTTAATTACCACAGTTTTGCCGGTTTTAATTTAAGTTCTAATGAAGATAAGCTGTACTTATAGTATGAAGTATATAAAACGAAATAGTTTAATGAACTATAAGCATTGGATCGTTTTCAAAGTTTGTTCGTTTTTTATTTCACTTGAATTCGATTTCCAGAAAATGACTGATTACTATTTGATTAGCCAAATATACATAATATGTATTATTTGCAGAATAAAATAACACTAAATATTACTTTAGATGTAAGCAAACATTTTTGAAACCTTTTGCAACTTTATTCGGTCAAAGGAATCGATTATTGTGATTAAATATTATTAGAAATACATTAAGTGCTTTCACAAAAAGTTGTCAATACAAACGAGGTCAATTTAAATAGATTTTGTACATTATTTTTATCGCATTTTTGAAAAACTGGGCCGTATCTTGTTAATTAAAATGTCTTTCGGAAAATAGGAATTTTTTTCCTTTAAATTTTTTCTTAGTATACGATTTTGCTCTGTACAAAATATTAATTAAATTTTTTTTAAATATAATTAATAAAAAAGTAATTTTTGAAAATAACTGGAAAAATTGTATTTTAGCTGGTACCTGGACAAGACCCAAAAAAGTGGACAATCCAGGCCGTCTGGCAACCCTAATCTGCTATAATATAATTTTTTTTTTTTATTTATTTTCACACACGTTCAAGTTGTTCTTGATAGTCTTTTACATATACTGCTTGTCAAAATTTACATAAATTGAAAGCTGTGACGTTGGCTGCACTCAAGGTATATTTACACAAGGTCAAGGTATATTTACACAAGGTAAACTCGTTGGCCCATATGTTTGTCAGCTGATTACCCCTAGTTGGAAACTTAACGTCAAATTTCGTGTATATGAGAAAAAATTTGTACATGTGTGCGTTAAATTCTTTTTTTTTTATATGAAGACAATTTTGACAACTCCGTTCCTTTTATAGAGCAGCATGTATACACTCCCAAATGAGTCTACCTTGTGTAAATATACCTTGACACAAGGTAAACTCATTTGGGAGTGTATACATGCTGCTCTATAAAAGGAACCGAATTGTCAAAATTGTCTCCATATAAAACCAAAACAATTTAACGCACACATGTACAAATTTTTTCTCATATACACGAAATTTGACGTTAAGGCTCCAACTAGGGGTAATCAGCTGACAAACATATGGGCCAACGAGTTTACCTTGTGTAAATATACCTTGGCTGCACTCAATTTGTAAGCAATTTGCTTCCAAGACGTCAACAACAACAGAGACAAACTTGTACTCAGCTGTTAAATTGAAAGTAAATTGCAACACAAATGGAAAGGTGAAATTGAAAGCCATCTCGTGGTCAATTTAAAAAGTGTGAGTGTGTTAGAAAAAAACTGCCCTGCAAATAAAATTGTACCACCTGATCCATTTTGATAAAATGGACTACTCCATGTACTGGTCCGATGTAATGCAAGCATGGACAATGTCATTGTAAAAAAGTGTTTGTAGTGAGACGACATGTCTTCGTTTTTTAACGACATGCTTTAGTTTTTAAACGACTTCAAAACTAATCCTCTTGTGTATACCATGGAGTAGTTTTAAAACTACTCCTTAGTGGTCCAAAGGTGGGTTATATGGTCCTCTCCTAGGACATCGTAATGTTAAATAGACCAGGTTTTTTCCATACGTTTGGGTTAGTTTTGGACAAGTCCTGGTCCCTTGTGGACTACTCTTTTCACGCGTGTTTGGACTGGTCCTATTATTTGCAGGGTGAGAGTGTATTGCAAATTGAAAGGAATTGAAAGGCAAAACTTGATCGTGTGGCCACCAAGTAACACACAATGCGAAAGAAATGTTCTTGTCGACATTACATAGCGTCTTCACCTGACAATTTTTTGTCATACCAAACGTCAAAGTCTATATAAAAAAAACTCGAAAATTTTTGTCAGCGTTTTTTTAATATGAAGTTTGACGTTTGGTATGACAAAAAATTGTCAAGTGAAGACGCTATGTTATGGGCCAAGCAGTTATTTTTTGCTTCAGTTTTATGTATTCCTCACAAAAATAAATGTTTTTTTAATTTTATTTTTTGCTTAGAATAATACATAAATATCAAGGACCGGAAATTACGAACGAAAAACGGAAACTTCGATGTTACGAACTTCGTTATAACGAAAAACTCGATATAACGAATTTTTAGCTGAGTTCCTTGAAAACCCCTTTTTATAGCAAAGTTTTTCATACAAAAATGCTCTATAGCTATAACGAAGAAATTCTGTGCTTTATAAATCTCTATATACCGAAGTATTTTTTCAAAAGCCTCTATACAACGAAATCATAATTAAGAAATACATATGTACATATAACATTTTAATTGTGTCATTAAAACACCGTTATCAAAAGCCTCTACATAACGAAGTCTTGAACTATTGCCTCCATACAACGAATTAAGAATAAAGCAAAATTAAATTTTAAGCAAAACGGGGAAGTCCCTTTTAAAAACAACAAAAGGTATATAAAAGTCTTTGCATATGTAAAGCGACACAAATGTAGTCAGTTCTGTGTTGGTTCTTTGCCAAAATGAGTGTATTAAAACGTAAATCAATTTATATACGAGAAAAAATATACCCTTATACCTGAAGAAATCGAAAATGTTGTAACCGCTAGAGAGTCTAAAATAATTGTCGAAAAACTGCAAACATTTTTTGAGGCACAGGGTTCTACACCGCAAAATGCATTCGACAGCTTAGCATCTGTCGAAAAAAATAAGGATGGTTGCATTCTAAACTTGCGTAAACAACCAAAAATTGCACAATATTTTACTAAAATGTAATAAAATAAAAAAAATAATAAAAACATAATTTTTTATATATGTACCTCTTAAATAGTGAATTTTTATTATGTTAATATGTACATAGTATTTTCGTGTAAAATAGAATTTGAACAAAAAAAAAACTGTAGTTATAACAAATTTTTTTCGTATTTCTTTAAATTTCGTTATACCAAGGTTTCACAATGCATATGTATAACGAAACAATAGCTATAACGAAGTATTTTTCGATCCCCCTTTAGATTCGTTGTATAATAGTTTCACTGTATTAAATTTTATTTCTTAAATAAAAAATTTTTGTGTGTGAAAAAATGAATTTTTTTTTTTTATTTCGATTCGAAAGAAATCATTTACGGATTCGAACAATTCGTACTGTGTATTACGATTTTCGTAATATTTGTTTCGAATAAACGAACGTTTTTCATACTTTATTGAAAACAAAAAATCACTTTCTTAAAAGCCACTTTCTATTACGAACAAAAATTGTTCATCACATTTCCCATTTTAAAAAAAAAACCTTTGTCATCGTTTCGAACGATTACGAAAATGATTTCTTTCGAATCGAAATACGCTGTAACCCCCCAGGTGACCTTATCTTGCCACATAATGCATTAAACACATTCACATCAGCAGGCAACACAAACACACGACTAAAAATGCTGCTGGGTGCAATTATAGTCGTGTAGTCAGCTACTGAGTTATTTTGAAGACGGCAGAAGGCCTCTGTACACCTTCTTTTGGATAAACAAGGCCTTCTCGCTCCATTCCATACTCATAACTTTTTTACACGCGTTGTCATTGCTGAGAAGGCCCTCCGCTTTCTTTCTTCCCCAGAGCTTCTTAAAGGCCTTCAAATAAATGGCTCTTAGAAGGCTTTCCAGAGAATGACTTTCAAAAGGCCTTAGCAAAAAGGTTATCTTGAAGGGTTTTTAAGAAAGGTATGTTAAAAGGCTCTTAAAAGGCCTTTCAGACCATCCTTCTACAAATGCCTTTGATTAGAGGTCATATTGAAGGGCTATCAGTCTAAAACATTAAGGAATATTTCCTTACAAACTGAATAGGTTTTATGTACATACATATTAGATCTCCAATATAGAAAATGAAACGACACTTAACTTTTTATTTTATTAAACTTATTGTGGTTCAATAACACATTAAATTTTTTTTATTTAAATAATCAAATTTTTGGTTAAAAATTGTAAAATAATAAAAATAAAACTTTTAAGCACAACCCTGCAAATAATAGGACCAGTCCAAACACGCGTGTAAAGAGTAGTCCACAAGGGACCAGGACTAGTCCAAAACTAACCCAAACGTATGAAAAAAACCTGGTCTATTTAACATTACGATGTCCTAGGAGAGGACCATATAACCCACCTTCGGACCACTAAGGAGTAGTTTTAAAACTACTCCATGGTATACTCAAGAGGATTAGTTTTGAAGTCGTTTAAAAACGAAAGCATGTCGTTAAAAAACGAAGACATGTCGTCTCACTACAAACACTTTTTAACAATGACATGGTCCATGCTTGCATGACATCGGACTAGTCCATGGAGTAGTCAATTTTATCAAAATGGATAAGATGGTCCAATTTTATTTGCAGGGAAGTACGTTCTTCCTTAATGAACAAAACTCAACCACAAAGCATACAGAGATGGAAAAAGTTGCGTTTGAAAAATGCCCAAATCATTTGCGAGGGCAGCTTTCGAAGAAAGAGAAAGAAAATGTTTTTTGTTAGTGAAGTGGCAATGTGTAAAAACAGGCCGCCACTATCAACACGAATTGCGTAATCAAAACAAAAAATGCAAAAAGGGCAGCTTTCAAAGAAAAAGACAGAAAAAAACACAATATTTTCTGTCTCGTGTATGTACCTACCAGGGTTGTCAGATGTGGCGATTTCTCGCCAAACGTGGCGATTTTCAAACTTGTTTGGCGACCTAATTTTTGATTTGGCGACATGGCGATTTTTTGGCGATTTAACAAAAAAGTTGGCGATTTTGTTGGCTAATTTTGATGAGCTATGCATTTGTTTTGAAATTCGTTAAATTCAATGTTGAGAAATAATATTATTTTTATTATACTTATAGAATTTTTATGTATGAAATTTGAGGCATTCATATGAAGTATGGTCAGTATTTGAAAGTATGTTCAAATGGCTGATAAAGATAATGAATATCTCCGAGAAAATAAAGTGCTTTTGAAAGAATCAATAAATAGAATTAAACATAAATACAAAATCCCGATAATTCGTACCCCGTTAAATCGTAATTCCCGATAATTCTTAATAAACTGCCGGTCCCTTGAAAAAGTCTCGTTTATTCGTAAAATTTCCATACATTTTGGTTCCCTCGCTAATTCGTAATTTTTTTTCAAATAAAATCTTCTTTACCTCTTATAAATCGTAATTGTTTGCTAACTACCACTTATAATTTGTAATAAAAACAACAGAAACATGGAAAGAATGATTTTTTTGTTTACCACTATTTTATTTTTGCGCGGGTTCTTGCTTTTGTATGGGGTTTATTTTCTTAAGATCAATTTGATCAGTTTGTTACATGAATAATTTTTGTATATTTTATTTTTAACAATTGTTTTTATGTTTTTTTATCGTTTTAGTAAATAAATTGAAAAACCCCGATTATTCGTATTTATTTTGTTTTAACTCCGTTAAATCGAAACCTCGCTAAATCGAACCCCTATAATTCGTAAGAAATAGCCGGTCCTTTGCTATTACGAATTATCGGGATTCTACTGTATATTTAAAGTTTATGAACATTTTTTCATTATACATATGTATGTGGTAATTTGTTATCACAGATACAATACGTTGTTGTTAGTGATATTTTTATAAACTCTTACATACCTTTGGACATTTTTGAAACACAATGAAAAAACTAGCGTTAGTTAATTGGAAAGATAAACAAGTTTATGCCAAAACTTTAAAGCTGACACGGTACGGAAGGTACGTACAATTTTAAGAAACTTACTTTGAATGTTCTTTATATGCTGGTAATTATTACTAGTAACGCCTGTGTTTAAGCTATGAACTTTACTAAAACTCGCCTTCGAAGTAGAATACATTACGAACTTCTAGACGCGTTATTACGTGTTACAAGTTGCACTTCTTTTGTACCATCGTTGAATAAATGCAATACCCTTACAATGTATTCCAAAAAAGAAGACAAATAGGGAGCTTTGTCGGTGAAGCGTTTTAGATACATAATAAAGCTGCAACTACATATATAAAAATGTAAAGGGTGGTTAAATTTTAAGGGCCGATGTTGAATGTGAACAACGTCAAGTTTTTTTCTGCACTTCATTTGATATTTCTCAATTTCAGACTAACTCAATTTGAACCATGGAAAGATATACAATCGAGCAACGCGTTAAAGTTATTTAGGCTTATTATGAAAATGGGCGTTCAAATCAAAATGCATTTCGTGCACTTCGTGATTCAGTGTGAGGCACATTTTCCCCTCAGTGGATTCGTCAGAATTGCCTCATTTGGGCGAATGACAATCCAAGAGTGGTTGACGAAAAACCAATGCACCCACAAAGAGTGACTGTTTGGTGCGGTTAATAAGCTGGCGGCATCATCGGGCCGTATTTTTTCCAAAATTAGGCCGGTCAGGCAGTTAATGTGCATGGTGTTCATTATCGTGAGATGATAACAATCTTTTTATGGCCCGAATTGGAAGATAGGATGTGGCCCATTTGGGGTGTCAACAGGACGGTGCCACTTGCCACACCGCTAACTAAACAAGGGCTCTTTTGCGCGACAAATTCAATAGCCGTGTTATCTCACGTGTTGGTGATGTCAATTGGCCGCCAAGAATTTGACACGGTTGGACTTCTTTCTTTGGGGTTATTTGAAAGAAAAGGTGTACGTCGATAAGCCAGCAACAATTCAAGAGCTAAAGGATGAGATAGAACCTCAATTATATATGTTTAATACTAGCTGCAAAAAAATTTTTTTGTTGTTTTAAATAGACTATTTTACAGTAAACATCGTACCATTTTTGTGTTCACTAGCTATTTTTACTTTTTTCTAAATAAAAATTAAGCAAAATATATATCATGGCGACTTTTTTTGAATTTTTGGCGTATTTTAGCGATACGGAACAAATTAATTTTTTAGGATTTGTAAAAAATATTTTTAATAAATTAAAAAATAGGTATTTTACTGCCAAAAACTTGAAATTAAAGGCTTTGGCGATTTTTGACATTGAATTTGGCGAAAAAGATCAAAATCAATCTGACAACCCTGGTACCTACTTTGTTACTTTGTTTTTATAACGGGATCCGAATTCTTTCACTATGGCGAAAAAAACCAAAACAAAAAATTTTACTCTTTCTCTTTTCAACTTCAACAAAATGATTTACAACCAGGGGTGCCAGATAATTTTGATAAAAAATCGGCATATTTAAAAAAAAAATCGGCATTATCGGCATTTTAATATAAAAAAATCGGCAAATTAAAAATACCTATTTTAAATACAATAAAACATATTCTTACTTACAAATAAGAACAATTCAGAATTATATAATGTTTATAACTTATGAAATTTCAAAAGAATCAATCAAAATAAACGTTTTACAAAGAAATTGTATTTAAATATAAAGTTTTTTTTTATCTTTCTTATAATTAAGTATATTCCATATACAAATATTTGAGTTTGACATTTTTAATAAATCCGTTTTAATATAAATATCAAAACAGTTTAAATTATTAATTTTTAAATAATCTTTAAAAAACGAATAACTTGCTAAGATAAATTTTCCAGTGAACATCAAAACTCTGTTACATTAAAAAATTCTTTCCACATTTGCGGAAGAATGTGGAAGGACCAAAAATTGTACCAAATGCTGCCATAAAATGTTCACGTTATAAATCTGAAATTTTTTGCCAAAAAGTTTGCAAATTTATTTAATTTTCCTTACATAAGAATTGGCTATTTAATTTATGTACTAACATCGTCCTCAATTGCGTTATAATCTTAAAAAAAAAATTATTTAATTATTAAAGTAATTATTATTCATTGATAGTGAATATAAATTTATCTTACCTTTATTCTTTTGTAAGTATTTATCTATCCATTTTCAAACACAAATATAAACAGCCCAATTATGAATAAAAATTCCCCGGGTTTTTTTCCATTTCCTATTTTTACAATTGAATTAACATAGGAAAAATGGGAGAAGGGACAAAACTCCCGGGGAATTGTTATTCATAATAGGGCTGAAAGTGTTGTATATCCTAATAGAAAAATAAATTTTAACTGAATTATTTTGGCACTATGCGCCCACGATTTGGCGTAAGAGCAACAAATTATTATGATTATTATTTTAGGCTTAAAAATTATTTCTTTTTTAACTTTGGCCTTTAATTCTTCATAGTGGAATATTTTTCAAATAAAAATGTATTAACCCAACACACATAACAAACACTGCTTTTAATATTGAATAAAACTAACCCCTTTTTCTTTAGTAGAAGCGCTGACTTAATAAAGGCCATGTCAGATAAAACTTTTGCTTCGCTTTGCGTCAGAGATTCGCTTTGACATTTAAGATGAAATATACATACTTATACGAAACATGTCACATAAAGAACTTTTAACGCAAAGCGAAGCGAAAAGTTAGGCAACTCTCATCTTTTTGCGTGCTTTGACAATCTACTAGTAGAATTTTTTTTGTTTATTTTTTTTTAACACACAATGCGTGAGTGTTGTCAAAGTGTTTATTGTGACATACACCTTTTGCGTTACGCTTTTCAGTCAAAGTTAGAAACGTCACGCAAAGCGATGAAGTTTTATCTGACGTGGCCTTAACAGTTGTCTCTTTTCAATGTTACAACTGTTTCAGTATCGCTTAAAGTTAGCGTATTATTATCAAACAAACAAAAAGTAATCGCCTTTTACGTGTTAGTCAAAAAATCGGCATTTTTGGAGCAAATCGGCACTTTGATAATTTAGGGGCAAAAAATCGGCAAAATGCCGATAAATCGGCAAAAATGGCAGGGATCTGAATTATTTTGCTTTTGATTGTGCAAAAAAACAAAACAAAAAATGTTACTCCTTCTTTTATACCAAAGAGCCGAGGCCTTCAATGAGGCATTCTTTAGCAGTTACGTAAGAATAGTAAAGGCTCAGTTAGCCGGGAGTAATAGTAACAGTAACCTTACCGTAAAAAAGTAAGACCAATCTATTTCTTACAGATTGAGACGTAACATCTTGCTGCTAACTGTAATCGTTGTAATTGCTTTACATACAACAAATGAATCAGCTGATTTTCAACGTTACTGTTACTCCCGGCTAACTGAGCCTTAAGTCTGCTTTCACACGTTTCATCTTTTAATGCTCAACTCTTATGTTTTTAGGTGAGAGAATAAAGATGCTTTGTGTTTTTATTCGTTGGTATATGCACAGCGATGGCTGCATGTAATTTTTTCTTTTCTTTTTCTCTTTGATTCGCTGTTAATAAAATTGTTGTTGTTTTAAACCGAAAAAAGTTGAAACCGAATGCTGCGTGTGATTATGTTGGCATCTTAAAAAGGGAATTGAAAAGAAGTTGAGTATCAAAAGATGAAACGTGTAAATTTAGACTAATTAAATCAAAAAATTTTTTAAGCAGGCCTTTAAAAAGGCCTGAAGTAAGAAGGTCTTCTGAGTTTTACCGCTGGGAGTGGTGCCACTATCACTTTTTTACTTTTATAAAATGGAAAACATTCATAACAAGGCCTATCCAATAGGTCTGCTTACTTCTACAACAATACAAAAAACAACAGGTATTTTGTTTGTGTAAAAATAAGGAAAATGTAAACAACTTTTGATATCGTTGAGGAAAAAACCAAATAACCATCTGGCTTCTTAAGCAGACCTATTAGATAGACCTTGACTCATAATTACAGACTTTTATACAAACTTTATTTAAGATTACAAATACATATATAAATACTTATTTATAATACATTTTATGACATAAAAACAAATTAATTTATTAAAAAACATTTAAAATATATAATTTTATTGTTTTTGGAACTAATAAACAATTTAGTTTATATTTTTTTTAATCTGCCGTTAAAGATCAAAAATATATATGTAAACTGCTTTGAAAATAAAAATTTGTTTTCGTCAACGCACGTGGTATAGGTTGTAAAAGTTTAAGAACACTTTGGGTACGTACGTTAATGCATGCAAACCACAAAGTAGTATACAGAGATGAAAAAAGTGACGTATGAAAAATGCCATTTGCGAGGGCAGCTTTCGAAGAAAGAGAAAGAAAACATTTTTTGTTAGTGAAGTGACAATGCGTAAAAACAGGCCGCTACTATCTACACAAATTGCATAATCAAAACAAAAAACGCAAAAAGGGCAGCTTTCGAAGAAAAAGACATACAAAAACACAATATTTTCTGTCTCGTGACCAGGGTTACCGTTGGAAATTTTCGAAAAGGGTCACAAAAAGGGGATTTTCCAGAAAAAGGGGTCACAAAAAGGGTATTTCAATAAAAAAAGAGTCAAGTTTTTTATAAGCAGTATTTCCCATTTTAATGAACATAATAAGACCAATTTTTTTATAAGCAAACCAAAAAATAATATTTCAGGTAGGAAGACCTCAAAAAACTTAATTTTTTTATGGAATGCCCTGTCCTGTTTTAAACAACACCTGACAAAAAGTTTATTCTTTATCATTATAGCTAAATTTTTCATACTTTTTATGTAATTTTCCAATTTAGCGATGTCAAATAAATTTTAGCGTTTGTTTTAAATTTTGCTATCGTTCGCGAATTGTAACCATTTTCTCGATTAAAGCGATTTTTCCTGTAAGTGTCAGATTTTTTTTAAAGCTTTTATGATTTTTAATAAATTTTTGCTATCATACCGCTTTTACCAAATATTTGGGAATTTCCGCTAATTGAGCAATTTTTACCTCTTGTTTTCATTCCTTTTAGGGCACTCTCAACTCTGTCGATTCAAAAGGGGGCGAAAAGTTCAATACCTTTTGCCATTATTAAGGGCGAATTTTTTTGAATAAGACATGCTACTGTTTAAGAGAGGAAAACACCAAATTGCACTTTTTTAATAAAATGTCAAATTTTTGTTTTAAAAAGAAACCACCGTAAAAAATAACAAATATTTATATGAGTTATGTTTGCTTTTAGGGAAATTGTACTTTACTATCAAAAATCAAGGAGAAGAAAGCATGGAATTGTAGGTTTATACTTTCGAGTCTGTTCCATATCAAGCAATGCTTATTTCGAAAACATTTGTTTGGCACTTCTGTTCCGCAGTGTTGACATAAAACAAAATGTGAGAGCTATTTCCAAAAAAGGGTCAAAAAGTGTCACAAAATAGGTGATAATGATACAAAAGTATAATTTAAAAAAAGGGTCATAAAAGGTATCAACACCGTCGAAAAAGGGTCAAATTGATACTTTAGTATCACAACGGTAACGCTGCTCGTGACGTCTCTGTATACTCTGTGATGCAAACTATGCATCACTGCTGCAGTGCTCAAAATTTTGTTGCTGATACGTGATTACCAGTTGAAGTTGTGATGCTGATACTTTTTTACTGCACAACAGCTGTGCAAAGTTTGTCAATAACACATGAGCCGTGTTAAGACACGCAAAGTTTAATTTTACAAAGTCTGTGTTCATACTGGTCATGTCTTATTGACATGACTGCTTCTTTATAGGCGAGAGGAACGAGGGGAAAAGAAACGAGTACACAGATGCATGTACTGTCTTTGCTTTTTCATTCGTTGTTTAATTTTGTTATTGTTTTCAATATCAAAAAAGCACAAATGCCTTCGCACGACTATACAAAAAAACAAGTAAGAGTGCTATATTCGGCTGTGCCGAATCTTATATACCCTTCACCATTGTGCGAGCAGAATACAGAGCAACTAGACAAAAACTAAATAAAACTGGTAAATATTTTTTTTTAAAAAAGAGACAACCGGTTTTGAACTTCGGTTTTCATAAGGGCCCAGAATATATATACTTTATAGGGTGTAGGATCAATATTTTAGAAATTACAGTTATATATCGTTAACTTAATACGAAAAGGCCCTAACTCATGTTTTTCATAGTTTACAGGAGAAGGAAAAAACTAAATAAAAAAAGATGCAATATTGATACAAAATTTGTTTAAACGCAATTTTTATTAAAAACACTTTACAAATTTAGTGTTATATTAGTTTTATTAATTTTTTTTAATTTTTATTTATTAATATGAGTAAGGGCTTTTTGTTGTTGTATTTTCTGAAAAAAAAATGAGTTGGGGCTTTTTTTTTAACGAGAACAAAAAGTAATTTAAAAGAAATTCATGTTTTAGACAAAGAAACAAGGAAATTAAAAAAATTATAATCATATTACATTGAAAAGTAATAAAATCTTCATAATATATTAGTTTTTATATGGTAAATTTTCATAAAAGTGATGGCAGTCTTTGGGCAGCAACTTCTTTAAATCTTGCAAGTGATCCCACTTTTTCTTGGAGATTTCCAATTTTGAAGTATAAAGGGGGCCAGGTTCAATATGTTTATTAGCAGACTTTGTTCTTTGGGGTAGAAGCTCGTATTCGCCACATATATCTGTTTTAAAATAAATTAACCCTGAGAGGTCGTATCCTAATGCCCGTAGCAAGTTTACAGTAGGGTCGCCACTACTTCGACCTGAAATTGAATCAACGTTTTGAATATACGGGCAAGGTATATTCAAGTTGAATCAACGTTTTGAATATACGGGCAAGGTATATACGGGCAAGGTATATTCAAGTTGAATCAACGTTTTGAATATACGGGCAAGGTATATACGGGCAAGGTATATTCAAGTTGAATCAACGTTTTGAATATACGGGCAAGGTATATTTATAGCAGGTAGCCGCGAGATTACAACAATTGTACAATAAAACAAACAACAGGGCTTTTTATTGTTGTTATGTGATACAAACTGTCAAACAGCAAAGGGGTTGATAAGAGACAAAAAAGACAAAAGATAAAGACGAAAAACTTGTTTACTTGTTTTCTATACAACATTTGACAGTTCGTATCACAAAACAAGCAAATAAAAAATAAACAGGTGGCTTTCCGAGACTACCTGCTATAAATATACCTTGAATACGGGGGTAAATTTATAACGGCATTTTAAAACTCACTACCACACATAAATGCCAAGGCGTATATAACAGGTGGGAGCACTAAAACAGCTGACTGCAGTTTAATGCTCTATGCAGAATCAAAGGTAATAAATAAAATAAAAGCAGCACATCGCGCAAAGCAAACACTAAACAACAACAGAGATTATAAAAATTGATGCTTTGTTGCTGTTTCCTCAGCAAAAATGAGTTAGGGCTTTTTTCTTTAGAAAATTGTAAGAGATGAGTTAGGGCTTTTCGTTTTTAGGCTATAACTTCGGTATTTTTTTCCGAATTCATCTGATTTTTTTCGAGAATGTGTATCTAGTAATGGTCTATCGAAATATGTAAAAATATCGATTTCGAAAAATTATGAGTTAGGGCCTTTTCGTATTAAGTTAACGATATACCTTTTTTACCTTGGGTGAAGGGTATAAAAAGTTAAATTTTTTGGAATTCAGGGGTCTAATCACCGCATTCGATACTATCGTATCGAATAAACTATTGAATTTTTTTGCATACGATAGACACTGGCGTATCGAATGAAAACTCGATAAATGTAATGTCGAGTTACTCGATGTCGAATGCTATTATTTCAAATTCAATACATTTCATTCGATATCGAGTTTCAAGACACAAAAATAAATCATTTCGATCAATTTTGCTCGATATCGTATGCAGTGATAAGACCCCAGTATTTCGGTTATAACTCATAAAAATTTCCGATATTTTGGTATATAAGTCATATCCATAAGACATATGGCAGCCCTAAAATTTAGGTTTTTATACAATTTTTAATTTTTTTTGTACGGGAGGTACCACGCCCACTACTCCAATCCTGCCCTTATTTTGTAGGATGGTGTGTATTGGCAACCTAAATGTGTGTACCTAATTTGGAAACTTGGGCTTTTGCCGTTTCTCAGATATACAGCAAAAAGTAATAAAAATACAACAACTGCTATTTTGGGGATCAGAAGATCCTACTACCAAAAGTTCAACAAATTTCTTGCAGCGGCTCTTATTAATATTTCTATCTATGAGGGGAACTGCTCCTCCTCTGTCCACCCCGCCCATTACTATATTGAAATTTAAAGTTTGCTATAATAGAAGCTTTAACCACGTTTGAAGACTCTCCCTTTAATAGTTCTTCAGTTGAGCGATATTTAATATATGCATCGTATGGGAGGTATTTCCACCCCTGCGCATGCCCGCTTTGTTTTATTTTCAGTAGTGTAGTATACCATAAGCGTGACTTCTACAAAGTTTGAACATTCTCACTATAACAGTTCTCAAGATATGCGATATTAAACATTGGCGTTATATGGGGGGAACCACTTGCCCCGCTGCTATTTTGTTTCAATTTTGGGGCTCAGAAGACCCTACTACCAAAAGTTCAACAAATTGCTTGCAGCGGCTCTTATTAATATTTCTATCTATGAGGGGTACTGCTCCTCCTCTGTACACCCCGCCCATTACTATATTGAAATTTAAAGTTTGCTATAATAGCAGCTTTAACCACGTTTGAAACCTCTCCTTTTAATAGTTCTTTAGTTGAGCGATATTTAATATATGCATCGTATGGGAGGTATTTCCACCCCTGCGCATGCCCGCTTTATTTTTATTTTCAAAAGTGTAGTATACCATTAGAGTGAATTGTACAAAGTTTGAACATTCTCACTATAACAGTTCTTAAGATATGCGATATTGAACAATGGCGTCCTTTGCCACTTCCCACGCTGCTATTTTATTTGAATTTTGGGGCTCAGAAGATCCTACTACCAAAAGTTCAACAAAATGCTTGCAGCGGCTCTTAAAATATGCGATATTTAATATTGGCATCCACGAAAAAATATGGCACCGCCCCTTTGTCCAATACACCTTTTTACCACTGTTTTAATTAAACGTATTTCTATTCATGGCAACAACATATATACCAAATATTATCGCCGTAGGTCAAAAAATGGCATAGATAAAACGATTTTAAATTTTGGATTGTATGGGCGTGGCATCGCCTCTTTGCCCAGTCACAATTTTATATAGCCTAATGTCTCTTCCAGGGTCACAGTTACAGGCTGTGAAAATTTCAAGGCCATCGGTCTCCTATAAGGCACAAATATATATATATATATATATATATATATATATATATATATATATATATATACAAATATACATACATTCACTTTTATATATATAGATAACGATGGGGGTAGCGAAGCACACCGGGTTAAGCTAGCTTAACCACCCCCATCGTTATAAAATATATAAGTATTTTTAATATATTTTAACAAAAATTTATTTATTAAATTATTAACTACTTCGTAGTAAGAGAATTCCGTGGCATTCAGTAGTTTAATTTTATGGGGGGTATTGCTCTCCCTCCGTCAACCCCGCCCATTTTTCTTTTAAAATTTACCATAATAGTGGATTTTTCCACGTTTGAAGACTCTAGCTATCATATTTCTTCAGTAACGTGATATTTAATATTTGCATCCTATGGGGGGTACCACTTCCACCTCTGCTATTTTATTTCAATTTTGTGGCTCAGAAGATCCTACTACCAAAAGTTCAACAAAATGCTTGTAGCGGCTCTTAAAATATGAGCTATTTATTATTGACATCCACAAAAAAATATGGCACCGCCCCTTTGTCCAACCACACCTTTTTGAACCCAACGACACATTAATTCAGAACAATAGCCTTCTGTGAAAATTTAGTGACGATCGGTTCAGTAGTTCATTAGATATAACGTTCTTTACTTTTTCTATAAAGGGGCGGGGCCACGCCCACTTTTTTAATTAAACGTATTTCTGTTCATGCCAACAACAAATATACCAAATATTATCGCCGTAGGGCAAAAAATGTCATAAATAACACGAATTTAAATTTTGGGTTGTATGGGCGTGACATCGCCCCTTTGCCCAGTCACAATTTTATATAGCCTAATGTCTCTTCCAGGGTCACAGTTACATGCTGTGAAAATTTCAAGTTCATCGGTCAAGTGGTTTGGCCTCCTATAAGGCACAAATATATATATATACAAATATATATACATACATTCACTTTTATATATATAGACTAGCTTAACCCGGTGTGCTTCGCTACCCCCATCGTTATAAAATATATAAGTATTTAAAATATATACAGTGGTATCCCGGTTTAACGAATTATATATTGTCAGGCCCTTTCGTTATATCGGAAAATTCGTTAAATCCCGAACTTGTTTTTAATACATTTTTATTAATAAAACAACAATACTTTATTAAAACAAAGTAAATTCGTTTATTTCCATTCATAACACAAACAAAAAATAAATACTTTATATCATTTTAAATTAATGAGTACATATGGAGATATAAACGGCTGCACTAACTCTTTGTTAGAAGAGAGTTTCTCCCCACTTTGCTTCATTAAACGAATTCCATAGCATTTTTGAATCTACAGAACCAGCCATGGCTGGCTAAAATTTTTCACCATAAATTTTGTTGTGTAAATCTAGGGCTTTTGCTATTAATATAGGACCACTAATAGGAATATTCGCCTTCCTCTTGTTTTGAAACCAATTAAACAATTCTGTTTCCATTCTTGGAAACTCACCTGTTTTTAACGCCCTTTTATTCTTTCCGAATTTAGTATTTTCCATTTGGCTCAAAAGTTTTCATTTTGATTTTATAATTTTGCATATTGATGACTTTAGCAGCTGATATTTATTAGATAAAGCACTTAGTCGCAGGCCCTTTTCATAGTCGTCAAAATGTTTAATTTTTCTTTAAGAATTTTACGTTTTCTTTTGGGCATTTTGATGTCAACTTTACAAAAACTGAAGTAAAATTTGAAACAGAAAACAAACATTTGTTTTGTAAGCAAAAGTAAAAAATTAATTTGTAACGTACAAATTTTTATTTTGGAGAGCAAGTATTTTCTTTTCTTTCTGTGTTAGAAATGAAAATACTTCTCTTAACTCGTTGTTTTCAGTTAAATCGCTTTAAAAACATTGTTAAAATGTATACAAAAACAATAGAGAATGGATGCAAATATTTTTGCATTCATTCTATTTTGCTTTTGCAAATTTTTTTGTATTCGTTAAATAGAGTACAAAAATTTGCTGTTTGTTCGAAATATAAGGTACTCAATGGAAAAAATATGACCGTACGTTAAATCGCGAATTCGTTAAACTGAGTATACGTTAAACCGGGATACCACTGTATTAACAAAAATTTTTTTATTAAATTATTAACTGCTTCGTAGTAAGAGAATTCCGAGGCGTTCAGTAGTTTAATTTTATGGGAGGTATTACTCTCCCTCCGTCAACCCCGCCCATTTTTCTTTTAAAATTTACCATAATAGTGGATTTTTCCACGTTTGAAGACTCTAGCTATCATAGTTCTTCAGTAACGTGATATTTAATATTTGCATCCCATGGGGGGTACCACTTCCACCTCTGCTATTTTATTTAAATTTTGTGGCTCAGAAGATCCTACTACCAAAAGTTCAACAAAATGCTTGCAGCGGCTCTTAAAATATGAGATATTTATTATTGACATCCACAAAAAAATATGGCACCGCCCCTTTGTCCAACCACACCTTTTTGAACCCAACGACACATTAATTCAGAACAATAGCCTTCTGTGAAAATTTAGTGACGATCGGTTCAGTAGTTTATTAGATATAACGTTTTTTACTTTTTCTATAAAGCGGCGGGGCCACGCCCACTTTTTTAATTTAACGTATTTCTGTTCATGCCAACAACAAATATACCAAATATTATCGCCGTAGGTAAAAAAATGTCATAAATAACACGAATTTAAATTTTGGGTTGTATGGGCGTGGCATCGCCCCTTTGCCCAGTCACAATTTTATATAGCCTAATGTCTCTTCCAGGGTCACAGTTACATGCTGTGAAAATTTCAAGTTCATCGGTCAAGTGGTTTGGCCTCCTATAAGGCACAAATATATATATATACAAATATATATACATACATTCAGTAGTAGTAGAAGTAGGGTTAAGCTTAACCCGGTGTGCTTCGCTACCCCCATCGTTATAAAATATATAAGTATTTTTAATATATTTTAACAAAAATTTATTTATTAAATTATTAACTGCTTCGTAGTAAGAGAATTCCGTGGCATTCAGTAGTTTAATTTTATGGGGGGTATTGCTCTCCCTCCGACAACCCCGCCCATTTTTCTTTTAAAATTTACCATAATAGTGGATTTTTCCACGTTTGAAGACTCTAGCTATCATAGTTCTTCAGTAACGTGATATTTAATATTTGCATCCTATGGGGGGTACCACTTCCACCTCTGCTATTTTATTTCAATTTTGTGGCTCAGAAGATCCTACTACCAAAAGTTCAACAAAATGCTTGCAGCGGCTCTTAAAATATGAGCTATTTATTATTGACATCCACAAAAAAATATGGCACCGCCCCTTTGTCCAACCACACCTTTTTGAACCCAACGACACATTAATTCAGAACAATAGCCTTCTGTGAAAATTTAGTGACGATCGGTTCAGTAGTTTATTAGATATAACGTTTTTTACTTTTTCTATAAAGGGGTGGGGCCACGCCCACTTTTTTAATTAAACGTATTTCTGTTCATGCCAAAAAACAAATATACCAAATATTATCGCCGTAGGGCAAAAAATGTCATAGATAACACGAATTTAAATTTTGGGTTGTATGGGCGTGGCATCGCCCCTTTGCCCAGTCACAATTTTATATAGCCTAATGTCTCTTCCAGGGTCACAGTTACATGCTGTGAAAATTTCAAGTTCATCGGTCAAGTGGTTTGGCCTCCTATAAGGCACAAATATATATATATATATATACAAATATATATACATACATGCACTTTTATACTAGTCAAAAAATTTAAAAAAAAAAACTTGAAGGTAAGAAGAAAACTACAAAATAATAAAATTTGTGTGCAATTGTGAAAATTAAATTGAGTGTTTTGTTTCAAAAAAATAAAGATATAAAATGAGAAAATGCTGGCTTTGCAAAAAGAAGGAGGTGAAGGGAAATGGAAGTTTCTTCCTTGTTCCTAAAGATGAGCGGAGAAAAGGAAGTGGACAGAAATTTGCCAAAAAGAATTTTCGGCCAGTGCACGCGTCTGTATGGACCATTTTGCATCGTCTGATATTGTTAAATCGGACCGAAAAGTTTTTCTACTTCCAAGTGCTGTTCCTACCACAAATCTAACATCCATATCTACAAATATATCCCCATTATTAGCTATGTAAGTCAGAATATTTTTGATTTTACATGTATGTATGTATGGTTATAATTGTCCTTTTTAATTTATTTTTATGTTTAACTTTAGTTATTAGAATCACCCTTTAAATTAAATTACTTTAAACTTCACAATATCTAAATGTTTTGTTGAAGAAATTAATGAAGATGTGTCAATGGAATCTGCTTGTTACAACGAACCTACTTTTAACCACGAACAAGATAGTATAATGACAAAATCTGTTGATTTTTTACAAAAATACACAAGAGAGCAGGCAACACAAACAGAGTACGATCTACACAAACTTCTGAGTGAGCGTTATCATATTTTCTTTATTATTTTAGTCCCACTTCTCTAGACCCTAAACGAAGCCTCAAAGAAACCATACGTTGTTTGAATTACCAAATAAAAGTTTTGGAGCTAAAACTCGGCCAAGCAAATGTTGTTTGTTGTGCAGTTAATGCGGTCTATTTTTACAGAAGGGCAAATAAAAAAAAATTATGTCGCCAGGAAATATTAGGTGGAAGTGGGAAGATATATCCAGTGCTATATGTTTACAAAAAGCTGGACCAAGGGCGTACAACCATTTGTACAAGAAAGGGTTTCCCCTGCCTCACATTAAAACCTTGCAGCGTTGGTGTATAAAAATGAATATATGTGAAGGCTTAATAACTTAATAACTAACTTAATGGGAACTTTAATTTACTCACCCCTTCGACGAGCAAAGCCGTTATTAAAGGTAGCTTCCCTTTATAAGAACAACTCAAATAATCGTTACAGAGATTTTGATTAATTTTATTTGTGATAGCGACAATTTTGATTTTGCCTAAGTATCTTATTTTAGTATTCGAACATGGGAAACTAATAGGTAGTTTATTAACATTTTATTTAGGGTGTATATAAATTTTCATTTAGTTTTCTTTTGTAGGAAAAAAATTGTAGTTAACGTTGATATTATTGAAATTGTGAATAGACAGTTATCAGAAAATTTTCATTCCAAAAATTAAATTTCGTTAAATAAAGTTCCCATTAAAAATAAATTTAAAACATTTACAGTAGATTTAAAAATCATGTAGCTAAGTAGATAACATGTGAAAATAGATCGATACTTATATAAACCAAAAAAAAATTATAATAAGCTAGGCTTGAATGAGTATTGTGTAGCTTGGAATGGAAATCGCTACACATTCTCTAAACCCTCCATTGTATAATTCCCCTGTCCGCCCTAAATAAAACAACAACAACAAAAATACTAACTTATCTATCCCGTACTATATTCTTTACCTTTCGTAATTCAAAATTCAAAATTTTAAGACATTATCTTTAATACATACGAAAAGTTAAAACATGTTTATTTATATTATAAAAAGGATAATAAAACAATTGAGATAATGTTAATTCAAAATGTTACTATCACAATTGGTCACCCTTAATGTTAAAATCAATATTTTAGAAATCTAGCAATTAGTTTAATACAGGAAAAATAATAAACTAACGTCATAAATAGGAAAACAAAACGTTTGAGGATTTAAATATGTAGTATGTAGGGTATTTTAAGGTATATTGTAATGTTATTTCTTATTTTTTTTTTAATTTTTTAACGTAACATAAATATTAGACTGGTCCTTATTTTTTGACATCAAAATGTTTAATGCAGCACCCTCTTAAAATTTTATTTTTAGCAAAAAAAATCGTTATGTAAAAGTTTAAAGTTGATATTTGATATTAACACGTGCCGCATTAGGATTTAAAGGTCGTGCATATGTAAGTCCAACTCATATGCACGACCTTTAAATCCTAATGCGGCACGTGTTAATATCAAATATCAACTTTAAACTTTTACATAACGATTTTTTTTGCTAAAAATAAAATTTTAAGAGGGTGCTGCATTAAAAATTTTGATGTCAAAAAATAAGGACCAGTCTAATGACCATAGATTTTTTTGTAATATATTTAATGCAGCGCTCTTTTAACCCTTTATAACCCAGTGTGACATATCTGTAACAAACCAAAAAAATGTCTCCAAATTAAGTAATAACAACGTTTTGTTGATTTAAATAATTGTAACCCAATGGCAACACACTAATTAAGATTTTCATTCACAATAAGCCTTTTGAACGCCGCCACTTATAAATTAAATCGCTTCGAAGTTTGGCCAACTTAAAATATTAAAAATCCCCTGTTAAGCAAATTGAAAATTTCGTAAAATTATCTCAAAAGTAAAAAAAGCTTTGGTATTTTGATAAAAAATTATAGGTAGGTGTATCATTTTGGTATTCTATTATTTGTAACACGTAAAAGTACTACTATGATAACAAAAAGCAAATATTTATGTTTGTAACATTTCTGTTACATTGAGTTAATGAGTGAAAAAAAAAATTATAAAGTGACAAGAAATACAAAGGAGTGTGAGTTTATAATTGTGTAGTTTTATTTTAGAATGACGTCGCGAGTACTACGTGAAAGTGAAATATATGACATACTTTGCCAATACGACAGTGAAGATGGTCTTGATAACGATGATGATAGCATTGCTGACCCCGACTACCAACCAACGCCAGATTATGTAGAAAACGTCGAAGATGATCCATATTTAGCCTTGGATATCGAAAACACTAGTCCTGATCCAGGTTATTCATCCAATCCTGATTCAGGTTCTTCATCCAATCCTGATCCAGGTTCTTCATACAATCCTGATCCAGGTTCCTCATCTTCAGATCCTTCAATTATAAAATTAGCTTCGACAGGACCAAAACAAAGAATTTCGCAGCTAAGATGGAAGAAAAAGAGCTTAGTAGTAAACCAGCCACAATTAGAGTTTACGGGAAAAACTGCACTACCACCAAACTTATTGGATCTCGAAACGCCTATACAATATTTTTTTAATTTTTTCCCCAAAGAGCTGATAAGTTTTATAGCAGAGCAAACAAATCTCTACGCAACTCAGAGAAATCCAAATCAATTATTACAAATAACTGATACCGATATTCAGCAATTTATTGGAATAATATACATTATGTCGTTGATAAAACTACCAAGTGTAATTAGCCATTGGACCTCATCAATTGGTACACCCATGATACAAGAGATAATGCCAAGACAAAAATTTGAAAAAATAAGACAGTTCATTCATTTCAATGACAATTCTCATCTACCACCACGTGATGCTCCGCATGCTGATAAGCTTTACAAAATAAGACCTGTAGCTGAAAAATTAAATGAAACTTTTAGTGGAGTTCCAATGGAAGAATATCTATGCGTTGATGAGCAAATTTGCTCTACTAAGGCAAGGAATAGTTTAAAAAGATATAATCCACAGAAACCTCATAAATGGGGCTATAAGATATATGTTCTAAGTGGAGTTTCAGGATTTGCCTATAAAATAGAACCAGAAACTGGAGCTGAAAACATTGTTCATACGAATGAGCCAAATTTGGGGGCATCAGCAAACGTGGTAATGAGAATGTCCAGAATGGTTCCAAGACATCAAAATTATAAAATATACTTTGACAATTACTTTACTTCATTGCCGTTGCTTGAGTATTTAGCTAAAGAGGGAATATTAAGTCTTGGAACGGTTCGACGCAATCGAATTCCTGATGGAAAAATGCCTACTGATAAGGAGGTGCAAAAAAAGGAAAGAGGATATTCTACTGAATATGTTGCTGATGTGAATGGTATTGATATTTCAAATGTCATATGGAAAGACAATAAAGCTGTAATGCTCTTGTCAACTTTTGCTGGTGAGTTGCCTAAGGCCAAAGTCAGGCGATACGATAAATCAAATAAGAAATACATTGAAATTGATCGTCCTTTTGTTGTTGGGGAATACAATCGTCACATGGGAGGCGTCAATTTAATAGATAGTATTATGGGAAGATACAAAATAGAGGTACGGAGCAAAAGATGGCAAGTTCGAATGTTCTACCATTTATTGGACCTCACCATGGCAAATTGTTGGCTACTAGAGCTAGAACCTCAAAAAACATTGAAGGTAAACAAATGTCTTCAGCAGATTTCCGACTTGAGATAGGAGAGACCCTATGCAAGTTTGGATTAAAACCCAATATAAAGAAAAGGAGCTCTTTTGAAAATATTCTTCAAGCAAAGAAACATAAGGGCCCAGCACAACATGTTCCGCCTATGGCAGTACGCCAGGATCAAATGGGCCATTGGCCGATTTGGGTTGAAAAGAGAATACGGTGCAAGTTTCCCCAATGTACTGGCGTGTCACAAACTATTTGCGAAAAATGCGGTGTAGCGTTGTGTTACAACAAACAAAATAATTGTTTCAAATTATTTCATACCATTTAAGATTTTTTTTTTAACGTTTCACTCAATGTTACAGAAATGTCACAATCCCTAAAAACCTGAATTAAACAGAGAAAATTATTTTTTTTAAATTCTGAAAAATATGTGTTTGTTTTTTTTACATAAGTAAACGTTATTTCAAAAAATTTTGGATTTTTATGATCTTGAGTTATAAAGGGTTAAATTGTTAATTATAGCAAAAATATGATTCTGTAAAAATTTCAAGCCAATATCTTAAAACAAACACGTGCCGCCGCATTGAGCTTTAAAACATTTATTTACATATGCATGTGTAAAAAATTGTATGTTCTTCTATGGTAGTAATAAGAATTGTCATAAATAAATAAATGTACACGTACCTTTGTATGGACGTATGAATTTATAATTTGAGTTTTTTTTTATATAAACAGGCAAAAATATTAGTCTTGGTACAAAAATATGCCAAATGCATGTGCTAGTTGGACTTACATATGCACGACCTTTAAATCCTAATGCGGCACGTGTTAATATCAAAATATCAACTTTAAACTTTTACATAACGATTTTTTTTTTGCTAAAAATAAAATTTTTAGAGGGTGCTGCATTAAAAATTTTTAAGTCAAAAAATATAAGGACCAGTCTAATAAATATGCGTTTAAGTAAATAAATAAAATATTATTTAATTAATTTAATAATAAAACAAAACAAATCTTTATTTATTTTTAGAGTTGCACAAAATTTTTCCCGCCAATAATGAAAACGACGCCTTAAGCCATGTCTGTGATAGAAAAATTGTAAAAATTTAGCGCTTTTTTACATATAAATTAGATAAAAAATTAAATTCCAATTTTTACTGACCATTTTGCAGGAACCCAGATTTCTGGAAAACTGTTCCTTAGATTTTTTGCACGGAAAGTGATTTATATTCTTTAGTGCGTCTACTTTCATAATCTATGCAGTTTTTTCCTTGACGTTACCTCTAACACCCTTAAAAATGAAATCCCAGTTTTTACTGACCAGTTTGGATGAACCCAGATTTCTGGAGAACTGTTCTTTAGATTTTTTGCACGGAAAGCGATTTATATTCTTTAGTATGGGTACTTTCATAATCTATGCAGTTTTTTCCTTGACGTTACCTCTAACACCCTTAAAAATTAAATCCCAGTTTTTACTGACCATTTTGGAGGAACCGAGATTTCTGGAAAACTGTTCCTTAGATTTTTTGCACGGAAAGCGATTTATATTCTTTAGTATGGGTACTTTCATAATCTATGCAGTTTTTTCCTTGACGTTACCTCTAACACCCTTAAATAAAAATCCCAGTTTTTACTGACCATTTTGGGGGAACCCAGATTTCTGGAAAACTGTTCCTTAGATTTTTTGCACGGAAAGCGATTTATATTCTTTAGTACGTCTTCTTTCATAATCTATGCAGTTTTTTCCTTGACGTTACCTCTAACACCCTTAAAAATTAAATCCCAGTTTTTGCTGACAATTTTGGAGGAACCCAGATTTCTGGAAAACTGTTTCTTAGTTTTTGTAATTTAAACAGTTTTTTCCTTAATGTTACCCCTTGAAGTTGCCTCTTACCCCAAAAAAAATTAAAACAAATTCGGTTTTATTAATACATACTTTATATTGCTACAGTTTTCCTTTAATATACGCGTTTGAGTTCATTTAATTGCAAATCCGAATAAAAACACACACTTATTTAACTTTACAAATTTTTATTGAAATTAATGATTTTGTTCACAATTGTTAGTCTGGGATCACACTATGAAAGTTTTCTTTCAGAAAGTCTGAGTTTATTGGTGAGAGGGGAAGAGAACATGCTATTATTCTCTCCCCTCTCACCAATAAACTCAGAATTTCTGAAAGAAAACTTTCATAGTGTGAACCCAGACTTAGTTACGAACAGAACCGTTTCTCAAAACAAACTAAACTAATTATACATGAATTACCCCTTTTTATATTTCATAATTATTTCTAGATTTTTCCTGAACCTTCCCGTAATAACTATTTATTATGTTCTATAAATTAAGAAGTAAAACCAGCTGGCCTTCTTTGAAGCCTTCTGAATTTGCCACTCCATTGTTTCTGGCTTTCATCTGGTCATTTGATGAATTAACACGCTTTCGTCTTAACTCGTTTTTCTGCTCTTGGGTAGAGTCATTATTATTCGCTGGTACGGATAGTTCACCAAAGTTGTACTGCTGGGCCGGATTTCTACTTTCTCCAATTATACCACCGTCTGCAACGCACTGTGGGCATTTTATTATACAATCAATCACGGCTTTCTTGCAACCGACCCAATAGTAGCTTGCTTTTAACTTCTTTATGGTTTTCGTAACGCTTAAGTACCCTTGTGGAATTTAATCACAACTTCACATACTTTAGAAGTCGGTACATCCGCAGACTACTCCAATGCGCCCAGTACGCTTTCATTAGTGGACCCTCCAATCTAATTTCATCATGAATCAGCCTATCACCTTGTTTCTTAGCCTTCATAATTTGCGCTAATACGGGGTCACTTTCCTCACCGTTGACCAGTCTTCGCTGGGTTCCACATGTCTTAAGCGAATCTCATTTAATGATGAAACAGAACTGGGGCTGAACGATGTTTTTCATAAAGTTTGACAGAAAATTTTGCCAGAGAATGCGGTCGAGAAATAAAATCAATTTTATTTTGAGGACGTTTTTTCTAATGCTCTCACATAAATACAATTATTCTCTTAACAATGCTACCATACTTTCATTCAATTTCATACATTTTGTAAACAAAGAAAAATAAGAACAAAAGAAAATGAAAGAAATGAGAGAGAATTTGTAGTTACTGCCGACGTTTTAATTATGGGCTTTAAAATTTTTGCTTGAAGTTGAAGACTCAGTTCTGTTTCATCATTTATGCGTTTCTTGTTTTTAGACTCTGTACAGTGCTTGCTTTTATGTTTACTGGGCCGTCTTGAATATGTGCTCGCTTTCACACGTTTTTCATCGTCTATTTGGGATGACAATTTCTTATGATCACTAGTGACTAGCTCTCTTACAAGAGTTTCACTCCCATTCCCAACGTTAAGGGGTATTTCTAGACCATACCAATCTTAATTTGTCGTCCCATATCTAGACTAATGCCTTGACGAATCATTCAATTTTGTGTTTTTGTGGATAACTATCGACGCTATCTTGGCGCACGTGTGATTTTTTAACATTATTTCTACCAGCTGATCCGCCTGGAAAATAACAAGCGTATAAATTTATGTACGAACCGTTTGATGTTCTTATTTTAAGGTGGTATGGTCGACATTTTTCCTGATCAGAACCGCCACACCACCTCCTCTGCTGTGTGTCTGAACATTCCTGTAGCAATAAAACGACTGATTTTTGATAGAAATTAATTTTTTCCTATTTTTTCTAGGCTGTTTTTCCTGATAATTAAACACAGACACACTCACAAAGGACACAAAATGTTTCACAATTTCACACTTACTCTAAATTAAATTAAATTATAATTATTTTTTTTATATAATCTCAAGCTATACTTATTTTTATTATTTAATTCAATATTTTTTTCCTTGTTAATTTTAATATTTTTTAATTCTTAATGCTTTTTCTTTTCTCAATTATTTTTTTTTTATTATTTTTTTTTCAAATATTTTTTTTTTTCTTTTAATTCTTATTTTGTATGTTGTTTTTTATGATTTTCAAACAATGAGCTAAATTAAATTTCTTGTGTATCAACACTTAAGGCAATACTTTCTCTCTCCTTTAATTTAAAATAAGTATAAATAAAAATTCATCATTTTTACATACAATTGCACTTGATATTGTTTCTTTTATCCAGAATGTTAAAATGATTTGTATGTTTGTAACAATATGGCTTTTTCTTTAACTTTTCAAATCACTGCCTCAAAAACTCGCTTGGATATACGTTTATAAATAGAAAAAACAAAACTTGTTACCTGGCTATATCTCCTGCGTTACAGCGTTACCGTTGTGATACTAAAGTATCAATTTGACCCTCTCACGATGGTGTTGATATCTTTTATGACCCTTTTTTTAAATTATACTTTTGTATCATTATCACCTATTTTGTGACACTTTTTGACCCTTTTTTGGAAATAGCACTCACATTTATTTTTTTGTCAACACTGCGGAACAGAAGTGCTAAACAAATGTTTTCGAAATAAGCATTGCTTGATATGGAACAGACTCAAAGTATAAACTTACAATTCCATGCTTTCTTCTCCTTGATTTTTGATAATAAAGTACAATTTCCCTAAAAGCAAACATAACTCATATAAATATTTGTTATTTTTTACGGTGGTTTCTTTTTAAAACAAAAATTTGACATTTTCGCCCTTAATAATGGCAAAAGGTATTGAACTTTTCGCCCCCTTTTGAATCAACAGTGTTGAGAGTGCCCTAACAGGAATGAAAACAAGAGGTAAAAATTGCTCAATTAGCGGAAATTCCCAAATATTTGGTAAAAGCGGTATGATAGCAAAGTCTTATATTTATTAAAAATCGTAAAAGCTTTAAAAAATCTGACACTTACAGGAAAAAATCGCTTTAATCGAGAAAATGGTTACAATCCGCGAACGGTAGCAAAATTTAAAACAAACACTAAAATTTATTTGACATCGCTAAATCGGAAAATTACATTAAAAGTATGAACAAATTAGCTATAATGATAAAGAATAAACTTTTTGTCAGGTGCTTAAAACCGAGCATTCCATAAAAAATATATAGTTTTTTGAGCTCTTCCTACCTGATATACTATTTTTTGGTTTGCTTATAAAAAAACTTGGTCTTATTATGTTCATTAAAATGGGAAATACTGCTAACTTTGTAACGTGACGTTACAAACCTACCCTACATTTACATTTAATCCTAACATCACAAAGTATAAATAACCAAACACCTTGAATACCCTTATTATTTTACTTACTACTATGAATACCCTTACTATTTACCTACATGACCTTTTTACCGTATAATTCTCATTTAGTTCATTTTATTTTTGAATAAATAGACAAGGTTTGCCTCAGAACAAACAGAGTAGATATTGCCCCAGTATTTACTCTCGGTAGTTAGTAGTAACCGTAGTTAAGGCTCAGTTAGTCTTTACTTTCTGTTTATGTTCTGTTCCGTGCCGCTCTGTTAGGAAATTGTAATAGTTACTTTTTCTGTAACAACTTACAAGCCATTTATGGCAAATTTATTAGTTTGGCACCGTCCACTGTTTATTTCAATAAATTTAATGTACATAAATTTGAAGAAATTAAATTTAATTTAATTCTTTAAATCAAAAAACAGTCCATTTCAATTTAAATATGTATTTTTTATTATTTATTGTGCTGTCACTTACAATTACTTAACAAGTTTTTGATTTTAACAAACTGAACCGCAACAGAACAGAAAAACTAATCAATTTCATAGGTTTTTCAATAACAAAAACAAATCAGCTGATTCGTAACAGAACAGAAAGTAAAGACTAATTCTGCCTTTAGTCGTTTTACCCGAACACCTCGCTCTCGAATTCCGTTGATGCCCGAGTAAACCGAACCAGTATTTAATCGTATATTAGCCGAACACCTCGCTCTCGAATTCCGTTGGTGTTCGAGTAGTTTAACCCGTAGTTAGTCGTTTTACCCGAACACCTCGCTCTCGAATTCCGTTGGTGCCCGAGTAAACCGAACCAGTATTTATTCGTATATTAGCCGAACACCTCGCTCTCGAATTCCGTTGGTGTCCGAGTAGTTTAACCAGTAGTTAGTCGTTTTACCCGAACACCTCGCTCTCGAATTCCGTTGGTGCCCGAGTAAACCGAACCAGTATTTAATCGTATATTAGCCGAACACCTCGCTCTCGAATTCCGTTGGTGTCCGAGTAGTTTAACACGTAGTTAGTCGTTTTACCCGAACACCTCGCTCTCGAATTCCGTTGGTGCCCGAGTAAAACCGAACCAGTATTTAGTCGTACACCACGCTCTCGCATTCCGTTGGTGCCCGAGTAGTTAAACCATTAGTCCACGTATTCTTACCAGTAGTGAATACGAGCCAGCACTCAACCCGTAGTTAGTCGTATTAAGCCGACCGCCGGTTCCGCCGAATTCCATTCGGTAGCCGACTTAATAGCAACCGTATTTAACCGAACCTGATAAACCAGAACCGTATTTAGTATGGTACCCGAAGTATTCTACCAGTATTTAACCGAACCTGATAAACCAGAACCGTATTTAGCATGGTACCCGCAGTATTCTACCAGTATTTAACCGAACCGTATTTAACCGAACCTGATTAACCCAAACCGTATTTAGCCGACTAAATACAAACCCGTATTTAACGTATTATTAGTCATGTTCAGCCGACTGCCGGTGCCTCCGAATTTCATTCGGTAGCCGACTGAATACAAACCAGTAGTCCACGTATTCTTACCAGTAGTGAATACGAACCAGCACTCAACCCGTTATTAGTCGTGTTCAGCCGACTGCCGGTGCCTCCGAATTTCATTCGGTAGCCGACTGAATACAAATCGTATTTAACCGGAACTGATTTAGTAACCCGTATTTAACCGAACCTGATTAAATAACCCGTATTTAACCGAACCTGGTTAAGTAACTTGTATTTAACCGAACCGTATTTAACCGAACCTGATTAACCAGAACCGTATTTAGCCGAACGCCAAGACCTCCTTAATCTCTTGGTGTCCGAAGTATTTTTAAGTAGTTTCTAGTATTTAAGCCCGTAGTTAGCCGAACGCCAAGGCCTCCGAAATCTCTTGGTGTCCGAAGTATTTTTAAGTAGTTTCTAGTATTTAAGACCGTAGTTAGTCACGCTATGGCCAGACAACCGTCAGCCACCGACCTATGCGAGGCCGCAGTAAGCCGAGCACCCGAGGTTGCGAGATCCTCCTGTGTTCGAAGCGCTCGGCCCAACTAGTCGAAGTAGTTAGTCGTATGTACAGCCAACTACGGGGCGCACCGAATGCTCCGTACTCGGCATAGTTTCGATCGTAGATGTAGATACTAACAACCTATAACCGAAACCTGTTTATTATCTTCTCTGCCAGATCGAATACTCAGTAACTAAACGATGCCCCACGGAACGCCACCGTACGTGCCTACTGGCAGCAACATCTAGCCGTTTCCTAACGTCATCAGCCGTACGTGCACGGAATCACGCTGCCTCAGCACCCGTTCCCGTCTACAGCCACGCCGAATCAGTCGAAGGCCGTCGTAGTTCTAAGTATTTAGAGTAGATTAAGATTTCGTAAATAAAGCTTTGTTAAAATTATTGTAAGCGAACATGCACGAAAACATCCCGTGTTTCATTTCAAAGGAAGCAGACCTTCGAATTGACCCTGGACAGACTGAGTCATACCTCAGCTGGGAAAGTAAACTGCGTTACAATGGCGCCCGAGCAGGGACCCGATTTCAAAACCGCAACCTGTGGTAAAACTCTAACCAAACCACCAACGGAACTGGATCGGATCAAGCACAAAGCAACGAAATCTTATGAACTAAAAATACGCTACCGACGGACCTACTGTGATAGATCTATCCGCTACGGCAGGATCAACTAACAAAAGTATGTCGTCAGCAGTAAAACTGATAAACAAAGTGTTACTGTTGACCAACTCCGTCGTCAGCGCAGCGGACTCACACATCTGAAACGGCAGAGCGCATCCTCGGATTTTTAGAGTTGGTAAAATTTTTTTTATTTTTTTTTATAAATTTTTTATTTTTAGATATTAATTTTAATTTCATTTTTTTATATATACAAATAAGTTTTTTAATTAGATATACATAAGTAAGGAAAAAAAAACCATGTAACTGATTTTTTTTCCCGAAGTAGGAGGGGACTGTAACGTGACGTTACAAACCTACCCTACATTTACATGTAATCCTAACATCACAAAGTATAAATAACCAAACACCTTGAATACCCTTATTATTTTACTTACTACTATGAATACCCTTACTATTTACCTACATGACCTTTTTACCGTATAATTCTCATTTAGTTCATTTTATTTTTGAATAAATAGACAAGGTTTGCCTCAGAACAAACAGAGTAGATATTGCCCCAGTATTTACTCTCGGTAGTTAGTAGTAACCGTAGTTAGTCGTTTTACCCGAACACCTCGCTCTCGAATTCCGTTGGTGCCCGAGTAAACCGAACCAGTATTTAATCGTATATTAGCCGAACACCTCGCTCTCGAATTCCGTTGGTGTCCGAGTAGTTTAACCCGTAGTTAGTCGTTTTACCCGAACACCTCGCTCTCGAATTCCGTTGGTGCCCGAGTAAACCGAACCAGTATTTATTCGTATATTAGCCGAACACCTCGCTCTCGAATTCCGTTGGTGTCCGAGTAGTTTAACCAGTAGTTAGTCGTTTTACCCGAACACCTCGCTCTCGAATTCCGTTGGTGCCCGAGTAAACCGAACCAGTATTTAATCGTATATTAGCCGAACACCTCGCTCTCGAATTCCGTTGGTGTCCGAGTAGTTTAACCCGTAGTTAGTCGTTTTACCCGAACACCTCACTCTCGAATTCCGTTGGTGCCCGAGTAAAACCGAACCAGTATTTAGTCGTACACCACGCTCTCGCATTCCGTTGGTGCCCGAGTAGTTAAAACCAGTAGTTAGTCGTATTTACCCGAACACCTCGCTCTCGAATTCCGTAGGTGCCCGAGTAAAACCAAAACAGTATTTAGTCGTACACCACGCTCTCGCATTCCGTTGGTGCCCGAGTAGTTAAACCATTAGTCCACGTATTCTTACCAGTAGTGAATACGAGCCAGCACTCAACCCGTAGTTAGTCGTATTAAGCCGACCGCCGGTTCCGCCGAATTCCATTCGGTAGCCGACTTAATAGCAACCGTATTTAACCGAACCTGATAAACCAGAACCGTATTTAGTATGGTACCCGAAGTATTCTACCAGTATTTAACCGAACCTGATAAACCAGAACCGTATTTAGCATGGTACCCGCAGTATTCTACCAGTATTTAACCGAACCGTATTTAACCGAACCTGATTAACCCAAACCGTATTTAGCCGACTAAATACAAACCCGTATTTAACGTATTATTAGTCATGTTCAGCCGACTGCCGGTGCCTCCGAATTTCATTCGGTAGCCGACTGAATACAAACCAGTAGTCCACGTATTCTTACCAGTAGTGAATACGAACCAGCACTCAACCCGTTATTAGTCGTGTTCAGCCGACTGCCGGTGCCTCCGAATTTCATTCGGTAGCCGACTGAATACAAATCGTATTTAACCGGAACTGATTTAGTAACCCGTATTTAACCGAACCTGATTAAATAACCCGTATTTAACCGAACCTGGTTAAGTAACTTGTATTTAACCGAACCGTATTTAACCGAACCTGATTAACCAGAACCGTATTTAGCCGAACGCCAAGACCTCCTTAATCTCTTGGTGTCCGAAGTATTTTTAAGTAGTTTCTAGTATTTAAGCCCGTAGTTAGCCGAACGCCAAGGCCTCCGAAATCTCTTGGTGTCCGAAGTATTTTTAAGTAGTTTCTAGTATTTAAGACCGTAGTTAGTCACGCTATGGCCAGACAACCGTCAGCCACCGACCTATGCGAGGCCGCAGTAAGCCGAGCACCCGAGGTTGCGAGATCCTCCTGTGTTCGAAGCGCTCGGCCCAACTAGTCGAAGTAGTTAGTCGTATGTACAGCCAACTACGGGGCGCACCGAATGCTCCGTACTCGGCATAGTTTCGATCGTAGATGTAGATACTAACAACCTATAACCGAAACCTGTTTATTATCTTCTCTGCCAGATCGAATACTCAGTAACTAAACGATGCCCCACGGAACGCCACCGTACGTGCCTACTGGCAGCAACATCTAGCCGTTTCCTAACGTCATCAGCCGTACGTGCACGGAATCACGCTGCCTCAGCACCCGTTCCCGTCTACAGCCACGCCGAATCAGTCGAAGGCCGTCGTAGTTCTAAGTATTTAGAGTAGATTAAGATTTCGTAAATAAAGCTTTGTTAAAATTATTGTAAGCGAACATGCACGAAAACATCCCGTGTTTCATTTCAAAGGAAGCAGACCTTCGAATTGACCCTGGACAGACTGAGTCATACCTCAGCTGGGAAAGTAAACTGCGTTACAACTTGACCCTTTTTTTATTGAGTACCCTTTTTTTGACCCCTTTTTCTGGAAAATCCCCTTTTTGTGACCCTTTTCGAAAATTTCCAACGGTAACCCTGCTGCGTTATTTGGGGAAAATTATTCCGACAGACCACGTAAATCAATATCCGTGAAAATAGAGAATAGCCAGCTATATCAAAAAGGATGTAATAATATTTTATTATTACACTACTCTCCAAACTTCATTTAAAAATTTTTTTATTTACCAAGCTTTCCCTTTTATTTCTATAGGCCTCTTCATAATTAAAATGCCCAGATTTATTAACATTTATTTACCAAATTTGTTTTAACAATTTGATTTATAAATCTTAAACAACTCTGCAATCTTACTTACGACTATACCTTTATAGTAATAAATTCAATAACTTAATAAATTTCAAACTTGTTATCACTACCTAAGTATTAAACACTGGCACTAACTTACGTTTTTTTTTTTTTTTTTTTGTGTTCAGAAAATTTTTATTTTAAATCCTCAATTTAAAATCCTGGATTGGGGAACATTTGCCTTTATTGTTGCAGCTATTTTGATTTTATACCGCACAAAAAAAAATAAATATTCACTTTCAGGCACTTTGAATAACTTTTACTTTTTACTTGACTGTCTGTCTCACTGCACAATTAGTTTACTAATAAAATTAGCTCTCTTATTTTGTCTAATTAAATACCCTACTCGTCTTAGCCCTTTGGCGGTATTTTCCAAAATTCTCGTTCCATTTTCCAAAATAAATCTACAAAAATCTGCACCTAATTTTTCTCTTGGCGCCTCTCCTATTACTACAAAAATACTAAATATACATATCTATATACTTTCGTATTCGCGCCTCTGTGTATTTATTATAAATATATATGTAAAAAAAATCTCTTGGCGCCTTTTATTCTGTAAAAAAAATTATATAACCCACAATTAATTACATAATTTTTCCGCGTTCATAAAAAATGTTTCTATTTTCATTTAAATATTCATAGCAAGACTTGAATATTTACATCTCTTTAAAATACCGCGGCTTTATTTATAACTATATAAAATCATAAACTCTATAATTCCCCTACCTCAACCAGTTTGCTTACCAGGGGTTCATAAATTTTCACAAGTAAATTCCATTCATTCATAAATTTTAATAAATTATATTTTGAATATTATTTTTCACTTTTAAATGGAAAATACAGCCCTGCAAAAATTTTACTATACCCTGCTCTGCACTATTTTATTATTAAGCCCCACGTTGCCAACTCAATGTCGTTTTTGCGGTTGATTTTCCACCACACGTTTCTACACTACATATTAGGCTTTTGCACTAAGTACATTTAAATTCAAACACATTTGCTTTTTTAAAAATTCTCAGATTAAAGCTAAGTACAAAAGGGAATCAAAGCAAATAAATTAAAAACAAACAAACACAAAGAAAAAAATTATTCTCTTTATACGCTCAGAGTTCTTATACCCAGCCAGCATTTACATATAAAAATAAGCGTTTTGTAAGCGTTAAAATGTAAGCAAAACACTTATAAAACGCTGCTGTGACCTTTACAAAAGACATCAAAGCAAGGGTTTTATAATCGAAAAGCACCCAACTTTATAAGCGTTAAAAAGACGATTGCAAAACATGTTTGTTAAGTAACGTAATTACATGTTTTCTAAATGTTTAAAAAACACGTTTTGAAAATGCTTAAAAAACACGTATTTTAAATGAAATTAGTAAGCGTTTTAAACATTTACTTTGTTTTGGATATGTTTTTTTATTGATACATTTAAAAAATCATTTTTAATATACAATTTTTTTATTAATAGACAAATATTAAATTACAATATAAAAATAGGAACTTCATTGTTGTTTCATTTAAAAAATCGTTAATAATTAGAATTTTAGTTTACTTTTTTTGTTGTTTTAATTTAAATGCGATTTTTTGCGTACTGGAAATATGACTTACTGAGCTACCTAAATAAGAGCGGCAAGCGTCTGTTTTATGTCAAAACTTATCATTTTCATACAGTTTATACGAAACAAACCTTTAGAACACGAATTTAACACCACCCGGCTGGAAAATCTTATTTGATAGTTCGCTTGGTAGTTTTATTTTATTGAAAATGTATTGGCAATAGAATTTGCATGTTTAAAAAAACGCTTGCCGCTCTTGTTTAGGTAGCTCTGTTAGAGGCAAACACAAAGTCCTCTTCCTTGCCTCCATTTTTAGCAAAAGTTTCTGCAATAGAATTTAAATATGAATATTAACATGTAACTAGAAACTTATTCAACGTATTTCACTTACGTCGAATGGCAGTGGCGACAGTGAATACCCTAATGCACTTCTTATCTGCAGTTCTTCGCCAGGAAAAGCTCACAGCAACGTTGTCAGTCATGATCTTCTGCCACGCTTTCGTAACAAATTTTCTCGAATTGGATGTTGACAATGTTTTTAGATCTGCCTTCTAAAAAAAGAAATAAAATCGCCATCAGTATACAGCCACCGGACATTTTAAATTCACTCTGGGTACATACAGAACTTGCAGCCGCACCGTTCCAAAGATGCTCAAAAATTTAGGCGCTGCTGCGCACAACACTTTTCTTCTTTTTGCTGCAGACATTAAATAAGTAGATAATTACCCTTTTTAATAGCAAATTATAATTAAAAGTATCAAACGCACTTAATTTAACAACATTAACAACAATTTATTAACACAATTTATTATAACAATTTTTAACGCCTAGAATGACACGTTTTGCTTAAATTTATGAAACACTTGCATTTGCAAGCAAATTGTCAACGACGTTCGCCAAACACTTGCATTTGCAAGCAAATTACTAAAAACATTCGCAAAACTCTTGCGTTAGCAAGCAAATTGTCAGCGACGTTCGCAAAACACTTGCATTTGCAAGCAAATTACCAAAAACATTCGCAAAACACTTGCAATAGCAAGCAAATTGTTAACGATATTCGCAAAACTCTTATTTATGCAAGCTTGCTGCAATCTTAATTTACAAAACGCTTGTCAATATGTTTGATGGGTATTTACTTATTCTTACTTACTATAAATAAGTCAAAGTAAACATTTTTTTTGCTAATGTTCTGTAAGTATTTTGCAAGATTCTTATTTTACCATGTGGGTATTATAAGCAATAAATGTAAGCAATGGTTATTGCTTTTTAATTTGCTTATTTCCAGATTATTACTGATTATTAAAATAAAAACTATAACTTTGTTTAACCGCTATTTATATTTTGTCTCTTTTGGTGAATTTAATAGTTTTAACACAGTATTTTTATATAAATATATTTTATATATTTTACAGAAATTATGTTGGTTTTTATTATAGCATTTTGCAGTTAATTTTATGGAATATGCATGCATATGTATGTACATACCTATCTAGGTATATATAACTATTGATATGTTGATAATTTGATCATAACATCAAATTAAACAAAAGCAAAATTTCATACAAACGAAATAAAACTTACAAAAATACTCAAGTATTTTAGTAAATGGTTTAAGAACTTCTTGTCTTAAGTCCAAACATGTGCATGTACTGGTTTTTATTTTGCTTACTTCTTACCATGCTTAAGACTTGCTTTATTTATTTTTTACAGGAACAATATTTATTGTGTTTGTTCTTATAAAAGACAGCAGCAATTTTCTCTGTAAAGAGAAGGTACAATAAAACAAATACACGTAAAATAGAATGTGTTTAAGTATTTGTTTTTTGTACTTTTGCAAAAGCCTACTACATATGGATTTCAGCCACACACAAAAACATATGTTTATTCATTATTGGTCGCCATCACTAAAAAACACACGTGAGTACAACTTTATAATTAATTTTCAATTGTTTTTCCTATTTTTCTAGGTTCCTGGGACATTTCTAACTATATTCATGGATACTGGAATTTAGGCTGCATGCAAGTATAGACGTATCGTTCCCTTACCCATACTTGACCACACTGCTAATCTTTAATTTTTTTCTTTTTTTCCAGCGTATATCTAACATAAAAACAAAGAAAAACTCAATCACACCCAGCTATGGGCAAATGCAAAATCAAAATGCAAAAAGAGCGAACGATGTGTGTACATACACAAAAAACAAAGAGAAAAAGAGCATAAAACCAACAACTGCAACGCAAACAAACCAATACAATGCCACACATGCAAAGCTTTCAATGTAGTGGTGCCCATACTTGATCACACCCAACATGAACTCAACCAAAAAACTAAAATCTAATCAACTAACAAAACACAAAAAAAAAAAAAACAAATAAAAATACTAAACAAACTAAAACATAATACTAACAAAATATACATATGTTCACACCGAGACTCGGGCAGGAGGTGGTGTCTCCGCTGGTCGCAAGCCCCTCTCCAAAAAACTGGGACCAGGGCAGGAGTGGTGGCTCCATACTAATCGGGCCCTCCCCATTTGAAATTAAATAAATATGAGGGATATGAGGTCTGTTACATGTTGGCCTCCTCCCGAAAGTGGTTTCCCTAAGGCCCGTCCACGAAAAAAATTTTTTCCCCCCGGGCCGTAGCGTGTCCCAGGAAAACGCCTTAAATAATCACCACGACTATTTATTTATCCGTCCCTAAAAACCATTTTCATTGGCACAAACAAAACAATGTTTTTTCCCCCCAGCTCGCCCAGCAGTACCCAAAAAAACAAAAAGCTGCATACCTGTGTGTTGAAAAAAAAACTAAAGACGCCTTAATTAATGTCCGTTTAAATTAGCAGTGTAAAAAAAACCTTTGCAATAATTGTTTTGCAAATCATTCGTTTGTGGCGGAATACCCACATTATTATATGTATATCCTATAATTAAAAGTGAGTATACAGTACTTTTGACTTAACTGCCACACCGTGTTTTGCACGCATTTTGTGGCAGGTAAGTCAAAATGGCACTTAAGTTAAATTTTTTAACTGCCAAAAATTGGCAGTTGTCTGATTCGTTTACCAGCCACAGAAGTGGCCCATAAGTGCGATTCACACAATTCCCTATTTTTACAACCAAAACTTAAAAAAAATAAAAATTTTATTTTCATTTATTAGTTATTAATTAAACAACATAAAGGTACTTCAGGAAAAATAATATAAATTAAAAGCAACAATTTATTTCAGTCCAAAGTATAACAAGTAACACGACTCTTTTTTTAAATTTTATTCTCTCACATGTACATGTCCTGTGTGAATTCAACACACTTGAGAGTAACAAAAACAAAAGAAATGTCCGAAATATTTCGGAAAATTGGGAATGTTCCACATTTTTATCACACAACAAATAATTATTTTAATTTTTTATAAACATTTTTCACATTTTAACAAATAAAATTAGTTCTTATAAGCACAAATAACAAAAATAAAAAATCTAATTTTTGACGTAAAATTTTTTTATGGTAGATTTTAAATTAGTTTATCAGAGTTGCTAATTTTAGTATTAATGTATTGAAAAAAGGGATAAAAAATAAAAATTGACAAAGTAGCTTTTTTACTTTTTTCTGATTACTTAAGCTTTGTACAGACGATGGTCAGATCTTACAATATTGGTAAGCAGCGTTGCTTAAATTGCATTAAAATTGGCTGAAATGTCTTACAACTGTGTGAACGTTGTAAGCTCATTTGTATTTGCAGAAGCGCAAAATTAATGCATCTAACAATGGACCCTTGTCAGAAAAATATTGCTGTTGGCAACGCCTGCTTACAATATTGTAAGATCTGACCATCGTCTGTACGAAGCTTTACATAACAGATTATTTTGTAGGCAAAGTTTTTACTGGGTTCTGTATCGCCATGAATTGCAAAGGAATTTCTTTTATTGCAGAGTAACATTTCTATAACTCTATCTAATCTTGTCCGTTGAACTAGTTGACTGCCTGAGTGTTAATGTTACATCAGTGTATAAAGTACTTTAAAGTAATTTGATGTAGTTTTGTAACAGGGTATATAAATTAACAAAATATTTTTTTATAAAATAATGTAACGTAAAATTATCAAAAAACTTAAATTGCATTTAATAACTCATCAGCAAAAGGTATATGAATTGGCTTTTTTACAGAACACCACCAGTAATTAAATGAAATATAATTAAAAATAGTTTTAAAAACACCTTTTTAATGCAAATCCTAATTATATATTGGATAGTTTTAAAACTTTACTTTTTAAGTTTGGTTTCGACATCGAGGTAAAAAAAGGTGATAAAATGTATTCTGAAAGATGATATTAAAGGTAGCCATTTTTTTTTACGGTACATTTTTATAAAATAATATAAACTATAAAACGATTTTTGTATACGTGTACATAAAAATACGGTTTTCTATTAAATTTGTACGTTTTATATAAATCATATGGATAAACGTACATATTTCAAACTTAATCAATGCGATTTGAAAATATTTTTGCAAAAAAAGTACTTAATAAAACAAATAAAATTTTAACATATTTAATGAAACCCTGTATGTCTGGTGAAAAATAAGAATGTATCAATACATGTACATTTTTTTTCACTAACACATATTTGAGTTATGTACTACTAGGTACCTGCTGAGAGGGATTGTCAAAGAGTCGTGTTACTTAGTATACTTTGTTTCAGTCTTTGCAAATATGTAAAAGGTACTTAAAAAGTACATAGCATTTAAGAAAAATATTCAGTAATTGAAGTTTGCTTAAAAGCTTTTATAGACCCTTTTAGGATATGATCCTCAATAGTTTCTGGAATTATATCAATCTTGTGGTGCATACAATATTTTTGGAGGACATTCAAAGCTTCTAATGCCTTCTTAGTCGATGGAATTTTGAATGAGACGTTATTTTCTTCATTGTCTCCTTCATCTTCAATGTCTTCATCCTCAGTAGGAGTAGTTTCTGTAATAGGCACGAGAATTTCGTTATCCGCTAACTCTCCGTAACAATCAACATCGGCGTCACAGTTAATATAGTCTGAATAATTTGGTATCAGTTCTAGAAAGTCTGTATCTTGAATGATAAGGTCTCTTTCAGTTAAAGCAGTTAAAGTTTAAATTTCTGGCAGTTAAATGAAAAATTATCAATGAGTATGGGATAATAATTTCAAATATTTGTGGCAGCTAACTTAAATTGGCACGTATGATATAGGCACTTAAACAAGTACATTTCATACGAAATTGAAGAAATGAGTGAAATTTTGTGGTTTTTGGCAGGTATCTCAAATTGGCAGCTAAAAGAGTGGCAGTTAAGTCAAAACTACTGTACCTATAAGTCAGAAAATTCTTTGACGCTAAGAACAATCTGGGGGCCTACTCTCTATTGCGATGCGAAAACAATTTCGATGCGGAAGCTAAATTCCATTTTGGTACTCTCTATAATTTTTGCAAAATTTTCTGAAAATTAAGTAATAGTGGTAATAAAAATTAAAGATGGCGCGGATTTACAGTAATAAAATGCTAAAGTGTGTAAAAATATTTGAAATTGGAAAATTTATATAAAATAAAGTGATGATTTACGAAAAGAAAAAAATTTAAAGATGAGAAAGACATATGCGCAAACGTATTAAAGAGTACCAATCGCTAGATTTGCTACAATTTTCTTTCGCATCGCAACAGAGAGTAGCCCCCTGGGGTTCTTTCAGATGAACCCAAAAACACTTTATTAGGGTGCAGCGTATGACGTAGATACGTTTTACCATTAAAGGTGTAATATTTAATACAAGGCACATAAGAATTGGTACAAACGTAAAGCTCACCTACGCACAGTGGCTGAAAATTTTATTTCATTGGCCAAAAGTCCAATTTTTGTTTGTCACCGATTTCAAAAATTTTAATTTGATTTAATAGTAAACATATTAAAACTAAGGTAGCCAAAAAATTTGGTCAAAATATTGGTAATTGTGGGTGTGACATGTTGTTAAACACAACTTTTGTTTTTTAATTCAGAAAAAAGTATTTTTTTTAATATTTAATCCGAAAGAAATTATCATTGCACAAAAACTATAAGCGATAATGACCTGCTTGCTTTTCTGCTAGGTTGGTAGTCTTGTTATCTTTAAAAAGGTAATATTTGCGACTATTGTGTTTTTTATATTTGAGATGCTAGGACATACTTTCTAAACTACTATATTATTGTCAAATTTCAACTTTAGTAGAATAGAACTTTTGCGGCCCAAAAGGGACCAAGAAGGTGAAACCACTGATAGAAAGGTGAAAGTGTTTTATTTTACCCTGTATATACTCTTGTACCCGTTTGGACCCGTCTGTTTAACACTTTTTTAATTTTAATGAAATTACTCAAAAAAAATTTCTAAACTACTATATTTTTGTCAAATTTCAACTTTAGTACAATAGAACTTTTGCGGCCCAAAAGGGACCAAGAAGGTGAAACCACTGATAGAAAGGTGAAAGTGTTTTCTTTTACCCTGTATATACTCTTGTACCCGTTTGGACCCGTCTGTTTAACACTTTTTTAATTTTAATGAAATTACTCAAAAAAAAATTTCTAAACTACTATATTTTTGTCAAATTTCAACTTTAGTACAATAGAACTTTTGCGGCCCAAAAGGGACCAAGAAGGTGAAACCACTGATAGAAAGGTGAAAGTGTTTTCTTTTACCCTGTATATAGTCTTGTACCCGTTTGGACCCGTCTGTTTAACACTTTTTTAATTTTAATGAAACTACTCAAAAAAAAATTTCTAAACTACTATATTTTTGTGAAATTTCAACTTTAGAAGAATAGAACTTTTGCGGCCCAAAAGGGATTAAGAAGGTAAAACCACTGATAGAAAGGTAATTTTAATGAAATTACTCAGAAAAAAAAAATTTTTTTAAATTGATTTTTAAAATTTTTTTTATTCCGCAAAAATGTTTGCAGAAGTAACAGAAATCCCTATATCAAAAAAATTTTATGATATAGGGAAAATTGATCGTGATCGAACATAATACAGGTAGTACATATAAAAAACTTTATTAATGTTACACAATCAGAAAAACGTATAGCTACCCTGATTCATCATTATCCGTTACACTACGTTCACACTAGCGTATTATATAGTAGAATAAAGAGCTTATACACGCGTTAACGCTAAACAGGTATATTGTGACTCCCACCTTAGAAGGGCTTTTTAAATTATGTTTGGTCTTTTTATTTTATCTGTTTTTATGACTCTAATAATAGTCCATGACCCTATGGCTATGCAATGCGTTGTTAAATTTGTGTCAGGTATTTTATAGCATATAAATAAAAGGCTTTTAAGTTTTTTAATCCTTTTTATTCTACCTGTACTTGGTATGAAAAAAAGTATGAAAAGGTTTAAAAGCAAGTGACATTCGGATGCAAACTCAGTAGATATAATATATTTGAGCAATAACAACGTTTTTCATAAACATGGAGAGCTTCAGCTATAAAGAATTGGCCGGAGAGTGTTTTAGAAACAAAAACGAGGGAGATGTTAAAAATTACATTCGAAAAAAAGGAAACTTAAATTCCTATAGCACTGAAATACAATCGGACTTAGAAAATAAATTATATGTTTTCATCAAACATTTAAAACAACGATACAGGAAAGTTGATTACAGCAAAGATAGATTTTATAAGAGCTTTGCAAACTGGTTAGAGAACGAACTTTCTGTCCAGATCGCTTCAGAAACTTCAAATCAAAACACACGTGGGAGACCACAAAAATCGCTAGACAACTGTAGCGATAGATCCAAGAGGCGGAAGCTTAAGGATATAAATGAAGAAATCGGATATGAAAATATTCAAGATACTTTCCTACATCAATTGCGATCACAGAAACAATTGACAAAAGTGGATATCATTGAAAAAGTTGTTAAAGCTAGTCCATTGAGAACAAAACGGATTCTTAAAAGTATACCAACTCCAAGCGATGCAAAACAAATTACAAATGAGGAGGCATTAGCATTATTTCTGGATTTGAAATTAACAAAACAGCAATATATACAGCTCAGATTGCGTGCGATTGAAAAAGGCTCAAATCTGTATCCAGCATATCATGACATAACATCTGCTAAAATGGACTGTTTGCCATTAAAGGACACTATTACAATCACATCAATTTCGGCAGAGGTACAACTACAATCTCTACTTGATCACACATCCGAACGCTTGCTACAATCAATAAAAGGAAATGAGTTAAAGAAATATGGAAACACAAAGTTAATTCTTTTTTGTAAATGGGGATGTGATGGTTCTTCCGGACAAAAACAATACAAACAAGTAGTATGTGAAAATATTTCGGACTCAGATATGTTCATGGTATCATTTGTACCATTGCGATTAAAAATGATTTTGGAAGATTCAGAGCCTTCGACAAGTACAACGCAAACAAAGGATATTTGGAAAAATGAGACACCCTCTTCTACGAAATATTGCAGACCTATAAAATTTTAATTCAAAAAAGAAACTCATGATGCCATTAATAAAGAAGTTAGTGATATCAAGGCCCAAATTGCAATGCTACAGCCATTACAGTTAGATTTAGATGGGCAGCAAATTGAAATTAGCTACCAATTAGTGCTAACAATGATAGATGGAAAAGTAGGCAAGGCTTTGACTAACACGAAGGCTGCATACAGCTGCATCATATGCCATGCAACATCAAGCCAATTAAACCAAGTCCCGACAAAATCATTAGATAATACTGATGCATATGAATTTGGATTATCACCACTACATGCAAGAATACGACTTATGGAACACATACTTAAAATCAGTTATGATTTGGATTTCGGATCTTCAGGATCAATAAGAAACAACGAAACCAACAAGGAGTTAAGAAGTTCAAAAAGGAAACATGTTCAAGATGAATATCGCAAATTTGGGTTGATTATAGATCAGCCGAAACAAGGGTCAGGCAATACAAATGATGGCAATACCGCAAGAAGATTCTTTTCAGATCCAGAAACAGCATCTTAAATAACAGGTGTTGATTTTAACCTAATTTTTAGATTTAAAATAATCCTAGAAGTGCAATGTAGAAATTGAGTCTAGAAAATTTGGAGATTTTGCTAAGGAAACTGCAAAAATATATACAACCAATGGAGAAATATGTCTGCTACAGTTCACAAAATCCTTTATCATGGAGAAGATGTCATTAAATATCAGTTGGTGCCACTTGGAGATTTATCAGAGGAAGCTCAGGAAAAAAGGAATAAGGATTACAGATTTTATGGAGAGCACAATACTAGAAAAATTTCACGAAATTCCACTAATGAAGATCTATTTAATATATTATTGGCAACGTCAAATCCGTTTATCTCCAGTATTCGAAATCAATGGAAAGTGGAACATCGGGATTTAGATGAAGAAGTCAAAAAACTACTTAAGAACAGAAATAACACAGAACAAAATATAGAATATTTGCAATCAATCTTTCAATTAAATGAACAATAATTATAATTCATTAGATCAAAGACAGACATTGTATTAGTAAAAAATAATAATAAATAGAAGCTCACGTTGTTACAAAAGCTATTAAAATCTATTGCTGCTATTATTCATACATTATCCACATATGTATGAAATGTTTTAATAAATAAGTGTAAACAAATTTGAAAGCAAAAAATTGTTTATTTTTCAGCAATAATAGCAAAATTTCCAGTGTATTTTACTATTTTTTTTATGTTAAAATTTTTTTTATAGTAAGCATTTAATTTTTTGAGTGTCCCATTATTACAAAAAATGTTAATGATTATTATTTAAATCAAAAAATTAAATTTTTAAATAATTAAAAGAATTAAAAAAAACCATATTGCACGTTAAATTAAAAAAAAAATTAAAGTTCCACTTTGACCTTAAATTCCTCAATAACTACTCAACCGATTTTAATGAAATTTAAAGTGAAGAAAGTTTAAGAATCTAACTGTCGATTAAATTTCACTAAAATATCTCCTTCGGTTCAAAAGTTACAGATTTTTGGCCAATGAAAAACGATTTTCAGCTACTGTGCTACGTCGTATGCTTACATTGAAACAATTTTATTTCATACCCCGGCTATGGAAATTACCACTTATCAATGAAACAATTTTCGTGTTTTCAGATTACCTTCTGAAAACAAATATTAAGAAGGACAATACCCAATAATATTAACATTGGATTTGGTTTTATTATTTTTAAATCACAATATACCACGTTTACGATGGAATCGTAAGTAAATAGAGCGTGTTTTTAGAAATTTTCGAAGTTCTACGTTCTTACACGAATCAGTTGTGACCTTAGCCTGAAGGAGAAAAAACGGCTTTTATACCCTTTGTCATTTTAATGAATTTTATATTACCGGTTTTAAATTTAATTCTGCTTCCACAGCCTTCTCCTGTAGTTTTTCACATATAATAATATTCAATGATTTTTTTTTATGGTCTTCCAAGACAGCTGTTTACAGAGGTGACAAGTTAAATTAATTCGTTATGAATTGTGCTTTAAGTACTTACGAAATTTTGTCTTACATCATTAAAATCTTTGCCATACATACCAGTAGAAGGAACTAAGAAATACATTGCCTCTTAAATGGAATAATAAGGTTTATGCAAAGTTCACATGGCATAAGACTTAAAAAACAATTTTAATTAGTTACAAGATGAATAATTCTTTTTATTAGTAAGAATGTACCAGTGTAATAACACGACTCGTGCAAATGTGCCAATAAAACGTGACACAACCAAAAATTTATCAAATTTTCGATCTTACGTTTTTTATTCTAAACATTGATAACGAATACCAACAGGGATCTCACCTTTGTCAGTCAATAAGGTGTATGGGATCAAAGACCAAATTGTAGAGAAAGATATCCTGATAGAAGACGAATTGAAATTGGTAATTCAATATTAAACTTTTAATTTGAAATTAATGATCTCGTTACTTTATAAGAATTTCTAACGGCTGATCCTTTATTTAAATAGCTCTGCAGTAATTCCGTTTCATTAAGCAATTTTACCGAACGATTGCCTCTTATTTAATTAAATTTATTAAAAAATATATTTCCAACTGACAACAAAATAAAATCGAAGAAGATACCTTACTCAATAAAGGCCAGTTTACACGGTAATACAATGTATTACGACTTTGTGGAAACAAAATATTAAGAAATTCTCTCCGTGTTTAAAAGAAAAAAATAAAAATCTTTTGTAAGTATAATACATGTTTACACGGATCGTATAAGTTAAATCAAAAATAATAACAAAAAAGCAGATGGTTGCAGTTTTAAATATTTGCACAAACAACATGAAAATTCCGTGAGTTGATTTTAGTTGTTTCTGTAAGTGTCGGTTCACACACGTCAAGTTTGACTCGTCAAGTCTTGAGTTTTTAGGAGAGAGGGGAAAAGATATGGCATCCTCTTTTCCCTTCTCTCCTAAAAACTCAAGACTTGATGAGTTAAACTTGACGTGTGTGAACCGGCACTAATTGTATAAAAATGCTATCACCTTTAATATACTCTGTTAAAATACACCTCTGGTGTGATGAGAACACATGTTTCTAAAATGGTTTAGAAAAAAATCATTTACCGACCGCTTGTCAGATTTTGTATCCGTATTCTCTCTTACTCAATACATTTTGCTTTTACATGATACGATTTTTCTCTTTCTACATAATTGTTCGACATGTCGTAATACATTGTATTACCGTGTAAACTGGCCTTAAGTAGTATTAACAAATATTTTAGACAATAAGAATGTACTAATTGCCAATTAAATTAAACTTGTTTTTTTGAGCTCATATAAAAATAAGTTATCTATGCAGGCCTTGGTAAAATTACTTAGATTATTTTTTTGTGTGTAGGTAAAAATAGGTTTCTTATAAAACAAACGTTTCGCTTAAAAACGAGAGACAGGATATGCTCAGGTTTAGTTTTATTCAAGGACAGGAAATTACGAACGGAAAACACAAAATTAAATTTTATTTTTTAAATAAAAAATTTTTGTGTGTGGAAAAAAGAATATTGTTTTTCTGTGTTTAAAATTTAAACGAAAAAAGAAAAAAAAATTTATAGTTTCAAAAAAAAGCAAAAACTTTTTTTGTAAAAAAAAAGCAAATACAAATTTTTAAGAGGGAGTTTACATGGTGTCTATTCAGACATGTCTAACAAACACGTTTGTTTTGTTTGTAGGCGATCGGGATAGAGAAGAAAGAGGGGTTGCCAAACAGACATGAAATGAGTTTTCATGTTTGTTTATATGAATTTCAATGTTTTTAATTTTTATATACATATATGTATATTAGACTATTATACAAGAAAACAGACATGTTTGGAAAGACTCCGTGTAAACTCCCTCTAAAAAACTTTTTTTTTTGTTGAAAAATATTTCTTAAAACGTTTTTTTTTAAATTTTTTTTCTATGTATGTATTTTTAAAAAATGTAATATGTATGTATGTATTCTCAGAAACCTCTTCATAAATTTTATTTAAATTTGTTTTGAAGAATGAAATTTTTATGACAATGCTTAAATATAATTATTTTGCTTTTGTTTTTTTTATGTTTTTAAGAAAACGTTTTATTTTAAAAACTTTATTTTATGTTTTTAAGAAAATCTTTTGTTTTTAAAACTTTATTTTTTTCGACGGCTTTTTTTCAAAACCATTTTAGAATTTTTTTATTTTCTGTAAAATGTAGAATTTTTTAAACTTGCACAATAAATATTTTTTTAGAAACAAATAAAAAAACATTTTCCGGCCCTAGGTTTTATTTAATAATTTGATTACATTTATGTGAGCTGTTTTATACAAAAAGTATCTTCATGCATACATATGCGCATCACTTGCCTCATATGGTGTGTACAATTCTTTTTCTGCGTAAATGTTGGCGTCATAATTATTCTTACTTTTTTTCCTATTCCTGTTGTAAAAAAAACAAGTGAAAAAATAAATAGCCTTTTATTTACCGCAAAAAAGCAAAGATCATAAATTTGCATACATTTGTGTCTATGCTATCACAAGGTATTGTTGCCTTTGCTTGTCATTTGTATATGCAACAACAAATGAAAAGGTCACAAGTGTATAAAATAAGCCAAAAAGAAGTTCACAAAAAAGGATCGCTACTTGCATGAAAATTTGGGTTAGGTTAATGTTGGCGTCATAATTATTGCTTAATTAACAAATGTCTACGCAAGTGCATATATCAAACAAAAATGTTTTACCTTAAAAAATATTTATGATAGGTACAAATAAAAAAAAACATCAATACTCTGAAAAACATTTCTTTTCCTAATTACATACTTATAAAAAACAAGAAAAGTCATAAAAATCTTTTCTTTTTTTTTTAATTAACTTGTATCTGTATCTGCATAGCCTTAACAACTGATCACTACTTCAAATGTTCTTTTCTCTAACAGACCATATAAGCAGCATCCTACCTACATACATTTACACTACACCCTATTTTTTGAGCTTCTATTACAATATCGCGATTGGTTGCTCTATTTTGAATTCATCCATTATCATCAATAATTAAATGAGCCAAGCTTAAAACAAAATGCATAGGTCTTAAAACTATGATCTACACACCCACACATAAAAATGTTTCCCCTTATAATATATACTTTGACTGTTGTAAATAAATTTCTTAAAATACAAACGCACTTTTGTACCTTAACTTAATTTTTGAACAACTAGTCCAAACACCCATTGCATTTTGTCCTTAGAATATCACTCCCTATATTCTTTTAATGACTGTTTATAAATATTTTTATAAATACTAACTATGTACATATGTATGTATATGTTGTCTTAAAACAGTGATAGCCACTCCATAGGCTCGCGAGTAAAGCTAAGATCCCACTATCGGCTCAAATAGCACAATCTGTGACGATTTTTATTGTGCTATATCGGCGCACATTTAAAAACACTGCACAATTTATTCTTGAGTGGTCCCATTATCGTCGCACATTGTAACAATTTTTTTCGGTTCATATCGGGCAAAACTGAATTGCGACAATAATCGGTACAATGCGGTCACACTCTCGTGCTATTTGGGCCAATTAAATCATATGTTTTGGTTTATTTGCTTGTTGGCAGACATAATTTTATTAAAAAAATTCGGAAAATTCTCCGTCTAAATATTCCATTATGCTTCCTAACAATTTTAAATAATATATTAATATAAAATAAAAAATGTATTCAAATTTGTTCAAACTTACTGCACTTGTCCTTTTTTTTGAAATTGTTGTTTTGTAAACAAATGTTTACCAACCAGGGATGGCAACATCGATACAACTGCAATGTTTTGGTTAAACAGAATGGTTTTCTTTCATTTAACAGTACAAATGTACTATTTAACGTTTTAATACATAAATAATAGATACAACAAATGTAATTTTGGTACAATTAGGCTCAAAAAAGTAAAATTTTAGCAGACAGTGTGTGCAATTTAAAAATTTCGTTTTGCCATCACTTGTATCGGCGCTGATTGGCGACTGTGATCGGCGAACAAGTGGCCGATAAAAATCGGAACATATTAAACAATTTGATTGCTCCACATTGTGCAAAAGAGTGTTCACATTATCGGCGCATCAAGGTTTATTTTGATTGTCCACAGTCAGCACAATTTCGGCACAGATTGTCGCATATTAAAAAGTTTTGACCGTTCACACTATCGGCACATGAAATACGGCAAAAATTGGTACATTGCGCCGATAGTGGGATCTTAGCTTAAGTCAATAATCATATTTTTTACACAGCCACGGTCGGCAATTTACATGTATACAACAACTTCGTTCGTTTCAAAACATCAGACAATCATCAGTCTCTGCGACCGCACACAAGTACATAATATCTTTGTGTGCATGCGTTCGGGGCTTGGTTAGTTCGGGGCTTGGTTATCACTGTCTTAAAACATTATTTAATTTTTCAATCCTTTTTATATTTTTGCACTCAAATTATAAAACTCACTTTTTAATCATAATTTCCCTTTTTTCAATAAATAACAAAACCATTAAACAATTTTATTTTAATCTACCAACACATCATACAAAAAATTTCTTATTTGAAATCTTTCCTCTTTTTAACCTTTTTTGTATGTACACACAAACATATTTTGTTCTTCGTATTGCGACTATTATACGTTTATTTTTCGACTAATAATATGTTTACTATTCACCCTGAAATATTTAAATATTTTGTGTGTAATAGTCGCATATTTTGTGTCGCATATTTTGGCAGTCGATGATCAACAAGACGCCATATTTTGTTTTGTTATGTTATTTATATTCGTACATTTCGCATATACTTCGGCAGATTGTAATGTGTGGCAGTAATATATTGATATTGAAGACACACAACATTTAATTTTTATAGTGACTAAAAATATTTGAATATTTCTACAGAAAATATATTTATACGGGGAAAATATTAATATTTTGCGCATTGTAATATTAAAAAGTTGCCACTGGTTAAATATTTTTGAATTTTACTACGAGGTTTTTAGTAAATTTAGAATATTTTTGCAATATGAATACCTTTAAATATTTTAGGTTTGAATATTTACTGTGGTTTTCGATATGAAGAAAAAAACTATTTACTAATTTTTAAACCCTGATTAGTATACATAAAACAACACACACAGTGATGAGAATTAAAAATGTTGAAATGGTACCTTTTCTGCAAAGCGGTCACTAAGTGATTTAAATATTATTAAAACTGAATTTCTTGCATGTATAAAAAAATAAATAATTTAATATTTCATATTAATATTACAGATTTACAAAAAACAAATATGTGTTATATCATATTCGTACACATGTTCTTACATTAATTTCAAAATGTGCATACACCTAAACAAGGTTTTGATACCATTAAAAACCAGACTGTTTGTTTGTGGATATGTATACATTTGTTAATTTTATACATCTAAGCATATATTTTTATAAATGAAAATATGTATGGATTGTTACTTATTTTGTCAAAAGTCCACAGATATTATAACGTTAAGTGACATTACAGTCAGTTAAGCATTTGCATTGCTTTCCATATAACAGAAACGATCTGCTGTTTACATTACATTTACATTTCTACATTTACGGTCGGCTAATGGGACCTTTAATGTAGTTTGAGATGTGGCGTCGGATGTCTATTTTTCCAGTGTGCCGTCCATTACTATTGGTGCATATGATGCGCAATTGGCTGCTAGGTCAGCCTTTTCATTTCCAAAAATGTCTATGTGGCTTGGAATCCAGTGCATTCGTATTTTATTTTCATTATCGATGAGTGAGTCTCTTATTCTATTAATTATATGCAATTTCTTATTAAAGGGATTACTTATGACTGTCGGTGAAGATGACAGTCAAGGCCCATTTAACAGGTCTGCGCAAGAAGCCTAATGATCATTGGTATTGTTCTTTTGAGCTGTCAAAAATTGTTTACATTTTGCTTACATGTTTGTTTACGTTTATTGTTTCTTCCCACATATACGTTTATGGTATGCCACACACATACGTTTTTTCCTTTTGCTTTGTTTATGTGGTAGTAAGTTTTTGACAGCTTAAAAGAAATTTTACACAATCAAAATACATGTCGCTTTTGTTTTCTTACAAGTAAGCAGACCAGTAGCCCGTTTCTGTATTTCTCACATCGTAAAACTTTTCGCATGAAACGTGTGAATTGCAACAAAAATAGTGTGAAATGGAACAAAAAATGGTTTTTCTCACACAAGTGTTTCTGTATCTTTTTTTTGCGAGAATTATCTGTCATTTAAATAATTTTCCAGCAATTATTGGAAGGATGCGAGAAAAAGTGTTTCTATAACAATATTTTGCGAAAAGTTTCTTTCAACAACTGTCAAAATAAGTCACATTTAAAATTGGTGGCGAGAAAAACAAAATGTAGATATTTTGAATTTAAAATATGTTTATATACTATTTTTTTAAAATAAATAAAAAAATAGAAGGAATATAAATGATGAATGCATAATTTATATGATGAAAATAAACAAAAAACAATTGTTATATTAAATTTTTTTAATCTTTTCTTGTTTTGGTTTTAATCAGTGTTGCCAGATATATTTGTGTCAAAATCGTCAATTTCCTGAGAAAAAAATAAAAAAGATCGTCTTTTATGTTTTAAGAATCGTGCAATTTAAAATCAATTTTAAACAAATTTGTTTCGACTTTTATTATAAAATAATCAGACAAAAACATAGTTAAAGTTCATGGGTATTTAATAATTTCATTAAATTTATATATTTATTTTGTTAAGCTGGAGGATTATTTTTTAAAAATTTATTTTTTTTTTTAATCCGATAACAATTTAAAATTTTTATTTTTCCCTGGAGAAGTAACACAAAGGCATGAGAAAAAATCATATTAAACAAAAAATAAAATAAATATTTTTACAAAAGCAAAAAGAAACCAAGCTTAATAAAATAAACATACATCCTTTTTTAAAATAGATACACTGAAAGAAAAATGCTTCATATATTTAATGAATCATTTTCATAAAAAAAATTTCCTTGGGTAAATGAAAATTTTCATTGTCTAAATGGTATTTCATAGTTATAATGAAATATTTTCGTAAAAATCGCTTCATTGGATTTCGTAATTACGTTAAAAATTTTCATTGGATATATGAAAACTTAAGTTTGTCCAAGTTAAACAAAAAATTTTAGTTGGGAACATAAAAAAACAATATACAAACATAACTATATTCATAAATTAATACAAAATTATAGTTTCCTTAATTTAATGTTTAATTGTTAATTAAAAAATGTAAGATTTAATAATTTCGTACATCTAATGTTACATGTATGCCATTAAATTTATGAAATCAAAAAATTTTTTTATAAAAGCAACATATTTCAATAATTTTAAATTTTCATTATGACAATAAAAATGTCATTATAATAATGAAACAAAAACTTTCAATCCACTTTCAATCAACGTTGTTATTATTATTATTGACAATTTAATCTCATATTTACGCTCTTAATTGAGTAAAAAACATAATTTTTTTATCCAACAACTGCACTGCCCCAGTAGACTAGCTGGTAGTGAGCTAGTCTATCAGCACCGAGGTTGCGCGATCGAATCCCGCCAGAGACAGAAAAATAAAAAATTAAACAAAGTAAAATAAAATAAGAAAAAAAAAACAAAATTAAAAAAAATAAAAAATAAATTTTTTTTTTACTTTATTGAAAGTATTCATCCAATGTATTATATTAATAGATCTAATGTCATGTTTCATTATATCCTTTTAATGAAACAGGTTTCATTGATCCAACGAAGCGCTGCATAGGTTGCTTTTTAATGCAATTTTTCATGGGATTAATGTCAAAATTCATTGGTATTGCGAAGAAAATTCTTTCAGTGTATATACATATTTACAAAAACCGAGATCAAAATGGAAAATTTTTAAATTAAATCAGCTTTGATAACAGCATTATAAATATTCTGGGTTTTTATGGAATTGATAGTGACGACGTTGTTTTATATTTATATCGTATGTAGTCCGAAATAGTATATTATTGGAATTTAACTATATCGGTTTACAAATGGCTGAGATATAAATCTTTAATTTACCTATTCCTATAATCTTTTTCTTTTTTAACTGAAATAGACTTAGTAGAATACCTGGTAGTTAAAATTAAAAAAATCGGTTCATAAATAAACGGGTTAAAGACCCAGTAAAATCTTCGCCTACAAAATAATATGTTAAGTAATCAGAAACACATAAAAGCACTACATACAATTCTCCTGAAAAACTAATGAATTTTACAAGGGTTGTGCCAAAATGAACAAATTCAAAAGTAAGTAATTTTTTTTTTCTAAATACATCCAGAAAAAAGTAGTTATCGAAGTTCTTATGGAAGAAAGCTACTAAATAACGAGTGAAAGAAGCTATCCATTTTGAAAAAGATTTTACTGGGAGACATTAAATGTCTTTCTTGCCGGAATAATGGTTTTGGCACAAAAGTGTACATATAAGATAAGAATATCAAATATCAATCATATTTTGTATATGTATATAAAAAGTATTAAATGTTCAAAATAAGCCAAGTCGGTCCAAATTTTGCTTTTGCCAATACATTTTTCAGGAAAAAGACAAACAATTTCGAGGACAATTGGACAACTTGTTTCTAAAGATATCTTTTTTTCTAATAAACAAACATATAAATATATTTACAATTATCTTATTTCGAAGACTAAGTGTAAAACGCAACGCCAACAATTTAAAAGCAAAAACAAAATCAAAAATATTTTATAAATTTGTTGTTGCTTTCTACAATTTTCAACGCCATAACATAGAAGTGTTTGAAATTTAAAAATTCAAGATGAATTTCTATAGAAAGTAACAACAAAATTATAAAATATTTTTGATTTTGTTTTTGCTTATGCTTTCGTCACTTTTTTAGCAAAAATCATCAAAACGTCACTTTGTTAATATCGGAACAAAAAATCGTCAAGATGACGATAACTCGTCAAATCTGGCAGCCCTGTTTTGATTATATATATTTCTTTTGTCGACGCACACTGGTTCATATTTTGAGAAGGCGGCCAAAATTATTTTTTTTTATGTTCTCCGATCTTAAAATTTTTTTATTCATGTGAAAGTAAATACTAGTGAACCTCGGGAGCCAAAAAATTTCAACCCTATTTCAACTATTTCATTGAGAACAGGGTGGTCCGAAATGGACTTTCTCAATATTTGGTTATAGTTTTGAATTTCTGAGTAAATTTTTGAAGTTGAAATGCTCATAACTTTTTTGTTTTTTAAGATTTTTTGACAGAATAAGTTTTGTGAATTAGTTTATTTTATTAGCTACACGTGGTTTAAAGCATTAAACTCTGCGACCTCTAGAACTATTTAATTTTTTTTTTTTTTTTAATGTCAAAATTTCTCTGAAATTTCCGACTTTATAGAGCATAAGTCCTGCCCGTCAAAACGCGTCAAAAAAAAATCTATACTCTCTTGTAGTCCAGAATCTAACCTACATTTCTATACCCCATTGTACACACGTCTGGGCACGACCTTGCGAACTACAGCAATTTCTGTGACCCAAAGTGAGATATTCGGTTAAAAAAATAAGTCCTGCAAGGACACATTACTGAAATTAAAGAAGATGAGTCTTAAAGAATTTTCGACAAATAAAGCAGTTCAGGCCACATAAATTATCACAGGAGTACATTTTGAATTAATAAGACGATTCCAGATCATTTTACAAGTTATATCATGTAGCAGAAAGATAAATGCAAAAAAATTTGGCCAGTATGCAAATGAAACAGCAATTCTTTATAACAAAAAATACTCTTGGAGACATATGCCAACCACAGTTCATAAAATTTTATACCATGGGGAACAAATATTTCAACACAATATGCTACCAGTTGGAGATCTATCTGAAGAAGCGCAAGAAAAAAGGAACAAAGACTACAGATTCTTCCGCGAGCATCTATATATATACAAAAATGAAAAATGTTTGTACACTCATAAAATTATTACAGTAACTGATTGTAGGTTATTAAATTCGTTTTCGGTACTGTTAAAATTGAATAAAAATATAGTTATTTAACGAATAAATTTATTTTTCAACATTTATGTTTGTTATTAAAAAAACAAACTACCAAAAAATAATGTTTTCCGTATTTTTTTTTGTTAATTTGTTTGATTTTTATCGGTTAAAATATATTTTTTAAAAGTAAAAACTATTCAATTTTAACGAATATGATGTTCAATAAATAAAAAACTTAGAAATTACTGAAAAAATCATTTGTTTTAAATGAAATGTAAATGATCCGTTTTTTAAATGAATTTTAATTTGTTTCAAATGAATTTTCGTTTGAATTTAACTACATAATATTTTGAATGTATGTTTGTTTGTTTGTTGGCTTATAGACTCCGAAACTACTGAACCGATTTTCCTGAAATTTTTAAAGTAACATCACCTGAGCCCTAAAAATAAAATAGGCTACTTATTTTTTTGATAGGGACAGGGGAATTGGTACCCCCCATAGGATGCCAATATTAATTATCGCATATCTTAAGAGCCGCTGGACGCATTTTGCTGAACTTTTTGTAGCAGGATCTTCTGAGCCCCAAAATTGAAATAAAATAGCAGCGGGGGAAGTGTCACCCCCATAGGGCGCCAATGTTTAATATCGCATATCTTAAGAATTGTTATAGTAAGAATGTACAAACTTTGTAGAAGTCACTCTTATGGTATACGGGCCTGTTCGTAAATGCATCACTGCAGTGCATCATACAACCAAACATTGCTTTGCACTGCCAATTTAAGTTTGCTGTTGATCTTTTTTGGCGGGAGCCATTTCTCCACTCCGTATTTTAAACTTGGTTGTGCGTCATCTGCTTAAGCAAAGAATTTTAGGGCATTTAAATTTTCAATTGCAGCGCAGTGATGCATTTACGAACAGGCCCTACCACACTTTTGAGAAAAAAAATAAAGCGGGTAGGCGCAGGGGGGAAATACCTCCCATAGGATGTATATATTAAATATCTCTCATTTCAAGAAGTGGTTAAAGAAGTGTAGCGAAGCTCACCGGGTTAAGCTAGTTAATATATAAAAATAAAATACACATACATCTCAAACCAAAAATAAAAGTTGAGTTACCTAAAATGTTATCGATAGCCAAGAATGCTATTTGGGCATTTTTCAAAATATTCCTTTTCAGTTGTATCCTTATAACAACTCGTCTCGTCCCAAAAAAGCCAACCTTTGGCCCCTGTGAATATTGGGACTAAAAAATTTACAGGGGCCAAATATTGGCATTTTCTGACAGGATCTAAGTTCGACAATAAAAAAATAAGTATCAGTTGTAAAATACAAGAGAAATAATGATAAATTATAAAAAAATCATATTTGAAATATTCAACTTTTACACCGAAACTCAACAAAAAAATGAAAATGCATTTTGAACTCCCCATAACTTTTGCTCCTATCAGTCGAATTTTACGTTTTATAGTGCAAATTAAAGCCTAACATCGCACCTATCGAGCAAAAAAATCGCATAAAAAAATACCGATCCAGTCAAAAGTTATGGAATTTTGACCGCCTTCTCGTAAAATTTCCCACTGTGCGACGTTTCGCTTTTGTTTGACTGGAAATATCATATCATCATATACATATATTATTTCTAAAGCACTTTTTTTTGTCGGTTGCAAATATCTCCCATACCACCGCATCAAATTTAATGAATGATATCTCATTTTAAAGCTTATTTCTAACACTAATGACGAAAAATAATTAGAAATTGAAAAATTAATATTTTCATTGATAAAAATTACGGTACGAAATATTCGCACGGGTCATCTAGTTCAAGTATAAACAGAATTTGTTGTGTCTGTTTTCGCATTCAAATACAGAAACACTTTTATCTCATAAATCGAGAAACGATGGAATTTTTTGTTTCACACTTCATGTAAGAAATTTTACGATGCGAAAAATACAGAAACGAGCTACAGGGGCACTGTTGCCAATTTAGAGAATTTCCCGCTAAATCTAGCGTTTTTGAACTGTCAATCGCGGAAAAAAATACGTTTTAGCGGTAAGCGGGAAATCTAGCGATTTTCAAACATCTCTCAGCGGATCATTTTCGCTACCAATACCTTTCTCAAATTTTAAATTTATAAGTTTTCTTATTAAGTTTTTTTGTTTTTCTGGCTAAAAACTACTTGTTAACGTTCAGGGTTTTACGTACTTTTGTAAGTTTAGTGAACTGAAGATTGTGTGTTACATTTTTTTTAGATTTTAGTTAGTATTTTGTTAGGGCTGTATGTGACAATTCGCAACTTTAAGCTTGCTTAAAATTTTGAAACAAAAGGTAAGGTATTGATCTAAATTGTCTCGATATATCCCAAGCAATATAATTCACTAAATTTTATCTACCTAATTTTATCTAATTGCTTAAAACGGCAAATAATTGCCAAAAATAGCGTTTATGTTATAAGCTTTTTTGCGTTTTTATAAAGGAATTGATTTATCTTCCACCACAACTAGTTGTGATAAGGGTATATACTAAGCTTGTCATTCCGGGTGAAACTGTTTAATATTCATCTAAGACCCCATAAAGTACATATATTCTGGGTCCTTGAGTAATTCTAAGTCCATTAAGCCATGTCCGTTTGTTAAAAAAAAATAAATATTGGTATCAATTTGTTTCTAGTCTCCTAAGCAGTTTGGGATTGAAATCCAGCAAAATCTAAATGTGAAACAACCACCCTGAAAAAATTATCATTTTATTATAAAAACAAGCATAAATAGTGGAGGAATGCCTATATTGATATAAGATTTTGCACAAATATGACTCAAAATCATACTGTTAATTTTCGTGAAAATCGGTCTATAATTAAAGATAGGCCTCATATACAGCCCACTATCGTAAAACATTTGAGTACGCCTAAAACGGTAACAAATATTGCTATTGTAATCATTTTTGATCTGTCACAAATTTGTATATCAAATTACACTGTCAACTTTCGTGCCGATCGGTCCATAACTGACCATTAGCCTCATATAAAGCCTACTCTCGAAAAAAGCTTTAGTATGCGTAAAAACTTTACTCTCCTAATATGTGTTTTATTCTAATAACATTTGGTCAGTCATAGTTTTATAAGACTTTAAATAAACTGTTCAAATTTTGTGAAGATCTACCCATTATTTACTATATGTCCCATATAAAGACCACTGCGGCAATTTTCTAACTGTATGTGCAGGGTATCAAAGATTTCACTATAACCTTTTTTGGGAATAAAATAGATAGGGAAGTTGGAAACGTAATTTGAGAGTCATATACATACATACCCAGCAAAAACTTACATTGCAAAGTAATGAGTTAAAAAGCTAATATAACGACTCTTCACTACTTATACATTGGCATTTTAACTCATTATTTTAACACGGTGATGTCATTGGAGGCAAGTACTTACCACCCTCGCTTACAAATAGGGAGTTAAATAAGTCATTACCACTTTCGCTTACAAATAGGGACTTAAATAACTTGTTACTCCGATGTCACCAAAATTACAACTAACATCCCAGCAAAAACTTGGTAATGACTTGCCATTACTGAACAACTTACTTTTCAATGACTTCTTCATACCATCTGCATAACAGAGCTACCTAAACAAGAGCGGCAAGCGTTTTTTTAAACATGCAAATTCTATTGCCAATACATTTTCAATAAAATAAGACGACCAAGCGATCTATCAAATAAGATTTTCCAGTCGGGTGGTGTTAAATTCGCGTTCTAAAGGTTTGTTTCGTATAAACTCTATGAAAATGAAAAGTTTTGACATAAAACAGACGCTTGCCGCTCCTATTTAGGGAGCTCAGTTACATAGAAGTAGTTTGGTAATGGCTGACATATAATCTGATACCTAACATAGCGTTTACATTTGCCAGTACTGGCAAGACAGTAGCAATTCATTCAAACTTTTTCACTAATACATAAACACTTTTACAGCTATTTTGTTTTTGCATTGTTTTGCCAACTAATATGTATATGCCCTGCAAATAATAGGACCAGTCCAAACACGCGTGTAAAGAGTAGTCCTCAAGGGACCAGGACTAGTCCACAAGTAACCCAAACGTATGGAAAAAACCTGGTCTATTTAACATTACGATGTCCTAGGAGAGGACCATATAACCCACCTTTGGACCACTAAGGAGTAGTTTTAAAACTACTCCATGGTATATAACCCACCTTTGGACCAGTAAGGAGTAGTTTTAAAACTACTCCATGGTATACTCAAGAGGATTAGTTTTGAAGTCGTTTAAACACGAAAGCATGTCGTTAAAAAAACGAAGACATGTCGTCTCACTACAAACACTTTTTAACAATGGCATGGTCCATGCTTGCATTACATCGGACTAGTCCATGGAGTAGTCCATTTTATCAAAATGGGTCAGGTGGTCCAATTTTATTTGCAGGGTGCTTACTGTCTTGCCACCCAGCAAATAAAATTGGACCACCTGGTCCATTTTGATAAAATAGACTACTCCATGGACTGGTCCGATGTAATGCAAGCATGGACCATGTCATTGTTAAAAAGTGTTTGTAGTGAGACGACATGTCTTCGTTTTTTAACGACATGCTTTCGTTTTTAACCGACTTCAAAACTAATCCTCTTGAGTATACCATGGAGTAGTTTTAAAACTACTCCTTAGTGGTCCAAAGGTGGGTTATATGGTCCTCTCCTAGGACATCGCAATGTTAAATAGACCAGGTTTTTTCCATACGTTTGGGTTAGTTTTGGACTAGTCCTGGTCCCTTGTGGACTACTCTTTACACGCGTGTTTGGACTGGTCCTATTATTTGCTGGGCAGTACTGGCAAATGTAAACGCTGTGTAAGTACTTGTGTATGAGTTGATTAACGAAATTTTATTTTTTTTCTATTTTTTCTTATTTTATTTTACTTTGTTTTATTTTTTATTTTTTTTTTTCTGTCTCTGGCGGGATTCGATCGCTCAACCTCGGTGCTGATAGACTAGCTAACTACCATCTAGTCTACCGGGGCAGTATAGTTTTTAGATAAAAAAACTATGTTTTTTACTCAATTAAGAGCGTAAATATGAGATTAAATTGTCCATAATAACCAGTGATGCCAACTTTTTGAGAGCAAAAAGCACTTTAAGACTAAAAAAAGCACTAAAAAGCACTATTTCGAGCAAAAAAAAAAAGCGTAAAAAAGCACTAAGCCATTTTCACAATTTAATTAAACACAAAACAAGTTGCATTCGGCTGTGCCGAATATTCTATAATCCGGATAATTGATTGCTGACCCCAATCCGGAGTAGCGAATTATGCGGATTACCGAATGTATGCATTTATTAAAAACTATAATAATTAATAGCTAAATTAAACATAAACACATAAATATTTATTTATATAAGTATAATTTATACATATAAGCTCTTCAACAATTTTTACTTTATCTAAAATAGATAAAGTCTTGTGTGCTCTCATCACTGAAGGCATCTTGCATCAATGCTAAACTAAAAACGCATGTGCAAACATACTCATATCACACTATTCTAACTGTATTTTTCAAAGCATGCTGTGATTTGAATAAAATAATAAATAAAAACGGGTGTTATTCAATCCGGACTTTAGAGTTGCAATCAATCCGGATTATAGAATACGCAATGAGCTGCCAAATTCAGTCCGGATTACCGAAAATTCCGGATTAGTGGAGTCCGGATTATCGAATTTATACTGTACCTCCAAAATTAAAAAAAGGGCGACGGCGTTGATGGGGACTACATATTTTCATTTAAGATTAAAAAAATTTAATATAGAAACTGGGAATTATTTCCTTGTGAAGGTTACTTTTATATTATATTAAACATTTTTTCATTTTTCGAATTTATTCTATGAGTTAAATTTCAGGTCTGTATTTTATAAAGCTTTTTTGTAATAGTTCTATTCTTTTAATTTTTCAGAAATGACTTTATACACTATCAGACTATTATATTGTATTTTCTTTTTTTTTACATTTTACCTTAGCCTTCCTTTGGAAAGCAATGAAGTATATTGAATGTACAGAAAAATGTACAATTATTAGACACCAGCGGAATGTAATGCATTTTCTGGCCCGCTACGGCCTTCGTCAGCATTCTTTGTGTCTCACTGGATAGTGTTACTTTATAAATTGAATGTATTTAACTCAACTATTTTAACAATTAGAAACTGGGAATTATTTCATTGTGAAGGTTACTTTTATATTATATTAAACATTTTTTCATTTTTCGAATTTATTCTATGAGTTAAATTTCAGATCTGTATTTTATAAAGCTTTTTTGTAATAGTTCTATTCTTTTAATTTTTCAGAAATGACTTTATACACTATCAGACTATTATATTGTATTTTCTTTTTTTTTTACATTTTACCTTAGCCTTCCTTTGGAAAGCAATGAAGTATATTGAATGTACAGAAAAATTTACAATTATTAGACACCAGCAGAATGTAATGCATTTTCTGGCCCGCTACGGCCTTCGTCAGCATTTTTTGTGTCTCACTGGATAGTGTTACTTTATAAATTGAATGTATTTAACTCAACTATTTTAACAATTAGAAACTGGGAATTATTTCCTTGTGAAGGTTACTTTTATATTATATTAAAAAAAAAAAAAAAAAAAAAAATACAAGGACTATATATATCTTACTCATAAACATTTTTAATTATTAAAAAAAACTGTTTTTATTAAAAATAAAAAGAATAGAAAAAAATTCGATTAAATGACTGTGACCGGAGCACAGTGGCTGAAAATTTTATTTCATTGTCCAAAATTCCAATTTTTGTTTGTCACCGATTTCAAAAATTTTAATTTGGTTTAATAGTAAACATATTAAAACTAAGGTAGCCAAAAAATTAGGTCAAAATATTGGTAATTGTGGTTGTGCCATGTTGTTTAACACAACTTCTTTTTTAATTCAGAAAAAAGTGTTTTTTTTAATATTTAATCCGAAAGAAATTATCATTGCACAAAAACTATCAGCGATAATGACCTGCTTACTTATTTGCTAGGTTGGTAGTCTTGTTATCTTTAAAAAGGTAATATTTGTGACTGTTGTGTTATTTATATTTGAGATGTTAGGACATATTTTCTAAACTACTATATTTTTGTCAAATTTCAACTTTAGTAGAATAGAACTTTTGCGGACCAAAAGGGACCAAGAAGGTGAAACCACTGATAGAAAGGTAAAAGTGTTTTCTTTAACCCTGTATATACTCTTGTACCCGTTTGGACCCGTCTGTTTAACACTTTTTAATTTTAATAAAATTACTCAAAAAAAAAAAATTATAAACCACTATATTTTTGTCAAATTTCAACTTTAGTAGAATACAACTGTTGCGGACCAAAAGGTTTTTATGACTCTAATAATATTCCGTGACCCTATAGCTATGCAATGCGTTGTTAAATTTGTGTCAGGTATTTTAAAGCCTATAAATAAAAGGATTTTAAGTTTTTTAATCCTTTTTATTCTACCTGTATTTGGTATGAAAAAAATATGAAAAGGTTTAAAAGCAAGTGACATTCGGATGCAAACTCAGTAGATATAATATATCTGAGCAATAACAACGTTTTTCATAAGCATTGAGAGCTTCAGCTATAAAGAATTGGCCGGAGAGTGTTTTAGAAACAAAAACGAGGGAGATGTTAAAAATTACATTCGAAAAAAAGAAAACTTAAATTCCTATAGCACTGAAATACAATTGGACTTAGAAAATAAATTATATGTTTTTATAATGCATTTAAAACAGCGATACAGGAAAGTTGATTACAGCAAAGATAGATTTTATAAGAGCTTTGCGAACTCTGTCCAGATCGCTTCAGAAACTTGAAATCAAAACACACGTGGGAGACCACAAAAATCGCTGGACAACTGTAGCGATATATCTAAGAGGCGGAAGCTTAAGGATATAAATGAAGAAATCGGATATAAAATATTCAAGATACTTTCCTAAATCAATTACGATCACAGAAACAATTGACAAAAGTGGATATCATTGAAAAAGTTGTTAAAGCTAGTCCATTGAGAACAAAACGGATTCTTAAAAGTATACCAACTCCAAGCGATGCAAAACAATTCACAAAGGAGGAGGCATTAGCATTATTTCTGGATTTGAAATTAACAAAACAGCAATATATACAGCTCAGATTGCGTGCGATTAAAAAAGGCTCAAATCTGTATCCAGCATATCATCACATAACAGCTGCTGTGGACTTTTTGCCATTAAAGGACACTATTACAATCACATCAATTTCGGTAGAGGTAAAACTACAATCTCTACTTGATCACACATCCGAACGCTTGCTACAATCAATAAAAGGAAATGAGTTAAAGAAATATGGAAACACAAAGTTAATTCCATTTTGTAAATGGGGATGTGATGGTTCTTCCGGACAAAAACAATACAAACAAGTAGTATGTGAAAATATTTCGGACTCAGATATGTTCATGGAATCATTTGTACCATTGCGATAAAAAAAGATATTGAAAGATTCAGAGCCTTCGACTTGTACAACGCAAACAAAGAATATTTGGAAAAATTTCCAAATATATATTCTACGAAATATTGCAGACCTATTAAATTTGAATTCAAAAAAGAAACTCATGATGCCATTAACAAAGAAGTTAGTGATATCAAGGCCCAAATTGCAATACTACAGCCATTAAAGTTAGATTTAGATGGGCATCAAATTGAAGTTCGGTTTGTGCTTTGTTGTGATACAGACATGTATTTTAGCCCCGCATACGATTTGAACTATTAATTAATCACATTTGATTTTGTAATATAAGCAGCGAATGGACGCTTAAAAAAAAAATAATATATGTACATATTTTGTTATTTAAATTATTTAACATAATAGTGAACAATTTAAAACGATAAAATAAAATAAAATAAAACAGTAGAAATATATTCGTATGTATGAATGTTCATACATGTGTATACATATTCTGAACAAAAACATTTAAATTTCTTGTTTTTTTTGTTGTTGTAAAATACAATAAATAATAAAAATATTAAAGCAAAGCAAAACGGTGAAAAACAAAAACAACTCTTTGCATGAGTACGAACAGTGAAACAACACTAAGACAAAATGAAAGAAACGTTTACGTTTTAGTTCAAGCAAACGAATATAATGCAGAAATAAATAAAACAAAACAAAATAATATAAACTATTTAACGGCTAAGCCAACTACTCGAACACGTTCCCTATCACCCTCGGTGTTTACAAAAACAGTGGATAGTGACTCATTAAAAAAACTACAACTAGATTTGGTGACAAGTGTTGCCAGGATAGCAAGTATTGCCGTGACGTCAAAAACAAATTTAGTGGGAAATGATACCATGAACTTAAACACAAATGCAATGGAAAACCCCCCTGTAAAAAGCTGTCAAAAGCCTACAGTACAAGTTGGTATGGACAGGTACATAACAGTGCTTAAACGGGGACGCAGCCCTACCTCTGCAGCAGTTGCTTCGGCCTCAAAAGTACCATCTTTTGATAAAATAAATACACAAAATCGTTTTGCGATTCTGGAGGATGAATCCTCTGAAGCACCAAACGTCATTAAATCAACTAAGCCATCCCCGATATACCTTAGAGAGCAAAACTCTAATGAGTTAATAAAAAGTTTAATTTCGGTGATAGGTATCATTAACGAGACTAAAATACAGGTGAATCACGAGGATGATTTTCGAAAAATAATTACAAGATTTGAGACTCTGAATAAAAACTTTTATACTTATCAACTGAAGAGCAGTAAAGGTCTTCAGGTAGTAATCAAGGGTATAGACTCATGCGTAGACCCAGGGGAAATTAAAGCTTTTTTAGAAGAGAAGGGCTTTAAAATCAAAAACGTAACAAATATCAAAAATAGAGAAAAAAATCCCCAACCACTATTTCGAGTGGAGCTAGAACCCGGCGACGTTAAGCTCAAAAAAATGAAACACATCGAATTTATAATTTAAAATATATTCTGTACAGAAGGGTAACTGTTGAGGAGCCGCACAAAAGAAATGGTCCTGTTCAATGTCTAAACTGCCAGGAATTTGGCCATACTAAGGCATACTGCTACTTAACCCCTGTTTGCGTAGTATGTGGTGAATTACATGGAACAGTTCTTTGCGACAAGTCTAAACCCGACCCCAACGTAAAAAAATATAGCAACTGTGGCGGTAAACACAGTGCCAATTATAGAGGATGCCCTGTATATACTATCGTCAAGCAGTCGGTCGGACCGTAACAAATCAGGTAAACACAAATGCGATTCAAGCCCCCCAGCCTAGTAATAACAGAACCTCTTACGCTAACGTCCTAAAATCAAACCATGAGCCAATGCCTCGCCAAGTAATGATGAAACTCCAGTTTTTAATTTAAGTCGTTTAGAAAAAACCATGGAAACATTAGTGCAAACGGTAAATAATTTTACGAACACAATGGGTAATATGATGCAGGAAATGCTTAGAATGCAATCGATGTTATTGCAAGCTGTACTTAACAAACCATGAACTGTTTAAAAATTTGTTTTTGGAACGCAAACGGCATCCGCCAACATAAAAATGAATTAGAATACTTTCTTAAAAATAAACAAATTGATGTCATGATGATTTCTGAAACTCATTTGACCTCAAGAAATACGTTTAATATAAATGGTTATATACTATGTGATAACAAGGACCCTCGAGATAGAGCTTGTGGAGGTTCTGCCATTTTAATAAAAACCCGAGTCAAACACTACCTAATGTGTGATCATCGTGAAGATTATCTCCAAGCAACGAACATTTGCGTTGAGGAATTAAATAGAAACCTAGTAATTTCATCGTTATACTCCCCGCCTAGATTTTCAATATCGGAGGACCAATATTATAAATATTTTAAATCATTAGGACCGTGTTTCCTAGCCGCTGGCGATTATAACGCTAAACATACCTTCTGGGGGTCGCGACTTATAACACCAAAGGGTCGTGTTTTATTTAACACAATTTCTAAAATGGATTTAAATGTGGTAGCGAGCGGACAACCAACATATTGGCCCACTGATCATCAAAAAATTCCAGATGTCATCGATTTCGGCGTGGTTAAAAACATTCCCATAGAAACGATTCATGTTGAAGCCTCCCTAGATTTATCTTCCGACCACACACCTACAATTGTTACTATAATGAACCCCAATAGAATTGTACCTCCGACGACAGCTACGCAAATTAATTGGTTAAAATATAAAAAATATCTCAGTACCAATTGCACAGAAACTATTGCGCTCAGTACACCGGATTATGTAGATCGCTCTATTGACAATTTTGACAGTTTTCTGAAACTAGCTGTTCAACATTCCAATATTGCCCCCAAAAAAACAAAAACTATTAAAATATATTCAACAGATGTCGAGCATCTTTTGTCTGAAAAAAGGAGGGCTCGAAGAGAGTGGCAATTGCACAGATCCCCTCAACTTAAGAACTTACTTAAAGAGTGTACAAAAAGACTAAGAAAGTTACTGCAGACTAAGAAAACGGCTTCTCTGGAAAAATATCTTGAGGAACTTGATGCAACCCCACAATCAAACTACTCATTATGGCGTGCAGCTAGAAATCTCAAAAGGCCAGTTGTCTCTAAACCACCATTAAGAAAATTGAATGGAAGTTGGGCAAGAAATGATGTTGAAAAAGGAAATCTGTTTGTCAATCATTTAAAAAACGTATTTACCCCAAATATATCTCACGATATTGCGGTCGAGTTACCACCTGTTGCTGCTAGAGCAGCTGTTCCGCTAAGATTTGAGATAAGAGAAATCGAAAAGGCTATTTGTGATTTAAACCCCAAGAAGGCTCCTGGTTTTGATAAGATCAGCAACAAAATGCTTTTGGAGCTACCCAGCATAGCAAAGAAAATTATTCTTTTAATTTTTAATGCTATTTTGCGCCTTGAATACTATCCTCAAAAGTGGAAGGTCTCCTTAGTCACCATGATACCTAAACCTGGAAAGGATCACACAAAAGTTGACTCATATAGGCCTATAAGCTTACTTTCTAATATATCCAAGCTGTTTGAGAAGCTGTTAGCGTCAAAATTAACCCCAATTTTGAATGAAAATAGATGTATTCCTAACCACCAATTCGGCTTCAGAAGAGAACATAGCACAATTGAGCAAACTCATCGTATAGTAAACGCAATAAGAAAAGCCTTTGAAGAAAAAAAATGTTGTTCCGCTCTCTTCATCGATGTTTCTCAAGCTTTTGATAAAGTCTGGCATGAAGGCTTATTACATAAATTGAAGCTCAATTTACCAGTAAACACACACAAGCTGTTAGAAAGCTACTTAGTCGGTCGAAAATTTATTATTAAAGAAGGTGATTATTTAAGCTCTCCTCAGCAAATTGACGCTGGAGTCCTCAGGGAAGCATCCTGGGCCCACTTTTATACTTAATCTATACCTCGGATATGCCAACAAACAACTACACACAAACTTCAACATTTGCTGATGATACAGCTTTCTTGAGCGTGCACGAAAACCGTCAAGAAGCATCTCGATACCTACAGGATCATATATTTCAACTCGAACTATGGTTAAAGCAATGGAGGATAGAGGTCAATGAGCAAAAATGCGTACATATAACATTAACCTTGCGTCGGGAATCATGCCCCCCTATTAAAATCAATAATCAAATAATACCTCAAAATTCGCATGTAAAATACCTCGGTATTCATCTAGATCACCGTTTAACGTGGAAAAGCCATATAGAGGCAAAATTAACTCAAATGAAACTAAAAGCCATCCAAATTCATTGGCTTATTGGAAGAAACTCTGTCCTTAGTCTCGACTGCAAACTTCTTCTTTACAACTCCATCTTAAAGCCAATCTGGTGCTATGGTATTCAGTTATGGGGCACTGCCTCGGCCTCTAATATCGAAAAAATTCAAAGGCGCCAAAATAAACTACTTCGAATAATCACTGCTGCCCCTTGGTATGTTAAAAACTCAAATATTCACAAGGATCTTAATGATCCATTAATTAAAACTATTACGAAAAATGCAGTAAAATACTTAAAAAGGCTCGAATTGCACCCGAACCCACTAGCACGAAATATTTTAAATGATAGCGGCCACACTCGCTTAAGAAGAAGAGACACTGCAGCACTTATCCAATTAGATGAGCGATAAACACCTATAAAAGTAAACAGAACTCGCGATGAAGAAAATTTTTGTCTGGCACTGGCAGGACAAAAAATAACGTATTAGGTTAAGATTTGATTAATTATTGTTAGTTCATATTTAATATATGAAGATTCAATAAATAAATAATAAAGAAAAAAAAAAAAAAAATTTAAGTTAGCTTCCAATTAGTGCTAACAATGCAACATCAAGCCAATTAAACCAAGTCCCGACAAAATCATTAGATAATACTGATGCATATGAATTTGGATTATCACCACTACATGCAAGAATACGACTTATGGAACACATACTTAAAATCAGTTATGATTTGGATTTCGGATCTTCAGGATCAATAAGAAACAACGAAACCAACAAGGAGTTAAGAAGTTCAAAAAGGAAACATGTTCAAGATGAATATCGCAAATTTGGGTTGATTATAGATCAGCCGAAACAAGGGTCAGGCAATACAAATGATGGCAATACCGCAAGAAGATTCTTTTCAGATCCAGAAACAGCATCTGAAATAACAAGTGTTGATTTTAACCTCATTTTTAGATTTAAAATAATCCTAGAAGTACTTGCGTGCAATGATGAAATTGACTCTAGAAAATTTGGAGATTTTGCTAAGGAAACTGCAAAAATATATACAACCAAGTACCCATGGAGAAATATGTCTGCTACAGTTCACAAAATTCTTTATCATGGAGAAGATGTCATTAAATATCAGTTAGTGCCAATTGGAGATTTATCAGAGGAAGCTCAGGAAAAAAGGAATAAGGATTACAGATTTTAAAGAGAGCACAATACTAGAAAAATTTCACGAAATTCCAGTAATGAAGATCAATTTAATATATTATTGGCAACGTCAGATCCGTTCATATCCAGTATTCGAAATCAATGGAAAGTGGAACATCGGGATTTAGAGGAAGAAGTCAAAAAACTTCTAAAGAACAGAAATAACACAGAACAGAATATGGAATATTTGCAATCAATCTTTCAATTAAATGAACAATAATTATAATTCATTAGATCTAAGACAGACATTGTATTAGTAAAAATAAATATAAACAAGAACTCACATTGTTACAAAAGCTATTAAAATCAATTTTTTTCTATCTTTTTTTTAATGTTAAATTTTTTTTTATGGTGTAAACATTTAATTTTTTGAGTGTCCCATTATTACAAAAAATGTTAATGATTATTATTTAAATCTAAAAATTACATGTTTAAATAATTAAAAGAAATAAAAAAACCATATTGCACGCTAAAGTAAAAAAAATCTAAAGTTCCACTTTGCCCTTAAATTCCGCAATATCTACTAAACCGATTTTAATGAAATTTAGTAGAAAGTTTAAGAATCTATCTGTCGATTGAAAAAAATTTCACTAAAATATCTCCTTCGGTTCAAAAGTTACAGATTTTTGGCCAATGAAAAACGATTTTCAGCCACTGTGCGGCTGATTTGCCGACTTTAGTCGATAAATTTTCGACGGCGGCGGCTATTAAAAATAATCGGCGGCGCGGCTCAGACGGCTTAAGCCGTCAAGGTGCAGGTCTCTGGTAGTATTCTGGAATTTTCTTCGTATATTCTATCCTCTTTAGATAGAAGATTGGCTTCGCAACGAATATTGAAGATGGGGGTTGTTCTAAAGGCGCAGACAGAGGCTCTGGCAGCTTGATGGTAGACAGATTTTATGATGTTGATGCTGGTTTTACAGTTGTGCTATATATGAATAGACCGTAATCAATTTTATTAAAATAAGAGTTTTGGTGAGGAAGGTCAATGTATTTACATATAAGTATGAACAAAACTTTTGACTGACAAGTATCGTATAATATTGATCTGGATATTATGGCGTTTTTAAGTTTAAGTGTAGTTTTATGTGAATATTAGCCCAAGTACTTTGAGCTTGTTAACATTTTGTATAGTTTGAATACGTGATCGTTGGAGTCGCAATTGCGTTTTCTACAGATGTGGTACTTTTTTGATTTGGATAAAAAATTTTCGCGCCAGAATATTCGGTCCATTCAGTGATGTCTTGAACAATGTTTTTCAAAATGGCTTTTGTTTCGCTGTTATTGTTTCTTCTGCACAGTATATATAAATCGTCTGCGTACAAGCAATGGTCTACGGTTGATTTCTTTAAAAGCTATTTGAAAAAGCACTATTGAAAGCGGCGATCCCTGTGGGATTCCGTTTGTCAGGGTGAATGTTTTTGAAAATTTACCATTTATCTTAATTTTAAAACGTCTATTTTAAAAAATGATTTGACAAATTTTAAAATTTTTGGACCAACAGACCAAAATTTCAATGTACTTAGGATAACGTGGGAGCCGATTCTATCGAATGCTTTTTCGAAATCTATTGATAGGACTATTACATGATTTTTAGCCGATAGAGCATTTCTGATGTATGAAGTAGTCCATGTGGAGTAGCGTATCATCGCATCTTCGTTTGCTTTAAAAGCTACTTGCTCTTTGGCAATAAACTTTTTCTTTTCCATAAGCCATGAAAATCTTGTAGCTACAATCCGTTCAATAATTTTGGAGAGGCAGGGAAGTAACGATATTGGCATATAATCATCAACTGATGTTGAGTTTTTTGCTTTAGGGATGGGAACTATGGTAGCTAGTTTCCAGGAATGTGGTATATTCCCGCTTTGAAATACGGTGTTATATACTTCTACGAGTTTTTCTTTGCTTGGGTTGGAAAGAGCTTTAATCATCTGGTAGGAGATGCGATCATGATCAGGCAATACAAATGCTTAGGCAGCAGTTAAATTGGAACGTGGAAATTGGAACATCTATTAAAATAGCGTCTTTATCTGGCGTGTAGTTAATGTTAATCTTGGATGAGTTCTTAGAAGCGTTGAACAGAGAAGGGTAATTAGCATTAGATGCGTAGTCCGCCCAAACTCTACGAAAGTGGTTGGCAATTTTGAAAGTTTCAATGAGTGTTTCGTTTTGGGTGGCTATTGCCTTAATATTTGTGGGTAGACCCTTGCAGGATTCTATTTTTTTTTGTTCCATATGGCTGCTGTTTTGTTTTTCGGTTTATTGTTTTTGTGAAGTTTTCAAAACTATAGCGTTTGGCGGTTTTTATTTCTTTACGAAATATAACCTTTATTTTTGTAATTTCTTCATTTTTTGTTTCCGTAAAGTGGCTAGAGTTGAGTTCCACTAGGGGACTGGTGCCCGGTCTGTTCTTATGTGGGGCTTTGATTGTGGGATGTAAATATTAGCTGTGGTACGCATGGACTTAGTTATTGTGGCTGCATCTTTATGGCTGGATGAGGTAAGGAGGCGCCTAGAAATTTATCTTTCAGCTATTCGAGAAAAATTTGGCCAGTCAGCTAGGTGGATTAGAAATTTTTTGTTTTAATTGGATTACTACTTTCTTCTGACAATTTCATGGATATTTTTGTAGGGAAGTGGTTACTGCTGTATAGATCTTCTAAGACAGTCCATGATGTTAGCGGTAGTAAGTTGATTGAGCAGAGTGAGACATCTATGGAGGAGAACTGCGTGGGGTTGCCATCATTTAAAACACAAAGATTTAGTTGGTGTATTATGTTTTCAAGTAAAATGCCACGATTATTATTACGTTAACAGCCCCAGATAGTGTTCCAAGCATTAAAATCCCCGACTACTATTAACGGGGTATTGAAATATGAGATTATATTACTCATTTCAGGGACATATATGTCTTGGTTGGGTGGGATATAGAAGGATAAGATAGTGAATGTTACATTGAGATGGATTTATATTGCGACTACTGGTATGTAGAGGTAGTAGTTTATGTGGTATGTTGGCCTTTATAAGAACTCCAACACCTTCTTTTGAAGTGGTGTTATTAGCTACGTTTGCAAAGTAACTATTATAGTTGTTTGGTGGGATTGGAGTGAAGTTGTGTGCACAGTGTGTTTCCTGCATGGGATCTATTTCCTTCATAAGTAATTGGAGATTGTGGTAGTTGTTTGTGAAGCCGTTGATGTTCCATTGCAATATGACGAAATCCATATTTGCGGTTATTAATTGTTAAAGGCGGGTTGAGTGGGTGGACTGGTTTAGAAGAAATGGTGTTTCGATGGAAAATTCAGTTTTTTTAATACATATTCGCCCTGCCTTTGCATACCGGTGCTTTGCCCGGCGTCAGAAACCCCTCCCCGGACCCTAGAAATCACATGCGTCAGCGGCAAAATCACCGCCGCGGCAACACCTGCCGTCAGCTGCACAGTCAGGGCGTCTATTTTAGTTGTTAAAGGCGTCGGGAGATCCATCGTCACCCCGTCGAGAGTTTCCTCGTCGAGGGGTTGTATAAAGTAACTGCTGTCTCTGATTAGAGTTTGCGTTAATCGTGATATTGGCGATGTTAGCTGGTCCTTAGTTCCAGAGCTGCTGTTGTGAGTTGTGTTGTTCAGTTGTAGTTTTTTTTAGCATTTCAATTTTTTTCATGATTTTATTGATGTTATTTTTGTGTTGTGATGTTTCTTTGATGATTAATGTTTGGTGTTGTTTGGAAGAAGTTGGGGTTATTTCATTTAGCAGGCTTGTTGGTGGTGCAGTTGCTTGTTTATATAAGTGATTGTGGTGGCGTTTTCATTTTTTTCTGATTTATTGTTTAATGCTTCTTTGCGTTTTGTAGGGGAGTTGGAGACCGTAGAGGCATATGTGGTTGTTTGATTTGCTTTGGGTAGTTGGTTGCTATCTTTGTATTTGCGGCGGGCTTCACCTATACTGCAATAGTTTTCAGTTTTGAATCTCAGAACTTCTCTCATTTGAATGTATCTAGAGCAGTTTTTGTCCGCAGACGAATGTTCTCCAGAACAATTTGTGCAAAATATGCAGTTGCATTCTTCCAAAATGTGAGGTGGTAAACTGCATGTGAGGCTTGGGGCGTCTCCTTGCATCAATTTTTTGTGTGGCCTAATTTTTGGCTATTTTTACATCTCATTGGGCTCGAGATATAAAAGTCCACTTTGCATTTGTACCAAGCGACATCAACAGTCTTGGGCAGGCGATAGAGATCGAAGCTGATGATGATTTTACCAGTTGGGGTTCGAGTTTTGCCTTCTTCGCTCGGTTTTGTAAATTTGTATACGTCAAGGACGCCTTGTGATTTCATAACTTGAACGATTTCTTGTTCTGCAACATTTATTATGCACGGTGCGTAGATAACCCCTTTTACGGAGTTAAGAGAGTAATGAAGCTTGCATGTAATGGGGCATATGTTAGATAGTGTCTTGGTTTTTAAGAATTTATCAGCAACACGTGCGTTTCGTGCGAGAATTTTAACATACGTGTTAAAATTTTTTTTGGAATAATTTTTATCAAATATCACCTCTTTTAAGGGAGATAATATGAAAGAAAACATACAATAAAACATTCTCACAAATAATTACTTGCATGTGGAAACGCCGGGTTAATATCGAAATTTAAAGAGGAAAAAAATATCAAAAATGGAAATACGGGAAATTAAATTTCTTGTTTTTCAAACGTGTTCGAACCAAAAACATTTTTTCTTTTTATTATTAATACGATTTCCGTATGACGTGCTAAATTCCCAATTCTTCATATTTGATATATACACTAAAATTTATTGTTGAGGGAAAGCTAGCTTCTATGCGCATTTCACTGGTTGCTTAGGCCAGCTCATCAGGTAACCTTTTCCAAAGGCTTTAGAGAAAGCCAAAAATATTAAACAAATAAAACCCTAATAGCCTTTTCACACTTGTTAACATTTAACATCAATTTGCGAAGATGTTGGAATTTTCCCATAAGAAATACATAGGGCTAAAATCCAAAATTTTTCAACATCTTTACAGAATGTTATGCTATGTTCAAACGACGATATAAACCACTGGTTTCGCTCTCTGAAACTAGATTGCCAAACATGCTGTTCATACGATTCGTTCTTGTTCATTTTGACATTTTTTTTTGCGTTGTTAGTGTGATTCTTTTTAAAATAGATAAAAAAAGTAAATAAAACTTAAAAATATATTATTTAATACTTTTATTCATATTATTATGTTATTATTATCACTTTATTTTATTAAACATCAATTCTTTGTTTTTATTTTTTTTTTTTTTTTTTGCGTTTTTTCTCCATTTTGGTGCGTTTTGAAAATGCAAAGTTGACAACACTGATTTGTTTATTAAAGACAACTGTCAAATCGAAGCAAGTAGATACGTCGCACAGTGCTTTGTCCCCATATAACGAAGGGACATAAATAGAAGGAGTTGTCATAAATTTTTTAAATTTCGTACACTAGCATAAAATAGCTTAGTTAAGAAAAATATGAATTTTTGGAGAAATCGGTTCAAGGATACGCCTACCTTCCATGTGTCCTGAAATGGAAAAATGTAATTTTAGCTTCAATAATGTCCACAAAACTACAAAAAATGGTCAGGCTAATACACACACAACTAGCAACGTGTGTGCAAATTTTCATTTAAATCTGAACAAGGACTCAAGGTCCTGCCATATATCCTTTTTCTTAAAAATGCTTTGCTATTTGTTAGATATATATGTGTGCCGAATTTTGGTAGAATCGGATTATTAATGTGAAAAATACAAAAACATCATTTAATAAAAAATGAGTTAAAAACGCTTTAAATGCTCTTGCAAAAATAACAAGTAAGAAAGTATAATCGGGCAAGCCCGACCATGTGATACCCTATAGTATAGTATTTAAAAACAAATTTCCTAGAGTGTAATCTATTTGGGACCCATGGGCAATCATGGACCCGCCAGAACAAAATTATGTTATGAGGTTAAGATTCGTTTAAAAGTTCTTTCTCCCGAATATTGTTTAGATATCTTAAGCTCCGTATATGAGTTTTTTGGATGAGGGTTTATATGGAACCTATAGTTTATTTTGGACCTATCTGGACAACATTTTGTTTTGACTTAGTAGCTATCGTAAAGGTCATTGTCGCCAATTTGTATGTAAATACTAATATTTTTAAGGAAGCTGGCATTAAAAGCTTTTTCGGGAGAATGATTTGTATGGGAGCTATGTTCAAAAATAGAAAGATTCCAATACAATTTGATAAGCTGATTTTGATTGCAATAAAATTAGTTTGGTTTCGACCAAATTTAATCTTGCCGATGTAATAAGATGGCTTTTGTAAAATTATGGACCGATACGTTCCATTTTTAATAGGCTTGGTCATTGTACCAGTCAGAGCCTCTGGGACAAATTTCATCAAATTGTCTCCGAATTTGCGATCTGTATGCACAAGGTTGCATGGACCGCCAGCCGGCCGGACGGACATCGTTAGATCGACTCAGAAAGTGATTCTGAGCCGATCTAATGAATTATTGGGAATTATTTCTTATTATATTCCTAATTTATTTTCTTTAAACTAATTTATTTATTATTTACATATGTATGTTCATATTTTTTAATTACAATAAATCATCTTCAGTACTGAATTCTTCCAAAAAAATATTGCCGCTCAACGAAACATTTGTTTCGTCATCTTTAACTGGTACATTTTCTCTCAGTATATATTTCTCAACTTCTTCAAAAAATATATTTTTTTTTAGTCTTTGGATTCCTGTTTGAAGATAACAACGGATCTGAGGAATGTATTAAATGAGTCATTAAGTTGTGGTAAAATTTTTTCAATTTTTTTTCTTGTAGTTATTAGAAAACAGTCTAAATAATCGAAATCAGAAAAAAACCCATAGACGGTATTTTTCTTTTTTTTTAATATTCCATCAAAGTTAGGAAATTTTTAGAGCTTAAGTAAATAATAAGCATTTTTCAAACCATTAAAAAATAAGTATAGGAGCATAATTCCCCTAAAATTTTTTTATAGTTGGTTTAGAATATATTTAGGTGTTACAGAAAAAATTTTAATCTCGTAATCCAGAAAATGAATTTTTTACAATTATTTTCTTGAAACAATAAAAAACCAAGGGAATTTGTGATTTCAGCGCCCTCTTATGCCGTAAAATGCAGGCAAACACAAAAAATTTTTTATACATATTTTGATTTTTGTAGTTTTTTATTGAACGGTATAAGTTTGAATAAATATTTAACAGTATTTGTAGTTAATTGTCTTTTAAACTCCTGAAAACTATCAAAATTTGAGCAAAAATCATGAAAATAACCATTTAAAAAAAAATTTTTTTTTTCAAGTTGTGGTAAAATTTTTTTAATTGTTTTTCTTGGAGTTATTAGAAAACAGTTTAAGTATTCGAAATCAGAAAAAAACCCATAGACGGTATTTTTCTTTTTTTTTTAATATTCCATCAAAGTTAGAAAATTTTTAGAGCTTAAGTAAATAATAAGCATTTTTCAAACCAATAAAAAAACACTTATGAGAAAATAATTCAATAAAATTTTTTTACAGTTAGTTCTAAATATAGTAAACTACTACAGAAAAAATTTTCGATCTCGTGCTTTAAAAAACAACAGTTTTACAACAGTTTTCCTAAAGCGTGTAAAACTCAAGTAGTTGTTTGGCCATTTTTACTATAAATTCTCAAACTTTGGCGCCCTCTAGCGCCGCCGAAAAGAGTTAAATCTTAAAACTTCTTCAAAATTAATTTTAATTATTTTGTTATCTATCGATCTGTACATTTTTAAGTACAATATAAGACTTGTTTTTTTTTTTGATTTATGTCTATGGGCCAAAGCACTGTGCGTCGTGTAAACACCATGATTCATTAACATGATTCAGGGAGCGAAGCAGGTGATTCAAATCGTCGTGGAAACATGGCATTAGATAAACTAACGATATATTCATAAAAAATAGTTTGGGTTTATGACAGGTTTATTAAACAAATTTTCATAAAAAATTCGTTTTATAATGAATATAAGGGATAGTATGTATGTTTGCATTCATTTGTACAAGATGATTTATTTTCGTAAATTAATTTAAAAAATTCTGTTTAAAACTTTTTAAAAAGTGATCAAAAATTTATTATAATTATTCCAAATTAATAAAGTTAATATTTTCATCATTGTAGTTATCGCAGAAAAAATTTAAAAAAGCACCAAAAATGGTGCGAAACGCACCGAGTTGACAACTCTGAATCAATCGATGTTTACAGCTAGTTCAGATAAGCTTGCGATAAAAATTGGAGAAGAGAGTAATTTTTCGTGCTTCGCAAGTAGATTCAATATGAATCTACTTGCTTCGCTCTCAAAATTTTGTATGGCGAAGCAGTTGCTTCGTTCATGATTGGGATGTGAAGCATGAATAGAGAGCGAAGCACGTACCGTGGAAACATGGCATAACTGTTATCAAAATTGGAGATGATAGTACATTTTTCCTGTTTCACAGCCTGTTTCAAAATGAAACGACCTGTTTCGCTCTCAAAATTTTGAATGGGGAAACAAGTCGTTTCAATCATGTTTGGGGCGCGAAACAGGAATAAGAGAGCGAAACACGAATATTGCTGTCCGTGTGAACATGGTATTACTATATCATGTTGTTCCCTTTTACATTTTTTCGATTCTTTTAGTGTCATCACTAGAAAAATGGCAATAATTCTGTTATTATTGTGGCATCACTGACAAAATGGAAGTTGCTTTGAAAGCAGCGTTACCATTTCTCAAGTTTTTCCTTTTTTGCAAGCCTTATTTGCTAAATTTTGCTAAAATTATTAAATTAAATGAATTAGAAATACATTTTGGTGTTATCTTTTGAAATGTTGGCACTTTTGTAGAAAAAAATTATTTAAAAAAAATTAAAAGTTTTTTTTTCAGAAATGGTGATATTGTTACAAGTAAAACTGTTGCTATAAGTCTTATACGTTTAACAGTTTTATTTGGTTTAATATCTTTAGTTTTTCTAAAATCTTTATGGATGAAGTTTCCTGATGATCTGGCCTAAGCAACCAGTGAAATGCATAGGAATAGCTTATACCATCAACAATAAATTTCAAGTGTTTTTATCAAGAATAAAAACTGGGAATTAAGCACGAATAACAAAATCTTTTGAAATTAAATTTTGTATTCCCAAAAATTGAAATTACTTTTTAATAATAAACAGGCAAGTGCACGGCCTAAAAAAACACTTAATTGACAACATCTTTTGTAAGTTGTTGTTTGTTTTTTATTTTGTTTCTCTTAACCTACTTACAACTACAATTAATGTTGAGAGAACTTCAACTAATTGTAGTGGGGAATGTAAGATGAGATAAACCCACTTTTTTATTGTTGATGTGTTTTGTTAAAGCTTTGATATTGTTACAAGTAAAACTGTTGCTATAAGTCTTATACGTTTAACAGTTTTATTTGTTTTAATATCTTTAGTTTTTCTAATATCTTTATGGATGAAGTTTCCTGATGATCTGGCCTAAGCAACCAGTGAAATGCATAGGAATAGCTTATCCCATCAACAATAAATTTCAAGTGTTTTTATCAAGAATAAAAACTGGGAATTAAGCACGAATAACAAAATCTTTTGAAATTAAATTTTGTATTCCCAAAAATTGAAATTACTTTAAAAAAAAAAAAATGTTTAAATTAAAAATGTTTTTTTCTCACAAAAGTACCAAAATTTAAAAAGAAAACTCAGAAATGTATTCGAAGTTCAATTTGTTTAAAAATGTAACAAAATACTTAACAAAAAAACATTGCAATAAGAGATAAAACTTGACAAATGGTAACGCTGCTTTCAAAACAAACTTCTTTTGTCAGTGATGCCACAATAATAACAAAACTTATTGCCACTTTTTTGGTGATGACCCTAATAGCCTTTTTACACTTGTCAACATTTAACATTAAACATCAATTTGCGAAAATGTTGGAATTTTCCCATAAGAAATACATAGGGCTAAAAATCAAAATTTTTACAGAATGTTACTATCTCATTTTGTTCCCTTTTACATTTTTCGATTCTTTTAGTGTAATCACTAGAATAGTTGCAATAAATTCTGTTATTATTGTGGCATCACTGACAAAATGGCAGTTGCTTTGAAAGCAGCGTTACCATTTCTCAAGTTTTTCCTTTTTTGCAAGCCTTATTTTGCCAAATTTTGCTTAAATTATTAAACAAAATGAATTAGAAATACATTTTGGTGTTATCTCTTAAAATGTTGGTACTTTTGTAGAAAAAAAGTATTTAAAAAAAATAAAGAATTTTTTTTAAAAATGGTGACATTTTTTGTTAATGGTAAATGTTAGATGTTTCAAGTGTGAACGCGTATTTCACATTTTCAACATCTTCCATGCGTTCCTCCGAAATGTATGCAAGTGTACAAAGGGTATAAAATAACACAGTCAACAGCCAATCTGGGGGGTGAGAAATTCCAAGTCAGGGTGATGGTACTAGGTCAGTATATTAAAACCCTCAAAGGGTATGGCGTTCGTATGTGTCAGTTTTTTTTTATGACATTTTAAATTTTTTCCTTATCTTGATGTTTTTTTGTTTAACATAACTCGAGAACCACTTGTCCGATTTTGCTAAAACAAACTCAAAAAAATTTAGAATTACAATTTCTTTAATCCGTTCATATAACGTTTTTCTTTATAATCAACAGTTTTGCCGGTAAAAATAAATTTGTGGAGAATTATAATTGATAAGTGCAAAAAAATGTTCAAGCCTGGATGTATGCAGCAGATTTTATCACAAACCTGCACTGCAATTTTTGTGACTTTTTTTAAGCGATCGGTGAAAATCGTCGGACTTTTGTTTGTTATTTGAAAGAATACACCCACATTCAGTGATGCCAACAGTAGGGGATTTCCCCTTTTCTAGGGATTTTTTTTTCGGATCATTTTTATCTTCAATCGGATCTTAATAACTTCTTTTTATCCCCCTACTGTTGGCATCACTGAATGTGGGTGTATTCTTTCAAATAACAAACAAAAGTTCGACGATTTTCACCGATCGCTTAAAAAAAGTCACAAAAATTGCAGTGCAGGTTTGTGATAAAATCTGCTGCATACATCCAGGCTTGAACATTTTTTTGCACTTATCAATTAAAATTCTCCACAAATTTCTTTTTCCCGGCAAAACTGTTGATTATAAAGAAAAACGTTATATGAACGGATTAAAGAAATTGTAATTCTAAATTTCTTTGAGTTTACTTTAGCAAAATCGGACAAGTGGTTCTCGAGTTATGTTAAACAAAAAAACATCAAGATAAGGAAAAAATTTAAAATGTCATAAAAAAAACTGACACATACGAACGCCAAACTCTTTGAGGGTTTTACTATACTGACCTAGTACCATCACCCTGACTTGGAATTTTTCACCCCCCAGACAATAATCCCAAAAATGTTCCATAGTGTAATGGAAAGATGTAGAATGGAATAAAATGGGAAAAAACATCTTTTAAAGATGTTGAAAGATGTTGATTTTTAACCCTATGTATTTCTTATTGAAATATGTTAACATCTTCGCAAATGGTGGCAAATTGATGGTAGATGTTAGATGTGGATCAGTGTAAAATGGCTATACACTTGCAATATTATTGTGTATGCCTTCGCCATATTATTTTCATTTTGTCCTATATTATGCAATAAGCCGCACAGTGGTTTAATTCAGTCAATAAAAAGGTGAACATAACCTATAGGAATAACATAAATTAACATAACATTGTACAATGTTGCCAACACACTTCATTTTTCGTTTCCCGAAAATAACGTTGATAATATACTTGCATGCGCCTGTGCAAAAAACTGAATTGGCAAATTGGTTTTGTGTTGTTTTCTTACGAAGAAAATAAAATGAAGCATTTGTTTTTTACTTTTGTTGTTTCTTTTTACCAACTTACAACTACAATTCAAGTCGGAAAGAACCCAACCAATTGTAGGGGGATGTAAGAAAAGATAAACTCACTGTTTATTGTTGGTGTTTTATTTAAGCTTTGATATTGTTACAAGTAAGACTTATGGCCATTTTCTCATTAGGCGATTGTCTTTTTTCCCAACGAAAAACTGCACATTAAAGAAATTTGGTTTTCTCAATGTCTCATTTGCTTCGATTTTATCGCAAAGCTAACCGGCACTCATCTGCCAATTATTTATTTTCCTTTTATTTGCCGTAGATAAATTCAATCAGCTGACTCCCAACTTTTACATGTATTTTGAGTGGCGTTGCCAGCTGAAAACTTGGTTTTTGACGGTATATTGAGAAACCCAAAATCGTTAACGTACAGTTTATCGGTCCAATAAATTTATGTTGACATAAAGTAACAGACAGTTTGCCGATACATTGAGAAAATGGCCATGTTTATAATCCTTATTCGCTTTAGGGTTTATTTGTTTTATATTTTTGGCTTTTCTAAAATCACCAGTGAAATGCGCATAGAAGCTAGCTTTTCCTCAACAATAAATTCTAGTGTATTTATCAAATATGAAAAATTGGGAATTTAGCACGTCATACGGAAATCGTATTAATAATAAACTTTGTATTCCCGAAAATAACTTTGATATTATTTTTTTTTTTTTTTTTTGTTCACTTGGGTAATTTAGGTTTTTTTAATTTTTTCGCCACTATGATTTTGTTGGCTTAAATTCCAAAAATAGCCGTAATTTGCAGTCCCGTTGTGCGATTCACTATGCTTTTTAAACCAAATTGTTTCGTTTAAAAATGATAATTACAAAATTTACCATTTTGCTATTCACTAACACTTTTAACGACATCTGCTGGTGTTTCAGTCAGCTGTTAATTTTAACAAAACAAATTGTGGTTAATTAACACCATCAATTGTATATATAGTCGATAAATAATATGGCTTTGAGGTTTTAAGCCTACAATTTATCCGCTTCTTGCCACACACCAATTTTCCGTGGAGCTTCTTATTTATTTATCCTAAAGCCAAACATTCGACCCAAATAAAATTTAAAAAATTAATTTAATTAAAATTATATTAATAAAATAAAATAATAAAAATTAGTAATATTTTATGCACTTTGCACAATGCCATTAAAATCTATAAATTAAAAGGTTTTTGTTATGTGTTTTTTATTCTTCTTTCTTACTCCACGTCTACAACTGACATGATTTGCTGTTAAAACATGATGTTATAAATTTGAATAGAGAGAAATATAAAACTGTTTACCACGGTTATAAATAAGTCAGTGAATCAAATAGTGGTTAGTAGGGATGCCAATCGGGATTGATTTTAGAAAATCCCGGGATTCGGGATTTTGTAATCCCGATCCCGAAATTCCGGGATTTCTGGTTTTTTTTTAAATAAACAACACTTTTTATTTATTTATGAATTTTCAAAAGGTATTATATATGTATATAACATATATTTTTAAAAAAGAAAAATAAGAATTATAAAAATAAAAAATACAATTGAATAAAATTGTTAATAATTTTTTTTTTTTGTATAGAGTATAAAAATTCAATAAAAAAGTTGATATATTAAAAATCCCGGGATTAATAAAAATTAATCCAGTGATTCGAGATTTGTCAATCCCGAAAAATCCTGGGATTTCGGGATTTCCCGTTTGGCATCCCTAGTGGTTAGTGCAAACATCAAAATGTGTGGTTAAAGTTAACACTTTTTACCCCCAATTTCACCAAGTTAATTTGTAATTATCTATCAGTTATAGCTAGGAAAACATATTGTTAACTGAAAGTTAAAGTAATAATTAGTTTTAACTGATCTTGGTGAAATTTGGGGTTAAAGTTGTAACGATTTTTACCAAACACCTTTCAACAACAACTTGAAAGATTTTCAATTAAAGAAGTAATTATTAAATGTCTTAGAATTCTCCAGGTTATAAGTATATAAAAACTTAACTTTTGTGTAAAATTAGAAACGTTAAGAAAAATGTTTTAGTTGTGTTTGCTACGGGACATACTCGTACATAATTTACGTATGGGAAAATACTGCTAATTATGCTCACTACAAATAGTTATGACAAGGGAATGCCTGTAATAGGTTTTGCTAAAAAGTGTCGTCACTTACCAGGATAGTAAAATTGATCATTACATTACTATACGCCAGCGATGGAACAAGTAGTACCATAGTTTTTTTTTTAGTACTTTTTAAGTGAGAAAATACTGCAAGGCTTTTGCGATCTATAATGAAATTGTTGTATGATTTTACCCTTTTATTTAAATGGTTTCCTCTGGAATGTTGTAGTAATATAGTGGTTAAATCGAAGGCGAAAAATGTTGTACTTGTTGAAACAAAAGTACGGATTTGTAATAGAGTGGATAACGTATCGCATGCCTGCATTGGCATAGGTATGTATATGGGTGTATAAATACTGATTTAAAGAGATACTCTCAAAACTTCCAATTCAATAAATATAGTTTTTGTTGTAATTCATTTTTTTTTTGGTTTAGTGAGAAATTATCTTTCCATTGTCTTTTAATTCTCCTTGGATAAATTAACTGCGTAATTTCATTAACATTATGCCTCTGCTTAATGCAGATTTTGTCAAATTTCAATCATTCTTATACTAAGTGCAGTTAAGAGAAGTTGAAAGCTTAAAAGTTCGGAAAAGTAACTTGAAATTTGTAATAAAATAAAGTGATATTCTGTGTGAATTTATATATTATTATAACCGACAAAACAAAGCTTTTAAAATTAAAGCACAATTTCTTTTTGCAAAAATCTACAATTAATTAAAATTAATAGCGTTTTGAAAACGTTTGAAAGATATTTACATAAATACCAAAATATGTAAAGGTAAGTCACCTTATGCTTGAAGTGGGGGTTTTCCTAATTTTAAATTGCAATTCTAAGGTTATTCTGGCGTAATTGAACTCAACACTTTTCCGAAGCCTTTTTAAAAACTTACCCTGCTTTGTATGAATGGTACAGTACATAATTCCTATGAAAACCTCATATTTCGAAGAAAAATAGCACGTGGACCAGGAATTTGATTTGGCCCACGTGGCCACTTGTAGATCCTCTAGTCTACAATTACAATTGCAGTAAGCCAACGTGTGTAATTTAGAATGTATTTAAAACTCGTATAAAATACTCGTATGAAAAACCATAACCTAATTTCATCACACTAACGTGAAGTTTTGTGTTTAAGTCAAGTTATATTCTCATTTAAACGAAGTATGTTCAGATATTATATATTTTAAATATAAATTAATAAAACCCGAAATTGTTATAAATATTTAAATATCATAATTTCATTGCGTGATTGCTAACCCTACTTTTGTTTAATAACTTAATCTAGTGTTTATGCGTTTAATCGTAATTATATAATACTCAAATAATCAAAACGAAAATGCTTAACTAAACAAAAATGAATTGTAAAATCATTGATTCATTTTGTTTAAAAGCGTAAAATATTAACTTACTAAGAATAATATTATTGTCATTGAAAAGATAAAAAAATCCTGAATACATAACCAAAATTAATTTAGATACTAATTTAATCTATTTTTAGAAAGAGTTAATTTGCTCAAAACTCCCAACTTAATATTAAAAATAATTTTTAATGTGAAGTAAAATGTGATTTGGATTCATAATTTAATTTAAATGTAGTTGTTATAATTTTTTTTTTATGTAAGTTATTTCACATATTATATTTTTATTTTATATCCCACTAACTTTTTTTTCGGGTGTAACCCAATCAAACTACAATATCTTTTACTTAAGAAGTTATTTTTTTTTAATTTTTATTTTCTATAATAATATTTCATTCATACTCTAATCTTCATTTATAAAAGAGCAGATCCGTTAATAAAAGAAAACGAAAACAACAACACATATTGAATGCTGGGCCCAACAAATCAATAGTGGAGAAAATTCCCCTCATCAATTGCTCGAGTAAATTTTGTAAGTGATGATTATTTTTTTTTTTTTTTACCTTATTATTATCATTCTTTTCAATGTCAGTCCGATTCCGTTTTGTTCCGATTAGGTTATTCTTATAATGAAAGCATAAACGATGAAAGTACTCTCTTATTATTATCAGTATGTTCTGCACAATGAACTTGTTAAGATCATTTAAATAGCATGTATGATATATTTCTAGTTTTTAGTATTTTCATCATAATATTTTTATTAATAAATTTTTTTTACGTATATTTGTATATATTTTGAAATGAATTGCTAAGTCTTTTAATACGGGAAAGATTACCATGACAATGATGTAAGTAAACGAAACATGTCTTTTAGGGACAGATAGTAAACGTAGGGTAACAAATCTGTCGTAGGTGTCCGATTTAAATTTGGGAGGGAAAATTGTACCCTGTGTGGGAATACCATCTTTCCACTCTGTATCGAAGATTACTTATTCTTGAAGAATTTTCATTCTTTGTATTTTGCATACTCTTTGGGTATGAAGAGTATGTTATATGTTTACGCGACCAAAACGGGTTAAGAACCAAAGCTGTCTAAAGTAGAGCTAGCGGGAAGATCTGTGTTCATACCTCTTAACAAATGTTTTTTTTTGGTTTAGGTGTTTCTTCCATTAAACAAGAAACAATTTTTATTATTCGACAATATAACCGGCGCGTAACAAAGTGTTAAAAATTAGTGAAACGCACTACGGCGCCAAATTACGGCATTCGATATCGATCGAAATTGCAATTTTTATATATAAAAATGAAAAATGTTTGTATGTTTGTTTGTTTGTTGGCTTATAGACTCCTAAACTAGTGAACCGATTTTCCTGAAATTGTTACAGTAACGTCACGTGAGCCCTAAAAATAAAATAGGCTACTTATTTTTTCGATAGGGACAGGGGAATTGGTACCCCCCATTGGATGCCAATATTAAATATCGCATTTTGTTGAACTTTTGGTAGTAGGATCTTCTGAGCCCCAAAATTTAAATAAAATAGCAGCGGGGGAAATGGTACCCCCATAGGACGATAATGTTTAATATCGCATATCTAAAGAACTGTTATAGTGAGAATGTTCAAACTTCGTAGAAATCACTCTTATGGTATACTACACTTTTGAAAATAATATAAAAGCGGGAGGGCACAGGGGGGAAATACCTTCCATAGGATGCATATATTACATATCGCCTATTAATTATTATGGTAAACTATAAATTTCAATATAAAAACGGGCGGGGTAGGCAGAGGAGGAGCTGTACCCTCAAAGATAGAAATATTAATAAGAGCCACCGTACGCATTTTGTTGAACTTTTGGTAGTAGGATCTTCTGAGCCCCAAAATTGAAATAAAATAGCAGCGGGGGAAGTGGTACCCACCACACTACGCTAATGTTTAATATCGCATATCTTAAGAACTGTTATAGTAAGAATGTTCAAACTTTGTGGAAGTCACTCTTATGGTATACTACACTTTTGAAAATAAAAAAAAAAGCGGGTAGGCGCAGGGGGGAAATACCTCCAATAGGATGAATATATAAAATATCTCTCAACTGAAAAACTATTAAAGGGAGAGTCTTCAAACGTGGTTAAAGCAGTGTAGCGAAGCGCACCGCGTTAAACTAGTAAAATATAAATGAGAATTTCGATCGATATCGAATGTCGTGATTTGCCACCAGGTCTTAAATTACGCTTCCAGCGAAAAAGAATAAGGGAAATTTTTGAGAATCTTGGGTCTGATTGTCTACTTGCTGGGTAGGGAAATTTATCTTACCTTGCAGTTCTTGATAGTCTTTTACATATACCGTTTGTCAAAATTTACATAAATTCAAAGCTGTGACATAGGCTGCACTAAATTTGTAAGCAATTTACTTTCAAGATGTCATCAAAACAACAATTTATAAAGAAAAACATTTTATCAGCTGTTAAATCGTCAGCTCAGAATTGGTTTGGCGCATATGCCAAAAAGTCGGAGTGGAGAAAAACAACAAAGAAGATTTACATTAAGATTTCTCAAATTGTACCCGATGGAATTTTTTTATATTTTTACCACTGCTTCCGGTATATGTTTTGAAAAAAAAATGCAAATTTTTGCGCACTTTCATGAATAAAGTTAGAATTTAATAGTATTTTTTTGAAAATGAAAAATATTGTTTTGTGCCGCATACGCCACTTTTCTAAAAAAAAATTAAACAAGTGGTTTTTTGTGCTGCATACGTATACTTATTGCTGTGTATTGAGTAACTTGTTGTTGAGATGAATTTTTTTTATATTTTTTTTATTTGATTTTACTTTACAAAAACAGAAAAAACAGTTCTACTGTTATGGAAAGTTACATAAAAAGCCACAAATTACCCAACTTAAATAATGCAAAAGTAAAAAGAAAATTTAAAACTTTATTGAGTAAATTTTTATAATAAGCTTTATCAACACGTGGAAGAAATAAAAGCAAGTCTTTTATGTCTCTATTTTTATCGCTGGAAATAAATGATGGTTTCGATATTTTCAAAACATTCGTCAACAATTTTTTGATGCAGACTTAACCAAAATTGCATTTTTATATTTTTCCTCTCTGGTAGAAGTTTTATAATATATATGTACATAAATCATTATTTTAACTGTATAGAAGTAATTTAATTTTAGCAAAAGGTACTTTTCGAAAGTCCATTGTATTTGCTTCCAACGAGTATATGCGACAATTTTCCGGAAGCATTTCCTTAACTTTAAGTTTTGTTTTATTATTTGGCATTGTTTTAAGCAAATTTAGTAAATGAAGAGGACTATGAATTTCAACATTCTTTAAGTACCGGTCAATAACACCATGGGCACAGTCCACTTCTTGAATTAAAGAATGTTCTGGTTCTGAAGACTTTTGTATTACGGCATCAATATTATTTTGTTTAAAGAACATTTTGATTGCGGTTGCGTTATTTTGATTTTTATTTTGAGGTACGCAAGAATCGCTCCATAATGTCAAAGTTTTAATAAGTGGACAATCTTTTATTAATTCATTTAAAATTTTAATTTAAGCACTAGCAATATTGTTACCACTCCGACCACTATGAGCTTCCGTAAAAAAGGTACAATAAGTAAAAGTTGGTATATATGACATAATAATGGTTGCTGTAAGATTACACATATTTAACTTTCGTTTGCAGTAAAATTTTAAAGCATTTCCCTTAGGTAGGCTAAAAACACAAATAATAGCAAACCGTACACTTGGTTGGGTCCATTATAAAACTATTTTTCACAAATTTATTTTCTTGTTGTCATTTTACTTTGCTTTTGCTTTAACTACTTTTTTTTCTTACGGCAATGCAGCAAAGCAACAGTAAAATTTATTTTGTTCGTTTTTGTATGAAGAATTTGATGCAATCGCCAAACAATGGCTTGTAGAGCAAAACAGTACTTAAAAAATTTTGAAACAGTTGATATGCAGCAAAATTAATGCTTTATATCTCAGAAACCATAAAAATTTTCGCGAAACAGGTTTTTGATTTAGAAAGAGGGTATTAAAAAAATATATTCCTCATACCTAACTCATTTTTTTTTTAAATGGTCGGTAGGTCAAACCAGTAATGAGCTGAAGAAATTGAAAGAAAATTGCCAAACAAATGGAAAGATGAAATGGAAAGCCATCTCGTGGTCAATTTAAAAAGTGTGAGTGTGTTAGCAAAAAAATAAGATGGTATTGCAAATTGAAAGGCAAAACTTGATCATGTGGCCTCTGTTATATAAAAATCAGGCATCTCTTGTAACTTAATTAAACAAACGCCGTTTTTTCAAAATAGTGGCTTCGAACTATGATCACTGATCATATTGCATTTTTATTATTTTTCTTTTTATTCTTTGTACATAACTATTTATGCAAATTTTTTAATCGTTTTTTATAACCACAAAATTGTAAATAAAATTTCTAAATCATTGTAAGGCCACTTGTTGATTATGAATCGAGATGAACGTCTTTCTTGGTTTCATGGAAGGGTTTCTCGCGAACATGCTGAAGAGATTATAAAAGAAGGTATGTATGATAAAATAAAAATCAAAATAAATTGTACATAGTAATATTTCTCTGGACGCATAAATACATTAATATTATTTTGAAAGAAGGCAGCTGCGAGGATGGCACGTTTTTGGTACGGGAGAGTAATACTGCTGCTGGCGATTTTGTATTAACATTGTTGTACCAGGGCGAGGTTTGTCATTATCAAATAAGACGTCATGGCGAAGACGCGTTTTTCTCTATTGAAGATAAAGTTAAAATTTTGCATGGCTTAGACACTTTGGTCGAATTTTATCAACAATCTGCAAATGGTTTAGTTACACAACTTACGAAACATATTCGTAAGGATCCACCGCCAAACGATACACGGAGTCATGGCAGTACCAACCTCTTACATCGAGCCGTTATTAACAATAATCATGTAGTAGTGTCTGAACTTTTAAAGTGTGGTTATCGGAATGTAGATGCAAAAAATCAGAATGGTCAAACAGCTATGCATTTGGCCGCTTTGCATGGCGATGAATCAATGTTAAATTTATTGCTTAACGCAGGTGTAAGTGTAAATTGCATGGACACTGACAACTATATGCCATTACACGTAAGTATAAACGAAAATAAATTCTAATTTACAAAGAGTTTTTCCAAAACTAAAAAGAATATTTTTTGTTTCTAGTATGCCTGTCGGCATCAGCCTGCCTCATTTGTTCGAACTTTAATTGCAGCTAATGCAAACGTTCAGGGACGGAACATTAAAAACGGTTATGTGCCATTGCATGAGGCGACAAAACACGGAAATTTGGATGTCGTGAAAGAATTATTGGGAGTTAAAGCTCCATTATTGCCAAGAACATCGATGGGTGAATTTCCAATTGATTTAGCCAAGGAAGCAAATCATACAGAAGTAGTTTCCTTCTTAGAGGATTATAAGTTAGGGGCTGCAAATACCTTTAAATCACAATGGTACCACGGTACATTAACAAGAGAAGAAGCAATCGAAGTTTTAAAGCGTTTTGCTGCTGGTATGCAGAAAGAAAAAACGGAGTTATTAGAAAAAGAGTCATCTAAGTCGAAAGAAAGCATTGACACATCTGGTTGTTTTTTAATACGTTTTTCGGAAAGAAAAAATGTGGGATCGGGTTATGTCCTTACGTTACTGTTTGACAATGTTGCCAAAAATTTCATTATATCGCAATCGGTAAGTATGTTCACAATGTTGCTAAAAACTTTATTATCGGCCATGTCATAGAATTCGAAATCGAGTAATATTGATTTCGGTGGAGATTTTCAGTTAAATTTTGTTAATTATTAGTATTGTTGTTATTAATTTGAAAGTAGAAAAGATAAGTTGTACTTAAACCATAACTAAAAGGAAATATTTGATAAACTTTTCAAACAGGATAATTTTCAAAACCAGTTCGCTTTAAATTTAACTCGAACTCAATTTTCAAAGCATGTTAGTACCCAAAACTTAAAATATTTTTTCATATGTAAGGATGCCAGTCAAACAGTACTGCCGGAAGTATGGGAAAATCCCTACATGTACGTATTTTTGATACTATAATAGAAGCGTAGGGAAAATCGGAGATTTTTTATTATCACCAAAATGTTGGGATTTTTCGTCATTTTTATAAAATATATACAGAAAAAACGTTTTGTTAGTGATATTTTCTTGTCCAAAACGGTTGAAAATTTTTCTTTTCACTAAAATCGCTTAAATATATATTTTCAGAATTGATTATGGTTTAAAAAGTGGGCGGCACTTATATGTATGTGTATGTTTTTTCCAGAGTACCGAAACGTTCACTCATTTTTCAGTCATGAGCGAGCGTGAAAAAATTAAAATTTTACTGCTTTTTCACATTCATGAGGGTGAGGAAAAAATATATTTTGAATTTCCTCATTCATAAAAAATGAGTAAACAAAAAAATTCATATGTGAATTTGTCAGATATGAAAAATTTAAAAAAATTCACATTCAAATTCCTCATAATGAAAAAAAACGCGATTTGTCCGACCATTAACAGCGGGAAAATGAAGTGGTAAAGAGGACTTATAGAAGGCCTTTTTGCCGATATAAAGTTTCCAGTCGCATTCCAACTGTATTTTTAATTTACACAGAGTGTCATTAAATACCAAAGCCTTACCTTCTCGCATGTAAATAATTAAGAATAAAGTTGTATCCAGTGTATTTCGCGACCTTAGAACAACAAGGTTCTATCTTACATGCTGTTTAGGTGCATATGGGCATATCCGTCAAAAGGTCCACCGTGACCCAAAATTTTAAAGTTATTAAAAGCTGATTACTTTACGATATTGTTATAGAGAAATATTTAGATTTTACTAATTCTATAAATTTAATCATAACTTTGTTCACTTAGATGAACAATCAGACTGCAAAGCTGTGCAAACGTAATTTCTTATTTGTGAGAATGTTTTATTGTATGTTTTCTTTAATATTTATCTTTCTTAAAAGAGGTGATATTTGATAAAAATTATTCCAAAAAAATTTTCTTACTTGTGAAAGTAGTTTGACTAAAAAATTGTGTCAGGTTTTGCTGAATTACGCCTTTTTATACATGGCCACAAAAACTACTTCTATTTTTTTCACGTTCGAACCGCTACTTCTTTTGCCATTATCTTTGACCTAGAATAGCGTCCTCCATAATCTTTAGCATGGATAACAGTGCTTTCTTAGTGCTCTAATTTAAGGGTTAAGAGAACGTAAAAATATTTGTTGTTTAAAAAGTTATTCCATTTTTGATGCGTACGACTGTCACGTTCAACACTTTGGATTTACCCATACAGAAACTTGTTGTCCTAAGGTCGCAAATTATTGTTGCTACTAACGCGAAGTTAGTAAACTAATAACTAAAAGAGTTTAGAGTCAAATAAGAACTAGTCGCATAAATAATGATAGGTAAGAGTAGGAGTCGGAGTCGGAGTTGGAGTCGTACTTAAAAAATTACAGCAAAAGGAGTCGGAGTTATAACTATTTCTTGACGACTCCACAGCCCTGGTAAAAAGCCTTTTCACACTGAGTGTCCCACAAGAATCTTGTATTCGCTTTAATAAGCTTACGCAAAGGTGCTGTGATTGATGAGCAATTAGGAATGAATCGTGCGTAATACGTAATCATTCCTAAGAACCGCTTCACCTCGTCCCCTGATTTTGGTTTTGGCATATCACTTATGGCTGCCATTTTATTCTTCGATTTCAGTATTTGATTGTGTCTTATCGTGTGACCCAAAAATTCAATTTCCTCAAGAAAAAAACTGCACTTCCCTTTATTTAGATGTAGATCGTGCCTCAATAATTGCTTCAAACATTTTACTAAATTTTCTTTACACTCCAATTTTGTTTTTCCATGAACGATAATGTCGTCAAAATACGCTTCCGTTTTAGGAACCTCTTGTAAAATTTGATTTATAATTCTATTGAATTCAGATGGTGCTGTCTTAATGCCAAACGATAGTCTATTTACCCTATAAGTACCTCTATGCGTTGACATTGTTTGGATTTTGCTGGAGTCTTCATCCACCGGCATATGTAAATATGCTCTATAGAGATCCAGTTTACAAAAAAAACTTTGAATTACGTAAGCTATCGAAAATATCTTGAATTTTCCGTATCGGGCTTTGTGCATCCACTAGCCGTTCGTTTACACCCACTTTATAATCTACGCACAGCCGTAAGCCTCCATCAGCCTTTGGTATCACGACCAGAGGGGAACCCCAGTCACTGGTTTCGGTTTTTGTGATAAGCCCCGTCTCTTCAAGCTGGTCAAGTTCCCGATTAACTTTTTCGATTAGGGCATACGGTATTTCCCGTTCCCTATTGAAAATAGGCTTCGCGTCTTTCCGTAGTTTAAGTGAGACCGTGTACTGTTTAACACATCCAACTGTTTGCTCAAAAATCTCTTTAAAGTCATTACCAATAATACTTGATATATCGAATTAACTTACTTGACTTGTTGCGTGCGTGCAGCTTATTTCATTCAAATTAATTTTTAAATTTAATTTTCGGCACCAATCACGCCCCATTATAGCTGTAAAATTTTCCGGCACAATATAAATCTCGTCCACTATTGATATGTTGTTATATTGTCCTCTAACTTGTACTTTCCCATCGGTTTTAAAAGTGTCCGAGGTGTACGATTGAAATGTGATACCCGTTGTAAGAAACGGAACTTTTAGGTTAAGTTTGTAAAACTGGTCTCGTGGCAAAAATGTATATTTCGATCCTGTGTCGATTTCAAATTTGACGGGTTTCCCTTCAATATTGATTACCATAAAAATTTTGTCCGAATCTTCGGAATTGTTGTTATGTACATCGAAGACATTCAGAACCCCATACTGATGTATGTCTTCTATTTGATTAGTTGATTCTTGATTTGAAGTATTTTTTTTCATACGTGCTTTAATACAGACCTTTACCACATGGCCGTATTTCCCGCATTCAGTGCATTTGAGGTTAGTTTATTACTCAGGCAATCTTTTGCGTAATGGTTATTTTTACCGCATCTTAAACAAAGTCCATTAAGGCCCAACGATTTAAAATCAACGTTGACTGCTCCTCTGTTCGATTTATTTTTGTTTGGTTTATGATTATGTTGGACTTTCTTTTCACCTGAGATTCTATTTATTTTCATTTCTGTCGACGTTGAAAGACTCGTTTTATGTGCAAGTTCTTTTGAGTCCTGTTTTGCGGCTTCCAGCGCAAGCGTCTTCATAAGGATTTCTTGAAAATCGCATAATTTGTTTTGCAATAATTGCTCCCGTATACCATTGTCTTTTATGCCGCGAATAAACTGAGCGCGAAGAAAGATGTATTAGTCAGTAAGGATAATATCCATTGATTTAATAAATAAATAAATAAATATGCCCTAAAATAAAAAATTGTGTCCTCTTTTCCCTACGGTTGAAATTTTCCGAAAAAAAAATCCCTAGAAAAGGGGAAATCCCCTACTGTTGGCATCTCTGAATGTGGGTGTATTCTTTCAAATAACAAACAAAAGTCCGACGATTTTCACCGATCGCTTAAAAAAAGTCACAAAAATTGCAGTGCAGGTTTGTGATAAAATCTGCTGCATACATCCAGGCTTGAACATTTTTTTGCACTTATCAATTATAATTCTCCACAAATTTATTTTTACCGGCAAAACTGTTGATTATAAAGAAAAACGTTATATGAACGGATTAAAGAAATTGTAATTCTAAAGTTTTGAGTTTGTTTTAGCAAAATCGGACAAGTGGATCTCGAGTTATGTTAAACAAAAAAACATCAAGATAAGGAAAAAATTTAAAATGTCATAAAAAAAAACTGACACATACGAACGCCAAACTCTTTGAGGGTTTTACTATACTGACCTAGTACCATCACCCTGACTTGGAATTTTTCACCCCCCAGACAATAATCCCAAAAATGTTCCATAGTGTAATGGAAAGATGTAGAATGGAATAAAATGGGAAAAAACATCTTTTAAAGATGTTGAAAGATGTTGATTTTTAACCCTATGTATTTCTCCGAATAGCAGCATAAATGCCCTAAAAAATATTAAAACCCTTTTATACCGTTGTGTTAAATGGGAACAAATAAGACGACCCGAAATACCCCAATGCCGCAATTGCCAGGGGTTTTTTCATAGTGCTGCCAATTGCTATCTTCCCAGAAGATGTGTAAAATGTAGCACGAGCCACGAAAGAGGAAAGTGTCCTATTCAACAAGTTTCAGCTGAAGAGAAAAACAAGTTGTTCTGTGTGCTATGCAACAATTATGGACATCCTGCATCTTATAAGGGTTGTGAAAAGTACAAACAACTCAAACAAAAAATTAATATTAAGAAAAAATACTTATCAGAAAACAAAAGTTATAATACAAATTTATTTACTAATCCCGAATGTTCCTTTGCAAATGTAGTAAGAGGTAATAATATGTCAAATGTAGAGGCAAATAATGCAAATAATGTAATTACTAACTCATTTATACAAGAAATGAAAAATTTTATGATAAATGTAAACAACCAACTAATAAATTTTCAAAAACAATTAACTTTACAAGTATCTAGAATAGATACAATCTTTTCCATGCTTGAGGTATAAATAATGGCTTCAAACAACCAAACAATTTCAAAAAAACTCAAAATAATCCAAATAAACGTCAATTCACTGATATTAATAAGCAGAAGGTACGACCTTCACCAATTTATTGGAAAACATAATCCTGATATCGTTCTCTTAGGCGAGACTAAACTGAACCCTAAACATAAAATTCAATTTGAAAACTTTAATTTCATAAGAAAATATAGAAAAGGAGCGACCAAAGCCGGTGGCACGGGAATATTAATCAAAAATGGATTTAAATATAGTTCTTACACAAACAGCGTTATAAAATCATTTAATATTCTAGAAACATGTATAATCAAAGTTCCTTTACCATCAAATAAAATATTGTTCATTATTTCAGCATATTATCCATCTGGTAACGATAATGCTCACTTAAAAAGCGAAATTAACAAGCTTTTTGAATCCATGGACTTGGAAAATGGGAACAATTATTATATTTTAGCTGGCGACCTTAACTGTAAACACACAGAATGGGGTAATCCAGATAACAATCAAAAGGGAAGGCTATTGAAAGAATGGTTAACAGACAATGAAATACGATACAGATGTAGACTTTATGCTTCAAGTGCCCCATCATACCCTCGTACAGGGTCGTTTTTGGATATTTGTATAGCGGACTGTAGATTACACATTATCACTGAAAATAATTCCTTAAATTGTCTTAAAACTTTAGACTACGACAGCGACCATAATGCTGTACAAATAATTACTTTTGCGAACAATGAACAACAATTTTTCACGCTCTTGAAGGATAATGCTAAATCTAAATACAATTATAAAAATACTAACTGGAAAACTTTTCAAAAGAATTTAGCACGTAAAATTATTCAAGGCGAACATATTCCTAACAATCGGAACCTTACGAACGCGGAAATAGACCATCATTTGGACAGACTGGGTAATTTGATAACAAAATCAGTGGAGGAAACAGTTCCTAAATACAAAAACACAAGGGATAACTTCACAAAAATAACCAACTCAACTATAGAAAAGTTATATAGGGAAAAAAGTAAAACTCTTACTATCATTAAAAGACACAATAGGCTAGAATACACCCTTTCTGATGCAAGCTTGAATTTAGAAAAAGTTAAATTGAAAATGATAAAAAAACTCATAACTGAGAACTTAACCATAACCATTAACAATCGCGTTCGTGAAAAACTGACCGACATGGATCCTAAGGATTCAAAAAATATGTTTGGTCAGATAAAAAAGAATTTCAAAAAATTTACTCCATTAAATCTTCAGGAAATAAAAATTCCAAAACATTCTGAATTTCTTTTAACCAATGCTGGAATTAACCCGCTAAGTTTAGAAATGGATATCTTTGATAATTATATAGTAGATGATCAAGTTAACATGTTAGATACAATAGGTGCATTTTTGGAGTCCGTTCATGCTCATAAGCAGATTGATGAAGGGAACATTGTTCATACCCAAGTTAGTGAGACTTTCGATAGGTTTTTAGAAGCCAAATTAATATTCGAAAATAGTAAAACCACTCTTACTAATTTTAGTGATACAAAATTATCAGATAATTTAGAAGAAACACAAGCAGGTAATGTTTTCATAACTAAAAAAAATATATCATATATTTTTTCAAGTTTAAGAAATAAGTTGTCGTCAGGAGTTGATAACATACCAAATATATTACTTAAAAAAATTCCACAAATAATGATAGACGATTATTGCAAATTATTCAATAATATGCTCAATAATTCATATTTTCCAAATAATTGGAAAACAGCTAAGGTAGTGATATTACCAAAAAAAGACAAAGATCCGAATAATCCTAAAAATCTTCGGCCTATAAGTTTGTTACCCAATATCAGCAAAATTTTTGAAGTATGCATTAATAACAATATTAACAAATTCTGTAATGATAACAACATAATTAGTGAAAAACAGTTTGGGTTTAAATTCAAACATTCGACAGTGAACGCTATACATAAACTTACTTCCGATATTAATTGGAACTGGCATAAAAAAAGTTGTACGGGCGCGTGCCTCATCGACATGGAAAAGGCCTTCGATAGCGTATGGATACCAGGCTTAATATTTAAATTGCTTTAATATAAATTTCCAATACATCAAATTATTTTAATATACAACATGATAAGCAATAAAGACTTCAGGGTTTGTTATCAAAATTCGAAAAGTTCAAAATCTTTCAAGATGGTTAATGGATTACAACAAGGAACCGTAAACTCGCCTATTCTCTTTAATATATACATTTTAGATCTATTAAACGAAGTCGATAATATCATATCATTTGCGGATGATATTATTATATATCATTCTGAGGATAATATAGAAGCAATAAATTTTAATCTTCAAAACAAATACAACCTAGTTGAACAATATACAATTAATTGGAACATAAAAATCAACGCACAAAAATGCGAAACCATCCTTTTTAGACCATCTGTTGATAAATGTAACTCAAATATAAGAAAAAACTGGAAACAGTTTGGAATTAAATCAAATTTAACAAATTATAGCATTCCAAATAAGGATGTAGTAAAATACATAGGTTTATACTTGGACAAATTTTTGTATTTTAACCACCATGTCAGGGAAATACTCATAAAGGCAAAAAAAGCGTTCTTTCTATATAGACCATTATTTCATTCAAAATACATTAAACCTAAGATTAAAATTATAATGTATCAATCCCTTATTAGACCTATAATAACATATGGTTGCCCAATTTGGTTCAATATATCGCCTTCATACATGGAAAAGATTAGAATCTTCGAAAGAAAATGTTTAAGAGCATGTACATCATTATATAGGACTAAACAAAGCGAATATTTAAAATACATATCTAATAAGAAATTGTATAATAGTGCTAATATAATAAGAATAGATAATTTTATAATAAATCTAATCAGAAATTATATATTAAGGTGTAGCAAATGTATTGAAAATAATGCTATAATGGCCCCCTATTACACAAATAATGAATATATAATTGATTCCTTGCAAAAGGGATTTGTTCCACCTGAGGCTTTTATTTACCTTGATAACCAAAAAATTATTCAAAACGAAAATGGCATACCGGTCTTTTACCATGACTATAGACGTGCCAATATAAAAGCAGTTAATTGTAATTCAGAAAACTTAAGTATGAGATATAGTACTAGTATATCAATCAAAGATTTGAGATTGACCCAAAAATCTAGTACCAAAAATTTTTGGTGGTTATCTGAATAAACAGTTTAATTTACCATTTTATCCTTTGACATAAGCCTTACTTTACCCACTCATTAACATATAAGCAATGTTTTTTTTAACTAATTTTCATTGCAATAAGCTGGTGATATATATTTTATTTATTGTAAATGAAATAAAAAATAATTATAACCAATTTGTAAGAAACAAGTCATTATTATATTAATAATACTTGAGAGCTCGATTATGAGACATTGTATATAGGAATTGTTATTGTTAACTAGTGTTTATAATAGTTTAAGTATAAAAAAAAAAATGTTAATAAATAAACGTTTAAAAAAAAAAAAAAAAAAAAACGCCAAACCCTTTGAGGGTTTTACTATACTGACCTAGTACCATCACCCTGACTTGGAATTTCTCACCCCCCAGACAATAATACCAAAAATGTTCCATAGAGTTATAAAAGCCGAATCCATATACGTATATATTACAAAATTTATAATAAGTGTGACTATCAGCTTCTCCCTTATAGGACTGTTAGAAATTCTGAAATTTTGCAGCCTACCCCATTGTACTTCCAAACGCTAAAGGTGGAAGTACATAACACGCGTTAGAGCGCGCGCGCTCTGTCGTCCTCTGTCAAAAAAAGTTAAACTAGTGTATTTTCATAGAACAAGCTACATGCAAAATATTTGGACGCGTTTGCGCCAGAAAGTTGGTTAACTTTGAACTTTTTAACGCGTTGTGTATTTTTGACAAGTAATCAGCTGACAATAAAAATAATGATTTAACAAATTTGTGAATTATGAAAGAAAAATTTATTAATAAGAGCTTAAAAAACATACAACCTATATATATAAAAGAAAGTCGTGTTAGTTACACCACTTATAACTCAAGAACGGCAGAACAGATTTGGCTGAAAATTGGTAGGGAGGTAGCTTAGAGCCAGGAGACGGACATAGGATACTTTTGCCCCGCCCACTTTTTTCGATTTACCTAAAATCAGAAAACGGCTCCATCGAGTTGACTAATTTTTCTTTCAAATCTTCGTATTAATCCATTTTAAGTTTTCATCGATAGAAAAATTTACCACGCCTACTTTTACGCCCACTTTTTCTATTAAGCGCATAAATTGAGAACGGCTTGACCGATTTAAAATGATTGCCATGGTCCACCTTAGGGTTTTACGGAAAGAAAATTTTGCCCCGCCCACTTTTACGCCCACTTTTTTCGATTTACCTAAAATCAAAAAACTGCTCCATCGATTTGACTAATTTATCTTTCAAATGTTCGTATTAATCCATTTTAAGTTTTCATCGATAGAAAAATTTACCACGCCTACTTTTACGCCCACTTTTTCTATTAAGCGCATAACTGGAGAACGACTTGACCGATTTGGACGATTTTGATTTGACTAATTTATCTTTCAAATGTTCGTATTAATCCATTTTAAGTTTTCATCGATAGAAAAATTTACCACGCCTACTTTTACGCCCACTTTTTCTATTAAGCGCATAACTGGAGAACGACTTGACCGATTTGGACGATTTTGATTTGACTAATTTATCTTTCAAATGTTCGTATTAATCCATTTTAAGTTTTCATCGATAGAAAAATTTACCACGCCTACTTTTACGCCCACTTTTTCTATTAAGCGCATAACTGGAGAACGACTTGACCGATTTGGACGATTTTTTCTTCAAAATGATCGCCATGGTTTAAATTAGGTTTTTACGGAAAGAAAATTTTGCCCCGCCCACTTTTACGCCCACTTTTTTCGATTTACCTAAAATCAAAAAACTGCTCCATCGATTTCACTTTTCTATTAAGAGCATGATTTGAGAACGGCTTGACCGATTTGGACGATTTTTTCTTTAAAATTATCGCCATGGTCCAGCTTATTCTTTTTTGATTGAGCCCATATCCACACCATACATATGTAAGTTATTTTTTAAAAAAAATTTATGATAGGTATTCCATGGATTTTTATTTTAAAGGCCGTAAATTTCGTTAAATGCTCAATTTAAATCGTGTGGTAATACAAAACTAATGTTTACTTAGGGCCAGCAACGTAGACCGGGTCAGCTAGTACTTTATATTTGTGTTTGAAAATGGATAGATAAATACTTACAAAAGAATAAAAGTAAGATAAATTTATATTCACTATCAATGAATATAATTTAAATAATAATTACTTTGATAATTAAATAATTTTTTTTAAGATTAAAACACAATTGAGGACGATGTTAGTACATAAATTAAATAGCCAATTCTTATGTAAGGAAAATTAAATAAATTTGCAAACTTTTTGGCAAAAAATTTCAGATTAATAACGAGAACATTTTATGGCAGCATTTGGTACAATTTTTGGTCCTTCCACATTATTCCGCAAATGTGGAAAGAATTTTTTAATGTAACAGAGTTTTGATGTGCACTGGAAAATTTATCTTTGCAAGTTATTCGTTTTTTAAAGTTAAAATTATTATTTAAAAATTGATAATTTAAACTGTTTTGATTTTAATATTAAAACGGATTTAATAAAAATGTCAAACTCAAATATTTGTATATGGAATATACTTAATTATAAGAAAGTTAAAAAAAGTTTATATTTAACTACAATTTCTATGTAAAACGTTTATTTTGATTGATTCTTTTGAAATTTCATAAGTTATAAACATTATATAATTCTGAATTGTTCTTATTTGTAAGTAAGAATAGGTTTTATTGTATTTAAAATATGTATTTTTAATTTGCCGATTTTTTTATATTAAAGTGCCGATAATGCCGATTTTTTTTTAAACATGCCAATTTTTTATCAAAATTATCTGGCACCCCTGGCTCTAATATATGAGTAGGATGTATAACCAGTGATGTTAGATGTTTTTTTCAAATAATCGTCAAAATTTAAAAAAAAAAATCGTCATAATCGTCATTAGTTCTGAAAAAACCGTCAAAAAATCGTCATATAAAAAATCGTTTTTTTTATCAACACGGATTAACTACTCTATTAAAACATAAACAAATTTCGAAATTTTGTTTTTGTTTTAATTGTAAGTTGAACGGACGAGTAAGGCGCTCGTGTTCTATAAACCACACATAAGTATAAAATTATACAAAACCAAAAAATATAGAATTTTTAATACTTAAGACGATTTAGTGGGGCTTTGATATTGCTCTCCGGAGATTTTCGTCAAACATTTCCTGTCATCCCCAAATCTTCTGCTGCGGATGAACTTAACGCGTGCCTGTAATCGTCGTTCTTGTGGAGGCATGTCCAGAAGTTGCAATTGACCACAAACATGAGAGTCGCGTTGCAGAACGACCCACCGGCTGCTAAATTCTCGGGACAACTGCTGGAGCTTGGCAACGGCCAAATTCCTGTTGAGGTTTCGAATGGATTGATATCGTTCCCTGAAAATTTTTGTGAATTCACATCGTCCAAGGAGGAACTCGTCAGCAAAGTGTTCCCTGGCATTGCACAAAATTACAAAAATCTCGATTGGATTCGTGAACGGGCAATACTAGCAGCGAAGAATAAGGACGTCGATTGCTTAAACTTAATTATTCAAAGTCAAATCGCAGGACAACTGCATACGTACAAATCTGTTGAATGCGTGACCGACGAAAATGAACCGACCAGCTACCCATCGGAATTTTTGAACTCGCTTGATATACCAGGAACTCCACCGCATAATTTACAGCTGAAGATGGTATCGATCATAATCATGTTGGGGAATCTCAATCCTCCAAAAATGTGCAACGGTACGCGGTTGTCCGTGAAAAAGCTAATGAACAATGTGATTCAGGCGACAATAATCAAGGGCAAATTCAAAGGAAAGGAAGTCCTTATCCCACGAATTCCCATTATTCCAACTGACCTTCCATTCCAATTCAAGCGGATTTAGTTCCCCGTTCGATTGACATTTGCAATGACAATCAATATATCAGAATGCCAATCACTAGAAGTCTGTGAGATTAATCTCGAATTTCCCCGTTTTCCGCACGGTCAGCTGTACGTTGCATGTTCGCATGTTGGGAAACCGTCTTCGTTATTTGTTTTTGCGCCGGAAAACAAATCGAAAAACATTGTTCATCAAATCGGTTTCTACTGATTCCATTCAAATAAATCACATTGAAAATTTAAATATTTGTGTTGTATTATTACTCTAAAGTTTGTCTGAAAGCTTAAAATTGGGACGAGGCGAAGTTCGTCGGGTCCGCTAGTATTAATATAAAAAGAATAAATTCAATAAAATAACAAAATCTTGATATACTTTCGAAACCGTTTTTTTTTTTTTTCATTATTTATTTATTGAATCTTCATATATTAAATATGACCTAACAATAACTAATCAAATCTTTACCTAATACGTTATTTTATGTCCTGCCAGTGCCAGACAAAAATTTTCTTCATCACGGGTTCTGTTCACTAATATAGGTGTTTGTCGCTCATCTAATTGGATAAGTGCTGCAGTGTCTCTTCTTCTTAAGTGAGTGTGGCCGCTATCATTTAAAATATTTCGTGCTAGTGGGTTCGGGTGTAATTCGAGCCTTTTTAAGTATTTTACTGCATATTTCGTAATCATAGTTTTAACTAATGGAACATTGAGATCCTTGTGAATATTTGAGTTTTTAACATACCAAGGGGCAGCTGTGATTATTCGAAGTAGTTTATTTTGACGCCTTTGAATTTTTTCGATATTAGAGGCCGAGGCAGTGCCCCAAACCCCGTTTTTAATGCACAAATAAGTAAACAAATAAAAAACAGCTGACAGGAATGGCTTTTGTAACGCGTGTTGTGTAACTTGCAATTTTTTACGCGCTAAAGTTTTTAAACGCACGATACTCGTCGACGAACTAACGCGTGTTATGTACTTCCACCTTAAGAATTTCTAACAATAAATGGCAACATCTGCAGGTCCTCAGAATTTTGTTTCCCTCAGACTGTCATCATTATTATGATAGTATACTATCATATACATACTTATAAGGTATATTATATACTTTATGAGTTATAATATCTTTGTATGTATTTCCTTTTTAATAAATTTAAATAAAGTCGAACTTCCCTATAATGAATCTGTATGGGACCATAAAATTTCATCGTTATAATATTAAAAGTTTATAATGAAAAAGAAATATTTTTATTAGTTTATTTTAAATAATCTGTTTTTTTTTATTATGATTGCATTCTTCCAAGTGGCCCTTCATCAATATCCTCAAAAAGACAGTTATTCTTAATTATTGGAATAATTGCCTTTTTTATTTGTTTTATAAAGTAGTGAAATATAGACTGTTTAGCTTTATTTTGTATTAATCCTTTAGAATTATTAAATTGTAATAATCAGCCATGTCACAGAGTACAATTCCGTTCGGAAACGGAATTCATTCCGTATTTTGGTGCTTCAGAAAATGACGAAAAAATGTTTCGGAATGAAACCATTTTTGTTTTGATGAACGGTATGGGAGTTGTCTGTATCTGAAAGGCCATAAAACTATCAAAATACACTTTCCATCAACAAACAAATATGTTTTCTTCAATTCCGAACGGAATCATTCCGAACGGAATTGTACTCTGTGACATGGCCCAATATCTTTCTTTGGAGAAGTACTACTTTGTCCAACATTTATGTTAACTTAATATGGGATCTGCTATCAACACTACGCTTTCCTTCTTCTTATTATTTTTCAGAAATTACCTAATTAAAATTTACTGTTTGCAACGTACATAGCGTTGTAAGAATGCGATACGGAGTTCTTTTGAACAAATTCGATATATACATACATGTTATGTTATATGAGTCAAATTTTTATTTGCTAAATTTGTTCATTGTAAAAAAAGAAATCATTTTAAGGAGATCAAAATACTTTTTAATTAGAATGAAAAATATGGCTTTTTAAAATCAATTCATAGCTAAATTAAATGAAGTTACATTTTCTAGTTTAAACCACTACTTATTAGTAATAAAATCATTAAAACATTATCATATATATATCCTATTTTTCCGGTAATTTAACACAAATATTTAAATATTTAAAATTTTAAATGTTTGCTTCACTTAATACTAATATACTTTCGTTGATGATATAACGTAACACACACAACTTAAAAAATAATAATAAATTTAATATTTTTTCCTTAAAAATATATCGGTTATCGCATTTTTAGCTGAAATATTTAAAATTGCTTATAAATCTCAAATAATAAACATTTTACAAAGTTTTCTGCTTTGCATGTAAACTTATGAAATGTGATGTTAGTCTGCATTTAAGATGACAATATGTGCAGTTTTTTTAATATTTTTTTCAATAATTTTTTCCTACAAAAAATCCAACAGACACTTTGGCTGGTTGCCTTTACCAAAAATATTTTACACAAACAAATACAGACAAGCATTTCGAGCTGTGATCATGCAAACTGTCAAGCAACAACATTACTAGTGAGGATCGTTTCTAAAACTTTTTTTCCTCATTTTTCATGACTGAAGAAAGGCAAAAATGGATTTTCCTCAAAAACATTAATGAATTTGGCGAAATATTAACAATTCATTTATGACTGTAAAAAAAGTTACATATTTTACATTTTTCATTTATGAAAAAAATTCAAGAATGGTTGAATATGTGCGATCACATATGAAATTCTCTGAACTCTGGTTTTTTCTAAGATATCATTTATCTAAAACATTTTGAATGTGTTTAATTTTAAGCTCCAGCAGCCGTATTCTGTAATTCGGTTAGCTAAAGCTAAATCTCGATCGCTAAAATGCCTAAGATAATACAAAATTAAAAAATTTTTGCGATGATATTAAAAGCTAAAATTGCGGCGAAATAAATTTTAATGGCATTGCCAAATTAAGCAATGCACGTTACAGTATTGCATTCGTAGCCAAAAATCGCTAAATCAACTTAATAGAATTTTAGCGATAGAGATTTAGCTTTAGCGAATTACAGAATACGGCCACAGGTCTTATTTTATATAAAAAATATTTATATAAAAAATATTTATTTATTTAATTTTTAATAATATTTTGAATGTGTTTAATTTTAGGCTCCAGTAGTGCGATTCACTAACTTTTATAACGATAATCGAATCGTTAAAATAAGTATAACGAAAATTTATCGAATATGCTATTCTGTAAAATTTTTAACGATATTCGCTGTCGTTTAAAGTCAGCTGTTACTTTAAGCAATTTTTTTGTAGTTATCTTAGCGACAATAATTTAGTTTGTGTTTATTTTATCGATAAAATGTTTTTTATGTTTAAAATAGCTTACATACATACAAAGATATATTCATATGTATATGTATGAACAAAAACAAAATAATAAATTTAAAATTTGCAAAAAGAAAGCAAATTAAGAACAAAAATAAAATTCTAAATGTAAAATTCATCAAATTTAATTTTCATTAAATTATTTTTATGAAGAAAGGAATTTTACAACATGAAAATTAATTAAAATTTACTGATAATTTTTCATTCTTGACTCAATCTGGGCTCGAACCCAGGCGTTTTTTACGGACAGGTTACCCTGACATGTTTCGATTGCAACCACTCAATCTCCTCAGAGGGCTTGCCGTTTAACACTCGCAGCCATCGACGACTGCTGACGTCATTAGTCAAACATCAATCCTTAAACCAAATTGTATTTAACCTTTGGTAGATCGAAATTTGCTTTGAATGATTATCTATTTTAATTTATTTTACATGTTCTTCCTTTACCTCTGTTTCTTCGTACTTTTGTCAAGAATTCTTCTTGAAGTACATATTTTGTTTTTGTTTTTTCATTTTTTTGTCTTTCTTTTTCTTGCTGACCTTTTCAGAACAACTTGAAGGACAAATGCAAACATAGAGCTCGTGCCTTAGCTTTAACAATAATTAGAATTGTGGTTATTTTGTTGAACTATTTATGGTTTTTAATCCAAGATTGAGTCAAGAATGAAAAATTATCAGTAAATTTTAATTAATTTTCATGTTGTAAAATTCTTTTCTTCATAAAAATAATTTAATGAAAATTAAATTTGATGAACTTAAGCCTAAATTAAAAATATTAAAAATTTGGATTAAAAACCATAAATAGTTCAACAAAATAACCACAATACTAATTATTGTTAAAGCTAAGGCACGAACTCTTTGTTTGCATTTGTCCTTCAAGTTGTTCTGAAAAGGTCAGCAAGAAAAAGAAAGACAAAAAAAAAAAATTAAAAAACAAAAACAAAATATGTACTTGAACTTCAAGAAGAATTCTTGACAAAAGTACGAAGAAACAGAGGTAAAGGAAGAACATGTAAAATAAATTAAAATAGATAATCATTCAAAGCAAATTTCGATCTACCAAAGGTTAAATACAATTTGGTTTAAGGATTGATGTTTGACTAATGACGTCAGCAGTCGTCGATGGCTGCGAGTGTTAAACGGCAAGCCCTCTGAGGAGATTGAGTGGTTGCAATCGAAACATGTCAGGGTAACATGTCCGTAAAAAACGCCTGGGTTCGAGCCCAGATTGAGTCAAGAATGAAAAATTATCAGTAAATTTTAATTAATTTTCATGTTGTAAAATTCCTTTCTTCATAAAAATAATTTAATGAAAATTAAATTTGATGAACTTAAGCCTAAATTAAAAATATTAAAAATTTGGATAAATAGTTCAACAAAATAACCACAATACTAATTAAAAAATATTTATTTATATAAGTACATATAATTTCCTATTTCGTAAATTATAAAAATATGTTTTGTTAATTTCGATAATACAAAAATTCCCCATAATAATATTTTTTTAATGTAAAAAATTTTTGGAAATCCCAGCAAGGTTGTTTTTGTTTTTTTTTTATAGAATCTCTAACGAAATTTTCAATAAAGGTGTTATGATACTTGCTATTTTTGTATTTTTTCTATATTGGAGAACAGTGCAAATATATTTGCATAAGAAAACTGACTAATAGCCTTTTCACACTTGTCAACATTTAACATCAATTTACGAAGATGTTGGAATTTTCCCATAAGAAATACATAGGGCTAAAAATCAAAATGTTTCAACATCTTTACAGAATGTTACTATCTCATTTTGTTCCGTTTTACATATTTGGATTTTTTAAGTGTCATCACTAGAAAAGTGGCAATAAATTCTGTTATTATTGTGGCATCACTGGCATAATGGAAGTTGCTTTGAGCAGCGTTACCTTTTCTCAAGTTTTTTTCTTTTTTGCAAGCTTTATTTTGCTAAAATTATTAAACGAAATGAATTAGAAATACATTTTGGTGTTATCTTTTGAAATGTTGGCACTTTCGTAGAAAAAAAGTATTTAAAAAAAATAAGTTTTTTTTTCAGAAATGTGACATTTTTAATTGACAGTAGATGTATCAAGTGTGAACGCGTATTTCACATTTTCAACATCTTCCATGTGTTCCTCCGAAATGTATGCAAGTGTACAAAGGGTATAAATGTAAAGAGTATGATTATATCATAAAAAGTCTTGAAATGTCAAACAAATATACATGTGTTATCGATAAATAATCTAAAACTGTCAAAAAAAAAAAAATATAAAAATTTTTAACTTAAAATTGACATTTGCAGATTAAATTTTAGCACTGTTGCCAATTTTTTTTTTATTTTTTGATCGAAAGTAGCGGTTTTTAACTTTTGTTTTGCGATTTTTAGCTTTTTTGATGGGTTTTTGTGGGAAAATAACGTGGCCAATATTCTTTGTTTTGTTTACATTTTATTTTGGAATCATACACATTTTTTTTTAAATACAATAAAATTTAATGCAAATAATGAAAAATATTACGAACCAATTCTTTAATTGAAAATATATGATTTGAAATCCCATATGAAGGGCACCTGCTTCATTTCGTTTATCAACAACAAAATAGTTTCAAAGTTATTTTTGGGAATACAAAATTTATTATTAATAAGATTTCTGTATGACGTGCTAAGTTCATATTTGATAAATACACTGAGATTTATTGTTGAGCTTCTATGCGCATTTCACTGGTTGCTTAGGCCAGCTCATCAGGAAACCTTTTCCAAAGATTTTAGAAAAGCCAAAAATATTATACAAATAAAGCCCTAAAAGCGAATAAGTCTTACTTGTACCAATATCAAAGCTTAAACAAAATACCAACAATAAACAGTGAGTTTATCTTTTCTTACATTCCCCTGGCAACTGTCAAATTGTTTTTTGTTTTTGTTTTCTTACGAAGACAATAAAATGAAGCAATTGGTTTTTTAATTTTGTTTTTTCTTTTTACCCACTTACAACTACAATTCGAGTCGGAAAAAAGCCAACCAATTGTAGGGGAATGTAAGAAAAGATAAACTCTCTGTTTATTGTCAGAAAAAAATTAAGAAAAAGTTGAAAATTGGACGCCTCGAAAATAATTTTTTTGATATGTCGCACAGTGGTATTTCTTCATACATCTAACTGCAAAAAATAGAATGAGTGATCCTACAACGATGAAATTTTGCACGCATGTTTAAATTTAAGTAGAAAAGAAAAATACAAAAAATTTTTAAAATCCGTCGACTCCTTGGGGTACCTCCCTTGGAACGCCATTTTTCACGAATTTTTGTCCTCAATGTATAGGTCGCAATTCTTCATAGAATTTTACGAAATTTGACACACGTCTATTAGTTGGTCCAAGAAAGAGCACTACAAATTTTGGTTGAAATCCGTCGACTCCTAGGGGTACCTCCCTTGGACCCCCATTTTTTTTGCTTATTTTTCTTCTCAACGTATGGACTGCAATAAGCAACGGAATTTGATCAAATTTAGCCGATGTCCATAAGTTAATCTAAAAAAGAGCACTACAAATTTTGGTTGAAATCCGTCGACTGCTAGGGGTACCTCCCTTGGACCCCCATTTTTTTTGCTTATTTTTCTTTTTAACCTATGGGCCGCAATTCGCAATGGAATTTGATAAAATTTAGCGTATGTCCATAAGTTGATCTAAAAAAAAGCACTAAAAATTTTGGTTGAAATCCGTCGACTCCTAGTGGTACCTCCCATGGACCCCCATTATTCCACGTAATTTTGTTTTCAATGTATAGGGCGCATTTGTCAATAGAATTTGATTTAATTTGGCACACGCGTATTAATTGATAAAAGAAAAAACTAAAAATTTTGGTTGAAATGCATCGTCTTTTATGTAACCTGAATGAAAAAATTTCGTATAAATATAATTCTCATTGAAAATACTAGTAATATTTAATTAAAGAAATGCATTTTATTCATCAACTATCATATCTTTAACTACCCAGTAAAAACTTCGCCTACAAAATAATGTGTTTAGTAATCAGAAAAACGTAAGAGCACTACTTACAATTCTACTGAAAGAACCAATGAATTTTACAAGGGGTGTCCCAAAATAACGCATTCAAAAGTAAGTCATTATTTTTTTACCTACATACATCCAGAACAAAGTAGTTATAGAAGTTGTTATAGATGTAGTTATAGAACAAATCTACAAAATAATGAGTTAAAGAAGCTATTAATTTTGAAAAAGTAGGCGAAGTTTTTACAGGGTACATCATCCAATTCTAAAATATTCTTATGAGGTTGACGTCTTAAGCTACTAATATATGGATCGGACGACTCAAGCAAACGATGAAAAAAAAATTTCATAATATTCAAAATGAGTTATTTTTAATTAATTTATTTTTTAAAGATGTACTTACTTTCTACCCAAGTCGCGCTTCTCCCCAACGATTTTAAAAATGACCAAAAACCTCTTTTGAACTGTCTTTTTCACTATTTCAATTTCATCAATAGTAAGCACCGAATTTTCCTGTTTTATAAAATTTGTTAACAAATTGACATTGCTACCACAATCAATAAGTTCCGGGCACAATCCACTATATGACACAGAAAATAATATCATTTTTCGAATTATATTTTAAATTTTATTACAATCAGGGGTGTCATAGAAACCAATCTTATCGGTATTGGATTTGAAACCGACATAAAAAATACGTTGGTGTCATGAAATTCAATGTTGTCGGTTTTTTGTTCGAACTAATATTATTGTCGGTTTTAGGTGTCACAGAAACCAATGATATCGGTTTTTTATTGAAAAAAACCAAGCAGCTTACAGCTCTTGTGTTTTTATTGGAAATAAATATAGTTGCTAAAAGCTTAATTTTTTATTAAATTTTTTTAACAGTAAGATTTTTTTACAAATAGAAGTAAATAAAATTGATAAATTGGTAAAATAGTATGTTTTGCATGTTTCCGGCAGTCTCCGGCAGCGGGCTGCTGCAAATTTGAAAAGTCTTTTCACTTTTTCTGCTACAACTAATATGCAACAACAACAGTGTTCATTTTACTTATTTATAACGTTAAACAACAAATTTGCTTATATTTTTTAATAAATTCTCTTATAATTACATATTTTTACAAAACAATAAAATTACAAATATTAAAGTAACAAATGCAATGCAAGTAATACAACGATGGCATTTATTTCATACTTATGTTTACTGTATTTCCACTTCTTATTTTCTTTTCTATAATTTCCCTTAATTAAAAACTCAGGTTTTAACAATATTTAAGCGCAAAAACCATAATTTACAAAATTGTCAATCAAATCAATCAAAACAAAACAAAAATTGCATTTAAATATGTAAACACATGAGCTTAAACATTAAACAGCTATTTCGAATATCGGTTTTATTTGTATTCGAAAATAACAAATGCGACTTGTTTTCATGAAACCAAATGAAACAAATATTGGTTTGCAAAACCGACAATGAGCAAAACCGGCTTGGATTCTATGACACCCCTGAATATTTATTATTATTTATTTTTTAACGTTAACTATTTACTGGTTGCAAATTTTGTTTTCAATTTAAGCGGGTTTCTTCTATACATTTTCTTTTAATAAAACATATGATTTTGTTTATTTTTTTTATTATCATATTCACTTTTAAAAACAGCTGTCAACAATTTATTAAGAAATTGTTGTTATAATCAGGATTGCCGTTTGAAAAATTTTAATCCGACCAAAATTGTCTGCAAAATCTACCAAAATCTTTAGACACCGACCAAATTTTTGAAATATTTAAAAACAATTATATCGTCATAAAAATGCAAAAGGGCCTATCATAATTTTTAAAAAAAATTCAGTAGCGATACGACTGAGATTACAAAAACAGTTTTTCAGGATAGTGTCAATCATGAGTAATGTGTTAACGATATAAACCAGAAAACCCCGTTGTTATAATCACAACAGCTGCTTTTTTATTAAGTAATCTCTCTTTTTCTTAAAATGAACATAGGCTCTTTTTCATTTTATATGACGATATGTATGTTTATGTATTTTTGATAAAAAGTATAATTTTTATTGGATAAAGCTATAAATCGACATATTATTTTTTTTTTTGTGATTTGCAATTATATATAGTAAAAACAAAACAGTAAGTCTATGTTCACACCTATTAAATATTTGACTTCCTACACGTAACCCCTATTTTTATTAAAAGTTTATTTGCTGGTAACGATTAACTTTAATAAAATGTATATATACAAATTCATTTAATAACGCTTATAAACTAGAATAATTCATTGATCGTATGCAATAACACATAAAGACCACTAATAAAATATGAATCAAAATTTATTAAATTAAGTTTTTACAATTTAAAAAAAAAAGTATTAAACTTTATAAGTCATAGGCTGAACTCCAATACATCCTAATACCTTGCAGACAACGTAAAAAATTTACCAGAGTTTTACAATGCTTAGTTGGCTTATTGTATACGCGTTGATAACTTGCTCTATTTTGGAACTCATCCATACTTTCTGCAAGTTCTGCGGCTCTTATACCATTGCCTTTATAACACTATGTTTCAAAATACAGTATCAAAGCATCCCACTGTTCTACGATTCTTGTATAAAAAACACCTAATACAGAACAGAATTTCTGAAATTCTTTTAGGACTATGTGAAAAAACTTTGAATATTACCACAAACAACCTTAATATTTTTTGCATTGCTAAGTAAGATTAACTGCCTGTTCATCTATTTCTGAACGAAGACTTCGTTCGCTTAACTAACATTTAAAACGAAAACAAATTATACAATACATATTGTGTTTTTTTTACATGTAATTTAAGCGAACGAAGTCTACGTTCGACATCGATGGATAGGCCATAAGCTTACCAACAGTTCCAGTCATGGCGTAAGCGCCGTTAATCAAAGTTTTTTTCGGGAATATAAAGTTTATTATTAATACGATTTCCGTATGACGTGCTAAATTCAAAATTTTTCATATTTGATAAATACACTGAAATTTACTGTTGAGGGAAAGCTAGCTTCTATGCGCATTTCGCTGGTTGCTTAGGCCAGCTCATCAGGAAACCCTTTCCAAAGATTTTAGAAAAGCCAAAAATATTAAACAAATAAAACCCCAAAGCGAATAAGAATTTTAAACACTCCAAGTCATACTTGTAACAATATCAAAGCTTAAACAAAACACCAATTGTTGCCAATCCGATCAAATTTTGTATAGGAATATTGTTTGTAGGTAAAAAGTTTTTTATAAGAAGAACAATTTAAACGGCATTTGACTTAGTAAGCTCGAATAAGATGACAAAACTATCCTTTAAAAAATTAACACCGTCAAAGTAACTTCCTCGTAACGTAATATCAATGCCATATCCATAGTTTCATCAACAATCAAAAAAAAATGTTGGTGTTTGGTAAAAAGGTGTGAGATTTGTAATTGTCTGCTATCCGTCCACTTTTCTAAAACCGACCAAAATTAGGTTTGGCCTACCATCCGAACAAACCAAAAACATCCGACCAAATTTGGTCGGAAAAGACCATGTTCGGCAACCCTGGTTATAATTAATAACTCAAATTTCTTTAAATCGTTAAGCCTAAAGGTATGCAAAACTTTTTTATTACAAATACTAGGGTGCAATATTCGTGACTTTTTTTTTTACTAAATTTGGATTTTTTTAAAAGATTGACAAAAGTTGGTGAATTTTTTTGACTATTTAGAAAGAAGAGCCTTTTACCTTTCATTTCGTTATACTGAGAGCACGGAGGTAAACCGAGCTAACTGACTTTTTCTTCAATGAAAACAGCCAATGCTGAATTTTTAAGGACAATTTTGATGCACTCATATCTCCCAAACTATGTATGCAATAACTTTTTCTTTTCCTTTAAATTAAAAACAAGGCTTTGGACTTAAATAAAGTCGACACTCAGATTTTTCCGCTCGAAACATCTTCGATATTTAAATCTCTGAATTTGAACAAAATTACTATATATTTTCCTTTCACAACATTAACCTGATTTCAACCAATCTTTTCTAAGAATATATATACATATATCTTAAAAGAAATGCAGTTTTTGGATTGCCAGACTCTTCTCTATAAAATAGCATCATTAGATTTTTTAAAAGTAATAGTCAAAAAATGCCTTTTTTGCAGCAGAAATCCCATAGTGTGTCGTAGTGGAATTTTTTTTCCTCATACCAAAAGCTATCGAAAAAAACCCATCCTAATGTATGTACATATATGAGATTTGTTTGCTTTTTAGCGTTTTAAGAAAAAGGGGATTTATATGGGACCTTTGGTTAATTTTGGACCCACATTTTGCCATGAGATAATAGTTATCGTAAATGTTGTTATTATGAAAGTTATAATGTCATAAGCAGTGTGACCATATTAGCTTTTTTCGAGCTAAATTTAGCTCTATTTTTTTACGTTTAGCTTGAAATATTTCATTTAGCTTTTAGCTTTTTTCCAGCTTATTTCAAAAATGCATTTAGCTTTATTATCTTCAATTTGAATTTTGTGTAATTAATAATTTATATTCCAAAATAAATAAAACAGTTTATCAGAATACATTAAAGTAGAAAGTAATTAAAAAATAATGTCAGCGCATAATGCCCACATCTCAAAACTTTTTAGGAATATAAATTGTAAAAAAAAAATGCAAATACATACATGTAACCCAGCTTCAAAAAGCTAATTTAAGCTAATTTTATTCCCTATTTTTCACGTACTACTTTTAAAACTGATAAAGCATCAAATCTTGTGTATATAAAATATATATGGCGGATTTCAATTTTTAAATCGATGTCTTCCGATTTGGATGAAATTTGTACCAAGGTCCTATTATTATTTTCTGAGATAGAGGGGGTAAAAGTTTGACATATTGGCCATACAGGTGTTCATTCTCATCCATGTAATCTTTTACCTATTGGAGTTAGAAAAATTTGTCCCAAGTAGCTTAGATAGCTATTTGATCAATCTTTTGAAAAAATTTATTTTTGTTTTTTTAAATTTAAAACTTTTTTCTTATTTTTTTTTTAGCGGGAATGTTTTTTTTTTTTTTTTTTCTCAAAAGAAAGCTTATGTCTTTTCCTTTAAGGTAGTTTTGGTCGCTTTTTGGGCTGCGAATGGCTTATTTATATAAAAAAAATAATTTTCCATTTTTAGCATATGGGCATATCCTGGGGTCACGAACGTATGTTCATACGCTTTTGATGTACAAATAATTAAGAAAACAAAACTTTTCCTAGCATTTTTTTTGCGATTCGATAGCATTTGGGTAGCTCTATGTTTAGTACAAACTAGGCTGTTGCAAAAGTACAAAAAACAAATACTTAAACACATTCCCTTTTTTTCGTGTATTTGTTTTATTGTACCTTCTCTTTAGAGAGACAATTGCTGTTCTCTTTTATAAGAAACAAACATTGTGTTTATTGTTTTTGAAAAAAATAAATAAAGCAAGTCTTAAGCATGGTAAGAAGTAAGCAAAATAAAAACAAGAACATGCACATGTTTGGACTTAAGACAAGAAGTTCTTAAACCATTTACTAAAATACTTGAGTATTTTTGTAAGTTTTATTTTGTTTGTATGAAATTTCGCTTTTGTTTAATTTGATGTTATGATCAAATTATCAACATAGCAATAGTTATATAGGTATACCTAGATACGTATGTACATACATATGTATATTCCATAAAATTAACTGCTAAATTAATGCTAAAAATAAAAACCAAGAGAATTTCCTTAAAAATATTTACCTACATATCGTCATTTAAATTTACAAAAGCCATAAGTTGCGTTGGAAAAATTTTACAGGAGAAGACAAAGACTTAAATCAAAACTAGAAAAATTTTTATTTTTATTTTTATTTTATACTGTATTAAAACTATAAAAATTACCAAAAGAGACAAAATATAAATAACGGTAACACAAAGTAATAGTTTTTATTTTAATAATTAGTAATAATCTGCAAATAAGACAAATTAAAAAGCAATAACCATTGCTTGCATTTAATGCTTAAAATACCCACATTGTAAAATAAGAATCTTGCAAAGTACTTACAGAACATTAGCAAAAAAAATGTTTACTGTAATTTATTTATAGTGAGTAAGAATGAGTAAATACAAGAACTCTGAGCGTATAAAGAGAATAATTTCTTTTATTTGTTTTTTTTTTTTGAATTTATTTGCTTTGATTCCCTTTTGTACTTAGCTTTACTCTGAGAATTTTTAAAAAAGCAAATGTTTTTGAATTTAAATGTACTTAGTGCAAAAGCCTAGTACAAACGATGGATTTCATCGAGTTTAAGTTTTCATAATCAGAGTTATAAACGTGTGGTCACGATCGTACGAAAAATAGAAGTCAACTTCGGCTAGTAGTGAAATGTAAAAATCTGCGTAATGAAACGGAATTTTCAAAAGTAATTAATTTATTTTAAAAGTATTTTAGTGTAGGTCTCCATCCAGTATTTACAAAATAAAATACCTCTCTTGGTTTTTATTTTATTGGCTTATGTACCGGTCGCGAACGTACGATTTTTCCATGTTTTTTTTATTATTATCACCATGCATTTTATCATATATCGCTCATTTGCTGCAAGACCGGCATAACTCAAAAAAATCCATTTCGAGAAAAACGCATTTAAAGTTTTTGATTTGCACTAACTACTTAGAAAAAAAGATGACACATTCTCTTCAAACTGGGAAGGTATAAAAGATATAAAGATGAATTTAATACACAATATTAAGAAAAACAAAGCGAACAATTCTGTATCTCTAACTCCAAAATTTCATTTTTTGAGTTATGCCGGTCTTGCAGCAAATGAGCGATATGTCTTCAAATTTCCTTAACAAAAAAACTTAATACTCCTTTTACAATTGATTGTACTGGAGAGATTATGAAGAAAGGGTGTAAACATAACATATTTTTTGCATGTTAAATAAGTATATAAAAATGTCTAAAAATTTTTCAGTTTCCAGCCCAATTTCCTCAAGTGAAACAGCTCAGATATGCTAGGAAACCATTCTTTTATAAGAACATAGACTTTTTTTTTCTAATAATAAACAATAAAAGACGATGATAATCAACATTTAATTTTTTCATCCTGGTAGACCATTCTGGGGAAATGGCCATGTGCAGTGTTCTTTCTCATTCATGTAACTTATTACCTATTGGTGTTAGAAAAATTTGTCCCAAGTAGTTTAGATAGCAATTTGATCTATCTTTTGATTTTTTTTTTTTTTTTAATTTAAAACTTTTTTTTATATTTTTTTTTATCGGAAATGTTTTTTTTTGTTGCTTAAAAGAAAGCGTATGCCTTTTTATAATAACAAATTTATTTGAATATGACTTTTGAGCATATTGTAAGTAAACGCATTTGCCAAAATTGAATTTGTTTATATTCGTTGCACCGCTACGAAAAATATTTTTTTTATAATATGTACCTACATAAACACTATTTAACCTAAAAAAAAAATAACGAAATAATTAAAAGCTACTAAATTATTTAGCTTAATTTCTTCGACCTTCTTAATACTATTTCCTTTCAATAATTTTTCAAGCTCAAGGTCCGTTTTATATAAAAAATATTTATTTAAAATTTATCTAATATTTCGCTATCTCAATGGATAGCTTCTTCAGGGATTTTTTGGTTTTTTATATTTCAAACAATTTTTAATAAACAAAAATATAGTTAAAATATAGTTAATACAGCGACGAACTTTATTAAAAGAGTACTAGATATAAGCGACGAAATATTTCACAAAGATAACATAAAGAAAATTACAAACATTCTAGAGAAAAATGAATATCCGAAGAACACCATAAAGGATCTAATTAAACATGTTAAATCAACAGGAAAAATATTGACAAACAAAGACAAACCCCAGAAAATTTACAAATCCATAACATATATAGCAGGATTATCCGAAAGAATTAAGAAGACAAATATTTATGACAATAATAAGTATGAGCTTGCCATGAAGACCAATAACTCAGTTGTAAAGTTATATAGTAAAACCAAAGACGATTTGAAGAAGGATGACAGATCAAACCTAATATATAAGATAAACTGCAATGGAGATGGTATACATTTGTGCAATAAAACATATGTGGGTACAACGAAAACCAAATTAAAGACTAGGATCTCATCTCACAAATCTGATCTGAAAAATACGGAAAAACCATTAGAGCAAAAAACTGCACTTGCGGCCCACTGCAAAAAGTGGTCATAGGCCAGACTTCGAGAAGGTGAGAGTACTACAGGAAGAGAGTAATTATAAAAAGAGATTTACTTTGGAAATGCTACATATAATAAATATTCCAACAAACACACGACTGAATTACAAGACAGATACAGACAATTGCGCTCAATTATATCGACACATAATTAATAAACATATGTGGCACCCTGTTGTTAAGTATTTTATACCCACTACCAAGTACCGGTTTTGTGGTTATACACTTCATGTGACAAACAACAGTTTTTAATTTTTCTTATTACTTTTTGTGTGAAAATTGAAACACATAGACGACGCGCGCTTTAATTCGAACCTTTTAATACTTAAACTTAGCAACTAATTTAAAGAATTTAATTTGAGCAGAATAAATTTTATTTCAATATTAAAATACTTACGTCTTTTATTGGTAGTAGACAGTAAAACCAAACTGGTGACCCCGTGTATTTTTTTTTCACATTAAAAATTTTTCGCTGCAACTGTTTTATACCGCTGGCCATTTTTTAATTGCAATACGGCATTTTAGTCCGCCATTTTCTTTGGAAAAACGTTGCTTACCAATTATACCGCAAGCTTTTATCAACGATGTCAAATCCAAATGATAGCGGCTTATCGTCGGAAAATGCAGGTGGTAGCAATGTAAATGCCTCTCCCACACATTCAGTGCCAACACACAATGTTGGTGTCGTTTACGCCCGTTTGCCGGTGCCTCAGATGTCGAATACCAACATAGAGGCTTGGTTTACCACCATGGATTTCTGGTTTACTGCATCGGGAATTGTGGCGGATAAGCAAAAAATGGCCACAGTTCTAGCAGCGCTCGATCCAAATGTGATCGCACAGCTTGCTGACGTAATTGCCTCCATGCCGCTCACTGACAGATACGAATACATCAAAGCGAAAATTATTGAACATTTTGCTGACAGCGAACAGCGCCGCCTCAATAGACTACTGTCAGAGCTCCCTTTAGGCGACAAAAAGCCAAGTGAGCTTTACTTTGAGATGAAGCGTGTGGCCGGCAGCACTTTGGGGGATGCTGCGTTGAAGGGCTTATGGACCAAACGGTTGCCAGAGTTTGCCCAACCTGTAGTAGCGGCTTCAACTGGCACGCCATCTGAATTTACTAAAGTTGCCGACTCCATCGTTGACGCGATGGCGTCCAACCAGATCAACAACGTTAAAGCGCGTTCATCTGATGATATTAAGGAGCTGCGTGCAGCTGTCGTCGAACTTGGCAGAAAGTTTGAAAAACTTTCGGTTCGCTCACGTTCACGGTCCCGTAGGGCAACGTCACGCAATCGATCGCAGAACCGACCTGCTTATGACAGCAACAACACAACTGGTGATGAGTGCTGGTACCATAAGAAGTATGGTCGTAATGCCCAGAAATGTCGTAGTCCCTGTCGACACAAGCAGCGTAACGCGAACGCCGTGTCCACAGCTTCGTCTAATTGACTTCTTGGGCCGGTGGAGAATTCAGACGAGAGATTCCCTACCAAGTGCCAGATATTTCGTCTCCAAGTCAAGGACAAATACTCTAACCAAAATTTTTTGGTCGATAGTGGCGCCGATATTTCTGTTTTGCCACTAACTTCAAAGTCTTTTGACGTCCGTCCAACTGCCGTAATGCTATATGCTGCTAATGGTTCGCCTATTAAAGTGATCGGGGAAAAGCGTGTTAAGTTGGATCTTGGCCTACGTCGTGAATTTTTTTGGTCATTCGTAGTCGCCGATGTGACGTCACCAATCATTGGCTCCGACTTTATGAAGTTTTACGACTTGCTTATTGATTTACGACGCAACCGACTTATCGATAACGTTACTGGCCTTATATCACAGCTTACATCGTCAACATATTGTCAGGCATCTGTCATCAAAACATTCGATGCAACTGAGCCTTTCGCCGACATTTTGAACAAATTTTCGGACGTCACCAAGCTTTCACCATATGGTTTGACGACAAAATCTTCGATCACGCATAAGATCGAAACGACTGGGCAACCTGTTTATTGTCGCCCGCGACGTTTATCGCCGGAGAAGCTTGAGCTGCAAAGAAAGAATTTGATTTTTTGATGAAAGCTGGAATTTGTCAGCCGTCTAACAGTAATTGGTCCAGTCCGTTGCACTTAGTCAAAAAAAGTGACGGCACTTGGAGACCATGCGGTGATTATCGTGCCCTTAACGCTCAGACGTTGCCAGATCGTTATCCGCTGCCGTATTTGACCGATTTTACATCAAACTTAAGAGGTAAGACAATTTTTTCTAAAATTGACTTACAAAAAGCCTTCCACCAGGTACCGATACATCCAGATGACATTCCGAAAACTGCAATTAGTACCCCATTCGGATTATTCGAGTTCAAATTTATGACATTTGGGCTTTGCAATGCCGCCCAAACTTTTCAGCGGCTAATTAATGAGGTGCTACGAGGGTTGGATTTCGTTTTTCCCTACATCGATGATATTTGTGTCGCCTCGTCTTCAGCCGAACAACATCGCCGTGATCTCGCCGAAGTCTTTCGACGCCTCCAAGAGAATCATCTCGCCATCAACCTTAAAAAGTGTGAGTTAGGGAGAAGTGAAATCAAATTTCTGGGCCACCTGGTGAACGCTGACGGCATCCGCCCGTTGCCTGAAAAAGTAGATGCAATACGCGATTTTCCGAAACCGAATGTGGCTCAAGAACTCAAGAGATTCCTCGCAATGCTGAATTTTTATAGAAAATTCTTGCCACACGCGATTTCGTATCAAAGTCAACTGCAACAACTGATCACGGGCAACAAGAAAAACGATCGTACGCCAGTAACATGGACTCCGACCGCTGACGCTGCCTTCAACCGCTGCAAAAACGAGCTGGCTAACGCAGCGCTTTTAGCGCATCCTGCTGCCGAAGCTGAGTTAGCAATCTTTGTCGACGCATCAGATACAGCAGTAGGTGCAGCTCTTCATCAACGAATTGATTGTAGTCTCCAGCCCTTGGCATTTTATTCAAAAAAATTCACATGTACCCAACAAAAATACTCTACGTATGATAGAGAGTTATCAGCAATTTACCAAGCCGTATGCCATTTTCGCTATATGATTGAGGGTCGTAGGTGTTATATTGTCACAGACCATCGCCCGCTGATTTTTGCATTTCGACAAAAACTCGAAAAGGCTTCACCTCGTAGGATTCGCCAGCTTGATTTTATTAGCCAATTCACCACTGATATTCGTTATACGCCTGGTTTGCAAAATGCAACTGCAGATGCTCTCTCTCGCGTGGGATCGATTAGCCAAATTGTAGACTATTCACGAATTGCAGCAGCTCAACAAAATGACGAAGAACTTCAAACAATGATTAAAAATCCAGATACGCAGGTAAATTCACTAAAACTTAAGTTTTTTTCAATCCCAGGTTGCAACGACCAACTAATCTGTGACACAATGACATCCCGTGTGCGCCCTTACATTCCGAAGGAATTTCGAACACAAATTTTGGCGACGATTCACAATTTATCACACCCAGGCGTTCGGGCAACAACCAAATTGGTCACCTGCAGATTTTGCTGGCCTGGGATTCGTAAAGATTCTGCCGTTTTCGTAAAAAATTGTTTGCAATGTCAAAGATCAAAGGTACAGCGACACACCCGATCGCCTCCTGCTAAATACGAGCCACCAAAAGAGCGTTTCGCGCATATAAATATTGATATCGTTGGTCTATTTCCATTATGCGAAGGACAGCGTTACTGCCTTACAATAATAGACCGTTTTACACGCTGGCCGGAAGCGGTCCCAATTTCTGATATGTCCGCTGACACAATAGTAAAAGCTCTTTTAGCTCAGTGGATTTCAAGGTTTGGTGTCCCAGTGCAAATTACATCCGATCGTGGACGTCAGTTTGAATCGTTGGTTTTTGCGGAATTGCTAAATACAATTGGAGCGACTCATCTTCGTACTACACCGTACCACCCTCAAGCGAATGGAATCATTGAGAGGTGGCACCGAACGTTTAAAGCGGCAATTTTATGTCATAATCCAGCAAGATGGGTGCACCACTTGCCAATAATTTTGCTTGGACTCCGAGTTGCCTTTAAGCCTGATCTGAAAGCGTCGCCAGCGGAATTAGTTTATGGTTCAACCTTAAAAATCCCTGGAGAATTTTTTCAAACTACAAAAATTTCCGATACCACCAGCGATTTTATTTCTGAATTTCGAACAACAATGCAAAGACTAAACCCAACCGACACATTTCATCATTCAACGCCTCGCACTTTTATTTCGAAAAATCTTCGAAATTCGACACACGTCTTTATCCGCAACGACTCCGTCCGACCTTCACTCACTCACTCATCCGTACGATGGGCCGTTTTTGGTTTTGAAACGCTACGAAAAATTTTTCACAATTTTGATCCGAGGTCGTCGAAGTAACATCAGCATTGATCGACTTAAACCCGCCTTTATATCCAACAATGATCTCCACCTTTACTCTACAGTACCTGCCTCTTCGTCGGAGAGCAATACAACAGATATATCCTCAAATTTACCTGATAGCATTACAAGTCAACAAGTTCCTAAGGAAACCAATTTAAACCCCGACGTACAACCTAGTTTCAGCCCAGCTGTGAGCTTTTCACCTAAAGTACTACAATCAAGATCTACTTCAAGTGGTAGGCCGATAACAGTTCCTCTAAGGTATAGGTACACCTCATCCAGCGCGGGGAGTGATGTGGCACCCTGTTGTTAAGTATTTTATACCCACTACCAAGTACCGGTTTTGTGGTTATACACTTCATGTGACAAACAACAGTTTTTAATTTTTCTTATTACTTTTTGTGTGAAAATTGAAACACATAGACGACGCGCGCTTTAATTCGAACCTTTTAATACTTAAACTTAGCAACTAATTTAAAGAATTTAATTTGAGCAGAATAAATTTTATTTCAATATTAAAATACTTACGTCTTTTATTGGTAGTAGACAGTAAAACCAAACATATTAGCTCAATTCACAATCTTGTGCAAATGGTCTTGCATCGTAGCATTTGCAAAATGGTATAGTAAATACTGTAGCATACTTTTGGGAGCATTTGCAAAATGGTATAGTATATTTTTACTCTACACCAACAAAATATACAGCAATGCACTTGCTACTCTTTTGCAAATATGCAACGCCTAAAACCAATAGTTTATATTTTCTCGACTTTTGCAACACTTGATTGTAAATCGACAGCTAACACTCTGTGAACCAAGCCAATCAAAATATACTACAGTATTTACTATACCATTTTGCAAATGCTACGATGCAAGACCATTTGCACAAGATTGTGAATTGGGCTAATAAGAAATGACAACTAGTCGATTAGTATTGTTTAATGTTATAGGTTTGTGGAAAAAGACGCGGTAAAATAGAATAACGAATTATGTACGTAGTATTTAAATTATAAGTTTTTTAATGTTGTAATATTAAAGAAAATCACTTGTTGTGTTTTTTAGTTTCCTTGAAAATGGTTGACGAAGTTAACCGAAATATCGGAGATAATAAATTGTAAAAAAATAAAATAAAAAAGTTGCTTTTATTTTAATTTTATGATCCAAGACCTTTAGCCGAAAAAAAAGCTACTACTAGAAAACTATAAAAAATTAAGCTTTAAATTTTTTTTCTTTAGCTCCTTTAAGATCTATTTACACATGATTTAGCTTTATATTTTTTAAAAATCTGGTCACACTGGTCATAAGCTATTTTCGGCAGTAGAATTTAACAGTGAGGTTACGAATATTCGTATTCGAAATGTCGAATATTAGCACATTTTATGACATTCGTTTTCGCCAAATGCATGCAAATATTTCACGAATATTTATTTATTTATTTCCAATATAATCAAAAAGTAATTTCAATTTTTGGGAATACAAAATTTTAATTTCAAAAGATTTTGTTATTCGTGCTTAATTCCCAGTTTTTATTCTTGATAAAAACACTTGAAATTTATTGTTGATGGGATAAGCTATTCCTATGCGCATTTCACTGGTTGCTTAGGCCAGATCATCAGGAAACTTCATCCATAAAGATTTTAGAAAAACTAAAGATATTAAACCAAATAAAACTGTTAAACGTATAAGACATATAGCAACAGTTTTACTTGTAATAATATCAAAGTTTAAACAAAACACATCAACAATAAACAGTGGGTTTATCTCATCTTACATTCCCCACTACAATTAGTTGAAATTCTCTCAACATTAATTGTAGTTGTAAGTAGGTTAAGCAAAACAAAAACAAAAAAAAAAAAAACATCCCCATAGGAACGATTCATGTTGAAGCTTCCCTAGAATTATCTTCCGACCACACACCAGCAATTGTTACTATAATGAACCCCAATAGATTTGTACCTCCAACTGGTTACTTAGCGACGACAGCTACGCAAATTAATTGGTTAAAATATAAAAAATATCTCAGTACCCATTGCACAGAAAATATTCCGCTCAGTACACCGGAGTATGTAGATCGCTATATTGACAATTTTGACAGTTTTCTGAAACTAGCTGTTCAACATTCCAATATTGCCCCAAAAAAACAAAAACTATTAAAATATATTCCACAGATGTCGAGCATCTTTTGTCTGAAAAATGGAGGGATCGAAGAGAGTGGCAAATGCACAGATCCCCTCAACTTAAGAACTTACTAAAAGAGTGTACAAAAAGACTAAGAAAGTTATTGCAGACTCAGAAAACGGCTTCTCTGGAAAAATATCTTAAGGAACTTGATGCAACCCTACAATCAGACTACTCATTATGGCATGCAGCTAGAAATCTCAAAAGGCCAGTTGTCTCTAAACCACCATTAAGAAACTTGAATGGAAGTTGGGCAAGAAATGATGTTGAAAAAGGAAATCTGTTTGTCAATCATTTAAAAAACGTATTTACCCCAAATATATCTCACGATATTGCGGTCGAGTTACCACCTGTTGCTGCTAGAGCAGCTGTTCCGCTAAGATTTGAGATAAGAGAAATCGAAAAGGCTGTTTATGATTTAAACCCCAAGAAGGCTCCTGGTTTTGATAAGATCAGCAACAAAATGCTTTTGGAGCTACCCACACAGAAAAAATTATTGCCGAATTATTTTCAAACAAACGCTTGTTTGAAAATTTTTTTAATTTCTACAAATTTTTTTACTGATTCAATTAAAATTTTTGTTTGATTTTTATTTAACCAACGAAAATGTTGACAACCATTCAAAAATATAATACACGCGTTATTGGTTTCAAGATTTCATAATTTTGTATGAAATATTTAACGCTTTTTAATGTTGTCGTCTTTTTGCATTTTTTTATTTGATCGTAATGTGAAATATAAGAACTACAACAAAAAACACATACAGTCTATTTTTGGACACTTTAAAAAAGTACAACAGTAAGAAAGATGAAGAGGTTTGAAGTAAAAAAAAAAAATAACAGGTAAAAAAACGTTTCACTTTTTTTAAACAACAGAAACAACAACAACATTATAAGAAACAAAATAAATTTTTGGTTGGTTTCAAAGTTGGTTAAAAAAAACCAAAATCCCGTATTCTATTTTTTCAAACTGTTTGCTTAAATACATCAAATACAAAAATATAATGATGACGAAAAACATATCGAGTCGGTCTGTCGCCGTTTTTGGGTTACATTTGTTCTTCATTAGCAAAGGAAAGGATACAGCAACAGTTAGGGATGAAACGATACCTCTAAGGTATCGATACTTTTACTTGATGTGGTATCGCTCGTAAAGTATCGATACCTACTTAGTATCGGAAAAAAAGTATCTATACTTACATACTTGTATCGGTACTTGTATCGGTTTGTATCATAAAAGAATAGAAAGCAGCATTTAAAAACGTTCTTATTAGTGTTTTAGTACTATACAATACAATACAATACAATACAATACAATACAATAGGAACTACGACTCACTAAAATTTTGTGCAAAACAAAAATTGTAAAGATTGACACCACTTTTAGTTACTACAAGTACCAATTTCCTCTCGAAAAATCTTTTTTATCTTAGGAAACAAAATTTTTATAGAACGTTCAGGATAACAACCTTTTATTTACCTTTTATTCCAGAAATTAACAATGTCACTATGTATTTATTTTAAATGTAAATATGTATTTTATTTTTAAATTGATAAATATACAGTAGTTTTGACTTAACTGCCTTTTATTTTAGTGCACTTTTCACCTAACTGCACAAAATTAATATTTTTAAAACCTTTTCTTTAGCTTCACTTCGGAAAATCAAATCTTGTAACGTTAATTTAACTGCCTTATACTCAATGCAAATACATGAAACTTTGCAGGCATACACATTCCCGATGACAATACGCGAATGCAGGGGCAAATGGATGTTACTTTGCAGGCACACTTATTCCTGATGACAATACACAAATACATGGCCGTAGCCAGGATAAAATCTAGGGAGGGGGGAAATTTTTTTTAAATGTTGTTTTTTAAGAAAAGCGTTTCTAAAAAAAAATTTTTTTTAAATGTTCTTATTTGTCATTATTCTTTAAAATTCCATACAAATTTATTTTTTAAGTGCACTTTCTATACCTGCACATTTGAGATAAATGCCCAAAATTTTTGACATTTTAAACTTATTTTCATACAAAAAATCAGAGTTAATTGCACTTTGACTTAACTGTCCAAAAAACATATTTTCTGTAATTATTCTTCAAAATCCTCTTTACGTGCCTTTTGTATACCTGCATATTTATCATATTTTTGGGCAGTTGTAAAATATTTTTATTTAAAACATCAAAGTTAGCTGCTTACATAAAAAATTATGGTGTCCACTTTTTCACATAAATATAGGCTTGCCAGACGTACTGTTTTCAGCAGTACGCGTACTTTTTTTTACTATTTGTACTGCTTTCTGCATAACCATTAAAGAAGTACGCAATTGTACTTTTGTTTAGCTTTTGTACTTCATTTTGTACTTTTTTTGAACAAAAACAAAACACGTTTTCTGCATAGACATATATAAAGTACAACAAATTTTCGACATCACCTAAAGAGACTGCAAATCTGGAAGAAATGTTTGAATTTTGCGATTTTTAATGGTTTGAAATTCCGCGTCCTGCACCAACTCGATGGCTCGATTTTTAAAAAAAAACTATCCAGCCGTAAAAGCTAACTTGTTGTTTCAAAACTGTTGTTCACCTGTATTGAGCAAATTTTTAGAAAATTAACTAGCTGAAGCAAACCTTGGCTTTTAAACAACATAGGAAATACTATATTATGTCTTTTAAAAAAATTAGATGCTGATGCCAACCTTAATTAGTAGACATGTTTCAGATAGTAAGGCAACTTTGCAAAAAATTTAAATAACAAAAAATCAAGAATTTTATGGTTTCATAGCCGAACTTACAAATTTGCCACAGCTTCGATGATGATCAGGAGAATTGCCTTCTATCAAAAACGAAACTTTATACACGAAAACGTTTCCGCCTAAACCCACATAAATTTAAAAAACTTTCCATTTTTTAACCTTAATTCAAACATTTCAGTCCATGATGTGTAGAAGTAATGCAATTATTTTCTATAAATAAATTGACTTGAATATGCTTTTTGATGAGTTCGTATTACTGAAAGATTTTGTTGAAAATAAATTGAAGTGAACAAAGATTTTTTGCTTTATACATTTAATATGAAATATTAAATTTAAAGTACTCGTATTTTGTGTATTATATGAATTACTATGCATTGAATTTAAGAATAAAAAAATTGTATGTAGTACTTCTTTTTATATGATTGTACTGCCTTTTTTTATCGATGTACTGTTTTTATGGATTTCATATCTGGCAAGCCTACATAAATATCCAATTTAAGCTGTTTATAAAAACAAAAATCGCAAACAAGTCAAGTTGGCATCATTATAATTCATTTATTTTGTTTGCATGTACCTACTAGTGCTGGGAAACTATCGATAGACTATCGATATTATCGATAGTCTCAAAATATCGAAAATATCGATATGAAAAATATAAATATCGATATTTTTATTATTTAAAAAAAAAGATATGAAGACATCTTACAGCAGCTATACACACACAGTTTTTTTGCTGCAAATTTTTACTTGCTATTATTAATTGGCGCTGAATGACAGCAATGAATACAAACAACAAGAATGGCAAGTGGTATGGATTGCTTAGCAGTTTACTGCTAAATAAAGGCCTTTAAGTCGAAATTTGTACATGTTTATATAGGGACTGAAATGTCAAATATTTTTGTAATGTTGTAAAAAAATGCATATCCAAATGCAATTGCAAGCTTAGGACAAAACAATGAACGACCATTAGAGGATAAGTCCGCTAGGTTGATTACCTTTTTGGGTTTAGAATTCAGAAAATTTTTTAAAGTTGCAATTGAACTTTAACTCAGAAAGGTACTTATCAATATTTAAAAAACTGCCATCTAAAATAACGTGCGTATATACATACATACGTCTCATACATTCAATAAAGTAGTGAAAACAACGGACTGTAGCCTTATAAAAAAATAATTAAAGTTTTACTGCACAAGTACAAACATTCAGTCGATAGTAATATCGATATATCGATAGTGAAATCTGAACTATCGATAAATATCGATAGTAGAAAATATCGATAGTATCCCAGCACTAGTACCTACACTCATGATTATATGAAAGGAATAGTAAATCTTAGGCCTGGAACATAATAAAGTAGTTGTAGTAGTATCTTAAGCTGCCAAATGCTCTGTAGCGCAACTAAGTTAAAAATTTCGAATTTGCGTTTCAACTGCAACGACTTCTACAACTATGTATTCTGTTGACACTACTATGAAACTGCCGTTTTTAACTTTTGATAGCTTGCAGCGCTATTGTTTGAAGGTCATTGTTATTATCAATTCATTAATAAAAACGTTGTTACTCCTCTTTCAAACTCTTAATTTTAGTTATGCAGGTAACCAAAATTGCTTACCTGCACATTAAGGCAGCTAAATAAATTTAAGATAGCTGCATTTTTGATTTATCTGCACAAAAAATCGTGCAAAGGAGATTTTACAGCTAAGTCAAAATTATGTATAATAAAGGGTGGTGAAACCATAATCCACGATGTTAATTGTAAGTAACACCTTAACGTCAAGTTTTTGCGCAACTTAAATTGACCTTTCTTTGTATTTAACACCTTCTATCAGCGCGTTTAGATTGTTAAAGCCTTTTACGAAAATGGGCGTTCAATCAAAATGCATTTCGTGCACATCGTGATTTTTTTGGTCAGCATAATCGACCAAATGTTTCCACAATCGGGAGAATTGTGCGCAAATTTCAGCAAACTGGGTCTGTAGAAAATGGGAAAACTTATATGCATGCTCGCCCAGTTAGTTCTGCGGCTCGCAGCGTTATTGGGCCGTATTTCTTCGAAATTGAATGGTGTTCGCTATCGCGAGATGATAACGGACTTCCTATAGCCAGAAATTGAGGAAATGGACCTAGACGGTATGTGGTTTATAGGTGTTTACTGGTCAAACGGTTTCTTGATACCGTTACAGCTGCTCCAGATTTGGAAAAAAATCAAAAATTTAAGATTAATTTCAATACCAAAGTAAAACGATTACTTTTGACCGATACCGAGTATATTTTTACCGATTCTACTTGGTACTCGGTTGCTAAGTATCGATTACAAAAATAGTTGGTACTTATATAAAAGTATCGAATATGTACTTGTATTTACTCGTATCGTTTCATCCCTAGCAACAGTGAGTGATGACGAAAAACATGGTGTGTATAAAAAAAGACTTCGTTCAAAAATTATTCCAACAAAAAAATGTGTCTCAAAGCCAGCCGGCCGCTCTGCTCTCTCTGCCATCATCTTCTAATAGAGTGCCAGCTTGTGTGCGCATCATTGCCTGTGCAAAAACCTTTTTTTTTTTATTTTGAAATTTAGTATATGAATTTCAGTAAACTTTTTGTTTGATTCATTTAAATTATTTGTTTGAAAAAATCAGTGTTTTTTTCAATAAACAAAATGCAAATAAATTGTTTGAATATGCGAATTTGTTTATAGGACCGATTTCAGACAAAAAATTGTTTGATTCTACAAATTTTTTGTTTGAATTGGAAAAATAATTTTTTATGTGCAGCATAGCAAAGAAAATTATTCTTTTAATTTTTAATGATATTTTACGCCTTGAATACTATCCTCAAAAGTGGAAGGTTTCCTTAGTCACCATGATACCTAAACCAGGAAAGGATCACACAAAAGTTGAGTCATATAGGCCTATAAGCTTACTTTCTAATATATCAAAGCTGTTTGAGAAGCTGTTAACGTCAAAATTGACCCCAATTTTAAATGAAAATAGATGTATTCCTAACCACCAATTCGGCTTTAGAAGAGAACACAGCACAATTGAGCAAACCCATCGTATAGTAAACGCAATAAGAAAAGCCTTTGAAGAAAAAAAATATTGTTCCGCTCTCTTCATCGATGTTTCTCAAGCTTTTGATAAAGTCTGGCATGAAGGCTTATTACATAAATTGAAGCTAAGCTTACCAGTAAACACATACAAGATGTTAGAAAGCAACTTAGTCGGTCGAAAGTTTATTATTAAAGAAGGTGATTATTTCAGCTCTCCTCAGCAAATTGACGCTGGAGTCCCTCAGGGAAGCATTCGGACCCAATTTTATACTTGATACATAACTCGGATATGCCAACAAACAACTACACCCAAACTTCAACATTTGCTGATGATACAGCTTTTCTGAGCGTGCACGAAAACCGTCAAGAAGCATCTCGATACCTACAGGATCATATATTTCAACTCGAACTATGGTTAAAGCAATGGAGGATAAAGGTCAATGAGCAAAAATGCGTACATATAACATTCACCTTGCGTAATCAAATAATACCTCAAAATTCGCATGTAAAATACCTCGGTATTCATCAAGATCGCCGTTGAACGTGGAAAAGCCATATAGAGGCAAAATTAACTCAAATGAAACTAAAAGCCATCCAAATTCATTGGCTTATTGGAAGAAACTCTGTCCTTAGTCTCGACTGCAAACTTCTTCTTTACAACTCCATCTTAAAGCCAATCTGGTGCTATGGTATTCAGTTATGGGGCACTGCCTCGGCCTCTAATATCGAAAAAATTCAAAGGCGCCCCTTGGTATGTTAAAAACTCAAATATTCACAAGGATCTCAATGATCCATTAGTTAAAACTATGATTACGAAATATGCAGTAAAATACTTAAAAACGCTCGAATTGCTCCCGAACCCACTAGCACGAAATATTTTAAATGATAGCGGCCACACTCACTTAAGAATAAGAGACACTGCAGCACTTATCCAATTAGATGAGCGATAAACACCTATATTAGTGAACAGAACCCGTGATGAAGAAAATTTTTGTCTGGCACTGGCAGGACATAAAATAACGTATTAGGTTAAGATTTGATTAATTATTGTTAGTTCATATTTAATATATGAAGATTCAATAAATAATTAGTATTGTGGTTATTTTGTTGAACTATTTATGGTTTTTAATCCAAATTTTTAATATTTTTAATTAGGCTTAAGTTCATCAAATTTAATTTTCATTAAATTATTTTTATGAAGAAAGGAATTTTACAACATGAAAATTAATTAAAATTTACTGATAATTTTTCATTCTTGACTCAATCTGGGCTCGAACCCAGGCGTTTTTACGGACAGGTTACCCTGACATGTTTCGATTGCAACCACTCAATCTCCTCAGAGGGCTTGCCGTTTAACACTCGCAGCCATCGACGACTGCTGACGTCATTAGTCAAACATCAATCCTTAAACCAAATTGTATTTAACCTTTGGTAGATCGAAATTTGCTTTAAATGATTATCCATTTTAATTCATTTTACATGTTCTTCCTTTACTTCTGTTTTTTCGTACTTTTGTCAAGAATTCTTCTTGAAGTTCAAAGTACATATTTTGTTTTGTTTTTTCATTTTTTTGTCTTTCTTTTTCTTGCTGACCTTTTCAGCACAACTTGAAGGACAAATGCAAACATAGAGCCCGTGCCTTAGGTTTAACAATAATTAGTATTGTGGTTATTTTGTTGAACTATTTATGGTTTTTAATCCAAATTTTTAATATTTTTAATTAGGCTTAAGTTCATCAAATTTATTTTTCATTAAATTATTTTTATGAAGAAAGGAATTTTACAACATGAAAATTAATTAAAATTTACTGATAATTTTTCATTCTTGACTCAATCTGGGCTCGAACCCAGGCGTTTTTACGGACAGGTTACCCTGACATGTTTCGATTGCAACCACTCAATCTCCTCAGAGGGCTTGCCGTTTAACACTCGCAGCCATCGACGACTGCTGACGTCATTAGTCAAACATTAATCCTTAAACCAAATTGTATTTTGTTTTTTCATTTTTTTGTCTTTCTTTTTCTTGCTGACCTTTTCAGCACAACTTGAAGGACAAATGCAAACATAGAGCTCGTGCCTTAGCTTTAACAATAATTAGTATTGTGGTTATTTTGTTGAACTATTTATGGTTTTTAATCCAAATTTTTAATAAGGCTTAAGTTCATCAAATTTCATTTTCATTAAATTATTTTTATGAAGAAAGGAATTTTACAACATGAAAATGAAATAAAATTTACTGATAACTTTTCATTCTTGATTCAATCTGGGCTCGAACCCAGGCGTTTTAACGGACAGGTTACCCTGACATGTTTCGATTGCAACCACTCAATCTCCTCAGAGGGCTTGCCGTTTAACACTCGCAGCCATCGACGACTGCTGACGTCATTAGTCAAACATCAATCCTTAAACCAAATTGTATTTAACCTTTGGTAGATCGAAATTTGCTTTGGATGATTATCCATTTTAATTCATTTTACATGTTCTTCCTTTACTTCTGTTTTTTCGTACTTTTGTCAAGAATTCTTCTTGAAGTTCAAAGTACATATTTTGTTTTGTTTTTTCATTTTTTTGTCTTTCTTTTTCTTGCTGACCTTTTCAGCACAACTTGAAGGACAAATGCAAACATAGAGCTCGTGCCTTAGCTTTAACAATAATTAGTATTGTGGTTATTTTGTTGAACTATTTATGGTTTTTAATCCAAATTTTTAATATTTTTAATTAGGCTTAAGTTCATCAAATTTAATTTTCATTAAATTATTTTTATGAAGAGAGGAATTTTACAACATGAAAATTAATTAAAATTTACTGATAATTTTTAGGAAACGGTCTTATCTCATTTTTTTCGATTTTGTGATATACGACAAGATAACTCCTCAACGACGAAATGGCAACGCTGCTCGTATGTTACCTTATGGCCCCTATTACGGTTTACAACTCAACTGAGTTGAGTTGTAATTTCTTAAATTTTTGTACATATTATGGTTTTCAACTTTGCTATATTGCGGTAAAAAAAAAAAACATAACAAAAACTACAACTGATCACAACCAGTTGTCTTAATTTCAACTCAACTGAGTTGAGTTTTAAACCGTAATAGGGGCCTATATGGCGTAATTTTATTAAAATAAAAAAAATATTAGAGTCATATAAAATTATTATTGTCCAATACCGAAACATAAAATTGCAAGTCTTTATTTTTTCTCCAATTTTCCCCAAAGTGAGTAGATAAAAATATTCTCAAATCATTTTTCAGGGTAACTCCCACATTGATGGGAATTATATCTGCAACAATGTTATGTATTTTTCAGAGTTCCTTTTCCTTTTTTTCTATTATCATTCACTTTAAAGGTTGCAACTTAGTGCTGACTTCTAGTCATATATATGAACATCGCTACAAAAATATTTTTCAATATACGATTTATGAAAAACAAATATGTCAAATTTTCATTTTTAAATTCCCTAATCTACTCTATTTCATCAACCTTATCTTGGCGAAATTCAAACAGAAAGGTTAAAACAGTGAACCAGAGAGTTTTGTTACAGAAAATGCAATGAAATAGTTTTGAAAATGTCTGGTGAGTGAAACGAAATAGTTTTGTTACCAACTGAAATTTCAGGTCACATAAAAACATATAAAAGGACATGCTTCGACACTCTCTATATTTTTGTTGCAATAAATAATAATGGCTTAAGTTGACATATTCTTATTCTCTTCTTCAAGATCTATCACTCAGATACATTTCAAGTATAAAATAACATTATTAATAAAACTATACGCATTTATATTTTAACTTACACAACAAAATACACAATTATTTTTTGAAAAAACCCTTAATATCTTAAAACACGAAATTTCGACTTAAGCCAGCCATTGTTATTTATCGCCACAGATATTTATTGTCATAAAGCAGTCATAACCAATCCATATACTCGCGAGCAGTCAATAATTGTATTTTTCACACAGACACGGTCGGCAATTCACTTGTATACAACAACTTTGTTCGGGCCACTCCATAGTCTCTCGAGACAGTCAATAATCGTATTATTTACACAGACACGGTCGGCAATTCATATATATACAACAACTTTGTTTGTTGCTTGGTTATCACTGGCATAAAGTGTTAAAAGATCTGTCAAAATTAATGTTTTAATTTTTGACTGGTATTTATTTTCTGACTTCAAAATTTTTAAAGCACACCCTCCTAAAGCTTTTTATTTTGAAAAACATTGAAAAAAAATTTATGCCGAAAAATTTTGGGGTCGGAGTCGCGAGTTTTTGTGAGTAGTTCGACTCCGACTCCGGTACAAAAACCTCAACCCCGACTCTTCAACTCCGACCAGAAAACTGCAAAATCCACTATTTTTGTTGATTTACTCATACGCTTAAATTTTCATTAACTCCATGCCTGCAAAACAAAGTTCAACGTTGGTAATTTTGACATTGTTTTGTACACATTTGATTTGTGCATGTGTGAGTTTTTTATTGAAAGTGCTTTGTTTACATTTATTGTTGCGCACGCAATAACACAATTGCTCAAAGTCAAAAAGCAAAAATTCTTATGCTTTTGCATTCACGTAGTCATTGTCTACATTGTCGATGAACTAAATTGGTATGAGTACCAGTCGCTTTGTTAAATTAACATTAACAGCAATAACAACAACAACAATACATTAGCTGCGTTCGAGAACACAAAAGTTTTTACTATTTTTTACTGAACTTTACTGTATTTTACGAAATTGCGTTCTTGTACACAAAATACAGTAAATGAGAACACAAATTGAAAGCGAAAAGTGACAGTTCTTGTCTGAGTATTTACAAATTTTTACTGCAGAAATTTTTGCAGTAAAATTTAGTAAATCAAAAAAACATATGTTTCAAAAGGTAAACAAACAAAAGTAATAAATAAAAAGCATACAAATGATGAAAAAATTGTTAAATAAAAGTAAAGTTGAAATAAAAATTAAACTAAAACAAAAACGGAATAACTATTAATTAATTAAACTTCTTTGTTTATTTGGTTAAATACAAACTTTTGAAATTTTTTTTGTTATGTTAATTTTTTAGAGTTGTAGAAGTACTTAAGTAATCAATAGAAAAAAAATTATTCATGTTCTTTTAAATAATTTAACCCGCTACAAATTAGTAAAATCGAATAAAATAAAAAACAAACAAATATGAAAGATAACATAAAATAGTTTGTTTGTATTTTTCAAAAGTGTTCGTGTTATAAAAAGTATTTAAACGAGTACCGATAAGAAACCGAGTTAAGTAGTCAAAAGTTTAAACATTTTTCAACACTTCTATTATTTGCCATCAGCTGCTGCCTTTATTTTACGAATTTTTACAAATTTTTGCGTTCGCGTACTTTTTTGGGCAACAGCTTTTTGTGAGAGCAAATTTTTCAATTTACTCATTTACTGCATTTTACTGTAAAAGTACTCAAACGCACCTATTGTATATACGGAACTACTGTACTTTTTAAGAAATGAAATTGTTTGTACCTACATATGTATGTGCGTTTGCGTTTCATTTAAACTTTTTTTTCTTGTACTATATAGCAACTGCTGAATGCTTACTTCTGGTTTTTTGTTTGTATTTTTTTTTCTTTACCAAAACAATTATTGTCGCACCGAACACACAAACATCTTAATTAAAAAACGAAGCTAACGATGGTATAAATAACAAAGCACGATTTGCATTATTTGAATGACTGCAAACCAGCAGCGAATGTTTGCGGTTGCGCAAGTTTGATTGTATGACCGCAAGCGAGTGTATTTGTTGGTGTTCATTTAATGCAATTTTTTTGCAATCGCACAAAGCCGTTCTCTGACTCCGACTCCACAGCCCTGATAAATAGTCGTATTGTCTTTATAATACGCATGCGATATTTTTTTAATATTTTTTTATCGCATGCGATATTTTTTAAAAATGAATTTTACTTTTCATATTTATCTTCACACACGTTCGAGAAAATTGTTTTTCATATTTTTAAAGATGATCTTGAAAGAAACAATATACATATATAATTCCTTAAAAGATGAAGAACGTAGTTAAAGTTTACGAAAATTTTTTTCATTATAAAATGTGGCAACTTATCACAAACACAATTCGTTGTTGTCAAAGAAATATAAAAGATTATTATGAATCCTAACGTACCTTCGGATGTTTATGAAACATATGGAAAAAATTACTGTTTGTTAATTGAAAAGAGTATTTTAATGATTATATTCCATCTGATTTGGCTGTTCTTTAAATGCTGGTAATTCAAAATGCTAATGCCTGTCTTAAAAGAGTGTTTTCAATAATGAATTCTACTAAAACTCGCTTTCGAAGTAGAATGCAATACGAACATCTTGACACGTTATTACGAGTTATATATTTTTTTTTGCTGTCTGTTGGAAGTACTTTGTTCAATTCTACTTTAGTTTCAATGTAAATACTTTATCGAATTAGTTTGAGATATTTGTTTTATAATTTGTAGTTGAAAAAATATTTTTTCTCAGTTTGTCATAAGTTTTCAACCCTTAATTTTTATAACGTTTTATAATAAAAGATAAACCAAATATTATCGTGGGTTATGTATTAACATTGGTTATGGGTCCAGAATAACGATAAAAAAAATTCTGTGCATTATTTTGTTTATATAAAACTCAAATTATCAAATTGAAAAATTAAATCCGGAGAATTATACATCATGGTGCATACAAATGCAAAGCTTATTAATTACTCAAGATCTTTGGGATGTACTAGAAACAATCCTGAGCGAAACAGCAAGTCAGCAAGAAAAGGCTTCATGGAAAATAAGGGATAGAAAGGCCCTAGCAACAATTACATTAGCGGTGAGAAGTTCTGAGCTACTACATATAAAAGATTGTAAGTCTGCAAAGGATGCCTGGTGTAAATTGGAAAATATTTATAGGGCAAAAGACCCTACAAGGAAAGTAAATTTATTTAAACATTATTTCGATAGCTGAAGATTTAAAAAAAGTTGTTAATACATATTTTATTTTTTGTTCTTGCCTAATTATTTTCCGTAATACATGTATTATTTTGTTATTGTCTAATTGTTGTCGTTTAAGTGTTTTGAACCATTCTCTGCTTAATTTGAGTTCATTGAAGTTACACATTTTTTTTTGTTTTGACATTGAAATTGAAACTTAATACTTAATAATTTTTGTTTATTTAAATTTGCAACTTCAAACATATTTTTTGTTTTGTCTTTTGCTTACTTAGTAGTATATAAGTTTCATTGACTTTAATAATGTTTATTTGTTCATATGATAATTTTCTTGTTTATTTAAATTTGCAACTTCATACATATTTTTTGTTTTGGCTTTAATTTATGATAATTGTAACTTCGGCAGAAATATGGGTCAATGTATTATTAATTAATTTATAACAAATAGGCCGTCAGCATATTTCTCATAAGCAATTATTCATATGTTTTAGTGTAAAAATTAGTATTTAAGTTGGAAAAAATGAATAATAAAGGCACTCTTATTCTAAAGGTAAATCAAGACTTTTAATTAAGAGAAAGCAACACAGTTCAAGTGCTGTTGTTGCCCATCCAAAACCAAATTGCAACATAGTTAAAGTGCTACTGTTGTACCTCAATATAGTTTAAGTGCTATTATTGAACATTTTTTGGTGACCCCGACGTGATCCTGTAGCAGGCACAGGATATCAATCAAGTGAACAGGCAACATAACTTAAGAAACATGCCCTCGTTTGAAGACCTCATCGCTAGCCAACAACAGAGCGGCCAAAGGGTTGAAACCATCATCCGCAACTACAAGAAGGATCCAGCCTCTAGGAAGACATCAATCAGCTACTTCCAAGAACGGCTAAGAAGGCTAGACGAGGAGTGGGCGAAATTTGAGAGTACTGATAACCAACTCCGGTTGCTGGAGAAGATACCCTTGGATCATGAGTATTTCCAAAAGGACTATTATACCTCAATAATGGACATCGTGCAGCAGTATAAGGAGGAATTCGAAACAGCAATGCTGAAAATAGTTCCATCTGAAGCCACGAAACGATCCATGAGCCACAGTCCAGACGAGCAAAGTCAGGCCACTGCTGCTGAGGAAGCCACGGCACCAAATGGTGATCTGGTGAGACTCATGCGCAGGCAAGCAGCCATGATGTCCTCCATAGACCGACTATTGGAAGACAATTTCACATCTGAAGATGCCGTAGCTGCCACAAGGCTATGGCAAGACATCGAAGGCTTGCACTACCAAATAGCGGAGCTATGCAGTGAAGCCGTTCAACACGGGTACAATATGGAGAGGTTTATCTAGCTCGAAAAACAGGTCAGGGCAGCCTCCAGAAACAACACAACAATTCAGGGTCATTATGAGTGCAACAATGGGCGTTCATCCACCGAGCCAATTCCAAAGATAACAATCCCCAAATTTGAAGGAGACTACATGAAGTGGAAGGAATTTCATGATCTGTTCTCGTCCCTAATCATTCATCAACCAACACCAAACGTGCAAAAAATGTGGTATCTAAAAACCCATTTAGGGGGAGAAGCAGCAAATTTAATCAAACATTTCTCCACCACAGGAGAAAACTTTGAAGCTGCATGGTCCCTCGTTGTAGAGCGCTACAACAACAGAAGATTATTGGTGAGCAAACTAATCCAGGAGCTAGTCAGTGCTCCAACCAAGACATCAAGCGACAACTACAAGTCGCTACATGATAAAACTCAAGAGTGTCTTTTATCACTTCGAAACCTTGATATTGACACCTCATCATGGGACCCATTGCTGATCCATTTGCTGCTTAAAGGGCTGGATCAGGCCACACGACTCCGATACGAACAGTCTCTCCTACAGCCACGAGAAGTGCCAACCATCAAAGATTTTCTGAACTTCTTGGAAAGGAATTTTCAGTCGGTAGAAGCAATGTCAGAAAAAGAAAAATCGCCAAGGGCAAAGGTGTGCACATCCATCGCACTAGACAAACGGAACCATGACCTCAGGAAAACATCCACTATTTGCATGCGCAGAATTTCTGAAACTACCACCATCAGCGCGACTTCAATTTGTTCAAAACCAACGGTACTGTGTGAACTGTTTGAAGCCGGGACATATCGCTAAAAATTGTAGTCTAGGAAATTGCATGAGGTGTGCCAACAAACACAATACCCTGTTGCATTTGAAGGACTCGGATAAAAACACAAGCCAACAACCCTCAACCCCAAGGGTAACAGGCACTCATTCAGCTGAGACGACAAGGCCCACGCAAAACAGCCAAACAGCCGCATCACTAAGCGCAGCCAAAAACACCACATCAAACAGCTATGTCCTACTTAGCACAGCCGCTGTCCACATCAGAGCCGGCGGAAAAGAGATACAATGCAGAGCACTGCTGGACTCGGGATCTCAACTCAATTTCGTTAGTGAACGCCTAGTTAAACGTCTTGGCATTACAACAAAACCAACTTCAATTTCTATAAGTGGAATTGCATCCGGCAACACCAAGGTGCATCATCGGGTCAACGTCGAGCTATGTTCAAGAGTTAATAACTACTCTACACGACTTGAGGCAGCTGTTCTTAAACACATTATCTCACCACAGCCCTCACAAGTGATTAACACAAATCACTGGAAAATTCCTAATAATATCGCACTAGCTGACCCAGGGTTTCACCGTCCGGACAAGATAGACATTTTATTGGGTGCTGAATTCCATCATCAATTATTGGCAGAGGGGCAAATCAAGTTAGCCAAGAATTTGCCTACTTTGCAAAATACTGCCCTCGGTTGGATCATATCTGGAAAAATCGGAGAACACCAACCAAACACTGCAGCATGCGGGATGTGTGTCGAAAATGAAACAACACTAGAAGAAGACATCGCTCAACTATGGGAACTAGAAAAGGTTACGATGACAGACAAACCTCTGTCAGTGTCAGAAAAACAGTGTGAAAACCATTTTGCGCAGACACACAGCATTGATAAAAATGGAAGATTTATTGTCAGAATTCCGTTTAGTGACAAACTCGATGCGTTAGGCGAGTCGCATGGAATAGCCTATAATCGATTCCTATCACTGGAGTGTCGACTGTCAAAGGCGCCAGAAGTCAAAACACAGTACATACAATTTATGAATGAATACGAGCACTTAGGCCATATGACACAAATAGACATAAATTCCACGTGCAAACCTAACTACTTCATTCCGCACCACAGTATACTGCGGCCTGAGAGCTTAACCACAAAATTACGAGTGGTCTTCGACGCTTCAACAAAAACTTCTTCGGGCTTGGCACTAAATGATCTGATGTATACAGGGCCCACCATTCAAAGCGAGCTGTTCTCAATACTACTTCGCTTTCGACTACCACGGTTCGTATTCACAACGGACATTGAGAAGATGTATCGCCAGATGCTAATACACCCAGACGACAGAAGGTTTCAGATGATTATCTGGAGACAGGACCCATCTATGCCAATCAAATATTACCAACTTAATACCATTACATACGGTACCAGATCGGCCCCATATTTGGCCACAAAATGTTTGGAAAAAATAGCAAAAGAAAACAGGATTCAGTACCCACATGGAAGCCAATTTTTGCTTAAAAATTTCTATGTGGACGATGGAATCGGCGGAAGCAATGATTTAAATGTTACACTGACAATCCAGCAAGAGCTAAAACACATACTAAAGAAACATGGTTTGAATCTACAAAAATGGAATGCCAACCACCCAAAATTACTTCAAAGTGTTGCAGAAAAGGAACATGAAGTCAATATTGACTTTAACAATACAGTGGGTAACAAGGTAAAAACCTTAGGCTTAACCTGGTTGCCAATGACTGACAAGTTTTGTATCAAGGTATATCCAGGAGAAATCAAACAAGTTACTAAGCGAACAGTAACGTCAGATCTGGCAAGGCTCTTCGATCCCTTGGGAATATTGGCATCAGTTGTAGTCACCGCCAAAATGTTTATTCAAGAGCTTTGGCAAACAAAATTGGAATGGGATGAAGCATTACCAGCAAACCTCTCCAAAAGATGGATGACATTCCGGAATGAATTAGATCAGTTAAATAATCTAGAAATTCCACGACATGTTTTTGAAGGACACATTCCCTCAAACACACAAATTCATGCCTTCGCAGATGCTTCAGAAAAGGCATATGGTGCCGCTGTGTACCTCCGATCAAACATCAAAAATGGGCAGGTGATCGTGAGACTGCTGTGTGCAAGGTCGCGTGTAGCTCCTTTAAAACGTCAGACCCTGCCTCGTCTTGAACTCTGCGCAGCCTTGTTATGTGCCCAACTAACTGCAAGAGTAAAGGATGATTTGGAACTTGAAAATGCACCCACTTATCTGTGGACCGACTCAGAGATCGTTTTAGCCTGGATCAATTCGCAATCATCCGCTTACCAAACGTTCGTAGCTAACCGAATCGCGGCAATCCAGGAATTGTCAATCCCACAGCAGTGGAGACACGTCAAATCAAAGGAAAACCCGGCAGATATTTCTTTCTCCATCAAAACTAGCAGCAAGCACTCTATGGCTCTATGGGCCCATATTTCTACACGGACGAGAGGAAGTTTGGCCGGCAGCCATGACCAACACACTCAGCATAGCTGCAAACGAGCACGACATGGAACGAAAGAGGGTGACCGTAGTTACGACCACAGCTGACACATCAACAGATATGATCTACAAAATAAAACACAACGGTTCATTTCAAACACTCCAGAGGGTTGTAGCTTACATGCTACGATTCATGAATCACACGAGAAAGGTAAAGCAACATCAAGAACTAAACTTAGCGGCTCAGGAATTGGAACAGGCTCTCACGGTCATTATACGTGCAATGCAACGATCAGATTTTGAAGAAGACTTGAAGCATTTGAAAAGACATGGTGAAGTAAGCAAGGGCAGTCAATATAGCAATCTCACCCCCTTCTTAGATACTAACGGCATCATCAGAGTGGGAGGTCGGTTAGAATCATCATTGCTTCCATATGACGCAAAACATCCGATGTTGATTCCCTACAATGACCCAATAACAAAGTTGATAATGCAAATGACACATGAGAAGAATCGCCACTGTGGCCCCCAAGCACTATTGTCACACGTAAGACAAAGGTATTGGCCAGTAAAAGGTAAAACAGCAGCACGATCAACTGTTCAACACTGCATAAAATGCACTAGAGCAAAGCCAAAATTGCTTAACCAAATTATGGGAAACTTGCCACCAGCACGAATAACACCAGCACGACCATTTATCAACTCTGGCGTTGACTTCTGTGGACCATTTTGGATTCACTATAAAGTAAGAGGAAAAAGGCCTCACAAGGCCTACATCGCTGTATTTTGCTGTTTTGCTACTAAAGCTGTGCACTTAGAATTAGTAAGTGAGTTAACCACTGAAGCCTTCATAGGCGCATTAAAGCGATTTACAAGCCGCAGAGGACACTGCAAAAACCTATACTGTGACAACGCAACAAATTTCGTTGGTACAAAAAATAAACTTGAGGAGCTGTCAGACTCACTGTATGAAAGTTCCGCTCATGCAAAAATCCATAATGAATGTACGTCCAGAGGGATTGCATTTCACTTCATACCATCAAGGGCGCCCCACTTTGGAGGCTTATGGGAAGCGGCGGTTAAGTCCGCAAAACATCTGCTAGTAAGGAGTGTATCAACAGCAACATTGACGTACGAAGAACTTGATACTGTAGTAATAGAGATATAAGGTATTCTCAACTCTCGCCCAATAAGTCCCATGTCAGATAATCCAAATGATTTGGCGGCACTCACTCCGGGTCATTTTCTCATCGGGGAACCTATAAATGCACAAGCCAACATTGGAGACACACAGCCAAACACCAACCTGTTGACTAGATGGAAGTTGGTCACTCATGTCAAAGAGGAATTCTGGAGAAGATGGTCACGCGAGTATCTTTGTGAACTGCAGTATCGCCATAAGTGGCAAACACAAAAAAATAACATAAGACCTGGTGATATGGTCATCATAAAAGAAGATAACACCGCACCGTTGCAATGGCCTTTAGGAAGGATTGTAAAGGGACACTATGGAGATGATGGCTTTGCACGGGTAGCGGACATCAAAACAGCAAAGGGCATTTCCAGAAGGCCAATTGCTCGACTAGCACCACTACCAATTAACACTACAGATTCGGGTGGAACCAACAACCAAGATGATTCAGAAGAACCAACCACGTCACAAACCAATAACAATGAAATTCCTAAAAAGAGAAGTCGTGCCTCTCTTAATCACACTATAGTCACCGTGATGATAGCAATTATGCTACTTCCATTGATAGTAGGTGCACAAGTACACAATAAAAAATTCGGAAGAAAATTAGGCATACATTTTGAAGGAATCGGATCAGCAGTAATATCACCGACAGAATGGCAACTATTGATATACTATGACTTAAAGGAATTTTGGTCTGAGTTAACCATTTTCTCGGAAGGGACAAAAACACTTAACCATGTATGTAAGGAAATACAAGAAAAGACAACATGTACTAACCTGGTAAAATATTTCGAACATACTGAAGATGAACTCACCATGGACAGTATGTTACTTTCCGGGAAAAGAAAAAAAAAGAGCAGCAATAGATTTAGTTGGGAACATCGCCCATTCTCTATTTGGTGTACTGGATTCCGAATATGCGACGAACATGGCACAAACAATTTCAAAGGTCAAGGAAAACGAAGCACATCTACTTCATCTCCTAAAGAATCAGACTTCAATTATTGACTCAACCATAAACATCATGAAGGCAGACCAAGGAGCTGTAAAGAAAAAATTTGATCAAATTGACTTCCAAATCGCCGAAATACATAACATGATACTTGCTGGCAAAGACGAACACCATCAGGACAGGCTCTACCGATTGTTTTCATCACTTTGCATTCAATTAACAATTACAGCAGCTAATCTACAGCGTACTCAATTATCAATTCTTGATGTGCTCACAAATACTCACCATGGCATCATCAGTCCATTACTCCTGACTCCACGCCAATTGCAAAAAGAAGTGGAAAAAATAAGATTCAATCTCCCTGAAGCACTAGATCTACCTGTTAACCAAGAAGACACGCTACAGTTGTACAAGCTAATGAAGGTTAAGGGAGGCCTCACCGAAAACACAGTAATGTTTAGCATTACATTACCATTAATTGAACGTGATAGTTTTGATGTGTTCAACATAGTCCCAATACCAAATTGGGTTAATAACACGTTAATCTCAATTCAGCCATGCTCTACGTTTCTGGTCATCAACACTGATCGCAACCAGTATTACGCTCTCAGTAATATCGAATTCAACTCATGTTTACTTCTCACAAAAGAGCGATATCTCTGTACGAAGATTCAACTAAAGTATGACCATGGTTCATCAGCATGTAGTTGTGAAATAAATTTGTTTCACAACAGAACTCAGCTAGATTGCCCAGTGCAGCATGTCAAAAAACCCGCATCATGGGTACCGCTACGACATCCAAACAAATGGATATATTCCCTTCCATCTCAATCCCAAGCAACAGTGGTATGCAACCAACAGATCACCCAATTATCCCTCGAAGGATCAGGTTTGCTTGAACTGGAACCAATATGCACCCTGAAACATAAATTCATGACACTAAAGGGGCAGCAAGTAATATCCAGCTCCAGTAAAACATAATACACTAATCTTTGGGAAACCACCAAACAAAGCCATGAAGAACGTATAAACCCATTGCTAAATAAAATCCATACGAACGAATATATATCACAAGTTAAAAATCTAACAAAACTACAAACCTCTTTGAACACACAAAAAATTCTTCAGCTTCCGAACAAAATTGACACCAACAATTACCATCACATCACCATCGTCTACTCATCTCTAATAATCACGCTTGGCATCTTAGTTTACCTCACAAGAAGACAAAATTCTAAAAAGGCTGCTACTCCAGTTCCAACACCCCGTCAACAACAAGCCTCGTCAGAATTCACCGTCCACATTTAACAAACATCAACAACTAACTAACAAAAGGCAAAAGAAATACACAGCTTCAATAAGACGAGAAGGAATGCAAGCTCAGCACAACGCGGACACATAATCTTCAAAGTTTAGTAGTAATTTTTTCCATTTGTTTACTTATTTAATTCTTTTGTTTTGTTTTTTTTTTTTTTTAGCTACACTCAACGGGGGGAGCAATGTTAATACATATTTTATTTTTTGGCTGTTCTTTAAATGCTGGTAATTCTAAATGCTAATGCCTGTCTTAAAAGAGTGTTTTCAATAATGAATTCTACTAAAACTCGCTTTCGAAGTAGAATGCAATACGAACATCTTGACACGTTATAACGAGTTATATATTTTTTTTTGCTGTCTGTTGGAAGTACTTTGTTCAATTCTACTTTAGTTTCAATGTAAATACTTTATCGAATTAGTTTGAGATATTTGTTTTATAATTTGTAGTTGAAAAAATATTTTTTCTCAGTTTGTCATAAGTTTTCAACCCTTAATTTTTATAACGTTTTATAATAAAAGATAAACCAAATATTATCGTGGGTTATGTATTAACATTGGTTATGGGTCCAGAATAACGATAAAAAAAATTCTGTGCATTATTTTGTTTATATAAAACTCAAATTATCAAATTGAAAAATTAAATCCGGAGAATTATACATCATGGTGCATACAAATGCAAAGCTTATTAATTACTCAAGATCTTTGGGATGTACTAGAAACAATCCTGAGCGAAACAGCAAGTCAGCAAGAAAAGGCTTCATGGAAAATAAGGGATAGAAAGGCCCTAGCAACAATTACATTAGCGGTGAGAAGTTCTGAGCTACTACATATAAAAGATTGTAAGTCTGCAAAGGATGCCTGGTGTAAATTGGAAAATATTTATAGGGCAAAAGACCCTACAAGGAAAGTAAATTTATTTAAACATTATTTCGATAGCTGAAGATTTAAAAAAAGTTGTTAATACATATTTTATTTTTTGTTCTTGCCTAATTATTTTCCGTAATACATGTATTATTTTGTTATTGTCTAATTGATGTCGTTTAAGTTTTTTGAACCATTCTCTGCTTAATTTGAGTTCATTGAAGTTACACATTTTTTTTTTGTTTTTACATTGAAATTGAAACTTAATACTTAATAATTTTTGTTTATTTAAATTTGCAACTTCAAACATATTTTTTGTTTTGCCTTTTGCTTACTTAGTAGTATATAAGTTTCATTGACTTTAATAATGTTTATTTGTTCATATGATAATTTTCTTGTTTATTTAAATTTGCAACTTCATACATATTTTTTGTTTTGGCTTTAATTTATGATAATTGTAAATTCGGCAGAAATATGGGTCAATGTATTATTAATTAATTTATAACAAATAGGCCGTCAGCATATTTCTCATAAGCAATTATTCATATGTTTTAGTGTAAAAATTAGTATTTAAGTTGGAAAAAATGAATAATAAAGGCACTCTTATTCTAAAGGTAAATCAAGACTTTTAATTAAGAGAAAGCAACACAGTTCAAGTGCTGTTGTTGCCCATCTAAAACCAAATTGCAACATAGTTAAAGTGCTACTGTTGTACCAATCTACTTTAGTTTCAATATAGTTTAAGTGCTATTATTGAACAAATGTTGAAATCAATTTTCCAGATGAACTATTATCAATATATATTTCTATTGTGCAGTTTACCACCAGAATTAGAAAATTTTGTAGTTGCGATTGAAAGCAGAGAAACTTTAGAAGAAGAGCAACGCAGAAATGAGAACTTATGTGTTGGTAAGGACCAAGTGTGTGCAATTAGAAACAAGAATAAAAATTTCAACAAAAGTGCATCAAATAATTTAAATAAAAACAAGAATTTAAAATGTTTTGAATGTGGTAAAAAGGGACACATCAAATCACAGTGTTATTTAAAGAATAAAGCTAATAATGTTAATTAAGCTATGCTTGTCATTAACTCATGTATGAATGATCAAGACCAGAATGAATGGATTTTGGATAGTGGTGCATCCTTACATGTTTGTGGAAATAAAAATGCGTTCACAGGTATGAAACAAAGCGATAGCAATGTTATACTTGCTTCTGGTAATACATTTAAAGTCAATGGAATAGGGGAAGTAAACGAAAAATTTTGGAATAAATATAATATTTTAAAAGATGTTTTGTATATACCAGATATGAAGTCAAATTTTCTTTCAATAAGCAAGATGTCTGAAAAAAGATTTTCAATTACCTTTTCTAAAAATAAGGTAGAAATTTTCAAGAACGACGAATTTCAATTTAAAACATTGGCATCAAATGGTATTTACAAAATAAGATCAAGTCATATCGATGGTTTTCTTCCGCAACCACGTAACTCGATTTTTTCCGATTTTTTGTTTTAACCGGAAAAGTAATCATTAAATACCTCCTTACTATTTTACAAAGTAATAAGGAAAACTGTTTGGAGGTTTATTTTTTATTCGACATTATGTAAACTCTTATCTCAACGGTTGAAAATATGTCATGCACAACCTCGTATCTTAAATTAAAATATGTCGCACAGTGATGCCTGCTCAAAATCTGTATTGGACCCTTGTTCATGATATCAGAAGTTGGTGATTTTATAGTAGCATATTTCGAAAATCGTTTGTATCACTGATATTACAAAAAAAATTGCACGTTACAACACGGCTTTTTGCTTTATTCTAAGGCGAATTAATGTAAAATTAATTCGCCTTGCTTTATTCATTGCACATAGAGACTGTGCAGTCAGTTATTTTTTCATACTCATTAATTGATGTTATATTTTATTTTCAACAAATAAAAGTATTTTGGTAGGTAACTCGTGGTAATTCTAACCTATAATTCTGATGTCCACTACAATTTTCTACACGTATTTTTCAGAAAAGCCTATAGTGAAAAACTACACAATATAAAAGATAAAAAATGAATTTTGAAAATATCGATCGTAATAATTTGAACGACAATAAATATGACCAAGAAAATATAGTACTTGATCAGATACAGATCTTGTATTTTAATTCCTTTTCAATGTACTCCAGTAGATGACTTAGAAGAAGAATTTGAGTCCAGTTTTTTTACAAAAATGCATTTGGATAAAACTACGGGAATATTTTTTGAAGACTTAAATAAATCAGATTCATCTCTTGCACCTTCAGGTTCTTCAATGCTGAATGAAACTGAAAATGAAGCAAATTCTGTTAATCAACCCTGTTCATTCAAAACCACACTGGATGAACATTCATATGCAAAAAAATGTTCCTAAATACTTTAGGTTTATGTGAATCTCAAGTCTTGCACTGGGTTAAAGAAAGTAACGACATTTGTTTACCTAATAAAACTCAATCAAAAAATACAAAAAACTCAAAAATAAAAAACGTAAAACAAACAAATCGTCGGTTGATTATTTAATTGTCGCATGTGGATACAAATTACATACGACATACGACAATTTAATAATCAACCGACGAAATGTAGAAGACTTTTTAAACAGATTACCCAAAATAGAGTCACACTACTGTCGCAAATTCACTAAAAAACTTTATATAGATAATTTTTATAAATCTGCAAAAGATGTTTATCGTGATTATTTAAAATATATGGACGAACGTAAAATTACAGCTAATGAAAGAGCTAGTATGGGTTGTTTGTAAAAAAATGCAAAATATGAATATAGCAATTTTCCAACCTCGCAAAGATTTTTGTGATGTTTGTTTCGCATTTAAAAAAAAAATATATCTGCAGACGAGTACAACAATCATGTAAAGGAAAAAATTCGTGCTAGAGACGAAAAAGATACTGATAAAATAAAGGCTATTGCTGGAGAAATAAAAGCTTTCACGGTAGATGTTCAAGCTGTGCAGATGATACCATATTTACCCGCTAGTGCTCTTTATTTTAAGCAAAAATTAAAGTGTGATCAGTTTACAGTATACAACTTAGCTAATGGGGATGTAGTATGCTATGTCTGGCACGAGGGTCAAGGCGGAATGGATGGAAACGTTTTTGCATCCTGTCTGATTGATTTCTTAGAAACTGAAGTTGACCTAACCACACCAATTGTATTTTACAGTGATGGCTGCAGTGCTCAGAACCGTAATGTAACTATAGCTTACTCTTTGTTTCAATTCGCAGCAAAAAACAAGGTTACGCTCTATCAAAAATATTGAGTTAAAGGTCACACCCAAATGGAGTGTGATTCAGTTCATTCTGTTATCGAAAGGCGTAAGAAAAACCGAGAATTATACGTACCTTATAACTTCGTTAAATTGATTGAAGAATGGAGACAAAAAAACCCATACAAGGTTAAACATCTTGATTATAAATTTTTTTAAAACTATTCTGAGTTGAAAATTTTTAAATCAATTCGGCCTGGAAATAAAGCTGGATACCCTACTGTATTACAGATAAGAGGATTAAAATATTGCAACGATACGATAATGTTTAAACTATCTTTCGATAACGAATGGCTAGTTCTTCCTCAACGTTTAAACAGAAAATATTCAATCGACTCCGAAATTAAGGACTTATATTCAGAAGAAATTCCTTTATCTAGTCAAAAGTATATAGATTTGCAATCTCTTAAAACATTAATACCGAAGGATTACCACACCTTTTATCATAGTTTAAAATACAAGAATGAGAAATAAACAACCAATATTTTATAAGACAAAATATTAATAGAAATACATAATTACACTTATTAAAAATAAAAATAATAATAGTAAAACTGATGTACAAAAAATCATTAAAATTTATTTCCCAAAAGAAATTCGAAAAGTTTTGTTTTGTTATAATTAAAAAAATTTTGTAATAATAAAAAAAATTAATTAAAAATAATTAATGGAGTTAATAATATATATAAGAGGAATAAAATTATTTAAAAAAAATTAATTTGTGTGTTTTTAATTGATAATAACGCAATCTCGTATGTCATGTTTTCTAGCAATTTTGCAGTGCAGAAAACTCGTATCTCAAAAAAGGGTAAATATTTTATCATGAATTAACTTTAACATAATTGTTACCTTACTTATTTATCGGAAGTTTTCCTAATTTTTGGATTATAAAAGAATATATAGCAAAAAGTTTCAAATATTTGGTAAAAAAAAGTATTTGGTCTCTCCTGAAAAGTAGTTGTTTTTGAGTTACGAGGTTGCGGAAGAAAACCATCGATATGGAACATTTAATGTTAAATGAAGAGAATACAAAGAAATATTTGTGGCACAAGCGTTTCGGTCATCTAAATATTACAGATCTTAAGAAATTGGAAAGAAATGAAATGGTTCGTGGTTTAAAAGGTAATATACCAAATAATTTTGATTGTATTACATGTTCAATGTGCAAAATTAGTGCAAAACCGTTTAAACAAATTGGCACAACGGTATCAAAATATTTACTTGAATTGGTACATACCGATATTTGTGGACCAATGAGAATCAGATCTGTAGGCGGAGCGGCTTATTTTATTACGTTTATAGATGATTACTCACGTTACATTACAGTTTATATTATAAAGAATAAATTGCAATGGCAGAAAAACAAACTGGTTGCAAATTAAAACGTTTAAGAAGCGATAATGGTCGTGAGTACGTTAATAGAAATTTTAATGATTTTTTAAAAAAAAATGGTATAGTACACCACAACAGAACGGAGTTTCTGAAAGAGCGAATAGAACTTTGATGGAAATGACTCGGTGTATGCTTCAAGATTCAAAATTTCAAAATATTTATGGGCAGAAGCTATAAATACAAGTGTCTATATTAAAAATCGATCACCAACAAAGGTTAAGAAAATATTCATATTTTAAAATATTTGGAAGCAAAGCTGTTGTATTGATTAAGAAACCAGGTCGATCCAAACTAGATCAAAAAGGTAACATATTTTCATTTGTCGGTTACGAACCTAATACAAAAGGTTACCGTTTTTATAATACCTATTGAAAGAAAGGTACAATTTTTTGAAAATCAATTTATAAATGACAGCGTTTGCGAAAACAATAGTAACGAAAATAATGATGGTTTTTATGATTTTATTGATTGTTCAACTTAAAGTAATAATCAAAATATATTTCAAGATTCAAGTCAAAATAATGAAAATCTTATCTCTGGAGAGGAAGTAGAATCAATTCAAAATACGTTTATGGAAGAAAATCAATTGGATGAATCGTTTGTTGTAAGTGACGAAGATGGATCGGAATTTCTTGGTCTTGATGATTCTGATGAAAACTGTACTTATGTTAGAGTTCCAAATGCAAATGGAAAACGTAAAAGAGGTAGGCCAATTACACTTAAAACTGGAAAACCAGGTAGACCTCGTAAGATATATAGAACTGAAAATGAAGAGTTAAATGCAATTGAAGATTTTAGTTTTGATCCAATAAGCGTAAAAGAAGCGATTAATAGTAGAGTCCAAAAAATGGGAAGAGGCTATGAATAAAGAGCATGAATCTTTAATAAGGAATGGAACGTGGAAGCTTGTGGAAAAACCGAAAGATAAAAACGTGATTGGTAGTAAATGGATTTTTACGAAGAAACGTTTAGCTGATGGTACTATTGAGAAGTATAAAGCACGATTAGTTGCTCAAGGATGTTTTCAACAATATAATCAAGATTATAGTGAAACATATGCACCAGTAATAAGACATCCTACCAATCGTCTAATATTATCTTTAGCGGTAAAATACAATTTACTTGTAAAACATGTTGACGTTGTAGCGGCTTATTTAAATGGAGAATTAACAGAGGAAGTATACATGAAGCAACCTCAAAAGTTTAATAAACAAGGACAAGAAAATATGGTATGTAAATTAAAGAAATCTTTGTATGGTCTGAAACAAGCTGGTAGACAATGGAAACACAAAATTAATCAAACTTTGTTGAAAATGGGATTTACTCAATGTAAAACAGATAGTTGTGTATTTATATCACGTAATAAAACTGAAAACCAGCCAAAACACCTTTTGCTGCTGGTACGATTTTATGTAAATGTAAAGAAGAAAATTGTGATGAGATGACATATGTAAAGAAGTATCAATCTCTAATTGGAAGTTTAATGTATTTAGCTACAATATCTAGGCCTGATATCGCTCATACGATTTCAAACTTAGCTCAGTTTAACTCTCATCCGCATAATGAACATTTCGTCGCAGCAAAACATGTACTTCGTTATTTAAACTTTGAATATTTTTCGCTGAGTTATACGAAAAACGAAAATGGATTAATGTGCTATTCTGATGCTGATTGGGGATCAAATATAATTGATCGTAAATCTTATAGTGGGTTTGTTCTATTTTTCGCAGGTGGTCCGATATCTTGGGAATCCAAAAAACAGAACATAGTGGCGTTAAGTTCGATGGAAGCTGAATATATTGCTATGTGTTAAGCCACCAAAGAAATAAGTATAGAAGCTTGTTTGATGAGTTGGGGTTTCAAGATTTGATAGCGCAACCGACGACTTTATATTGCGATAATCAAGGAGCTCAATATCTGACGAAAAGCCAAATGACGATGAAGAGAAGCAAGTACATTGATATGAGATATCAATACATCAAAGAGAAGTACAATGCCAACGAGATATGTCTGAAGCAGTGTTACCACCAGCAAAATTCAAAATTACACTTGAGTTGAAGCAAAATTACCCGATTTAAATGAAATTACACCTGATATCAAATTGTAGTTTTATTTACTGAAAGAAGCCAAAACACATCAAACTCATTGAAAGAAGTGCCAAACTGTTAAGATTCTTATCGTAATTTAAAATAAATTAACAAAAATAATATTAAAAACTTAAAAGCATAAAATAAAACTCCTAAAATAATGAGTTAACTTCCACATTTGGTTGCATATATCTCGGAAAGGTTCAAAATGCTGATTGCCATTCCTTTTTAATTAGAGTTTTTACGAAAGGTTAGCTGTCAAACGAACTATCATATTGCTTTCACTTTTTGCTCAGTCACATCATCATGAATAGATTCATGCTTGAAAAACGCCACCAAATTATCCAAAATCAGCCATCGATTCTCGCAACTTATAGGCCACTTTATGATTTAAATGAAGAAACTTATTTTTTCACAAATAAAGGCAATGTGTTGATATAGAAATGATAAAGTGTCAATTAGACTTTTAGGCCGTGCGATGTGACACCTCGTGTTTGTTTTCCGTAGGGCTCTGGTTTGTGCTGATAAGCTAGCAACAATTGACGTCTTGGAGGTCAAGATTGTGCATTTTATTCGTGACATGCAGCCAGCAATGGTCGAAAAAGAGAAACAAAATTGGACGTCTGCAATGCGTTTCTTCACGGACAGGCGCGGTTCCTATTTGTTTGAAATCAGTTTCAAATTGTAATGCCGTGTAATTATCTGCGATTAATATTAATTTTTTTTGTGTTTTTTTAAGTTTTAGGTCTTAAGAAATACCTTTTATACCTTATTTAGTAAACTGTAAAGTAGAACTGTTAAGGGGTTAAAAATTCTTCAAACTAAAGCATTTGAAAGTTGCCAGATAAAAATAAAATTAAATATATGTTGGAATATTGGAAACATAAATTCCCCCAGTCTAGTTTTTAGTTTAAATAACTTTTTGCAATATACTTTTAGGTTCTAAATCACTATGATAGCCATATCTATCCAAATCTAAGTATCCATCTTACGACATTCGTTATTGATCTTTTGAAAACATATATTTAATGATTGAAGACTTTTCTTTAAAAAAATCGAGACTTTGGTTCAGAAGACTGTGCATTTTTTATCAACAATATATAAAGGGAAATAAATGCCGTCACTGATATCGAATCTTGATTTTATTTAGGTATCGGAAGCAAGAATTTCAAATTGCACCTAAAAGAAATTACCCACGCTCTACCCACAAAGTGGCAACACTGGTCTGAAGTATATACCAACAGAAAATAATGTGGCTGATATATTAACTAAATCTTTACCAAATCAAAATCATTTTGAATGTTGTAAATTTTTAAATTTAAACTGATGTACATTTTTTTAATTTAAACTGATGTTAATTTGGATTTGTTATTTCGTTATTAATTTTGTCATTTATTAATGATAGAGGAATTTACGTTGAGGTGGCGTTTGTTGGAAGTACTTTGTTCAATTCTACTTTAGTTTCAATGTAAATACTTTATCGAATTAGTTTGAGAAATTTGTTTTATAATTTGTAGTTGAAAAATATTTTTTCTCAGTTTGTCATAAGTTTTCAACCAAAGTATAATAAGTAACACGACTCTTTTTTTAAATTTTATTCTCTCACATGTACATGTCCTTATTGCACAAATAAAAAAATATAATTTATAATTTTTGACATTAAATTAGTTAATCAAAGTTGCTAATTTTAGTATTAATGTTTTGAAAAAAGGAATAAAAAATAAAAATTGACAAAGTTTACAAAAACTGTTTAAATGCTTAAACTACATTGTTCCTCATAGGGCCCATACACAACACCATCATGATTGTACAATCAAGTGATTGTGCCAGCTGATGGACCATGTATGAGCTTGTGGTGTGATTGTACCAACTGATGGTGCTTTATCAAAAATAGTTTGATATTTTTTTGATTGTTCCAGCATGATTGTATCGTGTGCTGTAAAGTTAGCTCATAAATGTTAAATCGTTAAGGCATAAACATCAAAAAAAACAAAATTTAAAACAAAATTTAAATTAAATCACGTTTTTTTACTCCTTATTCGTTTTTGTTTTAGGATAATAGCAATAATAACAGCAGCACAAATTTTATTGTTATTCATTACAACATTTTCCACACAATTTTTGGTAAAAAATGAATTTTGTACCTGCATGCTGGTGTGTTGTGTGCTTCAAGCTTAATTGCACAATCACTTGATTGTACAATCATGATGGTATTGTGTATCGGCCCTATTACATAATTTCAAAAACAAAGTTATGGTTATTGAAATGTGTAACTTTAAGATAACTCTTATCTCACAAAAACACACAGACGGACATTGTTTAATCAACTTGGCTCATCATAAGGACCCAGAACATATATACTTTATAGGGTCTAATATCAATATTGTAGAAATTACCTACGGAATGACAAACTTAAATACATACATATATCATTTTCACCAGCTCTGGTGAAGGGTATAATAATGACTTACTTTTCACTGGTGCTTTCAGTAGAATTGTAAGTTGCTTTTTTACTTTTTCCTGATTACTCAACAGATTATTTTGTAGGCGAAGTTTTTACTGGGTTCTGTATCGCCATGAATTGCAAAGTATTTTCTTTTATTGCAGAGTAACAGTTCTATAACTCTATCTAATCATGTCCGTTCAACTAGTTGACTGCCTGAGTGTTAATGTTACATCCGTGTATAAAGTATTTTAAAGTATTTTATTTTTATAAAACTTATCATAAAAACAAATATATAGAATAACAAGTAAGAGTGCTTAATTCGGCTATATGCCGAATTTTATATACCCTTCACCATGGTTCAATAAGGACAGAAAGTTATGTAAATAGGTCCATATGGATATATGGTGAAGGGTATAAAAATTGTAAAATTAAATTAATTTGTACAAATTAACACACAAAAGTGGCACTTATTTTAACATACATAATTAAATTAATAAAAATTAAAAATGTTATAAATAATGTAACGTAAAATTATCAAACAACTTAAATTGCATTTAATAACTGATCAGAAAAAAGTATATCGAGCCTTAACCGCCAAAATAACGTAACCAACATATTTTCCAAAACTGAGTTTTTGATGCACAATTGTTCTGTAAGTAACAACACGTTGTCCTGTAAAATATAGTATCGATAATCCAGAAATTGAAAGAAATACGAGTCCCTCAATTTTAACGTAACCCACATACGCCTAAATTAGTGACCGCAAAATAACGTAAGTACATAAAAACAGCGAGAGAGCTGCCATATAATTAGAAAAATATAAAGCCTAAAATGAAACAAAAATTACTTTTATCTACCGTTAGGTTTTTACTTATTTTTTCACTCGTTGTTTCGTTTATTGGTTTGAAGCAAGTGGTATTAAAAAACTCTTATTTAAATTACAATTTTCTGTTCTGATATTTTATCTAGAGTTAAGCAAAATATTGGAAGAGGTGATTAGTTTTTTGTTTTCTCCCTTAATTATTCTTAAAAAGTGTAGTTCTATCTTCCAGCGGAGTTTCTAAATGTTTAATTTTTATACAAACTTTACGTAGCACATTTGGAGGAAAGAAATCTAACAAATTGTCTATTGCCCGTTTGAGTTTTTCGCAATAATTTCGATAATAAATTTAATTAAGGTTTTCATTAATTAGAAAAAAGAAGAGAAAGAAAAGACAAGTGTGCGATATGTGAAAAAAAACCTTAACTTTGACTGAATGAGTTGATATTATTAAAAATACAGCTGTCAAAAAAAATAACCGATTTTAAATTTTTGTCAGTTACGGGATTTCAGGTGACGATATGTGTATGTAAATATACATTCTATATACATATGGGTAATTCAATGTCAAAATAAAATTTTTTTTTTCAATATATGGTTTGTAGCCCTAAGTATTCTCTTTAAAACAGAGAAGGGCACACACATACTATCACATTTATGCTTGTATTGACGAAATAACAACAAAGCAACAGCCAAACGTACTTTGTCACAGACCACACAAAGAAGTTTATAGTGTACATGTATCGACGTCACACAAGCAGCATTTTTATTCCTATGCACGCGTACATAGGATTTGCAAATGTGCCCTTCACTGCTTTAAAATGACATTAAAATCATCTTCTTATGTCAAGTAGTTTTCGGGATATTGAAGAAATAAGCTCAACACATTCGGCTTATTCGGCGAAATTATGACGTTTTGAATATGACATAACTTTTTAAATTTTAAAATGTTTTTTCGTTCATAAATCGTTGGTCTCATGTAGAAACCCCCTAACTCACATAAATGCAACTTTATAGGAGAAGGCAAAAACATAATAGAAACTGTATGTATCATAATGTATTAAATTTTTGTGACGAGGCGTATTTGTGAGAAATGTATTGGAATCACTAAAAAACTCAATTTCGAAAAAAATCGAGTTAGGGCCTTTCTACATCAGACCGTTTTGACATGGAATTACCCATATGTATTACAAAAATTCAAGAAAGTAAATTTTTAAGTTGAAAATAAAATTTTAAGTTGTTAATAATAAAACGTAAGTAGGTTTTTTTTAATAGCTGGTTATAATAATGACCACCAAACTAACGTAAGTGACAAAAAGATGATCAAAAATACTTTTGTAAATGAAAAATCAACGTTAATACTCATCTAAAACTAGCATAAGATCATTTGTAGGCTATTATAATAATTTCATTGAAAAACTTACAAGTAAATAAGAAATAAACAAAAAAAAACCTTCTCCTGTAAAATTGGTTTTTTGTTGGTTACGTTATTTTGGCGGTTATGGCACGATATAAATTGGTTTTTTTTACAGAACACCAACAGCAGATAAATGAAATATAATTAAAAATAATTTTAAACCCGGTTTTTTAATGTAAATCTTTATTATATATTGGATAGTTCTAAAACTTTACTTTTAAAATTTGGAGTGGCAGAATCTCTGTTGAAAAATTTTAAAACGAAATAAATCCGCACTCTAATAAAAAAATATATAAAATCTTTGTGATTTATGTTATTACAGTATTTAAATTTTGGTTCACATTGTGAAAGTTTTTCATATAAAATTTTTGATAATTTATTTCAATGACACAAAGTGTTATATAAACTTAGGAATGCTTCACTTAATTGCTCCTGAAAATCTTCAGGACGTTTAACTAATGTGTTTCTTTTTAATTCTTTTCATAACAAAAACTAAACTATACTTGTTATAAAAGGATATATCGTTAAAATTGGCAAATCATTTAAACAATTATGTATTTTGTATAATATTTTATAAAGATAACCACATACGTATGTCTCTGCATTATTTTCCAAAAAAAATCTTTTCTTCTGCATTTTCTACATTATTCAAATCATGTGAAAAACCTTCTTTATGTATATTTTGGATTAAATCCAAATGTTGTTCAATGTTAAAGTTCAGTACAGCTTCTTCTAGTTATAACTCGGGAGTTGAGTTAGGTGTATCATAATTAGAAATTTCATTTTCATTATATATTTCGCAATTGCCTTTTGCGACAACGTTTACAAAATTTAACCCCCACCGTTTTTGGAAAAGACTACAGAACATTGTGCTTTTAATACGGTCGACATTTCCTGCTCCACGTCGTATGTGCCCGAAAAAGTGTTCTAAATTGTTTTGTGTTAATGAATAACATCTGCCGAGAAATATTCACGATATTACCCTATTCAAAATTTGCAAACATTTATATATTTTAATTTAAAACTTTCAAGTATTATTTTCTGTTAATGATTTATTTTGGTTTTGACATCGAGGTAAAAAAAAGGTGAAAAAATCGGTTCTTAAAGATGATATTAAAGGTAGCAAATTTTTTTTTACAGTACATATTTTTTAAATAATATTAACTTTAAAACGATTTTTGTATACATTATATATTAAAATACGGTTTAATGTTAAATTTCTGCGTTTTATATAAATCAATATGCATACGTACATATTTCAAACTTAATCAATGCGATTTGAAAATATTTTTGTAAAAAAAGTACTTAATAAAATAAATAAAATTTTAACATATTTTATGAACCTGTGTGTCTGGTGAAAAATAAAAATTTATCAATACATGAAAAATTTTTTTACTAACACATATTTGAGTTATGTACTACTAGGTACCTGCTGAGAGGGATTGTCAAAGAGTCGTGTTACTTAAGGCTGTTTTACACTATCACACAAGTCTTAAGACTTTTGGTCTTACAAAATGAAATGATTGTCACAAAATCAAAGAGAAATTTTTTTTCATTACATTTTGCTTCTACACTATCACACTTCAAATAAAAAGTAAAATCTTTGTGATTTATGAGATCCACTTTAGATTACAAAATAAAGACGAAAAAACATTTTATTAAGCATTGGAACATTGTTAGCTGGCGTATTATTCACTAATTTGCACATTTAAACTTGCACCTTGGTCCTCAGATATATTTTTGCTTTATTTTTAATATTTAATAATTTTTATTTTGATGTGGCCGGCAAATTATTCAACAGCTGTTTTTTTATTTTCTTCTAGGGTGGAAAAGTTGATACAATCATATTTTTTTATTTTTTTTTCGTCTATGTACCGTATTTAACGATTTTTTACAACAAATATTTATGATTTATTTAAATTTTAAAAGAATTCACTTGAAATTTTATATTTTTTTTATCGTTTTGCAATTTTTTATTAGAAAAAATAATAGTGAATATTTGTGCACAAAATTTTAATTTTCCATCCCTGATTTTCTTCTTGTGCTTTTGTAAAACACAATTCTGATAAAATGAAAAATCTAATCGTTTAGAAAAATTTCAAAAAATAGAGAGAACCATACGACTGCCAAATTTCTTTACGTATTTTTTGACATTTCATTACAAAATGTTTTTACACTATTATACATTATGAATGATTTGTAAGTTTTTGACATGTCTTAACAGAAAGTATTATAGTCTAAAATGGCCTTTAGTATACTTTGTTTTCAACCCTTAAGGCTCAGTTAGTCTTTACTTTCTGTTCTGTTACGAATCAGCTGATTTGTTTTTGTTATTAAAAAACCTGTGAAATTGATTAGTTTTTCTGTTCTGTTGCGGTTCAGTTTGTTAAAATCAAAAAATTGTTAAGTTATTGTAAGTGACAGCAAAATAAATAATAAAAAATACATATTTATGTTGAAATAAACTATTTTTTGATTTTAAGAATTCATAAAATTTAATTTCTTCAAATTTATTTGCATTAAAGTGATTGAAATGAAACACTGGACGGTGCAAAACTAATAAATTTGTTATAAATGGCTGATAAGTTGCTACAGAAAAAGTAACTATTACAATTTCGAAACAGAACGGCACGGAACAGAACAGAAACAGAAAGTAAAGACTAATTCTGCCTTTAACCCATTAAAGACTGAACCCCGATTTCGTGGTACGATTTTGATGAAATTTCACACATTTGATATTATGGGCATTTATATTGACATTGCGTTTTTTTTTTATTTTTACCTGTCAAACCTTGGCCCCTAGACCATGGGTATTTTTCTACCCACTTCGCTCTTAAAGAGTTCTAAAACACAAGATTTTTTGAAAACCAAAAATTTAAAAATTCATTTATTGCATGCATTGATGTGTGTGTTGTGTGCTTATTTCACTATGTACGTTGAATCTGTCCCAGCGGGAAAAGGAAGAAGTAGGGATGCCTTCTAGAGGGCCTTTGTATTCCTTCTTTGGATGAAAAGGATGGTGAAATTTTAAGGGCCGATGTTGGTTTTGAATAAAATACCAATTATTTAGGAAGTTATTGTCATTTATTTTTATTATGAAAATATTGGTATGGTTCAATCATGTATGGAACAAAATATCGGCCAAATGGCTGAGGCATAATTGAGGTTCTAAGCCGTTAATGGGCCGAATTATCTCATCCTATAGCTCTTGAATTGTTGCTTGCTTATCGACGTACACCTTTTCTGTCAAATAACCCCAAAGAAAGAAGACCAACAGTGTCAAATCAAATGATCTTGGCGGCCAATTGACATCGCCACCACGTGAGATAACACGGCCATTGAATTCGTTGCGCACAAGAGCGATTGTTTCGTTAGCTGTGTGGCACCGTCCTGTTGAAAGCACATATCGTCCACATCCATATCTTCCAATTCGGGCCATAAAAAGTTCGTTATCATCTCACGATAGCGAACACCATTCACAGTAACTGCCGGACCGGCCTCATTTTGGAAAAAATACGGCCCGATGATGCCGCCAGCCCATAAGCCACACCAAACAGTCACTCTTGTGAGCGCATTGGTTTTTCGACAATCACTCTTGGATTATCATTCGCCCAAATGCGGCAACTCTGCTTATTGCCGAATCCACTGAGGTGAAAATGTGCCTCATCACTGAATCACGAAGTGCATTTTGATTTGAACGCCCATATTAATAATAAGCCATAATAAGGTGAGGTTCACGTTCAACATTGGCCCTTTACAAGGTTTGGTCGCTTTATTCCACTCTCATATCTTTTTACACACGTTGTCATTGCTCTCGCTTCTTTTGCAGTTACATAAGAATGGTAACGGGATCAAAAAAAAGTTCTTTTGCTTTTGCTTGTGCGAAAAAACATAACAAAAAATGTTACTCCTTCTCTTCTCTGTTGTCATAGAAGGGAATGTGGAATGTTTTATATTTTATACGAAAGAGCCGAGGCCTTCTTACTAATGCTTTGGATGCTGCTATGGTGTATGCCAGGAATGTACACTGCATGCTAAGAAAACCTGAAGGATCTCCAATCATGAGTCGATGTTATTTCATGTAAGCGTTGTTGAAGTATTGGTGTAAGAGAAAAAGTTGTCACAAATGCACAAGAAATGGCAAAGCGCATGGAGAGCTTTGACCATATGATATGCCATATTATTCAGCTTGGCCGTTTCGGACAATGTGAAGCAAAACTGAGTTTGGTTGTACAAAATGCAAATTTTAGTTACACCCAAAGGCTTGTTTTGCACATTTTCATGCTGGTGTCCCAAGAAACATTAAAAATATAAAATTATCTCAATAATCGACCACAGTTGTGATATTTATTTCTTTATTTTTTACTAATAAATAGTTCATTTTACATAAAACATCGCATTTTTACTTGCCAAAAATTAAAAAAAAACTACGTGTTTTGAACCCTCTGACAGCGAAGAGGGTATTTAAATACCCATGTCATTGAATCAAACCTGTGGTCAACGTTATTGGCCCAATTTAGCTAATATTTTTTTCTAAAGCAGAGCACACCTAAGGCTATAAGTCACCAAGAGGGTTTTCCGATTTTCCACTCTCCCAATTTTCCAGAGCCGTTGTCGTTCCCTTTTTCAAATATTAAAAATTGCTAACTTGTAAGCCGCTAACTTACCCAATTAAAAGGGGCAACATTTAATTTCAAAAATTTGTTTAAGTAGTCTTATCCTTTCTTTATCTATCTGTAAAAACCAATTTCCGATACCTCTTACCTGAAGTTAGCCAGAATTTTTCTACGAAGGCTCTGTTTTTGGGTATTTAAATACCCATCCGTCCTTAATGGGTTAAGTTTTATAACGTTTTATGATAAAAGATAAACCAAATATTATCGTGAGTTATTTATTAACAAAGTCGACTACTATAAAATATTTTATAGTAAACATTTTGTGTGCGCTATTCATTTTTACTTTGTTTTAAATAAAAAATTAAACAAAATACATATACATATATCATGGCGACTTTTTTTAATTTTTGGCGGGTTTTACCTATCCTCAGAGTCATTGAAAATATGTACCATCGGTTGGAGGTATGCTATCGAAGCCGGGGCGAGTATTTGATCATAGTATGCATCAGTGTTGAAAAATTCAGTACTTTGGTACTTTTTTCAGTACTTTTTCATATAAAAAATTTTTTCACATTCTGATTTCAATGTAAATATTGTTGTTTCTTCTTGTTTTGACTGCTAAAAAAAAGTTTTTTATTTATATTCTCTATTTTAAACCTTCTTTTTTTAAGTTAAAAAGTAGTATTATAAAACATGTGTATGGTATGTTTTGGGGATTTTATGGAATACCTTAGTAGGGCAATTTTTGCAAAAAAAAAAACACGATGAGTAAATGTAAAAACTCGAAAAACTTCGTAATTCAGGCAAACCAGCGCCCACCGCTGCATTAGAACCAGGGTTGTTAGATGTGACGATTTTTCGTCATTTTGACGATTTTTTGTGAAAATACAGTAAAATGACGATTGACGATTTTTAAACTAAAAGTAATAGTGTTATGACGATTTTCTGGCATCAGTTAAACCCTTACTAGAAATATTAACAATTATATTGGGAACAGTTCAAAACGTAAAAATCATTTTTCAATATACAAAAATTATTTAAAATTAAACAAAAAAGTTCTTTAACTATCACAAACCAGGTGGTTTCCATTAGAAGCACTAGTAATTCGAATTCTTTAATTAAATGAATGCCATCGATACGGCAAAAAAATATACACTAGAGACCCGATTTGCGTCGGTCCTATTTGGTCCGCATTTTAAAAATTGGTTAAATCCGCTTTGCGTTTTAATGATTTCGATTTGCGTCGCTGCATACGATTTCATTTTTTCGCTGAAGTCATAATCATATTTGAAGAATTTTTCTATTTGCGTGTAAAAAGGCGAATTCCCATTTAATTCTGTTAAGTAAGTTATTCTAAGAAGTTGTGTAGAAAAATGAGTGCAAAGTAAAGAAAATGCATTTGTTTGGAACTAAAATTGGACGTCATAAATCGTTTCAAGTCGAGTAAAAGGACTGTTGATTTAGGCAGAACCCTTGGTTTATCACCTTCAACAGTAAAAACAATTTGCATTAGTGATAGCGCTAAAAATTAATCATTTAAAGATAGCTCGAGTTAAAAGCAAATGAGATTTTATTTTTTATTTAATAGCTGAATTCACACCGAGCTTGTTAGTTTGTTAGTCGTTAATCGTTACTTTTTTACACGCATTTTGTTTTTGTATATTTAACGCGCTACCGTATTAACATTTAACAAATTAACGACACGGCACCCCTGATAAAATAGTTGTTAGTTGGTAACTCACTACTTACCGTCAGTAAACGTTATTTGTGTCAAAGCATGAGTAATTAAATGGTTGACAATTGTTTTTTTACACTTTCTCATGGCATGTTTTATTTTTTCCAGAATAATAAATTGTGTCAGAACAATAAATCAGTTGTTTTACTACGAAAGTTACCAGACTAACAAAGTTTTAAAAAGGGGGTCGTTCACAGTTGGTAACTTTAACAAATTAACAAACTACCGAGTAACAAATTAACAAGTTCGGTGTGAATACCACTAATGTTTTTGTGAATATGGATAAATGAAATAAATAAATGTTTGTTATGTTTTTATGAAAATATATTTTTTCTTATGTATTTCTTTTCAAATGATAAATATATTTCAGCCCACTTGCTGAAATAAATAGAATAAAACTTAACAAAATCACTTTCTTTATCATAAATATAATTTCTTGCTTAAAATTTAGATTTTTGAACCACTCTATGCAATAAATTGTCTCCAGCTTGTAAAATTTAAATATTTGACGATTTGTTGACGATTTTGTTAACTGTTCTTTACGATTTTGACGAATTTTGTTCAAACTTTTGACGCTTTTTGAAGAAAAAAGCCTAACAACCCTGATTAGAACAATCCCGTCTAAGCCATTGCTTACGATCTTAAACTGGTTACCATCGCGGCGGTAAGACTAAGGGCCACCGGAGCATGGAGGGATTACAATATCGGACATGCTTATATTCTGAACGAAATTAATTGGCACATGGATGTTGATTATGTCACACCCAAGCCAATTTTGATCATGGCTTCACGGTAAGCATTTTGGATAACATGGCCCACTACGATGACCAACGATTTCCCGCGAATGCGATTCGAATTTTCACGGACGGGTCTAAAACACTGTATGGTCCCGGTTTTGGCATATACTCCGAGCAGCTAAACTTGAGCATTCCTATAAGGCCGCCGGGCCACTTCAGTGTCATCCAGGCCGAGATAATGGCCATCCACACAGCCGCGAGACGCATCCGGTACGGTGAAATATCTGAAAGGGATATTCACATTATTACCGATAATAAGGCGGCCATAAGATCCCTGGAGAATGTGTTCATCACATCGAGAATTGGAGACATTCACCGTTCACCATTAACTGGGTCCCCGGACACGGGGACATACAGGGTAACTGCATGGCGGATTCGTTGGCGTACGCTTCAACATATAATGTAGGTGCTTCACTCCCAAGGAGTAAGCAACTTATAGCGCACAAGTTTCATCTTATTGTCAGTCAGAGGTGGCACGGTGAAACTACCTGTGGGAAAACCAGGAAAATCTGGCCCATCATAGATGAAAAGAGGACACGGCGGGCATTACAGCTGTCCAGACATGATCTAAGAAACCTAATTGCGGTTATAACTGGCTACTGGCCCATTGGGAGGCACGCCCAGAGGCTGGGCCTCCCTTAAAATGACTTGTAGAAGTTGCGGCGATGAGGAGGAGGAAGAGTCAACGGAACATCTTCTCTGTAATTGCCCGGCATTCGGAGATTTAAGACTCGAAATGTTTGGTCGAAGAGCCCTTGGGGACAAAACTTGTCTCTCTGATGTTGATGTTAACAGGATCCACTCATTTATTGAACTAATTAATGGACCACGTGAGCTGTGCTTGATCACAGCTGCCAATGGAATCTAACCTAACCTATGTTTACTTGCTCTGAAATAAAATTTGTGTTCTGAAAAAGAATGGTTATAATATTTTTTATATTTTGTTTTGTGACCAAAATTGTATATATTAGGACATCCCGCAATAACTTCAGTTTTCTAAGCAAGTGAACAGGAAAAAAAATTGTTTTAATAGAAACTAAGTTATTTGAATAATTTTTTTTAAATGGGTCGAGGAAAAACCTTAACAGAAGCTGGAAAAATTAAAATTTATAAGAAATCTGGAAATCGATCCACAAAATTGCGGAACGAATCAAAACAAGCCGAAGTGTAGTATCCAATTTTTTACGGAATGCGTCAAACTACGGAAAAAATATGAAAGGCTGTACTTTCAGTGTACTTTCGGCAACTGATAAACGTGTTAAACTTAGAGCAGCATCAAATTCTCACGACTAGTCTGCATAAATTAAAGCTTAAACTGGTGTTTCGGCAAGCGTAAAAACAGTGCAGCGTGTTATTTCGAAGGCTAAACATCTAGAGCAATTAAAACTTTAGAAAAAAACACCACTTAACGATGTTCGAAAAAAAGAGCTTGAGTTTTTGTCTAACTCACATGACGTGGAATAACGAGTGGCACCGTGTCGTTGTTTTCAGATGGAAAAACTTTAATTTAGAAGACCCTGATGGCTTCAATTGTAGCAGAGTAGAAGGGGTTATGGTGTGGGGAGTCATATCCTTTTATGAAACTCCTGTCCAGCACCATCAGCGTTAATTGCTATAATGGAGTGGTACAAAAAGCTTTTCCTCACTTTCAGAACATTTTTTGAAGCTTACAGTGAACATTCTAGCATGGCAATGCAACAGTTCATACTGCCTGGGTGGTTAAGTCGAGCCTACGATATCAAAATGTTAATGTGCTCAATTGGCCCCCTTAATCGCCGGACCTTAACATCATTGAAAATGTTTGGGAATGGCAAGTTCGTTATATTTATGGTTCTGGAAAATAGTATACTACAAAACAAAAAAAACTTTTTGAAGGCATAAAAGTGGCTTGGTCGACCATTTCGCTCGGTTGCATAAAATCATTTAGTGGTGTGCTGGAAATCGAAAACGTAAAACGCAAAAATTTTAAAAGTCGTTTGTTAATAAGATTTCTGTTATAAAAGAATTTTATGACAATAATTAACAAATATTTCTTTAAAAATTAGGTTAAAAGTTTATTAAAAACAACTTCCAAATTCTTGCGTTTTACGTTTTCGATATACATCACTCTTCCGATTGTATGATTTTATTCTTAATCAAATTTACGAAACAATCTATAAAAATGGAGGCTCTACGCATTATTGAAAAGGCTTTAAAATGTACAAACATTCATCAAATGTAAATAAAATAAAAAAAAATTTATTGGGAGGGAGTGTTTGTATAAAACCAAAAGACTACAAACGTTTTCGTTACAATCGTAAAATTTAAAAATGCCAGAGTATAGTTTTTTTCTGATTAAATGCGAAATTTTGTAAATACATAGTCGAAAAAAGTAGCTTCGAAAGTTTATTTCGTAAATCGCACGGATTATTTTGGTTGTAAAATTAAAAACTAACTAATGTGTGGTTTATAGAACGCGAGCGCAAAACTCGTCCGTTTAACTTACATTTAAAACAAAAACAAAATTTCCACATAAGGAAACTTAACCCAAACTCAAAATAAAATTTAAAAGCGAAAACATACAGATCTTTTAAAAAGAGAAAAACAATCAAATTTATGTAACCGTTCCTTAACAAGGAACAATTTTTTAACCCCTTAGCCGAAACGAAATAGTTTGGGATTTGGAAAAAGATAATTGATTTTCTATAAATATTTCTTTGTTGTAGTTTGGGATCCCACGGTATCAAATATGGACCGATTCCAATAAAATATGGTAAGATGATTTAAATTGCAATAAACTAAGTATGGCCCAAATTTAATCTAAATACTAACGTACCAAGATGGTTTATAGGCAAAAACACTTCCGGAAAGTTTTTTATGGGGGCTGTGTGAAATTATGAACAGGTTCTCACCAATTTCAGTAGGCTTCTTAATCAATTAAACCAATTTACAAATATCATCAAATAACCTACCTTCAAAATTGCGACCTTACTCCACGCACAAGGTTACATGGACGGACAACCAGTCAGCCAGCCGGACTGAGTGACGTTTTTAAATCGACTCAGAAAGTGATATTGAGTCCATTGGTATACTAAAAGTTAAGTCTAAGACCAATATTTTTTAGTGTTATGCACATCAGCACAAACGCATAGTACCCTCTCCGCTATTGTGGTGTGGGTATAAAAAATTAAGAAGAAGAAAAAATTTCTGCATTTCTCTTTTTTGTCAAAGGCTGACAATAGTGTAGACAGTGTCACTAAAACAATCGCCAAAAGTGTCGATTTGAAGGCACTTTATTCCAGGCTTCCTACAGGGTTACGAGTACATATCGCTTAAGCTTAATGCAACTCTGATCGCATAGTATCTATCATTTTATGAAAATTTTCATAAACATTTGCAAGTCGGACAGGATTTTCAAAAAATCTCACTTAATTTATTTTTAAGACACACTGTCATACTTTATGAACACACACGACTTTTTTTGGCAAATCGTACGATTAAATAGTATAGTGTATCGCCGGCTTTATTCGCTGCAACGTCGTCATACCTCAAATATAATTTGCTTAAAAAATTTGTATTTGAGTAAATAAACATTCCTTTTTTAAATAAAACTTGTCAATTTATCTCCACTTTGATATAAATATCATCATATCGTCCCCTCAAGTTTTTGTCAAATCGGATGTCTATAAAAACCACAATATCTCGGTAAATAAAAATTCTTCATATTGGATTTTTCGACGAATACATAATACCGTTTCTTGTCTTTAAATTGACCAATTTTTTTTATTTTACGCATCCTTTAATACCATAATTATGTCATTCAAAGTGCAAGTCCTCCATATAGGCTATTTTATTGTTTAAGGAATTCGAATGATGTATCTGATACACTATTTTATTTTGTATGGTATACGCTGTTTTATTCAATAATTTTACGATATTTTTATTAAAATATTTGATCTCAAAAATATCAATTTGTAACATTATAAAACAGTGATTAATTCGTAGTTTTGTTAATTCAGTGGCACGTATTCATTACTTTCCAATTTGGGTTATTATAAACAAAAAATTATAACAAATTAAATCAAAAATAACTAGAAGTTCATTCGTCTTCTTTCTCTTCCTCTGCTACATCTGGCTCATCTAAACAATTTCGCTTCTTTCCACCTTGTAAGTTAAAAAAAAAATTACTGCGAGCCACGAGGAATTACATTCTTCTTGCACAAATTTTGGAGATCATACAGCTTTCGATGGTCGGAATGAAACTATTTCTCAAACAATGGTGTATATTGTTATAATTTTATGAGTTAAACTTTTCATAAATTGTATTTTTTTTTCTACAGGCTAAAATGGAGTATAATGCGTATAGACTATTATTCTTTTAACAACTTTGGAGTGGTAATTTCAAGTAAAATAGCGCATATGAGCTTACACACTTATTGAAAAAAATTTTGAACAAAAAATTATACACTATTTTTTCCAACATTTTGACCCACTTTTTGGAAGTAGAATTTGACGAAATTTTGACCAGACATAAAATCAATAATGGAGATTCTAAATATGCAATAAAAAAATAATATCGTATGAGCGCATACGCTATTGTTATATTAAGGGGACGATATATATACTAAAGGCCTTATTCATAAACAATATTCCATGCTTATAACAGTTTTAACCTTTAATAATATTTTTTATGAAAAAGGGGGTAAGAATATTTCTTCCACAAAAAAAAAAATGTAGCTCCAAATTGTTGCTTCACTTTCGGGCACTTAGATTTAAAAACACTCAATATAAGCTTCGATCGAAGTATGTATCTTGTTTAAAATATTGATTCATTCCACTTGTTGCCCCCTGTTACCGACAAAATTTGAATTCTTATGTCAGTTAAAAAATACACCAAATAGGCAAATGTTAATCTATCAATAACTTTAATTGCAACTATGAAGACTAACTCAACTTTATAACACTGTAAAAATGTGTATATGAGTCGTTCAGTGGATAAAGGGAATGAGTCCAAAAATTTGAAATGGAGAAAAACGACCGAACAGTTGACGTTGACCTTAAAACTAGTTGTTACAACAAAACTCAAAACTAAAATTGCAAAATTAATTATTAGGGCTTCTTTTACAATTTGTAAATATATAATGTTAGTATTTTAGTGTATGTGTTCACAAAACCTGTTAATATGATACAAATACATTTTTGTTGATAAGAGTTTCAGTGGAAAAAGGGAATAAGTCCACCGAGTTTTTTGTGGTTAAAATCGATATCGTAAAAATTCAAATTAATTATGTTTTGACTTTGAGCATTCGTTCGGAAATAAAAAGAAAAAATATCGATCTAAATATTGGCTTACCTCGCGTAGTGTTTAAATCAGTGTTCGAAAATAAACAGTACATTATTTAACGTTTAGTGATTGTGTAGACATACACAACCCTTAATACCGTTCGTAACTATTTTCAAGAAAATAGTTACGACAGAACAATTGTAGTGATACTGTAGACAAACATTATATTTAAATGTTCTATAATGTTTTTTTCGTGTGTGTATTTTGTTTTTGTAAAATTATTTTTTTTACCAGCCAAAAGGGACGAACATTACCGAGCCGAACCGAACACATTGAAGTTTGTGGATTTTCAAAACAAAACCGAACGGAATTAAATGTTCACATATTCTGTTGAGTTTGATAAAAAACAGTAATATTTTTGTGTTCGAAAGATGACTAACAGGGAAACGTTATTTTTTTTAATGATTTCTACACAAACACTTTTAGTGTTTGTGTTTTCCACAAATCTACCGAGCCGAACATTAAAAAAACGATATTTAGTGTTTATTTTCGAACACTGGCTTAAATTGAATTAGTATATTTTGGAAAGAGTACATTTTTTATAATTTGGCAAAAAAAGGCTGCAGCTAATTTTTTAGTTCAGTGCATTCGCTCAGTTTTATTTTTAATGAAGTTAAAAAAATAACATAAAACATTTCTTCTTTTTAAAACAAAAATTAACTAAAAAAATTTCTTCTTTTTAAATGAATCGTAAGTACACAGAAAAAATTATTAGTAATTTTTTATCAATTAAAAAAATTACTTAAAAAGTATTTAAACTTAATTAATGTAATAATTGAATCAATTATTTTTCTTTGCTGAAAGAATATTAAAAATATAATTTTGATTTAATTAACATTTTAGTTGTTTTGAAATTAAATTTGAATTAAAATAATAATCAAATAACAAAAAATTATTTCATTTAAAATAAAATAATTTTAACTTGTGTAATTGTTGTTGGAAATTGTCAAAACCAATCAACACATTGTTTGAAAAATTTTTTGATAATTTTTTTAATTAAAATTAAAAATATCATTTATTGAAAAAAAAAATTCTTCAAAATATAAAATTTTTACAATTTTTAGTAATCAATATAATCAAAATTTGTATCGATATTATTTTTATATTGTATTATATTGTTTGATTCATCTCATTTGGAGCCAGTTTACCGGTTTTACCGCGGTGTTGGTTTTGCGATTGCAAACGTTATTTTCCAAAGATTTTGTAGAGAAAAAAATCAAAACTGGTAATTTAACCACTCGAAACTGTTCCTTTATTTTGCATGTTGAACACAAAACAATTCGATCGTGCGTATCAGCAAACATTTTTATGTATTTTACCAAACAAGATGCGATATCTTGCGAGCCTCTTGAGCCCTCAGTGTCTTGCCAAACAAGCATTGTTTTGAAACTCATAGAAAGCAAAGTTAACAAGTGATTAATGCAATATAAATGCAAGCGTGGACTTATTCCCTTTTTCCACTGAAAATAACAATTTTGTGTTTCGTACAAAAAAATGTTTTGTCTTTAAAAGGGGGTTACCGTTGAAATTTGACAACAAAATTTTTACCATACATAGTAAGTCATAAAAGGAAGTGTATCCACGCTTAATCTCAAAAACGCCAAAAATGGACTCATTCCCTTTATACACTGAACGACTCATATGTAAATGATTTATTGGATACATAATTTTTAAAATCACGTTTTGTAGCAGGTATTGCAAAACCTTATTTGAACACTTTTGTAAAGATTTGAAACTCATTATTGAAAACTAAGGTAATATAAGAGTTAAAATAAAATTGAATTACATGAATTAATAAAGAGTTCGCTTTCAGAATTTTAAAGCGACATTCTAGTTTGCTATTAAAACTTGGTTTTTTATTTAACAAATCTTTAAAATTCTTACTTAATTAAAAAATGATGCAATGTGGAGGCTTAAATTCAAGCTGCATATTATGCGCAGATCCCGATAATGAAAATTTGGTTACTTGCTCCAAATGTCTTGGTAGTTGTCATCATGCTTGTGGAAACATACATGACAGCGTAGAGATTTTTACTTGGGTCTGTCAAAACTGTTCCGAACAACAACAAGAAATGTGTGAACCTAACCTTATTCAGCTGGGCTCACGACAAGAAGTGACTGATACCACAATACAGTCAACAGATCCAATACCAAGAGGTCGGGATACCACTAGTATCAATAGAAACCAACCATCTCCCCTCCATTTAAATATGAGCGCTGAAAAACAACTCCAGCTACAGCAGCTTAAAGAGGAGATGCAACTGAGGAGAGAATATTTACAACGAAAATATGATTTGCTTCGTTCTACTAATAATGAGAATCAGTCAGATTCAAACTGCAGGCAAATAACAAATGCATGGCCAATGGAAGGCAATAATAATAATAATTATAGCAGGTCACAGAGTATGCAAAATTGTTATCAAACCGTGAGTATGAATAGAATGCAAATTAACTCTCAAAATATCAACACAAATCAACCAGCTGGTATTAATTCACAATCACACAACGATTATCAACATACAAACTTACCTTCAACGTGTAATAGAAATAACAATCATTCACGTCGTGGTGAATATTCTACACAAACAACTCACAATATTTCTTCACCACAAGGCCAAAGCACAAATATTAACAGAGCTAGTATGACATTTGTAAATGATCGCCCACTGAACATCGCAAAATACAAATTTGTTTACAAATGCAAATAATACGAACAATAATTTGAACAATATTACAACAGCACAACTTGTTGCTCGACAGTCTATCTCTAGAGACTTACCAGCGTTCAATGGTGACCCCAAGGAGTGGGCTATATTTATAAGTGCGTTTGACCAAAGTACACGGGTAGCTGGTTATAGTAAATAAGAAAATCTTATTAGATTACAGAAGTGCTTGCATGGCAAGGCCCGAGAAACTGTCCGAAACTGTCTTATTTTACCAGATATGGTTCCGGATATTATCAGAACACTAAAAATGTATTTTGGTAGACCAGAGTGTGTATTAACAAATTTAATTGAGGAAGTCAGAAAAATTTCGCTTCAAAAGGGTAAACTTGAAGCTTTAGTTGAATTTGCCTTCGCTGTTAAAAATATATGCGCCACCATACGTGCAGCAAAATTAGATGATTATTTAATTAACCCAACTTTATTGCAGGAACTGGTGGACAAATTGCCATCTGATACTTTGCTGCAGTGGGCAATGTTTGCTAGACTTCTCTGACTGGCTGTACAACATAGCGGAGGCTACATGCCGTGTCACTATTCCAGTATTTGACAGCTCCAATAAATCATCTAAACAGGGACGCCTTAATACACACACCGACCAGGCGCCTCAAAAACAGCCATATCAGTGTTTAGTATGCAACGAAGACCACAAAATTACTGAGTGCTCGAAATTTGCAGCCATGACAGTAACTGAGAGGTGGGAAATTGTTAAATCACAAAATTTATGTCGCATATGTCTGCGTAAGCACCGACGTAGGTGTTGGTATCAAAAACCATGTGGTGTTAATGGGTGTGCTGTGAATCATAATTCGCTACTACACAGTGACGAGCAGCCGTCAGGAAGCTCTGAAAGTAAACTCAATAGTCACAAATCTCTTAATGAAACCTTTTTTCGTATTGTACCAGTAACCTTGTACAGTGACAAAAAATCTGTGAGCATTTATGCTTTGATGGATGACGGGTCATCATTAACGCTTTTAGAAAAGCAAGTTGCTGATGGTTTAGAGGTGTGCGGTGTAAGAGATCCCCTTTGTATTCGTTGGACTGCTGACATATCGCGATACGAACACAATTCACAGCGAATTAATTTAAAGATTTCATCTACAAAACCCAACTCAAAAATATTTCCTATCAGCAATATTCATACTGTACAAAACTTAAATTTATCGGCCGAAAATATGATTGCAAAAAATATTAAAGAAAGATATCCCTACCTTAAAAGTATTCCACTTGAGGGATACCTTGATGTTGTTCCATCAATGATAATTGGTGTAAATAACCCAAATTTGATAAGGCAACACAGATATGTGAAGGCGGCTGGCAACAGCCGGTAGCTTGTAAAACTAGGTTGGGTTGGACACTGTTTGGAGGTTGCAATTCCAATAGTGGTGGAAAACTTTGTTATCATAAATGTGTTTGTCAAAAAGATGATGAAATTCATGATATGGTTAAACAATTCTTTTCTGATGAAAATTTAGGCATTACGCCACCAGAAAAAAAAATTTTCTCCCGAGACGATGAACAAGCTCTTGATATTTTAAGAAAAACTTGTACTTTCATAGATGGTCGATACGAAGTGGGCCTTTTGTGGAAACGGGACCAGCTAAGCTTACCAAACAGCTTTCCGACAGCTATAAATCGATTGAAATGCATTCAAAAAAAGGCCAAAAAGGATCCAACACTAACTGAAAACCTTAAAAATCAAATTCTAAATCTTGAACAAAAAAATTATGCTGTACGATTACCAACTAATACTTTAAAAGAAAGTGGAGGTAAAATTTGGTATTTGCCGACATTTATTGTTAGAAACCCAAACAAACCCGAAAAGATTCGCCTAGTTTGGGATGCGGCAGCGAAATCTGGAAGTTATTCACTAAATGATTTTTTGATAAAAGGACCTGATTTTCTTATACTACTAATAAATATTTTATTCAAGTTTAGAATGGGCGCTATAGCAATATGCGGAGACATTGCTGAAATGTTTCATAGAATTAAGGTTCGGAAAGAGGATGCTTGTTCACAACGTTTTTTGTGGTGGGATGAAGATGGGTCTATACTCGTTTATCAACTAAATGTCCTTACATTTGGGGCATCCTGCTCCCCCTGTATTTCACATTATGTGCGAAATTTAAATGCAGAAAAATTTGGTACAAATCAAAACGTTATCGCCGCAATAAAGAAGCAACACTATGTCGATGATTACATTGATACAGCAAACAATGTGGAGGAAGCCATTGAGTTGGCCTTGAATGTTCGTGAGGTTCATGCTAAAGGTGGATTTTGTATGCGCAATTAGGGTAGCCAGATTTTGAATTCAGAAAAACAGTACATTGGTTATGAAAAAACAGTACAATCAAGAAAAAAAAACAGTACATTTTTTACGAAAGCATAACTATTTATTAAATATTTACAACTCTTGAACAGCAATAATATAAAGAAATAGACTTCAAACATCAACATCAAAGGAAAGATTTACATTTAATGGTATTTCTTATACAAAATGACACCATTTGCGTTTATAAAGCATACATACACCACAAACGAAGCATTTGACCATTGTATCATTTTCCAATGTATAATGTTTAAATATCTTAGTTTATATTTAACTTAAAAAACTTATTCATTGATTGAGTTAGTAGAATTTTCTTAAAACATATTGGTATTTAAATTAATTTTCACCACACACATATTGTGGAACTATCGCATAAACTTCCGAAAATATTTGTTTCTTCTTTAATTTAAACGGTTGTCATATGTCTTAAAATAATAACACGAAAATATATGAAGGATGTGAGCAACCCCTTATTTAATCTGTGTATTTTTGACAAAACAATAGACGCAGTACAAAAATTCTAATTATTTTACAACATTTTTGTTTGCAAAACAACAATTTCTTTAAACTAAATATATTGTAAAATACACTGTGCAACAAAATTAGGGTCATCGCCACCAGCCTCAACACTTGCACCGCGAAATGAAAGAGACTACTAGTAGAGCAAATCTGCCAAAGGGTTTTGAAAATAAGCTCGGGCTCCCGAAATATGGGCCCATAAAGTTTTTTAATTTTTTGAGAAGGCGTTTGGTATAAGTCAAAAAAAATATACTAAATGTACTTCTGAGCTAAAAAATAATTTTAGATGTCTTCAGTAGAATCGCTTGGCGATTCTTTTCTTAGAATTTATTAACCCTCTAACTCTCATTTTAAGGGGTAATTTTTGCCCTTTTTCCCAACTCTTAAAAAAAAGGATACTAAACCGGCACTTATAAGAGTTAAAATGCTCTACGAATATTTTCTGCATCAAATTTCACTAGGGGTCTTCTAAGACCAAAAATCATCCAATGTAAAACGGGTTTTCGAAATTCCGGGCCTTGATTTTTTTTAATTTTTCGAAAACCCGTTTTACATACATTGCACGATTTTTTTGGTCTCAGAAGACCGCAAGTGAAATTTGATGCAGAAAAAATTCGTAGAAAATTGTAACCCTCTAACGTGCCGTTTTAGTGTAAATATTCTATGAAAAGAATCGCCATACAATTCTACTGAAGACATCTGAAATTGTCTTTTAGGTCAGAAATACATTTAGTATATTTTTTTCACTTGTACCAAACGCCCTTTCAAGAAATTCAAAAATTTCAATTCCCGAAATTTCGAGAATTCTTTTAACCCTAATAAGTGCCGGTTTGTATACTTTTGTTTAAGAGTTGGGAAAAAGGGCAAAAATTACCCCTTAAAATGAGAGTTAGAGGGTAAATAAATTCTAAGATAAGGATATTATGACAATACTAGATGACCCGTGCGAATATTTCGCACCGTTAGTTGTCATTTTTGTAACATAAAATTTTTTTTTTTTTTTTTTTTTTTTTTTATAAAATGAAAATAATTAATAGAAATTTTAGTAACTTCAATACATTTTATTAAAAGTATAAAAATATTAGAAATCATAATATATATCATTAGTGTTAGAAATAAGCTTTAAAATGAGATATTATTCATTAAATTTGATGCGGTGGTATGGGAGATATTTGCAGTCGACAAAAAAAAGTTCTTTAGAAATAATTTATATGATGGCTTGATAGCATACCGTTAAAAATTCTCAAATGTGTATTATTTAAAAACGATTTTTCTTAATATCTTTGTTTTTTGGACACTAAACTTAAAAATCAGTACAGAAAACAGTACAAAGTGTAAAAAACAGTACATTTGCGAACTGTTTTGGGTGTTGTGCATAAAACAGTACAATTGACAAAAATCAGTACATATACTGCTAAAAACAGTACGTCTGGCAACCCTATGCGCAATTGGTCGTCGAATTCGGCTGAAGTATTAAGTGCCCTAGGGGAAAGTAAGAATGTAGCAAACAGAACATTCGAATGCAATGAAAACTCGTCTCAGTGGGGAAAAATCCTTGGTCTTAACTGGGACCCAAAAAATGACGTATTTAAGATGAATATGAAATTTGTCAGAATTAAGCGACCAATACTAAATTCAGAAATAATACCTACTAAAAGTAGGCTTGCCATTTCTATTTTGAGAAAAAGAGGACGCCAGCATAAAAAATGTAGGACATTTGCTTGAAAAAAGAGGACACTTTCTAAACAACCTAATTTTAATAAAATTAACGACGGCATAAAAATTAACAACCAAAATTTGTTTTTACACAAAAACTTAATTTGGGTAATTCCATGTCAAATCGACCTAGAGTGGGAATTGACCACTTTCGATTTGAATGAAATTTGGCGAGAGGGTTTCTTTTATCCCATAAAGAACATATATCAACGAAAAACAATTTTTTTAACTTTTTTCAAAAGTTATGTCATATTCAAAATGTCATAATTTCGCCGAGTAAGCTGAATGTGTTGAGTTTATTTTTTTAATATCTCGAAAACTACTTTACATACGAAGATGATTTTTGTCAGTTTAAAGAGAATACTTGAGGCTACAATAAATATATTGAAAAAAATGTCTTTGCAAAATATTAAATTTTAAAAAACCCTATTTTTTTGGAGATTTTTTTTATATAATACTTCAAACTGTTCTTTCAAAATCCTGAAACTTTGAAGGATATACTTTTTTTTAAGATATGATTTTTTATTTCTTTCCAAAAATAATCTTAAAATAAAATTTTAATATGGTCATTTGAGCAATAAGTATTTATTTGAACAAAGTAACGATATTGATTAGGTTGCTTTTGCTTATTTGTTGCATTTTTTTTGGGAGCTCCATTTTCAAAGAAAAGTACTCTTTTCGTCACGTTACGTCCCCAAAAATTAAATCATACCTATCTTAAAAAAAACCAGAGCACCTAAATCTTTTTTTTAATGAATTTTGTGACCTGTGATGTAAAGTTTAAATGCAGGAACAAATTTTCAATGAAGGTGTAAAAAGCCGGACAACCCCGGACACTTGATGAAAAAGAAGCAGGACTGACCCGGATACCCAAAAAAAGAGGACGGTGTCCGGGGAAAAGAGGACGGATGGCAACCCTAACTAAAAGAGAAGTACTTCAGGTATTAATGTCGGTTTTTGATCCACTAGGGTTTGTGGCATGTTTTATGTCTTACCTAAAAGTTATCCTTCAAGAGATATGGCGAACTGGAATCGCCTGGGACCAACCTCTTAACGAAGAACTTAATAAGAAGTGGAGAAATTGGCTTAAATATTTACCAACGATTACTGACGTGTCTATACCCCGATGCTACTCCCTTGCTTTACAACAAAACTTTATTGCAGAGATGCACACATTCGTGGACGCCAGTGAAGACGCTTATGCAGCTGTGTCCTATTTTAGAATCGAGTATGCTGGTAATGTAGAAATTAAATTTGTAGCCGCAAAATCAAAAGTAGCTTCACTTCGACCAATCTCCGTACCACGACTCGAATTGCAGGCTGCAGTTATTGGAACAAGGCTTATGAGAACAGTTAGCTGCCACAATATAAAATTGAAAAGGAAAGTCATGTGGACTGACTCAAAAACTGTTATAAACTGGTTAAGGGGTGATCCACGAAATTTTAAAATACACAAACTGTACAGATTGGAGGTGGGTTCCTAGTACAATGAATGTTGCAGACTATGCCACTAAATTCAGGCCCCCTAATGATACTTACAAAGCCTGGTTTAATGGTCCATCATGGTTAATGGAGTCTGAAAATGAATGGCCCATAAATTTGGATCCAGTTGATGAAGACACTGTAGATAAATACATATCAGAAGTTCGTCCATGTCATTAAAATATTCACGTTCGTCAGTTAAATATTATCGAAATTAATTTTTTATACTTTTCAAGTTGGTTTAGACTTTACCGAGCCGTTGGTAATTGGTTGAAGTATATAGATCGCTGCTATAGAAAGGCTCGAGATATACAAATTGAAAATCCTTTGCTCGTATCAGTATTAATCGAGCTAAAAATATAATTTATAAGATAGTGCAGATGACAGCTTTTCCTGAAGAATATTCTGCTATTAAATTGGGTAAAGAAATCCCTAAAGGCGGCGTTTGCGACAAACTTAGTCTTTATATTGACAACAATGGAATTATAAAAGTTAAAAATCGTGCCCAATACGCAACAACAGCTTGTGGCTTACAACCCTGCAAACAAATGGAAGATATCCCCTAAGGCAATAGTTTAGCAATATCTCCAAATTGTCATCTAAAAGAAAATAATCAAAGTAATATTTTATTTTCTTCCTTTTATAATTTTTGAGAAAATTACGCAACATAGACAGAAAAAATTTTTTTAAATTTAATACATACGTCATAAATAAAAAATTAAAATTAATCCAATTATTAAAACTTAAAAATTATTTCCCAAAATATTCTGCAAAAGGTAAATATTTAAATTAAATAAATCGGTTAAATATTGATCTATTTCCTTTTAAATTTAGTCAAGAATTTCTCAACCCTGGATGCAATTTTAAAGAAGTGGTAGGTTTTTTTTTCAAGAATTTGGTGGAAACTAAATATTTATGTATATTTTTTACTTTATTTTAATTATAAATTATATTATGTAAAGTAAAATTTATACGTATACAATTACCTATTTAATTTTAAATAAAAAGCTGTGCTTTTTTGTACACAAATGACAATTTTTTAAATGCAAAATCTTCTTTTTATCATCCCAATGATATTTTGGTGATACAGTATTTATCGGATATAAGAAACATTAAAAATCCACGAAAAAAGTTTCTTTCTTATATACAATTATTTTATATAAGAAACTTATTTCTTATATAAGTAGCTATGGCAGAATTTTGGTTTTCTGTCTCTTTTTTTGGTAACATTTCTAACTTTTAAATAATTATTTTCTATGTCTTTTGAGTTTTTCACTATTTTAGATGTTTTTGCAATTTCGCTTCTTTTTATACCGTTTTGTATTTCTTTAAAAATTTTAACTTTTGTTTTTATTGGCAAAAAACACAAAGCTTCTCATGAGTACCAGCTCGCTCATCTAAAACTAAAAGTAAAAAAAAACTTTGTTCTTGTTGTAAAACTGTCAGAAAACAGCGTTGTCCATGCAAACTACATAAATTCTGAGTGCCGTTGGAAGTTTCTTATATAAATTGTTTTTCTATACATTTTGTGGTTTTGGTGTTTAAGAAAAATGTTCTTTAATCAGTTTTTTTCTTATAAGCGTTTTTCTTATATGAAACCTTTTTTGTAAGAAAAATCACTAAAAAGACATGGTGTTTTTGAAAATGTTTCTTAAAAGCGTTTTGTTCTTATATGAGATGTTCTTATATCCGATAAATACTGTATCTTCCTATTTTCTAAAAAGTGGTTATCTGGCGATATTGCTAGTTAATCATCTAGAAGTATCGCTTTCGTATTGCTTAGAAGTATTGCCATCGAGACACGTTTCTTCCCGAAGGAAGTATCTTCCGCAATACGAAATCGATTATTGCCGCAATAACATTTTTCATCCAGGCAATACGTTTGGCAATACATAAGGTGTATTTCTGTGTTTGCTGGGAACGGGATCTGATCATATTGCCGGGTAATCATCATATTACAAAATTAATAATTACAAATTATCATCTTTCTTTCCATCACTCAAATCACGAAACCGTTTTGAATGAAATTCGCCAAGTTTTTTTTATCGTAAAACTAAGAGTAGCCTATAAAAGTGTGCGCAAAGATTGTCAGTGGTGCAAAAATGAACTAGCGCAACCGGTGCCACCACAAATGGCACCAGTACCTTCAGCACACCTGTTAGCCTTTCAGCGACCGTTTACATACGTGGGAACGGACTATTTTGGACCGATAGCAGTCAAATTCGGAAGAAAGTCTCTAAAGAGATGGGGCGTGGTATTTACTTGCCTAACGATCAGAGCAATACATATTGAGATAGCTCACAGTCTTTCGACCGACTCTTTCCTTATGTGCTTAAGAAATTTTATTGCTAGGCGTGGATCGCCAGCCGAAATATTTAGCGACAATGGAACAAATTTTCGTGGCGCTGATAGGTTTTTAAAAGATGAGTTAGAAAACATCAACTTTAATGAAGTACAAAGTAATTTGGCATATAAAGGAATATCTTGGAGGTTCAATCCTTCAGCAGCCCCTCACATGGGGAGAGCGTGGGAGAGATTAATAAGGTCCACAAAAAATATTTTATATAAAATTTGTCCGACTCAAAAATTTACTGATGAGAGTTTGAGAAGTTCATTAATGGAAGTGGAAATGATTGTTAACTCAAGGCCTCTAACCTACGTATCTATTGATTATGCAGATCAGGAAGCGATTACCCCCAATCATTTCATTTTGGGAAGCTCAAATGGAGCTAAGCCGTTTTGTGAACCAGATAACATAGACTTCAAAATGTGCCTTCGTCAAAGCGAGATATTTGCAAATACATTCTGGCGGCGTTGGGTTAGAATGTTAGGAAATGTTGCCAACCTTTACCAAACGCAGTAAGTGGTCGCAGAATACAAAGCCAATCGAAGTAGATGACATTGTGCTCATTGTAGATGAAAATGTAAAAAGAAATACCTGGACCAAAGGAAGGGTAGTTGAAGTTGTTAAAGCAAGAGACGGACAAGTTCGAAGAGCAAAGATAAGAACTATTAATGGAATTATCGAGAGGCCTGCTATAAAACTAGCTATATTAGACGTCGGCAATAAAGTGGAGTAAAACATCAAAAAGAGCGCTTTACTGGGGGGAGAAATGTTACCGACAAAATTTGAAAACGTTTTGTAGCAGGTATTGCAAAACTTTATTTGAACACTTGTAAAGATTTGAAACTCATTATTGAAAACTAAGGTAATATAAGAATTAAAATAAAATTGAATTAATAAAGAGTTCGCTTTCAGAATTTTAAAGCGACATTCTAGTTTGCTATTAAAACTTGGTTTTTTATTTTTTTTATTTTTATTTTTTTTTTTTATTTATTTATTCACATTAATCGTAAGCCTATATAGGCCAAATTGATTAAGTTACATTGTTTGACAATTTAAGAATAAAATATTAATTTAACTTAATTTACTAATACATTTTTAAATACATATGTTTTACTATCCCTATCACGAATATGGGTCCCAACTGTTATGAAAGTGGTAACCAAAAATATTGTAACATTCTGTAAAAAAAACCCCTATTGACTTAATAACAATAAAAGTAGTCTTTTAAATTGTTTAAAAGTATAAGAAAAATTCCTATTTTCATATGGTAATATTGAATTCCACAATCTAGTCACACGAACTACAAATGATCTCTGCATAACCATTGTATGAAAACGAGGACACAACAAACAGTGAGTTCTCGTTGATTGCGAGAAAGTAAACCTTGACACAAGAAAAGATGGAGAAGAAGTTTTAAACATTTTGTAAAACAATTTATGATTTACAAAGTCCCTAAAACTGCATCCCAAAAAATCAAACACATATGCCGAGACATGGTCCCAAATCCTCAATCCATAAACATATCTAATCACTCTGTTGAAACATCTTTCTACCCTACAAAAATTAGCTGCCGTTATTCCACTATAAACTTCTAAACCATATGAGATAAGTGGCATCAACAAAGCATGGCCAATTCTCTTTTTAACATCAATTGATAGATTACAGGGAACACTATAAAGTCTACGTAATGTAATTATAACCCGATTAATCATAAAGCTAATGTGTTGGCTAAAAGACAAATCCTTATCAATAAAAAATCCAAGAGTCTTTAAATATGAAACGAATTGTAGAGGCATGTCACCATGTACGATATTAAAAAGGTTCTCGTTCATATTACTAAAGTTTACAACTTTCGACTTAGACATATTTAAGGTAATAAAATTCGTATTACACCACCTTTGTATATTCTCCAAATCACGATTAACATTACTAATTAACTCATTCCCAGATATCTCTATACCCACCAACTGAAAGTCATCAGCATATAGGTACCCTTTTAATGAAACTACAGACGAAAAGATATCATTTACATAAATTAAAAATAACAATGGTCCCAAAATTGTACCTTGGGGTACACCTCTAGAGATGCATTTAGTAGATGATCTAACTAGACCAAGTTGTACAAATTGCGTCCTCTGCTTTAAAAAGGCTTCAATCAACCGACAAGCAGTTTTCGTAAACCTGAATTCGTTAAACAATTTATTTAGAAGCACTTCATGTGAAATCGACTCAAATGCTCTACTAAAATCTAAACTTTTTTTTTTAATTTATTTTTTTTTATTTAACACCCCCTTTGATTTTGTTGGTGGAGCATCTTCTTCAAGTACTATGTGCAAGATGTAAATTAGTGAAGTTGTTGAAGAACATTTACGTTAATACATATTTGGGTACCTGTTACATTTAGCATTATTACATTAATCCTTTGTACAATATTTTTAAACCAAACTCATTCTTAAAAGAGATACGCCTGAACTATTTTGTTAAAAAATACGGGCGTGTTCTAGAAATCGAAATGAAGTGGATTTTAAAAACGGCTCTGTATTCCATTTTTTCTACTTCATTCCTAAAGTATATGTTATTGTTGCAAGAAAAACACTTAAAAACAAGAAAAACTACGGTCATTTTGTAAATAATTGAATTTAAATTATCGTTCGATTTTAATTTCACTTCATTTCGATTTTTAGAACATAATTATGTTAAAAATTTAACAAAAATATAAGCTAAATTACTCACTAAACATGACTGTTTTTTAATTCCAACGGACACATACATTTGGTTTGTTTATTCGACTTAAAACTTTAAAAAAATTATACATTTAAATGAAATACTATACATTATTACCATTTGATTAATCGGTATTAATTCTTCGATTAATCCTTTAATCGAAACTAGCAATTTTAAGTTATTCGAACAATTGATCTCCTAAAATTGCTTGATTAATTGAACAATAATTAATCGACTGAACACCCTAGTTAATACCCTCATTATGATTAAGTGCAATATGTACATTTATACATTCTTTGACGTTATTGCTCAATTTTGAATTAATTTTTTACACTTTTTTCATTTCAGTCGAAATTTTTGTATATTGATGATGGCCCTTTTCTTCCTTCATTGGAACATTTAGTGGAGCATTTCATGCGTTTCGCTGATGGTCTGCCGGTTAATCTAAAATATCCTGTTGTACCAAAACCTAAACCACCCTTGCCTCTATTTTCAACCATGCCTCGATCAAGTCATAAAAAATCATCTGATGCCATAAATGTGCCACAAAATATACTAAGTCCTACTGATGAATCTTTACATAATACTCATCATCAAAAACACAATCAAACATTAGCAACTATTCATCATCATAACAATCAGAAAAAGAAATCTAAAGAACACTCGAATTCAGTATTTAGTACACTTCGATTACGTAGTCCTAAAAAATCAAGCATATTAGAGAGTATGGGTACCTTACGTAAAAATAAACAAAAGCAAAAGGTTCATGTAGTCGAAGATAAAAATAATGTTGGTTTAAATGACGAGCAGCAAATGAAACAAGTCGAAACTTTATTAAAAGGACTGTCTTTTTCAACAGAATTTTCTAGTTTCAACACTAGTGCAGAGAACGATGACCCTTTAAACACTGATGAATTTTACAACGTTCCCAAAAACAATTCCTCAATTGACAACAATGCGATACTAACAGAAATTCAAGATGCCAGTTTTAAAATTTCATCAGCGTGCGCAAATCTTGAAATTGAAAAAAAGACTGATGAGGAGGTTGACTATTTTACTAAAAGCGATTTGATAATTGAATGTGAACGTAGCAATAAAATGGTCCACAAAAGGTATATGTATCTATTTTTTAAGTAAAATAAATAAATTCCCATTATTTATATTCTCTGTCTGTTTTAGTTCGCTTCTTTTGCCAAATGCTAACGGATATATACCAACCGTAGACGTACGAGTATTTATGGAATATAACGATGCTGGAGTTCAGTATATATCTAACGACGTCTTAGAAGCATCTGCCGCCGAGTTACGGGAATTTTCAAAGCATCCAGAGCGTCTTGATTCACTAATATCTACAACGTCAAATGAAAGCTCTATCGGTCGCTATTTGAATCGGCAGGCAAGTAACACTTCTGTACTGGTGCAAAATTCAGAGTCAGCTTGTGAAGGAGCAGGAGTTGATACCGTAAAACCAAATTATTTAATATTACGAGATTGTTTGGTACTTGATTCTATTGTAGGAGAAGGAGAATTTGGCTCTGTTTATAGAGGATTTTTAATTCAAAAGGATTCTGAAACTGGTGACGAAGTTAAACGTTGCGATGTTGCCATTAAGACTCTACGCGATGAACATTGTCGTAGTAATAAGCAAGAATTTTTACGGGAAGCATCAGTAATGATACGCCTGAAACATCACTGTATTGTTCAGTTAATCGGCATATCTAAAGGTGAAACACTAATGATGGTTCAGGAATTAGTGCCATTTGGTTCCATGTTGCATTTTATATTAGATCACAAGGAAAAAATAAATCCAAACTATGAATTAAAATTATGGGCATCTCAAATTGCTTGTGGTATGTGCATACATATACACACTATTTATCTTAATAATAAGTCGTTACTGAATTTTACATACATGTATTATTGTAGGTATGGAGTATTTAGAGCAACATCATTTTGTTCATCGTGATTTGGCAGCTCGAAACATTTTACTTGCTTCTCGTAATCAGGCTAAAATAAGTGATTTTGGCTTATCACGTGCATTAGGCACTGGTAATGAGTGTTATCAAGCCAGCCAAGGTGGCAAGTGGCCAATTAAATGGTAAATATTAACTATAATTTATGTTTATCTTCAGAAAATTATTTTTTTGTTTAAATATGTTACTGAAAAATCTGGAATACATTAGGGTTTTTATTTTTGAGACTGGCAGTGATGTCAATTTAGCCATTTAGTAACTATTAGGGTGGTCGATAATTCGGGCTTTTTCAGAACAAATTTTTCGAATAGTTCGGATATTTGAAATTACTAAAAACCCGGTTGTGGTTCATTTGAAACATTTTTAAAACATAAAAATTTACTTCATATATGTAATTCATTTAAATTTAAAGATGTATGTAATTATTAGGCGATTCTTTTTTTATAGTTTTTTTTTTTTTTTTGAAAAAAACAGTAAAGGTATTCAAGTTGCACTCTTGCGAAAAAGCAAGAGCAAAAACATAACAATAACCACATAGACAATTATTTTGCACAAACGATGCAAAATTGACAGGGGTAAGTAAGTGCAAGTTTTTCAGAGTAAAAGCATACAAAGGTTGCAACAAAAAAAAAACTTAATAAGTTTAAGTGCTATATTCGTCTGAGCCGAATCTTTGATACCCTCCATCGATCTATATTTATATTACCTATCTATGGGTTCTAAATGATATCTATTTATTATTAATTTATCTTATAATAAATTAAAAGTAAAAACCTTTTTAGAAAACAAGCTTTTATTTGAATGCGCTAAAAAGAAAAAAAAAATAATTGTTTGCTTTAAAACTTTTACTATTAAATTATAACGTCATTACACAATTAATATAATAAGGGTATTTACGTCACAAGTTGCACCCTTGCAAAAAAGCAAAAGTGGAAAAATAAAACAACAACCACACGGTCAATTAGTTGTGCGTAAATAATTGTCTTTGTGGTTGTTGTTATATTTTTGCACTTTTCCTTTTTTGCAAGGGTGCAACTTGTGACGTGAGTACCCCCAATATAAAAGCTTGTCGCGAGATTTAAATACTTGTATTATTTAGTTTGAAAATTTTTATAGTTAAAATCAAGTTATTAATTAACTTGCTTTTCTGCACAAGTAAATCTCGCGACAAGTTTTTATATTATATAAATTGTGTAATGACGTTATAATTTGATAGTAAAAGTTTAAAAGCAAAAAATTATATTTTTTCTTTTTAGCGCATTCAAATAAAAGCCTATTTTCTAAAAAGGTTTTTTACTTTTAATTTATTTTTTTTCTTTTTAGCGCACTTAAATAATAGCCCTTTCACTTAATACTAGAGTTTCTACGCGGGAAAGAATTCCCGGGACATTTTTTTTAAATTAATCCCGGGGATTTCAAATTAAATTTTTTGAAATTTTAATTTGTTAGCAGCGTTAAAACCAAAAACAAGCAATAAAAATATATTCTTTACTAAAATTACTAAAAACTACCTACAAATCGAACTATTTTTCCTACGCCAATAAATCAACGGTTTTTTTAAATGCTGATGAAATGTGTTAAAAGCTTTTTGAAGTAGAAAATGAAAATGTACTCGAAACACCATCACGAACACCAGAATCATTCAAATTCTAAATAAAATACATGTAAAGAAAATACAAAAGCCTGAAAAAAAAATCTTAAAAAAAGAATTTGACATCTATGAAGTCACGGGTTACAAGAAAACAAATTTATAATCTTTGCTTCTTGCTATAAAACCAACGACTGTAGAGATCGAGAGCACGTTTTCGGTAGCAGGCAATATTCATATCAACAAGGATAAGAAATAGAATCTCTGATAAGCTTTATAATGCTTTATAATTATTAAAAAAAAAATTCTTAAAAGAAAATTAATTTTACCAAGTTGCTATTAATAATATCTCCTAAATATTTATAACTTTTAATAATTCGTGATCTCAAAAAAAAAAAAAAAATATATACATACACTAGCTTAACCCGGTGCGCTTCGCTACACTGCTTTAACCACTTCTTCAGTTGAGAGATATTTAATATTAGCATCCTATGGAAGGTTTTTCCCCCCTGTGCCTTCCCGCTTTATTTTTATTTTCGAAAGTGTATTATACCTTAGGAGTGACTTCTACTAAGTTTGAACATTCTTACTATAACAGTTCTTAAGATATACGATATTAAACATTGGCGTCCTATGGGGGATAACATTTCCCCGCTGCTATTTTATTTCAATTTTGGGGTTCAGAAGATCATACTACAAAAAGTTCAATAAAATGAGTGCAGCGGCTCTAAATTATATTTCTATCTATGAGGGGTATTTCTCCTCCTCTGGCTACCCCGCCCATTTCTATATTAAAATTTATAGTTTACCATATTAGTAGCTTTAACCACGTTTGAAGACTATCCCTTTAATAGTTCTTCAGTTGAGCGATATTTAATATATGCATCCTCTGAGAGGAATTTCCCCCCTGCACCTACCCGCTTTATTTTTATTTTCAATAGTGTAGTATACCATAAGAGTGACTTCTATAAAGTTTGAACATTCTCACTTTAACAGTTCTTAAGATATGCGATATTAAACATTGGCGTCCTATGGGGGAAACCACTTCCCCCGCTGCTACTTTATTTCAATTTTGGGACTCAGAAGATTTTACTACCAAAAGTTCAACAAAATGCGTGAAGCGGCTCTTAAGATATGCGATATTTAATACTGGCATCCAATGGGGGGTACCAATTCCCCTGCCCCTATCGAACAAATAAGTAGCCTATTTTATTTTTAGGGCTCACGTGATGCTACTGTAAAAATTTCAGGAAAATCTTTTCCGTAGTTTAGGAGTTTAGGAAGCCAACATACAAACATTTTTCATTTTTATACATATGTTCAAACCTTCACAAAGAATTTCTTTCACATATTCGTAAAGGTGTTATGATACTTGCTATTTTTTGTATTGGATTTTTATAGGATTGACTGAATGAAACAACAAATGCGAGAAAGAACAAGAAATACAATTTGATAAAATGTAAACAAAACAAACAATACTGCCCACGGGTTTTCCCCTCAAAAAACCGTCATAAAAGCTAAAAATCGCAACAAAAAAAAAGTTAAAAACCGTTTCTTTCGATCAAAAACTAAAAAAATTGGCAACAGTGCTAACAATTAATCTGGAAATGTCAATTTTAAGTTAAAAAATGTTATACCATGTTTCCACGGTACGTGCTTCGCTCTCTATTCATGCTTCACATCCCAATCATGAACGAAGCAACTGCTTCGCCATACAAAATTTTGAGAGCGAAGCAAGTAGATTCATATTGAATCTACTTGCGAAGCACGAAAAATTACTCTCTTCTCCAATTTTTATCGCAAGGTTATCTGAACTAGCTGTAAAAATCGATTGTTGTTAACTCGGTGCGTTTCGCACCATTTTGGTGCTTTTTAAATTATGTTCTGATATAACAATAATGATGAAAATATTAACTTTATTAACTTGAAATAATTAAAATAAATTTTTGATCACCTTTTCAAAAGTTTTAAGCAGAAAATATATTATCTTGTACAAATGAATGCTTCAATATGAATCTACTTGCGAAGCACGAAAAATTACTCTCTTCTCCAATTTTTATCGCAAGGTTATCTGAACTAGCTGTAAAAATCGATTGTTTCAGAGTTGTTAACTCGGTGCGTTTCGCACCATTTTGGTGCTTTTTAAATTATGTTCTGATATAACAATAATGATGAAAATATTAACTTTATTAACTTGAAATAATTAAAATAAATTTTTGATCACCTTTTCAAAAGTTTTAAGCAGAAAATATATTATCTTGTACAAATGAATGCAAACATAAATACTATCCCTTATATTCATTAAAAAACGATTTTTTATGAAAATCTGTTTAATAAACCTGTCATAAACCCAAACTATTTTTTATTAATATGGAGGTATGTATTTATGTAGAAATTTGTTTAATTTTTTTATAAATTTTGATTTTTCTTTTTTAACTATGTATTGTTGTTATATTTTTTATATGAAAATATTAAACTTCTTAAAAAATATATATATTTTTAAAACTATTTTTATAACACGATATATACTGAACTGTTGCTAATTTAGAATCCTTACTAGATATTTAGTGTTGAATTCTTTATAAAAAAATTAAATATATTTTATGCAATTAAATAAAATTTACCTAGTATATATGAATACCGAGTCGAATTCAACAGAGCAAACTCGTCACTACAACAATTACAACTCTAATAAAAACAACATAAGTATACATACTTCTTTTGTAATCAATTTTAATAAAAGTTTTTTCTCAAAAAATTTTATCTTCGACAATTAAATGTAATTAAAACAAAAAAATTAAAGAAGAACATTTTTTGACAAATTGGACTTAACAGCTGACGAGCAGTTGCTCTAAATAGTTTACCTTGTTGAATTTGCCTTAAATGAATGCAAACAAATTTGTGTAGTTTTTTTATCTTTGATAAGTTTTATTTTTTTTTTATAAAATTATTGTTATACAGTAGAATCGCAAAAAAGTAAACCGAAATATTCCAAGGGTTGTTTACTTTTTCGAAATATTAAATATTCTAAGCGGTATTTAGAGTCTAAACACAATGTTTGCGGTGCGGTGCAATTTCTCGTTGCGGAAGAGAAAAATAAACATAATTCAACGGAAGACGGCGACGGAAATAGTTGCCATTTGTTGTTTAAATTTTTATTAATTTATTTGTGCACACATTTTTATCATGTTGTTTGTTTTCAATAATGTTGTGAACATCGCCAATTATTCAAAAACTATGGCAACATCAGAAAGAGAACGAGTATCCAAAATTGAGAGACAAGGCGAATTAAATTCGCTTTGTTGAGAGAGAAAGAAAGTCCGCAATGAAAATAAAATAGATTTTTATTTTATGCCGTTCCGCACTGCGGTTATTTCCTTCAAAATCGTATGAAAAAACGCACCGCAATAAATTATCGTTACATTGTGTTCAGACTCTGAATTGTAAAAAATGCAATAAAGCAAATTTTTCGAAAATAACACACTAAATTTATTTAAATTACTTATTTTTAATAAATTAACTTAGATTTTATTTGCACCGGCTGGTTTAAAGTGCACAACTCCTCTTTAACTACAATTTACGATGCTACTGTATTTTTAATATTAAAATTTTATGCAAAATTAAGTCAATATTTTAAACAAAAAAGAAATTCTAAACTTGCTGCGTTTTTTCTCCATTTTGGTGGGGTTTTGAAAATGCAAAGTTGACAACACTGATTTGTTTATTAAAGACAACTGTCAAATCGAAGCAAGTAGATACGTCGTGTAAACACCATGATTCATTAACATGATTCAGAGAGCGAAGCATGTGATTCAAATCGTCGTGGAAACATGGCATTATATTATTTTTGACAGTCTTAGATTATTTATCGATAACACATGTATATTTGTTTGACTTTTCAAGATTTTTTATGATATAATCATACTCTTTACACTTAGTCAGTTTTCCTATGCAAATATATTTGCACTGTTCTCCAATATAGAAAAAATACAAAAAAAAGCAAGTATCATAACAGCTTAAATATGTTGTACAAGTCTACAAACATACTTACGTACATGTGCCTGCACGAAATTATGTGAACAACCTTAAATTGTCAGTCTCATGTTTTTCTTTTATTTTTTGTAATGTTTTAATTTTTATTCAACTTTTTCATTTTTTCGAATTTATTCTATGAACTAAATTTCAGTTATGGATTTTATAAAGCTTTTTTGTAATAGTTCTATTCCTTCAATTTTTTAGAAATGACTTTATACACTGCCAGACTATCATATATATTATTTCTAAAGCACTTTTTTTTTGTCGGTTGCAAATATCTCCCATACCACCGCATCAAATTTATGGCGATTTCTTTTCTGAGAAAAATGTTGCATTAATGTTACATGTTCTACATTTTTGTGTTCGTTTGTACAAAAAATACAACTGTGGGAAAAATTTTCAAGTTCTTTTGTGAATATGTTGACGAAAAACATGCAAAACATGTTGCATGTTTTACCCTTACTTTAACTTAAGGTGTTCAACTGCCCTGTTCTAAAACTCTGGTGCTTACTACTTTGTTTGTACAACAAATGTTTTATTTTGTTCGTCATAATTCATACCGCTCATAATTTTGTTAAAAATTGATTTTAAAACAAAATATAAAAATATTTACAAATTAAAATAAAAAAAAAGTCTATTTACATTATAATCGTTTTAATTTTTATAAGCCATTAGTGATGTTAAAATTTGTTTCCAACCCGTAATAGCATGCAGAAACTGCTTAAATAGCTTTAAAAATCACTTATTAAGTACATTAATGATGAAAGTGTAATAGTTGTAAATAAAAGCACTAGTTGTGTTCTATTGAAATTGCACAACATGTAACACTTCGAGTGATTTTAGGTAACATTAGAAAATGTTACATGTATGTACTGTAACATATTTTTCTCAGAAAAGAAATCGCCATTAATGAATGATATCTCATTTTAAAGCTTATTTCTAACACTAATGACGAAAAATAATTAGAAATTGAAAAATTAATATTTTCATTGATAAAAATTATTTTTTATAAAATGTATTGAAGTGACTAAAATTTCTATTAATTATTTTCATTTTATGTTACAAAAATGACAACTAACGGTGCGAAATTTTCGCACGGGCCATCTAGTTATATTGTATTTGTTTTAATTTTTTTTAACTTGAATTTCTTTCACACGTTTGTAAGTACGTTTGTACCAATCTACAAACTTACTTACGTACATGTGCCTGTCCGAAATTATGTGAACAATCTTAAATTAATATTCTCATATTTTTCTTTTATTTTTTGCAAAGTTTTAATTTTAATTTAACTCGTGCCTTGAACTTCTAGTTGAATTGCAATTTTACTGTATTTTTACTTTTTACCAAGTTTGAGGAACTCCAATTTCATTTAAATATTTTCATTTAGTAACCTTGAACTACTGTTTGAGTTAATTTTATTTTACTTTTTTTGTTTGTTTTTGCATCGTCAGCGGTTTCACATTTTTTTTGGAATTTCTTTAATTTACAATTTTATAAGCTTTGTTGTTATTTGTATTTAGTAATTAATTAGTATATAAGAATCAATTTTATTTTAATAAAATCAGAAATAATAAATCAATTTGATAAGTTGTTTCTCTGCCCTAACTCCGCTGTAACCATGTTTCAAGTGCTTGCGTTACTCTTTAGAATTGTCTTGGTGACACTGCCTAGACAATATTATTAACGTTACTTGGCTCATAGCCTTGTAAACAAATCAATTCAAAGGTTAAACAAATCAGTTCAACCCAATTCATTTATTGGATTAAACATCTGGTGACCCCGACGTGATCCCTTTGAAATTCAAGATTCCCCCCACCAGTGGTAAGCGTCCTGAAAGTCAATAGGATACAACACGTGCTCCTGTTAAGGAAACGATCCACAGGACATATCTAGAAGACGTGATTAATCTTCAGCTGCTTTCATTAGAAACAAATTCCTAAGAGGACGCAGTTATCACGGGTAAGCAGCATAATGGCTACAGGCGAGATCACCCCAATGGAACAGCTAACAACTTCCCAGCGATCAACAGGAGAGCTTATAGAATCCATTATTCGGAATTTTAAAAAGGATTCAGCGTCCAGAAAGACAGTCCACTATTTTGAAGAAAGGATTAAAAGGCTAGACGCTGCTTGGGCAGAATTCGAGCTCACTGATAACAAAATACGATGTCTGTAGAAGCTCCAGTTAGACCATTAGAATTTTACCGAAAATTACTACCAAAAAATTGAGGAACTCATCATCAAATACCGGGAAGTATGTGAACTAGCCATGGATGCAACATTGAGAACGCCAACACTGGATCCCTTTCAACAAAACACCAATAGGGAGCCCACAGTTCCTATTAAAAAACCTGTTACTCTCACTTCAACAAATTCTACAATGAGAAGGCAAAATGTCATGATGACGTCCCTCAAACGGCTACTCACCTCGGACCCCACAGCAACCAACATGAAGCTAAAAGAAAAACTGTGGGACGAAATCCAGGAACTTCATTTTTTAATTTGGGAATCCAGCACTGATCCACTAAAGGAAGGATATGACATGAATTCCTATGAAGATCTGGAGAAAATGGTCATTGAAAATTTCAAGCTATCTTCATGCACTCCAGAGCAAGGTTTGGAAACTATGCAACACAACGTTTTGCCACTGCCAAAAGTCACAATCCCAAAATTCAATGCGGATTATTTAAAATGGAGGGCCTTTTACGACTTGTTTACACAACTAGTAGACAACCAACATATTCCTGCGGCACAAAAGATGTGGTACCTGAAATCAAACTTGGGGGACGAAGCTGAAAGGTTAATAAGCCATCTTTCAGCTACTGCCGAAAACTACAGAACCGTCTGGAATCTATTGCAAGACCGATACAATAACCAACGGGTTCTTGTAACCACGCTTATTCAACAGATTTTAGATCAACCAAATGCTGGCCCGTCAGCTGCTGTTATCAAGACTTTGCATGATACGACACAAGAATGTCTACATGCACTTAACAACATCGGGATCGATACAACCCCATGCTGTTTCACATACTGGTCAAAAAATTGGATCGTGGCACTCTTGTCCTGTATGAGAGGACCATCAAAAAGATTTACAAAAAATCAAAGACCTTTTAAACTTTCTGGAAAACCGCTTCCAAACCTTGGTAACTTTAACCCAGAAGGAAAAATCATCAAAGGTGTACGTTTCTGTTACATCAGCAAAGCAAACAGAGATCGCGTGCCCACTTTGCAAAAGCGGCTCTCACCCACTGTATCGGTGTCAGAAGTTTCAACAACTATCAACACCCAACCGCCTGAGTTTCGTTCGGAACCAGAACCTTTGCGTCATTTGCTTAAAATCAGGGCACACAGCAAAAACTTGCAAATCAGGACTGTGCTTAACGTGCAAGAAAAACCACAACTCGCTTCTTCATCTGGAAAACAACACTCAATCACCAAAACAAGGATCACCTAGTGGAAGGACATCGCAGATGACATCATCAGCCGTGACTATTCCACCTGAAATAATTAAACCCAACGTCAGTGAAGAACCAACCAGTTCTCCAGAAGCATCGTCACTGGCGGCAGCAAACGGTCAACTATCCAACTCATACGTTCTTCTCAGCACAGCTCTAGTAAAAATCAAAACTGAGACAATGGAGATGGAATGTCGCGCCTTACTTGACTCTGGGTCACAAGTAAATTTGATCACCGAACGCCTGGTAAAACGACTTAACATCGCTAAACAGACGTCATCAGTAAACATAAACGGAATTGGTGATTCCAACACCAAAACACAACATCGAGTCAATGTTGCCTTGCAGTCTCGAATTAATGGGTTTTCAACGCGCCTGGAGGCACTCGTCTTGCCTCGAATCATCGCACCACAACCATCACAATTTATCGACATTAATGAATGACCGCTACCAAAAAACCTGATGTAAGCTGACCCAGCGTTCAATCGATCAAATAAAATCGACATATTGCTAGGTGCAGAGCATTACCACCAACTGCTCGCAATTGGGCAAATAAAACTATCCCCACAACTTCCGACTTTACAGAACACAGTTTTTGGTTGGGTTGTATCTGGAAAAATAAATAGCGAACATTCACCAAATGCATCTTGTGGAATATGCACTGAAGATGAAGCGCTTGAAGCTTCCATCGCTCGGCTCTGGGAACTAGATGAAGTTAAAACTAATAAAAGGCCACTGTCAATAGCCGACAGACAATGCGAAGAACACTTTGCCCAAAACACAACTAGAAACCATCAAGACCGTTTCGTAGTCAGGATCCCATTTCATGCAAACCCCAATACCCTAGGCGATTCACACGCAATCGCTCTCGACCGATTTTTTGCTCTAGAACATCGTCTTCAAAAGAGTCCGGAATTAAAAACTAAATACACTGAGTTCATGGACGAGTATGAATCGATGGGTCACATGACAAAATGGGAACCAATATCCATAACCTCTCCAAACTACTACATCCCACATCATTGCGTATTGCGGCCCGAAAGTTCAACCACCAAGCTCAGGATAGTATTTGATGCATCTGCCAAAACCTCATCAGGATACTCCTTAAATGATCTGATGTTCACGGGACCAACTTTACAAAGCGAGCTTTTCTCTATACTCCTAAGGTTTCGAATGCCAAGATTTGTGTTTACCACTGACGTTGAAAAGATGTATAGACAGGTATTGATTGCTCCTGAATTTCAGCTCATCATTTGGAGAATGGATCCAACAAGGCCCATTTCCTACTAAGAACTTAATACCGTCACATATGGCACAAGAGCTGCTCCATATTTAGCAACGAAATGTCTAGAACAACTGGCTGAAGAAAACAACATACATTATCCCCTTGCTTCCCAATTTCTTAAAGAAAATTTCTACGTGGGCGATGGTTTGGGCGGTTCAAATAGCTTAGCAACCGCAATACAATTACAAGAGCAACTCGTGCAGATTATGAAGAAAGGCGGCTTCACTTTACGTAAATGGTGTGCAAACCACCCACAGTTACTCCATAATATTCAACAAAGCGACTTGGAGGTAAACTTAGATTTTGAAAGTACAGAAGCAGACACTATCAAAGCGTTGGGACTTGTTTGGCTACCGAAATCCGTCAAACTGGGGATTAAGGTAAATCCTGGCAACATCAAGAGGATCACCAAGCGAACAGTAACGTCAGACCTTGCAAAGTTATTCGACCCTTTGGGGATTCTATCTCCCATCATAGTAACGGCAAAAATGTTTATTCAAGAATTGTGGGAGTTAAAAGTAGATTGGGATCAATCTTTGCCAGAATCACTGCACACTAAATAGTTCACACTAAATGGATCACATTTCGCACATTCGTAGCAAATCGGATTTCAGCAATCCAAGAGGAAACCAAGGCAGAACAATGGCGTCATGTTAACTCCAAGTGCAACCCAGCAGATCTGTTATCTCGTGGAATATCTCCAACAGCCCTTAAGGAATGCACTCTTTGGTTTTATGGTCCAACGTTTCTTCATGGCGTGGAGAAAGTGTGGCCACCAAGGTTCAACTTAAGTTCCAACAGTCCACCAAACCTCGAAAGAAAGGCAGACTGCTTCAGTCACGAGCAATGACCACAACTGAAGCTGACTTCGTTTACAAAATTAGCCATAAAAATTCATTCCACCGTCTTCAGCGGATTGTTGGATATGATCTGCGCTTCATTACCCACACCAGATGCACAAGGCAGATGCGAAAAACATCAAAGGTGATAACAACAATGGAACTCAGTCGAGCACTGGTCTCAATCGTGATACAAATGCAAGCCTCAGAATTCAAACAAGAAATTCAACAACTCACCAAATACAAGGAGTTAAGAGTAACCAGCAACCTAAGCAATCTGTCACCGTTTTTAGACACAGTCGACTAGAAGCTTCACCGCTTCAATTTGACTCCAAACACCAGCTCTTGATTCCATATAACGACCCGATTGCAAAGCTAATCTTTGAAATGACCCACAACGACAACAAACATTGTGGTGCGCAAACACTCCTGGGGATAGTCAGACAAAGATTTTGGCCAATAAAAGGCAAAATTATGGCAAGGGCCACAGTGCATCGATGCACGACATGCAGCAGAGCCAAGCCTGAGCTATTCCACCAAATAATGGGCAACCTGCCATCAACACGTGTCACACCAGCCCGTGCCTTCATTAATACTGGAGTCGATTACTGTGGCCCAATCACCGATCATTATAAACTTCGGGGAAAACGACCACACAAGGCCTACATTGCTGTCTTTTGCTGCTTTGCTACAAAGGCAGTTCACTTGGAGCTGGTGAGCGACCGCACGACTGAGGCATTTATAGGTGCAATCAAACGGTTCATATCCCGGTGTGGACATTGTCAAAATTTATATTGCGACAATGCAACAAACTTCGTCGGCGCGAAAAACAAATTGCCTGAACTTTCCACAATAATACATTCTACAGAATCACAAGCAACTATTATGAATACTTGCAGCAACAAGGGTATCCAATTCAATTTTATTCCACCAAGAGCACCACACTTTGGCGGCCTCTGGAAAGCAGCTGTTAAATCAGCAAAATATCTTCTGGTAAGGACATTGGGGAATGCATCCTTAACTTACGAAGAGCTTGAAACCATAGTTGTGGAAATCGAAGCAATACTGAATTCCAGACCGATTTTACCAATGTCAAATGACGCAAACGACGTAGGCGCATTTACTCCGGGACACTTTCTGATTGGCGAACCACTTACCGCCCAAATTGATGCTCAAGCGAAGCCCACAAACCTTAAATTGGAAACACGATGGAAATTAGTTTCTCATCTCAAGCATGAATTTTGGAAGAGATGGTCACGAGACTACCTAAATGAACTGCAATACCGAAACAAATGGCGAGAACAGTCAAAAAATCTGAAGCCAGTGGCAACCGTCCTCATTAAAGAAGATAATGTTCCAGTTAAGAAATGGCCCTTGGGGCGTGTTGTAAAAACATATAAAGGACACGACGGTGTGGTAAGAGTAGCAGATGTTCAGACCGGTTCAGGCATCCTTAAACGAGCAATTCAATATTTAGCTCCACTCCCTAGGCTCAATGATGAACCCGAAGAAGAAGGACAACTACCTCCTCCACAAATCCCAGAATCCGAATTGTCAGCAGAAAATTAATCACCAAAACCATCATCGGATGGAAGGCCACTCGCCAAAAAACCACGAACTTTGGCAAACTCAAGAATGACTACACTACTCGCAATCTTGCTATTACTCCCGCTCGTGTCCACAGATAAAATTGAAATAACCCAATTTGAACCCAACATCGGCTTGTACTTTGAAGGTATCAGCAACATCCTAGTATCGCGATCAGAATGGAACATAATTTCCTACTATAATTTAAGCCCATATTGGCAAGAAATATCTAGCTTCATGAATGAATCAGCAGCATTGCACCACTTATGCGACCTGCTAATTCAAAGAACAACTTGCTCGAGTGTGCTCCAAGCAGTTGACTTTATCCTAGCAAGTCTTAATAACAACAATCTCTTGCTAAAGAAAAGAGTTAAACGTGGCGCTGTAAACGTTGTTGGTAACATTGCAAATTCACTGTTCGGAATCTTAGACTCAGATTACGCTGAAGAAATGTCAAACACCATCAACGCAGTAAATGCAAATGAAGACCACCTGAAACAACTTCTCAGCAATCAAACATCAATTGTCGACGCAACTCTAAACGTACTTAAAGAAGATAAAGAGAATATAAAAGAAAGGTTCAACAACGTCGAAAATCAATTAACAGAAATTACATCCATACTACACGAAAATGAAAAGGAGCAGTATCAAGCAAGACTTTTTCGGATATTTATGTCGCGATCCGTTCAACTTTCTTTAACATCAACAAGGTTACATCGAATCCAGTCAGAAATCTTATCAGCACTAACAGATTCACACCATGGAAAAATCAGCCCAATACTTTTATCACCATCCCAACTTCAAGCCGGGCTTATGCAAGTGAGGAATCATCTTCCAACGTCTCTAGAACTACCAGTAGGCGGAGATAATATTCTACAACTGTACAAAATCATGAGTGTAAGGGGAGGCGTAACAAAAGACCACGTCATCTTTCATATATCTTTTCCGTTAGCTGATCCTGAACCATTCGAACTTCTAAAACCACACCCAATTCCGGTTCTGGGAAATGGCATAATGCTCGCTATAAAGACATGCGGCAACTTAATAGCTCTTAATTCGCACAGGGATCAGAACTTCAAACTGTGGGACACATGTGCAATAATTAGAGAAAATGAATTTTTGTGCCAACACATGCAATCAACATTTAACGCAAACGCTGACAAATGCCTATGTGAACTCTCACTTATCAACTTCAATATGTAAAGAGGTCGTAACATTGTTCCTGTTGCTGAAAACACGTCACTTAACCAGTTGGAATATAGCAATCAATGGCTATACACAATGCAGCAGCCTTCCCGAATAAGCGCCGTCTGTGGGAGAGAAAAATCTCAGCGATCCTTAAAAGGATCTGGTGTCCTAAAAATATCACCAGATTGCACACTCAAGTTCAATTCAATCATCATCAAAGGTCATCGAACTGTCTCCACATCTCTTCAGACATCCTACACTGTAATGAGCAATAGCACTGACATCAGCTACCCAGATGAGGTACAATTTGAAAGTATCCATACCAAAGCCTATGCTGACCAAATTAAAAACATCTCCCAAATACAGAGCAAATTACATCAAATGGTATCTGCCGAGCTTCCATCACAAATCAAAAGCATACAATACCACCACGGGACTATTGCCTATATCGCCCTTTTTATCGCAATTATAATCAGCATGAAGGTTGCCTGGAAAAAGGCACGTATATTCCAACTCAAGAATTTGAAGTATCAATAACTTAAGCGTATAATTCTAATAAAAACAATGTAAGGTTGTCGCATTTGCAATTTTGTTGATCAATGCTCAACGGCGCACACTGGTTCATATTTTGAGAAGGCGGCCAAAATTATTTTTTTTTATGTTCTCCGATCTTAAAATTTTTTTATTCATGTGAAAGTAAATACTAGTGAACCTCGGGAGCCAAAAAATTTCAACCCTATTTCAACTATTTCATTGAGAACAGGGTGGTCCGAAATGGACTTTCTCAATATTTGGTTATAGTTTTGAATTTCTGAGTAAATTTTTGAAGTTGAAATGCTCATAACTTTTTTGTTTTTTAAGATTTTTTGACAGAATAAGTTTTGTGAATTAGTTTATTTTATTAGCTACACGTGGTTTAAAGCATTAAACTCTGCGACCTCTAGAACTATTTAATTTTTTTTTTTTAATGTAAAAATTTCTCGGAAATTTCCGACTTTATAGAGCATAAGTCCTGCCCGTCAAAACGCGTCAAAAAAAATCTATACTCTCTTGTAGTCCAGAATCTAACCTACATTTCTATACCCCATTGTACACACGTCTGGGCACGACCTTGCGAACTACAGCAATTTCTGTGACCCAAAGTAAGATATTCGGTTAAAAAAATAAGTCCTGCAAGGACACATTACTGAAATTAAAGAAGATGAGTCTTAAAGAATTTTCGACAAATAAAGCAGTTCAGGCCACATAAATTATCACAGGAGTACATTTTGAATTAATAAGACCATTCCAGATCATTTTACAAGTTGAATCATGTAGCAGAAAGATAAATGCAAAAAAATTTGGCCAGTATGCAAATGAAACAGCAATTCTTTATAACAAAAAATACTCTTGGAGACATATGCCAACCACAGTTCATAAAATTTTATACCATGGGGAACAAATATTTCAACACAATATGCTACCAGTTGGAGATCTATCTGAAGAAGCGCAAGAAAAAAGGAACAAAGACTACAGATTCTTCCGCGAGCATCTATATATATATAACCCTTTCACGTCCATAAGGAAACCCTGGCTATTTTTAAATATCAAATGGATTTTTTTATTTGATTTTTATACAAAATAAACAAAAATTGCAAAGAAACAAAAATCTCGTGGTTAGATTTTGTGGAATCTTTTGGGAAATATTTTTCCCAGTGGACGATAAAGGGGGAAAAAATACTTCAGATAATTGATTTTTTATGAATAATTTTACAACTAAAAAAATTCAATGTAAAAAAAAGTTTTATAATTGTTGCAGAAATGCAAATTTTGACGTATTTGCTCAAATATTGTTCTAGTCATAATGTTAGCGATGTAAAGGACACCTATACCTTCATCAGTAGATCAGTAACTTCAAAGATTTGGCAACACTTTGTTACTTATTACAAAATTCATTCCTAAATATGCATTCATTTTGTTTACTTCAACAGTAAAGGATCTTCAGTTTTACTTAATGGTTTATAAGAGCCACTTATCCATCTAAAAACAGGTTCATCTTCATTATGAAGAGATGTGCTGGCATCCACAGTTTTGTTTTGACCAGTTTCTTGTACTGCACTTTCGATTTCAAACATATCCGCAGCCTCTTCATGTCTTCTCCTAAAAAGTCTTGGTCTTCTTCATCTAAGTGAAGTTCATGATAAATAATAATAAAAAATTAAAACTGGCCAATATATATATATGATGCTATTTATATCAAAGTATATTTTTTAATTATTTTAATAACTCCATTTTTCATGTCATTCATTAACTGAGACACATGGGTCTGCAATCACAACTGTTTCAATTTCACAATTAAAGGGTAGTGAACAACTTTTCCACCTGAGAGATCAAGACCGCCGTAATAGGCCAATAGTTGTTTAATTTTGTAAATTTACTCTTTGGGAAACATTTTTTCCTATGGATCAGAGTGAAAATTTACTCTTACTACTGATACGTTTTTTTACATGTTCACAATATTAATTTCTTCTAAAAAGCCTTGATCTTGTTTATCGCAGTGAACTTCATCAACCCTATCACTATAATCCGCCATTAGCAGCTATAATATATCATGTTCGCGTAAATGGAACTCCCTACACTTCTACTTGTCATTGCTAAAATTTTAGCAGTAGTAAGAGTAAATTTTCTCTTCTGGTCCATAGGGCAAAATGTTTCCCATAGAGTAAATATACAAAATTGAACAACTATTGACCAGTTATAAATTTTTTGTAATTATCTATCATTTCTCCTTACTAATCACATAATATTTATTACTTACAAAACTTAAAAACATAATAACATCCGCGACAAAACGAGCCAAATCGAAACGTCCTTACGGTGGAGAAAAATGGGATTTCCATTCCTTTATTATTTTATACCCGTTTAAGTATAGCCAACTTTTTCCTATTATTTGCAAATAATCATACGACCTCTAAATGTCAAAATAAATATTAAAAAAAAACAAATCTTTACTAAAATAATCAATTAAAATTTTGGAAAAAATATTTCCCATTGACGTGAAAGGGATAAAAATGAAAAATGTTTGTATGTTTGTTTGTTTGTTGGCTTATAGACTCCGAAACTACTGAACCGATTTTCCTGAAATTTTTAAAGTAACATCACCTGAGCCCTAAAAATAAAATAGGCTACTTATTTTTTTGATAGGAACAGGGGAATTGGTACCCCCCATAGGATGCCAATATTAATTATCGCATATCTTAAGAGCCGCTGGACGCATTTTGCTGAACTTTTTGTAGTAGGATCTTCTGAGCCCCAAAATTGAAATAAAATTGCAGCGGGGGAAGTGTCACCCCCATAGGGCGCCAATGTTTAATATCGCATATCTTAAGAATTGTTATAGTAAGAATGTTCAAACTTTGTAGAAGTCACTCTTATGGTATACCACACTTTTGAGAAAAAAATAAAGCGGGTAGGCGCAGGGGGGAAATACCTCCCATAGGATGTATATATTAAATATCTCTCATTTCAAGAATGGTTAAAGAAGTGTAGCGAAGCTCACCGGGTTAAGCTAGTTAATATATAAAAATAAAATACACATACATCTCAAACCAAAAATAAAAGTTGAATTATCTAAAATGTTATCGATAGCCAAGAATGCTATTTGGGCATTTTTCAAAATATTCCTTTTCAGTTGTATCCTTATAACAACTCGTCTCGTCCCAAAAAAGCCAACCTTTGGCCCCTGTGAATATTGGGACTAAAAAATTTACAGGGGCCAAATATTGGCATTTTCTGACAGGATCTAAGTTCGACAATAAAAAAATAAGTATCAGTTGTAAAATACAAGAGAAATAATGATAAATTATAAAAAAATCATATATGAAATATTCAACTTTTACACCGAAACTCAACAAAAAAATGAAAATGCTATTTGAACTCCCCATAACTTTTGCTCCTATCAGTCGAATTTTACGTTTCATAGTGCAAATTAAAGCCTAACATCGCACCTATCGAGCAAAAAAAAATCGCATAAAAAAATACCGATCCAGTCAAAAGTTATGGAATTTTGACCGCCTTCTCGTAAAATTTCCCACTGTGCGGCGGGGTGTATGTTCAAACCTTCACAAAGAATTTCTTTCACATATTCGTAAATATGTTTGTACAAGTCTACAAACATACTTACGTACATGTGCCTGCACGAAATTATGTGAACAACCTTAAATTGTCAGCCTCATGTTTTTCTTTTATTTTTTGTAATGTTTTAATTTTTAATTTCAAAAGATTTTGTTATTCGTGCTTAATTCCCAGTTTTTATACCCAATTCATTTATTGAATTAAACAATATATACGTACATATATAATATGTACGTACATATGAATGCAACAGTTTATTTGGTTTTGTTTTGGTTTTCTGTGGAATTCATAAAGCTAATTTTTTTAGACTGTTGTATATGTGCAGATTCTTTTAGAAAAGTAAAAACTTTTGTTTTGAACTCATTTAATGAAATCATTGTTTTATTCAAAGAATCCCGGGAATAAGATTTTTTTTGTTTCGTTTCCCGGGAATAGAAAAAGTCCGGGAAATTAGAAACCCTACTTAATACCTATTTTGTAGAAGTGCATTAAAATTAACTAGTCCGCCATGTTGTGTGTGTGTCCAACATATTTTATTTAGAGTGACCTATATTTTTCGAGTTATTCTTAGCAAACCCTTTAATTTGATACCCATATTGTAAAAGTGCACTAAAAATAACTAGTCCGCCATCTTGGTTGTACCGCCATATTTGATTTAGAGTGCCCACTTTATTTTTCGAGTGTTCTTAGCAAGCCCTTTCATTTGATACCCATTTTGTAGAAGTGCATTAAAATTAACTAGTCCGCCATGTTGTGTGTGTCCAACATATTTTATTTGGAGTGCCCACTTTATTTTTCGAGTTGTTCTTAGCAAACCTTTTATTTGATACCCATATTGTAGAAGTGCATTAAAAATAACTAGTCCGCCATGTTGTGTGTAGCCGCGTTATTGGATTTAGAGTGACCACTTTACTTTTCAAGTTGTTCTTAGTATGCCCTTTCATTTGATACCCATATTGTAGAAGTGCATTAAAAATAACTAGTCCGCCATGGTGTGTGTAGCCGCCATATTGGATTTAGAGTGACCACTTTATTTTTATACCCTTCACCTCAGGTGGAAAAGGGTTTATATAAGTTTGTCATTCCGTTTGTAATTTCTGCAATATTGATCTAAGACCCTATAAAGTATATATATTCTGGGTCCTTATGAGGAGAGAACTTGATTTAACCATGTTCGTCCGTCTGTCCGTCCGTCCGTCTGTCCGTCCGTCCGTCTGTATGTCTTACGTTTGATATGTGTTTTCCGGAGACGCCAGACATGAAAGCGGCTAGGTTGTTTTACATTTATGTCACATATAGTCCATTCAGCAAGATCGGTCCACAAATGGCTGAGATATGATCAAAATACCACGACTGCCTCTAATTTTTTCCAAAAATCCCTTGTTGTTGTTGTATTTTTATTGATTTTTTCTGTATATCTAGAGAACGGCAAGAGCCAAAGTTTCCAAATTAGGTACACACATTTAGGTTGTCAATACACACCACCCTACAAAATGTGGGCGGGATTGGAGAAGTGGGCGTGGTACCTCCCGTAAAAAAAATTAAAAATTGTATAAAAACCTAAATTTTAGGGCTGCCATATGTCTTATGGATATATAAATCACAATAATAATAATCACAATAATAATAATAGTTTTTTTTTTAATTAATTTTTTTTTTTTTTTTAAATTCCCTATGCTAATCCCCGCGAAGCTTGACGCTTGTCTGCAGGAAAGAAACCAGAGTCTCTGGCGGGAATCGAACCCGCAACCCCGGGGTTGATAGACTAGCTCACTAATAGCTAGCCTACCGGGGCACTCATATATATGACTTATATACCAAAATATCGGAAATTTTTAGTAGAACATAAACCATGTGATGTCCCTCTACCCCCCCTTCACATTTGTTTACATATACTAGCATAATGCCCAATATGATTTTCGTTATCACCCTTCTTTATTATTTCATCTATTTAACGAAATAATTCTTACAAATAGAAACTAGGAATTTTTGTGTTTTTTTGCTACTTAAAAACTCGCCAAAAAAGATAAAAGAAAACAAACAAACACACATACATGGCATAAACTATTTTGGTGAATATATTTCCCAACTTTGCTATTGTGGTGAACCAAAAAAAATCAGAAGTAATTACTACTCAACTTTGTTGAATTTTGTGAACAGTAAACGTGCCATATTTCATTTTAATAATATTATTATTATAGAAGCTAGCTTTCCCTCAACAATAAATTTCAGTGTATTTATCAAATATAAAAAATTGGGAATTTAGCACGTCATACGAAAATCTTAAAATATTCGATTAACGTTCCTTCATGGTTCAGTTGTCTAGGGGGTGTGTTAGAAACTGAGAGTTCCCTGGTTCGAATCTTGGTTTTTTAAAAAGAAAAAAATTTTTTTATAATTATATTATTTTTTTTGTTCTAAACACGATTTAAAAAAAATTTCCAGTTTTCGCTTTTTAAATTTTATTTATAATGAAGTTTTAAGTATTGTAAATATGTATGTATAGTAGGGCGGGTCGATTTAATAATCGCCCATGGCTCAGTGAAAATCGTATTCTAGGGATCAAAATAAGAAACTTTTCCGAAGGAACCATACCTCTTAAACGAATTCAACTACCCCCAAACTGTTAACTTTTGTTCCGTAGGGTCAAGTTTTGAAAAATCCCACTTTGATCCATTAAAGTGCCCTAATCGAGTCCAAATGTATGACCGACCCCCACTAACTTTGGAGGGCCGATCCACCCATGCCAGTGGCACACCCCCTGGAACTCCCCTGGGGGTTCCCCATACAAACATTTAAAAAAATCAGCATTTTTGGCACTTTATTTCATTATTTATTTTATTTATTTTTTCTCTTTAGAAATTTATTTAGTCAGAACATATGTAAATGAAAAAATTAATTTAACTTAAGGCTAGATTACACTATTATACTTTGTATTAATACATGTCAAAAACTCAAGTAATATGACAAAGTGTAATAGTGTGAATGCAATGTGTCACGAAAATGACAAGTATTAAGAAAAAAGTTTGACATCCCGTACGACTTCATCGTTTTTTGAAAAATTTCTAAACAATAATACTTTTCATTGGATCAGGGTTGCATTTTATTTCATGTGTGAGTGTTTATACTTTGTGTGATGATGTGAACACAAACTGTCATGTTACATTAGATTTTTTGACAGTCGCAACAAAACTCATTAGATTTCTATCTCACAAAGTATTATGGAATACGTAAGACTTGTGAGATAGTGTAATCTAGGCTTTAGTAATAGAAAAGAAAATAAAAAAAATTACTGTTTGAAGTATTTTTTGCTTTCAAGTCTGGCAATTTCGCACGGCTCTCTAATGTCGTCGCCATAACAGCATCTACATTTTCCGGTATAACTCGTTTGGAAAAGCTAGCTAGCAATTGAACGTGTCGTTCTGTTCCTTGTATGTGTGATGGAATTTTTGGATCATTAAACGGTGGATCATATTGATTTAAATATTCTTTCAAAGTATTGTATGGAATGCTTCGCGGGAATGGTGGTTAAAATACGTCATTTATGTCATTCATATTGATCATTTCCGTGTAACTTGTGCAATAAAAGTTTATATCTGGTTTTTTATAAGTCTAAGTTCGATAGCGTAGAATTATCTTGATAGCACAGTCGCGCTTTTCTTTGCTATCATCAAACAACATTGATAACAAGATATTTTCCGAATGCGCATAATACGAATCAACTGTAATTACTTTATTGATAAAAAATAAAATCTTGACCAACTAATGAATTTGAAAAATAATCTACTACCGTACACGACAGAGCTGTAATACTTGATATTGAAGTACATTGGCACATACCATGTAATTATAAATTCAACTAGTATTCTTAAATTTGCATCTGGATTTTCCGTTGTCACATATAATCATAATAGTCTAGCGGCCTTGGTGAGCCACCGAGAATGTACAATTTTCCCTGGTTTGATGTTAGCCAGATCCACTGAAACCACGCCGCTAGAAATTGCATGGGCCATGTCGTATAAGTACTTGGAATCGGTGGAAAATTACATTTTTTCTGGAGCAGGGGGCATATTTTTCAACTCAATTTTCTGAAAGCCGTCCACCACCTGAAAATATATAAAAATTAAACTTCAAAAGATTTTGTTATTCGTGCTTAATTCCCAGTTTTTATTCTGGACAAAAACACTTGAAATTTATTGTTGATGGGATAAGCTATTCCTATGCATTTCACTGGTTGCTTAGGCCAGATCATCAGGAAACTTCATCCATAAAGATTTTAGAAAAACTTAAGATATTAAACCAAATAAAACTGTTAAACGTATAAGAATTATAGCAACAGTTCTACTTGTAACAATATCAAAGCTTAAACAAAACACATCAACAATAAACAACAGAGGGTTTATCTCATCTTACATTCCCCACTACAATTAGTTGAAATTCTCTCAACATTAAAATTAAACAATTAAAAACGGTTGACAATTATAATAAATGAGTGATAGCAATAACTTACCGGAAGAGTTTCACAAGTTTCGATTTGACGGCTCAATTTTCCGGTTGCCGATCTTGGTCCAGTGCCGAAACGGAAGTTCGTTGAAGTGTAAAAGGCAAACGAACCAATGCAATGGTCTTTTTAACAGCAATTCGAATCGTCGTATAATTCCACCGTTTGGGCCAGTGTTTCTTGGCTCACCGTCAGTGCATATGCCAATTAATGCATTCAGTGATATATTTTTATCGTTGAAAAAATCATTTAATTTGTTGTTTTGTATTCAGCGGTTTCATGTTCCAGTCTTACGTAACCAATCAATTCAGAATTCGGTTCTCTCAAAATAACAAGATGAGGTTCTTTTACCATCCTAGTATGATACTTCTCATCAATTGTATCTCTCGTTAAAGTATCATCTTTTCTGCCATCGAATGAAAATGCTAACAAATTGGTATCATCTAACCGTTTGCGAAGCACTTCTTGTCTGCATTTCTCTTTTTCTCGGCGAACTTTCGATTTATCCATGATGAGAGGTTTGCCATGGATATCTTTCATTTTAAAATCTTGGAAAAGAGTGGTTCCCATTGCTGATGCTACTCTATCAGGGACATCAAATCTGTCACATTCCAAGGCAAAGTTAAAACAATCGTATATCTGTGTGTATTGTGAACTTGTGCTTATATCCAAATCTTCTTGAACCGGTGGCGGTGCGTATGTTGAATCATCGGGATCTTGGTATGTTGGCATTGATAACATAGACGTTGCTCCTTGCTCTTCAATTTCCATCGCAAATCCATCCATTGTTAGTCTTCTCTGATTATGTTGATCGTGCATAAACTCTTTGAGGCGTTCGGGAACCAAACCGCATGCACATGGAGCTGCCTTCAAATCGCATTTACATGTTCCAATGAAAAAAATTGTTTCCAGAGATTTTACATACTCTGTAAATTGTTGGGGTTTGTTTCTTCTCTTGATATTTGTCAATCAATCTATTCAATTTATTACTTACACTTTTTTCAGCATTATTTCCATACCAAGTTTTTCCCAAATTCCAATCAACTTATCTTGTACATACTTGAATAGTGAATGGTTTATAGGACAACTTTTTTTGTTCGCTCAAGTAAAAATAATATTTCAAGATATCCAGATGGGTTGGTAAATTAAGATCAGTCAAATCATTAGACACACCAAAAACAATAACATCATGCCTGCATCGTTGGGTTTTCGATAGTTGTTGATGTTGTTATTTATTTATTAAGTGATTTTCTAATACAACAAGATACATTATCTTATAATTAGAGTATTAGAATCAGAGAAGTTAGTTTTAACATATTTAATATATAATATATAATATATAAAAAATATATATAAAATAATTTAGCAGATATAGTAATAATAGAAAATTAAATCAATAATTATAATTAATAGAAAACTTAATTAGAGTACATAAATATTTGAATTTTAAAGTAAGTTAATTATTTCGAATGCTATAAATGTTATTGAAGTTATTTTTAAATTTAGTTGCGTTGGTTGAATGTTGTAAAGATACAGGAAGTTGGTTCCAGAGACGTATTGAATATATAAAAAATTGTTTCTCAGACGCTGCGTCACGATGTCGAAGTTGGAATAGGCTGTTTACTCTCGAGGACCTCATGAACTGTAGACGGTCAAATAGATATTTTGGTTTCATTGTAGTTATAATTTTGTGTAAGAACAAAAGGTTTTTTAATTTCAGATAGTCTTCGAAGCTAACGTTGATCACACGACAGGAGTATTGAGATACCTGCTCAAATTTTTTTAGACTATAAATATAGCGTACAATGTTATTAAATGTCGTTTTAAGCCTCCTGAAGTCTTTTAAGTTACATCCAGAAAATATCTCCGATGCATAAAGAAGTGTAGGTAGAAGATAAGTTTTAGCCAGCCAAAGTCTTACTTTGGGTGGTGTAAAGTACTGTACAGTCCACAAATTCCGCAGCATACTGTACACTCTACCACATGCCTGGGTAATGTGGTCAGACCAGGTAAGTGTGCTGTTAAAGACAACTCCAAGATTTCTGACCGTGTTTACTACTTCAATTTTAGTATCTCCCAGAATTACGTTATTTTCAACATCAATTTTAACAGATTTTTTGGTGATAATTACACATTTTGATTTATTAGGATTAAGGCGTAATCCATTAGCCGATGCCCAGATAAAAATTTGGTTTAGATCGTAATTTAGTTCATTTACTGTAGTGTTAATACTTTTCAGGTAAATTTGAATATCATCCGCGTACATTTGAACTTTAGAATATTTAATTTGTTTTGGTATATCATTGGAGTAAATTGAATATAATAGTGGTCCAAGTATCGAGCCTTGAGGGACACCTCTGACAACTCGCAGGGGTTTCGAAATAGTCCCCAAATTTGAGACGCATTGCCACCTATTAGTCAAATAGGTATACATCAATTTCACAGCCAAAGAAGAAAATCTAAACATTTTAACCAGTTGAAGGCAAAGTATGTCATGGTCAACAGTATCAAACGCTTTAGAATGATCCAGCAAGACTAAAAACGAAATATCTCCGTTATCCAAATTACCCCTTATTTCCTCAACAACATCAGTAAGAGCAGTTATACAACTGTGCATTGGTCTAAAGCCCGATTGGCGTTCTGTCAATAGATTATTTGAGTTCAAATATTCAAAAACTTGTTTCTGTATTAGGTGTTCAAAGACTTTAGAAAGATATGGCAGGATTGAGATAGGGCGATATTCTTTATCTGTCTTAGGCACGGGAATGATTTTTGCTATTTTCCATTCATTTGGGAAAGTGCTTGTGGTAATAATTGTATTAAATAAATGTGTTATAAATTGTATTATCCAAGGAAGAATAAGTTTTATAAACCTAGGATTAATATTATCCAAGCCAGTCGCGTTAGATTTAACCTTTCTAAATCCTTCAACAACATCTAAGCGTGTAAAACATCGAAAATTAAACTCTCCAGTAGGCATATTCATTGGTTGCAGATTGTCATAAAAAGCGGCATTAGCTAAGGGCATGGGTATATTGATGAAAGATTGATTAAGAATGTTAACATCAACATCAGATACACGTCTACTTGTATTATTAATGCCAATATTACGTATTATTTGCCAAGTTTTTTTGGTATTAGCTGCATTATTAAATTTGCTTGAATAATACGTAGATTTTTCTAACCTAATTTCATTAACGACAGCTTTTCTAGCCGATCGAAATAGCTCTCGGTATTCTGTGGTTTTGTAACGTTTCCACAATTTGTATAGATCGTCACGCCGTTTTATAAGAATTTGGATATCCGTTGTGAACCATGGACGTATTCTGTTTTTTATTGTTCTAGTTCTCATAGGCACATTTTTATCAAATATTTTCATAATTAGCCCATTGAGTAATACTATTTGTTCGTTAGCTGACGGTAGGTAGTAAATTTGATTCCATGGAGTATTTAAAATGTCTGCTTCTAATGCCATAAAGTTCAAATTTTTAAAATCACGAAAGTTGTACGATTGCGGGATGTTATTAGTACCAAGGTCATATGATGCATAAATTAAGTCATGTTTTGAGAAAGCCGGAGCTGCCAGTTGATCGTAGTGTAGAATTTTTCTTATATTATTTACAAAAAATACGTCAAGTAAAGTGCTATTGTTGCTTGTGAAATGTGTTGGCCTTGAGTTGTTTGCAGGAAATAAATGAAAGGAACGCATGGTAGAAGTTAAACTACTTTCAGCTAGCAGGTTGCAATTAAAGTCACCAGCAATAATTATTTCCTCATACGAAACTGATAAAAGCTCCAACTGGGCACTGAATTTGTCAAATTTAATATTTTTATCTGGTCTATAACCACACCCAAGCAATAGCTTAGAGCCATTATGATAAACATCAACAAATACAAATTCAACTTCATTTGTTTCATTAACAGAACTATTTGCCTTGCATGTAATATTATCACGTACGTATATTGCAACTCCTCCAGCATGTTTGCGTCTGTCAGATCGAAAAAGACGGTATCCTTTTAATCCATATATACTGTCACTTATCTCACTTGAGAACCATGTTTCAGAAACACATACTGCTTCAATGCCAGAGTTTTCAAACAGAAAACGAAATTCTTCCAATTTATTTCCTAAGCTTTGAGCATTGATATGACAGATATTGAAACCTTGATTTTGTTTGGCTAGTATTCGGATCATGTTAAAATTTCCATCCCTAGAACCAAATTGTTCATACATATTATGTGTCATATTGGTACGCAACGCAACTAAATATATATTTATTAGTATTAGGCAATACAAGATTAATACAATTTATAGTCAAATTAAGCATTAAAATAATTATTAAACATACATAAATTTTTTTTAAAAAAATATAAAGTAAAATTAAGGTATATGCAAGAAGGTGATAAAAATAATAATAAAAATGATAATAAGTTAGTATTAAATAAATAATGTCGTTCATAAATGTAAATATGTTAAACATTAAATGCTTGATATTAATCACGATAAAGTTGAGTTAATTGCTCGATAAATTCAATAAGAAGAGGTTCATCAGATTCCATTTTTCTTACGTATACAAGTCCTCGAAGTGTAAAAGTTGATTTTAATTTATTATTTTTCCTCAAGTTTAATGCAGCCTTAAATATTTCGTGGTTATGAGGCGTCAAATTCTCGTTGACGTAGATAGGCTCATTGCTGTCGAAACCAGCATGTTGAAGGCGTAACATTGTATTATTTTGTCGCTTAAAATTTGATATAGACTTTAGAAGGACATTTTTATCAAACGGTGATTTAAGCTTAGCAATTATTACTTCATCTCTCGGAGAATACGGTTTATTGTTCTTATAAATTTGCTTTAGTCTATAAATATTATCTAGTTCTGGTGTTTGAATTTTAATAGACTCGCATATATTATTAAAAATGTTGCTTAAGTTTTCATTTTCATAGCTGGGTATTCCAGAGATTCGAATACTTCCAGCAACCACAGAATTCTCTTGTTTCAGCAATTTTTTCTTCAGCAGAATAATATCATCCTTTATTTCAGCAACATCCAAACTTTTATTTTCAAGGTTAATAACCCTATCAGTCAGATTATCAATTACAACTTGAATTGAGTTAATTTTTTCCTCAAATACAGAAAGAAGTTTAGATTCACTATCTTTTATCAAACTATTAATGAAATCAAAGTGTTTTTCTTCAATTTCCTTAATTGAATTCTTTATGACTTGCGAAGTAATAAATTCACTTTCTTTTATTAAGTCTCTTATAAAAGATTTATCATCAGTCGATAGGCGAGGTATTTTGCAATAATTTTCCATAGTTAAGTCTTGCTTAGACTCCCTTAATCTTTTAGCTGATGTTTCACTTCGTGTATTCATGTTATTATTGTATTTAGCTTAGTGATTAATGAGTAAAGTTTTTTTTTTTTTAAGTTTTTATTAACTTTTTTTTTTTTTTCTTGATTATAATTTAAAGTTGATAAATCAGACTTTTCTTTTTGTAAATTATTTAAAGTTAACGTTTAATAATCAGACTTGGCACCACTTTGTTAAAGTTGTCAACAAAAAAAGAAAAATGTGGTACTACTTATTTTCTTAACCAGTATTTGCATAAAGAGATCAGCTGGCTATATTTTTATTTGTTTATTCTTTTTTAATGAGCTAACAAATTCGAGTTTTGAGTGTTTTTTTTTATTTTTGGTGTACAAAAAACAAATTTTAAATTTACTTTTATAAGTGATTAAATGTTTTTTTTAACAAATTTAATGTTTTCCACAGCACTCAGGCACGATATAACATAGATTATAAAGATTATTAAATAGCTTTAAAGTGTTCTTTTTTTTTATTTGATTGGAGCCTTTTCAAAGACACGTTCGTATGTTTTTAACTCGTAAGTATCTTATTGCTTCATCTTGCGGTGTAGAGGATGGTGGATTCATTGTAAACTTTTTGATTTGGAATGATTTTTTTAAAATATTTTTTTATCTGAAATTAGCACTTCACACTTCGAGTTCTTCACAACGACTTAATGCATTCACAAAAACTGTTGCGTTATATATGGTCTACGAGACGAGGTAATAAGAATGAAATGGTAATTTCAATTCTACCTGTAACCGATTTTGTTGTCAAAACTGCCCATAAAGTACGTACATGTAAATTAAACGTTAATCTGACCACAAATTCTGTTAAGCAAGTGCGCCTTTTATTACTTCTGGAAAATCCTTTATGATAATTTTATGCTCAATTCTAACTGTAACCGATTTTGCTTAAGTAAGTTTACGACATGCAGCTGTGTCTTGTGGTGGCTTAAAAAACCCACACAACCTATTTTACGACCTGCAACAGAACGACACGTTCAATTGCTAGCTAGCGTTTCCAAACGAGTTATACCGGAAAATGTAGAGGCTGTTATGGCGACGACATTAGAGAGCCGTGCGAAACTGCCCAGAGTTGAAAGCAAAAAAAACTTCAAACAGTAATTTTTTTTTATTTTCTTTTCTATTACTAAGTCCCGTTTTCACAACTTACCGATAGCTAAAAGTAGACTTTAACCTTCCTTATAAAAACTGTTCCATTATTAAAACTTTACTTAAACTTAAACTGAACGATAAAGTAAATTAAGCTTCATCCTACCTGGTAGGTGAAACTAATGTTGTAATAATGGAACACCTTTCATACGGCCGATAAGATCCTACTTTAAGCTACTGGTAAGTTGTGAAAACGAGCCTAAGTTAAATTAATTTTTTCATTTACATATTGTTACGTTACTGCCTTTCAATAACGTTTTGGTTTACTTCCTTTATAATAAACCGTTTCGAGTTCTTTTATTGCAATTTAAATAAAACAAATAAACACAACACTTTTGCTACTGTTTACAATTTACACAACTTTATTTAGTACTTAGTCACTTAACAACCGTAATTTATAGCTCTTATTTACAATAATCTTCTCAGCGTGATACGTTTTTGACAAAGTCAGAACTTAGAATGAATCATGCCATCTCTTGCGATCCTATTTATACTCGGGCAAATGACCATAGAACGTTCGAGTTCTAAAGTCTAGATGGCTCTATAAAGTTCGGCTTATAACGGCTATTTCGTTAATTAAACTTATTCAGCTATTACTATCTATATGGCTAAATTAATTGAGTTATTAGGCATCATAAACTAAGGCATACTTTTAGGCGTTGCCATAAATTGAGATAACTTAATAAAGAACATTCTAGTTTACAGTGGGGTTAAAGTACAATTATGCACAACAATTTTAACATTACATCTGTACATTGATTTTTACACTAGAAGTGTGCATAACTTATACAATAACAATTTTAACTAATAAAATAACTAGCAAATACTTAATAACTAATCAATACAAGATAACACATAAATTAATCTAATTATTAACCAATAATTACAAATAATTCTTACCTAAAGTTACTATCGTAACACTGCCCCCCACTTAAGCCTGTTCGTCCCGAATAGGCTCAAAATCACCTCCTCCATAAGGGGCTAATCGTTCCAAATGAACAACTTTCATTTTGGCTCTTGGACTTTTATATTTCTGTATTCGGTATACAACATCATTTAATTTCTTTATCACCTTATATGGACCATCCCAATGTGTCTGTAATTTGGGAGATAATCCTTTCTTTCGTTGGGGATTGAAAAGCAAAACTAACTGACCCTCCTTAAATCCTTCCGAATTTGCCGCTCGATCGTATATGGCTTTCATCTTGTCACTAGACAACTTAATGCGGTCTCGAACAATTTCATGAAGTTCATTAAGAGTTTCTTGTTCTTGTGAGGTGGAGCCTTCAATGTTTTCACCAGTTGATATTGGCTTAACGCCAAACTCTAGATCCCCTGGTAGTCTCAGTTCTGTTCCAAACACAATTTTGGCAGGTGTACGAGAGGTGGAGTCGTGAACAGCTGACCTATACGCCAACAGGAATTTTGAAATGTGTTCATCCCAGTATTTTTGTTGTGTGCTGACTACTTTTCGCAAATGTTCCTCTAATGTACGGTTAAATCTTTCAACCATACCGTCAGATTGCGGATGCAATGGGGTTGTTCTTGTTTTTCTTATTCCGTACAATTCACACATTTCCTTAAATATAGCAGATTTAAAATTTCTGCCCTGGTCAGAATGTACTTCTAATGGAACACCGTAGCGGCGCACCCAATTGTTTACGAAGACGTCTACCACTGTCCTAGCTTCTTGGTTTGGGATCGCATATACCTCCGGCCATTTACTAAAGTAATCGATGACTACTAGCACATATTTGTTTCCGGCATTACTTACAGGAAATGGCCCAGCTATATCCATTGCGATTCGCTCAAATGGGGCACCAGAATTATACTGTTGTAGTGCCCCACGACTTCTCCTTACTGGGCCTTTAGCGGCAATGCATTGTGCGCAATTTGCTATCCAATCAGCTACAGCTTGTTGGCAGCCAACCCAGTAGAAGCGTTGTTTTAATTTTTCTAAGGTTTTAGTCACACCCAGATGACCACCGCTAGGACCGTTATGAAATTCACTCAGAACTTCCTTTACTTTTGCCGACGGCACTACTATAAGGTTTTTAACTGATTTTCCGTCAGTACTTTCCCACGTACGGTATAAGCAGCCATTTACTACTTGAAGGCTGTTCCACAGAGCCCATTATGCTTTCATCAGTGGACTTTCAGGCGCAATTTCATTTCGTGCGGGTCTTCGACCTTCTTCCTTAGCTATCAGAATTTTTGCTAAAATGGTATCATTTCTCTGCGCCATCGACCAGTCTTCATTGGATTCTATTTGCAATATACGAACGTCACAGATGTTTTCCTTTCCTTCAGACCTTACGCAATGCTTGCATTCCAGCTTACAGGGTCTTCTTGACAGAGCATCCGCATTGCCATGTTTTCCAACTTTTCTGTGTTCAATGCTCAAATCGTAGCTCTGAAGGCGTTCAATCCAACGAGCTATCTGGCCTTCCGGATTTTTAAATGAAAATGTTGACCATACAAATATTTGTGAAAATGTTTTATGCACTCATGTAATAGCCTACGACTTTCTCTACACCGTTGACCACTTGGGACAGCACACCTCCAATTCCGAATCCGCTCGCATCAGTATCTAGCACAAATTTTTCGCCCGCGATTGGAAAAGCCAAAATTGCTGCTGAGCACAATAATTCCTTAAGCTTCTGGAATGCGCCTTTTTGGTCAATTCATGCAGACTTGCAGCAATATTTGCAAAGCTCGGTACAAAACGCCTGTAGTATGTACATAAACCTAGAAAACTGCGTAGCTCATGTAGATTTTTAGGGCGAGGCCAATCCATAACTGCTCGTATTTTTTCTTCGTCTGTGGAAATGCCATCAGATGTTACACGATGCCCTAGGTATTTTACTTTTTTCTGGAACAGTGAGCATTTCTTAACACTTAACTTGAGTCCGGCTGTAGATATACGTTTCAACACCTCTTCGAGGTTTTTCAGGTGTTCAGGAAATGTTTTTCCCATGACAATAATGTCATCAAGGTACACCAAACAGGTCTTTCGGTGGAGACCTTTCAACATCTGTTCCATCAAACGCTCAAATGTAGCCGGAGCATTACAGAGCCCAAATGGCATTACATTAAACTGCCATAAGCCATCACTTGCACTGAAAGCAGTTTTCTCTTTATCCTTGTCTGCAATTTCTACTTGCCAATAGCCGCTCTGCAGATCTAATGTGGAAAACCATTCTGTTCCGGCTAACGTGTCCAGGGTGTCATCAATCCTAGGCAGTGGATAACTGTCCTTTTTGGTGAAGTCATTTAGTTTCCTGTAGTCTGCGCAGAACCTGGTACTTCCATCTTTCTTCTTTACCAAAACCACCGGAGAACTCCAGGGACTTGATGATGGTTTAATTATGCCGTCCTGTTCCATTTCATTAACCAGGTCTCTAACTTCATTTCGTTTTGCTAGAGGAATGCTTTTGGGGCCTGTTTTATTGGCTTAGCATTGCCGGTGTTAATTTTGTGTTTCACTATTGACGTCCGGCCCTGGTATTTACCTTTCGAGGAAAAGATAAAGGCATATTTCTTTAGTAATTGTTTAGCCTTATTTCTCTCGGGCGGCCTCAGTTTTTCGGTCCATTTCCGCACATGTTCCTCCAATAATTCCTGGTCCTTGATACTCTTCTTAGCAGCATCTGGATGTTCACCGCAACTTATTATTGCCTCTGTTGAAGCACATTGTCCAATCTTAAAGTTCTGCGTAAGGACCTTTTCGCTATTTGATAAATTTAAAACTCTTACAGGAACTAAGCTATTGTTGGTTTTAACGAGGGCATTCGCTGTTACTATGTCACTTGTTATTGATGCTGGCTCTACCATCCATACACTATTGTTGTCCTCACAATATCCCTCCATTCGCGCCCATACTATGGTTTCTGACTTGGGTGGCAATTTTTCACGTGCAAAGGCGAGTAACTGTCTTACATGAGCCTTGCTTTCGTATCCAACATCAAGGGGTTTTTCAACATTACGCCAAGTCATAATTTGTTGTCCCATATCCAGACGAATACCTTGTCCAATCATAAAATCTGAGCCAATAATTACTTCATCTACAATATCAGCCACAATAAATACATGGTGAGCGCTTGTATTGGCCATACTTAATTTTACTTTTACTTTTCCATAGACGGTGGCAGGCTCACCCGTAGCTGTTCGCAGACTCACACCCCTTAGTGGTTCGATGGACTGTTGTATTAAATCAGGCCTAATGATCGAATGTGATGCCCCAGTGTCCACAGTCAAAACCCGTTTTTGACCGTTGATATAACCACAAGCAGTATGGTTTCTATTACTCTGTTGCATTACTGAGATGGAGATTGTGGGGCCATTATATGTGGGAGCTAGCTCATGCCCCGCAGTGCTAGCTCTTTTTAGTTTAACGGGGATTCTTGTGAAGATTGGTGATTACCCCGCTGGTTATTTCTGGACGGTGAAGCAGATCTTGAACGTTTTCTAGGTGCTTTGCAGTTACATTGTATGTGACCAGCCTTTCCGCAGTTATAGCATTTGACTTTGTTTTTAGATTGCTTCTCACCCAAAGCCTTGAAAAGTGCCTCTTTCATGCCCCTCACTTCCTTAATTAACTCGCTTTCGTCCTCGCAAGCCATATCGAGTTTTCGCACCTTGTATGTCTGTGGTCTTGAAATAATTCTTGCAGTTTCCTGGGCCAGGGCAAATGAAACAGTCTCTGCAAATGTTGTTTTTTGTGATGCACATACCGCGAGTTTAATATCTGCATCCCGAATACCGTTTACAAATGCTTCACTTTTTAAATGATCCAAAAAGGGATGATTCTCACCAGGATAAGTTAGCTGTACCAACCGCTCAATCTCTAGCGCGAAGTCCTGTAAGGTTTCGTTTGCCTTCTGCACTCTGCCACGCAACTCCATTTTGTAAATTTCCTTTTTGTGTTCACCTACCAGTGCTACCATAATTTCATCATAATTGTTTCTGCTACTTACTGGTACACTTTCAAGCACTTCAGCCGCAGTCCCCTTTAAAGCAAGAATGTTGGCAACTGTATCGAACTGGAACTTAAAAACATTAAATGGGACACTACCGTCAAAGCAAGGGGCCTTTATCCTGCTAGAAACATCTGGAATAACCCGTACTGATCCCTCTTGGCATTGTAGACTATTTACCTTGGCTTCAAGATGATTAAATTTTTCATCAAAATTCGTTACTTGTGTTTTAACTTCAGACAACTTATTGTTAAACTCTATTTCAATTGCATTTATTCTTTCATTTATTTCCGTGGAAATCTCCTGAAGTTTCTCATTTGTTATTCTAGAATTATCTTGAATTTCAGCCAGGATGGCGCTAGACTTCTCTTCCATTTTTCTAGAAGTTTCATCAATTTTTCTAGAAGTTTCATCTGAATTTTCTTTTATCATTATCATTACCATGCTTCTAGAATAATCGTCAATTTTTGCCATCATAGCAGCAAATATTGTGTTAAAATCCATACTGCTGGCAACTGCACGAGTACATACCTCTATTTCTTCATTTTTCTCGAATTCGTAACTCGCAATGTCCATATTGCGTCGATCGAATTCATCCAATAGTCTCTTCTGCAGCTCTGCTTTATTACCTGCAGTTGGCAGATCCAACTTGCCCAATTCTTTCTTGAGCTGTTCAACTTTAAGCTCTTCAAATTTCATTGCAGTCTATTTTTTCCTATTTTTTATTTTTATTAATTAATTAATTTATTTTTTTTCACTTTTTTTTTTTATTTTTATTTATGCAATTTCACTTCTGACACCAATTGTTACGTTACTGCCTTTCAATAACGTTTTGGTTTATTTCCTTTATAATAAACCGTTTCGAGTTCTTTTATTGCAATTTAAATAAAACAAATAAACACAACACTTTTGCTACTGTTTACAATTAACACAACTTTATTTAGTACTTAGTCACTTAACAACCGTAATTTATAGCTCTTATTTACAACCAACTATAATCTTCTCAGCGTGATACGTTTTTGACAAAGTCAGAACTTAGGATGAATCATGCCATCTCTTGCGATCCTATTTATACTCGGGCAAATTACCATAGAACGTTCGAGTTCTAAAGTCTAGATGGCTCTATAAAGTTCGCCTAATAACGGCTATTTCGTTAATTAAACTTATTCAGCTATTACTATCTTTATGGCTGAATTAATTGAGTTATTAGGCATCATAAACTAAGGTATACTTTTAGGCGCTGCCATAAATTGAGATAACTTAATAAAGAACATTCTAGTTTACAGTGGGGTTGAAGTACAATTATGCACAACAATTTTAACATTACATCTGTACATTGATTTTTACACTAGAAGTGTGCATATCTTATACAATAACAATTTTAACTAATAAAATAACTAGCAAATACTTTTTTTTTTTTTTTTTTTTTTTTAATTCCCTATGCTAATCCCCGCGAAGCTTGACGCTTGTCTGCAGGAAATAAACCAGAGTCTCTGGCGGGAATCGAACCCGCAACCCCGGGGTTAATAGACTAGCTCACTACTAGCTAGCCTACCGGGGCACTTAATAACTAATCAATACAATATAACACATAAATTAATCTAATTCTTAAACAATAATTACAAATAATTCTTAACTTAAGATACTTTCGTAACAATATGTATGTTCTGACAAAATAAATTTCTAAAGAGAAAAAATAAATAAAAAATAATAAAATAAAGTGCCAAAAATGGTGATTTTTTGAAATGTTTGTATGGGGAACCCCCCTCAACAGTTTGGGGGTAGTAGAATTCGTTTTAGAGGTATGGTTCCTTCGGCAAAGTTTCTTATTTTGATCCCTAGAATAAGATTTTCACTGAGCCATGGGCGATTTTTTTGCCTCCCCACAAATCGCCCCGGCCTAATGTATAGGTATGTAAAAATTATTTAGTTTTTGTCTAGTTGCTCTGTATTCTGCTCGCACAATGGTGAAGGGTATATAAGATTCGGCACAGCCGAATATAGCACTCTTACTTGTTCAAGTTGTTCTTAGTATGCCCTTTCTTCATTTGATACCCATATTGTAGAAGTGCATTAAAAGTAACTAGTCCATGTTGTTCGTGGCCGCCATATTGGATTAAGAATGACGTCACACAGTTTGCCATACATTGTCATCCAAACCGAACGAGTCTACAAAATTTCAGCTCAATCGGTTGAAGATAACTGCTTCAAAATTGAGTTGCTAATTCCACCCGAAAAAAACATGCATACATACATACATTGCAAGTTAAATAAAAGCTTTTAAAAACAGACATCAGCAATAAAATTGGTTGCCTCTTAGACATACATATATTAAATTATTACCCGACAATCAGAAAGTTTTATGCTTTTTGTAGCAAATTTAGCTAGCTTGAGTAAAATTTCATGATTCGTAACAGTTTAAGCCGATCAAAATGTTTTTTTAGGAGGGGAATTTATATTGCAGCCATGGTAATTTATGAACCAATCATCCTAAAATTCTGCAGGGTGATTTCTGAAATTAAAAAGATAAATTTCAAAACAGCGGTGAAATTAGATTTAGCGTTTAAAGTGAATTTCAGAAGGCTGCTAAATGTGGGATCTCAGGTAAAATATTAAATTAAAAAAAATTAAAAACAGAAACTGGGAATTATTTCCTTCCAAAGGTTACTTTATATTATATCCAATCAGCTACAGCTTGTTGGCAGCCAACCCAGTAGAAGCGTTGTTTTAATTTTTCTAAGGTTTTAGTCACACCCAGATGACCACCGCTAGGACCGTTATGAAATTCACTCAGAACTTCCTTTACTTTTGCCGACGGCACTACTATAAGGTTTTTAACTGATTTTCCGTCAGTACTTTCCCACGTACGGTATAAGCAGCCATTTACTACTTGAAGGCTGTTCCACAGAGCCCAGTATGCTTTCATCAGTGGACTTTCAGGCGCAATTTCATTTCGTGCGGGTCTTCGACCTTCTTCCTTAGCTATCAGAATTTTTGCTAAAATGGTATCATTTCTCTGCGCCATCGACCAGTCTTCATTGGATTCTATTTGCAATATACGAACGTCACAGATGTTTTCCTTTACTTCAGACCTTACGCAATGCTTGCATTCCAGCTTACAGGGTCTTCTTGACAGAGCATCCGCATTGCCATGTTTTCCACCTTTTATGTGTTCAATGCTCAAATCGTAGCTCTGAAGGCGTTCAATCCAACGAGCTATCTGGCCTTCCGGATTTTTAAATGAAAATGTTGACCATACAAATATTTGTGAAAATGTTTTATGCACTCATGTAATAGCCTACGACTTTCTCTACACCGTTGACCACTTGGGACAGCACACCTCCAATTCCGAATCCGCTCGCATCAGTATCTAGCACAAATTTTTCGCCCGCGATTGGAAAAGCCAAAATTGCTGCTGAGCACAATAATTCCTTTAGCTTCTGGAATGCGCCTTTTTGGTCAATTCATGCAGACTTGCAGCAATATTTGCAAAGCTCGGTACAAAACGCCTGTAGTATGTACATAAACCTAGAAAACTGCGTAGCTCATGTAGATTTTTAGGGCGAGGCCAATCCATAACTGCTCGTATTTTTTCTTCGTCTGTGGAAATGCCATCAGATGTTACACGATGCCCTAGGTATTTTACTTTTTTCTGGAACAGTGAGCATTTCTTAACACTTAACTTGAGTCCGGCTGTAGATATACGTTTCAACACCTCTTCGAGGTTTTTCAGGTGTTCAGGAAATGTTTTTCCCATGACAATAATGTCATCAAGGTACACCAAACAGGTCTTTCGGTGGAGACCTTTCAACATCTGTTCCATCAAACGCTCAAATGTAGCCGGAGCATTACAGAGCCCAAATGGCATTACATTAAACTGCCATAAGCCATCACTTGCACTGAAAGCAGTTTTCTCTTTATCCTTGTCTGCAATTTCTACTTGCCAATAGCCGCTCTGCAGATCTAATGTGGAAAACCATTCTGTTCCGGCTAACGTGTCCAGGGTGTCATCAATCCTAGGCAGTGGATAACTGTCCTTTTTGGTGAAGTCATTTAGTTTCCTGTAGTCTGCGCAGAACCTAGTACTTCCATCTTTCTTCTTTACCAAAACCACCGGAGAACTCCAGGGACTTGATGATGGTTTAATTATGCCGTCCTGTTCCATTTCATTAACCAGGTCTCTAACTTCATTTCGTTTTGCTAGAGGAATGCTTTTGGGGCCTGTTTTATTGGCTTAGCATCGCCGGTGTTAATTTTGTGTTTCACTATTGACGTCCGGCCCTGGTATTTACCTTTCGAGGAAAAGATAAAGGCATATTTCTTTAGTAATTGTTTAGCCTTATTTCTCTCGGGCGGCCTCAGTTTTTCGGTCCATTTCCGCACATGTTCCTCCAATAATTCCTGGTCCTTGATACTCTTTTTAGCAGCATCTGGATGTTCACCGCAACTTATTATTGCCTCTGTTGAAGCACATTGTCCAATCTTAAAGTTCTGCGTAAGGACCTTTTCGCTATTTGATAAATTTAAAACTCTTACAGGAACTAAGCTATTGTTGGTTTTAACGAGGGCATTCGCTGTTACTATGTCACTTGTTATTGATGCTGGCTCTACCATCCATACACTATTGTTGTCCTCACAATATCCCTCCATTCGCGCCCATACTATGGTTTCTGACTTGGGTGGCAATTTTTCACGTGCAAAGGCGAGTAACTGTCTTACATGAGCCTTGCTTTCGTATCCAACATCAAGGGGTTTTTCAACATTACGCCAAGTCATAATTTGTTGTCCCATATCCAGACGAATACCTTGTCCAATCATAAAATCTGAGCCAATAATTACTTCATCTACAATATCAGCCACAATAAATACATGGTGAGCGCTTGTATTGGCCATACTTAATTTTACTTTTACTTTTCCATAGACGGTGGCAGGCTCACCCGTAGCTGTTCGCAGACTCACACCCCTTAGTGGTTCGATGGACTGTTGTATTAAATCAGGCCTAATGATCGAATGTGATGCCCCAGTGTCCACAGTCAAAACCCGTTTTTGACCGTTGATATAACCACAAGCAGTATGGTTTCTATTACTCTGTTGCATTACTGAGATGGAGATTGTGGGGCCATTATATGTGGGAGCTAGCTCATGCCCCGCAGTGCTAGCTCTTTTTAGTTTAACGGGGATTCTTGTGAAGATTGGTGATTACCCCGCTTGTTATTTCTGGACGGTGAAGCAGATCTTGAACGTTTTCTAGGTGCTTTGCAGTTACATTGTATGTGACCAGCCTTTCCGCAGTTATAGCATTTGACTTTGTTTTTAGATTGCTTCTCACCCAAAGCCTTGAAAAGTGCCTCTTTCATGCCCCTCACTTCCTTAATTAACTCGCTTTCGTCCTCGCAAGCCATATCGAGTTTTCGCACCTTGTATGTCTGTGGTCTTGAAATAATTCTTGCAGTTTCCTGGGCCAGGGCAAATGAAACAGTCTCTGCAAATGTTGTTTTTTGTGATGCACATACCGCGAGTTTAATATCTGCATCCCGAATACCGTTTACAAATGCTTCACTTTTTAAATGATCCAAAAAGGGATGATTCTCACCAGGATAAGTTAGCTGTACCAACCGCTCAATCTCCAGCGCGAAGTCCTGTAAGGTTTCGTTTGCCTTCTGCACTCTGCCACGCAACTCCATTTTGTAAATTTCCTTTTTGTGTTCACCTCCATACTTACGTTGCAGTGCTACCATAATTTCATCATAATTGTTTCTGCTACTTACTGGTACACTTTCAAGCACTTCAGCCGCAGTCCCCTTTAAAGCAAGAATGTTGGCAACTGTATCGAACTGGAACTTAAAAACATTAAATGGGACACTACCGTCAAAGCAAGGGGCCTTTATCCTGCTAGAAACATCTGGAATAACCCGTACTGATCCCTCTTGGCATTGTAGACTATTTACCTTGGCTTCAAGATGATTAAATTTTTCATCAAAATTCGTTACTTGTGTTTTAACTTCAGACAACTTATTGTTAAACTCTATTTCAATTGCATTTATTCTTTCATTTATTTCCGTGGAAATCTCCTGAAGTTTCTCATTTGTTATTCTAGAATTATCTTGAATTTCAGCCAGGATGGCGCTAGACTTCTCTTCCATTTTTCTAGAAGTTTCATCAATTTTTCTAGAAGTTTCATCTGAATTTTCTTTTATCATTATCATTACCATGCTTCTAGAATAATCGTCAATTTTTGCCATCATAGCAGCAAATATTGTGTTAAAATCCATACTGCTGGCAACTGCACGAGTACATACCTCTATTTCTTCATTTTTCTCGAATTCGTAACTCGCAATGTCCATATTGCGTCGATCGAATTCATCCAATAGTCTCTTCTGCAGCTCTGCTTTATTACCTGCAGTTGGCAGATCCAACTTGCCCAATTCTTTCTTGAGCTGTTCAACTTTAAGCTCTTCAAATTTCATTGCAGTCTATTTTTTCCTATTTTTTATTTTTATTAATTAATTAATTTATTTTTTTTCACTTTTTTTTTTATTTTTATTTATGCAATTTCACTTCTGACACCAATTGTTACGTTACTGCCTTTCAATAACGTTTTGGTTTATTTCCTTTATAATAAACCGTTTCGAGTTCTTTTATTGCAATTTAAATAAAACAAATAAACACAACACTTTTGCTACTGTTTACAATTAACACAACTTTATTTAGTACTTAGTCACTTAACAACCGTAATTTATAGCTCTTATTTACAACCAACTATAATCTTCTCAGCGTGATACGTTTTTGACAAAGTCAGAACTTAGGATGAATCATGCCATCTCTTGCGATCCTATTTATACTCGGGCAAATTACCATAGAACGTTCGAGTTCTAAAGTCTAGATGGCTCTATAAAGTTCGCCTAATAACGGCTATTTCGTTAATTAAACTTATTCAGCTATTACTATCTTTATGGCTGAATTAATTGAGTTATTAGGCATCATAAACTAAGGTATACTTTAAGGCGCTGCCATAAATTGAGATAACTTAATAAAGAACATTCTAGTTTACAGTGGGGTTGAAGTACAATTATGCACAACAATTTTAACATTACATCTGTACATTGATTTTTACACTAGAAGTGTGCATATCTTATACAATAACAATTTTAACTAATAAAATAACTAGCAAATACTTTTTTTTTTTTTTTTTTTTTTTTAATTCCCTATGCTAATCCCCGCGAAGCTTGACGCTTGTCTGCAGGAAATAAACCAGAGTCTCTGGCGGGAATCGAACCCGCAACCCCGGGGTTAATAGACTAGCTCACTACTAGCTAGCCTACCGGGGCACTTAATAACTAATCAATACAATATAACACATAAATTAATCTAATTCTTAAACAATAATTACAAATAATTCTTAACTTAAGATACTTTCGTAACAATATGTATGTTCTGACAAAATAAATTTCTAAAGAGAAAAAATAAATAAAAAATAATAAAATAAAGTGCCAAAAATGGTGATTTTTTGAAATGTTTGTATGGGGAACCCCCCTCAACAGTTTGGGGGTAGTAGAATTCGTTTTAGAGGTATGGTTCCTTCGGCAAAGTTTCTTATTTTGATCCCTAGAATAAGATTTTCACTGAGCCATGGGCGATTTTTTTGCCTCCCCACAAATCGCCCCGGCCTAATGTATAGGTATGTAAAAATTATTTAGTTTTTGTCTAGTTGCTCTGTATTCTGCTCGCACAATGGTGAAGGGTATATAAGATTCGGCACAGCCGAATATAGCACTCTTACTTGTTCAAGTTGTTCTTAGTATGCCCTTTCTTCATTTGATACCCATATTGTAGAAGTGCATTAAAAGTAACTAGTCCATGTTGTTCGTGGCCGCCATATTGGATTAAGAATGACGTCACACAGTTTGCCATACATTGTCATCCAAACCGAACGAGTCTACAAAATTTCAGCTCAATCGGTTGAAGATAACTGCTTCAAAATTGAGTTGCTAATTCCACCCGAAAAAAACATGCATACATACATACATTGCAAGTTAAATAAAAGCTTTTAAAAACAGACATCAGCAATAAAATTGGTTGCCTCTTAGACATACATATATTAAATTATTACCCGACAATCAGAAAGTTTTATGCTTTTTGTAGCAAATTTAGCTAGCTTGAGTAAAATTTCATGATTCGTAACAGTTTAAGCCGATCAAAATGTTTTTTTAGGAGGGGAATTTATATTGCAGCCATGGTAATTTATGAACCAATCATCCTAAAATTCTGCAGGGTGATTTCTGAAATTAAAAAGATAAATTTCAAAACAGCGGTGAAATTAGATTTAGCGTTTAAAGTGAATTTCAGAAGGCTGCTAAATGTGGGATCTCAGGTAAAATATTAAATTAAAAAAAATTAAAAACAGAAACTGGGAATTATTTCCTTCCAAAGGTTACTTTATATTATATCCAATCAGCTACAGCTTGTTGGCAGCCAACCCAGTAGAAGCGTTGTTTTAATTTTTCTAAGGTTTTAGTCACACCCAGATGACCACCGCTAGGACCGTTATGAAATTCACTCAGAACTTCCTTTACTTTTGCCGACGGCACTACTATAAGGTTTTTAACTGATTTTCCGTCAGTACTTTCCCACGTACGGTATAAGCAGCCATTTACTACTTGAAGGCTGTTCCACAGAGCCCAGTATGCTTTCATCAGTGGACTTTCAGGCGCAATTTCATTTCGTGCGGGTCTTCGACCTTCTTCCTTAGCTATCAGAATTTTTGCTAAAATGGTATCATTTCTCTGCGCCATCGACCAGTCTTCATTGGATTCTATTTGCAATATACGAACGTCACAGATGTTTTCCTTTCCTTCAGACCTTACGCAATGCTTGCATTCCAGCTTACAGGGTCTTCTTGACAGAGCATCCGCATTGCCATGTTTTCCACCTTTTATGTGTTCAATGCTCAAATCGTAGCTCTGAAGGCGTTCAATCCAACGAGCTATCTGGCCTTCCGGATTTTTAAATGAAAATGTTGACCATACAAATATTTGTGAAAATGTTTTATGCACTCATGTAATAGCCTACGACTTTCTCTACACCGTTGACCACTTGGGACAGCACACCTCCAATTCCGAATCCGCTCGCATCAGTATCTAGCACAAATTTTTCGCCCGCGATTGGAAAAGCCAAAATTGCTGCTGAGCACAATAATTCCTTTAGCTTCTGGAATGCGCCTTTTTGGTCAATTCATGCAGACTTGCAGCAATATTTGCAAAGCTCGGTACAAAACGCCTGTAGTATGTACATAAACCTAGAAAACTGCGTAGCTCATGTAGATTTTTAGGGCGAGGCCAATCCATAACTGCTCGTATTTTTTCTTCGTCTGTGGAAATGCCATCAGATGTTACACGATGTCCTAGGTATTTTACTTTTTTCTGGAACAGTTAGCATTTCTTAACACTTAACTTGAGTCCGGCTGTAGATATACGTTTCAACACCTCTTCGAGGTTTTTCAGGTGTTCAGGAAATGTTTTTCCCATGACAATAATGTCATCAAGGTACACCAAACAGGTCTTTCGGTGGAGACCTTTCAACATCTGTTCCATCAAACGCTCAAATGTAGCCGGAGCATTACAGATCCCAAATGGCATTACATTAAACTGCCATAAGCCATCACTTGCACTGAAAGCAGTTTTCTCTTTATCCTTGTCTGCAATTTCTACTTGCCAATAGCCGCTCTGCAGATCTAATGTGGAAAACCATTCTGTTCCGGCTAACGTGTCCAGGGTGTCATCAATCCTAGGCAGTGGATAACTGTCCTTTTTGGTGAAGTCATTTAGTTTCCTGTAGTCTGCGCAGAACCTAGTACTTCCATCTTTCTTCTTTACCAAAACCACCGGAGAACTCCAGGGACTTGATGATGGTTTAATTATGCCGTCCTGTTCCATTTCATTAACCAGGTCTCTAACTTCATTTCGTTTTGCTAGAGGAATGCTTTTGGGGCCTGTTTTATTGGCTTAGCATCGCCGGTGTTAATTTTGTGTTTCACTATTGACGTCCGGCCCTGGTATTTACCTTTCGAGGAAAAGATAAAGGCATATTTCTTTAGTAATTGTTTAGCCTTATTTCTCTCGGGCGGCCTCAGTTTTTCGGTCCATTTCCGCACATGTTCCTCCAATAATTCCTGGTCCTTGATACTCTTTTTAGCAGCATCTGGATGTTCACCGCAACTTATTATTGCCTCTGTTGAAGCACATTGTCCAATCTTAAAGTTCTGCGTAAGGACCTTTTCGCTATTTGATAAATTTAAAACTCTTACAGGAACTAAGCTATTGTTGGTTTTAACGAGGGCATTCGCTGTTACTATGTCACTTGTTATTGATGCTGGCTCTACCATCCATACACTATTGTTGTCCTCACAATATCCCTCCATTCGCGCCCATACTATGGTTTCTGACTTGGGTGGCAATTTTTCACGTGCAAAGGCGAGTAACTGTCTTACATGAGCCTTGCTTTCGTATCCAACATCAAGGGGTTTTTCAACATTACGCCAAGTCATAATTTGTTGTCCCATATCCAGACGAATACCTTGTCCAATCATAAAATCTGAGCCAATAATTACTTCATCTACAATATCAGCCACAATAAATACATGGTGAGCGCTTGTATTGGCCATACTTAATTTTACTTTTACTTTTCCATAGACGGTGGCAGGCTCACCCGTAGCTGTTCGCAGACTCACACCCCTTAGTGGTTCGATGGACTGTTGTATTAAATCAGGCCTAATGATCGAATGTGATGCCCCAGTGTCCACAGTCAAAACCCGTTTTTGACCGTTGATATAACCACAAGCAGTATGGTTTCTATTACTCTGTTGCATTACTGAGATGGAGATTGTGGGGCCATTATATGTGGGAGCTAGCTCATGCCCCGCAGTGCTAGCTCTTTTTAGTTTAACGGGGATTCTTGTGAAGATTGGTGATTACCCCGCTTGTTATTTCTGGACGGTGAAGCAGATCTTGAACGTTTTCTAGGTGCTTTGCAGTTACATTGTATGTGACCAGCCTTTCCGCAGTTATAGCATTTGACTTTGTTTTTAGATTGCTTCTCACCCAAAGCCTTGAAAAGTGCCTCTTTCATGCCCCTCACTTCCTTAATTAACTCGCTTTCGTCCTCGCAAGCCATATCGAGTTTTCGCACCTTGTATGTCTGTGGTCTTGAAATAATTCTTGCAGTTTCCTGGGCCAGGGCAAATGAAACAGTCTCTGCAAATGTTGTTTTTTGTGATGCACATACCGCGAGTTTAATATCTGCATCCCGAATACCGTTTACAAATGCTTCACTTTTTAAATGATCCAAAAAGGGATGATTCTCACCAGGATAAGTTAGCTGTACCAACCGCTCAATCTCCAGCGCGAAGTCCTGTAAGGTTTCGTTTGCCTTCTGCACTCTGCCACGCAACTCCATTTTGTAAATTTCCTTTTTGTGTTCACCTCCATACTTACGTTGCAGTGCTACCATAATTTCATCATAATTGTTTCTGCTACTTACTGGTACACTTTCAAGCACTTCAGCCGCAGTCCCCTTTAAAGCAAGAATGTTGGCAACTGTATCGAACTGGAACTTAAAAACATTAAATGGGACACTAGCGTCAAAGCAAGGGGCCTTTATCCTGCTAGAAACATCTGGAATAACCCGTACTGATCCCTCTTGGCATTGTAGACTATTTACCTTGGCTTCAAGATGATTAAATTTTTCATCAAAATTCGTTACTTGTGTTTTAACTTCAGACAACTTATTGTTAAACTCTATTTCAATTGCATTTATTCTTTCATTTATTTCCGTGGAAATCTCCTGAAGTTTCTCATTTGTTATTCTAGAATTATCTTGAATTTCAGCCAGGATGGCGCTAGACTTCTCTTCCATTTTTCTAGAAGTTTCATCAATTTTTCTAGAAGTTTCATCTGAATTTTCTTTTATCATTATCATTACCATGCTTCTAGAATAATCGTCAATTTTTGCCATCATAGCAGCAAATATTGTGTTAAAATCCATACTGCTGGCAACTGCACGAGTACATACCTCTATTTCTTCATTTTTCTCGAATTCGTAACTCGCAATGTCCATATTGCGTCGCTCGAATTCATCCAATAGTCTCTTCTGCAGCTCTGCTTTATTACCTGCAGTTGGCAGATCAAACTTGCCCAATTCTTTCTTGAGCTGTTCAACTTTAAGCTCTTCAAATTTCATTGCAGTCTATTTTTTCCTATTTTTTATTTTTATTAATTAATTAATTTATTTTTTTTCACTTTTTTTTTTATTTTTATTTATGCAATTTCACTTCTGACACCAATTGTTACGTTACTGCCTTTCAATAACGTTTTGGTTTATTTCCTTTATAATAAACCGTTTCGAGTTCTTTTATTGCAATTTAAATAAAACAAATAAACACAACACTTTTGCTACTGTTTACAATTAACACAACTTTATTTAGTACTTAGTCACTTAACAACCGTAATTTATAGCTCTTATTTACAACCAACTATAATCTTCTCAGCGTGATACGTTTTTGACAAAGTCAGAACTTAGGATGAATCATGCCATCTCTTGCGATCCTATTTATACTCGGGCAAATTACCATAGAACGTTCGAGTTCTAAAGTCTAGATGGCTCTATAAAGTTCGCCTAATAACGGCTATTTCGTTAATTAAACTTATTCAGCTATTACTATCTTTATGGCTGAATTAATTGAGTTATTAGGCATCATAAACTAAGGTATACTTTTAGGCGCTGCCATAAATTGAGATAACTTAATAAAGAACATTCTAGTTTACAGTGGGGTTGAAGTACAATTATGCACAACAATTTTAACATTACATCTGTACATTGATTTTTACACTAGAAGTGTGCATATCTTATACAATAACAATTTTAACTAATAAAATAACTAGCAAATACTTTTTTTTTTTTTTTTTTTTTTTTAATTCCCTATGCTAATCCCCGCGAAACATGACGCTTGTCTGCAGGAAATAAACCAGAGTCTCTGGCGGGAATCGAACCCGCAACCCCGGGGTTAATAGACTAGCTCACTACTAGCTAGCCTACCGGGGCACTTAATAACTAATCAATACAATATAACACATAAATTAATCTAATTCTTAAACAATAATTACAAATAATTCTTAACTAAAGATACTTTCGTAACAATATGTATGTTCTGACAAAATAAATTTCTAAAGAGAAAAAATAAATAAAAAATAATAAAATAAAGTGCCAAAAATTGTGATTTTTTGAAATGTTTGTATGGGGAACCCCCCTCAACAGTTTGGGGGTAGTAGAATTCGTTTTAGAGGTATGGTTCCTTCGGCAAAGTTTCTTATTTTGATCCCTAGAATACGATTTTCACTGAGCCATGGGCGTTTTTTTTGCCTCCCCACAAATCGCCCCGGCCTAATGTATAGGTATGTAAAAATTATTTAGTTTTTGTCTAGTTGCTCTGTATTCTGCTCGCACAATGGTGAAGGGTATATAAGATTCGGCACAGCCGAATATAGCACTCTTACTTGTTCAATTTGTTCTTAGTATGCCCTTTCTTCATTTGATACCCATATTGTAGAAGTGCATTAAAAGTAACTAGTCCATGTTGTTCGTGGCCGCCATATTGGATTAAGAATGACGTCACACAGTTTGCCATACATTGTCATCCAAACCGAACGAGTCTACAAAATTTCAGCTCAATCGGTTGAAAAAAACATGCATACATACATACATTGCAAGTTAAATAAAAGCTTTTAAAAACAGACATCAGCAATAAAATTGGTTGCCTCTTAGACATACATATATTAAATTATTACCCGACAATCAGAAAGTTTTATGCTTTTTGTAGCAAATTTAGCTAGCTTGAGTAAAATTTCATGATTCGTAACAGTTTAAGCCGATCAAAATGTTTTTTTAGGAGGGGAATTTATATTGCAGCCATGGTTATTTATGAACCAATCATCCTAAAATTCTGCAGGGTGATTTCTGAAATTAAAAAGATAAATTTCAAAACAGCGGTGAAATTAGATTTAGCGTTTAAAGTGAATTTCAGAAGGCTGCTAAATGTGGGATCTCAGGTAAAATATTAAATTAAAAAAAATTAAAAACAGAAACTGGGAATTATTTCCTTCCAAAGGTTACTTTATATTATATTCAACATTTTTCCTTTTTTTTCGAATTCATTCTATGAGCTAAATTTCAGTTGTGTATTTTATAAAGCTTTTTTGTAATAGTTCTATTCCTTAAATTTTTCAGAAATTACTTTATACACTACCAGACTATTATATTGAATTTTCTTTTTTTTACATTTTACCTTAGCCTTCCTTTGGACAGCAATGAGGTTTATTGTATGTACAGAAAAATTTACAATTACATATTAGACACCAGCAGAATGTAATGCATTTTCTGGCCCGCTACGGCCTTCGTCAACATTCTTTGTGTCACACTGGATCAGGCGCGGATCCAGCTCGAGCCTTACGGGGGGGAAATTTTGTATGACACAAAAAAGTAAAAAATTTGTTTTTAAAAATTTATTAAAAACAATAAATGTATATTACATAAAAAAAAAACAATAGGGTTAAATAAAATATAAGATCCGTTCAATATAAATTAAAATAAATTAATTTTTTTATATAAGTAAATTGTGATTTTCTTGTGAGGCAAATCTTCGGCAGTCTATCTTCGGTCATTGTTGATCTGAGCCATGTTTTTATTCGACGAAGGGTAGGAAAGGACCTCTCGCTTGTAGTATTACTGACGAGCATTGACACGAAAATTTGAAATATTTTTCTTAGATTTGGGAAGATGTCTTCATCATAGTTTATTAAAGCATCTACAATGTTATCTGATAGATTTTCAGATAATTTCCATGTTTGTTCCCAATGCAACAGTTCAGGCTCAAGTTAAAATGTGTTAATCTCGTTTATCAAATATAATCAGCTCATCAGCTAGTTGTGGTTTTAAAATAAATGGTATATGGGCAAATCTCAAAAACAGTCCACAAAAATTTTTCAAATTAATTTTTTTAGATGTATAATTTAATTTTTATATTTAAAAATATGTATTTCGACGATCATTAATACAATAATTTTTACCAAATATAACCCCTTCCCTGATCTCTTGATGTTACACATGAATTTAACATTATTTTAGGTGCTTTTTGAGCTTGAAATAGCACTTACAGCCAGCGGACTCATCACAATATAAATTTCGTTAAAAAAAAGATTGATATTCATTCATACATTCATTAACGATCACAAAATAAGTTTATTTATATATAATTTGTTTTGTTAAAATAAATAAAATTGGGTTTATTATATAGTACTAAAAACTGTAGCGTGCGTTGTAAGGCGTGTGTCACAAAGGGTTCACGGCTTTTATCAAAAAATTACAACATTTTTAAGCTGCGAATAAGTGATTTTAGAGTTCTCTTATATTCCTCTTTCTTTTAGGAATTAGACTTTGTATACCTTATCATGCCAAATTCGCTAAAAATTAGGAAAACACACTTCAACTTTGAAAGTTGCTTCTAAGTTTTGTGGCGTGCGTCACAAAACTTTGTGATCACTTATTTCGCAACAAATGCCTGCTAAGAAATTATGATATATGCCATTCGTAAGTACATATTAATGTCACTAAATACTATATTAAGGTTCAAGGGCCGATGTTGATTTTGAATAAAACACAAACTGTTTAGGAAATTATTGTAATTTTATTTTATTATTATATATTGGTATTACTCAATTATGTATGGAACAAAATATCGGCCAAATGGGCGCCGCGACCACGGCGGCACACCTCCATCCGATGGTCCAAATTTTCGATGACCCTGAGGCATAATGGAGGTTCTATGCCTTTAATGTGCCGAATTATCTCATCCTTTAGCTCTTGAATTGTTGCTGGCTTATCGACGTACACCTTTTCTTTCAAATAACCCCAAAGAAAAAAGTCCAACGGTGTCAAATCACATGATCTTGGCGGCCAATTGACATCGCCATTACGTGAGATAACACGGCCATTGAATTTGTTGCACAAAAGAGCCATTGTTTCGTTAGCTGTGTGGCAAGTAGCACCGTCCTGCTGAAACCACATATCGTCCACATCCTTATCTTCCAATTCGGGCCATAAAAAGTTCGTTATCATCTCACGATAGCGAACACCATTCACAGTAACTGCCTGACCGGCCTCATTTTGGAAAAAATACGGCCCGATGATGCCGCCAGCCCATAAACCGCACCAAACAGTCACTCTTTGTGGGTGCATTGGTTTTTCGACAATCACTCTTGGATTCTCATTCGCCCAAATGCGGCAATTCTGTTTATTGACGAATCCACTGAGGTGAAAATGTGCCTCATCACTGAAGATGATTTTCTTCGAAAATTGATCATCCACTGTTGCCATTTCTTGCCACCATTCTGCCCATTCACCCATTCTGCCCATTGAACCATTCTGCCCATGGCTCAAATTGAGTAAGTCTGAAATAGAGAAATGTCAAATAAAATTCGGAAAAAAACTTGGCGTTTAGGTGTGGTTCACATTCAACATCGGCCCTTACAATTTAACCACCCTTTATAAGTTAAAGCTATCTCTTTTGAAAGGCCAACAAATGTTTATATATCAATCAGAAAACACGTGCGAGTGTAGCGTTCGTTACGCAGGCTTTGTCCATATGACTTGATTACACTTTCAGGTTGAAGTTTTGGTATGTTCAGTACATTTAGGATATCTATTGGGAAAGATGTTTTTAGATCTTGTAAAATAAATTCAATAAGAGGAATGTAACATACAACTCGGTAGTAATCTTCAACATTTTGGAAGTGATTATTTCGTTCAAATTTTGTCTTTTCGATTGGAACCTCGATTTGAACGCAAATAACTTTAACTTTTTCAAAAATAGCTTTAAATTGTTCTTCGCCTTTATTTCTTTTTTCTTCAAGGCACATGATAAAAATTTTGATAAGGCTTGATCCTTTTTGAAGATCTATATCGTGATTTTGTAAAATGATACTAAGTGGCTGTGTTACAATAAGTATCACACTTAATATGTATATTCCGCAAATAAATTTAAAAGTACCAAGTGAGTTCCTTAATATAAAGGTAGAGATACTACCTCTCCCCTCAGATATTTTTTCCAAAGCTTCCACTATATGATGTATACTTGTTGCAAAGTCGCGTAATGAAGAGAGTTTGGCTCCCAAATACTTTGCTAAAACTGTTTTTCGCTTGGGATGATTATATTTAAAAAATTTTGTCGTTTCTTTAACAAATGATACAACTTTTTGTATCAATGGCACTTTATTGCTTTTAGAAATTGAGTTGTTCGATTTATGGGAATAGCAAAGCGTTTGTTTCGCATTTGTCGCTTTTCCAGGAATTTTGAACAGCTCCATTTTCTGCTGACATCCGAGGACACCCATCTGTTTCATCTCCTACACAATTTTTTAGGTCAAGACCAAAATTTGTCAAAGTTTTAATAACTATTGATGATAGTGCGCCTTCGCATCACTTGACACATCAACGTCATCCATATACTTTGAAGCCTTTTCAAATGCGTTTACAACAAAGCCCATAAATTCTTCCCTAAAAACTTTTTGTTGTATGTTGAAATATCTAAAAGATAAGGAAATCTGGCTTTTCCCCGACAAATCAGTGCTTTCGTCAAAAATTATCGAATAGAATTTTGATTCATATAACACATTTATACATAAATATTGCAAATACTAAGGCTTTTTAATAATTAAGCCGCACGCATTATCAAGTCAAACGTTTAGTCTTTAAATATAGATGGCACCTGCTGGGATTGAATGTAGAATAATAAGTAATTGAATACGGTAAACTAGATGTTTCTTTAGAAATATCTAATAAATAACTATTAGGATTAAGATATGGATACTTATTGAAAATCTTTAGAGATTCAATAAAAAAAAATAAAAAAATACTTATTGAAAATTTCGTTAGATATTCCATAAAAAAACAAAAAAAACCTTGCTGGGATTTCCAAAAATTTTGTACATAAAAAAAAAAAAATTTTATTATGGGAATTCTTGTATTATCGAAATTAACAAAACATATTTTTATAATTTAAATAAGGAAATTTCCCCCCCCCCCCCCCCCCCCTGAATCCGCGCCTGCACTGGATAGTGATACTTTATAAATTGAATGTATTTAACTCAACAATTTTAACAAATAGAAACTGGAATTATTTCCCTCCGAAGGTTACTTTATATTATTTTCAACATTTTGATTTTTTTTTCGAATTTATTCTATGAGCTAAATTTCAGTTATGTATTTTATAAAGCTTTTTTGTAATAGTTCTATTCCTTAAATTTTTCAGAAATGACTTTATACACTACCAGACTATTATATTGTATTTTCTTTTTTTTTACATTTTACCTTAGCCTTCCTTTGGACAGCAATGAGGTATATTGTATGTACAGAAAAATTTAAAATTATTAGACACCAGCAGAATGTAATGCATTTTCTGGCCCGCTACGGCCTTGTCAGCATTCTTTGTGTCACACTGGATAGTGATACTTTATAAATTGAATGTATTTGTCATATATTTACGCATAGGTATTTCAACACACATAAAGTGTATGTATATAATATGTTTGTATGAGTAACTGTTAACTATGTAAAACGGAAAATGAAATGAATAAATCAGTCGTATTTGAATTAGCAAAGACAAAGCGTCTCAGTTATTACAGTTTTGGCGACGAGAAGTTTAAATTCACGTGTGTAATTTTTGCATTTATGTTGTTGCGCGGTGTATTCTTTTTACAATACAAGAGACACCAATAAAATAAAATAAAATAAAAAAATGCCAAATCAGGAAATTACAACCCAGATGAAGGAGATGGTATCCTTTTTTAGTTTTGAGCCATTTGAACCATCAAAAACAACGTGGACTCGCTGGGTAAAACGCTTTTAAACAGCACTGGAGCTGTATGAATGTAAAGCCGAAAAATATCAGCGGCTGTTGCTTCATTTCATTGGAACACCGACATATAATGTGCTGGGAGATAAAGTACTTCCGAAAATACCGGAAAAAAATGCAGTACAACGAAATTTGTGAAGTATTGGAGGAGCACTATGATCCTAAGTCTAACGAGTTGCTAGAGAATTTTAGGTTTAATTTGAGGAAGCAAAAAGCTGATGAAACACGTGGGGAGTTTGCAGTGTCATTGAGGAGATTGGCCGTGGGATGTAATTTTGGTGCTCATTTGGAGGTAGCATTAAGAAACCAATTCGTTTTTGGTATTTTAGACAAGAAAATACAGCATCGTTTATTAGAACGAAAATCGTTAAAAGTAGAAGAAGCGATAAGTATGGCGACGACGTACGAATTAGCTGAAAAAGGAGGGGAGGAGCTACAACAGAAAACGGTAGATAGAATGACGGTAAATAAATTGTTCGAGAAAAATAAGGAATATACAAAGTCAAAGAAATCGAGTGTGACAAACGTTAAAAAAAGTGAAAAAAAATGTTTTAGATGTGGCAATACCACACATTTAGCAGATCATTGCAAATATAAAGATGTTACTTGTCATTTTTGTAAGAAGAAAGGTCACCTTCGCAAAATGTGTTTTAAAGAAAAGAAAAAAGTGCATCAAATAGAAGAAGGAGTAAATAATACGGTTGAAGACCTTTTCAAAATAGAAGAACGTGATGAAATTCATACCATCAATGCAAAGATGTTAAATAAATTTTTAATAAATGATAAGTGGGTGGAATTCGAAATTGACACGGGTTCGCCAGTATCAATTATAAACGTAGAGGATGCAAAGAGGATCGCGCCTAATGCCTAACTCCATTCATCCGGAATCGATTTAACGAGTTATTGTGGAACGCCTATTAAATGCTTAGGTTACATTAAGTTCAAGGTAGAAATCGAAAACAAAAGAGATCAAATGAAATTATATATAGTGAAGTCGTATCGTAGGCCACTCTATGGTAGAGAATGGTTAAATCAAATAAAAATTGATTGGTGCTCACTCTTTAACAAAAGTGATCAGAAACCGTTCGTAAATAATATAGAGGCATTTAGTGTTGACGTTTTAAAAACAAAATACCCTATGGTATTTTCCCCCTCAGTCGGAAAAATCAAAGGTTTGCAAGCGCGAATATATGTTAAGCAAGGTTCAACACCGAAATTTGTAAAAGCCAGAAGAGTACCATTTCCACTGATGAAAGCCGTAGAGAAGCATATTGAAAAACAAGTTGAAGAGGGCGAGTGGGCAACACCTATAGTAGTTGTACCGAAGAAGGATGGTGATGTTCGCATATGTGGCGATTATAAAGTAACCTTAAACCCAGTGCTGTTAGTCGACGAACACCCATTGCCAACTATTGATGAGTTGTTTAGCAAGATGCCTGGAGGCGAAAAATTTTCTAAGATCGACCTGTCAAAAGCCTATTTACAACTAGAGGTACACCCTGAGGATATACATTTGCTAACCCTAAGCACACATAAAGGGTTATATCAACCTACACGTTTAATGTTTGGTGTGGCCAGCGCACCAGCTAAGTGGCAACGGCTAATGGAACAAATATTAGGCTATATTCCGGGGGTTTCAGTTTTTTTGGATGACATCAAAATTACCGCACCAGATGATGAAAGCCACATGCATATAATAGATGAAGTGTTGAAACAACTTAACAAATATAACATGAGAGTCAATTTAGAGAAATCGGAATTTATGAAGGAGTGTATTACCTACTATGGGTAATGTAATAAATAACAATGGCATTCAACGAATGCAAAGCAAAATCGAGGCGATACAAGAAATGAAGATACCTGCCAGTAAGGACGAGGTTCGAGCATTTTTAGGGCTCGTAAATTATTATGGGCGATTCGTAAAAAACTTAAGCGATATCGTATTTCCCTTAAATCGGTTGCTGCAAAATGAAGTAAAATTTGTATTTGATCAACAGTGTGCAGATGCGTTTAAAGAAATAAAACACCAAATGCAGTCAGACACAATCCTCGTTCATTATGATCCTAAACCAGCGTTACCGTTATGCGACTAAAGTCGCATTTTTGCCCCTTTTTGACTGCTGTGCCACTTTTTTGGACCCTTTGTTTTAAATCCCCTTTTGTATCATTTTGTAGTTTTTTGTGCCGCTTTTGCCCCTTTTAATATTAGCGATAAGAGACTGAGTTCATTAAAGGTTTTAGATCCAGTATTTATTAAGTCAGCTGAACACATTTATTACTTTGAAATGGTTTCCATTTTTTTTTTGACACAATTCCTAATCCAGAGGATTTTGTAAAAGAGTTTAAACTTTTAGAAAACAGATCAAACGATAAAAGCTATGAAGTAATTTTTAAAATATCTTGGCCTGAAACATTTTGGTACGAAATTGGCAATTTAAAAAACTGGGTGACAATTTATATCCAAACGTGTAAAAATTTGCTTCGTATGTTTTTACTTTACCATATAGTAGTGCATCCACTGAGCGGATTTTTTCTAAAGGCGCCCGTACACGACATGTATTTGACATGTCAAATTTTCAAGTCACATGTAATTGTTCATGTCTGTCAAAATTGCTGGTTTACATAAGGTTTATAATATTCGGTCACAAACGTACATGTAATTTGCTTCTGACATTGTCTCTGTTTTTTTTCGCATTGTTATTGCAGAAACCAAAGTAGTTCTCGGTTTCAAAATAGCTTGCTGCCGCCACGAAAATATTTATTTGGGCCGTAAAATAATTTAGCCATCTTAACATTTTTTTCTTTTATTTTAAAGATACCAATTTAGAATTTTATAATGAAACGGTTTTTATGTATATATTTACATAAATTATATTCAATGGTGAGATGAGCATACATATCTTGGTATTGTAAAATATTAACTTCAGCCGGCTAATGATTCCGTCAATAGTTGACGCCGCTGCCAGTTTCTTCCCGGCATAGATTTCTGATGTCAGATGGTTTGTCAGAAGAAAATAGAGCACGCTCTAATTGAAATTTTGTCAGATGACTTTGCGTCTGACTTTTACAGAAGCAAAGTTAAAAAGGTAACACACGACATGTATGTGTTTTGCAGTGGGAAATTTGACATGTCAGATGACAAAAACATGTCGTCTATACGCTCCTTAAGTTAGTATTATTAAAAAATAAATTGTCAAATAGACTGAAAGTAGATAACTGTCAGTCCATGTTATCCGCTTTAAATTTGTTTCAAAATACCTTGGAAGATTGGATTCTAAGTGATTTGATAAATATAGATTTACGTTTTCAAAATAACCTAAAATTAACTATCCTCCTATCAATACTTTTATATGCTTTTTCCTCGAGGTTTTTTTCGTAACTTAATTTTTTTGGTAAAAAAGTAAAATAATCCAAGTGCCAAATATTTATGTACATATACATACATACTTCCATATATACATACTTATGTCTATTTTTTTAAATGTAAAGTTTTTTTGTATCAAATCATATTATGAATTATTTTTTGTTTTTGTAAGTAGTGTTATTACACTATTTTAAGCTCGTTCTCAGCGTTGCTAGAATGAAGATTTCATCTAATTTTTGAAGATTTTTTTCCTAATCTGCTAGCAACACTGCTCGTTCTATTTACAAGTAATTAGCAACTGTTTTTGTATAACTAATTTAAATAAAAATTGTATGCAACATTTCATAAACGTTTACTTGCAAACATGACATGGGTTTTCACGATATATGTATATATATATATACATATGTGTGTGTGTTTTTCGCAAACAATTTGTATTATCTATATATATAAAAAGAAGTGTACACTTTGATGTCACCACTAACTGCGAAAACGGGTAGACCGATTTCAACAAAAACGTTGGGGTACGTTGGGGATAGTCTGTAGATGGTTTATGTGAAGTTTGCATGAAAGCGGCCCAGTGGTTCCGGAGATATGGCATTTAGATTTTCCAATATATTCCCATACAAATATCAACAAAATGCCCTCCATTTTGAACTCCTTCGAAACGGCTTGACTAATTTTTATGAAATTTTGTATGTGTTTTTGTTAGATATGAGAATAGGTCGTAGAGTATATTTTATATCGCTAGAGGGGGCAAAATAGGGCATTAGCTTCCCCTCCCTATATCTTCTTAGCTAATCAACCTGTTGTCTTAAAATTTGGCATGCATGCACTGTAACATCTGACAGAAATAGGGAATAGGGCGTGAGATAGGGCAATAGCGGTAAAAGCTTCCCTTCCCTATACTTTTTAACTAATGAGCGGGTTTTCCTAAAATTTAGCATGCAGACACTGTAACATCTGAAAGGAAATAGGGAATAGGATGTTAAATAGGGCAAGAAGGGTAAAAGCTCCCCCTTCCAATATTTTCTTGAAATTTCGCTGCCAAATAGTGTTACAGCTGGAAAGTACTATAGCCTATAGTTTTTATTATTAAGGGCGTGAAGCAGGATGGGTAAAAGCTCCCTTCACTATATCTTCTTCACTAATCAACCGGTTTTCTTAAAATTTGGCATGCAGACACTGTAACATCTGAAAGAAATACATTATATGGCAAAACAACGTTTGCCGGGCCAGCTAGTATATTATGTATTTTTTAAAATATGAAGTTAATTTTTTTTATGATTAGTTTTCGATGAAAATAATTGAATAAATACACAGTTTTTTTTCTGTTGAAAATTTTTCTGTTTTTAAAGTTGCCCCTTTTTTTCTCAGAATTCCTCTTTTTGTGACACTTTTTTTTTGGAAAATCCCCTTTTTGTGCCCCTTTTTGAAAATTTTGAACGGTAACGCTGTCCTAAACGCCCAGTAGTTTTGGCAGTTGATGCAAGCCCTATAGGAGTGGGAGCTGTCTTGAGTCACATTTTTGATGACGGTTCGGAAAGACCAATACAATTCGCATCGCAAACTCTAAATAAAAACCAGCAACGCTACTCTCAAATAGATAAAGAGGCAAATGCTGTTATTTTTGGTATACGTATGTTCCATCAATACTTATACGGAAGAAAGTTTATTCTCATTACAGACAATAGAGGCATATCCCAAATATTTTCCCCTAACAAGGCATTATCGAGTCTATCATCTACACGTATGCAGCACTATGCCCTATTTCTGGAACAGTTCGACTTTGAAATTAAATGTAAAAAATCAATGGAAAACGCAATCGCGGATGCAATGTCACGGTTACCGAATGAGGAAACGTACAATTTTATTGAGGAGGTTTACGCTATAGAAGAGGAAACTATAAACAACTTACCAGTAACAGCAGATGAGCTAAAAATAGAAACTAAATCCGATGGCGAAATTAAACTGTCAATACAGTAGTTTTGACTTAGCTGCCTTTTATTTACGTGCATTTTTGACTGAACTGCACAAAATTGATAATTTTTGGCGTTATTCTTTATAATCCCATACAAATTCCTTTTTTAAGTGCACTTTCTTTACCTGCACATTTAAGATAAGTGCCCAACATTTTTGGCATTTTCGTACAAATAATTAAAGTTAGCTGCACTTTGACTTAACTGCCCAAAATACATATTTTCTGTAATTATTCTTCAAAATCCTTGTTTACGTGCATTTTGTATACCTGCACATTTTCCATATTTTTGGGCAGCTTTAAAATATTTTCATATAAAACTTCAAAGATGAAAATATGGTGGCCACTTTTTCACATAAATATCCAATTTAAGTGTTTTATAAAAACAAAAATCGCAATCAAGTCAAGTTGACGACATTATACATAATTCTTTTATTTTGTTTAAAAGTACCTACATTTATGCATATGGGTTGTGGTTACAGCCACGATTATATGAGGGAATAGCAAATCTTAGGTCTGGAACAGAATAAAGTAGTTGTAGTAGTATTTGAAGCTGACGAATGTTCTGTAGCGCAAAATTTTCAAAATTTCGAATTTTTAGCTTTTGTCAGCTTGCAGCGCTATTGTTAACGTTGTACTACAGCGACTTTTCAGTTCCACACTTTATTGTTACCAATTTGGATATCTCGTTAATTATAAAAATGCATAACAAATGACTGCAGGTTGTTTGAACGTCATTGTTTTTATCAATTTATTTATTAGTCAAAATGACTGTAGAAAGATTAAAGTATGGTCGGCAATGCGATAGTAAACATCGTTTTGGTCTAGCACAAAACGAGTTCAACTTACATGATGGCTGTTTGTTAAGAGGAATGCGTGTTTATATTCCCAGAAAGTTGCGCGAAAGAGTGTTGGACGAACTGCATACTGCACATTTTGGCGTTTCAAGGATGAAAAGTCTTGCGAGGGCGTACGTTTGGTGAAATAATCTGGACAAAGACATTGAAGATTTAGTAGCAAATTGTTTCGCATGCCAATCAACGCGACCAGATCCAAATAAAGTCATGCCGGTACGCGGATGGGGAATGCCAAGGAAACCTTTTGAAAGGGTTCGTGCTGACTATGCCGGACCAGTTATGGGCGAGTATTTATTTGTTTTGGTCGACGCCTATACTAAGTGGCCAGAGGTTCATATCGTCTCAAATATGTCAACAGATACAACGATCCAGAAGTGCAGAGAAATATTTGCAACGTTTGGTATCCCTCAAGTGTTTGTCAGTGACCATGGTCGACAATTTGATTCAACAGAGTTCAAAAATTTTCTAAAAGCAAATGGGATATTGCATAAGCAGGGTGCGCCATATCACCCTGCCACAAATGGTCAAGCCGAACGTTACGTGCAAACTATCAAGAACAAATTATTAGCAGCAAGATGTACACCAAACTCATTAAATGCAGAATTATCTAAAATTTTATTAGCATACAGACGTTCAATTCACCCAGCAACGGGCAAGTCGCCCGCAATGGCAATGTTTAGCCGTCAAATAAACTCAAGATTACCCTTATCTTACCACAAATCAATAGTTATAATTTTTCACCAATAACGAAAGCATTTCCAGTGGGTGAAAAGGTTGCGGTACGTGACTACTTGAATAAGACTAAATGGAGTTTTGGGGTAATAAGTGAAAGATTAGGCGAACTACACTATGGTATTAAGCTCGATGATGGAAGGATATGGAAAAGGCATGTAGACCAGATGCGTAAAGTTGGGGAAAGGATTTCAGAACCTGCAAAACAAATAAATAATAATTCTGAAAACCCGGTAAGAGTTCAAAAGTGCCCTTTACACAACGCAACACCATAAAACAACGATTCATCACTTGTAAGAAGACAATCCATAGCGGTTAGTAGAACTGAAACGTTAGAGCCAATCGAAGATGAGTCAATTGAAGATGAGCCTAAGGAACCTATGAATTTACCTCAAGCGAATAATATTACTCCCATAGTGACAAATGCTCCAGATGCGACAGGGGAGACCAATTTGCGCCGGTCGAAGTTTATTATGTTTTTTGTCCACTTTCGTCGACATTTTATTTGTACAAATTAAAGTACAAATGTAAACATTAGAGCTTGTGCCATAGCTATTTTTTTAATAACAATTTTGATTTTTAGTTGAACTGTTAATTTTTAATTGTTTGATATTTTTTAATTAGGCTTGAGTTCATCAAATTTAATTTTCATTAAATTATTTTCACTGAGGGAAGGAATTCTACAACTTGGAATTTTTATTAAAATTTATTGATAATTTTTTTTTCTTGGCTGAGCTGGGATTTGAACCCGGGTTGATCTTTACATGTTTCAAGAAACACCACTTTCTATCGTCGGAAGATCTTTGAGTTCTACCCACTGCACCACTGCGGTGCCCGTTAGCCAACAGTCAAACATCAATCTTTAACCAGTAGTACTGGTGTTTCGAAATTTGCTGTTATTATCACTTAAATTTCAAATTACATGTTGCCTCCTTTTTCCTCTGTTTTTTCGTATTCTTTCTGTCAAGACTTTGTCTTGAAAACCTGAATACATTTGTTTATTATGTTTTTTGTCCACTTTCGTCAACATTTTATTTGTACAAATTAAAGTACAAATGTAAACATTAGAGCTTGTGCCATAGCTATTTTTTTAAGAACAATTTTGTTTTAGTTGAACTGTTAATTTTTAATTTTTTGATATTTTTTAATTAGGCTTGAGTTCATCAAATTTAATTTTCATTAAACTATTTTCACTGAGGGAAGGAATTTTACAACTTGGAATTATTATTATTTTCAAGACAATACAATATAATAGTCTGCTAGTGTATAAAGTCATTTCTGAAAAATTGAAGGAATAGAACTATTACAAAAAAGCTTTATAAAATACATAACTGAAATTTAGCTCATAGAATAAATTCGAAAAAAAATGAAAAATGTTGAATATAATATAAAGTAACCTTCGGAAGGAAATAATTCTCAGTTTCTATTTGCTAAAATTGTTGAGTTAAATACATTCAATTTATAAAGTATCACTATCCAGTGTGACACAAAGAATGTTGACGAAGGCTGTAGCGGGCCAGAAAATGTATTACATTCTGCTGGTGTCTAATAATTGTAAATTTTTCTGTACATACAATATACCTCATTGCTGTCCAAAGGAAGGCTAAGGTTAAATGTAAAAAGAAAATACAATATAATAGTCTGATAGTGTATAAAGTAATTTCTGAAAATTTGAAGGAATACAACTATTACAAAAAAGCTTTATAAAATACATAACTGAAATCAAGCTCATAGAATAAATTCGAAAAAAATGAAAAATGTTGAGTAAATTATGGATCGTATATCACAAAATTCATAAAAATTTTCCTGGCCATATGAAACTAAGTTGGAAGAAATTTTACCACAATAAATATATCTGCTACGGTCTTAAGCGTATTAGGGCTTTATATGGGGCCTAAAGTAAAGTATGGACCAATCATCACGAAATTTGTTAGTGCTATTTCTAGTCCTATAAAACTTGAAGTATTCAATTTTATTCTGATAGCACTATTTATTACGGGCTTAGGCGTGCTAAACTGTTTTCCGGAAGTAGGGTTTATATGGGGCCTTGGGTAAATTATGGACCGATCTTCACCAAATTGCAGTGTCATTTCTAGTCTTATAAAACTAAGACGTGCCTAAAGGTTTATATTGGGCCTAGGGTAAATTATTGACAGATCTTCACGAAATTTTACAGTGTGATTAAGACGAACTTTTGCAAAATCTTATATCATTCCGTGCATTGTTCCACCATTTATGTTAATTTTTGTAACAAAATTATCATTTTTTAAGGTGGTGGTTCAACATTTGGATTCATAGCTCTGATTCTACTGAACCGATTTTGCTGGATTTCAATCTGCTTAGGATAACTACAAGCAATTTGACACCAAGTTTGTTCATTTCTTTTGAGTTTTTCGAAAGTGAGCGTGTTTTCAACAGACGGACAGACAGACGGACTTGGCTAAATCGACTTAGAATTACTCAGGAGCCAGAATATATGTACTTTATGGGGTCTGAGATGAATAATAGAAAAGTTTCACACGGAATGACAATCTTAGTATACCCTCCTCACAACTAACTGTGGTGGAGGGTATAAAAAGTACTCATAAAATCAACTCCTCACTAAACAACAACGCAGAAATACCTTTTTAACATAAATTTGTTTTCTTTGAATTTTAAAAACATTATAAATTGTAGTGTTAAACGATGAACTTTGTAAAAAACATCTATAAAAAAAAAACTGGAATAGTTGTCTGAAAAAAATGTTGATGTAGATAAGCTTAAATTCGACTTTAAATTAATAAAATTAATAATTTTGTGTATTTTTTAAGAAACTTACGGTTAAAATTTATTAATTTTTTTTTTTAATAATTGCAAGTGCATGCATCTTGGGAAATTGTTAAATGGAAGGTGAGTTGTTTAAAAAAAAATTCGGATAAGAGGGAAAGCTAGCTTCTATGCGCATTTCACTGGTTGCTTAGGCCAGCTCATCAGGAAACCTTTTTCAAAGATTTTAGAAAAGCCAAAAATATTAAACAAATAAAACCCTAAAGCTCAAACAAAACACCAACAATAAGCAGTGAGTTTATCTTTTCTTACATCCTTTATTAACCTTTAGTTAAATTTTCAATGCTTTTTTTTGCATAACAACTTAGAGCAATTGCACATTCAAAAGCAGAGCATAATAGCAAACAGAATAATAAATGGCTGGAAGTTCACACTACACTTTCTATGTGTATTAGACCGTCTCAGTTTTTATACTTTATCGAAATTCCTTCATGAACATCGATTTTCTTAATGTACTTTAAAAACGAAGGTGTGTGACACTTAAATATGGATGAACTGGAAGTGGTCTCCCAAAAAGTTGTTTCGTTTTTTTTATGCAAAATGCCTTTTTTCCAAAAATGAGAAAATCTTGCTTTAGTAATTTGCCTCTAACTCAAGCAGTTCTTAACGGATTTGAACCCAATTACATGCATTAGAAAGCTTATTAAATGTTTTTTAAAACAACATTGCCATTTTGTTGGATGGGTTTTTATGCATAGCAATACAAGTTCAGATTTTCAAATACGAACTTTTATTTTTTTTTTTAATTTTTGCTAACCTTTTCTTATATCGAGGGTTATTTTTCAAATAGTGCTATCTGCAATTTTTCAAAAATGTGTATTTTATAGAAACGAGTTCATTTACTGAAGGGTCATCTGTAATTTAAATTTGAAAAAAAAAAAATTTCCCAAAATGTGTTTTTTCATAAATATTTTATTGTGCTATCTACAAACACATTTATTTTTGCTTGTCAAATAGTGTTATCTACATAAAAAATATTACTTCATATAATAAAATGATAAAAATTGTTATTACAAAGTAGACATATTATACATCAAAAGGTTGGGAATTGTGTCTTGATTTCATAAACTAATATAATCAGTGTGACCCTTTTAGCATTTTCACTGCTAAGTTTAGCATTATTTATTTTGATTTAGCAGCGAATTTTTCAAATAGCATTAGCATTATTTTCAGCATTTTTGTAATATTTTTTTTAGCATTATTTAGCATTTTTTAATCTTAAAAATTTTATATATTGCTATTTTACAATATAACTTATCACTTCTGTCAGTCTCTATAATTGTATTTTGTCATTTATACCAGTGATAACCACTCCATAGACTCGCTCCAGTCAATAATCGTATTTTTCACACAGACACGGTCGGCAATTCACATGTATATTACAACTATGTTCGTTTCAAAACATCAGACTATCATCAGTCTCTGCGACCTCACACAAGCACATAATATCTTTGTGTGCGTGTGTTCGGGGCTTTCTTAGTTCGGGGCTTGGTTATCACTAATTTATACGTATATAAAAATGTATAATAATAGCAACTCTGTAAACACCAAAAAAAAAAAAATTAAAGAAGAAATGGTAGATTTTACTACAGAAGAAATACCGGTTTTGGAACAGCAATGGCAAAAGCTGAATGCATACGAATTGATGGACCAAAGTTCAACTATTGAATTCTGGATAGGTGTTTAGAATATGATGAAAACAGATCATATTCTAATGGTATTTTGACCAACACTTTGGAAATTAAGGAAAACTATTCATATAATGGTGTGTTTAATGTGTAATTAAATTTTCTGAAACTGATGTTGAATAGCCTTTTATGTTTTCAATGACAATTTTTGTTTTTACTTATATTTTGTATTTAATAATATATATCTCTGGCAATAAATAATAATGACTTAAGTTGACTTAAGTGTTTTTAATTTTATTACATATTCTTATAATCTTCTTCAAGATCTATGACGCAGCTAAATTACAAGTACAAAATGTTATTATTAATAAAACTATACGCATTAATATTTTAACTTTCACAATACAACACACATTAAATTTTAGACAAAACCCTTAATTTCGCAAAACACGAAATTTCGACTTTAGCCATTATTATTTATTGCCACAGATATGTAGGTATATCGTTACCTAAAACGCAAAAAACCCTATCTAACATTTTGAAAATTTTACAAAAAACCATTTAAAATGTTAAATTTATTAATCGCCTTAAACTGTTTATAATTTATTTTTCTTCTACTTAACCTAAAGGCCCAACCATAATATGCATAGTCTTGCTTAACCTACTGTCAAAAATTAACAAAAAGTCTCTCAAATGTATTTAAAAAACGAAAACAAAATCACAAAATATTTGATTCCGTACGGTATGTGGTGATCTGTTTTGCACTTTGCTTAAGCAAATGACAGTTTCATAAAACTTAACAAAAATTTTCTTAAAGTTCAATATGGTTTGCCTCATATGATTTACATGTATTCGCACATTTGCTTAAGCCAACTTAAGCACATTATGGTTGCGCCTTAACAGTTTTTTTGACAGTTGACAATGTTGCATATTTTTGCAAACTGCAGGTTAGGGCTTAAAGCGTTGCTTATGTAATATTTTGTAGGTAGGGCCTTTTGTTTTTTTGGTTTAAAAATCGCTAATTTTTTTCAAACTAACGAATTGTTTTAATTAAATAAATCTATGTATGTATATAATTTTTTTTATGTGAACTTCATTTTATTTTAAAGAAATATAATATTTTAAGGTAAATTAATGTATAATTCATTCATTAAAATGATACAATTATTTAAGAAAATTTAGCATTTTTTTAGCATTTTCAAATTTCATTTTTAGCATTTTTAGCATTGTTTTAATCCCCATTTAGCATTAAATTTTTTTTTAGTTGTGGTCACACTGAATATAATTTTAAAAGTCGTTGTAGAAATTTTGCAAAAAAAACTGCAAAAAATAGTTTTATGAGTTGTTGTAAACAATATAAATTTTAATTTATGCAATAAAATCTTTGTTAGCTAATATTATTTATTGAAATTTTACAAATAAATAAATTTTTTAATGCCTAATACAAACCAGCTCAAAATTTTATTTAACTTACAGAAGGAATTCCACAATTCTCATAAAACAGCTGAAAATTCCCAAAAATTAGTGTTTTTTAGAAATATAATGGCTACCAAGCACGGATCTTAGTATTCATATTGCACAATTATTATAATCATATCGGGTCATAAAAACTCGAACGAGTCGCCCAAAATTGGACCGTCAATGGTCCAGCTCAGACGAAGTCAAGGTCAACATTAACATGATATTATACAAATTAAAATGTTAAGCGAAATTTTTGTATTTGTATAATATCTTTAGTAGTTTTTCTAAAATCTTTGGATGAAGTCTCCTGACGATCTGGCCTAAGCAACCAGTGAAATGCGCTTAGTGTTCAAATAAAAAATCTTGTTGATAATTTACAAAAAAATATTTCAAACGAATTATGATAAATTTGAGTCCAATTATAAATACTAGACCAATTATAAATTATGAAGAAATCGCTTTTCACTTAAAAATTCTTTTTAGCATCCAGCTTAAATTAAGAATAAAGGATCGTTTTTAGTTTTTGTTATACCCGAGATGTCCTACTATGGGAACCTATAGCACCTCTCCTGCTAAGTCTATAGACCTCCAATCTAAGACTAAAACTCGACTACAACTTTTTAATTGTCACCTCAAACTGCATTCCAATCGTACCAACCGTTTATAAAATATAGAACTATTTCCATTTTCTTCCAAATTTCCCACACTGTGCAGCGATATAAATAGAACGAACCCCTTACAATTTGGTCCACGTCCTTTTCAACTAAGCAAACGGATGCATTTCCAAAGCATTGAAGCCTGCTATTTCGCAAGAATATCATTATTTTTATGATAATTTAAAATATGCGGATAAAGTTTAATTATTTATTGCTTTTCAATAAACGTTAGTGTAATATTGTAACTTAATTTCGAGTTCTGTTAACATGATTACGCGTTTCTTTAAATCGTAATAATTATTTAAATGAAAATTCGTGTAACTTAAATTAAAGTTTCGAAAAGTTTTCATTACAGCTCATTTTCATTTTGGTTTAAATAGTGCTATCTGCTTATTTCAGTGTTCAAATCGATAAAATTTTAATTTGTAAATAGTGCTATCAGACATATGAGCGCGAATATCTGGATTTAGAAAAAAATTCACATGTGTAGGATTTAGACGTTGTTTTTTAATAACATTGTAAAATAAAGTTTAGTTAATACTCTTAGAGTTTTCGAAAAAATCAGTTTTTTCGCTCTCCTGTAAAATTGTGACTATTTGAAAAATAACCCTCGATATAAAAATTGAACTAGGCAAAATTTTTATTTTCTGTAAATGCAGTATGGTAGGAAATAAAGATTTTGGTGTAAATAACTAGCATTTTGTTAAGAAAAAATGCAGATATAGTTAAAACGATTAAAAGTAATTAAGGGTATTCACGTCACAAGTTGCACCCTTGCAAAAAAGCAAAAGTGCAAAAACATAACAACAACCACAAAGACAATTATTTACGCACAACTAATTGTCTGTTTGGTTGTTGTTATATTTTTGCTCGTTTTGGTTTTTTGCAAGGGCGCAACTTGTGACGAGAATACCCGTATTATTTTGCCGTCTATATTTACTTGTTAAATATGTCTGCTCTTCATCAAAATAAAAAGATTGTGTAATATGTAGGAGCCATAATAAAAATGTGTCAAACTAGCCTAAAAAGGAAAATTAGTCGCAGCTTACTTCACTGCAAAGAAAAATATTATCGAATTATAAAAAACTTTCAACTGTTTGCTTTAAAATTTTTATTATAAATTGCATTTTGATTTAAAAGATGTATGCAATCAAAGACAATAAACGTCAGCCTTGGATAGTGGGTTTGTATTTTCAATGTGGTGTATTATTTCATACCCGGAAGTTGTTCTCTTTGTTCCAAACAGTTTTTTGTCAGGACGTAAAGGGATGCGCTTGGTAGACTGCTTTATTTAATAGTAAAATAACAAGAAATTTAAAAGTGTTGCGTCTCTCACGCAGACTGGATTTTAGAAAGCGGTTAGATTCAAATTTTGTCGTATACAAGACCAAAAGTGTGTTACCAGTTAACTTAAAAATAGCCATTAGCTGTTGATGATTTATTGTCTGGTGATTCATTCAGCGAAGAAGATTTGCACTATAAACCTCCAAGGCCTCAGCGAAAATCGAAACGCAAAATAACACCGCAACTTGTTGCAAACGTAGACCATGCAGAGTTGAGCAGGGGCCAAATTACGGCATTCGATATCCATCGAAATTACAATACAATTTAAATGGGAATTTCGATCGACATCGAATGTCGTGATTTGCCCCCAGATTCAATGATGCAAATTTAATTTTGCCAACTGCTCACTATTTAGATTTCGATTCAAAAGATGTTGCGGTTCCACGAGCAACAGTTCATAGATAACGTAGATCGATGCGAGGTCACATCCGGGATAATGTGAAAAACACATTTTGCGCAAGTTTGGCCGATGCCTTCTTTGTTTTGCATTGGGATGTGAAGATTCTACCAAAAAAAAAAAAAAAACAAAAAAAAAAAATATTGGGCGTTGCTGAAATTAAAAAGGGCACTGCAGAAGAGCAATTACAAAAACCATTGATGATTGGGAAATTGAACCTTTTATTAAAGAAATATGCTTTGACACAACAAGTGTTAATACAGTCAGTAACGTGCAAAAAATCGCGTGATATGTTTGGGTGAAAAATATTAACCCTTGCTTGCAGCCATCACGTTCTAGAAGTATTATTGTCAGGCGTAATTGCTCGGCAAAAGCACGTCACCAGAGATACGTAGGTCTTTACTTGAAACTTAAATCGCAATAGAACTCGCTAGATCTTTCAAAAATTGAGCCTGACATTAGCAATTCAAGAGCCTCTTGCATCGATAAAGAAAGTCAAGCACAAGTGATGCCAACTTTGTGCTTTTGGCACTATTTATGGTGCTTTTTGAAGCCTCAAAACGCCAAAATTCTATCCATAGTGCCAAACTAAGAGAAAGCACTAACTTGGTGCTTTTTCAATTTTTCGTTAGTGGCTTAAGTGCGTTTTACAATTTTTTTGTTCTACCATTTTTTAAAACTACGATTATTTAGAGAATGATTAAGATGAGCTTTGCTATTTGGGGTCCAATTTTGAGTAGGCCTGTAAAGATTTTAAGATTTCAAATGATAAAAAAAGTGATAAAAGAGAGTTACATTCGTTTTACCAAATACTTTATTCAGGAGGTTAGAGCTAGGCTTTCTAGCAATTTGGAAATTTTACGAAACGTTGCAGTTTTTAGCGTTGACAACATATTTAGTAATCGTAATAAAAACGATGTATTTTGGTAAACATTTTTGAAAGATTTAGATACTGTTTGAAAAAAAGAAAATGGCTTAGAAAATATTAGGAATTGTTTTAAAACATGCAGTCGGAAATAGTACAAAAATCGCAAAGACCTTAAAAAAAGAGCCGTAGCTTGGTATTAGCAAAGTGTTAAATAAATTAAAACAGCTGACAGAAAATGCTTTTTTTATAACGAGCGTTGTGTAACCTGCCATTTTTTATGCGCTTTTGTATTACTTTAAAACTGTTTTATGGCCAAATCAAACTCAGCTGATGATGATCCAAATGATTTGGATAATAATATTTTTATTGAAGATAATAATAATACATTTAAAAATTTTTATATACAAATGTAAATATATTTATTATTTAATTTTAAATGAAAATGGTCCACATCAACGCCGTCGTCTTCGTTTTAAATTTTGGAGGTATATAATATTCGGCACAGCGGAATGCAATTTGTTTTGTGTTTAATTTAATTTAATTTAATAAAAAAATGGCTTAGTGCTTTTTACGCATTTTTTTGTTCGAAATAGTGCTTTTTAGTGCTTTTTTTAAATTTTAAAGTGCTTTTTGCTCTCAAAAAGTTAGCATCACTGTCAAGCACTGATCAAAAGTGTGATAAAAACTCAACTTTCTATTTAAAATTCACCAAAGAATGATTATACAGAGCTTTTGGAGCTGAGTCTTATATTTATATGTAGGTGAAACAACTTTCAAAAATAAACCAATCAAAGTTAGCCTTCCTGAAGCATTGCACCAACTCAAACTGATGCGTACATTAAAAATATTGTTAGGATAAGTTAGGTGGCCGGACATAAAGACCCCGCATAGACCGTGTTGGTCTCTACCGTTACCACACTATACGATAACCCCTACAACAAATAACCTAAAAACGCCACTAGTATCGAGACCTACATATATCGATAAACAATAACAAAATACTGCTGGTCATTACTCGCCTTTACCTTAAATTATTACTGTCATTATTTGTTCTTAATCCCCGTACAGTTTCTATTTTATTTTATCTCTTAACACATTAATGTAAATACCAATTATTTAAATGTTTAAAATCATTCCACAGGTACGCTCCAGAAAGTTATAACAATGGTATTTTTTCTCATGCTAGTGATGTATGGTCCTTTGGTGTTACACTCTGGGAAATGTTCTCTTTGGGAGAACCACCTTATGGTGATGTACTTGGCAGAGAAGCAATTCAATTAATTGAAAACGGACAGCGTCTACCACAACCAGGGCTTTGTCCAGATCACATATATAAAATTATGCTAAACTGTTGGAATTACAAACCGAAAGATCGTCCAAATTTTCGTTATTTGACCGACTTTTTCGCTCGAGATCCAGATTATCAAAATATTTTAGAGTTAATTAAAACTGAAAATATATCATAATTTCTTATGTGGCAAACAAAGCCGTAGTTAAAAGTGCAATATTATTGAATTTACACAAAATTAATGATTAAATGTAGACGTTTATGTACGAAGAAATTTGTACTGTCAGTGATTATATGTTATAGTTATCTATCTCAATGTGTCAAATAGAGATGTTTTTCTAAATGATAAACAAGGCGAATTCATACAAGGTGGTCTTATTTTGAAAACGTTTTACAACACTGTTAAACATTTTAACGTTGTGTCAAAAATTCAAAGAAATATTTAATTTTGTTTTTATATTAAATTGTGTTTGTTTGAAATTGTATAACTTAAAAAAGTTTTAAATTTCACAATTTTAATCGAAAATTAAAGAATTTAGTTAAGATTCCCCAGAACCAACAGGACGGTATACCATTTTGACACAAGGTTAGTAATCAGCTGTTGCTTACGAAGCAAGATAAGCTCACCTTGTGTAAATTCGCCTTGATGATAAACTTATTAAATATGTTATCAATAAGTATTAAAGAAAACAATTCCATTCATAATTATATTTTGATAACAAAATTTTTTAAATGTAAGACTTACAATAAATAGTTTATGTTATTTCTAGTTTAAAAATAATAACAAGACTTTTTATAATCTTAATTGTTCAAGAAAACCTCTGTAATTTCACATACTAAACGCATAACCTTTCGTACTTAATCGCTACTCAAAACATTACAACTCCCTTGTTCAAAATTCGCAAATATGCGTAGCGACAAAATATAACATACATATTTAGTATGATGTATTCATGTGGTTTATAACCCTGCAAATAATACGACTAGTCCATACAGGCATGTAAAATATAGCCCATAAGAACAAGGACTAGTGCAAAGGTAACCCAAATGTATTGAAAAAACATGGTCTATTTAACATTACGATGTCCTAGGGCTGGACCATACAACCCAGTTTTGCATTACAACGGACTAGTCTTAAAACTACTTTATGTTCATACATACTTCCAGAGGGTTAGTTTTGAAACTACTCTATGGTATACTACAAAAGAATCTCCGTGAACATAACAAAGTAGTTAACAAAGTAAATCTTGTTTCACTCAAAAGAAAGAGAGCAACAAAATATGTCTCTCTTCTCCTCATTAAAATTGAATATTTCTGGCCGAGCAGAACTAAACTTAGGTGCAGCCAAGTTAAAATAGCGAAATGTTGTGAATATATATGGCAACTTTAGCCATTTTATAGAGAACAGGGTTACCGTTTCAAAATTTTCTATCCGACCAAATTTGTCTATAAAACCTACCAAGATCCTTTGAAACCGACCAATTTTTTATAATATTAAAAAACAAATACATATATGCATATCGCACTGGTTCCTCTACAGTGAACCAACGCAAAATTAACTTATTTTCACTTTTTGCAAGAAATGATCAACAGTGGGTAAACCACTGCAAAAATCTTTGATCAATTTCTCTACTATTTTGCCAAAAAAATACGGTTGTGAGTACATATAAAAGAAAATTATTTTGTTTCTGCTAAATCATATCGAACCACTTCGATATGTATTTTTAATATAAAGTATGATTATTATTTCATAAGTTATTAATTTTTTTTTTTAAATGATGCAATTATGTATACCATAAAGATTCCTTAATTACCGCTTATAAATTACACCATTTTTCAATGAAAATGTGAAAATGAAATTGAGAATTTCAATTTGAAATTGAGAAAATTCCAATTGAAATTGAGAATTTCAATTTGATATTAAGAAAATTCCAAATGAAATTGAAAAAACTCTATAACATCGAAGCAGTTTTTAAGTAACATTGAAGTAGCATATTGATAACATTGAAGCAGTCATGAAATAACATTTTTGTAGCAGCAAAAATAATCCAAAAATTAAATCTTCATCAAAAAAAAACCCGTAGTTTACGAAAACTTTTGGCTCATGTCCCCATGAAATCTCCATTTCAAAACATATGTTTCCAATTTGTTAATGTTATAACAGACTTGGGACAAAAATTTTAAACTTTAATTGAATTTATCAATTTTTTAAATTAAAATGTTTATTTATTTATTTTATTTTTTATTTTAAATATTGAGATTATCGACTCTTTTTTAAAATGGCAAAATGGACTATTTAACTATTTTTCAAAATAATTTATTAAGGTATTAATCGTAATTCGTATCATTTTTTCAATGAGATTTAGTTCTTCAATAGCTTTATTTAACTAAACACTGTTTTAACTTCTAAATCGCCGTTTGAATTAAGATTTTTTTTTTTTTAATGTAAAAGTTTTTTATAAGAAGAAAAGTTGAAGCAGCATCTATCTGACTTGTCAAACAAGGTGACAAAACTATCCTTTATAATACTTACACCGTCCAAGTAATACATTTCTTCATTGCCGTATACATAGTTTCATCAACAATCAAAAAAAATTGTGTTTTGTTAAAAAGATATTAGATTTGCACTTGTCTTCTATGCGATCAGTGTTTTAAATTTCTTAAAATAAACATAGTACATTTTCTCAAACAGACCAAAATTAGGTTTAGCCTACCATCCGACCAAACGAAATTTAGCCGACCATATTTGGTCGGAAAAGACCAAGTTCGGCAACCCTGATAGAGAATAATATCTTCTTCTTGTTTTCGGTGTATGGGAGAGTATTTCGGCAAGATAACAAAGTAAAACCGGAAATGTTATTTATAAAATAATAAATAATTAAAATATTGCGACAAACTATTTGAAAAACTAATATATTTAAATTAGTTTACAAATGTTTGTGTTGGATTCCTTAAAAATATATATTTTAGTTTAAAAAAAAATAAATTTCTATTAAACTTCACTCATAAATTTCTATTGAACTTCACTCATTTTACTTATTTGGCCCTGGGGCCAATTGACAATTTGACATACATTTCATTTTGGGCGCTAGTTTTTTGAAAACTTTGTTCTAGCCAATTCACTCATTTTACTTATTTGGCCCTGGGGCCAAATTTAGGACTTCTGACTAACTTCTGTGAATTGGGCGTTGTAGCGGGCCACCTTAGCTACAATTTGACATACATTTAATTTTGGGCGCTAGTTTTTTGTAGAACAAAGTTTTCAAAAAACTATTTGTAGCCAATTCACTCATTTTACTTATTTGGCCCTGGAGCCAAAATTAGGACTTCTGACTAACTTCTGTGAATTGGGCGTTGTAGCGGGCCACCTTAGCTGCAATTTGACATACATTTAATTTTGGGCGCTAGTTTTTTGTAGAACAAAGTTTTCTAAAAACTATTTCTAGCCAATTCACTCATTTTACTTTTTTGGCCCTGGGGCCAAATTTAGGACTTCTGACTAACTTCTGTGAATTGGGCGTTATAGCGGGCCACCTTAGCTACAATTTGATATACATTTCATTTTGGGCGCTAGTTTTTTGTAGAACAAAGTTTTCAAAAAAATATTTCTAGCCAATTCACTCATTTTACTTATTTGGCCCTGGGGCCAAATTTAGGACTTCTGACTAACTTCTGTGAATTGGGCGTTGTAGCGGGCCACCTTATCTACAATTTGACATACATTTCATTTTGGGCGCTAGTTTTTTGTAGAACAAAGTTTTCAAAAAAGTATTTCTAGCCAATTCACTCATTTTACTTTTTTGGCCCTGGGGCCAAATTTAGGACTTCTGACTAACTTCTGTGAATTGGGCGTTGTAGCGGGCCACCTTAGCTACAATTTGATATACATTTCATTTTGGGCGCTAGTTTTTTGCAGCACAAAGTTTTCAAAAAAGTATTTCTAGCCAATTCACTCACTTTTTTGGCCCTGGGTCCAAATTTAGGACTTCTGACTAACTTCTGTGAATTGGGCGTTGTAGCGGGCCACCTTAGCTGCAATTTGACATACATTTCATTTTGGGCGCTAGTTTTTTGTAGAACAAAGTTTTCAAAAAAGTATTTCTAGATAATTCACTCATTTTACTTATTTGGCCCTGGGGCCAAATTTAGGACTTCTGACTAACTTCTGTGAATTGGGCGTTGTAGCGGGCCACCTTAGCTGCAATTTGACATACATTTCATTTTGGGCGCTAGTTTTTTGTAGAACAAAGTTTTCAAAAAACTATTTCTAGCCAGTTCACTCATTTTACTTATTTGGCCCTGGGGCCAAATTTAGGACTTCTGACTAACTTCTGTGAATTGGGCGTTGTAGCGGGCCACCTTAGCTGCAATTTGACATACATTTCATTTTGGGCGCTAGTTTTTTGTAGAACAAACTTTTAAAAAAACTATTTCTAGCCAATTCACTCATTTTACTTATTTGGCCCTGGGGCCAAATTAAGGACTTCTGACTAACTTCTGTGAATTGGGCGTTGTAGCGGGCCACCTTAGCTACAATTTGACATACATTTAATTTTGGGCGCTAGTTTTTTGTAGAACAAAGTTTTCAAAAAACTATTTGTAGCCAATTCACTAATTTTACTTATTTGGCCCTGGAGCCAAATTTAGGACTTCTGACTAACTTCTGTGAATTGGGCGTTGTAGCGGGCCACTTTATCTACAATTTGACATACATTTCATTTTGGGCGCTAGTTTTTTGTAGAACAAAGTTTTCAAAAAAGTATTTCTAGCCAATTCACTCATTTTACTTTTTTGGTCCTGGGTCCAAATTTAGGACTTCTGACTAACTTCTGTGAATTGGGCGTTGTAGCGGGCCACCTTAGCTACAATTTGACATACATTTCATTTTGGGCGCTAGTTTTTTGTAGAACAAAGTTTTCAAAAAAGAATTTCTAGCCAATTCACTCATTTTACTTTTTTGGTCGTGGGTCCAAATTTAGGACTTCTGACTAACTTCTGTGAATTGGGCGTTGTAGCGGGTCACCTTAGCTACAATTTGACATACATTTCATTTTGGGCGCTAGTTTTTTGTAGAACAAATTTTTCAAAAAAGTATTTCTAGATAATTCACTCATTTTACTTATTTGGCCCTGGGTCCAAATTTAGGACTTCTGACTAACTTCTGTGAATTGGGCGTTGCACTGTGGCTGAAAATTGAATTTCATCGGCCAAAAGTCCAATTTTTTGTCATCGCCGATTTCAAAAATGTAAATGCCATTCGATAGCAAACATATAAGAACTAAGGTATCCAAAAAACTAGATTAAAATATTGGTAATTGTGGCTGTGGCATGCTGCTGGAAACAAATATTTTTTGTTGTTTTAGAAAAAAATTAATTTTTGTAAATTTGATCAGAACTAAATTATGATTTCTCGCAAACCGTTATCAATAATTGGTCGAAATTTTTTTAGTTATGTTAGTGGGATTGTATTCTTTAAGAAATGGTTCATTACATAACTGTATCATTTATACCTGATGTGTTATTAAATGTTTCCACAGGTTCTATATTTTTGTTAAATCCGAATTTTAGAGGAGTAGAACTTGTTAGGGTCAAAAGGGGTTAAAGAGATTTTAGTACCATCAGAAAGCTGAAAGTGTCCTCTTTAACCCCATATATACTTGTTGAACTGTTTGGAACTGTCTGTTGAACACTTTTTTCATTTTAATGAAATCACTCGCAACATTCAAACTTTTAAAAAATTCACCAAAAATATTTTATGGATTTCAAAAAAAATTAAACTTAAGGTGTGCTACAAAAAATATACTTAAATTTTTAGGTTATCTCCTTTGCCTTGCAGTCAAATTGAAATTCAGAAGTATAGAATTTATGAGGGTCAAAAGGGGTTAGAGAGATTTTACTAGCTGTAGAAAGGTGAAAGTATCTACTTTAAACCCAAATTCACTTTTGTACCTGCTTGGACCAGCCTATAGAACACTTTTTTAGTTTGTGTAAAATTATTCGCAACATTTATTTTGCTCTTTTTATTTTACCTATTCATATGACTGGAATATAAATGTACCAAGCCAAGTTGTGCTGGGTATTTTATATTATATAATTACCAATACCTGTGGGATTTTAAGCGTATCCTACTTTAGCCCAATTTAGTTTTTAATTCTACCTTATTACGCTACCTAGGAACACAGTATAACGCATGCTATGTATAAAAGCCAGTGGTATTCGAAAAAAATCTCAGTTGTTAAAATATATCTAAGCAATTAAAATCTAATTTTTAAATGTCTATAAAAATGGAGAGCTTCAGCTATAAAGAATTATCCGAAGAGTATTTTAAAAATAAAAAGGAGGAAGATGTTTTAAGTTACATTGAAGGAAAACTCAATTTATATTCCTGCAGCACTGAAATACGATCGGAACTGCAAAATAAAATAATCGATTTCGTCAAAAACTTAAAAAAGCGGTTCAAACAAGTTGGATGGAGTAAACCTAGATTTTACAACAGTTTTGCAAACTGGTTAGATGGCGAACTCAGTGTCCAGATATCTTCAGAAGGTACAAATGAAAATAACCTTGGGAGGCCAAAGAAATCACTTGAGAACTGTAGCGATCGGAGATACAAGTATTCAAAAAGCTTTGCTATATCAACTGCGATCACAAAAAGAACTCACAAAAGTCGATATTATTGAAAAAGTTTTTATCGCTAGTCCCAAGAGAACAAAACGGATTCTTAAGAGTATTCCAACGCCAAGCGATGAAAAACAGTTTTCAAATGAAGAGGCATTAGCATTATTTTTAGATTTGAAGTTAACAAAAGAGCAATATATTCGGCTCAGAGTGCGTGCAATTGAAAAAGGTTCAAATCTGTATCCTGCTTATCATCACATAACTGCTGCTAAGAAGGAATGTTTGCCACCAAGGGACACTATTAAAATCACACCAATTTCGGCAGAGGTAAAACTTCAAGGTCTACTTAATCATACAGCTCAGCGTTTACTACAATCACTTAGAGGAGATGATTTGAAAGAATATGGGAACTGCAAGTTAACTCTCTTTTGCAAATGGGGATGTGATGGTTCTTCTGGACAGAAACAATACAAGCAATCTATATGTGAAAATACTTCAGATACAGATATGTTCATGGTATCATTTGTTCCATTGCGATTGGTAAAGAATTTGGAACACTCGGAGCCTTCGACCAGTACGATGCAAACAAAGGATATTTGGAAAAATCTCACACCATCTTCTACAAAATACTGCAGACCAATTTAATTTGAATTTAAAAAGGAAACTGCTGTTACCACTAAAAATGAAACCAGTTATATAAGAGCCCCAATTGCAACACTACGGCCATTAGAATTAGAAATAGATGGCCATATAATTGAAGTTAACTATCAATTAGTGCTAACGATGATAGACGGAAAAGTAGGCCAGGCTTTGACTGACAGTAGATAGGTAATGGGGATCTTGGACTGTGTCCGGTTCCGATAATGCGAAAAGGAATGTGTGGTGTAATAGATTATCCAAGTTCAGAACCATTTCCGGTATACGAGTAGATGAGGTGAACAGTAATTTTCACATATAGATGGCGCTGATTGTGAAATTCAGTTTTTTTTTAGACTTAGATGGCGCATACATTTATTTCATTTCCAATATAAATTTAAAAATTTTGTGAACAAAATACCAAAAAAATGGGTATTTTAGGGGATTTGAGCGTTGATTTGAATATTTATTTAGGATTTTAAAAATTTTGTGAAGAAAATACCAGCAAAATGGGTATTTTGAGGGGTTTTAAGCGTTGATTTGAATATTTATTAAGGATTTTAAAAATTTTGTGAAGAAAATACCAACAAAATGGGTATTTTGAGGGGTTTTAAGCGTTGATTTGAATATTTATTTAGGATTTTAAAAATTTTGTGAAAAAAAATACCAACAAAATGTGTATTTTGATGTAAACTCTATTTTAAGTTTTTAATGTAAACTCTATTTTAAGCTTTTATTTTTTAAGCAAGTTCCGAAACATTTTATTTATTTTCCGAACCATTTTATGAGGTGAAAATTATGTTTTTAACAACTTATCTTAGTTCCGAACCATTTGTATAATTTTGATATTTATTTTTTAGCAAGTTTCTGAAGCTTTTTGATGAGGTGAAGTTTATTTTTTCACCACTTATCCTAGTTCCGAACCAGTTGGTGAAATTTATTTTATTGAAATTTATTTCTGTGGTAGGATTTGGATTTGATCTCATTTCAACAGTGATTCTAAGCAGTTTAATTTTATCAAAACTATCGAAGTCAAAATCGACAAAATAGAAAATAAAAGTTCAAAATTATAATTCTCAAGTAAAAAACAAGTTTGCGATTCTTTTAAAACAGTTTTTAGAATTAACACAATAGTCAAAGAATTTAAATTTAGTTTTGTTTTCTTCTTTGTATTAAGAAATATTTTGTTCCCGTTTATGCTGACATTATGTTATTCTTATTTGCAGTTTGTTTTCTTTCATAATATAACGTCTCCTAAGAAGATTTAAAAAGAATTTGTATTTTGTTATAAAATGCTGACGATGTGTCTGCATGTTTGTTTACATTAATCTGATGAAGAAATCTTTTTGTTATATTTAAGAAGCATAAACATGATTGAGCGTGTTAGAATGTACAATTTGTTTATAAAACAAAACATTAATTGCAGTTTGTTTTCTTGCCCTTCTTAAAAGGCTTAGTGGAGTATACTTCTGAAAACTAGGTTTATTTACATTTGAGCATTGAAGATTTGAACAATGAATTTGAGCGATTTTGAAATTGAATTTGGCGATGAAAATTCTATGGAAGATATCCCTAACAACCAAATGGCTTACTACGATTTTTTGTGGGAAATTGAGTATTTTTTGGAAGACGAAGAGGGAGATAAAATCATTTTAAAGGCAAATGACGGGTTTTATTTGGATGAAGAAGGAGATCGCTTCATTAGAGAACTAGATTTAAGTTTATAAATGTAAATTTTTTCTTCTTTTTATTCAAATACTTTTAAGTAGTTATTAAATAAAATATATGTACATACTAAAAAGTAAAAGTAAAATAAATGTTTCTTATATTGCATCACATTTCGAAAATAATTTTAAATGGCTGAACATATCCATGTATAAATAGCGTATACAATTCATTTCAACAGCAAGTACATTGTGATTTATCGTGGAGTTCAAATAGTATTTTTAAAATTTGCGGTTGAAATTATGAAAGAAAAAAATTTAAAATGGTTAAAGATCTAAAATTCGATTGCAGTGAAGATCAGCATTTAAAACAATCTTCATTTACGCCACGCTATAGCATGACTGATATTTTCCATAGAGAAGATGAGCGTTTAAAAACTTTTTCATGCTGGCCATTAAAATGGGTAGATAAAAGAGAGTTAGCTATGACTGGCATGTTTTATAGTGGAGATTATGACAAAACAAAATGTTATTTTTGCGAAGTTGAAATTTGGAGTTGGGGGCCTACTGATCAACCTTTAACAGAACATTTGCGTTGGTCACCAAATTGTGCTTTACTGAGAAGATGTTGTACCAATAATGTACCTATTAATTGGAATGTGTTAAATCAACTACTACCACCACCCTGTTATGATACCTGTGGTCTCAGAGAAGTAGAAGGTAAAATACGACACGATAATTTTTCTAACATTCCTCAGTATAATATTGAAATTAAAAACGATAATATCGCTAGAAGCAATCACATTACTAATTATGATGATCAAGTTATTGAAATCCCAATTACATTTGTCGAATCTTCAAATACAATGATGCAAAACGCTGAAATTTCATCATCCATAATAAATGTAGCAAAATATTTTTTTATTTATCTTTTTTTGTTATTTATTTTATTTATTATTTTATTTGTATTAGAATACATTTTATTTGCTGAAATAGAACTGAAAATAAATAAATAAATAAATAAAAAAAAAGAGAAAAAGTTTTGATTTTTATTATTGGTCTTTATTAAATATTAAATGATAATTATTTATTAAATTTATTACATTAATTTTTCTTAATATATAAACCGCACATCTGCACGGAGTAGGCCCTTCTTCACAATACGAGCTGTACCATGGGCAGCATTGGAAATGTGGCTCCCCATCATCACTTTCAGCAACGCCGAAGTCTTCATTTTCATCCAGCATTGGTATGAAACTTTCTATGCACAGCCTGTGCTCATGCAGGATAACTTCCTCAAATTTGGTTAAAAATTTTACTAAAAATTCTTTTAATGTACACATTTTTGAGTTGTATCCGCTTGGCGTCCTACTTGTTAATGTTTCTCGTTTTTAAATTTCTAGTTATTATTTCACAACATTTTACTTAATAACTAGAGTGAAAGAGAAAAGTATATTAAATTTCTCACTTCTATTCGGTTTACTTAATAACTAGAGTGAAAGAGAAAACTATATTAAATTTCTCAATTCTATTCGGTTTAATTAATAACTAGAGTGAAAGAGAAAACTATATTAAATTTCTCAATTCTATTCGGTTTAATTAATAACTAGAGTGAAAGAGAAAACTATATTAAATTTCTCAATGCTATTCGGTTTACTTAATAACTAGAGTGAAAGAGAAAACTATATTAATTTTCTCAATGCTATTCGGTAATTTGTTCTGTATTGGTTCCTATTTATTTGGTAGTGTTATTCCATATTTATTTATATCGATTTCTTTCTTTAGAGCAAAGGGAAGAAATGTATGTCTTCGTCTCATTTATTCACATGATTATATATCAATAAACTTTTTCTTGATTAATAAAATAGATTATTTTTGATTTAGTTAAGCTCTTTTCAATTTAGAGAAGTGGTTTTAATCTCAGTTGAAAAAAAGAAACTAACGTGATCGGTTGTGAAAAATGGAACCCTCGAAAAACTTAGTAACCAAATTTAATACTCTGAGCTACAGCAAATCCTTAATTCACATTAAGGATCTTGCAATATCTTCTAAACACATTATTATGAATGCAAGTAGAGTGAATACCAAGTATGGGAGCTCAATAAAAGTTGAGCTTGAGGAGAATATATTGTTTTTGCCATATCGCTACAATACGCTAACTGACGAAGATTTGAAGAATTTATCATCTGGATCGTATCTTATATCCAGGGAAGGAGAGAAAAACTTGCGATTGAAGGCATTTGAGGAGGGTGATATCTTTGAAGCCAATTCTAGATATCCCATATACGCAAACTTTAACAGTTTTTAAATTATATTTTAACGATAAAAATAATAATAATATGTACCTTAAAATAATTAAATAAAAAAAACATGGTTTTTCTTTTTAAAATAATTTCAATTGTTTTATTTATTAATTTCTTTTTCAGTTATTTTATATAAAAATTCAAGACATAAATGACCACAATTAAATGAATCATAGTTTTGATGTTGATTGTAGTTATATTTTATATTTCCTCCTAGGTACTCAACTAGTTCCAATGGTGGTTGTAAATTTCCAAAACTATCATAATATTCTATTTGTTTATTGTTTTTATAGTAAGCTACCCAATGTGTACCACTACCGATTGTAGAATCCAAATTAATAACTCCACATTCAATATTTCTGGGATGTTTTGGTATTGCGTCTAACATGAAAATTCCTCTAAAATGTGGAATATTTTTTGAGAATTTTCGTATATCAATATCAGTCAATGGTCTTTTGGGTAGCTTGTTTAGAAGTTTTTTGCTTTTTCTTCATAAGTTAATCCATATCCTTTCTTATATGGTTTGAGGTAAAGTCCTTTACCCATTGCTATTGCTTCCATATTCTTATTGTGTCTAGTCGCTTCATCAAGTTGGAGTTTAGCATTCTTTGCTGCATTAACTGCTTTTGCTATGTTAGCACCTCCACTCGATAGGGTACCAATTACACCTAAAGCTGTTAATATTGGTATTAATGGTAAAACACCACCAACTTTTGGAACACGTATTACACGTGGTACTACAATTTCAGATTTCCTTCCCTTTAAGGATTTGTTAATGGTTTTACGTGCAATCTTGATAGCAGCGTTAAGATCTGTTGGTTTTTCTTTTCTTAAAATTTTTGTTGTTGCTTTTAGCGTTGAATTGAACAGTTTTCTTCCAATAACTTTATTCGATTTTGATTTCCAATTACTTTTGTTTTGCTTAGTCATCCCCATACCGAGTTTAGTTTTTGCTTTCATTGCGTTAGTAACCAAATATGCCAACGATTTTTCTGGAAGACTGCTATCTTTTGAAAGTACTCGTTCCCAAGCTCTGTTCTCAAGAATTTTATCAGCTTGATGTCTTATATTTATATCTCTACTTTTTGAATAAGCAATATCGTGTTCTTTACATGCACCGTCTAATAGATTAATTCCTTTATCACCTCGTTCTAAACGTTTTTGTAATTTCGTTCCAGGACCACAATATTGATAACCAGGAAGATGTAGTTCAAAAGGAAGTGAATTTACCAATTTATTAATTAAACCTTCTCCTCTGACGACTTTATTACAATTAATCTTGTTTTTAAAACGTATTACCATTTTATTTAATTTTATTCTATAAGAAAAAGAGAATATTTAATTATTTCATTTAGTTCTAAAGATGCGTTTAATAAAACAACATAAAAATATTTTTGTTCGTAATACGGATTCTTCAACGAATTTAAATTCAAAATGTAGACATAGTTCTATATTACCGAATTCTATTCGTGCGCTTATTGTAGGTCCTTCAAATTGTGGCAAGACTAACGTTATGATAAGCTTACTAGAGAGTCCTAATGGACTGAAATTTGAAAACATCTATTTATACTCAAAATCACTATTTCAGCCAAAGTATGAATATTTAAGAAAATTGATAACACCAATTAAAGGAATGGGGTTTCATACGTTTTCTGATAATGATTCTGTAATACCTCCAGATGAAGCACAAAACAATTCAGTTATGATTTTCGATGATGTTGCATGTGAAAAACAAAACAATATACGTGCATATTTTTGTATGGGTAGACATAGAAATGTAGATTCATTCTACTTATGTCAAACATATACAAGAATTCCCAAACATTTAATAAGAGATAATGCTAATATGATTATTATGTTTAAGCAAGATGAAATGAATATAAAACATATATATGCTGATCATGTTGGTAGCGATATGAGTTACGAAAAGTTTCATGAAATTTGTGGAGAATGTTGGAAAGATAAATATGGATTTTTGGTTATAAGTAAAGATGATGAATTAAATGATGGGAGATATAGAAAGCAGTTTGATTATTTTATAACAATATAAATTATAGAATATATTTTATACGATTATTAGTATAACATCAACCTTTAAAGATATTACAACAATAAAACGCATTGTTAACCAACGAATAGCTGATCTGATGTCCGATAAAAAAATTAATGAAAAAGTTTTAAAAGAGTTGATAAAGAGAAGAAATGTTTTAAAAAAGAAATTTCGCAGTATAAAAATTGGTGAAGCTGATACTCGTGAACAACTTAAAGATACATTTAAACCCATAACAGAACCCCTGAAAAATTTCATCAATAGTTCGAAAAATACCAAAGTAAATTTAAAAATTGAAAAGAATAAAATTAAAAATGAATCAAAGCAACAAGAACAATTTAAAACAGATTCTTATATTCCAATTATAAAACCAGAAAAAAATATATTATCTACTGCTGCAAGTAACTCTGAAGATTATAATGATGATGATGATGATGATGATTTTTATTCTCAACCAGAAACAGAAAATCCAAATAATCATATAAATTTTAATGATTTGTTATATTTAGAAAAAAGAAATGAGTTAGACACACTATATGGAGTACATAAAGATTCAAATAATGAATGGAAATTTGGTGATAGTAACATTCAATTTAATGAAGATAAGATTCAAGTTGGAAACCAAATATGGGCACTCACTCCAGGTTTATTTTCATTAATGTTTCAAAAAATACCAAAAAACTATGATAAATCTGAGTTAGATATTTATAAAAAAATATTAAATAATACAAATGCCTATAAAATAGGTTATAGCTCAGATGGTCATATAAGGGGTACAAGAGCATATAAATACAAGAACATTATCAGAAAATTGATTAAACCTAAAAATCCATCTACCAAAACACCTCAATCTCCCACTTCATCTGATACAATAAAAACAACAAATGAAAATTATATTGGAAGTGGGTTAATGAATTTAAATCCAAATAAACCCAACTATATATACTGGGATGATCCAAATGAGTTGATAGATCGACTTAGACTCCTGCTCGCATCACAAGCTGCAGGCCACAGCAATCATAATAACGAAATTGTTTCTATTATTGAAGAATTATACGAAGCTAACATTATTGAATAACTATAAAATTAACATTAAGTAATGTCTGTCGACAAATTTGGTCACTATATTAACGATACAAGTGGCATAATTTCTATGAAAAATGCACCTAAATTGCTTGGGTTCTTTATGGATACAGATAACAACATTGATGTTCAAAACAAAAGAATCAAACATATGTCGAATGCTTTGGAAGAAAACGATGGTGTCAATAAAATGTTTTTGCAATCTCAAATTGAAAAAACACAGAAGGAGGTAATGGATCAATTAAACAAGAATATTAATGAAGTTTATCAAATAATAGAGAAAATGGAAAAAGATTTTGAAAGAAGACTCAAAATCTTAAATCAGAAACTATATAACAGGCTTGATATTAAAAATAAAGAACAGGAGATAACAATATTCCCTTAAGTAAAGAGGACTTACTTAATAATTATGTATTCAACAAAAAGAGACTTAGTAAATGAACTTCATAAACCAGCCCGAAAAAATTTTATACGTCGAAGAGTTGTAATGAAAGGCATAGATGATCTCTGGCAAGCTGATTTAGTTGAAATGGGGAATTATTCTACATATAATAAAAAATATCGATATTTGTTAACGATCATTGATACTTTTTCCAAGTTTGCATGGGGTGTTGCACTTAAAACAAAAACAGCAACTGAAGTATTTCAAGCAATGAAAAGTATTTTAAAATTAGGTCGAGTTCCCAAAAACTTGCAGACTGATGATGGTAAAGAATTTTTCAATAAACAATTTAATATCCTCATGCACAACCATAATATAAATCACTACTCAACATTTAGTATAATGAAAGCCTCAATAGTAGAACGATTTAATCGAACTCTAAAAGGAATGATGTGGAAAGAATTTAGTTTTAATGGTTCATATTATTGGCTTGATATTTACAAAGATCTAATTAATAAATATAATAGAAAAGTTCATCGCACCATTAAAATGGCACCAATTGACGTTAATTCTGGAAACGAAATGAAATTATTGCAAACCGTTTACAATCATTTAAAAATATTTAAAAAATCTAAATTTAATGTTGGAGATTATGTACGCATAAGCAAATATAAACACATTTTTGAAAAAGGTTACACTCCCAATTGGACTACAGAAATTTTTAAAATTAAAACAGTAAAAAATACGTATCCTGCAACATACATACTAGATGACTATCAAGGAAATCCAATTGAAGGTGGTTTCTATGATGATGAACTTTCAAAAACTCGATTTCCTGATACATACCTTGTTGAAAAAATTCTTAAAACTAAAGGAGACATGGCATATGTAAAATGGTTGGGATTTTCTAATCAACACAATTCTTGGATTAATAAGATTGATATATTGTAGTTTGTAAGAGTAGATATAATTATAATAATAGAATGTAAGAGTTAATGTATTGTTATTATTAAATAAGAAAAGAACAAAAAAATATATGTAAATAAATTATTTTTAAATAAATAATATTATGTTTTTTACTTTATTTGCAATTCAACAGTCGAAATGTCAATAACTCTCACTTTAAGCTCTAATTCAACTGAGTTGACGGCTAACTATTTTCCTCCAATTGAGTTGGACGGAAAATATGAGTGTGCACTTACAGATTTTCATTCATACAATAGTATTCCAAATGTAGATGTTTATAATAATATGTTTCATATTGGCGAACAAGTAATTGAAATTCCGATTGGATCTTATGAACTAAACGATATAGTTGATTATATTAAAGAACAATATCAACGATATAGTCCTCAAAATAAAATTAATATTGAAGCTAATAATAATAGGATGCAAGTTAAAATAAAAAACTCTAATGATCCAATATACTTTAATAAGAAAAATACAATTGGGAAGCTTTTGGGATTTAAAGAAAATATTCTATTACCTAATAAAGAGCATTACTCAGATCTACCAGTTAATATTTTTAAAGTAAATCTTTTACGAATTGAGAGTAATATAGCTGTCAACACATACATGAATAACTCCCAAGCACATACTTTGCATGAGTTTGCCATTAACGTCCCACCTGGCTATAAAATAGATGAGATTCCTAGGAATCTAATTTATTTACCAATCAACTGTCGAGAGATAAGCTCCATTACTCTGCGAGTGGTTGATCAAGATGGTGATTTACTTAATTTCCGAGGAGAGGAAATTACAATTCGATTACATTTAAGACCAACAAAGTAATGATAATTTACAAGAAGAATATACCTAAAAACAAAGTATTACACTCTTCTTCTAACAAAATATTGAAAAATAAATTAAATTCAAAGAATTCATTAAAAAATATAAACTTAACGCAATCAAATAAAGAATTTCTAAAATCATTAAATTTAAAATTGAAGAAACCATGAGTTCAATAATAGATGTTCTGGATAAACCTTTGTCCGATGAAAATATAATTAAAAAGGCCTACCATACGTATACCCCATATTTACAATCTTACAATAATAACGATGAAATTCGTATAACAATACAAAATCAAGACTTGTATGTTTTGCCATCGGAAAGTTTTATATATGTAGAAGGATTTGTTAAAGATGATAGCAATACAAAATTAGTATCTTCTGCAGCCAACATTAAATTAAAAAATAATTTTGTAGCACATCTATTTGATGAAATCCGTTACGAAGTAAATGGTGTTGAAATTGATCAAACAAGACATTTAGGAACATCAAGTACTATAAAAAATTTGGTTTCATTATCACCAATAGATAGTAATGGAATGCAAAATGCTGGATGGAATAAAATTGATGACATCGATCTCGTAAATGGATATTTTAATTTTTATGTACCACTTAAATTGTTTTTGGGATTCGCTGAAGACTATAACAAAATATTATTGAATGCAAAACATGAATTGATTCTATTACGTAATAAAAATGATGAGAATCTTGTTTATTCAACTGTTTCTACCGAAAAGGCTAAATTAACAATTTCAAGTATATCGTGGAGAATTCCCCATGTACAACTATCAGATTTTTGTAAATTAAATATGATAAAAATAATAAACAGTGGTACTTCAATACCAATTGCATTTAGAAGTTGGGATTGTCATATAAATCCACAACTAAATATGTCTACTAATCATGTGTGGAATGTTAAGCTGGCAGCGAATAGAGAACGCCCTCGTTTTGTTTTGATTGCATTCCAACATGAAAAGAAATTTATACACTGCGATCTGACTAATTTAAAAGTACATTTAAATTCAGAGTCTTATCCATATGATGACCTTAACATAAAGTTTCAGAATGAACGTTATGCAATTCTATATGATATGTATCTAAGGTTTCAAGAAAACTACTATATGCGAGACTCCCAGCCGCTTCTCACATCTCAAGAGTTTAAAAATTATTCTCCCATAATAGTAGTAGATGTTAGTTATCAAAATGAATCTATTGTCAGCGGACCAATTGATATAAAAATTGAATTTGAAACAGCTACTAATGTTCCAGCAAACACATCAGCTTATTGTATTCTCATTCACGACCGCATTATTGAATATATACCATTAAAGGGACAAGTTCGAAAAATTTTATAAATCCTAAAGAAGATGTCTTGTAAACATGTTTTCATTGATTTACAAGGTTTTAAATTAAAATCAAACAAATTTATCGTTAAAGAAGTTGCAATTGTTTTCAATTCTATGGAATATATAAATTTTATTATAAGACCGCCTTTTGATTTCAATTGTTTATCACAAAAGGAGCAAGAAGAAGCATATTGGTTAATAAAATATTTTCATCATCTTAAGTGGAATACAGGAGTAGTATCATTTAAGAGTGTTTGTAATTTTTTAAAAAATAATTTAAAAAATTCTAAAATATATGTAAAAGGAACAGAAAAGAGCCAATGGTTGGAAAAAATGCTGCAGAAAAAAGTTTTAAATATAGAGGATTTTGGATGTATAAATTTAAAGGAACTAAATAAGAAGTACCCAGAAAACGCATTTTGCAGTTATCACAACTATGGAGTTTGCGCTTTAAAAAATGCTATTTTACTTGAAAAAGAAAATCTAATTTGAAATAAGAACAACAATTTTTTAATTTTTAAGTTTTATATTTAAACTTTTTTTTTCTTTAAAGATAATTATTATTATTAATTTAAAAACATTATTTTATTATATTAACATTATATTAACATTATTTTTAAGAAACAAATTAATAAATATATATATATTTTAATGGTTATTGTATAAGAATAAATGTATTTAGATGTAATCTTATATATGTATATGAAATAATAAAATTTATTTCAATAAGTATAAAAACAAAGCCTTTTATTTTTATGTTATTATTAACCACTGCTATCTCAATAGTAATAAACAAAAGTATTATTATTCAATTTCCATATGAGTGTCAATTCTATCTCTAAAGTGACCCCAAGCTCTAGTATTTATTCTATCTTCCATAATATTTCTTTTATCATCCGTATGATTAAGTACTACTTTATGCAACTTTTGTGTATACAATTGATGAGCTTTAGTTCTAAATACAACCATTTCATCAGATACTATTTTCTGTTCAAGTAAACACTCCTTATAATCATTTAATGTTAGTTTTTTAATTACACATTTTTTGACGCCCTTAGACTTTTTAATGTCCACTGAATTAATAGTTGACAAGGAATACATTTTTGATCGTAAACCTACAAATTCAATCATTATTTCACCCTTATTTTCGTCTTTCATCATTCCCAATACTTTTTTGTTTAGCTGTGGTAAATTAAAAAGATTGTCTTTGGGATATTCTGACGTATCGAAATTTAAAGTGACATCGCAACGAATGTCATCATAAAAGTCATTTGTTATAATTGAATAAATAAATGAATCAGTATCCATATAATTTAAGGACAAATTTTCTTTAAATTTTGGAATCATATATCTGTAATGGAAGTCATACATTTTCCATTTGGATAACTCTAATACCGAAAATCCAATATATATAGGTTTGTTGTAGCATGGCTCCATTTTCTTCAGCTCTACTGCATACAAATCATCACTAAATTTTGTTAAACTTAGAAAATTTGGCTTAGAGATTAATGATCGTAAACCTAAATGGTTCTTATTACTATTTTCCCACTCTGTAGCAATACGTATATCTTTTCTTTTATCAACACTTTCCATCGTTTTTCCATAAACTGCATTATTAAGCAGTTTAAAAAAATCTTTTTCAAAATTATTTTTTGCATTAGTTCTGTGCAGCGTATTTAAATCAATATATTTTTTTAACCATGGAGACTGTTTGAATTTTAAAATTCTATGAACTTTTTTCAAAACAAGACCATTGGTAATACATTGTTTTAAAACTCTATAATGTATAGTGTAATTTTCTTTAGGCGTCAAATCTGCAATTAATTTTTTAAATTTAGACTGCCCTGGAGTTTTATTTTGTGGACAAAATGGTAGATCATTATGAAGGTCATGAAGAGAGTCAGGATATTCAAGATCAACTTCTAAAATATAACCATATTCTGAGTTATCTGATATATTTTGTACTCTAAAATTTTCAATATCTTGAGTGTTCATCCAATCAAATTCCCCATAAGGTAAATATTCTGACATTGCCCACCCATATAAATTGTTAGCATCTAAATACATTAAATACTCTGATGCTTTTTTCTCATCAAAGTTTTCCATATATTTATGGTTTGCCTTAGAATATCTTTTTGAGCATTGCACTAATCCACCTCGTATTCCATTTTGCATAAAGAGGTATTTTTCACTATCAGTAAATAGCTCTAACGTTACATCCGTTGTCTTAAGCATTGCATCCCAAGAGAGACCATGTGCAGTGTAGTACTGACAAGGGTCTAAATTATAAATACTCTTACATATTTGTCTAAAGTTTTCAAAAATGTCAGTTAATAGTAGAACATCCGATCTAAGGTAGAGTTCTGTATAGTCAAGAAGGTTCTTACACTTGAAATAACTCCATACTTGTTTGGCATGTTCGTAATCGACTACACTGCATTCCTCATTACTTAAAATATTGAAAAAATTATCTCTACTTGGAAGCTGATTTTCATTAAACCTTTCCATTGAATCCATGTAGGAGTATGGGAATACACCCTTCCTCCTGATTAGATTAAATTGATTATCATTAGAAAACCGTTCTCGAACTGTTCGAAAATCATTAATGTCAAGATTTTTAGCTAAGGAATCTAAGCTAGAAGACATAAATCTTATTGAATCTAAAAACCTAATTTCAAATCCCCGATTTTTATCTATTTTAATATAAACAGATAGTGAAATATAACGCTCTTTATTCAAAGGAATAACTTTTATTGTCGCATTTTTTATTGTTGACAGCTCTTTAAAGAAAAGATGCATGTCATAAGCAGAAAGATTATGGAAGATCACTAGTATAAAATTGGGATTTTTGTATTTTAAATTACACTCATTATGAGCAGCTCCTCGAAAATTACCAGTGAGATGACAGTGGTCTCTAACTTTATCATTATTAAGAAGTTTTTTACAAATGTGACAATTTGTTGATTTATTAAAAACCTCAATATCATTTACTTTCATTAACACTTTCTCTACTTTGGAGAGATACTGATGGTAAATATCTGTTGCATCTTTGACAATTTTGTCAACAAAGACTTTAGATGCATTTTTCCCTAAATAGTATCTGTCAGATTTAATCTCCTTAAAACTACATTTAATATAATAATTAAAAGCACATGGAATGTGCTTTTGAATATTAGTTGTTTTGTAACTCACACTTTCATCTAATTTTTCCAAAATTGACTCAAAATCAGCATAGATCACGAACGGAACATCCACTTGCTTCTGATGGTTTACAAACGATATATATGCATCTTCGGGATTAGGCATCTTTGAAATCTTCTTTCCACACACATTTTTATGATTTTTGGAAATTGTCTCATCATGTGTATGGTATAAACACGTATTACAGACATAAATTTTGCTTTTATGTGAGGTAATACTGGATCGAATTAGTCTACAATAAATAAAAATAATTTTTAATTAGATTTATGTAAATTAGATAAATGTAAAGAAAAACTTACTTGGAAATATCATTTATGAGAACATAGTGAAACTTTTCACCGGAATGCAAAAGCAGTAAATTTATATGGATGTTTTTTTCCTCAATCGTTATATAATATGGTCCAACGATTGACTCACCATTATACCCAAATACATTGACACTTATCTCGTTTTGTTTTTCAAACTTTTTTATTGACTTCAAAGGCATAGGAAACTCCAACCCCTTAAAATTAAGATCACATTCGCCCAGAGCAATTTTATTACTATAGATGTTAATGCTATATGAATTGCAGTTTTTTCTTTGTTTATTGCTTAAGTCTTTACGAAGTGCTGCAATTAAGCACCATTTAAAGCAAAAAACATCTTTATTTTCAACATTTATACATGCACCTTTAATATTGCTAATTCTCTTGGGTAATGGTATAAATTGGGATCCTCTTATAATGCTGACCTTGTTTACATTCACTTCTACATAATTTATTTTAGTGAGTGTCCATCCACTGTCCCTTTCCTGAAATTCACTCATTTTAGTGGATATTTCGTCTACATGTTTGTCATATGACTTACTGATATCCTCAGCAAGCGTTATTAACATCATTTTAGAAATATGCACAATTGATGCTAATTGAATTTCATCATTCACCAATTTCATATATTCACATAACAACTCCATGTTAAATTTAAATGTAGTGTGTTTGATGCCACAACTTTTTAATTCTTCAATTACAACTACCTTAGCATCTCTAAAGAACTCCTCCGGAAACAGAATTTCTTCGTTTTCATTCACCAATGTATAGGTTTCAATTCTTCCTTTAAAATTACTTTTCCTGACAGTTAATGTTTTATTAATATTAACTGTTTGGCAATTTTTTATATGGCGATTTGTTCTTATATGCGCATTAAATGATGTTGCCGGTATTAATTCATTGCACTCATTGCAATGTTTATCATTAGCACTTTGAAGAGGAGGTGATTGGATGGTAGCGTGAGTTTCTTTATGTTCAACGAGTTTTCTTGAACTCATGAAAAGTTTCTTGCAAATGGGACAGTGGAGGTTAATGTGCACCTTAAGCATTTTTTTGGAAATAGACGTATTGCATATCGAACATACTTCATAGTCGTTAGCATCAAAACTTTTAAAAGTATTTCTATGCAATTCCATATGCACCTTAACCATTTTTGGGCAGCTGAGCTTCGAAGAGCAAACTGAGCAATATACAGGATCCATTTTTAAGTATTTTATTTAGCACTTTCTTTATTAACAAATTTTTTAGATTTACGTTACTTTTTCTTAATTCTGAAAAATATATCGTCACTCTACGGAATGTTGCGGTATACTGACTAATGATAAAAATAATCTTTTCCTAATTAAATTGTTCAAATCTCCAATGCTCAAATGTAAATAAACCTAGTTTTCAGAAGTATACTTCACTAAGCCTTTTAAGAAGGGCAAGAAAACAAACTGCAATAAATGTTTTGTTTTATAAACAAATTGTACATTCTAACACGCTCAATCATGTTTATGCTTCTTAAATATAACAAAAAGATTTCTTCATCAGATTAATGTAAACAAACATGCAGACACATCGTCAGCATTTTATAACAAAATACAAATTCTTTTTAAATCTTCTTAGGAGACGTTATATTATGAAAGAAAACAAACTGCAAATAAGAATAACATAATGTCAGCATAAACGGGAACAAAATATTTCTTAATACAAAGAAGAAAACAAAACTAAATTTAAATTCTTTGACTATTGTGTTAATTCTAAAAACTGTTTTAAAAGAATCGCAAACTTGTTTTTTACTTGAGAATTATAATTTTGAACTTTTATTTTCTATTTTGTCGATTTTGACTTCGATAGTTTTGATAAAATTAAACTGCTTAGAATCACTGTTGAAATGAGATCAAATCCAAATCCTACCACAGAAATAAATTTCAATAAAATAAATTTCACCAACTGGTTCGGAACTAGGATAAGTGGTGAAAAAATAAACTTCACCTCATCAAAAAGCTTCAGAAACTTGCTAAAAAATAAATATCAAAATTATACAAATGGTTCGGAACTAAGATAAGTTGTTAAAAACATAATTTTCACCTCATAAAATGGTTCGGAAAATAAATAAAATGTTTCGGAACTTGCTTAAAAAATAAAAGCTTAAAATAGAGTTTACATTAAAAACTTAAAATAGAGTTTACATCAAAATACACATTTTGTTGGTATTTTTTTTCACAAAATTTTTAAAATCCTAAATAAATATTCAAATCAACGCTTAAAACCCCTCAAAATACCCATTTTGTTGGTATTTTCTTCACAAAATTTTTAAAATCCTTAATAAATATTCAAATCAACGCTTAAAACCCCTCAAAATACCCATTTTGCTGGTATTTTCTTCACAAAATTTTTAAAATCCTAAATAAATATTCAAATCAACGCTTAAATCCCCTAAAATACCCATTTTTTTGGTATTTTGTTCACAAAATTTTTAAATTTCTATTGGAAATGAAATAAATGTATGCGCCATCTAAGTCTAAAAAAAAACTGAATTTCACAATCAGCGCCATCTATATGTGAAAATTACTGTTCACCTCATCTACTCGTATACCGGAAATGGTTCTGAACTTGGATAATCTATTACACCACACATTCCTTTTCGCATTATCGGAACCGGACACAGTCCAAGATCCCCATTACCTATCTACTACTGACACAAAGGCTTCATCCAGCTGCATTATATGCCAAACCACATCAAGCAAATTAAACCAAGTCCCGGAAAAATCATTAGATAATACTAATGCATATGAATTTGGATTATCGCCGCTACATACAAGAATACGAATTATGGAGCACATACTAAAAATCAGTTATGATTTGGATTTAGGACCATCAGGATCAATAAGAAACAATGAAACCAACAAGGATTTAAGAAGTATAAAAAAGAAGCCTATTCAGGATGAATTTCGCATATGTGGCTTGATTATAGACCAACCAAAACAAGGATCAGGCAATACGAATGATGGGAATACAGCAAGAAGGTTCTTTTCTGATCCCAAAAAAGCATCTGAAATAACAGGCGTTGATATAAGTCTTATATCAAGATTTAAAACAATCATTGATGTACTTGCATGCAATGAACAAATTGATTATAGAAAATTTGGGGATTATGCCAAATAAACAGCTAGAATATATACTATCAAATATCCATGGAGAAATATGTCTCCAACGGTTCATAAAATCCTTTATCATGCAGAGGATGTCATTAGGCATCATTTAGTACCACTAGGAGATCTGTCAGAAGAAGCCCAGGAAAAAAGGAATAAAGATTACAGATTTTATAGGGAGCACAATACCAGAAAAATGTCACGAGATTTTACGAACGAAGATCTGTTTAATATATTGTTGGCAACGTCAGATCCGCTCATCTCTAGCATTCGAAGTCAATGGAAAGTAGAACATCGGGACTTAGATGAAGAAGCAAAAGGGTTGCTACAGGATAAAGATAATACAAAACCAAATATGGAATATTTGGAGGCAATTTTCCAACCGAATCAATAGGAGATATAATAAATTTTATTGTTATTTAAGCAAAAAATATGTTTTTGTCCTTATTGTTATATAAATAAAAATAGAAAAAAAAAATTTTTTAAATTTACACTTATTTATATTTTTAATCTAAAAAGTTTTCTAGTGGAACTGGTTCCAGTTAAACCTGTTGTAGAGTTGATAATGAAGAAACCTGTTCACAAAATGATCATAGGTATTATTACATGCCTATACATTTTTTTTAAAGGTATAGTGGCATATACGAGGCGAATGTATATGCATATAAAGGTAATATGAATACGAATTTGTCCAGAAATATATATATATATATATTTTTTTTTTTATTATATTTTTCCAAAAAAACATTAAGTGTATGCTTGTAGAAGCAAATTATAGTCAGTTTGACATTTTTACTCCCATATGCACTATTCCAAATCAAATTGTTCAAACAAAAAAAAAAAAAATTATTTTGAGTAAAAAATTCTAATAATTCAGCACACCGATTTTTATAAATTTAGAACAGTAATGTTTTCTAATATGTCCATTATTTTCTAGAAAATTCTGAGCAATATCGAATGGTAAATTATATTGCCTTTATTGAACAAAAAAAAATTGAAAGCCGTTTTTCGGGATTGGGAATTAGGGTATTTTTTTTATCAAAAATGGGGATGTTTTTCAGTCCACTGTTTTAAAAACTTCTTAATCTACATAACTGCCAAAATTCATTATGATACCTTTATTCATGTTAGATTTATAGAATGTCAAACATTAAAATTATTAAAATATAGTGTTAATGAATAAAAAGTAAAAAAATAATATTTTTAAGGTTTGACATTCTATAAATCTGACATGAACAAAGATATGCTAACGAAATTCGGCAGTTATGTAGATCAAAAAGTTCTTAAAACAGTGGGCTAAAAAAAATCCCACTTTTTTAATAAAAAAATACCAAAGTTCTCAATCTCAATCATTAGCATTTTCATACTAAATGCTAAAAAACATCAAAAGTTCAACTTTGACCTTAAATTTCTCAACAACTACTGAACCGATTTTAACAAAATTAAAACGGTAAAAAAGTTCAAGAAGTCTTCTCTCCTGCAAAAAAAAATTGCAAAATTATCTCTATCGGTTCAAAAGTTACAGATTTTTGGCCGATGAAAAACGATTTTCAGCCACTGTGCGTTGTAGCGGGCCACCTTAGCTACAATTTGACATACATTTCATTTTGGGCGCTAGTTTTTTGTAGAACAAAGTTTTCAAAAAAGTATTTCTAGCCAATTCACTCATTTTACTTTTTTGGCCCTGGGGCCAAATTTAGGACTTCTGACTAACTTCTGTGAATTGGGCGTTGTAGCGGGCCACCTTAGCTACAATTTGATATACATTTCATTTTGGGCGCTAGTTTTTTTGCAGAACAAAGTTTTCAAAAAAGTATTTCTAGCCAATTCACTCACTTTTTTGGCCCTGGGTCCAAATTTAGGACTTCTGACTAACTTCTGTGAATTGGGCAATTTGACATACATTTCATTTTGGGCGCTAGTTTTTTGTAGAACAAAGTTTTCAAAAAAGTATTTCTAGCCAATTCACTCACTTTTTTGGCCCTGGGTCCAAATTTAGGACTTCTGACTAACTTCTGTGAATTGGGCGTTGTAGCGCGCCACCTTAGCTACAATTTGACAAATTAGCATACATGTATGTCAAATTGTAGCTAAGGTGGCCCGCTACAACCCAATTCACAGAAGTTAGTCAGAAGTCCTAAATTTGGCCCCAGGGCCAAAAAAGTAAAATGAGTGAATTGGCTAGAAATACTTTTTTGAAAACTTTGTTCTCCAAAAAACTAGCGCCCAAAATGAAATGTATGTCAAATTGTAGCTAAGGTGGCCCGCTACAACGCCCAATTCACAGAAGTTAGTCAGAAGTCCTAAATTTGGACCCAGGGCCAAATAAGTAAAATGAGTGAATTATCTAGAAATACTTTTTTGAAAACTTTGTTCTACAAAAAACTAGCGCCCAAAATGAAATGTATGTCAAATTGTAGCTAAGGTGACCCGCTAAAACGCCCAATTCACAGAAGTTAGTCAGAAGTCCTAAATTTGGACCCACGACCAAAAAAGTAAAATGAGTGAATATGCTAGAAATACTTTTTTGAAAACTTTGTTCTACAAAAAACTAGCGCCCAAAATGAAATGTATGTCAAATTGTAGCTAAGGTGGCCCGCTACAACGCCCAATTCACAGAAGTTAGTCAGAAGTCCTAAATTTGGCCCCAGGGCCAAAAAAGTAAAATGAGTGAATTGGCTAGAAATACTTTTTTGAAAACTTTGTTCTACAAAAAACTAGCGCCCAAAATGAAATGTATGTCAAATTGTAGCTAAGGTGGCCCGCTACAACGCCCAATTCACAGAAGTTAGTCAGAAGTCCTAAATTTGGACCCAGGACCAAAAAAGTAAAATGAGTGAATTGGCTAGAAATACTTTTTTGAAAACTTTGTTCTACAAAAAACTAGCGCCCAAAATGAAATGTATGTCAAATTGTAGCTAAGGTGGCCCGCTACAACGCCCAATTCACAGAAGTTAGTCAGAAGTCCTAAATTTGGACCCTGGACCAAAAAAGTAAAATGAGTGAATTGGCTAGAAATACTTTTTTGAAAACTTTGTTCTACAAAAAAGTAGCGCCCAAAATGAAATGTATGTCAAATTGTAGCTGAGGTGGCCCACTACAACGCCCAATTCACAGAAGTTAGTCAGAAGTCCTAGATTTGGACCCAGGGTCAAAAAAGTAAAATGAGTGAATTGGCTAGAAATACTTTTTTGAAAACTTTGTTCTACAAAAAACTAGCGCCCAAAATGAAATGTATGTCAAATTGTAGCTAAGGTGGCCCGCTACAACGCCCAATTCACAGAAGTTAGTCAGAAGTCCTAAATTTGGACCCAGGACCAAAAAAGTAAAATGAGTGAATTGGCTAAAAATAGTCTTTTGAAAACTTTGTTCTACAAAAAACTAGTGCCCAAAATGAAATGTATGTCAAATTGTAGCTAAGGTGGCCCGCTACAACGCCCAATTCACAGAAGTTAGTCAGAAGTCCTAAATTTGGCCCCAGGGCCAAATAAGTAAAATGAGTGAAGTTCAATAGAAATTTATGAGTGAAGTTTAATAGAAATTTATTTTTTTTTTAACTTAAAATATATATTTTTGTGCAGTAAAAAAAGGATCAGCATCACAAATGCAACTGGTAAACACGTATCAGCAACAACAATTTGCATCACTGCAGCAGATAGTTTTCATGCATTTACGTACGTACGCAAAGTGTTCTGAAACTTTTATGACCTTTACCACGTGCGTTGACGGAAAAAAATTTTTATTTTTTATGCAGCTTATATGTATTTTTTTATTTAATCTGCCGTTAAAATTATATTGCTTATTAGTTCCAAAATTAAAATATTTTAAGTGATTAGTATTGTGGTTAATTTGTTGAACTATTTATGGTTTTTAATCCAAATTTGTAATATTTTTAATTAGGCTTAAGTTCATGAAATTTAATTTTAATTAAATTATTTTTATGGTAACCTGCCGGCCAGGGTTCGAGCCCGAGCCACGTCAAGAATGAAAGATTATCAATAACAATTTTAATTAATTTTCATGTTGTAAAATTCCTTTCTTCATAAAAATAATTTAATAAAAATTAAATTTCATGAACTTAAGCCTAATTAAAAATATTACAAATTTGGATTAAAAACCATAAATAGTTCAACAAATTAACCACAATACTAATTATTGTTAAAGCTAAGGCACGAGCTCTATGTGTACATTTGTCCTTCAAGTTGTGCTGAAAAAGGTCAACAGAAAAGAGAAAGACAAAATGAAAAAACAAAAAAATGTACTTGGACTTCAAGAAAAATTCTTGACGAAAGTACGAAAAAACGGAAGTAAAGGAAAAAACATGTAAAATCAATTAAAATGGATAATCATTCAGGAAAGCAAATTTCGATCTACCAAATGTTATAATACAATTTGGTTTAAGGATTGATGTTTGACTAGTGACGTCAGCAGTCGTCGATGGCTGCGAGTGTAAGACGGCAAAATCCATCTGAGGAGATCGAGTGGTTGCGATCGAAACATGTCATGGTAACCTGCCGGCCAGGGTTCGAGCCCGAGCCACGTCAAGAATGAAAGATTATCAATAACAATTTTAATTAATTTTCATGTTGTAAAATTCCTTTCTTCATAAAAATAATTTAATAAAAATTAAATTTCATGAACTTAAGCCTAATTAAAAATATTAAAAATTTGGATTAAAATATTTTAAGTGTTTTATAATAAATTCATTAGTTCTTACGTTATTAAATGTATTATAAATAAGTACATATTTATATATTTATAATTTTAAATTAAGTTTGTATAAAAGTCTGCAAATGTCCATGTTTTCTATTTTATAAAAGTAAAAAAAGTGATAGTGGCACCACTTAAATATAAATTCATAGTTAATAAAAACAGCTGCTTATATTTTTTCAATTGTCACTGCCTTTTTCAACATAATTCAGTAGCTGGCTGCACGACTATAATTGCACCCAGCAGCATTTGCAGTCGTGTGTTCCTGTAGCCTGCTGTGGTGAATGTGTTTAATTCATAATGTCAAACGAACTTGAAAAGATTTATTTTATGCGGTTTAGGAACAATATATGTGCCTATATACATTTGGAATAATAATAAGAAATGTACATAGTATATATAATACATTTTTTAATTTGGTAATAGTTTCAGCAAAATTCGTTCGAAATGTCGATATTTTTGAAATAATAAAAATCGATACCCTTAAAAACTATCGATCCGATATATATCGATATATTTTTTCCATTTGCCCATCTCTACCAGCACATCACCGCAGGGCAGGGATGGTTATTGACATTCTCAAAATTGAACTTAATTCAGTAAAAAACTGTACCTTTTTTACCCTTAAGGTTCAGTTAGGCGAACGTTGCTGTACCCGTAATGTACCGCACCGTACTGTAAGCACGTTGGTGCACTTAAAGAACGTTTAAAAACGTGTCATATGTTTTCCCACACATAACATAGCGTTTACATTTGCCAGTACTGGCAAGACAGTAGCAACCCTGCAAATAATAGGACCAGTCCAAACACGCGTGTAAAGAGTAGTCCACAAGGGACCAGGACTAGTCCACAAGTAACCCAAACGTATGGAAAAAACCTGGTCTATTTAACATTACGATGTCCTAGGAGAGGACCATATAACCCACCTTTGGACCACTAAGGAGTAGTTTTAAAACTACTCCATGGTATATAACCCACCTTTGGACCAGTAAGGAGTAGTTTTAAAACTACTCCATGGTATACTCAAGAGGATTAGTTTTGAAGTCGTTTAAACACGAAAGCATGTCGTTAAATAACGTCTCACTACAAACACTTTTTAACAATGGCATGGTCCATGCTTGCATTACATCGGACTAGTCCATGGAGTAGTCCATTTTTTCAAAATGGGTCAGGTGGTCCAATTTTATTTGCAGGGAATTCATTCAAACTTTTTCACTAATACATAAACACTTTTACAGCTATTTTGTTTTTGCATTGTTTTGCCAACAGATATGTATATGCTTAATGATGAAACAGAACTGGGGCTGAACGATGTTTTTCATACAGTTTGACATAAAATTATGCCAGAGAATGCGGTCGAGAAATAAAATGATGAAACAGAACTGGGGCTGAACGCTTTTTTACATGCAGTTTGACATAAAATTATGCCAGAGAATGCGGTCGAGAAATAAAATCAATTTTATTTTGAGGACGTTTTTTCTAATGCTCTCACATAAATACAATTATTCTCTCAACAATGCTACCATACTTTCATTCAATTTCATACATTTTGTAAACAAAGAAAAATAAGAACAAAAGAAAATGAAAGAAATGGGAGAGAATTTGAAGTTACTGCCGACGTTTTAATTATGGGCTTTAAAATTTTTGCTTGAAGTTGAAGACTCAGTTCTGTTTCATCATAAAATCAATTTTATTTTGAGGATGTTTTTTCTAATGCTCTCACATAAATACAATTATTCTCTTAACAATGCTACCATACTTTCATTCAATTTCATACATTTTGTAAACAAAGAAAAATAAGAACAAAAGAAAATGAAAGAAATGAGAGAGAATTTGAAGTTACTGCCGACGTTTTAATTATGGGCTTTAAAATTTTTGCTTGAAGTTGAAGACTCAGTTCTGTTTCATCATTTACTGTCTTGCCAGTACTGGCAAATGTAAGCGCTGTGTAAACAAAAAGCAATAGTATACATAAAACAAATCACACAGTGATGGGAATCAAAAATGTTCAAATGGTGACCGTTGTGCAGAAAAGGTACCACATGATTTAAATGGTATTAAAAAAGTATTTTGTGTTTGTAAAACATGTTAATATGTATTTTAATATTTATATTATAGATTTACAATAAAGAAATTTTCATTTTAGCATATATAAATTTTTAGCATACATTTATTGTAAATGTGCATACACCAAACAAGGTTTTGATACCATATAAAGTCTTTTATATGTTTCACATTTCCATTTTATGTGTATATGCATTTGTTCATTTTAAACATCTAAACATACATATGTATAGTTGTATACTTGGAAATATGTTGAATTGTAAGTTGTTTTGTCGCAATTCCATAGATATACTGAAAAAAGTACCAAAAAAAAAGAGCAAAATTACCCTCATTCAATGTAACATACAAGCCGCCCATCACTGTCTTACAAATGTCACCTAACAACGGCATGAAATTCTATTTTATACAGATTGGTACCAAGGTATATTTACACAAGGTAAACTCATTTGGGAGTGTTTACATGCTGCTCTATAAAAGGAACCGAATAGTCAAAATTGTCTCCATATAAAACCAAAACAATTTAACGCACACATGTACAAATTTTTTCTCATATACACGAAATTTGACGTTAAGGCTCCAACTAGGGGTAATCAGCTGACAAACATATGGGCCAACGAGTTTACCTTGTGTAAATATACCTTGATTGGTACGTTGCAACTACGGTACATTGCATTTCGGTAAGCTTTTGTATTGGTTTTCATATAACAAAAAACGAACAGCTGATGGATACAGTACAGATACGGTACAGCAACGTTCGCCTAACTGAGCCTATAATGCCATGTTTTCACGACGATTTGAATCAACTGCTTTGCTCCCTGAATCATCCCTACAAGAAGACTACCGGTCATTTTACTAGTTATATGACCGGTAGTGTTGACCAATATAGTGTTATAGTAATAGTAATTTTTTTAGTTTTGGTTATGCATTTCTTGTAGGGATGTTAATGAATCATGGTGTTTACACGACGTATCTACTTGCTTCGATTTGACAATTGTCTTTAATGCTGGATACACACCAGAGAACAGCTTTATACGATTGAAAAAAATCGCATTTAATCAACAGCAACAAATACACTCGCTTGCGGTCATACAATGAAACTTGCGCAACCGCAAATATCAGTTGTACAAGATGATTTATTTTCGTAAATTAATTTAAAAAATTCTGTTTAAACTTTTTAAAAAGTGATCAAAAATGTATTATAATTATTCCAAATTAATAAAGTTAATATTTTCATCATTGTTGTTATCGCAGAAAAAAATTAAAAAAGCACCAAAAATGGTGCGAAACGCACCGAGTTGGCAACTCTGAAACAATCGATGTTTACAGCTAGTTCAGATAAACTTGCGATAAAAATTGGAGAAGAGAGTAATTTTTCGTGCTTCGCAAGTAGATTCAATATGAATCTACTTGCTTCGCTCTCAAAATTTTGTATGGCGAAGCAGTTATCTCCGTGAACATAACAAAGTAGTTAACAAACACTCAGTTTAGATGAGGGCTTTTACGACGTCGCTTTGTCGACGTCTCTTTTGGTTTGTTGGTGAGCGGTGTAGAAAAGAAAGAGGGGTTAACAAAATGACTCGTTTTGTATTTTGCATGTCGTTTTTTACATTTCTCTTTTAACTTTTTCTGTTTACGTTTTATTATTTTTCTTACTTTGAAGTGTGTGGTTGAAAATACAGTGAGACCTCGATTATCGATAATAGACGGGATCGGCAGAATTCTTGATTATTTATTTTTTTTGGTGTGTTTCTTATTTTATGTAAATATATAACGTTTTATTATGTAAACATGAGGAAAAAAGTAAATTTGGCAGAACATGCTTCCACACCGTTAAGATATTCTCTTTCTTCGTTTATTTAAATTTCTTTTGATTGTTCAAAATTTAACGAAAAAAAGATAATTTGTTTATAATTTCGGATAATAGAGGCAATTTAAATCAGTGCAAAAAAATGTTTGTTTTCCATTTTATTGAAGCTGCCGGTTAATCGAATGACGGGTAATCAAGGCCATACTGTAAATAAAAAAAAGACATGCAACCAAAAATCATCGTATGAACGCAAAGAGATTTTGGAAGTTGCTTTAAAAGGGAATCAAGATAAAACGACGTCGTAAAAGCCCTCATGTGAATTGAGTGTAAGTTAATCTTGTTTCACTCAAAAGAAAGAGAGCAACAAAATATGTCTCTCTTCTCCTCATTAAAATTGAGTATTTCTGGCCGAGCAGAACTAAACTTATACCATGTTCACACGGACAGCAATATTCGTGTTTCGCTCTCTTATTCCTGTTTCGCGCCCCAAACATGATTGAAACGACTTGTTTCCCCATACAACATTTTTTGAGTGAAACAGGTCGTTTCATTTTGAAACAGGCTGCGAAACAGGAAAAATGTACTATCATCTCCAATTTTGATAACATTTATCGTTAGTTTATCTGAACTAGCTCTCAAAAAAAGCAAAACAAAGAAAAAAACAAAATAAAAATTGATGTCTAATAAAATAAAGTGATAATTATAACATAATAATATCAATAAAAGTGTTAAATAATATATGTTTAAGTTTTATTTACTTTTTTTTATCTATTTAAAAAAAAATCACACTAACAACACAAAAAAAATGTCAAAATGAAACAGGAATGAATCGTATGAACAGCATGTTTGGCAAACTAGTTTCAACGAGCGAAACGAGTGGTTTATAACGTCGTATGAACATAGCATTAGGTGCGGCCAAGTTAAAATAGCGAATTATTGTGAATAGATATGGCAACTTTAGCCATTTTATTGAGAATAATATCTTCTTCTTGTTTTCGGTGTATGGGAGAGTATTTCGGCAAGATAACAAAGTAAAACCGGAAATGTTATTTATAAAATAATAAATAATTAAAATATTGCGACAAACTATTAGAAAAACTAATATATTAAAATTAGTTTACAAATGTTTGTGTTGGATTCCTTAAAAATATATATTTTAAGTTAAAAAAAAAATAAATTTCTATTAAACTTCACTCATAAATTTCTATTGAACTTCACTCATTTTACTTATTTGGCCCCATTAATATATTAGTTTTTCTAATAGTTTGTCGCAATATTTTAATTATTTATTATTTTATAAATAACATTTCCGGTTTTACTTTGTTATCTTGCCGAAATACTCTCCCATACACCGAAAACAAGAAGAAGATATTATTCTCAATAAAATGGCTAAAGTTGCCATATCTATTCACAATAATTCGCTATTTTAACTTGGCCGCACCTAATGCTATGTTCATACGACGTTATAAACCACTCGTTTCGCTCGTTGAAACTAGTTTGCCAAACATGCTGTTCATACGATTCATTCCTGTTTCATTTTGACATTTTTTTTGTGTTGTTAGTGTGATTTTTTTTTAAATAGATAAAAAAAAGTAAATAAAACTTAAACATATATTATTTAACACTTTTATTGATATTATTATGTTATAATTATCACTTTATTTTATTAGACATCAATTTTTATTTTGTTTTTTTCTTTGTTTTGCTTTTTTTGAGAGCTAGTTCAGATAAACTAACGATAAATGTTATAAAAATTGGAGATGATAGTACATTTTTCCTGTTTCGCAGCCTGTTTCAAAATGAAACGACCTGTTTCACTCAAAAAATTTTGTATGGGGAAACAAGTCGTTTCAATCATGTTTGGGGCGCGAAACAGGAATAAGAGAGCGAAACACGAATATTGCTGTCCGTGTGAACATGGTATAAGTTTAGTTCTGCTCGGCCAGAAATACTCAATTTTAATGAGGAGAAGAGAGACATATTTTGTTGCTCTCTTTCTTTTGAGTGAAACAAGATTTACTTACACTCAATTCACATGAGGGCTTTTACGACGTCGTTTTATCTTGATTCCCTTTTAAAGCAACTTCCAAAATCTCTTTGCGTTCATACGATGATTTTTGGTTGCATGTCTTTTTTTTATTTACAGTATGGCCTTGATTACCCGTCATTCGATTAACCGGCAGCTTCAATAAAATGGAAAACAAACATTTTTTTGCACTGATTTAAATTGCCTCTATTATCCGAAATTATAAACAAATTATCTTTTTTTCGTTAAATTTTGAACAATCAAAAGAAATTTAAATAAACGAAGAAAGAGAATATCTTAACGGTGTGGAAGCATGTTCTGCCAAATTTACTTTTTTCCTCATGTTTACATAATAAAACGTTATATATTTACATAAAATAAAAAAAAACACACCAAAAAAAATAAATAATCAAGAATTCTGCCGATCCCGTCTATTATCGATAATCGAGGTCTCACTGTATTTTCAACCACACACTTCAAAGTAAGAAAAAGAATAAAACGTAAACAGAAAAAGTTAAAAGAGAAATGTAAAAAACGACATGCAAAATACAAAACGAGTCATTTTGTTAACCCCTCTTTCTTTTCTACACCGCTCACCAACAAACCAAAAGAGACGTCGACAAAGCGACGTCGTAAAAGCCCTCATCTAAACTGAGTGTTTGTTAACTACTTTGTTATGTTCACGGAGATAACTGCTTCGCCATACAAAATTTTGAGAGCGAAGCAAGTAGATTCATATTGAATCTACTTGCGAAGCACGAAAAATTACTCTCTTCTCCAATTTTTATCGCAAGTTTATCTGAACTAGCTGTAAACATCGATTGTTTCAGAGTTGCCAACTCGGTGCGTTTCGCACCATTTTTGGTGCTTTTTTAATTTTTTTCTGCGATAACAACAATGATGAAAATATTAACTTTATTAATTTGGAATAATTATAATACATTTTTGATCACTTTTTAAAAAGTTTAAACAGAATTTTTTAAATTAATTTACGAAAATAAATCATCTTGTACAACTGATATTTGCGGTTGCGCAAGTTTCATTGTATGACCGCAAGCGAGTGTATTTGTTGCTGTTGATTAAATGCGATTTTTTTCAATCGTATAAAGCTGTTCTCTGGTGTGTATCCAGCATTAAAGACAATTGTCAAATCGAAGCAAGTAGATACGTCGTGTAAACACCATGATTCATTAACATCCCTACAAGAAATGCATAACCAAAACTAAAAAAATTACTATTACTATAACACTATATTGGTCAACACTACCGGTCATATAACTAGTAAAATGACCGGTAGTCTTCTTGTAGGGATGATTCAGGGAGCAAAGCAGTTGATTCAAATCGTCGTGAAAACATGGCATTATAGGCTCAGTTAGGCGAACGTTGCTGTACCGTATCTGTACTGTATCCATCAGCTGTTCGTTTTTTGTTATATGAAAACCAATACAAAAGCTTACCGAAATGCAATGTACCGTAGTTGCAACGTACCAATCAAGGTATATTTACACAAGGTAAACTCGTTGGCCCATATGTTTGTCAGCTGATTACCCCTAGTTGGAGCCTTAACGTCAAATTTCGTGTATATGAGAAAAAATTTGTACATGTGTGCGTTAAATTGTTTTGGTTTTATATGGAGACAATTTTGACTATTCGGTTCCTTTTATAGAGCAGCATGTAAACACTCCCAAATGAGTTTACCTTGTGTAAATATACCTTGGTACCAATCTGTATAAAATAGAATTTCATGCCGTTGTTAGGTGACATTTGTAAGACAGTGATGGGCGGCTTGTATGTTACATTGAATGAGGGTAATTTTGCTCTTTTTTTTTGGTACTTTTTTCAGTATATCTATGGAATTGCGACAAAACAACTTACAATTCAACATATTTCCAAGTATACAACTATACATATGTATGTTTAGATGTTTAAAATGAACAAATGCATATACACATAAAATGGAAATGTGAAACATATAAAAGACTTTATATGGTATCAAAACCTTGTTTGGTGTATGCACATTTACAATAAATGTATGCTAAAAATTTATATATGCTAAAATGAAAATTTCTTTATTGTAAATCTATAATATAAATATTAAAATACATATTAACATGTTTTACAAACACAAAATACTTTTTTAATACCATTTAAATCATGTGGTACCTTTTCTGCACAACGGTCACCATTTGAACATTTTTGATTCCCATCACTGTGTGATTTGTTTTATGTATACTATTGCTTTTTGTTTACACAGCGCTTACATTTGCCAGTACTGGCAAGACAGTAAATGATGAAACAGAACTGAGTCTTCAACTTCAAGCAAAAATTTTAAAGCCCATAATTAAAACGTCGGCAGTAACTTCAAATTCTCTCTCATTTCTTTCATTTTCTTTTGTTCTTATTTTTCTTTGTTTACAAAATGTATGAAATTGAATGAAAGTATGGTAGCATTGTTAAGAGAATAATTGTATTTATGTGAGAGCATTAGAAAAAACGTCCTCAAAATAAAATTGATTTTATGATGAAACAGAACTGAGTCTTCAACTTCAAGCAAAAATTTTAAAGCCCATAATTAAAACGTCGGCAGTAACTTCAAATTCTCTCCCATTTCTTTCATTTTCTTTTGTTCTTATTTTTCTTTGTTTACAAAATGTATGAAATTGAATGAAAGTATGGTAGCATTGTTGAGAGAATAATTGTATTTATGTGAGAGCATTAGAAAAAACGTCCTCAAAATAAAATTGATTTTATTTCTCGACCGCATTCTCTGGCATAATTTTATGTCAAACTGCATGTAAAAAAGCGTTCAGCCCCAGTTCTGTTTCATCATTTTATTTCTCGACCGCATTCTCTGGCATAATTTTATGTCAAACTGTATGAAAAACATCGTTCAGCCCCAGTTCTGTTTCATCATTAAGCATATACATATCTGTTGGCAAAACAATGCAAAAACAAAATAGCTGTAAAAGTGTTTATGTATTAGTGAAAAAGTTTGAATGAATTCCCTGCAAATAAAATTGGACCACCTGACCCATTTTGAAAAAATGGACTACTCCATGGACTAGTCCGATGTAATGCAAGCATGGACCATGCCATTGTTAAAAAGTGTTTGTAGTGAGACGACATGTCTTCGTTATTTAACGACATGCTTTCGTGTTTAAACGACTTCAAAACTAATCCTCTTGAGTATACCATGGAGTAGTTTTAAAACTACTCCTTACTGGTCCAAAGGTGGGTTATATACCATGGAGTAGTTTTAAAACTACTCCTTAGTGGTCCAAAGGTGGGTTATATGGTCCTCTCCTAGGACATCGTAATGTTAAATAGACCAAGTTTTTTCCATACGTTTGGGTTACTTGTGGACTAGTCCTGGTCCCTTGTGGACTACTCTTTACACGCGTGTTTGGACTGGTCCTATTATTTGCAGGGTTGCTACTGTCTTGCCAGTACTGGCAAATGTAAACGCTATGTTATGTGTGGGAAAACATATGACACGTTTTTAAACGTTCTTTAAGTGCACCAACGTGCTTACAGTACGGTGCGGTACATTACGGGTACAGCAACGTTCGCCTAACTGAACCTTAAGGGTAAAAAAGGTACAGTTTTTTACTGAATTAAGTTCAATTTTGAGAATGTCAATAACCATCCCTGCCCTGCGGTGATGTGCTGGTAGAGATGGGCAAATGGAAAAAATATATCGATATATATCGGATCGATAGTTTTTAAGGGTATCGATTTTTATTATTTCAAAAATATCGACATTTCGAACGAATTTTGCTGAAACTATTACCAAATTAAAAAATGTATTATATATACTATGTACATTTCTTATTATTATTCCAAATGTATATAGGCACATATATTGTTCCTAAACCGCATAAAATAAATCTTTTCAAGTTCGTTTGACATTATGAATTAAACACATTCACCACAGCAGGCTACAGGAACACACGACTGCAAATGCTGCTGGGTGCAATTATAGTCGTGCAGCCAGCTACTGAATTATGTTGAAAAAGGCAGTGACAATTGAAAAAATATAAGCAGCTGTTTTTATTAACTATGAATTTATATTTAAGTGGTGCCACTATCACTTTTTTTACTTTTATAAAATAGAAAACATGGACATTTGCAGACTTTTATACAAACTTAATTTAAAATTATAAATATATAAATATGTACTTATTTATAATACATTTAATAACGTAAGAACTAATGAATTTATTATAAAACACTTAAAATATTTTAATCCAAATTTTTAATATTTTTAATTAGGCTTAAGTTCATGAAATTTAATTTTTATTAAATTATTTTTATGAAGAAAGGAATTTTACAACATGAAAATTAATTAAAATTGTTATTGATAATCTTTCATTCTTGACGTGGCTCGGGCTCGAACCCTGGCCGGCAGGTTACCATGACATGTTTCGATCGCAACCACTCGATCTCCTCAGATGGATTTTGCCGTCTTACACTCGCAGCCATCGACGACTGCTGACGTCACTAGTCAAACATCGATCCTTAAACCAAATTGTATTATAACATTTGGTAGATCGAAATTTGCTTTCCTGAATGATTATCCATTTTAATTGATTTTACATGTTTTTTCCTTTACTTCTGTTTTTTCGTACTTTCGTCAAGAATTTTTCTTGAAGTCCAAGTACATTTTTTTGTTTTTTCATTTTGTCTTTCTCTTTTCTGTTGACCTTTTTCAGCACAACTTGAAGGACAAATGTACACATAGAGCTCGTGCCTTAGCTTTAACAATAATTAGTATTGTGGTTAATTTGTTGAACTATTTATGGTTTTTAATCCAAATTTGTAATATTTTTAATTAGGCTTAAGTTCATGAAATTTAATTTTATTAAATTATTTTTATGAAGAAAGGAATTTTACAACATGAAAATTAATTAAAATTGTTATTGATAATCTTTCATTCTTGACGTGGCTCGGGCTCGAACCCTGGCCGGCAGGTTACCATGACATGTTTCGATCGCAACCACTCGATCTCCTCAGATGGATTTTGCCGTCTTACACTCGCAGCCATCGACGACTGCTGACGTCACTAGTCAAACATCAATCCTTAGACCAAATTGTATTTTAACATTTGGTAGATCGAAATTTGCTTTTCTGAATGATTATCCATTTTAATTGATTTTACATGTTTTTTCCTTTACTTCTGTTTTTTCGTACTTTCGTCAAGAATTTTTCTTGAAGTCCAAGTACATTTTTTTGTTTTTTCATTTTGTCTTTCTCTTTTCTGTTGACCTTTTTCAGCACAACTTGAAGGACAAATGTACACATAGAGCTCGTGCCTTAGCTTTAACAATAATTAGTATTGTGGTTAATTTGTTGAACTATTTATGGTTTTTAATCCAAATTTGTAATATTTTTAATTAGGCTTAAGTTCATGAAATTTAATTTTTATTAAATTATTTTTATGAAGAAAGGAATTTTACAACATGAAAATTAATTAAAATTGTTATTGATAATCTTTCATTCTTGACGTGGCTCGGGCTCGAACCCTGGCCGGCAGGTTACCATAAAAATAATTTAATTAAAATTAAATTTCATGAACTTAAGCCTAATTAAAAATATTACAAATTTGGATTAAAAACCATAAATAGTTCAACAAATTAACCACAATACTAATCACTTAAAATATTTTAATTTTGGAACTAATAAGCAATATAATTTTAACGGCAGATTAAATAAAAAAATACATATAAGCTGCATAAAAAATAAAAATTTTTTTCCGTCAACGCACGTGGTAAAGGTCATAAAAGTTTCAGAACACTTTGCGTACGTACGTAAATGCATGAAAACTATCTGCTGCAGTGATGCAAATTGTTGTTGCTGATACGTGTTTACCAGTTGCATTTGTGATGCTGATCCTTTTTTTACTGCACAACAGCCGTGCAAAGTTTGAATTTTTTAACACGACCTAAATTTCAAAAGTTTAATAAAGGAGCGTATAGACGACATGTTTTTGTCATCTGACATGTCAAATTTCCCACTGCAAAACACATACATGTCGTGTGTTACCTTTTTAACTTTGCTTCTGTAAAAGTCAGACGCAAAGTCATCTGACAAAATTTCAATTAGAGCGTGCTCTATTTTCTTCTGACAAACCATCTGACATCAGAAATCTATGCCGGGAAGAAACTGGCAGCGGCGTCAACTATTGACGGAATCATTAGCCGGCTGAAGTTAATATTTTACAATAACAAGATATGTATGCTCATCTCACCATTGAATATAATTTATGTAAATATATACATAAAAACCGTTTCATTATAAAATTCTAAATTGGTATCTTTAAAATAAAAGAAAAAAATGTTAAGATGGCTAAATTATTTTACGGCCCAAATAAATATTTTCGTGGCGGCAGCAAGCTATTTTGAAACCGAGAACTACTTTGGTTTCTGCAATAACAATGCGAAAAAAAACAGAGACAATGTCAGAAGCAAATTACATGTACGTTTGTGACCGAATATTATAAACCTTATGTAAAACAGCAATTTTGACAGACATGAACAATTACATGTGACTTGAAAATTTGACATGTCAGATGACAAATACATGCCGTGTACGGGCGCCTTAAGCAAACATTAAATAATAATAAAAATGTTATCAACAAAAACGATGTCGAATTGTGTTTTAAGAAAAATTTTTATGAAAATTTTGCCTTAAAACACATTTCAAACTTAATTTATTTTTTTTATGAATTTTTAAATAAATATATTAAAAAAAATTTAGTATTGTAGGAAAATCTTTTAAAAAATATTTATTTTTGAAATTTGCTCTTAACAGGCTAATAAATAGGAATTTTTAAAACATCATGTGAAAGATATTACGAAGTAATTTCTAATAATACCAACACTTCTTTGATCTAGTTTTTACGTAAAAAGTAATTGATATAGGGAGCTTTCGTAAATGCAGTTTTTGCGTATCACTTGCGCAGAAATAAAGTATAATTTTAATAAAAAATATCACTTTTAAGAAACTTGGCATCACTTTCACGTGTCAAAAGTTTTTTTTTTATGCCGTGATTCCGCAGCTCTGCAGCAAATTTTGTCAAGTATTGCTGCAGTTAATTTGTTTAAGCAATAACTTTGACATAAAAGAAATCGTTTTATTTTTCTTTTGTGATGCTTTTTCTTGTCATTTATAAGAAACCTGTCAATATTTGGTTCAATATTTTCAATAAAATTTGACATCGTTTTTGTTGATAATATTTTTATTATTTTATGCTTGCTTATTAAACTTTTGAAATTTAGGTCGTGTTAAAAAATTCAAAATTTGCACGGCTGTTGTGCAGTAAAAAAAGGATAAGCATCACAAATGCAAGTGGTAAACACGCATCAGCAACAACAATTTGCATCACTGCAGCAGATAGTTTTCATGCATTTACGTACGTACGCAAAGTGTTCTGAAACTTTTATGACTTTTACCACGTGCGTTGACGGAAATTTTTTTATTTTTAATGCAGCTTATATGTATTTTTTTATTTAATCTGCCGTTAAAATTATATTGCTTATTAGTTCCAAAATTAAAATATTTTAAGTGTTTTATAATAAATTCATTAGTTTTACGTTATTAAATGTATTATAAAAAAGTATTTATATATTTATAATTTTAAATTAAGTTTGTATAAAAGTCAGCATATATGTATGTTTTCTATTTTATAAAAGTAAAAAAGTGATAGCGGCAACACTGAAATATAAATTCATCGTAAACAAAAACAGCTGTTTATATTTTTTCAATTGTAGCTGCCGTCTTCAACATAATTCAGTAGCTGGCTGCACGACTATAATTGCACCCAGCAGCATTTGCAGTCGTGTGTTGCTGCAGCCTGCTGTGATGAATGTGTTTAATGCATGACTTTAAAAAATATCGAATTCGATAGTCATATTTCAATATCGCCGATCTATATCGATTATTTTATTTAAATATCGATATTTTTATATATCGATATATGTTGCCCATTCCTATTTGCTGGAGGAATATTTTTATTTACCAAAGCTTCGTAATTCGGTACGGTTGTAAAATATTTTGCGCATTTATTATTTGCTCTTGGAGACAAAGAAACAAAAAGTTTGAATACAAACACATCTAAAAATACACTAATAAAATTTAAATGAACTGAAAACATCTCCGGGTGGTTAAAGTGTTTTCAAGTGAATGTTATACAAAAGAAATTTTCAAAACCTTTTGGATGGGTTTTAGAGGAATGAATAAAAATTGGAGTAAGGATTGTTTGGGACTTCGTCTACGAGTTAGCGGACTTCATCAAACGTGGAAGTGGTTACATCAAACTGAAGCTTTGCACGAATATTTGATCTCCGTCACAGCAGCTGATACAGCAGCATCAAAAAAGTGTGCGATCCATAAAAAGTGTAACGAGTGCTAAAGTCCAATATACCCAATTGAACCATAAAATAAACATATAGGTACAAACATTAATGTTAAATTTAAACAAAAGAACTTTTAAAACAAAACAATCGAAACTTTTCAGATTAACTTATGAATAAATGTGCATTAAATAGAAAAAATACAAATTTAGATACTTTACCTATATAAAATATATATTTTTGTGACCTCAATAATTTAAAAAAAATAAACATTTCAATATATTTGACTACATTGTATTTATTGATCACGCACACAGTGTTACAGTTTACAAAACCTACCCCCTTAGCTCCTAGGCGATTATCTTATAATTTAAATTATATGCTGAATAAACATCTGTATACTACATTATTGAATTACTTGACAACGGAAAATTATTTCTTCTAAGCTTGCGTCGTTTTTGTATAATCGTCTTTAACATACATATATGTATGTAGATATTAAAACATATATTGTAAAACACACAAATACATTTAATTTCTCTTTGTTTTCGTTTATATTGCTTTTGTCTTTATATTATTACTCCTGCCCACTGCACAAAATTCAGAAAAATTGCTGTTAAACATTAAAGGACGGGAAAGGAAAAGTCATTTCCAAGAACTTTAAGTTTATTGCCTACCAGTTTTCGAATTACTTAGCTGCTGAAAAAAATAAAAACCACATTTTTCTTGGAAAGGTGATAGATACGCAACAGATTTATATTTACACAATTAACTGTTGATGTGAATGTCGTTTCATATAATACTTCAAAAATAGCATGCACACAATTGGACAAACATACGTCAGTAAGTAAACTGTGAGTCGGAATCCAGTAGACTAAGGTATACTATTTAAAACAACAATTTTATAGATTCTGTCCTACAATCGTCCGATATGTTGACGTTCAATGCAATTCGTAGTAGCAATTGCGCTCAATTGAATGCAATTTGCAGAGTATTGAGAGCATCATCACAGCGACACCAATCTTCTTTGTTTACATCATCCCCGCCGGCAAGGGCATCAAGCGAAAACGATGATCGCAGCAGAAATAGTACTGACAATGTAACCCGGAAGGCTAGAACAGAAACTTTTAACAATAATAGCAATGCGATAACTGATGCCGAGATTAGAAAATCTGTATTTATTTCGCAATCGTATGACATTTTCACTAATTTAGCATTAGAAGATTGGCTTTATAGACATTTTGATTTTAAACGTCATCATGTTCTTTTGCTTTGGGCCAATGATCCATGTGTTGTTATTGGACGACATCAAAATCCTTTTACCGAGGCCAATGTATCAAAACTAGTCGATAAAGGAATTACATTGGCTCGTAGAAACAGCGGTGGTGGTGCCGTTTATCATGACCGCGGCAATTTAAATTGCACATTTTTTACACCAAGAGAACGTTACAACCGTAAATATAATTTAAATATACTTACTCGTGCGCTTTTCCGCGAGTGGGCTATTAAAGCTGAAATCAATAAACGAGATGACATTACCATCAATGATAAAAAGGTAAGTTTAACATTAAAAAAAAATTATACCTACAGGCATGTTCTGAAATCCCATTGATTTCAAATCCCACAATATTTTGAAATTCACAATCTTTTTAAAATGTTGCCATTCACTTACCTACGTGTGGTTGCCATTTACATTTATTTTTTTATCTTCGTACATACCAAGGTATATTTAAATCAGTGATGATAAATGAGAAAACCAATTTCGTACCAATGAACTTTTGAAATTGTACTTTTTCGGTCCCAATAGTACTAAATCTTTTTTTTAAACATATATTTAATAGAACAAAAACAAAAGGTATTTAAAATTCATATGTTCATTAAGTTTACATAATAAAAAGGTGGGTAAAATTTTTCCGCGTCCTCGCGATTCTTGTCCTATAAGTCATTCCAAGAAACTTTGCCAAAGAAACCATAAGTCAAAAATAAAAATCAAGCTCCGAATTTTTCAAAACAAATTGTATTTGATCTAGCCAGACCTGCATCATGCGTTCTTTAGAGTCGAGAAATACATTAATTTTTATTTTTGATTGCCGCCAGAGAGCGTTTTCACACACTTTTTTGAATTTATCGTATTTTTTTGTGAAAATTGACGAATTTTTCTCAAAATGCAATCTCAAATTTTAAACGAAAGCGTTTTAAGCGTTCTAAAAATATGTTCATACGAACGTCTTCGGATTGCATTTCCAAATTTATTGTGTTTACAATTTTCAGTATGTACTGCAGAAACAGGAAAGGAATAAAAAGTCCGAATATAATAAAATTTAATTAAGCGCTTGTTAAATCTCCTTCAAAATAATTCGGAGTCAAATAATGGAGTGTGCTCCCACTACTCCAAAGTTCTGTTCATTTCTTCTTGACGTGACAACCAACTTGTTGAATATAATATGTAGGTTTGAAAAATTTGGAAATAGTACCAAATGAGTCACGGGGGTACCAGCGTACTTTTTAGTTTTTAATTGTACCAAAAAAAGTACAATTGTATCAACTTTATCAACTCTGATTTAAATATACCTTGGTACATACCAAGGCGAATTAACTACAGGTGGTGTCGAAACGGCATCTGATTTTGACAGCTCGGGCTTATTTGTTTTGATTTGTTAGTGTTTTGCTAATAATGGTTGACATTTCGAGGCTAATGGCACTAACAATGCAATGCAAAAAACCGTATGTTGTTTCTGTTGTTTTTGGATTGTTGTAGTTCCGACACCACCTGTAGTTGAATTCGCCTTGGTACATACATGGTGGAATAAGCGTACACAGGGATGATAAATGAGAAACCCAATATCGTACCAACGAACTTTTAAAATCGTACTCTTTCGGCCCCAATAGTACTAAATCATTTATTTATAATTTTTTATTTCTTATTTTATTATTAAAAACAAAAATTTAATACAACAAAACCCAAAGGTACTTAAAATTCATTTGTACATTTCTACATAACAAAAAATACATGATCATTAATTATACATAATAATAGGGTGGGTAAAATTGTTTCGCGTCAAAAGCACATCGCGATTCTTGTTATGTAAGTCATTCCAAGAAACTTTCCCGAAGATACCATAGGTCAAAAATTAATTTCGAGCCCCGGATTTTTCAAAATAAATAGTTTTCCAAAATATTCAAGAATACAAACAAATTGTATTTGGTCCAGCCATACTTGTATAATGCGGTTTTTAAGTCGAGAAATCTATTAATTTGTATTTTTTAATGCCGCCAGAGAGCGTTTTCATACACTTTTTAGAATTTATCGTCTTTTTTGTGTAAAATTGACGAATATTTCTCAAACTGCAATCTTGAATTTTAAACGAAAATAAAAGTTTTAAGCTTTCTAAAAATGTGTTCATACGAGCCTTCGGCTTGCATTTCCAAATTTATTGTGTTTAAAACTTTCAATATCTACTGCAGCAACAGGAAAGACATTATATAGGGTGGAGTAGAAAGTTGTTATATAATAAAATTTAATTTAGCGCTTGTAAAATCTCCTTCAAAATAATTCGGAGTAAAATAATAATGAAGTGGTCTCCCACTGTTCCAAAATTTGTTGATTACTTCTTGACGTGACAACCATCTTATTGACGAATATTTGAAAATATTATGAGTTCGTTCCAAAATAATATTGAATTGAGAGGAAGTCTAACTAATTAACTAACTATGTAAAACTTTTGTAGAAGTGGTTTCCTATATATTTTAAAAACTTGCCAATATCATCCGGAAATGCACGCATAAGCAATCGTTCAATGAACAAGTTCAAAAATCTATTCACAATAGCGGAGTTTAGTGTTTGGTGCAAATGATTTTGCAAAAGAGCAAATGCAAAATATCATAGCAGTTATGTTAAATCCGACAACAACAAAATAGTTTCCCTTAGATTTCATAAAAAAGCTACGACTAGTCGCGACTGCACCAAACACTAAACTCCGCTTATATTCATTGGACAATAAATACGAGCTGCCATTTTATATCAATTATAAATATGTATGTATGTAGGTTTGAAAAATTTGGAAATAGTACCAAATGAGTCACGGGAGTACCAGCGTACTTTTTAGTTTTGAATCGTACCAAAAAATGTACAATTGTACCAACTTTATCAACCCTGATCTACATATATTAAAATTTAACCAATCAAACTTCATAATTCTGTGGCATTTTGACAAAACATCTTAACTCAAATTTAAAAAGTTGAAAAAAATGTTGTTAATCATACGAATTTTAATTCAAAAAACCTTTTTGTTTACGTTTTTAAAATTTTGTATTATTAACGAAATTTTTCTTTAATTTTGGTTTATTTCATTATTTGGTAAAAGTGATGTTTTCACCGAGTTTTTTTTAAAAACTTTTTTGCTATCTTATCTCGACTTAAGATGTTTTGTCAAAATGCCACAGAATTATTGTTTACTTTTAGTTTTTTTTTGTAACAAATTAATTTAATTTTTATTTTTAATGTTTAATTTAATTGAAGAAATTAGTCATATCCTACACGACTTACAGACTTTTGCTCTGGCAACCACAGAAGTCTTTTTGCTGACTACTGAAAAGTAAATCACGAAAAATGTAAACAAAATTAAAAAAAACATCTACAAAAAATACAGCGGCTTCCTAAATTTGTAAACTTTAATGGCGATTTCTTTTCTGAGAAAAATATGTTACAGTATATGGAACAAATCTAGTTTACCGACGCAGCTCCAAATAAAAAAAAAGTACCCAGGGTAATAGAAAATTGAAAAATAAGAAGAAAAAATAAAATAAAAAAGTTGGCGGAAACGCTTAGTTTTCAAGTTATGGACGTTTTAAGTTTTTATATAAAGGTCCGATTTTCCACTACATTTTTATCGTTATATGGCCAATATTGGTATCATTTCAAAGCTTTTGACCATATCTTTTTAGATATACAAAATTTATTTGAAAATTACTATCTGTTTACCTCACATTACATTCTTTTTGCATTTTACATCAAAATATTACAGAAGTGCACCAGGTTAGTATGTAGTTTATTTAAATAAAAGTGTAGAGTTGTGTCGGTCATGAACGAACTAGTTCAATTGAACGGGTCAGTCAGATGAACGATGAACGGCCGTTCAGTTTCATCGTTCAATTCCGTTCAATCGCTCACTTGCATGGTTCACTTGGGTCTTTTTAGTCAGTCGGTCACTTGTTTACCAAACAACTGGTTGAAAAGAAACAACAATACTATTGTGATGTATATGTGATGCCAGTATAATATTCTTATTTCATTTACTCATTGCCACATTCCTTTACACATTTTCATAATACGATCAGGGTTGTCAATGGCGACTTAATTTTCAATTTGGCGACATTGCGATTTATTTTTGGCTGATTTTAAAATATATGGCGATTTTGTTGTAAATTTGATAATACTAACTGCCTATTTCATGATGTCAATCGAACGTTTACGTTCGCACAAATAACATGTAAACCAAAAACAAATTTTTTAATTTTGTTTTTGTTTTATATATTATTTGTGCGAACGTATACGTTCGAGTGACATCGTAAAATAGGCAGTTAGTCCCAATTTACACAAGGGACATTTCTTGCAGGATATTTTTTGAATTCCCTTTTAATTTTACCTGAAGCGTTTACATATGAAACATTAGAAGTCAGACGGAAATTAATACTTGTATGTAAACTACAAAAAGTAAGAAAGAGAAATGAAAAATGTCCAGTACAGATAGTCATGTACTAAACACTCTACCTTTTCGCCCCTCGCCATCAATCTTCGTCTGTACAGCGAGAAATTGGGACTAATGGGTTTTTAAACGCGTTTAAGCAAAATGTTATTACATTAGAGATGACAGATTATTAAGAAAAAAACCCAACAAACAAATTTATATTTCTTTTAAGTATTAAAAATGGATAAAAATACTTTATAAAGTTATCAGAAGATTATTTAAAACATATTAATGATAAAATTGTAAAAATTTATGAATTATTTGAGAAAAAAAAAAAAAAGAATAAAACGTTAAGCAGAGTTAAAGAATCCAAGTGTGAGCATAGTATAAGCCATGAATTTGTTTTGAGACTCCTACACAAATTACAATTGTTATTTGGAAAGACTATTTCAATGTGGTATTCCATGTAATATAAATTAGTTTTTGAAAAATATATAGCTATAAGGATATGTCCGGTACGTACCATTTTAAAGAACTCTTTATGTGCATGTTATTCCAACTGTTAATGTCTGTGTTGAAAGAGTTATTTTTAATAATTAACTCCACTAAAACTCGCTTTCAAAATTGAGTGCAGTATAAACTTCTTGGCACATTATTACGAGCTATACATTATATGATATGTTGAATAAACTGAATCGTACACATTGTTTTCCAAAAAAACAGTAAGAATGCCTTACCGGTGAAGTGTATAGCATTTTAGATATATATCCAATATTTATTTAATACTAACCACAAGAAATCGTTTTGCTGCTTTAGTTAGACTATTGTAAACTATTGTACCTTCTTTGTGTTCACCAAACATTTTAATTAATAAAATATGTATCAACGCGACTTTTTCCCATTTTTGGCAAATTTTATCAAATAGGAAGACATTTATTTTTTAGGATTTATAAAAAATATTTTTAAAAAAAGGCTTTGGCGATTTTGAACAATCAATTTGTCAAAAAAGATCAAAATAAATCCGACAACCCTGGCGTTGCCAGTTGTTCTTAATATAAAACCCGCCAAATGCAAATTTTTTATTTGAGCAGAAAATTGTAAACATATTTATTTCATTTATTTTTTAAATTAGACCTTAAAATAAATAACCAAATTCAATATTCGACAACTTTATTAATTAAAGCTTAGTCAAGTTTTAGAGCACGAAATTATTCGGGAAAGCCCATTTTAATGTAGATATAACTTAAGCATTCGTATATGAATGATGCCCGTAATTTTTAAAAAAGAAAGCTGGTCGTGTTCGTACCTAACAGTTATCTTTACCTATTTCAACAATTATTTAGCATAGATGTTTTATCCTTCAGTTTTCATTAAAAAATTACAGCTTTTACACTATTAATACCTATGCACTGCTAGATTTCTTTTTGTAGAAATTACAGGCAAAAGACTGGTAAAATAAAAAAAATATTAGTTTATAAGAAACTACTTATGAATTTTAATAGCTTTTATTTAACTTGCAATGTATGTTTGTGGGTAAAATCTTGCAACTCAAATTTAAAGCAGATTACTCGAACCGATTTAGCTGACATTTTATAACATATGTTCAGTTTGGATGACAATGCATGGTTAACTGTGTAAAGTTATTATACATCCAACATCTAAAACACCCAAGATGGCGGACTTATTATTTTAAATGCATTCCAACAATATGAGTATCAAATGGGAGGGCTTGCTGAGTGACTCTTAATCTTCAATATGGGTATCAACTGAAATGACTTACGAAGAATACGAATGCGAGTTAAAAGTAATCAAATATTTAAAAAAAACATATTTTATTTAAATGCTCTGAAAAGAAAATATAAATAATGTTACTTAAAAACTTTTAATATCAACTTAAAACGTCGTTACATAAATTGTCGCGAGATTCACTTGTGTAGAAGATCAAGTAAATTAAATAACTTGCGGATAGTTAATTATAACTGAACTTGCTGAAAATGACGGTTGATGTGATTGATATTAACTACTAAAATTCTCAAACGAAGTAAATACGAGTACTTAAATCTTGCGACAAGCTTTTATATTTAAAAAAAAATTGTGTATTTTATATCATATAAATTGATTAATGACATAATAAGTTCGAAAAACAGGCAGTTAAAGTTTTTAAGTAATTATTTCTCTTTAAATAAAGTTACCTAAGCACTTAGAATATGAGATCACTACCCTGCAAATAAAATTGGACCACCTGACCCATTTTGATAAAATGGACTACTCCATGGACTAGTCCGATGTAATGCAAGCATGGACCATGTCATTGTTAAAAAGTGTTTGTAGTGAGACGACATGTCTTCGTTTATTAACGACATGCTTTCGTGTTTAAACGACTTCAAAACTAATCCTCTTGAGTATACCATGGAGTAGTTTTAAAACTACTCCTTACTGGTCCAAAGGCGGGTTATATACCATGGAGTAGTTTTAAAACTACTCCTTAGTGGTCCAAAGGTGGGTTATATGGTCCTCTCCTAGGACATCGTAATGTTAAATAGACCAGGTTTTTTCCATACGTTTGGGTTACTTGTGGACTAGTCCTGGTCCCTTGTGGACTACTCTTTACACGCGTGTTTGGACTGGTCCTATTATTTGCAGGGTAAACAAGTATGAAAACCGCCACGTTTAGCAAGAAATCACTACATATGGCAGCCCAGATTGTACTATGAAATTTTCTAAACAATGTGGCAAATTGCCACTGGCAATGTGTTAAAAGAAACAAATATAGTATACTGGTACAACATAAACATTTTAATAGTATTGTTTCTTTTCAATCAGTTGTTGGGTAAACGAAAAAACAACTCAGAATTTTGCGTTTATTGTTTTCTATTTTTGGGTACACTCAAAAAGTTTTACAGTAACTGAATGTAATTTGCTAAAATTATTTTCCGTAGAGTTAAAACTTAATAAAAATGTTGTTATTTTATAATTAAACTAATTCTTTAACTATTTCTATATGTTTCTCCAAAAAAAATATATGTTCAGTTATTTTTTATGCATAAAATAAAACTGAAATACTTAACTGCAAAGTTATTTTAAATTATTTTATTATTTACATACTTATAGGAACATGTGCACATAAATTAAAAAAACACAAATTTTTCGCTGATTTGGTAGGTAATAATGACAGATATAAATACTGTTTTAGCTGTTTTAGTATGTAATTTAAATTGAGTTAAAATTAATTGAAAAAACCTTTGAATGTATTTTTTGTAGTTTGTACATTTTAAATAACAGAAAAATTTATTAATTTTTAAAGAATTTCTCCGTTTTAAAATTAACATTAAAAAATAGCCGCAATATTCCTTTATTTTAAATGAAATTTCAGTTTTTCAAACTTAATATTATTTTGAATTTACCTACATAATATTTTGAGTGTAACATCAAACAAATATGCTATACTTGTTTATTTTAACACATTGCCGTATTCAATCAATTGTGAATGAATGAACGAAATCCACAAAAGACCGACTGACCAGAGACCTGCGCCGTCAAGTTTTGTCGGCGGCGGCGGCTTGCAAAGATATTGCCGGCGGCGGCTCAACGCCGGCTTAAGCCGACTTAAACTTAGGCCAATATAAAAATTATTTTTTTTTACCAACTTTCATATTTTAGTTTGAATAATAAAATTAATTTGCATATATACTTATTTTAATGCTTGTGGACTATTATCTATTCCTAAATGAGATTTTAAATTTTTACCGCAAGACCTTTGAAAATATACAAAGACTATATACATATATCTTACTCATTAACATTTTTATTTATTAAAAAAAACTGTTCTTTATTAAAAATAAAAAGAATGGAAAAAATTTTTTTCTTGTTTTGGTTATGCATTTCTTGTAGGGAATATTCGATTAAATGACTGTGACCGGCGGCTGATTTTAAGCCGACTTTAGTCGATAAATTGCCGGCGGCGGCGGCTGTTAAAAATAATCGGCGGCGCGGCTCAGCCGGCTTAAGCCGTCAAGGCGCAGGTCTCTGCGACTGACACAAATGATAAACTGACCCAAAAGACAAGTGACCTGAAATGAACGACTGAACGAAGTGAACGAACTCGTTCACTGTTTTGAATTGAACGTTAATGACCGGTCACCTAAATGAACGATTAAGCCCAAGACTATAAAAGTGTAATACAAACGTAATCAAATTATAAACGGGCGTCGCAAACGAAAACACTCCTGCATAGCCAACCTTCGGCCGGGCGCAAGGATTTTCTCCTCTATGGTATAGCAAAAACCGGCTTCGCTAAGTAAAGCTTCTTTGCAAATCCGGCCTTCGGCCGGGCGCAAAGATTTGCTCCTCTTTGGGATAGTAAGTACCGGCTTCGCTGAGTCAAAAGCTTTAAAATGATACCAATATTGACCATATAAAGATAAAAATGTAGTGGAAAAATCACACTTTTATATAAAAACTTAAAACGTCCATAACTCGAAAACTAAGTGTTTCCGCCAACTTTTTTATTTAATTTTTTCTTCTTATTTTTTAATTTTCTATCTACCTAGGTACTTTTTTTTTTATTTGGAGCTGCGTCGGTGAACTAGATTTAAGCCTAGTATATATATGTAACATTTTCGAATTTCAATAGAACACAATTCGCTGCTTTTATTTACAACTATGTATTACACTTTCATCATTAACCCATTAGATCCCAAGCTTCTTTTAAATAAAAAATTTACACGTTTTTCTATCAAATCTAGCTTATAAGAGTTCTGTTAAGGAAAAGAAATTAAAAAAATTAAAAAAAAATTTTGTTGAGTGTTTTTTGACCTGTACTCGTACGAGTACAATGGGACATAGGGGTGTATAATAAATTAGATCTAAAAGAACACAATATTTTTGACAGCGGTCTAATTTTCGCCATTCTATCACTCAAATCCAATCGAGAGTTATCAGCAAGATGTAAGTAGCGTTTAATTTCCTGGAAACGATTTCTTGACATGTTATTGGAAATAAATGGTAAGTGCGTATCCTCGTCTAACTGCCAATACATGCGCTCTCATGGTAAGGAGTGATAACCGCTGTGGAGAAGAATGCCAATAAATACCTTAAGCTCTTCCGGAGTAATGTTAAACTTATGCATGTTGTGTTGTGAGGCGTATTTCATAGTTTGGTCAACGATTAGATGCACAACATCAATATCAACAACTGTTTCAAATACTACTACAGGAGATATGCATTCAAGTGCAGTGTTCATCTTACTCCTAAAAGTTTCAAAAGAGCTCGGCATGTCCATATTCACACTCTGAGAGTGGAACATCATCATCATCGCTGTCGTTATCTCCAAGCAGAGTTGCCAATTTAGCGCCTTTGGCGCTAGATTAAGCGCTTTTTAACTGTCGAAAAGGCGCATATTTTTTCCTTAGCGCTTTTTTTAAAAAGAGCGCTAAATTAGCGCTTTTATTGATACGCAGCATTTTTGTACTTTTATTGGCATACATTAAAATCAAGACACATTAAACCAAAATTTGTTTCCGTTTTGAAAATACTTTACTCTGAAAAGCATTCTATACAAGGAAAGAAGTTTATTTTCTAAAAAAATCCATTTCGTTTCTTAAAACAAGAAAATTCAAAACTAAATAACTGATTTAAACTTATTTTGTTCGTATTAAGTAAAAGTTTCTTAAATAAAGAAACATTTTCTCATGATTAAAAAATTCACGTTTTTGGTATATGATCAAAATTTCAAGAAGAATTTATTTAATATTAGTCTGATTTTAAAATAGAATCAAGAAACAAAGTTTTTTTTTATAAACTAACTAGTGCTATACGTTTTATGGAAAACTTTTAGGCTTTTCTTCTGGGGTCTAATCACCGCATTCGATACTATCGTATCGAATAAACTATTGAATTTTTTTGCATACGATAGACACTGGCGTATCGAATGAAAACTCGATAAATGTAATGTCGAGTTACTCGATGTCGAATGCTATTATTTCAAATTCAATACGTTTCATTCGATATCGAGTTTCAAGATACCAAAATAAATAATTTCGATGAATTTTACTCGATATCGTATGCGGTGATTAGACCCCTGATTTTGTAAAATAAAAAGCAAAGAAAACTTGATTTAAGTAACTATAGAATTAAAATTAATTTTTTAGCTGTATTTTAGTAAATTTTAGTTCGCTTTGAGTCACAACTTTTTGCTTATGTTTATATACAATAAGAAATTTTTGGCTTGGACGAGAATAGTGCAAAATTTTCGTGGTTCAAGACATATTTTCTGGTGAATTAGTAAATAATTCTTTCCGTGTATAGGTGAAATAATGGGCCATGTCACAGAGTACAATTCCGTTCGGAATGATTCCGTTCGGAATTTAAGAAAACATATTTGTTTGTTGATGGAAAGTGTATTTTGATAGTTTTCTGGCCTTTAAGATACAGATAACTCCCATACCGTTCATGAAAACAAAGATGGTTTCATTCCGAAACATTTTTTCGTCATTTTCTGAAGCACCAAAATACGGAATGAATTCCGTTTCCGAACGGAATTGTACTCTGTGACATGGCTGAATATTACTTTAAGCTTCCATAAATATCAGAAAAGGCTTTTTAAAAATATTAAAGTTTTATTAACACTGCTCGGTAAAAAAACTAAAAAAAAGTCGATCTAGAGAACTTGATTATGTGATTTTAATCCACTTTAGCGTGCTAAATGCAAATAGTTTATTCAATCACGTCTAGTTAACATTTTGTTTACTGATTTCTTGCTTTTTTTATTCATAATATACCTGGATTTCTGATAAATGATAAAAAAATAATTTGCATGGAAAAATATAATATAAAATAACTATTTGTAAAATATCAATATCGTTCTCAAGTTATGATAAAATATATGGGCACTTCCACAGAAAATCTCTCTTTTTGTCACGTCACGTCACCTAGCAATTATTCTTGTATTTTAGAACCACGTTGTTCAAATTTTTCCTCTCTTTCACTAAATGAAAACCTAGTTGCGCTCTACACCCAAATGCAAAAAAAGTAAATAATATTTTCATTATTCTTTGAGAAACGATTAAAAATGGTTGGTGACGTAACGTGACAAAAAGTAGACATTTCTGTGGAAACACCAATATGTAGCATAAATGCCTTATTTCGGTCAAAATATAAGTCTAGGCCATAAAAGAACAAGACATGATAGAAACAACTGAAAACGGATTTGAATTTAGTGCAGTAGTATCTTTGTTTTTTCATAAATTTTTATTTAAAATGATTTTTTTTTGACGGCCAGTGTTATTAATAAAACTTGGATCTTAAACATGTCATTAAGTTTTTTATTTAAATTTTATTTAGCGCTTTTCGATTGGAGACACGGCGCTTTTTGATTAGAAATAGTTTACAACCCTGTCTCCAAGCAATTCTAACTGCCCTGGAATGGGGAAAACCATCACGTACTAAATTTCCTTCTTCAATTTCTTCTTTATCTGTTTCGTGATCGGCATTTGGAGGAATTATGGCAAAGTCAAGATTCGTGTGACTATTACTTTCAGCATAATCAAATGCAGCAGCAATATTTTAAAAGTTTTTACCGTAAAACATTTTGTCCATCGCAAAATAACTACAATTATTATATGAAAATTATTACATGCATTATCCCATTGTACTCATACGAGTACAGCAATAATAATGCTTACCAAAAAACACTTTAACCACTTTTTCAACAAATTTTAATAATTATACAGTACTTTTCGTTTATAGTCACTACGCTTATAGTCACATTAGCGATATATTCCATTTTATCTATTTATTTTTTCGCTATAAGTTAATTTTTAATTTTTCATTCAATTTTTCTAGGACAGCTTGCAAATTAATTTTTTCTTATCTTCATGGACGTTTTCAATACATTTCGTTAAATGATACCGTTTCCAATATAGGTGCTGTGACCTCTGGGGTACCCCAAGGTTCCGTCTTAGGGCCCTTATTTTTCATAATGTATTTTAATGAATGCATTGAAATTATGTGTAACAACTTTTGTCAGTCGTATGTTTAATAGTCATTTACTAAGAATTTCAAACTGGATGTCAGCTAATAATCTTTCAATAAATCCTACTAAAACCAAAGCTATTCAGTAATCATGCCTGTCAACAGCCATCAATCTATATAAATGGTGAGGTTATTTAATTTGTAGAAAATTTAAAATGCCTCGGAGTTTGTCTTGATCGACATCTTTCGTTTGAACGACACGTTAACCATCTTTCCAGCAAGACGTTTTTAATTCTAAGAAGGTTGTACTCCCTTAGTTCATATATACCAAAGTACGTAAAACGTCGTTTAGCTTATGCTCTCCTCATGTCTAATCTAAATTATTGTATTGAGATTTTTTCTGGATCATCGATCGGTGTCCTAAACAAATTTGAACGGATCTTTAACAGAATATTGCGATTAGTATATAGTCTTAGGATTCGTGATCACGTTACTAGAATTTTTAGGATGTACGTTCAAGAATTATGTACTACTGCGTACATTGCTTTTCTTTTTTAAAACCCTTAAATGTGGTGTTCCCTTTGATATATGTAGTAACTTTAATTTTTTGCGTTCGTCTAGAAATTCTCATATCTTAATTCCTCTCATCCATTATGACGTTTTCTCACGTTCATTTTTAGTTAGAGTTGCGAGAACTTGCGAGAATCTTTTTCACATTCTTTTAGCACTTTTAAGATAATTCTGTTAAATCACATGAATCTCTAGCTGGGACAAATTTTTTAATAGTCTATATGTTGAAATAATTGTGTTGTTTGGGTTGAGAACCATACTTTTAATTTAAATATGTACAGGATATAAGCACATTTGCCATATATGCCATTTATCAACAGTAGTCAAAGAGAAAAAGTAAAACAAATTAATAACGTTATAGTCACATTAGCAAAATTTACTCAATTCTTCTTGGTTTTCGACTCAAAAATCCATCCAAAGAATAAATCATTTAATTTTTGTCATCAACTATCTACTCGTTAAAACTTCGTTTTTGCCGTTGGTATCAGTTATGAAATATGTTGTTATTATTTTAACTATTTTTTATACAGTATGCAACTCTGTTGTAGAACCGTAAGCCTGATGTCGGTGTAATTTATATGAATTTTTTATTTCCTTTATTCACATAACTTGATTATATTTTTCCTGCAGACAAGCCATAGGGCTTAGCGGGATGTAGCATTAAGAATGAAGTGTACTTTATTAAATTAAATTAAATAAAAAAAAAAAAAAAAAAAAAAAAAATATTCGAAATCGGTTATATGCGGCATAGTGGCATATATCGTTACTTTAATATAGAAAAGCCCTAAACTCTCTAAACAATTTTATAAAAAACTGCGTTTAAATAAAATCGCAACTACAATACTACAATTTTTATTAAGCTTTTTCCTTCTCCTGTTAAGTAAGGAAAACGTTAGTTAGGGCTTTTCTATATTAAAGTAACGATATGTGAATTAGCCTTATAGTCACATTAGCGATATAGTCCACGTTATGGTTGCAACTAAAGGAAGTGACTATAAGCGAAAAGTACTGTACTTAAATTTAGTTAGCTTAGTGCCAATTCACACGTTGCAAGTCTTATTGATCAGCTTGCTACCTTATAGGCGAGAGAGAGTGAGAGAGAAACGTTTATTTTCCTCTCTTCACTCTTGTTATAAAGTAGCAAGCTGATCAATAAGACTTGCAACGTGTGAATTGGGACTTAGCTTTTAATTTCAAACGATCTTCTGCGCGTTAAGCTCAACACTAACAAAATATAAAAAAAATAGCAATGACAAGTGCAAAATACTAAAAAACGGGGAATCACCTTTTTAAGAATATTAGTTCACTCTTATTCATGTTTAGTTTCTTTTGATACAAAATTACTCTCTACACTAGTGTGACCGCAAGTTATATGGGCAAACTTTTTTTTCATATTTTCACTTGGCAAACCCCTTTAAATGATTCCAAATTAGAAAAAAAATAAATATAAAATTTTTTAGATCGTTTGCATAGTTATTAGCCGTGCCTGGAGCCCACAAAGTTTGCTAAAATGCTATTTTTCTCACTATGGGTCGCTTTAATTGTTGATAACTTCCGTAATATTTATTTTAGAGAAAAACCTAATTTACAAATATTCTAGGGCTATATCTTATGAACAATGTTGCTCTGTGTTAGTTTTCTTTAACATAAAAATTTAATCCAGAAAAAACCAAATTAAAAAATAACACCGAAGTTTTCACATACCTTCGCATTCTTTGCCTGGTGATTACACTACGTGACAAATTTTTAACAAAGTCGTGACCAAATGATTCTGACAGCTTATGTAAAACTTTCCCCTGAATCCGAATATTAAGTCAGAATTGTCAAAAGTATAACAGTTTTTGAGATATTCCAAAATAACCGTTATTTGTGTTTTTAAAAAAGATGATGTGACTGAAATGCAAATATCTTCAACAATTTTGAACGGACTATGTATTTCTTTCTTTTTATTGAGAGGTTATAAAATTTATTAAATAACCATGGGTCGTTTGAAGAGATGAGTCATTAAATGGCAGAGTATATATCACTGCTCTAAAGTTATATTTGAAGCGAACAGCTCTTAAAAATGATAATAACGACGTTTTTACGAGGGCATAAAATTCGGTAATTTTCTGTACTTAAGCGAGTACAGTGGGATCTAATGGGTGATTTTTAAAGCTTAAAGCTTTCGCAATCATATTGCGAATATGATAAAAGTGAAACGTCAAGCTATGCCTTTAAATCCTTCGCATGAAATACACCTAATGGTTTCCCCTGTAAAGTCTCAATCTCATACAGGCTGTTTCCAACCATTCGAACAATTCTACACTTGAGAAATTTGCGATACAGTTTCGCAGATACCTGTTTAGCAAAATCTGACAACTGAAAGTTTCGGTCCTACTTTAAACTTAGCCATCCTCGAACGTATGTTGTATCTTTTTGCGTTAGCTTCATAGCTTCTGTGTAATCCTTCTTTTAGCTTATCGCGAACGATTTCCATAAAGTCGTGTCGGTTCTCAAATCTGATATCGGGTTCATCAACAACGTTTAATTTTCTGGCTATTTTATATGCAGAAGCATGAGTAATCATGTTGGTACCAAACAACGCAAAGTAGGGAGTCATGCCTATAGCAGAATGTACGGCTGAACGTAGTGCGAATTCTATTTCACAGAGGTGTAAGTCCCACTCGTTGTGGTTTTCTCCTAAATATAAACGAATCGCTGACAAAATCGATTGATTAACGCGCTCTGACGCATTCGCTTGAGGTGCGTAAACTCCTGTCTTGCAATGATTAATATCAAAGGTTTCCATCAAGGCTGCAAACTCCTTGCCCACAAACTGTGGTCCATTATCGGAAACTATTGTTTCCGGATATCCAAACTTAAAAAAAACTTCTTTAACCAGAAAATCTACTATATTGCGAGCATTTGCTCTAGACATTGCCTTCAACAGAACGAACTTGGTCACATAATCCAGTACAATAAAAATATAACAATTACCACGCTTCGAACGAACGTAAGGTCTCAAAAAATCTATAAAAATACGCTGAAAAGGTCTGGTGGCATCTGCTTCTTTTCCCATAGGTGGTTTGAGAATAGTATTAGCTGGTTTGCATTCCTTGCAAACGTCACAACGATTGACAAAGTTTTGAACTTGAATGTTCAAATGAGGCCAGTAAAAGTATTCTCGAATTCTCCTAATTGTTTTTGCAATGCCCCCATGAGCCATACTGGGTGGGCTATGTGCTTTCTCAATTATGCTTTCGGTTAACGAAGCAGGCATCCATAACTTCCAGGCATGATCTTCCAACAAAATGTCGCCATTATATATAGTTGTTCTTTTGTACACAAAATTGTCAATAACTTTAATAAAAATGAACCAAAATTGTCTAATGCATCTACGGTGTATCGCGATAACGCGTCAGGTACCACATTCTGTGAACCTTTCCGGTGCTGAATTTGAAAACTAAAGGACTGTAATTGTAAGCTCCATCGCGCTAATCTACCGCTAAGGTCTTTCTGTGACATGAGCCATTTAAGGCTTGAGTGATCCGTGATCACTGCAAACTGCATCAACTCAATGTATGGACGGAATCTTTGTATCGCTGACACAACCGCTAAGCATTCACGCTCAGTTACAGAATAATTTTTCTGAGCTGCTGTTAATTTTCTTGAATAATAAGCAATTGGATGTTCGCCACCTCCAGGGTCTTCTTGAAATAAAACTGCCCCGATTCCAACATCAGAAGCATCGCACTGGATGAAAAAGGATTTCGTAAAGGCAGGATGAGTTAAAACGGGACTTGTACTAAGGCAGTGAATTAATTGGTCAAACGCTAGCTTTGCTTCCGCAGTAAATTCAAATTTTTTTGTTTCTTAAGTGTTTCCGAAATTGGAGCTGTTATTGTCGCTTAGTCGTTTATGAATCGACGGTACCATCCAGTGGTTCCCATAAAACTCCTAACTTGCTTTGGTGTAGTCGGATAGCTAAAATTTTGTATCGCCGTGATCTTGTCCGGATCTGGCCTGAGAATTCCTCCTCCCACGATATAACCTAAATATTTAAGTTCCTTGCCACAAAATTTGGATTTTTCCAAGTTTATAGTCAAACCAGCCCTAGACAAACAAGACGCTACTTCTCCAAGAAGTTCGATGTGTTCCGCGAGTGTAGCAGATACTACTAACAGATCATCCAAGTAGACGAAAACACGCTCGCGAAGGCGCGCAGGGATGACTTTGTCCATTAAACGGCATAACCGCTGAGCTGCATTGCACAACCCAAACGGCATTACCGTAAAATGGTACAAAGGCCTTCCAGGTACCGTGAACGCCGTCTTTTCCCTACTGGAGACTGCTAGCGGTATCTGCCAAAACGCGTCCTTTAAATCAACACTAGAAATGAAATGGGTATCTCCCAGTCTGCTCAATAAGCCCTTAATATTGGGTAGAGGATATGCATCCTTTGTGGTAACATCGTTCAGCCGTCGCGCATCTAGACATATCCGTACCTTTTCACCTTTTTGAACGAATGTGACCCTATTATTCTAGGGACTTTCACTTGGCTCTATAACGCCCAGAGAAATCATACGATCTAGTTCGGCATACATGAGCTGTTGTACCGCTGGTAAATCGGATAATATTTTTCCTTGATGGGAATAGCTGCTCCGGTGTCTATGCTATGTGTTTCCAATGATGTTTAACCAAGACCTTTTTGCACAAATGAAGGGAATTCTTGAATGGCTTTGTCCAAAATTTGTTGTCGTTCCGGTGTCAAAGTGTGTCGACTAGGAAAATTGGCCAAAGAATCATCCCGCAAATCGCCGTTGTCTGGTGTAATACTATTTATTTCGAATTTGAATACATTAAATAATCTTAAAAAATCTACGCCCAAAAATAATTTTTGTTTTAAGGAAGCAACAAGGTAAAAATTCACGTACTCTGAACGCCCATTAAATTCAACCAATACCCTTACACGCCCTATAATCTGGTTTGCTCTACCATCAGCAGTGAAAATCTTGGAAATATACGGATGTATCACAAGCTTAGCTTCTTCAACGACATCAAGACATCCTTCGCCTAAGAAAGAAACTGTTGCACCGCTGTCAAGCAGACCTTGTACTTTTACGCCATCAATAGAGATGGTGGTATAAATCCTTCTATCGGAGTTTTCAATTAAATTAGCTGAGGCTATTTCTTTACGTATCTGTTTCCGTTCCTTATAACGCTGTCTGGTCTTAATTATTCTTCTCGATGGTGTTCCAAAAATTCTTTTTCTAGCTGCTTCATATTCCTGCAATCGAACGTGGTATGGCTTTCTAGGGTTAATGTCGACTTTGGTGGTATTGCAAGGTAAAAGTGGTTGTTCATTAAGCAAAATATCAATTGATTTGATTCTTTAGAACAAGGGACTATTGTAAGATCGGTTTGTGTTTCTGATGCGACGGTTGTTGGTAAAATGTCTGTTACAAGGTAGGGTTCGACTGATTCGTCGGTGGTGCACTCGGTGTTTGTTGAGCCTGGGTTGCTACATTTCTCGAACGACCCTCCACCCCAGCACGAGGATTGTTCGCCACCCTGTTTCCCTGACAGACTGGACATTTAGGAGTCACTGTATTATCGTAACCACACTTGAAACAAAACAATCTTCTACGCTCTGACGGGCAATCCATAAACATATGTCCTTCAGCTTTACAATTCCAGCACACAAGTTTGCGGACTGGGTTTGTCAATGCGTTAACAGACATCTCGCTTTCCAATATTTCTCCCTGCATATCTAGTTCATTTATATGTTTTCCTTGATATCTCGGGTTACTCAATCGCTGGTTGTTTAACAAACTCTCTGCTCTGTTGGTTTCTCAAACGAATAACTGCGTTGCAAAAATCATAAACGGATTCCAATGGTTGTTGCCTCCTGTCAAGAATTTTCCGTTCAATATCGAAATCGCTTTCATAACGGTGGAAATATCTGATTAAAGCGCTTTTAAGAGTTGGCCAGTCACTTAGTGTCGTATTCATCCGCCTATAATCCCATAGCCAATCTAATGCTGGTCCACTCAATAAATGGTGAAAACTACGAATGACTTCCGCCCAAGAGCAACCGTAATCCGACTGAAGTGTCTCAACTCTGAACACAAAATCTTCAACGCTCGGTGTTTTTGTCGTCCCGTCAAATTGCAATCCCTATTTATCAATCCTGTTAAATGATTCTCTATAATTGTTACGTTGATTCCGCGGTGCATACATCTGTGGTGGTGGCTCACTAAAACGAGGTAGTTGATTCTCAAAAACTGGTAAATTATTCCTGTTAACGTGTGCTGGTGGAACTTGATATCTGTTGTCTCGGTTATTATGACGCTGTGGTTGGGGTATACTTGCTTGGTAATTGTTCGATGAATTTCTGCGTGGTGGTGGTTGGTGATACGTGAACGACGGCCGAATATTAACTGACCTCTGCTCTTCGAAGCTCTGATTTGCTTGGGCTCCTCCCGCTCCACTTGCCTGTGACATTGCGCTTACTGTCGCTTGTACTATCGCCGGTATTAACTCTTCTATCCTCGCGTCCACAAATCTACGGATTTCTATCTGCCTCAAACCTTCTGCTGCTCTTAACGGTTCCATTAGCCTTTCTGACCGCGGGTGATTAGTGTTCGCTCCTCTGAATTCCCTTTGAACTCCGATGGCTGTGGTGCTACTAAACTCTGGAGAGGTGCTGTTCAGGAATGCGTTAGCCGTTGAGGTGTTTTGCTCGGTTTCCTCCTGTACCACAGAAATATTTGAGCCAGCTTCTCCCATGGCTAAACCGGTAGCTTGCGTCGTAAATAGTTGATAAGGCTGTGAGTGCACTATAGCCGAGGTGGTTATTGAAGTTGCCAATGCCATTGCTGACGAAGTAGTGGTGGTCGTAATTCCCGCTGCTGTGTCACCTGGTCCCATTGTGCTGTTTGTATTTAATCCACTACGGGTCCTTACCATTAAAACCGAACAAAGTTCCCAAGATTTACCAAACTTCCCCAAAATTTATTCTCAAAATGCCCAAAAAAACTCCCACAAAACTATATAAAATGTCGCGAAATGCTTGATTACCGTCCCCACAAATTATCGCCTAATTAATCACAAAAAAAATCTAAACTGCGATACGCGATGTCGCGTATACAACCGACAAAATTATTTATACCCAATGGTAAACTCAACCTGAAAATTTTTAAAACCAAAAAGTCTGTTATATTTGCCCCTATTAAGGTTGTGTTAAAAATCAAAACATTTAAATTAAATAGTAAGCTCAAACAAATTGAATTTCTCGGGAAAATTCAACAATAAACTTGAAAACGCACCAAACTTATAATTCACACTTGAATTTTCTTCAAAATATCAAAAGAAATTGTAACCCGATGGCAACTCTTGCAATTTTAACACCCGCAATCAAAACAAAATTCCGTCCGGAAAAGTTTAATCAAAAAAATTAAAGCCTAAAGAATCAAGATAATTGTAAAAATCCAAAAAAAAATTCAAATTGCCCTTATTATTTTCAATTATAATTAATTTAGAATTTTTGCAAAATAAAAATCCTAAAAAAATAGCGAATTATTGTCAAACAAATTTTAGCCAACTGGCAACTCCTAAAATTTTGACTCCCAAAATTTCGAACAAAAACCATCAAACGGAATTTCAACAGAACGATCGTCCGCTTAAAATTTATGAACCTTGGGCTTAAACGTGAACATTACAGGTTAAAGACCAAAGGAATACAAATTTAGCAAAAACAATGAAAGTTTGCTAGTTTAGAGTTTTGCCAAGTATGCTGAAAAATTTAATTTTAAATTTTTACCACCCCGACCTGGTATAACACTAAAATCGTCACAAAAAAAAATAGAAAAATCGCCACAAGTAATTTTGACCCGATGGTAACTCTGGAAATTTTGACAACCGAAATCAAAATAAAAAGTAAACAAAGAAAAATTTTAGTCAAAATTATAGTGAAATCCGGAAAAATTAAAATTTTAACAAGATTTTAAAGCCTAAAAAAACAAAATGAATGTTGGTAAAAATAAAAATCTAACAGTTAACCAAATAAATGAAAATTATAACTAAAATCAAAAAAAATTCAAAATAAGATATTGTTATCTTAGAATTTTGACAAATACCCTAAAAGTTCAAAGAAATTTTTTTTTTTTTTTAATTTAAATTTATGTGATTATCCTCGCGAGAAAACGGCAAATAAAATTGAAATCGTACTCAGATCTAAAAACCACAAAATTTGCTAAAAAAAAAAATTTCAGTGTTGGGTTGGTATTTGGATGGTGAAATTAAAGGTAAATAAAAACAAAGGTATTGTTTCCCATCGTTATGTTTGCGAATGTTGGTTCTGCATGACCGTCGTCATGGGTGCAAGTTAACGTCGCGACGCGGCATTGAAGTACAAACCCACGGAGCATACGCTACTTTCCGCCCTGGCAAAAGTTCCCGAATCCTATCGCGTTTAGTAATCCCGGTCAAATCCCAATTACTACGACTTATAGTCATCGATAAACTTCCCTAACCGTACTCGTCGTCGCGAATAAACCGATGTACCATCAGTCCTGAACTTACGCAAAGTCGATTAAGTACCGCCAGACAATCAAAAATGTTTTACTAAAAAAAATTTCAAACTTTACAAACGCACGATATATAAACAGATGAAATGATTTAATTTCCATTGGGGCCCCACGTTGGGCGCCAAAAATAATAACTGTCACGATTCAATGCGGTAGTGGCCGCTGCCACACGCACGGTTCTCGTGCACTGTCCATTTGTCACACTGGTAACTAACGAATTTTCAGCCGGGCTATGACTCGTCGGGCATGGGCGGGTGTTCGTTGCAAATGGACGTGCATAAAACATTATTTTATGTACCAGTGCATCTTGCCTAAATTACCGAAAAATTTAAAAGGGGCGCAAAAAGAAAAGAAACCGAAATGTACCGAGACCAATCGCTGGGATACAATACCTTTTAGTTGTAGGGGGTTAAGATGTTATCAAACCCCTGGCTTGCCCTCCCTCAGCATCCATCCTGATGCTCGACCATGGTAGCATAGTAGCCGCAAGTTGTAGCTACCCCTAACAAATATATTCACCACCAAATGTGTGTGAAGTTAAATTTCGAAATTTATTGCATAACAGAGTTCTGTTAAAGCGCTAACATAACACTGTTAACAAAATAGAATTGTGATATATCGTGCCATAACCGCCAAAATAACGTAACCAACAAAAAACCAATTTTACAGGAGAAGGTTTTTTTTTTGTTTATTTCTTATTTACTTGTAAGTTTTTTAATGAAATTATTATAATAGCCTACAAATGATCTTATGCTAGTTTTAGATGAGTATTAGCGTTGATTTTTCATTTACAAAAGTATTTTTGATCATCTTTTTGTCACTTACGTTAGTTTGGTGGTCATTATTGTAACCAGCTAATAAAAAATAAGCTACTTACGTTTTATTATTAACAACTTAAAATTTTATTTTCAACTTAAAAATTTACTTTCTTGAATTTTTGTAATACATATGGGTAATTCCATGTCAAAACGGTCTGATGTAGAAAGGCCCTAACTCGATTTTTTTCGAAATTGAGTTTTTTAGTGATTCCAATACATTTCCCACAAATACGCCTCGTCACAAAAATTTAATACATTATGATACATACAGTTTCTATTATGTTTTTGCCTTCTCCTATAAAGTTGCATTTATGTGAGTTAGGGCCTTTCTACATGAGACCAACGATTTATGAACGAAAAAAAATTTTAAAATTTAAAAAGTTATGTCATATTCAAAACGTCATAATTTCGCCGAATAAGCCGAATGTGTTGAGCTTATTTCTTCAATATCCCGAAAACTACTTGACATAAGAAGATGATTTTAATGTCATTTTAAAGCAGTGAAGGGCACATTTGCAAATCCTATGTACGCGTGCATAGGAATAAAAATGCTGCTTGTGTGACGTCGATACATGTACACTATAAACTTCTTTGTGTGGTCTGTGACAAAGTACGTTTGGCTGTTGCTTTGTTGTTATTTCGTCAATACAAGCATAAATGTGATAGTATGTATGTGCCCTTCACTGTTTTAAAGAGAATACTTAGGGCTACAAACCATATATTGAAAAAAAAAATTTTATTTTGACATTGAATTACCCATATGTATATAGAATGTATATTTACATACACATATCGTCACCTGAAATCCCGTAACTGACAAAAATTTTAAATCGGTTATTTTTTTTTGACAGCTGTATTTTTAATAATATCAACTCATTCAGTCAAAGTTAAGGTTTTTTTTTCACATATCGCACACTTGTCTTTTCTTTCTCTTCTTTTTTCTAATTAATGAAAACCTTAATTAAATTTATTATCGAAATTATTGCGAAAAACTCAAACGGGCAATAGACAATTTGTTAGATTTCTTTCCTCCAAATGTGCTACGTAAAGTTTGTATAAAAATTAAACATTTAGAAACTCCGCTGGAAGATAGAACTACACTGTTTAAGAATAATTAAGGGAGAAAACAAAAAACTAATCACCTCTTCCAATATTTTGCTTAACTCTAGATAAAATATCAGAACAGAAAATTGTAATTTAAATAAGAGTTTTTTAATACCACTTGCTTCAAACCAATAAACGAAACAACGAGTGAAAAAATAAGTAAAAACCTAACGGTAGATAAAAGTAATTTTTGTTTCATTTTAGGCTTTATATTTTTCTAATTATATGGCAGCTCTCTCGTTGTTTTTATGTACTTACGTTATTTTGCGGTCACTAATTTAGGCGTATGTGGGTTACGTTAAAATTGAAGGACTCGTATTTCTTTCAATTTCTGGATTATCGATACTATATTTTACAGGACAACGTGTTGTTACTTACAGAACAATTGTGCATCAAAAACTCAGTTTTGGAAAATATGTTGGTTACGTTATTTTGGCGGTTAAGGCTCGATATGTATTCAAATTGGAATTATACCTACATTTTTGGATCAAGTGGACTGGAAAAAATATATGGCTTAACGCATATCCCGCTTATCAAAAACTTTTATTATTTAAGGTATATAATAGGACTTTTCATGTTTTTTTTTAATATTTTATATTTACAATTTCTCTGAAAGATTTTCCCGAATTCCAGAAAAACGGGAGGAGATGGGCGGATGAAATTTGATGGAATTTGTGGACAAAGTGGTCTTTTATAAAAATCAAGTGTCAGAAGTTTAAAGGTCTTGCGTCTTTATACGAATTTTTCAACTTGTCCATATTTTCAAATTTTGAAATTCACTGTTAGATGAATTCCAGGAAAACGGGATGAGATGGGCGGATGAAATTTGATGGAATTTGTGGAAAAAGTGGTCTTTTATGAAAATCATTTGGCAGAAGTTTAAAGGTCTTGCGTCTTTATACGAATTTTTCAACTTGTCCATATTTTCAAATTCAAATAAAGTAATAACAAAATTATTTACCATGTTTAAGTTTTTGATTTTTTATTTATTCTTGTAATTTAATTTTTATTTATTAATCACACAAAAGGTTTGATTAATAATTATTCTTTGGCATTTTTATATGTTTAGAATTTTTTTAATTCATACGAATTTTTTATAACAAATTTTTGATTTGAATTTTATTCAAATGCTTTTTAAAAACGTGTGTTTTTAGTGTTCACAAAAAATACACTTTTGTACCATGTTTAAGTTTTTGGACTTATAACGATATGACGTACATCCAACACATGCTGGTCTTTTGCAATCAATACAAACAAATGTGGTTTCAGCCGCAATGAAGACAAATTTTACTCATTTCATCAGCGTAGTTTTTCAGACCTAGTTTAATTGTATCTCTATATGTATTTGGATTTACTAAGTTTACCAGAACATTGTCGAGAAGTATAGCTTCAACATATTGGCACAAAAATACGCCGCAATTAAAATGATCAATTTGATAGTCATGTTCAATTGGGACATTTTCCCATTTACCTTCATTTATTTTACTTTCAAATGTTTCAAACATTGAGAGAGCATTTTTGTGTGATCCATTTTTTTTTTAATTTAAATTTAATTTAAATGAAACGCAAACACGCATAGGAACAAATCCAAAAACAATATGCAGACAGCGTTACCATTGCTGCTACTACAACCATAACCGCCTTATTTCGGGAAAAATATTGGTTTAGCCTAAAAATCTGTAAACAGATTTTGATTGATTAAAAATTTCCTAATTTGAAAATATGGACAAGTTGAAAAATTCGTATAAAGACGCAAGACCTTTAAACTTCTGCCAATTGATTTTCATAAAAGACCACTTTGTCCACAAATTCCATCAAATTTCATCCGCCCATCTCCTTCCATTTTCCTGGAATTCATCTAACAGTGAATTTAAAAATTTGAAAATATGGACAAGTTGAAAAATTCGTATAAAGACGCAAGACCTTTAAACTTCTGCCAATTGATTTTCATAAAAGACCACTTTGTCCACAAATTCCATCAAATTTCATCCGCCCATCTCCTCCCGTTTTCCTGGAATTCATCTAACAGTGAATTTCAAAATTTGAAAATATGGAAAAATTGAAAAATTCGTATAAAGACGCAAGACCTTTAAACTTCTGACAATTGATTTTTATAAAAGACCACTTTGTCAACAAATTCCATCAAATTTTATCCGCCCATCTCCTCCCGTTTTCCTGGAATTCATGTAACAGTGAATTTCAAAATTTGAAAATATGGAAAAATTTAAAATTTCGTATAAAGACGCAAGACCTTTAAACTTCTGCCAATTGATTTTCATAAAAGACCACTTTGTCCCCAAATTCCATCAAATTTCATCCGCCCATCTCCTCCCGTTTTCCTGGAACTCATCTAACAGTGAATTTCAAAATTTGAAAACATGGAAAAATTGAAAATTTCGTATAAAGACGCAAGACCTTTAAACTTCTGCCAATTGATTTTCATAAAAGACCACTTTGTCCACAAATTCCATCAAATTTCATCCGCCCATCTCCTCCCGTTTTCCTGGAATTCATCTAACAGTGAATTTCAAAATTTGAAAATATGGAAAAATTTAAAATTTCGTATAAAGACGCAAGACCTTTAAACTTCTGCCAATTGATTTTTATAGAAGACCACTTTGTCCACAAATTCCATCAAAATTCATCCGCCCATCTCCTCCCGTTTTCCTGGGGTCTAATCACCGCATTCGATGCTATCGTATCGAATAAACTATTGCATTTTTTTGCATACGATAGACACTGACGTATCGAATGAAAACTCGATAAATGTAATGTAGAGTTACTCGATATCGAATGCTATTATTTCAAATTCAATACATTTCATTCGATATCGAGTTTCATGATGCCAAAATAAATAATTTCGATCAATTTTGCTCGATATCGTATGCGGTGATTAGAGCCCTGGAATTCATCTAACAGTGAATTTCAAAATTTGAAAATATGGAAAAATTGAAAATTTCGTATAAAGACGCAAGACCTTTAAACTTCTGCCAATTGATTTTCATAAAAGACCACTTTGTCCACAAATTCCATCAAATTTCATCCGCCCATCTCCTCCCGTTTTCCTGGAATTCATCTAACAGTGAATTTCAAAACTTGAAAATATGGAAAAATTGAAAATTTCGTATAAAGACGCAAGACCTTTAAACTTCTGCCAATTGATTTTCATAAAAGACCACTTTGTCCACAAATTCCATCAAATTTCATCCGCCCATCTCCTCCCGTTTTCCTGGAATTCATCTAACAGTGAATTTCAAAATTTGAAAATATGGAAAAATTTAAAATTTCGTATAAAGACGCAAGACCTTTAAACTTCTGCCAATTGATTTTCATAAAAGACCACTTTGTCCACAAATTCCATCAAATTTCATCCGCCCATCTCCTCCCGTTTTCCTGGAATTCATCTAACAGTGAATTTCAAAATTTGAAAATATGGAAAAATTGAAAATTTCGTATAAAGACGCAAGACCTTTAATCTTCTGCCAATTGATTTTCATAAAAGACCACTTTGTCCACAAATTACATCAAATTTCATCCGCCCATCTCCTCCCCTTTTCCTGGAATTCATCTAACAGTGAATTTCAAAATTTGAAAATATGGAAAAATTGAAAAATTCGTATAAAGACGCAAGACCTTTAAACTTCTGACACTTGATTTTTATAAAAGACCACTTTGTCCACAAATTCCATCAAATTTCATCCGCCCATCTCCTCCCGTTTTCCTGGAATTCATCTAACAGTGAATTTCAAAATTTGAAAATATGGAAAAATTTAAAAATTCGTATAAAGACGCAAGACCTTTAAACTTCTGCCAATTGATTTTCATAAAAGACCACTTTGTCCACAAATTCCATCAAATTTCATCCGCCCATCTCCTCCCGTTTTCCTGGAATTCATCTAACAGTGAATTTCAAAATTTGAAAATATGGACAAGTTGAAAAATTCGTATAAAGACGCAAGACCTTTAAACTTCTGACACTTGATTTTAATAAAAGACCACTTTGTCCACAAATTCCATCAAATTTCATCCGCCCATCTTCTCCCGTTTTCCTGGAATTCCTCTAACAGTGAATTTCAAAATTTGAAAATATGGAAAAATTTAAAAATTCGTATAAAGACGCAAGACCTTGTAACTTCTGACACTTGATTTTTATAAAAGACAACTTTGTCCACAAATTCCATCAAATTTCATCCGCCCATCTCCTCCCCTTTTCCTGGAATTCATCTAACAGTGAATTTCAAAATTTGAAAATATGGAAAAATTGAAAAATTCGTATAAAGACGCAAGACCTTTAAACTTCTGACACTTGATTTTTATAAAAGACCACTTTGTCCACAAATTCCATCAAATTTCATCCGCCCATCTCCTCCCCTTTTCCTGGAATTCATCTAACAGTGAATTTCAAAATTTGAAAATATGGAAAAATTTAAAAATTCGTATAAAGACGCAAGACCTTTAAACTTCTGACACTTGATTTTTATAAAAGACCACTTTGTCCACAAATTCCATCAAATTTCATCCGCCCATCTCCTCCCGTTTTCCTGGAATTCATCTAACAGTGAATTTCAAAATTTGAAAATATGGAAAAATTTAAAAATTCGTATAAAGACGCAAGACCTTTAAACTTCTGCCAATTGATTTTCATAAAAGACCACTTTGTCCACAAATTCCATCAAATTTCATCCGCCCATCTCCTCCCGTTTTCCTGGAATTCATCTAACAGTGAATTTCAAAATTTGAAAATATGGACAAGTTGAAAAATTCGTATAAAGACGCAAGACCTTTAAACTTCTGACACTTGATTTTTATAAAAGACCACTTTGTCCACAAATTCCATCAAATTTCATCCGCCCATCTTCTCCCGTTTTCCTGGAATTCCTCTAACAGTGAATTTCAAAATTTGAAAATATGGAAAAATTTAAAAATTCGTAAAAAGACGCAAGACCTTGTAACTTCTGACACTTGATTTTTATAAAAGACAACTTTGTCCACAAATTCCATCAAATTTCATCCGCCCATCTCCTCCCGTTTTCCTGGAATTCCGGAAAATCTTTCAGAGAAATTGTAAATATAAAATATTAAAAAAAACATGAAAAGTCCTATTATATACCTTAAATAATAAAAGTTTTTGATAAGCGGGATATGCGTTAAGCCATATATTTTTTCCAGTCCATTTGATCCAAAAATGTAGGTATAATTCCAATTTGAATACATATATCACAATTCTATTTGGTTAATAGTGTTATGTTAGCGCTTTAACAGAACTCTGTTATGCGATAAATTTCGAAATTTAACTTCACACACATGCCGTACAGTACGTTAAAAACAAAATATTTTTACCAAAAATTCAAACTTAGTTAAATCGAAATTTCACATTGATTCGATTAGCAACTTTAACATTACAATTACTCTACGAATGGCATGTGATATGCGCGACCACGCATGATCGCACCGTATGGTTCTTCAATGTCCGAAGCGAAGATCCACCCACGATGTGATCCAGTATCACCTCCGTCGCCCTCCAGATCGCTAGGATCTCAGCCTGGAAGACACTGCACTCATCAGGGAGTCTGAATGACCTTTTTACCTCGGTGTCCGCGATATATACACCGGCACCAGTGCCGGTTTCCATCTTGGATCCATCCGTAAATACTGCCCACCCCTCAAAAAGTTTATTGGATCCACTCCAGATTTCCCTATCCGGGAATTCCACCGGTGGTGTAACACCGAAGTCAAGAGTCGTAGTCCTATGATCCGAAATTCCCTCAAGAATAGTACCCCGATCAAGCAGACCCACCTCGTACAAGATTCTCGTGTGATCATCCCGCCTAGGTCTAACTAAGAAATACTCGTAAAGTCTAAGTAAGTTGCTAGCAGCCACACTCCTCACATAATGCTCGATAGCGGATAGATATAGTAGGATGTCCAGCGCTGCCTGTGGAGTGCTTCTCCTTGCACCCGTGATGCCCAGAGATGCACTCCTTTGAACCTTGCTAAGCATCTTCCTATAGCTATCCACACTCAACGCGCCCCACCAAACAGTGGATCCATAGGTAAGTATAGGCCTAACCACCGATGTGTAAATCCAATTTACCATATCCGGCCTCAGACCCCAGTTCTTGCGGATGGAGTTCCTGCATGTGTAGTAGGCATTGAGTCCCCTTCTCATCCTCTCCTGAGTATTCCTTTTCCAAGACAGTTTGCAGTCCAGAAAGTTACCCAAGTATTTTGCACCGTCCGATAGAGGCAACTCGACGCCTTCTAACACTGGCCCCCTAAATCCCTCTATCCTGTACCTTCTGGTAAATAGCACCAGCTCCGTCTTCACAGGGTTAACACACAGCCCCCTGTCCTTTGCCCATGCCGAGAGTTCGCCCAACATCACCTGCATAATTTCCCCGATCGTGGACAGAATTTTTCCCTTGACCAGCAGAACTATGTCATCCGCATAGGCAACAACTTTCCTGCCCATGGAATCAAATGACCTGAGAATCCCGTTGACCGCAAGCAACCACAGTAGAGGCGATAGAACCCCCCCCTGTGGTGTCCCTCTGGTAACCCTCCTCCTTATCACCTGATCCCCAAGGCTCGAGTTTATAATCCTACTGCTAAGCATGCAGACTATCCACTCCACCAGAAAGTCCTTTACTCCCAGCTCCATCAATGAATCCCTAATCGCCTCAATCCTAATGTTATTAAAGGCTCCTTCTATATCCAAAAACGCGGCGAGAGTATATTCCTTACTCCTCAGACCGTGCTCAATACAACCCACCACCTCATGTAACGCGCTCTCAACAGATTTACCCTTCAGGCAGGCGTGTTGAGCGTTGCTAATAAGGCGGGTCGTTGACTTAGCAAGACTTGTACTTTATTAGCTGTGGCTCTTTAGCGTCCTACCGAATATCTGCTTTTTCCTTTAGCCAGTTCTACCCACTTCGAAAGATATCGCTCACTTATGCCCTCTGATCGGATTTAAGCCACTCCTGCGTAATCGGCCGATTCAACCGTTTCTCCGTCTGTTAACCGCGTGTTATTCGGCGGGCCCATATAATGGATGAAAATCCCTTTGTTGGCACTTTATTTTTTCAAATCACTTTAGCGACACTTTTGGAAATCTTTTCGGTCACCACCGTTTTCCTTTCCGACTTACGACTGTCGTTTTCCCCCAACGAATTTTCCCGATGTTTAATGCCCAAGAAGTTGATTACGCACGCCTTAACTTCCTCGTTTCCAGAACCCAAAAGAAAAAGCAAAATGCCGGAAACAGAAATTTACATGAAGTTGGCTGGAGTTGCCAATACTTCACGTGTATGTGCCACAAAAATGCAACCTTGGTGGCAATGTTGTAATCCTGTGTAATACGGCGAATTCGTTTCGATCTACTTCATGTCCTGACATAAGTAATGTGCCTTGACAATGGCTTGACATGGCACAGATTTTATAATTGTGCATATTGCTGGCTTTGGCAGCTGATATTTATTAGATAAAGCACTTAATCGCAGGCTCTTTTCATAATCTTCAATAATGTTTAATTTTTCAATAATTAGTATTGTGTTAATTTTGTTGAACTGTTCATGGTTTTTAATCCAAATTTGCAATATTTTTAATCAGGCTTAAGTTCATCAAATTAAATTTTCATTAAATTATTTTTATGAAGAAAGGAATTTTACAACATGAAAATTAATTAAAACTGTTATTGATAATTTTTCATTCTTGACTGACCTGAGATTCGAACCCAGGCGGCTGGTTACCCTGACATGTTTCGGTCGCTACCACTCGATCTCCTCAGAGGGATTTGCCGTCTTACACTCGCAGCCAGGGAGTATTTTCTACATCTAGGAATGAACAATTGGAAATATGGAGACAGCATTACTCTAGTATGCTTTCAAACCCACCACATAATCTTTCGAGCATTTGCTCATGTCCATCCCACACAGTCAGGCAGGATATATCAACTGAATGTCCTGATATTCTCGAAGTGTTAAACGCTATTAACGCTTTAAAGGCAAACAAGGCACCCGCTTTTGATAATATAGCCCCCGAAATGCTTAAAGCTGATCCCCAATTAACAGCTAACATTCTGCTACCCTCACCGAGAACTTTTGGTTATCATTTAAACTCGACGCAAATCTTAAGGAAGGTATAATTTTGAACATCCCTAAAAAAGGCGACCTTATCGACTGCAGGAACTGGAGAGGTATCACACTCCTTAGTGCAGTTAATAAAATTATAGCGCATATTATCAATAAAAGAATCTCGGATGCTATTATGGATGATCTCAGACCAGAGCAGGCTGGATTTCGTTCACAAAAATCTTGCGTTGACCACACCAATAGCTTGCGAATCATAATAGAGCAGTCCGCAGAGTGGCAGTCCCTCCTCTACATAGTCTTAATCGATTTTGAAAGAGCTTTCGACACCTTAAGCCATAATGCAATATGGAGCGCCCTTGCGTGTAAGGGTGTTCCACCTAAGATCATCCAACTCACTCAGGCACTGTATGAAGACGTTTAATGTAGAGTTGTTCATGACAACGCTCTAAGTAACAGCTTTAATGTGGTAACCGGAGTGTGCCAGGGATGTATACTATCACCCCTTCTGTTCAACATTGTCCTTTACGTCATAGTGCGCAATGCCACTCAAACAAATAGAGGTATAAGATGGGGGCTTACTCAACAACTTGAGAGTCTGGAGTACGCCGACGATATCTGCCTCCTATCTCACAGCTAGGGTAGCCAGATTTTGAATTCGGAAAAACAGTACATTGGTTATGAAAAAACAGTACATTCAAGAAAAAAACAGTACATTTTTTTACGAAACCATAACTAAATAATATAAAGAAATAGACTTCAAACATCAACATCAAAGGAAAGATTTACATTTAATGGTATTTTATATACAAAATCACACCATTTGCGTTTATAAAGCATACACCACAAACGAAGCATTTGGCCATTGTATCATTTTCCAATGTATAATGTTTAAATATCTTAGTTTGTATTTAACTTAAAAAACTTATTCATTGATTGGGTTAGTAGAATTTTCTTAAAACATATTGGTATTTAAAGCAATTTTCACCACACACATATTGTCGAACTATCGCATAAATTTCAGAAAATATTTGTTTCTTTAATTTAAACGGTAGTCATATGTCTTAAAATAAAAACACGGAAATATATGAAGGATGTGAGCAACTCCTTATTTAATCTGTGTATTTTTGACAAAACAATAGACGCAGTACAAAAATTCTAATTATTTTACAACTTTTTTGTTTGCAAAACAACAATTTTTTTAAACTAAATATTGTAAAATAGAGTGTGCAACAAAATTAGGGTCATCGCCACCAGCCTCAACACTTGCACCGCGAAATGAAAGTAGACTACTAGTAGAGCAAATCTGCCAAAAGGTTTTGAAAAATTAGTTCGGGCTCCCGAAATATGGGCCCCTAAAGTTTTTAAATTTTTTGAAAAGGCATTTGGTGTAAGTCAAAATAAATATACTAAATGTACTTCTGAGCTAAAAAATAATTGTAGATGTCTTCAGTAGAATCGTATTGCGATTCTTTTCTTAGAATTTATTGATACTGATTTTTGTCAATTGTACTGTTTTATGCACAACAACCAAAACAGTACATTTGCGTACTGTTTTCTGTACTGATTTTTAAGTTTAGTGTCCAAAAAACAAAGACATTAAGAAAAATCGTTTTTAAATAAAACACATTTGGGAATTTTTAACGGTATAATATCCTTATCTTAGAATTTATTTACTCTCTAACTCTCATTTTAAGGGGTAATTTTTGCCCTTTTTCCCAACTTTAAAAAAAAAGGATACTAAAACGGCACTTATAAGAGTTAAAATGCTCTACCAATATTTTCTGCATCAAATTTCACTAGGGGTCTTCTAAGACCAAAAATTATCAAATGCAAGTAAAACGGGTTTTCGAAATTCCGGGCCTTGTTTTTTTTTAATTTTTCGAAAAACCGTTTTACATACATACCACGCTTTTTTGGTCTTGGAAGACCGCTAGTGAAATTTGATGCAGAAAATATAGAATATTTTAACCTTCTAACGTACCGTTTTAGTGTAGAAGTTAAAAAAATTACAAAAATTACCCCTTAAAATGAGTGTTAGAGTGTTAATATATTCTATGAAAAGAACTGCCATACAATTCTACTGAAGACATCAGAAATAGTCTTTTAGAAGTACATTTACAGAAGTACATTTACAGCCAGGCCCACGATGTCACACGTTAACGTTCGCATAGAAAATTACATTTAAAACAAAAACAATTTCTAAAATTTGTTTTTTTGACTTGTACCAAACGCCCTTTCAAGAAATTCAAAAATTTCAATGCCCGAAATTTGGAGAATTCTTTTAACCCTAATAAGTGCCGTCTTGTATACTTTTGTTTAAGAGTTGGGAAAAAGGGCAAAAATTACCCCTCAAAATGAGAGTTAGAGAGTAAATAAATTCTAAGATAAGGATATTACACCGTTAAAAATTCCCAAATGTGTTTTATTTAAAAACGATTTTTCTTAATGTCTTTGTTTTTTGGACACTAAACTTAAAAATCAGTACAGAAAACAGTACGCAAATGTACTGTTTTGGTTGTTGTGCATAAAACAGTACAATTGACAAAAATCAGTACATGTACTGCTAAAAACAGTACGTCTGGCAACCCTACTCACAGCTATCGTCATATGTCAGCTAAACTAAAATCTCTCAAACCGAAGCTGCAAAAGCTGGATTAAAAATTAATATTAGAAAGAGTAAGATAATGCGTTGCAATACCATCAATAACAGCAAATTTAAAATACAGGATTTTGAGCTAGAAGAAGTCAAGTCGTTTTGCTATCTTGGTAGCATTTTAACACATACTGGCGGCTGCAGCAATGATGTGGCCTATCGAATGTCAAAGGCCAATCAATCATTGGCATGTTGCGCCCTGTATGGAAGGCTACCTCTATTTCGGAACACACTAAGATTAGCATATTTAATTCTTGCGTCAAATCGGTGCTACTTTACACCTGCGAATCATGAAACAGGCCATTCAGGTGTTTGTTAATCGCTGCCTGCGTAGGATCCTCAAGATATTCTGGCCAAACACCATATCCAACACTAACCTTTGGCAACGGACAAACCAACGGCCAATAAACATCGAGATCCTTAATCGAAAATGGCGCTGGATAGGTCACTCGCTCCGTAGACCACATGGCGACCCAACTAAATCTGCGATTGACTGGAACCCCCATGGTAATACAAGAGAGTTGGCCGCCCGTCGCACACCTGGAGATGTCAACTTGAATCTGAAGTAAACCAAAGTGGGCTAAGCTGGAGGGAAATTAAACATCTAGCATCAAACCGGATCGAATGGAAAGAGTTCGTTGCGGCCCTTTGTTCCTACTAGGAACCTTAGGACATAATATACACTCGCAGCCATCGACGACTGCTGACGTCAATAGTCAAACATCAATCCTTAAACCAAATTGTATTATAACCTTTGGTAGATCGAAATTTGCTTTTTGAATGATTATGCATTTTTAATTGATTTTACATGTTCTTCCTTTACCTCTGTTTTTTCGTTCTTTTTGTCCAGAATTTTTCTTGAAGTTTTTTGTTTTTTCACGCTTGTCTTTCTTTTTCTTGTTGACCTTTTTTAGCACAACCCGAAGGACAAATGTACACATAGAGCTCGTGCCCTAGCTTTAACAATAATTAGTACATTTTGACTTAACTGCCTTTTGTTTACGTGCACTTTTGACTGCACGAAATTGATAATTTTTGGAATTATTCTTTATAATTCCATACAAATTCCTTTTTTAAGTGCACTTTCTGTACCTGCACATTTAAGATAAATGCACAAAATTTTTGGCATTTTAAAATTATTTTCATACAAAAAATCAAAGTTAGCTGCACTTTGACTTAACTGCCCAAAATATATATTTTTTTGGAATTATTCTGCAAAATCCTTTTTTACGTGCATTTTGTATACCTGCACATTTTTCATATTTTTGCGCAGCTTTAAAATATTTTCATACAAAACATCAAAGAAAGCTGCACATATAAAAATCTATGGTGGCCACTTTTTCACATAAATATCCAATTTTAGCTGTTTATAAAAACATAAGTCGCAATAATTTTGTTTTTTTCCATAAATGTTTATGTTCTTTGTGAATTCTCATTGTTTTTGATAATGTTTCTTTTATATTAAATAAACATTCAACATGTATAAAATTATCTGTTATTTCCCAGCTAGCATAGACTGTTTGTTAGACGATTATGTTTAATATACAACTCCTAATAGAATCTTCTGATGATTATCTGACTCGTCTTTAAATCTTGGAATTAACCTTTTGGGACTCTCTGTAAAAGTCGTATAACAATTACTGAGCTACCTAAATAAGACCGTTTTTGAAGTATGAAAATGCTATTGCCAATACAATTTTAATAAAACAAACCAGCCTAAGGATCTGTAAAAAAGGATTTGCCGACAGGATAGTGTTGATTTCGCGACCGTAAGGTATGTTTTATGGAAATTGTATAAAAATTAGAAGTTTTGACATGAAAAATACGCTTGATGCCCTTATTTAGTTAGCTCCTTCATACGGCTGAGCGTTTCACGAGTTCTAAAATAATACCTATGTACATGAGTCTCATACGACTCTTGGCATGCTTTTTGAAAGACTCGTTAGACAATCTCTACATACATCATAAACGATTTCCTTTACGATTAGTATAAGCATTTTTCGCTGCGTTATGGAAGAAGTTCTCTTAGGTATCAGCACGTGCAACAGTTTCTCCCGTGCAAGGAATTGTCTTCAATTGAAAAATTAGCTCGTCGACTATCAAAACCACTCTTTGTGAGATTCCCAGTAGACTCCTTGACGATTGAAAATGCTAGCTGGGTTGAAATAACATTTTAATAAAATATAAATTTATGTATTAATAAAATAATTTTTTTATTCTACTTTTAAATCAAACACTTTGCTTTAGCTGCACTTTTGTGCAAGTAACAACAATTGTGTACCTGCACATTAAGGCAGGTAAATGCATTTAAGATAACTGCATTTTTGATTTAGCTGCACAAAAAATCGTGCAAAGGAGATTGTGCAGCTAAGTCAAAACTACTGTATTGTGGTAATTTTATTGAACTGTTAATGGTTTTTAATCCAAATTTTCAATATTTTTAATCAGGCTTAAGTTCATCAAATTAAATTTTCATTAAATTATTTTTATGAAGAAAGGAGTTTTACAACATGAAAATTAATTAAAACTGTTATTGATAATTTTTCATTCTTGACTGACCTCAGATTCGAACCCAGGCGGCTGGTTACCCTGACATGTTTCGATCGCTACCACTCGATCTCCTCAGAGGGATTTGCCGTCTTACACTCGCAGCCATCGACGACTGCTGACGTCAATAGTCAAACATCAATCCTTAAACCAAATTGTATTTTAAACTTTGGTAGATTGAAATTTGCTTTTTGAATGATTATCCATTTTTAATTGATTTTACATGTTTTTCCTTTACCTCTGTTTTTTCGTTTTCATGAAAATTTAATTTGATGAACTTAAGCCTGATTAAAAATATTGAATTTATATTTTTGTTTTATGATCAATGTTTTATTTAATATTATTATTGAGGTTTTTTGTTTTCCTCACGGGCTAATATGATCAATCGTTTTTTTTTATTTTTTTTTTTTTTTACCAAATGTAATTAAAAAACATTTATGGTTAATTTATTTTCTTTTCCCAACGTTTCGTTTTCTTTTTTCGAACTTCATCAGGGGTTATTTTTATTCCATTAAAATCTAGACAATTAGATAATAATTATAATAAATTTTTGAACTTTAATAATATCACAGCTTCCCAACAAACACGAAGTCAAACCTTTGATATGAAATGACTTTATCATTTGACATCAAACACAATTCTCAAACGTTTTTCAGTTGTTTGATTTTACATTTAAATTTAAATTGATAATGATTTGAAAATTAACATTTGATATCAAATGTTTTATCAATTTGATGTCAAATGTTTGTCAAATGTTAAATTCAAATCAAAAATAAACTTGGCAATACTTAAGCGAAAAATAAATGGTATCATTAAAAATGGCGATTAAAGTTACATTTTTACTTTGTGATTACATGTGTTTTACTATTAAAAATAAATTTTAATATAAAGTGAACAGCTTATTTCTTGTGAAAAATAAAAATTATTTGTGAGTAATTACAATGATTAAAAATACGAAAAAAAGGAAAATAAAACGGGAAAGTGAAGAAAGTTTGTTGAACGATCGTGGTGCTACAATCCTCAAAATAAAAGGGAGCCAAGTAGTTTGTCTTTCCAAGAATTAGAAACGGAAAGAACATTATTTCATCTTTTAGCTATGGTGCTGAATGTTTATCTCACAGTTTATTTAAATAAATAATAAACTTAAATTAAAAAAAATAAAATATTTTTTATTTATATTCCACATTGTATTGTAATCCACATTTGAAAAACATTTGAGAATTACGTTTGAAAACAAGTTGAAAATAAATGCATTTTTCAATTTGAAAATAATTTCCCCTTTTTGTTGAAAACGCTATGATTTTCAAATGATTTTCAAATCATTATCAAACGTTTGTCGTTTGAGAAAACGTTTGATTTCAAATCATTTTCAATTTGAAGTCAAACAACCGTGTTTGTTGGGTTAACTTACAAATTAGGGTTTACATTTGTATTGCACTTTTTAACTATTTTATATTTAAAACTGGACTACACGACACAGAAATAAATAAATAATTAATAAGTAAAATACAACACAAACACCAAATAAAAGTCAAACTTAATGCAAATATCACAGAACTATAACTAATTATAATCATTAACTATTGCAGCGGAGTATTGCAGTTTTGTATTGTCCTTGTCTTCTTTCGTGTTCATTGTATTTTTGATTTTCTCTTGGATTCGTAAGCTTTCGAGCAAGGCAAGGTGGGGTCAAGTCAACATGTGGTGTTTTTTTTCTGTGGTCGACTTGTCAAAGTTTGTATACAAACTAGTTTTTTATGTAAACAAACCTGTTTTTTTTTACTAGCAATATTTTTGACAACCCGACCACAGCAGCATTGTAGTTGTAGAGTTGACCTCGCCTTGCTTTCGAGAGTGTAACGTTTGTTCTCTCTCCGCTCTCTGTCTAATATTTTTATATTGTCAACATGAACTTCGACAATATAAAAATATTATTATCTAATTGTCTAGATTTTAATGGAATAAAAATAACCCCTGATGAAGTTCGAAAAAAGCGAACGAAACGTTGGGAATAGGAAATTAATTTACCATAAATGTTTTTTAATTACATTTGGTAAAAAAAAAAAAATAAAAAAAAAACGATTGATCATATTAGCCCGTGAGGAAAACAAAAAACCTCAATAATAATAATAAAAATATTGAAAATTTGGTTTAATTTTTCTTTAAGAATTTAACGTTTTCTTTTGGGCATTTTGATGTCCAAAAACTTCACAAAAGTGACGTAAAATTTGAAACAGAAAACAAACATTTTTTTTGTAAACAAAAGTAAAAAATGACTGTAACGTACAAATTTTTATTTTGGCGAGCAACTATTTTCTTTGCTTTCTTTGTAAGAAAAGAAAATATGTACTACTCTGTACTCGTTATTTTCAGTAAAATCGCTATTAAAATATGGTAAAAATGTATACAAAAACAAAAGCAAATGGATGCAAATATGTTTGCATTCATTCTATATTGTTTTTTAAATTTTTTTTGTAAAAATTCGTTATATAGAGTACAAAAATTTGCTGTTTGTTCGTAATATAAAGTACCCCACAAGAAATGAATGAGCGAGTTGGCACATTTTTCATTTTCTTAACTCCAAAATGAAAAATGAGACTACTCGCTCATTCATTTCTTGAAGGTTACTCAATGCAAAAAATATGACCGTACGTTAAATCGCGAATTCGTTAAACTGAGTATTTGTTAAACCTGGATACCACTGTATTGACAACACTAATGGCTTAGAAAAATTAAAACGATAATAATATACAGTATCGGACAAAACCTAAGCACCCCGTCAGTATATTTATTTTAAATGATAATTTTTTTAAGAAAACAAAATTATTAAAATTTTTTTTTATTTTATTATTTATATCTTTTTTATTGAAAAGCACAAACTTAAGGAATTCAGTAGCTCGTTTCTGTATTTCTCGCATCGTAAAATTTATTACATGAAGTGTGAAACAAAAAATTCCATCATTTCTCGATTTATGAGATAGAAGTGTTTTTGTATTTGCATGCGAAAACAGACACAACAAATTCTGTTTATACTGGAATATTTCCAGTAATTAAGTGTCAAATAAAAGCGAAACGTCAACAAAAGAAATAAATATTATAAAAACAGGGCTGCCAGATTTGACGAGTTATCGTCATCTTTGCGATTTTTTGTTCCGATATTAACAAAGTGACGTTTTGATGATTTTTTCTAAAAAAGTGACGAAAGCAAAAACAAAAATATTTTATAATTTTTTTGTTACTTTCTATAGAAATTCATCTTGAATTTTTAAATTTCAAACACTTCTATTTTGTGGCGTTGAAAATTGAAAAAAAAAAAAAAAAAATGATATGAATGTATGTAGAAAGCAACAACAAATTTATAAAATATTTTTGATTTTGTTTTTGCTTTTAATGAAATTGTTGGCGTTGCGTTTTACACTATAAGCCCCTTGGCCAAAACCATTATTCCGGCAAGAAAGAAATTTGTTTGTCTCCCAGCAAAAACTTTTTCAAAATGGATAGCTTCTTTCACTCGTTATTTAGTAGCTTTCTTCCATAAGAACTTCGATAACTACTTTTTTCTGGATGTATTTAGATAAAAAAAATGACTTACTTTTGAATTTGTTCATTTTGGCACAACCCTTGTAAAATTCATTAGTTTTTCAGTAGAATTGTATGTAGTGCTTTTATGTGTTTCTGATTACTTAACAAGCACTGAATACCGCCCAATATCAATTTTACCATACCTGTCTAAAGTTTTTGAACGACTTATATATAAACAAATGGTTGAATATATAAATCAGTACAGTTTATTAACTGACCGTCAATCGGGGTTTAGATCTCAGCATAGCTGTTTAACCGCCCTAACCGATATTATCGAAGATATCAGAGGTAACTTGGAAGATGGGAGAATATCGTTTTTAGTTTTGCTTGACCATTCAAAGGCCTTTGATACGGTTCACCACTCAATACTGTGCTTTAAACTGTGTAAAATGTTCAACTTCTCAACTACCGCCGTTAAATTGATTTCGACATATTTAACTGACAGATGGCAATACGTCTCAAACAAAGGACTTCTTTCTTACCCTCTTCGTGTGACAAGGGGTGTTCCGCAGGGTTCCATACTGGGGCCATTGCTGTATTCGATCAATGCTAATGATATACCGAAACAGCTAAATAATTCCAGGATCCAGATGTATGCTGATGATATACAGGTCTACCTCGATAGCTCTAAAGATTCCATCATCACTAGAGTTACAGATCTTAACACCGATCTAAACAAAATTTTCCTGTGGGCGACTGCAAATGGTTTACGAATTAACCCTAAGAAGTCAAAATGTATAATTATTTGTAAAAATTCGGTCAAAATTGAGTCTAGAATTTATGTTTTTCTGGGTGGCAGCAAAATTGATATTGTAAATTCTGCAAGAAATCTTGGAGTGGTTTTCAACAGTTCACTAACTTGGTCAGATCACATCAACCAAACATGTGGAAGAGTGTATAGTATGCTAAGGTGTTTATGGACTACACAGTATTGCACACCACCAAAAATAAGACTGCTCTTAGCTAAAACCTACCTACTACCAACTCTGCTGTATTCATCAGAAATCTTTACGGGCTGTAACTCAAAACACACTGCTAAACTCAACACAACTTTTAACAACATTGTACGATACATATTCCGTTTGAAGAGATTTGATCATGTTTCTCAGTACTCCAGTCGCGTCTTTAATATTACCTTTAATAACTACTTAAAGCTTAAAAACCTAGTCTTTCTGCATAAAATTGCAACATTAGAACAACCAAAATATCTGCATGACCGTTTAAGATTTATGAGGTCTTCAAGAGGAAATGGCATCATGCAAATAAGACATCGGGATACGTCGCACACTGGGGTATTTTGTATCAAAACTGTGGATTAATTCCGAGGCCTCTCAAACTGATAATTTTTGTTTAGAACACCTCAAAATAAGCCGAAAACATTTTATAAAAATTATCGATAACTCGTTTAGTTATCGAGATATCTGGAGTTGAAGTTTAAAAAAAAATTGATAACTTTTTACCGTTTTATTTTCTTAGAGAATACCTCAAAATTAACCGAAAAAATTAAGTAAGAATTATCGATAACTCGTTTAGTTATCGAGATATCTGGAGTTGAAGTTTAAAAAAAATCGATAACTTTTTACCGTTTTATTTTCTTAGAGAATACCTCAAAATTAACCGAAAAAATTAAGTAAGAATTATCGATAACTCGTTTAGTTATCGAGATATCTGGAGTTGAAGTTTAAAAAAAATCGATAACTTTTTACCGTTTTATTTTCTTAGAGAATACCTCAAAATAAACCGAAAAAATTAAGTAAGAATTATCGATAACTCGCTTTGTTATCGAGATATCTGGCTTTGAAGTTTTAAACAATATGATAACTTTTCAGCGTTTTACTAGACCAGATAATTTTGTTTTGTCGTGCTTCTAAAATTAGGCGGAAAACTAAAATGAAGTTATCGATAACTCCCTTAGTTAGCGAGATATCGATGTTACAGGTTTTTCTGTATATTACCCTAAAATATGCAGAAAAAATTAAATTTTGCGATAATTCTACTATTTATTATTTTAAATAAAAAAACAAACATTTCATTATAAATTTCATTACAATCAATTAATTATGCATCATCATTGCTATCATCGTCACCATCTTCCTCATCGGAATCACTGCCATGAGCACTATTATTGTCTCTGGCATAAGCGTTTGCCAAATTTAAGGATGGAGATTGTAACATATCCACAGCCGTTTTTGGTAGGCTGTGTAATTTTTTTTCAGGCAATTTTCTCCTGCTTGATATTATTGGATCAGAATTAATCAGCATCATATTAAAAACGTCTTGATTCGACTTTTGTCGATCCATTTTTCTAGAATAACACTCTCTATATTTTTTGAAATCTTTGTTGGTAGCTTCCTGCGCTTCTTCCGATAATCGGCCAATCGGTAACAATGCATATGCTATTATTTCAGGTCCGTGAATAAAAAATTTATGCAATGTTGGAGGCATATAGTACCACGGATAATTTTCTACAAAGATTCTAGCCGTTTCATGTGCATATTCCCGAAACTTATGTACATTTACTTCATGACCACAAGAAACAACAATCAGTATATTATGCATTCTGACTATTAAATTAACGTTAATTTTCGTAATTTCCGCTGATAGTTCCGCATTCTGAAAAAAAAAACGCCTGGCCGTATTTCCATCATTGGAGTTACCGAATCCGGGTTTTGGACGATCAACAATTAAACCAGTTTTCTCTTTAAATTGTTTTTGAATTTCTGCTTTAGTTTTTTCGACAATTTGCTTTTCGGAGTCTGATCTAGCTTGCCATTTTTTTATTGGCAGTTTATATGACAAATGAAGAAGGCACTCAAAAAATCGTATCCATCCATGCAAAATCGATAACCCAAATTGTAAATTATCAGTGTTAATTTCCTTTTTTATCATTTTATCAATTTGGTTAAAATCTTTGCTGGTGGATCCGCAGAAGTAACACTTTTGTGTAGATGTAGTTTCAGTGAGAGCGTTACAAACTTTTCCATCTATCATCGATAATATTAAACTATGTCTCACTACTACAACTTTCTCACCAAGTGCCACAATTGAATTAGTTAGATGTTTAATTTCTTCATTGACTCTATCATGCTCTAGCTTTGAAACAACTGACGTTTCTTTGATGAACTCCATTTTCAATGGTCTGCAGAATCTGGTAGAAGAAGGGCGGGGATTCTGCCATATAATTTTTTCCCCGCATACCAACCTTAATGGCACAATTGATGTTATTAACACAGAGGAATCAGTAGCGTCTGTACCATGAAATGGTTGTTTATATGAGCTATGGCCAGAACTCCCATCGAAGCCCCATTTTGTGTATAAACAAAATTCAGACAATTCTTTTTTATTAATAGAATCAATCACACAGCTTTGCAGCAGTACTAGGCGTTCAACAGTGTGATTAAGAAGTGCCTGTAAATCAACTTCGACAGAGGTTTCACATACTCTCATACTATCGCTTTTTGGATAACATTGTTGTTTTGCTAACAAGACAGCAGTGTACGAGGGAAACCTTTCTGGAGCAGATGATTTCACAATATTATATTGATGCCGCGATAGTTTAGCTTCAACCAAAACAGATAATGCTTCTTCACTACTCATTTTGTTGGACGCCGCCGACTGAATTAAACTTTTCCTGTATTTGTCCGCTCTCGTTGGTGACAAAGAAGCTACATCATTTACTAACTTAGACGCCCCAATATTACCAGACTCCCGTAACTTCACTTGAGTTGCAAAAGCTAGTATTGACAACGATGTGTTGTCTCTCAAAACCTTGGTTTTCTTGTACTTTGTGTTTGTGCCGCATTCTTCGAAAGCAATTTCTTTGCGACCTCGTTTTAGCTGTTTAGTACAAAACGAAATAGAAGAGTCTAACCAATTCCGATGGGTTTTAAAGAAGCGTTCTTCTTTTCTACGACATCTTGTCCATCGGGTTTTAAATTCGGAGATGAAACGATTCATTGTGGCATTGAAAATAGGAATATCTTCCTCTGATGGTTCAGTACACTTCTTCATTTCTTCCTTTAAATAATTGAACTTATCTTCAAAATGCTGGAATCCTGAGTTTTGCATTAAGTTGTACAGATGTTGACGAGTGAAGAAACGTGTGCATGAACTTATCCCTAGCAAAATGATAAAACATTTTTTTACTTTTAACGTGGAAATAATTTTCCATTTAGCTTTTCACAATAAAATTGACATTCACTGGGACAAAACTAACATTGTCTATCGAAAAAAATAAAGTAATACTCCAAAACTGGAAGGCAAACACTGGAAACAACAACACAAAACAAATAATAAACCATCACAACAGCATCACCAGAGCTCTCAGTTTTGGGGATTTTTGGGGATGAAAAATCGCAAATTGCGGATAAGGTATAAAATAAAACTGGGAACCCTGAGCATCACAAATCAGTTATACAACAACAACACAAAACAAATAATAAATATCAATAACAAAACAAAACAGATACACAAAACGCCAGCAACAAAAAACATGCGTGGAAATTGATCATTTTTGACCACTGACATAATGAACAAAAAGTAGAATTAATCAAATATGCCACAAAAGCGCAGCTCAACTTTTTGCAGAAACATCGTCTACAATCCGCAAAATCAAAAAAAAAAAAATCAGAGCCCGATCTAGTCCGATAATTAACTATATGTCCAAATATATACCCCAAATATGCACATTTTGGGGACTTTGAACAAAAAAATAATTTAAAATATTAAATCACTTTTTTTCCTGTAATACTTGTATCTGAAAAATAGTTCAATACCTGAAGTTGAAGGCTCCATACTCAGATTTAAATTTCACTTGAAGTTTTTTTATCGAAGAAACACTTTTTTAAACTTAAAATATCAATTTTACAGCGAGCGCAAGCGAACAAAGAATAAAAGTGTAAATTCAAAAACATAATGCAGCTTCACTATACAACTTAGAGCCGTTATTTTTTCGGTTAGTGACGCAGAATTATGTGTAGTTTCTATGGTTATTAAGTATTCGAGTGTTATTTCAAAATTAATTTTTTAATTAATCCACAGTTTTGATACCCAATAACCCAGTGTGCGTCGTCCGAGAGACAATTTTTCATACTAACTATCCGTCTCTGGAACCAACTTCCTTTAAACTTGCAATCTATTAGCAACGCAAATAAATTTAAATTTTTACTTAATCAATTTTACCGAACGTAATCTGCTTTAATGTCATTCGTAACTTAATATTTTTTTTATATATTAGTTTTTTAATTTTATAATATTTTTTTTTTTTTTTATATATTAATTTTTTATTTTATGTATATTATTTCTCTGTTTTTTTAATATATGGGTCGATATCACGAAATGACTACATTCTGTGGCCCGACGCATTTTGTATTAAAAATATTACAAAATTAAAATTCTGAGAACAGGATTAAATAAAACAAAATGTCCTTCAACGAGGCGCGAGAATCAAAATAAAATATTTTAGATATTTTTATGAAAAAATTTGGTCGCACGGTGCAAATCGTCATTACCATGGTGTGCGTCCAAACGTTTTGTGTTCAAAAAACACAGATTTTCATTAGTATCTCAAAATATATATTATAAATGAAGTACGTCAAGTTATTCGAGAAGAATAAACCAATTTTTAATTTTAATTTCATAAATATAATTTTATTTTAAAACTTATGATTTTGAGACATTTTAGTCCGTGGCAACTTTTTTCGTCATTCCCCGTGGGCCAATTTGTTTATTAAAAAATGCTTTAAACCGGTTTTTTGGTTAGGTGTTAACTGTCAATGTAACGACAATTCCCGTTAGTTTAAGAGTGTATTGACAGAAGTGAAAAATGTAGTCAGTTGTTTGAGAGCTTTTGAAGTGTTTAGTGTTTTTTGCGCATGTTCCTGAAATTTTGTCATTCCCGTGGTAAGTATATTTTTCCGTTGTTAATATTATAATTTCCAAATTCTTTGTATTGGTTTGTGCATTTTTTAAGTCTTTATTAGATTCTAATATATTTTATAAATTTTTTTGAAGATTTTCACATTTAAATCCAAGAATACTCGCGTTTCCATCATTACCGTGCAGTCATTACCATGGGAATAATCTAAACCACGGTAATGACCAAAGGAACACGGGAACTACCTTTTCAATGTATATTTGAGATTATTCAATCTATGGTAATTATTTAAGAAATTTGATGTTCCCCAAACTTAAAAAGTACACCTGGAATTATAATCCAAAGAATGGGCATAACGTATGCATTTTATTAAATGTGTTTCCATAAATTGCTGTATGTATTTTATTTAGCTGCAATACATGATAAAACGTCATTACCATGCTGCTCAGTCATTACCGTGCCGCACAAATATCATTTCCGTTGGACTATTGTCATTCCCGTGGGGTGCAAAAATCATTAAAATCCTTAAATATACATGGCCCATTGCTTATTAATATATAAATAGGAGCTATTAAACAGTATCAACCGAAAAATAATTATTTAAACCCATTTTCGCACTTGGCCGTTTTCAATCCTCGATTGTAGTCAATTCATGATATCGACCCATATAAGTTATTCTTTAAATTTATATACTTTTTTACGTGATTTCAACTTATTAAGTTTTATTGATATAACTTTTCTGATTCTGATACTATAAATTATAAGATATTATGTCTTGTTGTATTGGAAATTCGAAATTTAATAAATACAGAAATAAATACAGAAATATTATTTTGTAGGCGAAGATTTTACTGGGTCTTTAACCCGTTTATTTATGAACCAATTTTTTTAATTTTAACTACCAGGTATTCTACTAAGTCTATTTCAGGTAAAAAAGAAAAAGATTATAGGAATAGGTAAATTAAAGATTTACATCTCAGCCATTTGTAAACCGATATAGTTAAATTTCAATAATATACTATTTCGGACTACATACGATATAAATATAAAACAACGTTGTCACTATCAATTCCATAGCTGATATAATTAAAAAATTTTCCATTTTCATCTCGGTTTTTGTAAATATGTATATATCTGTTTTTAAAAAGGATGTATGTTTATTTTATTAAGCTTGGTTTCTTTTCGCTTTTGTAAAAATATTTATTTTATTTTTTGTTTAAAATTATATTTTCTCATGCCTTTGTGTGACTTCTCCAGGGAAAAATAACAATTTTAAATTGTTATCGGATAAAAGAAAATAAATAATTTTTTAAAAAATAATCCTCCAGCTTAACAAATTACATATAAATTTAATGAAATTATTAAATACCCATGAACTTTAACTATGTTTTTGTTTGATTATTTTTTAATAAAAGTCGAAACAAATTTGTTTAAAATTGATTTTAAATTGCACGATTTTTAAAACAAAAAAGACGATCTTTTTTATTTTTTTCCCAGGAAATTGACGATTTTGACACAAATTTATCTGGCAGCACTGATTAAAACCAAAACAAGAAAAGGCTAAAAAAAAATTTAAAATAACAAAATATAACAATTGTTTTTTGTTTATTTTCATCATATAAATTATGCATTCATCATTTATATTCCTTCTATTTTTTTATTTATTTTAAAAAAATAGTATATAATCATATTTTATATTTAAAATATCTACATTTTCTTTTTCTCGCCACCAATTTCAAATGTGACTTATTTTGACAGTTCTTAAAAGAAACTTTTCGCAAAATATTGTTTAAGAAACACTTTTTCTCGCATCCTTCCAATAATTGCTGGAAAATTGTTTAAATGACAGATAATTCTCGCAAAAAATAAGATACAGAAACACTTGTGTGAGAAAAACCATTTTTTGTTTCATTTCACACTATTTTTGTTGCAATTCACACGTTTCATGCGAAAAGTTTTACGATATGAGAAATAGAGAAACGGGCTACAGAATTTAATAAAAAAAAGTTATAATTGAAAAAATATTTTAAGTCGCAAATATAAGCGGCCTAAACTAAAGCACCCCCAACTTAAGGTACAAAAAAAAACTATTGAAATCAATATTTCGTTGCGAATTCTTTATTCTGGATGACACACGCACTTCTTTTAGGCATAGAGGATATTAAATTATGAATTATTTCAGGTGGTATTGTTTCCCAGGCTATTTTTGCGGCTTCACATAAATTTTCTTTGGTTTTGCAATTTTCTCGGTTGATTTTTAAGTTTACGATCTCCCTCAAGTTCTCGATTGGGTTAAGATCAAGTGAATTTATCAAGACATTAATTAAGTGCAAAATATTCGATCAACAGATCAATTATTTCTAGGCTAATATAAAAGTTTTTGTAAACTGGTCGCACATCTCCTACTCATTCTGGAGGAAGGCCACTTTAAACTTTGCTACATGAAGACTCCTTAATTAAAACGACACTTCAAAATGATCCTACATAATCCATACTTCCATCAATCTTATGAATTGGCCCAATCCCTTGCCCAGAGAAACAACCCCAGACCATTATGTTGCCGCCTCCATGCTTTACAGTGCCTTTGCAATTCAACCGTTGTGTATTTGATCTGCGTACACGCCGAATCCATTAAATTCAACTTAGATTCGTCAGAAAACAGCAGTGCACCATTTTTGGATACTCCAGTTGAGATGGTCCTTGGCAAATTCAAGTCTGGCTTTTTTTATTTTTTTGACGATATGAAAGGTTTTTTTGCTGTCGTTGACTGAATAATCCGGCCTCTACCGCCCTTCTGCAAATCGTTCTTTCGCTAATTTTTAAATCTAAGTGGTTTCGTATGTGACTATAAGATGCTGTAGGATCATTTTGGATTGTCCTTTTTGTTAAGGAGTCTTCATGTTGCGAAGTTTAAAGTGGCCTTCCTCCAGAATGAGTAGGAGATGTGCGACCAGTTTACAAAAACTTTTAAACTAGCCTAGAAATAATTGATCTGTTGATCGTTAGCGTTAACAGCACTGATTTTCAATAATTAATGTCAGCCAGTGTTGCCAATTTAGCCATTTTTCATCCTGTTTAGCCATTAAAAAATGAGTTTAGCCATTAGCCATGTTTTTTTAGCCATTTTTCAACTTATTTAGCCATACATTTTTTTGCCGTTTTATCCAATTTCTTATAAAATTGTATTAAAGTAAAATAAACATTTTTAACTATTCAAACACATTTCATTTAAACTTTTACAAATGTTGGAAATCGCTATAAATTATGACGATGAAACATCTTTCAAAATAAAGCAATAGTAATCCAATATAAAATTTATAAAATGGATCAACACAAACATCGGTGTTTCTTTCTGGTTGCAAATATTTCAATAAAGAGGTGCAGGCGGCAAAAAATATTTTTTTAAAATTTCGGAATGGACTATATAGCTGCTCTCACTTCCATGGTCTAATGATGAAGTAGAGAGCAGGGTTACCGTTAGGAATTTTTGAAAAGTCGCACAAAAGGTTATTTTATAAAAATAAAGTCGCACAAAAAAGTCGTTTCAGAAAATAAAAGTCGCACATATTTTTTTAACGTTTTTTATTTATATTATTTATTAATAAAAAGCATAACAAAACAATTGAAACAAAAAGCTTATTGCAGAATTCATTTTTATGATATTTCATAACAATGTACATGTTTGTCCAAGTTTTCATGTATAGTGAAAACATTTACTTAAGTTTAATAAATTTGTCGTATGCTGCCAATGTCAAAGGAGTAGAATTTCTGTTTAAAAACAAGCCAAAAAAGTTAAGGTTAATATATTTTTGACAAAATTTAAACTTGTCCAATTAAAGCCCCTTGAAAATTTTACTTTAATTCCGTTCGTTTGATCTTGGCGCAATATTTCTTTTTCTTAACATACCTACATAAATACTACTTTTTTGAAATTTTATTTCTATATTTAGAAATAAGTTCATCACTGGGAATCCAGTCTTCTATATCTTTGTCTATTAAATTTAAAGATGTCAGCATTGAATTGCATGTTTTTACATTGCTTTGCTAGTGTTTACGATTCGAAAACTACAGGTGGTGCTAAGACTACAACAATCCAAAACCAACAGAAACAACAGAGTTTTTTTGCATTGCATTGCTGGTGTTTACGATTCGAAATGTCAACCATTTCTAACAAAACACTGACAAATTAAAACAAATTGGTCCGAACTGTCAAAACTTGCCACCACCTTGAACTGAATTCGCCTCAAATACGTTGTATACATGACAAGGTTGCAAAAATGTAATAAAAGTGTTGCCAAATGAACAATAATTTATGAATTGTATTTTGACGAATTTTTTTTTTGATACAAATAATAAGAAAATTGAATGTTTTGTAAGAATCTTAACAAAAAGGGTAAAAAGTAGCAGAAAAATTAAAATAGTCGCAAAAGTCGGTGATAAAAAAAGTCTCACAAAAAGTCGCAGACCGCTGAAAAAGGGTCAAATTGCGACTTAAGTCGGGCGAACGGTAACACTGGTAGAGAGGGTATTTACCCAAGTAAACATCGTTTAAAGTAATTTGAGAAAAAGGATACATTAAGCAACCGTTAATTCGATTTTATCAATAAAATATTTATACCAGCACTTCAATAGTGGAAAGGGTACGATGCGTTTGTACTGATGTTTGTAACACCTTAAAATAATTGTCCTAGGCCCACCTTAACGTATACCGACTGACTCAGATTCACTTTCTGAGTCGAATTAACGATGTTTGTCCTGCTGGCTGGCTGTTTTGGAGATTTTTTGATAAAATTTGGTACATAGGCTCTCATGTGGTGTAGGGTACCATATAGTCGGTGTTAACATACTATACTTTCTTACTTGTTTTTTATTGTAGATCTGGACTGAAAAGGTTGGGCAAATGTTGTGATTATGATTTACCTTCAAATTATTAAAAACTAATAGGCCCGAGTGATTCCTATGAGATGAACAATAACGACATCGAATTTATCGATGATTTAATTTTTTAAATATCTATCAAAATATTAATTTACGTTTATTCTTATTTAAAAAATTGATCTTAACTTACAATTTTATCGTAAACCACTTTAAATGAATTATTTCTGTTTTGTTATTGAATTTAAATGTGTTTTTATTTAAAAAAGCTTTTAGCCATTTTTCCCGTAAATTTAGCCATTTTTGGCAACACTGATGTCAGCTGTTGTTAAAAATTTTGCGACAAAAAAAATATAATAAAAGTAAAACAAGTTTTTATATCCATCACAATATAACTAAAAATCACAATATAACGCAAATTGTCCGCAAACACAAGAAAAAAAATACTTGCTTGCATAAAAAAGTACTTTACGCAGATGCAAAAAAGGTTATTATCTCACACTCAGTTATAACTGCGGGTAAGAAATGGAACAAATTTGCCATTTATTGTTACAACATGTTTAGAAAGGAAAACGACAACTCACATTTTTGCATATATTTTTAGAATTGAACAAAAACCCGCACGAATGGTAGCATATATGAAACATTATTGTCAGATAAGAAAACACCATAAGTGTAAAATATGCAACATGTTTTGCATGTTTTTCATCAACATATTCACAAAAGAACTTGAACATTTTTCCCACAGTTGTATTTTTTGTACAAATGAACACAAAAATGTAGAACATGTAACATTAATGCAACATATTTCTCAGAAACGAAATCGCCATAAGGTTCTCTCGTGTAAAATAATTAATATTAATGCAAAAACAAATAAAGAACAAATCATTTAAAGCAGTGTTAGAAAATAAACACTAAATATCGTTTCTTAACCCAGTTGGCCATGTCTTCAAGACAACGTCGAGGACGCGTACAAGACCCATAGTAAATCCCTGACGACATGTTGGCGACAGCCCATGCAAATCGTCGACGACTTTTTCGAACAAAGGGCACTTAAGTCGTAAACGACAATGTGAGCGACATTATGATGCATATTGTCGTTAATGATCATATGGGTAACAATGTGGTTAAAGTTGTCACTAGCGACTATATAAACGACTTTTTTCTCATAAAGTCGTTAATGCCCGATTAGCGACATTACCTTAATAGTGTCGTTGATGACAATATTGTTGACACTATCTACGATTTAGTCGCCGATAGGTAAGTGACAATTAGGGATTTAGCGAACACCGATACTGATATTTTGGCGATACTTCAGATTTGCCGATATATCCAGAATAAGGGGAACAGGTAAATGGGTATACCTCGAGGATATATTTACTAAAATCTCTTAGGGTCTTGATGGGCTGTGAATTCCAGGGCCTTGATAAGCTGTGAATTCCAACTAGTGAATTCCAAACTAATGAAATGGCCGATGAGTTTGAGAGACTGGTCTCGAAAATTGTGGATACTGGATGTGTGGAGACAGTCAGACCTCTAATAGGCTTTTAATTAATAAGGGAATGGGTTCTGAAATTAACATATCGCCGACATAATATGCAAACATGCTAACTTCCAATAACTTTTAATGGAAACAACAAACTTTTTATATTTCATATGCACAGCTTGAGAGAAAACCTATAAATATAGTTGGTTTAACACACTTTAAGACTCAATTTGAAGAAAAACTACATGCTGGTCGACGAGGTGTATCTTTCTCTTCCACACGGCATTAAAATCTCAATTTACTTAAAAAGTGGATTTAGCAGGTTTGCATATTAAGCCTACGATATGGCAATGTAGTCAGCAGGAACATTTATTTTTTATGTTTCTTGTCCTATCAATTCACGTATTCCAATTGCACAATTGAAACACAGCCGCGAATAACGTTACAAAATAATTATATTTAACAGGCAGGATTATTTATTTTTTATTTTTTTTATTATGAAAAATATTGATAATAAAAGCAAAACATCAAGAAATATTAATTTTAAATTACATACAAATTTAAAGTTTTGAATTTTTTTTAGTAGAGGACAACGTAAGCGACCATTGCATGCCTTTTTTCGTCAAAGTGGTTCGAAACCCGACAAAATGCATGCATTGGTGCCTTAGTTGTCCTGAATAAAGTCTAATTGAAGACAAGATGAGCGACAATTGCATGCATTTTGTCGTCAGTGTGGTTTGAAACACGACAAAATGCATGCAATGGTTACTTACGTTGTCCTCAATAAATTACACAGCCCGACAAAATTAAAAAAAATTTCTTGACCAATGTTTACAAGCGACCCATGGTTATCTTAAAAATTTTATAACCTTTCACTAGAAAAAAAGAATTACATAATCCCTTTAAAATTCTTGAAGATATTTGTATTTCAGTCACATCATCTTTTTTAAAAACACAAATAAGCTATATCATGAAAAGAGCTGATAGAGACAAACTGATTACAGATTTGAATTCAGCGCACCAAAATTAACTAGAATCAGTTGATAAATTCAAAGAAGCAAATTGAGTGTTGGCCTGTGTTATTATTCAAGACAAATTTAAAAATATGTCTCCAAAAAAGTCGTAAATACGATTTATAACACGACAATATAAACGTTTTCTTACTTAAGTTATCGCCATCAATGTTATATAGGCGACAAATTCAATTGTTCTGTTTTTTAACGAACATTATATAATGTTCGGTTCTTTCTTGAAAATAGTTACGAACGGTATTAAGGGTTATGTATGTCTACACAATCACTAAAAAAATAGATATCATTCCTGGGTGTGTGAGACGAACGTTAAATAATGTACTGTTTAATTTCGAACGCTGATTTAGATTTCAAAACAATGCTTAAACAAACTTTAATTGATTCAACTTGCAATTGAATCGAAAAAGAAAACCATAATCTGTGCTGATAGCTTATCAGTACTTATCAGACAATACACAACCCCTACAACAATAAATGGAACAAAGCTATTAAAATCAGAGATGCCCTAATAAACAAAGTGGGAAAAATAAAAATTCTTTGGGTCCCTAGCCACATAGGCATCTTAGGCAACGAAAAAGCGGACATGGCTGCACGATACGCATCACATGCACCCATCCTGCTAGACGACACAATAGAAAAAATAGATTTACGCCGACGAATCACGAATTATATTTACGTTAACGTCAGAGATAATCAAATACAACACCCTCATTATGCCAATATCAATCCAAATTTTAAGCGTCCTATTTATCCCACTGATGTCGACAAAAATAAAATAAAAATCTTCTCAAGACTTCGACTCGGCCATACAATATTTTCCCACGAATACATATTCACCCCTATCGTGAATAAAAATTCCTTGGGAGTTTTTTCCCTTTTCCCATTTTTACAATAGAATTAGCATAGGAAAAATTTAAAAAGGGAAAAAACTCCCAAAGAATTTTTTTTCACGATAGGGGTGATTAAGTAAACGCACCAGGCCCATATGTTCCACCTGTAACAGAAACCTAACAATAATCCACCTACTCAATGAATGCACACTATTACAAAATCTAAGGATTAAGCACTTCAACAACACAACAGCCCTTAAACTCCTACAAGATCCTTCTACAACAAAAATCAACATTATCTATAATTTCATAAGGGAAGCAAAAGTTTCCATATAAGTAAATTCATCATACTAAAGCAAATGATATATGGGCAAATCCTGCGTGACGAACGCTACATTCGCACGCGTTTTCTGATTGAAATATACACATTTTTGGTCTTTCAAAAAAGATAGCTTCAATTTATATATAGTATTTACTGACATTAATATGTACTTACGAATGGAATATATCATAATTTCTAAGCAAGTATTTGTTGCGAAATAATTGATCACAAAGTTTTGTGACGCACGCTACAAAAAGTGGAAGTAACTTCAAAGGTTGAAGTGTGTTTTCCTAATTTTTAGCGAATTTTGCATGATAAGGTATACAAAATCTGATTCCTAAATGAAAGATGAGTATAAGAGAATTCTAAACGCACTTATTTGCAGACAAAAAATGTTGTGATTTGTTGACAAAAGCCGTGAACCCTTTGTGACGCACGCTACGTAACGCACGCTACAGTTTTTCCAGTAGTATTTTATTATTATATTTTATTTATTTTAACAAAACAAATTATATTTTTATGAATTGCATTTCTTAAACTAATTTGTTAACTAATGAATATCAACTTTTATTTTAACGAAATTTATAGTTTGTTAAGTTTGCTCTAAGTGCTATTTTAAGCACAAAAATCACCTAAAATAATGCTAAATTCACGTATTTTATTAAAAAATCAGCAGTGGGGAAGGAATTGGTAAAAATTATTGCATTGATGATCATTAAAATACATATTTTTTAATATAAAAATGAAATTAAACATCTAGTCTTATATTCCGTTAAAAAAAAATTAATTTGAAAAATTTTTGGTTGGTGGACTGTTTCTGGGATTTGCCCATATACATATATATATACATTGCAAAACTAGTAACACATATATAAATTTACCGAACTGATAGCCCTGGCAGCTATGCTCCTTATAAAAAATTTCTAGTCTTAGAATTTATTCATAAGACTAGACTAATAAATAAATAACTTCAATTGTTTTGAAATCGTCATGCTGTAAGCTAACCGGTTTAAAATCACGAGGTTTAAAAAATTTTTGTGAGCAGAACCTTTTTAGTGATTTAAAATCACTTGACAAAAAGTGATTTTCAGAACATGCCTGTATTTTATAAGGAAACCAAAAATCTTATTGCCGTTTTCATAAAATAGTTTTCTAAAGGAACAATAATTTTTATAACCACACCACAATATTGGGTTTAAATGGGTCTTATTGGGGTTTTGTTGTTTTTCGTGTAATGGTACATATAATAATAATTGGTCTAAGAAATGTTGCCAACTCAGCTTTTTTCGGTATAGATTTAGCAAGAAAAATCTTCAATATTTTTTTTTATGGCATCATCATCAAATGCATGGATGGTTAAAAGAAAAGCTAGGCTTAAATAAGTCCTTACATATGTATATGCCTCAACTGCCAAGTGATTACTTTTTGAACTTTTATGCCCAAATAAGATCGGAACATATAAATGAATTTGACAATGAAATTCATAGAATTTTAAATAACGTTCAGTCGTATAAAGAAGCTTTGAATATCCAACAAATGTTACTCAAAGTTCAAAAAGATCTAAATGCTGTACAAAGTGACTCCGCTACAATTGCAACTGCCATTGATGTAATTTGTTGAACAATGATATACTACTGTCAAAACGGAATGAGTGGATTAAGTACGCGTTACTCCAACTCATTACTTGGCGAATGTGATGCATCCCAAATATCTACTTAAGTATGTATGTATACAAACTAATTAGTCAAGAAAACGTAAATAGCAGAAGAATGGATAAGTCAAAAGCACTTCTCATTTCTTGTACCCTTTTTGGCATTTAAAATTTAAGTTGCAGAATATTTTTACAATAACGGTATTCAGTTCAGATTTTATTAGATTGAAAAAATGGAAAAAGCACACAAGGAAGAGTATTTACACTAAAAGCTGCAATTTAAACAGCCTTAAACCAAGTGTAAAAAATCAGGGGGCAAATCGCGACATTCGATGTCGATCGAAATTCCCATGTAAATTGTATTGCAATTTCGATCGATATCGAATGTCGCGATTTGCCCCCAGGTTTAAAAGTTGCAACATTGCAGTTTTTTCCCACTTAACAGTATTTTCATATTTTTAATCTGTTTCCATTAAAGACGTAATAATAAGATGACAGGCTGTTTTACTTTATTTGACACGACAAATATGTACAAAATCGCACATTTAAATTATAATAAAGACATTCAACATGAGTGCAATGTTCCATTTTCCTTTTTTTGCAATCAAAAAAATCAGAACTGAACAACAATGGTCAAAAATTTTAAATTTTTACCAGCAAACTTTTACGATTTTTTCGCTTCAGTAAAGCTGTTATGATACTTGCTATTTTTTGTATTTTTTCTATATTGGAGAACAGTGCAAATATATTTGCATAGGAAAACTGACTAAGTGTAAAGAGTATGATTATATCATAAAAAATCTTGAAATGTCAAACAAATATACATGTGTTATCGATAAATAATCTAAGACTGTCAAAAAAAATATAAAATTTTTTAACTTAAAATTTACATTTCCAGATTAATTGTTAGCACTGTTGCCAATTTTTTTAGTTTTTAATCGAAAGAAACGGTTTTTAACTTTTTTTTGTTGCGATTTTTAGCTTTTATGACGGTTTTTTGTGGGGAAAAAACGTGGGCAGTATTGTTCGTTTTGTTTACATTTTATCAAATTGTATTTCTTGTTCTTTCTCGCATTTATTGTTTCATTCAGTCAATCCTAAAAAAATCCAATACAAAAAATAGCAAGTATCATAACACCTTAATAAATTTCCCTGCAAGTTCAGCATCAATAGAAAACATTTTTCCCCCTTATTGTTTAATATAGAATAACCATAGAAATCGTCTTGGATTGGAAAAAGCATTAGCTTTTGTTAAAATGTATCGACATTTAAAATCTGAGCCACTTTTTATGCATAGGATTTTAACTTCAATTTCGGCCTTATCAAATTCAGGTTTTTAAACAAGAAAGAAAGTATAGTCGGTCAAGCCCGACCATATGATACCCTACACCACAGTATTTAAAAACACATCATGCTTATGTGTCCAATTTCAATAGGCTTGGTCCTTGTGCCAATAAGAACCTATGACCCAAATTTTATCAAAGTATCTCCAAAATTGGTACGTCACAGTTTTAAAGGACTAGAAATGACGCTGAGAAATTTCGTGATGATCTGTCCATAATTTACCCTAGGCCCCATATAAACCCTACTACCGGAAAACAGTTTAGTCGCCTAAAACCATAATTAATAACAAATCGTCACAGTTTAAGATAATAATAACATCATACAGATATTACTCCTTAAACATTCGAACTGTCGGTGCAGGGTATCAAAGATTCGGCACATCCGAATATAGCACTCTAACTTGTTTTTAAATGCATACCTTTTGTGCCCATATAGATATGGTCCTATCTATGTTTTAAATTTCATTAAAATCGGTTTGATAGTTTATGAGAGGAAGAAATTTCCCCCTATCTTCCCTCGTGGTCCTACGGTTCGGCCCAAAAGGCTTGGTCCTTGTGCCAATAAGAACCTATGACCCAAATTATCTCCAAAACAGCCTCCTGTACTTTGCGCACAAGGTTACGTGGACAGCCAGCCAACCTGCCAGCCAGCCGGACGGACATTGTTAGTTCGACTCAGAAAGTGATACTGAGTCGATCGGTATAGGTACTTTAAGGTGGGTCTAGGACCAATATTTTAAGGTGTTACACACATCAGCTGGCTGTCTGTCCATGCAACCTTGTGCGCAAAGTACAGGAGGCTGTGTAGGGTCGGTTCCAGAGATCGTGTATTATCGAGCAGCTCATCATAGCTACCATGATGAACCGTGAACAAAGCACCGAAAAAGGGTTCCGGTGTGCAATAGTCCAGCCCCGCCAGATCGTATGACGCGTGAAGCGTGACCCTGGCATGACCATAGTTCCGCGTAGACCATAGGCCCACCGCCCCAGTCTCATAGCGGAAGTCAGGGCCTGTTGTTCGGCCATGATGTCAATCGGCAACCAGTTCAGCATAGTAAACAGTGCCTTCGTCGGTGTCGAGCGGAGTGATCCCGTGATCAGCGCAGTCACCCTATATACTTTCCCAAGCATCCTGCAGTACCGTCCCCTTTCCATGGCAGGCCACCACACTATGACCCCATAGAAGAGAATCGGTTTTACCACCGCCTCAAAGATCCATTCGACGCCCATGGGGCCCAGGCCCCAGCTCCTGCCCAAGGATCTCTTGCAGGTGTATAAGGCCACAATAGCCCTATCAACACTCGTCCGAACGTTGAGTTCCCATGATAGTATGCTATCGAGAATTACGCCCAAATATTTGGCACTGTTCGAGAGCCTCAGCTCCGTGCCGTTTAGCCTAGGAAGCCTAAAATTGCCAACCTTGTACTTCCCGGTAAAAAGTACCAACTCAGTTTTCTGTGGATTGACACCAAGTCCACAGGAAATGCTCCAAGAGCTTAGAATCTGTAATGCAGATTCCATACAATGGGACATTGTGTCCAGGTGTTTACCCGCGACCGCCACCGCCACGTCATCCGATACGCGACGGTTTTTATCCCTAATCTGTCGAACCGGCCCAGCAAAGTGCTCACCGTCAGGTTAAATAGTAGAGGGGACAGAACCCCACCTTGCAGGGTGCCCCTGTGCACAAATCTGCAAACATTAGTAGCACCCATCGTGGATTCAATGATCCTATTATCGAGTAGATTACCAATAAATCTACAAATTACATCGTCAACCCCAACCTCCCTCATCGACTCCAAGATCGAGTTGGGTTTGACATTATTGAAAGCTCCCTCAATGTCCAAAAAGGCCACAAGTGAGTATTCCCGAAATTCAAGGGATTTCTCAATGTAGCCGACCAGTGAGTGGAGCGCCGTCTCTACAGACTTGCCCTTGGTATAGGCATGCTGCGATGAAGAGAGCAAATGTCTAGGAATAGACATCCTCAGATGAATATCAATGACCCTTTCAAGAGTCTTGAGAAGAAATGACGACAGGCTGATTGGCCTGTAGTCCTTAGGTCTGGTGTGGGATGCTTTACCTCCCTTTGGAATGAAAACAACCCTACATCTAGTCCATCGGGTGGGAACGTACGAGAATCTAATACATTCCGTATAAATAGCGGACAGCCAAGGAATCAGAAGCCCCGCGTTCTTTTGAAGGTCGGCCGGAATAATACCGTCCGGACCAGGAGCCTTAAAGGAGTCAAAGCTCCTTATCGCCCAATTGAGCCTATCATAGCACAGAGAAATGGACACTGGCCCAGGCTCTGATAAGCAGTTGACCTTCCGTGGTGTTGGAAGGGAATTGCCAGGAAAGTCCGTGTCAATTAACACCTCCAGCGTCTCCTGACTATTCGTAGTCCAGCTACCATCAGCTTTCTGAATGTAGCTAGGGACAGTCGGGCAAGAAGCCATTATTTTGCGCAACCGGTTTGTCTCAGAGGAGCCTTCCACGCCGCTTCAGAAGTTCCTCCAGGCATTCCGTTTCGCCGATCTAACCAAATTCTTGAACCTATTCAATGCCGACTTATAATCCGCCCAGTTTCCCAGTCGTTTAGCAATATTGAATAACCTACGACAGTCTCTCACAGTTCGGTTTGTGCTTTGTTGTGATACAGACGTGTATTTTAGCCCCGCATACGATTTGAACTATTAATTAATCACATTTGATTTTGTAATATAAGCAGCGAATGGACGCTTAAAAAAAAATAATATACGTATTTTGTTATTTAAATTATTTAACATAATAGTGAACAATTTAAAACGATTAAATAAAATAAAACAGTAAAAATAAATACGTATGTATGAATGTTCATACATGTGTATACATATTCTGAACAAAAACATTAAAATTTCTTGTTTTTTTTTTTTGTTGTTGTAAAATACAATAAATAATAAAAATATTAAAGCAAAGCAAAACGGTGAAAAACAAAAACAACTCTTTGCATGAGTACGAACAGTGAAACAACACTAAGACAAAATGAAAGAAACGTTTACGTTTTAGTTCAATCAAACGAAAATAATGCAGAAATAAATAAAACTAAACAAAATAATATAAACTATTTAACGGCTAAGCCAATTACTAGAACACGTTCCCTATCACCCTCGGTGTTTACAAAAACAGTGGATAGTGACTCATTAAAAAAACTACAACTAGATTTGGTGACAAGTGTTGCCAGGCCAGCAAGTATTGCCGTGACGTCAAAAACAAATTTAGTGGGAAATGAAACCATGAACTTAAACACAAATGCAATGGAAAACCCCCCTGTAAAAAGCTGCCAAAAGCCTACAGTACAAGTTGGTATGGACAGGTACATAACAGTGCTTAAACGGGGACGCAGCCCTACCTCTGCAGCAGTTGCTTCGGCCTCAAAAGTACCATCTTTTGATAAAATAAATACACAAAATCGTTTTGCGATTCTGGAGGATGAATCCTCTGAAGCACCAAACGTCATTAAATCGTCTAAGCCACCCCCGATATATTTTAGAGAGCAAAACTCTAATGAGTTAATAAAAAGTTTAATTTCGGTGATAGGTGAAAATTCCTTTTATGTAGCTGCAATAAAGCGCGGTATCATTAACGAGACTAAAATACAGGTGAATCACGAGGATGATTTTCGAAAAGTAATTACAGTATTTGAGACTCTGAATAAAAACTTTTATACTTATCAACTGAAGAGCAGTAAAGGTCTTCAGGTAGTAATCAAGGGCATTGACTCATGCGTAGACCCAGAAGAGGTTAAAACATTCTTAGAAGAAAAAGGCTTCAAGGTAAAGCATGTAGTAAATATTAAAAATAGAGAAAAAATTCCCCAACCACTCTTTCGAGTTGAGTTTGAACCCGGCGACGTAAAACTTAAAAAAAACGAAACACATCCTATTTACAATTTAAAATATATTCTCTACAGAAGAATAACTATAGAAGAGCCGCACAAAAGAAATGGTCCCGTTCAATGTTTAAACTGTCAAGAGTACGGTCATACTAAGGCATACTGCTATTTACCCCCTGTCTGCGTAGTATGTGGTGAACTACACGGTACAGTTTCTTGCGATAAGTCTAAAACCGACCCCAACGTAAAAAAATGTAGCAACTGTGGCGGTAATCACACTGCCAATTATAGAGGATGCCCTGTATATAATATCGTCAAGCAGACGGTTGGACCAAAAACAAATACCCCTCAAATGCAGGTTGCAAATCAAGTAAACACAAATGCAATTCAAGCCCCCCAGCCTAGTAATAACAGAACCTCTTACGCTAACGTCCTAAAATCAAACCATCAGCCAATGCAAGGTGCTTCGCCAAGTAATGATGAAACTCCGGTTTCTAATTTAAGTCGCTTAGAAAAAACCATGGAAACATTAGTGCAAACGGTAAATAATTTTACGAACACAATGGGTAATATGATGCAGGAAATGCTTAGAATGCAATCGATGTTATTGCAAGCTGTACTTAATAAACCATGAACTGTTTAAAAATTTGTTTTTGGAACGCAAACGGCATCCGCCAACATAAAAATGAATTAGAATACTTTCTTAAAAATAAACAAATTGATGTCATGATGATTTCTGAAACTCATTTGACCTCAAGAAATACGTTTAAAATAAATGGTTATATACTATATGATACCAAGGACCCTCGAGATAGAGCTTGTGGAGGTTCTGCCATTTTAATAAAAACCCGAGTGAAACACTACCTAATGTGTGATCATCGTGAAGATTATCTCCAAGCAACGAACATTTGCGTTGAGGAATTAAATAGAAACCTAGTAATTTCATCGTTATACTCCCCGCCTAGATTTTCAATATCGGAGGACCAATATTATAAATATTTTAAATCATTAGGACCGTGTTTCCTAGCCGCTGGCGATTATAACGCTAAACATACCTTCTGGGGGTCGCGACTTATAACACCAAAGGGTCGTGTTTTATTTAACACAATTTCTAAAATGGATTTAAATGTGGTAGCGAGCGGACAACCAACATATTGGCCCACTGATCATCAAAAAATTCCAGATGTCATCGATTTCGGCGTGGTTAAAAACATTCCCATAGAAACGATTCATGTTGAAGCCTCCCTAGATTTATCTTCCGACCACACACCTACAATTGTTACTATAATGAACCCCAATAGAATTGTACCTCCGACGACAGCTACGCAAATTAATTGGTTAAAATATAAAAAATATCTCAGTACCCATTGCACAGAAAATATTCCGCTCAGTACACCGGATTATGTAGATCGCTCTATTGACAATTTTGACAGTTTTCTGAAACTAGCTGTTCAACATTCCAATATTGTCCCCAAAAAAACAAAAACTATTAAAATATATTCCACAGATGTCGAGCATCTTTTGTCTGAAAAAAGGAGGGCTCGAAGAGATTGGCAATTGCACAGATCCCCTCAACTTAAGAACTTACTTAAAGAGTGTACAAAAAGACTTAGAAAGTTACTGCAGACTAAGAAAACGGCTTCTCTGGAAAAATATCTTGAGGAACTTGATGCAACCCCACAATCAAACTACTCATTATGGCGCGCAGCTAGAAATCTCAAAAGGCCAGTTGTCTCTAAACCACCATTAAGAAACTTGAATGGAAGTTGGGCAAGAAATGATGTTGAAAAAGGAAATCTGTATGTCAATCATTTAAAAAACGTATTTACCCCAAATATATCTCACGATATTGCGGTCGAGTTACCACTTGTTGCTGCTAGAGCAGCTGTTCCGCTAAGATTTGAGATAAGAGAAATCGAAAAGGCTATTTGTGATTTAAACCCCAAGAAGGCTCCTGGTTTTGATAAGATCAGCAACAAAATGCTTTTGGAGCTACCCAGCATAGCAAAGAAAATTATTCTTTTAATTTTTAATGCTATTTTACGCCTTGAATACTATCCTCAAAAGTGGAAGGTCTCCTTAGTCACCATGATACCTAAACCTGGAAAGGATCACACAAAAGTTGAGTCATATAGGCCTATAAGCTTACTTTCTAATATATCAAAGCTGTTTGAGAAGCTGTTAGCGTCAAAATTAACCCCAATTTTAAATGAAAATAGATGTATTCCTAACCACCAATTCGGCTTTAGAAGAGAACACAGCACAATTGAGCAAACCCATCGTATAGTAAACGCAATAAGAAAAGCCTTTGAAGAAAAAAAATATTGCTCCGCTCTCTTCATCGATGTTTCTCAAGCTTTTGATAAAGTCTGGCATGAAGGCTTATTACAAAAATTGAAGCTCAACTTACCAGTAAACACACACAAGCTGTTAGAAAGCTACTTAGTCGGTCGAAAATTTATTATTAAAGAAGGTGATTATTTAAGCTCTCCTCAGCAAATTGACGCTGGAGTCCCTCAGGGAAGCATCCTGGGCCCACTTTTATACTTAATATATACCTCGGACATGCCAACAAACAACTACACACAAACTTCAACATTTGCTGATGATACAGCTTTTTTGAGCGTGCACGAAAACCGTCAAGAAGCATCTCGATACCTACAGGATCATATATTTCAACTCGAACTATGGTTAAAGCAATGGAGGATAGAGGTCAATGAGCAAAAATGCGTACATATAACATTCACCTTGCGTCGGGAATCATGCCCCCCTATTAAAATCAATAATCAAATAATACCTCAAAATTCGCATGTAAAATACCTCGGTATTCATCTAGATCGCCGTTTAACGTGGAAAAGCCATATAGAGGCAAAATTAACTCAAATGAAACTAAAAGCCATCCAAATTCATTGGCTTATTGGAAGAAACTCTGTCCTTAGTCTCGACTGCAAACTTCTTCTTTACAACTCCATCTTAAAGCCAATCTGGTGCTATGGTATTCAGTTATGGGGCACTGCCTCGGCCTCTAATATCGAAAAAATTCAAAGGCGCCAAAATAAACTACTTCGAATAATCACAGCTGCCCCTTGGTATGTTAAAAACTCAAATATTCACAAGGATCTTAATGTTCCATTAGTTAAAACTATGATTACGAAATATGCAGTAAAATACTTAAAAAGGCTCGAATCGCACCCGAACCCACTAGCACGAAATATTTTAAATGATAGCGGCCACACTCGCTTAAGAAGAAGAGACACTGCAGCACTTATCCAATTAGATGAGCGATAAACACTATAAAAGTGAACAGAACCCGCGATGAAGAAAATTTTTGTCTGGCACTGGCAGGACAAAAAATAACGTATTAGGTTAAGATTTGATTAATTATTGTTAGTTCATATTTAATATATGAAGATTCAATAAATAAATAATGAGAAAAAAAAAAGTCTCTGCGAGACTGTGCAATCTCAGGGCTCCACCATGGTGGCTTGCCCCCCTTCTTCCTAACCACTGGCCTACAGGCCAGTTCCGTTGCCTGACGCAGTGCCCCCGATAGGAATTCCACTGCCATTTCAGTCTCCGTAATGCCACTAATGAACCCAGAGAATCAGCGAGTAGACTAGCCTGGTAGTCCCACCTCGTTCTTCTCATATTCACAAAAGTACACACCCCCAAGGGGGGTGGACCTAATTGAAACTCAACATACCTGTGGTCCAAAAAAGAACAGTCATTTGAGACCGCCCAGTTACTTATCAAGTCGGAGTGTTCCGAGCTGACCAATGTCACATCAAGAACCTAATGCCTATTAGCTACAATGAACGTAGGTTCCGCGCCTATATTTGCTATTTCCAAATTACTGCTACAGATAAAAGAAAATAGCGACTCACCTCTAGTGTTGGTGTTGGAGCTGCCCCACGTGATGTGGTGCGCATTAGCGTCAGCACAGGTAACCAACGGGGTACCCATGGAGCCGGCTTTGGTTACTAAGCCACGAACAAGCCTATTGGGTGGCTCATTGTCCTGGTCATGCGCCATACAGTATAACCCGGTTAATTACCCCACGCTTAAATGCCTTTCACGCTTATTTACCTCGAGTTTTAAATCCCCGATTTTTTTCTTCCATTTTTTAGACAAAAATCCACGTTTAATTGCCATACGCTTAATTACCCGATTCGGATAATTGCCTTAAAAATTTTACTCCCAAAACAAAATTATACCTAAATTTCATTCGTTTAATTGCCTCAGTACTATTTGACAAAAACACAGCAAGTAATGTAACCAAGTTTTACATGTTAATAATTTGAAAATATGCACTAATTTTTTTTTTTTAAAAATATGCCTAAAAAACAAAATGTGGCTTGATTAAAAGAAAAATATTCAACAAATTAATATTTGCATTAAGATATTTTGTCTTAAAGAGATTAAACTTTGAAGTTTGCATGGGGACTATGTTTCGTTTTTATGACAATTAAACGTATTTACCCAATTTTATCAAATTATCTAAAAACTACTACCTTAACTTTTCGCACAAGGTTTACATGGACATACAACCAGCAAGATGGATGGACGGACGGACGGACACGAAAAGATTACCTAAACAAGTGTTTCTGATTCGATCGTTTACTAAACGATGCGTCTAGGTTTCTATGTTATAAGTTGCGAAAAACATTTATCTTCAACAAAAACTTGCTATGGCTTAAAATTGTACAGTGAAAATTTAATGTAGGTGGCGAAATTAAGGCAACAGAAAACTCATCTGTTAACCAGATTTTGAAGCAATTTTTTTATTTATTTTTTAAAAACTTTAAATATGTGTGCAATAAAAATGCAGCAATGGCTACAATATGGAAATTATTTACAAACAAATCGATACCAAAATTCATTAAAAGCTCTAAACGCATAAATATATTGTTTCTGCTTTCATTGGTCGCACAAGAAAAACCATGCAATTGCATATTTACGTCTTCCATGTGTAGTAGTAGGATATGACAGGATATCTCAGAAAGCACTACAGACAAAATTTAAGACAACAAATCCCATTGCTTTTTATTGCTATCTCATTGTCCTTATCATCAAAGTTAAGTTATCTTGTAAATAAATACGTCTAATTACCTCACTGAGGTATTTAAACGAATTCGCTTAATTACCTCAATGGAGTAGTTAACCGTATTCTTATTATTACCTCAACGAGGTAGTTAAGCGTATTCGTTTAAATGCTTACCCCGCATAATTACCCAAAAATATTGGCATTTTTGTCGAGGTAATTATCCGTGGAATACTGTATAGCCCGAGACGATCTAGATCGACATGTCGCTCATCTCTAGGGCCGCTGAAGTTGTGTCTTCATCTCTGAAATCAGAAAGAATGAAGATATCAAGCGTGTTTTTAGCCAAAATACAAGATCTAATTTTACCTGTTACTTTGGCATATAGGAGCTTATAGCCCTTGAGGTTTAATCCGCAAACCCGATCCTTGTGGATCCATGGCTCTTGGATCATTATTAGCTCCTCCTCTCTTTACCATTGGGAGGAGCTGCGCAGCGGATGCTGCCTTAGAGTGGTGAAGGTTTTTCTGTGTCACCTTCACCATGTCCAGTATTAAAGACCGTGGCATTGGCGTCCTCCTGATCTGATTCCATGAGGGCGTCCTTATCAGCCAATTCACCCATGCGTTCAAAGAGGTCACCCAGCATGTCAGAGACGGACGAGGTGTCTTCATTGTCACATGAATGAACGGAAACGTCATTCGTGCAGTCCGCAGACTGCGTAGGCTCCACAACCTTCGGAGCGGGATCGCCCTTGTCATCACCTCGGTAGACACGGAGCAAGATGGTACTGAGTCCTGATTCAGGACTACGATCGCCGTTCTTGAGGATCCTTCAGCTGCTGAAACCTTGACAACTTTCCAGTTATGAGTGGGAAGTTGGGGGTTACAGCACTGAATAATCTTAAGATTTTCTCCGGTGCAGAGGGTTCCGCTGGGATCGTGACGATGGATCTTGGTCTCCGTGGTATCGCACTCACCAAAACCACGTCGAGCCTAGCACTTTCCCATATTTCGCCAATCGCTCCAATGGTAAGCTTCAGCAGAAGTGCAGAGCGCTCGTCCACACACGCCATCAGCTTAACGTGACCCTGGTACCAGCCAGCATCGTCGCATTGCGGGGGTGCTCCTGGAGATGGATCCATCAGCAGCACTTCTGTCTATAATAGCCCTAACAAGATGGTCTTTCTCCACCTCGCTGTAGGACCTATTAGTCGACTTTGGTGCGTACTTGGGACGTTTTGTCCCTGGTTGCTGTCTAACGGCTGTCGCTTCTTCCTCTGAACGTTGCCGTTTAGGCATTGCCTTCGCAGGGGCAGGAGGTGAAACGCTTTGAAGCCCAGCAGTAAGGGCCTTAGCCCATGCCAATGAAGCTTCCTGTTCAGCAGGAAGCTCATTGGCATCTTTGGAGCCGAATAGCTCGATAACACGCAAGGCAGCACGCCTTGAGTTAGATGCCCTCTTAGAAGGATTTTTATGCCGAGGTGTCTTCTTAGTGACGCCGGAGTTGGCGGGGGGAGGTACAGAAGTGGGACAGGATGTAATCATCTCCGTCCCTCTTTGCACAATAGGCATATGGGAGGCTGCTTTGTTGGACGACTTTGTCATTTCCAACTTTGCAGTACCCGAAGCATGGGCTTATCCGCTCTGGATGAAAGGGCTGTTGCGGCTTTGGATGAACTTGGCGCGAATGACAGAGGTACATCGCCGCTGTTGAGTGTCGAGGCTGATACAGCCACCGACGGGATCGTCTTCGTCTCATTGTCCTTATCATTGGTCCTTTTCGTGTCCTGTTCCGTGCCATTGTTAGTTTGTTGTTTGTTTTGTTTTTGATTTTTGTTGTTTTTAAAAGGAGTAGTAATTTTGCTGTTTGGTCCCACGGGTGTAGGGGATCTGGAGGTCCGCCACGTCATAGCCCCCAATAACGCGGTAAGGGCGTAGTCTATTTGCTGAGGTGCCCAGGTATCAGCAAAGCTCCGTGATAATACAGTCGGTAACCCCTGACTGCAAACCAACCTCCCAGAAGCTTTCAAACTAATTTTAATGAAGTTTATAAACATAGATAACTCCATGTTTATTTGGACACATAAGCATGATGTGTTTTTAAATACTGTGGTGTAGGTTATATGGTCGGGCTTGACCGACTATACTTTCTTACTTGTTTTTTTTTATAAATTCGGGGAAAATATTGAAAATAAACCTTTAGAATAACTTTTTTAAACGTTAATGGTTAGTCAAGTAAAGTCGTATTAAGTTATTAAACACATAACATACTTACGAAAAAAATTTATATTGGGTTTTTACAAGATTTGCTTCTACGTAGACATCGAAATTTTAATAAAAGAAGTTATAACTTTTCACTTGGTAATTCAACAATAGGAGGTGCTATTGCAATAAGAGAAAATATTTCTTATATCCGAATAAATATACAATTATTAGATTTCTTCGCAACTTTATTGAAATTGATTCCGACTGCAATAATCATCGCCGTAAATTTTCTTTCGGATCCATTTGCATCCTTTTAGGTAATATCCAAACCTCAATAATATGGGCTTAGTGAAATGTTCAAGACAGCAGAACAATACGACAGTTTCGTGATCGGTGGTGATCTTTTCGGACCACTAGGCTGAAGCTTAAATATAAGATGGCGCTAGAAACCACTGATTATGTATTTCTAATGTAATAGCTTAAATGATGTCAGAGTGAGCCCGAAACTTAATGCGAACTTGTGCTACAAAGCAGGTTGTGTATTGGTTTCTAGTACGTAGTTTCTTCTCTTTTATTTTTGCTTTTTTGTGATTGCTTTTTTCTTCTTGTGCATTTCAAAACGGTTTGTGGTATTCCTTCTCATCGACAATTTGTTATCATTTGATAATTTTTTGTTTATTTAAGCACATAAAAAAGGATTAACACACATTTCTTTTTTTATTTAATTAAAAAGTAATTGAAATCGATGCCTTTAACAGCGTTTCTAAAAATTGTTTGGAGAATGCGCATAGAAACTAACTTATCCTCCAATAATAAATTTCAGTTTATTTATCAAGATTAAAAATTGTATTCTCAAAAATTAGTTTGATAATTCAAAATTTTGTGATACCAAATTTTAACCAAAAATCCATTTCAAATAGGCAATTTATTGAATGAAAAAAAGTTTTATATAAAAAAAACAAGTTTGCAATATCGAAAAAGTGCAAAATATGTTGAAATTGAAATATTTGCAATTGAGTAATATTTCGTTGTTTGGCATTACATGGGTAAATAATGACAACTCTCCCCAATGATTGTACCTTGTACTTATTAAACTTTGTTCTACACCATGGTAAAATAAGTAAAATGAACATTATAAATTTTGTTCTCAATTTTTAAACCTATATAACTTCAAACAGAAGAAAATAAGGAAACATATTAGCTCTGTTTTTTTACTCTACTTTGGGATCCCTCGGGATCCCAATTTGCACGAAAAGCGTTCCCGTCAGCGTTACCGTTCAAAATTTTCAAAAAGGGGATTTTCCAAAAAAAGTGTCACAAAAAGGGGAATTCTGAGAAAAAAGGGGCAACTTTAAAAACAGGAAAATTAAAAAAAAAGAATAAACATATGTATTAATTAAATTATTTTCATCGAAATCTAATCATAAAAAAATAAACTTCATATGTATTAAAAAAAAAAATACATTATATATCTTACAAATTGTTTGGGAAAACACACACACATATGTGTATATATACATACCTATATCGGTAAACTCCATGTCTTGTTTTCAAGTAAACGTTTATGAACTGTTGCATACAATTATGAATAAATTAGCCTGTTGGGTAGCCTAAAATTAAAATTAGTTGATGATTAGGGAATTTGGAAGCAAATAAGGGTGGGTAATTTAGAGATTATAGTGACTCAAATGCATAAAAAGTAGATTTCACGTGGATACTTACCTTTGGTGAGTCGGGTGCCTTTGGTATAAGAAAGAGTAGTGTTGATTTAATTCAGTGACAATGCTGTTTATTCATTTAAGGGGTGTTTTTTTCTTTTTATAAAAAATTTAAATTGTAACGCAAATTTAATTGAATTAATTTATAAGAAAATTAATTTATAATATAAATTCAAAGTGACTTCAATTATAATAGCAATTTAATTCAAAATTTAAGTTTAAAGATACCATGTGGTATAGGCAAAGCTTTAAAATTATAATTAAAAAAATGAACTTCTACGATTGAAAGTTGTATGCTAAGTGAGTTAACTTAAGCTTAGGCCATCTTTGTTCCTTACTCTCCAAAGCCAGGCTTGACAGTCTGGAGGCTTATTCTGAATTGCGATGCAAAAATCAATGCGATGCGCAAATGAAATGCGATGCGAAGGAAAATTGGTATTCTGTAAGACTTTCGCAATCGCATTCGCAATTTATTTCAAATTGTGGCAACGCTGCTCAAATATACGTCAGTGTCAATAAACATCAAATTAAAAATAAATAATTGTTTGTGCTTCGCTGTGAAAATGGTTTAAATAATTTATTTAGGACATTCTGTAATAAAAAAAATAATAAAAATGGATTTTGTGGCACTGTGGTTCGACGACGAAGAAAATGAAAATGTTTTGTGTGTACTTTAAAATCGGCCCAATCCTATTAAAATTTAAGTTAAAGTCAAATATTTTTGAACTGATTAATATATTTCATACTTTTTTCATCCTGCAGCTTCTCTAATGGGTGGTCCATTGATATTTAGTTCTTCAGTTAACGCATTTGGTGTTTTTTTAAATGGCCTCTTGCCAATTGGCTGTGCTTATTCATATATTCTATCATTATTTCAAATTGAAGCGGTTTGGTGGTTTTATTGCTTGCTTCCCTGAATTAAATAATAAATATATGATGAATAGATAAATAAAATATTATCTTTCACTAACATGTTTGTACTTTGCGAATGCTTTGTTGTTGTCGAATAAATTTTGCGAATTTGACATTTGTTTTCGCCATGTCACCTTTTCGCATTTGAAATGCGATTAAAAAAAAAACTTTGCGAATATCGCAATACAGAATAGCAATTGTACGCATTTATGCATTTTCGCATTGCATTGATTTTCGCATCGCAATTCAGAATAAGCATCCTGGTCTTTCATTCACAGTGGTCATTTCAATTTATAATTCACAATACATACTTCATTAGAAATGATTCAAAGGACCGACCGATCGTTGCCAGAAGATTAGGAAGGAAAATCTTCATTTAGCGAAAAAAATCTTATTTTGAAGAGAGAAATCTTAAAATTTTTTATAACAAGGGCAAAAAAGTAAAAATTATTAATTTTTTATAAGAACATAATATAATACATATTATGTACTTCTTATTATGGAAACTATTTAAATTGAAATACAGGCAAAGCCCGGTATAACGAATGATATAATGTCAGCCCCTTTCGTTAAACTGAGAGATTCGTAATACCGAACTTTTTTTAAATAAAAAATTAGCTACATTTATCATTAAATCGAGTTTTTATTATATTATATTACATTCATGTTTAATGAACTTGCATACGTACATAAGTACGTGTTTACATATTGGGGAAAATTATTTGTTTAAAAAAATCAGTAATAAATGAATGTTTGTATGAAGCGTGTAAACTTTTTTCAACTGCTTTTTCTTGCAATACTCTCATCACTAAAGATTTGTGTAATCAATTTTATTTACCATCTTTTTTAGAGTGGTATTCCATAATTTTCCGATATTAGAGCAAAACCGTTTTACATTCTTTTAAAATTTTTATTTTTTCACTGAATGATATTCTTTTTCTATTTAACATCTTGCTTCCACAACACTTCAAACTGTGCTCTGTTCTTCAAACAAAACTCTTTTATTAATGCTTAAAACCAATCTACGTGTTGTAGTACTTTGTAACTTTCAAAATTAATCTAATGAATTGCTCGCTCTTAATCATGTTAACTAAGAAAGTCTTTTAAATTTGTGCCCACAAAAAAAAGCACATTCAAAATTTAACCATTCGTTAAACCGGGACAAACAAACGTTGATCGTTCGTTATATAAGGTAACTAATGAAAAAATTTGCTCATTCGTTATATCGGATTTTCGTTAAAGTGAGTATTTGTTATATCGAGCTTTGCCTGTACATAATATTTATTCAAAATTAAATCGGTTTTTAGTTAAATTTTTTATAAAAATTGTTCTAAAAATACATTTTGAAAAACCAATAAACAACAAGCTGATACAAAACCTTATTGTTTTAAAAATTGACTGTATAAGAAACTGTGAAAAAATTATTCATTTTGTACAAATAAACTTAAAGTTAAAAATCTTAATTTGTGAAAAAAAAATCTTTAAATCATATTTTGGTCAAAAAATCTTCAAATATAAGATAAAATCTTCTGGCAACGCTGAGAACGAGCTTAAAGTAGTGTTATAAGAGGGAGTTTGCACGGTGTCTATTCAGACATGTCTAACAAACACGTTTGTTTTGTTTGTAGTCGATCGGGGTAGAGAAGAAAGAGGGGTTGCTAAACAGACATGAAAATAGTTTTCATGTTTTTTATATGAATTTTAATGTTTTTAATTTGTATGTATATGTATAGTAGACTATTATACATGAAAACAGACATGTTTGGAAAGACATCGTGAAAATACAATAAGTTTTTGGAAGCATGTTCAAAGAGAATGTCAAAAACAGACATGTCTGAAAAGACTCCGTGTAAACTCCCTCTAACACTACCCTAGAGGGAAGCGAACTGACACCAAAGTAGTCTTGTGATAGGTCTTTGGTGGAAGAGACCGGTTCTAGTTTTAACACTTTCTATGAATAAGACCTATCACTTTTACATGGGGTTGTCATTGGAGGGGGTTGTCATTGGAGGGGGTCAATTGACACCATTTGACCAGTCACAAATCTAATCTCAATGGACGTGTTAAGTGACAGTTACTTAAATGTAGTATTATTTCAATACGATGTAGTATTATTTCAATAAAACAAGTCCTAGAATTAAATTCAAGAGCCAAATTTTAGAAAGTCCCAAAAAAATGTATCACACCACCGGTGAAGACTGTACTGTAATTCATTACTTTTTCTACCTTTTTGTTCTCCATAAACCAGTTACATGATTGGTTCTCCTTTCACTGGTCATGAGTTCTTTCTTTTTGTACCTGTTCTATTTTCACAACTCCCAGGACCAGTCTGTGGGGCCAATTGACACAAATTTCCCGCAGGGTACTTACAAAAACAAAAATAATTCATAATATGATTTGAGACAAAAAAAACTTTACATATAAATAGATAGACATATGTATATATGAAGTAATATGTACAAAAATATTTGGCACTTGGATTATTTTACTTTTTTACCAAAAAATTCAAGTTACGAAAAAACCTCGAGAAAAAAGCATATAAAAGTATTGATAGGAGGATAGTTAATATCAGGTTTTTGAAAACGTCCGCTCAGCGGATGCACTACTATGTTGTAAAATAAAAACATACGAAGCAAATTTATACAAGTTTGGATATAAATTGTCATCCAGTTTTTTATATTGCCAATTTTGTACCAAAATGTTTCAGGCTAAGATATTTTAAAAATTGCTTCATAGCTTTTATCGTTTGATCTGTTTTCTAAAAGTTTAAACTCTTTTACAAAATCCTCTGGGTTAGTAATCATATAAATAAAAACGGAAACAATTTCAAAGTAATTTATGTCTTCAGCTGAATAAATAAATACTGGATCTAAAACCTTTAATGAACTCAGTCTCTTATCGCTGATATTAATAGGGGCAAAAGGGGCACAAAAAACTACAAAATTATACAAAAGGGTATTTAAAACAAAGGAGCCAAAAAAGTGGCACGACAGTCAAAAAGGGACTAAATGCTACTTTAGTTGCATAACGGTAACGCTGGTTCCCGTTCTTTAAATTTGTGTAAAAGATAGCGGGTTTGAGAGAATAAAATTCTTCTTCTTCTTGCACGAAACAGCCCAGACTTTTTCTTCGTGCATTTTGTTTAAATTGTCAAAAAGCTATACAACATAAACAAAACAAAAAAGGCAAAGAAAAAAGTTCATGAACCAAATTCTAAAAAAGTGTTGTGGAATAAAGTAATGTACCTTAATAAAATTATTTATATTGAAACATTAGGAAAAAACAAGTAAGAGTGCTATATTCGGTTATGCCGAATCTTATATACCCTTCACCATGGTTTGGAAAGAACAGAAGTTTATATATTTATCTAAATATATGTATATATACATGTATATTTATATTATATATATCGTTTAGTTTTATTTAATTATTCGCACATGTTTACGTGGTATTAAATACTTATAGTTTAGTTTTGATCGATATTTTGATATCTTAAACGTTTGAATAGGTCATATTTCAGCTCTAAAATTTTAGTTTTTATAAAACTTTAATGTTTTTAAGTCCTTTTTGGAGAATTTTGCTCATAACTTAACAATTTTTAACCTTTTTGACAGATTTATATACCAACGTGCTTCAGAAAAATATTACCATTAAATTGTACATATATGTACATACATATATTTAAACAAACTTAATTATAAAAAAATAATAAATAAAACCAAACTTAATTATAAAAAAAAGAGTAATTTTTGAGATTTCAGTATTTTGATTATAACTCAGCCATTTTTTATCCGATTTGACAGATTTATATACCGACGTGTTTAAGAATAAATTTACCAGTTAGTTGGGTTATAAAGCTTGGACTCGGGAAGACCTATGGTCATAACTTTTTTGTATCTGAACCGATTTTCCCGAAATTTTTAGAAAATATTTTTTACGAAAGATTTCCGATCTTTTGATATATGTATAAGGGATAACCATAGGTCATATAACAGGCGAAAAAATCAGGTTTTTATACAATTTTTAATTAAAAATACAGCAACAAGGGATTTTTGGAAAAAATTAGAGGTAGTCGTGGTTTTTTGCTCATATCTACGCCATTTTTGGACTGATCTGACTGAATTTCAATAGCAAGAAATGGTGGACTATATGTGACATAAATGTAAAACAACCTAGTCGCTATCATGTCTGGAGTCTTCGGAAAACACATATCAAACGTTAGACGGACAGACGGACTTCTCTCCTCATAAGGACCGAGAATATATACATATACTTTATAGGGTCTAAGATCAATATTGTAGAAATTACAAACGGAATGACAAACTTATATATACCCTTTTTCCACCTGTGGTGAAGGGTTAATTAATGTTAGTTATTGTAAAAATGTTTTTTTTTGTTTAGTTTTTGGTAAAATTAGTTTATTTCTACAGAAAATATGAACAATTCTTCAAAAGTGGCATAAACTTTTATTGTTTTGTTAGGACTGTCAAAACAATGACTTTTTATTTTGTGTTTTAAATTTGGTTTTTTCTGTTCCCGTATTTTTGTGTAATTTTGTCTCTTTAGTATGTACATATATTAATCTAAAAGATTTATAAAAACATAATTTTTTAAATTTAATACGCTACCGTGCTATGCATTATATTATATGAAAACTTGGATTGTTCTCTATAATATAACAGCATATATATACCTGCTACTTCGTTAGCGTCTTCTTTTTCTTCGTGGATATATTTTTATGCCAAAGCTTATTTTTCTAGGTTTAAACTTTTTTAAATTCTAGCATTTAACCCGATACTTTAGTAGAACCAAAAAGCTAAAGAAAAATATCAAATTTCCCGTATTTCCTTTTTTGGGTACTATATTTTTTGTACGAATATGTCAAAGAATTGAGGAAAATGTTTTGTAAAAATAGTTAAATGTTCGAATTTCGAAAAAGTACCAAATTCGTGTTCGTATTTTTTTCAGTATCAAATGTAAAAGTATCAAATGTGGTATAAACTTTGTTTCTATGTTTATTGGTTCAAAAAATAAATGGGGTGTCAAAAAAGTTCCAAAATTCAGGTTTTACCCGTTTACTCCCTAAAAGGGCCGAATATCAAAAAAGAACCAGACACCTGTCCGCTTATTTTCTTAAAGAACAACAATAAGTATTAAATTTTTTTGTATCTCTTTTAGTTTTGAAGATATAAGGTTACCGAATTTTCCCGTTTTTACCCTTCCCGTCTTAGTGGATAGATTCGGGGAGTGGCCAATCTCTGGTCTAAATTTCAAGTTTCTAGGGTCAGCGGTTTGGGCTGGGCGATGATGAATGAGTCAGTCAGTCACTCACGCAACTCTTTTATATATGTATATAGATTATATGTAAAAAATACCGTTATATCACAACATTTTGAGAATAGAGCATTGTTATTATAACTAGAGTTTGTTCCCGGGATTTTCCGTCCCGTTTCATTTTCAATTGTTTTCAATTCCCGCTATCCCGGGAATCAATTGCGGGATTTCCGAAAAATTTTAAAGAAAAACTTTTTTTAAAATTTCGAGTCTACACGATATGTTGGCACTGGTAGCAAATTTTTCAATATACACTAGTGGCACAAACTGAAGCTAATATACATATGTTTTGCAATCTCCTCCATTTTCGAAATAACCGAATGTTTATCGAAAACAAGAGCCGACCTAAACAACACCAATAGATTCAGCGTACTCGAATTATGTTTACCCGCCGGGTGCTCCGCTTGACAGTTTTTTCAACACATTGTGTAGACTTAGCTAAATAAAGGTTTTTTTAAATACTAAAAATCACTATTCGATATATTTTGTAGTTTGTGAAGTACTTTGTTGCCTCTGGTCTCAAAAACTTCTCCGTTCATTTATTTGTGATTGTTTGAAATTAATTAATATATGTTTTGAATTTAATTTTATAGATTTCTGGAACCGCTGCAAAATTAGGACATCCAAATGCTTATCATCATTGTACACTTTTAGTTAGTGCTAATAAATTACATTTGGGAGAAGCTTTGGTCAAGGAAGATGTATGTGAATTATCTTATAATTTAAAAATAAAATAAAAAATATTACTGGTGTAACTTGTTTACTCTTCTTTAGGCAAATTATATAAGCAAGGCTACTGTTTCGGTACGTTCGCCAATAAGGAATCTATGTGATGTAAATCGCATTGTTAATGTTCCGCAATTGCTGTCTGCTGTGGGATACGAGTTTTTACGCACTTCTGCAACAGAGCTAGAGGATGGTGGTAGTACTCAAACAATGAAACAACGTGGTTTTCAATTGGTTAATCCAACAGAAAAGTGGTTCCCAGGCATTGAGGAACTCCGCCAAGAGTTTAGCTCATGGGATTGGGTTCTTGGAAAAACACCAAAATTTACGGTAGAAAAAGAATTGGCACTAAAAGCGGACGGTGATAAACAATTAAAAATGAAACTTACCGTCGAAGTTGAAAAGGTAATACACAATTTTGTAAAAATGATAACTTAAAATTCTGTATAAAATTGTTAATGAAATCTTTTGTAGGGCTTGATGTCTGAAATAAATATAATAATGCCTGGTGGTGAGCGCTTGCCGGTCGTATCCCAATTACAATGTAAACCTTATAACGAAAAAAATTTAAATGGAATTATTAAAGCCTTAAAATTGGTATCAACTGATAATGTCAAACAGGCCATTAACAGTATGTGAGAATACAAATTGAATTAAGAATATTTTTTCTCTAATAAATACATACACTTTTTAATCGTTACACTTTTAACGAACAATTATTATATCCAAATAATGTTCGTTCTTTTTTTTTACTATTTTTCGTTAGCTTTTGTCAATCATAAAAATATGTATCAAATATACTGCCATGTTTAAGAAATAAAATTTGAAATTTAAATTGAACAAATTTTGAAAACGATTAAAAATATTTTCTTTTACATATGTATATACTTTATACTAAGAGCCAGACTGGCTCTTAAAATAAGGAAAAACTACAGTAATTTTTAAAAAATGTAACTGAAAATCACTTTCGATTTACATTTCCGAGACATGGCCGATAATTTTTTTTCGTTAATATTATCAATAACCTATTATTATTATCATTATTTTTATAATTCAAATAAAATATGCACACTTATACATATACATAGTTTGTTTTTTTTTTTTTAATAAAAAATATATGTAAGTAAAAAGGCCAATCATAAATATTTTTAAATTTGATTTTTTTTTTATTTCTCAATAAACTTTATTGACTGATTGTCTGTCAATAAAGTTTAGACACAACATGACATCAACATTAAGACGCTTAACTTAGAAAAAAATGTTGATATCTTTTTTTACACATGTCTTATGCGGGCAGTTGCCGATTAAAAATCTTTTCTCTCGTAACGGTTGTGTATTGCATTATTCTTGCATTAGTTGCGTTCGAGAACACAAAAGTTTTTACTATTTTGTACTGAACTTTACTACATTTTACGAAATTGCGTTCGAGTACACAAAATGCAGTAAATGAGAACACATATTGAGAGCGTAAAGTGACAGTTCTTGTCTGAGTATTTACAAATTTTTACTGCAGAAATTTTTGCAGTAAAATTTAGTAAATCTAAAAAACATGTTTCAAAAGGTAAACAAACAAAAGTAACAAATAAAAAGCATACAAATTGTGAAAAAATTGTTAAATAAAAGAAAAGTTGAAATAAAAATTAAACTAAAACAAGTTAAGTTAAGTTAAGTTTATTTGAGACTTTAAAACAATCACATAAGAAAAAAATTATGAGTAAAATTACAAAGAAAACTTAAAACTATAATGTTTTGTTTTAATAAATATTATGGTTTAACAGTATCAAACTTATCAGGTTTTGTGAAAGATCACTAACATTAAGGTTTAAAGTGCTTGCTCCCGGTACAACATTTTGTGGTAGTAAAAATGAAATGTACTTAAAAACTAAACTTAAAGCTAAAAATAATAAAAGAAACAAAAAAAAAAAAAAATTAACCCCTGTGGGCACCTGCAATTTTTGAAACGTAAAATTTCGGTAGTAAGCTATTTACACATACAATTTCATGTTCCACATAACCTAAGGGTGAGTAGTAGTCGGTATTAACCCAATTTAAACAATTTAAACTAAAACAAAAAGTGAATAAATATTAATTAATTAAACTTAAACAAATATAAAAACAAACAAATATTAAAGATTACATAAAATAGTTTGTTTGTATTTTCCAAAAATGTTCGTGTTATAAAAAGTATTTAATCGAGTACCGATAAGAAACCGAGTTAAGTAGTCAAAAGTTTAAATATTTTTCAACACTTTCCATTATTTGCCATCAGCTGCTGCCTTTATTTTACGAATTTTTACAAATTTTGCGTTCGCGTACTTTTTTGGACAACAGCTTTTTGTGAGAGCAAATTTTTCAGTTTACTCATTTACTGCATTTTACTGTAAAAGTTCTCAAACGCACCTATTATCGCGTGTTCTTATTGTACTCTTTGTTTACTTTTGATAGCGGTACTACTATTATTTTTTTTCTTTTTGTTCGGTAAACGGTACACTTTTTGGATATCTTAATAAAATGAACAGTGCTTACCCCCAAACCATAATCGTTTTCGCGATCTGGATCCCTCTCTCAACAAAACTAAACGACCTCGCCCTGATGATTTTCTCTCACTACCTGAAAAACCAGCTAATGGTCAAAATCTTCCTCGATACCACATCTCAGACAAATAATGAAAAAGCTCTGCCTCTATCATCATAATTTTTTCCTAGTTGAAGGGGTATTAAACGACATATATTGAAGTGACTGAAATGAGAAATGGTACTCTTCTCATCAAAGTAACCAATAGTAAAAATTCTTAAAAGCTAAATACATAGCGTCACCTAAAATGCAAAAGGCCGTAACTACACTTTATGGTTTTTTACAGGAGAAGGAATAAACGTTACAAATTAAAGACTACTTAAAACTTAATATCCTAATTTTAGATTCAAGCTTAAGCCTAGTACTCTGTTCAAATTTGTGAAAAATGTTAAGCAACATTGATTATTCCACACGAAAATTTTGGCATTTATCAATGTTACCAATCTTGCGAGTTTGTACAATTTGTCGTTTTTATTCCTTCAAAGTATGCTACATTGTTTCGTGTATGTAAACAAACGCCACATGTATTTTACTAAAATTATTGTTTTTTAATAAAAAATTTAATAAAAAAAAAGTAAATATTGGTAAAAAACTGTTACCGGTTGTGTTATTTTAATTTTTTATTTCTTTTTTAATATTAAGTTCATACTTTTTTGCTTTTGCTTAAAATTCCACGTGAAATAAAGGCAGCTTACATTATTTCGCAGTTGTAAAAAAAATGTTGCCAGAAACATTTCGGAACTTTTTCACAAAATAAACAGAGTACAACTTCATCAACATTATTTCATAGACATTCCGCACAAGTTTTTTTCATATGCATTTTGACAGCATTTCACGTGAAATGTTGAACAGAGTACCAGGCTTTAGAAAACAAAGACGGATTTGTTTCTAAAAAAGAAATTAATGGAAAAAAGTACTTTTTAAGAAATGTTAGTTACGGCCTTTTATACTCTATTTTTCTGAAACCAAAAAGCCGTAACTACAAGAATAAAATTGTGCATAAAATAAAACAAATGGTTAAGATAAGAATAGTGCTTTAAGGACGTAACTAAAAAAGTTTTTAGGCAAGTGATGTATTTATGTATCTATTTATTGTAAGTATTTTAAAACAAAACACAAAATTTCTCATAACTATTAAAAAAATGTATTTAATTTATAAATTTAATTCGAGAATATAAAATTAAATTAAAGTGGTTAAGAAAAATAATAACGCAATAACACACATTGAAAGAGAATCAAAAGCAACTTTGTTTTGATTTTTTTCTTGTTTTTTTTTTTTGGAAAACTGCAGTTACGGCTTTTTGGTTTATGAAATTGTTAACGTTGCAATTACGGCCTTTTGTTTTTCGGAAAAAAGTCGTTATTTTTGGACGTATACATGTAAGATTTTCTGTGTAGATGTGTTTCGGTTAAGTACGTCATAATCAATCAAAAAGTCAAATTTGAATTTTTGAGTAGTTACGGCCTTTTGCATTTCAGGTGACGAAAGACTGTATTCCCGTTATTATCACTAAACATACAATTTTAAACACTATTCAAGGTAGAATCTTTTCCAGAAACCTATTATTAAATTCTGCTTTGAAATTGCACTATTGTACAGATTCTTGTGGTTAGGGGAAATTTTCTGTTCACGATCACTGAAATTATGTAGGTGATTTTGGGCGAAGGATAGGGGCTGGGTGTAAACTCTGCGAAGACTGAACTATTGCTTTTTACCAAAAGGCATAATATAGAAGGTTTTAGGGGCCAGTGTTGGATGGCGTCGAGTTAACTTTATCTGACAATGCTTAGTTCGTGGGTAACTTTCTCCACTATAAACCATAGACTTATGTCTGTGATGTAAACTGTCTTGGAAGAGGAATACCCAGGAGAGGAGGAGACTCAATTCCTACTTCACATCGATGGCTTAATATAGAAAGGTCGTATCTCGTTTTTTTTAATTTGGTTTTTTACATATTCTGGTACACAAAACTCAAATACACCTCTTACAAATTTTAGTTTCCTATGTTGGTGAATAACGGATTTACAGTATTTAAAAAAAGCCCTAACTCATTTCAAAAATTGTTTGAAAGAAAAGGCCCTAACTCATTTAAAGTTGGTTTACAATAAAACAAACAAATTTTCTAAAAGTATTTTTTTAATAAAGTTGTATAGTTCCATACTTTTCTGATTTTCGAGATTTTCTTAAGAGAAAAGCCAATAGCCGACTACGAAAACTTATAACATTCATATTATTATATGTATGTAGTATGCATGGCCCAATAACACTGTGCAACAAAAAAACCAGACTCAACAATTGCAACGCGAAATGAAAGTAGACTACTAGTAGAGCAAATCGGCCAAAGGGTTTTGAAAAGCTAGCTCGGGTCCCTAAAGTTTTTGAATTTTTTTAAAAGGCGTTTGTTATAAGTAAAAAAAAATGCACTAAATCTGCTTCTAAGCTAAAAAATAATTTCAGATGTCTTCAGTAGAATCGTATGGCGATTCTTTTCTTAGAATTTATTAACCCTCTAACTCTCATTTTAAGGGGTAATTTTTCTGCATCAAATTTCACTAGGGGTCTTCTAAGACCAAAAGTTCGTGTGATGTATTTAAAAGGGATTTTCGAAATTTCGGGCATTGAAATTTTTTAATTTCTTATAAAGGCGATTTAGAATAATGTGATTAATCGATCAAACAGAAACAAACTCTTGTTCGAATAATTTTAAAATGGCGATTTTCGAATATCGAATAAATCGATTAAATTATGTCGATTAATCGAACATTTTTTTTTATTAAAAAATAAATTAATAAAAGACTTATAAGAAATAAAAGCTTAGAATTTGATTTATTCTCAAACGTTTTAAGCGATTTTATACAAAATGTAGAAAAAGTAAAAAATATTGTTGCTATAGCCCTCATTGTAATTAATCTCAATGTTTAGTAGGCAAAAACCGTGTTAAGTATTCATTGCATTTCAAAAATGTATCCTATGTTCGTATTAAACAAATCTTTGATAAACAATTGTAACAGCTGCTTTCTTTTTAAATCAAACGTTAAACCATTTTCATGAAATGTTGATTAAGTTAATCAGAGCCGTTCACATCACATTTGAGATGATTTAGATGACAGATGATAAAGAAAAAAAAAAACAAAAAACAAATTTAAATTTCTTTAAATTATGTATTAAAAATGGATAAAAATACTTTAATAAAGTGATCAGAACATCATTTTAAACATATTAATTATGGAATTGTGAAAATTTACGAATTATTTAAAGTCAAATAAAAACATTAAGAAGAAATCATTGTCGGTTGTACACGCGAGGGGTACTAACATGGTGACTGATTCTATATTACACACAGTTTGTGGTATGTTCAGAGGATTATATGTGGTTAATGAAGTGATTAAAATGTAATCATGTCAGTTTGAAGTGATTAACAAATAACTTCAATATATGCTTAATCACGCTCGAGTTGGTTAAACGTGTTTAAAGTCTGAACATGGCATAAGTGTCACAAAATTACAATAGAAAACGATGTAGTAGAAGATAATCCAACGACATCAAAATATGCCGAACTTCTTCCAATGGAAAAATACATACAGAGAGATAGCGGTTGTTTTATAGAAGAAGCTGTACGCAGAAGTTTGGCTGAAGATGGAAGGTCTGCAAACGCCTTTCGAAAATCCAAAGTTGTATCGGATTATTTAAGAATTACGGATTTTACGATTCCTTTAAGTAATACAACGCTATGGAGCTTAGATGAAAAGTTGTACGCATTAAAAAAGAAGTCATAGTGGATTTGAGAAAAAATAAAGAAGAAAATGGAAGATTTTCCAGAGTTGTAAATTAACGGACGGATGTATCTTATTTAAAATATTTTTATTCGTTATTCTCATCGATTAATCGAATAATTTTTCAGATTTAATCGTTACATCGAACGAACAAAAGCAATTATTTGAAATATTCGAACAAAGTTGAAAGGCGAATAATTGACAACTCTAATATATATATATATATATATATATATATATATATATATATATATATATATATATATATATATATATATATATATATATGTATATATATTTATATATTGTCAGTTAATATTTCCTTTTATTTATATAAATGAATTGATATTAGGTGTGTTTGAGAACTTTTACAGTAAAATGCAGTAAATGAGTAAACTGAAAAATTTGCTCTCACAAAAAGCTGTCGTACAAAAAAGTACGCGAACGGAAAATTTGTAAAAATTCGTAAAATAAAGGCAACAGCTGATGGCAAATAATTGAAGTGTTGAAAAATGTTTACACTTTTGATTACTTAACTCGTTTTCTTATCGGTACTCGATTAAATACTTTTTAAAACACGAACATTTTTGGAAAATACAAACAAATTATTTTATGTAATCGTTCATATTTGTTTGTTTTTTATTTTATTTGATTTTACTAATTTGTAGCGGGTTAAATTTTTTAAAAGAACATGAATAATTTTTTTGCCATTGATTACTTAAGTACCCAAATACTTCACACTTTTACAACTAAAAAATTAACATAACAAAAAAAATTTCAAAAGTTTGAATTTAGCCAAATAAATGCTTCACAAACAAGTTTAATTAATTAATAATTATTTATTCACTTCTTGTTTTAGTTTAATTTTCAACATTTCTTTTATTTAACAATTTTTTTACAATTTGTATGCTTTTTATTTGTTACTTTTGTTTGTTTACCTTTTGAAACATATTTTTTTTTGATTTACTAAATTTTACTGCAAAAATTTCTGCAGTAAAAATTTGTAAATACTCAGACAAGAACTGTCACTTTTCGCTCTCAATTTATGTTCTCATTTACTGCATTTTGTGTACTCGAACGCAATTTCGTAAAATGCAGTAAAGTTTAAGCCCCTATTACGGTTTACAACTCAACTCAGTTGAGTTGTAATAAATACAACTGCTTGCGATCAGTTGTAATTTTTGTTATGTTTTTGTTCACCGCAATTTAGCAAAGTTGTTAACCATAATACAAAAATTAAGAAATTACAACTCAACTGAGTTGGGTTGTAAACCGAAATAGGGGATTTAGTAAAAAATAGTAAAAACTTTTGAACTATTGTACATATCGCTTAATTATATAAAAGTTCATTTTAAACATAGGGCGTCCGTAAATTCTCTCCATTTGGAACGATTAATGGCTAGAGTACAAAAGTTGTTCATTAGTCACCCAATGTGGCCAGAAATTGCGCAGAATTTGTCAAAGGCAACGATTCACAAATGTTTGCAACTTTCTTAGTGTAGTTTGCGTTGTGTTCCAATTAAATATTCAAATTTTTGTGGCTAAAGAAATGTCCGCTCGGCAGACTTTATTAAGCGGGTGGAATGCGACTCAGGGGGGCTACTCTCTATTGCGATGCGAAAGAAAATTGTAGCAAATCTAGCGATTGGTACTCTTTCGCATCTTTTAATTTTTTTTCTTTTCGTAAATCATCACTCCAATTTATTTAAATTTTCCAATTTCAAATATTTTTACACACTTTGGCATTTCATTACTGTAAATCCGCGCCATCTTTAATTTTTATTGCCACTATTGCTTCATTTTCAGAAAATTTTGCGAAAGTGATAGAGAGTACCAAGTTGGCATTAAGCTTTCGCATCGAAATTGTTTTCGCATCGCAATAGAGAGTAGACCCCCTGGCTTTGTTGGTGCGGTCCGTTATGTCCATACCAGAACCGCCATCCTTAGAAATGCGACTACCCAGATAGCACAAAGAGTCAATGTCCTCAATTACGGCTCCATGTAGTGAAAGAGGAGTTGAGTTGATGGTGCCAATCCGCATGGGTTTTGTTTTATTTACGTTTATCTTAAGACCAACTTTCCTTGCGTTCTTATCAAGGCATATGTCTTTATCGTTTTGACGTTCGCTTAAATTCCAGCGTATACCATGAGGAGCATCGATGGTTGTTTGTTCCATTACCCCGTCTAGGAGGATAAGGAATAATGTGGGGGATAAAACGCAACCTTGTCTAACACCTGCGGCGTGTTAGAATTTTTGTTAGAAAAGTTTTTATTAGAATAAAAAGTATTATTAGACATAAAAACATACATATTTGTTTTATGAGAATATATACAAAAGTAAAACTTAAACAGGTACATTAATTATTAAAAATCATTATTTCAATAATTTTCCCTGTTTTAAATAATAATTTAACATTTAAAAAACACACAAAAATTTTAAACGTATCTTAGGTAACGGCTTAGTTAACATATTGGCAGCTTGATTTTCTGTTGATACTTGTTGCACTAATAAATGGCCTTCTGTTACTTTCTCCCGTATTAGAAATGTTTAATTGAAATGTGTTTTGTTCTTTTATGCAATTCAGGGTTTTGTGCCAAACGTATTGCAGCAGTATTTTCAATTTGAATACTTGGGACTTGATTTAAATTTATAACTTCATTAAAAAGTCTTTTTAAGCACACTAACTCTTTGGCGGCTTCGTTAGCAGCAGCTATTTCTGCTTCTGTAGTAGAGGTCGAACCCATTGCTTGTCTTTGACTCAACCACGATATAGGTCAACCACATATGTAACTACAACTCCAGATGTTGAACGACCAGTAGTAAGACATCCACCAAAATCTGCATCACTAAAACATTCTATTGACATGAGTCCCCTTTTATTATAAACTATTCCAACATTTAAGGTACCTGCTATGTATCGAAAAACACGCTTAACTCTTTGAACATCTTCATTAGTTGGATTTTCTAAAGATCTTGACAAATAACCTACACTGTATGCTAAGTCAATCCTCGTTCCCAACAGTAAATACATTAAAGCACCAACTGCTTGTCTGTATGGAAATTCAGTATTTTCTTTTTCTTTATTAGTATCAGAAATCTTCTCCATTGGCGTAGAAACTGGGCGACATTCTGAAAAGTTACATTTCTCTAAAATATTCTTGGCATACGCTTTTTTTCATTTTTCTCAATTTCTAGTCCCAAGAAATACGAAGCTTCTTTGCTCACAATCTTGAATTCACTTTTCATTTCTTCCATAAAATGATTTAAATTATTTTTGTCTGAAGCTGCTACTAGTCCATCGCCAACGTATAATGCAAGTATTATTTTGTGTCCACTCTTCTCTCTTACATATAAACAAGTATCAGCTGTGATGGTTTTAAATTCAAGTTTTTTTAAGTAGTTCCCAATTCGTTTATTCCAGCACCTAGGAGCTTATTTTAGTCCATATAAACTTCTCTTCAAATGGCATACTAGATTTGAGCCATTATTAAAACCTTCAGGCTGCTTCATTAATATATTATGTTCTAACTCGCCATATAAGAATGCTGTCGAAACATCGAATTGGACGAAGTGTAAACCTTTAGTTGCAGCAATAATAATAATTGAACGTATAGTTGACATTCTGGCCACAGGACTAAATGTTTAATCATAGTCAATACCCTTCTTTTGATTAAAACCATTTATAACCAATCTAGCTTTATATTTATCAACAGTACCTCCGCTTTTGTTTTAATTTTGTAAACCCATTTTCCTGGAAGAGCTTTTAAGCCTTTTGGTAATTATTTAAGTTCCCAAGTCTGATTTTGCATTAACGAATTCATTTCCGATCTTTCTATTGCCTCTTTATAAGTATTGTAAGATCACCGCAGTGAATCTTTCCTTGTTTAGGTTTTTAGTGTTTAAAATGTTTTTCAAATACCGGCGCTAATTAACGCCACTGGTATATAACTATTAAGGGCAGTTTTATATGCCCAAAGTAAAAAAAAAAGGAAAGTGCCAGGTTTAAGGCAATGTATTTAATGATCTCTTTATTGCAAATTACTTATCTTTTATACAAGGATAACGGTACCTTAAAGCTACAATTTTCAATAGAAATAGTTGTTGCATGCAAACTACACCTCCGCTACATTTCCAATAATCAATAATACATTAGGGTGGTGTAGATTTGCATGGGCAACAAAAAAATATAAAGCAAATAATTACATTGTTTTACTTAGGTACTACATTACACTACACCCTAACCCTTAAGAAAAAATTTTACATTTCAGCAAACAAAAATTAAAATTTTTAGATATATACATATATATTTTTTTTTATAGATATATACATTCTTATAAATACACATCTTCATATTGTGTTTAATACTTCTTTAAATTATTATTATGAAATTCCTTAATTGTATCCCCTAAGTCTAGAACAGAGTTTACCCCTTTTGTTCCAACTACTTTATATGGACCATGATATGGTGGTTGGTTTTTCTTTCTATTAAAGTTGCGGACAAGAACCATATCATCTTTTCCTAACTTTAGAGGATTAGTATCCACACACTGATCTACTCTTTTCTTCTTTGAGTTTTCTAAATATTCTTTTGCTTTATCTAAAGAGAATCGCAATCGCGCCTTTAGCTCTTGGGCATAATTGTCAGTATTGTAAACAGGCTTTGAGTCAAGAACATTGTCACCGGGAAAGCTTGGCAATCTTCCAAATACCAGTTCGTATGGCGTATAAGTTGTGTCTATATGTGGTGTTGTATTATAAGCAAAACAGAAGTATGGTACCCATTGGTCCCATTCATCGTTCTTGCAAAAATTCAACATAAATTCGTTTAACACCCTGTGGTTTCTCTCCACCGAGCCGAGCGTTTCATGGTGATAGGGCGTGCTAAAAACTTGGTTAATCTTCAGTAAAATGCATATTTCAGACATTAAAGCATTTAAAAACTCTGTACCCCTATCTGATTTGAGTATCTTAAAGTGGCCGTACACTAAAATAAAATTATTAACTATAACCTTTGCAACCGTTTTGGCATCTTTGGACTCAAGAGGACACGCCACAATGTATTTGGTAAGGTCATCCTGCATAGTAAGGATGTATCTAAATTGGTTCGAATATCTTAGTGGACCTACTGTATCTATCGAAATTACCTCAAAACTATTCCCCGGTGTATCAGTGATAACTAATTTTTCCTTAGTGTGTTTGGTTTGTTTGTTGACCTTACATTCTTCGCACCTGGATACGTGCGCTTTAATCATTTTACCCATATTTTTCCATATATATCTCTGTTTCAGTTTCAGTGTGGTCTTTCTGATACCTAAGTGACCGCCTATAGCTGAATCATGGTACTCAGCTATTAACTCGTTCTGCAATTTCTTATCAGTTATGCGTATTGGTGCCTTGTATATCAAGACTTTCAAATTTTCACCCTCTTTCCTGCATATCTCATTAAAAATGTTCTTAAATTCTTTAATACTTACTATTTTAAAAATAGCATCAGCCGCGCTCAAAGCAAGTTTCTGTATACTTTTGGATAGCGTTATCGGTAGAAGTTTCTCCAGAGACAACTTAGTGTTCACCGGATTATCGCAGCACCTTATTACTACCTCCATATCAGTAACTATTATATGAGGCTCTCCTAATTCATTATCCATTTCAAACCTTAGTTTCATCATATCTTTTATATCTGAAATTGACGTGCATTCCCATGCAAAAAGTTCACGAAGACTTCCATCAGAAATACATCTGCCGTCTTTGTTTACTTGTTGATTTAACCTACTATTCATACTACGGGTTATCGCCAACATATTATGTTTGCCGGGTTCTGTTTCAGTGGGAATCATAGTTTTTAACGTGTTGGTGTCTATAACAATTCTTGACAACGCATCAGCGTTAGTGTTCATTTTGCCCTTTTTGTACGATATTTCGAAATCATAATCACATAGGTCAAGTCTAATCCTAGTCATTTTGGACGATGGATTCTTATGTGCAAACAACGACACTAACGGTCTATGATCCGTAACTACATAAAATTTCCTACCGTAAAGGTACGGACGAAAGAAGTTAATCGACCAATGAATGGCCAGAAGCTCCTTTTCAATAACGGATTTATTCAAATCATGTTTTGACAATGATTTGCTTGCATATGATATGGGTAAATCTGAGCCAATCTCTCCCTGTGAGAGGACTGCTCCCAGCGCAAAATTAGACGCGTCTGTGGTTAAAACAAAGGGCTTTTCAAAGTCCGGGTATTGTAGAATAGGTGGGTTTAACAGCTTCGATTTAAGTGTCTCAAACGACTCATGGCAACCTTCATTCCATACAAAAGGTTTATCCTTCTTTAACAACTGATTCAAATTTCTCGCTATCTGCGCAAAGTCCTTAACAAACCGTCTGTAATAATTACAGAACGCAATGAATCGCCTGACCTCATCCGCATTCTTTGGTACTGGGTAATTCTTTATCACACTGTCCTTGCTTGGATCTGTACGGATTCCCTTATCGGTTATAAGGTGACCTAAATAAACCACTTCGGTTTTTAAAAAACAACACTTGCCAGTGTTTAGCTTCAAGTTATATTGCTTCAAACGCTCAAAGACTTTTATTAAGTTATCGTGGTGATGCTGTACACTACATCCGAAAACGATTATGTCGTCGACATATATAAATGCTTCCGCGCTTAAGCCGCTCAACGCTATTGTTAGCATTCGCTGGAAACTGTTAGACGATATTTTAAGACCAAATGGCAAGCGTGTGAACTGAAAGTGACCATTCCTTGTGGAAAAGGACGTCAAAGGCCTAGAATCTTCGTCTAGATTGATCTGGTGAAACGAACTGCTCATATCCAGCGTAGAAAAATATTTCGCTCTCCCTAATTTATCAAGCACGTCTTCTATTCTCGTCAAAGGGAATTTGTCGTTCACTATCTTCTCGTTTAATTTACGGAAATCTATAACCAGACGCCACTTGCGCTTGCCGTCAGCTGATTTCTTAGGCACTACCAATAGTGGTGAATTATGGGGGCTTACCGAATGCTCAACGATCCCATCTTTCAACATTTTGTCCACCTGATCATTTATCTCTTTCATCTGTGATTCTGGTAACCTGTACGGTTTAATATAAACCGGCGTATCATCTGTTGTTTGTATATGTTGTGTATAAAAATTATTAGCAGTGAGTTTCTCACCCTCAACATGAAAAATTTCATTATACTCAGCGATTATATTCATTAACGATTGCTTTGCCACAGGCTCTATCGACTCAATATTCAACTCTTCTAATACCCTTTTTACTCTATCCACATTTTTCGTGGTAACATGGTCGCCATACCCATATACTTGGTAATCATCTAAGTCCCTTCGATCCAACTCTATATTGCTTACGTGGACATCGTTACTAGTGGTGTTTAGAACCTTTATATGCTGCGCCCCTACCGCTGGTATAATGCAACTTGCCACGAAAACTCCTGGGGTTATTTCCTTATTCATAATTATGCTCTCTTTGTTTGTACGTATGCTTATGGGTATTATTGCTTCTGAACGTGCCGGTATACAAATGTTAGCATGGTATACGCATTTGGGTGTAATTGGTATTATCAACTCCTCATCTGACAAATTAAAAGTTGTAGTATAAGTTTCAAAATCTATTTTGCATTTGAACTTTTCTAAAATATCTCTACCAATGATCCCATCAGTTGGTATTGGTAAATCATTAGGCACCATATGAAATCTATGCCTTATATGACGATTCTCAAAGTGTAAGTCTAAATCTGTAGTGCCAATGCTTTCGATCGTATCTAAAGTAATACCACTCAACGTTGAAATGCTTGATCTATCCGTTATATCAAATTCCCCTTTTTTGCAGATTGATATGTCTGCCCCTGTATCTATTAAAAAGCTCAAGTTCCCCTTTATACCCTTACACGCTATGGTAAGCGGGTTATTACTACTAGCGCAAAAAGTGTACAATTTAGGCCCAGGATAACAGTTTCTGTTACCCGGCCCTACTAGTTTCCCTGTCTACCTCTACCAGCATCTACCTCCGTGTTATTAGCGACATCATTTCTATTGCGATTGACATTATCCCCACCTTCTCTATACCTATCATTTCGGTAACTGCTACCACTACCGTGGGTATTGTTGTTATTACTGCCGTTTTGGAATCTACCACTGTGCTGGCTATAACTGCGCTGGTTGCTTTCTCGATTATCATGCGTGTGACCTCGATAACTACGGTTACCATTATCATAATCACGGCTACCGCCACGATTGTTGCGTGGGTTGTTGTCTCTACTTTCATTATTGTAACCTCGATAATTGTTATCTCTGTCATCATTATTGTAACTTCGATAACTGTGGTAACCATGTGGGTTATTGCCACGGCTATTGCCTCTTACTATCGGATTCCCAATCCTAAAAATATTATTGGTAGCTTTGGTTCTTTCGGAAGTTATGCATTTTTCCACAGCTTCATTTAATGTTTTTGGGCTGCTTGCTATCAAAAGGTCCTGAAACTCCTGATTCACCCCCTTCATAAAAACGTTAAGGGCCATGCCCTCACTCATTTTATATACAACATCCTTTTCCCTTTGCGTAGGGTTTTCAAGGGATTGTATTTCAAATTTACTCAATTGGTCTGACAAAAGAGATATTTTCTCTCTAAACGTAGCTATGTCGGCGTTGCCCTGCCGCAAAGTACCAAATTCCGACAAAACCTGTTGCAAAGTATTAGGGTTCGGATACGCCGTAGTCAATGAATCTTTCAAATCAGAAAAAGTTACAGGTCTGTTGGCACGCCCTATGACGCTCCTAACCTGTGCCGTCAACTTAAAATTAAACACATATTTAATGTATATTTCTCTATCCTCAGCTCTTAAAAGATCGTGTAAAAGTTCTGTCTGAACCAAAAAGTCCTCCAGAGCTTCATACGAACCCTTAAAAACCTGCAGATTCTTGCCTATCACCGATATGTCGAAATGTGCCATAATGCCTTCCACCAGACCAGCTTCTGAATTCTTGACCTGTTCCTTACTATCTTTTACATTCAAACTGTGCACCAATACAATGGCGTTATCATATAATTTTTGCAACTCTACAACCAACGATTTGCATTCCTCGTTCTCTAAAGCTTCAGAATACTTATCTAACTCCTCTTTTATTAATTCCAATCTAACCAACTTCTCAACTTTATACTGTAAAGAGTAAACTCTGTTTTTCTGTTTCTTTATATTTACATCGAATTTTCGTAACTCTTCAATAAACTCTTCAATCTGTTCCATTAATATATAAAAATAGAAAAAAAAATATAATACAACAATAAAATTTCTCTAAGCATCTAATACAATCTATAAATAAATTCATTAAATTGTTCTTCAAATTTAAAATTTTAATCCATACAAAAAATAACGTATATTAAGTATTATAATCTGGCAACCCTAAACAGGTACTACTTTTTTCTACTAAACAGCTGTGTATTGCAGCATCGATCCTCTGCATACTTGGCAGCACTAATTAAATTTTGACATTTTGCTTTCTTATTTACTTCCAATATTTTGTATATTAGCTAAGTGATTGTAGTTTTCTTTTGTTTTATAATTTTTCTTTATAATAATTCAAATTCTATTGTTTAAATTTTTACATTTTTATTAATTTCAAAATAACAAATTAAATTTTGTTGTTAAACAAGCAGCAAAAAAAAATATCAAGGTATTAAAATAACTACTAGCAGTCAGGTAAATGCTTTGCTTTCTTATTTCTGTACTGCTCCATTTGGGCTTCCAGAGCTCCAATCTGCTGCCAAACTTCGGACGCTGTTTGCCAGGATGGTGGTGGGTCAGCGTTTACCACATTCCTCAACGCGGCCAACTTGCGACGTAGCTTCACCAACTTTCCGCCTCTTCGATGCCGCGGCAAATGTACCCTAGGAATCTGAGTAAGTTCTTCCTCTTTCCTCTTTGATACCCTCTTTTGGTACTCCTCTATCGAAATTGGCTGTGGTCCCTCTTTAATGTGCACTGGCACGCTGTGCACGCCAGGTACCTTTTTCTTTATTTCTATTTTAGAAATATCTGGCAGGATCGCCATGTAAGATCACCGCAGTGAATCTTTCCTTGTTTAGGTTTTTAGTGTTTAAAATGTTTTTCAAATACCGGCGCTAATTAACGCCACTGGTATATAACTATTAAGGGCAGTTTTATATGCCCAAAGTAAAAAAAAAAGGAAAGTGCCAGGTTTAAGGCAATGTATTTAATGATCTCTTTATTGCAAATTACTTATCTTTTATACAAGGATAACGGTACCTTAAAGCTACAATTTTCAATAGAAATAGTTGTTGCATGCAAACTACACCTCCGCTACATTTCCAATAATCAATAATACATTAGGGTGGTGTAGATTTGCATGGGCAACAAAAAAATATAAAGCAAATAATTACATTGTTTTACTTAGGTACTACATTACACTACAGTATTAAGAGTTTTAATTTTATTAGTAAATTCTTGTGAGATACATAAGTACAATATCATTATGTCGAATATTATCAATGATGATTGTACGATTACGCAAGGGTGTGAAGTTAAATACGCCAGTTAAATACACAGTAATTTTAAATACGTTCCACGTTGCTAAAACAAACAAATTTTATTTTGTAAACAAAAAACAAATTAATTATTAAAATTAAAAACAAGAACATTTTTCCTATAAAAAACCAAATAAAGTTTTTATTAAAAAAATAATTTTTTTCTTTAAAAGAGTATTTTCATAGAAATTGTTATTATAATAGGGTCAAATATAAGCTGGTCCAATGGGTATTTCGAGAAGACATGAATCGGGGAAGCGGAAGACTGGAAGTAGCCTAGGGCAAGTATAATTTCGACATCCAGGTTCAGCCCGATATCGGAGCTATATAATTTTGAAAATTTTGGTTTTTCATTAACTTATGGTGTTTTCTTTTCTGACAAAAATGTTCCATATATGCTACCATTCGTGCGGGTTTTTGTTCCATTCTAAAAATATATTCAAAAATGTGAGAAGTTGTCGTTTTCCTTTCTAAACATGTTGCAACAATAAATGGCAAATTTGTTCCATTTCTTACCCGCAGTTATAACTGAGTGTGAGATAATACCCTTTTTTGCATCTGCGTAAAGTACTTTTTTATGCAAGCAAGTATTTTTTTCTTGTATTTGCGGACAATTTGCGTTATATTGTGATTTTTAGTTATATTGTGATGGATATAAAAACTTTTTGTTTTTCGTTTGTTTTACTTTTATTATATTTTTTTGTCGCAAAATTTTTAACAACAGCTGACATTAATTATTGAAAATCAGTGCTGTTAACGCTTATTGGAATTGTAAGAAAATTTAATGTTGAAAATTGCTACAAGAGTGGTGAATATCGCTTTTAGTACAAACTTTGCATTCAATATTTAACACGCTAAATACACATTAGTGTTAAGTGTAAAACGTAGCTATTATCTTGTTCCATTGTAATTTAGAAAAATGTATCACTTTGTAAGGGTTCGTGTAACCTAATAAATATATTACACAACTATAATGCATCATTATTTTTTAGAAAAGAAAACACCATTAGTATGAAAAAAAAGGTAATTTTTAAGTCCGATATCTCCGATATCGGGCTGAATCTCAACGTAGAAATGATAGTCCTAAGTTAATGAAAAACCAACATTTTCAAAATTATATATCTCCGTTATCGGGCTGAACCTGGACGTCAAAATTATACTTGCCCTAGGCTACTTCCAGTCTTCCGCTACCCCGATTCATGTCTTCTCGAAATACCTACTTTTTGGACTTGAAAATTACCATATTTTTCATACTACGTTAATGAAAAACCAAAATTGTCAAAATTATATATCTTCGATATCGGGCTGAATCTTGACGTAGAAATTATAGTCCTGGCATCTACTTGCCCTAGGCTACTTCCAGTCTTCTGCTACCCCGATTCATGTCTTCTCAAAATACCTAATTTTTTGACTTGAAAATTACCATATTTTTCATACTAAGTTAATGAAAAACCAAAATTTTCTAAATTATATATCTCCGATATCGGGCTGAATCTGGACGTAGAAATTATAGTCCTGGAATCTACTTGCCCTAGGCTACTTCCTGTCTTCCGCTACCCCGATTCATGTCTTCTCGAAATACCCATTGGACCAGCTTATATTTGACCCTATTGTAACAACAATTTCTATGAAAATACTCTTTTAAAGAAAAAAATTATTTTTTTAATAAAAACTTATTTGGTTTTTTATAGGAAAAATGTTCTTGTTTTTAATTTTAATAATTATTTTGTTTTTTGTTTACAAAATAAAATTTGTTTGTGTTAGCAACGTTTAACAGCGTGTGGAACGTAGGTATTTAAAATAACTGTGGGACTTATTTAACTTCACACCCTTCTTGATCACTTTGCACTTCGGAATACTGCAGTGCGTCTTCAAAACCTTCAAAGTCTTCAGAACTGCTTTCATTATCATAATGATTTTGTTCTTCTTCTTTTTATCTCTCTATTTTAATTGTTGTTAAATTTGAATTATTTTTATCTAATTTATCGTAAGTTTTATTAATGATATTTTCTCGTTTCTTTCTACAATCACCAACATTTTCTAAGAACTTAACATCTCTTGAGAATTGCACACAATTTTTATTTTTATTGAAGACCCTATATCTTTCATCTCCATCATAGCCAATGAGGAATCCTTGTACAGCTTTCTTATCTAACTTTTTACGTTTTTGATTTGGTATGTGTACATAACACGTGGAACGAATAATCCTTATGTGCCTGATTCTAGGCTTCTTTCCATGGCAAAGTTCAAATGGAGTTACATCTTTGACTGAACTTCTTCCTGTACGATTGAGAATATATATTGACGTTTTAACAAATTTAGCCCATAATTCATCAGGAAACTCAAACTCTTTATTTGAGTATTTCAATGTTCGTGCCACCTCTACGATTGTTCTATTTTCTCTTTCTGCATTACCGTATTGTTGAGGTGTGTATGGAGCTGTTAGTTTATGAGTTATGCCATTAATTTTCAATATCTGCTTACCATCATGACAAATAAACTCTCCACCATTGTCGCTCAGAATTGTTTTAATTATGTGACCTTGACTTTTCACATTTGCTATCACCTCCGACAGGGTATCCTTTAAATTCGTCTTATTTTTTACAATATACCCATATCTGAATTTTGTAAAATCATCTTTATAAACTACTAAATATCTAAAACCTTTGAATGAAGGCGGAAAGGGACCACAAACATCAGAAGATATTCACCCTTATTGTATTTGGCGTATTTAAGATACGCCTACGACAGTTTGGTAATAGATTAAAGAAAAAAAGTTCACGTTCTCTTTAATCTATTACCAAACAGTCGTAGGCGTTTTTTAAATACGCCAAACACAATAAGGGTGATTAGTTCACCAGTAGCTGTTGCTGTCTGACGCCTTCCAAATGGCAATCTACATAATTTTCCATATATACACGGTTCACATATTTCATTATTACATTTTACTGTAACACTTAACTCCTTTTGTAATTTATTTACCACACGTTGTTTATTTTGGTGTCCCCATCTTTCGTGATACATTTGTAGGGGTGAACTATTGTCAACGGCTTTGTTAACTTTATTAAACAAAGTTGGCAAAATATTTGTTTTATACAACGATCCCCCTATTTCTCGATTACCAGGTAGAATTACTTTACCATTTACATAAAATTTGCATTTTGTAGGCAAAGATTTAGATTCACTTACAGAATGTTTGTCATGAGCTGCTTAAACTGAAAAAAGATTTCTCGATATTCCAGGAACAAACCAAACATCTTTCAACTGCACTACAATTTCTTCATTGTAGTTGGGTTTTGATAAAAACTCGATTGTACCTTTTCCTAAAGCTTCCAACAACTATTTTCCGCGGCTTAAATCGTATGTGGTTCAATAAATTCTTCATAATCAATAAAAAACTCTGCTGAATGTGTTACATGTCTTGTAGCACCGTTATCTTCCCACCAATCCATCATACTTGTGTTTGTATTAACTTCATCTGATACTGATGGAAGTGCGATGTTCGAATGATAAACTTTTCCTTTTTCTGACTTACTTGGTTTGCCATCTAATATCCATTTGCGGCATTCTTTCAACCAATGTCCTTTCTTTTTACAATAATGACAAAGAACTTCCTTTTTATTGTTTGACTTAGAAGTCTTCTTGTGCTTAAAATCTCTTCTTTGATTTACTACTAATGTTTCTTTATTTTCACCTTCAGATATTTCATCCTTCTTTCTTTCATATAGGCATAACTGCATTACTAATTCATCTAATGTTTTATCACCTTCTCGTGTAAGCATCATCCAACTCGATATAAAAACATCAAATGAACTGGGCAAAATGTACAAAATTTTACAAATTAAAAACAAATCTGGTAACGGATTTTCATTTTTCAATTGTAAACCAATATTTATTTCATTAAATAAATTTTTTAATTTTGAAATATGTGTTGAGACATCTTGGTTGCTATTCCATTGAAATGAAAATAGTTCTGTACACATCTTGAAAAGCTGATCTTTTGAAGTTGCTTCAAATTGTTGCTTTAAAGCTTTCCACATCTCAAAAGCGCAATCCTTATCCATTACCTTTTGATAGATTTCATCGGTGATTGTGCTTGCAATAATACTTTTAGCATAACAATTTGCTTTTCTAAATAAATCACACTGTTTTTTGTGTTCTCGTTCTTGGGTATCAGTTGCTCCACTTATTAAGGGATCTGGCTTTGTTAGTTTCTTCTGAACCACATCCAAAGCTCCCTCGTAAAACTCAAGGAGATCTCTCACCTTCCTTTTCCAAATAGGCCAATCAGACTCACCAGATAATTGTTTAATTGATTTGCAAAACTCCATTTTTCTTGTATTTTTTTTTTTAAATTTAATTAAATTTTTCTTGGGTGACTGGGCACATAACCTTTTGTTAGAAAAGTTTTTATTAGAATAAAAAGTATTATTATACATAAAAAACATACATACATATTTGTTTAAAGAGAATATATACAAAAGTAAAACTTAAACAGGTACATTAATTATTAAAAACCATTATTTCATTACGAATGAGCAGCTCTCTTTTCTATCGAATCTCATTTTAGATTCAGCCCCATTATATAGCTCACGGATTAGTTCAACAATCTTGTCTGGTATACCTTGGCTCCCATGGGCCGCCCATATGGCAAGTCTGTATACGGTGTTAAAGGCACGTTCAAAGCCGACAAATAGCATATAAAAGTGACTATTATACTCTCTAGACTGCTCGATTTTGATGTGGATGGTTTTGATATGATCTGCACATGATCTTCCGGGCCTTAAACCGGCTTGCTCACTGCGTAATAGAGGTTCTATAATTGGCGTGATCCTTTGTAATAGGAGTAGATTGTTCCACCTTCGAATATCACATACTCATTGGCGATATAATTGTACTATACGTAAAATTGAACAATTTTATAGCAAGTGTATGAGCCGCAATAAAACAGGAATTTATCAATGGATTTTCATGAAATAAAATTTATTTTACTTCTTATACATACATGTCGCTTTGAGCTAAAGTATAAAAACTTGTAAGTAGTTGTTGATTTAAATTTTTTATGAATTTTTCGAATCCAAAATTTTTAAAAAAACCAAAAAAAAATATTTTTTTTGCCACTTCGGCCTCAATAACTCCAAAAATCATGGCTAAATTATAAAATGACATTAGAGAAACTTAGGTGGGTAGGTAGAAAGGCTGATGTGAAGTCTCTATCACACCTTCACCCAGAGGCCAATATGGTCTATTGTGACGCCTTATTTAGAGATAGCTATATAAAGATAGAAAGTAGATGAAAAGAAACAGCAAAAGCATAAGACAGATTTAAAAGATATATAGGAAATAAAGTTTCGGACCAAACCCAAGAGAAATCCGAGATATCCCCTAATTCGCCCAGGAATCTACTGTCCAGCCACCTCAGCCTGCTTCCCTATAGCCTGGGACAGTGGCACAGAATGTGCTCAACTGTCTCTAACTCTTTCGGGTCCTCACACAACCTGCACATAATCGTCATCCTGCCTATTGTAGTGGACGTTTATATTATCTAGCCGGGGCCTAAATGGGCTCTTACTGTTATTGGATTACCTCTGTAGTTAGATGCGACGCGGCGATGGAGATTTGAAGGATGGTAAAAAAGCACTGGAGGTTACATGCACAAATCTTATGCAACCATATCACTCAAACCGAATTAAATTTTTCCTTTTAACATTCGGCATACAAGAATTTTATTCAATTTTTACTATACTTTTATTATTATAATTATATTATACTATAATCTTATTTAATTTTTGTTTTTTGAGTAAACCAGTAGTTAATTCCTTTGTTTTTTGTGTTTTTTTGAAAAAAAAGGCTTTTAATAATTTTGCCACATTTATTAATAATCATATGTTTTCTTGCAATGTTTTGTTCGAGTTCTACACGAACCTTATTGCCTGATTGGAAAAATCCATTCAGACCGTATAAGAGTGTTGTCTTAGCTAAGAAAAAGAGGAAATTGTGCGGGTGCTAACAATGGCTTCATGCACCAAAAATTACAAAATCGGGAAAAAGTAACATTTGTTTTTATGTATATGGCAACTTCACGTAGTTCTCATGATCAGCTGGCTGTCTAATGGTTCTAAAATTTCTTTTTAAAATGAAGAAATATCGAGATCAAGAAGTTCTTTTAAAGAAAAATTTATAAAAAAAATCCTTTTCCGGTGGATCACAGCCAAAGCAACACAAAACCTGGGATAGTCGGAAAAAAATCTTAAATTTTCTAATTTTCAATTGGTTGCATACCGATATTGTCGGCTAATTTTCAATTGTTCAAAACAGGTAAACTTTCGCTTAGGGATCCATATGAATTTTTACATAATTTGCTTAACAATTATTAAAATCTTAGGAACGGGTGCAATTACTAAATACCACGCTATCAGTGTCATAAAGTTTTATTTGAATCGAGGATCATACATTTTTCAACCACATTTTATAATATTGATTATCAAGCAAAACAAATCAGAATCCAATCCCATAGCTGGCAGGATACTTCCCCTTCCAGGGGATTTCTATACTGTTTGCATCACCTAATTTTGCCCTCAAGACAAGGGAACACGTTTTCACAACAACAAGAGTTCTACCATCTCGTAAATAAATTGAACAGTGCTATGTAAACTCTCCCAAAATATCGAATCCCGTGTGGTCCAATCATGCAATAAATCGACAAAATTTACAATCAAAAGAAACTATAAACTTACCTAGAAACGTGTGTCCGCAGCATTAAGAACAGGCCGTAACTCCGGATTTTCAAAATTAAGTGATCAAATGGTGATAACCTAAAGTATCTGTAGATCACTATGTGTCTAAGCAGAAATAGAGGCAAGAATGGAAACTAAAAGAAATTAAAAGAAATGGTGCTAAATATTGAATTTGAAATCAAGCTAGTATTGTGAGTTTTAAATTTTAAAGAGTCGGAAAACCAGAATTATAATGTTATTAATATAAAACGTAGTTACTCATAATTATGCAAGAAAATAACACGTTATTTCCAATTTAATTTCCTTAGAATATAGCGACACCAAGCTGATGGAGAAGGCTTTCTACATACTACTTGATGGTGAGTGAAACAAAATTGTTTTGTTTTTTTTTATATTGAATTTTTTTTTTTTAATTTTTCTTGCATTTATATGACAACCAATCAAACAAGCAAAAGTATATTAAAGATCAAATGAACAAGTTGTAACTTGCCATTCTGTTAAATATCGTTCGATATTGTGACCTAATTATTCAGGTCCAACTTAAACAGTCTAACGTTCGAATATGTTGTAACCTAGTTTTGTGAAAAAACAACATCACACATTTCACCAAACCTACATTAACCGATCAGCTGTTCGAACCAAAGTTCATTGAACTTTAATAAATTTCTGCTTTGTTTTTTTATTTATTCGTTTACTGATGAGAAAATAAAAATTAACACTAAGGGTCAAAACATTGCCTTAATCTAACTAAGCTTTTTTTAAGATTTATGAAACAGATTCTTTTTTATTTAAATTAAATACATTTAAAATCTCATATCTACTTGAAAAATTATTAGAATAGATGTTTTTCCGTTTTAATCGCATTATGTTAAATTGGGATTTGACCAGAATGAGTATTATTTTGTAGCTTTTAATGATTTTGGCACTATGCGCCCACGATTTGTCGTAAAAACAGCAAATTATTATTATTATTAATGAATTATTTAATCTATACATATATATATAACTATATTTTTTTCTATTATTCAATAAATTTGTTCAATATGAATGAGTAAATTTAGAAGTTGTGGTCTTCTTAGTATAGTCTAATGTGAGAACTGATCGTTTGGTTGGGGTTAGGGGTCCTAATAAAAATAGCTTGCCGTTGGGACGAAGGCTGGTGAGGGTTTAGAGGCATTTGCAACCAGGATAGCAGGATTGCACAAAGATAGGCTAAATTGATGACTATACAAGTATGTAAATTTCACACTGTAACTAGATTTCGGGGCTTGTTTGAATTTTGTTTTTTTGGTTTAAAGAAAGTCTAGTTATTTCCGGTTCACCTACAACACCTAAACGTTTTTTTTTGGGAGTCTGTAATAGAGAGTATGTAACAACATTGAATGGTTGAGAAACGGGACGCGAACTCCCCCATCCCCGGCTGCTTGCTAGCACTACAATGGCTCCCATTGTCCTTGCTTCTTTACTGTTTCTTTTTACCTGCGACCAAAATTGTAAGAGTGTAACTATAACGACTGTCTTCTTAACGTGTCACCGCCGCTACTCCCACTAACACCAGTATTGATTACCAAAAACTCAATCGCATGATTGAAGAAAATTTAACCCGATTGTTGGCTAAGAGTAACTTGATATCCACAACGAACCCAGAAGTTACCCCAAACTCTACTCGCCCTATAAATCTAGATAATTCCAATAATTCATTATTTGATCAGCCCAATGTGAATATCCTTAATTCCCCTTTTCGCTCAAATTCCGGCGCACCTTCTTACTACGGCACACTAAATGCGGATAAAATTTCCCTGATAATTCAAAACTGGAACGTCAGATTTGATGGTACATCTATTGGTCTGAATATCGAAGAGTTTCTATACCGCATCCGAACATTAACAAAAGACTATTGCAACAATGATTTTTCTATAATTTGCCGAAATTTGCACATTTTACTGACAGGAAAAGCCAGGGAGTGGTACTGGCGCTACCACAAAAGGGTAAGAGTAATTGAATAGAATGATTTCTGTGAGGCGATCAGGAGTCAATATAAGGAGTTTAAATCTTGTTTTGACATAAGGGAGGAAATTCGCAACCGACGGCAAAAGTCGGGAGAATCATTTGATTCCTTTTTTGAAGCTGTTGCCACCATAATGGACAAACTCCCTAACCCTCTATCGGAAATAGAATTAATAGAAATTCTAGCTAGGAATTTACGCCCTGAAGTAAGGCAAGATCTCCTGTACGTTCCATTCCACTCTATTCCTCATTTAAGGAAATTGGTACAAATGCGGGAGAACTTCTTGGCTGATGAGCAAGTTCGTAAGAATCTCGTTTCCAGAAGTCCGAATGCAAATTTTCCCCGTAGGGTAGCTGATCTGTCAGCGGATAATATGGAGGACCATGCTGAGCAAACAGACTTGGAATTCTCTATAAATGCTGTACATCACATAGATTTTAACCACAAATGCTGGAATTGTGACGTGGTAGGTCACCATTGGCATGATTGTGTAGAAGAACGATCAATATTTTGCTATGGTTGCGGCGAAAAGCAGGTGTACAAACCTAATTGTGCCAAATGTGCATCTAAGAAATCTACATGTTCAAAAAACTTGAAGACTCCTGTTCTCAAAGAGAACAAATAACGATTAGTAAAGAATTTTCTATTAAACAAAATTATCTTGATAATGACCCTTGCAACACTACTGAAATTTATGATAATACGAACTTAGCAACTGGATATGGCAAAATCAGAATTCTTCCTCGTAAAAGTGTGGATAATACCAAAATTAAGGAAGAAAAATGCAAATTTTTTGGATGTTTAAAAAAGACAATTTTCCCTCGGCTGCCATATCATAAGCGATGGCAAGCATACGTTGAAAAGAGAAATCAAATTTTCAATGTAAACTCAATTTCTGTTTCTCCGAGGAAAAAACCAAAACGTTCAACATTACGGTTAAGAAAATATTTTAAGCTCAAGAAATTGTGTGCGAAATGTTTGATATCCACTATTGTTTCTGATGCCAAAGATTTACGATATTACGCAAAAGTTTCTTTTCTAGAATTTACGGAATATGGTCTGCTGGATACTGGCGCAAACATCAGTTGCATTGGATCAAGTTTAGCCCAAGACGATTTCTCCAAATTTTCGAATTTTAATAAATGCAAGTCATTTGTCAAGACGGCAGATGGTAAATTACAACCAGTTGTAGGGTGGCTAGATGCTGATGTTACGTTTCGAAATATTACCAAAAGTTTGAAATTTTTTTTAATCCCTTCTATTTCCCAACGTTTGATTTTGGGGCTAGATTTTTGGAAGTCTTTTAACCTATGTCCAGATTTAATGGAGTCTGTTAACATAGTGGCGTTAAATGGTGGAGACCTTAGCTCATCTAATTTACCGGATTTAAACAGTATGGCGGATGTGTTATCAGATTTTTCAAATTCGCCCAAGTCTACAGAGGAAAATTTGTATCCGCTTACACCAGAACAACAGAAGTTATTGGATTCCATAATCAACATGTTTCCTAATTTTGACAAACAAGGTTTAGGGAGGACAAAACTCAATGTGCATAAAATCGAGGTGGGTAATGCCACTCCGGTAAAACAAAGATTTTACCCCGTGTCTCCGGCTGTGGAGAACCTTATGTTTACCGAGATCGATAGAATGCTATCCCTAGGTGTCATTGAGCCATCGTCATCGCCTTGGAGCTCACCTATGAGATTGGTGGTAAAACCCAATAAAATTCGATTATGCCTGATGCACGTAAATTAAATTTAGTTACCAAAAAAGACGCGTACCCTCTACCAAATATTGGTGGCATTTTCGCTAGAATGCCTAAGGCTAACATTATTTCAAAGCTGGACCTCAAGGACGCATATTGGCAAATTGGTCTGGATGCAGCCTCCAAACCATTAACTGCCTTTACTGTCCCCGGGAGACCGTTATACCAGTTTGTGGTGATGCCCTTTGGTTTATGTAATGCGCCACAAACTATGTGTAGATTGGTCGATGAGCTTATTCCAGCGGACTTAAAGACATCTGTTTTTGGTTATTTAGATGACCTGGTTATTGTTTCGGAAGTCTTTGAATCACACATGGAGGTATTGGTAAGATTGGCATCACAACTTAAAAGGGCCAATTTAACATTGAATGTGGCGAAGAGCAAATTTTGTGTTACCAGGGTACATTATTTAGGGTACATAATAGGGGAAGGGGGCATAGCTACGGATCCCGAGAAAATAAGTGCGATTGTCAATTGGCCAATTCCTAAAAATTTAAAACAGGTGAGAGGATTCCTTGGATTGGCGGGATGGTATCACAGATTTATGGAGAACTTTGCATCTGAGGTATGTCCCATTACAGATGTGTTATCGACTAAAAAGAGATGTATGTGGACACCTGAAGCGCAATCCGCCTTTTCTCGAATTAAGGATCTGCTTACAACCGCTCCGGTATTGACAAATCCGGACTTTTCGAAAAAGTTTTTCCTCCACTGTGACGCGAGCGACTATGGCATTGGCGCGGTTCTGGTGCAACTGGATGCTCAGGGTGAAGAAAAGCCCATTGCATACATGAGTAAAAAAACTTAATGCAGCGCAGCGTAACTACTCCGTCACAGAGCGGGTATGCTTGGCGGCTCTGGAAGTCATTAAAAAGTTCAGATGCTACTTAGAAATGCAGGAGTTTGAAGTTGTAACAGACCACTCAAGTCTTTTGTGGTTAATGAAGCAACCAGATTTAAGTGGACGTCTTGCTCGGTGGGTTTTCAAATTGCAACCCTATAAATTTTCCATTAGCCACCGAAAAGGAAAAAATAATATCGTGCCGGATGCTCTGTCAAGAATACCCTTGGAGTCGATTGAGTCAATGGAAATAGTAGAACGAGAAGTGGACCTGAACTCACCCCACTTTTTCGACCAAGAGTACACAGACTTAAAAAATAACAAAATGCAAAATCAGGGTAAATATCCCGACATCAAAATCCACGATAATTATGTTTATATTCGTACAGAGCACTACACGGGTGAAGAAGATCAAGAAAATAATGCATGGAAGCTATGGATACCACAGAAACTTCAGGAAAATACGATTAAAAGAGCACATGATGTTCCAACTGCTGCGCATGGAGGTATGAACAAGACCTTAAATTTATTAAGACGAATTTGTTACTGGCCCGGTATGGTCAAAGATGTCAAAAACTATATAAGAAACTGCGACATTTGTAAATCAACTAAGGCACCCAATTTTCGTATGAAGCCGCCTATGGGTACGCACGTTGAATCAAAGAGGCCTTTCCAACGACTCTATATTGATCTTTTAGGTCCATACCCAAGGAGTAAGGCTGGATTTATCGGATTGCTCATAGTACTCGATCACCTTACTAAATTCCACTGGTTATGTCCTCTAAGGAAATTTACATCAATTAATATACAAAATTACTTAGAGCAAAATATATTTCATACTTATGGTGTTCCAGAGGTTATAGTTAGTGATAACGGCAGCCAGTTCAGGGCCAATGATTTAAATGCGTTTTTCACTAAATGTGGCATAAAACACACATACACTGCATACTATTCCCCGCAATCCAACGCGTCCGAAAGGGTTAACCGATCATTAATTGCAGGAATAAGGGCCTACTTGAAAAATGATCATCAGCGCTGGGATGAGTAGCTCAGTGCTATAAGTTGTGCCCTCCGCAACTCCTTCCATCAGGCCATTAACATTTCTCCATATCATGCGTTATTTGGGTTTGACATGATCACCCACGCATCTTCTTATGAACTTCTTAGGAATTTAAGATTATTAGAAGAACCATCTGCGAAGATTTCGCGGGATGACCACCTTCAACTTATTAGGAAAAATTTAGGTAAATATATCAAGGAGGCTTTCGATAAAAATCGAACACAATATAACCTACGGGTGAAACCACAAACCTTTTCGGTAAACCAGGAAATTTTCCGGCGTAATTTTGCTCAAAGCAATATGGAGAAAAATTTTAATGCCACACTTTCCCCCATTTTTCTTAAGGCTAGAATACGCGAAAAACTTGGTAACCATTATTATGTGTTAGAGGACTTGCAAGGAAAATTAGTTGGCACATACCACGGTAAAGACATTCGTCCTTAAACGACCATTGTCTAGCTATTTTGTTACATATAACTGCAAAATATCTAGTTTTGTAGTGGACGTTTATATTATCTAGCCGGGGCTAAATGGGCTCTTACTGTTATTGGATTACCTCTGTAGTTAGATGCGACGCGGCGATGGAGATTTGAAGGATGGTAAAAAAGCACTGGAGGTTACATGCACAAATCTTATGCAACCATATCACTCAAACCGAATTAAATTTTTCCTTTTAACATTCGGCATACAAGAATTTTATTTAATTTTTACTATACTTTTATTATTATAATTATATTATACTATAATCTTATTTAATTTTTGTTTTTTGAGTAAACCAGTAGTTAATTCCTTTGTTTTTTGTGTTTTTTTGAAAAAAAGGCTTTTAATAATTTTGGCACATTTATTAATAATCATATGTTTTCTTGCAATGTTTTGTTCGAGTTCTACACGAACCTTATTGCCTGATTGGAAAAATCAATTCAGACCGTATAAGAGTGTTGTCTTAGCTAAGAAAAAAAGGAAATTGTGCGGGTGCTAACAATGGCTTCATGCACCAAAAATTACAAAATCGGGAAAAAGTAACATTTGTTTTTATGTATATGGCAACTTCACGTAGTTCACACAGAAAAAAATCAAGTTAAAAACGTCGAAAACAAGGTTGAGATAACATTTTTCGGTGGTGATTTTGCTTCATACGTTTTTCATGTTAATTCAACCTGATTTTACAATAACTGCGAACAACATTTTTTTCTTTTGAAATAACTATAATTTCATGTTAATTTAACATTGCAGTAAAGTTAGAGCAAAATGTAATTTATATTGAAATAACAATCGGAATCACGTTGAATGAAAGTTATTTCAAGTTGAAACAACGTGAATTTCATGTAGAATCAAATGGGTTTGAGTGTATTTTAACAGTGTGAAGAATCTTCAGAGACAACATTTGCATTTATGTAAGAATAATTCAAAACACTTACCCTGTAACACATGTTTCACTTATTTTGTATTCTCCTTTGTTAACAGAAGCATCAGCAGAATCGCCCGATATGGTCATCATTCTACTTTGAAAACTTGATGTACTATTTAACTAAACAATTTTAATTAAAAGAATACGGGAATTGTCTTCTTTTTATAACATATTTTAAAAATGAAAATAAAAAATGTACATACTTAAGTATGTATGCATGTTAATTTAACAAGATACACAGAAAAAATTATTTTTCCAATTCAAACAAAAAATTTGTAGTATCAAAAAATTTTTTGTCTGAAATTGGTCCTATAAACAAATTCGCATATTCAAACAATTTATTTGCATTTCGTTTATTGAAAAAAAACACTGATTTTTTCAAACAAATAATTTAACTGAATCAAACAAAAAGTTTACTGAAATTCATACACTAAATTTCAAAATCAAAAAAAAAAGTTTTTGGACAAGCAATGATGCGCACACAAGCAGGCACTGTATTAGAAGATGATGGCAGAGAGAGAGCAGAGCGGCCGGCTGGCTTTGAGACACATTTTTTTGTTGAAATAATTTTTGCACGAAGTCTTTTTTTATACACACAATGTTTTTCGTCATCACTCACTGTTGCTGTATCCTTTCCTTTGCTAATGAAGAAGAAATGTAACCCAAAAACGGCGATAGACCGACTCGATATGTTTTTCGTCATCATTATATTTTTGTATTTGATGTATTTAAGTAAACAGTTTGAAAAAATTGAATACGGGATTTTGTTTTGTTTTAACCAACTTTGAAACCAACAAAAAAATTATTTTGTTTCTTATAATGTTGTTGTTGTTTCTGTTGTTTAAAAAGAGTGAAACGTTTTTTTACCTGCTATTTTTTTGTTTTTTTTTTTTTACTTCAAACCTTTTCATCTTTCTTATTGTTGTACTTTTTTAAAGTGTCCAAAAATAGACTATATGTGTTTTTTGTTGTAGTTCTTATATTTCACATTAGGAAGTGCTGCTTACGATCAAATAAAAAAATGCAAAAAGACGACAACATTAAAAAGCGTTAAGTATTTCATACAAAATTATGAAAACTTGAAAGCAATAACGCGTGTATTATATTTTTGAATGGTTGTCAACATTTTTGTTGGTTAAATAAAAATCAAACAAAAATTTTAATTGAATCAGTAAAAAAATTTGTAGAAATTTAAAAAATTTTCAAACAAACTTTTGTTTGAAAATAATTCGGCAATAATTTTTTCTGTGTACACTTTTGATTTTAATATAAAACAGGTTTTTATGGGTTCAATATTGAATCCAGATTTATTTATATTTTAATATTTTTATTTTTTATTTTTTTAACAATGAATAATATTAAATAAACGTAATTTAAGGTTATTTTAATATTTTTAATTTAAAATTAATATGAAATAATGATAAATTTAAGTAAAGGGCATACTTTTGCTGAAATTTAACATGATTCTCAATCAACATTTTTCCACGTTAATTTTACATCGGTATTTTTTTCTGTGTGTTCTCATGATCAGCTGGCTGTCAAATGGTTCTAAAATTTCTTTTTAAAATGAAGAAATATCGAGATCAAGAAGTTCTTTTAAAGAAAAATTTATAAAAAATCCTTTTCCGGTGGATCACAGCCAAAGCAACACAAAACCTGGGATAGTCGGAAAAAAAATCTTAAATTTTCTAATTTTCAATTGGTTGCATACCGATATTGTCGGCTAATTTTCAATTGTTCAAAACAGGTAAACTTTCGCTTAGGGATCCATATGAATTTTTACATAATTTGCTTAACAATTATTAAAATCTTAGGAACGGGCGCAATTACTAAATACCACGCTATCAGTGTCATAAAGTTTTATTTGAATCGAGGATCATACATTTTTCAACCACATTTTATAATATTGATTATCAAGCAAAACAAATCAGAATCAGTAATCCAATCCCATAGCTGGCAGGATACTTCCCCTTCCAGGGGATTTCTATACTGGTTGCATCACCTAATTTTTCCCTCAAGAGTGTACGCAAAACAAGGGAACACGTTTTCCCAACAACAAGAGTTCTACCATCTCGTAAATAAATTGAACAGTGCTATGTAAACTCTCCCAAAATATCGAATCCCGTGTGGTCCAATCATGCAATAAATCGACAAAATTTACAATCAAAAGAAACTATAAACTTACCTAGAAACGTGTGTCCGCAGCATTAAGAACAGGCCGCAACTCCGGATTTTCAAAATTAAGTGATCAAATGGTGATAACATAAAGTATCTGTAGATCACTATGTGTCTAAGCAGAAATAGAGGCAAGAATGGAAACTAAAAGAAATTAAAAGAAATGGTGCTAAATATTGAATTTGAAATCAAGCTAGTATTGTGAGTTTTAAATTTTAAAGAGTCGGAAAACCAGAATTATAATGTTATTAATATAAAACGTAGTTACTCATAATTATGCAAGAAAATAACACGTTATTTCCAATTTAATTTCCTTAGAATATAGCGACACCAAGCTCATGGAGAAGGCCTTCTACATACTACTTGATGGTGAGTGAAACAAAATTGTTTTGTTTTTTTTTAATATTGAATTTTTTTTTTAATTTTTCTTGCATTTATATGACAACCAATCAAACAAGCAAAAGTATATTAAAGATCAAATGAACAAGTTGTAACTTGCCATTCTGTTAAATATCGTTCGATGTTGTGACCTAATTATTCAGGTCCAACTTAAACAGTCTAACGTTCGAATATGTTGTAACCTAGTTTTGTGAAAAAACAACATCACACATTTCACCAAACCTACATTAACCGATCAGCTGTTCGAACCAAAGTTCATTGAACTTTAATAAATTTCTGCTTTGTTTTTTTATTTATTCGTTTACTGATGAGAAAATAAAAATTTACACTAAGGGTCAAAACATTGCCTTAATCTAACTAAGCTTTTTTTAAGATTTATGAAACAGATTCTTTTTTATTTAAATTAAATACATTTAAAATCTCATATCTACTTGAAAAATTATTAGAATAGAGTATTATTTTGTAGCTTTTAATGATTTTGGAACTATGCGCCCACGATTTGTCGTAAAAACAGCAAATTATTATTATTATTAATGAATTATTTAATCTATACATATATATATATATAACTATATTTCTTTTCTATTATTCAATATTTTTTTTTTTTTTTTTTTTTTGAGAACTGATCGTTTGGTTGGGGTTAGGGGTCCTAATAAAAATAGCTTGCCGTTGGGACGAAGGCTGGTGAGGGTTTAGAGGCATTTGCAACCAGGATAGCAGGATTGCACAAAGATAGGCTAAATTGATGACTATACAAGTACGTAAATTTCACACTGTAACTAGATTTCGGGGCTTTTTTGAATTTTGTTTTTTTTGGTTTAAAGAAAGTCTAGTTATTTCCGGTCCACCTACAACACCTAAACGTTTTTTTTGGGAGTCTGTAATAGAGAGTATGTAACAACATTGAATGGTTGAGAAACGGGACGCGAACTCCCCCATCCCCGGCTGCTTGCTAGCACTACAATGGCTCCCATTGTCCTTGCTTCTTTACTGTTTCTTTTTACCTGCGACCAAAATTGTAAGAGTGTAACTATTACGACTGTCTTCTTAACGTGTCACCGGTTTATTTGATTGCAGGATTCAGCCTGAGTATGTGGATGTAATGTTAATTTTTTTTTTGCAAGGGATTATATTCATTTGCTCACGCTTGAAAAAAAAACAAAAGTTTGTTTAGTAAATTGTTTTGTCTGGATTTACAAAACGAGTTGATCTAATGGATTCGTTACACTATCATCCCTTGGTTCTCCTTTCAGCCCAGTGAAGCTATCAACTTCCACTGTGCTGTAATGAGTCCATTGTTCTGGTTGGCCTGTAACCCCAGTATGTCCTCCACCGGTTTTATAGGTGGAGGTATCCGTACCGTGACTGCCGGCCTTTGTGGCAACTCAGAAGCGAGTATAACGTCCAATCTGGCTTCAGGGCAAGCGCTGCCACACCTGCCAATTGCAGCCTTTAAAAACTCAAAAGTTTTTTGATTGCTGCAACTGACAGTTTTGACACCTCTTGCCCAGTCAGCACCTTTGAACGATACTTCGTCCTACCTTCCTTTTACGCTAAAAATTTCGTCAAGTAGTTTGTTTTCTTGCACCTGCCTTTTTTTGACACTGATCCTTCCATCGGGATACATACGGTCAATGACAGCCGCTAGAATACCGTCCTTGTCCGACGACTCCCTTAGCTTCCTTGACGTGGAGGGTTGGTCCTCTCTGGCCTACACCAGTCTGACCAGTCCTCTTAGCCGCTGGGGATTTCTGGTCATCACCAGACCTAACTCTCCTAACTACCCCTTTATTGGGGGCATTAGCAGAGCTCTGTCGGTGATCACCCGATTTCCTTGCAGATGTTGACTGGTTTGTCCCGTTAGTTCCTTTAGTGGCTCCTTTTTGGGAGTGACTGTCGGAGATTATCAAGACTTTTCTAGTCCTCATCGCACGGTTAGTAGTCGGTAATTCGTCCACAGGCTTAGCTCCCTTAGCCGTGATCATGCTGTCACGGTTAAGAGGGCCAGGTGTTGACTCTTTTTCCTCCTTTTGTCTATCCGCTCCTTTATTTCCAGCTGGGGTTGCTGAGGATTCGTTGTCTTTACTGACAACATTTGAGTCCTCAGCATCCCTTGCTGTGTATCCCACAGGATAGGGAATGCCCAGGATATCACCGACAGAGCCGTGGATTCGTTCGAGTATAGCAACGTTCTTTCGGTGCTTCCTCAGCAAATGCCTATCCCGCCCATCGTGCAGCTAGGAGTCTTTCTTAGCTATCTTTTGTAGAAAGGCTAAGGAGACTCTCACACCACTCTTGACTGTTTCGTAGCTCGTTCGCCTTTCTGATGTGACTTGTTCTGTCGCATCCTACCGAACAATGGGTTTTGATACACTTTCCAATCCACTTTCCATCTCGAGTGTGACCTCAGAGGCCGATGGTCCATCCCTTTGGGCCTGATCATCAGCAGAAATCATTTTAATTTCGTGCTCAACATCAAAGCCCAGAATTAGACCACCGAGTCTTTTCGAGGCCCCAGTTCGAGACGGAGAGCCGACTGGGGAGTCCATCACTTCCGTCTGTTATTATTTGACTCTCCTGCAGCAGAATATTCCTGTGAATACTCATCCAGTCGGAGTCTTGATCTGACACCGAACCTGATGAGTTGTCAAAGACATTCCCTGCACCGCGTCCTAAAGTCGCGCGCTTCTTGTTTTTTGTAAAATTGTCCAGTTTTTTGGTCCCACGAGTTTGCACGTACAAAAAAGGACCGTCGCGCGCAATGACGGCTTGCTAGAGGCTAGAGTTACAACTGACCCTTGCCATCGGCATCAGAGGGAAGCTGTTTACGACCAGTTTCTTTAACCACTAACTAGCCATTCAGGTCCTCGGCACTGCTGTCAACCACCTTGACCTTTAAAGTGGGGGATGTGGGAAAACAAAAGGGCGATATATAGGATTATAGTTAGTGGGATAGGGGATGGATAACCCTTAGTCATGCTGGTCTTAGAGCTTATGCCTTCTAACTGGTTTCGGCTAGACTTTACCGATTCAAGTTATAAGACATACACTACAGCCCGTATTTAAGCCACCACATCGCGGCAAGATAGTTATACAGGCGAGAAACTTATATTTGGCGTAATTTAAAATGTTTTGACGGATTGCATAACAAAATCGGGTGCGCCGTTCCAAAGTTACAATAAGATGTATGGAGCAGCCTAGCGGTTCGAACGTGAAAAATAGTAGTGGTTTTTGTGGCCATGTATAAAAAGGCGTAATTCAGCGAAACCTAGCACAATTTTTTAGTAAAACTACTTTCAGAATTTTACGTAGCATTGTAACATTAAAATGTCTTTGGTTTGATTCCAAAATCTTCTGTATTTTTTTAAGCCATACGTCGATACGTGAAATTTTCCATAATAATTGAACTGAAAAATGATTAAAACAAAATAAAAATTTACCGTTAATCCTAATAACATATTTCGCTTTGAACTCTTCCTTATTCTGTATTCACGCTATTAAAGTTTAGCGTGTTAAGCAACTTTTTAAAAAACTTAAACAAAGGTGTCCAGACTGCAATTATCATGTTTCGATTTGACAGCTGTCAAATGCTTTACCAGCGGCAAAAAAATTATAAAAATGGATAAAACTAAATTAATAAAATTATCGGGATTTTATTTAAATTTTATTAACGATGCTGTTATAAACATTGACGAGCTATTTAAGCAAACAAAAAAGGAGTACTATAAGAGATAATTATAAATATAATGTACTTGAGAAAGCAGCAATTAAAACTTTTAATATTATTGGCGGAGCAATCATATGGATTAAGCTATGAAAGAAGATTGTGGCAATTGGTAATATGTAAATACAAATGTTATTAACAAATGTATTAATTTTATTATCCATAGGACCGTACGAAATCATTTTGGGAAGTGGACTGCCAAATACTTAGTGATGAAGGCTTTAAGAACAACTTCCGGGTGAACCGAGAATCATTTGAAGTGCTGTGCAACAAGTTGAGATGTTTGCAAAGAGAGCAAACACAACTTCGGGAGACAATACCACTGGAAAAGAGGATAGCTATTGCTCTGTATTCATTAGGATCCTCTGCAGAGTACAGAAGTATTGCAAGCTTATTTGGTATCGGGAAGTCAACAGTTTGTGTAATTTTGATTGAGTTTTGGAAAATGGCTTGGAGCATATTATGCCCTGAATACTTTAATTTTTTCCCATTACGCAAAGATAAAATATAAGAATCTGTAAAAGGGTTTGAAACATTAGGATTTCCCCAATGTTTAGGTGCGATCGGTAAGTCTATTTCACGTTAAATAAACAAATATTTACCGAACAAAGTTTTTTTTACTAAGATGGATGCCATATTAAGGTTCATCCTAACAGAACCGATGCAGTAGATTATTTTAATTACAAAGGGTGGTACTCAACGATACTTTTTGCATTGGTAGACTACAGGTATACATATATACGTACAAATATGAGCTTGTCCGTTTTTTTAAACTGGACTTTTACCACTTTTAAAATAACAGCTCATATCATAAACTCTTAACAAAATCTCAATCGTAATTGTACCGTTTTTTTACAGATACCGTTTTTTGTACATAAATGTTGGCAGTCCAGGTCGGTGCAATGATTCTCAGATTTTTGAGAAGTCATTGCTAAAAAAACAACTTACCGAATGTTCACTATTAAATGAAATGTATAAAACATTATCTGGTGTTGAAGTTCCAGTAGTAATCTTAGGAGACTCAGCCTTCCGATTGTCCAAAACTGTAATGAAACCATATCCTTTCAATGTTGACAATGCCATTAAGAAACAATATAATTACTCATTATCAAAAAACAGAAGAGTTGTAGAAAACGCTTTTGGCCATTTGAAAGCTCGTTTTCGGAGAATTGGAAAAGGCGTGGACAACAAACTTAAGAACGTGAATACATACCATTATAAAGGCATATTGTGTTTTACACAACTTTGTTAACGAAAATAATGACTCTATTAATCGCCAATGGCTTAAAGAAGTAAAAACTACACAACAACCCCGTCATGAAACATTTTTAATTGAAAACAAAAACGGAGAAGAAATAAGACAAGCAATTGCCTCATGTATTGGTATGTTTTCTTTTATTTGTAATTCATTTTTAATATACATACATACAAAAAATTATTTTTTAATTACTAAGATCAAATAGGTACATATTTATTCCTCCAAGGAACGAAATTTGTCACATTTTCGAATGTATGTACCCTATTTAAATTTTACCTTGAATGCTTTCCTCTACTTAGTCTTCCACATTGTTTATTTTAAAAGATCCCAGAATGTTGGGGATTTTGTAGAACAGGCCCCACGTGGATGCAGAGCCACCTTATGGTCCAATTAAAGTTTTTTCTTTTCTAAAAACCAGTAAGAAAGAAGAGTTAGTCAAGCAGTATGTAAGAACAAATTTTTGCTAGTTTGCCCTATTAGGGACCCATGGGTAATCATGGACATGCCAGAACAAAATAATGTACATAAATGAGTTTAAGATTCATATTAAAGTTCTTTGTGCCGAATGTTATTTAGATAAATTCATTGACCTAGGGTCAATTTTGGACCTACCAGGACATTTTGTCATGACAAAGTAGTTATCGTTAAAGGTTTTATCGTCACTTTTTTGTTAATACCAAACTTTATAAGGAACTTATGGCATTAAAAGCTATTTTCAGGAGTAGTATTTGTATGGGAGCTAGGGTCAAATTTAGACCAAATGTAATAAAAAATTTTAGGATGATTTTGATTGAAATAAAATGAGTTTATCCCAAATTTAATCTTAATACAAAAATAATGGTGATTTATTGGCACAAAGACCCTTTTCTGGAGAGAAGCTTGTATGGGGGCTATCTAAAATAATTGACCAATTCGCCCCATTTTCAATAGGCTTGGTACTTTGCGCACAAGGTGGACAGACAGCCAGCCATCGAGCCAGTTTCCCAGACAACGGTATATCGACTCAGTAAGTGATTCTGAGACAAACAATATACTTAAAGGTGGGTCCAGGTCCAATATTTTAAGGTGTTACAAATATCAGCACACATAATACCATCTATCTCCACAACTGTGGTGTGGGTATAATAAAATAATATAATTTGTGTTTTTTCAGCTCCACAAACTTTCACTAAACCTTGCAATGCTGTATAAAAATACTCACCTATATTTTGTGGTCAGATTATGTATTTTAGCTTTGATTTCCAATACCGCAACTTCGCATCCGTACTTTTGAAGCTGCCGTTTCATGTCTTCAAAAACATGGATATTTCTTCGCGCACCCCTTAGTTCACTAATGTATTTTGACCAGATTTCTATTCATAGTTCCTCCTCTTCAACTGTCCACGATTTCTTTCTTTTCTTTTTTTCCGTTACTTCGTTCATAGATAGAGATGTAGAGATACTACACTTTAAATTTGAAATTTTTGCCAACACCACTTTATTTTTCAAATTATTTATTTTTTTTAAATTATTTAATTTTTGACGTATTGCCATTAAGAATATGTTCAGTAAACAACAAAAATCAAAAAAGCTACTGAACATACCTCAAAACACACTCCGATCCCTGACTTTTACTGGTTTTGGAAAGAGTTTAATTTTAAAACACATAATATCTATGTGTTTTCATGACAATAAAATATATGGGAAAACATGTTAATTAAACATGTTTTGTCAACGTTTTGCTTAAACGCGTTTAAAACACAAAGTGTGAACATAGTATTATAGATTACAGTCCATGTAGGAAAATTTTTTTGCAATAATTTTTATCAAATAATACCTCTTTTAAGGAAGATTATATTAAAGAAAACATACAATAAAACATTCTCACAAATAAGAAATAACGTTTGCACAAGTTTGCAGTCTGATTGTTCATCTAATGGCGATTTCTTTTTTGAGAAATATGTTGCATTAATGTTCGCATTGTGTTCTTTTGTACAAAAAATACAACTGTGGGTACAATTTTTAAGTTCTTTTGTGAATATGTTGATAAAAAACCTGCAAAACTTGTTCCATATTTCACCCTTACTTTTTTTCATCTGACATTTTTAACGTCTGTTCGGTTTGAAATCACTGAATAATTTTCTCCTTCTTTTCTTCAATTTTTATACCCACACCACAATAGTGGAGAGGGTATAATGCATTTGTGCTGATGTGTGTTAAGCCTTAAAGTATTGGTCCTAGACCCACCTTAAAGTATACCGATCGACTCAGAATCACTGAGTCGAACTAAGGATGTCCGTCCTGCTGGCTGGCTGTCCATGTAACCTTGTGCGCAAAGTAGAGGTCGCAATTTTGGAGATAATTTGATCAAATTTGGGTCATAGGTTCTTGTTGGCACAAGGACCAAGCCTATTGAAAAGGGGCCAAATCGTAGGACCACGAGGGAAGATAGGGGGAAACTATTAAACCGATTTTAATGAAATTTAAAACATAGATAGAACCATATCCCTATGGACCCAAAAGGGATGCATTTTTTAAAAAAAAAATAGGACCACGAGGGGAGATAAGGGCGATTTTTGCTTCTCAACCCGATTTTAATGAAATTTAAAACATAGATATTTCCATATCTATATTGTTCCATAAGCTACACAGTTTTTCAAAAATAGGACCACAAGGGGAGGTACGGGGCAATTTCTGCCTCTCACAAACTTTCAAACCGATTTTAATGAAGTTTATAAACATAGATAAATCCATATTTATATGGACATATGAGCATGATGTGTTTTTTAATACTGTGGTTAGGGTATCATATGGTCGGGCTTGGCCGACTATACTTTCTTACTTGTTTTTTTTTATTTTTTAAAAAGCAACACAGTTAAAAGTATGTAATCAAAATTAAAAACTTTTTTATCTATATTTTAATATTTTTTCCTCCTGTTGTTGTCACTTCAAAACAAAATGCTAAATGAATGCTTGACAGCTGATCCAGCAAATGTATTGTTACGAAAGTTAAATTATCTAAAGGCCGAAATACATTGATCAAAATACTCATCAAGCATTGTGGTAGTATTAGTGGAAATGTGTTTGTATGTGTCACACCGATGATGCTGGATGAAAAATCAAAAAACCCTGAAGGAAACCTGGGTGCAAGTGTCCCCAAGTCACCAGTATTGTCGACTATATTGGTGACATTGTGAGCGAAGTGTCTACACTACGTTACATTTGCCACTATATTTGGCTTTAATTAGAAAAAAATAACAACAACTGAGAAGTACAATTCCTATAAAAGTTAAAGAAATAATAAAAAAAGATTGCTATGATTTCGTATTCTTACAAAAAGTGTAGACTACTTTTACTAAAATGTACTAGCGATTCTCTGGTTCCTATATGTTCCCAAAGGAACTACCTAGTCAGTACGTAGTCAGTATTACAACGTCAGCGGTAGATTTCCAATGACACGCACATGTAAATGTCTATTGTAAATAACATTGCCTGGGGCATAATAAGTCACTAGTACTAGTGACTGTGTCAATAGTGAATCAGTACAGATTCACTAGTCACATTTCCTGCAGGGAATTTAGATATGACGGCGAATATTACGTCAAGCACACGTACACTATGAATTCGCCGGCTGGACAAGCATTTTTTTTTTTTTTTTTTTTTAATAATTTATTTTTATTATTGAATCTTTCTTATCGAAATTTACAATATGTATTCAAATCTTAATTCTACTTGTTGTTTATTAGTTGTTACCTGTGTAACCACTAACTGCTGTATTCAAATTTTTAAGACTGTCTTCTAGTAAGGCTCAAAGTATCGGTTCTTTTTAGCCTCTGGTGACCTTCAAACTGAAGCAAACCCCGAGCGAGGTAGTTAGGGTGAACCATTAGTTTATCGATGTAGCTTATTGAATATTTTTTAATTTCCTCCTGGATAGTGGGGACGTTGAGATCTCTGTGGATAATATCATTACGTATATACCATGGGGCGCAGACAATTTGTCGTAATATTCTAGACTGTCTTCTTTGAAGCTTTTGGATGTTAGATGCGCATGCAGTACCCCATAATTGGATGCCATATGTCCATATTGGTTTTATGATGGACTTGTATAGAAGAACTTTGTTGTCTAAAGACAAGTTTGAGTTTCTACCGAGAAGCCAATGTAGTTGAGCTGCTTTAAGTTTCATAGCCGTTATTTTCGCTTCGATATGACGAGACCAGGTCAAACGTCTATCTATATGAACTCCCAAGTACTTTACATGGTTTTCTACCGGAACAGTGATGTTATTTATTTTTACTGCTGGGCACGTTTGTCTTCTGAGCGTGAAAGTTAAGTGAGCACATTTAGCCGGGTTAACCTTTATTCTCCATTTTTCTAGCCATGCCTCTAGTTCATTGATGTGGGACTGCAGATTTTGCGATGCGACTTTTGGGTCATGGTTAACGCTAATAAATGCTGTGTCGTCTGCAAATGTAGAGGTATGCGTGCTCAGGTTTGTTGGCATATCCGCTGTGTATATTATATATAGAAGCGGTCCTAATATGCTGCCTTGGGGAACACCAGCAGTAATTTTCTTGAGGGGGGAGTATTTATCTTGCGACCTTACTATGAATGTTCTGCCTGTTAGATAGCTCTCCAGAAGCTTGTGAGTGTTTTGAGGAAGCATTCGTGTTATTTTGATGAGTAGCCCATCATGCCAAACTTTGTCAAATGCTTGGGAAATGTCTATAAACAGGGCTGAGCAGTATTGCTTTTTCTCAAACGCCGATCTAATAAGGGTGACAATTCTATGCACTTGCTCTATTGTACCATGTTTCGCTCTGAATCCGAACTGGTGATCCGGGATGATGTCGTGTTCATTTAGATGAGGAGTTATACTTAAAATGAATATTTTTTCGAAAAGCTTTGATAGGATTGATAATAAGCTTATCGGTCTGTACGACGCAACCTGGCTAGCATCTTTTCCTGGCTTGGGAATCATAACAATTATAGACTTCTTCCATGAGGATGGGAAGTATCCGACTCTTAATATAGCGTTAAAAATGAACAGCAAGATTCTGGAAGCAGACGAAGGTAAGTTTCTTATCATTGACCCTGTGATACGGTCAAGTCCGGGAGATTTTCTAATATTCACTTTTTCTATTGCAGATTTTACTTGAGTAATGTTAAATTTTAATGGATGGTTTACCTTATCAGGAATGGTTGGACGACAGGAACAAGTATGTGTATCATGTGGCGTGAAAACTTTCTCAAGATGGCCCGCGAAAGCGTTTAATTTTTCATCTGTGTTTTTCGCCCAAGTGCGGTTTTCCAGTCTTAATGGAGATTCTTGGGTTATAGGGCATTTCATATGCCGTACAGCTTTCCATAAGCTATAATTGGAGTTTTTTGTGGCATCTAGGCTGTTTAGATAGCCTTCTATTGCAGACTCGTGGTTCTGTCTCAATTTGTTGCGAAGAGTTGTCAGGCATAATTGTAGTTGGGCCTTAGTGGTTGGGGAACGACTGTTTTGCCATTGTCTTCTTAACTTCCTTTTTTCTCTGATAAGGGTCTCTATATCCGTCGATGTATTGTAAGGAGCACGTTTAATTGTCCGCTTGATTGGGGTTGCATTTCTTGCTGCAGCATCCAAGACTTCTGTAAATCGGTCGACAGCTATTTGGATGTCACATGAATTTTTTAGGGGAATGCACTGTGACAAGCATTTGACAAGTGTATTTGGGCCTTAAGAATTAGTTATAGTTATAAGTTATCTTGTGCGTTATAGTATTATGTTATATTTGTTACTGAAAGTTGTCATGTATAATTTTCAACACAACTGTTATTTTAAAATAATTCCTACATGAATTTCCCAGTAATTTCTAGGTTTTAGAACATAACTAGCTGACTCGGTCCGCGTTGCTGGCCCTAAGCAAACATTAGTGTTGTATTTCCAGACGATTTTAGTTGGTAAGAAAAATATTCAGCTAACTTAAAAAAGTTTTCCCAGTTCCACCGGGAGCGTTTAGAAAAAAATCCCTCCAGTTTTATCTTTCACAGCTTTCATAAGGGTTTCGTATGCCTATTTTTGTTGTCGAATCAACAGTGGAAATTTTGTTCGAACTGATTCCCTAAGGGCTCCGCAAAATCGATGCAACTTTTTTCCGATTTTAGATAAATAGAAAAAGTAGCGTGGTATATTTTTCTTTCGATGAAAACTTAAAATGGATTAATACAAACATTTAAAAGAAAAATTTGTGAAATCGATGGAGCCGTTTTCTGATTTTGGGTAATTCAAAAAAGTGGGCGTAAAAGTGGGCAGGGCAACATCTTCTTTGCGCAAAACCTAAGTTAGACCATGGCGATCATTTTAAAGAAAATTCGTCCAAATCGGTCAAGCCGTTCTCCAGTTATGCGCTTAATAGAAAAAGTGGTCGTAAAAGTAGGCGTGGTAAATTTTTTTTTCGTTGAAAACTTAAAGTTGATTAATACGAACATTTGAAAGAAAAATTAGTCAACTCGATGGAACCGTTTTCTGATTTTAGGTAAATCGAAAAAAGTGGGCGGGGCAAAATTTTCTTTCCGTAAAAACCTAAGTTGGACCATTGCGATCATTTTAAAGAAAAACTCGTTCAAATAATTCAAGCCGTTCTCAAGTTATGGATTTTGTTACGCCCCTCCGCCCCCAGACCGAAAATCTTCACGACTTCACGGTGTCACCCGCCTTAATATTCTGAAGATTCCCTGAAAATTTCATCAAAATCGGCCCAGCCGTTTTGGAGTCCATACGTTACATACACACATACATACATACACACACATCCTATTTTATATATATAGATTTATGAGGAGGTTATCCGGGTAATCCCAGGGAGATCTGAGAAGTAATGGAATCTACCGATTTGTTCGTCTCCAACTTGCCAGCGATTTCACTTTGAATCTTAAAATTCAGTTCGTCGACATCAACGTAGCTAGTATAGCACGTTCGCTCAACAAATCATGATTTCTGTAATTTTGTATAATGTTTGAAAACACCTTTCGGATGAGTCTCGAGATTGATTGTTTTGCAGCACGACCCGCATTTTCAGAGTCAATTTGAGCTTCCTAACGTGTTTCCACAAAGCAGACGACTTCAAACATGCATTTAATTCATCGGCGGGCGTTGATCGTGGTATCACTGGCAGTGTTTGCCAAAAATCACCTGCCAACAAATCATCGTACCTGCAAATCGGCTTTGATTGTTTCGTAGTAGGCGTAAAAGTAGGCGTGGTAAATTTTTCTTTCGATGAAAACTTAAAATGGAATAATACGAACATTTGAAAGAAAAATTAGTCAAATCTATGGAGCCGTTTTCGGATTTTAGGTAAATCGTACAAAGTGGTCGCGATAAAATTTTCTTGCCGTATAAACCTAAGTTGGACCATGGCGATCACTTTAAAGAAGAAATCGTCCAAATCGGTCAAGCCATCCTCAAGTTATGTGCTTAATAGAAAAAGTGGGCGTAAAAGTAGGCGTGGTAAATTTTTCTTTCGATGGAAACTTAAAATGCATTGATACGAACATTTGAAAGAAAAATTAGTCAAATCGATGGAGCCGTTTTCTGATTTTAGGTAAATCGTACAAAGTGGGCGGGACAAAATTTTCTTGCCGTATAAACCTAAGTTGGACCATGGCGATCACTTTAAAGAAGAAGTCGTCCAAATCGGTCAAGCCATCCTCAAGTTATGTGCTTCATAGAAAAAGTGGGCGTAAAAGTAGGCGTGGTAAATTTTTCTTTCGATGGAAACTTAAAATGCATTGATACGAACATTTGAAAGAAAAATTAGTCAAATCGAGGGAGCCGTTTTCTGATTTTAGAAAAATCGGACAAAGTGGGCGTGAAAGTGGGCGTGGCAAAATTTTCTTTCCGTAAAAACCTGAGTTGGACCATGACGATCATTAGAAAAAAAAAACTGTCCAAATCGGTCCAGCCGTTCTCAACTGATGCAATTACCAACGAACAACATTGATTTTTATTTATATAGATAAATAGTTATTACAGCGAGGTTCGGGAAAAATCTAGAAATAGTTATGAAATATAAAAAGGGGTGACTCATGAATAATAGTTGGTTTGTACGGTTTGTACGGTTCTGTTCGTAACTAACAATTGGGAACAAAATAATTAATAAAGTTTTTTAAGTTGAATAAGTGTGTGTTTTTATTCGGACTTGCAATTAAAAGAACTCAAACGCGTTTATTAGAGGAAAATCGTAACAATTGGTGTCAGAAGTGAAATTGCAATAAAAACAAGTTAGAGTGCTATATTCGGCTGTGCCGAATCTTTGATACCCTCCACCGACAGTTCGAATGTTTAAGGAGTAATATCTGTATGATGTTATTATAATCTTAAACTGTGACGATTTGTTATTAATTATGGTTTAAGGCAACCAAACTGTTTTCCGGTAGAAGGGTTTATATGGGTCCTAGGGTAAATTATGGACCGATCATCACGAAATTTCACAGCGTCATTTCCAGTCCTTTAAAACTGTGACGTACCAATTTCTGTTATGATAGCATTATTAATTATGGTTTTAGGTGTACTGAACTGTTTTCCGGGAGTAGGGTTTCTATGGGGCCTAGGGTAAATTATGTACCGATCTTCACGAAATTTCACAGTATCATTTATAGTCCTATAAAACTATAACGGGCCAAAATTTGTTATGATTGCATTATTTTTTACGGTTTTAGGCGTACTAAACTGTTTTCCGGTAGTAGGGTTTATATGGAGCCCAAGGTAAATTATGGACCGATCGTCACGAAATTTCACAGTGTTATTTCTTGTCCTAAAGAACTGTGACGTACCAAATTTTGTTACGCTAGCGTTATTTTTTACGGTTTTAGGCGTACTAAACTGTTTTCCGGGAGTAGGGTTTATATGGGGCCCAGGGTAAATTATGGACCGATCTTCACGAAATTACACAGTTTTATTTCCTGTCCTATAAAACTTTGATGTACCAAATTTTGTTATGATAGCATTATTTTTTACGTTTTTAGGCGTACTAAGTTTTTTTCCGGGAGTAAAGTTTATATGGGGCCTATGGTAAATTATGAACCGATCTTCACGAAATTTCAAAGATTTATTTTTAGTTCTATTAAACTTTGATGTACCAAATTTTGTTATGATAGCATTATCTTTTACGTTTTTAGGCGTACTAAGTTGTTTTCCGGAAGTATGTTTTATATGGGGCCTATGGTAAATTATGGACCGATCTTCACGAAACTTAACAGTTTAATTTCTAGTCCTATGTAACTGTGACTTGCCAAAATTTGTAATGATAGCATTGTTAGTTAGGGTTTTAGGCTTAATATACTGTTTTCCGGGAGTAGGGCTTATATGGGGCCTAGGGTAAATTAGTGACGGATCTTCACGAAATTTCACAGCGTGATTTCCAGTTGAATAAAACGAATTGTTGCGAAATCTTATATCATTCTGTGCATTTTTCCACCATTTATGTTAGTTTTTGTAACAAAATTATCAATTTTTTTTAGGTGGTGGTTTCACATTTTGATTCATAGCTCAGATCCTATTGAACCGATTTTGCTGAATTTCAATCCCAAACTGCTTAGGATAACTACAAGCAATTTGACACCAAGTTTGTTGATTTCTTTTGAGTTTTCCGAAAGTTAGCGTGTTTTCAACAGACGGACAGACGGACAGACAGACGGACATGGCTAAATCGATTTAAAATTACTCAAGGACCCAGAATATATATACTTTATAGGGTCTGAGATGAATAGTAAAAAAGTTTCACACGGAATGACAAACTGAATATACCCTCTTCACAACTAATTGTGGTGGAGGGTATAAAAATAAAATAAAGAAAAAAAAGGATGAAAAAAAACTATACAAACAGCAATGAAATTCGATGAGCTAAAAGTTGAACAGCTCAAGAAAGAGTTGGGCAAGTTTGATCTGCTTACTGCATGAGGCTTAGGCCGAGGCCACGCAATGAGCGGCTAAGCGTCAAGCGGCTGAGCGATGAGCGTCAAAAATTAAAACATATGAAATACTACTAAAGTGGCCACGAAATGAGCGGCTAAGCGGCGTCGCTCAGGAATAAAACTTGTTCTAATTTTTAGTTGTTTTCTGAGCGTCAAAAAATAAACATGGCAAAAGTGAATTTGGAGCTTATAATTTCATCCGTACAAAGCCGACCGAATTATGGCAAGACAGATTTCCAAATTTTAAAAATAAAAATATGACCGAGAAATTTTTTCAATTTGGTGTTAACTTTTTGCAACAGCCAATCAAAGGATTTCATAGACATACGGCAGTATTGTATTGGGTAGATTTGTATATAAATGGTTTAATTCCCCTTGCTTCATTTATAGGATGAAACCAAACTACCCAATACAATATATTTATACCCACACCACAATAGTGAAGACTTAAAATCACTTTCTGAATCGAACTAACGATGTCCGTCCGGTGGTTGGCAGGCTGGCTGGTACAAGTCGCAATTTTGAAGATAATTTTATCAAATTTGGGACATAGGTTCTTATTGGCACAAGGACCAAGCCTATTAAAAATCGTAGGACCACGAGGTAAGATAGGGGGTAATTTCTGCCTCTCAGAAACTATCAAACCGATTTTAATGAAATTTAAATCATACATAGAAATATATTTTTATGGATACATAAGCTATGTAGTTTTTCAAAAATAGGACCACAAGGGGAGGTAGGTGGCAATTTTTGCCTCTCACAAACGTTCAAACCGATTTTAATGAAGTTTATAAACATAGATAAATCCATATTAATATGGACACATTAGCATATGTTTATTAATACTGTGGTGTAGGGTATCATATGGTCGGGCTAAACCGACTATACTTTCTTACTTGTTTTTAATTTGTTTTTGTTTTAAATGTAAGTTAAGCGAACGAAGTCTTCGCTCGAAATAGACGAACAGGGGGGTTATTATGTAATACGATTCGAAAGAAAAGATTTACGAATTCGTACAAACTGTATTATGTAGTACGTTTTTCGAAAATTTATTTTCGAACGTACGGAAATATTTTATTTTTGCGGGATTTTTTTACCCCTTTTCGTATATTAAAAATTACCCTTTTACAATTGCAATACGAAAGCAAATGTCAGTTCATTTAAATTGTTCGTAAATTATTCGAAAGTGGCTGTGCTTGCGAAAACGATAAAAAATTTAAAAATGTAAGTAAGTAAATAAAACTTTTTACAAAAACTGTAAAATACAATAAAAAACATAAGATATCCTCTATATTTAGAACTGTGAGTGACTTGAAATCACAATTTATACCATGTGTTTGCTGTCACAACTCTTTTTGTTTTAAGTCTGAAAATTTTTATACATAGCAATTTTTTTAAATGCTTCAGAGAAAGCTCAAACAAAGCAATGTTTACAAAACCAAGACAGTATTAGGTGATGGTTGATTTTATGGTTGCACATGTAGATTTAGCAAAGGGCCACCTAAATGTTGCAAATGCTAAAAGCAAGTCGAAGGATTTGTGGCAATGACTGTCAAAGGATTAAGATGCGGTTGGTCCACCGTATAGGGAATTGGAAAAAAGAGAGTTTTCATTTAATCGATTTTGTGTTAACTATTCTTACAAATGTGCTTTGTTACTAGGTATGGGAAGACTATAAACAACACGTTAAAGTTAAATGTCTGTTTTCGGTTGAAGTAAATATAAATGCTCATCGTTACTTGGCCTTATTACTTGAATGTGAGTGCAGTCTACTGCTCCAAGTATTCCACATTAATTAAAAACAAAATATCTTTTCGCCTCCTTTTTCTTCTTCTGTCATTTCAAAGATAATATGCTTCGGGCAAAGATTTGGTTCGATTATTTCGCACACCTCAGATAAGCATATGGAAATTGATGGGTGTGAAAGTCCCACAAAGCGATCTTGGCCAACCTGATGTTGGTTCCAACTAGTGCCAAACATTATAATGTGACAGCTAATTTTTTCAAAGGTGCAATGACTGTCGATCTTTCAGGTGGCTCTAAATCGCCTTTTATTCAATTGTAGATATACATAAATGAATTTTTATTAAGCCGAAAGTTTTTACGAAACTAAAATTAGTATTTTTATGATTAAATTTCATAATTAAAAAAAATGTTTCTTACTCTTTCTGCAATTGCATCACTTTCTTTATCGCTATATTCCAACCACAATGCAACAGAATCCATGTTCTTAAACCGTTATTTTTTTATTAATAATTATTTGTTATTTTATTTTGTTTGGAAGTTTTCATTTATATGTACGTTTTGCGGAAAATTTAACGTTTTTTTTTTAAACGCTTGTTTTTCAAAAAAGTTCTGTCAATATTGACAGGTACTGTCAAATTTATTGTGTATAAATTTGGCAGCACTTTGTTTTTCCCTTTTTTCAACAAATACAAAACTGTGGTGCTTTCGAACGGATTAGAAAATACCATTTCATTTTCGATACGGAAATTTCTTTCGAAAGGATTTTCGTTTCGAATTGAATTACATAATAGCCCCCCCAGGCTGCAATTTTTTTTTCTTAAAAAACGCATTAAATTTTTATGAATACGATTTTCGCGATATAACATTAAACAAGCCACTCTTAACAATGGCATTTTAACAACTAACCGCTCAGAAGTGACGCTCAGTAATAAGCCACTTGCCGCTCAAACTTGACGCTTATCGCTCAGTCGCTTGACGCTTAGCCGCTCATTGCGTGGCCTCGGCCTTATTATACCCTCCACCACAATTAGTTGTGAAGAGGGTATATTCAGTTTGTCATTCCGTGTGAAACTTTTTTACTATTCATCTCAGACCCTATAAAGTATATATATTCTGGGTCCTTGAGTAATTTTAAGTCGATTTAGCCATGTCCGTCTGTCTGTCCGTCTGTTGAAAACACGCTCACTTTCGAAAAACTCAAAAGAAATCAACAAACTTGGTGTCAAATTGCTTGTAGTTATCCTAAGCAGTTTGGGATTGAAATTCAGCAAAATCGGTTCAATAGGATCTGAGCTATGAATCAAAATGTGGAACCACCACCTAAAAAAAATTGATAATTTTGTTACAAAAACTAACATAAATGGTGGAAAAATGCACAGAATGATATATGATTTCGCAACAATTCGTTTTATTCAACTGGAAATCACGCTGTGAAATTTCGTGAAGATCCGTCAATAATTTACCCTGGGCCCCATATAAGCCCTACTCCCGGAAAACAGTATATTAAGCCTAAAACCCTAACTAACAATGCTATCATTACAAATTTTGGCAATTCACAGTTACATAGGACTAGAAATTAAACTGTTAAGTTTCGTGAAGATCGGTCCATAATTTACCATAGGCCCCATATAAAACCTACTTCCGGAAAACAACTTAGTACGCCTAAAAACGTAAAAAATAATGCTATCATAACAAAATTTGGTACATCAAAGTTTTATTGGACAAGAAATAAAATTGTGTTATTTCGTGAAGATCGGTCCATAACTTACCCTGGGCCCCATATAAACCTTACTCCCGGAAAACAGTTTAGTACGCCTAAACCCGTAAAAAATAATGCTATCATAACAAAATTTGGTACATCAAAGTTTTATAGGACAAGAAATAAAACTGTGTAATTTCGTGAAGATCGGTCCATAATTTACCCTGGGCCCCATATAAACCCTACTCCCGGAAAACAGTTTAGTACGCCTAAAACCGTAAAAAATAACGCTAGCGTAACAAAATTTGGTACGTCACAGTGTTTTAGGACAAGAAATAACACTGTGAAATTTCGTGACGATCGGTCCATAATTTACCTTGGGCTCCATATAAACCCTACTACCGGAAATCAGTTTAGTACGCCTAAAACCGTAAAAAATAATGCAATCATAACAAATTTTGGCTCGTCACAGTTTTATAGGACTATAAATGATACTGTGAAATTTCGTGAAGATCGGTACATAATTTACCCTAGGCCCCATAGAAACCCTACTCCCGGAAAACAGTTCAGTACACCTAAAACCATAATTAATAATGCTATCATAACAGAAATTGGTACGTCACAGTTTTAAAGGACTAGAAATGACGCTGTGAAATTTCGTGATGATCGGTCCATAATTTACCCTAGGCCCCATATAAACCCTTCTACCGGAAAACAGTTTGGTTGCCTTAAACCATAATTAATAACAAATCGTCACAGTTTAAGATTATAATAACATCATACAGATATTACTCCTTAAACATTCGAACTGTCGGTGGAGGGTATCAAAGATTCGGCACAGCCGAATATAGCACTCTAACTTGTTCTGAATTGCGATGTGAAAATCAATGCGATGCAATTGCTATTCTGTATTGCGATATTCGCAGTTTTTTTTTAATCGCATTTCAAATTCGAAAAGGTGGCAAGTCGGTATTCTACATTGCGAAAACAAATGTCAAACACATGTACAATTCGCAAAATTTATTCGACAACAAAATAGCATTCGCAAAGTACAAACATGCAAGTGAAAAATAATATTTTATTTATTTATTCATCATATCGACACCTTTGCGCGAAATTATCGTATGTTACAAAAACCAAATTTTACAGGAGAGCAATTTTTCTACTCTTCTCTGCTATCACTTTCAATATCAAAATGGAGATATATGTACATTCAATTTTTGGAGCAACGAAGTGGAATTCGCCTACAATATTTTGTCAGGTGACGTCTTTTTGAATGTAGAACAAGATTGCATCAAAAACTCAATTTCAAAAAAAAAATGGCATATACGATAATTTCGCGCAAAGGGGTCGATATATTTATTATTTTATTCAGGGAAGCAAGCAATAAGACCACCAAACCGCGTCAATTTGAAATAATGATAGAATTTATGAATAGGCACAGCCAATTGGCAAGAGGCCTTTTGAAAATACCAAATGCACGTTAGTCGGCAAATACTTTGAGGCAAACGTTAACTGAAGCACTAAATATCAACGGACCTCCTATTAGTGAAAAAATTTTTTATAAAGCTGAAAAAAGAAATATTCTGCATAAGTAAACGTTTATTTTTCGCAAGCATCAAAATAAATTACCTTTTTCCATTCAAGCTTAGAATATCGGATTTGCTTCTAAGCAATCTTCTCTGTATCCTTTCATTTTGCTCATGCCCTTTTTCGTCGTCGAACCACAGTGCCACAGAATCCAATTTTATTATTTTTTTTATTACAGAATGTCCTAAATAAATTATTTAAAAAAATTTCACAGCGAAGCACAAACAATTTATTTTTTTTTTTTTAAATTTGATATTTGTTGACATTGACGTTTATTTGAACAGCGTTGCCACGATTTGAAATAAATTGCGAATGCGATTGCGAAAGTCTAACAGAATACCAGTTTTCTTTCGCATCGCATTTAATTTGCGCATCGCATTAATTTTCGCATCTCAATTCAGAATAAGCCTCCTGAGCTGCAGAAAAGATTAATCGATGAATTTAAGCGACGCAATATTGACATCGCAGCTTATGAGTTTGATGAAAAGGAAGAAATAGAAGTTGAAGCCCGTGCAGCAACAAGCAACTTGGATCTAAGCACAATGTTTGCTGCTATGATGCAGAAAATGACAGAAACTTCGAGAAATCTAGAAAAAATGGTAAAAGAAAACTCGGCTGAAAATTCTAGAAAAATGGAAGAAAATTCTAGAAAAATGGAGCAAAATGTGGAGAGAATGGTAAAAGAATATTCGGCTGAAACTTCTAGAAAAATGGAAGAAAATTCAAAAGCTATCGTAGCAGAAAATTCTAGAAAAATGGAAGAAAATTCAATTACCGTTTTAGCCGAAATTCAAGAAAATTCCAGATTGACAAACGAAAAACTTGAGAAGCTTCAAGAGATTTCTACTGCTATAAATGAAAGAGTAGACGATATGGAGATAGAATTCAACCAGAAGCTGTTTGATGGAAAAACACAAGTCACTGATGTAAAAACTCAAGTCACGGATGTAAAAACACAAGTCACGGTTTTTGATGGAAAACTACATCATCTGGAAGAAAAAGTAAATAGTCTTTAATGCCAAGAGGGAGCGGTGCGAGTTTTTCCAGAAGTCTCGAATAGAATAAGAGCTCCAAGTTTTGACGGCAGCTCACCACTGAATGTGTTTAAGTTCCAGTTTGACACAGTTGCCAATAAAAATGCTTGGAACAATGAAGAAAAAGCCATAGAGTTGATTCTAGTTTTAAAAGGAACTGCGGCTGAAGTTCTAGAAAGTATACCAGTAAGTTGCAGAAACAATTATGATGACATAATGGTAGCACTGCAACGCAAGTATGTATGGCGGTGAACACAGAAAAGAAATATACAGAATGGAATTACGGGGTAGAGTACAAAAGGCAAACGAGACGCTACAGGGTTTCGCACTAGAGATTGAGCGTTTGGTGCAGCTTACTTATCCAGGTGAAAGTCATCCATTGCTAGATCATTTATATATATATATATATATATATATATATATATATATATATATATATATATATATATATATACGGGATGCTGATGTGAAACTAGCGGTATGTTCATCACAGAAGATATCATTTACAGAAACAGTATCATTTCCCCTAGCACAAGAAACCGCAAGGATAATTTCAAGGCCTCAAGCGTATATGGTGCGAAAACTTGATTTTGCTACTGAAGAATAAAGATTTATTGGAAAGGACATAAAGGAGGTGGTGAGGCAAGCTTTAAGCGAGAAGCAAGGCTAAAACAAAGCAAAATGCTATAATTGTGGTAAGATTGGCCATATTCAGCGAAACTGCAAAGCACCCAAGCAACGATCAAGATCTGCTTCGCCGCAAAGGGACAAACGAAGAGCTAGTCAACAATCATCGCAGGAGCCACAGCTAAAGCTGATAAGAGCAAGTAGTGCGGAGGAAGCTAAAGGTCTCACGATCAAATTTGTAGTGAAAACGAGTAACAGAAATATTACGACCTGTGGTTACATAAATGGTGAAATCCGCATTTCGACTATCGACACTGGTGCAGAATATTCCATTATTAGAGCTGATTTGATTAAGGGAGCGGTGGAAACTTGGAAATAAGAATGACTGATATGATCGTTTTTGATGAATTTATTGTGGCTGAAATTATGGACGAGGTCATAATTGGAGCAGATTTTATGACTCGTCAAGGCATTAGTCTAAATATGGGACGACAAATTATGAATTGGTTTGGTCTAGAAGACCCCGTATTAGCGCAAATTATGAAGGCTAAGAAAGAACGTAAAAGGCCGACTCATGAAGAAATTAGATTGGAGGGTCCACTAATGAAAGCGTATTGGGCGCAGTGGAGTTGTCTGCAAATGGCAAATGGTTGCCTATACCGTACATGGGAAAGTACTGATGGCAAAACGGTTAAAAACCTTATTGTAGTACCGTCTTCTAAAGTATGTGAAGTTGTGAGGAAATTCCACGAAGGTACTGATGGTGGGCATCTTAGTGTTACGAAAACCATAAAGAAGTTAAAAGCAAGCTACTATTGGGTCGGTTGCAAGCAAGCCGTGATTGATTGTATAATTAAATGCCCACGGTGCGTTGCAGACGGTGGTCTAATTGGAGAAAGTAGAAATCCGGTCCAGCAGTACAACTTTGGTGTACTATCCGTACCAGCGAATAATAATGACTCTACCCAAGAGCAGAAAAACGAGTTAAGACGAAGGCGTGTTAATTCATCAAATGACCAGATGAAAGCCAGAAACAATGGAGTGGCAAATTCGGAAGGCTTCAAAGAAGGCCAGCTGGTTTTACTTTTTAATCCACAACGGAAGAAAGGATTATCTCCCAAGCTGCAGACTCATTGGGATGGACCATATAAAGAAATTGAATGACGTGGTGGTACATCAAGAACGACTAGCTCAATATGGAAAAGGAGAATCTGAGCCTATTCGGGACGAACAGGGTTAAGTGGAGGGCAGTGTTACGAAAGTTAAATTATCTAAGAACTATTTATAGTTATAAGTTATATTGTACGTTATAGTTTTATGTTATATCTGTTACTTAAAGTTGTCATGCATAATTTTCAACACAACTGTTATTTTAAAATAATTCCTACATGAATTTCCCAGTCTTTTCTAGAAATGGTTTTAGAACATAATAAATAGTTATTACAGCGAGGTTCGGAAAAAATCTAGAAATAGTTTATGAAATATAAAAAGGGGTGACTCATGAATAATAGTAAGTTTGTTTTGAGAAACGGTTCTGTTCGTAACTAACAATTGTGAACAAAATAATTAATAAAGTTTGTTAAGTTGAATAATTGTGTGTTTTAATTCGGATTTTCAATTAAAAGAACTCAAACGCGTTTGTTAAAGGAAAAACGTAACAGTATGTTCTAATGTCAAGCACACGTACACGAGCTTGATGTCAAGCATTTGACAAGTGTATTTGGGCCTTAACAGTTGTAAAACAAAGCAGCTTATTGCCCTGAAAGCATTTTATGAAAAAATTATTCATATTCGAGTCATTTATGACTCCTCTGAACGATAATAAGCATATATGAGCTCATTTTCTGATCATAAATGATTGTTTTCTCGGGAGGAAATGGTACCCTACTCGGGACTCTTCTTGAGGACTCTTTTATTACCCGCTTTTCTGATCAGTTTCGACTCATTTATGACTCATATTTTTAATGACTTGCGAGTCTTTTTCAAGTAATTTTTTAGTCGTATATCTGATTGTCTGCGGGTCTTTTTCGACTCAATCTTCCAAATGCTAGTAGGGTGTGTTCTATTAACAGGGCTCCCAGTTTTATTTTATACCTTATCCCCAATTTACGAATTTGTATCTCCAAAAATCCGCAAAATAGCTATTTTCTTATCCCAACAGTGTTATTAAAATTAAATTTATTTTTACTTTGAGTAACTTAAAAAGACGCACAAGAAAAATTCAAAAATTTCTGGCTCATCAGCAATTTTGTCTTACATGTTGTTTGTATTAAAAAGTGTTAGCATTTGAGAGGGTGGAATAAATTTGTCATGGAAAACTGAATTATTTTTAAACGTTTATTTATTCTTAATAGAGCTTCCAATAACTCATGCTGCATTATTTTTCAAATTTTGGTTTTAATTATATTTATTATAGAAACAAGCGTTACATGTTGGTACAGAAAGCATATTTAAAACTATTTCAGCAAGCTCTTGAAAAGGTATTGAACCGACAGCGTCTTGGTATGACAAAAAAAAAAAAACTTCAGACCGAAAAAAAAATGTATTATTAGGGTGTGTGTGAAACGGTAGCAAAGTTCTATGGTGAAATGAAATTTTTTTGTGGTTGAAAATTTTCATATTTGTGCTGTGTGAATCATTTCAATTATGTTGGAAATGAGATCGTCCCAACTATTTGATGAATTCGTTCTGATATATTAACAATTTTTACAAAAAGTGTGGGCAAAAAATCTTATACATATGTATTTAAATATTTACATGTATAATTCTTTTTAATTTTTTTTGCCACTGGTCCTGCTTCTATATTATTTTTTGTTTTGTTTAAACAAATTTGATGAAAAAAAATTATTTTGTGGTTGTCAAAAATGTCTACACTAATGTCAAAATTTATACTAGCCCCCAGGGCTAGTGAAATTTTATTCACCTCAATAGTGTCAAAATTTTACTCCATGAGTACTTTGCTACCGTTTCACACACACCCTTAACAAGATTTCCGTATGACGCGTCATGACGTGCTAAATTCCCAGTTTTTCATATTTGATAAATACAAGGGTATTCATTTAATCGACCTTTTGCTTTAATCGGTTAATCGCTCGATTAATTAACCGAAGTTTTGGTTTAATCGGTTTATAATCGGTTAATTTTGTTTTTAATCGGTTAACCGATAAATAAAGTTTTTTTTTATAAATTAAGTAATTTCAGTATATAAAAATGCATTAATTGCTTATTTCTTGGAGTTTATAAGTAAATACGAAACAATAACATAGGTAACAAACGTCACAATTTTTTAACTAAAACGAGCATGTAAAAAAAAACAATTCACAAATATGTATGTAATATGCATTAGGTGTGGTATCAAGTCATATCGTCATAATATCCTAAATAAAATTTAAGATTGTTTAAACTAAATATTGTTGTGTTTCAAACAAAATAAAAATTGTAATGCTGTGTTCATTGATTCGTCATGACTGTATAGTAGAAATCTAAATTATAAGCGGTATCTTACAACAGTCATATCGTTGGCTTAATATGCAAACCTGCTAACTGACTTTCAGCACATTTTACAGGAGAGAAAAATAAACTTTTTATTTTTCATATTTGAAGCTTGATAGAAAATAAAATTACAGTCAGTTTTACACACTTCAAGACTTAAATAGAAGAAAAACTACATGCTGTTCGACGAGGCGTATCTTTTTCTACCACACGGCATAAAAATCTCAATTTATATAAAAAGTGGATTTAGCCGGTTTCATATTAAGCCGACGATATATATTCCTGTAATTATTTTAAGACATAAGGCTTTATATTTACTACCATGTGAATCCCCCAAATATTTACATATATATATACAAAATAAAACTGCAATAATTTTATTAGTTATTTCAATAGTTAAAGGACATCTTATAAAATAATCTTTTAGAAAAGTAATTTGGTTTAAATGTTTAGGATTAAAGCGATTCTTTTCATTAGTTTTGGCAAAAGTTGACTTTGAAAAAATTCTTTCACTTATCGTAGATGAATATCTAATTTCTTAGTCCTTTTCCAGGATTATGCCATTAGAGTTTTTTAAAATTTAATTTAAAAACAAGTAAGAGTGCTATATTCGGCTGTGGTATACCTTCACCATTGTGCGAGCAGAATACAGAGCAACTAGACAAAAACTAAATAAAACTGGTAAATATTTTTTTTTTTAATAAGAGACAACCGGTTTTGAACTTCGCTTTTCATAAGGGCCCAGAATATATATACTTTATAGGGTGTAGGATCAATATTGTATATACCTTTTTACCTTCGGTGAAGGGTATAAAAAGAGTAATTTTAGGGATTTCAGGGGTCTAATCACTGCATTCGATACAATCGTATCGAATAAACTATTGAATTTTTTTGCAAACGATAGACACTGGCGTATCGAATGAAAACTCGATAAATGTAATGTCGAGTTACTCGATGTCGAATGCTATTATTTCAAATTCAATACATTTCATTCGATATCGAGTTTCAAGATACCAAAATAAATAATTTCGATGAATTTTGCTCGATATCGTATGCGGTGATTAGACCCCAGTATTTCGGTTATAACTCATACAAATTTCCGACATTTTGGTATACAAGTCATATACATAGGACATATGGCAGCTCTAAAATTTAGGTTTTTATAAAAATTTTGATGTTTTTTAGCCCATTTTTGGAGTATTTTGCTCATAAATTACCCATTGTCTAACCGATTTGATAGTTTTATATACCGACGTGTTTAGGAAGAATTTTACCATTTACCTAAGTTATATTTATATATAAACATTTATATAAACTTGTTAATATATATTTTAACAAAGTTAATTATAAAAAGAGTAATTTGGATTCAGTATTTCGGTTATAACTCTGCCATTTTTTAACCGATTTGGCAGATTTATATACCGACGTGTTGAAGAAGAAATTTACCATTTACTTTAGTTATAAAGCTTGGACTCGGGGAGATCTATGGTTCCCGAAACTGGGTATTTAATTTTGGTCATAACTTTTTTGTATCTGAACCGATTTTCCCGAGTTTTTTATAAAATATGTTCTACTAATATTTTGATATATAAGTCATATCCATAGGACATATGGCAGCCCTAAAATTTATAATTAGGTACACAAATTTGGAAACTTTGGCTTTTGCCGTTCCCCAGATATACAGCAAAAAGTAATAAAAATACAACAACCACAAGGGATTTTTGGAAAAAATTAGAGGTAGTCGTGGTTTTTTGCTCATATCTCAGCCATTTGTGGACCGATCTGGCTGAATTTCAATAGCAAAATTATAATAAGAATACCTGACAAAAAGATACCCCAACGAATACCCCATCATATCTGGAGGCTTCGGAAAACCCATTTCAACAGACAGATGGACAGACGGTCAGACGGACAGACGGACAACCGGATTTGAACTTCGCTTCTCATAAGGACCCAGAATATATATACTTTATAGGGTGTAGGAACAATATTGTAGAAATTACAAACGGAATGACAAAGTTATATATACCCTTTTACCTTCGGTGAAGGGTATAAAAACAAACCGCTTCATTCTGTTGTCTTCGTAAGCAGGGCTGCCAGCTTTGGGGTTTTGACCCCAAATTAGGGGTTTTCTTGTTGCTAAAAGGGACAAAAAATTTGATTTGGGGTTTGGGGTTTTCATTGGGGATTCAAAAAAAAAAAATTAGGATTTTTTGGGGAAAAACACGGAAAGAATTATTTACTAAAGAAATACAAAATATGGCTTGAACTAAAAAATATTTTGCACCATTCTCGTCCAAGCCAAACTTTTCTTATTTTAAATTTATGTGTGGCTTGGTTTAAGCAAAAAGTTATGACTCATAGCTATATTTAAATACAGCTAAAAAAAATTAAGAATTCGTTGCTTATGGCTAATTTCAACAATTCAATTTAAATATCAATTCATATTTAAATATAGTTGTTCCTATAATTTTATTTTTATTTGACATGAAAAACTAACTAACAAAATACGAAGAAAAGCCTGAATTTTTAAAAACGTATAGCATTAGTTAGTTTAAGGAAAACTCAATATAAAAAAAAGAAACTTTTTACTGATTTGCTTAACATGTCGATTCAAATACAAATTAATGAAATGAAAAATTAAAAAAAATCCCTAGTATTTGTTTCTTGATGCAAGAAATTCGATTCTTTTAATTAATCAAGATAACCAGATTAATATTAAATTAATGCAGCTTGATTTCAGCAAAATCTTTCTTATTTTTAATAAAAACAAGCTTCTCTTGTATTTCTTGTCTTAAGAAATGTTTGATCATATACCAAAAACATGAATTTTTTGATTATGAGAAAATTTTTGTTTATTCAAGAAAATTTTATTAAATACATACAAAATATGTTAAAATCATAAAACTATTATTGGATCTTCTGTGCTAAGAAAGGAAATTGGTTACTTTAGAAAATAAACTTGTTTCCGTTTTGTGCACACATAAACACTAGGGTGGCTATTTTTGCAATATCACTTAATATCAATAAACACCGGGTAAAAAAGTTGTTTTTTTTTTTATAAAAAAAAAAAAAAAAATATCTGAAAAGTTTGAAGCTAATTTGTCAATAATATGATTATGTATAATAAGTACAAAATTTTTATTTTCCTAGTGAAGTTCATGTTTGTACATATACTTATTAGAGGTGATAAAAAAATTAAAATTAACTCTTAAGTCAATGAATGGGCTAATTTTGTTTCCTTGTATAAATTAAACAAAAACTTTGTTTTTTTGTTTTTTAAAAAATATTTGCTTTTAACCGGTTGGGTTAAAAAGCGTTCTTTATTAAAACACGTTTAGAATAATAATAATTTTACTTAAGAATAATTTTAATAATAATACCTTTAAAATAAAGTTACTTTTTAATAAGTCAGCATTTTTCTTGTTGTTTTAAATGCAAAGTAAATTAAGTCAGCATTTTTAAAATACAAAGTAAATGAAATTGCAATAAATGGTCTAGACAACAGGTAAGCATATTTTATGTTTTGACACTAAATATTTATTGCGCGTTTTAAATATAATGGTTATTAATTCCTCCATCCTTAAATTCGGTCGTCCACGAGCGTCTTAAAAATAGGGTAAGTGATGCACTCTTATTGCGGGCGTTATCTTTCCCTCTTCTTCTGTTGGTGGGGTTATTGTAGGATTCAGAACTAATGTTGTGGGAGGCTCTTTCTTTGCCTTTTTAATAGCCAAAAATGCTAGACCGATTGTAAACAGAAAGGCAATAGCTATTGTAGTGTTTGTAATCCATGTTTCCCCTCTAATACTGTGGATAACCTTTGTATTGACAAAATGTAATTCTTGGAGTAATTCCAACGATAATATGTTTAGTCTTTTTTTCTCGATTGGACTTTCTTGCAACGCTGCTGGTGTTAATATCATTTGGGACGTTTCTAGATTATGGTAAGATTTGTCGCCGATTGTTATGGTGGTGTTGTCAAATTTAATGAGGAATGTACCACTTAGATCATATTTCATAACCTCTGTTTCAATTGTTTCATTTAAATTGTTTAGGAGAATGATCCCATCAGAGATTTCTTCTATGCGTGGGACGTGATGCGCATTACTAGTTGTGCAAACCGATTTCTGACCAATTATAATATTTTTAATACAATTACCTTTACTTAAATCTATTAATTGATTTTTTTTTACAAATTTTAATCTTATTATAGCTTTTACAATTATGTATTGTTAATTGCATAAATTTCATTTTTACTTATAAACATTTGTTCAAAATCCAGATTTATTATGGAATCATTTCTTATAACGGGTTTTACAATTATATTATTATATAAGATTGAATTTGTTATAGGGATTTTAATTACATATAAAAGATTTGCGTCATTACTTATTATATCGATATTTGCTAATTCTAATGCCTCTTCAATATTGTTAAATGGCATGTTTTCTTCTTTTAATTTATTTATAGCCATTGTCATTTCTTTTTTGTCTAATAAGAATGAATTAATAACATTGAGTTTTGCCCATTGTATAGCGTATTTTACATTTAGGATTGCCTCCTTTGCTAGTCTTATTTTATTTCTTAGTATATCAATATTTTCATTTATGACTGTATCATCTTTTTTTATTGTATTTAAAAAATCATTTATTAAATTAGTAATATTATTTAATTGATTTGCAAAATTTGTACTAATAATAACTTGTTGATTATTATTGCTAGATAACTCTTCTAAGATCCTATAAATAATTTCTGCATCGTCATGGTCTGGTGATCCGGCAATAAGTTTCCAAATCTTTCCCAGAGTGTCAATTGATCTAGTTCGTCTACCAGGTGGGATATTTTTCAATGTGTACAATAAGTTGATTGTCTGATTCAATTCGTAGTACATTGTATTGTATAAGGGATTTGTTTTAGGTATATGGTTGTCTACGTAGATTTTCGTCTGTTTTAAAAAGTCATTATAGGATTCGAGATTGATTGGATGAATAAATTTGAATGTGCCGTCTTGGATTTTTCCGTAGCCATTACCTATTGTTATCACGTACGAGTTCGTATAATTAAGTATTTGCACCTCTGCATTTAGCATTGGCAGCAGCAATCTGTAAAAGATATAAAATTGTCATATAACAATAAAAGGTGGTTTGAATTACTAATTTTGTATATGGTCTTTATGTACTACTTTGTTAGATTCTGTTAGTACGGTACTTTTTCTATTTTCCCTAACTATTTCTTCTTTGTATCGAGCTGATAGTTTTGAACCTAATCTTTTATTAATTCTGACATAAATTTTTTGTCCTGGTGTATAGTTCTTAAATGGTTTCCTTTTTTTGTTGTGGAATTTTAAATCTTCTTGCTGTTTTTTTTACTAATTTTTCTATATTTTCTTTCCTTGCATTTTCATACTGTTCCGGACTAGTGCTTACTCTTCTTCCGAAGAAAAGCTAAATTGGTTTCCTACCTGTGGTAGAATGAATAGTGTAGTTGTATTCATAAACTGATCTGTCCAATAACTCATTAAAATTCCTATGTGTTTTGTCTGTCTTGAGACAACGCATTATTTCTGATAAGGTAGAGTGGAATCGCTCTATCTGGCCATTTACCGTACTTTTGTAAGGTGGAGTTTTAAAAATGTATATATTCAATTGATCTTCAAGCATAAATCGAATTGAATCCGAGTTTAAAGTTTTTTCATTGTCAATAACAACAATTCTGGGAACTCCGAAATTAAATAATATTTTTCTTAAAGGTTCACGGTTGTCTCCAATTGATCTGGAATTTATTTGAATCGCTTGAGCGTATTTTGTGAGTTTATCTATTGCAGTTACAGTATAACCCGGTTAATTACCCCACGCTTAAATGCCTTTCACGCTTATTTACCTCGAGTTTTAAATCCCCGATTTTTTTCTTCCATTTTTTAGACAAAAATCCACGTTTAATTGCCATACGCTTAATTACCCGATTCGGATAATTGCCTTAAAAATTTTACTCCCAAAACAAAATTATACCTAAATTTCATTCGTTTAATTGCCTCAGTACTATTTGACAAAAACACAGCAAGTAATGTAACCAAGTTTTACATGTTAATAATTTGAAAATATGCACTAATTTTTTTTTTAAAAAATATGCCTAAAAAACAAAATGTGGCTTGATTAAAAGAAAAATATTCAACAAATTAATATTTGCATTAAGATATTTTGTCTTAAAGAGATTAAACTTTGAAGTTTGCATGGGGACTATGTTTCGTTTTTATGACAATTAAACGTATTTACCCAATTTTATCAAATTATCTAAAAACTACTACCTTAACTTTTCGCACAAGGTTTACATGGACATACAACCAGCAAGATGGATGGACGGACGGACGGACACGAAAAGATTACCTAAACAAGTGTTTCTGATTCGATCGTTTACTAAACGATGCGTCTAGGTTTCTATGTTATAAGTTGCGAAAAACATTTATCTTCAACAAAAACTTGCTATGGCTTAAAATTGTACAGTGAAAATTTAATGTAGGTGGCGAAATTAAGGCAACAGAAAACTCATCTGTTAACCAGATTTTGAAGCAATTTTTTTATTTATTTTTTAAAAACTTTAAATATGTGTGCAATAAAAATGCAGCAATGGCTACAATATGGAAATTATTTACAAACAAATCGATACCAAAATTCATTAAAAGCTCTAAACGCATAAATATATTGTTTCTGCTTTCATTGGTCGCACAAGAAAAACCATGCAATTGCATATTTACGTCTTCCATGTGTAGTAGTAGGATATGACAGGATATCTCAGAAAGCACTACAGACAAAATTTAAGACAACAAATCCCATTGCTTTTTATTGCTATCTCTTAAGATTAAGCTGATACAGGTAAAAATTCCTTTCTTAAATTTTTTCATACATCAAAGTTAAGTTATCTTGTAAATAAATACGTCTAATTACCTCACTGAGGTATTTAAACGAATTCGCTTAATTACCTCAATGGAGTAGTTAACCGTATTCTTATTATTACCTCAACGAGGTAGTTAAGCGTATTCGTTTAAATGCTTACCCCGCATAATTACCCAAAAATATTGGCATTTTTGTCGAGGTAATTATCCGTGGAATACTGTAGTACGAAATGTTTTTCGGTGGACCAAATATATATGTGTAGTATTTCTCCAGCATATTGAGGAATTGGGGTAGCTGATATGTTAGATTTGCTGGGATGGCGATCATATTTTCCCTCTTTACAAACCCTACATTGATCTATTATTTTTTTAAGTTTTTCGCTCATTTTTGGAAAATAAAATTTTTCTAGGAGTTGCATTTTGTTCTCCCTTGCATTTCTATGAGCTCTTTTATGGACTTTTAGTGACTCTTCCTCCTGTCTTACCATGTCTGTCAAATCTTCTACTTTTGTCTGTGTGAACCTTATCTTATAATTTAAAAAATGAATTGGATATATTGATTGTATCTTGCCCATTATTCTTTCAGTTGTAAACAACCCATTTACTATGTCTTCAGGATTGCTACAAGGTCTTCTTGTGAATAATTTGGAGCTGTAATAATGTGTCTATGAAAAGTTGGGAAGGGAAGTTTAAATTGATATTCACTTGTTTCTCCTATAAGTATGAAAATTTGGTTTTTATAAACGTTAATAGGGCATTCTACTACTGGAATTAAGTTTTCACCTGAACTATCATCACTGTGTACAGTAGCCGTTAAGGCATTAATATCGACCGCTTTATTACATGGAGGTCTTGAAAGAGCGTCTGCTACCACGTTACTTTTGCCAGGCTTATAGTGGAGTTCATAATTGTACTCCTCCAGTATTGCCTTCCAACGCTTCATTTTGGCGTTGTTATTTCTGTTGCTCAAAGCGTATGTAAGCGGTTGGTGATCTGTATATATAATTACTTTAGCGTGGCCATATGAGTAGTTCCTGAGTGGATTCAGAGACCATATAATGGCTAACATCTCCCTCTCATTAGCTGCGTAATTCTCTTCAGTTTTACTAAGAGAGCGAGAGATGAATGTAATTGGTCTATTTTCCTGACTGAGTACGGCTCCTATCGCGTAATTCGAAGCATCTGTTGTCAGCTCAAAACTTTTGTTAAAATCGGGGTATGTTAAGATCACATCCCTTGATGATAATATTTCCTTTAATTTTTCAAATGCTTCTTTTGCGGTTTCGTCTAAATAAATTTTTTTCTTACTTGACTGGTTTCGGGATACCCGTCCCTCTTCCCCTCTTAAGAGATTTGTCAAGGGTTTTGCTATTTTAGCATAATCTTTGACAAAGCGGCGATAATAGCCGGCTAATCCAAGGAAGGATCGCAGATCTTTTAGCGTATTGGGGTGTGGAAAATTCATGATGGCCTCAACTTTCATGGGGTTTGTCTGTACACCTTTGCGAGAAATTAGAAACCCTTAAAATTCAACTTCATCTCTAAAGAATTCACACTTATCAAGCTGAACTTTCATGTTAGCTTCGTGTAAAGTTCGAAATATTTCAGAAATGTCGTTTATATGTTGATCCTCATTTGGGCTAAAAATTATTATGTCATCTATATAGACATAACACCTAACTCCAATATGAGAACGTAGAATTTCATCCAGCGCGCGTTGAAATATTGCTGGGGCATTCTTTAGTCCAAATGGTAAACGAGTGAACTCGTTTTACCATTATTAATGGAGAATGCTGTTTTCTCTATGTCTTTGATCTTCAAGGGTATCTGATGAAACCCGCTTTTCAAATCGAGTACCGTAAAAAACTTGCTTTTTCCCAATTGAGCAAGCACCTCATTAATCTCCGGTAGGGGGTATTTGTCCGCTATGGTGACTGCGTTAAGCTTGCGGTAATCTACCACCATCCGAAACTTTTTTTCCCCACTTGCGTCGATCTTTTTGGGGACAATCCACACCGGTGAATTGTAGGGAGATTTTGATGGCCTGATAATACCGTCTTCTAATAAGGTTTTTACTTGAGATTCAATTTCTTTTTTCAAACTCATAGGATAAGGGTAAGTCTTAGAATATACTGGGTCTTCTGTTTTCGTTCGTATTTCCGCTGTAATTTTAGTGGTATACGTCAGTTTTTCGTCAGGGGCCGAAAAAAGGTTAGCATATGTTGAAACAGCTTTTTTTAGCATGTCTTTTTGTCGTTGCGTCATGTGGCTAGTTCGAATTGAGGTCATATTAATGCTATCTGTTGGAAATTCTTTTAACAGAATTTTTCTTTCCTTTCCTATTTCCATATAGTTATGCCTAGTGTAAATAATAGCGTCAAGGTCTTTTAGCGTGTCGTTTCCGATGATGCCATGGAATGTCTTCAAATTTGGCAATAGAAAAAATTTTATTGGTACATCTGTTCGACCAAATAGAAAGGTATTTGTGTGGAAATGGATTTCTACCTTTCCTGCAATCGAATTTGCATAGAAATTCTCTCTGTTTGGAATAGCGGTTTTTACTAGATCTGGTCGTATGTAATTTTTATTCGAACCAGTATCGATTAAAAATTTTAGAATTTGTCCGTTGTCCATCCTACACTCGAAATATGGAAGGGTGGACGAATTTAATCTAAAAAATGAATTTCGTCAATGTTATCCGGGTTGTAGTTTGTCTTTTCGTATCTTTCGCCGTCCATGTAGTCATATAAAGTCTGTTCGTAAGCTTCGTCCTCGACTTGTACCTGATTTAGGTATCTGTCAATGTCATCTATGTCTTGTTTCTCTGTAGCATTATTTGCTTCAGCTTGTAAGTGAAAATTCTTAGCCTGTTTTCGAGCTTCTGGGTGTTGTGGCGGAGGTCGCATCCCGTAAAGACCGCTATTTACCGGTTTATTCATGTAATTAATATTGTGAGTCCTAATACTCTGGTCAATGTCCATTGGTTCAGGTGGCTTTTGCACAAAAGGTCTTGGAGGTGGATTATTATATTGAGTGTATTTAGGATAAGCACCTTGATTTTGATAATTATTATTTCTGTATGTTTGAACAGGTTGCTGTCTATGGAATTGGTCAGATGGTCGCTGCGGTCGTGGTGGTGGTGGAATGTGTGCTAATTCTGGGTAAAATCTATTTGGTGTAACAACATGATTGTTACGTGGAGGAACAGGTCTAAAATTCTGTTTCGATTTTATGTTCTGTGCATAGTTTGTTCTATAATTGTGGTTTTCCAACTTAAGACATAGGTGTAAGGTTTTAGGCAAATCGGTTGGTTCTTTCATCGCTAAAAGCCTTGGAAGATCCCCTTTCAAGCCTCGTATGAAAGTATCTAATGCCTTGTCTCTGTAGGTTTGGGTCAAGAGATGCAACGATTCTTGCCCAATATCCATACAACTGATTTTGTTCAATATCAGAGATAGGTGTTTATACACCTTTTGATAAAATTCTTGAACTGACTCTGTTAACGCCACTTCAAAATCCCCATGATGTTACTATTTAATCTGGCATCATTAGTTTTAGTACTAAATATAAATACTTGTCAATATATTTAAAATAATTAATTGTAAAAAAAGGGCCACATAAATTGTCAAGAAGCGTCCTATGGCCTCGGCCATTTTATTTAAGGTCTGCCTCACGTACGGTTCAATCAGAAAAGTTTAAAGATTTAATTAATATATATCTTACAAAACATCTAGTGGTTTCCATACAAAAAAGTATGTTTTTGTCTCTTAAAATTATTTAATTCGATAATAATTTTGTACTTATTTAGGAATTTTAATATATAAATACATCTGTAAATAAATCTATGAATTGAATTTATACGCCTGGTGTATTTTTTATTCAAAATCCATTGGAAGCCCTAGCTAGGTCTGTTGCCTTCTCAACAATTTTAAAATTCTTTTTTTGGTCATCTGTACTTCTGAATCAACCCTTGTAGTCAAGAAAACTCGCCAATCACGCAGTAAGTACAAAATGTCTTTACAAAACTTAAGCGGTCAACAGCAAATTGAACAGCAAAATCAAGAATGTTCACATTGCCATAATCCCCCTGACGAAAATATGTCGACCTGTATTCAATGCCACAACGTTTTCCATAAAGCTTGTGTTAATGTCGTAGACGACACGCTATTTAAATGCCTTTCATGTTCATCTATAAGGCCAAATTCTCCTACACTGAGTACCACAAGCAGACACTCAAACCGTTCTCGCCAGTCGCAATCACAAAAAATTGATTTGCAACTTAAAAAGCTAGAAGAAGAACGAAAACTTAATCAGGAGTATTTAAATAAAAAATATCAACTTCTAGAAGAAGTTTAAGATCTCTCAGATGTTTCGTCAGAGAAATCCCGAAGTGTCAATAACTGGTTAGCCTCTACAGAGACTTTGTCTCAACAACCCATAACCAAAGATGTATGTAACAATTCAAACTTACAAACATCTCGTTTGCCAAACCAAACTTATAACCTTGCTACACCTCAAGCAAATAAAGCAACAACAACGTGTAACAGCTCTATTGTAGCAACACAAAACCACGTTACATTTGTTTCGCCAACGGTCAACAATGCTGCCATGAATTCGTATTTACCTGTGTCCGTTGTACCAAATTGTACAGCGAACATTTCCACCTTTAGTGGCTTTGAACGAATGCAGTCTGCAAGACCCACAGCTACAACTAATAATCCTAATTATGGACTTACGTATTCTGCTTCAAATAATAACTATAACACGCACAAGTATTCGTTTCCACAAGAATTTATTTATCGGCAACCAATTTCTTCTACATCACATTTAAATTCTAATATACCAGTACGACCGACGGTATACCCACCTCTATATTTACCACAACCGAACAGCCTTACACAAACAAATATTTCTTCGCGACAGTCGCTGCCAAAAGATCTTCCAATCTTTTCTGGTGAACCTGAAGAATGGCCTATATTTTGCTCAACATATGAATGGTCCACCGCCTCCTGCGCCTTTACCAATGAAGAAAATCTTATTCGCCTGCAAAAATCACTGAAGGGAGAAGCATTTAACAGCGTTAAGCATATGCTAATTCATCCCTCAAACGTACCAGACGTCATGCACGTTCTTTATTTGTTGTTTGGTCAACCTGAAAAAATAATAAATTCAATAAAAAATAAAATACAATTATCACCAAAAGTTGATGAAAATAATTTGAAAACACTTACCTCTATGGCTGTAGCAGTTCGCAGTTTAATTTCCACTATTACTGCAAGTAATTTACAAGATGAAATCAATAATTCATCACTTCTTCACGACCTGGTACAAAAACTTCCCACTTCATATCAAATGCAATGGGCAACACAAAAAATGCAGCTGATCAACCAAAACAAAAAAACCAAATCTGTACGAATTTGATAAGTGGTTTTTTAATATAGGTATTACAGCTAGCAGTATAACAGTCGATTGTGTCAATAAAGGTAACAAAGAAAAAGAAATAACAAACAAAAATATAACAACAAGTAAAAGAGCTTTTATTCATTCTCACAGTCAACGTGCATGTGTAGTGTGTAACAACAACAATTGTAAAACAATAACTAATTGTTCAGCATACAAAACACTTGATCGCGGGGAGAAGTGGAATATTGTACGTAAATACAATTTATGTAAATTTTGTTTAGTTAAACACAGTGGTGATTGTAATAGAAAGAAAAAGTGTGGGGAAGAGGGATGCGAATATTTTCATCATCCTTCTTTGCATCGTTATTCTAAACAAGACAATGTTGATGCAAATAAAACAAAACGTGAAGAACAAGAGGTAGTTATTAATAATACACATAGCGAACAACTAAAAGAAATTTTATTTAAAATAATTCCTATCAAAATTTATGGAAAAAATAAAATAATAAATACATTTGCCTTCATAGACGAAGGATCGTCCATCAGTTTAATGAACGAATCATTGGCAAATGAATTAGATATTAATGGAATTTCAAACCCTTTGTGTTTAAGGTGGACAGGAGGTATGGAACGAAACGAAGAAAATTCAAAAAGATTAAAAAATTTGTATTTCAGGAGGAAATAACAAGCGTGTTTTAATGAATGTTTCTACAGTTAAATCATTAAATTTGCCTGTACAATCAATGAATTATGATAAATTGTCGGAACGCTATCGCCACTTGCGAAACCTGCCAATTGAAAGTTATGAAAATGCTGTCCCACAAATATTAATTGGCTTAAATCATTTTGATTTAGGCGTATCAAGTAAAACTCGTGAGGGTTCACCACAAGAGCCCATTGCTGTTCGTACGAAACTTGGATGGTTGGTTTATGGAGCTGTCGGGGAAAATAAAACAAGTAAGTTTAATTTCCAAATATGTAATTGTAGAACCACTGTTGAAGAATTAGACCAGTTAGTTAGAAATTTTTATTCGCTGGAAAGTGTGATAGGTAAACCCATAACGGGTTCAAAACCTCTCCTAGAGTCTGATAATGATAAAAGGGCTTTAGAACTTTTAAACAAATTTACAAAACAGAAGCCAAGTGGGCATTATGAAGTTCCGCTATTATGGAAATTTGATTTAATTGAGATGCCACCTAGTTATGAAATGGCATTAAAAAGGTTAATTTGTTTAGAAAGAAAATTAAAACTTAATATAGATCTCTTCAACGTTTTTAAGGAAACAATAACTAAATATCTTTCTAAAGGATATATACGCAAGTTAAGTTCTTATGAGGTTGATTGTGTAGACAAAAAGGTTTGGTACCTTCCTATTTTTGCAGTTTTTAATAAAAATAAGCCGGGTAAATCCCGAGTCGTCTGGGATGCAGCCGCCAAATCTAATGGCGTGTCTTTAAATTCATATTTGCTTAAAGGACCAGACTATCTGACCTCTTTGCCGTCAATTCTTTTTAAATTTCGAGAAAAATCTGTAGCAGTATGTGGAGACATCGAGGAGATGTTCCATCAAGTATATATAAGACCAGAAGATCGTAATGTTCAACGTTTTCTTTGGCGCGACTGTCACCAGGACAGAAGTCCTGATGTATACGTAATGGATGTTATGATTTTTGGTGCTTCATGTGCTCCTAGCATATCTCAATATATAAAAAATATTAATGCAACCAAATTTGAAAATGAGTTTCCTACGGCTGCTAAGGCAATTAAAGAAAATCATTACGTCGATGATTTTCTTGATTCCGTTGACAACTCAAAGGAAGCCTCAAAACTTATATCTGATGTTTCCTACATTCATCGTCAAGCTGGGTTTAATATTCGAAATTGGATTTCTAATGACAAACTTTCATTAAAATCCATGCCCGCTGATAAAATAATGGGCGCGAAATGCCTAAACATAAAAGAAGAAAAACAAATTGAAAAGGTCTTAGGTATTTTTTGGGAATATAATGAAGATGTGATAACGTTCAAAATATCACCATGGTTACTGCAAAGCGATATATTTTCTGGAAAAAAAATCCCAACAAAACGAGAGATGTTAAGGCTTGTAATGTCAATATATGACCCTCTTGGTTTAATTGGACATATTATCATGTATGTTAAAATCCTGTTGCAAGATGTATGGCGATCGAGAATAGATTGGGATAATCACATACCCCTTGAGTTATACACTAAATGGTCTAAATGGGTAACTATTTTGCCTGACATTAGTAAAATTAAAATTCCTCGTTGTTATTTAAAATCGTTTGAAAATTATAAAAATGTGGAAGTACAATTGCATACGTTTGTAGATGCAAGCAAAGATGGATATGCAGCTGTATGTTACCTCAGATTACAGAAGGATAAAAGCATAGTGTGCTCAATAGTAGGAGCAAAAACAAGAGTGGCTCCTATGAAGATTACCTCCGTTCCCCGGTTAGAACTTATGGCCGCCCTAATAGGGGCTCGTTTTGCTGAGTATATAAAAAATAATCATAGCATTATAATTGCAAAAAGATATTATTGGACCGACTCAAAAACGGTATTAAGCTGGATTAATTCTGACCATCGTAAATACAATCAATTTGTGGCTTTTCGAATCACCGAGATTCTAGAACTATCAGCAGTCAATGAATGGAGATGGATACCAAGCAAGCAGAATGTTGCTGATGATGCTACAAAATGGTCAAAAACTCCAAAAATTTCGAATTCCTCCCGATGGTTGCAAGGCCCGGAATTTTTAATGCATTCTGAAATGGAATGGCCTCAAATCAATGCTCCACTAGAGCCAACAAAAGAAGAATGTGTGAAGCACTTATTAAAAATAACAAAATCTGAAATGATTTTTGATGTGTATAGATTTTCAAAATGGACGCGTTTGCTGCGAACAGCAGCTTTTGTTTTAAGATTTACAAATAATTGCCGTTTTGTTATGAAGCAACTAAAAGAGCTTACACAAGATGAATTAAGAAATGCAGAAAAAACGCTATTTACGCAGGCACAAAAAGAAAAATATTTGTATGAAATATCTTTACTGAAGTCTAATTCATATATACCCAAGAGCAGCGATATTTACAAAAAAGATCCATATCTGGATAATGGAATCCTACGAGTTCAGGGAAGAATTGACAATGCACAAATTCCGTTTGAATTTAAACGTCCGATTATTTTGCCAAAAAAACATTATATTACTAAACTAATTTTATTACATTATCACGAAAAGTTTCATCACATGAATCATGAGACTGCTGTCAACGAAATAAGGCAAAAATACTCAATTTCGAAACTTCGAACAACATTTAAATTAGTAATTCGCGACTGCCAACTGTGCAAAATAAAAAAAGCATTGCCCCAAAATCCACAGATGGCTCCGCTGCCGAAAGCTCGTGTTGCTTCATATGTGGCACCATCATATACTGGAATTGATTTCTTCGGTCCTATCTTAGTAACAGTTAATCGTCATAAAGAAAAGCGTTATGGGTGCCTATTCACTTTTTGTCCATAAGAGCTGTTCACATTGAGGTTGCACATTCGCTTACAACATCGTCATGCATCTTTGCTATTCGCAACTTTATGGCTCGAAGGGGAATTCCACACGAATTTTACAGCGACAATGGAACAAATTTTGTCGGCGCAGAAAGAGAACTTCGTGAAGCCCTAACAGAAGTTGACAGGAATAAACTCGTCAAAGCTTTTACTACAACGACCACAAAATGGAATTTTAATCCTCCGGCATCGCCCCACATGGGTGGAGCATGGGAGCGACTTGTACGCTCAATAAAAACAATTTTATACCAAATAATGCCTTCAAGGTCACCTACCGATGAAGTTTTACTAAGTATGTTGGTAGAGGTTGAAAATATTGTAAATTCGCGACCCCTTGCCTATGTTCCTATTGATGACGAATTAGATGAATCCTTAACCCCAAACCACTTTTTATTGGGTAGTTCTTCAGGGCTAAAGCCAATGTCAACATGTGATGGTGATGTACTGCTAAAACAAGCTTGGTTAATTTCGCAACAATATGGCAATATATTTTGGAAAATGTGGCTTATTGAATATCTTCCGTCATTAACGTGTAGACATAAGTGGCATGATCGACAAAGACCTTTAAGTCAGGGGGACTTGGTAATTATTGTTGACCCTTCCACGCCTCGTAATGTTTGGCTGCGTGGTAAAGTTTTGGAAGTCAGAAAGGCAAGTGATGGGCAAGTTAGAAGCGCAAAAATACTTACAAGCCATGGAATTCTGGACAGACCAGCAACAAGACTAGCTATTTTGGAAGTGGCTCCTAAGAAGGAGTCTGGCGGCGAAGATGCTTCTTGCCATACTGCGGGGGAATGTTAACGCCACTTCAAAATCCCCATGATGTAACTATTTAATCTGGCATCATTAGTTTTAGTACTAAATATAAATACTTGTCAATATATTTAAAATAATTAATTGTAAAAAAAGGGTCACATAAATTGTCAAGAAGCGTCCTATGGCCTCGGCCATTTTATTTAAGGTCTGCCTCACGTACGGTTCAATCAGAAAAGTTTAAAGATTTAATTAATATATATCTTACAAAACATCTAGTGGTTTCCATACAAAAAAGTATGTTTTTGTCTCTTAAAATTATTTAATTCGATAATAATTTTGTACTTATTTAGGAATTTTAATATATAAATACATCTGTAAATGAATCTATGAATTGAATTTATACGCCTGGTGTATTTTTTATTCAAAATCCATTGGAAGCCCTAGCTAGGTCTGTTGCCTTCTCAACAGACTCTGTACCTTGAATCAAAGAGGTCAGTTGGTACTCTAAAGTACTGACGTCTCTCTTGTCTGCATAATGAAGGGTGAGACAGCGAGAAATACTTTCCCAATTTAATGGGGTGTTGTATGATTCTAGGATTGCATCGGCATGTCCTACTATTTTATTTCGCACTACACTCAAAATTCCAAAATATTTTGCAGTTCCTCTTAAGTTTTTATATATATCTAAAATCCTTTCTACCGATTTCCTCCAGGAGCTAAATTCTCCTGGATGCCCCGAAAATTCCCGTAAGCACCTGACGACGTCTGGTACCCTATCTAGTTCACCTAACTGAGCCTTGTGTTGTGGTTCAATTATTTGGTCCTGTTCATTTTGAACCGCAGGATTTATAATATTTTGTGCTATTCCCCTAGCCTGCTCTTGCATTGTTTCTGAAACTATTCTTCTAATTTCAACTTCAAGGTCTCTCATGTTGAGTGCTGCCTGGTTTTGTTGTGCATTTAGCATGGGAGGTCTTACTAAATTATTTGGGTTTGCCATTGTCCGAATCTGAGATATCTAGCTTAATCTTTGTTATATTTCTTTATGTTACTAAAGCTGAATGATACCGTAGGAATCACAGCGTTCGAAAGTAAAAGATTTATTTAATTAGTAAAAATAATAATTTTTATTAATCTGGAGGGTCCCTTAGGAATCGCAGATTTTTTTTGTAAGAGATATTATTTAATTAGTGAGAAGTAACTTTATTAATCTGGAGGGTCCCTTAGGAATCGCAGATTATTTTTGTTACAAATTTAAAATAACACTAAAAAAAATATATATTTTTTGTATCACTTAAGCCCTAGTATTTCTTTTTTATTTTTTTCATATGCACCTTGTAAAGAAGGATTTTTTCCTTATTATAATATTTTTTTTAAATGTGTAATTTAATTGTGAAAATTTTCTTAATTTTTCTGTTAGAAGCAATTTTTCCTTTGTTCACAACACTTAATTCTTCCTTCTTAAAAAAAAATTTTTTTATTAAAATATTCTTTTTATGTGTAAAGATTTAATTAATTTTTAATCCAAATTTTTTTTAATATTTTTAATTAGGCTTAAGTTCATGAAATTTTTAATATAATTAATTTTTATTTGTTAGAAGCACTTCTTTCTTTTGTTCACAAAAATTTATTTATTGGAAGGATATATTCTTTATTCTTTAATAAAATTTGAATTAATAATTTTTACTAACACTTTAATTATAATAGTTTCTTTCACTTAAACTTTACTTACAACAATAAAATTAGTTGCATCCTTTTATTAGAAGGTTGTTAAGCAGCGGCTGCTGAATTCCTCAGCTTCTTTTCCTCTGTCCTCTGTGCGGAGTACAGCTACTAAGGGACCTCTTTTCTGCTTTTATTTTTGTTGACTAAACGTTGATGCGACGTGCTGCCTTGCAGGACGATTTACACTTTTCCCGTAGTCCTTGGGTTTTGTGGTGACCACGCGCAAAGTTATGAGCTAACTTATAGGACGAATTTCACACTTTCGTTCTTCCGTTTTAAGAGCTTAGTCAATTTACTTTAGAGAACGCGTGGCCCCACGTTGGACGCCAATTAAACAAAAACTTTGTTTTTTTGTTTTTTAAAAAATATTTGCTTTTAACCGGTTGGGTTAAAAAGCGTTCTTTATTAAAACACGTTTAGAATAATAATAATTTTACTTAAGAATAATTTTAATAATAATACCTTTAAAATAAAGTTACTTTTTAATAAGTCAGCATTTTTCTTGTTGTTTTAAACGCAAAGTAAATTAAGTCAGCATTTTTAAAATACAAAGTAAATGAAATTGCAATAAATGGTCTAGACAACATGTAAGCATATTTTATGTTTTGACACTAAATATTTATTGCGCGTTTTAAATATAATGGTTATTAACTTATATTAAAACAAAAATTATGAAGTTTGGTGACGATTGGGTAAAGAAAAGTCGATTGATAAGTTGAAAAGTGAATACAAGGCGAAAAATCTCTTATTTTAGTTTTTGTAAATTTTTTAAATGTCGTAAACTTTTCTTCTAGATGATAAAGTAATCAAAGTGTAGATACAATTATGTGTTCAATGCAGATTCATTATAGGGAAGTTCGACTGTATATACATGTATTTTTTTTAATACAACTACATATTTCCCTACAATAAAAATGATCTCTTGTAGAACATAGTATGTACAAGTAAAACTCAAATAAATATTTAAATTATCCGTTAAAAATTGTGTATTTTTTACAGGGGTTTATTTTTGGGGTTTGGGAGGACGAAAAAAAGTATTAATATTAAACAAATAAAACCCTAAAGCGAATAAGAGTTATAAACACTCTAAGTCTTACTTTTAACAATATCAAAGCTTAAACAAAACACCAACAATAAACAGTGAGTTTATCTTTTCTTACATCCCCATACAATTGGTTGGGTTCTTTCCGACTCGAATTGTAGTTTTAAGTGGGTTAAAAGAAAAAACAAACCGCTTCATTCTATTGTCTTCGTAAGAAAAAAACGAAAAAAAAACCAATTTGCCAATTCAGTTTTATGCACGGGCACATGCAATTATATTATCAAAGTTATTTTCGGGAATACAAAGTTTATTATTTAATTTGTATCAACGTCTGGACATAACCGGCGTATATAAATAATATATTATTCCCAAGAAACCCCAGCGAAAAAAGTGAATTTTTCCCAGAAAATCCCCTGGGGATTTTTATAAAATTTGTATCCCATTTACAAAAAAAAATCCCAATTTGGGGATAAGTCCCAAAAGCTGAGAACTCTGTCTATTAAAGTTGCACAACATGTAACACTACGACTGATTATAGGTAATATTAGAAAATGTTACATGTACATACTGTAACATATTTTTCTCAGAAAAGAAATCGCCATAAGTGAACAAATTTATGGTTTTAATTTATAAAATTAGTTATATCTAATGGCGATTTCTTTTCTGAAAAATATGTTGCATTAATTATATTTAAGTTTTTTTTTTTTTTTTTATCGACCTTTTTCTTATTTTATTATTGATTTGTTTAGAAAATTCTAAATCGGGCTTATTAAGGTCATGTATTCTATGCAAATAAAAGATTATTTCATAATTTATTTTTCCGACGTTTCGTTGGAGATTCCCAACATCATCAGGGATATTTTATTAGATCTGGCAACATCAAAATAAATATACAATTGAAAAATAATAGTTTAATAACAACAACGATAACTTAGTTCTACAGGAATAATATTACTCACATATATGGGGTATTCACAAGGTGTGCTATCAAGTTATATTGTCATAATGTTCTAATATTTTACAATGGTTTAACAATATCGTTGTTGCCTTTAGAGTTGGGTAGTTCATGAACGAACTAGTTCAATTGAACTAGTCAGTCAGATGAACGTTGAACTGTCATTCAGTCTGACAGTTCCTTTTAGTTCAACAGTTCACTTTTCGTCACTTTGTCTTTTGCGTCAGCAGTCTTTTGAGAGGGTTCATTTAGTTCAATTCATTGAGCCAATTTACACTAGACTAATTGTTCTGGCAGAAAACGACAGTTTGTGGGCGAAAGAGGTGAAGAGAGTCGTTTTTGGTTGGCATAATTTTTAATCCAGCTTCAACCCCGCATTAGCAGAACAAAACCAATACATACACACTTATGAAAAAACAGGTTCAGTGTTTTCTTTTTTGCAGAGCGATTTTAATCATTAGTTGTTCGCCGTCGTGTAAACATGAATATAAAAACAGAGTGGTCACGCCAACAAACTTTAAAATTAATAAAGGAATTAAAACCGCGCGAGTTTTTATACAAAGTGACACATCCAGACTATTTAAAAAATTATAAAAAACAAGAAGGACTGGAAGAAATCGCTGTGTCACTAAAAGAAGTTAAGCCAAACGTTACTGCTGCAGATGTCAAGAAAAAAATTAAGATTTTGCAGCAGCAAATTTCGCAGGAAAAAAAAAAGATGAGGGCAGCAACAAGAAGTGGAATGTCGGCTGATGACATTTATGTGTCGAAGCTATGGTGCTTTAATGACCTAAGTTTTTTATTAAATGCAAACGACGAGATTCGTGGCCAATCCAATTTGGAAATTAATATGGTGAGTATAACTTTTGTTTTTGTTTTATTGTTAAAGGCTTAACAAACTACACAAGCTGTTCGACATACAAACAAAATTTGCCAGTGTTTTCTGTTTTTTGGTGTAAACGTTAAAGGACCCTCACGCAAGCAGATATGTTTGATGAACGTTGATTCTTTCCAACTTATCTGACAATGTAAAGCCTCATTTTTTGTTGGTTTTCTGAAATCGTTTGTGTAGTTTATTCCGGCCTTAAGCAGCGTAACAATATAATCCACATAAGCGTTATAGTTCTATTATATATCAAATCCGTTAACCATATAAATTTTTATCTTTCCAGTTAGACGATACATACAGTGGAACTGACTCCAGTCACAGCCCAAGAAATGTAAGTTATTCTTTGGTATTTAAAAAATTATTTTTAACAAAACTCTTTAACAGGTAAAGCGGTCGAGATTGGAGGAGGCAGCTGCATTGCGCCAAACCGCGAACAAATCGATGGAGCTGGTGACAAATGTAATTAAAAAACGATCTGTGCAAGAAGAATCCAAAGAAGAGATATTTTGCAAAATGTTGTGCTCTGAGCTTAAAGAGCTTAAGTTAGTAGAGACATACGAAGATGTCACTACAGAAATGCTCCTGCTAGTGCGTAGAGCAAAAGCTGCCGAGCGCAAAAAATTATCTTGGCAAGTTCCACGGAAAGCTGCTGACCCTTGCTCTTCTAGCCAGTCATCGAGTCTGCATTCTTCAGTCTCTTCGCTAGATGAATACCTCGATGACTCGTTCCACGACTCAACATTGGTCTTAGAAGAGGGAGAAGACTGCGTTCAGAGCCTCGAAGAGACCCGCAATAATAATGCCGAACAGGTTGAAATCCAATCTGTTGAAATAATACAAACAAATGACATTCTACAGCAGGCACTAGAATGTATTTTCGAAGATTCTGACTGACATTTATAAAGCTTTATTGGTTGCAGAAATGGTTTTACTCCATTTTTTTTAAATTTCATTGTTTTTTTTTCAAAATTGAAGTTTCTACACGTTTTCTTTATTTTGTTTTTTCTTTATCTTGCTTTTTTAGTTGCATAGACTTAATAAATACCCTTGTTACTTACTTTTTATACTTATTACTTTTTTTATCGTTATTAATAAATCATATAAAACTTAAATAGATGAGACTTTATTTGATTACAGAGTTCAATTCAAAAAAGTTACATTTTAATTGTTAATGACAAATTTGTTTCTTATAGGTTAAGCATGCATGTATGTATGTATTTGGTTGGTGCTAATGCCATATCTTCAGAAGAGAGTTTTGGAAGTTTAAAGCTTTCCCTCATTGTTGAAATATTTGCTAAATTCACCTCTTATATTTTCATTCTTTCTGTTCTGATTAGATGTTGTTGGCGTGTCTTGGAATATGGTGTTAGTGTCCGAATCAGGTAAATCTGGGTTGTCCATATACCTTTGGCTGTAATGCAGCAAAAAATTATGAAGTACACAACATGCTTTTACAATAATAGTTGTGTTAACTTCGTCATGCTGAATTTTGGTTTGAAGTACGCGAAATCGATTAGACAAGATACCGAAGGCTCTTTCGATATTTTGTCTTGCACGGCTTAGTCTGGAATTGAAAACAATTTCCTCTCTAGTAAACTTTTGTTTGCTATAGGGTGTTAACATCCGTTTTCCATTGGGAAACGCATTATCAGCCACTACAACATAAGGCAGTTTTCTGTTGTTGCCAATAACTTTAGGTTCTGGAAAATTGGCATCGTTTTCCAGAACATACATTAAATCTGAACGATCTAAAACACCGCCGTCAGAGATTCGTCCATTACACCCCACATCTATGTATAAAAATTTACAATATGCGTCCGCTAAAGCCAACAACACAATACTTGTAAATCCTTTATAGTTGTAAAATAAATTGGCAGACTGTTTTTTTGGCTTGAATGCAATATGCTTTCCGTCAAGGGCACCTAAGCATAAGGGAAACTGCCATCTCGTTTCAAACTCATTCGCCACTTGCAACCAGTTCTCTTTCGAGTCAGGGAACTTTGAATTTAAACAAAAAAAAAGTTAGTTTAATAATGGTCGCATAAATAAGTAAAAACTTTACCTTTAAAAATTCGCCTTTCATTCTTGTGTAAATTGCACTGCAGACTTCTATTAAAGCTGAACTTAAATAAGGCGCAGACAATTTGCTATTTTCGGCAAGTTCCTTAAAAGTTTCCCCAGTGGCTAAAAATCTTAGAGTGGCAGCCAATTTCTCTTCAACAGGAATACATTTCCTCAAATGTGTATCACTTCTTTCAATATCGGACCTTACAAAGTCCAATATTGCTGTAAAACACCTCTGGTCCATCCGCAAATACGAAGTATAAGCTTCTTCATCACAAAACAAATTATATTCTTTGAGGAGGAACTGGATATTTCCACCAGAATCACGGGTCTCTCTCCATGGCTTAACCCAGCATTTTCTTCTCGTCACTTTATCAGCTTCTATCATTAATGCTGCAGCTTCATAATTGCAGGCACTAGAAATTCCTCCTAACAGTATTAACAGTTCCTCATCGCTTATTCCAGACATATTTCTCCTTTGTTCCAAAATTATTTATGCAAACAGTAAAACTTCACAATTTTTTTATTTTTCTTGTTGTTCACAAATTAAGCACATCTGCTGGTGTTAGGCGCCCGAAATGTTTTTATGTTTACAGCGAACGAACACCAAACGTCAAATAAACAAAAAAATACTAACACATACAAATCTGCGTGTACATATACAATTTTATGCCAGAATAATTAATCCAGTGTAGTTTGGAAAGAACAAAAGTTAATCCGACTAAAAATTAGTCTAGTGTAAATTGGCTCATTTAGTTCAATTCATTTAGTTCACAGGTTCATTTACTTCAGTTGCTTGTCCACTTGATTTCTTATTCTTTACCGCACTGATTGAAAAGAAACAACAATAGTATTAGTGTCTCTATGTTTAACATTATATTGTTTCTTTTACTCATTGCCAGATAACTTTAAACATTTTCATAATAAAATCAAGGCTGCCATACTTAGAGATGTCTAGCTGCGATTTTTTCGGCAATTTATAAAATCTTTTGTATTATTAATAAAGGGTCACATAGACACATACTTCTCATGCTCATGCAATCAGCATGTGTTTGTAAATTTGAAATTTTTATTTATGTATGCGTCACACAGACAATGCAGTATGAAAAACCAAAATAGGTTTGATTTCAAAATGAACTCATACTGCTAACAGTTGTTCAATGAACAATAAAAAAAATTATTAATTTTATGATATATGTTTCTTTCAATTTAAATTAAAACAAATTTAAAATAGTTTCTGAGAAAAAAACGTGTGAAGAAAGTAGGGGTTCTCTTGAATTTCACGAAATGACATTTATTTTAAAATGATGATTGATAGGTGTGTAGTAAAATATCAATCACACACGTATACGAAGGATTCATCGGCAGTAGGTGTCAGCAGTATGTGTCTATGGGCCTCTTAAGATTTCCGTAGGACATGCTGAAATTTATTGTTGAGGTGATTTTGTCGGCATTAACATAGCGTTTTCACCTGACAATTTTTTGTCATCCCAAATATTTTGGTAGTAAAAATGTATATTGTGCATTATTTGTCAGTGCTTTATAAACAAATGTCTCTATTGTGAATAAATTGTCAGAGCTTGTATTCTGAAAGAAAAATATACAAAATAAAACACTAATAATTATATGATAAAATAAATAATGAATAATGTTTATCTTAATTTTTCTTATTAATACTCCTTCAATAAAAGAAAAAAGTAATTTAATTGAGCCCTACCTTAAAATACAAATTAAAACTTACATGTTCCCTACATGTTTTTAGTTTGGGAATTCGTTCCCATAAAATTTGTTATAGGAATCATTCACAATACGAAATAAAAAATATATAGGAATATTTTCATGGGAGTAGTTGTTTGAGGTAGGGGTGCTTATTTTGAGCAAAACGTGTCAGAGTGTTTCCATTATGTAATAGTATTTCACTTAAGCGGCTCATATACTTAGAATAAAATTGTTAAATTTTACGTATAGTACAATTATATCGCCAATGTGTATGTGATATTCGAAGGTGGAACAATATATTGGCAACAATCAAAAGACTTGATTTTTATTGCACAACGAAAAGAAAGAGAAGTGTGTTGGCAACATTATACAATGCTGTTTATATTATTCCTATAGGTTATGTTCGCCTTTTTATTGAATGAATGAAACTATTGTGCGACTTATTGTAAAATATAGGACAAAATGGAAATGATATGGCGAATATCATATACAATAATATTGCAAGTGTATGGGCCGCTTTACATGTTTTGGGCCACAAAACTACATTTGCAGCAAAACAAGTGTTCTGCTACTTGTTTTCCCATACAGTTTTCATGTTCGAAAAACTCAAATAAATACTAGTTTTGCTCCAAAAAATGTCGAAAACCATGAAAAAACTCAGAGTTTTCCATTATTGGTGATTAACAATTTCGAAAAAAAATACAGATTTACCAAAATAACAAGACTTATTAAATTATATGTATAATGTGTATTAAAAAACAAATAAGAAAATATTTATTATTTTACAAAAATATTTTTTGCTTTCATGTTTATAAACAACATTATTGCCAAATTGATTTCGAAAACCAAAACCAGTTTTACATAATGGAAGCACTCTGACACGTTTTGCTCAAAACAAGTTGACAACAAGCTGATAGTGGAAACATAGTATTAGAGTCTTAAAAAAAATAATAGCTTATCTAATTTCAGTGTATTTATCAAAAATAATAATTGGAAATTTAGCACGTCATACGGAAATCTTTTTAATAATAAAAAAATCGCCATATATTTTATAAATCGCAGTGTAGTCAAAATGTTTGAAAATTTCCACATGTGGCGAGACATCTCTTAATATGGCAGCCCTGATTATATTATGAACATATTTTAGTAGTCTGGCAATGAGTAAAAGAAACAAGTATATTATAACATATAGAAACTAATAATATTGTTGTCTCTTTTCTATCAATTCGGTAAAGAACATGAAAAATACTATGCATTTTGTTTTTGTAAAATGAGGAATGTCAAATTTATTTGTTGAAAAACAAAGAAAAGGATATTTTAAAAAATTCACAATTGTGTTTTTGAACTTTATTAAAAATTTATATTTATTATATTTAAATATTTATTAAAAATTTAAATAAGTTTTTTTAAGTATTTAAATTTTTATTAATTTTTTCAAAGCTTGACACACACAAAAATAAACAACAACAGAATAAGAAATCAAAACAAGCAACTGAAGTAAATGAACCTTTAAACAACATACATGAACTGACTTAAATGAACTGACTGACGAAATATACAGCTGGCTCAAAGGACTGACTGACTTAAAGTGAACTACTGAACTAAAAGAACGAACTAGTTCACTTTTTTTAAATGAACTCTAATGAAAAGTCACCTAAATGAACGATTAAGCCCAAGACTAGTTGCCTTGTTAACAAGAAGTGTCTTAAATAAATAGAACTTTGCTTGCTTTGTTTATTGTGCTGTCGTAATTAATCAGAAGAGACCAGCGCTGAGCGGTTGAGCCGTGCCGCGTTAATTGTTGTAGCCGTCGCCGTTGATGGTATAGTTTAATCCGGCTAACATCCGTACTTAACCTGCGGCTAGCAATTTTTGCAACAAATCACTGGCGGCGTCAAATTAGATCGGCTTAGGACACTGCTGTTCGGTAAGAAAACAAAATAAAATTTGTTTGTGATTTGCGTCCAAGGCGAATTTATTACAGGTGGTCTTAAAAGCCCTGCTGATATTTTCTAACAAAATGAGCGATAACTTTTATGGTGTTAATGGATACCGTGTTTTTCGGTCTGACAGATTTAAACATGCCGGTGGAGTTGCTATATATGTAAGAAATAATATATCATGTAAAATAAATTCAATCTACAATGAACCGAATGATGTTGAATATGTATTTATTGATGTCAACCACAATGGAACCACACTGCTTCTTGGTTGTGTATATAGGCCGGTAAAAACTATAAAATATGATAAACTTGTTAATCAACTAGAGCTTTTATCAGCGTCATATCCTGAAGTAATAATAGCTGGTGATTTTAACTGCAATCTGCTCGTTGATGCTAGTCTCACTACTGTGATGTCATCATTTAACCTTTTTCCCGTTAACAGAATTAGACCTACCCACTTCACAAGTACTAATAACACCTTACTTGACCTATTCTTCGTCAGTAATGAAAAAAAGGTTCTACACTATGATCAACTAACGGCAACAGCCTTTTCTAAGCATGATCTCATTTTTGCAGTATACGACTTTGCCAAAGAGAAGATTGCAACAACATTTACTTACCGCGATTTCAGAAATATTAATATCTTGGACTTGGAATCAGACCTTAGCAATATTCTATGGAATCAAATTTATTGCACGCCGTCAGTTGATGAACAAGTATCGTTTATTAATTCCAATATCTTGCACCTTTATAACAAACATGTTCCCCTAAAAACTAAGACAATTAGGAACAGTGAACGGCCATGGTTTAATAATGATACTAAATCGTTAATACAGCGTCGGGATAATATGTATCATATATGGAAACGATACAGGACACCAGAATATCTTGAGCAGTATCGTCTAGCTAGGAAAGCTGTTGTGACTAAAATAAAACACGATAAATCTGTATATTATTCCAATAAATTCAACAGCGCTGTTAACACAAAAAAGACGTGGAAAATAATACGCGATATTGGAATTGGTAAGACAACCAAGCGTGAAGATGATGTTGATGTTAACTCGCTTAACGAATCTTTCGTAAATATCCCATTGCCAACAGTAAACCCTGGTTTTTATACTCAAACGTCGCCATTTGATCCATACGTTGCTAAGTTTAGTTTTAAGTGTCTTAATCTAAATGATGTTGCAGATGGCTTCCTTCAAGTCAAATCAAACGCAATCGGTCTGGATGATATTAACCCAAGGTTCATAAAGCTTATACTACCAGGGATAATACACCCTATCAAACATCTCTATAACACAATTATAACCACAAGTACCTTTCCGACGGAATGGAAGTATGCCAAAATCATTCCAGTACCAAAAACAAACAATGAATACCGCCCGATATCCATATTACCATACATTTCAAAAGTTTTTGAACGACTTATACATAAACAAATCGTTGAATATATAAATCAGTACAGTTTATTAACGGATCGTCAGTCAGGTTTTAGATCTCAGCATAGCTGTTTAACCGCCCTAACTGATGTAATCGAAGCCATAAGAAGCAACTTAGATGATGGGAGAATTTCATTTTTAGTCTTGCTCGATCATTCAAAGGCCTTTGATACGGTTCACCACTCTATACTGGGTTTCAAATTATCTAGTATGTTCAATTTCTCCACAACTGCCGTTAGATTGATGTCAACATATTTAACTGATAGATGGCAATACGTCTCTAATAAAGGCCTTCTCTCTAATCCTCTTCGCGTGACTAGAGGTGTTCCGCAGGGTTCCATACTGGGACCATTACTGTACTCGATCTATGCTAATGATATACCAAAACAGTTAAAATATTCAAGAATGCAGATGTATGCTGATGATATACAGCTCTACCTGGATAGCTGCAAAGCATCCATCTTCACTAGTGTTAAAAATCTTAACACTGATCTAAATAATATTTTCCTCTGGGCGACTGCAAACGGTTTACGAATTAACCCGGAAAAGTCAAAATGTATTATAATTTGCAAAAACTCAGTCAAAATCGAGTCAAGAATTGATGTTTTCCTGGGTGGTAGCAAAATTGATATTGTTAAGTCTGCAAGAAATCTTGGTGTGGTTTTCAACAGCACACTCACTTGGTCAGATCACATCAACCAATCATGTGGAAGAGTTTATAGTATGTTAAGGTGTTTATGGGCAACACAGTATTTACTCCTGGCTAAAACATACTTACTACCAGCTTTGATGTATTCATCAGAAATCTTTTGCTGTTGTAACTCAAAAGACACTGCTAAACTAAACACAACGTTCAACAACATTGTACGTTACATATTCTCCTTGAGGAGATTTGATCATGTTTCTCAATACTCCAGTCGCATATTTAATGTCACCTTTATGAACTACTTAAAGATAAAAAACCTTGTTTTCCTACATAAAATTGTAACAACGGAACAACCGAAATATCTTCATGATCGCTTAATATTTATGAGGTCTGCAAGGGGAAATGGTATCATGCAAATTCGACATCGAGGCACGGCATCTGAAAGACACTTTTTTATATTAACTATCCGTCTCTGGAACCAACTTCCCTCAAACTTTCGTACTATTGGCAACGCAAATAAATTCAAACAATTACTTCAACATTTTTACCAAACTTAATCTGCTGCAAAACAGTAGTAACTTCTATGAACATCTCACAGTATTTTTTCTTATGTTTCTTTTTCATCTATTTTTTATTTAATGTTTCTTTTTTCCCTCTATCTTAAATTATTAAATTATTAAATTTCATATTATTATAATTTTTTATCAACATAATGTTTAAACCTACAATATTTTTTATTGATATAACTTCCGGATTCTGATACTGTAAATTATAAGATATTATATCTTGTTGTATCCGAAATTGCAAACTTAATAAATAAATAAATAAATAAAAAAAAAAAAAAATATTAGCTAAAATCACTATTGGATGTCAAAATTTTGTTTATTCTCTTTTATTATCTTTGTTTCTGTTTTGTTTTATTTCTGTTTTTGACATTGTACAATGATTTTACAAAACCAAATTGCTTGCGGTTTTTGTACGAGTTGTACTTGTTGTAGTACCGAGATTACCTGGGATGAATTCGCCTTGTTTGCGTCTAACAAACGGAAAATAGTCAGGTATGATCTAATTTAATTTATTAATTCATGGATAAGAACTAAAAAAAATTTTTAAATCAGCTGATTTAAATTCAAAATAGCACACTAAATTATGAGGGGTTTTGTTCACAACAGTCTTATTTTTCATGTTATTATTTTAAGACATATGACTTTATGACACCTTATGAATCCCCCAATAATCTTTCGTCAATAGTTCTGCATTTTGAATATTTAACACACATTCTGTTTTACATAAACACAACATAAAACATAAATTTAATTAAACAAAACAAATGCAAAAATATAAATAAAAGTAAAAAATATCACAGTATAATTAAATTGTATTAAACTAAGTATCACAGAAGCAGAACTAAACTAAAATATTGCGATTGTATAAATTGCATTCGTGTTGTTTTTGTCGTCTTTTGTATTTAAGGCATTCGTAGCTTTTTCCTGAATTCCCAAACTTTCCAGTGTATATCGTTTATTTGTTCTCTTTTCCTTGTCCAATATTTTAACGTTTGTGAGATCGGGTAAATGTTTTTCTTCAACACAGTAGGTCTGTCTGGGTACTTTTCCAGTAGCAAATACTCAGTAAATTTTTTTGGGAGAGTAAGACCAATATTACTCTATCGGCTGAAAAAATCTCAAAAAGTACGCAGACAGTATCCAGTGAAATTTTGCAAGAAAACAGCTGATCGGTGTGTAAACAATTGACCCTGGTTTTTATACTCAAACGTCGCCATTTGATCCATACGTTGCTAAGTTTAGTTTTAAGTGTCTTAATCTAAATGATGTTGCAGATGGCTTCCTTCAAGTCAAATCAAACGCAATCGGTCTGGATGATATTAACCCAAGGTTCATAAAGCTTATACTACCAGGGATAATACACCCTATCAAACATCTCTATAACACAATTATAACCACAAGTACCTTTCCGACGGAATGGAAGTATGCCAAAATCATTCCAGTACCAAAAACAAACAATGAATACCGCCCGATATCCATATTACCATACATTTCAAAAGTTTTTGAACGACTTATACATAAACAAATCGTTGAATATATAAATCAGTACAGTTTATTAACGGATCGTCAGTCAGGTTTTAGATCTCAGCATAGCTGTTTAACCGCCCTAACTGATGTAATCGAAGCCATAAGAAGCAACTTAGATGATGGGAGAATTTCATTTTTAGTCTTGCTCGATCATTCAAAGGCCTTTGATACGGTTCACCACTCTATACTGGGTTTCAAATTATCTAATATGTTCAATTTCTCCACAACTGCCGTTAGATTGATGTCAACATATTTAACTGATAGATGGCAATACGTCTCTAATAAAGGCCTTCTCTCTAATCCTCTTCGCGTGACTAGAGGTGTTCCGCAGGGTTCCATACTGGGACCATTACTGTACTCGATCTATGCTAATGATATACCAAAACAGTTAAAATATTCAAGAATGCAGATGTATGCTGATGATATACAGCTCTACCTGGATAGCTGCAAAGCATCCATCTTCACTAGTGTTAAAAATCTTAACACTGATCTAAATAATATTTTCCTCTGGGCGACTGCAAACGGTTTACGAATTAACCCGGAAAAGTCAAAATGTATTATAATTTGCAAAAACTCAGTCAAAATCGAGTCAAGAATTGATGTTTTCCTGGGTGGTAGCAAAATTGATATTGTTAAGTCTGCAAGAAATCTTGGTGTGGTTTTCAACAGCACACTCACTTGGTCAGATCACATCAACCAATCATGTGGAAGAGTTTATAGTATGTTAAGGTGTTTATGGGCAACACAGTATTTACTCCTGGCTAAAACATACTTACTACCAGCTTTGATGTATTCATCAGAAATCTTTTGCTGTTGTAACTCAAAAGACACTGCTAAACTAAACACAACGTTCAACAACATTGTACGTTACATATTCTCCTTGAGGAGATTTGATCATGTTTCTCAATACTCCAGTCGCATATTTAATGTCACCTTTATGAACTACTTAAAGATAAAAAACCTTGTTTTCCTACATAAAATTGTAACAACGGAACAACCGAAATATCTTCATGATCGCTTAATATTTATGAGGTCTGCAAGGGGAAATGGTATCATGCAAATTCGACATCGAGGCACGGCATCTGAAAGACACTTTTTTATATTAACTATCCGTCTCTGGAACCAACTTCCCTCAAACTTTCGTACTATTGGCAACGCAAATAAATTCAAACAATTACTTCAACATTTTTACCAAACTTAATCTGCTGCAAAACAGTAGTAACTTCTATGAACATCTCACAGTATTTTTTCTTATGTTTCTTTTTCATCTATTTTTTATTTAATGTTTCTTTTTTCCCTCTATCTTAAATTATTAAATTATTAAATTTCATATTATTATAATTTTTTATCAACATAATGTTTAAACCTACAATATTTTTTATTGATATAACTTCCGGATTCTGATACTGTAAATTATAAGATATTATATCTTGTTGTATCCGAAATTGCAAACTTAATAAATAAATAAATAAATAAAAAAAAAAAAAAATATTAGCTAAAATCACTATTGGATGTCAAAATTTTGTTTATTCTCTTTTATTATCTTTGTTTCTGTTTTGTTTTATTTCTGTTTTTGACATTGTACAATGATTTTACAAAACCAAATTGCTTGCGGTTTTTGTACGAGTTGTACTTGTTGTAGTACCGAGATTACCTGGGATGAATTCGCCTTGTTTGCGTCTAACAAACGGAAAATAGTCAGGTATGATCTAATTTAATTTATTAATTCATGGATAAGAACTAAAAAAAATTTTTAAATCAGCTGATTTAAATTCAAAATAGCACACTAAATTATGAGGGGTTTTGTTCACAACAGTCTTATTTTTCATGTTATTATTTTAAGACATATGACTTTATGACACCTTATGAATCCCCCAATAATCTTTCGTCAATAGTTCTGCATTTTGAATATTTAACACACATTCTGTTTTACATAAACACAACATAAAACATAAATTTAATTAAACAAAACAAATGCAAAAATATAAATAAAAGTAAAAAATATCACAGTATAATTAAATTGTATTAAACTAAGTATCACAGAAGCAGAACTAAACTAAAATATTGCGATTGTATAAATTGCATTCGTGTTGTTTTTGTCGTCTTTTGTATTTAAGGCATTCGTAGCTTTTTCCTGAATTCTCAAACTTTCCAGTGTATATCGTTTATTTGTTCTCTTTTCCTTGTCCAATATTTTAACGTTTGTGAGATCGGGTAAATGTTTTTCTTCAACACAGTAGGTCTGTCTGGGTACTTTTCCAGTAGCAAATACTCAGTAAATTTTTTTGGGAGAGTAAGACCAATATTACTCTATCGGCTGAAAAAATCTCAAAAAGTACGCAGACAGTATCCAGTGAAATTTTGCAAGAAAACAGCTGATCGGTGTGTAAACAATTGAAATAACAAAGCAAAAGAATTTTAGCATACATATGTGTACGCAAAATTGAATTCTCGAGGTAAATTAAAAAATTATTAATTAAAGTGAAGCTTAAAAAGTGTTGTAAATTAAATAACTTGTTTATTACACTGTTATTAGTTTGGTAAATTCAATTTCTTCTTAGTTTTTAGTTTTATTTGTCAGGTTTTTTATAAAACTTCTGTTGCTTACATTGCCCAACATAGAGCCGGCTTACAATGGAAAAAAAGAATGAAATGCCCAATACAGTGCCGTCGAACAGTTTGACAACGGAGAAAAATAATTTGAATGTGAAGTGCTCGCCAGGAACACAATTCCAAATACTCGCCTCTTCAATTGCAAAGTTTGTCCCACAAAGTTCGGCTGGTTCTATCGGTTCTGCCATCTCCACTCCACTTACGCCACGCTCGCACTGTATATTTGGATGTTTCTAGCATGAAGTAAAATGTTTTGTTTATTATAATTTATTATAAAGGTTAAAAATCAACACAATTCTAACTACTTACCTCTGCCATTGTTCAATTTAAATTTTTATTTTCATTTCCCAAAAATTATTTCATTCAAACAGCTGTTCAAACATTTTGCAAGTTCTCTAACTTCCAACTGTCAAAAAATTCTCTTTTTGGCTCTCTCGCTGCAAGAGATTTGGAGTACGCAGACAACATTTTGCAAGATTTTGCAACATTTTGCCCAAAATATGTGTACGCAGACAGACCTAGTCTATAGCAAGAGCTGTAGTTATTTTATTTTTCCTTATGTCTGTTTCGTGTTCTGATATTCGTGTACCAAGGCTTCTCTTTGTAGTACCCACGTAAACTTTACCACACTCCTCATCTGTTTTTCCTAAACATGTGATTTCATACATAAGATTACTTTGCTCACTTTTTTCTATTTTTGTTTGTGTAAATAGAGTATTGATTGTTTTGCTCGCTCTGTGCGCCAATTTTACTTCGTTGTCATTTATTATCTCTTGAATTTGTTTGTTTTCTGTGAGCTTTGGTATGTATGGGAGCAGGCCTGCCATTTTTGCCGATTTATCGGCATTTTGCCGATTTTTTGCCCCTAAATTATCAAAGTGCCGATTTGCCGATTTGCCGATTTTTGTTCCAAAAATGCCGATTGTTTGACTAACACGTAAAAGGCGATTACTTTTTGTTTGTTTGATAATAATACACTAATTTTAAGCAATACTGAAACAGTTGTAACATTGAAAAGAGACAACTGTTATTAAGTCAGCGCTTCTACTAAAGAAAAAGGGGTTAGTTTTATTCAATATTAAATGCAGTGTTTGTAATGTGTGTTGAGTTAATACATTTTTATTTGAAAAATATTCCACTATGAAGAATTAAAGGCCAAAGTTAAAAAATAAATAATTTTTAAACCTAAAATAATTCAGTTGAAATTTCTTTTTCTATTAGGAAAATATATAACGCAATTGAGGACGATTTAAGTACATAAATTAAATAGCCAATTCTTATGTAAGGAAAATTAAATAAATTTGCAAACTTTTTGGCAAAAAGTTTCAGATTTATAACGTAAACATTTTATGGCAGCATTTGGTACAATTTTTGGTCCTTCCACATTCTTCCGCAAATGTGGAAAGAATTTTTTAATGTAACAGAGTTTTGATGTTCACTGGAAAATTTATCTTTGCAAGTTATTCGTTTTTTAAAGATTATTTAAAAATTAATAATTTAAACTGTTTTGATATTAATGTTAAAACGGATTTAATAAAAATGTCAAACTCAAATATTTGTATATGGAATATACTTAATTATAAGAAAGTTAAAAAAAACTTTATATTTAACTACAATTTCTTTGTAAAACGTTTACATATTTTGATTGATTCTTTTGAAATTTCATAAGTTATAAACATTAGATAATTCTGAATTGTTCTTATTTGCAAGTAAGAATAGGTTGTATTGTATTTAAAATAGGTATTTTTAATTTGCCGATTTTTTGCCGATTTTTTTATATTAAAGTGCCGATAATGCCGATTTTTTATCAAAATTATCTGGCACCCCTGTATGGGAGGCTGTAATACTTAGTGTTGCCAGATGTGTTGTTTATGTTTTCCCCCAATTCCTTTTCTGTTTGTGCCTTTTTTATTAGATTATTTATTAAATATGTCGGATAGCTGTTTTTTATTAGTATGTCCCTTAATTTGTCAATATTTTTATACCCTTCACCGAAGGTAAGAGGGTATATATAACTTTGTCATTCCGTTTGTATGTTCCACAATATTGATCCTACACCCTAAAAAGTATATATATTCTGGGTCCTTATGAAAAGCGAAGTTCAAATCCGGTTGTCCGTCTGTCCGTGTGTACGTTGAAATGGGTTTTCCGAAATCCCAGAAATGATGTGGACTAGGTTGATGTATATTTATGTCACATATACTCCGTTTAAGTTTGCTATTGAAATTCAGCCAGATCGGTCCAAAAATGACGGAGATATGAGCAAAAAACCACGACTACCTCTAAATTTTTCCAAAAATCCCTTGTTGTTGTATTTTTTTTATTTCTGTATATCTTGAGAACGGCAAGAGCCAAAGTTTCCAAATTAGGTACACACATTTAGGTTGCCAATACACACCGTCCTACAAAATGTGGGCGGGATTGGAGAAGTGGGCGTGGTACCTCCCGTACAAAAAAAATGCAATAAAAACCGAAATTTTAGGGCTGCCATATGTCCTATGGATATGACTTACATATCAAAATATCGGAAATTTTTAGTAGAACATATTTTATAAAAAACTCGGGAAAATCGGTTCAGATACAAAAAAGTTATGACCAAAATTAAATTAAATACCCACTTTCGGGAACCATAGATCTCACCGAGTCCAAGCTTTATAACTTAAGTAAATGGTAAAATTCTTCCTTAACACGTCGGTATATAAAACTATCAAATCGGTTAGACAATGGGTAATTTATGAGCAAAATACTCCAAAAATGGGCTAAAAAACATCAAAATTTTTATAAAAACCTAAATTTTAGGGCTGCCATATGTCCTATGTATATGACTTATATACCAAAATGTCGGAAATTTGTATGAGTTATAACCGAAATACTGGGGTCTAATCACCGCATACGATATCGAGCAAAATTCATCGAAATTATTTATTTTGGTATCTTAAAACTCGATATCGAAAGAAATGTATTGAATTTGAAATAATAGCATTCGACATCGAGTAACTCGACATTACATTTATCGAGTTTTCATTCGATACGCCAGTGTCTATCGTATGCAAAAAAATTCAATAGTTTATTCGATACGATAGTATCCAATGCAGTGATTAGACCCCTGAATTCCCGAAAATTACTCTTTTTATACCCTTCACCGAAGGTAAAAAGGTATATACAATATTGATCCTTCACCCTATAAAGTATATATATTCTGGGCCCTTATGAAAAGCGAAGTTCAAAACCGGTTGTCTCTTTTTAAAAAAAAAATATTTACCAGTTTTATTTAGTTTTTGTCTAGTTGCTCTGTATTCTTCTCGCACAATAGTGAAGGGTATATAAGATTCGGCACAGCCGAATATAGCACTCTTACTTGTTGGATTTAAATTTGTTATCGCTCAATTTTAAAGCCGTTGTTAATTAATTAAGTGCAGTATTTATTTTTTGTCTTTTTGGCTGTGTAGAGTGATAATTTATAAGACGACCTGAGGCAATAGTTTTCGAATACCAATCCGTTATTATAATTTTGTTTTCCCGAAATATTTTCATATCTAGATATGGAATACAATTGTCTTCTTCTTTTTCTATCGTGAATTTTATTTTGTTGTGGTAGTTATTAAATGTTTTTAAAATTAGTTTTTTGTCCTTTCTTTTAATAACCGCAAACAAATCGTCCACATATTTTGAAATTAGTTTTACATTTTCCTTTTTAAGATCCGTGGAAACTTGTTCTAATAGTGTATCTAGAACGATATCAGCTATTGTTGGAGATAATGGATTACCCATGGGCATTCCGTAAGTTTGGTTATAGTAGGTGTCGTCATATATAAAATAATTGTTGTCGTTAAGACAGAACGGTAGTATTTTAAGAAATTGAGCCCTTGGTATTGTGGTGTGATTTTTCAAAATATTCCACTGTGACATTATGTTATTTATTGCCAAGTGGATTGGTATGTTCGTAAATAGGGATACGACGTCCAGGGAAATAAGGATTTCGTCGTCTTCTAAAGTAATATTTTTGAGTTTTTCCTTAAGTTCTAATGAGTTTTTTATATTATATTTATACCCACACCACAATAGTGGAGAGGGTCCCTGTCGGAAACCTAGTTAACTTAAAATTAACTTTAAGCTAACTATTTCGCAACTAGGGCTAACTGACACTTGGATTTCTTTTCAATGTAAACAACTAACTATTTTAACATTGCGATGTCCTAGGAAGTAGTCAATTGTCCGACTCTGCACTACTTTCAGTTAACTTAAAAGTTAACTTTTTGTAGCTACCCAGCAAGTCAATAAAGTAAAATTTTTTTTATTTTTTTTAAATTATTTTTTTTTTTTGTTTTTCTTATTTTATTTTACTTTATTTTATTTTTTATTTTTTTTTTTCTGTCTCTGGTGGGATTCGATCCGCGCAACCTCGGTGCTGATATACTAGCTAGTCTACCGGGGCATTGTAGTTTTTGTATTAAAAAACTATGTTTTTTGTTTGTTTGTTAATCGACTTGGCTCTCTCTACTTAAAATATACAGTGTTTGTATACACTTTGGTTAATGTAAATTTTCCATTGCTTAGTTGTTGGCTTTAAGTTAGTCTATACAAGCTAACTTAAAGTAGGCTTTTTTTGTAGTTAGCTACTCATTTGACGGCAGGGGTATTATGCATTTGTGCTGATGTGTGTAACGCCTTAAAATAGTGGTCCTAGACCCACCTTAAAGTATACCGATCTACTCAGAATCACTTTCTGAGTCGAACTAACGATGTCCGTCCGGCTGGCTGGCAGGCTGGCTGGCTGGCTGTCCATGTAACCTTGTGCGCAAAGTACAGGTCGCAATTTTGGAGATAATTTGATAAAATTTGGGTCATAGGCCGAATCGTAGGACCACGAGGGAAGATAGGGGGAAATTTCTTCCTCTCAGAAACTATCAAACCGATTTTAATGAAATTTAAAACATAGATAGATCCATATCTATTGGGACACATTAGCTATACAGTTTTTAAAAAATAGGACCACAAGGGGAGGCAGGGGGCAATTTCTGCCTCTCACAAACTTTCAAACCGATTTTCATGAAGTTTATAAACATAGATAAATCCATATTGACATGGACACATAAGCATGATGTGTTTTTAAAAACTGTGGTGTAGGGTATCATATGATCGGGCTTGACCGACTATACTTTCTTGCTTGTTTTCTAATATAATATTTTTTTAAATGTGTAGCATGGAACCTCTATCGAGGATGCAATTGGGCGGAGTGGCATGTCAGGCTTGTGAATCTTCGGGAGCCGTATAGTCTGGGTGCTGTGGCTGAATGGGATGTTTGTTTTAATTTTTCGTATCTTGTTATGTGTTCCTCCTTGTACAAATCCATGACTATTTTGTTGTTTGTACGTTGTAATTTTTGTGTCGGATCTGATCGTATGGTTTTGTAAGTTGTTTTATCCTCTAAAAGTTTGGTCATTCCTCATTTATAGTCTTCCTTGTACATAATTACCGTTTTATTACCCTTATCTGATTTGGTTATTACGATTACATCTTTGTGTTTTTTCAAAATTCGTTTCGTCTCTTCAAAAATGTTTAAAATGTATTTTTCCTTTAGATTGTTTTTTGATTTTCTTTTAAACGTGAGTATTCTGTTCGCAATTTTTGATCTGACTATGTCCTTTTGCCTGTCGTCACACAGAGTTTGAACCCACTGTTCTAAATCGGCTATTGGGTTAATTGATGAAAAGTTTTTATCACTGACTGGTAAGGCGAATTTTGACCCAAGGGAAAGTAGCCATTTGTTCTCATCTGTAAATAATACATTAGTCTTGTTGACAAACCATGATGGGTTAAATTTTAAATTGTATTTCTCCAGCTGTTGTTAATGTTACATGTTCTACATTTTTGTGTTCGTTTGTACAAAAAAAACGGTTTTAGGAAAAATCGCCCAAAGAAAAATGGCCCAAAAAACATGAAAAATCGCCCAAATTAAGAATCGCCCAAAAGAACATGAAAAATTACCCAAAAAGTTAAATTTGAAATTTTGCCAAAAAAAAAACGAAAAAGGGTAAAAAAAAATGGAAAATGATCCAAATAGCAAAAACGAATTTTTTCCCAAAAAAAAAAAAAATGAAAAGTTACCCCATTTGCAAAAAAGTGTTTATTATTCATATAAATTTAGTTACATACAAATGTAAGTTTTATGTAAAAAATTGCATTGTATATTAAACTGCTGCTCGGCAGTATGGACAGTAATACTTATTTGAGCCCTCCGCCAAACATTGTGCACTCTTCAATAGTTAAACTTAATTAATCACTGCATAGTTATAAACAACTAGCATTTAACCCGCTACTTCGTTAGCGTCTCCTTTTTCTTCGTGGATATATTTTTATGCCAAGGGTTATTTTCAAAAAAGTACCAAGCACCTGTCCCCTTATTTTTTTTAACGAACAACAATAAGTGTTAAATTTTTTGGATCTCTTTAATTTTGGATTTTTAAGGTTAGCGGAATCGATTTGGCGAGAGGCCAACCTTCGGTCCAAAAGTCAGCTTTTTAGCTTCAGGAGTTTAGGATGTGCGATGATGAATCGGTCAGTTACTTTACAAATTTATATTATATAGCGATGGAGAAAAATTTTGAGAAAACAGTTACCAAATTAGGAACGATTTTCACACCTTAAACGTTTGAATTTCAAAAAAGGTCCAAATCTGTTTTGTATTTTTTAGATAAGCTAAAAATGTGATACAATATTAGCTCTGTTTCTTTACTCTACTTTGGGATCCCTCGGGATCCCAATTTGCACGAAAAGCGTTCCCGTACTTTTAATTTGTGTAAATGAGAGCGGATTTGAGAGAATAAAATTCTTCTTCTTCTTGCACGAAACAGCCCAGAATTTTTCTTCGTGCAAATTGTGTAAATTGTCAAACAGCTGTAAAACATAAACAAAACAAAGAAATGCAAAGGAAAAAAATCATGAACCAAATTTTGGAAAAAGTGTTGTGGAGTGAAATAATGTACTTAAATATAAAGTTTTATGTTGAAATATTAGGAAAACATAATGTTAGTTATTGTAAAAGTGTTTCTTTGGTTTAATTTTTGGTAAAATTAGTTTATTTCTGCAGGAAATATACAATTTCTCAAAAGTGGCATAAACTTTTATTGTTTTGTAAAAACTATCAAAACAATGACTTTTTATTTTGTGCTTAAAATTTGGTTTTTTCTGTTCCCGTACTTTTGTGTAATTTTGTCTCTTTATGAGAGAAATTTATGCTTGCTCTCATTTTCACGAACTTTACCCAAAAAGTAAAGAAACAGAGCTATTTATTTACCCTTTTACACCCCAAAAAGGCCTTCCTTCAAAAAAGTGCCAGACACCTGTCTGTTTATTTTTTTAATGAACAATAATTAGTATTCAATTTTTTGTATCTCTTTTTGTTTAGGAAATATACGGTTAGCGAATTTTTCTAATAAACAAGAATAAGTGCTGGTGTTTTTTTATCTCTTTTAGTTTAGGAGGTATGAGGTTCGCGGGATCGATATACATAGGTACAATTTTCACCCCTGAAACGTTCGAATTTGGAAAAACTACCAAATTCGCATTTGTATTTTTTAGATAATTAAAAAAGGTTATTTAATTTTTATTTCTATACGTATTGGCTTAAAAGCTAGATTTACTACCTAAAACGACCAAATTTCGTAAAAGTACCAGACACCAATTTGCTTTTTTTTTAATGCACAAAAATAAATATTAAATTAAAAAAATTACCAGTTTATTTAAAAAAAATACCAGTTAGAGAACGAAAAAGTAGCAAAAAATCCGTCTTACTGATTCTCATTCACTCAGGAGCTTGCATGTTTAATTTTATGTTTCTAGATCCAATAAATACAGATATATAAAAGGTACCAGTTAAAGAACAAAATAGTACCAAAAGGCCCTCTTACAGATTTTCATTCACTCAGGACCTTGCATGTTTAATTTTATGTTTCTAGCTCGAATACTAACGGAAATTCAAAAAGTTCCATTCAAAGAATAAAAAAGTACCAAAAAGATCCCTCTTACAGATTCTCATTCACTCAGAACCTTGCATGCTTAATTTTATGTTTTTAGGTCCAATATTTAAAATAAATTAAAAAATTACCGGTCAAAGAACGAAAAAGTACCAAACAGCCATCTTACAGATTCTTATTCACTCAGGACCTTGCATGTTTAATTTGATATTTTTGACAACAATAAAGAAACAATAAGCCCTGTTACAGATTTTTGACAACAAAAAAGTAACAATAAGCCCTGTTACAGATCTCATTCACTCAGGACATTGCATGTTCAATTAAATTTTTCTACGTCCAATGCTAACGGAAATTTTAAAAATATCAGTTAAATAACAAAAAAGTACCAAAATGCCCATCTTACAGATTCTCATTTACTCAGGAAATAGCATGTTTAATTTGATGTTTTTAGGTCCAATATTATAGGAAATTCAAAAAGTACTAATTTAAGAACAAACATGTACCCAAAAGCCTTCTTACAGATTATAATTCTCTCATGACCTTCCAGGTCTTATTTTATGTTCATAAAGTAAAAGAACGAAAAAGTACCAAAAACAGATACCTCTAACAGATTATCATTCACCTAAGACCTTGCATGTTGAATTTTATGCTTCTAGGTCTAATAATATCGTAAATTCAAAAAGTACTATTTAAAGATCAAAAAAGTATTTAAACGCCCTCTTACAGATTCTCATTCACTCAGGACCTTGCATGTTTAATTTTATATTCCTAAGTCCAATACCAACGGAAATTCAAGAAGTACCGGTCAAAGAATAAAAAAGTAACGAAAAGTTCACTCTTATAGATTTTCATCCACCCAGGACATTGCATTTTTAATTTTATGTTTCTAGGTCCAATACTAACGGAAATTCAAAAAGTACCAGTTAAAGAACAAAAAAGTACCAAAAGCCTTCTTACAGATTCTCATTCACTCAGGACCTTGCATGTTTAATTTTATCTTTATAGGGCCAAAACCAATGGAAATTCAAAAAGTACCAGTCAAATAATAAAAAAGTACCAAAAAATTCCCTCTTATAGATTTTCATCCACCCAGGACATTGCATTTTGAATTTTATGTTTCTAGGTCCAATACTAACGCAAATTCAAAAAGTACCAGTTAATGAACAAAAAAGTACCAAAAAGTTCCCTTATAGATTCTTATCCACTTAGGACATTGCATCTTGAATTTTATGTTTCTAGGTCTAATAATAATGGAAATTTAAAAAGTACCAGAAAAAAAAGAAGCTCAGAAATGCGCTTTTGCAGATTCTCATTCACTCAAGACATTGCATGTTCAATTTAATTTTTCTACGTCCAATGCTAACAGAAATTCAAAAAGTACTATTTAAAGATCAAAAAAGTACCTAAAAGCCCTCTTACAGATTCTCATTCACTCGGGACCTTGCATGTTTAATTTTATCTTTCTAGGTCCAATACCAACGGAAATTCAAGAAGTACCAGTCAAAGAATAAAAAAGTAACGAAAAGTTCACTCTTATAGATTTTCATCCACCCAGGACATTGCATTTTGAATTTTATGTTTCTAGGTCCAATACTAACGGAAATTCAAAAAGTACCAGCTAAAGAACAAAAAAGTACCAAAAGCCTTCTTACAGATTCTCATTCACTCAGGACCTTGCATGTTTAATTTTATCTTTATAGGGCCAATACCAATGGAAATTCAAAAAGTACCAGTCAAATAATAAAAAAGTACCAAAAAATTCACTCATTTAGATTTTCATCCACCCAGGACATTGCATTTTGAATTTTATGTTTCTAGGTCCAATACTAACGCAAATTCAAAAAGTACCAGTTAATGAACAAAAAAGTACCAAAAATTTCCCTCATAGATTCTTATCCACTTAGGACATTGCATCTTGAATTTTATGTTTCTAGGTCTAATAATAACGGAAATTTAAAAAGTACCAGTTAAAAAAAAAAGAAGCTCAGAAACGCGCTTTTACAGATTATCATTCACTCAAGACATTGCATGTTCAATTTAATTTTTCTACGTCCAATGCTAACGGAAATTCAAAAAGTACTATTTAAAGATCAAAAAAGTACCTAAAAGCCCTCTTACAGATTCTCATTCACTCAGGACCTTGCATGTTTAATATCATGTTTCTAGGTCCAATACCAACGGAAATTCAAAAAGTACCAGTCAAAGAATAAAAAAGTACTAAAAAGTTCACTCTTATAGATTTTCATCCACCCAGGACATTGCATTTTGAATTTTATGTTTCTAGGTCCAATGCTAACGGAAATTCAAAAAGTACCAGCTAAAGAACAAAAAAGTACCAAAAGCCCTCTTACAGATTCTCATTCACTCAGGAGCTTGCATGTTTAATTTTATCTTTCTAGGTCCAATACCAACGGAAATTCAAAAAGTACCAGTCAAAGAATAAAAAAGTACCAAAAAGTTCACTCTTATAGATTTTCATCCACCCACGACATTGCATTTTGAATTTTATGTTTCTAGGTCCAATACTAACGGAAATTCAAAAAGTACCAGTTAAAGAACAAAAAAGTACCAAAAGCCTTCTTACAGATTCTCATTCACTCAGGACCTTGCATGTTTAATTTTATCTTTATAGGGCCAATACCAATGGAAATTCAAAAAGTACCAGTCAAATAATAAAAAAGTACCAAAAATTCACTCTTATAGATTTTCATCCACCCAGGACATTGCATTTTTAATTTTATGTTTCTAGGTCCAATACTAACGCAAATTCAAAAAGTACCAGTTAATGAACAAAAAAGTACCAAAAAGTTCCATAGATTCTTATCCACTTAGGACATTGCATCTGGAATTTTATTTTTCTAGGTCTAATAATAACGGAAATTTAAAAAGTACCAGAAAAAAAGAAGCTCAGAAATGCGCTTTTGCAGATTCTCATTCACTCAAGACATTGCATGTTCAATTTAATTTTTCTACGTCCAATGCTAACAGAAATTCAAAAAGTACTATTTAAAGATCAAAAAAGTACCTAAAAGCCCTCTTACAGAATCTCATTCACTCGGGACCTTGCATGTTTAATTTTATCTTTCTAGGCCCAATACCAACGGAAATTCAAGAAATACCAGTCAAAGAATAAAAAAGTACCAAAAAGTTCACTCTTATAGATTTTCATCCTCCCAGGACATTGCATTTTGAATTTTATGTTTCTAGGTCCAATACTAACGCAAACTCAAAAAGTACCAGTTAATGAACAAAAAAGTACCAAAAAGTTCCCTCATAGATTCTTATCCACTCAGGACATTGCATCTTGAATTTTATGTTTCTAGGTCCAATATTAACGATAATTAAAATAATGCCAGTTGTAGAACCAAAAAGCCAATAAAAAATATTAAATTTCCCGTATTTCCTTTTTTTGGTACTTTTTTTCCCCCACTAAAGTATCAAAAAATTCAGTATTGTAGTGGGGGCTCATTATTAAGTACGAGTATGTTAATGAATGGGGAAAAAATTTTTTAAAAAAACTACCAAAAATAGCGACGATTTTCACCCCTTAAATGTTCGGATTTCGAAAAAGTACCAAACTTATATTCGTATTTTTTTCATAGGTTTCGAATGTGGTATAAACTTTGTTTCTATGTTTATTGGTTCAAAAGATAGATGGGGTGTCAAAAAAGTACCAAAATTCAGGTTTTACCCGTTTACTCCCTAATAGGGCCAACTTTCAAAAAGTACCAGACACCTATCCGCTTATTTTTCTAAAGAACAATGATCAGTGTTATATTTTTTTTGTATCTCTTTTAGTTTTGGAGATATAAGGTTACCGCATTTTCCCGTTTTTACCCTTTTTTACCCCCTAAACATTTGAATTTCCAAAAATCCCGTCTTAGTGGATCGATTTGGGGACTGACCAATCTCTGGTCCAAGTTTCAAGTGTTTAGCTTCAGGCGTTTAGGTTGTTCGATGATGAAGCAGTCAGTCAGTGAGTCAGTCAGTAACGTTACAATTTTATATATATAGATTTGGGGACTGACCAATCTCTGGTCCAAGTTTCAAGTGTTTAGCTTCAGGCGTTTAGGCTGTTCGATGATGAATCAGTCAGTCAGTGAGTCAGTGAGTCAGTCAGTAACGTTACAATTTTATATATATAGATTACTCAAAACAAAATTAGTTTTCCAAAATATTCAAGAAAAGAGGCAAACAAATTGTAGTTGGTCTAACCAGACCTGTATCATGCGGTTTTTAGGGTCGAGCAATCCATTTATTTTTGATCAGAGAGAGTTTTCATAAGCTTTTTAGAATTTATCGTCTTTTTTGTGGAAAATTTGCGAAATCAAAAGCCTTGATCATTGGTAAATCACTTTATATCCCCTCATTTATCCCACCGATCCAAATAAACAATGAAAAACTTGAAATAGTCAAGGCAGCAAAAAATCTAGGTGTAATCTTTAACTCTGAGCTCGATTGGTCTAATCATATAAATTATATATGTGGTGTCACTCACGTAATGTTAAGGAATCTTTGGAGGACGCAATTTTTCACCCCTCTCAAAGTTAGAATGCTAATCGCTAAAAGGTGCCTCCTGCCAAAACTTTTATATGCCTGCGAACTCTTTGCAAACTGTGACTCAGTATGCAAATCTAGGCTTAATGTGACATTCAACAATATTGCTAGATATGTTTTTGCCCGCAGACGTCTCTGATTACTCAAAAATAATCTACAATTTAACACTCGAAAACCTGTTGAAAGTTCGTTCATTATTGTTTCTACAAAAGCTGATTTTTACTAAACAACCTCAATATTTATACAGAAGATTAACTCTTTCAATATCTAACAGAGGAAAGAATATAAACTCTATTCGCTACCGTAGCCTTATATCAGTTAGACATTTTTACGTTTCTACAATTCGTCTGTGGAACCGACTACCTCACCATATTCAATTCATAAGCAATGCAAACAGTTTCAAATCTGCCATTTTTAAAAATTTTTGTTAACATTTTTTTTTGTCATTTATTTTAATAACTTTTTTATTTATTATTTTATTTTATTATATTTTTTTTTTATTATTTATTTTTTGTAATATCTTTTTACTTTTTAAATTAAATTTTTAACCTCGTATTCATAAACGATTGTTAAGAATTTTAAATTTGATATATCAAATTTTAAATAATTTTGTGAATACAGGCATAAATATTTAATTTAATATTCATACTCATTTTTTTATATTTGTTTACTTATTTGTATTAATTATTATTTATTTATGTGTTTAATTTTCATTTTATTTTATTGTGCCACATTTGTATAACTTTAATTCTACAGAACTGTAATATAAGACACCGTTCTTGTTGTACTGTATTATCTAATAAAGAATCAATCAATCAATATTTCTCAAAATGCAATCTCGAACTTTAAACGAAAATATAATTTTTAAGCGTTCTAAAAACATGTGCATACGAGCATTTTCGGATTGCATTTCCAAATTTATTGAGTTAACAATTTTCAATATGTTCTTCAGAAACAGGAAAGGAGTAGAAAGTTCGAATATAATAAAATTTTATTTAGCGCAAGTAAAATATACTTCAAAATAATACGGAGTAAAATAATAATGGAGTGGGCTCCCACTGTTACAAAATTCTGTTAATTACTTCTTGACGTGACACCCTTCTTGTTGACGAATATTTGAAAATATTATGAATTCGTTCCAAAATAATCTTGAATTGAGAGGAAGTCGTCTTTTCTACTATGTAGAACTCTTGCAGATGTGGTCTCTTATATCTTTTAAAAACTTGTCAATATCATCAGAAAATGCACGCTTATATGCTGCCGCTGATACTAAATTTAGAATGTGGCATAAGCAATTCAATGAATAAGTGCAAAAATCTATTCACAATAACGGAGTTCAGTGTTTGGTGCAAATGGTCTTGCAAAAGAGCAAAGCAAAAAAATCATAGCTGTTTTGTTAAATCCAAAAAAAAAAATAGAGCTTCCCTTAGTTTTCATAAAAAAGCAAGACTATTTGCTCCAAGCACTAAACTCCGCTTATATTCATTGGACAGTAAATACGAGTTGCGATTTTATATCAATTATAAATATGTAGGTTTGAAAAATTTGGAAATAGTACCAAATGAGTCGCAGGCGTACCAGCGTACTTTTTAGTTTTGAATTGTACGAAAAAAAGTACAATTGTACCAACTTTATCAACCCTGATATAGCGTTTTGCAAGGTGGCATGTCATAACGTCCAGTGTCGTATTGTTCATGGACACTGTTACACTTTTGAAAATGCCGTAATGTCCATAATTACTAAAGATGTTATATACAAAAAAAAAGATCTACATACACGCAGAGAAAAACATGTTTTATTATGGTCACAACCAACAAAACTATTTTTAAAGAAACTTATTTTACCATAACTAACTAAAGCTTCTCTGCATAGCCGGCCTTCGGCCGGGCGCAAGGATTTTCTGCTCTATGGTATAACAAAGACCGGCTTCGCTAACTAAAGCTTCTCTGCGCAGATGGCCTTTGGGCGGGCGCAAGGATTTTTTCCTTTATGGTATAACAAGTACCGGTTTCGCTAAGTAAAGCTTCTAAAATCTGCCTTGTTTCCGAACGAAGGCCGACTTCGCAGAGAAGCTTTAGTTAGCGAAGCCAGTATTTGTTATACCATAGAGGAGAAAATCCTTGCGCCCGTCTGAAGACCGGCTATGCAGAGAAGCTTTAGTTAGCGAAGCCGGTTTTTGTTATACCATAAAGGAGAAAATCATTGCTCCCGGCCGAAGGCCGGCTGTGCAGAGAAGCTTTAATTAGCGAAGCCGGTACTTGTTTTATCAAAGAGGAGAAAATCCTTGCGACCGGCAAAAGGCCGGCTATGTTTTCGAGTTTGTAAGCATGTTGTGGACATTATGACACTCTACAAAGTGACATAACGTCCACGGTCTTAAGACACTGCTCTGATGGACGTATGACACTTTTAAAAGTGTCATAAAGTCCATGGACACTGTGACACTTTTTGGAGTGTCACGTCATAACTGGACGTTATGACATGCCACGTTTTTGCAATATGTCCCGTTATTTTTACAAATAACATTTAGGAATTCGACGTATTATGATAATGACTGAAGGCCTCGTTACTCTTACGTAAATGTTAAGGATACGTAAATGTTACGGTCGACTTGAAATGTTGGTAGATACTAAAAATACGTAAACGTGTCATATGGTGTTGAAGTGAATGTGTGTACTTATACATATGTATGTATCAGAGAATGACAAAAGTATCATTTTTAGTACTCTATCAATGTAATAGTGGATGGCCAATGTACGCGGCATGCGGCTGCGGGCGATAATAGCATTGCCATTGTAAAAATGTTAGCATTGTTGACAAAAATGTTCATACAAAAAAAAAGACACATCACAAAAATTAAGACTTGGTATTACTTAGAAAAGATGCCGCGCGGCAAAGTTAAATTTTTTCAACTTTTGTTTTAAGCCGCGTGAAGTAGACGTTGCCATACACACACATAATCATTTAACAAAAGAAATTTAAAAAACATTACAATTGAAGTGGAAAAAAAATCGAATTTGATAAGTAAATTCTTATTATGTTCAAATAAATCGTTTTTTTTTTATAGATTGAACAATTTTTTACAGCTTATTCAACATTTGCCGCTTTAAAATATGCCGCTTTCATTTGCCTTACAAAAAAATTTCAAGCGAAAATCTAAACAGCTGATCGCCGCCCGCAGCCGCATGCCGCGTACATTGGCCTTCCACTATTAGTGAGAAAACACCCAGCGGGAAAACTCAGAAGACCTTCTTACTTCAGGCCTTTTTAAAGGCCTGCTTAAAAAATTTTTGGATTTAACTCATATTCCTACGTAACTGCTAAAGAATGCCTCATAGAAGGCCTCGGCTCTTTGGTATGAGAAGCGAGAAAAGAAGGAGTAACATTTTTTGTTTTGTTTTTTTTTTGCACAAGCAAAAGCAAAAGAATTCAGATCCCTTTACAAAAACAAAGTAAAATATGCTGTAAATCATTTTAGTTGAAGTGGAAAAGAGAAAGAGTAAAATTTTTTGTTTTGTTTTTTTCAGATCCCGTTATAAAAACAAAGTAACAAAGTAGGTGCATATTAAAATACAAAATAAAAACAATAATGTAAATCATTTTAGTAGAGTTTTGTCCATTAAGGAAGATAGGTACTTGTGCTTAAAAGTTTTTTTTATTATAGGTATACTTTTATTTACAATGTTTAGCAAATTTGATTATTTCAATAAAAAAATAGGTATCACATGTGTTATTAAACCACAATAAGTTTAATAAAATATATAAACATACGTTACATGAAGCCTATTCAGTCTTCTAATTTCATTTGTAAGGAAATATTCCTTAATGTTTTAGACTGATAGCCCTTCAATATGACCTTTAATGCATTTGTAGAAGGATGGTCTGAAAGGCCTTTTAATATACCTTTCTTAAAAGCCCTTCAAGATAACCTTTTTGCTAAGGCCTTTTCAAAGTCATTCTCTGGAAAGCCTTCTAAGAGCCATTTATTTGAAGGCCTTTAAGAAGCTCTGGGGAAGAATGGAAAGCGGAAGGCCTTCTCCGCAATGACAACGCGTGTAAAAAAGATATGAGTATGGAATGGAGCGAGAAGGCCTTGTTTATCCAAAAGAAGGGGTACAGAGGCCTTCTGGAAGGCCTCCGTACTCCTTCTTTTTCCCGCTGGGCATGTACCGACATGTATGGGTAAAGATCAAAACCATACACATACGTACTAAAGACCTGCACGAGTGTATCAGTAAGTATTGTTGAAACAGATACACCAGATATATGTATATCTGTTACTACTGATATAAATGAGAGAATGAGTGTAACTGATATTGTATGGTTTTGCTTTTGCCCACTCACCATATCTTAAAAACAAAAACAGACGCTTATGGTTTTGGATTGAGTGTGTCATAACATTTTTTTTTTTTGCTTACAAACATCTGTTGTCACCATAAGTATTTCTACAATATCTGTGGTAATCTGTTGTATTTTTAAATATTGTTGGCGAGTTGATGAAAATAAGAGAGTTTGTAAAAATTTGTATAAGATCTCAACCAGGGTTGCCAGATGGTTTTAGTAAAAAATCGGCATATTTTCAAAAACAAATCGGAAATCAAATTATGAAAAAACGGCAAATTAAAATTACTGTTTTAAACACAATAAAACATATTTTTAATGACAAAAACAACAAAGCAAAACCATTAACCATTACATAATGCTTTAAAAATAAATAAAAATAAATGTTTTATAAATAAATTTTATTTAATTAAAAAAATACGGGGTATCTGATAGCAGATTTATATTTTCAAACTTAAATAAAAATTTTAATAATTGACACAAAGTTTTATCAAAAGCATTGAACGGTAGAATGGAAATGCGGGTTTTATTTTTTAAAGAGTATGTCATCCACATGTCTTGTGTCGACTTGAACACACTGTTCAAAACGGAGCCTTGTTTTTCGAGAATTTAAAAAAATAAATGACCCAATTTTCTCATGCGTGGATAAGGCACACCAAACATTTACCCTGGGGCAATGTAAAGGTATTTGATGTTTCAATCGAAGGTTTTAGGTTCTTGGAGACCAGTAACGGTAGATTTGTTTGTTGACGTGGCTATTTAAGTGAAAATGAACTTTGAACAAAATTGTCGACGAGCAATTACGTAAGAATCATTACCCTTAAAAAATGTCTCCTCAGCGAACTGTGACTCACAAATCCTCCCAATCGATAATTCCAACGGCGCCGACCTTCCTCCGCACCGTTTATTACTATTTGAAATAATCGCATTTAAAAATATAATTTTGCCACCAGACACCCTTTATATGAATAGATTTAACTTAAAGGTAAATTGCAGGGACCGTTAATAAGAGTGATGCATATAATTTTAGCTTGAAAACTCTCCATATTAGAGTCAGCGGAGACCTATACTGTCTTATACCAAGGTTCGTCTCATTAAGAACCTATGGTGATCTAGAATAAACGATCTTAACTCCACAGTTAAAAATAATTTTTCAATGAAAAATAAAAGTAGGTATGGATGAACTCTTAAAAAGAGAGTTTTATTTCGCAGTCATAAAATAATGACAATTAGTTTAATTGCAGTGCAAGCTGATTAGATAACAATGCTTTACAAATTGTAGTCATCTGACCAGCTACAAGCTTTGGGTGTCCAAGTACAAAATATGAATTTAATTAAATGTCGGTTAAAATCAAACTCCTGAAATGAGTTTTAATTTATGACGGCTTAATAAAACTCTTTTTTTAAGAGTTAAATTCGACCTTTTATGTTTACGTTGAAAAATAGCTGTTTATATGGACTTTTTTGTTTTTATTCCAAAAATAACTCAGGGACTAAAAATAATTACTTTTAATTTCAAAAGATTTTGTTATTCGTGCTTAATTCCCAGTTTTTATTCTTGATAAAAACACTTGAAATTTATTGTTGATGGGATAAGCTATTCCTATGCATTTCACTGGTTGCTTAGGCCAGATCATCAGGAAACTTCATCCATAAAGATTTTACAAAAACTAAAGATATTAAACCAAATAAAACTGTTAAAAGTATAAGACTTATAGCAACAGTTTTACTTGTAACAATATCAAAGCTTTAACAAAACACATCAACAATAAAAAAGTGGGTTTATCTCATCTTACGTTCCCCACTACAATTAGTTGAAATTCTCTCAACATTAACTGTAGTTGTAAGTAGGTTAAGAAAAACAAAATAAAAAACAAACAACAACTTACAAAAGATGTTGTCAATTAAGTGTTTTTTTAGGCCGTGCACTTGCCTGTTTATTATCAAAAATTAATTTCAATTTTTGGGAATAAGATGAGATAAACCCACTTTTTTATTGTTGATGTGTTTTGTTAAAGCTTTGATATTGTTACAAGTAAAACTGTTGCTATAAGTCTTATACGTTTAACAGTTTTATTTGGTTTAATATCTTTAGTTTTTCTAAAATCTTTATGGATGAAGTTTCCTGATGATCTGGCCTAAGCAACCAGTGAAATGCATAGGAATAGCTTATCCCATCAACAATAAATTTCAAGTGTTTTTATCAAGAATAAAAACTGGGAATTAAGCACGAATAACAAAATCTTTTGAAATTAAAATTTTGTATTCCCAAAAATTGAAATTACTTTTTGATAATAAACAGGCAAGTGCACGGCCTAAAAAAACACTTAATTGACAACATCTTTTGTAAGTTGTTGTTTGTTTTTTATTTTGTTTTTCTTAACCTACTTACAACTACAATTAATGTTGAGAGAATTTCAACTAATTTGTCCTTCAAGTTGTGCTGAAAAAGGTCAACGGAAAGGAGAAAGACAAAGTGAAAAAACAAAAAAATGTACTTGGACTTCAAGAAAAATTCTTGACGAAAGTACGAAAAAACAGAAGTAAAGGAAAAAACATGTAAAATCAATTAAAATGGATAATCATTCAGGAAAGCAAATTTCGATCTACCAAATGTTAAAATACAATTTGGTTTAAGGATTGATGTTTGACTAGTGACGTCAGCAGTCGTCGATGGCTGCGAGTGTAAGACGGCAAATCCATCTGAGGAGATCGAGTGGTTGCGATCGAAACATGTCATGGTAACCTGCCGGCCAGGGTTCGAGCCCGAGCCACGTCAAGAATGAAAGATTATCAATAACAATTTAAATTGATTTTCATGTTGTAAAATTCCTTTCTTCATAAAAATAATTTAATAAAAATTAAATTTCATGAACTTAAGCCTAATTAAAAATATTAAATAATTACTTTTATTATTTTTTGTAAAGGTTACGAGAAAAAATTCCTTTATTTTCAATTGGGAGCCTTTAACCATTATCGTTATATACTTATATATTTTTTTTTTTTGGCTGTGGTAACCAATTAAAGTAAAATTTATTTATTTTTGGTTATTAATAACCTAAGTAATTTTTTGTTTACAAATATCTATTGGAAAAAATTATTTATTTTTCTGGTTACAATTCTTAGCTTAAGTAAAACATATGTACCACATTTCTTTAAGCTTCTCATATGAAGTTGTATATTTTTCAAAATGTGTTTGTTGGGTTAGACGCAATACAAATACTGCATATATAAAATAAATATGTATAACCATTTTTTTCCTTAAGTATCAGCGCTAAATTAATAAAAGTTGTCTCTTTGTGTAACAAGTTACCCAAAATTAATAATTTGTATAAAACAAACCAAAAATTACCGTGCTGTAAGTGTTTATCAAAAAATATGCACTTTGATAATTTAGAGGAAAAAAATCGTCAAAATGCAGATTTATCGGTAAATATGGTAGGCCTAATTACAACGCTTCCTGCTAGTTTTTATTTTTTACAAACACAAAGTATGTACACGTGTTTAGTTCTTTCAGAGTTTTTTTTTCAATAATTTTTGTCTACTTGGCACTTGAACGAAGAAAACGCAACCTTTCAATTTCATGAAAGAATTTTTTACACAAACAAAATACATATCGGTACCGAAAATTTCAAAAATGTTTGCCTTCCAAAAAAACAAGCAACACATTTTGTTCTTGTAAAGTTTTTTTGTTTGTTTTTTTTTGTGCTCGAACCACATCACGCAAAAATGATTGAAAAAATAACTGTTCATGTGTACATATTTTGTTTTTGTAAAAAATTATTTTTTAGCCAGCCAAAGGGTCGGCTCTTTTGCGTTTATTGTATTCCATCAGCATCCACTAGGATCTGCTTTCGCGAAACAGATATTAGCAGATATGATACTCTCTTTCGCTTTTGTATCAACTTACATCCACTCTTTTACAAATCATATCAAGATCAACTTATATCAGAAACACAAGAGCACTCATCCATACGCATCAACTTTAGAAAAAACACAGAAACAGATACAAACAGATGTATCTGTGCAGGTCTTTAATACGTACCAATACCCATCACAAGCTAAAGTTGAATATGTATAGGTATACGCTGCCAATGTGTATTTGCATATTCATTCTTCTTTTTGAATGTACATGCAGATATATATAAAATTTCTGTTAGCTATCTGCAATACCCATATAAGTATGTGTATTACTTATAGCATAGGTAGACGACACGAGATGGAAGATATTGGGTGGTATGAATAAATATTAGCAATTACTTTTAAGTGGTTACTTTTAGCAAAGAAAGTTCCTAAAGTAACTACTTTATTTGTTATGAATAAAAGTATTCTTTACTTAATTTGTTCGAAAATTCGAATTAAGTATTTGCTAAACGTCAGATTTGACTGAAACGTCTAAATAAATTAAATGAAAATTGCAAATAGTTATATTAAAATGGAAAATTTTGAAGAAGAATATTTAATAGAAGTTGGTGAGTTATTTTGTTAAAATTATGAGTATTTATTTTATATCATTTTTCTTCCTACAGATCATGTTGGTTCATCACCAAGCTCTTCCAAAGATTATTTGGACTTGCATTTTGTTAAGGCGATTGAGGCGGTGGGTAAAGTTTTGTTGAACAAATCAAATACTCCACAAATGAAAGAAAAGAAAAAAAAAGCTGTTGATGATGTACGCGATTTTTTGGCTTTAAATTCTGGTGAAGATTTAAAAGGGGAGCAAATTTTGAAAAAAATTGCAAACCTGAAACAAAAAGTAAAAGCAAAAGCGGATATGAAGAGGACTGGCAATAGACCGTTAAATTTAAAAGCCAGTGAAAAAATTTTTCTCGAAATTTTAAGTGGCGAAGATAATCCCACAATAAATCCAATCCAGTTTGGATTAGAGGTAGGAGTATCTCCAATTTCTCCAGAAGAGGAAAACTGCGAACCGGCTCTTCTAACTGGGATCTCTTCAAATGGTAATAATAAAAAAACACCACCTATAAAACGTAAATTTCCGGAGGAGAGCAGTGATATAAACACCATTCAAAAAAAAAGTGCTGCAAAACCAATTGGAACTAATACAAATGGAAAAAAAAATGAAACAAGAAGTACACGACGAAACAATGCAAAATCTGATCATCGAAAGGGAGCAGAAAAAAAAGAACACAAAATAAAAATGGAAATTTTAAATTTAAAAAAAGAAAAATTAGAAAAATCTGAATTTCTTTACGAAGATATGTAATCTCATGTTTCAAATTAATAATAAACTGGTTCCTTTATATTTTAATATTTTTATTTTTTAGTATTTAGTATAAAAACAACTTAATTTTACATAAAGCAATACAGTAACTGAAACACTTTTCTAACTACAGTATTTTGATGTTTACATGCATTTTGATGTTGCGCCACCAACAAAATACATGTAAAAATGTTGCTGTCTGCTGTTTGCTGCTTTTGAAAAAATTTAGTCTGCTCGTTTGGACACTAAATTTTCAATTCAATACTTCAATTTTAAGCGTTTATTCATATAAAATCAAGTATTTACTTTTTCGAACAAAGCATTTGCTTTTTTTTTTTTGGAATATAAAATCAAGTAAAATCTAAAAAAATAATATTTGGTAAGAAAATGCTTAAGTATTTAGTAATGACTTTTTTTATTCATACTACCCATTGTTTTTTATGTATGCATATGTTTCAATATGTTCTTCAGAAACAGGAAAGGAGTAGAAAGTTCGAATATAATAAAATTTTATTTAGCGCAAGTAAAATATACTTCAAAATAATACGGAGTAAAATAATAATGGAGTGGGCTCCCACTGTTACAAAATTCTGTTAATTACTTCTTGACGTGACACCCTTCTTGTTGACGAATATTTGAAAATATTATGAATTCGTTCCAAAATAATCTTGAATTGAGAGGAAGTCGTCTTTTCTACTATGTAGAACTCTTGCAGAAGTGGTCTCTTATATCTTTTAAAAACTTGTCAATATCATCAGAAAATGCACGCTTATATGCTGCCGCTGATACTAAATTTAGAATGTGGCATAAGCAATTCAATGAATAAGTGCAAAAATCTATTCACAATAACGGAGTTCAGTGTTTGGTGCAAATGGTCTTGCAAAAGAGCAAAGCAAAAAAATCATAGCTGTTTTGTTAAATCCAAAAAAAAAAATAGAGCTTCCCTTAGTTTTCATAAAAAAGCAAGACTATTTGCTCCAAGCACTAAACTCCGCTTATATTCATTGGACAGTAAATACGAGTTGCGATTTTATATCAATTATAAATATGTAGGTTTGAAAAATTTGGAAATAGTACCAAATGAGTCGCAGGCGTACCAGCGTACTTTTTAGTTTTGAATTGTACGAAAAAAAGTACAATTGTACCAACTTTATCAACCCTGATATAGCGTTTTGCAAGGTGGCATGTCATAACGTCCAGTGTCGTATTGTTCATGGACACTGTTACACTTTTGAAAATGCCGTAATGTCCATAATTACTAAAGATGTTATATACAAAAAAAAGATCTACATACACGCAGAGAAAAACATGTTTTATTATGGTCACAACCAACAAAACTATTTTTAAAGAAACTTATTTTACCATAACTAACTAAAGCTTCTCTGCATAGCCGGCCTTCGGCCGGGCGCAAGGATTTTCTGCTCTATGGTATAACAAAGACCGGCTTCGCTAACTAAAGCTTCTCTGCGCAGATGGCCTTTGGGCGGGCGCAAGGATTTTTTCCTTTATGGTATAACAAGTACCGGTTTCGCTAAGTAAAGCTTCTAAAATCTGCCTTGTTTCCGAACGAAGGCCGACTTCGCAGAGAAGCTTTAGTTAGCGAAGCCAGTATTTGTTATACCATAGAGGAGAAAATCCTTGCGCCCGTCTGAAGACCGGCTATGCAGAGAAGCTTTAGTTAGCGAAGCCGGTTTTTGTTATACCATAAAGGAGAAAATCATTGCTCCCGGCCGAAGGCCGGCTGTGCAGAGAAGCTTCAATTAGCGAAGCCGGTACTTGTTTTATCAAAGAGGAGAAAATCCTTGCGACCGGCCAAAGGCCGGCTATGTTTTCGAGTTTGTAAGCATGTTGTGGACATTATGACACTCTACAAAGTGACATAACGTCCACGGTCTTAAGACACTGCTCTGATGGACGTATGACACTTTTAAAAGTGTCATAAAGTCCATGGACACTGTGACACTTTTTGGAGTGTCACGTCATAACTGGACGTTATGACATGCCACGTTTTTGCAATATGTCCCGTTATTTTTACAAATAACATTTAGGAATTCGACGTATTATGATAATGACTGAAGGCCTCGTTACTCTTACGTAAATGTTAAGGATACGTAAATGTTACGGTCGACTTGAAATGTTGGTAGATACTAAAAATACGTAAACGTGTCATATGGTGTTGAAGTGAATGTGTGTACTTATACATATGTATGTATCAGAGAATGACAAAAGTATCATTTTTAGTACTCTATCAATGTAATAGTGGATGGCCAATGTACGCGGCATGCGGCTGCGGGCGATAATAGCATTGCCATTGTAAAAATGTTAGCATTGTTGACAAAAATGTTCATACAAAAAAAAAGACACATCACAAAAATTAAGACTTGGTATTACTTAGAAAAGATGCCGCGCGGCAAAGTTAAATTTTTTCAACTTTTGTTTTAAGCCGCGTGAAGTAGACGTTGCCATACACACACATAATCATTTAACAAAAGAAATTTAAAAAACATTACAATTGAAGTGGAAAAAAAATCGAATTTGATAAGTAAATTCTTATTATGTTCAAATAAATCGTTTTTTTTTTATAGATTGAACAATTTTTTACAGCTTATTCAACATTTGCCGCTTTAAAATGTGCCGCTTTCATTTGCCTTACAAAAAAATTTCAAGCGAAAATCTAAACAGCTGATCGCCGCCCGCAGCCGCATGCCGCGTACATTGGCCTTCCACTATTAGTGAGAAAACACCCAGCGGGAAAACTCAGAAGACCTTCTTACTTCAGGCCTTTTTAAAGGCCTGCTTAAAAAATTTTTGGATTTAACTCATATTCCTACGTAACTGCTAAAGAATGCCTCATAGAAGGCCTCGGCTCTTTGGTATGAGAAGCGAGAAAAGAAGGAGTAACATTTTTTGTTTTGTTTTTTTTTTGCACAAGCAAAAGCAAAAGAATTCAGATCCCTTTACAAAAACAAAGTAAAATATGCTGTAAATCATTTTAGTTGAAGTGGAAAAGAGAAAGAGTAAAATTTTTTGTTTTGTTTTTTTCAGATCCCGTTATAAAAACAAAGTAACAAAGTAGGTGCATATTAAAATACAAAATAAAAACAATAATGTAAATCATTTTAGTAGAGTTTTGTCCATTAAGGAAGATAGGTACTTGTGCTTAAAAGTTTTTTTTATTATAGGTATACTTTTATTTACAATGTTTAGCAAATTTGATTATTTCAATAAAAAAATAGGTATCACATGTGTTATTAAACCACAATAAGTTTAATAAAATATATAAACATACGTTACATGAAGCCTATTCAGTCTTCTAATTTCATTTGTAAGGAAATATTCCTTAATGTTTTAGACTGATAGCCCTTCAATATGACCTTTAATGCATTTGTAGAAGGATGGTCTGAAAGGCCTTTTAATATACCTTTCTTAAAAGCCCTTCAAGATAACCTTTTTGCTAAGGCCTTTTCAAAGTCATTCTCTGGAAAGCCTTCTAAGAGCCATTTATTTGAAGGCCTTTAAGAAGCTCTGGGGAAGAATGGAAAGCGGAAGGCCTTCTCCGCAATGACAACGCGTGTAAAAAAGATATGAGTATGGAATGGAGCGAGAAGGCCTTGTTTATCCAAAAGAAGGGGTACAGAGGCCTTCTGGAAGGCCTCCGTACTCCTTCTTTTTCCCGCTGGGCATGTACCGACATGTATGGGTAAAGATCAAAACCATACACATACGTACTAAAGACCTGCACGAGTGTATCAGTAAGTATTGTTGAAACAGATACACCAGATATATGTATATCTGTTACTACTGATATAAATGAGAGAATGAGTGTAACTGATATTGTATGGTTTTGCTTTTGCCCACTCACCATATCTTAAAAACAAAAACAGACGCTTATGGTTTTGGATTGAGTGTGTCATAACATTTTTTTTTTTGCTTACAAACATCTGTTGTCACCATAAGTATTTCTACAATATCTGTGGTAATCTGTTGTATTTTTAAATATTGTTGGCGAGTTGATGAAAATAAGAGAGTTTGTAAAAATTTGTATAAGATCTCAACCAGGGTTGCCAGATGGTTTTAATAAAAAATCGGCATATTTTCAAAAACAAATCGGAAATCAAATTATGAAAAAACGGCAAATTAAAATTACTGTTTTAAACACAATAAAACATATTTTTAATGACAAAAACAACAAAGCAAAACCATTAACCATTACATAATGCTTTAAAAATAAATAAAAATAAATGTTTTATAAATAAATTTTATTTAATTAAAAAAATACGGGGTATCTGATAGCAGATTTATATTTTCAAACTTAAATAAAAATGTTAATAATTGACACAAAGTTTTATCAAAAGCATTGAACGGTAGAATGGAAATGCGGGTTTTATTTTTTAAAGAGTATGTCATCCACATGTCTTGTGTCGACTTGAACACACTGTTCAAAACGGAGCCTTGTTTTTCGAGAATTTAAAAAAATAAATGACCCAATTTTCTCATGCGTGGATAAGGCACACCAAACATTTACCCTGGGGCAATGTAAAGGTATTTGATGTTTCAATCGAAGGTTTTAGGTTCTTGGAGACCAGTAACGGTAGATTTGTTTGTTGACGTGGCTATTTAAGTGAAAATGAACTTTGAACAAAATTGTCGACGAGCAATTACGTAAGAATCATTACCCTTAAAAAATGTCTCCTCAGCGAACTGTGACTCACAAATCCTCCCAATCGATAATTCCAACGGCGCCGACCTTCCTCCGCACCGTTTATTACTATTTGAAATAATCGCATTTAAAAATATAATTTTGCCACCAGACACCCTTTATATGAATAGATTTAACTTAAAGGTAAATTGCAGGGACCGTTAATAAGAGTGATGCATATAATTTTAGCTTGAAAACTCTCCATATTAGAGTCAGCGGAGACCTATACTGTCTTATACCAAGGTTCGTCTCATTAAGAACCTATGGTGATCTAGAATAAACGATCTTAACTCCACAGTTAAAAATAATTTTTCAATGAAAAATAAAAGTAGGTATGGATGAACTCTTAAAAAGAGAGTTTTATTTCGCAGTCATAAAATAATGACAATTAGTTTAATTGCAGTGCAAGCTGATTAGATAACAATGCTTTACAAATTGTAGTCATCTGACCAGCTACAAGCTTTGGGTGTCCAAGTACAAAATATGAATTTAATTAAATGTCGGTTAAAATCAAACTCCTGAAATGAGTTTTAATTTATGACGGCTTAATAAAACTCTTTTTTTAAGAGTTAAATTCGACCTTTTATGTTTACGTTGAAAAATAGCTGTTTATATGGACTTTTTTGTTTTTATTCCAAAAATAACTCAGGGACTAAAAATAATTACTTTTAATTTCAAAAGATTTTGTTATTCGTGCTTAATTCCCAGTTTTTATTCTTGATAAAAACACTTGAAATTTATTGTTGATGGGATAAGCTATTCCTATGCATTTCACTGGTTGCTTAGGCCAGATCATCAGGAAACTTCATCCATAAAGATTTTAGAAAAACTAAAGATATTAAACCAAATAAAACTGTTAAACGTATAAGACTTATAGCAACAGTTTTACTTGTAACAATATCAAAGCTTTAACAAAACACATCAACAATAAAAAAGTGGGTTTATCTCATCTTACGTTCCCCACTACAATTAGTTGAAATTCTCTCAACATTAATTGTAGTTGTAAGTAGGTTAAGAAAAACAAAATAAAAAACAAACAACAACTTACAAAAGATGTTGTCAATTAAGTGTTTTTTTAAGCCGTGCACTTGCCTGTTTATTATCAAAAAGTAATTTCAATTTTTGGGAATAAGATGAGATAAACCCACTTTTTTATTGTTGATGTGTTTTGTTAAAGCTTTGATATTGTTACAAGTAAAACTGTTGCTATAAGTCTTATACGTTTAACAGTTTTATTTGGTTTAATATCTTTAGTTTTTCTAAAATCTTTATGGATGAAGTTTCCTGATGATCTGGCCTAAGCAACCAGTGAAATGCATAGGAATAGCTTATCCCATCAACAATAAATTTCAAGTGTTTTTATCAAGAATAAAAACTGGGAATTAAGCACGAATAACAAAATCTTTTGAAATTAAAATTTTGTATTCCCAAAAATTGAAATTACTTTTTGATAATAAACAGGCAAGTGCACGGCCTAAAAAAACACTTAATTGACAACATCTTTTGTAAGTTGTTGTTTGTTTTTTATTTTGTTTTTCTTAACCTACTTACAACTACAATTAATGTTGAGAGAATTTCAACTAATTTGTCCTTCAAGTTGTGCTGAAAAAGGTCAACGGAAAGGAGAAAGACAAAGTGAAAAAACAAAAAAATGTACTTGGACTTCAAGAAAAATTCTTGACGAAAGTACGAAAAAACAGAAGTAAAGGAAAAAACATGTAAAATCAATTAAAATGGATAATCATTCAGGAAAGCAAATTTCGATCTACCAAATGTTAAAATACAATTTGGTTTAAGGATTGATGTTTGACTAGTGACGTCAGCAGTCGTCGATGGCTGCGAGTGTAAGACGGCAAATCCATCTGAGGAGATCGAGTGGTTGCGATCGAAACATGTCATGGTAACCTGCCGGCCAGGGTTCGAGCCCGAGCCACGTCAAGAATGAAAGATTATCAATAACAATTTAAATTGATTTTCATGTTGTAAAATTCCTTTCTTCATAAAAATAATTTAATAAAAATTAAATTTCATGAACTTAAGCCTAATTAAAAATATTAAATAATTACTTTTATTATTTTTTGTAAAGGTTACGAGAAAAAATTCCTTTATTTTCAATTGGGAGCCTTTAACCATTATCGTTATATACTTATATATTTTTTTTTTTTGGCTGTGGTAACCAATTAAAGTAAAATTTATTTATTTTTGGTTATTAATAACCTAAGTAATTTTTTGTTTACAAATATCTATTGGAAAAAATTATTTATTTTTCTGGTTACAATTCTTAGCTTAAGTAAAACATATGTACCACATTTCTTTAAGCTTCTCATATGAAGTTGTATATTTTTCAAAATGTGTTTGTTGGGTTAGACGCAATACAAATACTGCATATATAAAATAAATATGTATAACCATTTTTTTCCTTAAGTATCAGCGCTAAATTAATAAAAGTTGTCTCTTTGTGTAACAAGTTACCCAAAATTAATAATTTGTATAAAACAAACCAAAAATTACCGTGCTGTAAGTGTTTATCAAAAAATATGCACTTTGATAATTTAGAGGAAAAAAATCGTCAAAATGCAGATTTATCGGTAAATATGGTAGGCCTAATTACAACGCTTCCTGCTAGTTTTTATTTTTTACAAACACAAAGTATGTACACGTGTTTAGTTCTTTCAGAGTTTTTTTTTCAATAATTTTTGTCTACTTGGCACTTGAACGAAGAAAACGCAACCTTTCAATTTCATGAAAGAATTTTTTACACAAACAAAATACATATCGGTACCGAAAATTTCAAAAATGTTTGCCTTCCAAAAAAACAAGCAACACATTTTGTTCTTGTAAAGTTTTTTTGTTTGTTTTTTTTTGTGCTCGAACCACATCACGCAAAAATGATTGAAAAAATAACTGTTCATGTGTACATATTTTGTTTTTGTAAAAAATTATTTTTTAGCCAGCCAAAGGGTCGGCTCTTTTGCGTTTATTGTATTCCATCAGCATCCACTAGGATCTGCTTTCGCGAAACAGATATTAGCAGATATGATACTCTCTTTCGCTTTTGTATCAACTTACATCCACTCTTTTACAAATCATATCAAGATCAACTTATATCAGAAACACAAGAGCACTCATCCATACGCATCAACTTTAGAAAAAACACAGAAACAGATACAAACAGATGTATCTGTGCAGGTCTTTAATACGTACCAATACCCATCACAAGCTAAAGTTGAATATGTATAGGTATACGCTGCCAATGTGTATTTGCATATTCATTCTTCTTTTTGAATGTACATGCAGATATATATAAAATTTCTGTTAGCTATCTGCAATACCCATATAAGTATGTGTATTACTTATAGCATAGGTAGACGACACGAGATGGAAGATATTGGGTGGTATGAATAAAAATTAGCAATTACTTTTAAGTGGTTACTTTTAGCAAAGAAAGTTCCTAAAGTAACTACTTTATTTGTTATGAATAAAAGTATTCTTTACTTAATTTGTTCGAAAATTCGAATTAAGTATTTGCTAAACGTCAGATTTGACTGAAACGTCTAAATAAATTAAATGAAAATTGCAAATAGTTATATTAAAATGGAAAATTTTTAAGAAGAATATTTAATAGAAGTTGGTGAGTTATTTTGTTAAAATTATGAGTATTTATTTTATATCATTTTTCTTCCTACAGATCATGTTGGTTCATCACCAAGCTCTTCCAAAGATTATTTGGACTTGCATTTTGTTAAGGCGATTGAGGCGGTGGGTAAAGTTTTGTTGAACAAATCAAATACTCCACAAATGAAAGAAAAGAAAAAAAAAGCTGTTGATGATGTACGCGATTTTTTTGGCTTTAAATTCTGGTGAAGATTTAAAAGGGGAGCAAATTTTGAAAAAAATTGCAAACCTGAAACAAAAAGTAAAAGCAAAAGCGGATATGAAGAGGACTGGCAATAGACCGTTAAATTTAAAAGCCAGTGAAAAAATTTTTCTCGAAATTTTAAGTGGCGAAGATAATCCCACAATAAATCCAATCCAGTTTGGATTAGAGGTAGGAGTATCTCCAATTTCTCCAGAAGAGGAAAACTGCGAACCGGCTCTTCTAACTGGGATCTCTTCAAATTGTAATAATAAAAAAACACCACCTATAAAACGTAAATTTCCGGAGGAGAGCAGTGATATAAACACCATTCAAAAAAAAAGTGCTGCAAAACCAATTGGAACTAATACAAATGGAAAAAAAAATGAAACAAGAAGTACACGACGAAACAATGCAAAATCTGATCATCGAAAGGGAGCAGAAAAAAAAGAACACAAAATAAAAATGGAAATTTTAAATTTAAAAAAAGAAAAATTAGAAAAATCTGAATTTCTTTACGAAGATATGTAATCTCATGTTTCAAATTAATAATAAACTGGTTCCTTTATATTTTAATATTTTTATTTTTTAGTATTTAGTATAAAAACAACTTAATTTTACATAAAGCAATACAGTAACTGAAACACTTTTCTAACTACAGTATTTTGATGTTTACATGCATTTTGATGTTGCGCCACCAACAAAATACATGTAAAAATGTTGCTGTCTGCTGTTTGCTGCTTTTGAAAAAATTTAGTTTGCTCGTTTGGACACTAAATTTTTTGCAGTAAATACTTCAATTTTAAGCGTTTATTCATATAAAATCAAGTATTTACTTTTTCGAACAAAGCATTTGCTTTTTTTTTTTTGGAATATAAAATCAAGTAAAATCTAAAAAAATAATATTTGGTAAGAAAATGCTTAAGTATTTAGTAATGACTTTTTTTATTCATACTACCCATTGTTTTTTATGTATGCATGTAAGTATTGATTTGTATGTTGTGCTAATAAGAAAGAGTGAAACAACCACTCACTACATATTTATTTATAGCGTTTGCTTACATGGGGTCTTCACCTAAGATAATATCTGATATAATATGTGAGAGAACGTCGGCAGAATGAGAGAACAAATTTCTTCATGTTAATCAAGGCGAATTCATGTAAACGGTGGTGTCGATACTACAACAAGTAACAACACCAAAAAACACATCAATGTATTTTGTTGCTGCTTTCGTTGGCCGATATGTAAAAAACACAAGTAACTTTTGACATTCCTCTCTCTAATTTAAAAAAAAAAGTAGCACAGCTGTGCTTTCAACGCCACCTGAAAAATGAATTCGCCTTGATGTTAATCTTAATCTTAACAAGGGGAACACGTATCTTATAAGATTTCATAATCGAATGATTCTCGTGCAGTAAACTTGTGTCGTTTTTACACTTTTTTTAGTTTTTTCTTGTTTTTTAGTTTAAAAAAATGGTTTTTTAAACAATTATCACAAAATTTTCACTATTTGCACAAAAAAATTAAACATTTTAATGAATGCGTCTTTTTTTTGTCTTATATGTGTGTATGTACATATGTGTATTTTTGACAGCTCATCTTATAAGATAGTTGTTATAAGATTTCTTATAACAACTGTCTCATAACATTTATTATAATACAACTGTTAGACAAAAATACAACAATGATACGAAAAACATCATCAAAAACTATTCGAAACATAACAAACAATTAGCTAATTTAAAATCATCAACAACTTTCCTTATTAAATGTAAACAAATTGGAACTATACCAAATTTTATTAAAAACTCCACAAAAAACATAAACAACATATTTGAAATCAACAACAAAATCCCTCCAAATATTGAAAAAAGATTACAGAAGTACATATATAACTTTCACGTACAAATACTAAAATTATTAATACAACAAAAACATACACGCATTAATAAAAACGAAGAAGAATTAAATAAATCAAAAGAAATTATTGAAATACTCTTAAATGAACAAGATAGAGATTTACTGAATAACAGCGAACAAATTATTTACAAAAGTCTAATGATAAAGAACAACAATAAACATATTAAGAAACTACAAACACTTAAAACAAAATAAAGCAACAAAATAAACATTAATAATGACAACGAGTGGTTTGTGAATATAACCAACAAAAACATTCCAACAAACTCACAGTGGCTTTTATCATTGGATCCCAAATATGCTCTGCCTATCACAAGAACTGCATTCCCACTTTTCAATTGTATAGCGGAGGGAGAGGATTGTATACAAACATTCGAGAACAAGGAACAACAGAAAACATCAAGAACAAAACTTATAACATTAATAGACGATCACTTGAACAAAACAAAATTAAACCAAAGAGAGAAAATAATACTGGACACAGTGGGACAAACAAGAAAATTTTTGAAAAAAAATAATGACATACTCATACTTAGTGCCGATAAGGGGAATAAAACGGTTGCAATGAATAAAAGTGACTATGATATAAAAATGAAGGATATATTAAAGGACTTTTGCACGTATAGAAGAATGAAGAAAGACCCAACCTCAGGGTTACAAACAAAAAACAATATTTTAATAGACAAATTATTTAATCAAAACCTCATAACCGAAGCAGAGAAAAATAGAATGATTAATAGAATAGCCACTTCACCACGTATTTATGGACTTCCAAAAATCCATAAGGCTGAAATGCCTTTACGACCAATTTGTTCGTCAATAAATTCACCATCGTATGGACTATGTAAATATATTATTAATATTCTGAAGAATTTGACTACTGACTCACAATACAATGTTAAAGACGCTAAGGAATTCAAATCTAAAATAAACAATACGCCCATAGAAAACGATGAAATTCTCATATCTTTTGACGTAATTTCGATGTTTCCCAGCATACCGGTTAACTAAGCTTTAAGGACGATTGAAAGAAAATGGGACATACTGGAGAAACATACAACAATACCTAAAGATTTATTTATTCAAATACTTAGTTTTTGTATAAAGGACACCAGATATTTTAAATTTGAAGAACAATTTTATGAACAATTAAAAGGAATGCCAATGGGATCTCCGGCATCACCTGTGATTGCAGACATAGTTATGGAGGAGCTATTGGACACGACTATGGAGCTAATGGATGCAAAGCCCAGATGTCTTACCAAATATGTTGACGATTTATTTGGAATCATAAAAAAGGACAAAGTTGATGAAACACTAAAAATCTTAAACTCATATAACCGACAAATTCAATTTACCATGGAGAAAGAATGTGACAGTAAACTACCGTACTTGGACTCAATAATAATAAGACAAGGAAATCTGCTAAAACTGGATTGGTACCAGAAACCATCGTCGTCGGGTAGATTAATAAATTTCTATTCGAAACATCCAAAACGAATTATTATAAATACGGCAACCAATTTCATCAACAGGGTTATAGATATAAGTGACAATCAGTTTTACAAGAAAAATTTTTATAAAATCAAGGAAACTTTAAGAATGAATGACTTTCCTAAAAAGACGATTAACGATTTGATAAAACGCGTAAGAAATAAGCGTCCCATGGTCAATACTAGAGAATCAGACGACAAAATCTTTAAATCAATCATTTATATACCGAACTTTTCTGAAAGAATGAAAAATTCTAATATATATAATAAGGACAAGTTCCAGTTGGCCTTTAAATGTAACAATACTGTTAATAAATTATTCAGCAAAACCAAATCAAAATTGAAAACTGAGGAAAAACCAAACGTAGTATACAAAATCAATTGTAAGGGTGACAATACCAACATATGTCAGAAGGCATACGTAGGTACAACTAAAACGAAACTAAAAACCAGACTCTCATCACATAAATCGGATTTAAAAGCAATTTACAAACCATTGGATTAAAAAACAGCACTCGCGGGTCACTGTGCAATGACTGGACATACACCAAACTTCGATGATGTTAAAATATTAGTAGAGGAGAGCAATTATTATAGGAGATTTACTTTGGAGATGCTACACATACTTAACATAGACACAAATGAGATATTAAACTACAAACTTGATACAGAAAACATCGCAGCTCACACATACAAACACACGATACACAAGAACAGAAAGAAACCAAAATAGAATGTGGAAAACATTAGTTGACAAAAGCTTACGGTTGAACAACAGCTCGAGTGAATTTATTTATTGTTTACATTTTTTGTTTCCGTTTATTTATTTTTAAATGTAATTACATATATTGTATTTGTTTTGAAATGCTTTGTGTAATTTTTGTAATACATATATTTTTGTATTTTTTTATATAGAACCCCTGAAGATGGTCAACAAAGTTGACCGAAATATTGGGATATAAAATATAATAAAATAGAATTTTTAAAACAAAATATGTTTATATTTTTTATTTAAAAATTTGTTTTAACTCATGACCTTATGCCGAACAAAATTAACAAACAACAAAACTAAAGGTCAACAATTTATAACTTTAAACATTTATTATAATATTAATACTAACACTATTTGAGAGTCCACACGTAAGATAATACTCTCTGCGATTGAATTTGACGTTTGCTGATATAAAAATCTTATATCTTATCTCAGGTGGAGACCCTGTGTTAAGATACATGAACACGACATTTTTTTTACATCTGACTTGTCAACTTTTCATGTCACATGTTGCTGTGCATGTGTGTTACAATTGCTGTTTAACAAAGTTTTTTTTAATTATTGTTATTGTGTTTGGCGTATTTAAAATACGCCTACGACTGTTTGGTAATAGATTAAAGAAAACAAATTCACGTTCTCTTTAATCTATAACCAAATAGTCGTAGACGTATTTTAAATACGCCAAACACAATAAGGGTGAATATTCGATCAAAAACGTACATGTGGTCATAGTTTGAAATAAATACATAGCTAATGTGTCCAAATAAATAAACACCTTTATATTTTTTAAATTTTATTGAAATCTATTAAATAGTTTCGGAGAGGCAGAAATTGCCCCCTATAACCCTTTTAGTCACATTTTTTAAAAAATACATAGCTTATGTGTCTATGTAAATATGGATCTATCTACAGTATTATCGGATATAAGAACATCTCATATAAGAACAAAACGCTTATAAGAAACATTTTCATAAACACCATGTCTTTTTTGCGATTTTTCTAACAAAAAAGGTTTCATATAAGAAAAAGGCTTATAAGAAAAAAACTGATAAAAGAACATTTTTCTTAAACACCAAAATCACAATAGTATAGAAAAAGAATTTATATAAGAAACTTCCAACGGCAACACAGAATTTATGTAGTTTGCATGGGCAACTTTGTTTTCTGACAGTTTTACAACAAGAACAAAGTTTTTTTTTTTTTACTTTTAAGCTGTAGGTCCACACCAAGCGTTACTCGCTTTTGCGCAGTATACGCAGCTATCAAAAAAGTAGAATCTGTGTAGTTATACGTAGTAAGTTACATGCACAAAAGCGTAGATGCCTTGAGGCGAAAAGTAGGTTTACTTTCTACTTTTGTAAGCGTCACAAGCAGCGTTCGAACAAATCAGCTGATTTTGACAAATTAAATTTTATTATTACTTGTGCTGCTGCTGCATAAAAAGCGTTGCATGTAACTTGCAACGTAGACCGCAAGTAAGGTTATAAAAGCATACGCTGCGTGGAGGCGAAACCTAGTGTAATAGACCTCCAGCTTTAGTTTTAGATGAGGGAGCTGGTACTGATGAGAAGCTTTGTGTTTTTTGTCAATAAAAACAAACTTTCAACGTTATCTAAAATAGTGAAAAACTCAAAAGACATAGACAATAATTATTTAAAAGTTAGAAACGTTAACATGGGGTCTTCACCTGACAATTTTTTGTCATACCAAACGTCAAAGTCCATATAGCAAAAGCTTTAAAATTTTTGTCAGCGTTTTTTTTTATATGAAGTTTGACGTTTATTATAACAAAAAATTGTCAGGTGATGACCCTATGTAACAAAAAAAGAGACAGAAAACCAAAATATGAAAGTCTTATGGCCATAGCTACTTATATAAGAAATAAGTTTCTTATATAAAATAGTTGTATATAAGAACGAAACGCTTATAAGAAACTTTTTCCTGGCTTTTTTAAGTTTCTTATATCCGATAAATACTGATGTTTTAAATTTCATTAATATAGTTGGATAGTTTTGGAGAGGAATAAATTGCTCCCTTTCCCCTCGTTATCCATTTTTTTTAAATAAAGTTTAAAAATTTCATTAAGATAGTTGGATAGTTTTGGAGAGGAATAAATTGCTCCCTATCCCCTCGTTATCCATTTTTTTTAAATAAATACATAGCTCGTGTCTATATAAATATGAATCTATCTATGTTTTAAATTTCATTAAATTATGTCACGTAGCTTCAGAGAGCAGATATTGCTCCTTCCCATCCCTCGTGGTCCTATTTTATAAAAATGTATAGCTTATGTTTATTGTTGTTTACTGAATGTGGTTGCGTGAAGATATTGCCGTGCATAAGTATAAGTAAAAACCATACTTTTTGCGTTATAAATATGTGTATACACAATAACGAAAAGCGTGGGTAAATACCTCTGTATATTATTCTTATGGGTACTTGTTGGCATTCTCTGGTAGGTACACGTCCAACAAGGGAAGTATCTAGATAATAAAAATTAAGTGCTTTGCTGCCCAATCTCACATTAAAGGGTTAAAAAGTGGGGTCAAAAATTACCCAATGAAACCCATTGTTTGAAATAACAAAAATCTTGGGTCATTTTTTAGCCCGCTTTTTAACCCTTGTGTCCAATTAATTTTTATTCTTTACAATATATATAAGTTTCTTAAGATCTGATAGTTTGCATTTGAATTCCCTTACATATTTAATTGTCTAAAATTAAAAATAATTAATATCAATATATTTTTTTTAGCTATTTCTCATCACAAATTCAAATGCACAGACAAATACATGAACGCTGTGGTACAAAAGCATTTTGTATATGCTACGGTGAATAAAAGAAAAACTATTTTTTTAACTTTGAATTTTTTTGAATAATTATTTTAAAATTACATATATATTATTATATATTATATTGTTGTTATTGTTATTTACGACGAATTAATAAATACCACTTTTATTATTATTTATTTTTAAATGCAATTTATTTTTTTACAATACATTTAATTTAATAATAATTTAATAAGAAAAACGACTAAAAGACGACTCTTAGACGATCAGAAATACTTCTAAAAAATTAGTCGAAAAAGACTCTTAGACGATCAAAAATACGACTTAAAAATGAGTCGAAAAAGACTCGCAGACAATCAGATATACGACTAAAAAATGACTTGAAAAAGACTCGCAAGTTAGTAAAAATATGAGTCATAAATGAGTCGAAACTGATCAGAAAAGCGGGTAATAAAAGACTCCTCAAGAAGAGTCCCGGGTAGGGTACCATTTCCTCACGAGAAAACAATCATTTATGATCAGAAAATGAGCTCATATATGCTTATTATCGTGCAGAGGAGTCATAAATGACTCGAATATGATTAATTTTTTCATAAAATGCTTGCAGGGCAATAAGCTGCTTTGTTTTACAACTGTTAAGGCCCAAATACACTTGTCAAATGCTTGACATCAAGCTCGTGTACGTGTGCTATGTACTATGTATGTTTGTTTTGATTTTGCTCACAGTCATGTTCCAAAACATGTTGCTAGCAAGGTATATTTACACAAGGTAAACTCGTTGGCCCATATGTTTGTCAGCTGTTTACCCCATTTGGAACCCTAGTGTCAAAAGTTATTTATGTTGGTTCCGATGGCTCCTTGTGTTTGTTTACATACTTATGGTTAGTGCGCGCCATTTTGAATTAAAAAAGTGTAAAATTGTGAAAAACATTTTATTTTTGTGAAATTTTAATTCTTGTGATTACTAAGCAAACAAAATACATTTAAATGCATTATTTTTTGCAATAATACTTTATTTTTATGCTTGAGAATGCACAATATATTAAAAATTGTTTCGCCTTATTATTCTGAACTGCAGGTGTTGTTTTTTGTTTTCAATTTGTGTTTTTATTTTAAAGGCACATTGTTGCGTTTTTTTTTGACACCATGGTTCCAAATACAAAAACAATTTGGCGTGTTGTTTTTGTCTTGTTGTACTTGTTGTAGCAACGAATTTACCTTGTGTAAATATACCTTGGTTGCTAGCATTCTTGTTTAAAAACGCCAATACATAACGATATCGGCGCTTTTGTACAAAAAAGTTAAATACTTTATACATACATATCTATTTACATATAAAACACTTAAATTGCTTTGAAAATAAAATTTTTTTATCTCTAGGTTTTAGGAGTTATGGAACTTAAAATATTTTAAGTCATTGTTAATATCTCTTTAAATAAAACTTGATATAACCAATATATTTTTTTTATAATTTTTTATTGTAAATTTAATTTAATTTCCTAAAGATGCTAACCAAGAGTTAGCGAAATATTGAGAAAAATAACTAATATAAAAAATTTTTTTAAAAAAGACCTTAAGATTGAACAATTCAGAATAATTTAAAAAAAAGAAAGGTCAAATAAAACTAAAGAATATACATATATAATAGATATAATTACGTTAAGGCGGATATTCGGAAATATGTGCCGATTTTTTCTTATTTGCATTCTCTTAAATGAATGCAAATATTTATTTTATAATAAAACCGATAATCGAATCAGCTGTTTAGCTCATGTCTTTACACTGTAAACTTTACAGCCTTAAATGCAATTTTTGTTTCATAATTTTGTTAATTATAATTTTTGCGTTCAAATATTGTTAAAACTTGTTTTTTTAATAAATGAAAACTTAAGAAAAGATTATAAGAAGTGGAAATACAGTAAACATACAAATGTACATACGAAATAAATGCCATCGTTGTAAATCGTTGCCATCATTTTGTAAATATATAAAGCGAATTTATTAAAAATACCAAACAATTTGTATTAAAAACACATCATGCTTATATGTCTATATAAATATGGATTTATCTATGTATGTTTATAAACTTCATTAAAATTGGTTTGAAAGTTTGTGAGAGGCAGAAATTGCCCCCTACCTCCCCTTGTGGTCCTATTTTCGAAAAACTGTATAGCTTATGTGCCCTTATAGATACGGATCTATCTAAGTTTTAAATTTCATTCAAATCGGTTTGATAGGTAGAAATTTCCCCTATCTCCCCTCGTGGTCCTATTTTTTAAAAAGTTCATTTTGTGTCCATAAAGATATGGTTCTATCTATGTTTTAAATTTCATTAAAACCGGTTTGACAGTTTCTGAGAGGAAGAAATTTCCCCCTATCTTCCTACGATTTCGCCCATTTTCTAAAGGCTTGGTCCTTGTGCCAATAAGAACCTATGTCCCAAATTTTATCAAATTATCTTCAAAATTGCGACCTGTACTTTGCACTCAAGGTTACATGGACAGCCAGCCAGCCGGACGAACATCGTTAGTTTGACTCAGAAAGAGATTCTGATTTAATCGGTATACTTTAAGGTGGGTCTAGGACCAATATTTTAAGGCGTTACACACATCAGCACAAATGATGAGACTGCCGGAAACATGCAAAAAATACTATTTTATCTATTTATCAATTTAATTTACTTCCATCTATTGAAATAATCTAACTGTTGAATGAAATAAAAAATTAAGCTTTTAACAACAATATTTTTTCCAATGAAAAAAAAACAAGAGCTGAAAGGTGCTTGGTTTATTTTCAATAAAAACGACATCACATTGGTTTCTGTGACACCCGAATTTTTATTTTTATTTTATTATTTCATGACACCAATTTTAAATTAATGTTTTGATGAGAATCTCATTTTACATGGAATTTTATTGGGCGATTTTTCATTTATTTTTTGGGCCATTTTTCATTGGGCGATTTTTCCTACAGCCAAAAAATACAACTGTGGGAAAAATTGTCTTTTTTTTTTTTTTTTTATTTATTTACTTGGTGGCCACACGATCAAGTTTTGCCTTTCAATTCCTTTCAATTTGCAACACACTCTCAGTTTTTTACTAACACTCTCACAGTTTTTAAATTGACCATTTGTTTGGCAATTTACTTTCAATTTAACAGCTGAGTACAAGTTTGTCTCTGTTGTTGTTGACATCTTGGAAGTAAATTGCTTAAGGTGCTATCAGACGGAATGTATTTTACATATGTACTGTCACTTTTCTTACCCATATGTAATTCCGTATGTATGTCAAAATTTCCAGTTTACATACGATTCATAATTTTTGCTATCACACCTGCTTATGTTTTTCCTTATGACATAACCTATAAATGTAAACAAAAGCTGACTTTTGTTTACTTTTCAGAACAAACCAGCTGTTTTGTTTATGTTTGCCACAGGAAAATAGAGCGTGTTCTAATCGAAAAAGTTACATATGTATTTCCACATGTATTTTACACATGCAAAGTTTCATATGTATCACACGATGTGTACAACTTTTACAGATGGAAAATTTGACAGTACATATGTAAAATACATCCCGTCTGATAGCACCTTTACAAATTGAGTGCAGCCTACGTCACAGCTTTCAATTTATGTTCATTTTGACAAGCAGTATATGTAAAAGACTATCAAGAACAACTTGAACGTGTGGCCGCAGGGTTAATCAATGGATATTATCCTTACTGACTAATAACAATATTGACTTAAAATTAATGAATAACAATAAGCATTTTAAAATATACTACACTTTACAGAATATATGTACATACAAATTTACGAATTAAGAAAAACAATAATTTTATGTTTTATGGAATTTAAACATAAAGAAAAATCAACAAATTGTGACAGAGAATTAAATTGTCTACATAACCTTGAAAAAGGATCAGTAAAAGCATAATTTTCTCTATAAAATTTAACAAAGAGCAGATTATAATGACGCGTATTGCGACTAGGTATATTAAATTTAACAGACTCTAACAAAAAATCACAACAAACATTACCATTAATAAGATTTACCATAAAAGAAACATTTAACATTGTACGACGACTTTTGAGCGATGGTAATTTTATTAATGCCAGTCTACTATAGGGCTGCCAGAAGTTTGAACCTATCAACCAGGACACATGGAAAAAATTGATAAAAAATTACACCAACAGAAAAGTTTTTTTTAATACATATGTATGTAGTATATCGCACCCTAAATACTAAAGGGTCACAACCAGGGTTGATAAAGTTGGTACAATTGTACTTTTTTTGGTACAATTCAAAACTAAGCAGTACGCTGGTACCCCCGTGACTCATTTGGTACTATTTCTAGATTTTTCAAAACAACATATTTATAATTGATATAAAATGGCAACTCGTATTTACTGTCCAATGTGTTGTTGGATTTAACAAAACAGCTATAAAATTTAGCATTTGCTCTTTTGCAAGGCCATTTGCCCCAAACACTGAACTCCGCTATTGTGAATAGATCTTAGCACTTGATCATTGAACGATTAGTTATGCCACATTCTAAATTTAATATCAGCGGCAGCATTAAAGCATGTATTTTCTGATGATATTGACAAGTTTTTAAAAGATATAAGAAACCACTTCTGCAAAAGTTCTACATAGTAGAAAAGGCGACTTCCTCTCAATTCAAATTTTGGAACGAATTCATAATATTTTCAAATATTCGTCAACAAGAAGTAATCAACAAAATCTTGGAACAGTGGGAACCCACTCCATTGTTATTTAACTCCGAATTATTTCAAAGGAGATTTTACAAGCGCTTAATTAAATTTAATTATATTTGGACTTTCTTCTCCTTTCCTGTTTCTACAGTACATATTGAAAATTTTAAGCACAATAAATTTGGAAATGCATTCCGAAGATGCTCGTATGCACATATTTTTAGAACGCTTAAAAATTTTATTTTCGTTTAAAATTTGAGATTTCATTTTGAGAAATATTTGTACATTTTTCACAAAAAAGACGATAAGTTCTAAAAAGTGTGTGACAACGCTCTCTGACGGCAACCAAAAATAAAAATTAATGGATTTCTCAACCCTAAAAACCGCTTGATACGTCTGGCTAGACCAAATTCAATTTGTTTGCCTCTATTCTTAAATATTTTGGAAAACTAACTGACCCATTATTTTGTATAATTAATGTACAAATTAATTTAAAGTACCTTTTGTTTTTGTTGTATTAAATTTTTGCTTTTAAAAATGTATAAAAAAATGATTTAGTACTATTGGGGCCGAAAAAGTACGATTTTAAAAGTTCGTTGGTACGATATTGGTTTTCTCATTTATCATACCTGGTCACAACTCAAAATGACTTTTTTCATAAATTAATTCTCATTTCACATCTCTAGCTACTTACAAAATTTAAAAAGGCATAGCAAAACTTTCTTCAAATTGGACTTTTTTCAAAAGGGAACTTATTTTTTTTTTATATATTAACACCATTTTAACATAAACAGTTTTTTGGCTCTCCTTTAAAAATTTAAGAATTTTTATTTTTAAATCCAACAATATATATAAAATAAAATTTACGTGTACTTCATGTACATAAAAATTATGAAAAATAATAAAAAGTTGAGCTTCAAATGTTCTAAACTAAAATAATTTTCAAAAGATTGCACTGTTTCTAGAACTTCATTTCGGTCTTTGATATAGTTATAAAACAGGCAGCATGTCATAGTCTGACTTCATACGGCTCATGTCTTATTGACAAGATTCTTCCTTTTTCTTCTTTGAACATGAATTGGCGTTCAAATGATTCATGTCATGTTGACGACATGTTTTTTATTTTGTTTTATTTGATATTGAAAGCAAAAACAAAATTAAACAACGAATAAGAAAGCAAAACGTAAAGACAGTACATGCATCTGTGTGCAATTAAAAGAATGGAAAATTTTTACATCGTCAGCATACATCAATATATTGGCGAACTTGATAACGTTGGGCAGGTCATTATTAAACAGCGAAAATAAAAGTAGGCCAAGATGACTGCCTTGGGGAACACCGGACGAAACATAAATGTACTTGGATATACAATTATTGAATTGTACTTTTTGCTTTCTTCCAATTAAATAAGAACTTAACCAGCATAAACTTCTACGGGATAAACCTGATAAATCCAATTTAGTAAGAAGAAGGTGATGGTTAACTTTATCAAACGCTTTACTGAAGTCAGTATAAACAGCATCAGTTTGTTTCTTTTGTGTAAATGCACAATTAATTAAAGTTGTTAAATGAAGTACATTCGTTGTAGTTGAACAGCCTTTTCTAAAACCATGCTGGCAAGCTGCCAGTAAGGACGAGGTGTGATGACTGAGGAAATCAGTAACTAGTTTTTCAAAAAGTTTTGGAATCTCACTCAATTTGGCAATTCCTCTATAGTTTGTTATATCCGATTTATTGCCAGATTTAAATAAAGGTTTTATATACGAATCTTTCCATAATACGGGAAAATAACCACATATAATCGACGCATTAAACATAAAAGTTAATGGCGTAACTAATGATTCAGCACATTGTGTTCTTTTGTTAATAATTTTTTTTGATTTTTGCTGGTGGCGGCATAGTGGAATAAACAGGTGGCAGCACTACGCCAGATGACGATTTTTTGCTCTTGAATTGTTTGTCTAGGTTTATGTCAAAGTTTTGATTATGTTTACAAAAGTCCACGTTTTGTGCTGTGATTATTGTATTTTATTAAAGTTTTTGATAGTTTAAAATTAAAATAAATAAGATATGGACCATAATTAAATAAAAATTGGCTAAAAATAAATTTATTTCATCACGTTTTGCGGCACGCTTTGATTTTTGTTTAAACAATTTTTTGACGTAAACGGTGATAAATTTTCCATTTTTGTTGTAATGATGTATTTGTTGCCGTAACGATGCCACCTGCTTATTCCACTATGGGTGGCGGTGTAAAGAAGTCGGTGGAGCTAGTGGCCAACGTATAAGTAGAGTTTTCCCCAGGAATATGAATTTTTAAATAAAGTTTGTGTGTTTTTTTATTTTTATCTATTGAGCAAAAAAGAAAAACATTTAAATACACTTTTGGAAAAAAAACTAAAAGAATAAAAAACTAATGGCCATTTTCTCATTAGGCGATTATCTTTTATCCCAACGAAAAACTGCACATTTAAGAAATTTGGTTTTCTCAATGTCTCATTTGCTTCGATTTAATCGCAAAGCTAACCGGCACACACTGGTTCCTTTTTTTGAGAAGGCGGCCAAAATTATTTTTTTTATGTTCTCCGATTTTAAAATTTTTTTATTCATGTGAAAGTAAATACTAGTGAACCTCGGGAGCCAAAAAATGTCAACCCTATTTCAACTACTTCATTGAGAACAGGGTGGTCCGAAATGGACTTTCTCAATATTTGGTTATAGTTTTGAATTTCTGAGTCAATTTTTTAAGTTGAAATGCTCATAACTTTTTTGTTTTTTAAGATTTTTTGACAGAATAAGTTTTGTGAATTAGTTTATTTTATTAGCTGCACGTGGTTTAAAGCATTAAACTCTGCGACCTCTAGAACTGTTTAATTTTTTATAGAGCATAAGTCCTGCCCGTCAAAACGCGTCAAAAAAAAATCTATACTCTCTTGTAGTCCAGAATCTAACCTACATTTCTATACCCCATTGTACACACGTCTGGATACGGCCTTGCGAACTACAGCAATTTCTGTGACCCAAGGTAAGATATTCGGTTCAAAAAATAAGTCCTGCAAGGAAACATTACTGAAATTAAAGAAGATGAGTCTTAAAGAATTTTCGACAAATAAAGCAGTTCAGGCCACATAAATTATCTAGCACGTCAGGTTATCAATTAATTTGGAGAAGGTAAATTTATTGCCATTGTTATGAACTTATTGTGGGTGAACGGATGCTGCAAAACGAATAGGCGACATAAATAGACTAACACGTTAGATTTCTGAATAAGTTAAAAGGTTAAACATTAGTAAATAGCCGCAACATAAACTATATAGTTTAATTACCTGAAAATTGCAACTTAATTTAAAAAAATGGAAGAGCAGGTAAATGGTAAAAAAAACCAGCACGCAGTTATATTTTACGTGAAAATTACCTACATGTTACCTGTTAATTTATTGCCGGTATGTTATCCTTTTAAAAAGTGTGAAAACAGGGGTTTTTTATGTTTCAAAGAAATGCTAATAAAAGATTAAATTTGTATTTAAAAAAGGGGTTTTATGTTTCAAAGAAGTGGTAACAAAAGATCATATAAAAAAACTTCTATCAAGAGTATAAAAATGCATGCATTCATAATTTTACCTTCATTATTGTTTAAACAATGGCTAAGTTCAGTTATAAAGTTCTCGCAGATATATATTTTCAACAGAAAGATGAAAAAGATTTTGTGTTACACATAATGAATAATCCATTCTTTAAATTATGCAACCAACAAGAAATCAAAATACATAAGATAAAAATTTTTCATTTACATTAAGAAAACGGTACCTTAAATGTTCTAGAAACAAGAAAAAGTTTTACTTACGCAACGAAAAATGGCTAACAAATGATCTGATTTTTAAGAGGCTGTCAATAACCGCTAAGGAAACTGGAAAAGTGGGTCGGCCCGCAACACAAATTGACAATTGCAGTGAAAGATCACGAAGACGCAAGCTTGCAAATATCAATGAAGAAATTTCTCATAGTATGATAAGGGATTCATTTCTGCATCAAATTCAACCAACGCAAAATAAGAAAACAAAAATTGCAATAATTGAAAAAATAGTGGAAGCGAGCCCTAAACGCACAAAGAGGATTTTAAAAAGTATGCCTACACTAAGTGCTGGTTCACACAGGTCAAGTTTACTTGAACAGTTTTATTTAAATTTTCTTTTGAACTTGCGTTCACGTTCATGCACAAAATGAATTTTTGTTTTCTTTTCCTTCAACTTTGTAGCTTTTTATTATATTACGGATGAAAAAAGAAAAGAAAAATAAAAACTGACAGGTACGGTCAAGTATGTACCCCTTTCCATTCTCTTTACCCCTCTCTCCTAAAAGCTCAAGACTTGAAGAGTCAAACTTGACCTGTGTGAACCAGCACTAACTGACGAAAAATCAGTATACAGAACTGCGAAAGCGAGCCAATGAAAAAAATTGTGGAATCTTTCCAGCATATCGAGATTTAGTTTCTGTCAAAAAAGAGTGATTACCTTCACAAACGGCTATTAGTGTAACTTCAAGTTCAGCAGAAGTAAAATTGCAGGCTCTTCTCGAACACACTGCAGAACGATTATTAAATACACTTGATGCTGACTGTTTAAAAAAACTTAAAAATTGCAGCATCACTTTATTCTCTAAATGGGGATGTGATGGAAGCTATGGTCAGACACAATACAAGCAATGTAATTCAGAAAACTCATCTAATGCTAACTTATTCATGGTATCTTTAGTTCCATTACGTTTAAGAAAAACTTATATTGGCTTAGAGCCGTTAACCAGTAGAGTTACAGAAATGGATGTATGGAAAAATGAAATTCCCTCTTCAACAAAGTATTGCAGACCAATAAAGTTTGTTTACAAAAAGGAAACTAAAGATGTCATAACTGAAGAAGTTCGAAAAATAAAAGAACTTCAACCGGCAATATTTAAATTTGATGACCAATGCATTGAAATTAATTTTCAACTGTTCCTTACAATGATCGATGGAATTGGCATTGACCGAAACAAAGTCTTCGTCAAGCTGTACCATATGCCAAAAAACATCAAGTCAATTAAGCCAACCCCCATCACAAGACAATAGTTTCAATGAAGCATACGAATTTGGAATGTCCCCTCTTCATACCAGAATTCGTTTTATGGAGCATATTCTTAAATTGGGCTATGATTTGGAATTTGGCCCGTTAAGCGAAACAGTGAGAAAAAACAAAGAAGATGTGGAAAAAAAGAAGCAAACAAAAAAACAAATTCAAGAAAAATACCTTCACCTAGGCCTTATAATTAATCAGCCAAAACAAGGAGAAGGAAATTCAAATGATGGAAACACTGCAAGGAGGGCTCGAACCCCAGCCACGTCAAGAATGAAAGATTATCAATAACAATTTTAATTAATTTTCATGTTGTAAAATTCCTTTCTTCATAAAAATAATTTAATGAAAAATTAAATTTCATGAACTTAAGCCTAATTAAAAATATTAAAAATTTTGATTAAAAACCATAAATAGTTCAACAAAATAACCACAATACTAATTATTGTTAAAGCTAAGGCACGAGCTCTATGTGTACATTTGTCCTTCAAGTTGTGCTGAAAAAGGTCAACAGAAAAGAAAAAGACAAAATGAAAAAACAAAAAATGTACTTGGACTTCAAGAAAAATTCTTGACGAAAGTACGAAAAAACAGAAGTAAGGAAAAAACATGTAAAATCAATTAAAATGGATAATCATTCAGGAAAGCAAATTTCGATCTACCAAATGTTAGAATACAATTTTTTTAAGGATTGATGTTTGACTATTGACGTCAGCAGTCGTCGATGGCTGCGAGTGTAAGACGGCAAATCCATCTGAGGAGATTGAGTGGTTGCAATCGAAACATGTCATGGTAACCTGCCGGCCGGGGTTCGAGCCCCAGCCACGTCAAGAATGAAAGATTATCAATAACAATTTTAATTAATTTTCATGTTGTAAAATTCCTTTCTTCATAAAAATAATTTAATGAAAAATTAAATTTTTTTCAACAGTTAGATTTTTTCCACTGATAGAAGCAAAATAAAATTGATTAATTGGTAAAATAGTATTTTTTGCATGTTTCCGGTAGTCTCCGGCAGCGGGCTGCTGCAAATTAGCAAGTCTTCTTCTCATTTTTTCTGCAAACAGCAAATATGCAACAACAGCAGCGGTCATTTTATTTATTTCTAAAGTTAAACAACAAATTTGTTTAGATTTTTAATAAATTTAATTTAATTTTTACAAAACAATAAAATTACACAATACCAATGCAATGCAAGTAATAACACCTTGGCATTTCTGTCATGTTTACTGTATTACCACTTCTTATTTTCTTTTCTCTAATTTTCCTTTAATTAAAAACACAGCTTTTAACAATATTTTAGCACTAAAATCATAATTTTCAAAATTGTTAAACAAAAATTGCACTTAAAGCACATGAGCCAAAACATAAAACAGCTAATTCGAATATCGGTTTTATTTGTATTTGAAAATAACAAATCCGACTTGTTTTCATGACACCAAATGAAACCAATATTGGTTTGCAAAACCGACAATGAGCAAAACCGACTTGGATTTTATGACACCCCTGATTAGCTTGAATTAAATTTTTGTACCTGGTGTGTGTAGTAATTAAAAGTTTTAAATTGCTAAATTTGATATTTCCTAAACTAAAGCTGGGATCACACGATTGCCGCAATGCACCAATTTTCACACTTTTTAATACCCAAATCGTGTGACTGCACAATCAAATGGCTCATGTACCAATCGAGGACAATATTGTGCTTGCTTTTACCAATCAAATGCAACCCTGGTGCGACAATCGTGTGACTGTTTCTATGCAACCGCGCGTCAATAAAAATAACAAAAATGCACCAATATTTATTGTGCTCTTGTGCGGCAATCAAACAACACAATTCGCGCCAATATTTGCCATTTTGTATTAAATTTACTTTTTTTAGTGTTTCTTTTTGTAATTAATAAAAGCGGTTTTCACCCTTGATAGTAAAGTCCCTTGTACCCCTTGTGAAGCTTATTAATTTAGTTAAAGTACTAGGATTTACAACACTGCAACAACAAAATATATTAAACTTAAATTTACTACGCTGTGGTTGAAAAATCCAACAAAAGGCTGTAGTAAACACGTTTGTGAAATTACCCAGAATAAAACCGTTGAAGAAACTATATCTGTCTCTTTCCCTCACTCAGCAACTTCATTAATTTACAATACGAACGAAAAGGACACTCACGCTTTGTATTATAAAATCGTATTAAGTAAATCAGAGTTGTACACTTAATACAAAGGGTGAAAACCGCTAAAGATAAATATGAATTTATTTATTATGCGTTTTTTTTTAATTTGTATTGCTATTAACGAAATATGTATGTTCACAAGCATAGCTATTCAGTGTGAATATTTTTATTCAAGATATTAAAAAAATAAGTATTATTTCTTTTACAGATATTTGTCTTTAACATTTCACATATTTTTTATAAAATATTTCAAAAAAAAGTATTCAACAAAAATTTGTTTAAATATACTTATGTATGATAAAATTTTCTTTTTTTAATGAACAAACCAACTAGAATAAAAAAGCTACCACAATGGCTGTTTTCGCAGTCTACACAAGTAGGAACAATCGTGTGACTGTGTTGCGGCAACTTTTGTACCAATTTCGCTTTGTACCAACTAGCGGCAATTAAATTTGCTTAAAACAGGGCAACCGTGTGATTTCAGAATATTTGGTTGGTGCGATTTCATTATTGTGCGTCAATAAAGCACAATCAAAATTGTGTCATATTGGTGCATTTGCGTCAATCGTGTGATCCCAGCTTAAAGTTGATAATAATTGATAAAATTAATTTAAAATTGTTTTTAAATAAATTAAATAATTATTAGTATTGTGGTTATTTTATTGAACTATTTATGGTTTTTAATCCAAATTTTTTAATATTTTTAATTAGGCTTAAGTTCATTAAATTTAATTTTCATTAAATTATTTTTATGAAGAAAGGAATTTTACAACATGAAAATTAATTAAAATTTATTGATAATTTTCCATTCTTGACTCAATCTGGGCTCGAATCCAGGTGTTTACGGACAGGTTACCCTGACATGTTTCGATTGCAACCACTCAATCTCCTCAGAGGGCTTGCCGTTTAACACTCGCAGCCATCGACGACTGCTGACGTCATTAGTCAAACATCAATCCTTAAACCAAATTGTATTCAACCTTTGGTAGATCGAAATTTGCTTTGAATGATTATCTATTTTTAATTCATTTTAACATGTTATTCCTTTACTTCTGTTTTTTCGTACTTTTGTCAAGAATTCTTCTTGAAGTTCAAAGTACATATTTTTTGTTTTTTCATTTTTTTGTCTTTCTTATTCTTGTTGACCTTTTCAGCACAACTTGAAGGACAAATGCAAACATAGAGCTCGTGCCTTAGCTTTAACAATTATTAGTATTGTGGTTATTTTATTGAACTATTTATGGTTTTTAATCCAAATTTTTTTTAATATTTTTAATTAGGCTTAAGTTCATTAAATTTAATTTTCATTAAATTATTTTTATGAAGAAAGGAATTTTACAACATGAAAATTAATTAAAATTTATTGATAATTTTTCATTCTTGACTCAATCTGGGCTCGAACCCAGGTGTTTACAGACAGGTTACCCTGACATGTTTCGATTGCAACCACTCAATCTTCTGAGAGGGCTTGCCGTTTAACACTCGCAGTCATCGACGACTGCTGACGTCATTAGTCAAACATCAATCCTTAAACCAAATTGTATTCAACCTTTGGTAGATCGAAATTTGCTTTGAATGATTATCTATTTTTAATTCATTTTAACATGTTATTCCTTTACTTCTGTTTTTTCGTACTTTTGTCAAGAATTCTTCTTGAAGTTCAAAGTACATATTTTTTGTTTTTTCATTTTTTTGTCTTTCTTATTCTTGTTGACCTTTTCAGCACAACTTGAAATTAAATAATTTTTATAATGTTTAAATTAAATTTTTGCAGTGTTATCATTTAGTATGATCGGCTAATTTGAATAATAAGCGGCGGTAAGTAGGGGAAGTAATGGTTGCAGGTGAGATTTGGACGTCGAAGAAGATGGCGTCATGGCGAGACGAGGTTCTCGAGTGGGAGGGCAATGTATTTGTGTATAGGTATGACCGGTAGGGAGATGCAGATCTACTCTAAGCCCCTAAAAATTTAATAAAACCAACATTAGCTGGTATGATTTTTTTGCTAGTGTATGTGTTCAGGGTCAAGGTTGCCGGCAATAACCACCCCATCCGGCGAGCTTCAGCCGAGCTAAACGCGGGCATACCAGCGACGCTGACAATCTGGCCACTCCGTGTTTTTTTTTAGTTTTTGTCTGTTTGTTTTTTTTTCAAACAGATGACCACCACACACCACTACAAAATTTTTTTTTAATTGCAGTGAATTTAATAATCTCTTTTATTACTCAAACAAAATTTTTATTTTGTTTTTCAATCAATTTTTGCCTTGTCAGCATTTTTGATAGAAGCCTATTAAATTGCAAAAAATGGGGCTTTTTGTAGTTGTAGAGTTGCACTTACCTTGTTAAATTCGCCTTGCACCACATGTTGAGCCCACCTTCTAGTCAATTCGCCTTGGATGAAAGTGTAATAGTTGTAAATAAAAGCAGCTAACTGTGTTCTATTGAAATTGCACAACATGTAACACTTCCAGTGATTATAGAAAACATTAGAAAATGTTACATGTATATACTGTAGCATATTTTTTCAGAAAAGAAATCGACATAAATATTTCTCTATAACAATATCGTAAAATAATCAGGGGTCTAATTACCGCATTCGATACTATCAAGGCGAATTAACTCCAGGTAAGCTCAACTCGTCAGCCGTTCATCAGCTGTATCCACGGCGAATTAAAAAAATGGTGAAACGTCAAAATATTGTTTTGTTTCTATACTGAAATTTGACAACAAGTCAGAAAATTGCAAAAACAAAATACATGGAGTTAATTCGCCTTGTTTTGTAGTTGTAGAGTTGCACTTACCTGTTATAAATTCGCCTTGGATACTATCGTATCGAACAGTGATGCCAACTTAGTGCTTTTGGCACTATTTATGGTGCTTTTTGATGCCTCAAAACGCCAAAATTGTATCCATAGTGCCAAACTAAGAAAAAGCACTAACTTGGTGCTTTTTGAATTTTTCGTTAGTGCCTTTAGTGCTTTTTACAATTTTTATTTTTTTCTACCATTTTTTAAAACTTTGATTATATAGAGGATGATTTAGATGAGATTTGCGGCTGTAGGAAATATCGCCCAAAGAAAAATCGCCAAAAAAAAAAAAATAAATCGCTTAAAAAAAAAATTGCATGTAAAATTGGGCCTGATTTCATATGAAAAATGGCCCAAAATTGTTGGGCTATTTATCGTTATTGTTGGGTGATTTTTCGTTTTTTAAATTTTCATAATGAAAAATCACCCAAAAATGTTGTATGAAAAATGGCCCAAAAAAATGGTTGCAAACAACAAAACTATTTTTCAAGAAACTAATTTAACCATTATATGGTTGTCGGCGACAATGATTTGGTTAAATTAAACATAATATCGGTAGAATTTTTTTAAAAATGGTTTTGTAGCTTTTTCTCTGGGTCTATATATTAAATATATACATATATATCGAAAATAAGGATTTTCTCTTCTATGATATAACAAATACTGGCTTCGCTAACTAAAGCTTTTCTCCTCTATGGTATAACAAAGACCGGCTTCGCTAACTAAAGCTTCTCTGTATAGCCGGCCTTCGGCCGGGCGCAAGGATTTTCTCCTCTATGGTATAACAATCACCGGCTTCGCTAACTAAAGCTTCTCTGCGTAGTCTGCCTTGTTCGAAAACAAGGCAGTTTTTCGAAGCTTTACTTAGCGAAACCGGTTTTTGTTAGACCATAAAGGAGAAAATCCTTGCGCCCGGCCGAAGGCCGGCTATACAGAGAAGCTTTAGTTAGCGAAGCCAGTATTTGTTATACCATAGAAGATGAAATCCTTATTTTGGATATATATATTTAATATATACACCCGGAGTAAAAGCTATAAAAACATCAATCCTTAAACCAAATTGTATTCAACCTTTGGTAGATCGAAATTTGCTTTGAATGATTATCTATTTTTAATTCATTTTAACATGTTATTCCTTTACTTCTGTTTTTTCGTACTTTTGTCAAGAATTCTTCTTGAAGTTCAAAGTACATATTTTTTGTTTTTTCATTTTTTTGTCTTTCTTATTCTTGTTGACCTTTTCAGCACAACTTGAAATTAAATAATTTTTATAATGTTTAAATTAAATTTTTGCAGTGTTATCATTTAGTATGATCGGCTAATTTGAATAATAAGCGGCGGTAAGTAGGGGAAGTAATGGTTGCAGGTGAGATTTGGACGTCGAAGAAGATGGCGTCATGGCGAGACGAGGTTCTCGAGTGGGAGGGCAATGTATTTGTGTATAGGTATGACCGGTAGGGAGATGCAGATCTACTCTAAGCCCCTAAAAATTTAATAAAACCAACATTAGCTGGTATGATTTTTTTGCTAGTGTATGTGTTCAGGGTCAAGGTTGCCGGCAATAACCACCCCATCCGGCGAGCTTCAGCCGAGCTAAACGAGGGCATACCAGCGACGCTGACAATCTGGCCACTCCGTGTTTTTTTTTTAGTTTTTGTCTGTTTGTTTTTTTTTCAAACAGATGACCACCACACACCACTACAAAATTTTTTTTTAATTGCAGTGAATTTAATAATCTCTTTTATTACTCAAACAAAATTTTTATTTTGTTTTTCAATCAATTTTTGCCTTGTCAGCATTTTTGATAGAAGCCTATTAAATTGCAAAAAATGGGGCTTTTTGTAGTTGTAGAGTTGCACTTACCTTGTTAAATTCGCCTTGCACCACATGTTGAGCCCACCTTCTAGTCAATTCGCCTTGGATGAAAGTGTAATAGTTGTAAATAAAAGCAGCTAACTGTGTTCTATTGAAATTGCACAACATGTAACACTTCCAGTGATTATAGAAAACATTAGAAAATGTTACATGTATATACTGTAGCATATTTTTTCAGAAAAGAAATCGACATAAATATTTCTCTATAACAATATCGTAAAATAATCAGGGGTCTAATTACCGCATTCGATACTATCAAGGCGAATTAACTCCAGGTAAGCTCAACTCGTCAGCCGTTCATCAGCTGTATCCACGGCGAATTAAAAAAATGGTGAAACGTCAAAATATTGTTTTGTTTCTATACTGAAATTTGACAACAAGTCAGAAAATTGCAAAAACAAAATACATGGAGTTAATTCGCCTTGTTTTGTAGTTGTAGAGTTGCACTTACCTGTTATAAATTCGCCTTGGATACTATCGTATCGAACAGTGATGCCAACTTAGTGCTTTTGGCACTATTTATGGTGCTTTTTGATGCCTCAAAACGCCAAAATTGTATCCATAGTGCCAAACTAAAGGTGCTATCAGACGGGATGTATTTTACATATGTACTGTCAAATTTTCCATCTGTAAAAGTTGTACACATCGTGTGATACATATGAAACTTTGCATGTGTAAAATACATGTGGAAATACATATGTAAACTTTTCGATTAGAACACGCTCTATTTTCCTGTGGCAAACATAAGCAAAACAGCTGGTTTGTTTTGAAACGTAAACAAAAGTCAGCTTTTGTTTACATTTATAGGTTATGTCATAAGGAAAAACATAAGCAGGTGTGATAGCAAAAATTATGAGTCGTATGTAAAATGGAAATTTTGACATACATACGGAATTACATATGGGTAAGAAAAGTGACAGTACATATGTAAAATACATCCCGTCTGATAGCACCTTAAGAAAAAGCACTAACTTGGTGCTTTTTGAATTTTTCGTTAGTGCCTTTAGTGCTTTTTACAATTTTTATTTTTTTCTACCATTTTTTAAAACTTTGATTATATAGAGGATGATTTAGATGAGATTTGCGGCTGTAGGAAATATCGCCCAAAGAAAAATCGCCAAAAAAAAAAAAAATAAATCGCTTAAAAAAAAAATTGCATGTAAAATTGGGCCTGATTTCATATGAAAAATGGCCCAAAATTGTTGGGCTATTTATCGTTATTGTTGGGTGATTTTTCGTTTTTTAAATTTTCATAATGAAAAATCACCCAAAAATGTTGTATGAAAAATGGCCCAAAAAAATGGTTGCAAACAACAAAACTATTTTTCAAGAAACTAATTTAACCATTATATGGTTGTCGGCGACAATGATTTGGTTAAATTAAACATAATATCGGTAGAATTTTTTTAAAAATGGTTTTGTAGCTTTTTCTCTGGGTCTATATATTAAATATATACATATATATCGAAAATAAGGATTTTCTCTTCTATGATATAACAAATACTGGCTTCGCTAACTAAAGCTTTTCTCCTCTATGGTATAACAAAGACCGGCTTCGCTAACTAAAGCTTCTCTGTATAGCCGGCCTTCGGCCGGGCGCAAGGATTTTCTCCTCTATGGTATAACAAACACCGGCTTCGCTAACTAAAGCTTCTCTGCGTAGTCTGCCTTGTTCGAAAACAAGGCAGTTTTTCGAAGCTTTACTTAGCGAAACCGGTTTTTGTTAGACCATAAAGGAGAAAATCCTTGCGCCCGGCCGAAGGCCGGCTATACAGAGAAGCTTTAGTTAGCGAAGCCAGTATTTGTTATACCATAGAAGATGAAATCCTTATTTTGGATATATATATTTAATATATACACCCGGAGTAAAAGCTATAAAAATATTTTATCCATATTATGTTTAATTTAACCAAATCATTGTCACCGACAACCATATTATGGTTAAATAAGTATCTTTAAAAAAATCACTTCAAATTTTAACGGTATTTAAAAAAAAAATTTACACATTTTTGATTATAAGTTAAGTTGCGGACGTTGCAAAGTGTCATAACGTCCTCGTCTTCGATGGACATTATGACACTTTAAAAGTGTCCAAGGACACTACGACACTGGACGTTATGACATGTCACCTAATTTATATGAATAATAAACACTTTTTTGCAAATTTAGTAATTTTTTTTTTTTTTTTTGGGAAAAAATTCGTTTTTGCTTTTTGGGTCATTTTTCATTTTCTTTTTGGGCCCTTTTTCGTTTTTTTTTTGGGCAAAATTTCATATTTACCTTTTTGGGTCATTTTTCATGTTCGCTTGGGCGATTCTTCATTTGGGCGATTTTGAATTTTTTTTTTTTTTGGCCATTTTTTTTGGGCGATATTTCCTACAGCCGAGATTTGCTATTTGGGGTACAATTTTTAAAAAGCCTGTAAAGATTTTAAGATATCAAATGATAAAAGAAAGTTGCATTTGTTTAACCAAAAACTTTATTTACGAGGTAAGAGCTAGGCTTCCTAGCAATTTGGTAATTTTACAAAACGTTTCACTTTTTAGCGTTAACAACATATTTAGTTATCGTAATAAGAACGATGTATTTGTTTGTGGTCAACATTTTTTTAAGGTGTAGACACTGTTTCAGAAATAGAAAATGGCTTGGAAAATATTAGGAATTGTGAATGGAAAATAAACAACGATTTTGAGTCATGTAGAAAAAACGTATTGAAAAGTTAAAAAACATGCAGTAGGAAACCGTACAAAAGAACGCAAAGACTTTAAAAACAAAAAAAAGAGTCGTTACTTGGTATAAGCAAAGTGTTAAATAAATTGAAAACAGCTGACAAAAAATACTTTTATAACGACGTTGTGTAACCAGCCATTTTTCATGCGCTTTAGTTTTCCAACGCACCACACTCGTCTCCAAATAACCGCGTTTTGTGCACTTTTACCTCTAGTGCTATTGCAAAAAGCTTTGACTAAGTATCAGAATACAAACAAACATGTTATTTTCTATTTTACAACTTATTTGTCTTTTTTATTTAGAAGAGTACACAGGTCAAAATAATTGGAAAATATCATACGCCAATTGTTTTATTAAACTGTGCACAATTTTAATTTTGATTTATTTAAACTATAAAACCTTATATTTTTATTAAATTATGGGTTAGATTTATTCGAGCTGCGAAAATTGAGCTCGCGCTGTATTACTTTAAAACTGTTTTATGGCCAATTCAAACTTAGCTGATGATGTTCCAAATGATTTGGATGATATTATTTTTATTGAAGATATTAATAATACATATAAAAATGATTATATACAAACGAAATATATTTATTAATTAATTTAACATAAAAATGGTGCCCCATCAACGTCGTCGCCTTTTTTTTTAATTTTGGAGGTGTATAATATTCGGCACAGCCGAATGCAATATGTTTTATGTTTAATTAAATTCTAAAAATGGTTTAGTGCTTTTTTACGCTTTTTTTTGTTAGAAATAGTGCTTTTTTAAAATTGTAAAGTGCTTTTTGCTCTCAAAAAGTTGGCATCACTGGTATCGAATAAGCTATCGAATGTTTTTGCATACGATAGACACTGACGTATCGAATGAAAACTTGATAAATGTAATGTTGAGTTACTCGATAACGAATGCAATTACAGTGGTATCCCGGTTTAACGAATTATATATTGTCAGGCCCTTTCGTTATATCGGAAAATTCGTTAAATTCCGAAGTTTTTTTTTAAATACATTTATACAAATAAAACAACAATATTTTAATAAAACAAAGTAAATTCGTTTATTTCCATTCCATACTTCATATCATTTTCAGTTAAATGACTACATAGTGGAGATATAAACGGCTGCACTAACTCTTTGTTAGAATAGAGTTTCTCCCCACTGCTTCATTAAACGAATTCCATAGCGTTTATTGAAACTACAGAACCGGCCATGGCTGGCATTTAATTGTCCACCATAAAATTTTTTGTGTAAATCTAGGGCTTTTGCTTTCGAAGTCAGTTATTAATGATGTTTCCTTTGAACGACTTTATAAAAAAAATATCAATATCTAAAAAAAAGTGGAACCGCTTGCAAGATTTAAGAAAGTTCCTGCCGGAAGATTGCCACAACTTTTATGATAATTTGCCTTATAAAAACTAATTGTATTTATAAGTTCATTTAATTTAATGATGCCACATGATGCACATACTTGTTCCTGTCGTCCAATCATTCCTGATAAGGTACACCATCCAATAAAATTTAACATAACTCAAGTAAAATCTGCAATAGAAAAAGTGAATATAAGAAAATCTCCCGGACCTGACCGCATCACAGGGTCAATGATAAGAAACTTACCATCGTCTGCTTCTAGAATCTTGCTGCTCATTTTTAACGCGATGTTAAGAGTCGGATACTTCCCAGCCTCATGGAAGAGGTCTTTAATTGTTATGATTCCCAAGCCAAGAAAAGATGCTAGCCAGGTTGTACAGACCGATAAGCTTATTATCAATCCTATCGAAGCTTTTCAAAAAAATATTCGTTTTAAGTATAACTCCTCATCTAAATGAACACAATATCATCCCGGATCACCAGTTCGGATTCAGAGCGAAACATGGTACAATAGAACAAGTGCATATACATAATTGTCACCCTAATTACTGTGAGCGTCAAAATAAAGTGTACAGCTTGTTTTCCAATATAAAAAGAGTTATGTTAGTTATAAAAAGTTAAATTTCTACTTTGCCAAATTTGATCAGATTTCAAGCGTGCTGTCCTCTGTGGAAAATACGTTGCTCCAAAAAGTGACAAAAGCAAGTTGGACAAAAAAAAAACGTGATAAAAGGTAGAAATAAGAAATTCAACGGAAAAAATATAGTCTCTAAAGTAAAGCGTGATAGGGTTAGCTTTTGTAAAACGTCCTAAAACAGATGGATCAGCCCAATAGTAACTCGATATCAACTCAAGTAAACATCTGGAAACATTTGGACAGACAAATTAAAAAAAAAAACATTATCAGCAAGCACTCTCTGAATAAAATTCTGCAGGAAGAGTAACCAAAATTGTCTACTGAGCTAACTTTAAAATGGGTCGAATTGATGCCAAAGAGACTAGAAGCCGTCCTAAAAGCAAAAAGAAATCAATCAAGGTATTAGCCACTTAATTTTTCTTAGAATTTTAAAACTGTACACTTTTTTTTATAGTACTGTTTTGGTTGTTTTTGAAGTATTTTAAATTGTAATAACATCGTCCAAAGTTTTGTAAGTGATAATAAACTACTAAAAATTTGAATTCTTTTTTGCTAAAATAACACTTTTTATATTGGAAAACCATTTGTACACTTTATTTTGACGCTGACAGTAGATCGGCGTTTGAGAAAAAGCAATACTGCTCAGCCCTGTTTATAGACATTTCCCAAGCATTTGACAAAGTTTGGCATGATGGGCTACTCATCAAAATCACACGAACGCTTCCTCAAATCACTTCCAAGCTTCTGGACAGCTATCTAACAGGCAGAACATTTATAGTAAGGTCGCAAGATAAATACTCCCCCCTCAAGAAAATTACTGCTGGTGTCCCCCAAGGCAGCATATTAGGACCGCTTCTATATATAATATACACAGCGGATATGCCAAAAAACCCGACCACGCATACCTCTACATTTGCAGACGACACAGCATTTATTAGCGTTAACCATGACCCAAATGTCGAATCGCAAAATCTGCAGTCCCACATCAATGAACTAGAGGCCTGGCTAGAAAAATGGAGAATAAAGGTTAACCCGGCTAAATGTGCTCACTTAACTTTCACGCTCAGAAGACAAACGTGCCCAGCTGTAAAAATAAATAACATCACTGTTCCGGTAGTAAACCATGTTAAGTACTTGGGAATTCATATAGATAGACGCTTGACCTGGTCTCGTCATATTGAAGCGAAAATAACGGCTATGAAACTTAAAGCAGCTCAACTACATTGGCTTCTCGGTCGAAACTCAAACTTGTCTTTAGACAACAAAATTCTATTATACAAGTCCATCATAAAACCAATATGGACATATGGCATCCAATTATGGGGTACTGCATGCGCATCTAACATCCAAAAGCTTCAAAGAAGACAGTCTAGACTATTACGACAAATTGCCTGCGCCCCATGGTATATACGTAATGATATTATCCACAGAGATCTCAACGTCCCCACTATCCAGGAGGAAATTAAAAAATATTCAATTGGCTACATCGATAAACTAATGGCCCACCCTAACTACCTTGCTCGGGGTCTGCTTCAGTTCGAAGGTCACCAGAGGCTAAAAAGAACCGATACTTTGAGCCTAACTAGAAGACATTTTTAAAATTTGAATACAGCAGTTAGTGGTTACATTGGTAACAACTAATAAAAAACAAGTAGAATTAAGATTTGAATACATATTGTAAATTTCGATAAGAAAGATTCAATAATAAAAATATAAATTAATTAATTAAATTTATTTTTCGTTAATTCAAACATGAACTGTATTCTATTTATCAATTAATTTTAAAAAGCTCTAACTTAATATTTTTTTCAAAAAATAGAGTATCTATATATATAAAATTGTAACGTTACTGACTCACTGACTGACTGACTCACTGATTCATCATCGCACAGCCTAAACGCCTGAAGCTAGACACTTGAAATTTGGACCAGAGATTGGTCACTCCCCAAATCGATCCACTAAGACGGGATTTTTAGAAATTCTAATGTTTAGGGGGTAAAAAAGGGTAAAAACGGGAAAATTCGGTAACCTTATATCTCCAAAACTAAAAGAGATACAAAAAAAATTTAATACCTATCGTTGTTCTTTAGAAAAATAAGCGGACAGGTGTCTGGTACTTTTTTGAAATTCGGCCCTATTTGGGAGTAAACGGGTAATATCTGAATTTTAGTACTTTTTTGACACCCCATCTATCTTTTGAACCAATAAACATAGAAACAAAGTTAATACCACATTCGAAACCTAACAAAATTATACGAATTTAAATTTGGTACTTTTTCGAAATTCGAACATTTAAGGGGTAAAAATCGTAACTATTTTTGGTACTTTTTTTAAAAAACATTTTTCTCCATTTATTGAAATATTCGTACTAAATTATGGGCTGCCACTATTATACTGAAATTTTTTATACTTTAATGGGGGGAAAATAGTACCAAAAAGGGGAAATACGAGAAATTTGATATTTTACTTAACTTTTTGGTTCTACAACTGGTATTTTTTAAATTATCATTTATGTTGGACCTAAAAACATAAGATTCATCATGCAATGTCCGGAATGGATAAGAATCCATAAGGGGCAGTTTTTGGTACTTTTCTGTTAATTAACTGGTACTTTTTGAATTTCCGTTAGTATTGGACCTATAAAAATAAAAATTAAACATGCAATGTCCCGAATGGATGAGAATCTATAAGAGGGAACTTTTTGGTACTTTTTTGTTCATTAACTGGTACTTTTTGAATTTACGTTAATATTGGACTTAGAAACATAAAATTCAAAATGAAATGTCCTGAGTGGTTAAGAATCCATAAGGGGAAGTTTTTGGTACTTTTCTGTTAATTAACTGGTACTTTTTGAATTTCCGTTAGTATTGGACCTATAAAAATAAAATTAAACATGCAATGTCCCGAATGGATGAGAGTCTATAAGAGGGAACTTTTTGGTACTTTTTTGTTCATTAACTGGTACTTTTTGAATTTCTGTTAGTATTGGACCTAGAAACATACAATTCAATATGCAATGCCCTGGATGGATGAGAATCTATAAGAGTGAACTTTTTGGTACTTTTTTAATCTTGGACTGGTACTTTTTGAATTTCCGTTGGTATTGGACATAGACAGATAAAATTAAACATGCAAGGTCCTGGGTGGATAAGAATCTAAGAGGAAAGTTTTTGGTACTTTTTTGTTCATTTACTGGTACTTTTTGAATTTCCGTCAGTATTGGACCTAGAAACATAAAATTAAACATGCACGATACTGTGTAAATGAGAATCTTTAAGTGGGATCTTATTGGTACTTTTTTATTCGTTAGCTGGTCCTTTTTTTAAATTTTCGCTAATGTTGGTCTAATGAAAATAAAATTAAACGTGCATGGTCCTGAGTGAATGATAATCTCTAAAAGCGCTTATAGGTACTTTTTAGTTATTAAACTGGTACTTTTTGAATATCCGTTATTATTGGACTTAGAAACATAAAATTCAAGATGCAATGCCCTAAGTGGATAAGAATATATAAGAGGGAAGTTTTTGGTACTTCTTTGTTCTTTAACTGGTACTTTTTGAATTTCCGTTAGTATTGGACCTAGAAACATAAAATTAAACATGCAAGGTCCTGAGTGAATGAAAATCTGTAAGAGGGCTTTTGGTACTATTTTGTTCTTTAACCGGTACCTTTTATATATCCGTATTTATTGGATCTAGAAACATAAAATTAAACATGCAAGCTCCTGAGTGAATGAGAATCTGTAAGAGGGATTTTTTTTTTAAATAAACTGGTAATTTTTTTAATTTAATATTTATTTTTGTGCATTAAATAAAAAAGCAAATTGGTGTCTGGTACTTTAACGAAATTCGGTCGTTTTAGGTAGTTAATCTAGCTTTTAAGCCAATACGTATAGAAATAAAAATTAAATAACATTTGTTACTTATCTAAAAAATACAAATGCGAATTTGGTACTTTTTCGAAATTCGAACGTTTCAGGGGTGAAAATTGTACCTATGTATATCGATCCCGCGAACCTCATACCTCCTAAACTAAAAGAGATAAAAAACATCAGCAATTCGCTAACCGTATATTTCCTAAACAAAAAGAGATACAAAAAATTTAATACTAATTATTGTTCATTAAAAAAAATAAACGGAGAGGTGTCTGGTACTTTTTTGAAGGAAGACCTTTTTGGGGTGTAAAAGGGTAAATAAATATTGTATTTTTAGCTTATCTAAAAAATACAAAACAGGTTTGCCCCTTTTTTGAAATTCAAACGTTTAAGGTGTGAAAATCGTTCCTAATTTTGTTACTGTTTTCTCAACATTTTTCTCCATCTCTATATAATATAAATTTGTAAAGTAACTGACGGATTCATCATCGCACATCCTAAACTCTTGAAGCTAAAAAGCTGACTTTTGGACCGAAGGTTGTCCTCTCGCCAAATCGATTCCGCTAACCAAAAAAATCCAAAATTAAAGAGATCCAAAAAATTTAACACTTATTGTTGTTCGTTAAAAAAAATAAGGGGACATGTGCCTGGTACTTTTTTCAAAATAAACTTTGGCATAAAAATATGTCCACGAAGAAAAAGGAGACGCTAACGAAGTAGCGGGTTAAATGCTAGTGTTATTATAAGCCCCATCTAACATAACTTTATTAAATGCAGGAAAAAATAAAAAGGAATTGAATTTGATGGCCGTTTAAATAAAAAACTGCTTTCGAAAAAAAAATTCATTATTTTTTCAGATTTTATTTTTTTCCTTCTCCTGTAAAGTAACTAAAAGTTGAGATAGGACTTTTCTATATAAGCCATCGACATGCAGAAACTCCATCGGTAAGATTTATACATCGGTGGTTAGGCCTATTCATAGTTATGGATGCACATTTTGGTGGGATGCGTTGAGAGTGTATAGCTATATGAAGATGTTAAACAAGGCTCAAATGATTTCTTGCTATCAGTGATGCACCGTTGGATATCCCTCTATATCTATCCCATATCGATCATTTATGTGAAGAGTTTAGCTGCTATGAACTTATTTAAACTCTACGAGTCTTCTTTGGTTAAGAATAGGAGAGAATATCACACGAGAATTTTATACAAAGTGAGTCTGCTTGATAAGGGTAGTATTCTCGAGGGATTCTCGGATCATAGGATTATGACCTTAGACTTCGGTGCAACAGCACCGGTGGAGGTCCCGGATAGGGAAGTTTGGCGTGGACACAATGGGCTGTTTGTTGGAAACTGGCACTGGTGTCGGTGTTTATATTGCTGTTTTTAGAGTATAACCCGGTTATGTGCACATAAGTATAGATTTGAAAGCTTGAAAAATTAATCAATTATGTTCACCATGTTCCTCTTTATTTGTGAACAGTTTGTAACGGCTGGAAATGAAAATCATTAATCTCATATTTAGATATGTATATGTGTCCATAAGTAATAACGACTTTACTCAATTTGGTAAGAATCCAACAAATTTATGGAATTTAGATTAAGCTTGTATTTATTTGCACGCTCCATGTTAGAAACATATGTATGTACATATGAATTTTACTAAACCAACAGTTAGATAAAAAGAAGTAAATACTAATAAGTTCAATTTGCCCTTTCTTTCCTCGTCGTCTTAAAGACCTAATGACCTATCTGCAAAAATTTCAAAATTTAGTTTTTTATGGATTTTTATTCCCTATATTATAACGCATATGTGTGCAAAATTTTGCACATGTAATATTACAAATGACAAAGTTTTTATACCTAGAGAACTGTTACGCACTAAAAATTAGAAAAATAAATCATCAAAAATCACGATAAAAGTTAAATTTTGTTGCATAGTGTAATTTAAACAAACATTAAGTACTTGTTTTTGCTTAAACCAGTAAAAGAAACTACTACTGTAATTATTTAATGTATATAATATTCATGTGTATAACGACATTTTTATTTATTCATACTAATTAGGGCTGAAGTGCACTTTACGGGGCGTACGCAAAAAAAATAAAAAAAATATGCAACCCGATTCAGAATAAAAAAAAGAAAAAAAAGATTAATTTAAGTATCTTTTAGGTGCAGAAAAGCTTTAGTTAGCTAAGCCGGTGTTTGTTATACCATAGAGGATAAAATCCTTGCGCCCGGCCGAAGGCCGGCTATGCAGAGAAGCTTTAGTAAGCGAAGCCGGTCTTTGTTATACCATAGAGCAGAAAATCCTTGCGCCCGGCCGAAGGCCGGCTATGCGGAGAAGCTTTAGTTAGCGAAGCCGGTTTTTTTTCTATAGAGGAGAAAATTTCTGAATCACAGTTTGCTTTTCGTAATGGGTTAAATACAACTTCCCTCTTGTTGAGCCTTACTGGCTCGATAAGAGGTAACATTAATGAGGATAAATTGAGTGTTTTAATATCAATGGATCTCTCAAAGGCTTTTAATTCTATTAATTTTTCTAGATTGATTTCTAAACTCTCAGATGAGTTCCAATTTTCAAGTACTGCTTGTAGGCTTTTAATGTCCTACTTATCTGGTAGATCCCAGTTTGTTGTCATGAATGGTGTTGCGTCGGATGTACTTCCTCTCTCCTGTGGTGTGCCGCTAGGCTCTGTTTTAGGTCCCCTGTTGTTTATCCTTTACATAAACGACCTCTTTAATGTTGTTGATCACCTGAGCTGTAATTCATATTGTTTTGCAGATGATGTTTTTCTCCTGTTTAGTGGTGATAGAGGGTATGTTGATATCTTTGAACGTGGCATTAACTCATGCCTAGCGCATGTCTCGCAGTGGACTAGAGCAAACTTTTTAACGGTTAATACGTCAAAAACTAAGGCTTTAATGTTCGGCCCTACACCCCGTTTCTTTACTCAGTTATTAATACTTCTTGATGATGAGGTGATTAAATTTGTTGATCGCCACAAGTGCTTGGGTGTGGTTCTAGATAATAGGCTCTCGTTTAATTATCATATTGATGCCTTATCGGGTAGGATTTTTGGTATGTTGCGTAAGTTCTACTGCTCTAGTATATTTCTTCCTTTGCATGCAAAGAAGAGATTAGCGCATGCAATGTTGATGTCCCAAATTATTTATGGTTTTGAGGTTATGACGGGTACCGTCGGTATCCTCCTTACTAGACTAAGGCACTTGGTAAATGCCATTACCAGATTTGTTTACAATGTTCGACGCGGAGCCCATATCTCTGGCTTTGTAAAGGATTTCCTTGGTTGTGATTTTGATAATTATGTGCGAGTTCGTAACTTATGTACATTTCATAAAATGGTAAAAAGTGGTAGACCTGTTGTACTGTGCAACTCCTTTCTTTTTTCGCCTAGAAACAGAAATCTTCATCTTAATTTTCCAAGAATATTTAGGTCTGACTTCTCCAGATCTTTTCTAGTTAGGGTAACCAGCTATTGGAATGGACTGCCATTAGAGCTGCGTATTTTTACGCACTCAAACAATGTATTTAAGCTAAAACTTGTTAAACATTTCTCATCCTAAACGTTCTTACTCACTGCATAGTATTTGATGTTTTTCTTTACTTGGGTACGCTATTTCCCTAACTGGGACGGGTACATAATTTGTGTAATTTACTTACTATTTATATCTAATGATAGGATGTGTGTTATGCCTTGGGGGCGAGTTTTAGGTTATATAATTAGATAAGTTATAGAAAAAAGTTGTTTTTTAGTACATACATAACATCTTGAGTTGAGGTACGATAACACACCAGTTTTTTAAAACAAAAAACTTGGTGAAATATAATTTTTATTAATTTATAAATAAACCAGGTTTTCGTTTGTAATACAATATTTTAGAAGCGTAAACAAAAAAAATTTTTTTTTTCTTTTTTTGAATGAAAGTTCGTATAATTGGAAAACTTTATCTTCTTCAACTTTTTAAAGTTGACTCAATATGTTATGATTAAACGACACAGTAATGTAAATATGTATGTATAAAGAATAAATTTTTTTTTTCTTTTAACATTTAATTACTTAGGTATTAAGACTGTGTAATATATTTTTAATGGCCCACATGGGCTTTGTATTACCTAACTGATGAATAAATAAATAAATAAAAATCCATGCGCCCGGGCGAAGGCCGGCTACGCAGAAAATAATTCTTTAGCACATCGGAAATAGGCTATTAGTTACAAAAAAAATACAATTTTTTTTTTAAATCGAGCATTAAACATTAAAAAAATACAATATTTGCAATCGTGAGCAAACTACCTTTAATTTGAGTACCTACACATTAATGAGTGCACTTTTTTTACCCAGAGGGCCCCAAAAGTCCCGCCCGCCCTAAATTTTATTATTTTCGTTTTTCTTGTACAATTACCTTTAATTTGAGTACCCACACATTCAACTAAGTGGGCGGGGCGGTTTTTGGGTCCAGAGGGCCCCACGGGCCTCAGCCCCCTTAAATTTTAATTATGGTTTTTTTTCTTTTTTTATTCTGAATCGGGTAGCATATTTTTTTATTTTTTGTTCGTACGCCCCGTAAAGTGCACTTTTGCCCTAATTAGTACTGCAGATAGCTTATTTGGTTTCAGATTTTAACAATTCCAAAAAACTTGTGTCATAACATAAGCTGTGACTAGAAAAACAAAATTTTCTCAACCGATATATATTACTGGTTTAATTTTAATCAAAATGTGTAATTTTCGTTTCAATATCGTTAATAGTTCCAATTTTATAACGTTTTTTCCCTCTGTAAACTTTTGAAAAATGCAGATAGGTTATTTCGTCTTTTAGGTGACGATATATAGGACATGATTATCTCTTTATAATTTAAATTTGTATACATAGTAGATTCTAGATTCACTACGATTGCATAACAGAAAATATTAAAAAACTAAAGACCATGAGAATTTATTTCTGCAACACAATTTTGATTAACGTACATCAATATTTACTTTCGTCACTTATTATGCTGGGCCACCGCAGTTAATGTATTCCATTTCCTCTTGGCTAATTGGCTTTCTGGCAAACCGAGGAGGCAATTCCCAATCCTCTATAGCATTGGAACTCTGTTTAATTTGTAAAAAAACAAATTAAATTTACGCGTCATTTCTTAGTTGGATAATATAAAAGCGATTATTTTTATTAACCGCAGAAATCGAATAAAACTAACCTGAGTTGGTCTATTTGATCCTGCGGAGGTAAGAGACTCGTAACCACCTTTGCGAAATTTTATTAAAGGAACTCGTTTAGCTCCAACATGAGCAATCAATGTACGAAATACCATAGTATTACTTGAAAATTATCCTAAAATATAGAATGCAGATCTTGAAATTTATTTTTTAACAGATGGCTCGCTGTTAAAAATAAATTTGTATTAAGTTGCCAGCTTCTTTTTTTTCAGAGAAAAAAAATTAAGAGCAGGGTTACCGTTAGTCCCAATTTACAACGTTGAAATTGAAAGGCAGAAATTTTTCTTACTTGAGGGTTACACGATCAAGTTTTGGCTATCAAGTTTTAATACACTCACACTTTTTTACCAATACACTCATACTTTTAAAAATTGATACGAACTTGCCTCTAAAATTCTCTTGCCAGTGAGTGTATGTGCTGGTTCACACAGGTCAAGTTTGACTCTTCAAGTCTTGAGCTTTTAGGAGAGAGGGGTAAAGAGAATGGAAAGGGTTACATACTTGACCGTACCAGTCAGTTTTGTATTTTTCTTTTCTTTTTTCATCCGTAATATAATAAAAAGCTACAAAGTTGAAGGAAAAGAAAACAAAAATTAATTTTGTGCATGAACGTGAACGCAAGTTCAAAAGAAAAATTAAATAAAACTGTTCAAGTAAACTTGACCTGTGTGAACCAGCACTATCAATTTTCGTTTAAGAAAACAGCTTAGTCTGCTTTTACATTATACGATTTTTGTCGTTGCGATTCTTACCTTATAGGCGAGAGGGGAGAGAGGAATTAAAAGGGGTACACAAGCGAGTGTACTCTTCGATTCATTTTGTTCGCTCATTCGTACTCTCATTATGCTCTCATTTGACGAAAAATGTATTGAAGTTCGGTTGCACAGAAAAAGTTTTAACGACAAAAATCGTACAATGTAAATATCAGACCGACTTCAAAGAAGAAACGACAATAATCGCAACGACAAAAATCGTATAATGTAAATTGAGACTTATTACAAATCTTTTGAAGTTGTTTTTGTTTTTTTTTCACAAATATTTTGCCGGCAAAAGCTGAAGTTCTTTTTTTTACAAATTGTTGCGGGAATTTTAAAATTTTAACTAAAAACCTAAAAAAATAGTGAAATATGTTTATTAATAAAATTAATAAGCAAAATGATAAAGTCCCTTCGAACAGCCTACAGTGCAGAAAAATCAAAAGTGGAAAATAGCAAAACATTTTGAGTTGTTTTCTCGGTGACGACATCTTGAAAAAGTAAATTGCTTTCAACTTGCGTGCAGCCTACGTCACAGCTGTCAACTTTTGCATATTTGGACAATCAGTATACATATGTAAAAGACTATCAAGAAAATCTTGATCGTGTGGCTGCACTGTTAGTGCTGGTTCACACACGTCAAGTTTGAATCGTCACGTCTTGAGATTTTAGGAGAGAAGGGCAAAGAGAATGCCATTTCTTTTCCCCTCTCTCCCAAAACTCAAGAGTTGACGAGTCAAACTTGACGTGTGTGAACCAGCACTTATGGCGATTTCTTTTCTGAGAAATATGTTTCATTAATGTAACATGTTATTCAGTATTGTGTTCGTTTGTACAACATGGAAAAACATGGAAGACATCAAGGTATATTTATAGCAGGTAGTCTCGGAAAGCCAGCTGGTTATTTTTTATTTGCTTGTTTTGCGATACAAACTGTCAAAGTTGTATAGTAAACAAGTAAACAAGTTTTTTGTTTTTATCTTTTGTCTCTTTTCAACCCCTTTGCTGTTTGACAGTTCGTATCACAAAACAACAATAAAAAGCCCTGTTGTTTGTTTTATTGTACAATTGTTATTGCTACCTGCTATAAATATACCTTGGAAGACATGTTGCATACTTTACCCTTACTTTAACTTAAGGTGTTCAAACTGCCCTGTTTTACAACTTTGGTACATAATTCTTTGTTTGTACAACCAATTTTTTATTTTGCTTGTCATAATTCATACCGCTCATAATTTTGTACAAAATTGCTCTAAAACAAAATATAAATATATTTACACATTAAAATCAAAAAAAATCTTTTTATTTTATTGTTTTAATTTTTGTAAGCCATTAGTGATATCAATATTTGTTTCCAAGCCATAATTGCGAAACCGCTCAAATAGCTTTAAAAATCGCTCATGAAGTACATTAATGATGAAAGTGTAATAGTTGTTAAAAAAAGCAGCTAATTGAGTTCTATTGAAATTGCACATCATGTAACCTGGCGTTTACATTTGCCAGTACTGGCAAGACAGTAGCAATTCATGCAAACCCTGCAAGCTAAGAACTTAAGCTTCATTTTGGTATACAACTTATTTCAAACTTAAGTTTTTTTAGAACAAAGTTTGAAAAATTAAATTTCTATTGAACTTCACTAATTTTTTCTTTTGGCTAAGGGGCCAAAATAAGGACATCCTCCGAAGGTTGGTTATATGCGGCGTATAGCTAAGAACCTAAGCTTCATTTTGGTATACAATTTATTTCAAACTTAAGTTTTTTTTAGAACAAAGTTTGAAAAATTAAATTTCTATTGAACTTCACTCATTTTTTCTTTTGGCTAAAGGGCCAAAATAAGGACATCCTCCGAAGGTTGGCTATTTGTGGCGTATAGCTAAGAACTTAAGCTTCATTTTGGTATACAACTTATTTCAAACTTAAGTTTTTTTAGAACAAAGTTTGAAAAATGAAATTTCTATTGAACTTCACTCATTTTTTCTTTTGGCTAAGGGGCCAAAACAAGGACATCCTCTGAAAGTTGGCTTTATGCGGCGTATAGCTAAGAACTTAAGCTTCATTTTGGTATACCATTTATTTCAAACTTAAGTTTTTTTTAGAACAAAGTTTAAAAAATTAATGTTCTATTGAACTTCACTCATTTATTTCTTTTGGCTAAGGGGCCAAAATAAGGACATCCTCCGAAGGTTGGCTATATGTGGCGTATAGCTAAGAACTTAAGCTTTATTTTGGTATACAACTTATTTCAAACTTAAGTTTTTTTTAGAACAAAGTTCGAAAAATTAAATTTCTATTGAACTTCACTCATTTTTTCTTTTGGCTAAGGGGCCAAAACAAGGACATCCTCCGAAGGTTGGCTACATGCGGCGTATAGCTAAGAACTTAAGCTTCATTTTGGTATACAACTTATTTCAAACTTAAGTTTTTTTAGAACAAAGTTTGAAAAATTAAATTTCTATTGAACTTCACTCATTTTTTCTTTTGGCTAAGGGGCCAAAATAAGGACATCCTCTGAAGGTTGGCTTTATGCGGCGTATAGCTAAGAACTTAAGCTTCATTTTGGTATACCATTTATTTCAAACTTAAGTTTTTTTTAGAACAAAGTTTAAAAAATTAAATTTCTATTGAACTTCACTCATTTATTTCTTTTGGCTAAGGGACCAAAACAAGGACATCCTCCGAAGGTTGGCTATATGTGGCGTATAGCTAAGAACTTAAGCTTCATTTTGGTATACAACTTATTTCAAACTTAAGTTTTTTTTAGAACAAAGTTCGAAAAATTAAATTTCTATTGAACTTCACTCATTTTTTCTTTTGGCTAAGGGGCCAAAACAAGGACATCCTCCGATGGTTGGCTACATGCGGCGTATAGCTAAGAACTTAAGCTTCAGTTTGGTATACAACTTATTTCAAACTTAAGTTTTTTTAGAACAAAGTTTGAAAAATTAAATTTCTATTGAACTTCACTCATTTTTTCTTTTGGCTAAGGGGCCAAAATAAGGACATCCTCCGAAGGTTGGCTATATGCGGCGTATAGCTAAGAACTTAAGCTTCATTTTGGTGTACAACTTATTTCAAACTTAAGTTTTTTTTTAGAACAAAGTTTGAAAAATTAATTTTCTATTGAACTTCACTTATTTTTTCTTTTGGCTAAGGGGCCAAAATAAGGACATCCTCCGAAGGTTGGCTATATGTGGCGTATAGCTAAGAACTTAAGCTTCATTTTGGTATACAACTTATTTCAAACTCAAGTTTTTTTTAGAACAAAGTTTGAAAAATTAAATTTCTATTGAACTTCACTCATTTTTTATTTTGACTAAGGGGCCAAAATAAGGATATCCCCCGAAGGTTGGCTATATGCGGCGTATAGCTAAGAACTTAAGCTTCATTTTGGTATACAATTTATTTCAAACTTAAGTTTTTTTTAGAACAAAGTTTGAAAAATTAAATTTCTATTGAACTTCACTCATTTTTTCTTTTGGCTAAAGGGCCAAAATAAGGACATCCTCCGAAGGTTGGCTTTATGCGGCGTATAGCTAAGAACTTAAGCTTCATTTTGGTGTACAACTTATTTCAAACTTAAGTTTTTTTTTAGAACAAAGTTTGAAAAATTAATTTTCTATTGAACTTCACTTATTTTTTCTTTTGGCTAAGGGGCCAAAACAAGGACATCCTCTGAAAGTTGGCTTTATGCGGCGTATAGCTAAGCACTTAAGCTTCAGTTTGGTATACAACTTATTTCAAACTTAAGTTTTTTTAGAACAAAGTTTAAAAAATTAAATTTCTATTGAACTTCACTCATTTATTTCTTTTGGCTAAGGGGCCAAAATAAGGACATCCTCCGAAGGTTGGCTTTATGCGGCGTATAGCTAAGAACTTAAGCTTCATTTTGGTGTACAACTTATTTCAAACTTAAGTTTTTTTTTAGAACAAAGTTTGAAAAATCAATTTTCTATTGAACTTCACTTATTTTTTCTTTTGGCTAAGGGGCCAAAACAAACTCTGAAGGTTGGCTTTATGCGGCGTATAGCTAAGAACTTAAGCTTTAGTTTGGTATACAACTTATTTCAAACTTAAGTTTTTTTAGAACAAAGTTTAAAAAATTAAATTTCTATTGAACTTCACTCATTTATTTCTTTTGGCTAAGGGGCCAAAATAAGGACATCCTCCGAAGGTTGGCTTTATGCGGCGTATAGCTAAGAACTTAAGCTTCATTTTGGTATACAATTTATTTCAAACTTAAGTTTTTTTTAGAACAAAGTTTGAAAAATTAAATTTCTATTGAACTTCACTCATTTTTTTCTTTTGGCTAAGGGGCCAAAATAAGGACATCCTCCGAAGGTTGGCTATATGCGGCGTATAGCTAAGAACTTAAGCTTCATTTTGGTGTACAACTTATTTCAAACTTAAGTTTTTTTTTAGAACAAAGTTTGAAAAATTAATTTTCTATTGAACTTCACTTATTTTTTCTTTTGGCTAAGGGGCCAAAATAAGGACATCCTCCGAAGGTTGGCTATATGTGGCGTATAGCTAAGAACTTAAGCTTCATTTTGGTATACAACTTATTTCAAACTTAAGTTTTTTTTAGAACAAAGTTTGAAAAATTAAATTTCTATTGAACTTCACTCATTTTTTATTTTGACTAAGGGGCCAAAATAAGGATATCCCCCGAAGGTTGGCTATATGCGGCGTATAGCTAAGAACTTAAGCTTCATTTTGGTATACAATTTATTTCAAACTTAAGTTTTTTTTAGAACAAAGTTTGAAAAATTAAATTTCTATTGAACTTCACTCATTTTTTCTTTTGGCTAAAGGGCCAAAATAAGGACATCCTCCGAAGGTTGGCTATTTGTGGCGTATAGCTAAGAACTTAAGCTTCATTTTGGTATACAACTTATTTCAAACTTAAGTTTTTTTAGAACAAAGTTTGAAAAATTAAATTTCTATTGAACTTCAATCATTTTTTCTTTTGGCTAAGGGGCAAAAATAAGGACATCCTCTGAAGGTTGGCTTTATGCGGCGTATAGCTAAGAACTAAAGCTTCATTTTGGTATACCATTTATTTTAAACTTAAGTTTTTTTTAGAACAAAGTTTGAAAAATTAAATTTCTATTGAACTTCACTCATTTATTTCTTTTGGCTAAGGGGCCAAAATAAGGACATCCTCCGAAGGTTGGCTATTTGTGGCGTATAGCTAAGAACTTAAGCTTTATTTTGGTATACAACTTATTTCAAACTTAAGTTTTTTTTAGAACAAAGTTCGAAAAATTAAATTTCTATTGAACTTCACTCATTTTTTCTTTTGGCTAAGGGGCCAAAACAAGGACATCCTCCGAAGGTTGGCTACATGCGGCGTATAGCTAAGAACTTAAGCTTCATTTTGGTATACAACTTATTTCAAACTTAAGTTTTTTTAGAACAAAGTTTGAAAAATTAAATTTCTATTGAACTTCACTCATTTTTTCTTTTGGCTAAGGGGCCAAAATAAGGGCATCTTTCGTAGGTTGGCTACATGTGGCGTATAGCTAAGATTTTAAGCTTTATTTTGGTATACAACTTATTTCAAACTTAAGTTTTTTTTAGAACAAAGTTTGAAAAATTAAATTTCTATTGAACTTCATTCATTTTTTCTTTTGGCTAAGGGGCCAAAATAAGGACATCCTCCGAAGGTTGGCTATGGCGTATAGCTGAGTACTTAAGCTACATTTTGGTATATAACTTATCAAAGTTTAAAAATAAATAAGTTGGTAACGAATTTTCTAATTTGAGCAGATTTTCTTATAATATATAATAAATAAAAAAATTGTTATAACGACTTGGATTATATATAAAAATAAATCTACTTTCCATCCCTGAAACTAAGTGCATGTAATTTTATATGGCAAAATCATATACCCGAATATGAGAGAACTAACATGCACACACTCATGTTCTTCTTTTTTTAAACAAGGGAGAAGATTTTCGGCTTTCAACAAAATTATAAGAAAACCTGCTCAAATTAGAAAATTCGTTACCAACTTATTTTTTTAAACTTTGATAAAAAAAACTTAAGTTAAATATAAGTTATATACCAAAATGTAGCTTAAGTACTCAGCTATACGCCACATACATATAGCCAACCTTCGGAGGATGTCCTTATTTTAGCCCCTTAGCCAAAAGAAAAAAAATGAGTGAAGTTCAATAGAAATTTATGAGTGAAGTTTAATAGAATCCAACACAAACATTTGTAAACTAATTTAAATATATTAGTTTTTCTAATAGTTTGTCGCAATATTTTAATTATTTATTATTTTATAAATATCATTTCCGGTTTTACTTTGTTATCTTGTTAAAAGCCGAAATACTCTCCCATACACCGAAAACAAGAAGAAGATATTATTCTCTATAAAATGGCTAAAGTTGCCATATCTATTCACAATATTTCGCAATTTTAACTTGGCCGCACCTAAGTTTAGTTCTGCTCAGCCAGAAATACTCAATTTTAATGAGGAGAAGAGAGACATATTTTGTTGCTCTCTTTCTTTTGAGTGAAACAAGATTTACTTTGTTAACTATAGTTAAAGTATACTTTGTTATCTTCTCGTCCAGGGCTGCCAGGTACTTTTTTTCGTCCTCGCCAAACTAAAAAAAAAAAATTTCCCCAAATATCCCCCAATAAAAGAGAAAATCCCCGAAAATAAACCCCTGTAAAAAATACACAGTTTTTAACGGATAATTTTTATTGTAGGGAAATATGTAGTTATATTAAAAACATATATAGTTTATATATATGTATATACAGTCGAACTTCCCTATAATGAATCTTCATTGAAAACATATTTGTATCTACACTTTGATTACTTAATCATCTAGAAGAAAAGTTTACGACATTTAAAAAATTGACAAAAACTAAAATAAGAGATTTTTTCGCCTTAAATGCACTATTTAACTTATCAATTGACTATTCTTTACCCAATCGTCACCAAACTTCATAATTTTTATTTTTATATACAAGGAAACAAAATTAGCCCATTCATTGACTTTAACATAGCGTTTACATTTGCCAGTACTGGCAAGACAGTAGCAATTCATTCAAACTTTTTCACTAATACATAAACACTTTTACAGCTATTTTGTTTTTGCATTGTTTTGCCAACTAATATGTATATGCTTACTGTCTTGCCAGTACTGGCAAATGTAAACGCTGTGTTAGAGTTCATTTTAATTTTCTAATAATAAGTATATCTACATACATGAACTTCACTAGGAAAATACAAATTTTGAACTTATTAAACATAATCATATTATTGACAAATTAGCTTCAAACTTTTGAGACAACTTTTTTTTACCCGGTGTTTATTGATATTAAGTGATATTGCAAAAATAGCCACCCTAATGTTTATTTGTGCAACTTAGTTATCTCCTATAGAAAAATTAAACTCATATTTTTTACACGGATATAAGTTTATTTTCTAAAGTAACCAATTTCCTTTCTTAACACAGAAAATCCAATAATTGTTTTATGATTTTAACATATTTTGTTCGTATTTAGTAAAATTTTCTTGAATAAACAAAAATTTTCTCATAATGAAAAAATTCATGTTTTTGGTATATGATCAAGAATTTCTTAAGACAAGAAATACAAAAGAAGCTTGTTTTTATTAAAAATAAGAAAGCTTTTGCTTAAATCAAGCTGCATTAATTTAATATTAATCTGGTTATCTTGATTAATTAAAAGAATCAAATTTCTTGCATCAAGAAACAAATCCTAGGGATTTTTTTAATTTTTCGAAAAATGTTCAAGAAAACTTGGTTTAATTCAATTAATTTTTATTTGAATCGACATGTTAAGCAAATCAATAAAAAGTTTCTTTTTTTATATTAAGTTTTCCTTAAACTAACTAATGCTATACGTTTTTAAAAATTCAGGCTTTTCTTCGTATTTTGTTAGTTAGTTTTTCATGTCAAATAAAAATAAAATTATAGGAACAACTATATATAAATATGAATTGATATTTAAATTGAATTGTTGAAATTAGCCATAAGCAACGAATACTTAATTTTTTTTTAGCTGTATTAAAATATAGTTCGCTTTGAGTCATAACTTTTTGCTTAAACCAAGCCACACATACAGGCATGTTCTGAAATCACGGTGATTTCAAATCACGAACGATTTTGAAATCACCCGAGAAATATTTTGGTGTTCTGAAAATCACGAGATTTTTAATTTTTAGTCGTGATTTTCATTGTTTTTAAAATATTGCCATTCATTCAGTACGTTTGGTTGCCATTTTCATTTATTTTTTACCGTCATATATTAAAATTTAACCAATCAAACTTCATAATTATGGTATTACTTTTAGTTTTTTGTAACAAATAAACTTAATTTTTATTTTTAATGTTTAATTTAATTGCAGAAAATAGTCATATGCTACACGACTTTAAGACTTTTTTGCTCTGGCAACCATAGACTACTAAAAAGTAAATCACGAAAAATGTAAACAAAACTGCAACAAATACAGCGGCCTCCTAAATTTGTAAATTTTAAGGTTCTCCCGTGCCAAATAATTAATTTTAATGCAAAAACAAATAAAGAACAAATCATTTAAAGTTTTTGTGATAATTTTATTACAGATCTAAAAACAAAATGCTTAAAAAAACTTCAAGTGATTTGAAATCATCATGCTGTAATCTAACCGGGTTTAAATCACGAGATTTCAAAAATTTTTGTGGGCAGAACACCTTTTTAGTGATTTCAAATCACTTTACGAAAAAATGATTTTCAGAACATGCCTGATAAATTCAAAATAAGAACATTTTGGCTTGGACGATAATGGTGCAAAATATTTTTAGTTCAAGCAATATTCTGTGGTGCGTTAGTAAATAATTCTTTCCGTGTATTTCCCCAAAAAATCCTAATTTTTTTTTAAATCCCCAAACCCCAAATCAAATTTTTTGTCCCTTTTAGCAACAAGAAAACCCATAATTTGGGGTCAAAACCCCAAAGCTGGCAGCCCTGTTCTCGTCCACAAAAAAGTTTGTTATGTTCACGGAGATATCCAATTTTAATGTCTGCAAAATTTGCTAGAAAGTAGACAATACAGTTGGAAAAGTTTGCTTGTCTTGCCAGTACTGGCAAATGTAAACGCCATGCAAAATTATCAAACTCGATTGTTGTTAAAAATATCGATATGTAGGTATGTAATATCAATATTTTGATATATCGATGTTTATTGTCCATCACTAGCTTTTTGTTTATAGTTTGGTGTAATAAAATTAAATTATTTAGAAGAATAATAAATGTGAAATTATGTCGGCAAATAAAATGCCGGTAGACATTAATCGTCTAACTGAAGGTTGGTTGGAATTAGAATCGGATCCAGGTCTCTTTACACTTTTGTTAGAAGATTTCGGTGTAAATGGTGTGCAAGTGGAAGAAGTGTACGATCTCCAAAAACCAATTGAGGGTCCGGTATATGGTTTTATTTTTCTTTTTCGTTGGATTGAGGAAAGAAGGGCACGTCGAAAAATTGTAGAAACTACAGCTGAAATATTTGTCAAGGACGATGAAGCGGTTTCAAATATTTTCTTTGCCCAACAAGTTGTGCCAAACAGCTGCGCTACCCATGCTTTACTTTCTGTACTTTTAAATTGTAGTGAGGCTGATTTGCATTTGGGAGACACTTTAAGCAGACTTAAAAGTCACACCAAAGGCATGTCTCCAGAAAATAAAGGCTGGGCTATAGGCAATACCCCAGAGCTCGCATGTGCACACAATTCTCATGCTATGCCTCAGGCCAGACGCCTTTTAGAGCGAAATGCTGGTTCCGGTGTTTCTACGGGACGTTTTACTGGTGAAGCATTTCATTTTGTAAGTTTTGTTCCTATAAATGGGCACCTATTTGAATTGGATGGATTGAAGCCGTATCCTATGGATCATGGTGGTTGGGAGGAATGTGAAGATTGGACAGACAAATTCAGACGGGTTATGGCAGAAAGACTTGGTATTGCTACCGGCGAGCAAGACATTCGATTCAATTTAATGGCAGTGGTTCCGGATCGTCGTATCGCTATAACACACAAATTAAAAATGCTGCGTACCAATCAGGCGATAGTGTCGGGAACATTACAAAAACTTCTAAAGGCTAACGAGGCAGCTGCTAATACTGAAGGTGGCGGCTTGACAGCATTAAAATCGGATGAAAATGGACTAGATCAATCTTCATCAACACAACAGCGCAGTGTCTCTCCTTCACCTCTTTTGGATGCGTCAAACGCTTTTACAGTAAGAGATTTACAGTCTTTATTAAAAAATCTTGATTCAGAAATTGCAATTAATGAACAACATTTAAACGATGAAAATGATCGACGCTACATGTTTAAGGTTTTTTTTTTTGTATAATTTACAGCTATTATAATCTGATAAAATTTGTATTTTTTGAAAGGTGGACGACTGTAGACGAACACACAATTACGATGAATTTATTTGTACATTTCTTTCAATGTTGGCACATCAGGGTGTTTTGGGAGATTTGGTCAGTCAACATTTGCTACCATCAAAAAAAATTGGTGGCCAAAGTGCTGTAAATCGCATTAGTAAACAAACGTCTAACAATAACTCAGTTGCGCCCAAACAAAAGAATGGAAAATCTACCAAAACAGCAGGACGACGAAGAAAAGGTCGAAATAAATGTAAAAAACGAAAATAAATTTTTTTAACAAGTATTTTTAAGTATATGTATGTATGTGGTCAAAGTATATTTATTACAAGTACATGCAAGTGATCAGCTGTTCAGTTGTTTTATTTTCGATAGTGTCAAAATTTGCTTACATTTTGGTGCGCCATGGTTTTTTTTTTTTGTTTTCTTTACATAGCGTTTACATTTGCCAGTACTGGCAAGCCAGTAGCAATTTATTCAAACTTTTTCACTAATACATAAACATTTACAGCTATTTTGTTTTTGCATTGTTTTGCCAACTAAAGGCCTAACCAGAATGTGAATAACGTGGCTTAAGCATCAGAGCGAATACATGTTAATCATATGTGTAAAACCATGTTGAACTTAAGGGAACTTTTTGTTAAATTTTATGAAACTGTAATTTGCTTAAGCAAAGTGCGAAACTAATCGCACATTCCGTACGGAATCAAATGTTTTTATTTTGTTTTTGTTTTTTTAAATGTATTTGAGAGGCTTTTTCGTTTATTTTTGACAGTAGCTTAAGTTTGTTTATGCACATTCTGGTTGGGCCTTAATATGTATGTGCTTACTGTCTTGTACTGTACCAGTACTGGCAAATGTAAACGCTGTGTTATGTTTGGCTGTTTGACAGTATCAAATGTTTTTACACAAACAAAATGAATGTTGTTTTTTTATTGTTGATTTGTTGTAGACTTGCATGTACTTGTTATAAATATACTTTGTATGTAGTTTTCTGTTTAATTTTTCATTAAAAACCGTTGTCATTACCGTTAATGACTGCTTCGTTTTTTATAAATAATTAAATATTCAGGGGTGTCATAGAATCCAAGTCGGTTGTGCTGTTTGTTGGTTTTGTAAACCAATATTGGTTTCAGTTCTTGTCATGAAAACAAGTCGGTTTTGTTATTTTCGAATATGTACAAATAAAACCGATATTCGAAAAATCTGTTTTATGTTTTGAAGCATGTGTTTACAGCTTTATATGCAATTTTTGTTTGTTTTCCATTGTTCAATGTACATTGAACACCCGGGAAAAAAGGAATTTATATATGGGCATTTCCCCAGAATGGTCTACCAGGATGAAAAAATAAAATGTTGATTATCATCGTCTTTTATTGTTTACTAGATGACCCGTGCGAATATTTCGCACCGTTAGTTGTCATTTTTGTAACATAAAATGAAAATAATTAATAGAAATTTTAGTAACTTCAATACATTTTAAAATATAATTTTTATCAATGAAAATGATGAATATAACTGACTTAGTAACATAGCCTTTACATTTGCCAGTACTGGCAAGACAGTAGCAATTCATTCAAACTTTTTCACTAATACATAAACACTTTTACAGCTATTTTGTTTTTGCATTGTTTTGCCAACTAATATGTATATGCTTACTGTCTTGCCAGTACTGGCAAATGTAAACGCTGTGTAATAAACGGCATTATAGTAAATAGCGGTACTGGCAGAATGGATTTTAATACATACTATATTATGTAGAACTGCATTACTATTAAGCGACCCTGTATTACCACATTTGAACAGTATTATCATGCAGTTCTGTTAAGCGACCCTGTGTTACCACGTTTGAACAGTATTATCATGCAGTTCTATATAAAATATAATTTTTATCAATGAAAATATTAATTTTTCAATTTCTAATTATTTTTCGTCATTAGTGTTAGAAATAAGCTTTAAAATGAGATATCATTCATTAAATTTGATGCAGTGGTATGGGAGATATTTGCAACCGACGAAAAAAAGTGCTTTAGAAATAATATATATATATATATATATATGATTATTAGAAAAAATGTCTATGTTCATATAAAAGAATGGTTTCCTAGCATATCTCAGCTGTTTTACTTGAGGAAATTTGGCTGGAAAATGGAAAATTTTATAATTTCCTGTATTTTCTACTTCTAAAGACATTTTTATATACTTATTTTACATGCAAGAAATATGTTATGTTTACACTCTTTCTTCATAAACTTTCCCTTACAATTGAAAAAGGAGAATTAAGTTTTTTTGTTACGGAAATTTGAAGACATTTATGGTAAAATGCATGGTGATAATCACCCCTATCGCGAATGTTATGGGAATATGTAATATGGGAGCAAACCTATATTCCCATCCCCAACAAATCGGTATCGCAAATATTTTGTTAGTAAAAATTTATATTGTGAATTATTTGTCAGTGCTTTATAAACAAAAGTCTCTATTGTGAATAACTTGTCAATACTTGTATTGTGAAAGAAAAATATACAAAATAAAATACTAATAAAACAGCGTGCCCGATTGATGGTTCCAGGCTCCAGATCCAGAAAAATGGCATACAAACAAATCATTTAATGAAACAAAGAACAAAGTTCAGCAATTGCACGTCGTAAATGATGTCGCAGTACGCGGCGTAGCCTTGGCTAATACTTACATTAATCTAACAACCTCTGAAACAGACTTTCAGAATTTATTGCAGAGCATATAGCTTCATCGTAAAAGCTCTAATAAATAATTGAAAGCTAAAAAAATAGTTTTTTAATTTTTTTTTGGTATTTTTATTTTCACAAAATGCGTACAAAACTTAAAAAGGGTATAACTTTGGAACAATAATAACAAATTCAATTATTTTTTTTTTAAATGAATCAAAATTTATCTATCTTTTCAACTGAATCATTACTTTTTTTAACTTCAATATAAATTTTAAAAGTTAAGAAGCATTACTTTTCAAATTTATGCTAAATTTACAAAAAAATGTTACTAAGCGGACCCAAATGATCAAAAAAATAGCCGAACCTTATAATCACCCCTATCGTGAATAATTTTTCCCTCGTAATTTTTTACCTTTTCACATATTTGCGATCATGAACAACTCCCATGAAAAATTGTAATTCAAAGGAGAATAATAACGTGAAAAATTGTTCACGGGAAAAATTTCCCCTTACAGTGCAGCCACACGATCAAGATTTTCTTGATAGTCTTTTACATATACTGATTGTCAAAATATGCAAAAGTTGACAGCTGTGATGTAGGCTGCACGCAAGTTGAAAGCAATTTACTTTTTCAAGATGTCGTCGCCGAGAAAACAACTCAAAATGTTTTGCTATTTTCCACTTTTGATTTTTCTGCACTGTAGGCTGTTCGAAGGGACTTTATTTTTTTCTTTACTTCTTCCACTGGCATTTTTGTTTCAGAAGCTATAGACTCGTAGGCTTTTATTTTCAAATCATTTGATGAAAGATTCATAAAATTGCATGGCTTCTGTACAGCTCTATGAATCGCAGAACATCATTTTGCTTATTAATTTTATAAATAAATTTTATTAATAAACATATTTCACTATTTTTTTAGGTTTTTAGTTAAAATTTTAAAATTCCCGCAACAATTTGTAAAAAAAAAGAACTTCAGCTTTTGCCGGCAAAATATTTGTGAAAAAAAAAACAAAAACAACTTCAAAAGATTTGTAATAAGATGTTTTCTTGAACGAAAATTGATACACTCACTGGCAAGAGAATTTTAGAGGCAAGTTCGTATCAATTTTTAAAAGTATGACTGTATTGGTAAAAAAGTGTGAGTGTGGGTGAGTTCCAAAACATCAGTTGCAAAGCAACTCGCTTTTTTAAGTGCTTCCTACCAAGCAACCGTGAAAAATTTTACAATGTTATCTGTACCAAAATTCACTAAAAACAATATCGATGCGTACACAATAATCAAACTAGATAAAGTTAAACTCTATGATACTTTTCTGACTTGGACTGCAAAGTATTATGATGTTTAGGAACTCAGCCTGTATTAAAACTTGATAGCCAAAACTTGATCGTGTAACCCTCAAGTTATCGTGAAAAATTTTTTCCCTCGTAATTTGTTCACATTTCCCTTAGATTTTCTCACTTTATTTTTGCTAGGGAACAGAACATGTACGTAAGTAGCTCCTCCTATAAATCGAATATTAAGGGTGAATAAGTTAATTAGACATAAACCGATATATTGCTCAACAAAATGCAAAACAACAGGTCGATTGCCTGCGGATTTGTGAAGCTTTCAATTGACTTGGTGGCAGAATTTTGGAAAATATTTTACTACATTAAATTTAAAAAGTGCAAGAAACTAACATTGTAATCAAACTATCCCTCCAATACTAAATATTTTGCTTTATTATTTTAACTTTTCTTTAAAATATATACTTGTATATTTTTGAACAAAAATTTCATGGATTTTTAATATTTTTTAATCTTTCTTCTTTTTTTTACATTCACTGGAACTGATAGCGTGGAAAATTTTTCACATGAGATTCACGATTGCTTTTTTCCCTTCGAGGGGAATGAAAATTTCATGGGAACGAAAATTCCACTTGTTATTCACGATAGGGGTGAATATCTGCACAGAGAAGTAAAGTTTTAGAAGTTTTCTTTAAAAAAATTGACTTAGTAACAAAGAAAATCTTGGTAATGGGCCGAGTAATAACAAAAATTCAAAAAAAGTCGAGAAAACTCGATTTTTGGGTTAAATTCGATTTTAGCGACCTCTAAACCTCTTCCTAAAAATCTGAAAAAAATCACAAAAATACTTTACTCTATAAGCTTTCAAAAAATGCTGGGGTACCTATAAAAATCGTAAAAAAAATTTTTTTGGGACACACTAATATACATGTATATTTTTGAACAAAAATTTCATTGATTTTTAATTTTTTTTTAATCTTTCTTCTTTTTTTTACATTCACTGGAGCTGATAGCGTGAACAATTTTTCAAATGAGATTCACGATTGCTTTTTTCCCTTCGAGGGGAATGAAAATTTCATGGGAACAAAAATTCCACTTGTTATTCACGATAGGAGTGATGGAAAAATCGTACGTTCGCGATCCGTACGTTCGCGACCGGTACATAAGCCAATTAAATAAAAACCAAGAGAGATATTTTATTTTGTAAATACTGGATGGAGACCTACATTAATACACTTTTAAAATAAATTAATCACTTGAAAATTCCGTTTCATTACGCAGATTTTTACATTTCACTACTGTCAGCCGAAGTTGACTTCTATTTTGCGTACGTTCGTGACCACACGTTTATAACTCTTATTATGAAAACTTAAACTCGATGAAATCCATCTTTTGTACTAAACATAGAGCTACCCAAATGCTATCGAATCGCAAAAAAAATGCTGGGAAAAGTTTTGTTTTCTATATTATTTGTACATCAAAAGCGTACGAACGTACGTTCGTTACCCCAGGAAATGCCCACATATATTTTTTTTTGTATGTTAATTGAAATTTAATTGATGAATTTAATGAATTGAAGTTAGTGACACTTTCCTCTTATTATATTGTCTTGGCCCTATTGGGCAATAAATTATAAATTGAAAATGAATTGTAAATTGAAGTTGAATTATAAATTGAAAATGAATTGTAAATTGAAGTTGAATTATAAATTGAAAATAACGGTCAGTTCTTCAATTTCGACTAGTAACTATTGTGAATTATTGTGGATTGAATTTTGAGTTGATTGAAGACTGAGTTATCTATTGTAATTGAAATGTGAAATTTAGTACTCATCAAAACCAGACTGTCAAGCCTGGCTTTGGAGAGTAAAAAACTAAAATGAACAAGGCTTAAGGCGTCAGAGAAAAAAAAGGAACTTCACTTCAATTACCGCTTGCAAGCAGAGCAGTTCACAATCTATTTTCAAGTTAATTTAAGTTTTCCCCCTTTCTTTTTTAACTTTATTCTTTTTTTAATTTTAACCTCAATTAAAATATTTGAATTTATTAAAACTGACATATTGTAAACTCTAAAGTTGGAAAAACCCCAAATAAAGGAATATAGTTATTGTATTAAAATCAACCACCACTGCGCTTTCCTCTCACAAAGGCACCCTGACCAAAAAAAGGTAAGCATACACGTGTGTATTAAATTTGAAAAGCCTCTGTAACCCCTAAATTTCGCTTACATCTTCCCAAATCCTCAACTAAATGTATCTGCTCTACGGAGTAACTAAAATTTAGTTGCTTTTACAGATTTCTCCTGCTCTTGTCCCTTAAGAGAGGAAAAATCTGTAAAATTATTAATAATTAGGCTATCCAACAGGCTAATTTATTCATGGTCCTTCGAGCCGGATTTGAACCAGCGACCTATGGATGGAGAAAAAGTTCATCTGGTCACCCCAAAAACAGAAGTAAAATCTCAACGTTCTCTTTTCAAGGCGAAAAATGAGGTAACTTATACAATGCGGAATAGTATCATAAAACAACTAAACAAGTAAGTACATATCGGCTACAACCCTTATATTCAAGTAAATTTAAATAAAATACAAAAGAAAACTTATGTGTGTGTGGTAAAAAAAACGAGAAAAATCTGTGTGTGAAAATATAAAAGTGGAAAAATCAAGATTAATGGAGAAAATAATAAAAGTCAAATTCAAAACGGCATTTGCCGCCATATTGGCAATTGTAATATGTATAGTGCAAAGAAATTTTTTGATCAGAGCTAGTGTGTGTATAGGAAAAAGTATATAAGGCAAAAAACCGCCATCTTGGTAACCTTAAAGAATAACGTAAAAAATTGGCTCATTTATTTAAAAAAAATAAAAATTAAATAGTAAAAATAATAAAAAAATATATAAAAATTTTGAAAAGTGTGTATATTGGAAAAAATAGTACATACGGCGAAAATAAAATCGCCATCTTAGTAAAAGCAAGAAGAAGAATAGTGAAGAATACATATGCAGTGGTGTGCTATATTGAGGAGAAAACAAAAAGTCTGAGGAAGCGAATATAGAGACGGTACATTTACCCCTTAAAGGCAACCACATGTTAACCAACGTGGTGAAAAAGTCATCACAACACTTGATATATATATTTTACATAAATACATACTCACGTATAATAAGGAGAAATCTCTTGGTTAGGCCTTAAAGGTGGAAGTACATAGCACGCGTTAGTTCGTCGACAAGCATCGTGCGTTTATAAACTTTAGCGCGTCAAAAACTGCAAGTTACACAACACGCGTTACAAAAGCCATTCCTGTCAGCTGTTTTTATTTGTTTACTTATTTTTGCATTAAAAACGGGTTCGAAAGTATATAAAGATTTTGTTATTTTATTAAATTTATTCTTTTTGTATAAATATTGTATGTTTTTTAAGCACTTCAATAAGTTTTTCTTTCATGATTCACAAATTTGTTAAATTATTATTTTTGTTGTCAGCTGATTACTTGTCAAAAACACATAACGCGTTAAAAAGTTCAAAGTTAACAAACTTTCTGGCGCAAACGAGTCAAAATATTTTGCATGTAGCTTGTTCTATGAAAACACCTAGCTTAACTTTTTTTGACAGAAGACGACAGAGCGCGCACGCACTAACGCGTGCTATGTACTTCTACCTTAAGTTTCATCAGCATAAAATCTCTTTGTGTCTCGTTAAAATTTAAAACCCACTTGTAACCATCATCCACAGAAACACACACATCAATTTCATTAAAACAGAGTGAACGTTCTTTAAATTGTTTCCCCTTAACACGTAATATACACACACACACACACACATAAGAGGAGTAATAATATGGTAATGTTAATAATCATCATCCCAACAAACACGGAGGTTTGAATTCAAATTGAAAATGGTTTGAAATCAAACGTTTTCTCAAACGACAAACGTTTGATAATGATTTGAAAATCATTTGAAAATCATAGCGTTCTCAACAAAAAGGAGAAATTATTTTCAAATTGAGAATTGCCTCTATTTTCAACTTGTTTTCAAACGTAATTCTCAAATGTTTTTCAAATGTGGATTATAATACAATGTAGAATATAAATAAAAATATTTTACTTTTTTTTAATTTAAATTTCGTTATATTTTATAAAAGTGCTACGATATTTCTGTGGTTTTCATGGGCAACCGCGTATGTCTTAAAACAAATTATTCAGGAAAGCCAAAAAACCATACTAGATCAAACTATGGGCTAGGTATTGCACATTTTACACTTTGCCATTACGTTAAAAAATCGGAATTGATCCATCTTTTTTCAAAAAAATGTAAAGAGCGTTCAAAATTAGGCAATATGGCACCAACATCTTAAAATCGAAAAAATGGACACACGCGGTTGCCCATGAAAACCACAGATTTTTCATTTGCTCTTTTGCAAGCCTTATATTGAACTCCGCTATTTGATTAACATTAAGAAAAATTGTAAAAAGCCACAAAATTAAAAATCGATTATTTTGTATTTGTATGACAGCTATGAAAGGTGCTGTATCATAATATGATTGCTTCTAAATTTATTATGATTAACATGATGATAATATGATTACTTCTTAGCTTATTATGATTAACATGACAATAATATGATTAATTTCTTAGCTTATTATGATTAACATGACAATAATTTGATTACTTCTTAACTTAGTATGATTAACAGAATAATAATATGATTAAGGGAAAAATATTATGATGTAATGGTACGAGTATATTTAGTCATAATATGATTCAATAATAATCTTAATATGGTGACTACAATCATAATTCTTATCATAATATGTTGCTCTTAGAATATGTTTACCACAACCATGTTTTTTCTTTGCTTACTGTTTATATGTTAAGTTTCTTACTGAAAATTCTTATTTTTATGTGATGCCGGATGGAAAATTTATGCATTTGGTAGCACTGTATGTATACAAACTTTTTACTTTTTTTTAATTAATAATGAAAAAATTACAAATTGTGTATTTCTGAGTTTTATTTCCACAATTTTAAATTAATTTTACTTTCTTTTTCCCTCGCCTGGGTAACAATCTTGTCGAGATGCGAGGGCTTAAGTGCACTCTACGGTTCTGATCTCTTGGGATGATGTATGTGATGAATACGTCTTCGCGGGAGGTCGAGAGCACTGAAGGGGTGTGCAACTAAAGGATAGTCATCTTGTCAAGATAATGAGGCGGTGGTGAATGGCACACTTCCGGTCCATTATCATTACATATACAATGGCGTGCCAACCCGCGGGTTCGCTCCCTGTAGGGTGGTGGCTTTACCAGTGGTTGGGGCGCGAAATATGCACTTTTAAGGACAACGTGGTTGGTAGCAGTGCCGAGGTCCTGTGTGGCTAGTTAGTGCGTAAAGAAACAGGTCGTTAACAGCTTCCCTCAGCGTCAGGGCAAAGCGCTGTTGTATGTTAGTTGCCTAGTCCACGCACGCCGTCACTGCGTGGTACGGTCCGTCTGAACGAGCCTACTCGTGGGAACAAAAATGAAACCCTTTTTAAAAACAAAAACAAAAACCATAACAAGCATAACAAATTTAACGGATAATGAGGACACGACGGACGAGATTGACCAGGGTCAGTCGGACGTCACGGTCTCCGAGTCGGAGAGTACCCTCTTGACTGTTCATGAGAACATAATTGAGCAGGAGAGACAGGTACTGACCGACCTATATGTGGATAGTCTTCTGGTACAATCGGGTGACTCCTGTGGTGAAACCGGGGCTACTCAGGGGTTAGAGAGGTTGACTCTGCTCTCTGACACGGAGCTTGATATTGATATATGTATCAGCTCACAGTCAGACTGCAGAGCCTGCCACTCTCATCTGTGAGGCCAGGGGACATCAGAGGGGGCACTAGGGAGAAGATTGTCCACAACTTGTTCGGCAGGATGCCGTGGAGGACGGGCCAAGCGCCCCTCCACGAGATATTAAGAACTCCAGCCGAACGAAGGAGGAGAAGGCGCAGAACGGAACAAGGAGCTCTCTTGCATATCAGGATAAGATGGCGAAGAGAGATCCTTCAACGTTCTCCGCGAGGGATAGGCACCTTCTGAGAAGGCACCGACAAAGCGTCGCTAAATTCGAAAGAATTTACGGCCCTGTCAGTACCGTGCTCGGTTGGCCCTATCCTTGGAGAAAGCAGGTGGATGAGGTCGCCGACCCGGGAACTAGTCAAAAGAGTAAAGGGCCGGTGGCGTCGTCAACCTGCCGTGGAGAGATAGAGAAAGTAGGGGTTTCCCCGGTAACCAAAGCGCTCATGTCTTCGGAACGAGCTGAAGGCTGGTAATCCTCCTTCCGATTCCTTTAGTGGCTCTCGTAAGGGGGTCATTAGGGGAAAAGGCGCGGGCAGGAACGGGCCTTCGAAACCAGTCGTACCGAAGTCACCGAGCGCAGTGAAGAGGGCTGGTACATCTCCGGCTGAAGCTCCTAATGGCTCCAATAAGGAGACCATTAAGAGGGTCAGATCTGGGGATGATCAGCTTTCTTCATCGAATAAAAGAATGAAGAAGTCGACGAGCCTGGAGGATCATCTGCAGGTGGCTGTCATAGATCGGAATGATCCGGATGGGAGGATCAGTGCCGAGCCACAAAGTATACAGAGATGAAAAAAGTGACGTATGAAAAATGTCTCAATCATTTGCGAGGGCAGCTTTCGAAGAAAGAGAAAGAAAACGATTTTTGTTAGTGAAGTGACAATGCGTAAAAACAGGCCGCTACTATCTACACAAATTGCATAATAAAAACAAAAAACGCAAAAAGGGCAGCTTTCGAAGAAAAAGACAGAAAAAAACACAATATTTTCTGTCTCGTGACGCCTCTGTATACTCTGTGGCCGAGCTATGGCAGCTAGTAGAGGCTAGGCTTATCGACGAGCTGGCAGTGTTCAAAGGCAAAGAGGAGGACCTATCCTTCAATGGTGCGGACTGGGTTAAGGGAGCCAAGGTTGTCAACTGTGGTAACAAGAATTCATTCGAATTCTTAAGAACCACAATTGGCAAATGCGGCGACATTAACCCGGGGGCAAGGTTTGAAGTCATACAAGCCTCCGATTTGCCAATTAGGTCCATAGTGACAGTGTGGATTTCACCTCCCGTACGCACGGTGGAAACTATACTGGCAGTATTGGGCAACAAAATAGTAGGCTTCTTACTGACCAATGGAGGCTAGTGACCTCACTGGTGTGTAAGGAAAATACCGGCAGGGACTTCCGTTTCTCGGTGGATCGGAAGTCCATGGAATTCTTGGAGGAGGTGGGGGGGTTGTTAGGTTCGGTTTAGGTAACGTCAGGTTTCGGTATCCGAAGCATGACAGGACCAAGGAGGCTGTTAGTGGTGCAAATAAACCTGCACCATTGTGAATCAGCCTCAGCCGAACTTGTAACCTTCCTCTCCAGCACTCGGACGGACGTAGCCCTTATCCAAGAACCTTGGATAAATAAAAATAAGGTTTGTGGTTTAAGGGTTGCGGGATACACTCTGTTTGTCCTGTCCACAGAGGACAAGGTAAGAACGTGTATACTAGCGAGGAATGATTTGAATTTTCTCATATCTCATTCTTTAAGGTGCGGTGACTTGACAGTAATAAATGGAGAGGCCAAAGGGAAGCGCACGCTTACACTGGCCTCGGTGTATATGCCATACGAGGGGTTGGACTCACCGGGCACAGAGGTGCGGCAACTGACGGCATATGCAAGGAGGAGAGGTGCAATCCTTGTATTGGGCTGCGATGCCAATGCTCATCACAGCCAATGGGGGAGTGCCGATATTAACAAAAGAGGTGAGTTAATGTTTGATTTTATAACTACTAACAATCTTATTGTCTGTAATATGGGTAACACGCCGACGCACTGTGGCTGAAAATTGAATTTCATCGGCCAAAAGTCCAATTTTTTGTCATCGCCGATTTCAAAAACGTTAATGCCATTCGATAGCAAACATATTAGAACTAAGGTATCCAAAAAACTAGATTAAAATATTGATAATTGTAGCTGTGGCATGCTGCTGGAAACAAATATTTTATGTTGTTTTAAAAAAAAATTAATTTTTGTAAATTTGATCAGAGCTAAATTATGATTTCTCGCAAACCGTTATCAATAATGGGTCGAAATTTTTTTTGTTATATTAGTGGGATAGTAGTCTTTAAAAAGTGGTTAATTACAGCACTGTATCATTTATACCTGATGTGTTATTAAATGTTTCCCCAGGTTCTATATTTTAGTTAAATCCGAATTTTAGAGGAGTAGAACTTGTTAGGGTCAAAATGGGTTAAAGAGATTTTAGTACCATCAGAAAGCTGAAAGTGTCCTCTTTAACCCCATATATACTTGTTCAACTGTTTGGAACTGTCTGTTGAACACTTTTTTCATTTTAATGAAATTACTCGCAACATTTTTTTTTTGCTATTTTTATTTAAGCTGCTCATATGACTGAAATATAACACAAGGGTTTACGAACTTTTTGTTTTGAAAAATTATTTTGCTTCTTATGAACGGCTGAACATATTTGAATGAAATTTTAAACTGTCATAGCCGGATAGCTTTTGAGTTGAATTGAAAGAATGGAGGGTCGGGAGTTAGAGAGATTTTACTAGCTGTAGGAAGATGAAAGTATCTACTTTAAACCCAAATGCACTTTTGTACCTGTTTGGACCAGCCTATAGAACACTTTTTTAGTTTGTGTAAAATTATTCGCAACATTTATTTTGCTCTTTTTATTTAACCTATTCATATGACTGAAATATAAATGTACCAAGCCATGTTGTGCTAGGTATTTTATATTATATAATTACCAATACCTGTGGGATTTTAAGCGTATCCTACTTTAGCCCAATTTAGTTTTTTATTCTACCTTATTATGCTACCTAGGAACACAATATAACGCAAGCTATGTATAAAAGCCAGTGGTATTCGAATAAAAACTCAGTTGTTAAAATACATCTAAGCAATAACAATCTAATTTGTAAATATCTATAAAAATGGAGAGCTTCAGCTATAAAGAATTATCCGAAGGGTATTTTAAAAATAAAAAGGAGGAAGATGTTTTAAGTTACATTGAAGGAAAACTCAATTTATATTCCTGCAGCACTGAAATACGATCGGAACTGCAAAATAAAATAATCGATTTCGTCAAAAACTTAAAAAAGCGGTTCAAACAAGTTGGATGGAGTAAACCTAGATTTTACAACAGTTTTGCAAACTGGTTAGATGGCGAACTCAGTGTCCAGATATCTTCAGAAGCTACAAATGGAAAGAACCTTGGGAGGCCAAAGAAATCACTTGAGAACTGTAGCGATAGATCTAAAAGGCGGAAGCTTAAGGATATCAACGAAGAAATCGGAGATACAAGTATTCAAGAAGCTTTGCTATATCAACGTCAGATCCGCTCATCTCTAGCGTTCGAAGTCAATAGAAAGTAGAACATCGGGACTTAGATGAAGAAGCAAAAGGGCTGCTACAGGACAAAGATAATACAAAACCAAATATGGAATATTTGGAGGCAATTTTCCAACCGAATCAATAGTAGATATAATAAATTTTATTGTTATTTAAGCAAAAAATATGTTTTTGTCCTTATTATTATTTAAATAAAAAAAGAAAAAAAAATGTTAAAATTTACACTTATTTATTTTTTTAATCTAAAAAGTTTTCTAGTGGAACTGGTTCCAGTTGAACCTGTTGTAGAGTTGATAATGTAGAAACCTAGTCACAAAATGATCATAGGTATTATTACATGCCTATACATTTTTTTAAAGGTATAGTGGCATATACGAGGCGAATGTATATGCATATAAAGGTAATATGAATACGAATTTCTCCAGAAATATATAAAAATGTTTATATTTTTCAAAAGAAAACATTAATGGCCATTTTCTCATTAGTCAATTAACTTTTTTCCCAACGAAAAACTTCACATTAAAGAAATTTGGTTTTCTCAATGTCTCATTTGCTTTGATTTTATCGCAAAGCTAACCGGCACTCATCTACCAATTATTTATTTTCCTTTTATTTGTCGTACAGATAAATTCAATCAGCTGACTCCCAACTTTTACATGTATTTTGAGTGGCATTGCCAGCTGAAAACAATGTTTTTTGTCGGTATATTGAGAAACCCAAAATCGTTAACGGAAAGTTTATCGTTCCAATAAATTTATGTTTACATTAAGTAACAGGCAGTTTGTCGATACATTGAGAAAATGGCCATAAGTGTATGCTTGTAGAAGCAATTTATAGTCAGTTTGACATTTTTACTCCCATATGCCCTATTCCAAATCAAATTTTTCAAACAAAAAAAAAAAAATTATTTGAGTAAAAAATTCTAATAATTCAGCACACCGATTTTTATACATTTAGAACAGTAATGTTTTCTAATATGTCCATTATTTTCTAGAAAATTCTGAGCAATATCGAATGGTAAATAATATTGCCTTTATTGACAAAAAAAAAAATTAAAGCCGTTTTCCGGGATTGGGAATTTGGGTATTTGTTTATTAAAAATGGGGATGTTTTTCAGTCCACTGTTTTAAGAACTTTTTAATCTACATAACTGCTAAAATTCATTATGATACCTTTATTCATGTTAGATTTATAGAATGTCAAACATTAAAATTATTAAAATATAGTGTAAATGAATAAAAGGGCTTTCAATATGAGTAAAAAATAATATTTTTAAGGTTTGACATTCTATAAATCTGACATGAACAAAGATATGCTAACGAAATTCGGCAGTTATGTAGATTAAAAAGTTCTTAAAACAGTGGGCTGAAAAAAATCCAACTTTTTTAATAAAAAAATACCATAGTTCTCAATCTCAATCATTAGCATTTTCATACTAAATGCTAAAAAACATCAAAAGTTCAACTTTGACCTTAAATTTCTCAACAACTACTGAACGGATTTTAACAAAATTAAAACTGTAATAAAGTTCAAGAAGTCTTCTCTCCTGCAAAAAAATTGCAAAATTATCTCTATCGGTTCAAAAGTTACAGATTTTTGGCCGATGAAAAACGATTTTCAGCCACTGTGCGACGTTCAGAAATAAAAATAGGCAGGCAGTGATAGATCTGACATTAGTAAACCGTCACGAGCAAATTGTTGTTGATTGGAGGGTGGCAACGGATAGGGATGAAACGATACCTCCAAGGTATCGATACTTTTACTTGATGTGGTATCGCTCGTTAAGTATCGATACCTACTTAGTATCGAAAAAAAAGTATCGATACTTAGTTACTTGTATCGGTACTTGTATCGGTTTGTATGATAAAAGAATAGAAAGCAGCATTTAAAAACGTTATTGTTAGTGTCTAATTACTATACAATAAAATAAGAACTTTGACCTATTAGAATTTTTGTGCAAAACGATAAGTGTAAAGATTGAGACCACTTTTAGTAACCACCTAGTACCAATTTCCTTTCGAAAAATCTTTTCTATCTTCGCAAACAAAATTTTACAGAAAGTTCAGGATAACAACCTTCATTCATCTTTTATTCCAGAAATCAACAATGCCACTATCAGGCCTGTTCTGAAAATCACATTTTATGAAAGTGATTTGAAATCACAAGAAAGGTGTTCTGGGCATACCTATTATTTTGTGATTTTAAAACGTTCAGCTACGTAAACAACTTTTTGAAATCACTTTGTTATTTTTGCGACTATCGTAAGATGACCGTCATAATAAATTACTTAAATAACATGTTCTATGTTTTGTTTATGCAATAAACTATTTTATTTGCAACAAATCCTTTAAAAATACGAAAATTCGACGACACTAAAAAAATGATAACTGCCTTTGAGACTTCTGTTGTAATTTCAGTTTGTTGTTTTTTTAGTTGAATTAAATATCGCTAATTTGCTAACAGCGGTATGAAAGCAAAGTGTAATATTTATTAAAAATCGTAAGAGCTGTAAAGAATCACAGGAAAAAATCGCTTGTAAACAAGCCCACAATTTTATTTGAAATCGCTAAATGGGTAAAAAAAATAAAAAAATAAAAAAAAAAAAAATATTGCAAAAATGGCGAAAATTCGCGAAAAAAATTTTATATTTCCAACGAGCCATAAAATTGATTGAAAGTCCCTAAAACTAAAGGGATGGCAAAAATTCGGTAAAAATTTATAAATTGGCGGAAATTCGCAAAAATTTGCTATCAGCGGTATGAGAGAAAAATTATATTATTTATTATAAATCGTGAAAGCTATAAAGAATCGAAAACTTATAGAAACAAATTGCTTTTATCGCGAATATGGCTAAAATTCGCAAAAAATTTCAAAATTTTAAACACACCCTAAACTTAATATGAGATCGCTAAATCGGTTAAAAAAAAAAACAAATTGTTGGAATATAACATAAAAAGCGTTAAAAATAAGCTACACAGAAAAAATTATTGCCGAATTATTTTCAAACAACGCTTGTTTGAAAATTTTTTTAATTTCTACAAATTTTTTTACTGATTCAATTAATATCATTGTTTGATTTTTATTTAACCAACAAAAATGTGAACAACTCTTCAAAAATATAATAAACGCGTTATTGTTGTCAAGTTTTCATAATTTTGTATGAAATATTTAACGCTCTTTAATGTTGTCGTCTTTTTGCATTTTTTTATTTGATCGTAAGCAACACTTCTTTATGTGAAATATAAGAACAACAACAAAAAACACACACAGTCTATTTTTGGACGCTTTAAAAAAGTGCAACTATAAGAAAAACAATAGCAGAAACAACATTACAAGAAACAAAATCCCGTATTCAATTTTTTAAAACTGTTTGGTTAAATACATCAAATACAAAAAATAGAAAGATGACGAAAATCAAGGTATATTTACACAAGGTAAACTCGTTGGCCCATACATATGTTTGTCAGCTGATTACCCCTAGTTGGAAGCTTAACGTCAAATTTCGTGTATATGAGAAAAAATTTGTACATGTGTGCGTTAAATTGTTTTTTTTTTATATGAAGACAAGTTTGACAACTCCGTTCCTTTTATAGAGCAGCATGTATACACTCCCAAATGAGTCTACCTTGTGTAAATATACCTTGACGAAAATCATATCGAGTAGGTCTGCTGCCGTTTTTGGTTACATTTCTTCTTTACCCTGCCTTTACACATGCAAGGAGTGGCATGCCACTGTTGTATACATATTATCAAAGAAAATTTGTTCGAAATAGTCGAATCTCATGCCATTTGCTTTTGTGTTTACATATGCCACTGCGAGTTTATTTTCAAAATGTCGTCGAAGCGCAAACTTGAAAAAATTTGTTTACTTCTCAAATTAAGAAAAATTATTTCAGAAAACGATCAATTAGTGGAAAAACGTATAAAGAGGAGGTGTTGGGTAAAACCTCTTTTAATTAAAAGGTGCGATGTAGACATCGAAGCACACTTGTTAAAAGATTTGCTTTGGGAAGACGATGTCAAAGATTTTAACAATTTTTGCCGGTTGAACATTAACCAATTTGAGCAAATTCTTAGTCTGGTAAGTTAAAGCATATGAGCTTATTTTTCATTAAAACCATTAATTACGCGTGTATATACATACATAATTACAATTAAGCTTAAGCCTGGTACTCTGTTCATCATTTCACGTGAAATGCTGTCAAAATGCATATGAAAAAAACTTGTGCGGAATATCTATGAAATAATGTTGATAGAGTTGTACTCTGTTTATTTTGTGAAAAAATTCCGAAATGTTTCTGGAAACATTTTTTTACAACTGCGAAATAATGTAAGTTGCCTTTATTTCACGTGGAATTTTAAGCAAAAGCAAAAAAGTATGAACTTAATATTAAATAAGAAATAAAAAATTAAAATAACACAACCGGTAACAGTTTTTTATCCTTATTTACTTTTTTTAATTAAATTTTTTATTAAAAAAAATAATTTTAGTAAAATACATGTGGCGTTTGTTTACATACATGAAACAATGTAGCACACTTTGAAGGAATAAAAACGTCAAATTGTACAAACTCGCAAGATTGGTAACATTGAGAAATGTCAAAATTTTCGTGTGGAATAATCCATGTTGCTCAACATTTTTCACAAATTTGAACAGAGTACTAGGCTTTATTAGTCTAGACGATATGTTGAATCAGCAAATGTATGCTTATACTCATATGCTTAAAAATAAAAACAAATGTCTCTATCAGCATATGCAATATGCTAGGTGTCTAGACGATATGCTGAAAATACTAAATTTTTCAAATTCATCATATGCTAGCAAATGATATTTCAACAAACAAGTTAGCATACAATTTTTGTGTCTACACGATATGTTGAATTTCGTATGTTGTTATGTATGTTGAGTAAAGAGAACATTTGTTTAAAAATTAAAAATTAATTTGACAATTCTCTTTTTTTATTATTTTATTTAAAATTTGTTATCAATTATCGCCTTTATTGCAAAAATGAATAGGTTTAGTGTAATTAACAAAAAAGTAAGAGTGCTTTATTGGGCTTGGTCAAATCCGCAAAAAATTAAAATATTTAAGGACTGGATTGATCTTAAAATTATTAGTAAAGTCTCACAGTTACTTAATTTATTTCAGTTCTACCCCTATGGTAAATTATGTGCCGACCAGCTGAATGTTTTATGGATTTATTTGATACCCACACCACTTAAGTGTCTGCAACACCTAAAAATATTGGTCCTAGAACTATCGTTTAGTATACCGATCGACTCAATCGCTATCTAAGTCGATATAAGGATGTCCGTTCGGCCGTCTGGCTGTCCACTTTGTAGTGCGCAAAGTACTTGTCGCAATAATTTGATTGGTTTAATTATTTATCGTAATTTAACGATGAGGAACGGTCCATAATATCTCAAAGATCCCGTAAAAACTTCCTTCTGAATAAGAGTCTTTGCGCTCATAAACCATGTTCTATGTTGGTATTAAGACTAAGTGCTGGTTCACACAGGTCAAGTTTGACTCTTCAAGTCTTGAGCTTTTAGGAGAGAGGGGTAAAGAGAATAGAAAGGGGTACATACTTGACCGTACCAGTCAGTTTTGTATATTTCTTTTCTTTTTTCATCCGTAATATAATAAAAAGCTACAAAGTTGAAGGAAAAGAAAACAAAAATTAATTTTGTGCATGAACGTGAACGCAAGTTCAATTGTTCAAAAGAAAATTTAAATAAAACTGTTCAAGTAAACTTGACCTGTGTGAACCAGCACTAAATCTTGGTCAAAAAGTTTTATTGTAAATGGGAACAATCCCATACAAATACCACTCCCAAAAATATTACCAATACCATAACGTCCTTAAAAATGTTGATCGATTGAGTAATTTTTAGTATTAAAAACATAAATAAGACCAAATTTCAATACAAAACACTTGTATGTTTCAACCTTTTTAAAGTCCAGCTTTCTACGGGAGCTATAGTGAGTTTGCCGATTATCACACAATTGCATCATGTTATTTCTAGCCACTTAAAGCTAAGTTGGACTATATTTTTCCACATTTAAATGATTTCCCAGAGTGGGCTTTATACGGAGCCTATGGTAAACTGTGGGCCGATCTTCTCCAAATTTAGTTGTGTGATTTCTAGTTTTATGAAAATATGACCGACTAAATTTTACTATAATAGCGTTATTCGGTACATCTTAGGCATATTTAAGTATTTCCGAGAATGGGTTTAACATGGGGCCTATGGTAAATTATGGAGCAATCATCTTAGTGTAATATCTAGTCATAGAAAGTTCTTGCAAAATTAAATATGTAGCAATCGGTTCATTCTATCGGTTCATTTACTCAGCTGAGCGAAGTTGTTGCTTGATATACAATTAAATTAAGAACCCTTATGTCCAGTCGAAGACCGGCAATAAGGAAAAAATTTATTAAGCGAAGCTGATGTTTATCATACCATATGGTTAATACCTATATTGAAGCAATTCCATAAAGTATATTAAATATTACCACGTGTGTACTCAAAAAGATTTATTAGAATATAAATGGTTAACTTTAACAGAATTTTATACGCTACTGTACCATACATTATATTATATGAAAGCTTGAAAATTTCTCTAGAAAATATTATATTTAAATAAAAATACCTTAATATCGACAAAATTTTTAAATAAGAGCCATTTTGACAAATTACATTAGTAGCTAAAAATATTTTTGAAATTGGTTCTTAATGGGATAATAATTCGGCCTGTTTTATATACCACGTGAAAGTTATTTGGAAACACGCTTCAACGCTGCCCATATTGCTAAGATCAAATTTATACTTCAAGAGATATTGGTTAAGAATTTTCAACTTTTATTATCTATATCTCTAAAACAAAGTTCGTTGACCAACATTTTATTTTCAAAGCACTTCTAAATGCAATTTTTTGTTTGCCGATGAGTTAAAAATCTTGATAAATAAGTTCCGGGGTTGTATACAAAATTAAACAAGTAATTGAAAGAATACCAATTTTTATCTATTTCATATGCTACCAAATTTGCCGTATGCTGAAAAGCTTGCATACGACTTTCAACAAATAACATATAGCCTTTTCTTGTTTTGGTTTTAATCAGCGCTGCCAGATTAATTTGTGTCAAAATCGTCAATTTTCTGAGAAAAAAATATAAAAGATCCTCCTTTTTTGTTTTAAAAATCGTGTAATTTAAAATAAATTTTAAACAAATTTGTTTCGACTTTTATTAAAACATAATCAAACAAAAACAAAGTTAAAGTTAAAGTTCATGGGTATTTCATAATTTCTTTAAATTTATATTTCTTTTGTTAAGCTGAAGGATAAATTTTTATAAAACTATTTATTTTCTTTAATCCGATAACAATTAAAAATTGTTTTTCCCTGAAGAAGTCACACAAAGGCATGAGAAAATATCATATTAAACAAAAAATAAAATAAATGGCCCATAACTATAGTCATAAACAAAGCATACTTTAAGAGTTCTAAAGTAAACTTTTATTAAAAATATGCTTTTGATCTACTATAGACAAGCAAAAGCATACTTTACACGTTAAACCCGATTTTAATTTTAAAACCAGCTGAAGTTGTGTTTAACTCATTTAACAACAGCATCAGCTGTTTTTCGCCAAATAAAAAAGTACTTGCAAAAAGTTAAAAATGTTTATGTTATAAGATGTTGGCTGATATTTTGCAATTATTAATGATTTGCAGGAAAACTTTTATGGAAAGAAACACAAAATATATATGTATAGGCCCTAATTGTGCAAAACGCTAGGCCAAAATTGCCTAGCGTTTTACACAAAGTTTTGTAATTTTGTTGTTGCTTTCTACATAAAATCATATTGCGTGTTTCAACCGTACAATATATGCAGTGTTTTATTTATATTTTAATTTTCAATGTCGGCTGCTTAAAGTTGCCACTTGCTTATATTTTGTTGTATGTTGTATGAAAAATTTGCTACATTTGAGGTGGCACCCAGTTAAAGTCGGTTCAATTTAAAATATACTTTAGTTTCGACTATAGTAGCAAAATATTTAAAAGAATGTTTTTATTTTAAAGTTGTTTTTAAATAGAACCGACTTTAGCGTTTGACTATGATTATGGGCCAATATTTTTACAAAAGCAAAAAGAAGCCAAGCTTAATAAAATAAACATACATCCTTATTTAAAATAGATAAATATAGATAAATAGATACATTTTTTAATTAAATCAGCTTTGTGAAAAACCTAGAATTCATAGTGACAACGTTGTTTTATATTTATACCGTATGTAGTCCGAAATAGTATATTATTGAAATTTAACTATATCGGTTTACAAATGGCTGAGATATAAATCTGTAATTTACCTATTCCTATAAATTTTTTTTCTTTTTTTACCTGTAATAGACTTAGTAGAACAGCTGGTAGTTTAAGTTAAAAAAATCGGTTCATAAATGAATGGGTTACAGACAAACAACTTTTTTTCTTGAAGAAATAATGGTTTTGGCCCAAAAATGTCCATATAAGATAAGAATATCAAAAGAGGTTTCCACAGAAATTGACCCCTTATAGCTCAAAAATTAAATTTTTATTTTGAATTAATTTTTCCGCTATTATACAAAATAAATGTATCGTGTCATATTCCTAAAGATTAACTTTAATTTTATTTATACTAACAAAAATATTTTTTTTTTTTGTCACCGATAATAAATGAATTCACACGCAAAAAACTTGTAATTTTTATAATGTATTATTTAAACAAAACATTTCAAAGAATTAAATCAGATATTTAACTTGACATATCCTGTGCAAAATTTTACAAAACATGATGTTTGTTTCAGACATTTAAAAACAGCACATTTATAAAGTAACGGCCGTTACTTTGGATACACCCAAATATCAATCATATTTTGTTAATGTATATAAGAAGTATTAAATGTTCAAAATAAGCCAAATCGGTCCATTTCTTTCCCTCGAAATTTTGCTTTTGCCGATACATTTTTCAGGGAAGAGGCTAACAACTTCGAGGACAATTTTCATAAAAGGGATAAATAAAAAAATTTAAGCTGTCTTGTTTTTAAAGATATTTTTTTTACTAATAAACAAACATATTAAAATATTTAAAACTATCTTATTTCGAAGACTAAGGGGCAACGCCAACAATTTCATTGAAAGCAAAAAAAAAAAAAAAATCAAAAGTATTTTATATATTTGTTGTTACTTTCTACAGAAATTCATTTTGTTTTTTCAATTTTCAAAGCCACAAAATATGAAGTGTTTGAAATTTAAAAATTCAATATGAATTTCTATAGAAAGTAACAACAAAATTATAAAATATTTTTGATTTTGTTTTGGCTTTCGTCACTTTTTTAGAAAAATCATTAAATCGTCTGCTAATTTCGGAACAAAAAGTTGTCAAAATGACAATAACTCGTCAAATCTGGCAGCCCCGTTTTTATTATATTTATTTCTTTTGTTGACGTTTCGCTTTTATTTGACACTTAATTACTGGAAATATTCCAGTATAAACAGAATTTGTTGTGTCTGTTTTCGCATTCAAATACAGAAACACTTTTATCTCATAAATCGAGAAACGATGGAATTTTTTGTTTCACACTTCATGTAAGAAATTTTACGATGCGAGAAATACAGAAACGAGGTACTGGCTACTGGTGATTCCTTTAGTTCTTTGGAGTTCCTGACTAGAGTGTCAAGAAGTACAATTTCAATTTTTATCCCCAAAGTGACTCGCGCTATATGCGATGCCTTAAAAGGTGATTACTTAAAGGTAACTATCCACAAGATTTTTAGCATTTTAAGTAGACTAGCTGTTTCTGTGATGATCTAACGATGTCCGTCCGCCCTGCTTGCTGGTTGTTTGTCCATGTAACTTTGTCTGCAAAGTATATGTAGGTCGCAATTATGCAGATAATTTTATGAAAATTGATAAAAGGACGAAGTCCATTGAAAATGGTGAGAATCGGTCCATAATATAAAATAGCCCATACAAACTTCTTCACGTAATAGTCTTTGGGCCCATATACTACCTTAATATATTGATATTTATGTATATTAAATTTAGCTCAAAAATATTTTATTACAACATGATTCGTCAAATAAAAATGTTTTTAAAAATGCTCCATATTTGACTTTAGCTCCCAACAAATACTACTCGCGGCTCGAAAATTTGTCACAAAATACAGTGGTGTAGGGTTTTATATGGTCGGGCTTGATCGAGTATACTTTCTTACTTGTTTATTATTCAACCAAACTCCACAAAGTATATAGGTATACAACCCAACTATGAATAAACATTTTCCAAGAGTTTTTTCCATTTTCCCATTGTTACAATTCAATTTAAATAGGAAAAATGGGAGAAGGGAAAATACTCCCGGAAAGTTTTTATTCATAATTAGGCTTATAACCTGGGCTCTTTAATAATCTTAAGTCAATTTAAACACTCACTTTTGAACAACTCAAAAGAAAAGAACAATAATCAACCGTACAACAATTGATGCAATGGGAAAGCACTTTTACAGAAGAAATCAAAACGTTTTGCCAATGCTATTTAATAAAATTCGTTTTTATTTATTTGTTTTAATTTTTAATCAAAATTTTTAATATTTTTAATTAGGCTTAAGTTCATGAAATTTAATTTTTATTAAATTATTTTTGTGAAGAAAGGAATTTTACAACATGAAAATTAATTAAAATTGTTATTGATAATCTTCCATTCTTGACGTGGCTCGGGCTCGAACCCTGGCCGGCAGGTTACCATGACATGTTTCGATAGCAACCACTCGATCTCCTCAGATGGATTTGCCGTCTTACACCCGCAGCCATCAAAGACTGCTGACGTCACTAGTCAAACATCAATCCTTAAACCAAATTGTATTTTAACATTTGGTAGATCGAAATTTGCTTTCCTGAATGATTATCCACTTTAATTGATTTTACATGTTTTTTCCTTTACTTCTGTTTTTTCGTACTTTCGTCAAGAATTTTTCTTGAAGTCCAAGTACATTTTTTGTTTTTTCACTTTGTCTTTCTCTTTTCTGTTGACCTTTTTCAGCACAACTTGAAGGACAAATGTACACATAGAGCTCGTGCCTTAGCTTTAACAATAATTAGTATTGTGGTTATTTTGTTGAACTATTTATGGTTTTTAATCCAAATTTTTAATATTTTTAATTAGGCTTAAGTTCATGAAATTTAATTTTTATTAAATTATTTTTGTGAAGAAAGGAATTTTACAACATGAAAATTAATTAAAATTGTTATTGATAATCTTCCATTCTTGACGTGGCTCGGGCTCGAACCCTGGCCGGCAGGTTACCATGACATGTTTCGATAGCAACCACTCGATCTCCTCAGATGGATTTGCCGTCTTACACCCGCAGCCATCAACGACTGCTGACGTCACTAGTCAAACATCAATCCTTAAACCAAATTGTATTTTAACATTTGGTAGATCGAAATTTGCTTTCCTGAATGATTATCCACTTTAATTGATTTTACATGTTTTTTCCTTTACTTCTGTTTTTTCGTACTTTCGTCAAGAATTTTTCTTGAAGTCCAAGTACATTTTTTGTTTTTTCACTTTGTCTTTCTCTTTTCTGTTGACCTTTTTCAGCACAACTTGAAGGACAAATGTACACATAGAGCTCGTGCCTTAGCTTTAACAATAATTAGTATTGTGGTTATTTTGTTGAACTATTTATGGTTTTTAATCCAAATTTTTAATATTTTTAATTAGGCTTAAGTTCATGAAATTTAATTTTTATTAAATTATTTTTGTGAAGAAAGGAATTTTACAACATTAAAATTAATTAAAATTGTTATTGATAATCTTCCATTCTTGACGTGGCTCGGGCTCGAACCCTGGCCGGCAGGTTACCATGACATGTTTCGATCGCAACAACTCGATCTCCTCAGATGGATTTGCCGTCTTACACCCGCAGCCATCGACGACTGCTGACGTCACTAGTCAAACATCAATCCTTAAACCAAATTGTATTTTAACATTTGGTAGATCGAAATTTGCTTTCCTGAATGATTATCCACTTTAATTGATTTTACATGTTTTTTCCTTTACTTCTGTTTTTTCGTACTTTTGTCAAGAATTTTTCTTGAAGTCCAAGTACATTTTTTGTTTTTTCACTTTGTCTTTCTCTTTTCTGTTGACCTTTTTCAGCACAACTTGAAGGACAAATGTACACATAGAGCTCGTGCCTTAGCTTTAACAATAATTAGTATTGTGGTTATTTTGTTGAACTATTTATGGTTTTTAATCCAAATTTTTAATATTTTTAATTAGGCTTAAGTCATGAAATTTAATTTTTATTAAATTATTTTTGTGAAGAAAGGAATTTTACAACATGAAAATTAATTAAAAATTGTTATTGATAATCTTCCATTCTTGACGTGGCTCGGGCTCGAACCCTGGCCGGCAGGTTACCATGACATGTTTCGATCGCAACCACTCGATCTCCTCAGAAAGATTTGCCGTCTTACACCCGCAGCCATCGACGACTGCTGACGTCACTAGTCAAACATCAATCCCTAAACCAAATTGTATTTTAACATTTGGTAGATCGAAATTTGCTTTCCTGAATGATTATCCACTTTAATTGATTTTACATGTTTTTTCCTTTACTTCTGTTTTTTCTAATTTAATTTTTATTTATTTAAATATAAATGACATACATAAGTAAATATATTGTAATATTTATGTAAAAGAATGATCGCAACTGTTCGATTTTAAAATTTGATAAGAATACACTAAGCATTACCATATTTTAACCTATTTCAACTTCTTTCTGGTCTAAATCTTTAACGACATAAAATCCTATGTCCATGGATGACAATGGATACCAAAAAAAATCAAGCATTTTAATTTCAAAAGATTTTGTTTGCCTTTTAAGTAAATATTATTACATTTGTATATAGAACATTTCTAGCCATTTTTCAACCGATTTGGCTGATTTTAAATAGCGGAAGCATTACCAATTGATAAAGACATATGTATATGTTGCATCTTTTTATTAATGTTTGAATTAAAATTTGTATATGTCTAAAATTGTATGGATTTGATAAAGTTTTTTTCTTCCCTTGTACACTAACAAAAAATCGGATTACGCCTTTTTTATATTAAGCAATCGATGCATACTTTAAAGGAATAAACAACTTATATACACTCTTTTACCTTTGGTGAAGGGTATAACAAACATATATTATCTGGAGTGTTTACGATTAAAGTGTATCTCAAATATTAAAAAAAACCTTTTGTAAATAAAACTAAGTTTTTAATAAACAAAAATTAAAGGCATTTTATTCAAATATGACTATAAAAACATAACATAAAAAATGGTCCAATACAATTCAGGGATCAAGGCGAATTTACACGAGGTAACCTTATCTTGCTACATAAGCAACAGCTGATAACTAACCTGGTTATTTACAAATGTTTTAAAGTTATTACATCTGAAAACACACAATTTAAAATTAAAAACAAAATGAAAAATCTGTTTGAATTGGTCCTTTAGAAAAGATTCCCCAGAACCACCAGAACGGTATACCATTTTGACACCAGGTTAGTTATCAGCTGTTGCTTATGTAGCAAGATAAGGTTACCTCGTGTAAATTCGCCTCGTCAAGGACTTTAACATGGCGTTTACATTTGCCAGTACTGGCAAGACAGTACCAATTCATTCAAACTTTTTCACTAATACAATAACACTTTTACAGCTATTTTGCTTTTGCATTGTTTTGCCAAGTAATATGTATATGCTTACTGTCTTGCCAGTACTGGCAAATGTAAACTCTGTGTAAAATAAATTGTTTTCAGTGTTGTTAAATTTACGAAGATTCGTAATCCGTTTCTTACTCTATTTCGGCATCTGTGAGAGCTAAAGTTAAAATGTCAGAAGACGGAGTTGAAATATTGTTACTGCTGTTGGAGGATTCTGAGTTGACAGTTAGTGGACGGAAGCAAGTTTTGCGTAGCTCCTTAATTTTTTTCTGGCATATAAGGTTCTGTATTTCACTCATTAATTCATATGCAGGCTCTTTGGGCATATTTTCCAATTGCTGCGCAATGCTTGTGCCAAATGTGGTGAATTCGGTTTCATTTTCATTAATAAGTTTTTCCAAAACTTGAAAATTCGTGATATTCTGTTTTTCTAGGGCTATTATTGAAGTATTCTTCAAATTCAGACTCTACAGTTTCCTCAATGATTTCTGAAGTTAAAACATCCTGAAAAAGAAGAATAATTTATAAAAAATTTATTTTACAGGTCCCCGATACCGAGGAAGAGTGGTTGGACATTGCTAGAGATTTTAATGATATATGGCAATTTCCACATACTCTAGGAGCATTATATGGAAAGCATATTCGGATTAAGGCCCCTTCGAACAGTGGATCGCAATTTTACAATTTTAAGGGATTCTTTAGTATTGTGTATTTTGCATGTTATTGCTGTTTAAAATATCAAACGCTAATCCATTTTCAGTGACCAATCCTATATACGATTTAATTATCTCATGTAGATTAACTGAAACATATGCTTTTACATTTTTAGACTTTTTTATGAATTTTTTAAGATCTTTTTCTATTTTATGCATTTTAAGTAAATGTGATTTTAAATTATAACTTCTACTATTATTTAATGTTTTTTTGCATATTTTGCATTAAACTTTGTCCTCAAAATCACACACTTCAAAGTAATCATATATTTGTTCCATTTTTGTTTATTGTTAATAACTTGTAAAAAGATTCGAAATATATTTTTATAGAAGGCAGACGTGTTTTGCTCAAACTTTAATATCAAATTGAAATAAAAAATAATTTTATACATATATTTTTTATTTTTTTTATTATTTTTTTTTTTTTTATAATCATTAAAAAGACGAAAAGAGCTATTTTTAATTATTAAATCCTTGCAAATGGATAATCTTGTTTGATCTGGTAAGCAAATAAAAAAGCCGCCGGATAAATGTTTCACTTATCAAAATAATGAATCTTCTCAAATACAAAATTTAAATCTTGGGTTGAATAATGCTCCTACATCATCTTCTAAGAACAATTTCCAAAATGTTACTTCCAAAAGTTCTGGCTCAATTCAACAATTAGACAATATAAATAGTGCAGAATTGCTTTCTGATGGGTGTATACATTCAAATATTCTTAGTCAAGAATCTAATTGTATTGATGATGTCCATTCAAATTACATGTCTCAAGATGAAAATATTGAATTGGCGAAATCTTCAGGTGATAATATTGATTTTGGAATTGTTAAACAAAAAAAATACAAGCGAAATTCAAAGGGTGATTTAAAAATAGATTTATCTAATTTAAGTTCTGTAGATATAAGACCTAGTTGTAGTCAAAATAGATTTGCAATTTTAGAAAACTTAACTGTCGAAGCAAATACTAACAATGTTAAAAGTAATCTGGTGACGAAAAAGCCAAGAAATATTAAACAATTTTGTCCACCTATTTTTCTATTTGGTGTTAATATTAAATCTTTAGTAGATCAATTGAAAGTTAAGGGACTAGATTTTAAAATTGTGAATAAAGGTAATTATAAAAGTAAACTTTACTTACAGGATGTTGCAGCACATTCTGAAATGATGCAATTACTTAAAGAAAATAATATTGAATCATATTCATTCACACCTTCATCTTTAAGGCGTCAGTCTCTAGTTCTAAGAGGTCTGTATTATGATTCTAATATAAGTGATATTGAAACAGATTTGAATAGGATTGTACCAGATACTGTCCAATCCGTTTCTAAATTTAAAACGCAATTTTCAAGAAAAAACGATTTAGAAACAGGCCTTTTTTTAATTACTCTAAAGGAAGGTAAATGTTTAAACGATATATCAAGTATTCGCTATATTTTAAATCAGGTAGTTACTTGGGAAAAACCAAAGCAAAATTGTCAGAATTGGGGTCATATGTCTAAGAACTGTAATCGTTCTTATGCATGTGTGAAGTGCTCTTGAAGCCATGAACCTGGTAAATGTTCGTTTAATTCGGATGCAAACTCTCAACCCTTTTGCTTTAACTGTCAATCTTATGGACACCCTGCTAGTTGGCGTGGATGCCCTTCTTTAAAAAAATATTTAGATTTGAAAAGAAAAATGTCTGATAAAATTAAGGAAAAAAGAAATAAGATTTCGAATAATGTTTCACTTGCTTTTAATTCAACTTTTACGGATCCAAATCGCACTTTTGCTAGTCATTTTAACAACCAGTTACCTAATAAACCTGATATAGTAGTTGAATTTTTAAAATTGGCTAAAGTTTTATGTGAACCAAATTCTTTAGAAACTAGAATAATGAATTTTATAAAGAATTTTAAATCTATGTTAAAATCTCAAGCTTTAATTGAGTGTAAAAGTCTTTTCCAAGAAGTCTTATCAACATATGGTCCGTAATAATTTTAAAATGTTTACTTTTAATGTTAGGTCTCTGTTGAAACAAGTAGAAAAATTGACCTATCAAATTTGCTAAATCATAATAATATTGATTTTGCATTTATTCAAGAAACACATTTGAAATCAAACCAAAAAGTATTTTTGGAAAATTATAACTTTATACGGGACTTTTCAACACAGGGTATTGGTGTTGCTATTAAAAAGAATTATTCGTTTTCTAAGGTGAACATTTTGGATGTTTCATTTCCAAATCTTTTTATCGATATTCATATTAAAGTAAACAACATTATTAAGAGATGTTTGATTGGGTCTATTTATATTCCTTGTAACTTTAATTCTTTGCAATATGATGATGGTTTGACAAAAATTGCAAATTTTTCAAAAAATTTCGATGCTTTAATAATTGGTGGCGATTTTAATTCAAAAAATACTTCCTGGGGAGATAACTGTAACAACTTGAATGGTAATACTTTTTTAAATTGGCTTGATCTAAATTCACATTCTTTTGTAAGAATTTGTAATAATATTCCTAGTTTTCCTAATGGTTCTTCGTTTTTAGATCATTTTCTTTTGAGTTCTAATATAATTGATCTTTTCGATCCAAACTTTCATATTGACTGTTTACCTACTTTTTCAGATCACTTTCCTTTAAATTTAAGTTTGAATTTAATTGATTTTGTTTTTAAGCAAACAATTTCATATTCGTCATATAAGGATACTAATTGGGACTGCTTTAAGAATGACTTGACAACTAATTTAATACAAAATTTTCCTCCTTGTACGAGAAATTTATTAAATAACGAAATTTATTTATTTACTAATGATTTTACTTCGGTAGTAAATACGTGCATGAATTTTCATTCTCAAAAGATTGAGTTAAAATCGCCTAGATTTACAACGTCTGATTTTGTTAAGAAATTATTTAAAGTCAAGTATAATTGGCAAAAGGAATTAAAAAAGATATTTAGTAGAACATTGAACAGACATAATAACCAATATCAACTACTTTCTAAACAAATTCAGCTATTAAATATTTTGATTAAAGAACAAGTAAACAAAGAAAGTATACAAAATTTTAGTAAAAAACTTCGAAAAATTAAGCCGGGCCCTTATGCTCATAAACAAATTTATAATTTTTTAGGGTATAAAAGAAAAACGTCATTTGGTGATTTGTCTGTTAATGGATTAATTGTTGATAACGAATCCAATAAATTAAATATTTTGAAAAATCATTTTTCGGGATTATATAGTGGCAGTCAACTAGGAATGAATTCTTTGAAAATGGATAATTTTTTGGCTACTTTAGATCAGAATGTTCTTCTTTCTTTTAACAACACCTTTTCAGCACTCAGTAGTCAAAATTCGAACAGGGGTCTAATCACCGCATACGATATCGAGCAAATTTGATCGAAATTATTTATTTTGGTAGTATGAAACTCCATATCGAATGAAATGTATTGAATTTAAAATAAGAGCATTCGATATCGAGTTACTCGACATTGCATTTATCGAGTTTTCATTCGATACGTCAGTGTCTATCGTATGCAAAAAACATCGATAGTTTATTCGATACGATAGTATCGAATGCGGTGATTAGACCCCAGGTTTATAAATTTACAGAGTATGATATTGTTTTGTAAAGATTTAAACAATAAAAAATCAGCAGGTGTTGACAATATTTCAAATTTTATAATTAAAAAGTTTCCCATTAAAGCATTAGAATTTTTGGTTATCATTTTTAATAATTGCTTAAATAATGCTTATTTTCCTGATAATTGGAAAATTTCTAAAATTGTGCCAATTAAAAAGAAAATTAACTCTTCAGACATCAATAATTTGAGACCTATTTCTATGTTATCAAATTTAGGAAAATTATTCGAAAAATTTATTCGTATAAAAATGGACTTTAATTTGGAGGATGATTATATTCCAAATTTGCAATTTGGATTCAAAAAAGGCCATTCTACAGTTGATGCTCTTTCAAAGTTTCAAAATGACGTTATTTGTAATTTAAGAAAACGTTTTTGTACAGTTGCTATATAACTTGATGTAGAAAAGGCCTTTGATAAAGCAAATCACTGTGGAATACTTTTTAAAATGAGAAATTTAGGATTTGATTTTCACATATTAAAACTATTTAAAAGTTTTTTCGGTAATAGACGTTTTTGTGTTCAGTTAAACGGATCTTTATCTGACTTTGGACAGGTTTCTTGTGGAGTACCTCAAGGTTCAATTCTGGCACCTCATTTATATAACATTTTTATTAACGATTTTCCCCATAAGTTTTTAAACTCAACTGGTATTTTGTATGCGGATGATTCTTTATTATATGCTCCCCACGAATCTCCTACACAAGCACTTCATATTGTATCTCGACATTTGCATAAAGTTAAGGATTTTTATGATTTTTGGGGAATAACTATAAATGCTTCAAAAAGTGAGGCAATTTGTTTAAGAAATGCCTCCGGTAAATGTCCTTATTTTGTTGTTCCCGAAAGTAAAAAACTTAAATTATTTTTAAATAATGTAGAAATTCCATTTCGAGATGAAATTAAATACCTTGGTATTTACTTTAATAAGTTATTTAAATTTAATGTTCATGGAAGATTTGTTTTAAATAAAGTTAATAAAGTAAAACAATTTTTAGGAAGAATTTTATCTCATAAATCATTACCTATTAAAACAAAATTATTAATTTATAAGACATGTTTAAGACCGGTATTATTGTATGGTTTTCCAGTTTGGTTTTTTATTTCTCCTTCTTTAATGAACAAATTTGAAATTTTTGAAAGAAAGATATTACGATCGTGCATAGGCAAAAATTTTGTTTCAAGAACTAAACGATTTTCGAATACTGTAATTTATAAAGAGTCTAAGGTTACACCTATGAGTAATTATGTAATGGACATTTTAAGGAGGTATAATACTAGATTACAATTTCATGAAAACGTTATTCTTAAAGAAATAATAGATTCTCAAGTTGATTTCAATTGGACTAACACTTCTTATTTGTCACCTCTTGGTTTACAAAATGAAATTGTTGCTTTTACTACGGCTAATTCTTCATCGGATTTCTTTAAGAAAGTTGTACCTGGCTCTCATCGCGGTTAATAATTTTTTTTTTTTTATATATTTAAATTTTAATTTATAAGCTTATTATTATATTTATTTATTTTTTATATAAGAGATATACACTCATGATATAGTTTTGCCTCGGGAGCAAGGGCAATTTCTACATTTTTGTTAAAAAAACACACAATTTAATACATATAATGTTAAGTTTGGTACTGAATATATTTTTACTTAATGTTTTTAAGACAATACATTATAATCTTAAATGTAACAATTTTACTTTTTATTATACTATTACTGTAAAAAAGAGACTCAATAAATTTAAATTTAACTTTAACTTGTAAAAAATATTTTCGTGAGACCAAACGTTAAAAATCAAATTAAACAACTGTCGTTTTGTCAGATTGTGCGACCTTATTTATACACTCGTGAAAAATATTTTTCCGCTAATAAACAACAACAAAAAAAATAGATCATAAATTTGCATACATTTGTTGCTGTGATTCCGCAAGCTGTTGTTGCATTTGTTTGTCATATGTATATGCAACAACAAATGAAAAGGTCACAAGTGTATAAAATAAGCAAAAAAAAGTTCATAACAAAGGATCGCTACTTGCATGAAAATCTGTGTTTCGTTAATGTTTGCGTCATAATTATTCATACTTTTTTTCTGTTCCTGTGGTTAAAAAAAAACAAGTGAAAAATAAATAACCCTTTATTTTCCACTAAAAAACAACAAAAAAGCAAAGATCATAAATTTGCATGCGTTTGTGTCTATGTATGTAGCCTTTGTAGCAACAACAAATGAAAAGGTCACAAGTGTATAAAATAAGCAAAAAAAAAAGTTCATAAAAAAGGATCGCTACTTGCATGAAAATCTGTGTTTCGTTAATGTTGGCGTCATAATTATTGCTCAATTACCAAATGTCTACGCAAGTGCATATACATATGTATATAAAAAAAGCGATACTCTGAAAAACATTTCTTTTCCAAATTACAAACTTATAAAAAACAAGAAAAATCATAAAAATCTTCATTTTTAAATCAACTTGTGTAACGCAATACACAATATCCATTTTCGAAGTTTTCTTTGTCGCTAACAATTACTTATATGTTTGTATATACATATAGACATACATATGTACATACATACATATGTATATGCATAGCCTTTACAACTGATCACTACTTCAAATGTTCTTTTCTCTAACAGACCATATAAGCAGCATCCTACCTACATTTACACTACATCCTATTTTTTGAGCTTCTATTACAATAATGCGATTGGTTGTTCTATTTTGAATTCATCCATTATCATCAATAATTAAATGCATAGGTCATAAAACTATGATCTACACACCCACTCATAAAAATGTTTCCCCTTACAAAAGTTAATTTGACGGTTGTAAATAAATTTCTCAAAACAAAAACGCACTTTTGTACTTTATTTTTGAACAACTAGTGCAAAAACCCATTTAATTTTGTCTATGACAAATCACTCCCTATATTTTTTTAATGGCTGTTTATAAATATTTTTATAAATACTAACAGCCGTATTCATAAAAAATTAAAATGGATTTGAAATGCATTTTAAGGAAAGTTTGTATGAATATTTTGCCTTAAAACACATTTCAAACTTGTTTTATTCTTTATGAATACGAAAGTAACTATGTATGTATGTATATGTTTTCTTAAAACATTAGTTAATTTTTCAATCCTTTTTATATTTTTGCACTCAAGTTATAAAACTCACCTTTCAATCATAATTTACCTTTTTTCAATAAATAAAAAAAACATTAAACAATTTTATTTTAATCTACCAACGCATCATACTACAAAGAATTTCTTATTTTTAATCATTCCTCTTTTAAACCTTTTTTTGTATGTACACACAAAAATATTTTTTTCTTCATATTGTGACTATTATTAGTTTATTTTTCGACTAATAATATGTTTACTATTCACACTGAAATATTTAAATATTTCGTGTGTAATAGTCGCATATTTTGTGTCGCATATTTTGGCAGTCGATGATCAACAAGACGGCATATTTTGTTTTGTTATGTTATTTATATTCGTACATTTTGCATATACTTCGGCAGTTTGTAATGTCTGGCAGTAATATATTGATATTGAAGACACACAACATTTATATTTATGGTGACTAAAAATATTTGAATATTTCTATAGAAAATATATTTGTACGGCGAAAATATTAATATTTTGCGCATTGTAATATTAACAAGTAAGAGGGCTATATTCGGCTATGCCGAATCTTATAAACCCTTCACCATGGTTTGGAAAGAACAGAAGTTTATATATATGGATATCTAAATATATGTATATATACATGTATATTATATAATATGTATTGTTTAGTTTTATTTAATTATTTGCACATGCTTGCGTGCTATTAAATATATTAAGAGTTTAAGTATAGTTAGTTTAGTTTTGATCAAATTTTAGAATTTGGTCATAACTCGGCCATTTTGTAACATATTTGACAGATTTTTATACCGACATCTTAAAGTATAAAATTACCATTTACTTTGGTAATAAAACTTGGAGTCGGGAAGATCTATGGTTCCCGAAAATAGGTATTTAAAAAAAGCTATATATTTGCCATATCATTTTTTTCCCCGATTTTCCGATATTTTGATATCTAAAACGTATGAATAGGTCATATTACAGCTCTAAAATTTTAGTTTTTATAATAAAAATTTTAATGTTTTTTAGTGCTTTTTTTGAGTATTTTGCCCATAACTTAACCATTTTTAACCGATTTAGCAGATTTATATACCAACGTGCTTAAGAATAATATTACCATTAAATTGAAACTTAATTATAAAAAAGTAATTTTTGGGATTGCAGTATTTTGGTCATAACTCTGCTATTTCTTAACCGATTTGACAGATTTATATATCGACGTGTTAAAGAAGAAATTTGCCAGTTATTTTGATTATAAAACTTGGACTCGGGAAGATCTATGGTTCCCGAAAAAAAAAATTATATTTTGGTCATAACTTTTTCGTATCTGAACCGATTTTCCCGAGTGTTTCAGGTTTTTCTACAATTTTTAATAATTTTTGTACGGGAGGTACCACGCCCACTTCTCCAATCCCGCCCGCATTTTGTGGGATACTGTATCTGCATAATCTAAATGTTTGTACCAAATTTAGAAACTTTGGCTCTTGTCGTTCTCAAGATATACAGAAATAAAAAAATACAACAACAACAAGGGATTTTTGGGCAAAATCAGAGGCAGTCGTGGTTTTTTGGTCATATCTCCGTCATTTTTGGACCGATCTGGCTGAAATTCAATAGCAAACTTAAACGGAGTATATGTGATATAAACATACATCAACCTAGTCCACATCATTTCTGGGGTTTTTGGAAAACCCATTTCAACATACACACGGACAGACGGACAGACGGACAACCGGATTTGAACTTCGCTTTTCATAAGGACCCAGAATATATATACATTATAGGGTGTAGGATCAATATTGTGGAACATACAAACGGAATGACAAAGTTATATATACCCTCTTACCTTCGGTGAAGGGTATAAAAAGATGCTACTGGTTAAACATTTTTGAGTTTAACTAGAAATTATATTAATACAGCGATGCATTTAAATATTGTTACGTTTTTCCTTTAATAAACGCGTTTGAGTTCTTTTAATTGCAAATCCGAATAAAAAAACACACACTTATTCAACTTAACAAACTTTATTAATTATTTTGTTCACAATTGTTAGTTACGAACAGAACCGTTTTTCAAAACAGACTAAACTAATTTTACATGAGTCACCCCTTTTTATATTTCATAATTATTTCTAGATTTTTCCTGAACCTTCCCGTAAAAACTATTTATTATGTTCTATAACCATTTCTAGAAATTACTGGGAAATTTATATAGGAATTATTTTTAAAATAACAGTTGTGTTGAAAATTATACATGACAATTTTAAGTAACATAAAACTATAACTTACAAGATAACTTATAACTATAACTATAAATAATTCTAAGATAATTTAACTTTCGTAACACTGCCCTCCACTTAAGCCTGTTCGTCCCGAATAGGCTCAGATTCTCCTTTTTCATAATGGGCTAGTCGTTCTAGATGTACCACTTTCATTTTTGATCTTGGGCTCTTATATTTCTGGATCCGATACACCACGTCATTCAATTTCTTTATTACTTTATATGGGCCATCCCAATGAGTCTGCAGCTTTGGAAAGGACTATCTTTCTTTCGTTGCGGATTAAAAAGTAAAACCCACTGGCCCTCTTTGAAACTTTCCGAATTTACCGCTCGATCGTATCTGGCTTTCATCTTGTCACTGGACAGCTTAATCCGACTTCGCACGAACTCATGAAGTTCATTAAGGTCATCTTGCTCCTGTGAGGTAGAGCCTTCATTGCTGCCATCTGTTGGTCCAGGCTTAACACCAAATTCTAGATCTCCAGGTAGTCTGAGCTCCGTTCCAAAGACAATTTTGGCAGGTGTACGAGAGGTGGAATTATGAACAGCTGATCTATATGCCAACAGAAACTTTGGAATGTGTTCATCCCAGTCCTTCTGATGAGTGCTTACTACTTTACGCAAGTGTTCCTCTAATGTGCGGTTAAATCTTTCAACCATGCCATCGGATTGTGGATGCAAAGGAGTTGTTCTAGTTTTCCTTATTCCGTACAATTCGCACATTTTTTTGAACACAGCAGATTCAAAATTTCTGCCTTGGTCAGAGTGTAATTCTATTGGAACTCCGTAGCGGCACACCCAGTTATTCAAAAATACGTCCACAACGGTTTTGGCTTCTTGATTTGGGATGGCATACACTTCTGGCCATTTACTAAAGTAATCTATAACAACTAACACATAACGGTTGCCGGCATCACTCACAGGAAAAGGTCCGGCTATATCCATTGCGATTCGCTCGAATGGGGCACCCGAATTGTACTGTTGAAGCGGTCCCCGACTTCTCCTTGTTGGTCCTTTGGCGGCAATGCATTGGGTGCAATTTGATATCCAATCGGCCACAGCTTGTTGGCACCCAACCCAGTAGAAACGTTGTTTTAATTTTTCTAGTGTTTTTGTTACGCCAAGATGGCCACCACTTGGACCATTATGGAATTCATTTAAAACTTCATGTACTTTTGACGATGGCACTACAATGAGGTTACGAACTGATTTTCCATCGGCACTTTCCCATGCTCGGTACAGGCAGCCATTTATCAACTGTAGGCTGTTCCATAGGGCCCAGTAGGCTTTTGTTAGGGGACTTTCAGATGATATTTCGTTTCGATTCGGCCTTCTGCCTTCTTCTTTGGCCATCATAACTTTCTCTAATATAGGGTCAGCTTTCTGTGCCATTGACCAGTCTTTGTTGGACTCTATCTGCAGTAGGCGAACTTCACAGTTGTATTCCTTTCCTTCAGCCTTTACACAATGCTTGCATTCCAGTTTGCAGGGTCGTCTTGATAGAGCATCCGCATTGCCATGTTTTCCACCTTTTCTGTGCTCAATGGTAAAATCATAACTTTGTAGGCGCTCAATCCAGCGAGCTATCTGACCTTCCGGATTCTTGAATTGCAGCAACCACCTTAGTGCAGAATGGTCTGTTCTTAACTCAAAATGTTGACCATACAAATACTTGTGGAAATGTTTTACGCACTCTAGTACTGCCAGAAGCTCTCTTCGCGTCACGCAGTAATTTCTCTCAGGCTTCGAAAGTATTCGGCTGTAATAGCCCACGACTCGCTCTACGCCATCGACCACTTGGGAAAGCACACCTCCAATTCCGTATCCGCTCGCATCGGTATCAAGCACAAATTTCTCTCCAGTAATGGGGTAAGCCAAAATTGGTGCTGAGCACAACAAATTTCTGAAATGCTGTTTCCTGTGCTTCACTCCAGATGTATTTTTGCGCCTTTTTAGTCAATTCGTGTAAACTTGCAGCAATATTTGCAAAGTTTGGCACAAAGCGCCTGTAGTATGTACATAGGCCTAGAAAACTGCGTAATTCATGAATATTTTTCGGGCGTGGCCAATCCATTACAGCTTTTATTTTATCGTCGTCCGTTGAGATGCCTTTGGAGGTTACACGATGTCCCAGGTATTTTACTTCCTTTTGGAACAGTGAGCATTTCTTAGCATTTAGTTTTAGTCCTGCCATTGATATACGTTTCATCACCTCTTCTAGGTTTTTCAGGTGTTCATCAAATGTTTTCCCCATTACAATAATGTCGTCAAGGTACACCAAACATGTCTTTCGGTGAAGACCTTTTAACACCTGCTCCATTAAACGCTCGAATGTAGCCGGAGCATTGCAGAGTCCAAACGGCATCACATTAAACTGCCATAAGCCATCACTTGCGCTAAACGCAGTTTTCTCCTTATCATTTTCCGCAATTTCCACTTGCCAATAACCGCTCTGCAAATCCAATGTAGTAAACCATTCCGTTCCGGCTAACGTGTCCAAGGTATCATCAATTCTAGGCAATGGATAACTATCTTTTTTTGTGACGTCATTCAGTTTTCTGTAATCTACGCAGAATCTGGTACTCCCATCTTTCTTTTTCACCAAAACCACTGGTGAGCTCCAAGGACTTGACGATGGTTTAATAACTCCGTTCTTTTCCATCTCGCTAACTAGCTCTTTTACTTCATTGCGCTTTGCTAGAGGAATGCTTCTTGGCGCCTGTTTTATTGGCTTAGCTTCGCCTGTGTTGATTTCGTGTTTCACGATTGACGTTCTGCCTTGGTTTTGACCTTTCAAAGCGAATGCAGAGGCATATTTTCTTAGTAGTTGTTTGGCCTTATTTTTGCAAGGCGGTGTTAGCTTTTCGGTCCATTTTCGCACATGTTCCTCTAGTGGCTCGTGGTCTTTGCTAATTCTCCTGGCTACGCCTTGATGCTGCTCGCAATTAATTACTGCCTCTGTTGAAGTACATTGTCCAATCTTGAAGTTCTGCGTAAGGACTTTTTCACTGCTGGATAAATTTAATACTCTCACAGGAACTAGACCCTTGCTGGGTTTTACGAGGGCATTCGCTGTTACGATATCTCCTTTAACTTCTGCTGGCTCTACCACCCATAAACTGTTGTCCTCACAATCTCCCTCCATTCGCGCCCATACTAAGATTTCTGATTTGGGTGGCAGTTTTTCACGTTGAAGGGCGATTAGCTGTCTTACATGGGCCTTGGTTTCGTATCCAACTTCAAGGGGTATTTCCGCATCACGCCAATACATAATTTGCTGACCCATATCCAAATGAATACCATGTTCAATCATGAAATCTGCGCCAATGATTACCTCGTCTACAATATCAGCCACAATAAATACGTGATGGGCGATTGCATTGGCCATACTTAATTTTGCTTTTACTTTTCCATAGACAGTGGCAGACTCGCCTGTAGCTGTTCGCAGACTTACCCCGCTTAGTGGTTCGATTGATTTTTGTATTAAATCGGGCCTTATAATGGAATGTGATGCCCCAGTGTCCACAGTAAGAATGCGTTTTTGACCATTAATGTAACCACAAGCAGTAAGATTCCTGTTACTCCTTTGCACTACTGATATAGAGATTGTGGGGCCCTCAGATGTGGAAGCTAGCCCATGCCCCGCGGTGCTAGCTATTTTTAGTTTAAAGGTGACTCTTGTGCCACCTGGTGACTAGCACGTTGGTTGTTTCCTGGTGGCGAGGAAGATCTCGATCGTCGTCTTGGTGCTTTGCAGTTTCGCTGAATATGGCCAGTTTTACCGCAGTTATAGCATTTTACTTTGTTTTTACTTTGCTTCTCTCCCAAAGCCTGCAAAACTGCCTCCTTCATGCTTCTCATTTCCTTCAAAATATCTCCTTCGTCTTCGGCTGTTATATCCAGCTTGCGCACCTTGCATATATGCGGTTTTGAAATCATTCTAGCGGTTTCTTGTGCTAGGGCAAATGATACCGTTTCTGCAAATGATGGCTTCTGTGATGCACATACCGCTAGTTTTACATCAGCATCCCGTATACCGTTTACAAATGCCTCGGTCTTAAAACGATCTAGCAATGGATGACTTTCACCTGGATAAGTAAGCTGCACCAAGCGCTCAATCTCTAATGCGAAATCCTGTAGCGTCTCGTTTGGCTTTTGTACTCTACCCCGTAATTCCATTCTGAATATTTCTTTTCTATGTTCACCACCATACTTGCGTTGCAGTGCTGCCATAATGTCATCATAATTATTTCTGCAACTTACTGGTACACTTTCTAGAATTTCAGCCGCAGTTCCTTTTAAAGCCAGAATCAGCTCTATGGCTTTTTCTTCATTGTTCCAAGCATTTTTATTGGCAACTGTGTCAAACTGGAACTTAAACACATTCAATGGTGAGCTGCCGTCAAAACTTGGAGCTCTTATTCTATTCGAGACTTCTGGAAAAACTCGCACCACTCCCTCTTGGCACTGAAGACTATTTACTCTTTCTTCCAGATGATGAAGTTTTCCATCAAAAACCGTGACTTGTGTTTTCACATTAGTGACTTGAGTTTTTACATCAGTGACTTGTGTTTTTACATCAGACAATTCTATTTCCATATCGTCTACTCTTTCGTTTATAACAGTAGAAATCTCTTGAAGCTTCTCAAGTTTTTCATTAGTAGCCTGAAGTTTCTCGTTTGTCACTTTAGAATTTTCTTGAATTTCGGCTAAGATGGTGCTTGCATTTTCTACGATAGCTTTTGAATTTTCTTCCATTTTTCTAGAGGTTACAGCCGAATTTTCTTTTACCATTTCCTCCATTTTTCTAGAATTTTCTTCCATTTTTCTAGAATTTTCTTCCATTTTTCTAGAGGTTACAGCCGAATTTTCTTTTACCATTTCCTCCATTTTTCTAGAATTTTCTTCCATTTTTCTAGAAGTTACAGCCGAATTTTCTTTTACCATTTCCTCCATTTTTCTAGAATTTTCTTCCATTTTCTCCATCATAGCAGCAAACATTGTACCAAGATCCATGTTGCTTGTAACTGCACGGGTAGCAACTTCTATTTCTTCTTTTTCTTCAAATTCATAAGTTGCGATGTCAATATTGCGTCGCTTAAATTCATCGATTAATCTTTTCTGCAGCTCAGCTTTATTTCCAGCAGTAGGCAGATCCAACTTGCCCAACTCTTTCTTGAGCTGTTCAACTTTTAGCTCCTCGAATTTCATTGTTGTTTGTATATTTTTTTTTTTTTTTTTTTTTTTTTTTTATTGCAATTTCACTTCTGACACCAATTGTTACGTTTTTCCTTTAATAAACGCGTTTGAGTTCTTTTAATTGCAAATCCGAATAAAAAAACACACACTTATTCAACTTAACAAACTTTATTAATTATTTTGTTCACAATTGTTAGTTACGAACAGAACCGTTTTTCAAAACAGACTAAACTAATTTTACATGAGTCACCCCTTTTTATATTTCATAATTATTTCTAGATTTTTCCTGAACCTTCCCGTAAAAACTATTTATTATGTTCTATAACCATTTCTAGAAATTACTGGGAAATTTATATAGGAATTATTTTTAAAATAACAGTTGTGTTGAAAATTATACATGACAATTTTAAGTAACATAAAACTATAACTTACAAGATAACTTATAACTATAACTATAAGTAATTCTAAGATAATTTAACTTTCGTAACAATATATTACGGTTGTTGATTATTTAATATTTTTAGATTTTCTGTTAGTTTGTGTTTAAAATTATGCATATTTATTACTAATATATTAGTTTTTTTAAACCCTGTGTTGTAGTAGGGAAAAATATTATCTAATGCAGGGTTTAAAAAAACTAATATATTAGTCATAAATATGCATAATTTTAAACACAAACTAACAGAAAATCTAAAAATATTAAATAATCAACAACCGTAATATATTTAAATGCATCCCTGTATTAATATAATTTCTAGTTAAACTCAAAAAGATTAAAATATATATAAAAACATTTATTTATTGAAAAAAGGTGAATTATGATTGAAAGGAGAGTTTCATAATTTGAGTGCAAAAATATAAAAAAGATTGAAAAATTAACTAATGTTTTAAGAAAACATATACATAGTTAGTATTTATAAAAATATTTATAAACAGCCATTAAAAGAATATAGGGAGTGATATGCCAAGGACAAAATGAAATGTGTGTTTGGACTAGTTGATCAAAAATTAAGTTAAGGTACAAAAGTGCGTTTGTATTTTGAGAAATTTATTTGCAACAGTCAAAGTATATATTATAAGGGGAAACATTTTTATGTGTGGGTGTGTAGATCAGAGTTTTAAGAACTATGCATTTTATTTTTAGCTTGGCTCATTTAACTGTTGATGATAATGGATGAATTCAAAATAGAACAACCTATCGCGAAATTGTAATAGAAGCTCAAAAAATGGGATGTAGTGTAAATGTAGGTAGAATGCTGCTTATATAGTCTGTTAGAGAAAAGAACATTTGAAGAAGTGATCAGTTGTAAAGGCTATGCAGATACATATGTATGTATGTATGTATGTATGTATGTACATGTGTCTATATATACATATAAGTACTTGTTAGCGACAAAGAAATCTCTAAAAATGTATATTGTGTATTGCGTTATAGGTACAAGTTGATTTAAAAGAAAGATTTTTATGACTTTTCTTGTTTTTTATAAGTATGTAATTTGGAAAAGAAATGTTTTTCAGAGTATTGCTGTTTTTTTTTTATTTGTACCTATCATAAATATTTTTTAAGGTAAAACATTTTTGTTTGCTATATGCACTTGCGTAGACATTTGTTAATAAAGCAATAATTATGACGCCAGCATTAACCGAACCCAAATTTTCATGCAAGTAGCGATCCTTTTTTATGAACTTCTTTTTGGCTTATTTTATACACTTGTGACCTTTTCATTTGTTGTTAGATATACAAATGACAAGCAAAGGCAACAACACCTTGTGATATTATAGACACAAACGTATGCAAATTTATGATCTTTGCTTTTTTGTTGTTTTTTGGCGGAAAATAAAGAGTTATTTATTTTTCACTTGTTTTTTTTTTTACAACAGGAATAGGAAAAAAAGTATGAATAATTATGACGCCAACATTTACGCAGAAAAAGAATTGTACACACCATCTGAGGCAAGTGATGCGCATATGTATGCATGAAGATCCTTTTTGTATAAAACCGCGCACATAAATGTAATCAAATTTTTAAATAAAACTGAACCTGAGCATATCCTGTCTCTCGTTATTAAGCGAAACGTTTGTTTTATAAGAAACCTATTTTTACCTACACACAAAAAAATAATCTAAGTAATTTTACCAAGGCCTGCATAGATAACTTATTTTTATAAGTTAAAAAAAACAAGTTAAATTACCTAACTTTATTGGTAATTAGTACAATAAGAATTGCCTAAATTGTTTGTTAATACTACTTATTAAGTTAGGTATCTTCTTCGATTTTATTTTGATGTCAGTTGGAAATATATTTTTTATTAAATTTAATTAAATAAGAGGCAATCGTTCGGTTAAATTGCTTAATGAAACGGAATTACTGCAGAGCTATTTAAATAAATGATCAGTCGTTAGAAATTCTTATAAAGTAACGAGAATTTATCAAACGTTTATTTAGGAAAATTTTCATAGACTATCTAAGTTTTTAACGTAACATAAATATTGACTTAGGAATTTCAATGTTCGAAAAAGTATCTTGATATTTTGTTAAGAACTTTGAAAAACTGCAATGATAGCAAAGTAAATTTATATTTTTTTTTTTTTTTGGTAATATATCCACAAATTATAGTAATTTTTATTTTTAAAAAATTATTTAAATTAAATTTTATACAAAAACATAGATTTTATTTATTATAGTATATGTATACATATTTCATTCTAAAAAAACTGCAGTTTCATACAAACGACTACAAGCACATTGCCACTATTCCATGGGCACGGCACCCTTGAAATACAGAGGTGACAAGTTAAATTAATTCGTTATGAATTGTGCCTTAAGTACTTACGAAATTTTGTTTTACATCATTAAAATCTTTGCCATATTTATCTGAAGCTTCTTCAAGTAGATTCGCTTTAGAAGGACTCTAATCTTCGATTTCATCACGACATTAAACTAGACCAGTAGAAGGAACTAAGGAATACATTGCCTCTTAAATGGAATAATTAGGTTTATGCAAAGTGCACAGGGCATAAAACTTTAAAAACAATTATAATTAGTTACAGGATGAATAATTCTTTTTATTAGAAAGAATGTACCAGTGTAAAATCCGACTCGTGCAAATGTGCCAATAAAACGTGATACAACCAAAAATGTATAACATTTTCGATCTTACGTTTTTTATTCTAAACATTGATAACGAATACCAACAGGGATCTCACCTTTGTGAGTCAATAAGGATCAAGGACCAAATTATAGAGAAAGGTATCCTGATAGAAGAAGAATTGAAATTGGTAATTCAATATTAAACTTTTAATTTGAAATTAATGATCTCGTTACTTTATAAGAATTTCTAACGACTGATCCTTTATTTAAATAGCTCTGCAGTAATTCCGTTTCATTAAGCAATTTAACCGAACGATTGCCTCTTATTTAATTAAATTTAATAAAAAATATATTTCCAACTGACATCAAAATCGAAGAAGATACCTTACTTAATAAGTAGTATTAACAAACAATTTAGGCAATTCTTATTGTACTAATTACCAATTAAGTTAGGTAATTTAACTTGTTTTTTTTTTAACTTATAAAAATAAGTTATCTATGCAGGCCTTGGTAAAATTACTTAGATTATTTTTTTGTGTGTAGGTAAAAATAGGTTTCTTATAAAACAAACGTTTCGCTTAATAACGAGAGACAGGATATGCTCAGGTTCAGTTTTATTTAATAATTTGATTACATTTATGTGCGCGGTTCTATACAAAAAGGATCTTCATGCATACATATGCGCATCACTTGCCTCAGATGGTGTGTACAATTCTTTTTCTGCGTAAATGTTGGCGTCATAATTATTCATACTTTTTTTCCTATTCCTGTTGTAAAAAAAAAACAAGTGAAAAATAAATAACTCTTTATTTTCCGCCAAAAAAAAAACAACAAAAAAGCAAAGATCATAAATTTGCATACGTTTGTGTCTATAATATCACAAGGTGTTGTTGCCTTTGCTTGTCATTTGTATATCTAACAACAAATGAAAAGGTCACAAGTGTATAAAATAAGCCAAAAAGAAGTTCATAAAAAAGGATCGCTACTTGCATGAAAATTTGGGTTCGGTTAATGCTGGCGTCATAATTATTGCTTTATTAACAAATGTCTACGCAAGTGCATATAGCAAACAAAAATGTTTTACCTTAAAAAATATTTATGATAGGTACAAATAAAAAAAAAACAGCAATACTCTGAAAAACATTTCTTTTCCAAATTACATACTTATAAAAAACAAGAAAAGTCATAAAAATCTTTCTTTTAAATCAACTTGTACCTATAACGCAATACACAATATACATTTTTAAAGATTTCTTTGTCGCTAACAAGTACTTATATGTATGTATATATAGACACATGTACATACATACATACATACATACATACATATGTATCTGCATAGCCTTTACAACTGATCACTTCTTCAAATGTTCTTTTCTCTAACAGACTATATAAGCAGCATTCTACCTACATTTACACTACATCCCATTTTTTGAGCTTCTATTACAATTTCGCGATAGGTTGTTCTATTTTGAATTCATCCATTATCATCAACAGTTAAATGAGCCAAGCTAAAAATAAAATGCATAGTTCTTAAAACTCTGATCTACACACCCACACATAAAAATGTTTCCCCTTATAATATATACTTTGACTGTTGCAAATAAATTTCTCAAAATACAAACGCACTTTGTACCTTAACTTAATTTTTGATCAACTAGTCCAAACACCCATTTCATTTTGTCCTTGGCATATCACTCCCTATATTCTTTTAATGGCTGTTTATAAATATTTTTATAAATACTAACTATGTACATATATGTTTTCTTAAAACATTAGTTAATTTTTCAATCTTTTTTATATTTTTGCACTCAAATTATGAAACTCTCCTTTCAATCATAATTCACCTTTTTTCAATAAATAACAAAACCATTAAGCAATTATATTTTAATCTAGCAACACATCATACAAAAAATTTCTTATTTTAAATCTTTCCTCTTTTTAACCATTTTTGTATGTACACACAAAAATATTTTGTTCTTCGTATTGCGACTATTATTAGTTTATTTTTCGACTAATAATATGTTTACTATTCACCCTGAAATATTTAAATATTTTGTGTGTAATAGTCGCATATTTTGTGTCGCATATTTTGGCAGTCGATGCTCAACAAGACGGCATATTTTGTTTTGTTATGTTATTTATATTCGTACATTTCGCATATACTTCGGCAGTTTGTAATGTGTGGCAGTAATATATTGATATTGAAGACACACAACATTTAATATTTATGGTGACTAAAAATATTTGAATATGTCTACAGAACATATATTTATACGGGGAAAATATTAATATTTTGCAAATTGTTATATTATAAAATTGCCACTGGTTAAATATTTTTGAGTATTACTACGAGGTTTTTAGTAAATTTAGAATATTTTTGCAATATGAATATCTTTAAATATTTTAGTTTTGAATATTTACTGTGATTTTCGATATGAAGAAAAAAAACTATTTACTAATTTTTAAACCCTGATCTAATGTTCTCTTTAAAGTTTAAAGTTTAAACTATGTATGTTCCTATGTATTTGTATTTGCATTTGCATTAAATTAGTTCTCTTGTACGCACAAATGACTTGATCATCTCATAAAATATAAAATAAATTTCAGTTTTATACCAACGGTTGCCCACCAAACAACAAAAGACTTTTATTCAAAACAAATTCTAATAAATTGTTTTTGTGGCGCCACAATACTTCCAATGTTTGTTTGTTTTTTACTTTATTATTTATTAAAATTAATATTTATTGTTTCATTTTATGTAGTTTTTACACTTTTTTCTTTTGGAATGTATGTACTAACAATATATTCGTGAAATAATCGCGAATTTGGCGAATTCGAATGTCGTAAATATGCGAATATTCGGTATTTTGAATACAAATATTCGTAACAACACTAACACATATACATTCATTCTTTACGTTCATATCAAAGTTCTGATTTAAAAATATTATTACTTCAGTATAATTTGAAATTGCTGGTAATTATGGATTTAAAAGGTTCATATTAAAACGTCTTGCCTAGCTATTATATCAGTATTCAATCGATTATATCTTATCCACGGGAATAAAGACTCCTAGTCTACATAAATACTTTATTCACGGAATAGAAATTATATCGCTTTCACCATTAGTCTACTAGCTGAAGAATCTCAGGAAGCAACAGAAGACGTGTGAAATAGATTTCTTTTACTGATCCTTTCATTTCAAGCATAAGGAATAGTAAGTCTGATATCATACAGCTCATGTCTTATTGACAAGATTCTTCCTTTTTCTTCTTTGAACATGAGTTGGCGTTCAAATGAATCATGTCATGTTGACGGCATGTTTTTTATTTTGTTTTATTTGATATTGAAAACAAAAACAAAATTAAAAAACGAATAAGAAAGCAAAACGTAAAGACAGTACATGCATCTGTATACTCATTTCTTTTCCCCTCGTCCCTTTCGCCTATAAAGAGTGTGTGTGAAACGGTAGCAAAGTTCTATGGTGAATTAAAATGGTCAAAAATTTCTACGCTAATGTCAAAATTTATACTAGCCCCCAGGGCTAGTGAAATTTTATTCACCTCAACAGTGTCAAAAATTTACTTCCATTAGTACTTTGCTACCGTTTCACACACACCCAAAGTAGCAATCTTGTCAATAAGACATGAGCCGTATGAACACAGACTTAAAGAATTAAAATAAGTCAGAGAACTGCAAAATCACTATTTTTCTTGATTTATTCATACGCTCAAATATACATTCACTCTTTGCCTGCAAAACAAAGTTCAACGTTGGTCATTTTTACATCGTTTCGTACACATTTGATTTTGTTGCGCACGCAATATAACTTATTTGTGTAAAGTCAAAAGGCACAAATAAGTTATTTGCATTCAAGTAGTCATTGTCCACTCGATGAGACGCTTTGTTAACATTAACAACAATAACAACAATTAACCACTCGATGAAACGCTTCGTTAAAATTAACAACAATAAAAACAACAATAACAAAAATACATTGTACATACAGAACTACTGTACTTTTTAAGAAATGATAAAAAAAAGTCTTCTGTTTCTATGGAAATCGTTTGTACCTACATATGTGCGTTTAGTTTTATTTAAATTTTTTTTTCTTGTACTACATAGTAACAAGGCTCGCCAACCGTACTTTATAATAAACTATTGTACGTTATTTCGAGTAATTGTACTCTATACTTTATAAGAATAATAAAGTACGCGAAAATACTTTATTTCGCATGATTAGATTTATCTAGAATTCAAAATAGTTTCAGGATATATTATTCAGGGTTTTATCAGTCATAAAATTACAATACTTACTGTACAAGTTTTTTTTTAAGAAAAACTAAAGAACAACTAATTATTATTAGTAAGGGCCATTTGTTGATGTTTTTTTATATTGGCAGGACGATTTTTCGAAAAAAAAAAAAAAAATCTGACAGCACTATTTCACTTGTTTGTTTTGTTTGAGTACAATAGCTGCCTATTTTTAAAACACGAGTGCAAAATTCTTTCTGCCGTATTCATAAAAAATAAAATAAGTTTGAAATGTGTTTTAAGGCAAAATTTTCATACAAATTTTTCTTAAAATATATTTTAAATCAATTTTAATTTTTTATGAATACGGTAGTTTCAAATTACTGCCTGCCATTCCTTAAGGGGACTCCCATACAAAATGTTCAATACAGGCTAGAAATATATTCTTCAATATATATATTGAAGAAAACGTACCATTAGAGCCAAGGAGTGGCCTTAACAATTTCTGGAGACATAATTGCCCCTTATCGCCACTTCTTAAGGGGGCTCCCATACAAATATTGTGTTTTATGAAATTTGTAAATTAATTAAAAAATTTCGATTTTTGTATAAAATCAAAAGTTGTTAACAGATTTTAATCATTTATAGCTTGTTTTGTTTGAAGCTTTGTTTTTATATGTATGTCTGGAATTTTCTATACATTTTTAACAAACAAAAATTTCAAAATGTTGCAAAAAATTATTTTTGTTGTCAAAAAAAATTATGTTTCTAAAACGACTGCGCAAGTTAGAAAAAAATTTAAGGAAATTGTATTGCGGATTTTCGTTTATTCTTTAGTTATTTCAATAAACTGAACCGTTTTGAACCGGCATTGGATTCAGCGTACCCGAATTGGGTTAAAGCGCCAGTTGCCCGGCTTGTCTCAAGAAAAAAGTGTCAAATTCTAGCACATTGTAATTGTTTGATAAAACTCGCGAAAAGCAGTAAAAAACGTTTTTAAATAAACCAATAAAAAGAAATTAATTGTACTTTATATTTATACTGTGTACTTTTTTTTCTTAACATTTAATAACACAGGCCAACACTCAATTTGCTTCTTTGAATTTATCAACTGATTCTAGTTAATTTGGGTGCGCTGAATTCAAAACTGTAATCAGTTTGTCTCTATCAGCTCTAGTTTTCATGAAATAGCTTTTTTATACCCTCCAATTACCAATTACCTAAAATTTTTTTTTTTTATCAAAATTTTTTATTTACTGTTATAGTTATTGCCAAAAAAAAAAAATCTCAAATTTTTTTAAGTATTTAAAAAGTAAAACTTTTCCATAGGAATTTAAAAAAAATAAAAAGAAGTAAAACTGTTTCATACAGATTTATTCAAATAAAAAAAATACTTAAAAAAATTTGGGAATTTTTTTTTTTTTTGGCAATAACTATAACAGTATAAAAAAAATGTTGATAAAAAAATTTTTGGGTAATTGGAGGACATAAGTGGAGGGTATAAAAAAGCTATATCATGAAAACTAGAGCTGATAGAGTCAACCTGATTACTGTTTTGAATTCAGCGCACCAAAATTAACTAGAATCAGTTGATAAATTCAAAGAAGCAAAAATCTTTTTTAATTTTGTCGGGCTGTGTAATCATACATAAGTAATAATTGCTTGATTTTTGGCTTTTTTGTTTGTATTTTTTTTTTCTTTGACAAAACAACCCTGTCGGACTTTCAGTTAACTTTAAATTAACTGAAAGCTAACTATTTCTCTAGTGGTGGTTGACACTTGTCTTACTTATAAAGGGTGGTTAAATTTCAAGGGCCGATGTTGATTTTGAATAAAACACAAACTATTTAGGGAATTATTGTAATTTTATTTTATTATGATATATTGGTATTACTCAATTATGTATGGAACAAAATATCGGCCAAATGGGCGCCGCGACCACGGCGGCACACCTCCATCCGATGGTCCAAATTTTCGATTACCCTGAGGCATAATGGAGGTTCTATGCCGTTAATGTGCCGAATTATCTCATCCTTTAGCTCTTGAATTGTTGCTGGCTTATCGACGTACACCTTTTCTTTCAAATAACCCCAAAGAAAAAAGTCCAACGGTGTCAAATCACATGATCTTGGCGGCCAATTGACATCGCCATTAAGTGAGATAACACGGCCATTGAATTTGTTGCGCAAAAGAGCCATTGTTTTGTTAGCTGTGTGGCAAGTGGCACCATCCTGCTGAAACCACATATCGTCCACATCCATATCTTCCAATTCGGGCCATAAAAAGTTCGTTATCATCTCACGATAGCGAACACCATTCACAGTAACTGCCTGACCGGCCTCATTTTGGAAAAAATACGGCCCATGATGCCGCCAGCCCATAAACCGCACCAAACAGTCACTCTTTGTGGGTGCATTGCTTTTTCGACAATCACTCTTGGATTATCATTCGCCCGAATGCGGCAATTCTGCTTATTGACGAATCCACTGAGGTGAAAATGTGCCTCATCACTGTAGATGATTTTCTTTGAAAATTGATCATCCACTGTTGCCATTTCTTGCCACCATTCTGCCCATTCACGACGTTTGGAATGGTCAAGAGGCTTTAGTTCTTGAGCCAATTGCACCTTGTAAGCGTGTAAATGCAAGTCTTTATGCATAATGTTCATCAACGACGAGCGTGAGAGGTGCAATTGTTGGGCACGACGACGAGTTGAGGTGGACGGCTCTTCAGCCACACTATCGCGAACAGCAGCAATATTTTCTGCAGTACGAGCTGTACGAGCACGCACTGGTGTTCTCACATCTTCTACAGACCCGGTTTGCTCGAATTTTTCCACGATTTTTGCGATTGTACGCACATTTGGACGATCAAATTGACCAAAAAAATCACGAAGTGCACGATATGCATTTTGATTTGAACGCCCATTTTCATAATAAGTCTGGATAACTTACGTTGTTGGATTGTGTATCTCTCCATGGTTCAAATTGAGTAAGTCTGAAATAGAGAAATGTCGGAAAAAACTTGGCGTTTAGGTGTGGTTCACATTCAACATCGGCCCTTACAATTTAACCACCCTTTATATGGAATTAACTAACTATTTTAACATTGCGATGTCCTAGGAAGTAGTCCATTATCCGACTCTGCATTACTTTCAGTTAACTTTAAAGTTAGTTACCTAGTCGTTAACTTGAAGTTAACTTTTTGAATCTAGCTATGAACTTACTACTTTAAGGCCCGTTTTCACAACTTGCCGATAGCTAAAGGCAGGACTTTATCTGCCGTATAAAAAGTGTTCCATTAGTACAAATTTACTTTAACCTACCAGGTAAGATGAGCCTTGACTTACTTTATCGCTCACTTAAGGTAAAAGTAAAGTTTTAATAATGGAACACTTTTTATAAGGCCGGTTAAAGTTTACTTTTAGCTATCGGTTAGTTGTGAAAACGGGCCTAAGTTGGTTTTTTTTAAAATTAACTTTTTTATTAAAATTTTATTTAGTTATTATATTTAATTTTTTAATTATACTATAACCTGGCCATTACCGATTACCAATTTCTACTCCGTATATTGTAATAATGGCCCTAAATAATTAAATCTTTTGTGGGTATTGGAGCCGTTTGTTTTCCAATCGACTTGGATCTCTCTACTTAAAATTCACAGTGTTTGTATACACTTTGGTAAATGTAAATTTTGCATTGCTCAGTAGTTGGCTTTAAGTTAGTCTATACAAGCTAACTTTAAGTTGGCTTTTTTTGTAGTTAGCTATTCATTTGACGGCAGGGAATCATTGTCGGACCAAACACACAAACATCTTAACTGACAAACGAATCTAAACGATGGAATAAATAACAAAGCACGATGTGCATTATTTGAATTTGCTGGTTTGCAGCGAATGTTTGCGGTTGCGCAAGTTTGATTGTATGACCGCAAGCGAGTGTATCTATTTGTTGGTGTTCATTTACTGCGATTTTTTTGCAATCGCACAAAGCCGTTCTCTGATTGAAGTAACTTATGCTGGGTACACACTATGCAACACATTTACGCAATCTAGTGAATTAAATTAATTTTCATTCATTCCAGATTGCATCAACATCAAAACGCTTTGATATTTTGAGTTTGCATTGAAACAGGGGCCTAAATCTGGCAGTCGTGATCGAGTACTTTCTCGATTCGAAAGCAATTTAATATCTAATTATATCAGTCAATACTGAACGAATCGGAATTATTTTTTCGGTGTTGTAAAGCATTAATTTGAGTTTCACAATACTGAAAAAATAATTTCGATTCATTCAGTATCGACTGAAATAAAATTAATTTCGAATCGAGAAAGTACTCGATCACGGATGCCAGAATTAGGCCCCAGATTGCACTGTGTGCACCCAGCATGAAATGGTTGTTTGTTTTATGATTATGACTAGGGATGCGATTTCCATGCAAATTTATGTTTTTTGTCGATAGTCTAAGTCCCAATTTACACTAGGGACATTTCTTGCCGGACATTTTTTGAATTCTCTTTTAATCTTACTTGAAGCGTTTACATATGAAGCATTAGAAGTCAGACAGACATTAATACTTGTATGTAAACTACGAAAAGTAAGAAACAGAAATGAAAAAATGTCCAGTACAGATAGTCATGTACTACACACTCTACCTTTTCGACCCCTCGCCATCAAACTTCGTCTGCCCGGCAAGAAATGTCCCTAGTGTAAATTGGGACTAAGATCGATGTCGACCAATTATCTCTCCGAATCAGTGATGCCAGGAACAATTTCAAAAAATCCCTGCGTGTGCCCAAAAAAATCCCTTTTTCCCTACAGCCAAAAAAAAATGTCTCTTCACTTTTCCCTACGTTAAAAATTTCTTGTTTTAAGCGACAAGCAAACAAATACATATTTATTTTGTAAACATTTTGTACATACATACATACATATTAATTATAATAAAATTTATTTATTAAAAAAACAATTATTTTCCAAATAAAACTGTGTGACAAATATAATTTTTTTTGTCTTTTTGATAGGAACGCATCTATAAATCCTTTAATTTAGAACAAAACAGAGTCAAACCTCGTATTTGATTTATCATTTCCTCATCTTTTGTTAATTTTTTAAGAGCTTAATAGTTTTCAAGAATACTTCTAATAATTTTTAGCAAACTTGGTACCAAATAAAAGGGGGCTCTGTAAAATTTAAAAAACAATATTTTCTTCAGTTCCCCTGAGCTTCAATATAAAAAAAAGTTCCATTAAAAAGTATATCATTTCATGTTCTTAAAAGTTTTCATTTAAAATTTTTTAAAAATTGGAAATTGTTTATTTTTATTTCTCTTAGCTTACAAGGTGTGATTGTCTTTTTACAAATAAATTTCTATGCAGAAATTTCATTTTTTAGATATTCGCTTTTAATATTCGCATACATTTTAGAGAATGTGAGTGCGAATGCAAATAGCAAAAATAAGAGAATAGTTCGCAATGCGAACTCGAACATACGTTGCCAATTAATAAATATTAGAGGTTTCAAAGAATATTCGGGTACATGGTTTTAATATATGGATTGCCAGACTGTTAGGACATATGGTTCCTTTTAAAAAATATTACATTTGTACTAACATACTATTGTATAGGAAAAATTTTCATTTTTAAATGAAAATAAGATGAATATTTACGTATTTTTATTACGATTTCCTAGGAGGGGACCATATAACCCACCGAAGTAGTCCCTAAACTACTCCATGGAGTACTAAAGTGGGTTAATTTTAAAATTACTCCATGTTACTAAAGTATGGAGTACACTTAAGGGGTAGTTTAAGCATATTTCTTTTCATTTTTTACTAACCGCCTTTTATGGTGTGTACTGTATGTAGTCTATTATTGCTATTATTAAATATATTTCCTTGGTATTTTTAATTTGTTTACCTTTTTTCCACAAATTTCACAAGCTTTCACTTTTAAATAAACAAGTAGCCCATTTAAGACACAAAGGACCACGTAGTCCAATATTATCTGTAGGGTATAGCAGGTAGACGCGAGATTACAACAATTGTACAATAAAACAAACAACAGGGATTTTTATTGTTGTTATGTGATACGAATTGCTAAACAACAAAGGGGTTTTAAAAGACAAAAAAACTTGTTTACTAAACAATATTTAACAGTTCGTTTCACAAAACAAGCAAATAAAAAATAATTAGCAGGCTTTCCGAGACTACCTGCTATTAATATACCTTGAGTCATATGTTTGTCAGCTGTTTACCCCAGTTAGAACCCAAACGACAAATTTCGTTAAATTATTATTGTTTTATATGAAGACACTTGACCAAATAAGTCTACCTTGTGTTAATGTACCTTGCACGCTTACATAGGATTTGCAAAAGTGCTCGTCACTGATTTAAAACACAAACAAAATATGGTTTAATAAAAATTATAATTTTTGTTACAACGGTTAATCGGTTAATCGACTGATATTAACCGGTTAAATCGTTGATTGAAAAAAGCCAATATTTTCAATTAACCGATCAGTTAATCGGGTAGTAATTAATCGGTTAACCGATTAGCAGTTAACCGCATGAATACCCTAGTATGCACATACATATTTTAATTTTTTTAATACATATTTTAGAGTTTTTAGTGCATATTTTATGCACATATTTTCGATTCTTTAGTGCATGAAAATTTCATCTCTAATTATGACTATTGACAAAAAAAAAATAATAATAATGTTTCTAATGGCGATTTCTTTTCTGAGAAAAATGTTGCATTAATGTTACATGTTCTACATTTTTGTGTTCGTTTGTACAAAAAATACAACTGTGGGAAAAATATTCAAGTTCTTTTGTGAATATGTTGATGAAAAACATGCAAAACATGTTGCATGTTTTACCCTTACTTTAACTTAAGGTGTTCATACTGCCCAAGGTCTATCCAATAGGTCTGCTTAAGAAGCCAGATGTTTATTTGGTTTATTCTTCAACGATATCAGAAGTTGTTTACATTTTCCTTATACGTGTATATTTTTGTTTACTTTTTTTCCACACATACATGCACACAAAACACATTTTTCCTTTTGTTTTGCCTATTTGGTAGTAAGATTTTGACAACGGCGAGGAATTTTACACAAACAAAATGCCTGTTGTTTTTTGTATTGTTGTAGTAGTAAGCAGACCTATTGGATAGGCCTTGATACTGCCCTGTTCTACAACTTTGGTGCTTACTACTTTGTTTGTACAACAAATGTTTTATTTTGTTCGTCATAATTCATACCGCTCATAATTTTGTTAAAAATTGATTTTAAAACAAAATATAAAAATATTTACAAATTAAAATCAAAAAAAGTCTATTTATATTATAATTGTTTTAATTTTTATAAGCCATTACGGGTTGGAAACAAATATTAACATCACTAATATTTGTTTCCAACCCGTAATAGCATGCAGAAACCGCTTAAATAGCTTTAAAAATCGCTTATTAAGTACATTAATGATGAAAGTGTAATAGTTGTAAATAAAAGCACTAATTGTGTTCTATTGAAATTGCACAACATGTAACACTTCGAGTGATTTTAGGTCACATTAGAAAATGTTACATGTATGTACTGTAACATATTTTTCTCAGAAAAGAAATCGCCATAAGTGTGACTTTTTTAAGTTAAATTTGTGGAATTATATAATTTTGGAATAAAAATTCATATTAAATATTTATTCCTTTTTATTTTTAATAGAACATATGTATTTGGTGAAGAAAATGTGCACCTAAATTAAAAATTAATGCATTTAAATTATATTAAAAACAAATTATAATTTGTTTAAAAATCAGTATTAAGATTTAACTAGATGACCCGTGCGAATATTTCGCACCGTTAGTTGTCATTTTTGTAACATAAAATGAAAATAATTAATAGAAATTTTAGTAACTTCAATACATTTTAAAATATAATTTTTATCAATGAAAATATTAATTATTCAATTTCTAATTATTTTTCGTCATTAGTGTTAGAAATAAGCTTTAAAATGAGATATCATTCATTAAATTTGATGCGGTGGTATGGGAGATATTTGCAACCGACAAAAAAAAGTGCTTTAGAAATAATATATACTAGATGACCCGTACGAATATTTCGCACCGTTAGTTGTCATTTTTGTAACATAAAATTAAAATAATTAATAGAAATTTTAGTAACTTCAATACATTTTATTAAAAGTATAAAAATATTAGAAATCATAATATAAGTATATCATACATATTTACATACATACATACATACATACATATGTTTAAATGCTTTTATAATACTTCTTTGAATACAATGTTAGAGGTAATGACATAATCATCGTTAACTTTTTGCCCGTACGAATCCTTAATACAAACAAACATATATTTCTAATTATTTTTCGTCATTAGTGCTAGAAATAAGCTTTAAAATGAGATATCATTCATTAAATTTGATGCGGTGGTATGGGAGATATTTGCAACCGACAAAAAAAAGTGCTTTAGAAATAATATATATGATGATTGTTTTACTTTAAGAGTATTTTTGTTAATAAGTTGGGTTTTGCGACAATCCTAAAAAACGTTTCCCGAATTATCAAAAAACCCGAAAATGATATCATCATATTTTTAAAATAATTAATTAATTAAGCAATTAAGTTTTATTCTACAAACAACTGTGAAAAGATTCAGTTACTTTTGTTGTGATTTTAAAGATAAAATATTTTATTAACAATTGGCACGTGAAAATAATAAAACTCTGCCCATATTTTTACGTATTTCCAACACACCAAGAAAAAATACAAATAATTAAATCATAATTCGTTAACTTTATAAAAAATAGAAAATTCATTTAATTATACAGTAATTTAGTTTTATTATTGAAGAAATAAAATTATGTCGTTATATGTAACATTATTATTTTGATGAAATCGCGCAAAATTGCCATTTGTGCAAACTTTCTAGATTCGTTTCATGTACTGTACTTTTAAACAATTAATAAAAAGTGAAATTGGTTTTTTAAAATGCATACAGGAAGCCAACAGACTAATTTGCTCAGATAATTTCAAGAATTTCTTGTTCGTGATTTGTTAACACTTGAATTTTTCGCATAAAAAAATCTGTTTGTATTAATGCACAATTTAACAGCGCAAGTTATCGAGTCAAAATTGATGAGCAAATTTACGAAGTTTGTGTAAATGAATTCTCATAAAATTTTTGACAGTTCATTTGCGAGGGCATTAAAATGCACAGTTTTCGCAGACTGCGAGACTTGAGCGAAAAACCATAAATAGCTTTAAAAATTGTCTTAAAAAGTTTTTATGTTTTGGCTTTTAAAAAACTTTTAAAAATATGAATATACATAGAGGCTATTGCTAACTTTTAGGATGGTATTTAGAGTAATAAATTATATCATTCTCGGGCATAAACATATGTATGTATGTAGATATATAGTTGAATACCGTAATTATTATGTCGTTTGGTTTGTTGGGTTACTAATTCAATTTTTATTAATTTGGAATTATGTCGGCAAAAATAAATTGTTAAATTTTATTTTTATTACAATGGGTTTATGTAGATAAAGACTTTGTTTGATATCTAAACTCTGATTCAAAATTGGAGATACATTTTGAATAAATACGAACGGAACGCCAGTAAAGCAAACAAAATCATCCAAACTTTGTCGCGCACGGAACAAAATGAGTAATACCAAATTAATCATATTGTCACTGCTTTGTGCATTAGTTCAACTGTCCTGTGGAGAAAATGTATGTATTGCTAGATAAATGGTGAAATCTTTTATATGTACGTATTAACAAAAACTAAAACTGTGTTTCCTTTTTTGAAGCAATGCGAGAAATGTATGATGGAAAATGAAGCGTTTTGTGTGGACAAAACATCATATTACTTGTGTATGAACGGAAAACCGATAAAATCAAATCTGCATAAGTGCCCCAAAGACCAAGTCTGTACCAGTTCCGCTAAAATTTGTGAGACACAATCCGAAACCATTAAGCCAATTTGCGATTCGTCCTGCAATAAATGTCCAATTGATGGAAGCAAATACACTTGTGTCAGTAAGACAAAATTCGGACGTTGTATCGACAATGAAATTGCAATTCTGAGTTCCTGTGAAAATGGTTCAATCTGTAGCACTGACATATTTAAAAAAGCGGGAAAAATATGCGCACCACCGTGCGTTGTAGATTTCGTAAGTACAAACAACTTTTGCCCCATTTTTAGAAAACAACTCATACAACTCTTATTAAACGATTAACTCATTAGCGCCCAATGATCCCGTTTGGCAACAAGCACAAATAACTCTATGCAACAAGCAAAAATTCCCTGAATACCCACTATATTTTTTTGATCCGCTATAGTCACCTAACTGCAAAAATCATCATTATTTAAAATTCTATGATAAGGTTTTTTTTTAATTCTTTTTCTAAAATTTGAGATTTTTGAAGAGGCTGCTCCATACATCTTGTCGTAATTTTGTTATGCAATTCGTCAAATAATTTTAAATTACACCACATTAAAGTATTTCTAATATCATTTCTTGATTTAGCCATTATTTTATTTATTTAAAAAATGTCAAAAATAGGTACTTTAACTTTATCGGGGAAAAACAGGAATTTGTCCATGGATTTACATGAAACAAAATTTATTTTATTTCTATTATATGCAGCTTTACGAAAAAATAATTAAAGTAAAGTCTTAAAAAAAATATTGTGCTATAAAAAGGTAAAACTTTGTAATTTTTAGCTCCACACAAATTTGCGATAAAAAAAAGGTCAAAACTAGGTACTTTCAGTTTATTGGGAATAAAACCGGAATTTGTCCACGGATTTTCATGAAATAAAATTTATTTTACTTCTAATACATGCAGCTTTGAGCTTAAGTACTAAAACTGGTAAGTATTTGCTGCTTTAAATTTTTTATGAATTTTTTGAATTCAAAAATATATTTAAAAAAAAAAAATATTTTTGTTTGCCACTTCGGCCTCAATAACTCCAAAAATAATGGCTAAACCAAGAAATGAAATTAGAAATACTTTAATCTGGTGTAATTTAAAAGTGTTTGACGTATTGCATAACAAAATCGAGGGCGTCGTTCCAAAGTTACGACAAGATGTATGGAGCAGCCTCTTCAAAAATCTCAAATTTTAAAAAAACAATTAAAAAAAAAACTTTTCCATAGAATTTTAAATAATGATGATTTTCGCAGTTAGGTGACTATAGAGGATCAAAAAAATATAGTGGTTATTCAGGAAAAAAAACTTCCCATTTGTTGAATAGTGTAATTAGCCAGGGTTAATGCAAAAAACATTTTAATGTTCATAATTGAACAAAATAAAAAACTTTTATAGAATTAATTTTCATTTTAACAGATTCTTCTCACTAATGTATGTACATATATCGTACGATTGTTTTTCTTAATATTTCTTTTGTTTAGTTTGGATTTCTTCCTACTTGTACCAATGAGAATCCAAAAACCACAACAATTTCCCCGCCTACAACTCCCAACGTAGATAGTTTAAGAGCAAAATGCAAATCCAGTGAACAAAATAAGAAGATTTACTACGTAATAAACGATGATGAATGTAAAACGTAAGTATTTTCTGTATTATTAATATACATACATACATATATAGATATAGCAAAACAATAAAGCTAAAGCGTAAGCGAAAATCTAAAAACATATCGCTGGCTAAATATTACGAGGTCGTATGTAACATTTTGTATACGCTTCACCAAAGGTAAAAGGGTATATATAATTTTGTCATTCCGTTTGTAATTTCTACAATATTGATCTAAGACCCTATAAAGTTGGGTGTATGCTGTTACATGGTTTCAATAGAACTGACTTTATCAAAAAAACACAACTTGTGCATCTTACAATTCAAAGTTGCACTCTTAGGTCATAAAAAATATCGTTGATTTAAAAATAGTAATAAAATTCTTATGTAAACAAAAGTAATTGAAATTGTATCATAAAGTATGTGAGATGGTCATACCACATTACTCCCCTTTAAAAGAAACACGGAAACGAACCCTTTTTCAGGGGCTGTCGTGAAGGCGTGTGTCTGGTTGTGGTTGCTCTCTACATATATATGCTGCTTTCAAACAGTCGATGCTTACTTTAACATGTTTGCCATTCATACTAATTTCATAAGTCTGTTGTAGAAGTCACGCAACTGCATTTGTGCGAACGAATACAGCTGGTGATGTGGTCAAGATTCACTTTCGGAGAAGTTTTTCTTAAATTTGGTATCCTCCAAAAACTCACCAGGAACTCGAAGTGTTTGTAAACCAGTTCTGCTAGACAAGCTTTAATGTTCTCTTTGTAGCATATTCGTAAACCTAGTAGTATGAGTAGCAACACTTCCACCTATTTTTTTTAGTTTTATAGCACTTCATTTCGGATTTAATAACTCTATGGTATCGCTCGATTAAACCATTAGCGGCAGGATGGTATGCAGTTGTTCTAAGATGGGTAGTCCCTAAGAGACGCTTCAGATCTCGGAGCAGATCCTGCCTGCCCTGTTCCTTAGTAATTCTTTGCGGAACTCCAAATCGTGGTATCCACTTTATACCATTTTCTGCAATCTTTTCTTGCACCTGAGCAAATTGTACTTTTTAAAATTAGTTTTGTTGTATTGGCTACGCCAGGGTAACTAATGTCGTGAATTGAATCAAAAACTATTTTACGGAAAGATGATGTTAAAAATGGCGGTGCTTTGCTAGTCGAAACATCACAAAATATTTCCAGATGTGTGCCGGGAACTTCAATTCTTTTAATAAGGGTTTGCATTTAGAAGCTGGCCACTTTAAAATGTTCGGTCTTCATTTAGCAAAAACAGGTTGACCTTTCGTAACAAAATGGTGCGTTATATCATGCCTTATGGGTTTTTAGTCGAATTAAGTTAAGTGATGTTTTTGAACTCATTTAAAAGGTTCTAAAAAGAATCGTTTTGAGAAAGCTAATAACAGCAGTTAAAAAAATAAAATATGATACTTTAGTTAAGCAATAGTTATCATTTTAGTTTACTAATAATTAACTAATGACTGTAAATTTGAGCCTTACAAGATTTCGTTTGTCTTGCTTAATTCCCAATTTTTATTCTTGATAAAAACGCTGAAATTTATTGTTGATGGGATAAGCTTTTCTTATGCTCATTTTACTGGTTGCTAAGGCCAGATCATCAGGAAACTTTATCAAAAGATTTAGGAAAAACTTAAGATATAATACAAATAAAACTGTTAAGCGAATAAGAATTATAAACACCAGTTTTACTTTAATTTTTTTATAAGAAAATAAAGGGCAAAAAAACCATACAAACACAAGTATGGAAGTCGATATTCACTTTTCTCAGTAAATTGCGAATAAAATCAAACCGATTACAACGGAACAAACATCATTTCATTCGAAATTATGTAAAATTTTTAGTTTTTAGATCAAAACTGTGATTTTTGTCGCATTTTTAATTTGTAAATGAATTTTTAAAGAGCAAAAAATAATTTTTTTTTTTAATTTTCCTTTTTTTCGAAAAATTCAACGATATCTCTGAAACTACAGGGCAAATTCAAAAACAATGTAAGCACGGCTCAAAGATAAAACTGCTGCCGAGCTTCTGATTTTTTTGTTAACGGAATTTGGTCAACCTTTTTCAAGTTATTCCAATATACATATGTAGTGAAAGTGCCTAAATTTTGGACATAACTGTATATCTCGAAAAGTAGAGCTGATAGAGAAAAATGGAGATTAGATTTGAAATCAGGTCCCTTGTGTAATTTTTAAATCATTTAAACATTTTTAAAAATCTCTTAAAACTACATGCGCTTATAATTTTTCTCTGCAGTGTAGAAACGGTTTTGGAATAAACTTTTTACGAATGAAATTTGTAAAAAACATTTCAGATTTATTAAAAGAATTTTCTATGAAAATTTGTTTAATGTTTAATGTACTGTAGACAATTTTTTGAAAAACTTTTTACTACAGAGAAAGCTTTAAGCCAAAATTCGTTATTTTGAGACAAATTCCTGTGTGTGATGTTACTGATAATTACATTTGTATCTTATTTTTTTAAATTAATTATTTTAATTTTTTTAGTTATGTTTATTGCGAAAAAGTTGGCGATAATGTAGAGGCAGTTCTAATGAAATGTTCCAAGAGTTTTTATGATGTTAGCCTTAACAAGTGTGTTACCCAACAACCGGAAGGATGTGGTGCTACTACCTTAGCAAACAAATAAAGATGTTAATTATGATCTAGTTTTATGAATATTAATGGAATTGTGCAAGGCGAATTCATACAAGGTGGTCTTATTTTGAAAACGTTTTACAACACTGTTAAACATTTTAACGTTGTGTCAAAAATTCAAAGAAATATTTGATTTTGTTTTTATATTAAATTGTGTTTGTTTGAAATTTTATAACTTAAAAAAGTTTTAAATTTCACAATTTTAATTGAAAATTAAAGAATTTAGTTAAGATTCCCAAGAACCAACAGGACGGTATACCATTTTGACACAAGGTTAGTAATCAGCTGTTGCTTACGAAGCAAGATAAGTTCACCTTGTGTAAATTCGCCTTGGAATTGTGTTTACAAAATAAATATTAAAAAGTTACATGTTGTACATGCTTTATTTTTATATTTTAATATTAGACTGAAGGTATTTATAAAATAAGGCATTTTGATCAGATGTTATGTATTTTTTCATAAGGCAATAACAAGGTTGGATACCGAAACGAATTTCGGTATCGGTATGGAGCTTTTTTTATTTCGGTATCGGTGTTTTAATTACATCGGTATCGTTATACCGGTATAGCAACTTTTATAACGGTATATATCAGTATAACAATTAAATGAACCAAACCAAAAAAAAAAAAATGTTTAAAAAAGAAAATATATAAAGAAACTGGGAATTATATCCTTTCGAAGGTTACTTTATATTATATTCAACATATTTTATTTTTCGAATTTATTCTATGAGCTAAATTTCAGTTATGTATTTTATAAAGCTTTTTTGTAATAGTCCTATTCCTTCAATGTTTCAGAAATGACTTTATACATTACCAGACTATTATATTGTATTTTCTTGTTATATTTTACCTTAGCTTTCATTCGGACAGCAATGAGGTATTTTGTATGTACAGACAAATTTACAATTATTAGACACCAGCAGAATGTAATGCATTTTCTGGCCCGCTACGGCCTTCGTCAGTATTCTTTGCGTCACACTGGATAGTGATACTTTATAAATTGAATCGACCGTATTTGTAAACAAAGAGGGTGAGACGGAACGCGTTCGAGTAATTGGTTTAGCCGTTAAATATTTGCTGTTTACTGTTTGTTGTAAAAAAACCAAAAATTCATTCTAATCAAAGGTATATATGCTCATTGCTATATTTTAATGCCAGATATCCTCATCAGAATTTTGCAGTTGAAATTTTGCCAGCCCGGTTCATAAATGAGATAGGAGCAAAAAAAATTATGTACATGCAGAGAAAAAATATGGTTGGGCATGGTTATGGCAACAACACTATGTTTGATGTAACAATATATTGTTGTCGTTCACAAATAATTGTTATTTTTATTTAATATCATCAATATTATAGTTACTGTAAACATATCAATGTTTATCGCAATTATGAATTTGAGTATTGTTGACCGAAAAATAATTATTTTTCTAACAACTTAATTATGATAACTTTCTAAACATATTGTATTTCTCACAACCATATCATGATCTTTAATAGCCATAACATGATAACTTTCTATACATTTATCATATTATGTTAAAGATGCAATCAAACTATTTTTACTGTAATCATATTATGTTAGCGCCATTTGTAAAATAATTTTGAAGAAGTTGTGTCGTTTTTTTTATTTGTGAGCGGTTAAACAATTAAAAGATAAAATTCCATAAAAAAAAATAAGTTAAAAGAAATAAAAAAATTAAAATATTAGCGGAGTTCATTCAGTATTAGTGATGTAATGGTGCATATGCAAAATATCGTAGTTTTTTTGTAAAATCCAACAACAAAACACACTGAGATTTCGTTATATTTTATAAAAGTGCTACGATATTTCTGTGGTTTTCATGGGCAACCGCGTATGTATGTCTTAAAACAAATTGTTCAGGAAAGCCAAAAAACCATACTAGATCAAACTATGGGCTAGGTATTGCACATTTTACACTTTGCCATTACGTTAAAAAATCGGAATTGATCCATCTTTTTTCAAAAAAATGTAAAGAGCGTTCAAAATTAGGCAATATGGCACCAACATCTTAAAATCGAAAAAATGGACACACGCGGTTGCCCATGAAAACCACAGATTTTTTCATTTGCTCTTTTGCAAGCCTTATATTGAACTCCGCTATTTGATTAACATTAAGAAAAATTGTAAAAAGCCACAAAATTAAAAAACGATTATTTTGTATTTTTATGACAGCTATGAAAGGTGCTGTATCATAATATGATTGCTTCTAAATTTATTATGATTAACATGATGATAATATGATTACTTCTTAGCTTATTATGATTAACATGACAATAATATGATTAATTTCTTAGCTTATTATGATTAACATGACAATAATTTGATTACTTCTTAACTTAGTATGATTAACAGAATAATAATAATATGATTAAGGGAAAAATATTATGATGTAATGGTACGAGTATATTTAGTCATAATATGATTCAATAATTATCTTAATATGGTGACTACAATCATAATTCTTATCATAATATGTTGCTCTTAGAATATGTTTACCACAACCATGTTTTTTCTTTGCGTGTATTTTACTTTTTATGTTAAAAAAAATATGTTTGAAAAAAGTACCAAAATGTTGAAAAATGTACTCTTTTGCTTGGTGGTTAGTACCATCTAAATTTTTAAATTTTTCATCACTGATCCACAGGGCAATACAAATTGAATTACGCAAAATTGATATACGCTCTCAAAATGTTGTATGACGAATTATGTAATTTGGATCATGATTAGGCTGTGAATTACGAATGATACACGCAAAGAAAAAACATGGTTGTGGTAAACATATTCTAAGAGCAACATATTATGATAAGAATTATGATTGTAGTCACCATATTAAGATTATTATTGAATCATATTATGACTAAATATACTCGTACCATTACATCATAATATTTTTCCCTTAATCATATTATTATTCTGTTAATCATACTAAGTTAAGAAGTAATCAAATTATTGTCATGTTAATCATAATAAGCTAAGAAATTAATCATATTATTGTCATGTTAATCATAATAAGCTAAGAAGTAATCATATTATCATCATGTTAATCATAATAAATTTAGAAGCAATCATATTATGATACAGCACCTTTCATAGCTGTCATAAAAATACAAAATAAATTTAAATATTTTTGAATCGATTTTTTATTTTGTGGCTTTTTACAATTTTTCTTAATGTTAATCAAATAGCGGAGTTCAATATAAGGCTTGCAAAAGAGCAAATGAAAAATCTGTGGTTTTCATGGGCAACCGCGTGTGTCCATTTTTTCGATTTTAAGATGTTGGTGCCATATTGCCTAATTTTGAACGCTCTTTACATTTTTTTGAAAAAAGATGGATCAATTCCGATTTTTTAACGTAATGGCAAAGTGTAAAATGTGCTATACCTAGCCCATAGTTTGATCTAGTATGGTTTTTTGGCTTTCCTGAACAATTTGTTTTAAGACATATGTACATACGCGGTTGCCCATGAAAACCACATAAATATCGTAGCACTTTTATAAAATATAACGAAATCTCAGTGTGTTTTGTTGGTGGATTTTACAAAAAAACTACGATATTTTGCATATGCACCATTACATCACTAATACTGAATGAACTCCGCTAATATTTTAATTTTTTTATTTCTTTAAACTTATTTTTTTTACGGAATTTTATCTTTTAATTGTTTAACCGCTCACAAATAAAAAAAACGACACAACTTCTTCAAAATTATTTTACAAATGTCGCTAACATAATATGATTAGAGTAAAAATAGTTTGATTGCATCTTTAACATAATATGATAAATGTATAGAAAGTTATCATGTTATGGCTATTAAATATCATGATATGGTTGTGAGAAATACAATCACCCCTATCGTGAATAAAAATTCCTTGGGAGTTTTTTCCCTTTTCCCATTTTTACAATAGAATTAGCATAGGAAAAATTGAAAAAGGGAAAAAACTCCCAAGGAATTTTTATTCACGATAGGGGTGAATATGTTTAGAAAGTTATCATAATTAAGTTGTTAGAAAAATAATTATTTTTCGGTCAACAATACTCAAATTCATAATTGCGAAAAACATTGATATGTTTACAGTAACTATAATATTGATGATATTAAATAAAAATAGCAAATATTTGTGAACGACAACAATATATTGTTACATCAAACATAGTGTTGTTGCCATAACCATGCCCAACCATATTTTTTCTCTGCGTGTAGGGTGTTTAGTAAAGGCATATAAAATTCAGCAACTGAATCAGTCGAAGAATGCTTTCAGTCATTGGTAAAGACACCGCCAAAAAAAATCCGCAGTGGCGGTGATTACACCAAACCGTCTAAAAAAGGCTGAGAAAGTGGAACTGTCAAAATAAGGTTGATCAAAAACTGCCAAATGGCTCAAAAATGTTGCCACAACAACAGACATTGGTACAGAAGAAAAAGTTTTCTAGCGTGAACAAATTTTGTTAAATGACAACGAGGATCTAGTTTTCTCCTCTGCTAAAAACAAAAAACTAATTTCGATGCAAAGTTGTCTCTCATTCGCCGCCAAATTAGTGTGTCTGAGAAAACTGCAGCAACAGCCATAAACCAGGTTGAAGCAGTAAAAAAGTTGGCTGATGCTATTGAAAGGTTGGATGACGCTTGAATCATCAAGGAGAAGTGCGGCTGTAGCAACAGCAGCTTGTATGAGGGTGATTCAGCAAAGTACAAACTAAATGGAGGGTATGCTCAACAATTATTTAAAAACTAAAAATTAGAATAAAATTGTTTTTATATGTATAATAAAATAAAAAAATTGTTCAACATAAAGGCAATTCACAAAGTGTTCTATTGTGCCGTATTGGTTGTATTTGATATAATTTTATAAAATTATTGCAATTTTATAAGTTATAGCAATTTTATAAAATTATAGCAAATACAACCAATACGGCTCAATAGAACACTTTGTGAATTGCCTAATAATAAAATATAATATTTTTTAACAAAATAAAATAGACAGACAATTTTTTAAATATGCATAATTATCACTCAATTTACATGATGAATTTTATGACGTCCAATTTTGGACGTCATTTTTTTGTTTGGGAGCAAGCGGTGTAGAGAAGAAAGAGAGGTAGAAAAATAGACATGATTTCTGTTTTCTCTTCCTCTTTCTTCTCTACACCGCTTGCTGCCAAACAAAAAATGACGTCTAAAATTGGACGTCATACAATTCATCATGTAAATTGAGTGCATATTAAATTTTTTATTTAATCATAAATATAAATTCTATCTGCCGCATTCATAAAAAATAAAAAAAGTTTGGAATGTGTTTTAAGGCAAAATTTTCATACAACTTTTTCTTAAAATGCATTTGAAATCCATTTTAATTTTTTATGAATAATACAGTAAATACATATGTATATTGTTTTTATTTTTATTTTTGTGTGTTAACAATACATTTTTTTTAATCCAAATTCTTAATATTTTTAATTAGGCTTAAGTTCATGAAATTTAATTTTTCATTAAATTATTTTTATGAAGAAAGAAATTTTACAACATGAAAATTAATTAAAATTGTTATTGATAATCTTTCATTCTTGACGTGGCTGGGGCTCGAACCCCGGCCGGCAGGTTACCATGACATGTTTCGATTGCAACCACTCAATCTCCTCAGATGGATTTTCCGTCTTACACTCGCAGCCATCGACGACTGCATTTTTTTACAAATTAATGGCGATGGATCTTCTAATTGCATTTGCACCTTCTTCGACTTCTCCCAACACTTCTTCAATCTCTCCTCCACCCACCTCTTCTTCTACCACTTGTTCAGCCTCTTCACCACTGTTGCCAGAAATGTTTTCTAATAAATCTAAAAAATTGGACTAAAAAATCTGGAAAAAATTGTTCAAATCTGCAAAAAATCTGGGAACTTAAAATACTTTATTTTGGGGTTGATTTTGTTTTTATTTTTGTACGAAGCAACAAACTAAAACTTAAGCCGATATCGACTTTTTTGGTACATTAAAATTAAAAGTTAATATATGTATACAAAAGAGAAAAAATATATATTATATGAATGTATGTATATATATTAGAGCGACTCAAGTTGTATGGAAGCAAAATTCGTACTCGATGTACCCTCCTAAAAATGAACCTTGGACATTTTTAAGATGACATTTTGAATATTTCGGCTCCAGCTTTGACCTCTCGTGAGCTGGACCAAGGCTGTCAGACTTGGGGATTTATCCCCAAAGTTGGGGATTTTATGCGACCAAAAAGGACAAAGAAAGTCATTTGGGGATTGGGGATTTTTTTGGGGATTTAAAAAAAAAATTCGGGGATTTTTTGGGGATTTTACACTCTTTAAATATATTTTCCCTTTTATTATTTATGCTTATTTTTCTTTGTCTCGTATTAAAAATATGAAAAAAAAGTAGCAAAACTCTTATCAACAACTTATACGGTGTAAAAGGCCCTTATTAAGATTATCATTTTAGTTAAAAGGTAGTGTTAAAGGTACTTTATAAATTTATGTTATTTTTCCTTCAGGGTAGAAACAAAATAAAATAATTTTTTTTACAAAAAATTTTTATTTGGGGATTTTTGGGGATTTCTAATTAAAATTTTTCTTATTCTTTTTACTTAAAAAAAAAAAAAAATTTTAAATTTGGTCAGAAAAGAAACAAACAGAAAAATATTTACTTATTAATGTTTTTTTTTCTTAATTTGGGGATTTTTGGGGAAATTTTTTTAATTTTTTGGGGACAAGGAAAAAAAGTACCTGGCAGCCCTGAGCTGGACCAGTTTGAAAAAGGGTCTATTTTTGCATGTTTTGTTAATTTAAGAATCTGTTTCCTTACCAACATATACAAATTGGGTATCGTAAGAAAGGTTTTTTTAAGGCGCGTCCAACTGTGTATACAATTTGTCCAAGGACGTTCATCCATGTCCTTTTTTTTAAGGATTTTCTGTAAAAAAAATGGTTTTTGAATTTTTTGTTCGGGGTTGTTTGTAATTAAAGTGCCAAATTAACATATTTTAATCTTTAGTCGATTTAATTAAATACGTGTCTCAGCTTTTTTTGAAAATCGTGCTAGTTCGCGTTTTGACAAAAATGCAATGGGGTGGCAACCCTTCGTTTAAAATAGGGCAATATGGTTATCAAATTTTATCTTTTGGCAAGTATATCATCTTTGTATGTAAATAGTTTAGATTTTTGCAAATTAGATGCATTTTACACGGTGCTCTGGAATATATATAAATGCAATTTTGTAGTAACTTTAATATGATACCGGATTAAGTTTCTAGATCATGTATGGATGAAAATAGGACTAAAGAATGAAAAAAAGAAATGATCCACGACTTGAATTTTTTTTTAATTTGCGAAAAAAATATGCCGCCAAAAAGTCGTGGATCATTTCATTTTCTTTCTTTAGTCCTATTTTCATCCATACATGATCTAGAAACTAAATCCGGTATCATATAAGAGTTACTACAAAATTGCATTTATATATATTCCAGAGCACCGTGTAAAATGCATCTAATTTGCAAAAATCTAAAATATTTACATACAAAGATGATATACTTGCCAAAAGATAAAATTTGATACCAATATTGCCCTATTTTAAACGAAGGGTTGCCACACCGTTGTATTTTTGTTAAAACGCGAACTAGCACGATTTTCAAAAAAAGCTGAGACACGTGTTTAATTAAATCGACTGAAGATTAAAATATGTTAATTTGGCACTTTTATTACAAACAACCCCGAACAAAAAATTCAAAAACCGTTATTTTTACAGAAAATCCTTAAAAAAAAGGACATGGATGATCGTCCTTGGACAAATTGTATACACAGTTGGACGCGCCTTAAAAAAACCTTTCTTACGATACCCAATTTGTATATGTTGATAAGGAAACAGATTCTTAAATTAACAAAACATGCAAAAATATACCCTTTTTCAAACTGGTCCAGCTCACGAGAGGTCAAAGCTGGAGCCGAAATATTCAAAATGTCATCTTAAAAAAGTCCAAGGTTAATTTTTAGGAGGGTACATCGAGCACTTTTTTTGGTGAGTCGCTCTAATATATATATATATATACTTAAATGTATATTCAAAAACATTGCATACATAGTATCATATCATCGTATTTAAAATAATTTAATACATTTGTATACCCTCGACCACAATTAGTTGTGAAAAGGGTATATTAAGTTTGTCATTCCGTGTAAAACTTTTTTATTATTCATCTCTGACCCCATAAAGTATATATATTCTGGGTCCTTGAGTAATTCTAAGTCGATTTAGCCATGTCCGTCTGTCTGTCCGTCTGTTGAAAACACGCTCACTTTCGAACAACTCAAAAGAATTGAACACACTTGGTGCCAAATTGCTTGTAGTTATCCTAAGCAGTTTGGGATTGAAATCCAGCAAAATCGGTTCTGTAGGACCAGAGCTATGAATCAAAATGTGGAACCACCACCTAAAAAAATTGATAATTTTGTTACAAAAAATAACATAAATGCTGGAACAAGGCACGGAATGAGATAAGATTTCGCAAAAATTTGTCTTATTTGACTGGAAATCATGCTGTTAAATTTCGTAAAGATCCGTCCATAATTTACCCTAAGCCCCATATAAACAATACTCCCGGAAAACAGTTTAGTACGCCTAAAACCGTTAAAAATAGCGCTAGCGTAACAAAATTTGGAACGTCACAGTTTTTTAGAACTAGAAATAACACTTTGAAATTTCGTGACGATCGGTCCATAATTTACCTTAGGCCCCATATAAACCCTACTACCGGAAAACAGTTTAGTACGCCTAAAACCGTAAAAAATAATGCAATCATAACAAATTTTGGCTCGTCACAGTTTTATAGGACTATAAATGATACTGTGAAATTTCGTGAAGATCGGTACATAATTTACCCTAGGCCCCATAGAAACCCTACTCCCGGAAAACAGTTTAGTACACCTAAAACCATAACTACTAATGCTAGCATAACAGAAATTGGTAGGTCACAGTTTTAAAGGACTAGAAATGACGCTGTGAAATTTCGTGATGATCGGTCCATAATTTACCCTAGGCCCCATATAAACCCTTCTACCGGAAAACAGTTTAGTCGCCTAAAACCATAATTAATAACAAATCGTCACAGTTTAAGATAATAATAACATCATACAGATATTACTCCTTAAACATTTGAACTGTCGGTGGAGGGTATCAAATATTCGGCACAGCCGAATATAGCACTCTAACTTGTTTTATTGTAATTTCAGAAGTCATTTGTCGTAAAATTTTATTTTGAATTAGAGTATTAAAATAATTTGATTTATTAAATTTAAGGAAGTCTTTTGTGTACAAAATTCCTTCAAACGATATTTTATCTGAACGATTTTGCTTAGTTTTATTTATGTATGTATATTAACTTAATATTGGTTCCACATTAGCTGATGAATGTGGCAAAACAAATTTTTAAAACCCTCACCACAATTAGTTGTGAAGGGGGTATACTAAGTTTGTCATTCCGTGTGAAACTTTTTTGTTATTCATCTCAGACCCCATAAAGTATATATATTTTGGGTCCTTGAGTAAATCCGTTTAGTAGGATCAGAGCTATGAATCAAAATGTGGAGCCACCACCTAAAAAAAATTGATAATTAAATAATTAGTATTGTGGTTATTTTGTTGAACTATTTATGGTTTTTAATCCAAATTTTTAATATTTTTAATTAGGCTTAAGTTCATAAAATTTAATTTTTCATTAAATTATTTTTATGAAGAAAGGAATTTTACAACATGAAAATCAATTAAAATTGTTATTGATAATCCTTCATTCTTGACGTGGCTCGGGCTCGAACCCTGGCCGGCAGGTTACCATGACATGTTTCGATTGCAACCACTCAATCTCCTCAGATGGATTTGCCGTCTTACACTCGCAGCCATCGACGGCTGCTGACGTCAATAGTCAAACATCAATCCTTAAACCAAATTGTATTCTAACATTTGGTACATCGAAATTTGCTTTCCTGAATGATTATCCATTTTAATTGATTTTACATGTGTTTTCCTTACTTCTGTTTTTTCGTACTTTTGTCAAGAATTTTTCTTGAAGTCCAAGTACATTTTTTTTGTTTTTTTTTTTTTTTTATTTTTTTCATTTTGTCTTTTTCTTTTCTGTTGACCTTTTTCAGCACAACTTGAAGGACAAATGTACACATAGAGCTCGTGCCTTAGCTTTAACAATAATTAGTATTGTGGTTATTTTGTTGAACTATTTATGGTTTTTAATCCAAATTTTTAATATTTTTAATTAAGCTTAAGTTCATGAAATTTAATTTTTCATTAAATTATTTTTATGAAGAAAGGAATTTTACAACATGAAAATCAATTAAAATTGTTATTGATAATCCTTCATTCTTGACGTGGCTCGGGCTCAAACCCTGGCCGGCAGGTTACCATGACATGTTTCGATTGCAACCACTCAATCTCCTCAGATGGATTTGCCGTCTTACACTCGCAGCCATCGACGGCTGCTGACGTCAATAGTCAAACATCAATCCTTAAACCAAATTGTATTCTAACATTTGGTACATCGAAATTTGCTTTCCTGAATGATTATCCATTTTAATTGATTTTACATGTGTTTTCCTTACTTCTGTTTTTTTTTTTTTTTTTTTTTTTTTTTTTTTTTGTTTTTTTTATAATAATTTAATGAAAAATTAAATTTCATGAACTTAAGCCTAATTAAAAATATTAAAAATAAAATTGATAATTTTGTTACAAAAACTAACATAAATGTTGGAAAAATGCACAGAATGATATAAGATTTTGCAAAAATTCGTTTTATTCAACTGAAAATCATGCTTTAAAATTTCGTGAAGATCCGGTCATGATTTACCCTAGGCCCCATATAAGCCCTACTCCCGGAAAACAGTATAGTAAGCCTAAAACCCTAAATAAAAATTCTATCGTAACAAATTTTGGCACGTCATAGCTAAATAGGACCAGAAATGACACTATCAAGTTTCGTGAAGATCGGTCCAAAATTGACCATAGGCCCCATATAAAACCTACTTCCGGAAAACAGTTTAGTAGGCCAAAAACCGTAAAAAATAATGCTATTAAACCAAAATTTGGTAGATCAAAGTTTTATAGGACTAGAAAAGATAAGACTGTAAAATTTCGTAAAGATCGGTCCATAATTTACCTTAGGCCCCATATAAACCCTACTCCCGGAAAACAGTTTAGTACGCCTAAAACCGTAAAAATAATGGTATCATACCAAAATTTAGTACATCACAGTTCTTTAGAACAAGAAATTACACTATGAAATTTCGTGTAGATCGGTTCATAATTTACCCTAGGCCCCATACAAACCCTGCTCCCGGAAAACAGTTAAGATCGCCTAAAACCTTGAAAAAAATCGCTATTATACCAAAATTTGGTACATCACAGTTTTTTAGAACAGGAAATGGAACTGTGAAATTTGGTGAAGACCGGTTCATAATTTACCCTAGGCCCCATATAAACCCTACTTCCGGAAAACAGTTTAGTACGCATAAAAGCGCAAAAAATAATGCTATCAATAACAAAATTTGATACGTAACAGTTTTATAGGACTAGAAACAACACTGTGAAATTTCGTGAAGATCGGTCCATAATTTACCCTAGGCCCCATATAAAGCCAACTCTGGTAAAATAACTTAAACCGCCTAAAACCGTAGCAGATATAGATTTTGCGTTAAACTTTCTTCCAGCTTAGCTTCATATGGCCAACAAAAAAAAGTCATCCCATTTTAGCAGCCTTCTGAAATTCACTGCAAACGCTAAAACTAATTGCTCCGCTGTATTGAAATTTTTGTTTTTTAATACCAGAAATCACTCTTCAGAATTTTGGGATGATTGGCTCATAGCTTACCATGGCTGCAATATAAATTGCCCTCCTGAAAATCATTTAAGTTCAGCTTAAACTGTTACGAATCATGATATTTTACTCAAGCTATTTAAAATTGCTAAAAAAAAAAGCATTAAACTTTCTGATTGTCGGTTAATAATTGTATATAGGTCTAAACCGCAGCTAATTTTAATGCAGATGTCGGTTTTTATAAAGATTATAATAATAAATAGACATTATGCAGATATTACTCCTAAAACATTCGAACTGTCGGTGGAGGGTATCAAAGATTCGGCACTGCCGAATATAGCACTCTAACTTGTTTTTTAACCAAAAGTCATGATTTTGAGAAAATTATTCTTGAGTCAAAATTTTTAATTTTAAAATTTATTTTTCCAAAAGTCTAAGAAATTGATATTTTTATTTATCAAGTATTGGAAATCAAGAGTCAATTGTTTGCATATCTTCTTTGCATATAAAATTTGGAAACTGTTTATAAAATTTCAAATATTGATTTAACTAAAATAGTTGGATTTATTCCTTTTAAAAATTTTAATTGATCTCCAAAATCTAATCTTTTAAAAAGTTAGTCACAAAGTTCAATATAAAAGTATAATTTTTACAATTACAAAAAGTCTGCAATTTGATAGCAAAAATCTGCAAATCTCACTTCGACAATTTTGCAACGAAAAATCAGCAAAATGCAGAGAAATCTGCACTTCTGGCAAAAGTGCTCTTCACATTTGTAAAATATGCACATGTTGTAAAGTGCACAACACGCAATTATTATTTTTGTTGCTTTATCTGGATCGAAGTGGAGCCTCGTGATCCTATAATGCACCTAAACCTATTTTTCAGCACACCAAAGCAACGTTCAACTACGTTTCGGCCACTTGCGTGTTTTTTGTTATAGCTCCTCTTCTTAGCTTCTAGGATTCCTTAATGGAGTCATGAAAAAGGGTTTGAGCATTTAACCACCATCCCCTATTTTGAAAAAATGAAAATAGAATTAAAGGACTTCATATTTTGCATTACATACCAAGAATCCACGTATTTCTTTGCCCGTTGTCATAGTTATATTGCAGCTTTTGGTTTATGACGCTCTGATCCCATAAAAACGCATCATGGTTGGCTCCAGGATGCCTAGCATCGACGTGCAAAATAAAGTGATCACAAATCTGAAAAACATACATTTTAGCACAGTGTAATCAATTAAATTATTAATTGAACTTACAATTTTACCACCATAACATAAATACTGTAATACCCTTTTCGGTTATAGAAAAGGTGTTTATGGTCGTCTCCTGGCGATTTTATACGGACGTGTGTTCCGTCTTCACAACCAATAATTCCAGGTTAACCTGCGGATTCAAAAAAGGCTTGTTTAATATCGTTTTCATCTTCAGGACGAATGTATTTCATCCATTCTGACAATCCGGAATAATTCTGCAGACTGAAGATGTACTTGAGGACGAAAGAACTTCATTCCCAACAGTCTGCTGATAGCTCCCAGTTACTAAGAGGCGCAAGAAGGTAGCTAGTTTCACGTCAGCATGCATATAAGTGCTTCAAAAAGGATTGTTTTCAGAGGCTTCTAGCTTCTGTAGAAGCATAAGAAAAATATCTTTAGAAACCCGAAATTTTTTTATAAATCTTATAAAATCTAATCTATTAATTGTTTATAAGAAGTACATATCAGGCGCGGATCCAGCTTGAGCCTTAGGGCGGGGAAATTTTGTATAATACAAAAAAGTAAAAAGTTTGTTTTTAAAAATTTATTAAAAACAATATGTGTATATTATATTAAAAAAAACTCCACAATAAGGTTAAATAAAATATAAGATCAGTTAAATATAAATTGAAATAAATTAATCTTTTTAAATAAGCAATTTATGATTTCCTTGTGATGCAAATTTAGATAGTACTGTCTATCTTCTGTCATTGTTATTCTGAGCCATGTATTCATTCGACGAAGGGTAGGAAATTACCTCTCGCTCGTAGCATTCCTGACGAGCATTGAAACGAAAATTTGAAATATTTTTCTTATATTGGGGAGATATCTTCATCACAGTTTATTAAAGCATCTACAAAGTTATATAATAGATTTTCAGATATTTTTCATGTTTGTTGCCAATGCAACAGTTCAGGCTCAAGTTTAGATGTTAGTAGGTGTTTATCTCTTTTATCAAATATAATCAGCTCATCAGATAGTTGTGGTTTTAAAAGTTTTGTATCTGTATATGACTAGATTACACTTTGAGGTAGAAGTTTAGGTATGTTTAATACATTTAGGATATCTATTGGGAAAAAGTGTTTTGAGATCTTCTAAAATAAATTCAATAAGAGGAATGTAACTACAGCTCGGTAGTAATCTTCAACATTTGTGATTTGTGATGTGATTATTTCATTCAAATCTTGTCTTTTCGATTGGAACCTCGATTTGAACGCAAATAACTTAAACTTTTTCAAAAACTGCTTTAAATTGTTCTTCGGCTTTATTTCTTTTCTCTTCAAGGCACATGATTAACGTTTTGATAGGGCTTGATCCTTTTTGAAAATCGATATCTTGCTTTGGTACAATGATACTAAGCGGCTGTGTTACAATAAGTATGACCCTTAATATGTATATTCCGCAAATAAATTCAAAAGTACTTAGTACTATTGCAAAGTGTTAAATTGAGTCGTGACGGTCCACCCACCTTGTCTCGCATAATGTAGAGAGTTTGGCTCCCAAAAACTTTGCTGAAACTGCGTTTCGCTTGGGATGAATATTTTTAAAACATTTTGTCGTTTCTTTAAAAAATGATCAAACTTTTTGTATTAATGGCACTTTATTGCTTTTAGAAATTGAGTTCTTTGATTTATGGGAATAGCACGGCGTTTGTTTCGCATTTGTCGCGGTTTCCAGAATTTTTTAACAGCTCCATTTTCTGCTGACATCAGAGGGCACCAATCTGCTCCAACTCCAACATTTTTTAGGTCAAGGCCAAATTTGTCAAAGCTTTAAGAACTATTGATGATAGTGCCTTCGCATCAATTGACACATCGACGTCATCAACATCCTTTGAAGCCTCTTCAAATGCGTTTACAACAAAGCCAATAAATTTTTCCCTAACAACATTTTGTTGTATGTTGAAATATCTTAAAGATAAGGAAATCTGGCTTTTCCCCGAAAAATTCGTGCTTTCGTCAAAAATTATCGAATAGAATTTTGATTCATATAACACATATTATACATAAATATTGCATATACTAATGGCTATTTTCTCAATGTATCGATAAACTGGCTGTTACTTAATGTCAGCAAAAGTTTATTAGAGCGATAAACTGTCCGTTAACGATTTTGGGTTTCTCAATATACCGACAAAAAACAATGTTTTCAGCTGGCAACACCTCTCAAAATACATGTTAAAGCTGGAAGTCAGCTGATTGAAATTATCTGTATGGCAAATAAAAAAAAAATAAAAAGCTAACCAGCACTCATATGCCAATTACACTCAATTAACATGATGAATTCTATGACGTCCAATTTTAGACGTCATTTTTTGTTTAGCAGCAAGCGGTGTACAGAAGAAAGAGGGGTAGAAAAATAGACATGATTTCTGTTTTCTCTATGTCTACGTTGTCTTGAATGCAGAAGAAGAACAGGGTAAACACAAATTTTTGTTAAATATTGTAAAGTTGGAAAAGGCGGATCATGCTTCAATAGCTCGAACTTTCAAAGATTCAATTTCTCTTCTAGAATCCTTTCATAAAAACAAAATTTTGCTCTACTTGACCTTTTTTTTAAGATATGTATCTTACTCAAAAATGTTACATGTCACATGCTAAGCTCATGCCATGCATGAAAGCTTTTAAAGTCACCTTTGCGTTTCAACCATGTATAACAAGATGGGGTACCTGGTTGCAGGCAGTTGAGTATTATGCCAAAAATTTTGAAGAATTTAAAGATGTAAATAATTTTAACGAAAATAATGCAGTCGCGATAAAAAAGTAAACAATATTTTAAATGTACCTAATATAAAGGCTCAATTAGAATTTATACACTCAAACAATGGGTTTCTAGTCGAGACAATAACCGAACTTCAGGGGTTAAAATCATTGAACACCTCGGTTAAACTCGTTGATGACGCTGTCATTAAAATAAGAAAAGTAAAGGGTGGTTAAATTGTAAGGCCCGATGTTGAATGTGAACCACACCTAAACGCCAAGTTTTTTTCCGAATTTTATTTGACATTTCTCTATTTTAGACTTACTCAATTTGAACCATGGAGAGATACACAATCCAACAACGTGTTGAAGTTATCCAGGCTTATTATGAAAATGGGCGTTCAAATCAAAATGCATATCGTGCAGTGATGAGGCACATTTTCACCTCAGTGGATTCGTCAATAAACAGAACTGCCGCATTTGGGCGAATGAGAATCCAAGAGTGATTGTCGAAAAACCAATGCACCCACAAAGAGTGACTGTTTGGTGCGGTTTATGGGCTGGCGGCATCATCGGGCCGTATTTTTTCCAAAATGAGGCCGGTCAGGCAGTTACTGTGAATGGTGTTCGCTATCGTGAGATGATAACGAACTTTTTATGGCCCGAATTGGAAGATGTGGATGTGGACGATATGTGGTTTCAGCAGGACGGTGCCACTTGCCACACAGCTAACGAAACAATGGCTCTTTTGCGCAACAAATTCAATGGCCGTGTTATCTCACGTAATGGCGATGTCAATTGGCCGCCAAGATCATGTGATTTGACACCGTTGGACTTTTTTCTTTGGGGTTATTTGAAAGAAAAGGTGTACGTCGATAAGCGAGCAACAATTCAAGAGCTAAAGGATGAGATAATTCGGCACATTAACGGCATAGAACCTCCATTATGCCTCAGGGTCATCGAAAATTTGGACCATCGGATGGAGGTGTGCCGCCGTGGTCGCGGCGCCCATTTGGCCGATATTTTGTTCCATACATAATTGAGTAATACCAATATATCATAATAAAATAAAATTACAATAATTTCCTAAATAGTTTGTGTTTTATTCCAAATCAACATCGGCGAAAAAATAAAAGCCAAAATTTATGCAGTTTTAAAAAAGAATGCCGGATTTAAAAAAGTTAAAGAAATTGGTAATATTTTTAATTTACCTTCCAGTAAAGAAAAAATTGTAGACAATGAATATTATACAAAGGAGTTGACCACTTTTAAATATCCACCTATTATATCCGTTGATGTCGAACGAACACTTTTAATGCTTAAAACTGTTTTAAGACCAAATAGAATGAGTTTTACATTTGATAACTTAAAAACAAACTTATTTATTTAGTCTGCTTTCACACGTTTCATCTTTTAATGCTCAACTCTTATGTTTTTAGGTGAGAGAAGAAAGAAGAAAGGGGGTTAGTACAGAGATGCCTGTACTCGGTCAGTACGCTTTGTGTTTTTATTCGTTGGTATATGCCAGCGATGGCTGCATGTAATTTTTTTCTTTTCTTTTTCTCTTTGATTCGCTGTTAATAAAATTGTTGTTGTTTTGAACCGAAAAAAGTTGAAACCGATTGCTGCGTGTGAATATGTTGGCATCTTTAAAAGGGAATTGAAAAGAAGTTGAGCATCAAAAGATGAAACGTGTAAATTTAGACTTATAAGTATATGTCAAGGTCTATCCAATAGGTCTGCTTAAGAAGCCAGATGTTTATTTGGTTTTTTCCTCAACGATATCAAGAGTTGTTTACATTTTCCTTATACGTGTATATTTTTTTGGTTTTTTGCCACACATACATGCACACAAAACACATTTTTCCTCTTGTTTTGCCTATGTAGTAGTAAGATTTTGACAACGGCGAGGAATTTTACACAAACAAAATGCCTGTTGTTTTTTGTATTGTTGTATTGTTGTAGTAGTAAGCAGACCTATTGGATAGGCCTTGGTATATGTAAATATATCTTTATCTACTACTTCTTTTTAAACTATGTTTTAAGTTTTTAAAACTGAATAAAATGTATTTATGTTTTTTTTTGTTTTGTTAAATATGGTTAAATAAATATATTTTTAATGCATATTTTTTACTTTTATTTTCGCATATTTTAGATTTTTAGTTTATGTTTTATGCGCATATTTTGCGATTTTAAGTGCATGAGCTTTCTTGCCCTGTACATATGTGTTAGCTCCTTACGACTTACTTGCACTCTCTCACCGTCTTCGTGGGAATCACCCATAAAATACACCGCGATTGTTAAATCCTTTTAAAATTTATTTTTTTTTTTTAGCAACTTTTTGATCACTAATTTATTTTTTGTTTAATTAACGATTTTGCTTAAAACTTTTAATTTGTATGTTTTTTTTTTACTTTAAATGTCATTTCCACTAGGTCACTATTATGAAGTGTTGCATGAAAAACATGCATAATTGCAGACTTTTATACAAACTTAATTTAAGAATATAAATATATAAATACTTATTTATATTACATTTTATAACGTAAAAACAATTGAATTTATTATAAAACATATTAAATATTATAATTTTGTTGTTTTTGGAAGTAATAAATATAGATGAATTTATATTCATATATTTAGAATTAAAATAAAAATCTTTAGATATTTCAATTAGTAATAATCAATGGTAAATAATTTATTTTAATTAATATGAAATTCAATAGTTGAAAATTTATTTATGAATAATCAAAATCTTAAAGAAAAAATATTGAAAACTTAAATGATTAAAAAAACTTATTATTTAAAAATTAAAACTTAAATTTTTGTATAATATTACAAAGTATTTTCATACCCCTACAATAAACAATATAATTTTAACGGCAGATTAAAAAAAATACGTTTATATGTATGTATTAAATGTATTGCATTAAAAATAAAAAAAAAATTACCGTCAACGATACCACGCTCATCGTAAAAGTTTCAGAACACTTGGGGTACGTACGTTAATGTATGAAAACTATGCATCAATGCTGCACATCAGTAAGCATACCGTAAGAGAAACGTAACGCTTACAATGCAAGCAGTTTGCAATGAACACAAAAAATTTAATAATATTTTTGTTGGTTTTCCCGGGTCATCTCATGATAGTTGGGCCTATCAAAATTCACCTTCATATCAAAATTTGTCAACGTTATGTGAAGGTAATTAATTTTATATTATAAAAAGAATAACAGCTATTATAAACAAGCACATTCATGCTTTAAAGTTTAAACACATTCGAGACAGCAAGCTCAGTGATGTTAACCGTACGGTAATTACCCTTTTTTAGGGTAATTTTGCGCCGCAAAAGGTAGCAAGGTAATTTTTTTTAAAATACGGTAATTTAAAGAAATTTGGATTTTTGGTATACTTATACTTACATAAGTAGGTTTTATAATTTTAACTTTTGCGAGGTGATTTTCATAGAAAAATTTTATAACAAAAAATTAACAACTTTAATTATGTTTCTGCAAATTTTTTCGTAAAACCGATAAGACAAGTATAGAAATAGTATTTTATTTTTTGATATCAGATTTTTACCGTGCGTAGATATGACCACTGTTCATCGATTTCTTGCAAAAAGTAAAAATTTAAAAATTTGAGCTGACTCTCTTTAGAGCAACCAGTGCGATATGTACGCTAAGCGTATTAAATAAAAATATTTTGAGTTGAATGAATATACATATGGGCATATCCGTCAAAAGGTCCACTGTGACCGAAAATTTAAAAGTTATTAAAAGCTGATTATTTTACGATATTGTTATAGAGAAATATTTAGATTTTACTAATTTTATAAATTTACTCATAAATTTGTTCACTTAGATGAACAATCAGACTGCAAATTTGTGCAAACGTAATTTCGTATATGTGAGAATGTTTTATTGTATGTTTCCTTTAATATTTATCTTTATTAAAAGAGGTGATATTTGATAAAAATTATTTCAAAAAAATTTTCTTACATGGTCTGTAATCTAAGGAAAAGTTCGAAGGGAAATATGTTATTCGGATTAACGGTAAATTTTTATTTTATTTTAATCATTATTCAGTTAAATTATTACGGAAAAAATTTCACGTTCGAAAGGTCACGTATCGACCCAGATTTTGGCTTAAAAAAAAAAAGAAACTACAGAAGATTTTGGAATCAAACCAAGACATTTTAATGTTACATTGCTACGTAAAATTCTGAAAGTAGTTTGACTAAAAAATTGTGCCAGGTTTCGCTGAATTACGCCTTTTTATACATGGCCACAAAAACTACTTCTGTTTTTTTCACGTTCGAACCGCTACTTTTATTGCCAATATCTTTAAACTAAAATCGCGCCCTCCATCAACTTTAACATAGATAACAGTGCTCTCTAAGTGCTATAATTTTAGGGTTAAAAGAACGTAAAAATATTTGTTGTTTAAAATGTTATTGCATTTTTGATGCGTACGACTGTTACGTTCAACACTTTGGATTTATCCATATATGTACCTATTCTATTCAAAATTATTTTACTTCCTTATTCATAAAAAAAAAATTTGTTAAAAATTTATTTTAACACAAAACTTTCTATTGAAATTTTTCTTAAAACACATTTAACAGGCGATGGACCTATTGCTTTTAATATAAATTTTACTACACAATCAATCGCCTGTCATTTGGAAACAGCATATTAATGTTTTGATAAAAAAATCTTTGCGTAAGGTAATTTCTTCTTAAAAAAGGTAATTTTAAGAGGTCCGCAAGGTAATGAAAAAATAAAAGTTAACATCACTGAGCAAGCTACCGACTTCAATATGTCAAAAATAGAATGCATGTGTGTATCAGAGGATGACAAAAGTATCATTTTAAGTACTCTTTCAATATTAGTGCGAAAACATGTATGGGTAAAGATCAAAACCATACACATACGTACCAATACCCATTACAAGCTAAAGTTGAATATGTATAGGTATACGCTGCCAATGTGTATTTGCATATTCATTCTTCTTTTTGAATGTACATGCAGATATAAATAAAATTTTTGTTAGCTATCTGCAATACCCATATAACTATGTGTATTACCGTAAGTATAACGTAAATATACAGAGCGCGAGAGAGAGAGCAGAGATGGCAAATGAAATTTTAAAAATTTTGAAACTAGGCAAAATATTTTTGTGTTGTTATTCAGACAAATATCAATATAATTTTAAAGCTTTTTAACATTTGACTTAGGCGGTAAGCTTATTTTATTAGAACAACGAGGGGCGGTTGGCGGCAATTTCTGCTTCTCCGAAACTATCTAACAGATCTTAATAAAATTTCAAACATAGATATATCCATATTAATATGAACACACAAGCTTTATATATTTTCTATTTATATATATTTTCTGCCTCCATAAAACTATATAACAGATTTTAATGATATTTAAAACATGTATAGATACATATTTGTATAGACACATAAGCTATGTATTTTTAAAAAAATTAGGATAACGAGGGGAGATAGGGGGCGACTTATGCCTCTCCAAAATCATTTATTTTCTCCAAAATGTCTTGATTATTTTCTATACTTTAAATTTATAATTTTTCATATGCTACATACATACATTCACTGGATGAAACTTTTAAAGAAAAACTCTTCTTTACAGCTTATTAAAAAGAAATGTTTGAATTTTAAAACTTTACAGAAAGGCGTCTAAGCAAGCGCTAAATGTATTAAGTTTCGGTTACACTCCTTCTTAATAACACAACATACAAATCATTACTTTCATGCATACATAAAAAACAATCACCCCTATTATGTAAGGCGTTATCGACGTCGACATTAATTTTTAATTGTTGTCACATCAAGGCGACGACTACATCACTTCGACGTTAATTTGGTATTTTATAAGAATGTTGTGTCGACGTCGACTAGTTATCGAAAATTTGACAAAAAAAAATCCCATCTCCAATTGTTTTTTTTTTTATATTATTTTTGTTCTGCACTCACTTTTTAACGCTATGTCTGAGTTCATACGGCTCATGTCTTATTGACAAGATTCTTCCTTTTTCTTCTTTGAACATGAATTGGCGTTCAAATGATTCATGTCATGTTGACGACATGTGCTTTTTTGGTATTGAAAACAATAACAAAATTAAACAACGAATGAAAAAGCAAAACGTAAAGACAGTACATGCATCTGTGTACTCGTTTCTTTTCCCCTCGTCCCTCTCGCCTATAAAGTAACAATCATGTCAATAAGACAAGAGCCGTATGAACACAAACTATTTATGCTATATTCCGACATATTTTTTTAACTGATTTAGCTTTTTAAAATAAAGTGTAGAGTTTGTTTCCAATTTTGAATTTTTTTCGCGAATTTTTGGCATGTTTTAGATAAAAGATATTTTTACTGTAAGTTTTCTGATTCTTTATAGCTTTAACGGTTGTTAATAAATATAAGACTTTTCTTTCATGCCGCTGTTAGCAAATTTTTGCGAATTTTCGTTAATTTAGCAATTTTCACCGAATTTTTGCCATTCCTTTCAGTTTAATCAATTTTATGGCTTGTTTGATATATTAAAAATTCGCGAATTTTCGCTGTTTTTGCATATTTTTTTGTAACTTCCCGACATTTTGTTTTTTAGCCGTTTGAGGGTTTGTTTCAAAGTTTGCAATTTTTGCTAATTTTAGCCATGCTCGCGATAGAAGCGAAAGTTTTCTGATTCTTTACAGCTTTAAAGATTTTTAATAAATATTAAGCTTAGTCTAGACGATATGTTGAATCAGCAAATGTATGCTTATACTCATATGCTTAAAAATAATAACAAATGTCTCTATCAGCATATGCAATATGCTAGGTGTCTAGACGATATGCTGAAAATACTAAATTTTTCAAATTCATCATATGCTAGCAAATGATATTTCAACAAACAAGTTAGCATACAATTGTTGTGTCTACACGATATGTTGAATTTCGTATGTTGTTATGTATGTTGAGTAAAGAGAACATTTGTTTAAAAATTAAAAATTCATTTGACAATTCTCTTTTTTTATTATTTTATTTAAAATTTGTTATCAATTATCGCCTTTATTGCAAAAATGAATAGTTTTACACCCAATTTTCATGATGATTTTTTCCCCTATTTTTGAAACATGTCTTTTTTAGTTTGAAAGCGAGCGGGGGAGAGAAGTAAGCAGGGTAGAAAAAAAGACATGAATCGTATTTTCTGTGATTTTTTTGACATTCTTCTTTGTACTTAATTTTGTTTTTTAATTTATGTTGTATTTCTATTTCAAAATGACAATTGCTTTTTAAAATATAAAAAAAATAAACAAATTTAATATAAAAAAATTAAATACATACATTCATATTTAAGGAAAACAAAAAAAAATCAAACAAAATAAGAAACATTGTGAAAATTTAACATGTTTTTGGAAGTTTCTTTAAAAAAGAACTACAAAAAAGACATGTCTTTAAAATCATCGTGAAAATTAGGTGTTAGTGTAATTAACACTTAAAAAGTAAGAGTGCTTTATTGGGCTTGGTTAAATCCGCAAAAAATTAAAATATTTAAGGACTGGATTGATCTTAAAATTATTAGTAAAGTCTCACAGTTTATTAATTTATTTCAGTTCTACCCCTATGGTAAATTATGTGCCGACCAGATTGTTTTATGGATTTATTTGATACCCACACCACTATAGAGTCTGTAACACCTAAAAATATTTGTCCTATAACCATCGTTAAGTATATCGATCGACTCAATCGCTATCTCAGTCGATATAAGGATGTCCGTCCGGCCGGCTGGCTGGCTGTCCACTTTGTAGTACGCAAAGTACTTTTCGCAATAATTTGATGAAATTTGGTACATTGGTTCTATTATTTATTGTAATTAAACGATAAGGAACGGTCCATAATTTCTCAAAGATCCCATAAAAACTTCTTTCCGAATAAGAGTCTTTGCGCTCATAAACCATGTTCTATGTTGGTATTAAGACTAAATCTGGGTCAAAAAGTTTTATTGTAAATCTATTGTTCCCATACAAATACCACTCCCAAAAATATTACCAATACCATAACGTCTTTAAAAATGTTGATCGGTTGAGTAATTTTTAGTATTAAAAACATAAATAAGACTAAATTTCAATACAAAACACTTGTATATTTCAACCGTTTTAAAGTCCCGCTCTCTACGGGAGCTATAGTTAGTTTTTGTTTTGCCAATTATCACAAAATTGCATCGTGTTATTTCTAGCCACTTAAAGCTAAATTGGACTATATTTTTCCACAATATCAATATTTTTTACGGTTTTGGCGTATTTAAATGATTTCCCAGAGTGGGCTTTATACGGAGCCTATAGTAAATTGTGGGTCGATCTTCTCCAAATTTAGTTGTGTGATTTCTAATTTTATGAAAATATGACCGTCCAAATTTTACTATAATAGCGTTATTAGGTACGTCTTAGGCATATTTAAGTATTTCCGAGAATAGGTTTAACATGGGGCCTATGGTAAATTATGGAACGATCATCTTAGTGTGATATCTAGTCATATAAAGTTCTTGCAAAATTAAATAGCAGTCGGTTCATTCTGTCGCGAATTTTTGTTAGTTACTTTAACAGAAATATCAATTTTTAAGGGTGTTGGGGTTCTGGTTAAAAATAAGAAAATTTACTCAGCTGAGCGTTATTTGAAAGCTTGAAGATTTCTCTAGAAAATATTATATGTAAATAAAAATACCTTAATATCGACAAAATTTTGAGATAAGAGCCATTTTGACAAATTACATTAGTAACTAAAAATATTTTTTGAAATTGGTTCTTAATGGGTTAATAATTCAGCATGTTTTATATACCACGTGAAAGGTATTTGGAAACACTCTTCAGCGCTACCCATATTGCTGAGATCAAATTTATACTTCAAGAGATATTGGTAAAGAATTTTTCAACTTTTATGATCTATATCTCTAAAACAAAGTTCGTTGACCAACATTTTTATTTTCAAAGCACTTCTAAATGCAATTTTTTGTTTGCCGATGAGCTAGAAATCTTGATAAGTTCCGGGGTTATATACAAAATTAAACAAGTAATTGAAAGAATACCATTTTTTATCTATTTTATATGCTACCAAATTTGCCGTATGCTGAAAAGCTTGCATACGACTTTCAAAAAATAACATATTTGTCAACATACGTAGAAAGTTTGTTGAAAAGTAAAAATATTGTGTCTAGACGATATGCTATAATTGTGAACAAACGTTTGCTGACTTCGTTAACAAATGCCTGCCATATGTTAGTAAGCATACGTTTGTTGAAAAAAATTCGGTGTCTACACGATATGTTGGCGCTGAAAGCAAATTTTTCAACATAAATTTGCTGATTCAACATATCGTGTAGACTAAGCTTTAGACTTTGCTATCATGTAGCTGTTAGCAATTTTTTACGAATTCCCTCTAATTTTGCAATTTTAACCAAATTTTTGCCATTTCTTATAGTTTTAGGGAATTTTAATAAATTTTATGGCTTTTTTTATATATTAAAAATGTTTGCGAATTTCCGCTATTTTTGCAAATGTTTGCGAATTTTGGTTCTTTGAGGCGTTCGTCTTAAATTAAAAATTTTCTCGAAATTTCGCTATTTTAGCAAACTTTTACGAACTTTCGCAATTTTCGCGTTAAATTTACTAATAAAATTTGTGCCCATAACTTCTTTTAAATTTGCATTTTTTATTTCAAACGTATTCAATAATCATTTAAAATTTCTTTAACTTTCATTTGAGTCGTCGCAAAATTTCCTGTCGACTAAAACGGAGACAATACTACTCGACGTCGACTTGAAAGCGCCTTAGAAAATATCAATTGACTGTCAATAGTAATCGATTATTGTCAACAACGACTCAGAAAACACCATTACTGTTCAGGTGCCGTCGACTTGTGTCGATGTCGACTTTCATAATAGGGGTGAATATCTTCCATCTCGTGTCGTCTACCTATTAGAATATTCATTTAATCGACCTTTTGCGTTAATTGGTTAATCGCTCGATTAATTAACCGAGGTTTTGGTTTAATCGGTTAATAATCGGTTAATTTTGTTTTTGATCGGTTAACCGATTTATAAAGTTTTTTTTATAAATTAAGTAATTTCAATATAAAACAAGTAAGAGTGCTATATTCGGCTGTGCCGAATCTTATATACCCTTCACCATTGTGGGAGCAGAATACAGAGCAACTAGACAAAAACTAAATAATTTTTACATATGTATACATACATAATTATAATACTTTAAACTCCATTATAAATTAAATTTAAAAAGCGAAAACTGGTAAATATTTTTTTTAAATCGTTTTTAGAACATAAAAAAATAAAAATTAAAAAAAAAATTTTCTTTTAAAAAAACCAGATTCGAACCAGACAACTCACAGTTTCTAACTTAACCCCCTAGAGAAGGACAACCGGATTTGAACTTCGCTTTTCATAAGAACCCAGAATATATATACTTTATAGGGTGTAGGATCAATATTGTAGAAATTACAAACGGAATGACAAAGTTATATATACCCTTTTACCTTCGGTGAAGGGTATAAAAAAAATAATTTTTGGGATTGCAGTATTTTGATCATAACTTAGCCATTTTTAAGCCGATTTGAAAGATTTAAATACCGACGTGCTAAGGAAGAAATTTACCATTTACTTGACTTAAAAAGTTTGGACTCGGGAAGATCTATGATTCCCGAAAATGGGTATTTTAATAAAAAAAAATTTTATTTTGGCCATAACTTTTTTGCATCTGAACCGATTTTTCCGAAATTTTCAGAAAATATTTTCTACTAAAGATTTCCGGTCTTTTGATATATAAGGTGTAACCATCGGTCATAAAGCAGTGCACAAATTCAGGTTTTTATGAAGTTTTTGATATTTTTTCTACGGGAGGTACCACGCCCACTTCTCCAATCCCGCCCACATTTTGTAGGATGGTGTGTATTGACAACCTAATTGTGTGTACCTAATTTGGAAACTTTGGCTTTTTCCGTTCACCAGATATACAGCAAAAAGTAATAAAAATACAACAACAACAATGGATTTTTTAAAAAAAATAGAGGTAGTTGTGGTTTTTTGCTCATAACTCAGCCATTTTTTAACCGATTTGACAGATTAATATACCGACGTGTTAAAGAATAAATTTACCGTTTACTTTAGTTATAAAGCTTGGACTCGGGGAGATCTATGGTTCCCGAAAGTGGGTATTTTAATAAAAAAAATTTAATTTTGGCCAAAACTTTTTTGTGTCTGTAGCGATTTTCCCGAGTCTTATGTAAAATATGTTCTACTAAAAATTTCCGATATTTTGGTATATAAATCATATCCATAGGACATATGGCAGCCTTAAAATTTAGGTTTTTATAAAATTTTTAATTTTTTTTGTACGGGAGGTACCACGCCCACTTCTCCAATCCCGCCCATATTTTGTAGAATGGTGTGTATTGGCAACCTAAATGTGTGTACCTAATTTGGAAACTTTGGCTTTTGCCGTTCCCCAGTTATACAGCAAAAAGTAATAAAAATACAACAACCACAAGGTATTTTTGGGAAAAATTAGAGGTAGTCGTGGTTTTTTGCTCATATCTCAGCCATTTGTGGACCGATCTGGCTGAATTTCAATAGCAAAATTATAATAAGAATACCTGACAGAAAGATACCCCAACGAAGCTCCCATCATATCTGGGGGCTTCGGAAAACCCATTTCAACAGACAGACGGACAGACGGACAACCGGATTTGAACTTCGCTTTTCATAAGAACCCAGAATATATATACTTTATAGGGTGTAGGATCAATATTGTAGAAATTACAAACGGAATGACAAAGTTATATATACCCTTTTACCTTCGGTGAAGGGTATAAAAAAAATAATTTTTGGGATTGCAGTATTTTGATCATAACTTAGCCATTTTTAAGCCGATTTGAAAGATTTAAATACCGACGTGCTAAGGAAGAAATTTACCATTTACTTGACTTAAAAAGTTTGGACTCGGGAAGATCTATGATTCCCGAAAATGGGTATTTTAATAAAAAAAAATTTTATTTTGGCCATAACTTTTTTGCATCTGAACCGATTTTTCCGAAATTTTCAGAAAATATTTTCTACTAAAGATTTTCGGTCTTTTGATATATAAGGTGTAACCATCGGTCATAAAGCAGTGCACAAATTCAGGTTTTTATGAAGTTTTTGATATTTTTTCTACGGGAGGTACCACGCCCACTTCTCCAATCCCGCCCACATTTTGTAGGATGGTGTGTATTGACAACCTAATTGTGTGTACCTAATTTGGAAACTTTGGCTTTTTCCGTTCACCAGATATACAGCAAAAAGTAATAAAAATACAACAACAACAATGGATTTTTTTTAAAAAAATAGAGGTAGTTGTGGTTTTTATGTTGTGGTTTTTTATTATGGTTTTAATTATAATAAGAATACCTGACAGAAAGATACCCCAACGAAGCTCCCATCATATCTGGGGGCTTCGGAAAACCCATTTCAACAGACAGACGGACAGACGGACAACCGGATTTGAACTTCGCTTTTCATAAGAACCCAGAATATATATACTTTATAGGGTGTAGGATCAATATTGTAGAAATTACAAACGGAATGACAAAGTTATATATACCCTTTTACCTTCGGTGAAGGGTATAAAAATACAACAACCACAAGGGATTTTTGGGAAAAATTAGAGGTAGTCGTGGTTTTTTGCTCATATCTCAGCCATTTGTGGACCGATCTGGCTGAATTTCAATAGCAAAATTATAATAAGAATACCTGACAGAAAGATACCCCAACGAAGCTCCCATCATATCTGGGGGCTTCGGAAAACCCATTTCAACAGACAGACGGACAGACGGACAGACGGACAACCGGATTTGAACTTCGCTTTTCATAAGAACCCAGAATATATATACTTTATAGGGTGTAGGATCAATATTGTAGAAATTACAAACGGAATGACAAAGTTATATATACCCTTTTACCTTCGGTGAAGGGTATAAAAATGCCTTAATTGTTTATTGTTTATTACAATTCTTGAACCAAAACGAGCAAACAAAAAGGTGTGATATCAAGTCATATCGTCATAATATCCTAAATAATATTTTACAATTGTTTAAAATAAATATTGTTGTGTTTCAAACAAAATAAAAATGTTAATGCTGTGTTCATTGTTTCGTCATAACTGTACATAGAAATTATAAGCGGTAGCCCACAACAGTCATATCGTTGGCTTAATATGCAAACTTGCTAATTCAATTTCAGCACATTTTTCAGGAGAGACAAAAAACTTTTTATTTCATATGTACAGCTTGAGAGAAAAACCAAAAATATAGTTGATTTAACACACTGCAAGACTCAAATTGAAGAAAAACTTCATGCTGGTCGATGAGGAGTATCTTTCTCTACCACACGGCCTCAAAATCTCAATTTACATAAAAAGTGGATTTAGCCGGTTGGCATATTAAGCCGAAGATATATATTTCTTGTAATTATTTTAAGACATAAGACTTTATGACTACCTTGTGAATCATTTGGTCGAGTTATTTATAAAAAATAAGCTGAGATAATTTTTAGTTATTTCAATAGTTAAAGGAGATCTTATAAAATAATCTTTTAGAAAAGTAATTTGGTTTAAATTTTTAGGATTAAAGCGATTCTTTTCATTAGTTTTGACAAAACTTGACTTGGAAAAAATTCTTTCACTTATCATAGATGAATATCTAATTTCTCAATCCTTTTCCAGGATTTCTCTAAACCTTAAAAATACTCCATTATGTCATGAGAGTTTTTTTAAATTTTAACACTTCTAATTGTTTCGGTTAATTCTGCTTAAAGACGGATATAAGAAGATATGAAAAGAAACAAGTAATTAAACACATACATATAAAAAGTACGTGAAACAAAAAAAGGTTTTGGCAATCAAAAATTTAACCCATTTTTCGCCACATTCCTGTTGATCGATGTTGAAGACAAAAAATCATTAAAAAACATTGTAATTTTAGTCGCCGGTCGGCAGAAAATAGGTTAAAATGAAGATCACTTCTTTAAACACATACATTTTGTATATAAGACGAAACAAATAATTAAAAACACAAAAAAAATATGTTATAATACTACAAAATATTGAAAATTTTGTCACATCGGTTAATCGACTAAAATTAACCGGTTTAATCGTTAATCGAAAAAAGCCAATTTGAAATTAACCGATCAGTTAATCGGGTAGTAATTAATCGGTTAACCGAATGAATACCCTACTACCTATGCTTTGTGTGTGTGACAGCGATAAGTGCAAAAAAATTGTGCGGATCCGTAAAGGGTTTTTACGTGCAAAAATAAAAATATCGTAGAGCCACTTGTTGCTGTCACACGCACATAGCACGCATTATGTATGCATGTAAGTATTGATTTGTATGTTGTGCTAATAAGAAAGAGTGAAACAACTACTCACTACATATTTATTTATAGCGTTTGCTTAAGATACATGTACACGACATGTTTTTTTACATCTGACTTGTCTACTTTTCATGTCACATGTTGCTGAGCATGTGTGTTACAATTGCTGTTTAACAAAGTTTTTTGTAATTATTGTTACAGTACTTTTCGCTTATAGTCCACTACTCTAGTTGCACAACTTTTGTGGACTATGAGCAAATTTGGACTATAACCGATTTTTTTATAAGCCATTTTATGGATAATAAGTGAAATCTATTGTAATCCACATGTTGGACTATATAAATATTATTTTCTGCAATAAAACCATTATGTTTAAACAAAGAAAAGTTTATTTAAAACATAACTAAATATTGATTTAATTGAAATAAATTGTTAAAAATAATAGTTGCGAGAAAGGTAAATAAAAACATGTTGCCTGTTGATTAAAAAATATAAAAAACAGAGTGGACTATAAGCGACCATTTTTGCATAAAGAATTTTAAATGCGTGTTAAGAAAATGTGGCTTCTAAACGAAAATGGACTACAAGCGAAATGGACCTTAGAACAAATAATTTGTATGAAATTCGAAAAAATGTGCAAGTGAATATTACAGTTTTGGCTTTAATCCGTTTTTGGCCTTTAAGCGGAATGGACTATAAGCGAAAAGTACTGTATTGTGTTTGGCGTATTTAAAATACGCCTACGACTGTTTGGTAATAGATTAAAGAAAACAAATTCACGTTCTCTTTAATCTATAACCAAATAGTCGTAGGCGTATTTTAAATACGCCAAACACAATAAGGGTGAATATTCGATCAAAAACGTACATGTAATTTGCCCCTCGTGGTCATAGTTTGAAAAAAATACATAGCTAATGTGTCCAAATAAATAAAAACCTTTATATTTTTTAAATTTTATTGAAATCTATTAAATAGTTTCTTAGAGGCAGAAATTGCCCCCTATAACCCTTTTAGTCATATTTTTTAAAAAAATACATAGCTTATGTGTCTATGTAAATATGGATCTATCTATGTTTTAAATTTCATTAATATCTGTTGGATAGTTTGGGAGAGGACTAAATTGCTCCCTATCTCCCCTCGTGGTCCTATTTTTTATAAAAATGTATAGCTTATGTGTGGTTTTACATAGGTACTGCTGATGTTACGGACAAATTTATTTTAAATATCATAAATAATATGTACATAGTCCCATACCTGCCTAGTGACAAAGCACATTTTTGGTAATTTTTTTTTTTTTCATTTTTACACAGAAGTGCCAAAAATACTGAAGGTATTTTTTTAAACATGGATATTTTATTTTTTATGGCAGATAACCAAAACACATTCATGGGTATTGAATAACATCTGCATACTATTCATGTCCTTTTGTTTACTGAATGTGGTTGCGTGAAGGTATTGCTTTGCATAAGTATAAGTAATAACCATACTTTTTGCGTTATAAATATGTGTATACACAATAACGAAAAGCGTGGGTAAATACCTCTGTATATTATTCTTATGGGTACTTGTTGTCATTCTCTGGTCGGGTTCAGAGGTCCAAGTCGATCGGCTTCAAGCCGGCTCAGCGCCGCCGCCGGTATGTTTTTCTTAGCATTAGCCGCCGCCGAAAGTTCCGGCTAGTTTCGGCTTAAATTTTACGCCGACTTTAGTAGATAAGCCAAACATTTTTTGTGTTAGAACCAAAAATTCGATATGGTAGCATTGAAAATTTACAACCCTGGGCTTTGTAAATATATGCCGTTATTTTCGCAACGTTTCTACATTTATAATTTTCTATATAAAGTGATGAACAAAATGACACAAACAAATATAAAAAGTTTTTTTTCTCAACAAAGTGCAAGTGAAATTATAGAAAGTTCATCAGAGTCCGACAATGAAGAGCTTTCTAATTATAATAAGTATTTGAGTTATTCTGGATCAATAGATTATTATAATAAACTATTGCAAAGAAAAGCTAACGTGAAAAAAATGGCAAAAGTAGTTGTAAGCACAAGTGGTGTCTCTAAGTGCTGGAATTTTTTTGGAGATTTGTATATTGGCCAGAGGCATATACTTGAAAAATATAAATTCTGCAAAATATGTTTCGAACAAGAAAATATGATATTAAAAGGGTAAGTTGTTTTTTTTTTGCCTAAAAATTTTATTTTTTTTCAAAATTTTCCTTTTAACAAGGTTTGGAAAAAACACTTCAACAAGTAATTACCTCAACCATTTACGTTCAATACATGACATTGACGTAAAATCAACGAAATTTAAAAAAACAACACTAATGACACAGAACGCATTAGATTCAACAATGTCAAAGAACGATAAATTTCAAAACGCTCGTAGATTGGCTGAAATGTGCTGCATTGATTTGCAACCATTTTACATTATTGAACGAAGCGGATTTCAAAAGTACGTAAAATCTTTAAACCCAAAAACACACTTTCCTAGGGCCTACACAGTTTCTTCTACCGCGTTGAATGATGTATATGATGTATACTTAAATCGTGTTAAAGATAAATTAAAAAACTCTACAAACCATATTTGTTTAGTATTAGACATGTGGACAGACAAACACAAACGTCTTTCGTATATCAACATAAAAGTGCATTATTGCCAACAGTTTAAGTTGGAAGTAGTTACTTTAAAAACCGAGATATTTCCTCGACCACACACTGCAAAGGCTGTTGCAGAAAAAATCAAAGTAAGTTTAATGGAATTTAATCTTAGTAATAAAAACATATGTGCTGTAACCGATGGTGGCTCAAATATTGTTGCTGCGCTAAAAACAGAAAATATTTCACGTTATGGATGCATCGCCCATGCTCTGCACCGGTTTCTTTCGCACGATGTGCTTAACAACAAATCTTTTAATCATATTAACACCATTATTAGCAAATTGAAAGATGTTTATCGCAGTTTGATGTACAGCTCTGAGGAAATCACAAGACTTCAAAATTTAGAAGAGCAGAATAAAATATTGCAGTTATTGGAGGAATCACAAAAAATTCTTGAAGAACAAGATAAAATAGAAAATTTTCCTTGTGGTGATGACGACTTTTGTGAGTCAAGTGACAAGCTCATTAATGCAACGCATTCCATTTCTTTAAAGAACTGAAATTCTTTTTAGATTTTTCCAAATATAGCAAAATTAGCTGAAGTTTGCTTTGGTATACCAGCCACCTCTGCCTCATCAGAACAGGCTTTCTCTATTGCTGGAACATGTATTAACGAAAAAAGAAGTCGACTTAATCCGACTACAATAAGAAAGCAACTTTTTGTGCACGATAACCACAAAATTGTGGAAGAATTGTTATGTTTAGAGAAAACATAATTAATTATTTTTTATTCATAGACTGAATTTATTAATTTGTTTTTTAGATGTACATATGTTTATATGAAAATAAATATACATTTTTTTAAATTGAGAAAATTTGTTAATTAACATCAGCTCCAGCCGGCTTAAAGCCGCCGCCGACTGTTTTTCTTCAAGCCGCCGCCGCCGATAATTATTAATCGGCTTGGACCTCTGGTCGGGTTGTCAAAAATATTGCTAGTAAAAAAACAGGTTTGTTTACGCTGGATCTCCACGTAGCAATTTTTATTGCTTAGTACAAGCAATAACGTCGGCAGAACAATGAAGCAATAATTGCTGATTATATTGCTGGAGAACACTTGAAATTGCTTTGCCATAAATTTGCAATTTTCACCGCGAGTTGTTGTACAAAATTCTGTGGCTGTATTTATAACAAATGTTTTACGTTGTGTTTTGAAATGGTTGTTAAATTTTCTTTTTTAAATTAACAAATTAAATTAATAAAATAATTCATTTTAATTGTCGTAACTGTGTTTTGTATTACTTTTTTGTTTATTTGCATATATTATTGTTCTATTGAAAAAATAAAAATATACAAAAAAACAAATTCGTCGTTTGCTTTTGTTGATATTGACGTTTATTTAAAAATATAATATACTAGCTTAACCCGGTGCGCTTAGCTACCCCCATCGTTATAAAATATATAAGTATTTAAAATATATATTAAATTATTAACTGCTTCGTAGTAAGAGAATTCCGTGGCATTCAGTAGTTTAATTTTATGGGGGGTATTACTCTCCTTCCGTCAACCCCGCCCATTTTTCTTTTACAATTTACCATAATAGTGGATTTTTCCACGTTTGAAGACTCTAGCTATCATAGTTCTTCTGTAACGTGATATTTAATATTTGCATCCTATGGGGGGTACCACTTCCACCTCTGCTATTTTATTTCAATTTTGTGGCTCAGTAGATCCTACTACCAAAAGTTCAACAAAATGCTTGCAGCGGCTCTTAAAATATGAGATATTTATTATTGACATCCACAAAAAAATATGGCACCGCCCCTTTGTCCAACCACACCTTTTTGAACCCAACGACACATTAATTCAGAACAATAGCCTTCTGTGAAAATTTAGTGACGATCGGTTCAGTAGTTCATTAGATATAACGTTTTTTACTTTTTCTATAAAGGGGTGGGGCCACGCCCACTTTTTTAATTAAACGTATTACTGTTCATGCCAACAACAAATATACCAAATATTATCGCCGTAGGTCAAAAAATTTCATAAATAACACGAATTCAAATTTTTGGGTTGTATGGGCGTGGCATCGCCCCTTTGCCCAGTCACAATTTTTTATAGCCTAATGTCTCTTCCAGGGTCATAGTTACATGCTGTGAAAATTTCAAGTTCATCGGTCAAGTGGTTTGGCCTCCTATAAGGCACAAATATATATATACAAATATATATACATACATTCACTTTTATATGTATAGATAAAAACTTTTTCTTTATTTTGTTGAAGTATTTTTCACTTGGTGGCTTTTTCTTGATTGCATTTTTAATAAATAAACGCACTAATAAATAAACAACAGAGAAATGAAATGTCAGATAAATTACAACTGATTTGACAGCAGATTGCTAAGCAATAATTGCTCAAGCATTTTCACTAATACAACCTTAACGCTGGATGGGAATTTGACCAGTGTATTTGGGCCTTAACATGGGGTCTTCACCTAAGATAATATCTGATATAATATGTGAGAGAACGTCGGCAGAATGAGGGAACAAATTTCTTCATGTTAATCTTAATATTAAACAAGAGGAACACGTATCTTATAAGATTTCATAATCGAATGATTCTCGTGCAGTAAACTTGTGTCGTTTTTACTCTTTTTTTTAGTTTTTTCTTGTTTTTTAGTTAAAAATATTGTTTCTTTAAACACTTATCACAAGATTTTCACTATTTGCACAAAAAAATTAAACATTTTAATGAATGAGTCTTTTTATTGTTTTATATGTGTGTAAATTAAAACATTTAGTTTTTGTTTTTTAAAAAAAAGATTTTTTATTTCTACATCTGTCTTACACCACCAACTTAAAACTTAAAACTGACTTAATTTTATTCTATACTTAATTATTAATACCAGTAGCAAACATGATTTTTGTTTACGCGATAATAATCAATTATGTTGTTGAATTGCAAATCAGCAATTCTTTATTGCGCGTGATAAGTAATTTGATACTAAAATTGAAAACAATTTTTTTCTGCGGCAAGCGTCAGCAGAATTTATGAATTGTATTGATATTTGAAAAAAACGAAAAGAACTTTAAAATAAATTGTATTGATATGAAAAAATACGAAAAGAACTTTAAAAGAATGCTGTCGCCTTAACTCCCCCTTCCGTTAGTGGGATCGTCCCGATACTTAATGGATAGGAAGATCATTGATACTGCGAAATTCGCATCTTTGTTCACGAGGGACAGGCATTTCTCTAGGATTTTCGGTTACCGGCGGATGGTTTTCTTCGATTATATTTGTGACCGTTAATTTGGTCCGAAGTTTGAAAGCCATCGCCAATATACAAACCGTTAACACAACTACAAGGCCCAAATTAAGTGAGAACATCACTTTTCCTTTGGCCGACATTGACGCTAACCTTTCAATATTACTTGTTTGTAGATCCTTCATCAATTCCAAAGAAAGCACTTCCTCTAAATTTCCACCATTTTTTGTTGGTTGCAACAAAGCAGGAAGCGGTTTCCAATCAGATATTTCTTTTGAAATATATGTTTTATTGGCAATTGTGATAGTATCATTGTGGAACTGAATTAGGTATGTTCCACGTAATTCACTTGTTTCATTATTCAATGTCCCGACAATACCTTCAAATTGGTTCAGCAAAATAGTTCCCGGATACAGTTCTTGTACCGTATTTATATGCTGATTATTAATTACAACGCAATCATGTTTCCTACTTGATAAAAGTAAGGGAATACAACTTGTTTTGCTTATATCTATTAATTTTTCTTCGCTACAAATACATAATTTATTATATTCTTTGCAGTTTTCTCTTTGTTCGTAAATTTCCTTATTACATCTTATTATATTTTCAGAGTTAATTTTTACAATTTTGTTTCCCTTTTTTATTGGTTTAATCAAAATTTTTTCACAAATCTTACTATCTATTGCAGGAAGATTTACTATATAAATGATAGCTCTATAATCTGTGGCTATTTTAATTGTCGCAAAACTTAATGCTTGTTCTAGATCAGCATAAGGGAACTTTTCCTGATCTAAAAATTGTTTAACCTCATTCATCTCCCTTTCGGATAAAATAAAAGAATTTATGATCCCTACCTTTGACCACTGCAACGCATACTCCACGTTAACAATCTCCTCTCTCAGTAACCTTAATTTATTGGTTATTGTTTCTTCTTGTAGTCTTCTAACTTCTTCTAAGGATTGGATGGTCTTAATAATGTGATTTGTGGTATTCGTCAATAAGTTAACTCTTTCTAAAACTTCTCTATTAATTATCCTCTGTCTTTCATTATTTTCCAACAGTCCCTCCATCTTTTGTACAACTATTTTATGGTCATCGTGATCTGGAGTACCAGCTACCCATTTCCAAGCGGTACCCAGGAAATTTATGGATCGTTTTTTCCGAGGCCTAATAATTTCGAGGTGTTTCTTCATTTGCCCGATATCGTAAAGAAAAAATGGCATTAAGGTGCTATTCCTAAGTATTTTGTTTTGGATTTCCGATTCGATTTCTTGAATTATTGACTCGTAATGTGTCATATTTAAAACATGTATTAATTTGAAGTTTCCATTTTGCAACCGAGCTTGTCCTAAATGTATCGGAACAAGTTGGGAATTTGAATAATCCAATATCTGCACCTCAGAGCTGCAGACATCAAGAATGGTAAATAGTAATATAATTTTGAGTGACATTTCCTGCAGAGAAGAGAAACATTTATGATTTTATATTCTCCTTATGTATAATCCTACGTCTACTAAATATTTTTACTTTATTTCCTAAATCCTCGCTTATTTTTTGCTTCTTATACCTATCATCTAATTTATTTCTTTTGCCAATAAGTTTCTCATAGACCTCTTGATTTTGTTCGTACGTTTTTATTTTAGTAGGTTTATTTCTATTCATCAACTTCAATTGTGCTTGACGAAGTTTATCTCGTACATCGTCATGTTGGACTTTGTTGTGAAATATATCGTATGGTTTTTTATTCGTTACTGAATGAATGGTTAAATTATACTGCTGAGCAGCTCGATAAAATGCTTCTTTAACATCAATTAAATGAAATTCTTCCTTAATGCAACGGGTGATTTCAACCAGAGTTGAGTGTACCCTTTCCACCTGACCATTTGTCGAACTATGGCGTGGATCACAGTAATACAATTCTATCTGTAACCTCTGCATTAATGATTTAAATTGTGGGGTTGTAAACCCTGGTTCATTATCAAGAGTAATTTTTTTCGCGTTTGGAAAGCTTTGCAGAATTTCTTGGACTTTTTCCCCAAGATTCAGTTTATCTTCTATATGTTTTATTACCAAGAATTTTGAATAAGCATCTATACAGGTTATAAACTTATGACTTTGTGCATAAAAGATATCAATATGAAGGAACTCCCCCTCATTGTTGGGAATTGGAGCTTCTCCAATTGGAAGCTTAGCGGGTTTCCTATCATACTTGGCTTTATTGCATATATCGCAATGTCTGATATATTGTTTTATACTATTTAACATTTTTGGCCAATAGTATTGTTGAAATATCTGTTTATGATTTTCTTTACAGTTTCTATGAGCACGGGCATGAGTTTGCTCTATTATAGCTGTTTGATCATCAGGGCTAGTAATGTCAATTGCGAGTATCGTGGTATAAACGAATTTGTTTTTAAATATATTTTTTACGGTTTCTTTAAATTCGTATAGATCTTCTGCGGTGCAATGAATTGCAGTAACAAGATTAGGCTTAAGGAATTCCAACAATATACTTCTCAAATTTTCCCTCGTATCGAACTCTATTATGTGGCGAATTCTACCGAAAGTTATCAGGGATTCATGTTTTGAGAAATTTGTTTTGCAAAGTAAAATTTGTTGTTTAAATTCATTAATAGGTCTAGTGATTTCAGGGATATTAAAACTGTCGCTGCTTTCAACAGAATGTTGGGTACTTCGTAGTGACTCATCATCGGGAATATTATTCAAGACCTGTCTAGAAAGTGCGTCGGCTACGACGTTGGTAGCACCAGGCTTGTATACAAATTTAGGAGCATATTCCTCAATAAAAGACATCCATCTTTTAATTTTTGCGTTGGGATTTTTAGTTGAAATCGCAAATGTAAGAGGTTGGTGATCAGTGTGTATTTCCAGATTTGTAACACCATATAAATAATTTCGAAGGTTTTTTATTGCCCAGACTATGGCATATAATTCCTTTTCGTTCGTAGCGTAGTTACGTTCGGTGGAATTAAGGGTTTTGGATATGAATATTATAGGTTTTTTCTCTTGTGTCAATACAGCACCAATAGCTGCGTTTGACGCATCGGTCGTTAGTATAAATTTCTTTTGGTAATCGGGTTGGGTTAGTTCGACTTGACCAGCCAAGAGATCCTTTAATTTAATAAACGCTGAGACACCTTCAGTATCGAGTTCAATTTTATATTTTTTTTGATGCATTAGCAGACACTCTACCGTTTTCTCCCGCAAGAAATCTAGTCAAGGGTTTGGCAACATTGGCATAACTACTAATAAACTAACGGTAATAACCTGTAAGACCAAGGAAACTTCTTAGCTGCCTTAGAGTTTGTGGTTGTGGGTAATTTTTAATTGTTTCAATTTTATTTGGGTCTGTTTTTATTACCCCATGTGCTATTACATACCCCAGAAATTCTAATTTTGGCCAAAACTTTTTTGTGTCTGTACCGATTTTCCCGAGTCTTATGTAAAATATGTTCTACTAAAAATTTCCGATATTTTGGTATATAAATCATATCCATAGGACATATGGCAGCCTTAAAATTTAGGTTTTTATAAAATTTTTAATTTTTTTTGTACGGGAGGTACCACGCCCACTTCTCCAATCCCGCCCATATTTTGTAGAATGGTGTGTATTGGCAACCTAAATGTGTGTACCTAATTTGGAAACTTTGGCTTTTGCCGTTCCCCAGTTATACAGCAAAAAGTAATAAAAATACAACAACCACAAGGGATTTTTGGGAAAAATTAGAGGTAGTCGTGGTTTTTTGCTCATATCTCAGCCATTTGTGGACCGATCTGGCTGAATTTCAATAGCAAAATTATAATAAGAATACCTGACAGAAAGATACCCCAACGAAGCTCCCATCATATCTGGGGGCTTCGGAAAACCCATTTCAACAGACAGACGGACAGACGGACAACCGGATTTGAACTTCGCTTTTCATAAGAACCCAGAATATATATACTTTATAGGGTGTAGGATCAATATTGTAGAAATTACAAACGGAATGACAAAGTTATATATACCCTTTTACCTTCGGTGAAGGGTATAAAAAAAATAATTTTTGGGATTGCAGTATTTTGATCATAACCATTTTTAAGCCGATTTGAAAGATTTAAATACCGACGTGCTAAGGAAGAAATTTACCATTTACTTGACTTAAAAAGTTTGGACTCGGGAAGATCTATGATTCCCGAAAATGGGTATTTTAATAAAAAAAAATTTTATTTTGGCCATAACTTTTTTGCATCTGAACCGATTTTTCCGAAATTTTCAGAAAATATTTTCTACTAAAGATTTCCGGTCTTTTGATATATAAGGTGTAACCATCGGTCATAAAGCAGTGCACAAATTCAGGTTTTTATGAAGTTTTTGATATTTTTTCTACGGGAGGTACCACGCCCACTTCTCCAATCCCGCCCACATTTTGTAGGATGGTGTGTATTGACAACCTAATTGTGTGTACCTAATTTGGAAACTTTGGCTTTTTCCGTTCACCAGATATGCAGCAAAAAGTAATAAAAATACAACAACAACAATGGATTTTTTTAAAAAAAATAGAGGTAGTTGTGGTTTTTATGTTGTGGTTTTTTATTATGGTTTTAATTATAATAAGAATACCTGACAGAAAGATACCCCAACGAAGCTCCCATCATATCTGGGGGCTTCGGAAAACCCATTTCAACAGACAGACGGACAGACGGACAACCGGATTTGAACTTCGCTTTTCATAAGAACCCAGAATATATATACTTTATAGGGTGTAGGATCAATATTGTAGAAATTACAAACGGAATGACAAAGTTATATATACCCTTTTACCTTCGGTGAAGGGTATAATAAGGGATTTTTGGGAAAAATTAGAGGTAGTCGTGGTTTTTTGCTCATATCTCAGCCATTTGTGGACCGATCTGGCTGAATTTCAATAGCAAAATTATAATAAGAATACCTGACAGAAAGATACCCCAACGAAGCTCCCATCATATCTGGGGGCTTCGGAAAACCCATTTCAACAGACAGACGGACAGACGGACAGACGGACAACCGGATTTGAACTTCGCTTTTCATAAGAACCCAGAATATATATACTTTATAGGGTGTAGGATCAATATTGTAGAAATTACAAACGGAATGACAAAGTTATATATACCCTTTTACCTTCGGTGAAGGGTATAAAAATGCCTTAATTGTTTATTGTTTATTACAATTCTTGAACCAAAACGAGCAAACAAAAAGGTGTGATATCAAGTCATATCGTCATAATATCCTAAATAATATTTTACAATTGTTTAAAATAAATATTGTTGTGTTTCAAACAAAATAAAAATGTTAATGCTGTGTTCATTGTTTCGTCATAACTGTACATAGAAATTATAAGCGGTAGCCCACAACAGTCATATCGTTGGCTTAATATGCAAACTTGCTAATTCAATTTCAGCACATTTTTCAGGAGAGACAAAAAACTTTTTATTTCATATGTACAGCTTGAGAGAAAAACCAAAAATATAGTTGATTTAACACACTGCAAGACTCAAATTGAAGAAAAACTTCATGCTGGTCGATGAGGAGTATCTTTCTCTACCACACGGCCTCAAAATCTCAATTTACATAAAAAGTGGATTTAGCCGGTTGGCATATTAAGCCGAAGATATATATTTCTTGTAATTATTTTAAGACATAAGACTTTATGACTACCTTGTGAATCATTTGGTCGAGTTATTTATAAAAAATAAGCTGAGATAATTTTTAGTTATTTCAATAGTTAAAGGAGATCTTATAAAATAATCTTTTAGAAAAGTAATTTGGTTTAAATTTTTAGGATTAAAGCGATTCTTTTCATTAGTTTTGACAAAACTTGACTTGGAAAAAATTCTTTCACTTATCATAGATGAATATCTAATTTCTCAATCCTTTTCCAGGATTTCTCTAAACCTTAAAAATACTCCATTATGTCATGAGAGTTTTTTTAAATTTTAACACTTCTAATTGTTTCGGTTAATTGTGCTTAAAGACGGATATAAGAAGATATGAAAAGAAACAAGTAATTAAACACATACATATAAAAAGTACGTGAAACAAAAAAAGGTTTTGGCAATCAAAAATTTAACCCATTTTTCGCCACATTCCTGTTGATCGATGTTGAAGACAAAAAATCATTAAAAAACATTGTAATTTTAGTCGCCGGTCGGCAGAAAATAGGTTAAAATGAAGATCACTTCTTTAAACACATACATTTTGTATATAAGACGAAACAAATAATTAAAAACACAAAAAAAATATGTTATAATACTACAAAATATTGAAAATTTTGTCACATCGGTTAATCGACTAAAATTAACCGGTTTAATCGTTAATCGAAAAAAGCCAATTTGAAATTAACCGATCAGTTAATCGGGTAGTAATTAATCGGTTAACCGAATGAATACCCTACTACCTATGCTTTGTGTGTGTGACAGCGATAAGTGCAAAAAAATTGTGCGGATCCGTAAAGGGTTTTTACGTGCAAAAATAAAAATATCGTAGAGCCACTTGTTGCTGTCACACGCACATAGCACGCATTATGTATGCATGTAAGTATTGATTTGTATGTTGTGCTAATAAGAAAGAGTGAAACAACTACTCACTACATATTTATTTATAGCGTTTGCTTAAGATACATGTACACGACATGTTTTTTTACATCTGACTTGTCTACTTTTCATGTCACATGTTGCTGAGCATGTGTGTTACAATTGCTGTTTAACAAAGTTTTTTGTAATTATTGTTACAGTACTTTTCGCTTATAGTCCACTACTCTAGTTGCACAACTTTTGTGGACTATGAGCAAATTTGGACTATAACCGATTTTATTATAAGCCATTTTATGGATAATAAGTGAAATCTATTGTAATCCACATGTTGGACTATATAAATATTATTTTCTGCAATAAAACCATTATGTTTAAACAAAGAAAAGTTTATTTAAAACATAACTAAATATTGATTTAATTGAAATAAATTGTTAAAAATAATAGTTGCGAGAAAGGTAAATAAAAACATGTTGCCTGTTGATTAAAAAATATAAAAAACAGAATGCGTGTTAAGAAAATGTGGCTTCTAAACGAAAATGGACTACAAGCGAAATGGACCTTAGAACAAATAATTTGTATGAAATTCGAAAAAATGTGCAAGTGAATATTACAGTTTTGGCTTTAATCCGTTTTTGGCCTTTAAGCGGAATGGACTATAAGCGAAAAGTACTGTATTGTGTTTGGCGTATTTAAAATACGCCTACGACTGTTTGGTAATAGATTAAAGAAAACAAATTCACGTTCTCTTTAATCTATAACCAAATAGTCGTAGGCGTATTTTAAATACGCCAAACACAATAAGGGTGAATATTCGATCAAAAACGTACATGTAATTTGCCCCTCGTGGTCATAGTTTGAAAAAAATACATAGCTAATGTGTCCAAATAAATAAAAACCTTTATATTTTTTAAATTTTATTGAAATCTATTAAATAGTTTCTTAGAGGCAGAAATTGCCCCCTATAACCCTTTTAGTCATATTTTTTAAAAAAATACATAGCTTATGTGTCTATGTAAATATGGATCTATCTATGTTTTAAATTTCATTAATATCTGTTGGATAGTTTGGGAGAGGACTAAATTGCTCCCTATCTCCCCTCGTGGTCCTATTTTTTATAAAAATGTATAGCTTATGTGTGGTTTTACATAGGTACTGCTGATGTTACGGACAAATTTATTTTAAATATCATAAATAATATGTACATAGTCCCATACCTGCCTAGTGACAAAGCACATTTTTGGTAATTTTTTTTTTTTTTCATTTTTACACAGAAGTGCCAAAAATACTGAAGGTATTTTTTTAAACATGGATATTTTATTTTTTATGGCAGATAACCAAAACACATTCATGGGTATTGAATAACATCTGCATACTATTCATGTCCTTTTGTTTACTGAATGTGGTTGCGTGAAGGTATTGCTTTGCATAAGTATAAGTAATAACCATACTTTTTGCGTTATAAATATGTGTATACACAATAACGAAAAGCGTGGGTAAATACCTCTGTATATTATTCTTATGGGTACTTGTTGTCATTCTCTGGTCGGGTTCAGAGGTCCAAGTCGATCGGCTTCAAGCCGGCTCAGCGCCGCCGCCGGTATGTTTTTCTTAGCATTAGCCGCCGCCGAAAGTTCCGGCTAGTTTCGGCTTAAATTTTACGCCGACTTTAGTAGATAAGCCAAACATTTTTTGTGTTAGAACAAAAAATTCGATATGGTAGCATTGAAAATTTACAACCCTGGGCTTTGTAAATATATGCCGTTATTTTCGCAACGTTTCTACATTTATAATTTTCTATATAAAGTGATGAACAAAATGACACAAACAAATATAAAAAGTTTTTTTTCTCAACAAAGTGCAAGTGAAATTATAGAAAGTTCATCAGAGTCCGACAATGAAGAGCTTTCTAATTACAATAAGTATTTGAGTTATTCTGGATCAATAGATTATTATAATAAACTATTGCAAAGAAAAGCTAACGTGAAAAAAATGGCAAAAGTAGTTGTAAGCACAAGTGGTGTCTCTAAGTGCTGGAATTTTTTTTGGAGATTTGTATATTGGCCAGAGGCATATACTTGAAAAATATAAATTCTGCAAAATATGTTTCGAACAAGAAAATATGATATTAAAAGGGTAAGTTGTTTTTTTTTTGCCTAAAAATTTTATTTTTTTTCAAAATTTTCCTTTTAACAAGGTTTGGAAAAAACACTTCAACAAGTAATTACCTCAACCATTTACGTTCAATACATGACATTGACGTAAAATCAACGAAATTTAAAAAAACAACACTAATGACACAGAACGCATTAGATTCAACAATGTCAAAGAACGATAAATTTCAAAACGCTCGTAGATTGGCTGAAATGTGCTGCATTGATTTGCAACCATTTTACATTATTGAACGAAGCGGATTTCAAAAGTACGTAAAATCTTTAAACCCAAAAACACACTTTCCTAGGGCCTACACAGTTTCTTCTACCGCGTTGAATGATGTATATGATGTATACTTAAATCGTGTTAAAGATAAATTAAAAAACTCTACAAACCATATTTGTTTAGTATTAGACATGTGGACAGACAAACACAAACGTCTTTCGTATATCAACATAAAAGTGCATTATTGCCAACAGTTTAAGTTGGAAGTAGTTACTTTAAAAACCGAGATATTTCCTCGACCACACACTGCAAAGGCTGTTGCAGAAAAAATCAAAGTAAGTTTAATGGAATTTAATCTTAGTAATAAAAACATATGTGCTGTAACCGATGGTGGCTCAAATATTGTTGCTGCGCTAAAAACAGAAAATATTTCACGTTATGGATGCATCGCCCATGCTCTGCACCGGTTTCTTTCGCACGATGTGCTTAACAACAAATCTTTTAATCATATTAACACCATTATTAGCAAATTGAAAGATGTTTATCGCAGTTTGATGTACAGCTCTGAGGAAATCACAAGACTTCAAAATTTAGAAGAGCAGAATAAAATATTGCAGTTATTGGAGGAATCACAAAAAATTCTTGAAGAACAAGATAAAATAGAAAATTTTCCTTGTGGTGATGACGACTTTTGTGAGTCAAGTGACAAGCTCATTAATGCAAAGCATTCCATTTCTTTAAAGAACTCAGTCCCAACAAGATGGAATTCGTTGTTGTCAATGTTTACAAGCTTTGAACAAAATATAGATGCAATAAACATCGCATTGTTAAAAGTCAAACGTGAAAACTTAATAATACCTGAAATGGAGAAACAAATAATAAAAGAGGTTTTATTATTTTTAAAAATCTTCGAAAAAGCAACGTGGTATTTGCAGGGGCAAAAATACGCCACTTTATCATCATGCATTTATTTTTACGAAAACATTATATGTTGTTTGGAGAAGACAGAAAGTGAATCATGCTTTGATTTGACAATAAAATTGTGCCGTTTTGCCATAGACAATTTTGGAAAGAGGTTCAAGATTTTAAAAATTCACCTTTTAGCAGCTTTATTAGATCCATGCCAAAAAAACTGGGTTACTTTAGAAAATTATTGTAAAAAAATTCCAATAAACTGCAAGGCTGAATGTTCATTTGAACTGAAAATGGATTTTATACACCACAAAACAAAAGAAGACCTTCTTCTTGAACAAATTAAAGAAATAAACTCTCAATCAGAAAGTCAATGTGACTTTCAAGAAATGCCATCAACCAGTAGTATAGCCTATGAAGATAACAACAAAAAACAGGTATGTGTGTTATGGTATTTCTAATTTTAACTTAAGTTCGACTAATAAAAATTTTTTTGCAGAAAATTTCTGACACACGCCAGGAAATGTTGAATTTTGTTACAAAAGCATCTACAAATAAAGAAAATTCTTTAGAAATAGAGATCAATAAATATTTTGCAATCAATGTAGATGAAACTGAGAGTCTTGATTGGTGGCAACAACACAAAGAGGTATGTTTGTATTTAAATTTATACTGTTTTAGTTATTAACTTCCAAATACGTATATTTTTACCTTTTTTTACAAATTCTTTTTAGATTTTTCCAAATATAGCAAAATTAGCTGAAGTTTGCTTTGGTATACCAGCCACCTCTGCCTCATCAGAACAGGCTTTCTCTATTGCTGGAACATGTATTAACGAAAAAAGAAGTCGACTTAATCCGACTACAATAAGAAAGCAACTTTTTGTGCACGATAACCACAAAATTGTGGAAGAATTGTTATGTTTAGAGAAAACATAATTAATTATTTTTTATTCATAGACTGAATTTATTAATTTGTTTTTTAGATGTACATATGTTTATATGAAAATAAATATACATTTTTTTAAATTGAGAAAATTTGTTAATTAACATCAGCTCCAGCCGGCTTAAAGCCGCCGCCGACTGTTTTTCTTCATGCCGCCGCCGCCGATAATTATTAATCGGCTTGGACCTCTGGTCGGGTTGTCAAAAATATTGCTAGTAAAAAAACAGGTTTGTTTACGCTGGATCTCCACGTAGCAATTTTTATTGCTTAGTACAAGCAATAACGTCGGCAGAACAATGAAGCAATAATTGCTGATTATATTGCTGGAGAACACTTGAAATTGCTTTGCCATAAATTTGCAATTTTCACCGCGAGTAGTTGTACAAAATTCTGTGGCTGTATTTATAACAAATGTTTTACGTTGTGTTTTGAAATGGTTGTTAAATTTTCTTTTTTAAATTAACAAATTAAATTAATAAAATAATTCATTTTAATTGTCGTAACTGTGTTTTGTATTACTTTTTTGTTTATTTGCATATATTATTGTTCTATTGAAAAAATAAAAATATACAAAAAAACAAATTCGTCGTTTGCTTTTGTTGATATTGACGTTTATTTAAAAATATAATATACTAGCTTAACCCGGTGCGCTTAGCTACCCCCATCGTTATAAAATATATAAGTATTTAAAATATATATTAAATTATTAACTGCTTCGTAGTAAGAGAATTCCGTGGCATTCAGTAGTTTAATTTTATGGGGGGTATTACTCTCCTTCCGTCAACCCCGCCCATTTTTCTTTTACAATTTACCATAATAGTGGATTTTTCCACGTTTGAAGACTCTAGCTATCATAGTTCTTCTGTAACGTGATATTTAATATTTGCATCCTATGGGGGGTACCACTTCCACCTCTGCTATTTTATTTCAATTTTGTGGCTCAGTAGATCCTACTACCAAAAGTTCAACAAAATGCTTGCAGCGGCTCTTAAAATATGAGATATTTATTATTGACATCCACAAAAAAATATGGCACCGCCCCTTTGTCCAACCACACCTTTTTGAACCCAACGACACATTAATTCAGAACAATAGCCTTCTGTGAAAATTTAGTGACGATCGGTTCAGTAGTTTATTAGATATAACGTTTTTTACTTTTTCTATAAAGGGGTGGGGCCACGCCCACTTTTTTAATTAAACGTATTACTGTTCATGCCAACAACAAATATACCAAATATTATCGCCGTAGGTCAAAAAATTTCATAAATAACACGAATTCAAATTTTTGGGTTGTATGGGCGTGGCATCGCCCCTTTGCCCAGTCACAATTTTTTATAGCCTAATGTCTCTTCCAGGGTCACAGTTACATGCTGTGAAAATTTCAAGTTCATCGGTCAAGTGGTTTGGCCTCCTATAAGGCACAAATATATATATACAAATATATATACATACATTCACTTTTATATGTATAGATAAAAACTTTTTCTTTATTTTGTTGAAGTATTTTTCACTTGGTGGCTTTTTCTTGATTGCATTTTTAATAAATAAACGCACTAATAAATAAACAACAGAGAAATGAAATGTCAGATAAATTACAACTGATTTGACAGCAGATTGCTAAGCAATAATTGCTCAAGCATTTTCACTAATACAACCTTAACGCTGGATGGGAATTTGACCAGTGTATTTGGGCCTTAACATGGGGTCTTCACCTAAGATAATATCTGATATAATATGTGAGAGAACGTCGGCAGAATGAGGGAACAAATTTCTTCATGTTAATCTTAATATTAAACAAGAGGAACACGTATCTTATAAGATTTCATAAGCGAATGATTCTCGTGCAGTAAACTTGTGTCGTTTTTACTCTTTTTTTTAGTTTTTTCTTGTTTTTTAGTTAAAAATATTGTTTCTTTAAACACTTATCACAAGATTTTCACTATTTGCACAAAAAAATTAAACATTTTAATGAATGAGTCTTTTTATTGTTTTATATGTGTGTAAATTAAAACATTTAGTTTTTGTTTTTTAAAAAAAAGATTTTTTATTTCTACATCTGTCTTACACCACCAACTTAAAACTTAAAACTGACTTAATTTTATTCTATACTTAATTATTAATACCAGTAGCAAACATGATTTTTGTTTACGCGATAATAATCAATTATGTTGTTGAATTGCAAATCAGCAATTCTTTATTGCGCGTGATAAGTAATTTGATACTAAAATTGAAAACAATTTTTTTCTGCGGCAAGCGTCAGCAGAATTTATGAATTGTATTGATATTTGAAAAAAACGAAAAGAACTTTAAAATAAATTGTATTGATATGAAAAAATACGAAAAGAACTTTAAAAGAATGCTGTCGCCTTAACTCCCCCTTCCGTTAGTGGGATCGTCCCGATACTTAATGGATAGGAAGATCATTGATACTGCGAAATTCGCATCTTTGTTCACGAGGGACAGGCATTTCTCTAGGATTTTCGGTTACCGGCGGATGGTTTTCTTCGATTATATTTGTGACCGTTAATTTGGTCCGAAGTTTGAAAGCCATCGCCAATATACAAACCGTTAACACAACTACAAGGCCCAAATTAAGTGAGAACATCACTTTTCCTTTGGCCGACATTGACGCTAACCTTTCAATATTACTTGTTTGTAGATCCTTCATCAATTCCAAAGAAAGCACTTCCTCTAAATTTCCACAATTTTTTGTTGGTTGCAACAAAGCAGGAAGCGGTTTCCAATCAGATATTTCTTTTGAAATATATGTTTTATTGGCAATTGTGATAGTATCATTGTGGAACTGAATTAGGTATGTTCCACGTAATTCACTTGTTTCATTATTCGATGTCCCGACAATACCTTCAAATTGGTTCAGCAAAATAGTTCCCGGATACAGTTCTTGTACCGTATTTATATGCTGATTATTAATTACAACGCAATCATGTTTCCTACTTGATAAAAGTAAGGGAATACAACTTGTTTTGCTTATATCTATTAATTTTTCTTCGCTACAAATACATAATTTATTATATTCTTTGCAGTTTTCTCTTTGTTCGTAAATTTCCTTATTACATCTTATTATATTTTCAGAGTTAATTTTTACAATTTTGTTTCCCTTTTTTATTGGTTTAATCAACATTTTTTCACAAATCTTACTATCTATTGCAGGAAGATTTACTATATAAATGATAGCTCTATAATCTGTGGCTATTTTAATTGTCGCAAAACTTAATGCTTGTTCTAGATCAGCATAAGGGAACTTTTCCTGATCTAAAAATTGTTTAACCTCATTCATCTCCCTTTCGGATAAAATAAAAGAATTTATGATCCCTACCTTTGACCACTGCAACGCATACTCCACGTTAACAATCTCCTCTCTCAGTAACCTTAATTTATTGGTTATTGTTTCTTCTTGTAGTCTTCTAACTTCTTCTAAGGATTGGATGGTCTTAATAATGTGATTTGTGGTATTCGTCAATAAGTTAACTCTTTCTAAAACTTCTCTATTAATTATCCTCTGTCTTTCATTATTTTCCAACAGTCCCTCCATCTTTTGTACAACTATTTTATGGTCATCGTGATCTGGAGTACCAGCTACCCATTTCCAAGCGGTACCCAGGAAATTTATGGATCGTTTTTTCCGAGGCCTAATAATTTCGAGGTGTTTCTTCATTTGCCCGATATCGTAAAGAAAAAATGGCATTAAGGTGCTATTCCTAAGTATTTTGTTTTGGATTTCCGATTCGATTTCTTGAATTATTGACTCGTAATGTGTCATATTTAAAACATGTATTAATTTGAAGTTTCCATTTTGCAACCGAGCTTGTCCTAAATGTATCGGAACAAGTTGGGAATTTGAATAATCCAATATCTGCACCTCAGAGCTGCAGACATCAAGAATGGTAAATAGTAATATAATTTTGAGTGACATTTCCTGCAGAGAAGAGAAACATTTATGATTTTATATTCTCCTTATGTATAATCCTACGTCTACTAAATATTTTTACTTTATTTCCTAAATCCTCGCTTATTTTTTGCTTCTTATACCTATCATCTAATTTATTTCTTTTGCCAATAAGTTTCTCATAGACCTCTTGATTTTGTTCGTACGTTTTTATTTTAGTAGGTTTATTTCTATTCATCAACTTCAATTGTGCTTGACGAAGTTTATCTCGTACATCGTCATGTTGGACTTTGTTATGAAATATATCGTATGGTTTTTTATTCGTTACTGAATGAATGGTTAAATTATACTGCTGAGCAGCTCGATAAAATGCTTCTTTAACATCAATTAAATGAAATTCTTCCTTAATGCAACGGGTGATTTCAACCAGAGTTGAGTGTACCCTTTCCACCTGACCATTTGTCGAACTATGGCGTGGATCACAGTAATACAATTCTACCTGTAACCTCTGCATTAATGATTTAAATTGTGGGGTTGTAAACCCTGGTTCATTATCAAGAGTAATTTTTTTCGCGTTTGGAAAGCTTTGCAGAATTTCTTGGACTTTTTCCCCAAGATTCAGTTTATCTTCTATATGTTTTATTACCAAGAATTTTGAATAAGCATCTATACAGGTTATAAACTTATGACTTTGTGCATAAAAGATATCAATATGAAGGAACTCCCCCTCATTGTTGGGAATTGGAGCTTCTCCAATTGGAAGCTTAGCGGGTTTCCTATCATACTTGGCTTTATTGCATATATCGCAATGTCTGATATATTGTTTTATACTATTTAACATTTTTGGCCAATAGTATTGTTGAAATATCTGTTTATGATTTTCTTTACAGTTTCTATGAGCACGGGCATGAGTTTGCTCTATTATAGCTGTTTGATCATCAGGGCTAGTAATGTCAATTGCGAGTATCGTGGTATAAACGAATTTGTTTTTAAATATATTTTTTACGGTTTCTTTAAATTCGTATAGATCTTCTGCGGTGCAATGAATTGCAGTAACAAGATTAGGCTTAAGGAATTCCAACAATATACTTCTCAAATTTTCCCTCGTATCGAACTCTATTATGTGGCGAATTCTACCGAAAGTTATCAGGGATTCATGTTTTGAGAAATTTGTTTTGCAAAGTAAAATTTGTTGTTTAAATTCATTAATAGGTCTAGTGATTTCAGGGATATTAAAACTGTCGCTGCTTTCAACAGAATGTTGGGTACTTCGTAGTGACTCATCATCGGGAATATTATTCAAGACCTGTCTAGAAAGTGCGTCGGCTACGACGTTGGTAGCACCAGGCTTGTATACAAATTTAGGAGCATATTCCTCAATAAAAGACATCCATCTTTTAATTTTTGCGTTGGGATTTTTAGTTGAAATCGCAAATGTAAGAGGTTGGTGATCAGTGTGTATTTCCAGATTTGTAACACCATATAGATAATTTCGAAGGTTTTTTATTGCCCAGACTATGGCATATAATTCCTTTTCGTTCGTAGCGTAGTTACGTTCGGTGGAATTAAGGGTTTTGGATATGAATATTATAGGTTTTTTCTCTTGTGTCAATACAGCACCAATAGCTGCGTTTGACGCATCGGTCGTTAGTATAAATTTCTTTTGGTAATCGGGTTGGGTTAGTTCGACTTGACCAGCCAAGAGATCCTTTAATTTAATAAACGCTGAGACACCTTCAGTATCGAGTTCAATTTTATATTTTTTTTGATGCATTAGCAGACACTCTACCGTTTTCTCCCGCAAGAAATCTAGTCAAGGGTTTGGCAACATTGGCATAACTACTAATAAACTAACGGTAATAACCTGTAAGACCAAGGAAACTTCTTAGCTGCCTTAGAGTTTGTGGTTGTGGGTAATTTTTAATTGTTTAAATTTTATTTGGGTCTGTTTTTATTACCCCATGTGCTATTACATACCCCAGAAATTCTACTTCTTCCTCAAAAAATTTTGACTTCTCCAATGATATTTTCATATTTGCCTCTCTGAGAGTATTGACTACTATATCCAAATGTTGTATATGTTCCTCTAAATTTCGAGAGTATACTATTATGTCATCTATATAGACATGACAGAATCTACCAATGAATTTTCTCAAAATATCGTCCATGGCGTTTTGGAAGATGCTCGGTGCATTCCTCAATCCGAATGGCATTCGAACAAATTCGTACTTCCCATTATTGACGGAAAATGCGGTTTTTCCCACATCGTCCTCCTTCATAAGAATTTGGTGGAAACCAGATTCAAGATCAATTGTTGAAAAGAATTTTGCTTTACCTAAGTTGGATAATATAACATTACAGTCTGGTATGGGGTATTTATATGCTATCGTTTTCTCATTCAATTTCTTGTAATCGACAACCAAGCGAAGTTTTTGTGTCCCGTCGTCATTCATTCCCTTTTTTGGGACGACCCATACTGGTGAATTATAAGGGCCCCTACTTTCACGAATAATGCCTGCTTCTAATAACTTTTCTATCTCACTATTAACAAATGAGTTTGCAGATAGCGGATATGGATATTGTTTGCTCCATACCGGATCGTTATCTACCGTCTTAATTTCCGCCTTAATATCTGTTCTAAAAGGCAGATTTAAATTAATATTCGAATGCAATGTAGAAACTTTTTCTCGTATATTCCCGCGTAGTTTTCCCAAAGTTTGCGATTCATGATCAACATTTGTAGTTGAAACACTTTTATCGGTATCTTCAGGATATTCTTCATTAATAATTTTGTTCAAGACATTTTCTACAACGTTGTTGATACTATTCTCATTAGATTTTTTGTCTGGAATATTTTTACTAAATTTTTTACAATATCTTCCACAAGTTATTGTTCCTTGCTGGAAGTCTAAAATTGCATTTGTTTTTCTTAGAAAATTGTAACCTATAAGCACATCTGTATCCAAACCTTGGATTTCGTAGAACCTTTGGTTTATTTCAAACATGCTTGCTTCATAATAATGTTCGATGAGAGTATAACCGTTATTAGTTTTTACTCTTTTCTTAATGACTAAATCCCTTTTGTTCGCGAGAACTCCAGGTTTGCAGTAGCTGCACGTTGCGCCACTGTCGATTAAAATTGTGAGTTTTCTTCCGTCCTTTGCTGTCCTGACGATGCAGGGCAGTTCGGATCTTTTTCTAAAAAAGCATCTTCGCTTAAGTTATTTATTCTTTGTGCCTTTTGATTTGGCTGATATATTGTTTGAGAATGTGGACGTTTGCTATTTTGTTGGAAATTACTAGCTCGATTTTGCGATAAAAAATAATTTTGCCCATTGTTGTTATATCTATTTTGCGGATGCCTAACACTGGTCGAACTTCCCAATTCCATTGGTTCAGGTTTAGGTTCTGTTTGTCGTTGCTCGCGATAGTTAACTTGTGGATTATTTTGGTTACGTTGGGGAAAACGTAATGGATTTGTGGACCTAACGTGACTATTATTCTGATGTGTTCTAAATTCTACTACTGTATTTACATTAACAATCTGTGACAATTGCTGAGTCAATCGATCTATTGTCTCCTGCAATGGAGCGGTCTGTAAACGAATCAATTCGGAAATTTGGGTAGATGTGGTCATGGTTGTATCTGAAGTGCTAAGACCTTGAAAAGAACCTGTCAACTCCTCTAACGAATCAATTAAACTCTCTTCTCCTGGCAAATACCCTATTTCTTCTTCTAGTTCCCTGATGCGATCCAGCGTTTACACAATTTTGTATTTATTATTTTATTTTATTAAGACTTCAAACAAATATGCGAGCAATTACTAATAGTAAATCTTCACTTAAATAAATACACTTTTTCCTTACATTAATTCACATAAACAATTTTTAAATTAACTTACATAAAAATAATTAAACTGTAAGTAGAAACTGTTTTGATTGTCGGCTTTCGTTGGTTATCTTATAGCTGACCCAGATTCTCAATCGTTCTGGGGTGTTGCTGCCTTGGAATGGGCAGTTTTCCTCTCAATAATAATTGTTTTTATTTGAATTTCCCTTTCTTTTCCCACAGGTTTTGCACAATTTGTTTAAAAATTTATATGTAATTTCAAGAGCTTATACAAATTTTTGCTGCCGCACTTTCAAATTTTCAAAAGAATTTGTGTTTTTTTGTAATTTTTTGTTTTTATTGTATGTTATTAAGTCACTCTAGCACTAAAAAAAATCTTCCACTTGCACCAGGTTTTTTTTAGATTTTTATTTTTTCTCCTTTTTTTTTAAAAAAAATTTTCCTTTTTTAAGGATAGTTTTTATTTTTTCTCCTTTTTTTTTTTAAAAAAAAAATTTCTTTTTTAAGGATAGTTTTTTATTTTTTCTCCTTTTTAAGGATACTTATTTTTATTTTTTCTCCTTTTTTTTTGTTTAAGGATACTTATTTTTTAATTTTTTGATCACTTAACCGAATCCTTACTTTTTTTTTCAGGATATTTGTACGGTGTGGGCGATCCCGGTTGAGCCCCCAATTAAAACATTTAGTTTTTGTTTTTTAAAAAAAAGATTTTTTATTTCTACATCTGTCTTACACCACCAACTTAAAACTTAAAACTGACTTAATTTTATTCTATACTTAATTATTAATACCAGTAGCAAACATGATTTTTGTTTACGCGATAATAATCAATTATGTTGTTGAATTGCAAATCAGCAATTCTTTATTGCGCGTGATAAGTAATTTGATACTAAAATTGAAAACAATTTTTTTCTGCGGCAAGCGTCAGCAGAATTTATGAATTGTATTGATATTTGAAAAAAACGAAAAGAACTTTAAAATAAATTGTATTGATATGAAAAAATACGAAAAGAACTTTAAAAGAATGCTGTCGCCTTAACTTGTATGTATGTGTATTTTTGACAGCTCATCTTATAAGATAGTTGTTATAAGATTTCTTATAACAACTGTCTCATAACATTTATTATAATATTAATACTAACACTATTTGAGAGTCCACACGTAAGATAATACTCTCTGCGATTGATTTTGACGTTTGCTGATATCAAAATCTTATATCTTATCTCAGGTGGAGACCCTGTGTTATACATTTTGTTGTTGCAGTGTTGTAAATCTTGGTACTTTAACTAAATTAATAAGATTCACAAGGTCTACAAGGGCCTTTACTATCAAGGGTGAAAACAGCTATTATTTTTATTGAATTAAACGTATTTCAACACTAATGGCGATTTATTTTCTGAGAAAAATATGTAACAGTATATACATGTAACATTTTCTAATGTAACTGCCCGTCTACAACTGACATGATTTGATGTTATAACTTGATGTTATAAAAGCGTTGTTAAAACATTTGCATTAACAACCGTGTTATAACATGAGAAAACTTCTAACATGATGAGTCTATACCTAACACTAACATCATATTAGTGTTAAAGTTAAGCATTTTATGTCAGTTGTAGACTGCATGTTACTGCCCGTCTACAACTGACATGATTTGCTGTTATAACTTGAAGTTATAAAAGCGTTGTTAAAACATTTGCATTAACAACCGTGTTATAACATGAGAAAACTTCTAACATGATGAGTCTATACGTAACACTAACATCATATTAGTGTTAAAGTTAAGCATTTCATGTCAGTTGTAGACTGCATGTTACCTATAATCACTCGAAGTGTTGCATGTTGTGCAATTTCAATAGAACACAATTAGTGCTTTTATTTGCAACTATTACACTTTCATTATTAATGTACTTAATGAGCGATTTTTAAAGCTATTTAAGCGGTTTCTGCACGCGATTACGGGTTGGAAACAAATATTTACATCACTAATGGCTTATAAAAATTAAATTATAAATACACTTTTTTTGATTTTCATGTGTAAATATTTTTATATTTTGTTTTAAAACAATTTTTTTACAAAATTATGAGCGGTATGAATTATGGGAAACAAAATAAAACATTTGTTGTACAAACAAAGTAGTAAGTACCAAAGTTGTAGAACAGGGCAGTTGAACACCTTAAGTAAAAGTAAGGGTAAAATATGCAACATGTTGTCCATGTTTTTCATTACATATTCACAAACGAACTTGAAAATTTTTCCCACAGTTGTATTTTTAATACAAAAGAACACAAAAATGTAGAACATGTAACACTTGTGCAACATTTCTCTCAGAAAAGAAATCGCCATAATTCATGGCTCATCAAAAATAACAAATTGGAAAATTAGGTCGCTGAACAAGCTTAAAAATCGCCAAGTTTGGCGAGAAATCGCCATATCGACAACTCTGTGTACGCTTAAAACACGCTAAATTGGCAACTTTGCAATATATTCATAAGCAAATAACGCTTTTCAACACTGTTTTTTAAAAAAGCGGGTCTTTTTAAGTAAACTTTTTTATTTTAGTATTTTTTCATTGCATATTTTAATTAAATATACAAAATAAAATAAATAAACAAAATAAAGTTTTAAAGAAATGAGCAAAGTACCTTACAAACCTGGTCCAAAATCATCTAAGAACACCCAAATAATTTTTGAGCGTGGTTCCTTAGGTGAAGCTTCTACAAATACTGAAGATTCCAATTCTAATGAAACAAATGTAAGTTCCCAAGTGCCCAGGACACCAGAACGTAGACGCAAATCGAAACGCCTAGAAGGAAGAGAAAATCTTTCTGAATTTCAAACACCTGACATGGAAAATGATGTTACCGACTATGGACTAGAATTTACAACAAGCCACATTCAAAAATCACCACGGCGATGTTCTACATTTAGAAAAACAGGGCAAAGTTCACAAGAGGAAAACCAAGACCAACAAAGTGGAGTTCGTGCTAATACAAAGAAGTCTAATACAGGTAATAAACGTTTTAAAAGGTTTCTAAAAAATTCCACATTTTTAGACTTATCGGTAGCAATATTTAACATATGGAAGACAATCAGGGGTGTCATAAAATCCAAGTAAATTTTGCAAACCAATATTGGTTACATTCGGTGTAATGCAAACAAGTCAGTTTTGCTATTTTCGAATGCAAAAAAACTGACGAGAGTCAGCTGTTTTACGTTTTGGCTTATTTTTAATTTTTTGTTTAAAAATTTTGTAAATTATGGTAGGTATTTGCGCTAACATTTTGTTAAAACCAGGACTGGAGTCGTCAAAAATAGTTTAACATCTTATATTTTTTAAGCCCGGCTTCGAAGCTGACTTCGATGCTTAATGTATATGCTGTGGACGATTGTTGCAATAATATAAGGTTTTAGGTCATATGTTGCACCCTTGTGAAAAAGCAAAATTGCGAAACCATAACAATTTCGCACAAAAAATTAGCGGAGTTTAGTATTATATAGTAGCTCTTTGTTATGTGGTTGTTGTTAAGTTTTTACACTTTTTTGCTTTTTAGCAATTTTTTTTTTATTAATTTTAACAATAATTAACAACAGAAATACTATAATACCGGAAACTTAACTCGGCAATTCCCAGTGTCACCTACAGGTGACAAAGATTAACGGTATTTTTAAACATGGAAACAGACATCACTGATAAATATTAATATTATTTATATACAGACAACACCCTGTTGTATATCTGATTTTATTTTGGCAACGCTAGAATTTTATTAACTAGGGGATTTTTAAAAATCTTTAAGCAGCGTTTTTGATTTTAACATACTGGTGTGTCTTATGATAAATAAATTGTTATAAAAATGCCAAAAGGGTAAATATCACAATAATTTTTTTTTCATAAATACAGCTAGATATTCAGGCTTACAAAGTGAGCAAGTATTTTAAGAAAATTAATTATATCCTACCCAAAATTATGGGCTGTTTTTCAAGTGTCACCTTCAGGTGACACTGGGTATTATATATACATGTGTAGATATGAATACCACAAATTGTATATCCTGCAAAATTTGGACTATTGCTTTTATGTTTTATGGAAGATTAAACTTGGACGAAATTGTACGAATACTAGAGGCTGGAGATGACCCTGGCGACATCATATTGTTTCCTCCTGAGGATGGAGAGGTTACTGATGAAGACAGTGGAGATGAAAATGATGCCAATTTCATTCACCTCCCTAGCCGAATGTTGCGATCAGAGGTTGAAGTGCAAACCAGACCCAACAGAGAAGATGAAGAAGTGGATCTAGACGTGCCACAATTATCAGAACACATTGCAGACCAGGAACCTGCTCCAAAGAAGAAAAAGAAAAAACTTACGGTAAAGAAGTGGTCAAAAAATACTTCAGTTTTTTCCTCATGCGGTAAAGGAGACAGCGATCAAGATATTCTAGACACATTTCAGGAAGATATCAGTGTCACTGGTTGCTTTGAGTTATTGTACAACAAAGATTTAATAAGCCTCATTGCAGATATGAGCAATTTGTATGCTCTACAGAGGAACCATACATTGAATGTAACCGAAAATGAAATTAGAGTTTATATTGCTATACTACTGTTGACTGGATACATGACACCAAAATACATGAGAATGTTTTGGGAAAAAAAAGTGGACACGTACAATGATTTGGTATCCAGCAGTATAAGACGAAATCGCTTTTTTGAAATACAGCAATATTTACATTTGTGTGATAGTAACGCATTGCCTCAAAATGATAAATTTGCCAAGGTTCGTTAATACTTTGAGTTGCTTGTTGCTAATTTTACCACCAATTTTGATAAGGCCAGTTCATCGCATATTTAAATTGATGAAACTATTGTTCCATATTATACGATTTGGGTACAAAATTTGGTCTGCAGCTACGGCACAAGGATATTTAGTAAACTGCGAATTATATCAAGGAGCAAGTGGTCCAAGCTTGAAGTTGCAGTCAGAGTATGGCCTAGGCGCCGCAGTTATTTTAGAGCTTCACTCAAGACTACCTCAAGAAATAGTTCCTTTTAATCTATACTTTGATAATTTCTTTACTGGTCTGCCTTTGCTTAATTATTTACATGAGCATAACATTGGTGGAACAGGAACGATTAGAGAAAATCGCCTTGAAAATTACAGTCTTCTAAATTCTAAAGACATGCGAAAGAAGCCAAGAGGAGAGATAGATTACAAGACTTCTCAAAAAATAATTGTAGCAAAATGGCATGACAATAGCATCGTGAGCATTGCTTCCAACTGTCACGGACTGACTCCAATCACAAAAGTAGATAGAATTGGTGTTATCAATAAAAAGAGAACAAAAATTCAAGTCGATTGCCTAGCACTCGTAAAAATGTATAATAAGTAAATGGGTGGTGTAGACCGCTTTGATGAGAATGTTGATTCTATGAGAGTAGCCTTACGTGGAAAAAAATTGTGGTTTCCTCTGTTTGCATTTGGACTAGATGCTGCTTGCCAGAACGCTTGGCTCATCAAAAGAAAATGCGATAACAACTGGACTTATTGTGAATTCCGTAGGGCAATCGTGTTGTCATATTTACAAAAATACGGAACGCAGCCAACTAAGAGTAACAATTGTGGCGTTCCCATTGTGTTGAGAGTTTCAAATGAAACTAGATTGGGAGGGTGTTCAGAGGACCATATTGAGCAGCATTGCTCACAACGGCGCTGCGGTTTTTGTCATAAACGCACTAGAAAAATGTGTGCCAAATGCAACATAGGCCTTCATATTCAATGTTGGTATAAATTCCACAACAAATAAAATATTATACAATTATTGCTTAATCAAACGTAAAATTCAAAGAATTAAATAAATTATACCCAGTGTCACCTATAGGTGACACCGCTATAAAAACACAACCAGCAATATTTTTTTTATTTTAAACTTTTTTATAGTGTAAACTAGAAGTATTTTTACTATTTAGAATAAAAACAAATTGTTTCTCCCTTTGGCGAGGGCATGGGAATTGCCGGGTTAAAATAAATGAAAGCCCCTAAGTTCGGCATGTACCAATAGTCGGCACTATTGAATTAAAGCCATAATTAAGGCAGAGTTAGCCGAACGTTCACGTCCCCTAATGGAACGTCTGGTTCGTTTTGTCATTTGCAAACAATGCAAATGCTTACTGAATTTAAATGTCACGTTGACGGAACGTCTCGATCTGTATAAAATAGAATTTCATGCCGTTGTTACGTGACAGTTGTAAAGCAGTGATGAGCTGCTTGTATGTTAAATTAAATGCGGGTATTTTTGCCCTTTTTTTTGGTACTTTGTTAATAATATCAGTGCATTTTGGATAAAACAATTTAATACAATGCTCATTTGCCTATACAAGTATATATGTATGTATCCTTTGTAAATACTTATTTATATACATATATCGCACCTGTTCATCAAAAGTAACACAACTCAAAAAATTCTATTTTCCACTTTTTTGAAGGAAACAGTGTATGATTACCACATCTAACGACTGTAAAATTTTTGGTATTCTATTTGTAATATTTCATGAGAGAAATGCCTTTATGTCTTTCTTTGCGTACTCATATTGTTTGTTTTGATTCAATTAAAGAGTTGTAATTTTAGTTGCGTTGAAGTGTTCAATGGTTACAGTTCTCAAATGAATCAGCGAAAGTGTATTAATTCGAGTTGTGATTGTTTTCATGTTAAAAATCCTGTTTATCAATAGCTGTTGATTTTGGTTTGTGATACTTTAGTTGTTATAAATTTCAGTTAAAGGAGCATAACTTGAAATAATATTGACATGTAGATCAAAAAATTTCATGAAAACTGTATTAAATCAAAAATCCGTAATAATTTCGGAAAAAGGAAGAAGAGAAATAAATTTTGTGATTTTATTGAAATATTATTGAGTTTCCTTTACAACGGTATATTTGTTTATACTAATAATTACATTATATTGGCGGAATTAGTTTTTTGCCTCTACTGAAAACTTGTAAATTTTGAGTTGTGTTACTTTTGATGAACAGGTGCGATATGTTAATTTGCATGTATGTATATAATAAAAAAAGAACACATAAACAAATAAATATAACATTATACATATATGCATATGTACATTGTATTAATTTATTTTAAATTAAATAAATATTAATTAAATTCAAAGCTAATATTAATAATAAATAATTATCGATGTGCTAGATTATATATGTACATAAGTATGTATGTATATGTAGAATTTTAAAATTTCACTCGTATCCAAAGGCTTGTGGTACTTTTTAAAGAAACATGTAAAAAGAGAATTTAACGTTGACCATCACTGATTCAAACAGCTGACTGTGTATTTATTGTATCAAAAGATTTGTGATTTGTATGTTTGAAATAAAAATTTTAATAAATAGTTCAACAAATTAACAAATTAAATTAACAAATTAATATAAACAATTAAAGGAACAAATCTAGTTTACCGACGCAGCTCTAAATAAAAAAAAAAGTACCCAGGGTGATAGAAAATTGAAAAATAAGAAGAAAAAATAAAATAAAAAAGTTGGCGGAAACGCTTAGTTTTCAAGTTATGGACGTTTTAAGTTTTTATATAAAGGTCTGATTTTCCACTACATTTTTATCGTTATATGGCCAATATTGGTATCATTTCAAAGCTTTTGACCATATCTTTTTAGATATACAAAATTTATTTGAAAATTACTATCTCTTTACCTCACATTACATTCTTTTTGCATTTTACATCAAAATATTACAGAAGTGCACCAGTTTAGTATGTAGTTTATTTAAATAAAAATAAAATAAAAAAGTTGTTTTTTTAGTACATACATAACATCTTGAGTTGAGGTGCGTTAACAAACCAGTTTTTTAAAACAAAAATCTTGGTGAAAATAATTTTTATTAAATTATAAATAAACCAGGTTTTCGTTTGTAATACAATATTTTAAAAACGTAAATAAAAATTTTTTTTTTTTTCTTTTTTTTGAATGAAAGTTCGTATGATTCGTAAATTTTACTCAAGATGTTATGATTAAATGACACAAAAATGTAAATATGTATGTAGGTATAAAGAATTAAGTTTTTCTTTTGCTTTTAACTTTTAATTACTTAGGTATTAAGACTGTGTAATATATTTTTAATGGCCCACATGGGCTTTGTATTACCTAACCGATGAATAAATAAATAAATAAATAAAATAAATAAATAAATAAAAGTGTAATACAAACGTAATCAAATTATAAACATGGGCGTCGCAAACGAAAACACTCCTGCATAGCCGACCTTCGGCTGGGCGCAAGGATTTTCTCCTCTATGGTATAGCAAAAACCGGCTTCGCTAAGTAAAACTTCTCTGCATAGCCGGCCTTCGGCAAAGATGTGCTCCTCTTTGGTATGACAAATACCGGCTTCGCTAACTAAAGCTTCTCTGCATAGCCGGCCTTCGGCCGGACGCAAGGATTTTCTTATCTATGGTATAGCAAGAACCCGCTTCGCTAAGTAAAACTACTCTGCATAGCCGGCCCTCGGCCGGGCGCAAGGATTTTCTCCTCTATGGTATAGCAAAAACCGGCTTCGCTAAGTAAAGCTTCTCTGCATAGACGGCCTTCGGCCGGGCGCAAAGATTTGCTCCTCTTTGGTATGACAAATACCGGCTTCGCTAACTAAAGCTTCTCTGCATAGCCGGCCTTCGGCCGTGCGCAAAGATTTGCTCCTCTTTGGTATGACAAATACCGGCTTCGCTAACTAAAGCTTCTCTGCATAGCCGGCCTTCGGCCGGGCGCAAGGATTTTCTCCTCTATGGTATAGCAAGAACCGGCTTCGCTAAGTAAAGCTACTCTGCATAGCCGGCCTTCGGCCGGGCGCAAGGATTTGCTCCTCTTTGGGATAGTAAGTACCGGCTTCGCTAAGTCAAAAGCTTTAAAATGATACCAATATTGGTCATATAAAGATAAAAATGTAGTGGAAAATCACACTTTTATATAACAACTTAAAACGTCCATAACTCGAAAACTAAGCGTTTCCGCCAACTTTTTTATTTAATTTTTTCTTCTTATTTTTTAATTTTCTATCTACCTAGGTACTTTTTTTTTTATTTGGAGCTGCGTCGGTAAACTAGATTTAAGCCCAATTAAATATACATATAACCATAAAACAAACAAAAAATGGATGACGAAAAGTTAATTTTACTCGTACAGGCAAACGAATGCCTATATAATAAAAATTGTATTGGTTACAAATTGGTAGAAAAGAAAAAAAGTGTTTGGCGGCAAATTTCAGCTGAGATGCAAGTTCCAGGTAAGTTCCTGAAATGTGTGCATGAACACAGATAAGTTAATAAAAATAATTTTATGTATATTGCAGAAGAAATGGCTGTAAAAAGGTGGGCCTGTCTACGAGACAGGTATGCGCGGGAAAAGCGCCAAGAAAACCTTCCATCTGGCACGCGATTACGGGTTGGAAACAAATATTTACATCACTAATGGCTTATAAAAATTAAATTATAAATACACTTTTTTTGATTTTCATGTGTAAATATTTTTATATTTTGTTTTAAAACAATTTTTTTACAAAATTATGAGCGGTATGAATTATGGGAAACAAAATAAAACATTTGTTGTACAAACAAAGTAGTAAGTACCAAAGTTGTAGAACAGGGCAGTTGAACACCTTAAGTAAAAGTAAGGGTAAAATATGCAACATGTTGTCCATGTTTTTCATTACATATTCACAAACGAACTTGAAAATTTTTCCCACAGTTGTATTTTTAATACAAAAGAACACAAAAATGTAGAACATGTAACACTAATGCAAGGTATATTTATAGCAGGTAGCCGCGAGATTACAACAATTGTACAATAAAACAAACAACAGGGCTTTTTATTGTTGTTTTATGATACGAACTGTCAAACGGCAAAGGGGTTGAAAAGAGACAAAAGATAAAACAAAAAACTTGTTTACTTGTTTACTATACAACTTTGACAGTTTGTATTGCAAAACAAGCAAATAAAAAATAACCAGCTGGCTTTCCGAGACTACCTGCTATAAATATACCTTGCACTAATGCAACATTTCTCTCAGAAAAGAAATCGCCATAATTCATGGCTCATCAAAAATAACAAATTGGAAAATTAGGTCGCTGAACAAGCTTAAAAATCGCCAAGTTTGGCGAGAAATCGCCATATCGACAACTCTGTGTACGCTTAAAACACGCTAAATTGGCAACTTTGCAATATATTCATAAGCAAATAACGCTTTTCAACACTGTTTTTTAAAAAAGCCGGTCTTTTTAAGTAAACTTTTTTATTTTAGTATTTTTTCATTGCATATTTTAATTAAATATACAAAATAAAAATAAATAAACAAAATAAAGTTTTAAAGAAATGAGCAAAGTACCTTACAAACCTGGTCCAAAATCATCTAAGAACAGCCAAATAGTTTTTGAGCGTGGTTCCTTAGGTGAAGCTTCTACAAATACTGAAGATTCCAATTCTAATGAAACAAATGTAAGTTCCCAAGTGCCCAGGACACCAGAACGTAGACGCAAATCGAAACGCCTAGAAGGAAGAGAAAATCTTTCTGAATTTCAAACACCTGACATGGAAAATGATGTTACCGAATATGGACTAGAATTTACAACAAGCCACATTCAAAAATCACCACGGCGATGTTCTACATTTAGAAAAACAGGGCAAAGTTCACAAGAGGAAAACCAAGACCAACAAAGTGGAGTTCGTGCTAATACAAAGAAGTCTAATACAGGTAATAAACGTTTTAAAAGGTTTCTAAAAAATTCCACATTTTTAGACTTATCGGTAGCAATATTTAACATATGGAAGACAATCAGGGGTGTCATAAAATCCAAGTAAATTTTGCAAACCAATATTGGTTACATTCGGTGTAATGCAAACAAGTCAGTTTTGCTATTTTCGAATGCAAAAAAACTGACGAGAGTCAGCTGTTTTACGTTTTGGCATATTTTTAATTTTTTGTTTAAAAATTTTGTAAATTATGGTAGGTATTTGCGCTAAAATTTTGTTAAAACCAGGACTGGAGTCGTCAAAAATAGTTTAACATCTTATATTTTTTAAGTCCGGCTTCGAAGCTGACTTCGATGCTTAATGTATATGCTGTGGACGATTGTTGCAATAACATAAGGTTTTAGGTCATATGTTGCACCCTTGTGAAAAAGCAAAATTGCGAAACCATAACAATTTCGCACAAAAAATTAGCGGAGTTTAGTATTATATAGTAGCTCTTTGTTATGTGGTTGTTGTTAAGTTTTTGCACTTTTTTGCTTTTTAGCAATTTTTTTTTTATTAATTTTAACAATAATTAACAACAGAAATACTATAATACCGGAAACTTAAAATAAATGAAAGCCCCTAAGTTCGGCATGTACCAATAGTCGGCACTATTGAATTAAAGCCATAATTAAGGCAGAGTTAGCCGAACGTTCACGTCCCCTAATGGAACGTCTGGTTCGTTTTGTCATTTGCAAACAATGCAAATGCTTACTGAATTTAAATGTCACGTTGACGGAACGTCTCGATCTGTATAAAATAGAATTTCATGCCGTTGTTACGTGACAGTTGTAAAGCAGTGATGAGCTGCTTGTATGTTAAATTAAATGCGGGTATTTTTGCCCTTTTTTTTGGTACTTTGTTAATAATATCAGTGCATTTTGGATAAAACAATTTAATACAATGCTCATTTGCCTATACAAGTATATATGTATGTATCCTTTGTAAATACTTATTTATATACATATATCGCACCTGTTCATCAAAAGTAACACAACTCAAAAAATTCTATTTTCCACTTTTTTGAAGGAAACAGTGTATGATTACCACATCTAACGACTGTAAAATTTTTGGTATTCTATTTGTAATATTTCATGAGAGAAATGCCTTTATGTCTTTCTTTGCGTACTCATATTGTTTGTTTTGATTCAATTAAAGAGTTGTAATTTTGTTGCGTTGAAGTGTTCAATGGTTACAGTTCTCAAATGAATCAGCGAAAGTGTATTAATTCGAGTTGTGATTGTTTTCATGTTAAAAATCCTGTTTATCAATAGCTGTTGATTTTGGTTTGTGATACTTTAGTTGTTATAAATTTCAGTTAAAGGAGCATAACTTGAAATAATATTGACATGTAGATCAAAAAATTTCATGAAAACTGTATTAAATCAAAAATCCGTAATAATTTCGGAAAAAGGAAGAAGAGAAATAAATTTTGTGATTTTATTGAAATATTATTGAGTTTCCTTTACAACGGTATATTTGTTTATACTAATAATTACATTATATTGGCGGAATTAGTTTTTTGCCTCTACTGAAAACTTGTAAATTTTGAGTTGTGTTACTTTTGATGAACAGGTGCGATATGTTAATTTGCATGTATGTATATAGTAAAAAAAGAACACATAAACAAATAAATATAACATTATACATATATGCATATGTACATTGTATTAATTTATTTTAAATTAAATAAATATTAATTAAATTCAAAGCTAATATTAATAATAAATAATTATCGATGTGCTAGATTATATATGTACATAAGTATGTATGTATATGTAGAATTTTAAAATTTCACTCGTATCCAAAGGCTTGTGGTACTTTTTAAAGAAACATGTAAAAAGAGAATTTAACGTTGACCATCACTGATTCAAACAGCTGACTGTGTATTTATTGTATCAAAAGATTTGTGATTTGTATGTTTGAAATAAAAATTTTAATAAATAGTTCAACAAATTAACAAATTAAATTAACAAATTAATATAAACAATTAAAGGAACAAATCTAGTTTACCGACGCAGCTCTAAATAAAAAAAAAAAGTACCCAGGGTGATAGAAAATTGAAAAATAAGAAGAAAAAATAAAATAAAAAAGTTGGCGGAAACGCTTAGTTTTCAAGTTATGGACGTTTTAAGTTTTTATATAAAGGTCTGATTTTCCACTACATTTTTATCGTTATATGGCCAATATTGGTATCATTTCAAAGCCTTTGACCATATCTTTTTAGATATACAAAATTTATTTGAAAATTACTATCTCTTTACCTCACATTACATTCTTTTTGCATTTTACATCAAAATATTACAGAAGTGCACCAGGTTAGTATGTAGTTTATTTAAATAAAAGTGTAATACAAACGTAATCAAATTATTCTTTTTTTATCTATGGTATAGCAAGAACCCGCTTCGCTAAGTAAAACTACTCTGCATAGCCGGCCTTCGGCCGAGCGCAAGGATTTTCTCCTCTATGGTATAGCAAAAACCGGCTTCGCTAAGTAAAGCTTCTCTGCATAGACGGCCTTCGGCCGGGCGCAAAGATTTGCTCCTCTTTGGTATGACAAATACCGGCTTCGCTAACTAAAGCTTCTCTGCATAGCCGCCCTTCGGCCGTGCGCAAAGATTTGCTCCTCTTTGGTATGACAAATACCGGCTTCGCTAACTAAAGCTTCTCTGCATAGCCGGCCTTCGGCCGGGCGCAAGGATTTTCTCCTCTATGGTATAGCAAGAACCGGCTTCGCTAAGTAAAGCTACTCTGCATAGCCGGCCTTCGGCCGGGCGCAAGGATTTGCTCCTCTTTGGGATAGTAAGTACCGGCTTCGCTAAGTCAAAAGCTTTAAAATGATACCAATATTGGTCATATAAAGATAAAAATGTAGTGGAAAATCACACTTTTATATAACAACTTAAAACGTCCATAACTCGAAAACTAAGCGTTTCCGCCAACTTTTTTATTTAATTTTTTCTTCTTATTTTTTAATTTTCTATCTACCTAGGTACTTTTTTTTTTATTTGGAGCTGCGTCGGTAAACTAGATTTAAGCCCAATTAAATATACATATAACCATAAAACAAACAAAAAATGGATGACGAAAAGTTAATTTTACTCGTACAGGCAAACGAATGCCTATATAATAAAAATTGTATTGGTTACAAATTGGTAGAAAAGAAAAAAAGTGTTTGGCGGCAAATTTCAGCTGAGATGCAAGTTCCAGGTAAGTTCCTGAAATGTGTGCATGAACACAGATAAGTTAATAAAAATAATTTTATGTATATTGCAGAAGAAATGGCTGTAAAAAGGTGGGCCTGTCTACGAGACAGGTATGCGCGGGAAAAGCGCCAAGAAAACCTTCCATCTGGCAGTGGCTCAAAAGTCAAGTCGCAATGGCCGCTAATGAAGACAATGGACTTTATAGATCCATTTATAGTTCCTCGATCGTAAGTTACAAATAATTTGTTTGTTACTTTGTCATATGTTTAATTTTGTATATGAATTTATAGAATGCGTTGCTCTTACAACATTTGCGATGAAACTTTTTTACCGTCGCTACCATCGTCGTCGTCGCAATCACCAATTCTTGTAGCATCGCCACTGCCATCACCAGTTCTGTCATCGCCACTTGCCGAATCTCAATTATCATTTGAACCCGTTGAACCACCAACAACTACTCCGGTTATGCAAAAACGGAAACGTTGTGACACAACTGAAGATGATAATTTGGCCGAAGTGCTCGGCTCTTTTAAAAAGTTGTGCGAAAGCAGGGCTAACAACCAAAAAGAAAATGAGAAGGATCCACTTCACGTATTTGGACAAATGATAGTGGCGACAATTGCGACCATGAATCGGACAAAGCAAATAAAAGCGATGCAAAAAGTTACGGCATTGGTAATGGAAATGAAACTGGAACCTGAAGAACTGGACTGACAAAGTTAATGTACTATATTCGATTCGGCAGCGCCGAATATTATACACCCTTTAGGTAAATAAGAAACCAAAGTGTAAATAATCACCCCTTTCGTGAATAAAAATTCATTTGGAGTTTTTTCCCATTTTTAGAATTGAATAAACGTAAGAAAAATGGAAAAAACTCCCAAGGAATTTTTATTCACGATAGGGGTGAATATATTTAACTGAACTCGTGAACTGATTTGTTTTTTTTTTTTTTTTTAATTATTATTAATGTACATAGTTTTCATTTTTTATTTAAATTATTTTTTAATGCTACTCGTGAACTGATTTTTTTTTTAATTATTAAATATTAATGTAATTATCTTCTTTTTTTATAAATTTTTTTATTAATTCGAATGTGTATTCTAAGTCAAATTACAATTTACATATGTAGCTTTCATACTTTAATAGTCTTATTCCTTTAATATTTTCCAACTTTATAAATTGTAGTTTGACTTATAATACACATTCGAATTAGTATAAAATACAATAAATGTTACTCACAATGAGAAATAAATTCCTAGATTCTATATCTTTTTTATTTAAATAATTTGTTGCTGCTACTCGTGAACTTTTTTTGTTTTTTTAAGTTTAGTTAATATCAATGTAATAAGCTTTTTTATAAATGTTTAAGTAAGTGTATACACATGATTATAAACGGTGGTATTGCCCTTCCAGCTATGTAGACCGGGAAGTTGAAGACGGCACTATACAAGAAGGAGACTGGAGAAAGCAGCTCAGAAATAATGGTGAAAGACCAATGCGTTCTTTTTCAACACATATTCGTAGAGCCACTCAAAGAGCAATCGATTTGAGGAATAGGTTGGCCGAATATTTTTCAAATGAAGGCGCAATCCCATACCAACATCGAATGATTTAGTGTGCATGACTTATCTTACCAACGGATTCCATTTAGTATTTAAAAACATATGGTTTTTTAATATACATATGTACATAGATACATATATGAAGAATTTTATGATTTTATTTAACCAACTAACATACAATAATATTAAAGAATTCCAAAAAAAATTATGTAATTTTTCAGCGTTTGGTCAATAGTTTTTATTTTTTACATAAAAATGTTTCTATACAAATAACCCATTAAAAAACTATGATTTGTTAATAATTTTTATTCTTAAGTTGTTAAATAAGAACATTCTAAAATAAAAATATTTATAAACACAACTCCTCGAAAATTGCAACACCTTAATTCTTAACACAAGAGACTCTGTTAACGCAATTTTCAAAAATAGAAAACTCAATTAACACAAAAACAAGCAAACAAAATTTCGTTTCTACAAACATTTAAACATGTACTTTTTATTTAATTATAATACTTTTTTGTTTTATTAGTTTTTCTTTATTTTAATCTAAATAAATGGATATTTTAAAAGCTAACAAGTGTGTTTATATTGGTTGAGTTAGCCGAGGTTGCACTGTATAATTAAAAAAAACAGTTCACTAAAATAAAATATCCATTTATTTAGATTAAAATAAAGAAAAACTAATAAAACAAAAAAGTATTATAATTAAATAAAAAGTACATATTTAAATGTTTGTAGAAACGAAATTTTGTTTGCTTGTTTTTGTGTTAATTGAGTTTTCTATTTTTGAAAATTGCGTTAACAGAGTCTCTTGTGTTAAGAATTTGGGTGTTGCAATTTTCGAGGAGTTGTGTTTATAAATATTTTTATTTTAGAATGTTCTTATTTAACAACTTAACAATAAAAATTATTAACAAATCATAGTTTTTTAATGGGTTATTTGTATAGAAACATTTTTATGTAAAAAATAAAAACTATTGACCAAACGCTGAAAAATTACATAATTTTTTTTGGAATTCTTTAATATTATTGTATGTTGGTTAAATAAAATCATAAAATTCTTCATATATGTATCTATGTACATATGTATATTAAAAAACCATATGTTTTTAAATACTAAATGGAATCCGTTGGTAAGATAAGTCATGCACACTAAATCATTCGATGTTGGTATGGGATTGCGCCTTCATTTGAAAAATATTCGGCCAACCTATTCCTCAAATCTATTGCTCTTTGAGTGGCTCTACGAATATGTGTTGAAAAAGAACGCATTGGTCTTTCACCATTATTTCTGAGCTGCTTTCTCCAGTCTCCTTCTTGTATAGTGCCGTCTTCAACTTCCCGGTCTACATAGCTGGAAGGGCAATACCACCGTTTATAATCATGTAGCATAATGAAGTTGTGTAATACAGTACATGCCAGCACGATGAAGTCAACATTCTTTGGTGTCATTTCGATTGTAGTTAACAATATTCTCCAACGAGCGCATAATATACCAAAACAGTTTTCTATAACTCTCCGCGCGCGAGAAAGTCTGTAATTGAAAATAGTTTTACTTTGATCCAGATTTGATCCTGGATAAAGACGCATTAAATTGGTTCGCAAAGGAAAAGCTGCATCACCTATGAAATAGTGAGGAAAGGGATCTTCATGTGTTGAATTTAAGCACTTGCTTGGTGGAACAGGTACTTTACCTGTCATTACTGATTCGCCAAATGATGACAAACGAAATATGCCTACAACAAAATCATGGTTCAAAACATTTATGACAGCTTTCACGACTTACTGATAGTTAAAGGTAGGATTTTATCGACCGTATACATATAAAGTGTTTCATTATTATATCTTTACCTAAACGAAAAGTGAGCAATGAGTAAACGGAAGATTTATCCTACCTGGTAGGTTAAAGTTTAAATAATGTTACACTTTTTATACGGCCGATAAAATCCTAGCTTTAGCTACCGACAAGCTGTGCAATAGGGGGTTAAAATATGAAAATGGTTAAACAACAATACCTGCATCACTTTGGCTACCATAGCTTCCCACACTAACAGAAGTAAACGTGTATTTGGCATCGCAAACTCCCATCAACACCAAGCTGAAATGTTTCTTGTAATTGTAGTACATAGAACCAGAATTGGGGGACACTTTATAGCCACGTGCTTCCCATCTATGGCACCCACACAATTGGGAGTATTCCACATCGAACTGAAGTCTCCTTCAATATCCTGATATTGGTAAGTAGTTGGTTCGCTCAAATAAATTGGAGATAATACTCGCCAAAATATTTCGCAGGTTTCCAGTACTATACTGCGTACTGTAGACTTTCCAATTTTATGGCTCCAAGCTATCGACTGTAAAGAACATCCATGACCTAAATATCTGCAGCAAATTGACATGTTGAACTATTTTATTTTCTGATGAAATGTTTTGACTTACAGAAGGGTTATTTCCAGTCTCTCTTCTGCTCCAATTCTTTGCCTGGGCTTTGTTAGCTCATCACGAACCAAAGTCAGCAACAAATCAAAAATATCGCGAGTCATTCTAGTGTGTTTAAAGAACTGTTCTTCATCAAATTTTTTCATATTAGTAAATACTTTTTTATTATAGCCCGCAACAATATAATCTTTATTTATGGGACGAACACCCCATCTTCTATAGCGGCGCCCACGTTTTTCTTTTTTTTTTTTTAACATACGAATTAATTAATCCAAATTTTTTTTAATATTTTTAATTAGGCTTAAGTTCATTAAATTTAATTTTCATTAAATTATTTTTATGAAGAAAGGAATTTTACAACATGAAAATTAATTAAAATTTATTGATAATTTTTCATTCTTGACTCAATCTGGGCTCGAACCCAGGTGTTTACGGACAGGTTACCCTGACATGTTTCGATTGCAACCACTCAATCTCCTCAGAGGGCTTGCCGTTTAACACTCGCAGCCATCGACGACTGCTGACGTCATTAGTCAAACATCAATCCTTAAACCAAATTGTATTCAACCTTTGGTAGATCGAAATTTGCTTTGAATGATTATCTATTTTAATTTATCTTAACATGTTATTCCTTTACTTCTGTTTTTTCGTACTTTTGTCAAGAATTCTTCTTGAAGTTCAAAGTACATATTTTTTGTTTTTTCATTTTTTGTCTTTCTTATTCTTGTTGACCTTTTCAGCACAACTTGAAGGACAAATGCAAACATAGAGCTCGTGCCTTAGCTTTAACAATTATTAGTATTGTGGTTATTTTATTGAACTATTTATGGTTTTTAATCCAAATTTTTTAATATTTTTAATTAGGCTTAAGTTCATTAAATTTAATTTTCATTAAATTATTTTTATGAAGAAAGGAATTTTACAACATGAAAATTAATTAAAATTTATTGATAATTTTTCATTCTTGACTCAATCTGGGCTCGAACCCAGGTGTTTACGGACAGGTTACCCTGACATGTTTCGATTGCAACCACTCAATCTCCTCAGAGGGCTTGCCGTTTAACACTCGCAGCCATCGACGACTGCTGACGTCATTAGTCAAACATCAATCCTTAAACCAAATTGTATTCAACCTTTGGTAGATCGAAATTTGCTTTGAATGATTATCTATTTTAATTTATCTTAACATGTTATTCCTTTACTTCTGTTTTTTCGTACTTTTGTCAAGAATTCTTCTTGAAGTTCAAAGTACATATTTTTTGTTTTTTCATTTTTTGTCTTTCTTATTCTTGTTGACCTTTTCAGCACAACTTGAAGGACAAATGCAAACATAGAGCTCGTGCCTTAGCTTTAACAATTATTAGTATTGTGGTTATTTTATTGAACTATTTATGGTTTTTAATCCAAATTTTTTAATATTTTTAATTAGGCTTAAGTTCATTAAATTTAATTTTCATTAAATTATTTTTATGAAGAAAGGAATTTTACAACATGAAAATTAATTAAAATTTATTGATAATTTTTCATTCTTGACTCAATCTGGGCTCGAACCCAGGTGTTTACGGACAGGTTACCCTGACATGTTTCGATTGCAACCACTCAATCTCCTCAGAGGGCTTGCCGTTTAACACTCGCAGCCATCGACGACTCCTGACGTCATTAGTCAAACATCAATCCTTAAACCAAATTGTATTCAACCTTTGGTAGATCGAAATTTGCTTTGAATGATTATCTATTTTAATTTATCTTAACATGTTATTCCTTTACTTCTGTTTTTTCGTACTTTTGTCAAGAATTCTTCTTGAAGTTCAAAGTACATATTTTTTGTTTTTTCATTTTTTGTCTTTCTTATTCTTGTTGACCTTTTCAGCACAACTTGAAGGACAAATGCAAACATAGAGCTCGTGCCTTATTGGATTAAAAACCATAAATAGTTCAATAAAATAACCACAATACTAATAATTGTTAAAGCTAAGGCACGAGCTCTATGTTTGCATTTGTCCTTCAAGTTGTGCTGAAAAGGTCAACAAGAATAAGAAAGACAAAAAATGAAAAAACAAAAAATATGTACTTTGAACTTCAAGAAGAATTCTTGACAAAAGTACGAAAAAACAGAAGTAAAGGAATAACATGTTAAGATAAATTAAAATAGATAATCATTCAAAGCAAATTTCGATCTACCAAAGGTTGAATACAATTTGGTTTAAGGATTGATGTTTGACTAATGACGTCAGCAGTCGTCGATGGCTGCGAGTGTTAAACGGCAAGCCCTCTGAGGAGATTGAGTGGTTGCAATCGAAACATGTCAGGGTAACCTGTCCGTAAACACCTGGGTTCGAGCCCAGATTGAGTCAAGAATGAAAATTTATCAATAAATTTTAATTAATTTTCATGTTGTAAAATTCCTTTCTTCATAAAAATAATTTAATGAAAATTAAATTTAATGAACTTAAGCCTAATTAAAAATATTAAAAAATTTGGATTAAAAACCATAAATAGTTCAATAAAATAACCACAATACTAATAATTGTTAAAGCTAAGGCACGAGCTCTATGTTTGCATTTGTCCTTCAAGTTGTGCTGAAAAGGTCAACAAGAATAAGAAAGACAAAAAATGAAAAAACAAAAAATATGTACTTTGAACTTCAAGAAGAATTCTTGACAAAAGTACGAAAAAACAGAAGTAAAGGAATAACATGTTAAGATAAATTAAAATAGATAATCATTCAAAGCAAATTTCGATCTACCAAAGGTTGAATACAATTTGGTTTAAGGATTGATGTTTGACTAATGACGTCAGCAGTCGTCGATGGCTGCGAGTGTTAAACGGCAAGCCCTCTGAGGAGATTGAGTGGTTGCAATCGAAACATGTCAGGGTAACCTGTCCGTAAACACCTGGGTTCGAGCCCAGATTGAGTCAAGAATGAAAAATTATCAATAAATTTTAATTAATTTTCATGTTGTAAAATTCCTTTCTTCATAAAAATAATTTAATGAAAATTAAATTTAATGAACTTAAGCCTAATTAAAAATATTAAAAAATTTGGATTAAAAACCATAAATAGTTCAATAAAATAACCACAATACTAATAATACGAATTAATTTTAAAAACAGTAAATCAGTAAATAAATCTTCGAAATTGTCTAAATCCTCTAAATCCATTACAATATGCCTTTTATTATATAAAATAAAAAAGAAATAAATAAAAGATAAAATCAAACAATTACACACAAATCACGCTGCCGGCCTACAAAAAAGTGTTTATATTTATTTATTTTGACATACGGCACATTTTGAAATGTTCTATAAGCATACTAACGTACTTACAATACGGTACGTTACAGTACGTGTACAGCAACGTTCGCCTAAGTGAGCATTTAATCTTTACTTTCTGTTTCTGTTCTGTTCCGTGCCGTTCTGTTTCGAAATTGTAATAGTTACTTTTTCTGTAGCAACTTATCAGCCATTTATGACAAATTTATTAGTTTTGCACCATCCATTGTTTAATTTCAATCACTTTAATGCAAATAAATTTTAAGAAATTAAATTGTATGAATTCTTAAAATCAAAAAATAGTGTATTTTAACATAAATATGTATTTTTTATTATTTACTAGCATCATAGCTGTTCATTGTAAATAATTTTCTTCTGAATATTGGCTCAAAATGAATTATTTACAATTTGTAATTGTTTTTCAAAAATTAAAATATGTTAAATTAATTTAATACTTCTTTAAATTAAATATAAATCAGTTTCAAATAATTTACGATAATGTCTTTCAAATATTATTTCTTCTCTTGGAAGTTAAATTCACTATTATTTGAATTTATATTATTCAAATTAATATTTTAAAAATATATTTAAATCAATATGAAAGCACACAAATTTGTTTGAAAAAAATTTTATTTAGAAGAAACAAATAAAATAAATTTGAATAAAACTTGTTAAATAAAAAAATTTGTGACTTCGTATGAAAAAATTTTATAATTTAAAAAAAAAAATGCCTAAATATTTTAATTCAACAAAAATTTTTTGAATTATTCACAATCTGTTTTTCGATATTAGAATTATTGTTTTTTTTTTTTATTCCAAAATTGAAAAAATTTATTAACGTTATAACCTTTTATATAATAAATAAGAGTGGTATTAAAATTGATTTCTAACTGTACGTTTCTATATGGAAAACAATGGTAAGGAAAAAAGTGTTTAGAGCCTCAAAACAACCTCACAAATTGCACTTTACCATAATTCAAGGAATATAATATTGCTTTTAGTTTCTGGCCAGTTTTCCGTTTTTCTAAATGCCATGGAAAAGAACCTTGTGTTAGTTAAGTAACCAGTAACTGCATAATATCGTTAATTTTTTAAATTTTCAAATACGAAATCGTCTTACTTTTAATGTTTGTATTTTAAAATGGAGCTGCACTTTTTTTATCCAAGTATTTTATTACATTGTCTTCCTCATTTTTCACGGAAAAATTTAAAAAAAATCAATAGAAATTTTTGAATTATTTTTATTTTCTTGAATAAAAATTCTAAAGCTACAAATCAAATTTTTTTTATTTTAATTAAATTGATTTTAATATATTCAGCTTAGAATATTTGAATATTAAAAGAATTATAGAAAATTTTTTGAGAATCCAACTTATTTAATATTAAAAAGTTCAAATAATTTTTTTTATAGCACATTTTAATTAAAAATATCTAAATATATCAGAATTTTATTCGATTTTATAAAAATTAATACCACAAATATTTTAACAAAAAATCTTAAACTAAAATTGTTTTTATTTTATTTTATAAAATAGAAATTAAAATTAAAAAAAAATATTTTAATTTTGTATTTAATTCATATCTTACAGCTATGACTAGCATATATATATACCCGTTACTTCGTTAGCTAGTCCTTTTTCTTCGTGGACATATTTTTATGTCAAAGTTTATTTTTCTAGGTTTAAACTTGTTTAAAATTTAGCATTTGACCCTATACTTTAGTATAACCAAAAAGCTAAAGAAAAATGTCAAATTTCCCGTATTTCCTTTTTTGGGTACTATATTTTTCCCCCATTAAAGTATCAAAAATTTCAGTATTGTAGTGGCAGCCCATAATTTAGTACGATTATGTCAATGAATGGAGGAGAATGTTTTGTAAAAAAGTACCAAAAATAGTTATATAGTATTGAATGTGGTATAAAATTTGTTTCTATGTTTATTGGTTCAAAAGATAAATGGGGTGTCAAAAAAGTTCCAAAATTCAGGTTTTGCCCGTTTACTCCCTAAAAGGGCGGTATTTCAAAAAAGTACCAGACACCTGTCAGCTTTTTTTTCTAAAGAACAACAATAAGTATTAAATTTTTTTTGTATCTCTTTTAGTTTTGAAGATATAAGGTTACCGAATTTTCCCTTTTTTACCCCCTAAACATTCAAATTTCGAAAAATCCAGTCTTAGTGGATCGATTTGGGGAGTGACCAATCTCTGGTCTAAATTTCAAGTTTCTAGGGTCAGCGGTTTGGGCTGGGCGATGATGAATGAGTCAGTCAGTCACTCACGCAACTCTTTTATATATATATATATATATATATATATATATATATATATATATATATATATATATATATATATATATATATATATATATATATATATATATATATATATAGATTTTGCTGTCACTTACAATAACTTAACAATTTTTTGATTTTAAGAAACTGAACCGCAAAAGAACAGAAAAACTAATCAATTTCACAGGTTTTTTAATAACAAAAACAAATCAGCTGATTCGTAACAGAACAGAAAGTAAAGACTAACTGAGCCTTAAAACTTAAACAAAAAAGAATTACCAAAATTTTATATATGCAATTAAGAATCCATCTTTAATTCAAAATACCTGAAGAACTTCAAATAAACTAACAAATCTTCAAATGGAGAATCTAAAATAAAAAATCACTCTGCATTTGTGTATAGCAATAGGTTATCTTCAATAATATATGGTGGCTTCATTGGTGCTCTTAAATCGGATCTGACTCTGAGCAGTGTTTTTAAATTAGCCATTTTTTATATTTTAGCAAAGAAAAAGTCAATTAAGCCAGTAGTAGCCCTTTTTAGCCAAAGTTCCTAGGTATAAGTTTTTACAATTTTTAGACTAAAAAATGTTATGAATGGTGCATTAGTTGTGTTGTAAAGTTTAACTTTTAAACATTGCTACGTTTTTTTTTTTATAAAATCTTGGTCTCTGAAACTACTAGGCAAATTTAAAAACAATGTACGAACTGCTAAAATATAATATTTTTTCCGACTTTCCTTGTTTTTTTTTTCAACTGAACTTTGTGAACCGTTTTCCAGTTATTCCAATTTATGTAGTGAAAGTGCCTTAAATTAGATTTGAAATCAGCGACCTCAAATTAGTAAAAATTTGCAATAAAGTTCCAGGCCGCACAAAAAAAGTTAAATTGTGTCCCTTGTGTAATAAATATGGATAGAACCTCATTTATTAAGAAGGAATTATACGACTTTAAAAAATGACTCATTTATTTCCGTTAAATTTTTCTTTCCGTGCCACAAAATATGAAACATTTTCAATTGTCAAAACAACTGGTAGGTTTTACTGCCAAACAATTTATTTATTGAAAAAAAAAAAAAATTTGCTTCTGTAAAAGTGTTTAAAGTGTTAGATGGGACGTTTGCATTTTTGGCAACGATATGTACATAAAATTTGCTTCAATAGTGTTATTTTGCCTAACTTTTATTTTTTTTAATTGAAGAATTTTTGTATTAAGTTATTAAAACTATGACGATAAATCCAAATTTTAATTATTCAATTAATAAGAATTCGGATAATACAGAAATGTTGGGTAATCGCACATTTCTACTAAAAGCTATTAATGACTTCCAAATACAATCTAAGCTTTCAAATTATATGGACATAATTTCTATTTTAAAAATTCGAAATTTGCATAGTTTAACTGCCAGTTCCAATGATGGTTTTGTTAACATGGTACGTATCTTAGCCAACCAAATTGAAGGTGTCAAAATATGTCATCTTAACGCACAAAGCCTTAACAATAAAATTGACGAATTCAGACATGTTTTCGAAAACTCTTCAATTGATATTATTTGCGTTTCTGAGACTTGGCTTAAAAAAGGATATCCTGATAGCATAGTTAACCTTAATGGCTATAGACTTCATAGGGCGGATCGTCAACTTCGTACTAAAAAAAACTCGTGCTGGTGGTGTGGCCATATATATTAGGGACACAATTCAATCAAATATTGTGTGTCAATTTGGTGATGGTGAAGAAATTGAGTACTTGTTTGTAAATATATTATCCGAAGGGAGGAAGTTAATGGTTGGTTGTGTATATCGTTATAATAAATATGTAGATTACTCCACATTCTTGGAAATTATTGAGAAACTAACAACATCTTGTACTGATTTGATAATTGCTGGTGATTTTAACCCGGACTTATTTGATACTACTGATCTGTCCGATTCAATGTTGCAGTTTGGTCTTTAATCTGTTAATTATAGCTTAACTACTCATTTCCCAAGCACTACGTTTACTCTACTTGATCTCTTTTTTGTTAATGATGTTTCCAAAGTGCTGTTATATGATCAACTGTCGGCACCATGCTATTCTAAACATGATTTAATTTTTATGACTTATGACTTTCATTTAAAACATAAAGACGAAACTTTTTCTTATCGTGATTTTAAAAATATTAATTATCAATTTTTGGCAGAAATTTTTCATAATATTGACTGGAATTCTATTTTTTACATGACGTATGTTAATGACCAGCTGAGCTTTTTTGAAACTAATCTTCTTCGTATGTATGACCTTCTTGTCCCCTTAAAAACAAAAATAACAAAGAAAACTGCTAGACCTTGGTTTAATGTGTCTATTAAACTTTTAATTGAAAAAAGAGACAGAGCATACTCGCGCTGGAAAGATTTAAGACTCCTGAGCTCAAGGAAGAATTTTGCAGCGGCAGAATACAAGTAAATCGTCAAATTAGAAAGGCTAAATCCGAATATTTTGCTAGGCGTTTTAGTAACGCAATTGATAGGAAAAGTAAATGGAAAACTATACGTGAAATTGGTATTGGGAGGATTAAAAATAATAACATTATCAGTAAATATAGTGCAAATGAACTTAATGATGTTTTTACAAGATTACCAATTCCTGCTCTTGGACAGCACAACTATAATTTTGATAATTACCAAGACCGTCGTGACATTTTAAGATTTAGCTGTGTAAATGAAGCTGAGGTTTTACAAAATATTATTTCTATTAAGTCTAATGCTATTGGCAATGATAACATTAGCCCAAAGTTTCTAAAAATTCTAATTCCTCAGCTGTTGCCATTCATTACTCACATATTTAACATCATCCTCATGACTTGTGTCTTTTTAAATAATTGGAAACATGCGAAAATAATACCAGTTTCAAAGTCAAACTCCGAGTTCAGGCCTATAGCAATTCTTCCATTTCTGTCCAAAGTTCTTGAGAAAATAATACATAAACAGATAAGTGATCATCTTGCTCATTGTAATCTACTCAGCAGCAGGCAATCCGGCTTTCGACAGAAACACAGTTGCATCACAGCTTTAATTGACGTCACTGAAGATATACGTTGTTCTATTGATGGTGGGAATTTAACACTTTTAGTTCTGCTAGATCATTCGAAAGCTTTTGATACTGTTGATCATTCCCTACTTTGCTCAAAGCTTTACCATCAATTCTCGTTCTGTGACACATCAGTATCATTAATTAAGTCGTACCTTGAAAATCGTTCTCAATCTGTGTTCTTAAATGACTCTTATTCTACCCCTTTATCTGTTACCCGAGGAGTACCACAAGGCTCAATTCTGGCTCCTTTTATTTTCTTTGTATGTAAATGACTTACCTAATAATGTATTTTACAGTAAGATTCATTTAAACGCTGATGACGTGCATCTATACCTAAACATCTATAAATGAAAATGTATGTAAGCTTAATTCTGATCTTGACAAAATTTATTGCTGGGCATCACGTAATGGTCTATGCCTGAACCCACAAAAATCCAAATGTTTAATAATCCGCAAAAAATCTTTAAAACAAAATATTAATGTTGACATTCGTATTAATAATGATAAAATTGAAATCGTAACATCGGCAAAGAATTTGGGTATTACATTTAACAGCACGCTCAGCTGGGCTAATCACGTTAATATAGTAGTAGGTAAAACGTACTCAATGCTTCGTACTTTGTGGGCAACACACTTTTTCACTCCAGTTAACATTAGAATGTTAATTGCTAAAACTTATTTAATGCCGGTACTTCTTTATGGATGCGAAGTTTATGCCTTTTGTGATTCCACTAGTAAGCATAAGCTAAATACTCTTTTTAACAACATTTCTAGATATGTATTTGGCCTTCACACTCTTGATGGAATCGCAACCTTAGGTAAAAAACTTTACGACTTGACTTTTAATAATCTGGTCAACATCAGGACACTTACGCTTCTGCAAAAAATCGTGTACACTAAAGTGCCGTCATATTTATATAATCGGATAACTTTTGCAAGGTCGAATAGGGGGAATAAGGTTATACCAATTGCACACAGAACTAAGATAACGGAATGGCAATTTTATTATAACGCAATCCATCTATGGAACAGACTTCCGAATATACAAACAAACAGCAACGTAATTACTTTTAAGACCGAAATAACAAAACATTTGAACAATAATATAACGTAACTTGACACTTGACACTAAATATTGTTTTTACTTTAAGTATTTTTGATAATCTATAATTAGTTTGTTTTATTGTTCCTTTCTTTAAAATTTTTTTGATCCTTAAAATTTTGAAATTTTTTCACACTTCTTTTAAATTAAATTGTTTTAAGTTGTTTTACTATAACTTCTTCTAGTCTTGTTGTATGGAAATACAGATAAATAAATAAAAAAATAATCGATATGATGTTCTAGGATTTTCGAACATTAATTTGTAATTTCATTTTAGTTCGAAATTTTGTTATCATTACCTGTTCAGAAAATCACATTTTTTTAACGTGAATTGAAATCACAAGAAATGTATTCAGTTCATATAATTTTGTGATTTCAAAACGTTCAGCTACGTAATGAACTTTTTGAAATCACTTTTTTATTTTTGCGACTATTGTATGATGATCGCCTAATAACAAAATAATTAAATAAAATAGTTAATTTGTTGTTTATTAATTCATTATGCAATTAGTTGTTTTATGTACAAATCGTTTAATAACAGCTGTTGTATGCGCTTTTAGCAATTCAAAATCACACCGAAAAAGACAAAAACGGTATGATTTTCAGAACACCATAAAATCACACGTTTAATTTTAAAACCACATATGATTTGAATTCACGTGATTTTCAGAACTAGTTGCATGTCATCTGGGTTGTTTTGTATTAATAGGCAAATTTGCTGTTTGTAAATATTTATAGCCAATTTACACAAGTACCAAATTTTTAGCAGAGGGAAATTGAGTCTCGAATTATTTTCTCATTTAAAATTGCTAATAGAGAATTGGGCCAACAAATCTTTAATTTTGCCATTTTTATTTAGAAAATAATTCAAATCCTGGCACTTCAAAACAACCACATAAAATAAAAGAAACAACAACAAGCTCCAAAAAAGCTTCCGCAACAATGCAGAAAGTAGCTGGACAAAAAAGACGAAAACAAAGAAATCCAATACAACTTGAAAAACGATTTTGGAATGAAGTAAGAGCATTGCAAAATCGCACTGATTTTCTTATACCACTGTTGCCATTCTCACGTCTAGTAAGAGAACTGATTCAAAGTGCTACAACGGAGGTGACAAAAATAACGCCCGCAGCATTGGAAGCTCTGCATGCATCATCGGAATTGTATTTGACACAAAGACTACAAGACGCCTATATGCTTACCTTGCACAGAGGACGAGTGACACTAGATGTAAAGGATATGAAGTTAATAAATTTTTTGAAAAGATATTAATAATAAATAAACAACAAATAATTAAATTTTATGAGTTTTTTCACATAGTACACAAATGGAAAACACATTTTGCAATAATTTTTTGTTTAATATAACGATTTTGCTTGAAAGATTTTTGGGTTTGCTTTGTATATTCATTTTCCTATACCACATTTACTAAAATGTATTAAATTTTTATTATTTATCGCTCATTCTTTGTTTATCATATAATAAATTTTTAACTAACAAAAAAATAGTAATATATAATTCATTTCATTTAAGTTATTAAGATTTCTGTTTTCTTTTTTCTTTTTTTTTTTAATTGAAACACTCACACATACAATATACAAAAGAAAGGAACAAAAAAAATCTTAAATTAAAATGATAACATTTATTATTAAAAAAGAAAAAATAACGAACTAATTAATGACACTCAAAGTGCGTCTAAATCTTCTCTCGACTCTAAACCCAGATCATTATTGGCAATCGAGGATTTTTTGTTTTTATGCTTTAGAGGAGGATTAGTACCTTGATTAACAGTTTGTACTCCTTTGGGCTTTGAACCATGACTATTAGATTGGCCAGCTTTTGAGGCATGGGATTTACTAACACTGCCCTTGCCCGGGTAAGGTATGGTGAAAAGTTGTATATGTAAATGAGCACAAATTTCCAAGCACACCTGTAAGGATAAACAAAAAATAAACAAACATATATATTTTGAATTTATTTATTTTATATATAGGGGTTTTTTTTTAAATCCCTAAGCTAATCCCCGCAAGATAGAATGAGGGAGCCAGTGAACTCGGGTCTAATCACCGCAATCGATATCGTGTCAGCTATCGTATTTCCTGCATACGATAGCCTCTGACGTATCAAACGAAAACTCTAGAGATTTACAGCCAGGCCCACGATGTCACACGTTAACGTTCGTATAGGAAATTACATTTAAAACAAAAACAATTTTTAAAATTTGTTTTTGTTTTAAATGTAATTTTCTATGCTAACATTAACGTGTGACATCGTGGGCCTGGCTGTTAATGTCTTTAGTTTCTCGATATTTAATGCAATCATCCCAAATTACGATGCATTTCATTCGTTATCGAGTAATTAGACCCCAGGACCACTTCTGGGGCCTGATTTTGGCAGTCGTGATCGAGTATTTTCTCGATTCGAAAGCAATTTAATCAGGGATGTTCTGGAAATCGAAAACGCAAGAATTTTAAACGCCGTTGTTTAATAAGATTTCCGTGATAAAAGAATTTTATGACATATATTTAACAAATATGTCTCTACTTAACAGAATTTTATAACAAAAATTATAAAAATTAGATTTGAAATGTATTAAAAACAACTTCCAAATTCTTGCGTTTTCGATTTCCAGAACACCAATGAATATCTAATTATTTCTGTCAATACTGAAAGAATCGGAAATATTTTTTCAGGGTTGTAAAGCATTAATTTGAGTTTCACAATACTGATTCGTTAATGGCTTGATGTCTGTCTTCGCTGTAAATACTGCAATTTTGCTTATTGAAAGTGCAATTTATTTTATTTATCCATTTATTTATGTAATATTAAGCCTTTCAGGCAAAAGTCGCAATTAAGAGTAACTTATGCTTACGCTTTATATGGGCAGTTCCAGCGAAGTCTACTTTTTGTAACGTAACGTCAGACGGCACACCGCCATCTGATGGTCAAAATTTTCGATTACGCTGAGGCAAAATTGAGGTTCTATGCCGTTAATGTGCCGAATTATCTCATCAATTATTGCTGGCTTATCGACGTACACCTTTTCTTTCAATTAACCGCAAAGAGAGATGTCCAACGGTGTCAAATCACATGATCTTGGCGGCCAATTGACATCGCCACCACGTGAGATAACACGGCCATTGAATTTGTCGCGCAAAAGAGCCATTGTTTCGTTAGCTGTGTGGCAAGAGGCACCGACGTGTTGAAACCACATATCATCCACATCCATATCTTCCAATTCGGGCCATAAAAAGTTCGTTATCATCTCACGATAGCGAACACCATTTACAGTGACTGCCTGACCGGCCTCATTTTGGAAATAATACGGCCCGATGATGCCGTCAGCCCATAAACCGCACCAAACAGTCACTCTTTGTGGGTGCATTGGTTTTTCTAAAATCACTCTTGGATTATCATTCGCCCTCAGGTGAAAATGTGCCCCATCACTGAAGCGTGTTAATGCAAGCCTTTATGCATAATTATCATCAACGTCGAGCGTGAGAGGTGCAATTGTTGGGCGAGTTGAGGTGGACGGCTCTTCAGCCACACTATCGCGAACAGCAGCAATTTTTTCTGCAGTACGAGCATGCACTGCTGTTTTCACATCTCCTACAGACCCGGTTTGCTCATATTTGGACGATTAAATTGACCGAAAATAATCACGAAGTGCATTTCGATTTGTATCTTTTCATGGTTCAAATTGAGTTAGTCTGAAATTGAGAAATGTCAAATGAAATGCAGAAAAAAACTTGACGTTTAGGTTAAAATTTAACCACCCTTTACCTTTAAACGAGCAAAGATTTTTAAATTTGATAGTTTGGAAAATAAATCTATATAAGTCCAAAGCTTACTAAAAAGGATTTATACAAAATGTCTTGCTCAATTCGCACTCTTATGCAGTTTTGTAATACAAGTCAAAATCCACTTCTGTTTTTTTTAACGTAACGCCAGCGCATATTTTTCTTATATCTTCAAATCATCGTCGATTGTTGTAATTTTTTTCTGAATATAGGGCTACTTTATTACTTTGCATATACATATAAAAACCCTTTTTTACAAATTTGACTTCTTCATTTAATTTTTTTACATTTTGTCATACAAAAACCACGTCACAGTAAATGGAAATGTCCATATACTAGTGGCACAAACTAAAGCAACTCTCTTGCCTATAAAGTAACAATCATGTCAATAAGACAAGAGCCGTATGAACACAGACTATTTATGCTATATTCCGACATATTTTTTTAACTGATTTAGCTTTTTAAAATAAAGTGTAGAGTTTGTTTCCAATTTTGAATTTTTTTTTGCGAATTTTTGGCATGTTTTAGATAAAAGATATTTTTACTGTAAGTTTTCTGATTCTTTATAGCTTTAACGGTTGTTAATAAATATAAGACTTTTCTTTCATGCCGCTGCTAGCAAATTTTTGCGAATTTTCGTTAATTTAGCAATTTTCACCGAATTTTTGCCATTCCTTTCAGTTTAATCAATTTTATGGCTTGTTTGATATATTAAAAATTTTCGCGAATTTTCGCTGTTTTTGCATATTTTTTTGTAACTTCCCGACATTTTGTTTTTAGCCGTTTGAGGGGTTGTTTCAAAGTTTGCAATTTTTGCTAATTTTAGCCATGCTCGCGATAGAAGCGAAAGTTTTCTGATTCTTTACAGCTTTAAAGATTTTTAATAAATATTAGACTTTGCTATCATGTAGCTGTTAGCAATTTTTTACGAATTCCCTCTAATTTTGCAATTTTAACCAAATTTTTGCCATTTCTTATAGTTTTAGGGAATTTTAATAAATGTTATGGCTTTTTTTATATATTAAAAATGTTTGCGAATTTCCGCTATTTTTGCAAATGTTTGCGAATTTTGGTTCTTTGAGGCGTTCGTCTTAAATTAAAAATTTTCTCGAAATTTCGCTATTTTAGCAAACTTTTACGAACTTTCGCAATTTTCGCGTTAAATTTACTAATAAAATTTGTGCCCATAACTTCTTTTAAATTTGCATTTTTATTTCAAACGTATTCAATAATCATTTAAAATTTCTTTAACTTTCATTTGAGTCGTCGCAATATTTCCTGTCGACTAAAACGGAGACAATACTACTCGACGTCGACTTGAAAGCGCCTTAGAAAATATCAATTGACTGTCAATAGTAATCGATTATTGTCAACAACGACTCAGAAAATACCATTACTGTTCAGGTGCCGTCGACTTGTGTCGATGTCGACTTTCATAATAGGGTTGAATATCTTACATCTCGTGTCGTCTACCTATTAGAATATTAATTTAATCGACCTTTTGCTTTAATTGGTTAATCGCTCGATTAATTAACCGAGGTTTTGGTTTAATCGGTTAATAATCGGTTAATTTTGTTTTTGATCGGTTAACCGATTAATAAAGTTTTTTTTATAAATTAAGTAATTTCAATATAAAAAAATGCCTTAATTGTTTATTGTTTATTACAATTCTTGAACCAAAACGAGCAAACAAAAAGGTGTGATATCAAGTCATATCGTCATAATATCCTAAATAATATTTTACAATTGTTTAAAATAAATGTTGTGTTTCAAACAAAATAAAAATGTTAATGCTGTGTTCATTGTTTCGTCATAACTGTACATAGAAATTATAAGCGGTAGCCCACAACAGTCATATCGTTGGCTTAATATGCAAACTTGCTAATTCAATTTCAGCACATTTTTCAGGAGAGACAAAAAACTTTTTATTTCATATGTACAGCTTGAGAGAAAAACCAAAAATATAGTTGATTTAACACACTGCAAGACTCAAATTGAAGAAAAACTTCATGCTGGTCGATGAGGAGTATCTTTCTCTACCACACGGCCTCAAAATCTCAATTTACATAAAAAGTGGATTTAGCCGGTTGGCATATTAAGCCGACGATATATATTTCTTGTAATTATTTTAAGACATAAGACTTTATGACTACCTTGTGAATCATTTGGTCGAGTTATTTATAAAAAATAAGCTGAGATAATTTTTAGTTATTTCAATAGTTAAAGGAGATCTTATAAAATAATCTTTTAGAAAAGTAATTTGGTTTAAATTTTTAGGATTAAAGCGATTCTTTTCATTAGTTTTGACAAAACTTGACTTGGAAAAAATTCTTTCACTTATCATAGATGAATATCTAATTTCTCAATCCTTTTCCAGGATTTCTCTAAACCTTAAAAATACTCCATTATGTCATGAGAGTTTTTTTAAATTTTAACACTTCTAATTGTTTCGGTTAATTCTGCTTAAAGACGGATATAAGAAGATATGAAAAGAAACAAGTAATTAAACACATACATATAAAAAGTACGTGAAACAAAAAAAAGGTTTTGGCAATCAAAAATTTAACCCATTTTTCGCCACATTCCTGTTGATCTATGTTGAAGACAAAAAATCATTAAAAAACATTGTAATTTTAGTCGCCGGTCGGCAGAAAATAGGTTAAAATGAAGATCACTTTTTTAAACACATACATTTTGTATATAAGACGAAACAAATAATTAAAAACACAAAAAAATATGTTATAATACTACAAAATATTGAAAATTTTGTCACATCGGTTAATCGACTAAAATTAACCGGTTTAATCGTTAATCGAAAAAAGCCAATTTGAAATTAACCGATCAGGTAATCGGGTAGTAATTAATCGGTTAACCGAATGAATACCCTACTACCTATGCTTTGTGTGTGTGACAGCGATAAGTGCAAAAAAATTGTGCGGATCCGTAAAGGGTTTTTACATGCAAAAATAAAAATATCGTAGAGCCACTTGTTGCTGTCACACGCACATAGCACGCATTATGTATGCATGTAAGTATTGATTTGTATGTTGTGCTAATAAGAAAGAGTGAAACAACTACTCACTACATATTTATTTATAGCGTTTGCTTAAGATACATGTACACGACATGTTTTTTTACATCTGACTTGTCTACTTTTCATGTCACATGTTGCTGAGCATGTGTGTTACAATTGCTGTTCAACAAAGTTTTTTGTAATAATTGTTACAGTACTTTTCGCTTATAGTCCACTACTCTAGTTGCACAACTTTTGTGGACTATGAGCGAATTTGGACTATAACCGATTTTTTTATAAGCCATTTTATGGATAATAAGTGAAATCTATTATAATCCACATTTTGGACTATATAAATATTATTTTCTGCAATAAAACCATTATGTTTAAACAAAGAAAAGTTTATTTAAAACATAACTAAATATTGATTTAATTGAAATAAATTGTTAAAAATAATAGTTGCGAGAAAGGTAAATAAAAACATGTTGCCTGTTGATTAAAAAATATAAAAAACAGAGTGGACTATAAGCGACCATTTTTGCATAAAGAATTTTAAATGCGTGCTAAGAAAATGTGGCTTCTAAACGAAAATGGACTACAAGCGAAATGGACCTTAGAACAAATAATTTGTATGAAATTCGAAAAAATGTGCAAGTGAATATTACAGTTTTGGCTTTAATCCGTTTTTGGCCTTTAAGCGGAAAGTACTGTATTGTGTTTGGCGTATTTAAAATACGCCTACGACTGTTTGGTAATAGATTAAAGAAAACAAATTCACGTTCTCTTTAATCTATAACCAAATAGTCGTAGGCGTATTTTAAATACGCCAAACACAATAAGGGTGAATATTCGATCAAAAACGTACATGTAATTTGCCCCTCGTGGTCATAGTTTGAAAAAAATACATAGCTAATGTGTCCAAATAAATAAAAACCTTTATATTTTTTAAATTTTATTGAAATCTATTAAATAGTTTCTTAGAGGCAGAAATTGCCCCCTATAACCCTTTTAGTCATATTTTTTAAAAAAATACATAGCTTATGTGTCTATGTAAATATGGATCTATCTATGTTTTAAATTTCATTAATATCTGTTGGATAGTTTGGGAGAGGACTAAATTGCTCCCTATCTCCCCTCGTGGTCCTATTTTTTATAAAAATGTATAGCTTATGTGTGGTTTTACATAGGTACTGCTGATGTTACGGACAAATTTATTTTAAATATCATAAATAATATGTACATTGTCCCATACCTGCCTAGTGACAAAGCACATTTTTGGTAATTTTTTTTTTTTTTCATTTTTACACAGAAGTGCCAAAAATACTGAAGGTATTTTTTTAAACATGGATATTTTATTTTTTATGGCAGATAACCAAAACACATTCATGGGTATTGAATAACATCTGCATAATATTCATGTCCTTTTGTTTACTGAATGTGGTTGCGTGAATATATTGCCTTGCATAAGTATAAGTAATAACCATACTTTTTGCGTTATAAATATGTGTATACACAATAACGAAAAGCGTGGGTAAATACCTCTGTATATTATTCTTATGGGTACTTGTTGTCATTCTCTGGTGTGTATATGGCAATGATTATTTTCACGACGACACGACTACAAGGCTGCAGGTTGTTGTCTGTGCTTATTTTATCGTTGTAGTCAAATTAAACTAAAGGTAGAAGTACTTAACACGCGTTAGTGCGCGCGCGCTCTGTCGTCTTCTGTCAAAAAAAAGTTAAACTGGTATATTTTCATAGAACAAGCTACATGCAAAATATTTTGACGCGTTTGCGCCAGAAAATTGGTTAACTTTTAACTTTTTAACGCGTTGTGTATTTTTGACAAGTAATCAGCTGACAATAAAAAGAATAATTTAACAAATTTGTGAATCATAAAAGAAAAACTTATTGAAGAGCTTAAAAAACATACAATATTTATATAAAAAGAACAAATTCAATAAAATAGCAAAATCTTGATATACGTTCGAACCCGTTTTTAATGCACAAATAAGTAAACAAATGACAGGAATCGCTTTTGTAACGCGTGTTGTGTAACTTGCAATTTTATACGCGCTTAAGTTTTTAAACGCTATGAGGACGATTTGTGAACCATATATTTAGAAAATAAAAATGAGAAAAATAAGAGAGGTAGCTTTGACTTATATTTAAAAACAAAATTGAAAAATTTTTGAAAGGGAAATAAAAAAAAAAAAAAAATCGATTATACAATTTTTTTCGTTTGGAGAGGAAAAATTTAAATTCAGCCCACAAAAAATAATTATTTTTAATTTTAAAAACAAAAAATTCTATTTGATAGTTGGGCCATCTAAATTAAAAAGAAAAAAGAGATTGACAATTTCTTGCTAAGCCATCTAATTGCAAACAAGGAAAAACTTTTTAACGGAAATTTTGGGGGCGAATTATTCCCGTATACCACAGCATCCTTTCAAAGACTGCAGTTGAGAAGAATTGAAAACGGAGGAAGGCAAAAATAACCACCAAACTCACATCTACATTGATAGACAATACGATTAAACAATTGGATAAGGACAAAAATAACCACAACAAATCTGCAAACATAGAAAAAGAAGAGAAAAAATTTTACAGTGTAAAATACATACCTGGGTTAACCGATAATAATAATATACGGTCGTCAATAAAAACAAAAAACATCTGTTTTGCATAAAAACCCAATTTGACATTAAGTACAATTTTTTCTAGAGTTAAGGCGCCAATTAATAAACAAAAACAAAGTAACATTGTATACGAATTACAATGTGAAGGAAATGACAAACAGCCATGCGAGCTAATTTATATAGGAACAACAAAACGTACACTGGAGACAAGAATGGGAGAACACAAGATGGACATAATGCGGAGAAAAGAGACAACAGCACTAGCACAACACATCCTACATACTGGTCACACAATTATGTTCGATGATGTAAAAATTCTAGATAAAGAAAATAAAGAAATAAAGGTACACAATTGAAAGCCTAAGAATCCAACAACAAATTAATAGAACAATGAATTTGAAGGAGGACACGAACAAAATAAATGCGAGCTATATTGTTGCCATTACTTAAGCTGTGATATATTTAAAGTTTAAAGTAATATGTATTTTTTAAATATTAAAATTAATTTTTATATTTGTATGATTTAATCACATTAAAAAGTTTTAGATGTACATCTAAAACTTTTTAATGTGATTAAATTTTCATATTGTAAGTCTTTAATGTTTATGTGGTACATTATTGTATTTATTTTATTGTTTTTGTAATTTTTAAATAGACAATCCCTTGAAAAAGTCGACAAACAATCGACGAAACGTCGGGAACAAAATATTGTAATTAAAAATTGAATTTTATTTACATTGAAGAAATTTAGGCCCTATTAGCTTGACAAAAATAATATTCATAAATTCATCACTCTGGCCAAAGAAACAACTACAACAATAAATTAACATCGGAGAGCTTGCCGAAACAAACTTTATTTAATTTATATGAACTTTAAAATAAAAACAGGTACAGTACAAAAACAACATAATCATGAAGGGGTTTTTTAAACACACAGCACTCAAATATGACAATGAGACATGTAGAACATTAAAAGAATACTGCAACGAAACAAAAAGACTAATACAACAACAACAAAGGTTAAAATTTATTTTATCATGCAGAAGCTACGGAATAACCCCAAACCATACAAAGAACACGACTAAACAGGTTGGAAATCTTTTTGAATGTACAACAATAAAAAGAAAACTAATAACAATAGAACACAATTTCCATAAGAAAATTTTGAACTTGGAAATTTCACAGACCAATACAAATATTAAAATTATTAAACGTAAACTCTATCACTTAAATATTGGTATTAAAAACATGATAACAGAAGAGGACCACACTAAATTTATTAACACACAAAGAGACAGATCAAAACAAATAGTGAAAAATGTTAAGGAGAGACACATTGGAAATTAACTACACTAAAAGAAAAACAGTTCAAATTACATGGATTAGTATTTACAAACCACTGGTTTGAAAATAAAACGAAATACGATATCCCGATGGAATGTAAGTGGATATTATCACTTGGCAGAAAGTTCGCATTACCAATAGATAAACATAACTTCTCCCCATTACATATAATAGGTGATGTAGAGCGATGTATACAGGCCATGGATGGGAATTTTGATAAAGAAAAGGACGTCGCTAGAACAAAATTAGCAAACCATGTATCCGCTTTTAAAAGAAGCATTAAAAATACTAAAAAGGATAAGTTTATCCTCACAATTTTTGAGAAAACTAAGAAACTTTTAAGGAAATATAACGACATAATTATTATAAAGGCGGACAAAGGAAATAAGACGGTAGCTATGTATAAAAATGAGTATGAGGGGAAAATGCAAGCACTTATAGGAGACAAAAACACCTACAGAATTTCAAGATCAGATCCAACTGACAAACTGCAGAAACAAAACAATACCATTATTTCTGACCTCTACAAAAATAATATTATTAATACAGGTGAAAAACGTAAACTTCTTTGTTCTGCGGCTACTGCACCTAGAATATACGGCTTACCCAAAATACATAAGGAAGGGACACCCTTACGACCTATTGTGTCGTCAGTTCAAGTACCATGTTACCAATTATCAAAATACGTTGGTAATATTCTTAAAGTCATAATTTCTGACAAATATAATGTTAAAAATTCGCTACGGGTAAAGGAGCAACTGAGCGGCGTGAAAATTAACAATAATGAAACTATGATATCGTTTGACGTGATTTCACTATTCACGAACATCCCAATTCAGACGGCAATAAACACAATTATGAAAAAATGGAGTATTATTAAAAATCATACTAAGATGTCCTGCTCACAATTTTTAAGAATACTCAAATTTTGTCTAAATGACAATAATTATTTTATGTTTGGTGAAAATATTTATACTCAAATCTTTGGTATGCCAATGGGGAACCCACTATCACCTACTATAGCGGATATCATACTTGACAACCTACTTGACGATGCAATTACTGAACTGGAAAATGAAAATATTTACATTAAATATATCGCCAAATATGTAGACGACATTTTGGCGATAACTCGCATAGAAGACAAGGACACAATTCTGTCAATTCTTAACAAACAACACCCTAAAATACAATTTACTACTAAGATTGAGAAAAACGGAGAAATCGCGTACTTAGACTCAAAAATTATACGCAAAAATAATAAGATTCTGTTTGATTGGTACACTAAAGAAACATCTTCAGGAAGGTTAATGAATTACCACGCTACACAACCCAAAAATCAAATTATAAACACAGCAAAAAATTTTATTTCTAGGGTATACAACATAAGTGATACACAATTTCATAATAAAAACAAACACATTATAACAAACATTTTAAAAAACAATAGCTTCCCCACCAAACTCACATCTACATTGATAGACAATACGATTAAACAATTGGATAAGGACAAAAATAACCACAACAAATCTGCAAACATAGAAAAAGAAGAGAACAAATTTGACAGTGTAAAATACATACCTGGGTTAACCGATAATAATAATATACGGTCGTCAATAAAAACAAAAAACATCTGTTTTGCATACAAACCCAATTTGACATTAAGTACAATTTTTTCTAGAGTTAAGGCGCCAATTAATAAACAAAAACAAAGTAACATTGTATACGAATTACAATGTGAAGGAAATGACAAACAGCCATGCGAGCTAATTTATATAGGAACAACAAAACGTACACTGGAGACAAGAATGGGAGAACACAAGATGGACATAATGCGGAGAAAAGAGACAACAGCACTAGCACAACACATCCTACATACTGGTCACACAATTAGGTTCGATGATGTAAAAATTCTAGATAAAGAAAGAAAGAGGTACACAATTGAAAGCCTAAGAATCCAACAACAAATTAATAGAACAATGAATTTGAAGGAGGACACGAACAAAATAAATGCGAGCTATATTGTTGCCATTACTTAAGCTGTGATATATTTAAAGTTTAAAGTAATATGTATTTTTTAAATATTAAAATTAATTTTTATATTTGTATGATTTAATCACATTAAAAAGTTTTAGATGTACTCAGGATCTAAAACTTTTTAATGTGATTAAATTTTCATATTGTAAGTCTTTAATGTTTATGTGGTACATTATTGTATTTATTTTATTGTTTTTGTAATTTTTAAATAGACAATCCCTTGAAAAAGTCGACAAACAATCGACGAAACGTCGGGAACAAAATATTGTAATTAAAAATTGAATTTTATTTACATTGAAGAAATTTAGGCCCTATTAGCTTGACAAAAATAATATTCATAAATTCATCACTCTGGCCAAAGAAACAACTACAACAATAAATTAACATCGGAGAGCTTGCCGAAACAAACTTTATTTAATTTATATGAACTTTAAAATAAAAACAGGTACAGTACAAAAACAACATAATCATGAAGGGGTTTTTTAAACACACAGCACTCAAATATGACAATGAGACATGTAGAACATTAAAAGAATACTGCAACGAAACAAAAAGACTAATACAACAACAACAAAGGTTAAAATTTATTTTATCATGCAGAAGCTACGGAATAACCCCAAACCATACAAAGAACACGACTAAACAGGTTGGAAATCTTTTTGAATGTACAACAATAAAAAGAAAACTAATAACAATAGAACACAATTTCCATAAGAAAATTTTGAACTTGGAAATTTCACAGACCAATACAAATATTAAAATTATTAAACGTAAACTCTATCACTTAAATATTGGTATTAAAAACATGATAACAGAAGAGGACCACACTAAATTTACTAACACACAAAGAGACAGATCAAAACAAATAGTGAAAAATGTTAAGGAGAGACACATTGGAAATTAACTACACTAAAAGAAAAACAGTTCAAATTACATGGATTAGTATTTACAAACCACTGGTTTGAAAATAAAACGAAATACGATATCCCGATGGAATGTAAGTGGATATTATCACTTGGCAGAAAGTTCGCATTACCAATAGATAAACATAACTTCTCCCCATTACATATAATAGGTGATGTAGAGCGATGTATACAGGCCATGGATGGGAATTTTGATAAAGAAAAGGACGTCGCTAGAACAAAATTAGCAAACCATGTATCCGCTTTTAAAAGAAGCATTAAAAATACTAAAAAGGATAAGTTTATCCTCACAATTTTTGAGAAAACTAAGAAACTTTTAAGGAAATATAACGACATAATTATTATAAAGGCGGACAAAGGAAATAAGACGGTAGCTATGTATAAAAATGAGTATGAGGGGAAAATGCAAGCACTTATAGGAGACAAAAACACCTACAGAATTTCAAGATCAGATCCAACTGACAAACTGCAGAAACAAAACAATACCATTATTTCTGACCTCTACAAAAATAATATTATTAATACAGGTGAAAAACGTAAACTTCTTTGTTCTGCGGCTACTGCACCTAGAATATACGGCTTACCCAAAATACATAAGGAAGGGACACCCTTACGACCTATTGTGTCGTCAGTTCAAGTACCATGTTACCAATTATCAAAATACGTTGGTAATATTCTTAAAGTCATAATTTCTGACAAATATAATGTTAAAAATTCGCTACGGGTAAAGGATCAACTGAGCGGCGTGAAAATTAACAATAATGAAACTATGATATCGTTTGACGTGATTTCACTATTCACGAACATCCCAATTCAGACGGCAATAAACACAATTATGAAAAAATGGAGTATTATTAAAAATCATACTAAGATGTCCTGCTCACAATTTTTAAGAATACTCAAATTTTGTCTAAATGACAATAATTATTTTATGTTTGGTGAAAACATTTATACTCAAATCTTTGGTATGCCAATGGGGAACCCACTATCACCTACTATAGCGGATATCATACTTGACAACCTACTTGACGATGCAATTACTGAACTGGAAAATGAAAATATTTACATTAAATATATCGCCAAATATGTAGACGACATTTTGGCGATAACTCGCATAGAAGACAAGGACACAATTCTGTCAATTCTTAACAAACAACACCCTAAAATACAATTTACTACTAAGATTGAGAAAAACGGAGAAATCGCGTACTTAGACTCAAAAATTATACGCAAAAATAATAAGATTCTGTTTGATTGGTACACTAAAGAAACATCTTCAGGAAGGTTAATGAATTACCACGCTACACAACCCAAAAATCAAATTATAAACACAGCAAAAAATTTTATTTCTAGGGTATACAACATAAGTGATACACAATTTCATAATAAAAACAAACACATTATAACAAACATTTTAAAAAACAATAGCTTCCCCACCAAACTCACATCTACATTGATAGACAATACGATTAAACAATTGGATAAGGACAAAAATAACCACAACAAATCTGCAAACATAGAAAAAGAAGAGAACAAATTTGACAGTGTAAAATACATACCTGGGTTAACCGATAATAATAATATACGGTCGTCAATAAAAACAAAAAACATCTGTTTTGCATACAAACCCAATTTGACATTAAGTACAATTTTTTCTAGAGTTAAGGCGCCAATTAATAAACAAAAACAAAGTAACATTGTATACGAATTACAATGTGAAGGAAATGACAAACAGCCATGCGAGCTAATTTATATAGGAACAACAAAACGTACACTGGAGACAAGAATGGGAGAACACAAGATGGACATAATGCGGAGAAAAGAGACAACAGCACTAGCACAACACATCCTACATACTGGTCACACAATTAGGTTCGATGATGTAAAAATTCTAGATAAAGAAAGAAAGAGGTACACAATTGAAAGCCTAAGAATCCAACAACAAATTAATAGAACAATGAATTTGAAGGAGGACACGAACAAAATAAATGCGAGCTATATTGTTGCCATTACTTAAGCTGTGATATATTTAAAGTTTAAAGTAATATGTATTTTTTAAATATTAAAATTAATTTTTATATTTGTATGATCCTGAGTACATCTAAAACTTTTTAATGTGATTAAATTTTCATATTGTAAGTCTTTAATGTTTATGTGGTACATTATTGTATTTATTTTATTGTTTTTATAATTTTTAAATAGACAATCCCTTGAAAAAGTCGACAAACAATCGACGAAACGCCGGGAACAAAATATTGTAATTAAAAATTGAATTTTATTTACATTGAAGAAATTTAGGCCCTATTAGCTTGACAAAAATAATATTCATAAATTCATCACTCTGGCCAAAGAAACAACTACAACAATAAATTAACACCAAAATTATCATCAGATGAAGATAAATCCACCAAATAAAAAATATATAATTTCTAAAATACAATTTTAAAAGCCAAGAAACCGCATCACAAAATATTTTACAATTAAATTTCAAATAAGTGCTGGTTCACACAGGTCAAGTTTACTTGAACAGTTTTATTTAAATTTTCTTTTGAACTTGCGTTCACGTTCATGCACAAAATTAATTTTTGTTTTCTTTTCCTTCAACTTTGTAGCTTTTTATTATATTACGGATGAAAAAAGAAAAGAAAAATACAAAACTGACTGGTACGGTCAAGTATGTACCCCTTTCCATTCTCTTTACCCCTCTCTCCTAAAAGCTCGAGACTTGAAGAGTCAAACTTGACCTGTGTGAACCAGCACTAAGAGTTAACAATGGTTCAAATAACTTATGGGATGCACTACTTTTAATTCTTGTAAACTATTAAAATAATATTAAATTCAATTTTTTTTTGTTTTGTTTCGTGTCGTTTATCTTAATAACTTCATAATGTATGAGTAATATTATATATTTTTGATTTGCTTTCTTTTATTATGTTATCTTTGTTTTTTTTAATTTCTGACTAATTTTCCTAAAAATTCACATTTTCATACATTAACACAACACTAAATTTCACCACACTTTAACTATAAAAAGAAGAGAAAGTGCTGGTTCACACAGGTCAAGTTTGACGCTTCAAGTCTTGAGCTTTTAGGAGAGAGGGGTAAAGAGAATGGAAAGGGGTACATACTTGACCGTACCAGTCAGTTTTGTATTTTTCTTTTCTTTTTTCATCCGTAATATAATAAAAAGCTACAAAGTTGAAGGAAAAGAAAACAAAAATTAATTTTGTGCATGAACGTGAACGCAAGTTCAAAAGAAAATTTAAATAAAACTGTTCAAGTAAACTTGACCTGTGTGAACCAGCACAAACAAAAGTTACAATGGTGCAGTTCCTGTCATCAAGCGTTGGAAGCAGCGATGCCAGAAGTGCTGATTTATCTGCATTTTGCAGATTTTATCCCCAAAATTTCCAAAATGCAGATTTGACGATTTTTATTTTTTGACTTCTTTATTTTGTCACTTATGTTTGTACTATTTTCAATTCTTTCATTAAAAAACGATAAATATCAACCATTCTTGAAAGAAAACACAAAACAAAATAAATAGAAAAAATTCGTGTTTGTTAAGTGTTGATATTTTCGGTACTTACGGAGATTTTTTGCACCTATAGTACAGAAAAATATCAACAAAGATTGCGTTGAAAAAAATATATAACGGTTCTCACATCAAGCGAGCCAATTGTGCAATAGAAGTTTTAAAGACATAAATAATAAATTTAATAGTTCAACAATGCTTAAATATTTGCAAAGAAATGGTAAGATAATACAATTTTGTTTTGCAAAAACCTTATGTTAATAAATACATTTCCTATTTTTCATATATAGACAAAAATAAATCCAGTGAATATGGCGATTCTGTTGAATTGGTAAGATAACTTAGAACACATTGCGTTCACATTTGTACTAATTTTAAAATATCCATAAAATCTTAGAATGATGAAAGAAAAAAACGTAAAATAAGAAATGACTGGTGGGAAAATGCGGCTATAAATACTTGGGCGGAGAAACTAGGCCAAACTGTTTACTGTAATATTTGCAAAGCAAATCTTAAAGCTACTGCAGGTAAAAGCGATTTGTTATCGCATACCCAAACAAATAAACATTTGGAAGCTTCGAAGATTTTTGCCAACCAAGTGAAAATAAATCAAATATTCTCAACAGAAAAAGCTGGAATCAAAAAAGCTGAAATACGTATGGCCAACTTGCCGTTCACAGTCACAGATCATTTGATTAAAGTGTGTCAAAGCTCATTTGGTGATTCCGAAATTACACCGAGTTTGAAATTAGGAAGAACCAAAGCTAACGCTATTGTAAAAAACGTAGTTGGAAAAAGCCAATTTTCAATGGTATGTGAATTATTAAAAACAAATTTATTTTCGCTGTGTATATGTAGATGAGTCCACAGATGTTTCAAACAAAAAGTCTTTGTGTATGGTAGCGCGAGTTTGCTTAGATTTTAAGATCCATGATTTGTTTTTTGGATTAGTAGAAGTAGAACAGTGCGATGCTTCTAGTTTATATATATTAATTGTTAAATATTTCTGTGACAACGGCATTGATTATAAAAGAAACATGGTTGGGTTTGCAGCAAACGGAGCATCCGTAATGACGGGGAAAAAACAATCCGTTGCCCAACTTTTTAAAAATGACATTCCAGATTTATTTATAATTAAATGTGTATGCCATTCACTGGCGTTATGCTCATCGTATTCGTGCCTTAAACTCCCTTCCGCTGTCGAGACCCTAGCCAGAGATGTATATAATTATCTGTCCAACAGTCCAAAGCGTCACAACCAGTTTGAGAATATACAAAGTTTATTAGAAATAAAGCCCAAAAAGGTTTTACATCCATGCCAAACTCGTTGGCTTTCTTTAGAATCTGTTGTAAACCGTTTGTTAGAACTATATGAAAGCTTAAAAATATTTTTCTCATTTACCGTTAATATCGATCGAATTGACAGTGCAAAATTCATATTAAACAACCTTAACGATATAAATAGCACATATTTATGTTTTTTGAAGTATACAGTTGGTATTATTAATAATATTAATAAAATGTTCCAAAGCGAAGAAACAGAAATCCACAATTTATATGCTCAAATGGAAAAACTACTCAAAATAGTAATGAGCAATTTTTTAAAACAACATTTGATCAAAACTGGTGACATTTTTAGTGTGAATTACAAAGATCCTTCAAATTTTCTAAATTATGATAGTGTATACCTGGGTATTCATGCAGCTGAAGTGCTTGCAAATGATATCATCTCTAAATGCGATGTTAAAGTTATAATTGAAAATTGTATTCAATTTTATATTGAACTGTTGGATCAAATTTTAAAAAGATTTGACTTTGACAATAAAATGAGATCGCTTAGCATTATTAGCCCAAATCTTATAATAAATGGTGCTACTAATTCAGTCTTTGACATTGTGAAACATTTTCCAAATTTTTTGAAAGTGGATGAAAGACAGGATTTTGATTGTGAATTTAGGGAATTAAAATTGCTGCTGAACTTCAAAGAAATTTTGCATGGAGAAGAAATAACTTTAGTTAATTTCTGGAAAAAAGTATCTGAAATAAAATATGCTGATACTAAATCTGCTTTTCCAACTCTCTCTAAATTTATTCAAGGTATATTGGTCTTACCGCATTCATCAGCAAATGTCGAGAGAATCTTTAACCAGGTAAGCCTGAACAAAACAAAAGTTCGAAACTGTTTGGAAATTGATTCATTAGTAGGAATATTACTTACAAAAGATTATTTAAAACTTAAAAATTCGCATTGTTTTGATACTTTAATATCACCGGACTTGTTGAAACTAATGTCATCTGATATTTACACGAAATAATCTGCTTTGTATGTACATATGTATGTATGTATGTATAAATATTTTTAATTTAAGCAATATTTGATCTCTTGTAAATTCTCAGCGCGACTTTTAGTAATTTAAATAATAGGTCAAGCAATTAACTTTTAATTTATAATTTTTATGTGATTAATCCTAACTTAACTTTCTTTAAAATATGTTTTGCTTTAGCATAGCCACTTAAATGTGTAATTTGTTTTCGTTTTCTTGAAATAAAAAATATTTTAATATAATATTATTATACATATTTTTAAATGAATTGTTACATCTTTTTTTTAAATAAACTACATAAAAAATGAGCTAAATTTGTTTTGAAGATTTTAAATTCCATATGCAGATTTTGCAGATTTTTGGATGGAAAATCATTGTTTTTTGCTGATTTTACCTCCAAAAGTTCTGGGAACACTGGTTGGAAGTAAAAAATGTAAGTAAATTTTAAAGTTTCTATTTCAATTTGAAAATATTAACCAAATAAATAACATACTTACATAATTACCAAAAGATTGATGACGAAAATTAAATAGAAAAAAAAAAACAATAGATGCATACATATTTTAATTCATGTTTCAAAATGGACAGACGTGTATTTTTAACCCCGCATATGTTTTGAACTATTAATTAATCATATTTGATTTTGTAATATACGCAGCGAATGGACGCTTAAAAATAAATTATATATTTTGTTATTTAAATTATTCAACATAATAGTGAACAATTCAAACGATAAAATTAAATAAAGAAAAATAGTAAAAATATATACATACGTATGAATGTTCATACATGTGTATGCATACATACTCTCAACAAAAACATTTTTTTTGGTGTTGTTGTAAAAACAATAAATAATACAAATATTTAAAGCACAGCAAACGGTGAAAAACAAAAACAACTCTTTGCATGAGTAAGACCAGTGAAACAACGCTAAGGCAAAATGAAAGAAATGTTTATGTGACCGTTCAGGCAAACGAAAATAATGCTGAAATAAATAAAACAAAACAATATTAACTATCTAACGGCTAAGCCTATTATTCGAACACGTTCTCTTTCACCCGCGGTGTTCACAAAAACGGTGGATAGTGATACATTAAAAAATATTAATCTGTCTTTGGGGACAAGTGTTGTAGCGTCCGCAAGTTTTACCGCGGCGGAAAAAACAATCTTAGTAAGAAATGATACCATAAACTCAAATACAGACGCAATGGAGAACCCTTTAGTGAAAAATTGTCAAAAGCCTCAAATACAAGTCGGTATGGACAGGTATATAACAGTGCTTAAACGGGGTCGCAGCCCTACCTCTTCAGCAGTTGCTTCGGCCTCAAAAGTAACATCTTTTGATAGAATAAATTCACAAAACCGTTTTGCAATTCTTGAGGACGAATCCCCAGAGGCACCAAACGTCATAAAATCTTCTAAGCCACCCCCAATATATCTTAGGAAGCAAAACTCAAGTGAGTTAATAAAGAGCGTGATCTCGGTAATAGGTGAAAATTCTTTTTACGTAGCGGCAATCAAGCGTGGTAATATAAACGAGACAAAAATACAGGTTAATCATGAGAATGATTTTCGCAAACTAACAAACCAATTTGAATCCCTTAAAAAAAGCTTTTATACATATCAGCTGAAGAGCAGCAAAGGCCTTCAGGTAGTGATCAAGGGCATAGACTCGAGCGTGGACCCTGAAGAAATTAAAACCTTTTTAGAAGAGAAAGGCTTTAAAATAAAAAAACGTTAAAAATATCAAAAATAGGGAAAAAAATCCCCAACCACTATTTCGAGTGGAGCTAGAACCTGGCGACGTTAAGCTTAAAAAAAATGAAACGCATCCTATTTACAATTTAAATTATATTCTCTACAGAAGAATAACTATAGAGGAGCCGCACAAAAGAAATGGTCCCGTTCAATGTCTCAACTGCCAAGAATTTGGCCATACTAAGGCCTACTGCTATTTACCCCCTGTTTGCGTAGTATGTGGTGAATTACAATTACAATGTAAAAAAAATGTAGCAACTGTGGCGGCAATCACACTGCCAATTATAGAGGATGTCCTGTATATACTATCGTCAAGCAGTCGGCTGGACCGAAAACTAATCCCCCTCAAATGCAGGTACCAAAACAAGCAAACACTAATGACACTCAGGCTCCGCAGCCTAGTAATAACAGAACCTCTTATGCTAACGTCCCAAAATCAAACCATGTGCCAATGCAAGGTGCTTCGCCAAGTAATGATGAAACTCCAGTTTCTAATTTAAGTCGTCTAGAAAAAACCATGGAAACTTTAGTGCAAACAGTAAATAATTTTACAAACACAATGGGTAATATGATGCAGGAGATCCTTAGAATGCAATCGATGTTATTGCAAGCTGTACTTAACAAACCATGAACTGTTTAAAAATTTGTTTTTGGAACGCAAACGGCATCCGCCAACATAAAAATGAATTAGAATACTTTCTTAAAAATAAACAAATTGATGTCATGATGGTTTCTGAAACTCATTTGACCTCAAGAAATGCGTTTAAAATCAATGGTTATACACTATATGATACCAAGGACCCTCGAGATAGAGCTTGTGGAGGTTCTGCCATTTTGATAAAAACCCGAATCAAACACTACCTGATGTGTGATCATCGTGAAGATTATCTCCAAGCAACGAAAATTTGTATTAAAGAGCTGAATCGAAACATAGTAATCTCATCCTTATACTCACCACCTAGATTTGCAATATCAGAAAGCCAATATTATAAATATTATAAGTCATTAGGGCCCTGTTTCCTGGCTGCTGGCGATTATAACGCTAAACATACCTTCTGGGGTTCACGACTAATAATACCAAAGGGTCGTGTTTTGTATAATACAATCTCTAAAATGAATTTAAATGTCGTCGCGAGCGGACAAGCAACATATTGGCCTGCTGATCCGCAAAAAATTCCAGATGTCATCGATTTCGGAGTGGTTAAAAACATCCCCACAGAAACGATTCAAGTTGAACCTTCGTTAGAATTATCCTCTGATCACACACCTACAATAGTTACTATAACAAACACCAATAGAATCGTATCTCCCTCTGGTTACATAGCGACAACAGCTACACAAATAAACTGGTTAAAATATAAAAAATATCTCAGTACCCATTGCACAGAAAATATTCCGCTTAGCACACCGGGAAATGTGGATCTCTCTATTGTCAATTTTGACAGTTATCTTAAACTAGCTGTTCAACATTCCAGCAAAACCCTCAAAAAAACCAATTATAACAAAATATATTTTGCAGATGTCGAGCGCCTCTTGAATGAAAAAAGGAGAGTGCGAAGAGAATGGCAATTGCAAAGATCCCCTCAACTTAAAAATGAATTAAAAGAGTGTACAAAAAGGCTTAGAAAATTACTGCAGACTCAGAAAACGGCTTCCGTAGAAAAATATCTTAAGGACTTGGATGCAACTCCACAATCAGGCTACTCATTATGGCGGGCAGCTAGAAACCTCAAAAGACCAGTTATCTCGAAACCACCATTAAGAAACTTGAATGGAAGTTGGGCAAGAAATGATAATGAAAAGGGAAACCTGTTTGTAAATCATTTGAAAAACGTATTTACCCAAAATATACCTGACGATAAAGCGCACGAGTTGCCGCCTGTTAATGTTAGAGCAGCTATCCCCCTAAGATTTGAGATAAGAGAAATAGAAAGGGCTATTTGTGAATTAAACACCAAGAAGGTACCTGGTATTGATAAAATCAGTAACAAAATGCTTTTGGAGCTACCTCGCATAGCAAAGAAAATTATTCTTTATATTTTTAATGCTATTTTACGACTTGAATACTACCCTCAAGAATGGAAGGTCTCCTTAATAACGATGATACCAAAGCCAGGAAAAGATCACACAAAAGTTGAGTCATATAGGCCTATTAGCTTATTATCTAATATATCAAAGCTGTTTGAGAAGCTCTTAGCGTCAAAATTAACCCCAATTTTAAATGACAATGGGTGTATACCCAATCATCAATTCGGCTTCAGAAGAGAGCATAGCACAATTGAACAAACCCATCGGATAGTAAACGCCATAAGAAAAGCCTTTGAAGAAAGAAAATATTGCTCCGCTCTTTTCATAGATGTTTCTCAAGCTTTTGACAAAGTCTGGCATGTAGGCTTGTTACATAAGTTGAAGCTAAACCTACCGGTTAATACACACAAGCTGTTAGAAAGCTACCTGGTCGGTCGAAAATTTATTATTAAAGAAGGCGATTTTTTAAGTTCTCCTCAGCCAATTGAAGCTGGAATCCCTCAGGGAAGCATCCTGGGCCCACTTTTTTACCTTATATATACCTCGGACATGCCAACAAACAATCACACCCTAACCTCAACTTTTGCTGATGATACAGCTTTTCTAAGCGTACACAAGAACAGTCGTGAAGCATCTCGATACCTGCAGAATCATATATTTCAACTAGAACTTTGGTTTAAACAATGGAGAATAAAGGTCAATGAGCAAAAATGCGTACATATAACATTTACCTTGCGTCGGGAAACATGTCCCCCTATTAAAATCAATAATCAACTAGTGCCTCAACAATCGCATGTCAAATATCTCGGTATTCATCTAGATCGGTGTTTAACATGGAAATGCCATATAGAAGCAGAATTAACCCAAATGAAACTAAAAGCAATTCAAATTAACTGGCTTATTGGAAGAAATTCTGTTCTTAGTCTCGACTGCAAACTACTACTTTACAACGCTATTTTAAAGCCAATATGGTGCTACGGTATTCAACTATTGGGCACTGCCTCGGCCTCAAATATCGAAAAAATTCAAAGGCGCCAAAATAAACTTCTTCGAATAATTACAGCTGCCCCTTGGTATGTTAAAAACTCAAATATCCACAAGGATCTCAATGTGCCACTGGTAAGGACTATTATTACGAAGTATGCGGTAAAATATTTGAAAAGGCTAGAGTTGCACCCAAATCCACTAGCACGAAATATTTTAAATGATAGCGGCCACTCTCGCCTAAGAAGAAGAGACACTGCAGCACTTACCCATTAAGATGAGCGATAAACACCTACATATGTGAACAGAACCCGTGATGAAGAAAATTTTTGTCTGGCACTGGCAGGACATAAAATAAAGCATAAGGTTAAGATTTGATTAATTATTGTTAGTTCATATTTAATATATGAAGATTCAATAAATAAATAATGAAAAAAAAAAAAAAAAAAATGTTTCAAAACATTTGTATATAAACTTTCAAATTTTGCTAAGAAACATTGTAACACATTTAAATAAATTATAAACAAAAAAGAAAACAAAACAAATGAATAAAATTAATTTGTTCTTTTTATATAACTTATAATTAAAATAATTTTAAAAAACTTAAATTACTACATTTAGCCTCTTAAGACCCGAGCATTAACCCATTGAATTTTTACATTTCTTATATATTGTTTACACCTTTTGCGGAGGAAATAAGAAAACTGTATATTTTTTTTTTTTTTAAATTTTATTTAAATTCTTAGAAATTAAGGGGGCACATATGTGTACCTCAGGTCTTAAAATATGAAAAATTTCAACGTAAATTCTTAATTTCTTAAGATCAGAACTGAACCGATTAAGTAAAGGCCTTATTAACTATTTGTTTTATCTTATGAGGTGTAATTTAAATTTCGGTTTTTATTATTTTTTTAATTTTTTTTTTTTAAACTGGTAGAAAAAGAGGTGCACATATGTGTACTTCAGGTCTTAGCGATTAGTTATTGAGGAAAAATAGCCCAACAGTATGGGTTTTTCAAACAGTTAAATTCAGATGTAAAAATAATGGCTAAAACTTCTAAACCCTGCCATCTTTTGATATTGTTTTGAAGCGCAGTAGCTTATAGCAAGTAATTAAACTGTTTCTATTGGTCACACGATGTCGCTAGTCTTTAAAACTTGTAATATTTTAAGGTACACATATACGGTACACCCATGGTCTGAAGAGGTTAAATGTTAATAAAACAATTTTAAATTATGATGAAATTTTAAACCAATTTTCCTTTAAGCCTAGTACTCTGTTCGAACTAAAGACCTGCACAGATACATCTGTTTATATCTGTTTCTGTGTTTTTTCTAAAGTGGATGCGTATGGATGAGTGCTCTTGTGCTTCTGATATACATAAGTTGATGTTGATATGATTTGCGAAAGAGTGGATGTAAGTTGATAAAAAAGCGAAAGAGAGTATCATATCTGCTAATATTTGTTTCGCAAAAGCAGATGCTAGTGGATACTGCGGGAATACAATAAGTTACTTATTGTACGATACCGTTATTTTCAATCATTTTTCAACGCAAAAGAGCCGACCCTTTGGCTGGTTAAAAAATAATTTTTTACAAAAACAAAATATGTACACATGAACAGTTATTTTTTTCAATAATTTTTGCGTGATGTGTTTCGAGCACAAAAAAACTTTACAAGAACAAAATGTGTTGCTTGTTTTTTTGGAAGGCAAACATTTTTGAAATTTTCGGTACCGATATGTTTTTTTTTTTGTGTAAGAAATTCTTTCATGAAATTAAAAGGTAGCGTTTTCTTCGTTCAAGTGCCAAGTAGACAAATATTATTGAAAAAAAAAATTCTGAAAGAACTGAACACGTGTACATACTTTGTGTTTGTAAAAATAAAAACTAGCAGGAAGCATTGTGATCAGGTAACTTGTTACACAAAGAGACAACTTTTATTAATTTAGCGCTTATACTTAACATAGCATTTACATTTGCCAGTACTGGCAAGACAGTAGCAATTCATTTAAACTTTTTCACTAATACATAAACACTTTTACAGCTATTTTGTTTTTGCATTGTTTTGCCAACTAATATGTATATGTTTACTGTCTTGCCAGTACTGGCAAATGTAAACGCTGTGTAAGGAAAAAATGGTTATACATATTTATTTTATATACTTATGCAGTGTTTGTATTGTGTCTAGACCAACAAACACATTTTGAAAAATATACAACTTCATATGAGAAGCTTAAAGGAAATGCGGTACATATGTTTTACTTGACCTAAGAATTGTAAGCAGAAAAATAAATAATTTTTTCCAATAGATATTTGTAAACCAAAAGTTACTTAGGTTATTAATAACCAAAAATAAATAAATTTTACTTTAATTGGTTACCACGACAAAAAAAAATATATATAACGATAATGGTTAAAGGTTCCCAATTGAAAATAAAGGAGTTTTTCTCGTAACCTTTACAAAAAATAATAAAAGTAATTATTTTTAGTCCCTGAGTTATTTTTGGAATAAAAAAACAAACGTCCATATAAAACAGCTATTTTTCAACGTAAACATAAAAGGTCGAATTTAACTCTTAAAAAAAGAGTTTTATTAAGCCGTCATAAATTAAAACTCATTTCAGGAGTTTGATTTTAACCGACATTTAATTAAATTCATATTTTGTGCATAGACACCCAAAGCTTGTAGCTGGTCAGATCACTACAATTTGTTAAGCAGTGTTATCTAATCAGCTTGCACTGCAATTAAACTAATTGTCATTAAAAAGAAGAACAAGAAGAAGAATTTAAGGCCGACAATTTTATGACTGCGAAATAAAACTCTCTTTTTAAGAGTTCATCCATACCTACTTTTATTTTTTCGTTGAAAAATGATTTTTAACTGTGGAGTTAAGATCGTTTATTCTAGATCACCATAGGTTCTTAAAGGGACGAACCTATTGGTATAAGACAGTATAGGTCTCCGCTGACTCTAATATGGAGAGTTTTCAAGCTAAAATTATATGGATCACTCTTATTAACGGTCCCTGCAATTTACCCTTAAGTAAAATCTATTCATATAAAGGGTGTCTGGGGTGGCAAAATTATATTTTTAAATGCGATTATTTCAAAAAGTAATAAACGTTGAGGAGGGAGGTTGGAGCCGTTGGAATTATCGATTGGGAGTATTTGTCAGTCACAGTAGTCGAGTGAGCATCGCGCGTTCGCTGAGGAGACATTTTTTAAGGGTATTGATTCTTACGTAATTGCTCGTCGACAATTTTGTTCAAAGTTCATTGCGTATGGATGAGTGCTCTTGTGCTTCTGATATACATAAGTTGATGTTGATATGATTTGCGAAAGAGTGGATGTAAGTTGATAAAAAAGCGAAAGAGAGTATCATATCTGCTAATATTTGTTTCGCAAAAGCAGATGCTAGTGGATACTGCGGGAATACAATAAGTTACTTATTGTACGATACCGTTATTTTCAATCATTTTTCAACGCAAAAGAGCCGACCCTTTGGCTGGTTAAAAAATAATTTTTTACAAAAACAAAATATGTACACATGAACAGTTATTTTTTTCAATAATTTTTGCGTGATGTGTTTCGAGCACAAAAAAACTTTACAAGAACAAAATGTGTTGCTTGTTTTTTTGGAAGGCAAACATTTTTGAAATTTTCGGTACCGATATGTTTTTTTTTTTTGTGTAAGAAATTCTTTCATGAAATTAAAAGGTAGCGTTTTCTTCGTTCAAGTGCCAAGTAGACAAATATTATTGAAAAAAAAAATTCTGAAAGAACTGAACACGTGTACATACTTTGTGTTTGTAAAAAATAAAAACTAGCAGGAAGCATTGTGATCAGGTAACTTGTTACACAAAGAGACAACTTTTATTAATTTAGCGCTTATACTTAACATAGCATTTACATTTGCCAGTACTGGCAAGACAGTAGCAATTCATTTAAACTTTTTCACTAATACATAAACACTTTTACAGCTATTTTGTTTTTGCATTGTTTTGCCAACTAATATGTATATGTTTACTGTCTTGCCAGTACTGGCAAATGTAAACGCTGTGTAAGGAAAAAATGGTTATACATATTTATTTTATATACTTATGCAGTGTTTGTATTGTGTCTAGACCAACAAACACATTTTGAAAAATATACAACTTCATATGAGAAGCTTAAAGGAAATGCGGTACATATGTTTTACTTGACCTAAGAATTGTAAGCAGAAAAATAAATAATTTTTTCCAATAGATATTTGTAAACCAAAAGTTACTTAGGTTATTAATAACCAAAAATAAATAAATTTTACTTTAATTGGTTACCACGACAAAAAAAAATATATATAACGATAATGGTTAAAGGTTCCCAATTGAAAATAAAGGAGTTTTTCTCGTAACCTTTACAAAAAATAATAAAAGTAATTATTTTTAGTCCCTGAGTTATTTTTGGAATAAAAAAACAAACGTCCATATAAAACAGCTATTTTTCAACGTAAACATAAAAGGTCGAATTTAACTCTTAAAAAAAGAGTTTTATTAAGCCGTCATAAATTAAAACTCATTTCAGGAGTTTGATTTTAACCGACATTTAATTAAATTCATATTTTGTACATAGACACCCAAAGCTTGTAGCTGGTCAGATCACTACAATTTGTTAAGCAGTGTTATCTAATCAGCTTGCACTGCAATTAAACTAATTGTCATTAAAAAGAAGAACAAGAAGAAGAATTTAAGGCCGACAATTTTATGACTGCGAAATAAAACTCTCTTTTTAAGAGTTCATCCATACCTACTTTTATTTTTTCGTTGAAAAATGATTTTTAACTGTGGAGTTAAGATCGTTTATTCTAGATCACCATAGGTTCTTAAAGGGACGAACCTATTGGTATAAGACAGTATAGGTCTCCGCTGACTCTAATATGGAGAGTTTTCAAGCTAAAATTATATGGATCACTCTTATTAACGGTCCCTGCAATTTACCCTTAAGTAAAATCTATTCATATAAAGGGTGTCTGGGGTGGCAAAATTATATTTTTAAATGCGATTATTTCAAAAAGTAATAAACGTTGAGGAGGGAGGTTGGAGCCGTTGGAATTATCGATTGGGAGTATTTGTCAGTCACAGTAGTCGAGTGAGCATCGCGCGTTCGCTGAGGAGACATTTTTTAAGGGTATTGATTCTTACGTAATTGCTCGTCGACAATTTTGTTCAAAGTTCATTTTCACTTAAATAGCCACGTCAACTAACAAATCTACCGTTACTGGTCTCCAAGAACCTAAAACCCTCGATTGAAACATCAAATACCTTTACATTGCCATAGGGTAAATGTTTGGTGTGCCTTATCCACGCATGAGAAAATTGGGTCATTTATTTTTTTAAATTCTCGAAAAACAAGGCTCCGTTTTGAACAGTGTGTTCAAGTCGACAAAAGACATGTGGATGACACACTCTTTAAAAAATAAAACCCGCATTTCCATTCTACCGTTTAAAAAGATTAAAAGCATTAGCTTTTAATAAAACTTTGTGTCAATTATTAAATTTGTTATTTAAGTTTGAAAATATAAATCTGCTTTCAGATACCCCGTATTTTTTTAATTATATAAAATTTATTTATAAAACATTTATTTTTATTTATTTTTTTAAAGCATTATGTAATGGTTAATGGTTTTGCTTTGTTGTTTTTGTCATTAAAAATATGTTTTATGTATTTAAAACAGTAATTTTAATATGCCGTTTTTTCATAATTTTTTTTTTTTTTTGTCATTATTTTTTTTTTTTTTATTGAATCTTCATATATTAAATATGAACTAACAATAATTAATCAAATCTTAACCTAATACGTTATTTTATCTCCTGCCAGTGCCAGACAAAATTTTCTTCTTCACGGGTTATGTTCACTTTTATAGGTGTTTATCGCTCATCTAATTGGGTAAGTGCTGCAGTGTCTCTTCTTCTTAAGCGAGTGTGGCCGCCATGATTTAAAATATTTCGAGCTAGTGGATTTGGGTGTTGTTCAAGCCTTTTTAAATATTTTATTGCATATTTTGTAATCATAGATTTCACTAATGGCACATTGAGATCCTTATGAATATTTGAGTTTTTAACATACCAGGGAGCGGCTGTGATTATTCGAAGAAGTTTATTTTGGCGCCTTTGAATTTTGTCGATATTAGAGGCCGAGGCAGTGCCCCATAGTTGAATACCGTAGCACCAGATAGGCTTTAAGATAGAGTTGTAAAGTAGAAGCTTGCAATCGAGACTAAGGACAGAATTTCTTCCAATAAGCCAATGAATTTGAATGGCTTTTAGTTTCATTTGAGTTAATTTTGCCTCTATATGGCATTTCCACGTTAATCGCCGATCCAGATGTATACCGAGATATTTAACATGCGAATGTTGAGGAATTATTTGATTATTGATTGTAATAGGGGGGCAAGATTCCCGGCGCAAAGTGAATGTTATATGTACACATTTTTGCTCATTGACCATTATCCTCCATTGTCTTAACCATATTTCTAGTTGAAATATATGATGCTGTAAGTAAAGTAACGCGATGCTTCATAACGATTTTCGTGGACGCTTAGAAAAGCTGTATCGTCTGCAAATGTTGAAGTTTGTGTGTAGTTGCTTGTTGGCATGTCCGAAGTATAAATTAAGTATAATAGGGGGCCCAGGATGCTGCCTTGTGGGACTCCAGCGGCAATGGGCTGAGGTGAACTTAAGAAATTTCCTTCTTTAATAATAAATTGACGACCGACTAAGTAGCTTTCTAGCAGCTTGTGTGTGTTTGCTGGTAAATTTTGCTTCAATTTGTGTAATAAGCCTTCATGAAAGACTTTGTCAAAAGCTTGCGAAACATCGATGAAGAGTGCTGAGCAATATTTCTTTTCTTCAAATGCTTTTCTTATGACATTTACTATTCGATGAGTCTGCTCGATTGTGCTGTGTTTTCTTCTAAATCCGAACTGATGGTTTGGAATACATCTATTTTCACTTAAAATTGGTGTTAATTTTGAAACTAATAATTTCTCAAACAGCTTTGACATATTTGATAATAAGCTAATAGGTCTATAAGACTCAACTTTTGTATGATCTTTACCTGGCTTTGGTATCATGGTAACTAAGGAAACCTTCCATTTTTCAGGATAGTATTCAAGGCGTAAAATAGCATTAAAAATAAAAAGAATAATTTTCTTTGCTATGCGAGGTAGCTCCAAAAGCATTTTATTACTGATTTTATCAATACCAGGTGCCTTCTTAGTGTAAGTCACAAATAGCCTTTTCGATTTCTCTTATCTCAAATCTGAGGGGAATAGCTGCTCTAGCATCAACAGGTGGTAACTCGACCGCAATATTGTGAGATATATTTGGTGTAAATACGTTTTTCAAATGATTTACAAACAGGTTTCCTTTTTCATTATCATTTCTTGCCCAACTACCATTCAAGTTTCTTAATGGTGGCTTAGATATAACTGGCCTTTTTAGATTTCTAGCTGCACGCCATAATGAGTAGTCAGATTGTGGAGTTGCATCAAGTTCCTTAAGATATTTTTCTAGAGAAGCCGTTTTCTGATTCTGTAGCAACTTTCTTAGCCTTTTTGTGCATTCTTTTAATAAAATCTTAAGTTGCGGGGACCTGTAAAGTTGCCACTCTCTTCGAACTCTCCTTTTTTCAGTCAAGAGCCGCTCGACATCTGAAGAACATATTTTATTATTTTTAATTTTTTTGGGGGTAACGCTGGAGTGTTGAACAGCTAGTTTAAGATAACTGTCAAAGTTAACAAGAGAGAGATCCACATTCTCCGGTGTACTAAGCGGAATATTTTCTGTGCAATGGGCACTGAGAAATTTTTTATATTTTAACCAATTTATTTGTGTGGCTGGCGTCGCTAAGTAACCTGACGGAAATACAATTCTATTTGGGTTCGATATAGTAACAATTGTAGGTGTGTGGTCGGATGATAATTCTAAGGAAGCTTCAACATGAATCGTTTCTGTGGGGATGTTTTTAACCACGCCAAAGTCGATAACATCTGGAATTTTTTGCTGATCAGTAGGCCAATATGTTGGTTGCCCGCTCGCGACCACATTTAAACCCATTTTAGAGATTGTGTTAAACAAAACACGACCTTTTGGTGTTATAAGTCGTGACCCCCAGAAGGTATGTTTAGCGTTATAATCGCCAGCGGCCAGAAAACAGGGTCCTAATGATAATATAATATTGGCCTTCTGATATGGAAAATCTAGGTGGAGAGTATAAAGAAGAAATTACTATGTTTCGATTTAGCTCCTCAACACAAATAGTCGTTGCTTGCAGATAGTCTTCACGGTGATCACACATAATGTAGTGTTTGACTCAAGTTTTTATTAAGATGGCAGAACCTCCACAAGCTCTATCTCGAGGGTCCTTGGTATCATATAGTATATAACCATTGATTTTAAACGTATTTCTTGAGGTCAAATGAGTTTCAGAAATCATCATGACATCAATTTGTTTATTTTTAAGAAAGTATTCTAATTCATTTTTATGTTGGCGGATGCCGTTTGCGTTCCAAAAACAAATTTTTAAACAGTTCATGGTTTGTTAAGTACAGCTTGCAATAACATCGATTGCATTCTAAGCATTTCCTGCATCATATTACCCATTGTGTTCGTAAAATTATTTACTGTTTGCACTAATGTTTCCATGGTTTTTTCTAAACGACTTAAATAAGAAACCGGAGTTTCATCATTACTTGGCGAGGCACCTTGCATTGGCTGATGGTTTGATTTTAGGACGTTAGCGTAAGAGGTTCTGTTATTACTAGGCTGGGGGGCTTGAATTGCATTTGTGTTTACCTGATTTGCAACCTGCATTTGAGGGGTATTTGTTTTCGGTCCAACCGTCTGCTTGACAATATTCACCCCTATCGTGAATAAAAATTCCTTGGGAGTTTTTTCCCTTTTCCCATTTTTACTATTGAATTAACATAGGAAAAATGGAAAAAGGGAAAAAACTCCCAAGGAATTTTTATTCGCGATAGGGGTGATTATATACTGGGCATCCTCTATAATTGGCAGTGTGATTACCGCCACAGTTGCTACATTTTTTTACGTTGGGGTCGGTTTTAGACTTATCGCAAGAAACTGTACCGTGTAGTTCACCACATACTACGCAGACAGGGGGTAAATAGCAGTATGCCTTGGTATGGCCAAATTCTTGGCAGTTTAAGCACTGAACAGGTCCATTTTTTTTGTGCGGCTCTTCTATAGTTATTCTTCTGTAGAGAATATATTTTAAATTGTAAATAGGATGTGTTTCGTTTTTTTTAAGTTTTACGTCGCCGGGTTCAAACTCCACTCGAAAAAGTGGTTGGGGAATTTTTTCTCTATTTTTAATATTTACTACATGTTTTACCTTGAAGCCTTTTTCTTCTAGGAATGTTTTAACCTCTTCTGGGTCCACACATGAGTCAATACCCTTAATCACTACCTGTAGACCTTTACTGCTTTTCAGTTGGTAGGTATAAAAGTTTTTTTTAAGCGTTTCAAAGTTGTTTACTATTTTGCGAAAATCATTCTCATTATTGACTTGTATTTTTGTCTCGTTTATACTTCCACGCTTTATAGCCGCTACGTAAAACGAATTTTCACCTATCACCGATATCAAACTCTTTATGAGCTCATTTGAATTTTGGTCCCTTAGATATATCGGGGGAGGCTTGGATGGTTTAATGACGTTTGGTGCTTCAGAGGATTCATCCTCCAGAATTGCAAAACGATTTTGGGTATTTATTTTATCAAAAGATGGTACTTTTGAGGCCGAAGCAACTGCTGCAGAGGTAGGGCTGCGTCCCCGTTTAAGCACTGTTATGTACCTGTCTGTACCAACTTGTACTGTAGGCTTTTGACAACTTTTTACAGGGGGTTTTCCATTGCATTTGTGTTTGAGTTCATGGTATCATTTCCCACTAAATTTGTTTTTGACGTCACGGCAATACTTGCTGGGCTGGCAACACTTGTCACCAAATCTAGTTGTAGTTTTTTTAATGAGTCACTATCCACTGTTTTCGTAAACACCGAGGGTGATAGGGAACGTGTTCGAATAATTGGCTTAGCCATTAAATAGTTTATATTGTTTTGTTTTGTTTTATTTATTTCTACATTATTTTCGTTTGCCTGAACTTTGATTTCCGATTTGTTTTTGAAAATATGCCGATTTTTTACTAAAACCATCTGTCACCCCTGGTTGAGATCTTATACAAATTTTTACAAACTCTTATTTTCATCAACTCGCCAACAATATTTAAAAATACAACAGATTACCACAGATTTTGTAGAAATACTTATGGTGACAACAGATATTTGTAAAGGCCAGTTTAGACGGTAATACAATGTATTACGACATGTCGAAAAATTATGTAGAATAAGAAAAATCTTATCATGTAAAAGCAAGATGTATTGAGCAAGAGAGAATACGGATACAAAATCTGACAAGCGGTCGGTAAATGCTTTTTTTCTAAACCATTTTAGAAACTTATGTATTCTCATCACACCAGAGGTGTATTTTAACAGAGTATATTGAAGGTGGTAGCATTTTTATACAATTACAAAAACAACTAATATCAACTCAGGAAATTTTCATGTTGTATTTGTAAAAATTTAAAACTGCAACCATCTGCTTTTATGTTATTATTTTTGATTTTACTTATACCATCCGTGTAAACATTAATTATACTTACAAAAGATTTTTATTTTTTTCTTTTAAACACGGAGAGAATTTCATAATATTTTGATTCTACAAAGTCGTAATACATTGTATTACCGTGTAAACTGGCCTTAAGCAAAAAAAAAAAAAAATTTTATGACACACTCCATCCAAAACCATAAGCATCTGTTTTGGTTTTTAAGATATGGTGAGTGGGCAAAAGCAAAACCATACAATATCAGTTACACTCATTCTCTCATTTATATCAGTAGTAACAGATATATATCTGGTGTATCTGTTTCAACAATACTTACTGATACACTCGTGCAGGTCTTTAGTTCGAACCTGGGAAAAATGTTGAGCAACATTGATTATTTCACACGAAAATTTTGTCATGTATCAATATTATCTATCCTGCGGTTTTTAAAAACTTACCGTTTTTATTAGTTACAAGTATGCAAAATTATTTTTGAAGGTAAGCAATGTTGAATTCAGATTGTATTCTATATTTCTTTATTTTAAGATGTGATAATAATATCGATAACTTAACTTATTAACAATAGGGTGTTTCATATATTACTTAATTGTTTATGTAAAGTAATATTTTACATTTACATTATTTATGATTACACAACATCTTCCTTTTTATAAAATTAAAAACGTTTTAGTTAATAACTTACATTTGTTGTTCTTATATTAAATATGAAATTATTATATTAATTCATAAAGTAATTGGTAATAATTTTTTTTTTTTTTTTAAATTATTATATTAATCTATATTGAATTCATATGAAATTATTATACCTATTAATTCATAAAGTAATTTGTAATAATTAAAAATTTATTATTGGCTTGAGATTTAATTTTAATATGTACGTACAAAATACATTACAAAAATTTTATTAAATTGTTTCTAATCAAACTCCGTGTAACAATCGAATCTTGATGGTGGATTTACCATCCTACCAGTCCTAGTTCTATAAACGTTGCTATTGTGATCCTGGTTATTATAATTTTCATTATCATTTGTGACTGTAACAGTCTTATCCATTTCAGAGCTTGTTAAGGGTTCAGGCCTTTTAGAGGGTTCAGGGCTTTTAGAGGGTTCGGGTTTTAATGAAATATGTTGTTCATTTCTCCTATATACTACACCTTCATTATCCTTTACGAGAAAAGATCTCGGTTCCTTACAGTTTTCAACTACTTCACCTTGAAACCAAAAGGAATTATTATTCCTTTTAAACATTACACTATCACCTGGTTTAATTGTTTTTCTAGTAATTGTATTTCTATCATAACGTTCAGCCGATTTCATAGTGCGATTTCTTAATCGTTCCTCATATTGTTGTTTATTTACTAACATAGATTGAAAATGCTCCGAAATAGAAGGTATTTTTGTTCTTAAGCTTCTTGCCATCAATAATTCTGCCGGACTTGGCATATTATCCTTTGGCGTCGTCCTATAATGCAAAAGAGCTATATATGGATCTGATCCACTCTCTTTGCATTTGTACAACATTTTTTTAACCGTCTGTATTGATCTCTCCGCGAGTCCATTTGATCTTGGAAGGTATGGGCTAGAGGTCTTATGTTCAATGCCCCATTCCCTACAAAAGTTTTTAAATTCCTTCGAATTATATGGCGGACCATTGTCAGAAATGAATATCTGAGGTATTCCATGCCTGGCGTAAATGGATTTAAGTTTATTAATAACATGAGCACTTGAGTAACCATTACTTAATAATTATATTTCAAAATATTTTGTATAGTAGTCAACTACCATTAAATATTGTTGTCCGTTAAACTCAAAAATATCACTCCCTACTTTAAACCAAGGAATGTCATAAATTTCATGTGGTATCATTTCAGATTTTGGATTAGAGTTACGATATTTTAAACAAGTCTCACAGCTATTTACTATATTGGAAATATCATTGTACATATTGGGCCAGTAAACAGTTCGACGTGCCAAACTTTGACATCTTTGAATGCCCATGTGCCCCTCATGTAGAGCATTGAGTATTGTACGACGTAAACTACTAGGAACCAAAATTTGATTTCCCTTAAGAATTAAACCATTAAAAATTGTTAATTCATCCTTAACTTTGAAATAAGGACCGACCATTTTGTCCGCCATTTTCTGACTTTTCGGCCACCCATTTCCTATATATTGTTTAATTTTCTGATATATTTGATCATTTTCAACTTCCTGTCTAATTTTATCTACATTAGAAAAAGGAACTTCCATATGCGTCTTTAAAAAATTACAATGAAGTGCCACGTCACTATCAAAATCAACTAATGCCTTTTCCTTTAAAGGACACCTCGACAAGGTATCAGCGATAAATAAATATTTTCCTGGTTTAAAAACCACATCTAAACTGTAACATTGAAGCCTTAGCATAAAACGTTGTAACCTTGCGGGTATCTTATATAACGGCTTATCAAATAATGTTACTAAAGGCTTATGATCCGTTTCAACATTTACTTTATTTCCATAAGTATATTGATGAAACCTTATACAACCGAACAATATCGCAAACAATTCTTTCTCAATTTGTGCATAATTCGTTTGTGCACTTGTTAACGACGCTGAAGCATAAGCGATAGGGTTTTTCCCATGTAAAATCGCTGCTCCAACAGCATGCTTGGACGCATCGACTGTTAATGTTAATTTTTTGTTGGGATCGAAATATGTCAATACAGGTGTTTTTGTTATCTCTAGTTTTAGGTCATAAAACTCCTTGTCGTGAGTTTCACTCCAATGCCAAGCTATGTCCTTTCTTAAAAGTTGACGTAAATTTTTGTTCTTCAACGACAAATTTTCGATAAAGCTACCAAGGTAATTTATCATACCCAAAAACCGTTGTAGTTCCGTGACATTATTTGGAACTGGCATTTCTAAGATGGCGTTAATCTTTTGCCCATCAGGCCTAACACCATCTTTATCAAAAATGTGTCCAATAAACTTTATTTCATTTAATAGAAATTTAGACTTTGCCCTATTGAACTTAATACCTACTTTTCTGGCTCTCTCAATTAAAATTTTCAAAATATTGTTGTGCTCTTCAACCGTCTTCGCATAAATCAAAAAATCATCGATGTATATCAATATCCCATCGATATCCCCAAAAAGTTTCATCATTTCCGCATGAAAAATTTCCGGAGCGGCATTTATGCCGAAAGGTAGCCTTAAAAATCTGTATCTCCCAAAAGGAGTATTGAAAGTGCATAATTTTGAAGAACTCTTATTAAGAGGAATCATCCAAAACCCACTATTTGCATCTAAAGTGCTAAAAAAACGTGAACCACTTAACTTTGCCTTACAGTCATCAATGCTAGGGAACTGAAAATGGGGTCGCAAAATAGCCTTGTTTAAATTCCTAGGATCTAAACAAACTCTTAACTTGCCATTAGGTTTAGATACCAAAACGATTGAGCTAACCCATTCTGTTGGTTCCTCAACACGTTCTATTACTTTAAGATCAACCATCCGATCTAATTCCCCCCTTAAATCATTGTATAATGAAAATGGAATTCTCCTAGGAGGATCTACCACAGAAATTACATTTGGTCTTAGCACCAGATTACACTCATTTTTTATTAAACCTAGACCTTCAAAAATATCCGAATTTTCCTCAACAATATTCTCAGTAGATAAGGTTCCTACAGTCTTCACCAAATTCATTTTTACAGCCAAATTAAGTCCTATTATATTTCTACAATTTAGATTTACTATATAAAAATAATCACAATACTTTCTACTTTGATACATAAAATCCATTTCGACCTTACCAGTAATTGGTAACCTCTCACCACTAAACGTTCTTATTGTTGTTTCCGTTGATTTTTCACGACCTGCGAGACCCAAACATTCAGCATACCATTGCGACAAAACGTTGGCATCTGCACCTGTATCAACCTGAAACTCGACCTTTTCATCGCCTATTTGCACAATAATAATCCAACCCTTATTTGTTGTTATTTTTGTTTCACCATTTTGTTGAGTATTGGACAAAGTAGAAATTCGACTATATTGTTGTTCAGTTCGCTGACTAAAATCATCACTATAATTTATTATTTGTTGTTGTAGACCATCACCATGATTTTGTTGTTGAAAATGTTTACTGCTACGATTTTGGTGCTGTAATTCATTTTTTGGTTCACTATTACCATTTTGTTGCTGTTCATGTTCACCATTTCTTTGTAGTTCATCAGCATTACTCAAAAGTTGATGTTGTTGTTGTTGGGTACACAATGACAATGTGCCAATAAACAATTCACTTGACTCTTCATTCACTTCATTCGACAAATTTCTTATGTACTTTTTTTTCCATATTGTTGTTGATATACTTTTTGGCGACTATTTTTATTACTAACGGTAGTTTGTTGTTGTTTTTTACTAAAGCACATTTTGGCATAATGACCCTTCTTGTTGCAATTGTGGCACATGGCATTTTCAGCCGGACATTTTGTTTTATGTATTTGCCCACATTTGGTACATTTTTTAGAAAAACTTTCTTGATTTTTATGTCTGCTCACAAGTACATTCATAGCTATTCCATCCAATTGATTAGCGTTGTCACGTGCTGCCTCAATGCTTTTAGCTATTGCTACGGCCTTGTCCAATTGTATAGCACCTTCGCTTAAAAGCCTTTCCTTTATATGTTGAAAGTTTGTAGATATTCCACAAATAAAAATATCTTTGACGAGATCTTCTCTTAACGTACCAAAGTCACAAGTAAGACTAAGATTTTTTAATACCGTAACGTAATCGTCTATACTTTCGCCGCCATTTTGTTTCCTTGTAAAAAACGCATGGCGCTCCATTGCCAAATTAACCTTTGGTATAAAATAGCCATCAAACAATTTAATTAAATCATTATATTTGACTTCATCGGCACTTTTATTAAAGGCAGTAAATATATGGAAACTTTCCGGTCCTAAATGATGAAGGAGTAGCGCGACCTTTCTGCCATCTGATTCTTGATCTAGATTCGACGCCGTCATGAATATTTTAAATTGGGCAAGCCAATTCTTCCATTCACCGGCCATGTTGGATGCCTTTAAATTTATTTTAGACACACCACCAATTTCTTTTGTAGACATCTTTGTTGACTTTTATTTGTATTTTACTTTGATTTCTTTACCTTGACTTTTTTTTTTTTTTTTAACTTTTACTGTTAAGACTTTTTAGACCTTTTTTTAATTTTTTCTATATTTTTTTAACTAACGAGAATCTGACACCATGTTGAATTCAGATTGTATTCTATATTTCTTTATTTTAAGATGTGATAATAATATCGATAACTTAAATTATTAACAATAGGGTGTTTCATATATTACTTAATTGTTTATGTAAAGTAATATTTTACATTTACATTATTTATGATTACACAACAAGCAAAAACCATAGGTGGGGGTAGTACAATAAATGTTGACTTAAATCATAACTGCAATAAATTATTTTTTACAAATTTGTACCAGCTTTAGTGATGATTGGTATTTTTTTCACTAGCACTAAAAAAATTAATTGGTATTGTAAATTTTTTCACTATCGCTAACTGTGATTGTCTGCATAAAATCTGCACTCAATGAACTTGCAATCAAAAAGCGAAAACATAATATCACTAAAATTTAAAAAAATTTAATTTTGTAATTGCATGGTTTTTGATTTTTCCGATGATATGCATAATCGTAGAAAATTAAACGAAATGAAATTCTGTCAATAACGGAATAATTCTTGGATTTAATCATGCAAACACAAGTTTTGTATTTTAAATTGTGTGCAAATTTTTAGTCAAATAAGTGAAGAAAAAAAAATTGCAATAAACTCAGTCCCACCACTGAGCATGGCTGGTAATACAAGATAGCTAATTTCCATACAAGGACAGGGCCAATTGGTCAAGTTCGTTACAACGCACGATACTCGTCAACGAACTAACGCGTGTTATGTACTTCCTCCTTAATGCATTAAACAAATTCACCACAGCAGGATACACGAACACACGACTACAAATGCTGCTGGGTGCAATTATAGTCATGTTGTCAGCTACTGAATTATGATGAAGACGGCAGCTACAATTGAAAAAATTTAAACAGCAGTTTTTTTTTACTGTGTGTTTATATTTCAGTGGTGCCACTATCACTTTTTTTACTTTTATAAAATGAAAAACATGCGTAATTGTAGACTTTTATACAAACTTAATTTAAGATTATAAATATATAAATACTTCTTTATAATACGTTTTATAACATAAAAACAATTGAATTTATTATAAAACATATTAAATATTATAATTTTGTTGTTTTTGGAAGTAATAAACAATATAATTTTAACGGCAGATTAAATAAATAAATACTTATAAACTGCATTAAAAAAAAAAAAAAAAATTCCGTCAACGAGCGTGGTATAGGTCGTAAAAGTTTCAGAACACTTTGGGTACGTACGTTAATGCATGAAAACTATTCATCATTGCTGCAGTGATGCAAAATGTTATTGCTGATGCGTAATTTCCAGTTGAAGTTGTGATGCTGATACTTTTTTACTGCACAACAGCTGTGCAAAGTTTGAATTTTAAAAGTTTAATAAGCAAACATAAAATAATAATAAAAATGTTATCAATAATAACGATGTCAAATTTTATTAAAAATATTGAACCAACAACTAACAGTTTTCTTATAAATGACAAGAAAAAGCATCACAAAAAAAAAAATAAAACGATTTCTTTTATGTCAAAAGCTTTTGCTTCAGAAAATTAACTGCAGCAATAATTGCCAAAATTTGCGACATAAAAAAACTTTTGACACATAAAAGTCATGCCAAGTTTCTTAAAAGTGATGTTTTTCGAACATTAAACAAAAGGCTACGAAGCGTTTAGCCTCATCATTTTTTGGTGTTGGATAGTTTTGAACTATCGAGAATTTACTGTCATCAGGCAATATACCTTGATCAGTTAGGGATGAAACGATACGAGTAAATACAAGTACATATTCGATTCTTTTATATTAGACGCCTGCACAAATGAATTTGTACTTCAAAAGTACATATGATCTAGCAAAGCATGAACACTTACTCGAACTATAATAAAAAACATGGTACATGTTTTTGAGAACAACAAAATTAGCGAGTAACTATTGGTTGTTACTCGACTTTGCTTGTGCTTCCTAACCACTTGTTCGTTTTTCTCTCTCACTTGACCATTCATAAAACGAACGGTAGAGTATCATGCGACAGCCAAACTTCACTAGGTATCATCAGTACCACGTGAAGTTTTGCAAACATTAAAAACAAAAAATATTCGGCCTTATTCCGGATGTCGTTATCGTCATCGACAGTGTCGTTTTTTGTAATAGATTAAAGTGACACACTGCCTGTGTTCTTTAATCTTCTACTGAAACAAAATTTGTTTCAGTTTTAAATGTAAGTTAAACTGATGAGTTTTGTGTTTGTGTTCTATAAACCACACATATGTTAACGATGGACGGAGATCGTTTACATAAACAGCTAGCTGTGCATGTAAACCTAAAAATCAAATTTTATTTTTAGTTTTATAAGTCGGATTGGTTCATGTTTAAATTGATTTAAAAAGTAATTCTAAATAAATAAGTTGATTTAGTATATCAAAAGGTAACTAGGATCAGTATTAACGTATATCTAATATACTCTTCACTTTTGTGGTGTGGGTATATGAAAATATGATTTTCTATATAAATCATGATGAGAACATAGTGAAACTATATAATTTAATGTAAAAGTATAAATTTATATGGGATGTACTATCTATACTTTATGGGTATGGTTGCAATTTGAGAGTTAATTCAATGAAATTTTATTATTTTAAAGAAATTTGTGATTATCATGTAAACCTATACACAACCAGCCTATCAGCTGGGTATACGTATATCAAAATATTAATTTAAAAATTAATTCTAAGTAAGTTGATTCGATGTATTAAGAAGTTGATGTAGCTATATTTAACAAATATTTAAAAGTGTTAAAAAACATCATCATGAACGTATATCTTATATTCATTTCATTAATGTGTTGTAGGTAAAAAAGAAGAAAAAAAAACAATCAAATCAAAAATTATCAAATAGAAATAATTGTTGATTTATTTCTATTTGATATGTATGTATGTATTTATATTGAAAATAAACTTCCAAAAACCATCAAACTAAACTCTTAATTAGAAATTACATATCTTAAACCAATATATTGTAAAATTCTTAACTGTTACCTATAGACATATGAATTTGTACCTTTCTCTTTATAATATTCTATATATTGTTTGTGTAATATGATTCTATTGTGATATTATCAGTCAATATTCTGATGGTACAGTCAACTATAAGTTTATATTATATATAAATTTTTAATGATTGCTGTTAAAACATTATATAAAACCATATATTATGGTTAATAAACTTTGAATTTTATGTTGTAAATGCATAACGTGTAAATATGTATATGGTATGAATCTCTCTCAGCTAAAGTATAATCATAAGGCAAACTAATTGAATATATTTAAGAATTGTGTGTATTTTATTTCGAATCAATTCATGTGGAATATATTGTTGTTGTTGTTGTTGTATTATATAATAATGTATCTTATATTTGGTTTGTTATTTAAATCTGATATTAATTCTCTCTGTTTCTTCGTTATCTGATCAAAAAAAGGGAACTGCTTTATGCTACCAGATTAAAAATAAGCTATCTTGATGTATCACTCATTCGATGTCGGTTATTATTGTTTAAATCGTACTTACAGCCAACTATAAGCTCAATTCTTATTCAAAGTTATTCAATTATGAATCCTCTATCAATTCTGTTATTATCTATATGTCTTAATAAATGTGAATTAGTCAACAGAATTAAACGGATAACATCTCTATCATTTCAACCTTAGGTGATTATAACCAGTTTAATTAAAATCACAATATCAACATTTGTAAAAATAATATTTCTGATTATGATGATGTTAAAGTATCTTGACTAAAAAAAAAAAAAAAAAACATATATAAACCTGATTTTGATAATAATGATTATGATTTGTTGGTTTCAACGAAAAAATAAAAACAAAATATATTTAAACCCAATTTTGATGATTATGATAATAGAATTGTTGGTTTTAATGAGAAATGTTTACGGATTGCAACCGAAACATGTCAGGGTAACCTGTCCGTAAACACCTGGGTTCGAGCCCAGATTGAGTCAAGAATGAAAAATTATCAATAAATTTTAATTAATTTTCATGTTGTAAAATTCCTTTCTTCATAAAAATAATTTAATGAAAATTAAATTTAATGAACTTAAGCCTAATTAAGAATATTAAAAATTTGGATTAAAAACCATAAATAGTTCAATAAAATTACCACAAATATGAAAATTTTCAAATCAAACAAGTTTAATATGAAGGAGAAATCCTAAATCATATGTATCTCCTACATATAAGAATATAAAGTTTTTAACGAATAATAAAAATAATAAAAAAAAAAATAAATATATGGTATTAATAAGATCATGTAGTAATTGATGGTTTGATTTTAACAAATTAATATATATATATATATATACACAGTACAACATTTTTCAGTTAATTGATTGCCAACTCAATTCTGTGAACTGTATGTGAAATTAGACCCAAAAAGAAGAATTTCTGCATCATTCGTTTTGTCTTCTTACCTGCGATTTGAAGTTAGTATCGATTTGAAGTTAGTACTATCGTATAGGGGAATTTATCACGTTTTAGGCCCTGTTGTTTGACATAGCTCGACAACCACTAGCCCAATTTAGTTGAAATAAATTTTAAAAAATTAAGAATTACAATTCCCTTAATCTGTTCATATATTGTTTTCCTATACAAGTAACACTTTCGAAGTTAAAAATGAATGTATGAAGGGAAAAAATTATTTTTTGCCTAAAAATTAAAAATTTTTTTTTTTTAAATACATAAAAAATCCAAAATGGAAAAAAGTTTCAAGTCTAGTTATTTTTTCGCAAAGTCACATAATCTATGAGCAAAATGAGACAAAGATCATAAAAATCGATGCACGCGTTTCGCTTTTATTCGCAATTGAGTAAAGGTATGAATTTCAAAAATCAGTTATAGCCACCACCCTTAAAATAAAAATAAAAATATAAATTAAAAAATTATCATGCAAAAAAAAACTTTATTTATAAAAACTTAATGAAAATAAAATAATATGCAATTAATACGCAATTATAATATGCATAAAAACCAAATTTAGAACATTTTTTCAATTATTGGCAATATCCATCCTTGTAGAAGTTGACGCTTGTGGTTCTGATGATCTTGTTTTCTTCGTAGGTTGTTCATATTCATGGTCTGAGTCTGTATCGTCATCCGAGATACACATACTATTCAAGGGCGTGTTTCTTTCACTGTGTCCACCAATTTCAATGTCTTCATCTTCGGTGCTTTCTTCAAACTGCATAATTGTGGAACTCCACCAACAAACCTCCGCAAGCAATGCATCCAATTTTTTGCTTTTGAACCGCTTTTCAAATGGCATGGTCACCTGGTGGAACCTCTCTCCTTGTTCGTCTGATTCCTGAGGTGATTGTGCCAAAAAAGTATCGAGGTGGTGGTGCAAGAAATGCAATTTCAGCGTCATGGATGCACCGATCTTTTCGAAATAAAACAGCAACCTGTCCACTCGTTGCTGTATCTCTTCTCGCTGGACACGGTTCTTTCCTAGATGGCCTTCTATTACTTCTTTCAATGCGTTCCATGCATGTTAGTGGTCGTGATGCTCTGAAAGCAAATGTGTGAAAGAATCACTTTTGATCAATTTCCGAATATCAGGTCCATTGAGAATACCTGTTTTAAATACATAAGAAAAACGAAAAAATTATTGGTAATGCGAATGTATAGAAATTAACAAATTTAGATATGACAATATTGAAATACAGAGTACGATACGTACCGTTTTTAATTTTCTCATCACTGAGTTTCGGAAAGATGGATTTCAAACAGTCAAAGGCGCCGTTAACTTTTTTGACCACCACTTCAACGAATTTCCCGGCTATTCCCAGTTTCATGTGGAGCGGTGGCAACAAAATATCATCCAGGTCCTTTATCATAGGTTCATTGCGTAATTTTAATTGTTTGTTGAGCTCGGGAGTTCTTCCTTTCCAATCTTTACATTGATATTGATTTCCTTTGTATCGTGAATCCCAATTACAAAGGAAGCAGAAGTATTTTGGATATCCGCCCTTTTCTATAATCCCTTGTAGTATGTTGACCACCTTCAGATCGCAACAAATGTTCCATTTGTGTTCATCGTTTCCTTCATAGTTGTGCTGAATCCCAATGGAATGCATGGTTTTTTATTTTTTTTGTGCAGCAGCACAGCCTTCAAACAAGTAACTGAACCATCGATGAATAAACGCCAGTCGCCAGCGATATAATCCATTCCCAATTTTTTTACTAAACCTGGGATATCATGGCAGTACGTGAACGTATTTGCTTCGTCAACGGAATAAAATTTCTGAAAATCAGCTTGGCGTTGTCGGTATGATGTTGCGCTGACATTTTGCTGTGTGAGTTTTCTTCTCTTCAAAAATGATGTCAGCCATTCGGAGTCGTGTTGTGATAGTCCCAGCTTGGCCACAATGTAATCCATTTCGATTTGTGGTAGCGGTTGTGGTGCACTATTTTCAATATCGGGTATCCAATCAGCATCATCCAAATCGGTCGGATTGGTGAAAACGGTTTCGGCTAGCAGGGACACAGTATCCGCACTCGGAGGTTTAGGTGCATCGGTATCAGCAGGGCGTTGCACTGGAAGTGTGGCAGTAAATGCAGCAGTGTATACTTTTGTTTTCAATTGTTGTCTGTTTAATCCAGGACGAAAATGTATGCATGCATAGCACCTAGATTCATCATGTCCAGTTGTGTCTTCCACCCAAATTACTGGCTTCATAAAAGATAACTTTCTACTTTTTCCGTGAATCCATTTTAGAAGGGTAGTATAACAACTGTTGCACACTGTGTTCGGCGTAAAATTTGCACCACTTAAATCTGCTTCATCGAAATAATTACAATACGCGGTTTTGAATTGCTCAGTAAACAAATTTTTTCGATCTTTTTTCTGTATTTTTCGGACGATATGACCACAAACGTAACAATATTCATCCAAATATGGGCACTTGTTGTTTTCCATATTGATATATTTTATGTTTTGTTGTTATTCACTTTTAAAAAACTGGAGAAAAATCACTTTTACTGTTCGCGTTCGTCGGCACTGGCTGAATGCCAAAAATCGATCAATGCACACCTATAAATACTACGTATTTTTGAATATTTTACTGCCAGGTACTTATAAATGGGCGCATATTTTAAGGGCGGCTGGCTATATACCTGATTCAGCACTTGTACGTTTCAAACTGTGCAAAACTTTCCAAATAATGACCACCCTTAAATGTGGGTGCAATTTCTGTAAAAAAATCATATAGGTAGCCACCGGAAAAACCCAAATAATAAAAAGGTCCACTTTCCGTTTAATTGTCCACGTACATTTATTACCGCAATCATAAAAATCAAATAACCTTTTGTTTATTCCTTTTTTTTTTTAATTCTCAGAATCATGAAAAAGGTGTCAATGTTTTCTCCAAATAATGTTGTGCATATCTCGAGCAAATTTTTGAAATTCATACATTTACTTAATTGTGAATAAATGACAAACGCGTGCATCGATTTTTATGATCTTTGTCTCATTTTACTCATAGGTTATGTGACTTTGCGAAAAAATAACTAGACTTGAAACTTCCATTTTAGATTTTTTATGTATTTTTAAAAAAAAAAATTTAAATTTTTAGGCAAAAAATAATTTTTTCCCTTCATACATTCATTTTTAACTTCGAAAGTGTTACTTGTATAGGAAAACAATATATGAACAGATTAAGGGAATTGTAATTCTTAATTTTTTTAAATTTATTTCAACTAAATTGGGCTAGTGGTTGTCGAGCTATGTCAAACAACAGGGCCTAAAACGTGATAAATTCCCCTATACGATAGTACTAACTTCAAATCGATACTAACTTCAAATCGCAGGTAAGAAGACAAAACGAATGATGCAGAAATTCTTCTTTTTGGGTCTAATTTCACATACAGTTCACAGAATTGAGTTGGCAAATCATGTGTTGTACTGTGATATATATATATATATATATATATATATATATATATATATATGATTTAAATGAAATTAGATTGAAATTAACATTTTTCATTCAAAAACTCTGTATTATAAGAAACCTGATTTAGAGTAATATAGAGACATTCTTACCGAAACACTACATTCAGATGTAACTTTCTATCCAATATATAAATTTAAGGTAGAAAAACTATCAGCGTATCTCAGTGTATAATCAAATTACTTAATATAAATCTAAATTTTCATTTAAGTTTATGGATTATTTTTTAATATAGTAGACAAGTAAAAATCAAACTATGTTTTTAAAAGTGGTTTGAAAAACTGTATATATAAAAATGAGATAATGGTTAAGGTTGTATATACTATATAGAATGAATAAAATTATGTGAAAACTGAATAGAATTTATAAGATTTGTTAAAATTAAAATAATAATATAATAGATAGAGTTGATAAAATGGAAAGGATTAGTATGGATTTTCTTGAAAAACCGAAGACAATCGTCTTGTGTGATAGGTTTGATGAGATTGAAGTTATAGGTTTGTAAATGAGATGTCTATACAAAAACTAAGATCGAGATCCGAAACTATAAAACCAAGACCAAAAGGCTACTATCAAGATTAACACTAAGATTAAGATTAAAATCAGGACTAAGATCATAAGATTAAGACTAAATATAGGAATGTTAGTAAAGGAACAAATTTATATATATGTATAGTATAGAAATGGTTAAAACAGAATGTATATTTAAGGATGTATGGAGGTATATAAATATTAAGTATAGAAGGGGAAATAAAAGGAAAACAAATTATAGGAATTACAAAACTGTATGCAAAAACATTAAATAAACCATATAATATGGTTATTGAACTATTCATAATTGAACTATAAATAAATGATTAATGGATAAGGTTTTACATAAATAAATAAAGTTTGTGATTTTCTTTTGCGGAGTTAGTGATGCTAGGCGAACTCTCGGCATGGGCAAAGGATAGGGGACTGGGTGTTAACCCTGCGAAGACTGAGCTGGTGCTATTCACCAGAAGGTATAGGATTGAGGGATTTAGGGGGCCAGTGCTAGATGGCGTCGAGTTGCCTCTATCGGAAGGAGCAAAATACTTGGGTAACTTTCTGGACTGCAAACTGTCTTGGAAGAGAAATACTCAGGAGAGGATGAGAGGGGGACTCAATGCATACTACACATGCAGGAACTCCATTGGTAAGAACTGGGGTCTTAGGCCTGATATGGTAAACTGGATTTACACATCGGTTGTTAGGCCTATACTTACCTATGGATGCACTGTTTGGTGGGGTGCGTTGAGAGTGGATAGCTATAGGAAGATGCTCAGCAAGGTTCAAAGAAGTGCATCTCTTGGCATCACAGGCGCAAGGAGAAGCACTCCGCAGGCAGCGCTGGACATCCTACTATATCTATCCCCTATCGAGCATTATGTGAGGAGTGTGGCAGCTAGGAACTTACTTAGACTTTACGAGTCTTCTTTAGTTAGACCTAGGCGGGATGATCACACAAGAATTTTGTACGAGATGGGTCTGCTTGATCAGCGTATTATTCTCGAGGGAATTTCGGATCATAAGACTATGACCCTGGACTTCGGTGCAACACCACCAGTGGAGTTCCCGGATAGGGAAATTTGGAGTGGATCCAATGGACTGTTTGAGGGGTGGGCAGTATTTACGGATGGATCCAAGATGGAAACCGGCACTGGTGCCGGTGTTTATATCGCGGACACCGAGGTAAAAAGGTCATTCAGACTCCCTGATGAGTACAGTGTCTTCCAGGCTGAGATCCTAGCGATCTGGAGGGCGACGGAGGTGATACTGGATCACATCGTGGGTGGATCTGAGGTGACAATTTACGTCGATAGTCAGGCGGCGCTTCGGGCATTGAAGAGCCATACGGTGCGATAATGCCTGGTTGCGCGGTGTAGGAACGCTCTTAGGGAACTCATGGGGGCATTCAACGTGAGGCTGTGTTGGGTACCAGGACACTGCATGGTTGATGGGAATGAGGTGGCGGACGAACTCGCGAGGAGGAGGTTCGGGTCTCGACTTAGTGGTGGGGGACAGGGGGGTAAAACCACCCCTATGCTACTACTATGGGGTGATACGGGAGAAATTCCGTGATGACGTTGACCGATCCTGGATTCGGAGGAGCTAGAGACGATCGAGCATGTACTGTGCCATTGTCCTAGAATGCAGGGTCTCAGACTGAAGTGGCTAGGAGATAGGTTTCACGACGAACTGGGGTGCATAGCTGGATGTAATCCGGCCAATCTACTGGGGTTTGTCAGGGAAATAACGCGGCTGTTTCTGTTGAGGGGACTGTAAGGGGGGTATTGGTCCTACTTTCTAATTTTCTGTCTATATCATACTTCCTTTTCTCTACTTTTCACTTCCTCTTATCTCTATCTCATACTTCATATTTTCATTGAAGGGAATCACAATGGATCGTATTCAGTCTCCGAGTGGAGGTGTGCCTGTGGGCGCACAACCCTTCTTAACCTAACCTAACCTAACCTATCAAACCATAGAAAAATTCTTCATTAAACTTATATTATATAGTATCAAACTAGAAAAAAAAATAAAAGATTATAAACATTGAGTAATAGTGAAACTATCTGTAAATGTTTTTAGAAAATGTTTATTAAGTGTTATCAACAAAAATTATATGCTAACTTAATTAACCGATCAATAGTTACTTAGATCTTTAGTCCTTTGTAGTGAAACAGACCAGAGTCTCTTGTGATAGTCAAATCTGCAATCTTCATATTGATAGACAAACCTACCGAGGCACTCAAAGCGAAAAAAAAAACAATAAATATCTAAATATATTTTTGTTGTTTGGCCAATGTAATTATTCATTAAATTAGATTTTATTTTAGCTAATACGGCCTAAAGTTTTTTTTATGTAATTAAAAATGCATTTAATCCATATTTTCCCAACGTTTCGTGAATGTTATGTTCACTTTATCAAGGGATTCGTAATAAGAAAATCAATTTTTATTACATTGAACAATAATTTGTTGTAGACAAGCATGAAAAACATTAAACATGAAAAATTAAATTAAACACAAACTTAAAAATTATATCACAGGTTTTTTGATATTGCAACACAGTAACTGGCACTAATGTTTTGTGTGTCTTCTTTTAAGTTCTTAACTTGATAAAGTGAACATAACATTCACGAAACGTTGGGAAAATATGGATTAAATGCATTTTTAATTACATAAAAAAAACTTTAGGCCGTATTAGCTAAAATAAAATCTAATTTAATAAGTATCTAATTCTATTTAAGATTAACAAAACCCCAAAAATAAAAAACTCCTTCTATTTGTTAAATGTAATTAAAACTAATTTGCAGCCGGTTGCTGTTGATATAAAAAAAGTGGTTGGATTCCCACTTTTCACATGAAAAGCCGGTATCAATCGCGTATATACACATAGTCCGTTATAGTGAAACAGACTAGAGTCTCTTGTGATAATCAAATCTACATCCCTTATACTGATACACTAGTTCACTATCCACAAGCCTACCAAGGCACGTATACAAAAAGTTGTTAGAAAACCGATGCAGCAAAGTCATAATAGATAACGCTACTATCCTAAACACACGCAAAAAAAACTAAAAACTAAAAAATAATAATTCCATGAACAGTTTTATATATCTTTCCCCATTTGTCGATTGCATAAACACACATATGATTAGAAAAATCCTAAGTAAATCGTCAATATGAATACTCGCAAGCAAAAAAATTATCATCCCTCACAAAATAACTCTATCATAAGCATAGATTGAACTAAATTTTTAATTAAACTGTCATTGTAGAGTGTCAAACCATAGAAAAGTTCTTCATTAAACTGAAGATGTAGAGTAGCAAACTGGTACTGTATAGTATCAACCTATAGCAAAATTCTTCGTTAAACCGTCAATGTAGAATATCAAACTAGAAAAAAAATTAGAGGTTATAAACATTGAGTTATAGTGAAACTATCTGCAAATGTTTTTAGAAAATGCTTATTAAGTGTTATCAACAAAAATTATATGCTAACTTAATTAACCGATTAATAGTTACTTTGACCTTTAGTCCGTTGTAGTGAAACAGACCAGAGTCTCTTGTGATAATCAAATCTGCAATCTTCATATTGATAGATTAGCTCACTATTCATAAACCTACCGAGGAACTTAAAGCAAAAAAAAAAAAAAAAAAATATATATCATCCCTCACAAAATTTTTAAAATCTTCAAGACTGACACGTACACGAAGAAATTTCACACCTAACAAAAATTTCACACCTCCTAAATAATCAACTTTCTTTACACGTCATTTCCCTTTTACCCTCATATTCGTATTTGCACCTAAACAGTATTTTTAAAAATTTGTAGCGTTTTTTTATTTTTCCATAATAATAATACTAAAAAAAGCACTAAAATGACCAATATAATAAAAAACTTGGCAACACTTACAACATGCAGCCAACTTTTGTATGAAAAAAGTGCTGTAGGATCCCCATAAACACACTACGTTCGGACTTCAAATTCGGATTCAGCAAAAAACTTTACATAAAGATTAGCTGTCAGATTCATTTGGTCACGACTTTGTTGAAATTTTGTCACGTAGTGTAATTAAACAAATGTGAGTTTATTCAAATATTATGTACAAAAGTAGTATGTTTATGTACCTTCTGCGGCACTTTTTCCATACAAATTTGGGAGCATGGTATAACCCAGCAAACAATTTCATCTAAAAACTATCCCCTATATATCCCCTTCTTATCTTGGAGGCGATATCATAGTGAGCATTCGCGATCAAGATTTTATTTTTCCCCCCTACGTGATTCCCATAAGGAGGAATTTTTAAATTTCAATTTCCTCCCTACGTGTTTTCCCATAAGGAGGAATTTTTTCTTCCCAATCTATCCCCTTCTTGTCTTGAAGGCGATATCATAGTGAGCATTCGCGATCAAGATTTTATTTTCACCCTACAGTCGGTTGGTTAACTTAATAAGTTCATCGATTGGTACGCTACACTGAGCCGTGTATGTGTGTATATTGTTGTGACTTTATCGTGTTATGGTTTGCGGATAAGATTTGCAAGCTCCAACACTTTTATTGTGTGTGTATGTTTGTGTGTGTGTAAATGTGACAGTCTGGCAACCTTATGCGGGGTCTTTATTGGATGTTCGTAAAGAGAAGGGTGTGTGTGTAAATGTGACCGTCTGGCAGCCCTATGCGAGGTCTTTGTTGGATGTTCGTAAAGAGTAGGGTGTGTGTAAATGTGACCGTCTGGCAACCCTATGCGGGGTCTTAGTTAGATGTTCGTAAAGAGTAGGGTGTGTGTAGATACAACCATGTCGGATGGTATATTTTTTGTAATATTAAACCTTTTTATTTTTCAAATGATTTGTACATACGTGACAAATTTAAGTTTCATAAAGTCTCAAAATTCTTGGAAATACAAAGAAATTTGAGTATTAGTTGAGCAGATGTGTAGGTGTTTAGAATTCTTTAAAAAAACAAAACAAAAAAATAACTAAATAAATATTTTATAGAATCAGCTAATTGCTCCTTTTCATAATTATCTTTTTTATGTAATATGAACCCTTTTTATTTTTTCAAATGAATTCTACATTTGTTCGTAATAAATTTATTTTATGTTTGTAATATGATTTCATAACAAAGAAACTATGTTTATGAATTAGAAAATAAAACAAATAGTTTGATATATTTGTTTACATTTTATTAAAAATACAATTTTTACATAATAAAAACAATATTATATTATGTTGTGTTATTTTATTTTAAATTTTATTAGGAATTTTTTTTCAGATTTTACAGATTAAAAATTAAAAATACGTTTATAAAGATTAAAAAGCTTAAGTGTTAACAAATGTTGTTTATAAAGTGTTTGACATCGACAAATGTTAAAGGATTGTGAATAAACATTTTCACAATAATATCTATGTATGATATTATTTATACATATAAATGGACTATTTACATAATTATAAATTCTTAATTCATCTATAAGTTTCATAAATAAATCCATATGTTCCTTATCAATCTGGTAACTATGTTTTGTCAATAATTCTTCCAATTCAGCTGATGATATCATTTTTGAGTTAAATCGTACTAGGGATATACCCCATTTAAAGACTTAGAATCAACTAAAAATTAAATGATCAACTTCAAATGTTTTATTGATTAATAAGGTTTTTCTTTATTTTAAATATAAATTCACATAATTTCTTAATAAAATTATATTCTTTTCAGCACATATTTGATTAAAATTAGTATGTTTCTTACAAATATTAATATTAGGATTATTTTTATATAAAGTCTTGATATTTGGACAATTCAAATAATCTAAATTAATTATATATATATTTCGATTTCTCCTCCAAGTAGTTCTTTTAACCATCTAACTTTTTCAAAACCTTCAGTTAGATGTTCGTAAAGAGTAGGGTGTGTGTAGATACAACCATGTCGGATGGTATATTTTTTGTAATATTAAACCTTTTTATTTTTCAAATGAATTGTACATACGTAACAAATTTAAGTTTCAGAAAGTCTCAAAATTCTTGGAAATACAAAGAAATTTGAGTAATATGTAGATGTGTAGGTGTTTAGAATTCTTAAAAAAACAAAACTAAAAAATAACTTAATAAATATTTTATAGAGTCAGCTAATTGCTCCTTTTCATAATTATCTTTTTTGTGTAATATGAAACCTTTTTATTTTTCGAATTTTCAATTTCATAAAGCTTTTTTTTAAATTAATTCTAATCTCAAAATTCTTGTAAAAACAAAAAAAAATTGAGTAATATATGCAGGTGTACAGATGTTTGATTAAATGAAATAAACTAATGCAAAACTTTAAAATAAGAAAAAAAATAACAAAATAAATATTTTAAAGAATCTGCTGATTGTTCGTTTTCATAATTGTCTTTTTTTGAATTATGAAACCTTTTTATTTGAACGTGATAAATTTATTTTATGTTTGTATGGAAATATGAGTTTATAAAAAAAGAAACTGTTTGTGAATAAGAAAATAAAACAAATAGTTTGATAGATGTTTATGTTTATGTTTTCATTTTATTAAAAATAATTTTTACATTTAGTTAAATTTAGTTAAAAATACATTATTATTATAATATTCCATGATTTTTTAGCTTCTTCTAAGACAGATTCTTTTGTTTTCTTAAAGCGGGGAACAGGAACAAGTATCTAGCTCACACGTATTATTTTCAACTGATCAAGCATAATTATTGTAATGTTCACCATATCGATTAGTTATTGTTTGCAATTTATTTCTATCCTCCAGATATTCTTTTTTTATGCATATCAAAAACATGATTGCTTACACCAAGACCAATAGAATTGGTCTTAGTTTTGAATCTTTAAATTTATACTTAGGTGTTGAGCTTCCTCCAAATTTATTTATAAGACTCATGTTTTTAATAAATTATATTAGCCTCTGTAAGTTCCTTAATAATTGAAATTATCTCGTTTTTATGGTTATTATGACCAGCACCTTCCGATGAAAGGAGTATACGTAATCTGTCGACTAATTCATTAGGATCATCCCAATAAATATAGTTTGGTTTACGTTTTTCTACTAATTTTAAGGATAATCCACTACCTTTAGTAAGAATATTACTCTTTGTATTGAATAATTTTTTTATAATGCGTTCATATTTAAATGCTTTAGGTGCTTTAATTTGTTTATTTGACTGATAGTTACGTCTGTGTACATTTGTATTAATAAGAATATCTTTATATTTTTTTAAATCTATTTTATTATAAGGTAAATTTTATGTGGAATAATAGTTCAAATAATCCTGGTGTCAATTTCAATTTTTTATCGCCTATATATAAAGTGTTATTGTTATTAAATTTTAGTTTGTTTGTTCCATATCGCCAATTTCCAGCATGATCTATATTAAATCCATAGATTCTATCAATAATTTTATTATTTATTAACAACATAATATTCTCATAAAGAGGTGATTCATTTGATTTAGAATTACTTAATTTAATTCCTTTCTTATCGGTATTTAATTGTGTTTTACTTTTACGTTTGGAAAATAAATGTGTGATTTTGTTGCGTTTTCTATCACCATCTTCATCGAAATTTGAAAGCAATGAATAATTCTTTCGTTTTAGATTTTTTTGGTTTTTATCATTCTTCGATTGTGCTGTGGATGTTGTTGTTTTTAGTGAAATATGCTTTTTAGTACTGTTAGGTTTTGATGATTTCGTTGTTTTTGTTGATTGTAAAATGTTCATATTATTTTTCTTTCTCTTTATATTAGGTAGAGTAGATGTGTTATTGCTAAATGTTCTTATTCTTTTTAAGTTGTTTAGGTATTGGACTTTGTTACCATTATTATCATCATTGTAATGGTCATCATCATCAATATCCATATCATAATTGGATTTATTTTCTTCATTTAACCTCATCAAACTAGATACATTATCAATATCAATCATCATAATCCATACTGGAATTATATCTTTTTTCTTCATTAAAACCAGCTTCGTTATTATCGATATCTTCATCATTACCATAATCCATATTATTATTAGATTTATTTTCTTCATTTAACCTCACCAAACTAGATACATTATCAAAATCATCGTCATCATAAACCATATTGGAATTAGATCTATTTTCTTCATTAAAACCAGCAAAACCAGCTTCGTTATTATCATCCTCATCATCGTAATCCATATAAGAAAGATTCTGATTTAAATTAGATATATACAGTGATAGAGAAGATGGTGTATATAGTGATTGATATGATGGCGATCGTACTGTTCCAGAAGATCTTTTTGTCTTATCAAGTTTTTTTATTATATGTTTTAAAGGGTTTGTTATAGGCTTAAAGGTTTCTTCTAACATATTAACTTTCTCTATTTCATTAAGTTTAATATTTTTAAATTTTTCCTTTAATACCGCTCTGGTTTGTATAATATCTTTTAACAATTCATTATTTTTACTCATGATTGCTGTATGCGTGTGTTTGTATTTTAAATTATAAACGATCTGCTTTATATCTGCTTCTGATCTGCTTTCGATCTGCGTCTGATCTGCTTTTGATCTGCTTTTGATCTGCTTTGTATCTGCTTTATATCTGCTTTCGATCTGTTTTATATAAAATCTTACTTATAATTGAATAAATTTATATTATTACCACAAATAACATCATCGAATATTATTATAGAGTGTGGGTTTGCTTTAGCTGGACTTAAAACTTTTTCATTTTCCGAGAATGTAAATAGATTTTGAATATATGTATATGTTTTTGAAACAAAAACCATTAGGACTTTCTATAAGACTAATCATTACATTAGTCTTAACACAGTTTGATGGTGCAACAATTAACGCTCTTATTGTGTTTGGTAATAGTGTGCTATGTACAATTTTAGCTTTTTTATTTTTCATCATCAGCATTTCTAATAACAATTTGTTTCGTTTGTTTAACTATTCGCATATTGCTCTGCTCTGTTGATATGCTTTATATCTGCTTCTGATCTGGCTTATATATGCTTTTGATCAGCTTTTCGATCTATTTTATGAATACAACCTTACTTATAATTGAATAAAATAAATAAATCCCATTCTCTAACGAATACCATTAATTCGATCATCCTTAAGGCTAGTTTTCACTATCTCACAAGTCTTACGTATTCCATAATACTTTGTGAGATAGAAATCTAATGAGTTTTATTACGAATGTCAAAAAATCTAATTTAACATAACTCACACACGAAACAAAATACAACTCTGATCCATTGTTTAGGAATTTTTTAAACGATGAAGTCGTATGGGATGTCAGACTTTTTTTCATAATACTTGTCATTTTCATCACACATACATTCACACTCTCAGACTTTTACATATTACTTGAGTTGTTGACATGTTTTAATATAAAGTATAATAGGCTTAACAAGCCTTTACTTACAACAACAAAACCACAATTATCTTTCAAACAGTATATAGAGTATATGTTCACATATACTCCTTTTAAGTTTGATATGGAAATTCAGCCAGATAAGTCCATAAATGACGAGATTTTAGCAAAAAAAAACACAACTACCTCTAATTTAACCCCCAAAAATGCTTTGTTGTTGTTGTTTTTTCCGTATAGAATCAAACCCTGTAGGAAGTCAAACACATTTATAACTAACTTCAAACTGGTTTTTTTATAACCACAACTAGTTGATTAAGTGACTTTTTTCCTTGTCGACGACTCACTATTTTAACATACGCATGTCATAGGCAGTAGTCAATTGGCCATCTTTGCATGACTTTTTAACTGACTACTAACTACTTATTTTTCAACCTATTTGTAATTAATTAAGAGTATTGTCAGTTTATAATAAATTATTTATTTTTTAAATAATTTTTGTCAAAAAAAATATGCATATGTTCATATGAACATGCATACATATGTTTATCTTTATATATTTTGATATATAAATAATTGTTTATGAAAATTTTGCATTAAACTGCCCTAAATGATGATGTATAATAGTCCTGAAGTAAATACGCCACATAATTGCTAGTACATAAACAGATTTGTATCGATTTAATTTTTAATTATTTTTAAATGTTTGTATATATTTTTTTCATTTGACTTCATGGCATGCTTGTTTTATTTATTTTGCTTTTATTTGTGTTTTACGTGTGCCTTTTTGGTTGATATCTGCATGAGATTTAAACCAATTTGTAGTCATTAAAAAAAAGTTAATTTATAGTTAGTGTTTTTTGCAACTGACTATTTTATTTACTACAGGGAAGTTTTCAAATTAGATACAAAGATATAAGTTTTTATTACACAGAATCCCACAAAATGTGGGCGGGATTAGAGAAGTGGGCGTGGTACCTCCCTAACAGAAAGCATCAACAAATCTTGAATTTAATAAAATCTTGAAGATTTTATAAATTTGTTGATGTTTTCTTTTCGGCAGGTGCCCTTAATTTTATTAATTTCCTGATGAATTCCTTAATAATTTTACCATTACACTCATCCTTCATCATCCCTAAAATTTTTTTATTAAGAAGTGGGATATTGTAGACATTATCTATCGGATATGCAGATGAATCAAAATAAGTATTTATATTATTCTAGGGCGTGACTGAGGAAAATTTTTTTGGTTTGTATTGACTTCTACTTGTTTTAATGTAGTATGTATGTGAAACAGAAAAAGGGGCTTTATTTGGAGGCGTGTCATAAAAGTGAGCATATTAAAATCTCAACATACGTAGTTTTATAAGGACTTTCTTGGACCGTCAAAATAATTGGACATTTGGGAGAAGGATCCGAGATGGCATAAGTGGCGCCCATAATTTTAGGACGGATTGAAAAGTCACCAAAGACAAAAATGAAGCCACTATCAAGCCATGAACAACGATATGCGATATGATGAGATCGGACTTTAAATGGCAGCGCTACATATAAAAAACCAAAAGTGCTGTATTTTGGGGCGTGGCAAAAAAAATTGTTTTCCTGTTTTAGAAACTTCATTGACATATCTTTCATTCTAGGGGGTGACTGGCACAACTTTTTTTTTTTGTATGGAGGTCGACCCGGTCTAGTGTCTAGGGCACTATTGGCGGGATTGGACACAGGGGCAACCAAGGTTCTACTGGGATTGGATAGGGGTGGTCTTAAAACACTTATAGGGTTCTTGACGGGTCATAAATTATTAAAACACGTCATTTCTTAAGAGAATAACTTTTATTTTTGCTCGAAAAAGTAAAAATCAAAAAATAACTGTTATTTTTGTTCAAAAAAATAAAAATCAAAAAATAACGCTCGAATGTAGCTGGAGCATTACATTAAACTTGCATAAGCCATCACTTGCACTTAAATTTCTACTTGCCAATAGCCGCTCTACAGATCTAATGTGGAAAACCATTCTGTTCCGGCTAACGTGCCCAAGGTGTCATCAATCCTAGATAAGTTCGGTTTGTGCTTTGTTGTGATACAGACGTGTATTTTTAGCCCCGCATACGATTTGAACTATTAATTAATCACATTTGATTTTGTAATACATACATAAATATAAGCAGCGAATGGACGCTTAAAAAAAAAATAATATATTTTGTTATTTAAATTACTTAACATAATAGTGAACAATTTAAAACGATAAAATTAAATTAAGTAAAACAGTAAAAATATATATGTATGTACGTATGAATGTTCATACATGTGTAAACATATTCTGAACAAAACATTTAAATTCTGGTTTTTTCTTTTGTTGTTGTAAAATACAATAAATAATAAAAATATTAAAGCAAAGCAAAACGGTGAAAAACAAAAACAACTCTTTGCATGAGTACAAACAGTGAAACAACACTAAGACAAAATGAAAGAAACGTTTACGTTTTAGTTAATGCAAATGAAAATAATGCAGAAATAAATAAAACAAAACAAAACAATATAAACTACCTAACGGCTAAGCCAATTACTCGAACACGTTCCCTCTCACCCTCGGTATTTACACAAACGGTGGATAGTGACTCATTAAAAAAACTACAACAAGATTTGGTGACAAGTGTTGCCAGGCCAGCAAGTATTGCCGTGACGTCAAAAACAAATTTAGTGGGAAATGATACCATGAACTCAAACACAAATGCAATGGAAAACCCCCCTGTAAAAAGTTGTCAAAAGCCTACAGTACAAGTTGGTATGGACAGGTACATAACAGTGCTTAAACGGGGACGCAGCCCTACCTCTGCAGCAGTTGCTTCGGCCTCAAAAGTACCATCTTTTGATAAAATAAATACTCAAAATCGTTTTGCAATTCTGGAGGATGAATCCTCTGAAGCACCAAACGTCATTAAACCATCCAAGCCTCCCCCGATATATCTAAGGGAGCAAAATTCAAATGAGCTCATAAAGAGTTTGATATCGGTGATAGGTGAAAATTCGTTTTACGTAGCGGCTATAAAGCGTGGAAGTATAAACGAGACAAAAATACAAGTCAATAATGAGAATGATTTTCGCAAAATAGTAAACAACTTTGAAACGCTTAAAAAAAACTTTTATACCTACCAACTGAAAAGCAGTAAAGGTCTACAGGTAGTGATTAAGGGTATTGACTCATGTGTGGACCCAGAAGAGGTTAAAACATTCCTAGAAGAAAAAGGCTTCAAGGTAAAACATGTAGTAAATATTAAAAATAGAGAAAAAATTCCCCAACCACTTTTTCGAGTGGAGTTTGAACCCGGCGACGTAAAACTTAAAAAAAACGAAACACATCCTATTTACAATTTAAAATATATTCTCTACAGAAGAATAACTATAGAAGAGCCGCACAAAAAAAATGGACCTGTTCAGTGCTTAAACTGCCAAGAATTTGGCCATACCAAGGCATACTGCTACTTACCCCCTGTCTGCGTAGTATGTGGTGAACTACACGGTACAGTTTCTTGCGATAAGTCTAAAACCGACCCCAACGTAAAAAAATGTAGCAACTGTGGCGGTAATCACACTGCCAATTATAGAGGATGCCCAGTATATAATATTGTCAAGCAGACGGTTGGACCGAAAACAAATACCCCTCAAATGCAGGTTGCAAATCAGGTAAACACAAATGCAATTCAAGCCCCCCAGCCTAGTAATAACAGAACCTCTTACGCTAACGTCCTAAAATCAAACCATCAGCCAATGCAAGGTGCCTCGCCAAGTAATGATGAAACTCCGGTTTCTAATTTAAGTCGTTTAGAAAAAACCATGGAAACATTAGTGCAAACAGTAAATAATTTTACGAACACAATGGGTAATATGATGCAGGAAATGCTTAGAATGCAATCGATGTTATTGCAAGCTGTACTTAACAAACCATGAACTGTTTAAAAATTTGTTTTTGGAACGCAAACGGCATCCGCCAACATAAAAATGAATTAGAATACTTTCTTAAAAATAAACAAATTGATGTCATGATGATTTCTGAAACTCATTTGACCTCAAGAAATACGTTTAAAATCAATGGTTATATACTATATGATACCAAGGACCCTCGAGATAGAGCTTGTGGAGGTTCTGCCATCTTAATAAAAACTCGAGTCAAACACTACATTATGTGTGATCACCGTGAAGACTATCTGCAAGCAACGACTATTTGTGTTGAGGAGCTAAATCGAAACATAGTAATTTCTTCTTTATACTCTCCACCTAGATTTTCCATATCAGAAGGCCAATATTATAAATATTATAAATCATTAGGACCCTGTTTTCTGGCCGCTGGCGATTATAACGCTAAACATACCTTCTGGGGGTCACGACTTATAACACCAAAAGGTCGTGTTTTGTTTAACACAATCTCTAAAATGGGTTTAAATGTGGTCGCGAGCGGGCAACCAACATATTGGCCTACTGATCAGCAAAAAATTCCAGATGTTATCGACTTTGGCGTGGTTAAAAACATCCCCACAGAAACGATTCATGTTGAAGCTTCCCTAGAATTATCATCCGACCACACACCTACAATTGTTACTATATCGAACCCAAATAGAATTGTATTTCCGTCAGGTTACTTAGCGACGCCAGCCACACAAATAAATTGGTTAAAATATAAAAAATTTCTCAGTGCCCATTGCACAGAAAATATTCCGCTTAGTACACCGGAGAATGGGATCTCTCTCTTGTTAACTTTGACAGTTATCTTAAACTAGCTGTTCAACACTCCAGCGTTACCCTCAAAAAAATTAAAAATAATAAAATATGTTCTTCAGATGTCGAGCGGCTCTTGACTGAAAAAAGGAGAGTTCGAAGAGAGTGGCAACTTTACAGATCCCCGCAACTTAAGATTTTATTAAAAGAATGCACAAAAAGGCTAAGAAAGTTGCTACAGAATCAGAAAACGGCTTCTCTAGAAAAATATCTTAAGGAACTTGATGCAACTCCACAATCTGACTACTCATTATGGCGTGCAGCTAGAAATCTAAAAAGGCCAGTTATATCTAAGCCACCATTAAGAAACTTGAATGGTAGTTGGGCAAGAAATGATAATGAAAAAGGAAACCTGTTTGTAAATCATTTGAAAAACGTATTTACACCAAATATATCTCACAATATTGCGGTCGAGTTACCACCTGTTGATGCTAGAGCAGCTATTCCCCTCAGATTTGAGATAAGAGAAATCGAAAAGGCTATTTGTGACTTAAACACTAAGAAGGCACCTGGTATTGATAAAATCAGTAATAAAATGCTTTTGGAGCTACCTCGCATAGCAAAGAAAATTATTCTTTTTATTTTTAATGCTATTTTACGCCTTGAATACTATCCTGAAAAATGGAAGGTTTCCTTAGTTACCATGATACCAAAGCCAGGTAAAGATCATACAAAAGTTGAGTCTTATAGACCTATTAGCTTATTATCAAATATGTCAAAGCTGTTTGAGAAATTATTAGTTTCAAAATTAACACCAATTTTAAGTGAAAATAGATGTATTCCAAACCATCAGTTCGGATTTAGAAGAAAACACAGCACAATCGAGCAGACTCATCGAATAGTAAATGTCATAAGAAAAGCATTTGAAGAAAAGAAATATTGCTCAGCACTCTTCATCGATGTTTCGCAAGCTTTTGACAAAGTCTGGCATGAAGGCTTATTACACAAATTGAAGCAAAATTTACCAGCAAACACACACAAGCTGCTAGAAAGCTACTTAGTCGGTCGTCAATTTATTATTAAAGAAGGAAATTTCTTAAGTTCACCTCAGCCCATTGCCGCTGGAGTCCCACAAGGCAGCATCCTGGGCCCCCTATTATACTTAATTTATACTTCGGACATGCCAACAAGCAACTACACACAAACTTCAACATTTGCAGACGATACAGCTTTTCTAAGCGTCCACGAAAATCGTTATGAAGCATCGCGTTACTTACAGCATCATATATTTCAACTAGAAATATGGTTAAGACAATGGAGGATAATGGTCAATGAGCAAAAATGTGTACATATAACATTCACTTTGCGCCGGGAATCTTGCCCCCCTATTACAATCAATAATCAAATAATTCCTCAACATTCGCATGTTAAATATCTCGGTATACATCTGGATCGGCGATTAACGTGGAAATGCCATATAGAGACAAAATTAACTCAAATGAAACTAAAAGCCATTCAAATTCATTGGCTTATTGGAAGAAATTCTGTCCTTAGTCTCGATTGCAAGCTTCTACTTTACAACTCTATCTTAAAGCCTATCTGGTGCTACGGTATTCAACTATGGGGCACTGCCTCGGCCTCTAATGTCGACAAAATTCAAAGGCGCCGAAATAAACTTCTTCGAATAATCACAGCCGCTCCCTGGTATGTTAAAAACTCAAACATTCATAAGGATCTCAATGTGCCATTAGTGAAATCTATGATTACAAAATATGCAATAAAACATTTAAAAAGGCTTGAACAACACCCAAATCCACTAGCTCGAAATATTTTAAATCATGGCGGCCACACTCGCTTAAGAAGAAGAGACACTGCAGCACTTACCCAATTAGATGAGCGATAAACACCTATAAAAGTGAACATAACCCGTGATGAAGAAAATTTTGTCTGGCACTGGCAGGAGATAAAATAACGTATTAGGTTAAGATTTGATTAATTATTGTTAGTTCATATTTAATATATGAAGATTCAATAAAAAATAATGACAAAAAAAAAAAAAAAAAAAAAAAAAAAAATCAATCCTAGGCAATGGATAGCTGTCGTTTTTGATGACGTCATTTAGATTCCTGTAGTTAACGCAGGGACTTTATGGTGATTTTATTATGCCATCCTGTTCCATTTCATTTACCAGGTTTCTAACTTCATTTCGTTTTGCTAGAGGAATGCTTCTTGGGGTCTGTTTTATTGGCTTAGCGTCGCCGGTGTTAATTTCGTGTTTCACAATTGAAGTCCTCGCAACTTATTATTGCCTCTGTTGAAGCAAATTGCCCAATCTTAAAGTTCTGCGTAAGGACCTTTTCGCTGTTAGATAGATTAAAAACTCTAACAGGAACTAAGCTGTTGCTGGTTTACCTTCTTAAATTCGCCTTGGTTTGTATTTAGCCAAATAAAAGCTTCACAAACAAGTTTAATTAATTTGTAATGTATTTATTACATATCACTAATCATTTATTACACATCTCTAATCATTTATCGTTAAATCAGCTGTTTTATATATTTTTAGAATCAGCTGTGTTGTTTATATTTTTACTAGTAAATAAACAATATTTTATGTATGTATGTGTAAGCATATAATTGCATGTAAATATATAGAATAAGGATTAGATTTAAGTACCGTTATTTTAGTTTATAAGGAGACAAATTTTGTAATAAAGCAAGATTCAAAATACGAAACTTAGCCGAGAAAGTTGGCTCTTTGTTTTCATTTATTAAAATCACCAGCACTCCAAGTAGTGCTTTGCCTTGGCGCTTGTTAGTGCCGGCATAAAACCCTAGTGCCAGTGGCGTTTCAAACGCCGGCCAAACAAAATTCTTATAACCCAACAAAGTAGGGACTTCTTTTTATTTAAATGACATCCAGTCATTACATGGCGATCCTGCCTAATTTGGAAAAAACTTCTGTGCCGGTCACAGTGAATAATTATACTACAACACCTACCAGTACAGCAAAGACTCCAGTAAAACAACAACCACAACCGATTACCATCGAGGAATATTTGAAGCGGCAGCAGCGCAGAACAGAAGAAAGGTTAACTGCAATACCGCCAACACAAAAGCCAAAAAGAAGAAGAGCAGGCAGAATTGTGAAGCTGCGAAGAAAATTGGCAGCATTAAAAAATATTGTGTCGTCCGAAACTCCACCATCTTGGGAACGGGCATCAGAAATTTGGGAGCAAATCGATGCTATAACGCGTGAATTAAAAGCTCACAAAAACAAATACATTTTTTTTGTTTTTTTTTAAGAAAAGAATAATGTAAAAAAAAAGAAATAAAACACGTATAATAACACGCCATTATGTGGCATTAAAAATAATTTTTATTTTAAATTCTTTATTTTTGCTAAAAATACAAATCATGTATTATATTATATGAAAAGAAAAACACAACACTTGATTTTAAAGTTTGAAGTTAATATTTAATTGAATTTAAACACTTTAAATTAAAAACTTTAGAAATTTATTAATTTGGCACTTGTTAATAAGTAAAAGAAAAAGCACATTAAAAGAAAATACGAAAAAGTCATCTACCGATCAGCTGACGATTAAACGTCAGTCATCGCAGAGTATTTTATAGATCAGCTAATCACAGTACTCGGTACCCATACACTTAGAAAAAAGAATTGAAGTAGAATAATATATTTCTTTTTTTTTTAAATTAATTTAATTTTGTTTAAAACAAATATTTGAATGAAATAACAAATTTTTTTTGTAAATTAATACACATGGAGAAATGAAGGTATTAAATTAACAAAAATTTTTTTATATTAACTATTTTTTTTTTCTATTATCTTTTGATAAATGAGTTTTATAAATGAATGTATTGAGGAGTTAGAAAAGCTCAAATTGAATATAAAAAAGAGCAAAAACAGAATTTATGAGGAAAAATATAGGGAAGGTAAATTAGGAAGATTAGCATTTTTAAAACAGAGCGTGGAAGAGTTCACTAAAGATAGTGAAGATAAAAATATTGAAACACTTAAAACAGAATTTGAAATTTTGCACAAGGAATTAATTGAAATAATTGAAAACATAAATATAAAGAAGAAAGATACTGAACAGGATAGGCAAGAAGGTAATTTACCAATAATGGCTGATTTTGATATTAGTATGGTTAGTAAAAACCTACAAGTTTTTAAAGGTTCTTACGAATACTTAGAGGATTTCATAACTCAATCGGAGTTGTTACATGATTTGATAAAACAAGAAGATAGAGAAATATTCGTTAAGTACATCTACAATTTTAAATTGTCGGTACATGTGCGCAGTATTTTAGGTCGTTCAAACCGACCAGTAACTTTTGATGATTTAAAAAAAGCATTGGAAAGCGCTTTTCCTAATCCGAAAACGCTTCAACAAGTTCTGACAGAATTAGGTACAACAAAGCAAGATAAGAGTAGCATATCTGATTTTAGGAAGAAAATTGCCGAACTTTCAGACCATATGAGTAATTTTGAAATAAAAAATTTACCAAGCCCTACACAAGAAGCTAAAGATGCTATTTACAAAGTAAGTGATAGTGTTGCGCTGAATGTATTTATAAAAGGAGTGAATGTTGAATATCAACCACTTTTATTGGCCAATATGCCGAAAACATTAAATGAGGCAGTTGAGAGATGCATGACGGCAGAGAGAAATTTAGGAGTAGATAATGTGAACCTATTTCGTATAGATAGCCGTTCAAGAAACAATTTTAGAAAAAACAATGGTTTTAACAACAATTATAGAAACAACAATGGGTTTAACAACAATTGCAGAAACAACAATAGTTCAAACAACAATTATAGGAAAAACAATGGTTATAATAACAATTACAGGAACAGCGATGGTTCAAACAACAATTACAGAAACACCAATGGTGCGAACAACAATTTTAGGAGAAATAATGGCGATTTTGGAAACAACAATTACAACAATAAAAATAATGGCAACAGAAGCTTCAAAAATAGTAATTATAATCAAAATAAAAACCCCACTAGAAACAACGATTCCAATGAAAATAGCGATAACAGCAAGAAAGTACAAAATAGTAAAAATAACGCACACAGGTCGTTACACTACAATGCTGATGAGGGAAACTAAGGGGGCCGGGTGACGGAAAAAGTTGCCCAATGAGGCCAAAGTTAACAATTTATAAAATATCGAGCAACATAAATGTATACATAACTTTAGAATGTTGTAATATTAATGGTAGTCTAAAATTTTTAGTTGATACAGGGGCGGATATTTCAATATGTAAAAATAAAAATTTCTGTGATATAAATACAACAGAAATTGTCAAATTAACCGGTATAACAAAAGAAGCCGTAGATTGTATAGGCACAAAAAGTTTAAATCTAAAAATAATAGGAGAAGCTTTTCAACACAGTTTTCACATTGTGGAGAATGATTTTCCAATCCAAACCGATGGAATAATAGGACGGGACATTTTGGAAAAACACTTATGTAAGATAGATTTTGAAACATACACAATCACTTTTAATATAAATGAGAAGGAGGTTGTCATACCAATGAATTCGAGAAAAATTCAACCAATAAACATGGTTGTACCAGCAAGGACAGAGGCGATCATTCCTCTCGATGTAGAGGTAAATGAAGAGAGCATTGTGCTGAGTGAGGAGTTAGCCGAAGGTGTATTTTTAGGAAATTCCTTAATACCCGCGAAAGGCATAGCACATGTTAAAGTACTGAATACTACTGACTACAGTGTGATTTTTAAAAGTACTGGTTGCAAAATAAGACCACTAAAAAATTATAATGTATATTCGACAGGAAAATCAAGTCAGCCTGACGGGGACAGATTAAGTACAATTTTGAAAATTTTAGATATTGGGGGAAGTGACCCACATGCAGAAAAATCTCTAAGAGAAATTTTTAAAGAATTTCAAGATGTTTTCCATCTCCCAGGGGAGGAGCTTAGTGTTAATAATTTTTATACACAACAAATACAGACAACAGATTCAACACCGGTATATATAAAAAACTACAGGCTTCCACAGACAAAAGTAGAGGAAATAAATAATCAGGTTGACCAATTATTAGGCGACAACGTAATTGAGAATTCGGTTAGCCCATACAATTCACCGCTACTCGTGGTACCAAAAAAGTCAACAGATGATACAAAAAAATGGCGTCTAGTGGTAGATTTCCGTAAACTAAACGAGAAGATAGTCAACGACAAATTTCCGCTGACAAGAATAGAAGATGTGCTCGACAAACTTGGTAGAGCCAAATATTTTTCGACGCTGGACATGACCAGTTCATTTCATCAAATAAAGTTACATAAAAATTCACGCCCTTTGACAGCATTTTCCACAGGAAATGGTCATTACCAATTTAAGCGATTACCTTACGGTTTGAAAATATCTTCAAACAGTTTTCAGAGAATGTTAACAATTGCGCTTAGTGGCTTAGATGCTGAGGCTTTTTTATATGTGGATGACATTATCGTATTTGGATGCAGTTTAAAGCACCACAACGACAATTTAATAAAAGTTTTTCAAAGGTTAATGAAATACAACCTCAAACTAAATGCGAGCAAGTGCAGTTTTTTGAAACCAGAGGTAGTGTATCTTGGGCACCTCATAACAAATAAAGGAATCACAACAGATCCAGCTAAGGATGACGTAATTAGAAACTATCCAGTTCCGACAAGTGCAGATGAAGTAAGGAGATTTATGGCTTTCTGCAATTACTATCGCCGATTTATACCAAAATTTGCAGACATAGCTAAAAATTTAAATGCACTATTAAAGAAAAACAAACCTTTCCTATGGAACAAGGAATGTCAAGACTCGTTCGAAAAGCTAAAAGAAAAGCTTATGAAACCACCAATACTTCGATACCCAGATTTTACCAAACCATTCATTTTAACCACAGATGCATCAAATTATGCTCTTGGTGCAGTTTTATCGCAAGGTGAAGTTGGAACAGATTTACCAATTTCATACGCGAGCAAATCATTATCAAAACATGACCTAAACAAACCTACAATAGAAAAGGAGCTGTTAGCGATTCATTGGGGAGTTAATTTTTTTAGACCTTACCTATATGGTAAAGATTTTATCGTGGTCACTGACCACAGACCGCTAATTTCTTTATTTTCACATAAAAACCCGTCGTCAAAAATGACACGAGTTAGAATGGATTTATCTGATTACAATTTCGAAATACAATACAAGAAAGGAAAAATGAATGCGGATGCATTGTCGAGAATAGTTTTGAATAGCGACACATTGAGAGCAATGATCCCAGAAGTGGATGAATCAGCTAAGAAGGTGTTAGCAATAACCAGAAACAAGAAAAAACAATTGGAGAATGAAAATAACCCTGACATTACAAACAGTGCAAAAAGTACGTCCGAGCAAAAGCCTGATCAACTTTTTGTCTAGGACTGCACATCAATATCAGATTTACGTAAAACAAGAAAACTCAAGTTTCAAATACATAGAGATTTTAAAAATAATTTAATAGAAGTATCGGATAATGAAATCATAGCAAGATGCAGCGATAATTCATCGAGCACAACGTTGACGTTGAAGAAACTGTTATCAAAAATGCGTGATTTAAGAGTAGCCGAGCTAGCGTTGAGTAAAAACGATGAAATATTTAAAACCATGGCCATGGACAAATTTAAAAATTTATACAACAAATTACGATTGAAAACGAAAACAAATTTAAAAATATTAATATATGAAGAACCAAAACGAATACTTTGTAAAGAAACACAGATGAAACTTATCAATGAATACCACAATTCAACTCATGGAGGACATTTGGGCATCAGAAAGACGGTTTTGAAGCTGAAGCAGCGCTACATATGGAAGAATATGAGCAAAATGATAAAACAACATATTTTGAATTGCAAACAATGCAAAATAAACAAACAAACTAAACATACAAAAGAAAAAATGATGTTAACAGACACACCAGGAACTAGCTTTGAGGTGGTGTCAATCGATACGGCTGGGCCTTTGCGTTTGTCAAACTACAACCGGTACATACTTACAATTCAATGCGAACTTACAAAATACGTGGTAGCATTTCCCATGGAGACTAAAGAGGCGAGAACAGTGGCAAAAACACTGGTAGAACAATTTATTTTGAAATACGGTAATTTTAAAATCTTAAAATCAGATAAGGGTACTGAATTCACAAATGAATTGATGTCAGAAATATGCAAATTGTTAGATATAAAACAAATTTTTAGCGCACCTTACCATCATGAGACTTTGGGCTCAATAGAACGAAATCATAGAGTACTCAATGAATTTTTATTAAACTTCTGTAAAGATAGTGAATGGGATACTTGGGTTCAGTATTTTACATTCGCGTACAATACAACGCCACACGTAGATACAACTTACACGCCATATGAATTGGTCTTTGGGAAGTTACCTTACCTGCCAAACGATGAAATTAGAAGTAATGGAAAAATTTACAATATAGAAAACTATGCAAGGGAATTAAAGCAAAGATTACAATTTTCTTTAGAGAAAACGAAAGAATATTTAGAAATAGCTAAAGTCAGTAGAGTAAATAAATAAATCGAAACACAGAAACACTTAATTTGGAAGTAGGAGAACTAGTGCTACTAAGAACAGTGAATAGGAAGAAAAACCAGGCACCATATCATGGGCCATACAGGATAATAGAAAAACAAGGAGTTAATTCTATTTTAGATATAGGAGGTAAAATGAGAAAATATCATAATAATATGTTGAAAAAATATAATTAAATGAATTGTATTATAAAAAAAAAAAAAATTATATTTAAAATTTTTTTTTTTTCAATAAAGGGTGAGGGTGTAATGTATTTATTACATATCACTAATCATTTATTACACATCTCTAATCATTTATCGTTAAATCAGCTTTTTTATATATTTTTAGAATCAGCTGTGTTGTTTATATTTTTACTAGTAAATAAACAATATTTTATGTATGTATGTGTAAGCATATAATTGCATGTAAATATATAGAATAAGGATTAGATTTAAGTACCGTTATTTTAGTTTATAAGGAGACAAATTTTGTAATAAAGCAAGATTCAAAATACGAAACTTAGCCGAGAAAGTTGGCTCTTTGTTTTCATTTATTAAAATCACCAGCACTCCAAGTAGTGCTTTGCCTTGGCGCTTGTTAGTGCCGGCATAAAACCCTAGTGCCAGTGGCGTTTCAAACGCCGGCCAAACAAAATTCTTATAACCCAACAAAGTAGGGACTTCTTTTTATTTAAATGACATCCAGTCATTACAAATTAATAGTTATTCATTTTTGTTTTGGTTTAATTTTTATTTCAGCTTTTCTTTTATTTAACAATTTTTTCGCAATTTGTATGCTTTTTATTTGTTACTTTTGTTTTTTATTTATTTTATTTATTCGATGTACATATGTACATATATATTAAATATATTTTTATAGAGATGCTTTCTCTGGAGATATTTCGAAAGTCCCCTAAATTATAATTTGCAGACATTCTTCGACGTCATGACTTATTAATCACCTTAATTTATCCGTTCCAAGTTGTTCTACAGAGACGGCAGATTATACTATACCAAAATACGCTGCTTAAAATAAAGCATTGGGTGCAATATTAGCCCGTTGTGTAACACAAATCGTCACCTTAAATGCAAAAGGCCGTAACAACACTTTTCATATTTTTTTTTAATTTTTTACGGATCTTTAATTTAGTCTAGTGCTGTGATCGGCAACCTATACTTTTACATTTTGCGGTTATTTGCGTTATATGAATTTAACATACACACAAAAAAATCATAGGTAAAATTACCTAAAAATATGGTATAAAATTAACTAAGCCAAGGGTAGCATGGCAGTATCTAAGTTTCTTAGGTAATAAAACGTTTTACTTAGGTAATTTCTATGTTCGAAAAAGTATCTAAATATTTTGATAAAATTACTAAGAAACTTTGAAAATTTACCAATGATAGCAAAGTTAGTTTAAATTTATATTTTAGAAAATGTATCTAAGTTAAATTTTGTACAAGAACATAGGTTTTAGGTAAATTTACTTTTTTTTTTAACAAAAAAGCATTTTTTAAAAAAAACTCTATGTACTTTTTTTAGTTACAGACAGACTTTAAAGAAAATAACTACATTTTTAATTTCATTATATTTTATTTATCAATTCATAATATGTAACAATTAATTTAATGATCTACTGACACTTTTATATTAATTTTAACCTGTGAGCCCATGACTGCCCATAGTTTCCAAATAGGGTAAAATCTGGAATATTTTTGGCTCTTCCTTTGCAAGGAATTTGTGTGAAATACCTTTTGTAGCTTGAGATGCGAATAATTAGGATTACATTAATAAGGATTAAAACTAATTTTGTCTTTGAAATCCATATTGATCCAGCATCGTGTCGTCCAAATTAATCATCTTCAATAAAAGTAATAAATAGTTATTGGTTTTATTGTTAATATTATTCTGTCTTATTTTTAAAAAGTTCAGCGGAGTTCCTAATCTTATGTTAATAATACTTACTTCCATACGTTGTATTTTTATCCTTGGTTGAATAGTTTTTAATTTTTTTAACTTTATATTTAAAAATTCAAATTTATATTTGAATGTTTTTATTCACATCTGAAAATTCTAATTAAAAAATAAAATAAACATACATACATAAATACATACATATAATAAAAAAAATTCGAAGAAGATACCTAACCCAATTAGTAATATTAACAAAAATTTTAGGCAATACTTATTGTATAAATTTCCAATTATTTAAGACAATAAAACTTAGTTTTTTCTTTTTATATAAAAATAAATTACCTATGCACGCCTTGGTAAAATTACCTTAATTATTTTTTTGTGTGTACATATCGTCAGGTGATCCCAATTTACACTAGGGACAGTTCTTGCCGGACAGACGAATTTTGAGGGCGAGGGGTCGAAAAGGTAGAGTGTGTAGTGCATGACTATCTGTACTGGACATTTTTTCATTTCTCTTTCTTACCTTTCGTAGTTTACATACAAGTATTAATTTCTGTCTGACTTCTAAAGTTTCATATGTAAACGCTTCAAGTAAGATTAAAAGAGAATTCAAAAAATGTCCGGCAAGAAATGTCCCTAGTGTAAATTGGAACTTATTTTAAGTGTTCGACCGAACGTTCGGGTTCGATTACGGAGTTCGGCAAAAAATGATGTTCGGTCAAAGTTTTTTATGAAATAACATATTTATTATACCCTCCACCACAATTAGTTGTGAAGAGGGTATATTCAGTTTGTCATTCCGTGTGAAACTTTTTTACTATTCATCTCAGACCCTATAAAGTATATATATTCTGGGTCCTTGAGTAATTTTAAGTCGATTTAGCCATGTCCGTCTGTCTGTCCGTCTGTCCGTCTGTTGAAAACACGCTCACTTTCGAAAAACTCAAAAGAAATCAACAAACTTGGTGTCAAATTGCTTGTAGTTATCCTAAGCAGTTTGGGATTGAAATTCAGCAAAATCGGTTCAATAGGATCTGAGCTATGAATCAAAATGTGGAACCACCACCTAAAAAAAATTGATAATTTTGTTACAAAAACTAACATAAATGGTGGAAAAATGCACTGAATGATATAAGATTTCGCAACAATTCGTTTTATTCAACTGGAAATCACGCTGTAAACTTTCGTGAAGATCCGTCAATAATTTACCCTAGGCCCCATATAAACCCTACTCCCGGAAAACAGTTTAGTACGCCTAAAACCGTAAAAAATAACGCTAGCGTAACAAAATTTGGTACGCCACAGTTTTTTAGGACAAGAAATAACACTGTGAAATTTCGTGACGATCGGTCCATAATTTACCTTGGGCTCCATATAAACCCTACTACCGGAAAACAGTTTAGTACGCCTAAAACCGTAAAAAATAATGCAATCATAACAAATTTTGGCCCGTCACAGTTTTATTGGACTATAAATGATACTGTGAAATTTCGTGAAGATCGGTACATAATTTACCCTAGGCCCCATAGAAACCCTACTCCCGGAAAACAGTTCAGTACACCTAAAACCATAATTAATAATGCTATCATAACAGAAATTGGTACGTCACAGTTTTAAAGGACTAGAAATTACGCTGTGAAATTTCGTGATGATCGGTCCATAATTTACCCTAGGCCCCATGTAAACCCTTCTACCGGAAAACAGTTTGGTTGCCTTAAACCATAATTAATAACAAATCGTCACAGTTTAAGATTATAATAACATCATACAGATATTACTCCTTAAACATTCGAACTGTCGGTGGAGGGTATCAAAGATTCGGCACAGCCGAATATAGCACTCTAACTTGTTAAAATTTCAAATTATAATTTGGCATCATTGTTTATGAAAATAATACGAAATCAATACAAATATTTTTCTCTTTGATTATTAGTTCAAAAAATACAGCGATGACTAAATAAAATGCTTAACTGAGCTACCTTAATATGAGCGGCAAGCGTCTGTTTTCGGTCAAAACTTTTCATTTGTGAGAAACAAACCTTTGAACGCGAATTTAACACCCCCCGGCTGAAAAGTCTTGTTTAATAGATCGCTTGGTCTCTTTATTTTATTGAAAATCTATTGGCAATAGAATTTTCATGTTTAAAAAAACGCTTGCCGCTGTTGTTTAGGTAGCTCAGTAAGTGTATAAAAATGTCTTTATATAAACGATCACCACGCTATGCCCCCGGGGGCCGAGCACTTTTCGTGAATTTCACACACACACAACACGAAGGTTAACGAAACAATTGTAAAAAGCCATAATTTAAAAAAAAAGAACAAAATACAGTCAGACCAATTATGAATAAAAATTCCCCGGGATTTTTTACCTACTCCCATTTTTCCTATGTAAATTCTATTGCAAAAATGGGAGAAGGGAGAAAACTCCCGGGGAATTTTTATTCATAATTGGTCTGATAGCTAATGTCTTAAACGAGTAAATTTATTTTCCTCTCTTTGCACTCACCACTACATACACATTTTTAACTGTCTCTCTTTGTGATGACCGCTGCTTTATATGTGTAATTTTAGGAAGACGGTAAAAAATACAACAAAAAACGGTTAAATTTTATTTGGCAAAAAAAAAAAACTCTCTATATTCTGCGAATGGTAAGATAATTTATAGTTTTGGGTGAACCACAAACCAAACTTTATAGTATACATATTTCAAGATAAAATATCATCCAATCCATTTTGGAGTTTTTTTTTAAAAAAATTGAGCAAGCGCTCAATGTAAATGTTGCGCTTAACAAATGTCAATGGGGAGTTCATTGCCAAGCAAATAAAGGGTGCGTTCGTAAATGAATCACTGCGCTGCATCAGTGATTTCAAATCGTTATATTTTTATCAGTGGAGTAAATGTGGACCATAAAATTGTGAAATGCTCCACAAAAACAATAGACATACATTAAAAACAAGTTATAATTATTTTTTATCAGCTTTAAAAAAAGTTTGCTTTTCTGATGCAGCGCAGTGATGCATGTACGAACGCACCCAAACTACCGCAAATATTAAACGCTACTTAGAGAAAATACACCCCAACAAATTCAAAAAATACATTGTAGAGGTTTGAGTACTAATATGTATAATAGGGCTATAACCAAATTATTGGCATAGTACGACGGAGTGGCCAATAATGTTTTAGTAATGAAAACACCTGTCTCCCGTCGTTTTGCGAAAAAAAGCCTCACGCAGCGAAGCAAATTTCTAAAACCTTCAAAGAAATTTTGAACCGCAATGAATTGCAAACGGTAAGAAAATTTTTAAATCTAAAGCAGTGGATAAATTCCAAAATATCATTTAAGTGACACGTATAGGAATTTATACAAATATCAGGTGTACCTATATTTCTTAAAATTTCCGTGAGATAAAAAGGTTGTTTGCAAACTTCAACCCGATCCCTGCGTGAGCTTTTTTAACAATCCGAAAAAATTATCATATTTTTTATTAATAACTTTTAATGTTCTACACGACTATACTTTGCCGTTTTTGATTTTCGCAAAAAGTGTGAAAAAGTTATTGCCCTAATGTATGCTGTATTAAACTTGAACTTTAAAGAAAAAGCAATTACTAATTATTTTTTAGCTATAAAATAGTTTTGACAATTATAAAGTGCAATTTATCTTTTTATGTTGCATCCTTCCAAAAGTGTAAATGGAATAATTTCCCGAAATTTTATTTTGTTTTAAATAAATATATAATTTGTTGTTAATTTCTCAGGATATATGAACATGTTATATTGTTATTTTGGCCTCTAAGGCTTGATATTGGATAAATGAATGAAATAAATAAATAAATACTTGTCAAAATTTACCGAAGTTCGGGTTCGGTCTCAAAAAGTGCGTTCGGTCGGACACTACTTATTTTTAAAACAAAAATTATTTAAAAATTTTTTGTGCCATAAAAAATCCACATACGACATTTTAATAAATCAATTTTTTGGTCGTTTTATATGGAAATTTGTCGTATGTGGCGTTTGGCAGTTACATACGACACACAGAGAAGTATTTGGCCTGAAAAGCTGGCCAAATTATTAAACGTGTTTTTTGAATTAAAAGTTTTAGTTTTTTGATAGTTTTAGGTGTAGTATGATATAAAAAGTCTAGTGGCAGATTTTGAAAAAATTACACTGCGCAACAAAAAAATTTTTCTCTACCCTAGAAATAAAAGGACTATATGGATTTTGATGCCCTTAATTCAAATCTGTTTTCCTTTTTTCTCTAGTACCTAAGGATTTTCTTTTAAAGGCGTGACATACTTCACCCCCTAAATCGTTGGGTTGCCTTATATATTTTGCCATAACTTGAAAACGTGTTTTCCGATTTTAAAAGCAGAAGGATCAGAAGATGCACAGGAATTCTGCTTAAACTAACCATACACATTTATTTTATATCTATTACTATTTTGGAGTTATTAAAAATTTAATGGCGAAAAAAAAAATTTACATGCAAAATGCGTAAAATTTTTTGTTTTCAAAATGCAATAAAAAAATTTAAGAACCAAAAAGTTTAAATTTTTAAGATTCTTCTAAAAGCCACATTCCTAAGGAATAAAAGTTGGTATAAATCGCAAAACTCAATTAACAAACGTTGATTTTAAAGGTTTAAACTCATTCTTGACAGACTGTATGTACATACATACATACATACATATGATTTACAGTATAATTAAAAAAAAATTTGAAAATTGTAAGGCTCTTATAAAACAGTATTTTTTTATGAAAAAATATATTATTTAATACTTTATAAACGAAAAGTTAAACTAATACAAATTCCTTACTAATTATTATGTCGTATGTGTATCCTCATTAGCTGCATCATCGGTGTCAGGAAGAAGAAGTGTGATGGTTTCTGATGAAAAAGCTTTTTTATTATTCCGTTCTCTTTGCGTACTGCAGCTTATAAAAGGGTCACTGCTCAGAAATAACCTATTCAAGACATCTCGATTTGTATCGCTTCTGCTGAATTTCCTCGAATAATTCGTGCGATATAATCGTAAGTGCTTATTTCTGGCCTCGGCAGCTTCTTCTGACAATTTTCCAATTGGCAAGAATGCTTGCTTTATAACACTACCGCCATGAATAAGAATCTTGTGCATCGTAGGACTCATGGGGTGCCAGTTGTAAAGTTGCACATATATTTCGGCAGTTTTATGTGCATATTCCTCAAATTTCTCAATATTAATTCTGTGTCCGCTAGTTATTGCTTCCAATATTATTTTCAGGCGGTTGATTAATTCTTCATTTATTCCAGTGATTTTCGATGCAGTTGCTGGGTCCGAAAAAAATCTTCTTGATGTGTTGCCATCATTAATGCTATCGTATCCTGGAGGCTTATTCTGAATTGCGATGCGAAAATCAATGCGATGCGCAAATGAAATGCAATGCGAAAGAAAATTGGTATTCTGTTAGACTTTCGCAATCGCATTCGCAATTTATTTCAAATTGTGGCAACGCTACTCAAATATACGTCAGTGTCAATAAACATCAAATTAAAAATAAATAAATTGTGTTTCGCTGTGAAAATTGTTTAAATAATTTATTTAGGACATTCTGTAATAAAAAAAAAAAAAATAATAAAAATGTATTTTGTGGCACTGTGGTTGGACGACGAAGAAAATGTTTTGTGTGTACTTTAAAATCGGCCCAATCCTATTAAAATTTAAGTTAAAGTCAAATATTTTTGAACTGGTTTATATATTTCATAGTTTTTCCATCCTGCAGCTTCTCTAATAGGTGGTTCATTGATATTTAGTTCTTCAGTTAACGTTTGCCACAAAGTATTTGCCGGCTGATGTGCATTCGGCTGTGCTTATTCATATATTCTATCATTATTTCAAATTGACGCGGTTTGGTGGTTTAATGCTTGCTTCCCTGAATTTAATAATAAATATATGATGAATAAATAAATAAAATATTATCTTTCACTAACATGTTTGTACTTTGCGAATGCTATTTTGCTGTCGAATAAATTTTGCGAATTTGACATTTGTTTTCGCAATGTAGAATACCGACTTGTCGCCTTTTCGCATTTGAAATGCGATTAAAAAAAAAACTTTGCGAATATCGCAATACAGAATAGCAATTGCTCGAATTTATGCATTTTGGTATCGCATTGATTTTCGCATCGCAATTCAGAATAAGCCTCCTGGTTTTGGAACATCTACAAGTATTCCTATCTCGTCTTTAAGTCTTTTTTGGATGAATATCTTCCTCTCTTTAACAATTGCTTTATCTTCATCGCTCCTTGCAACGTGTTAAAATCTTTCGAAGTTTGACCGCAAATGTAACACCTCATTGTCGATTTTGTGTCCGTTGCAGCATTGCATACTTTTCCGTCGACCATTGTCATTACCATCGTGTGTTTAATTTGTGCAATTCTTCCACTACACGATACTTCGCTTTTCTTTAAAAATTCAATTTGATTATTTATGTGTCCTATTTCTTGCTTCGTGATGTCAGTTGTTTCCTGCACAAAACGAATGCGGATTGGTCTACACAGCCTAGTTGAGGATGGTGTTTGATTTCGCCATATCGTTTTAATTTTTCCATTAGTATTTGTGATTAGTTTAATTGGTACACAACTGCTTTGGAATATATTAGCGTCACTAACATCTTCGTTTTCGAATTTCTGCTTATAACATGATTGGTGCTATCCGTCACAGCTCATTTGGTTATAAGTTCCAAGAAATTTAGCTCTTCATAGTCTAACTGCTGCAAAACCTCTTCAAGGTATATACATAAACGTGTTGCTGTATGGTCGAGGAGAGCTTGGAGCTTCACTTCAGCTAATGTTTCAGTAACGGTTATGGCATCTTCATTGGGATAACAATTTTTTTTTGCATTTTTTAGTAACGAGTAACATGGATACACATTTTTATTGGCATTGTATAAAATTTCATATTGCTTTTTCGTGAGCTCTGCATTTACAAAGAGTGATAAAGCTCCTTCCGCTGAAAGTTTATTCACAGGGTTGACTTCAGAAGTTGTTAATGATCGCTTGCAAATTCTTGATTTTCTTGGGGATCTCGTTATATCCATTATTAATTTAGCCGCATCATTATGTCCCGCTGCTCTTTGACTCATGGATGCAGCAAATGTGATCTCATCTGTTGTTAATTGGTGACGAACTTCTTCAGTTTTTCTCCGCTTTGTTCTATCACTAGCTTCATTAAATTCTTTTCGTGGTCGCCCTGAAGACGAACTGCCAAATACTGGTATTGTTACAGTTCCTTCCAGCCATTTAGCGTTTGTGCTTAAAAAGCAGTCCTCTTTTCGTTGTGCCGAAAGCCAATATCTTTTGAAACAATTTTTGAAATTTATGTCCCCATCCCCTTGAAATTTCGCTCAATTTTCTGACCAAAAAATCCAATTTCTCGTCCATGGTTCCAGCATTAGATTTTTTCACTATTTGGAAAGCTGTAATCTTGTGTAAACTTGTTCCATGTTGACTCTCGAAGTTACAAAACGGTTTTGATAAAAAATGGGTGCAATAACCCTTTATAAGTATTTTCAAGCGCATGCTTTTATGCCTTAATTGGATGGTAGCCTGATACCTGGGTGCCCATGTATTTTTTATGTACCTATATTTATTTTTTGTAAACTATTTTGGATAATTAAGAATTTTTGCAATTTATAAATACATATAGGCAGGTATTAATATTGTGAAGTGTTAAAAGTGATGTGAATAACAGTTGAAATCAATAATTCAAAATACATAAAAGTTTATGACGATATAAAGGTATAAGAGCCAAATAGAAGAAATGTGAAAATTTAAAAAAATCGTCAAAAATAATGGCGCAAACTTGCGCACACTTTTTTTTGGATTCTAAAATTAGAGATTCCAAATTTTATTGTGGTATCAAACATAATTCGTAGACATGCTAACCTCACCTTTAAAAACCTCTTCTTTTCCTTTTTTTGCAAAAAAAAAGTGTACAATTTGTTTTTTGTAGCTTTTGAACGAATTGTTTCAACATGAATATTCAACATATTTTAAATTTTTTTTGCTGTTTTAAATAACTTTTGATCAAACCTTTCGGCGAAAAAAAAATTTTGTTAAACCTTTATTCGTTTAGCCGAAAAAAAATATCATATAAACATCCAGAAACCGAAAAAAAACATTTAAATCTCATATAATTTTCTTCACTTTCTTGACTTTAGCAGGGTCTCAGAGCTACAAATCGCAACTAAAAGTCTCCAAAATTTACAATATAATGTAAAATATTGTTGTCTGTCGAGCTGCGTACTTAGTTCTTAAGATTTCTTAAAATTCAGTTTTGCCTTTTTGGCCAGCTTTTCAGGCCAAATACTCCTCCGTGCGACATTTAATTTGAAAATTGCTTCAGCAAATAACACATACGACAAACTCAACACTCCATATCTCGAAAACCGTATAAGGTATCGAAAAACTGATTACGCCAAATGAAAGATCAGGGGCCTAATCACCGCATACGATATCGAGCAAAATTGATAGAAATTTAAGATTTTTGTATGACGTGCTAAATTCCCAATTTTTCATATCTGATAAATACACTGAAATTTATTGTTGAGGGAAAGCTAGCTTCTATGCGCATTTCACTGGTTGCTTAGGCCAGATCATCAGGAAACCTTTTCCAAAGATTTTAGAAAAGCTAAAAATATTATACAAATAAAACCTTAAAGCGAATAAGAATTTTAAACATTCAAAGTCTTACTCGTAACAATATCAAAGCTTAAACAAAACACCAACAATAAACAGTGAGTTTATCTTTTCTTACATCCCCCTACAATTGGTTGGGTTCTTTCCGACTCGAATTGTAGTTGTAAGTGGGTAAAAAGAAAAAACAAAATTAAAAACAAATTATTTCATTATATTGTCTTCGCAAGAAAACAAAAAAAAAAAAAAAACAATTTGGCAATTCAGTTTTCTGCACGGGCACATGCAAGTATGTTATCAAAGTTATTTACGGGAATACAAAATTTATTATTAAGATTTTTGTATGACGTGCTAAATTCCCAATTTTTCATATTTTATAAATACACTGAAATTTATTGTTGAGGGAAAGCTAGCTTCTATGCGCATTTTCCTGATGATCTGGCCTAAGCAACCAGTGATTTAATTTAATTAATTAAAACAACTCAACTCAGTTGAGTTGTAAACCGTAATAGTTGCCCACAACTCATATTTAAAGGTGTTTTGAAAACCACAAAAGTTTTAACTTGGTTCAAAACGGTAGAAAAAATAAGCACGTAATTTTAAATCGGCGCTCACTTATCTGACCGGTTTAAAATTACAATTATGAAAAAAGTTGTTTTGTGCAGAACACATTTCTTGTGAATTCAAATAACTTTTCACAAAAAGTGATTTTCAGTACATGCCTGATTATTTCACCATTTGAAAACATCGGCCATGTTCTGACGATCCCACGATTTAAAATTGCAAAACGCCAGATTTATTTTATGGTGTTCTAAATCTCGTGCGTTTAGCTTACGATCTGCCATAGTTTCTTACAAATATTCGTGTTCCCTTTTGCATTTTGAAGTCGCCAAACTGCTTGCCTATTATGCGATTTCAAGTTAGAATCGCCAATGTTAAGCGTTTTGAGATTGTCAGAACATCCCCTAGTATTTTCCTTTTTGTTTCCATTTATTCTTCTTCCGTTACCCTCACTATAAAAGGATTTACAATGGCCTTCATCGGTCTCTGAGTGGACGTTATAGCACGCAAGTAAACTTTCTGATTTCTTTTCGTTTTTTTTTTTTGAGAGCATGCTAATCGAAATAAGGTGTGAGCGACTGTGTTTTTATATAAAGTTTGTTATCTTTGCTATTGAGACCAATAAAATATAATGGTAAATATATATGTATATTTATTTATCTTTCTTTCAAATTTTATTTAATTATATTAAATATTTTTATGTATTATATATGTAGTTAATATGTTTTTCGTATGACAAAGGAAATAAATTGTTGAACCAAAAGTGTTGATCATCAATACAACTAATAAAATTTGTATTCGACAGTTTTCTTTTATTAATTTCTAAAATCAAAATAATAAAATGATAAAAAAAATTTAAATAAAACCAATAAAAATATATATATGTTGTTTTATTTTATCAAAAACTACATACAAATATAAATGTGTGTAGGTGTTTATTTCATAAGATAGTAATAATAAACTATTTCTATTTGTTTTTTATTTAATTTCAAAGTATAAAAATGTTTGAAATACATAATAAAAGTACGCGAACAACATTATACTTCTGAATATTTTTTTAAACTTAATGTGTTCAGTTCTTTCTACATACATACATAGTTTTAATTTTGTTCAACAAATTGCGATGGTTTTCATATTAAATCTAAAATGGCTAAAAATAACGATTATATTATAAAAATGAAAACAAAAAATATGTAAATTTAAAAGTGAATTTCTTTTAAACAGGTAGTATACAAGAGCAATAAGTTCTTATTTTCATCACATATATCGTGAATAAAAAATGAACAGTTTTTTCCCTCGAAATGATGCCTTTCTCCATACATTTTTAGGGAAAAGGGAACAAATTTCGAGAGGAATTTTATTCACGATAGGGGTGCATATATTTTGTTTTCCATAATAAAAAAAAGAAAAGTAAAACAGTATCTATTAAAATGGCGATGACGATAACAAAAAATAAACAAAATGTAGTATGCTGCATTCTCATGGAAAATCCAATTCCCGATTTCTCATATTATTAGTGCTATGTTTTTATAATGATTGGATTGGTATTTAGTATTTCTAGGTTTTAATTTAAACAATTCAACTTGTTGAGGTTTCCTTCACAGTGACCTTTGCTCCATTACAACTACTGGAGGGTTCGTTGCCGTTAATCTGTTGCTCTGTTTTGACAAACTCAGTCTCTTCTGTAGTATTTTGAATGGCCAGCTTTTTTAGAGTTTCTGTTGTTTCATTTACTTCATTTGTGGTTTTCAAATGTTTTTCAATTTCAGTTTTTACTTTGGCAATATCTTTTTGACTGTGAACAAATTAAAATAGAATATTTTATATCATTAGATTAAAATTTCATTTTAAAATTGTTTTATTAATTATTTACCTGATTTGAACAAACAAAATACCATTAATAGTATTCAGCATATCCAGTACTGAGCCCATTGTAGGTGGTTGAATATGAATAGGAGGCAGTCCGGTAGTTAGCTTACCATTTGAATATATATCGTTCATTTTGCGTTGCAAGAGAACAGCTTGTTGCGTGAGCAAGCGAAGGCACTCGGCAGATTCGCGGGTCTTTTCATGGGTTTCTCCCAACTGCAAATGAAAACTAAGTTTAAAAAAAATCATAAATTTGTGTATAAATCGGAAATATTACTTGGGATTTATAGATGGAATACGTTTCTTTTTCGTTGTTTAAAGCAGAACGGAAATCTCCCATGCATGATTGAGTTCTTGCTACCAAATGATAGCTGACGGCAACATTCATAGACTTGTTGCCAAAATATTTCAAATTCAGTATCAATGCATGTTCAATAAAACGAAGAGACAATTCATATTCACCGACAGCATGTAAAATTAAGCTGATGTTGCTCTATAAGAATAAATTTGCAATTAGTTAGGAAAAATAATTTCTTATACATACTTTATGTGCATTAGAGTGGCACTGAAAATCCAACTTTAGATTTTCGTAAAAGTTCGGGCGAATCGTTGCAACACTTACTGCCTGTATGAAGAAGTCGAGCGCAAGACTCTTTCGCTTAACTTAACAAATGAAACAATATTTCCTAATTTGTTCTTATTTTAAATAAAATTTAAACGAACGAGTCTTGCGCTCGTGTTCTACAAACAGGCAGTTAGTTCAACAACTGTGTTCTAGAAATCGAAAACACGTGAAATTCAAATCGACCAAATTTTGAAACATTCCTTGGATTAGAGTTTATAGAAGTATTAAATTTTATAAACCTAATAAAATTTTTTATAATTTTGCAAAGCACTAATGGCACATTTATAAAAATAAGCGCACAATTATGCGCTACGCAATAACACATACAGAGATGCAGCAAAGAAGGTGAAGGAACTTTTAACAAGTTTTATAAGAGAAAAAATAACTTTTCAAGTGCCCCGGCATTCCCTTACTTCGAAGCAGGTTTATAAGGGAGAATACTAAAAAATAACTGTAAAAAACATTCAGTGTGTAAAGAACGCTACATTCACCAGTTTTTATATGCGTTCAATAAAGCGCTTTTTGTGTCAAATGTATTGCTCCAAAGTTGGAACTCGCCATATAAAATTCATGTCTTCCGTAAGTGAAACTCTTACATTTCTCCCTTTCAAACCTGCTTCGTTTGAAGCTAAATTTTTTATTGGTCACGTACTTACATACTTTGAGGATCACATTCCATCACATTTACCAAAGCTTCTATTGAAATCAGGAAGAGCTTTGTTAATTTTTACAAAAATTACAAAAATTAAATTGAAAATATCTAAATTTTTAAATTTCACGTGATTTTGATTTCCAGAACATTGCCGTAAAACATAAATGGTGAACATTTGAGATAAATAGGACTACTCTAACCCGTGCCGCACAAGGGTCAAATTTAAAATGTACCCAAATTCAGAAAATTACTTGGAAATGATCAAAGAATTTGCTATATGTGCTAATACTGATGAAAACGAGCCAAACTATAGTTTAAAATAATTCAAACCGAGTATATGCCAAAATGTTTTTTTCTAGAAAACTTAACTCTTTTGTATCATGAGTGTCAAATTTACATATTTTATATTATAAATTTATAAACTAAATTGTTTAAACCAAGGCCCATTGAAAAGGTCTGCGCAAGAAGCCTGATGATCATTGTTTTCGTTCTTTTGAGCTTTCAAAAGTTGTTTACACACACGTTTTTTCCTTTTGCTTTGTATATGTGGTAGTAAGTTTTTGACAGCTTAAAAGAAAAAGTTGTTTGTTTTTGTACAAGTAAGCAGACCTGATAGATGGGCCTTGGTTTAAACTATAATTTCCAATAAATATGCAAATAAAATCAAATTATTGGAAAATTTTATAAATACTACATATTTTAAGCCTTCAAATTATATGTATGTACATACATATGTACTAGGTTCGCAAAAGCATTGGTATTTTTAACCACCGTTAATAAATGTGTGTACGTGTGTTTGCAAGATAAAATCAATATCTTTTTAAACATTTTAATTCTTAAATTCTTAATTCTTAAAAAATGTATATTGTGCACAAATACCTTAAAACGATATATGTTTCATTCAAATCGGTGAACGGTAAGATACTTAAACCACCACTATTGTGGATAACAATCTTGAAGGAATGTGGTGGCTTACGTCTTGGCTGTGTTTCGTGTCTTGTTCCGGGAATTTTGCCAGCATCTAGTGACTCCCGAGAGGCCGTGAACTTAAAGGCCTTGGCAACCAAAGGTTATCCATCCCCTAAACCGAGGTGTTATGCGACCCGTGCCTATCGGTTGGTTTACAGTCAGAGGTTACAAAGAGTTTTACTGATACCAGGGCACCTCAGCAAATAGACTACGCCCTTACCGAAGAAGACACCTCGGCATAAAAATCCTTCTAAGAGGGCATCCAACTCAAGGCGTGCTACCTTTCGTGTTATCGAGCTATTCGGCTCCAAATAAGCCAATGAGCTTTCTGCTGAACTGGAAGCTTCATTGGCATGGGCTTAGGCCCTTACTGCTGGGCTTCAGAGCGTTTCACCTCCTGCTCCTGCGAAGGCAATGCCTAAACGGCAACATTCGGAGGAAGAAGCGACAGCCGTTAGACAGCAACCAAGGACAAAACGTCCCAAACATGCACCAAAGTCGACTAATAGGTCCTACAGCGAGGTGGCGAAAGACCATCTTGTTAGGGCTTTTATAGACAGAGGTGCTGCTGATGGATCTGATTTGTTAAGCAGATATAGAGGGGGGCTTTTACCCCTCTTGCCCTATTTCATGCCCTATTTTCTTTCAGATGTTACAGCGCCTGCTTGCCAAATTTTAAGAAAACAGGTTTACTAGCTAAGAAGATATAGGGAGGGGGAGCTAATGCCCTATTTTGCGCCCTCTAGTGATATAAAATATACTCTACGACCTATTCTCATACCTAAAAAATACACATGCAAAATTTCATAAAAATCAGTCAAGCCGTTTCGGAGGAGTTCAAAATGGAGAGCATTTTGTTGATATTTGTATGGGAATATATAGGAAAATCTAAATGCCATATCTGCGGAACCCCTAAGCCGATTTGGTGCAAACTTAACTTAAACCACCACCACCTGGATAACTATCTTGCCGCGATGTGGTGGCTTAAATGCTGGCTGTAGTGAATGTCTTGTAACTTGAGTCGGCAAATTCTAGCCGGGACAAGTTGGAAGGTATATGCTTTAAGGCCAGCACGACTAAGGGTTATCCATCCTCCCATCCCCCATCCCATTACCTATGATCCTATCTACCCCCCTTTATTTCCCATTTCCCCCACTTTTAAGGTCAAGGTGGTTGATAGCAGTGCCGAGGACTTGAATGGCTGGTTAGTGGTTAAAGAAACTGGTCGCGAACAGCTTCCCTCTGGCCGATGGCAAGGGTCAGTTGTAATTTTAGCCTAGTCCGTGCAAGCCGTCACTGCGCGAGACGGTCCTTTTATTTACGGTTTACTCGTGGGACCAAAAAGCTGGACAAATTTAATGAAAAAACCAAGGCCAAGGCAGTTTCGGTGTCAGGGGGGCTACTCTCTATTGCGATGCGAAAGAAAATTTTAGCAAATCTAGCGATTGGTACTCTTTAATACGTTTGCGCATGTGACTTTCGCATCTTTTAATTTTTTCTCTTTTCGTAAATCATCACTTTATTTTATTTAAATTTTCCAATTCCAAATATTTTTACACACTTTGGCATTCCATTACTGTAAATCCGCGCCATCTTTAATTTTTATTGCCACTATCGCTTCTTTTTCAGAAAATTTTGCGAAAGTGATAGTGAGTACCAAGTTGGCTTTTAGCTTTCGCATCGAAATTGTTTTCGCATCGCAATAGAGAGTAGACCCCCTGATCCAGACGCCGATTGGCTGAATATCTACAGAGATATTCTTGAGCAAGAAGGTCAGTTATTGACAGAACTGACAGAGACAAGCGGAACGAACGACCCCCTAGTCGGTTCCCCGTCTCGAACAGGGGTCTCGGAAAGACTCGATGGTCTAGCTCTGGGATCTGATGATGAGCATGAAATTACAATGATTTCAGCTCATGATCAGGACCATAGGGCCGGACCATCGGCTCCTGAGGTCACACTCGAGATAGGGAGCGGAGTAGTGGGTGGATCAAAACCCATTGTTCGACAGGATGCGACAGAACAGGTCACATCAGAAGGCCGAACGATTCTTGAAAAAGCCAAGAGTGGTGTAAGGGCCTCCTTAGCCTTTCTAGAAAAGATAGCTAAGAAAGACTCCTCACTACACGATGGGCGCGATAGGCACCTGCTGAGGAAGCACTGAAAGAACGTTGCCAGATTCGAACGAATCAATGGATCTGTCGGTGATATCCTAGGCATTCCCTATCCTGCGGGCTACACAGCAAGGGCTGCTGAGGGCTCAAATGTTGTCAGTACCCAACAAACACGAAGTCAAATCTTTGATATGAAATGACTTTGAAGCACTGAAAGAACGTTGCCAGATTCGAACGAATCCATGGATCTGTCGGTGATATCCTAGGCATTCCCTATCCTGCGGGATACACAGCAAGGGCTGCTGAGGGCTCAAATGTTGCTCTGCTAAGGCCCCCAATAAGGGGGTATTTAAGAGAGTTAGGTCTGGGGATGACCAGAAATCCCAGCGGCAAAAAGGAAGGATCCCCGCAAGGAGATCACTAAAAGGGTTGGCTCCAGAGAGGAACAACCCTCTACGTCAAAGAAGCTAAGGGAGTCGTCAGGTAAGGACGGTATTCTAGCAGCTGTCATTGATCGTATGGATCCCGATGGAAGGATCAGTGTCGAGAAATGGCAGGTGCTAGAAAACAAACTACTCGACGAAATCTTTAGCGTCAAAGGAAGGCCGGACGAAGTATCGTTCAAAGGGGCTGACTGGATAAGAGGTGTCAAAACTGTCAGTTGCGGCAATCTAAAAACCTTTGAGTTTTTAAAGGCTGCAATCGGCAGGTGTGGCAGCGCTTATCCTGAAGCCAGATTGGACGTCATACTCGCGTCTGAGTTGCCATTAAGGCCGGTGGTCACTGTATGGATTCCTCCACCTATAAAACCGGTGGAGGTCATACTGGGGTTACTGGCCAATCAGAACAATGGGCTCTTTACATGCCAGTGGAAGATGATAGCTTCACTGGGTTGTAAGGAGAACCAAGGAAGAGATTTCAGGTTCGCAGTAGACCGGGAATCTCTGAGAAAACTGAAATCAATGGGAAGGGTTGCTATATTCGGGTTAGGGTCTATCAGATTTAGGTTTCCTAAAAATGATAAGCCCTAAGAGGCTGAGAGTGGTGCAGATAAACTTGCACCACTGTGAAGCGGCCTCAACCGAATTAGTATCCCACCTCATTGATAACAATGTGGACGTGGCTTTAATCCAAGAGCCCTGGATTAACAAAAACCGGGTAGTTGGATTAAAGATCACGTGGTATACCTTGTTCGTATCCCGCTCTGATGAGAAGGTACGGACTTGTATACTGGCGAGAACTGAACATAAATTTATGATTTCTCATTCTTTCAGTAATGGAGACCTCACGGTTGTGACAGGGGAAGCCAAGGACAAAACGGTCCTGGCACTAGCATCGGCATACTTGCTATATGAAGCTGCCGATCCACCTGGTGAAAAAGTGCGAGAGTTGGTGGAGCACTCGGGCAGAAGCGGCTCGATGCTGGTACTAGGATGTGACGCCAATGCACACCATTCCCAATGGGGTAGTGCCGACATCAACAAAAGAGGTGAGTCTATGTCTGATTTTATTATTGCCAGCAATCTTTTTATCTGTAACAGGGGGAATACGCCAACGTTCAGAACTAGGGATAGAGAGGCAGTGATAGATATAACATTGACGAACTGTAGGGAATAAGTAGAGGACTGGAGGGTGGCTTTGGATTTTTCCTTCTCTGACCATAGACGTCTGTCCTTTAGTCTAATGTTTGAGAGGTCGAAAAGGTGTCCATATAGGAATCCGAGAAGGACGGATTGGGATTCGTTTTCGGGACTAGTGCAACGGAACCTTAGGGTTACACGGAACTGGAGGTCGACTCCGGCCGGTGTGGAGCAACTGGTAAACATCTTCACGGGGGTATTGACCAGTAGCTATGAGCGATCCTGTCCGTTAAATTTTCCGGGCAGGCGTACACAGTCAAGATGGTGGACAGACGAGCTGAAAACTCGAGGTATAAGGGAGATATTAGAAGGGCGAAAAGGGACTCGTGGATTAAGTTTAGCGAGTCAGTTGAATCCGTGAATGAGATGTCTAGTTTTAGAAGAATTTTATCTAAGGACCCTGTAGTCCCTGGATTTATTCAGAGATCGGACGGCTCATGGACGGAATCTGGCTCTGAATCTCTCTGTCTGCTTATGGAGACTCACTTTCCGGGGTGTGTGGATCCTGGGTCGGGGGAACAGGCTGTATGTGGTGACCCCTTCTCTGGTTCGGGCTCAGGCGGTGAGGAAAGGGAGACGGTGGGGGATATGATTACCTTGGATAAGGTAACATGGGCGGTAAATACCTTTGGGTCCTACAAATCGGCGGGGCCAGATGGTATATTTCCGGCGATGTTACAGAATATCGGGAAATCCTCACTCCTGTTGTTGGTGGAACTGTTTAGGGTATGTGTGCTGAACGGGTACATTCCTAGGAGGTGGAGGGAGGTTAGGGTAGTTTTTATTCCCAAGGCGGGTAGAACCGGTCACTCTAAACCCAAGGATTTTAGACCAATCAGCTTGTCGTCTTTTCTCTTTCTTATTGTGGCTCTTGGCCGTCAATGTCGTTCTGAGACGTGTTGACAGAATGGGTCAGAAGGTCGTGGCCTACGCGGATGATGTGGTGATATTGGTGTCGGGCAAGTTTCTGCCGACAATTAGCGACATCATGCAAGGGGCGCTGGGCGAACTGGCGGCATGGGCAAGTGACAAGGGACTGGGAGTTAATCCGGAGAAGACGGAGTTGGTTCTTTTAACTAGGAGGTACAAGGTGGAGGAGTTTAGACTGCCGGTACTGGGAGGAGTGGAGTTTGGACTATCTGATAGTGCTAAGTATCTGGGGGTTTTTCTGGACAGCAAGCTGTCATGGGGTAGGAATACTCAGGAGAGACTCAAAAGGGGTCTCAATGCCTACTATGCTTGCATATCATCGATAGGTAGGAGCTGGGGACTCCGGCCGTAAGTGGTGGGATGGCTGTACACTTCGGTGGTTAGACCCATTCTTACGTATGGATCTCGTGTTTGGTGGGAGTCATTGAGATTGGCAAGTCGTAGGAACCTTCTTTCTAAGGCTCAGAGGTGTGCTTCAATTGGCATGACAGGTGCCATGAGAAGTACTCCTCAGGCTGCCCTGGATGTCATTCTACATCTTCTGCCTATTGAGCAGTATGTGCTGGGAATGGCGGCCAGGAGCATTCTTAGACTGAGGGAGTTAGGACTAACGGGGAATGACACTCAGGGTCACTCACGGATCCTGGGAGGGATTGAGGCTGGTGGCTATTGCCTGGGACCGTCGGGATCCACTGATTATGTTAGCACCAGATTGGATTTTGGTCGGTTGCCAGAGGTAATAATGCCCTCTAGGGAGAGCTGGTCGGGCAAGAGCAGATTATTTGGTGGATTTGCTATTGTCACTGATGGCTCGAAGATGAGGGGCACGGGTGCAGGGGTCTACATTGAGGATCTGAACATAAGAAGGTCATATAGGCTTCCTGACGACTGCAGTGTTTTTCAGGCGGAGGTTCTGGGGGTCTGGAGGGCCGTGGAACTGATGAGGGGCAACATTGATAGGGGCTCGGAGGTCACTATATATGTGGACAGCCAGGCGGCTCTTATGGCCGGTGCTTAGGAAGTCCGATTCGGTGTCGCTGTTGGGCAGGAGCAGGGTCTGCGTTAGGACCATGATAGAAATTATCACGGGCCACTGTATGATAGGCAGGATGGCGGTGAGGATGGGATCCGACTTGTCGGATATATGCAGGTTGTGCGAGGACCCTGAGGAGTTGGAGTCAGTTGAGCTCTTTCTGTGCCACTGTCCCAGGTTGCAGGGTAGCAGGTTGAGGTGGCTGGGCAGTAGATTCCTGGGCGAATTAGGGGATGTCTCGGGTTGCGGACTCGAGAATCTTATAGGATTCGTAATGGGGATGGCCTGGCTGCGCGAGGGGAGACTGGGTGCTAACCGCACGTAGGGCGGAGTTGGTTTTAGTGCGATTTCTCTCGGGGTTGGTCCTTTACCTTCTTTTCTACCTATCTTTTGGATCTGTCTTATGCTTTCGCTGCTTATTTCACCTACTTTATACCTTCTTAGCTATCTCTAATTAAGGAGTCACAATGGACCATATTGGTCTCTGGGTGAAGGTGTGAAGGAGACTTCACACCGGCCTTTCTACCTACCTACCTAACTTAAACCATCTACAGACTATTCCCAACGTACCCTGAAATTTTGGTTAAAATCGGTTGAACCGTTTCCGCAGTTAGTGGTTACATCAAAGTGTACACTAGACCGGGTCGACCTCCATACAAAAAAAAAAAGTTGTGCCAGCCACCCCCTAGAATGAAAGATATGTCAATGAAGTTTCTAAAACACGAAAAAAAATTTTTTTGCCACGCCCCAAAATACAGCACTTTTGGTTTTTTATATGTAGCGCTGTCATTTAAAGTCCGATCTCACCATATCGCATATCGTTGTTCATGACTTGATAGTGGCTTCATTTTTGTCTCTGGTGACTTTTCAATCCTAGCTGAAATTCTGGGCGCCACTTATGCCATCTCGGATCCTTCCCCCAAATGTCCAATTTTTTTGGCGGTCCAAGAAAGTCCTTATAAAACTACGTATGTATAGATTTTAATATGCTCACTTTTATGCCACGCCTCCAAATTAAGACCCTTTTTTCTTTTTCACATACATACTACATGTAGAAGCCAATACAAACCAAAAAAATTTGTATCAGTCACGCCCTATAATAAAAGGTATATATATTAAGTTTAAAAACTTAAAAAAAAATTGTTTTGCCACGCCATAAATTACTGCCCTTTTTGTTTTATATATACAACATCGTCATTTTAAGTCCAATCTCATCGTATCGTATATCATTGTTAATGGCTAGAATGTGCCTTTATTTTCGTATTTAATGCTTTTTTAAACTAACTTAAAATTCTAGATGGCAATTATGATATCTCGGATCCTTCCCCTCTGATGTCTAATTTTTTCACCTGTTTAAGAAAGTCCCTCTAAAACTTAGTATATCTAGCTTTTTATATACTCGCCATGCTCCAATTTGAGTCACCTTGAGTCTAGCTAAGATTTATATGCACCGACTGCCCAATTTTTAATTTTTCGCATATGGCTATTTACAAAAAAACGTCAACCACAAAAAATGGAAAAAAAAATTTTTCTTTTCAAGATTTATTTAGAGAATTGCTTATATTTTTTTAATATATGCGTATAATTTAATCGATTCGAAAAAAAAAATGGTAAACGAAGTACTACAACTTTTAGCACATACTTGTGTATATTAGAAAATATGCATTTGGAACAACAATACTCTAATCTAAGGCATATTTATTATCTGAAAAACATTTTTTATTAAGTTCCTTATATAAAGGATTATAAATAGCAACATAAAAAAATTTTAAATCGTGGTGGAAAAATTGTCCCGTTTACAATTTCTTTAACAATTTATTTAAAAAAATGTAATTCATATTTTATTTTGAAATCGAAACCATTTTTAGGGCACATTGGTACGCAACATTTTAAAATTAATCCCAATAAAATATTGTGTCAGGTTTCGCAGAAATCATTAACGGTTACCCCTTAAAACCCACTTCCGTTTTTTGTCCCGTTTACAATCACTGGTTTTTTGCAATTATCTCGGAAACCTACGACAGTAAGCGAAAAATTTCATGTGCGGAAATTAAAGAGCTAATTGAGAGTTAAAAGAATCATTAATTTAAAAAATTAAAATCAGGTTGTTTTTTACAGTTTTGTCAATATAAACGTGTGCGAATGTCCCGTTTACAATCTTGGAAGTGCCCATATATGTTTGGAGGCATTCATTTTTATGCATTTAAATTATTTTGTATTTTTTCATTTTTAGAATTTAACTTTGTATCATCGTCTCATATTTAACATTATGTTTGCTTTTTCAAATGTCTTAATTAAGATTTTTAATTTGTAGTATTTAAATAAATAAAAAGAATACGGAAAAACTGTGTCAGAAGAGTTTCACAGTCCAACAAAAAAAAAAAAAAAATGGCACGAAAAATGGCACAAAATATCAAAACTGACAAAAAAACGCTAGTAGTCCAGATGGAGAAAGCTTGTCAATAAATTCATCCGTCTCACTTTCATTAAAATATGAGTAAAATATGCAAAAAATGATGAAATTGTTTTTGGTTTGTATTGGCTTCTACTTGTTTTAATGTAGTATGTATGTGAAAAAGAACAAAGGGGCTTAATTTGGAGGCGTCATAAAAGTGAGCTTATTATTTTTTTTTTTTTTTTTTTTTTTATTATTAATATTCTTTGTTTAATTATTTTTGATCTCATTTTTGCTCTTGACAGTTAAGTTATATGTATATGATTGTATTAAATTTACGATGCATCTTTTTTATATAGTTTTTTACATTTGGTTCCCCACCCTCTTTGTTTATAATGTCGGCTAATGTTAACATTGGTCCAATTATAAGTGGTAGTTCTTTTAATGTGGTAGATTTGCGGAATGATTCTGACCAGCTGAGAATTGGTCACATTAATTGCCAGAGCATTCGGCCTAGTGGCTGCTCTACGAAATTTGATGAATTTAAGAATATAGTCAGTAAAAAGTTTGATATTTTTGCCATGACGGAAACCTGGCTGAAGCCATATGTATCTAATTTGTCCTTAAAAATTCCTGGTTATTCTTTGGTAAGGAATGACAGGTTAGGTATGCGTGGTGGTGGTGTTGGGGTATATGTATCTAATATGTTGCAATTTAAAATAATTTTTAAGATGTCAGAACTTGGTGTCTGTGAATCGCTCTTCTTACAGTTAGAGAGCGGTGGTGTTTCTGTCCTTTTTGGTGTTGTTTATTTGCCTAATGGCAATCTTATGTCTTTTGAAGAGAGACACTTTGATTTATTTATGAAATACTCTAATGTGATTATTGTTGGAGATTTTAATAATAATTTGTTTGACACTGTTAAGGCTAATCTTGTTAGATCGCTATGTGTAAGATGTAACTTATCTCTATTTCATAATTCTAGGCCCACTTATTTTGATGTTGCACATTCATCGACGTCCTTGTTAGATTATTGGCTGGTTAGTGATAGCTCTATGGTCGAATTTTCGGACCAGGTTCAATGCCCCTCTATCTCTCATCATGCATTAATTTTTGCCACGTTGCGTGTTATGGTCAGGCGTTCTGAGGAATTTATAGAGTATAGAAATTTTAATGAAATTGACTGGAATGGTATTGCTTCTTTTTTAATGAATTTGGATTCTGTGCCGTTTTTTGACTCTCCTTCTATTGATTTCCAATCTTCTTATTTGTGCTCTCTTATGGAATCTATTTTTGATTTTGTTCCAGTTGTTAGAAGGAAAATTCATATTGGTATTGATAATTGGATGAAGTCTAACAGTGTAGTGCTAGCAATTTCCTTACGAGACTTAGCTTACTCTGCCTTTCGGTCATCTGGTACTGATGTAAATTGGAAAACTTACTGTAGGTATAGAAATAAGGCTAAAAGTGTTATACGTAGGGAGAGAAGAAAATATTTTGCAAAAAAGTTTTCTGGGCTTGATTCATCTGCTATGTGGAGGTTACTGAAGGGACGTGGATTAGCTAGTGATTTAGGAATACAGTGTGACTTTAATGTTGATCAACTTAATTACTATTTTTCTAACGATATGGATTCGCAGAGTGTTAATCAAGTTAATTACGGTGCTTTTGAACAGCTGGATGATTCTTTTTCTTTTAGAAATGTAACTGAAGAAGAACTTTGGATGGCTATATGCAGGGTTAAGTCTAAGTCTATAGGTACTGATGGTATTCCAATCAACTTTATAAAAATTGCTTTCCCATATATCTCTGGGTTTTTGATATTCCATGTAAATTCTATATTGACTACCTCTACGTTTCCTACCTTATGGAAGGTGGCGCGGGTTGTACCTATCCCTAAGTCAGGAACTGTTGGTGGTATGGAAGACTTAAGGCCTATATCTATCCTCCCTGCCCTATCTAAGGTGGTAGAACATATTCTGAAAGACCAGATTCTCTCTTTTGTTCAAGGGAAAGTCTCGCCATCGCAGTATGCCTTCCGTAGTGGATACAATACCACTTCCTTGCTGTTGAATCTAACGGATATTATTCGAGAAAATATAAATAGGAACAGATTGACGTCATTGGTTGCATTGGATTTAACTAAGGCCTTTAATTCGATTAATCATGGCGTTATGTTGTCCAAATTGAAAGATCTTTTCGGATTTTCATTGTCTGCGTGTAAGATGATTTGCTCATATTTGTCTGAGAGGTGTCAATTTGTTGATGTAAATGGTAAACATTCAGGGATACTTCCCCTTCACTCAGGAGTACCTCAAGGCTCTGTCTTAGGACCACTTCTTTTTATATTATACGTTAATGACCTTTCCGAGTATATTGATGACAATGTGTGCTGTTCGTTTCTTTTTGCTGATGACGTATTTCTACTTTTTGGTGCTGATCGTGACAATGCTGATGTTCTTGAATCTAACATCAACTTTAGCCTTGAACGATTTTCACAATGGGCGTCTAGTAACTCCTTAGTTATCAATACTTCTAAGACAAAGGCGATCCTCTTTGGGGTAACTCGTCATCATTTTGTTGACCTTAATATTTTTATTGGTGGAGATAGGCTTGCCTTTGTTGACCGGATGCGATGTTTAGGTATTTACATTGATGATCGTCTTATTTTTGATAAGCATGTTGATGTTATTTGTTGTAGGGTCTCTGCAATTTTGAGAAGAATTTACTCGAACAATATTTATTTACCATTTCACATTAAGTATAAATTGGCTTATGGACTATTAATGCCGCATATTTTTTATGGGCTTGAAGTTGTATCTGGCTCTCTGGCTCTCGTTACGGCTAGATTGAATCGTATTGTGAATACTATTGTGCGATATACGTATGGTGTTCGACGTCGAGCGCATATTTCTGGATATGTCAAACATTTTCTTGGTTGTACTTTTAAAGGATTTATATCCTATCGTAACTTGCTACTATTTTTTAGAGTTTTGAAAACTGGACAACCTTCTCAACTTTGTTCCAGGTTTTGCTTCACACATTCAACTAGGAACCCACAACTTATTATACCTAGAATTCGTTGTAGTTGTTTTGAACGGTCGTTCTTAGTCAGAGTAGCTCGATGTTGGAATTATTTACCAGTGGACCTTCGTATATTCTCTCATTCAAATAATGCATTCCGATTAAAAATTATGTTACACTTTTCTGTTCAGGATTAAGAACTCTTTTGATTGTTTTTTCCCTTTTTGCCTAATCTTAGGTTTAATGAGTTAGTATGGCTTTATTTCAGACAGAATTTTCTGGAATGATATATCTACTTGACTTATCTATTTTTTTTTTTTTTTTTCTTTTCATATGAGCTACTACTTTGGGACCTGTTAATTGATAAATTAGTATTTTTTAAAAATTTCTTTCAATCTTGGCTGGGGAGCCATTTGTATTTTTGTATTTTTATACTTACATACTTGAATAAATAAGTTTTTTGATTATTTATTGTATCCATTAATAATATTCAGGATTTTGCTTTTGTAATATATTTTTATTGGCCTTGATAGGCTTTTGTATATTACTTTTATTAAATAAATAAATAAATAAATAAATAAATCTATACATACTTAGTTTTATAAGGAATTTCTTGCACCTTCAAAAAAATTGGACATTTGGGGGAAGGATCCGAGATGGCATGTGGAGCTCAGAATTTCAGGTCGGATTGAAATGTCACCAAAGACAGAAATGAAGCCACTATCAAGCCATGAACAACAATATGCGATATAGTGAGATCGGACTTTAAATGGCAGCGCTACATATAAAAAACCAAAAGTGCTGTATTTTGGGGCGTGGCAAAAAAAAAATTTTTCCTGTTTTAGAAACTTCATTGACATATCTTTCATTCTAGGGGGTGACTGGCACAACTTTTTTTTTCGACCCACCCTAGTGTACACTTCTTTTTATATATATAGAAGATATATTCATTATGTTTCTCTTTCTCAATTTTTGTTTTTTATAAATTTCTAATGGCTCTGTAATTTGCCCATGTATAACTCGTATTTTTAAATTTAGCTGTTTCATTGCACTTAGTTCACGGTTATATCATTTGTAAGCATTATTTTTTTTTTTACTTTCTTTTTTATAACAAGTTGTTTAACTGTTTGCTCAAAACACTTATCGAAAAAATATAAATTTTCATTTACATCTTTCATATCTTCGTATTTTATCCTTGAGGTTAATTCTCTATTAAACGTTTCCTTATTGTATTTGAATATCTCTACTTCTTTAACATATGGGTCTGTATCATCATTATGCTCAATTATAATCTCGTTAATTTCATGGTCCGATATTTTATTCGAGTTACAATTACGTACTAATATTTTATTACTACATATTTGTTATAACATAATCAATTACAGCCGTATTCATAATAAAAATTTGGCATAAATTTAGCAAAAATTTTTTTCATAATACACTTACCAAACTCTGGCTAACGATTTGCTAAATCTTGTTAACGAGCTGCCAAACGTTTGCCAACTTGTGAAAAACTGCCGTTTAATGTCAAACAGTTTTGTTGGTTTTTTAATAATCTGTTTTTTTTTTTTTAATTTACTGTCTTTAACTTAATTTATTTTAACTAGTGTTCGCCTAATGGTCAAAATTCGACCATAAATTTGTATGTATGTACATATGAAGAAAACGTACTACATCTAAGTAAATATGAATTAACATGTTTTGAGCATTCATTTTTTCCATCTAAGTTGATCGATTTGGCAAGGGACCAGCCTCTGGTTCACATTTTATCTTCCACTTAAGTTAATTTAGTTTTGTATGTTCAATATAAAAAAATATCAATTGAAAAACAAAAAAGTATTATAAAATCTAATTTGTAATTTGTATTTCACTCATGACATTGCCTGTTTAATTTTATTATTCTATGTCTAGCATTAACGAAAATTAATAAAAGTACCAGATGTTTAACGAAAAAGGAACCAAAAAGCTCCCCTACATGTTCTTATTAATTTTTCATCTTATAATTTTTCATTCACTCAGGACCCTGCACTATAATATAATATAATGTTCCTAAATTAAATAGTATAGAAAATTTAAAAATCGTCACATGCAGCACGGAAAAGTAAAATTAAGAAATTTAATTTCCCGTATTTATATAAACGATATATTTGAAAACCGGTTTCTTAAAAATGTCAAATAATCGAGCACTCCTTATTTTTTTTTTATTATTTGATAATTGAAAAAAAAAAAACAAATTTTGTATTATGTACAAATGTGTTAGTAGCTAATTTGAACGGCTATTACTCCGAAAATATTAAACATATTTTAATAAAATATATACATATTGTGCACTTCTGTAAATATCTTTCAAATTGTGTGTGTTTTATTCAAATCGGTTGACATACAGAGGAGGAAAGTGTTCTTAACTTTTTTGCCTTGGCCGATTTATATATAGATATATGTAGATTCTAAAAACTTTTTAAAATTTTTATATGCGAAGGGAAAAACAAAAAAAGAAAAAAATGACAAATTCAGCGATGATTAATGCAAAACGTGTGGCATTTTTGAGTAACATGGCATTCTAGTTAGCAGCTATTTGTACGTTGTGTAAAAACTGTGGCTAACTTTTCGTTATGAAAACGGCTGTTATTGTTTTTATATTTTTTGTTACTCTGGTAAAGTTATTGGCAAGATGTTGTAAACCGTTATCATATAAGCACCTTTCAATTTTCTGCTTATAGGAACTTTCCTTCGGTCAGTCTATGTTAAAGTCTTCCGCTAATAACATATCACAGTTTTATTCCTCTAATGGTGTTTTCTTTTCTGACAATAATGTTCCATATATGCTACCATTCGTGCGGGTTTTTGTTCCATTCTAAAAATATATGCAAAAATGTGAGAAGTTGTCGTTTTCCTTTCTAAACATGTTGCAACAATAAATGGCAAATTTGTTCCATTTCTTACCCGCAGTTATAACTGAGTGTGAGTACTTTTATGCAAGCAAGTATTTTTTTTTTCTAGTGTTTGAAAATCAGTGCTGTTAACGCTTATTGGAATTGTAAGAAAATTTAATGTTGAAAACTGCTACAAGCGTGGTGAATATCGCTTTTAGTACAAACTTTGCATTCAATATTTAACACATTAGTGTTGAGTGTAAAACTATTCAGGTATGTGATGGAAATCGATTTTAAAAACGATACGATTTGAAACCTACAATATCGTTTTCAGTATCTTTTAAAATGGATTTTAAATGCATATTCCTTTTGTTTTCCGTGTTTATTCTTTAAAATTTTATATTATATACGTTAACTGAAGTGTATTCTGAACGAAAATTTAAGACTTTAATTCAGAAATAGATTTTAAAATCGTTCGAAATTCATCACACCTTTTAAAAACGGTCGTTTTGAAATCGATAACTTTTCATCACATACCTGATTATTTTGTTCCATTGTAATTTAGAAAAATGTATCACTTTGCAAGGGTTCGTGTAACCTAATAAATATATTACACAACTATAATGCATCATTATTTTTTAGAAAGGAAAACACCATAAGACTTTTACAAAAATATCACAGAATTCTGATGATTGACTACTTGGTGATCTGTACAATGCTGCAACAATCACGTGGATTTGTTTATATTTGGCTATACAAGTTATAATCCTTCTTCTTCTACTTTTTCATCTATCTATTTACGTTTGTATGTATGCCACATGTTTCGTGCAAACTACATAGCTGCGTTTTAGTTTAACGAATTTATTAATAAAAAAATAAAAAAACAAGGGGACTTCGATTTTTTAAAATTGTTGTAAATGTGGAAAGCTATCATCTTGATAGCAGTTAAAAGTACTACGTAGAAAGGCTGGTGCGAAGTCAATCTTCACACCCTCACTCAGAGACCAATATGGTCCATAATGACGCCTTAGGTAGTAAAAGAATACTAAGAAGAAAAGAACGAAGAAATTTAAGAGAAACCAAAAAGAAAACCACCATACAAATTGGAATCTCGAGCCCACAGCCTGAGACATCTCCTAAACAGCCCATGAACCTACTACCTACCCAGCCATCTCAGCCTACTTTTCTGCAGCCTAGGACAGTGCCAGACAACCTACATGAACCCGACAAGTCAGGTCTTATTACCATCACTATCCTCCCAATCATGCAGTGGCCCGTTATAAAATCTATCAGTGTCCTAATGCAGACCCTACTCCTGCCCAGCAGCGAATCAAAGTCGATATTCCTCAGCACCGGCCATAACGCCCGTTGTACACTACATTCCGTTCTTCCGCCCCAAAATAAAAGCCTATTGGAGGTCTGACTATCTCATCGGCCATTTCATTACCGTTAGTGTTGCAGTGACTCGGCCTCACCAAATACTAACCTAAGTTTCCTTTAGAGCTCCCCTACAATCTTTCTCTAGCCTGGAACTTACAAAACAGCCACGAAGACCCTAAGAGCCGCCTGGCTGTCCACATATATATTGAACTACGAGCCCCCCGCAACGTTGCTCCTTATCAACTCTACGGACTCCAAGATACCTAGAACCTCCGCCTAAAATACACTGCAGTCGTCAGGAAGCCTGATGAAATTTATTTATATGGCAGTAAGCTTACATCAAAATTAGATTTCCTAATATATTTTAAACATTTAAAAATTGCGTAATTAACTATTAAAGAGAGTTCACAGCTTGTGATAATAAAGTGCTCTATTTTTTGGGAAAATACCAGTATTCCTGTCCAAAACACGTAAAAGCCGAAGTGAAACTATCGCTGCTTTACGACAAGAGATTGTGGTGAAAAAATTGAGAATCTTGGAAGAACGAACTCAATGATTTGTTTGCAATGGCTCATGTTTGTGCCTTTTTTGAACTTTTCTGAACTGTTTGATCAGACGAAGATTAAAAGTATCTAAGGGTTGCATGTTAGGAATTAAGATAAGCTTACAAAAGAAGAATGAAAAACAACGCCAACACAAATGGTTAGGTTAAAGGTAATGTGAGAAATAAATAATTAAATAAATATCAAGCCTATATTTTTAATTAAAAGAGCTTGCGAAATAAATTTAAATAACATATCTACAAAGCAAAGTTTTATGTTGGTTTCTTATATGAAAAAAAGTCATTTGGACCCTCTTGGTACAAAAGACAAAGATTTCTGAAATTTATTTTGGGATATAGTAAACATTATCTTAAACTTTAATTTGGAATCAGCACAACCATACCGAATACTCTCATCAATTGCAAGTAATTTGCTGAATTGGGATATATTTTTTGTTTTGACCGCAGTGGGTCGTTAAATTGGTGGGTTAGTGTTAAAATTAAGGCTTAGTTAGCCGGGAGAAACAGTAACTTAACCTTACCGCAAAAAAGTAAGACCAATCTACATATTTCTAACAGATTTATAAGTTACATCTTACTGCTAACAATATTCAATCTAATTGATTTACATACAACAATATGAAGCATCTGATTTGCAACGTTACTGTTACTCCCAGCTTACTGAGCCTTAAGCATTATTACGGTTGTCGTTGTTGTTAACGACTGTGTCGTCTTTTGTAGAAGATTAAAGAACATAGGTTGTGTGCTACTTTAATCTATTACAAAAAGCGACACAGTCGTTGTCGACGACAGCCGTAATAAGGCTGAATAATTCGCCTGGGCTTTTACGAAAATTCAAAGTTAATTTTTTCCTTCATTCTATATATTAGCATATATCTGATTTCACTTACATCAATTAAAGCTACTTCAGGATGATCTTCACCACAAATAAGCACCATCAGGTATCTGGCACGATACAGTAATTTCAAAGATGTACTTATTTGGCCATTGGCAAAACAATAAAGTGATAAATGTGTCTGCGGAAAAAATTATAATTAAATTTATAAGTCAGCATTTATAGATTAGACTCAAATGCTGCTTACATATTCCAAAATAGTACATGGGTGGTCAATACCATTTACACGTTCACTCATTATTACGGCTCGTTGCTGAATGCCCAAGGCCTCTTGAGCATCACCAAGCAAATAGCTAAGACGTGCAAGCATTCTGAGACAAGAGCCGTTCTCGAAATGCATTGCCCCAAATACATTATTCAACAAATTCAAGGCTTCACTAATCAGTTCGTAACCTTCCTTAAATAAGCCTTGCTGAATTTTCGATTGGCCAGTAGTGTAGAAATTGTACGCATCTGAAGCCCTTGGGCTAATATGTTTTACGATGGGGAAAACATTAAGAATGTCTTCCTCGCCGAAGGTTGATTTGTTGCGTGATTCAAAATTGTATTCGCGCAACAAAATTTGAATGCCAACCTTTAGACAGAAGGCACGTAAAATGCTTACGCGCTGAAATCCAAACTTCTCAACAGCGCTTTCAATAGAATCACAACCTAAATCATAATCCCAGTATGATTTAGATTCCTTTTTAATCTGTTGCCACAAAGACTTAGGTGTCATCAATGCCCAGTCATTATTTTCATTTCCTATTTGTCCCCCATTTTTCTGATTATTTTTATTACCATTTTTGTTCTTGTTCTTTCCGCGCTTACTGCTGTTGGTATTGGCCTTTTGCAGTTCATCAGATGATGTAGCAGCGTTGACGAGACCAGATGAAAGAAAACAATTTAAGAAGTGACTTATTGCGGCTGATAAATGCATTGCATCAGTATTCTGCATGTAGGCATAATAAATATGCTTTGTGGCACGAACAATTAATTCCAAAACTGTTATGCGGTGTAAATAGTCCATTCGGGGCACTTGAGCAAGCATTGTTATAACCTTACCCAAATAGCGCACATTTATACCGTGGCTGTGCAAAATTTCAGTTATGCTAGTGCCATCCATAGGAGGTGATGTATGATTTATGTGTTCTTTTATAAATCCGGGAATTTGTTTCAATACCAAAAACTCTGCTGCTTCTTGTACCAATTTCTTCTGTTTTTCCAATGAGTTTGGTCCATTGGGATCATCTACATGACGAATTCCAGGAGAAAAGACATCGGGATTAAAACGGAAATCGAATTCTTTTTCTTTGAGAGAACCAACAGCAGCACAAGCACGTTTAACAACTTCAGCTGCTTCTTTTTCGTCTGCTGTGGCAACGTTTGTTTGAGCATCTTTGATAGATTCAAAAGCATGTTCAAGTGCATCTGTAGCCTTTTTATTACTTTCAGACTTTTTATCATCATCCTCTTCCTTTGCGGGTTCTTTTTCTTTTTTGTCGTCCTCGCCTTTTTCAGTAATAACTGCTGAAGCTGAATTTTTTTCTTCGGATTTCTTATTGGCATTCAGCTGCTGTAAATGTTGGGCAGCATTTCTAATGAAACTGACATAACGATCTTCAACAAAAGCCTCCAATAGTTCTTGGCGTAAGCATGATAATTTGTGTTTATGTTCTATTGGAAAACCCATTGCTTTCAATTCAGGGCTGAGCTCAATGTCTAGTTTCAAAAAATTTACATCTGGCGGGAAAGTTCGCAACAAATCTAAAATATAATGACGACTATCATTTCCAATTATACCCTTGCATTCGACGGAAGAGCACAGTTCAACTGGTTCATCGAGTTCGTTGATAACAGAGTGCGGTAAAATCTTCAGATGTTTACCAGCCTTGCGAAGCAATTCCAAATATTTTGGGTGAGATAAGACAGTTTTTCCAAAATCAATGCTTCCATAAACAACAGACTGTTCCTGCTCGCGTTCTAATATACCAGGAATTATTGATTGAGCCGTAACGCGGTATCCTCGATAGTCAACTACTACTGTTCCTAAAGTATATAATCCCTCAATATCGACCGCACTATAAACACGAACACCATGCAAATCGTTGCGAGGTGCAACAAAGGCTGCTACATCCCCTCCCAATTCTTTGTAGTGATCTCGAACATCAAAGCCAAGTGAAAAGAATATGTTATTCCAGATAAACATTTGCATCTTCGGATCCTCTCCAGGATTGATCGCTAAAACGTTTCCATCAATAACAGCCATTGCACCTCTTGTAGCAGCAATGACAAAGTCTCCATGAACTTTGAAAATCGCACGTTCACGTAATAAACGTTCTGGTAGTGTTTTTCTTGGAAGTTCCCGAGTTGTTTGTAATTCCTCATTCCAGTCGCGTGTTTGACCAGGAATGTGTTCTTCATAGCTGTTAAAAAAAAAGGTATATAATCAATTGTTTTGGTAATTAAGAATTTTTTTATAAGAGCACTTACCCTAGTTTCGAAGAAAAGGCATCTTCCGCACGAATTGCATCAATGGTATGTTCCAATTGAGGAGCAGTCCATTGATAAACTTGGTAAGGAGTGGCAACACGTTCAAAGGCATGGCGCAATGTGCGCTTTTTTTGCATTTGTTGAAAGGCACGTTTAAAAGTTGGCGATATTTGAGACAACAAATCAATCAGAGAGTGACTTAAATGGCTAGGATTGTCAGGTTTTGGATTAAACACATCATCTGTAGATTGATTTATGTAAAATCCTTTGGGACAAGCTGAAATGTGGAAGCGTTTATCTTCCATTGTAACAACATATAGATACATAAGATCGCCATGTAACTTCCGTGGACCAGGTGGTGGATTCCAAGCAGAGGTTGTAAGAACTTTAAGAGCTTGAGGTCCTTTTGAATTCTTATTTACTCCTGGTTGGAGTGGAGTTAGAGGTGCCTCCTTGACACCAGGCATAATATATTCCGCAGGTGTACAGTCTACAGAATCTGGACGTGATTTTTTTTTTTCTAACAAATCACCCTGGGAAATTGTGTGTAAAAATGTTAGTGAATTGCACTCTACACCATTGTACGCATCAGCAGGGTCCATGCTTTTCAAAAGATCACGAACATGGCGCACGTGGATGCGTGCTTCTCTCATCGTGTAAGGATCTTCGACGACTTTTATAGTCGATCCATGTTTTAAACATTCTATGGTCTTTAATTCAGCAAAATTGTCTAAGGTAACCCCATCCAGTTGTAATGAAAAGCAAGTGCGGTGGCAAGTATCTTCGCGATCCATTAATAGCTGATGTATTTCTTGTACGAGTTCCATACTCGACAACTGAACAGAGAGTAGTTCCGCACCTGGACTTTGAATGTGCACAGTTATGCCGCTGTCGTGCAAGGCATCTAAGTCTAAATCGTAACTTTCTTCACCATCACCACTTTCGGCATTAGATCCATCTTTTTTTTTATCAGCATTTTCGTCATTTTTTCTCTCCTCGCCGATCACCATTTCCACATCACTGACATTTGAATCTACAGCACCATTCACTTCGGCATTTTTAATGCCATCATGTCCATTAGCTAATACATCAGCCTTATTTTCATTTTTGCCTATAATTAAAAATTTGTAGTAAATAATGTTAATATAAATCTTTATTATTACCACAGTTGTTTTAAACTATCAATATCATACTTTCTTTTGGTCCGCATTCAAATGATGTTTCTGAGTTGAACATTTTCTTATATGGAGGGGTAATTAATTTTGTGGATTCCTTAAGAGTGCTTGGTATTATAATCGATGGTCAACTCAGTTTTGAATCACATATTAATAGGGTCAATTCTAGGATTTGTTTTACCCTAAGGAGGTTATATGCACTTAATCTGTTCTTGCCCTTACATGTCAAGTATGGAATTGCACATGCACTTTTGATGTCGGTTATAAATTATGGTATTCAGATCTATACTGGCACTAATTCTGGTAATTTGAGGAGAATTGAATATTCTGTTAATAGAGTTGTTAGATATGTTTATAATAAACCAAGGAGGGAACATATTTCTCCTAGTGTATTAAGATTTTTAGGGTGTTCTTTTCAGAATTATGTTACTTATAAACTATTATCTCTATTCTATAAAATGATTGTAACACAAACTCCAACATTCTTAGTTAAAAAGTTCATATTTTCTAGATCTGATCGCAATAAGCAACTTATTATTAACAAAATTTCTTCTAATTTTTATGAACATTCCTTTATTGTTAGATTATCAAGAGTGTGGAATAAATTGTCTCCTGAGTATAAAATGTTTTCTCTTTCTTGCAGGGCTTACAAAAAGTCAATTTTAAATCATTTAGGCTAGAAATTGTTTTGCTGACTGGACTTCACTATATTTGTGAATGGTAATAGGTAAATATATATATATGTTTGGCTGGGGGGCCATTAACATTAACATTAACATTAACTTTTTAGATTAAACTTAATACATATAAAAATGAATTGTTAGACTTGTTGTTAAGTATTGTTTGCTTGCTAACCATATATGGCCCAGTGGGCTTGGTTAGTTTTTATTAAAAATGAAATAAATAAAATAAAATAAATAAATAAAAGTGATCGCATCGTATTTGCTCTTTTTTCATTCCCAAATCAAAAAACAATAACAAATGGTTCTGTTCTTTTTAAACCAACGGAATTAATTAAAAAAGGAAAAAAAAAACAGATTATACATGTTTATTGCACATCGAAAAAAACATGAATAAACCACCTGATGTTACAATAAAAAAATAAATTGGGCCACGGTTTAAATTTTGATTTTTCTAAAGGAATCCCAGCTAATCTTAGCGGTCCTACTTAACTTTCGATTAATCGAGTAGGTAGTGAAAAGACCCTTTCAAATGTCTCCCCATTTCTTATTAAATCAATGATCGATTCTGTTTATGACGGCGAAGTATCCGAATGCTCAAAATTACATAATGACACATTGCTTATCAAAACCAAAAATTCCATTCAAGCTAATAAACTTATTAAGTTGACGGCTATTAATGCAGATATCAAAGTTGAAGTTACGGAACACAAATTGAACTATTCAAAAGGGGTAATTTATTCAGTTGATCTATTTGATATTCCGAAAGACGAAATTCTATAAAATTTAGCACCCCAAAAAGTGACCGAGGTTAAAAGAATGGCAAACAAAAACCAACAAGAAACTGGTCTCTAAGTATTGGCTGTCTCGGCTATTGATCTACCAGAATACATTTACTTAGGTTATCAAAAAATGCAGATCTGTCCAAACATTCCTCCACCAATGAGATGAAACAACTGTTTTCATTACGGGCACGCTCAGAAAACTTGTCAAAATCAAAAAACATGCTACTCCTGTGGCAACATAAGCCATAATACTCCCGACACCGAGGAAATATGTGAAAATGAAATTTGCTGTATCAAATGCAAAGAAAATGGCATTACTGAGTACAAACACACTGCTAAGGATAAAAATTGCACAATTTCTAAAACATATGGAAATTCAAGAGATAAGAGTCCTTAAAAACAGGCATTGGAAACGCTGAACGAATTTACAATAAAAGACAATAAACCAAAAAAACTTATTTTTCAATGGTTACCAGCTCTAATAGTACAACGTCTGGTCGTTCTAAACTTGTTAGCTATGATGATCCAATTCTGAAGTCTTCGGAAAACTCTTCAAATACCAAAACTACTTTTAAACCTGCTGTCATCAATCCCAGCAGGTGCAATCTATATCCAATCAAATACCAAAACTACTTTTAAACCTGCTGTCATCAATCCCAGCAGGTGCAATCTATATCCAAAGACTAAACGTTTAACTTAATAATGCGTGCGGTGATGTTGAATTATTAATATGCCTTAGAATATGCAATATCTTCTTATATATAAATACGGGAACAATTTTTTTGTGGTTGAATTTTAAGTATTTTATCGTCCACCGATTTTAATGAAACATATATCATTTTAAAGGTGTTTGTGTGTAGATATGCACAATATATTGTTTTTTCTAAATTTTTTACAATTAAAGTGTTTGAAAAGCTTTTTAATTTATCTTGCAGACATACCTGCAAAGATGGTTCTTTTAAAATGCGTACGTTTTTGTTGTATAACGCACAGGTTTTCTCGAAAGTAAATGTCAAGTGGTCGAATTTCGGCCACCGGGCGATCCTAGTTTATGTATAAATGTGTTTTTTAAATAAAAATTCTATTCGATAATTTTTGACGAAAGCACGGATTTGTCGGGGAAAATCCAGATTTCCTTATCTTTAAAATATATCAACATACAACCAAAAGTTGTTAGGGAAGAATTTATTGACTTTGTTGTAAACTCATTTAAAGAGGCTTCAAAGGATATTGATGACGTTGATGTGTCAATTAATGCAAAGGCACTATCATTAATAGTTCTTAAAGCTTTGACAAATTTTGGTCTTGACCTAAAAAATTGTGTAGGAGTTGGAACAGATTAGTGTCCTCTGATGTCACCAGAAAATGGAGCTGTTAAAAAATTCTGGAAACCGCGACAAATGCGAAACAAACGCCCTGCTATTCCCATAAATCAAAGAACTCAATTTCTAAAAGCAATAAAGTGCCATTAATACAAAAAGTTTGATCATTTTTTAAAGAAACGACAAAATGTTTTAAAAATATTCATCCCGAGCGAAACGCAGTTTCAGCAAAGTTTTTGGGAGCCAAACTCTCTACATTATGCGAGACAAGGTGGGTGGACCGTCACGACTCAATTTAACACTTTGCAATAAGTCTCCATCATATAGTAGAAGCTTTGGAAAAAATACCTAAGTGAAAAGGTAGTATCTCTACCTTTATATTAAGGAACTTACTAAGTACTTTTGAATTTATTTGCGGAATATACATATTAAGGGTAATACTTATTGTAACACAGCCGCTTAGTATCATTGTACCAAAGCAAGATATCGATTTTCAAAAAGGATCAAGCCCTATCAAAACCTTAATCATGTGCCTTGAAGAGAAAAGAAATAAAGCCGAAGAACAATTTTAAGCAGTTTTTGAAAAAGTTAAAGTTATTTGCGTTCAAATCGAGGTTCCAATCGAAAAGACAAGATTTGAATGAAATAATCACATCACAAATCACAAATGTTGAAGATTACTACCGAGTTGTAGTTAAATTCCTCTTATTGAATTTATTTTAGAAGATCTCAGAACACTTTTCCCAATAGATATCCTAAATGTATTAAACATACCTCTAAACGTCTACCTCAAAGTGTAATCAAGTAATATACATATAAAACAACTTTTAAAAAAGCTGACTACATTTGATAAAAGAGATAAACACCTACTAACATCTTAGCTTGAGCCTGAACTACTGCATTGGCAACAAACATGGAAAATATCTGAAAATCTATCAGATAACTTTGTAGATCAAATCAAAGAAAAATATTTCAAATTTTCGTTTCAATGCTCGTCAGTAATGCTACGAGCGAGAGGTCATTTCCTACCCTTCGTCGAATAAAAATATGGCTCAGATCAACAATAACAGAATATAGACTGTATTACCTTGGATAAGGTAACATGGGCGGTAAATACCTTTGGGTCCTACAAATCGGCGGGGCCAGATGGTATATTTCCGGCGATGTTACAGAATATCGGGAAATCGTCACTCCTGTTGTTGGTGGAACTGTTTAGGGTATGTGTGCTGAACGGGTACATTCCTAGGGGGTGGAGGGAGGTTAGGGTAGTTTTTATTCCCAAAGCGGGTAGAACCGGTCACTCTAAACCCAAGGATTTTAGACCAATCAGCTTGTCGTCTTTTCTCTTGAAGACGTTGGAAAGACTGATTGATCTACATCTGAGGACGAAGATTGACGCCGGCATCGTCAGCGGCGCTCAACATGCCTACCTTAAAGGTAGATCTGTTGAGAGTGCGTTGCATGATGTGGTTGGTTATGTGGAGCGGGGTTTGCGAACCAGGGAATACACCCTGGCGGCATTCCTTGACATAGAGGGCGCCTTTAACAATTTGAGGATAGAGGCCATAAGACAGGCACTGATTGACCTAAGGGTTCCGTTGTTCTTGGTCGAATGGATAACTATGATGCTTAGCAGCAGAGTTATTCACTCGGACTGGGGAAACGAACGCTTAAGGAAATCGGTGACTAGAGGGACCCCACAGGGGGGAGTTCTCTCTCCCTTATTGTGGCTCTTGGCCGTCAATGTCGTTCTGAGACGTTTTGACAGAATGGGTCAGAAGGTCGTAGCCTACGCGGATGATGTGGTGATATTGGTGTCGGGCAAGTTTCTGCCGACAATTAGCGACATCATGCAAGGGGCGCTGGGCGAACTGGCGGCATGGGCAAGTGACAAGGGACTGGGAGTAAACCCGGAGAAGACGGAGTTGGTTCTTTTCACTAGGAGGTACAAGGTGGAGGAGTTTAGACTGCCGGTACTGGGAGGAGTGGAGCTTGGACTATCTGATAGTGCTAAGTATCTGGGGGTTTTTCTGGACAGCAAGCTGTCATGGGGTAGGAATACTCAAGAGAGACTCAAAAGGGGTCTCAATGCTTACTATGCTTGCAGATCATCGATAGGTAGGAGCTGGGGACTCCGGCCGTCAGTGGTGGGATGGCTGTACACTTCGGTGGTTAGACCCATTCTTACGTATGGATGCTGTGTTTGGTGGGAATCATTGAGATTGGCAAGTCGTAGAAAACTTCTTTCTAAGGCTCAGAGGTGTGCTTCAATTGGCATGACAGGTGCCATGAGAAGTACTCCTCAGGCTGCCCTGGATGTCATTCTACATCTTCTGCCTATTGAGCAGTATGTGATGGGAATGGCGGCCAGGAGCATCCTTAGACTGAGGGAGTTAGGACTTACGAGGAATGACACTCAGGGTCACTCACGGATCCTGGGTGAGATTGAGGCTGGTGGCTATTGCCTGGGACCGCCGGGATCCACTGATTATGTTGGCACCAGTTTGGATTTTGGTCGGTTGCCAGAGGTAATAATGCCCTCTAGGGAGAGCTGGTCGGGCAGGAGCAGATTATTTGGTGGATTTGCTATTTTCACTGATGGCTCAAAGATGAGGGGCACGGGTGCAGGGGTCTACATTGAGGATCTGAACATAAGAAGGTCATATAGGCTTCCTGGCGACTGCAGTGTTTTTCAGGCGGAGGTTCTGGGGGTCTGGAGGGCCGTGGAACTGATGAGGGACAACATTGATAGGGGCTCGGAGGTCACTATATACGTGGACAGCCAGGCGGCTCTTATGGCCGTAAGGGGCTGTTATGTGAACTCCAAGCTGGTTGATGAGTGTAGGAGGGCTCTGAGGGGAGCCTTAGGGGAGTATCTGCTAAGGTTATGCTGGGTGCCGGGTCATTGCGATATAGGCGGCAACGAGATTGCTGATGAGTTGGCAAGACAGGGCTCAGAGTTGGAGGATCCTGACTGTGTGGAGGCGGTTAGGCCTCCATTGGGCTTCTATTTTAGTAGAATTAGGGAATGGATAACGAGCGTGACCAATCGAGCCTGGGGGAGCCGAACGGACTGTCGGGTATCGCGGACACTGTGGCCGGTGCTTAAGAAGTCCGATTCGGTGTCACTGTTGGGCAGGAGCAGGGTCTGCGTTAGGACCATGATAGGAATTATCACGGGCCACTGTATGATAGGCAGGATGGCGGTGAGGATGGGATCCGACTTGTCGGATATATGCAGGTTGTGCGAGGACCCTGAGGAGTTGGAGTCAGTTGAGCACCTTCTGTGCCACTGTCCCAGGCTGCAGGGTAGCAGGTTGAGGTGGCTGGGCAGTAGATTCCTGGGCGAATTAGGGGATGTCTCGGGTTGCGGACTCGAGAATCTGATAGGATTCGTAATGGGGATGGCCTGGCTGCGCGAGGGGAGACCGGGTGCTAACCGCTCGTAGGGCGGATTTGGTTTAAGGGATTTCTCTCGGGGTTGGTCCTTTACCTTCTTTTCCTTCCTTTCTTTTCTACCCATCTTTCGGATCTGTCTTATGCTTCTGCTGCTTATTTCACCTACTTATGCCTTCTTGGCTATCTCTAATTAAGGCGTCACAATGGACCATATTGGTCTCTGGGTGAAGGTGTGAAGGAAACTTCACACCGGCCTTTCTACCTACCTACCTACATAGACTGTATTATCTAAACGTGCCTCACAAGGAAATCATAAATTGTTTATTTAAAAAGAATAATTTATTTTAATTAATATTGAACTGATCTTATATTTTATTTAACCTAATATATTTAATATCGAAAACGTAAAACGCAAGAATTTGAAAGTCATTTTTAATACACTTTTAATCTAATTTTTATAATTTTTGTTATAAAATTCTGTTTTATAGAGAAATATTTGCTATAAAATTACTTAATTACAGAAATCTCATTAAAAAAAGACTTAAAATTCTTGCGTTTTACGTTTTCGATTTCCAGCACTCCCCTGATTGTTTTTAATAAACTTTTAAAAACGATTTTTTTACTTTTTTGTATCATACATAAACTTTAACAAACTTCAAAAGATTAGAGAGAATTGTTAACATGATTGTACGTTTCGTTTTTAATGTCAGAATCAGAGAACATATAACACCTTATTTAATAAGGTTTTTGTGATGTACGTTTAAAAATTTCTTCTTCTTCTTCTTCTTTAATTTTTTTTTTAAATAATTTTAAATGGATATCCGAAAAACTTACGAGCTATGTTTAATTTTTCTAAATCGACTAGGCATATTCAAATTCTAATTCCACAAATTTCCAAAGCCAGAATTTGGAAGATTTGCCACCTAATCTTAGAATGTTTAATAATTCAGTCAATATATTTAAAATAGGCTTTATTCTTATGCTTGGGAGACATCCTAATGCATTATGTAGATATATTGTCACAGACTCCTGTGTCTTTGGAACATTTTACTTTAAGAACATAATTGTCACTTAGATGTAATACTTTAAAACATTTCAAACTTATTTTAATTGGCTGGGGGCCTAAAGTCATAACTTTTTTTTCATAATTGTTTTCCTGATTACTAAAATTTATCTATAATACATAATTTTAAGTCATTTTTATAAACTACTAGCTTTACCCGGTGCGCTTCGCTACACTGCTTTAACCACTTCTTCAGTTGAGAGATATTTAATATATTGTAAGGTTCGATTATAAAATTGTGCGAAGTAATAGTTCCAAAACATTTGCATTTCCTGGAAAAATTTTAAAAATCAAACATTTTGTCTATGTAAACGTAAAGAGTTAAAGTATATTACTAAAAACGTTGTAAAATACCCACTTACATCTACCTATTGATTGTTTATTACAACCGTGTAAAAATTTGTTTCAAACATGTTTTACCCAACACTATTATTAAACTGAATTGTTAACACTATTGTAACCCTCTAAAAGTTACTCCATACATGTTGTAACCAACATTCTAAGTAACCCTATTAGTGTCTTTGCTTAAGATGTAGTGGTATTAGTAAATGCATTTCTATCAAGTCGTTAATCGTACTAGTAAAGCTTGAAATCTCACTTATATATTGCGTTTTACATTTTTAATTATTCTTGAGCATAAGTTTCGTCATATTCAATAAATTATACTTATCGAGTAGTTGAGTTTTTTTTGATAAAAGCTTTCTGCTGGTAACCAAAAAATGTTATTAATTCTTTTGTAACTAACTTCTTTCTTTCTGTTGGTGATCTTTGAAGCAAAAAGAACAAAGTCGGAAGAAAAAAAAAGTTTAAATTAATAAGTGTGAAAAAGTAAATTTTAATAATTACATAAGGCAACGTTTAAGGACAAGTGAATTATCAAATTATTTTAAACATTAAAATTGTAATCGGAGTAACTAGTTGGAGAAGAAAAGTTTCAACCGAGGACTGGAACTGTCCATATTAATATTTTCCTAAATATTAAATACTGGAATTGTTAGTAACATTTTCCTAAATACCAATACTAAACCCGGCAAGAACTTTATGAAAAAAAAAAAAAAAAAACGAAGTCGATAATTAAAACCGATAATTCTTTTAGGAAACCGTAAATACAATAGGGTAAAATTTAAGCAGCGGAAACGGGGAAGTCGTATCAAAAAGAGGTCGACTTTAACCTCAACCTAATGTGCGATAACCTCATTTTCACGTGTCAAAGCGTGCTCCTAACCTCATTACCGATTTGGCAGTCAACAATAATTGCGCACAAGCATCCCGTTAACGCTGCTGCCGTCACAGTTACACGCCCTTTGAAACTGGATATCCAAAAAGTTGGGTTTATACTAAGACCGCTCTAACTTCCACAGAGAAGAACCCACATTTAACTCCACATCGGCCATCCATCCGTTAAGTATAGTGCGGAATTGTTAATTCGGAAAACATCACCGAATAACCCGGGAGCTAATGCGATTTCCTGATCTTCTAATTTGCAAACCTATTTCATCCACCTCATTTACATTTTATTGAGATTTCTATTTTGACTCTAACCTCAAACCTTTTTTCATACCTTTAATCTACCTCCGCCAGAACAGTAATTCTCGGTTTTACAAGTAATCAATACTACGATTCAATAATCTAATTTTTCCATTAAAACAACTACCATTCAATTTTTCACTACCATTTTAAATTTAAAAAAAAAAAAAAAAAAAAAAAGAGAAAAAATTAGAAATCAAAATATCCCTAAGCAAATTCACCAATTATATGATAACCGCTCTAAACCAAACTAGATTCTAACTATGCAATTTTGCTTAGTTAACAACTTTTCTTAGAAATGTCTCTTGATAATGCTTACAAAGTATTAGAGTGTACATAAAATCTAATTTTTCTAATGCGAACATTTACAATCAAATTAAATTACAATCTAGTTATTTATAAATAAATAAGTCATAAGCGGTCGATTAAATAACACCCTCGTAACTCCCAATCCTTATGCAAACAAACCAAAAATTAAGATTTTAAGATTTGAAAACCCTATATTTAGCTACACATCACAACCTGGAGTAAGTTCGAGAGGCCTCATCGTGCTGCTGCAGAATGTAAAGGGTGAGTGAAGCTAATATTTTATTAACAATATAGTTGTCGGTATTTATTTTGATCTTAATTGATCAATGAAATTTTTTTTGTTTATTTGCATATTTTCTTTTACTAGTATCTGTTTTTTTTTTTTGCGGTTTAAGAATATGAGCAAACTTATGGCGATTTCTTTTCTGAAAACAATATGCTACCGTATATACATGTAACATTTTCTAATGTTACCTATAATCACTGGAAGTGTTACATGTTGTGCAATTTTAATAGAACACAATTAGCTGCTTTTATTTACAACTATTACACTTTCATAATTAATGTACTTCATGAGCGATTTTTAATGCTATTTGAGCGGTTTCTGAACGCAATTATGGCTTGAAAACAAATATTGACCTCACTAATGGCTTAGAAAAATTTAAACGATTATAATATAAATAGACTTTTTTTGATTTTAATGTGTAAATATATTTATATTTTCTTTTAAAATAATTTTTTTTACAAAATTATGAGCTGTATGAATTATGACAAGCAAAATAAAACATTGGTTGTACAAACAAAGTAGTAAGTACCAAAGTTGTAAGACAGGGCAGTATGAACACCTTAAGTAAAAGTAAGGGTAAAACATGCAACATGTTTTGCATGTTTTTTATCAACATATTCACAAAAGAACTTGAAAATTTTTCCCACAGTTGTATTTTATGTACAAACGAACACAAAAATGTAGAACATGTAACATTAATGCAACATTTTTCTCAGAAAAGAAATCGCCATTAATTATAAAGTTTTATATTTCTGAATGAGTGTTAAAGCATAAATGAAAAAAACAGAGGATTACTGACCTACATTAATTTACAGTCTTCCAAAAAATTTAACCCCCAAAAATTGCGGGAATAGTTGCTCATATTCTTAACTCAATGTTTCACATACTTTGATTTTAAATTTTCTGGTTACCAATTTTTAATCGACTCGCGGATTAATTAATTGTAAGAAACTAAATTATATTTTGGTAAATAAATAAAACATGTATAGGTAAATTATTTGATAAATTAGTTTATAGTCTATTATACATAGCTGGATGAATTTTCCTAATTAATAAATTTATGAATTAAAATGCATCTGTGAGCTTTTGTTACTTTTAAATTTTCTTGCCTGATGGCCTAAGAGCTATTGTGAGTTTCGAGGTAGGGGTTTTAGCATAATATAAACGTCGCTAAAACCAAAGGTAGGGTGGGTTATGAGACGTTTGTCTTCGGTCACATCTAGAAGACATTAGCTATTCGGCAATATGGAATCATGTAGGTACACTAAAATACAAAACTAGGGAGTCTAAAATAATATTTGTGTTGCAGGGTTTTTTTTTTGGATTGAGAGAAAACAGGTGGACCGTACCCCCCCACACGACTGCTTGCTAGTGGCTTAAATGGCTCCCATTCGTCCTTCCTAGTGTTTTCAAATAATGAAATATTTTTTCCATCTTTCACATACAATTTTCGAACACCTCTGTTTCTTAAAAGATTATTTTTTTTTGATACGTTAACCCCTGTATGTTACAATATGCATTCTATGGAAGGTTTTCCCCCCTGCGCCTTCCCGCTTTATTTTTATTTTCAAAAGTGTAGTATACCATAAGAGTGACTTCTGAAAAGTTTGAACATTCTCACTATAACAGCTCTTAAAATATGCGATATTAAACATTGGCCTCCTATGGGGGGTAACATTTCCCCGCTGCTATTTTATTTAAATTTTGGATTTCAGAAGATCATACTACAAAAAGTTCAACAAAATGAGTGCAGCGGCTCTAAATTATATTTCTATCTATGAGGGGTACTGCTCCTCCTCTGTTTACCCCGCCCATTTCTATATTGAAATTTAAAGTTTGCCATAATAGTAGCTTTAACCACGTTTGAAGACTCTCCCTTTAATAGTTCTTCATTTGAGCTATATTTAATATATGCATCCTATGGGAGGTATTTCCCCACTGCGCCTTCCCGCTTTATTTTTATTTTCAATAGTGTAGTATACCATAAGAGTGACGGGGTCACGAACGTATGTTCGTACGCTTTTGAAGTACAAATAATATAGAAAACAAAACTTTTCCTGACATTTTTTTTGGCGATTCGATAGTTTTTGTGTAGCTGTACGTTTAGTGCAAAAGTTGGATTTCATCCAATTTACGTTTTCATAATAATAGCTATAAACATGTGGTCACGAACGTACGCAAAATAGAAGTCAACTTTGGCTGACAGTAGTGCAATTTAAAAATCTGGAAAATGGAACGAAATATTCAAAAGTCATTAATTTATTTTAAAAGTGTATTAATGTAGGTCTCCTTCCTGTATTTACAAAATAAAATATCTATCTTGGTTTTTGTTTAATTGGCTAATGTACGGGTCGCGAATGTACGGGTCGCGAACGTACGATTTTTCCATATGTTTTTTTATGGTTATCACCATGCATTTTCCCATAAATATCTTAAAATTTCATTAACAAAAAAACTTAATACTCCTTTTACAATTGATTGTTATGAAGAGATTGTGAAGAAAGAGTGTAAACATAACATATTTCTTGCATGTAAAATAAGTATATAAAAATGTCTTTAAAAGTAGAAAATATCAGAAAATATAAAATTTTCCAGTTTCCAGCGCAATTTCCTCAAGTCCAACAGCTCAGATATGCTATGAAACCATTCTTTTATAAAATCATAGACTTTTTTATAATAATAAACAATAAAAGACGATGATTATCAACATTTTATTTTTTCATCCTGGTAGACCATTCTGGGGAAAGGCCCATATGCAATATTAAAAATTGGCGTCCTATGGGGGGAACCACTTCCCCCGCTGCTAGTTTTTTTCAATTTTGGGGCTCAGAAGATCCTACTACCAAAAGTTCAACAAAATGCGTGATGCGGCTCTTAAGATATGCGATATTTAATATTGGCATCCAATGGGGGTACCAATTCCCCTGCCCCTATCGAAAAAATAAGTAGCCTATTTTATTTTTAGGGCTCACGTGATGCTACTGTAAAAATTTCAGGAAAATCGGTTCAGTAGTTTAGGAGTCTATAAGCCAACATACAAACAAACATACAAACATTTTTCATTTTTATATATATAGATAAAAGATAAATTATGTTTTTATATATATGTGTATATGTGTATGTACATATATGTATGTAAACATATTTTTCCTTTTTTTTCTATTATATACATATCGTCGGTTGATTATTTAATTGTCGTATGTCGTGTGTTATTTGTATCCACATACGACAATTAAATAATCAACAGACGATATCTTGAAATGAAAGCTCTGTAATAATGTTTTTTTTTGCCAAATTGGGCTTTTTATTATTGCTGTTAATAAATAAATAAAAACATTTACAATCATTAATACATACTTTCCTCCTTCAATTAATTTCAATATAACAACATTAAAAAAAATGTTTGATCAATTCGACAATAATGTCGTTATTACAGGGGATTTTAACATTCGGTATTCCCTATGGGGGTCTGCCTCAAACAACGCCAGGGGTAGCACCTTAACTAATTATATCATCCAATCAAATTTGGCAGTTTTTAATGATGACTCACCAACACACTGCAGTACGCATGATTGCCTTACACACATTAAAAACATAATTACCCCTATCGGGAATAAAAATTCCTTGGGAGTTTTTTCCCTTTTTTAATTTTTCCTATGTTAATTCAATTGTAAAAATAGGAAAAGGGAAAAAACTCCCAAGGAATTTTTATTCACGATAAGGGTGAATATGTAATTTTGAAACATTTAAAGACAAGATTTAATGTAATAGATTTGAAATTTTTAATACTAATAAAGAAATTATAATAATAATAATAAAAAAAATAATTAGTATTGTGGTTATTTTGTTGAACTATTTATGGTTTTTAATCCAAATTTTTAATATTTTTAGTTAGGCTTAAGTTCATCAAATTTAATTTTCATTAAATTATTTTTATGAAGAAAGGAATTTTACAACATGAAAATTAATTAAAATTTACTGATAATTTTTCATTCTTGACTCAATCTGGGCTCGAACCCAGGCGTTTTTACGGACAGGTTACCCTGACATGTTTCGATTGCAACCACTCAATCTCCTCAGAGGGCTTGCCGTTTAACACTCGCAGCCATCGACGACTGCTGACGTCATTAGTCAAACATCAATCCTTAAACCAAATTGTATTTAACCCTTTGGTAGATCGAAATTTGCTTTGAATGATTATCTATTTTAATTTACAGTTAAACCTCGATTATCCGGCTCTCGTGGGACCGGCACCACCACGGATAATCGAAATACACGGTTAATAGAGTTTATATTAAAATATACAGAAATTTATTTATTTTTATTTAAACATTCGATTTATGTAACTACAGATTCAAATATACAACATATTTTTTTACAAAACATACAAATTGTCATAGACAATGCAAAATCAAATATGTATGTATCATCAAAAACATTAAAATTGGGATTTTTACTGATTATGCTTTGGTTGATCAAACTATGTACATGACTGCACAAATTTTGTAAATTTTACAACGTTTATTGCTTTTTTGTTTTTGCATTTCTTCTGACGATATGTTTAAATTTTACTTACTAAATGAATAAAAACGCATATATGTATGTTCTTATGTGTGGGCACATGAACTTAAAAAGGGGAAACACCGGATTTAGATTAACATACATAATAAAAAACATATGAATGATGCACGGATAATAGATGTAAAGCACGGTTAATAGAGGTATAAATCTAAAGCACGGAAAATAGAGTTAAAGCACGGATTATAGAGGGAAAAAATAAAAAGAACCGCATGCTGGTTAATAGATGTAACCGATTAATAGAGGGCCGGTTAATCGAGGTTTAACTGTATTTTACATGTTTCTCTTTTACTTCTGTTTTTTCGTACTTTTGTCAAGAATTCTTCTTGAAGTTCAAAGTACATATTTTGTTTTGTTTTTTAATTTTTTTGTCTTTTTCTTTTCTGTTGACCTTTTTCAGGACAACTTGAAGGACAAATGTACACATAGAGCTCGTGCCTTAGCTTTAACAATAATTAGTATTGTGGTTATTTTGTTGAACTATTTATGGTTTTTAATCCAAATTTTTAATATTTTTAATTAGGCTTAAGTTCATGAAATTTAATTTTTCATTAAATTATTTTTATGAAGAAAGGAATTTTACAACATGAAAATTAATTAAAATTGTTATTGATAACCTGGGGTTCGAGACCCAGCCACGTCAAGAATGAAAGATTATCAATAACAATTTTAATTAATTTTCATGTTGTAAAATTCCTTTCTTCATAAAAATAATTTAATGAAAAATCAAATTTCATGAACTTAAGCCTAATTAAAAATATTAAAAATTTGGACTAATAAAGAAATTATAATAATAATAATAAAAAAAAATATATAAAAAACAATCTAATTGGAAAATAGAAGATGACCTTCATGGAAGTGATCATTTCTCTATAATCCAACTCTTCTAAACCTAGACCAAAATGTACAAGTAAATCATATTGGGAAAAGTTCAAAGACCTCTCATTGAAATTTGACGAAAATCGGACTATTAGCAATAACATTAATCAAGAACCTGCAAATATTCAAAAAACAAACTTCAAAGCGCTAACTACTCCATTCCACAAATAAACCTTGCATTAAAAAACGGTTCTTTGGTGGAACAATCAACTTAAAGAACTAAAAAAACAGTTTGTGGCGACAACTAAAACGAAATACATATTAACACAGTTAATATCGTTAACTTTAAAAGGACAGTAGCCAAATTTAAAAGAGAATTAAAAATTGCTAAAAACACGTCAATTTATTTATTTCAGTCCAAGTAATATAAAAAGCATAGGAGGCCAAAAACTATATATTACAATTGTAAATTCATATTCTGAGTTAAAGCATAATTACTGCAGAAATTAATTAATGAATTTATAACAAATAAATATTCAGTAATGGATTACGGTACTGTATCTAACCTCACCGAAGAGGCTATGGCAATTGAGTGAAATATTTCTATCACTGAGTTGGAATTTGCTCTAGGCAAATTGAGCGGTAAAACTCCCGGTATTGATAGAATTTCATAGTATGAAATTAGAATTACAAATTTTGCAGCCTAGCCCATTGTACTTCCAAACGCTAAGAATTTCTAAGAATAAATGGCAACATCTGCAGGTCCTCAGATTTTTGTTTCCCTCAGACTGTCATCATTATAATGATTGTATACTATCATATACACTTCATTATATACCTTATGAGTTATAAGGGGTGTCATGGAAATCGAAAACGTAAAACGTTGGGTAAATGTGAGCGGTCACATATGAAATTCTCTGAACTCTGTTTTATACCCTATGATAATAAAACAAAACACAGACTTATTCATCTTTACAACCTAATTTTATCTAGCTACATTCCTCATTTTTACAAGACCAGTACGATCGCTCCCATTCCTAAACCTAACTTTAAATTTATGTGCCTCGAAACTTCTAGATAAAAAATAAAGAGCCTTTGGTGGTATGCTACTACTAACAATATTCTTTGCTCACACCAGCAAAGGGTAAATCCGTAACGGATGCCCACCTATTCATTGATCACATAATTACAAATTCACTTTCACACAAAAATCATGTCTCAATTATATCACTAGACTTTTCAAAAGCTTTTGACACGATAGGCAGGCATACCATTACACAACAATTAATCGAATGGAGATTAGGACCCAACATTATACAATATATTGTAAACTTTCTTTCAAAAAGGCAAATCAGAATAAAGCTCGGCAATCAATATTCCAAATTATACCCACTACACAATGAGATCCCTCTAAGATCTACTCTAAGCAGAATTTGTTACTTTTTAAGAGTTAATAACTTCCCAATAATACCTAACAACAAAACTATTGCTTCATCTCGGCCACCATGGTATTTAAGCCAATACCCTAAAAATACTACTCCGCCAAATATTTATAGAAAATGCTTTCAGGAAATTATCATCGGGTATACAACCTACAAGTTTTTACATTCAGACGGCTCGAAAACCGATAAAAACCTCTCATATAGCATTACGACTGAAAACCAGATTATTAAAGCTTTCATACAATATATTGAAAGCAATAAAACATATAAAAAAGCTAACAAGTAACAATATTATCTGCACTGACTCACTCTCGGCCATCCATGCATTTTTTTTATGCCACGAACATAAGAAACTTCTTAATTAACAACTATCCCAGTATCTTATTATTATGGGTTCCTGGACACTGCTTAATTCCGGGCAATGAATTCGCGGATTCTGCCGCAAAAACGGCACTCCAATCCCTTCTTTACCTGACTATTAACATTAACACTAAGGACATACTCTGCTTTATACGTACGTTAAGAACATAGGATTGGTATAGAGAAAAAAACAAACAAAAACAAAAAAATAAAAAACAATCTAATTGGAAAATAGAAGATGACCTTCATGGAAGTGATCATTTCTCTATAATCCAACTCTTCTAAACCTAGACCAAAATGTATCACAAGTAAATCATATTGGGAAAAGTTCAAAGACCTCTCATTGAAATTTGACGAAAATCGGACTATTGCAATAACATTAATCAAGAACCTGCAAATATTCAAAAAAACAAACTTCAAAGCGCTAACTACTCCATTCCACAAATAAACCTTGCATTAAAAAACGGTTCTTTGGTGGAACAATCAACTTAAAGAACTAAAAAAACAGTTTGTGGCGACAACTAAAACGAAATACATATTAACACAGTTAATATCGTTAACTTTAAAAGGACAGTAGCCAAATTTAAAAGAGAATTAAAAATTGCTAAAAACACGTAAATTTATTTATTTCAGTCCAAGTAATATAAAAAGCATAGGAGGCCAAAAATTATATATTACAATTGTAAATTCATATTCTGAGTTAAAGCATAATTACTGCAGAAATTAATTAATGAATTTATAACAAATAAATATTCAGTAATGGATTACGGTACTGTATCTAACCTCACCGAAGAGGCTATGGCAATTGAGTGAAATATTTCTATCACTGAGTTGGAATTTGCTCTAGGCAAATTGAGCGGTAAAACTCCCGGTATTGATAGAATTTCATAGTATGAAATTAGAATTACAAATTTTGCAGCCTAGCCAATTGTACTTCCAAACGCTAAGAATTTCTAAGAATAAATGGCAACATCTGCAGGTCCTCAGATTTTTGTTTCCCTCAGACTGTCATCATTATAATGATTGTATACTATCATATACACTTCATTATATACCTTATGAGTTATAAGGGGTGTCATGGAAATCGAAAACGTAAAACGTTGGGTAAATGTGAGCGGTCACATATGAAATTCTCTGAACTCTGTTTTATACCCTATGATAATAAAACAAAACACAGACTTATTCATCTTTACAACCTAATTTTATCTAGCTACATTCCTCATTTTTACAAGACCAGTACGATCGCTCCCATTCCTAAACCTAACTTTAAATTTATGTGCCTCGAAACTTCTAGATAAAAAATAAAGAGCCTTTGGTGGTATGCTACTACTAACAATATTCTTTGCTCACACCAGCAAAGGGTAAATCCGTAACGGATGCCCACCTATTCATTGATCACATAATTACAAATTCACTTTCACACAAAAATCATGTCTCAATTATATCACTAGACTTTTCAAAAGCTTTTGAAACGATAGGCAGGCATACCATTACACAACAATTAATCGAATGGAGATTAGGACCCAACATTATACGATATATTGTAAACTTTCTTTCAAAAAGGCAAATCAGAATAAAGCTCGGCAATCAATATTCCAAATTATACCCACTACACAATGAGATCCCTCTAAGATCTACTCTAAGCAGAATTTGTTACTTTTTAAGAGTTAATAACTTCCCAATAATACCTAACAACAAAACTATTGCTTCATCTCGGCCACCATGGTATTTAAGCCAATACCCTAAAAATACTACTCCGCCAAATATTTATAGAAAATGCTTTCAGGAAATTATCATCGGGTATACAACCTACAAGTTTTTACATTCAGACGGCTCGAAAACCGACAAAAACCTCTCATATAGCATTACGACTGAAAACCAGATTATTAAAGCTTTCATACAATATATTCAAAAGCAATAAAACATATAAAAAAGCTAACAAGTAACAATATTATCTGCACTGACTCACTCTCGGCCATCCATGCATTTTTTTTATGCCACGAACATAAGAAACTTCTTAATTAACAACTATCCCAGTATCTTATTATTATGGGTTCCTGGACACTGCTTAATTCCGGGCAATGAATTCGCGGATTCTGCCGCAAAAACGGCACTCCAATCCCCTCTTTACCTGACTATTAACATTAACACTAAGGACATACTCTGCTTTATACGTACGTTAAGAGAAATTAAAAGAAAAAAAAAAATAAATATTAGAGACTATCTTAACTTTAACACCAATAAAGCTATTAACACTCAAAATCATTCTAAATACATCAGACTCAGGCTAGGTCATACTTTAATTACAAAAAAATAGCTAATGAAGCCTAACTCATGCGACCAATGTCCATATTGTAATACAATTATACAATCATACATATTTTATCATATTGCACGAAATTTTCAGCTTCAATCAAATCCAATACAATACTTGTCCAACCCCTCACCAACTAACATCAATATAAAACGATTGCATATGGATAATGATGACACCGCAAGAACTGTAACTCGGTACAGTTATGCGACACCACGCCACTAACCAATGCGGGGTGAAACGTAAAACGCACGAAAAGCAAACAAACAAACAAACATGACCTGTTTGTCTTTAAAAATTAACAACAAAGACGCGCGAGCTGCTTCCCCGCCCAGAGCAGTTTTACGAATGTGTCGATAGTGTCAAAATTTGCTTACATATTTAGCAAGGTATATTTACACAAGGTAGACTCCAAGGTATATTTACACAAGGTAAACTCGTTGCTACAACAAGTACAACAAGACAAAAACAACACGCCAAATTGTTTTTGTATTTGGAACCATGGTGTCAAAAAAAACGCAACAATGTGCCTTTAAAATAAAAACATAAATTGAAAAAAAAAACAACACGTGCAGTTCAGAATAATAAGCTGAAACAATTTTTAATATATTGTGCACTCTCAAGCATAAAAATAAAGTATTATTGCAAAAAATAATGCATTTAAATGTATTTTGTTTGCAAGAATTAAAATTTCACAAAAATAAAATGTTTTTCACAATTTTACACTTTTTTTAATTCAAAATGGCGCGCACTAACCATAAGTATGTAAACAAACACAAGGAACCAACGTGTTCCAAATGGGGTAAACAGCTGACAAACATATGGGCCAACGAGTTTACCTTGTGTAAATATACCTTGGTAGACTCATTTGGGAGTGTAGACATGCTGCTCTATAAGAGGAACCAAGTTGTCAAAATTGTCTTCATATAAAACAAAAAAAATTTAACGCACACATGTACAAATGTTGGCTCATATACACGAAATTTGACGTTTGGGTTCCAACTAGGGGTAATCAGCTGACAAACATATGGGCAAACGAGTTTACCTTGTGTACATATACCTTGATATTTAGTGCGCCATGATTTTTTTTTTTTTTTTTGTTTTTATTTATGTTTGGCTGTTTGACAGTATCAAGGCCCATTGAAAAGGTCTGCGCAAGAAGCCTGATGATCATTGTTTTCGTTCTTTTGAGCTTTCAAAAGTTGTTTACATACACGTTTTTTCCTTTTGCTTTGTATATGTGGTAGTAAGTTTTTGACAGCTTAAAAGAAAAAGTTTTTTGTTTTTGTACAAGTAAGCAGACCTGATAGATGGGCCTTGGACAGTAGCAAGAGTTTTTACACAAACACAAGGCCAAAGTATATTTATACCAAGTTGTAGTGTGTGGTACGGTGGCGGTTGAAGGTATTACGAATGTGATACCAAAACGGGATAAAACGAGTGTTGCCAGAGTGGAAGCGGCGCTGATATGCTCGCTTTTGCCGGGCTTGGAGCTCGCCGGATGGGGGTGGTTCTTGCTACCACTCTGTACATACCTACCCACACACACAAAAAAAAATCATATCAGCATTAGATGAAATATAAAAAAGAAAAGGGGCACCGAGTAGGCTACTCTTAATCTCCCTGCTGAATCACTGAGCGAACAATTTGGCTGGCTGGTGTTGCGCCAGCGGTTACCCTCCCACTCGGGATGGATGATCCCGCCATGACATCCAGATTTACGGATGTCCCAAACATACCCTGCACATCCCTATCTTCCTTACTTACCGCCTATTGTACTAAATTACGCAATCATAATTCAATGATAAAATCTTGTCAAATTCATTTCAAGTATATACAATTCATGTTTATTATACAACTTTCATGATCTATATTAATTCCATTTATTTTGACAATCAAGACTTTAGCAAAATGAGCAATATAAATATAAAGATTCACAAAAAAAAACTTTTAACTTTAATCTTAATTTTTCGTTTTAAGAAAATTTACTTTGATTTTAAATTTTAGTTTTAAGGAATTTCCGATTGTTAAATTTTTACTTTCCATACAGTTTTAACTTTAATTATTATTTATTTTTAGTTCAAATCTCAAAGTATTAAATTTTATTTAATTTTAAAATCAATCTATTGGACTTTAGCTTTACTTTATAATTTTTATTTTTTTTTTAAATTTTCTTTTCTGATAAATAAATTTCGTTTTAACAAGAAATGATTGAGTTTTTATTTAGGCACACGACTTGATTCTTCCTCCTCAGCAATTACATTCAGGCGGGACCACTTTCATGACTATTCGGGCACAAAGCGGGTATGAAATGGGTTTTCCTGTCCGTCCGTATTGGTTATATATGTCCGCGTAATTTCCAGTATCAACACATTTAATCTTAAAGATTCCTTTTTCCTTTATTTACTAGTTTCTTTTTTCTTTTGTCTTAAGGGAAACTACATCTAATTACCAGATAACTCAACAATCTCCGTTTTAACTAACCCTAGTTGGCGAGAGCTCTCCCTAACTGGTCGCGCACGCGTGGTTTCAAAATAACTTTACCCGAGGAATGTAAACGACACCACCGAATATTCTTACCGGGATTTAAATGTAATTTACCTTTCTGATTTCTATATCTTATTTTTATTTATTTTGTCTCTTTTGCTATTAAATAAAAAAAAAGGAACTACTGTACGTCTCACCAGTACGGGTTTGAGGTAAAGTACCGGTCAGAAAACCTTAAATACCAACGCACCCCAGGAGTGGTGGTGCTGTTCCGCTTCTCCCGCGCTGGGTGGAGTTGGCGATGGTGTGGCTCGGCTCTTGGGATTTACAATTATGGAATTTCAATATTTTTCTTTGGCTTGAATTTACTATTTAATGAGGTAAATGTACTAAAACAATTAATAAAAATTTGAAACAAAATTTAATTTATGGTGTTTCTTCTGCCACAAACTCCACCTTCACTCGAAAACTTCCAAAAGCAAAAAGGACCGACATTTACTATTTTTCTGGCCACGAAACCTCGGTCCGCCAATATGGCTCCCTGGCCATATTTCGTCATTCAGCCTTTACATTAAATTATCAAATTTTTTCATGCTGGTTTTTGTTTTTATTTATTTTTATTGTTTTGCTTCCAGCTGTCAGAAAAAATCCCTTTCGTGTTGCCAACCTCTATCGGTTAGGTCAACAGGGTGCACACGACAAAGTACATGCAAGTCTACAACAAATCAACAATAAAAAAAAACTCATTTTGTTTGTGTAAAAACATTTGATACTGTCAAACAGCCAAACATAAAGAAAACAAAAAAATCATGGCGCACTAAAATGTAAGCAAATTTTGACAATATCGAAAATAAAACAACTGAACAGCTGATCACTTGCATGTACTTGTAATAAATATACTTTGCACAAGGCGAATTTATAAAGGTGACCGCATCATGAGATAGAGTTATGCTAGCTATCCCTTTTTATTGAAAAATACTATTTATTTTGTTTTTGTAAAAAGTTAGAGTGAATGTCAAAAATATTTGTTGGAAATATAAAAATTTGTTGGATATATAAAAAGAAATTTTTTTGTTAATAAAATATACACAACTGCTTTAGAAAGTCCTCAATTGCAAATTAATTGTGGCTCTACTTATTCCTTAGACATTTGTTATTTCTTGTGTTTATATTTTATATTCACTTTTTTTATTTTATAAAATTAAAATAAGTTTATTTTTCAACTATTTAAATTTTTATTGAATTTTAAATTTGAATTAATTTTTTTCACAAAATGTAAACAAAGCTTGACATTCAGTCCACCACCTGGATAACTATCTTGCCGCGATGTGGTGGCTTAAATGCTGGCTGTAGTGAATGTCTTGTAACTTGAGTCGGCAAATTCTAGCCGGGACAAGTTGGAAGGTATTTGCTTTAAGGCCAGCACGACTAAGGGTTATCCATCCTCCCATCCCCCATCCCATTACCTATGATCCTATCAATCCCCCTTTATTTCCCATTCCCCCACTTTTAAGGTCAAGGTGGTTGATAGCAGTGCAGAGGACCTGAATGGCTGGTTAGTGGTTAAAGAAACCGGTCGCGAACAGCTTCCCTCTGGCGCCGATGGCAAGGGTCAGTTGTAACTACGATATACGAAAACTTGGGAGTGATGAACCGATTCATATTGATGACATCGAAAAACTGGATCAGTTATTTCCACGTCAAGTTACAGAGGATTCAATTTCCGAAATTAGCAATGTTGAGCCGCGTGAAGCAAATACTATTGCCGCCTGATAAGTTTTTATCATTATTTTTATATTTTTATCACTATTTTATAAAATCTTTATACTGTCCAATTTTATATTATTTATATTTTTGCATAACATTTTTTAATTTTATACCTTTGTTTATATTCAATATCTTGTGCTGCCATTTTTTCAATTATTTTCAATTTAAAACAACATACCTCTATATAAGTGCTAGCATTGCTTCTAAATTTTTACTTTTTTATGATGGTACAATCCAATAATAATTTGGGGGTTGGTTCCAGAGAGTGTTTATTTAATATGATCAGAATCTTATCAAAGAGAATGTCTGGACTTAAAATTTGCCACCTGAACGCGCAAAGCCTTAATAATAAAATGAACGAGTTCCGTTTAATATTCGAAGATTCTAGTATTGATGTAGTTTGCATCTCAGAAACTTGGTGCTTAAAAGATATTCAAGACAACGTTTACAATCTACGTGGATATAAGCTATTTCGTGCTGATAGAAGCACACATGCTGGTGGTGTTGCCATTTATATAAAATCTTCAATTCAATGTAAAATTAAAAGCGTTATAATTAATAATACAACTACAGAAAAAGATGATGACGTTAATACTGAAGAAATTAACGATGAAATTGAAAACAATAATAGCATAGAACACTTGTTTTTGGAAATATCCAGCAGAAATCAGAAGCTACTTATAGGAACTATTTATAGACCAAATAATCGTATCAAAATGAAAAGGTGGTTGGAAAGCATATCGACGATAACTTTGGGTTACACTGATGTCATTCTAGTTGGTGACTTCAACGTTAATATATTAGAAGACCGCAGACTAAGTGACGATATGAGTGCTATTGGACTAAATTTAGTAAACCACTCTTTGCCAACGCACTTCACAAGAACTAGCAACACACTTCTGGACCTTTGTTTTGTGAATAATATGTCACGGTTACTGTTGTATGATCAACTCTCGGCTTCGCTATTTTCCAAGCATGACCTTATTTTTCTTGCTTATGATTTTCACACTGAAATTCAAAACCAAATGATTTATTATAGAGACTTTAAGAATTTGGACTATCAGTCGCTGACCAACGAGTTGTCCACAATCCAATGGAATCGAATGTTTTATATGACAAATGTAGATGATCAAGTCAACTTTCTTCACAACAACATGGACCATTTATATAACAAATACATACTTATCAAAACCAAACGTATCCGAAATGAGCACCCTTGGTTTTCAAATGAAATAAAACTGTTAATCGCTAAAAGAAATCATTCTTATGCAAGATGGAAAAGGTTTAAAACTACAGCGCTGCATGAAACGTTCAAGTCCTTGAGAAACAGAGTAAACACGCTAGTAAAGATTTCGAAGTCAAAATTTTATGAAGAACATTTTAAATCCGCACTTTGTTCAAAAATGAAGTGGAAATCAATTCGCAACATGGGAATTATAAACCAAGAAAATAATGATGCCAAAGAATGTATAGATGTCAATCAACTTAATCAATTATTTTTAAATATACCAATGCCAACTCCTGATACAAATTTTTACACGGACACTTACGCCCACAATAGCGCACATAATGATTATACTCCCATCCCAAACCGCATTAATAACAGTGACAGGAACAATTCTGAAAATCAAATGTTATACGGCTTTGAATTCAAAAATACTACACAAGAAGATGTTCTTGAATCTATTTTGAGTATTAAATCCGAATCTGCTGGTCATGATGGAGTTCACCCAAAATTCGTAAAACTAATTTTACCGTACATTCTGCCTCATATTACTCATTTGTTTAACTCAATTTTAACAACATTCACATTCCCTTATATGTGGAAACATGCTAAAATTATTCCTATACCAAAACCTAATCATGAATTTCGGCCAATTGCAATCTTACCATACTTGTCAAAAGTCTTTGAACGTTTAATTCATTCACAGATTAGTAAATACCTACAAGATAACTCCTTGCTTACTGATAAGCAATCTGGTTTTAGACCAAAGCATAGTTGTGTTTCTACTTTATTAGAGGTTTCTGAGGAATTAAGAATTAATGTTGATGATAATAGAATATCTTTTCTAGTTTTACTGGATCACTCAAAGGCGTTTGACACAGTGGAACACTCCATTCTTTGCCTTAAACTTAAACATATGTGCAAATTTTCTCCAACTGCGGTCAAATTAATATCCTCATACTTGCATGATAGATACCAGGCAGTATACTATGGTAATAACAAATCAAACAGTTGCTCAGTGTCGAGAGGTGTACCACAGGGTTCTATACTTGGTCCACTTTTATATTCCGTATACTCTAATGATTTACCGTTTCAACTTAAACACTGTGGAATACAAATGTATGCGGATGATGTACAACTGTATATCAGTTGTCATCCATCCGAAACCACAGAATGCATCAGTAAGCTTAACCAAGATCTAGACACGATTAACACATGGGCTTCCAGGAATGGTCTTTGCCTAAACGCTAAAAAAACTAAGGCTATGGTTATTGGTAAGAGCAAACTAATCCCCACATCCTTGCCACCAATTCAGATTAACAACTCAAGTATAGAAATAGTGGAGACAGCTAAAAATCTTGGTGTTATATTTAATTCTAAACTTGACTGGTCTAATCACATAAATGTAATTTGCGGTAGAACGTTTTCTATGTTGCGCAATCTGTGGATGACTCAATATTACACTCCCTTCGAAATCCGTATGTTATTGGCAAAGACATACTTAATACCAACACTAATGTATGGGTGTGAACTATTCGCAAGCTGTGATTCGGCAAGTAAGAAAAAACTCAATGTAACTTTCAATAATATCGCCAGATACGTTTTTGGTCTAACACGATTCTCAAGAATTTCCCGTTTTGCAAAGCAGTTATATAACATATCTTTTGATAACCTGTTGAAATGCCGCTGCCTAATATTTTTACATAAAACTATTTACACAAAACAACCAGGCTATTTATATAATCGAATTATCTTCTCCAGATCAAATAGAGGAAAAAAGATTAACAGTAATCGATATCGTAGTCAGATATCGGAAAGGCATTTTTTTATAAACTCCATCCAGCTTTGGAACCAATTACCCAACAATATTCAAACAACCAGCAATGCTCAGCACTTTAAACGCGAAGTATTTAGGCATTTTAGTTAACCTCGTTAAATGGAAAAATTACTACTTTTTTTAATATGTATTAAGTATTTTCATTAAATCACTGAGAATTGTAAAATAAATTTATTTATTTGCTGCCTACTGTTTTTTGCCTTATTGTATTGTAATCTATTGTATCAATCAAACTTTTTTATACCTATATATGTTACAATTGTAAATAACGTTATATGTACAGTGCTTTAAAAAGACTCGTTCTTGTTGCACTGTGTACCAAATAAATAAATAAATAAATAAATAACTTGGCCTAGTCCGTGCAAGCCGTCACTGCGCGAGACGGTCCTTTTCTTTACGGTTTACTCGTGGGACCAAAAAACTGGACAAATTTACAAAAAAAACCAAGGACGCGACTCTAAGAGTCGATGCAGGGAATATCTCTGACAACTCGGCAGTTTCGGTGTCAGATCCAGACGCCGATTGGCTGAGTATCTACAGAGATATTCTTGAGCAAGAAGGTCAGTTATTGACAGAACTGACAGAGACAAGCGGAACGAACGACCCCCCAGTCGGTTCCCCGTCTCGAACAGGGGTCTCGGAAAGACTCGATGGTCTAGCTCTGGGATCTGATGATGAGCATGAAATTACAATGATTTCAGCTCATGATCAGGACCATAGGGCCGGGCCATCGGCTCCTGAGGTCACACTCGAGATAGGGAGCGGAGTAGTGGGTGGATCAAAACCCATTGTTCGGCCGGATGCGACAGAACAAGTCGCATCAGAAGGCCGAACGAGTCTTGAAAAAGCCAAGAGTGGTGTAAGGGCCTCCTTAGCCTTTCTAGAAAAGATAGCTAAGAAAGACTCCTCACTACACGATGGGCGGGATAGGCACCTGCTGAGGAAGCACCGAAAGAACGTTGCCAGATTCGAACGAATCCACGGATCTGTCGGTGATATCCTAGGCATTCCCTATCCTGCGGGATACACAGCAAGGGCTGCTGAGGGCTCAAATGTCAGTATGGACAACGAACCCTCAGTAACCCCTGCTGATGAATCCTCCAATTATGGAACGGGAAGTAAGAAAGGGGGTACAGAATCAACACCTGGTTCTCTAAACCGAGACAGTACGGTCACGGATAAGGGAACCAAGCCTGATGATGTACCACCCTCTACTAGCTGCGCGATGAAGACTGGTAAAGTCTTGATAATCTCCGACAGTCCCCCCCTAAGGGAGGTCACAAAGGGGATTACTGAGAAATACCAGCCAACATCTGCAGGGAAATCGGGTGATCACCGACAGAGCTCTGCTAAGGCCCCCAAAAAGGGGGTATTTAAGAGAGTTAGGTCTGGTGATGACCAGAAATCCCCAGCGGCCAAAAGGAAGGATCCCCGAAAGGAGATGACCAAGAGGGCTGGTTCCAGAGAGGAATTTTATCTAAGGACCCTGTAGTCCCTGGATTTATTCAGAGATCGGACGGCTCATGGACGGAATCTGGCTCTGAATCTCTCTGTCTGCTTATGGAGACTCACTTTCCGGGGTGTGTGGATCCTGGGTCGGGGGAACAGGCTGTATGTGGTGACCCCTTCTCTGGTTCGGGCTCAGGCGGTGAGGAAAGGAAGACGGTGGGGGACATGATTACCTTGGATAAGGTAACATGGGCGGTAAATACCTTTGGGTCCTACAAATCGGCGGGGCCAGATGGTATATTTCCGGCGATGTTACAGAATATCGGGAAATCATCACTCCTGTTGTTGGTGGAACTGTTTAGGGTTATTCATTCGGACTGGGGAAACGAGCGCTTAAGGAAATCGGAGACTAGAGGGACCCCACAGGGAGGAGTTCTCTCTCCCTTATTGTGGCTCTTGGCCGTCAATGTCGTTCTGAGACGTTTTGACAGAATGGGTCAGAAGGTCGTAGCCTACGCGGATGATGTGGTGATATTGGTGTCGGGCAAGTTTCTGCCGACAATTAGCGACAACATGCAAGGGGCGCTGGGCGAACTGGCGGCATGGGCAAGTGACAAGGGACTGGGAGTAAATCCGGAGAAGACGGAGTTGGTTCTTTTCACTAGGAGGTACAAGGTGGAGGAGTTTAGACTGCCGGTACTGGGAGGAGTGGAGCTTGGACTATCTGATAGTGCTAAGTATCTGGGGGTTTTTCTGGACAGCAAGCTGTCATGGGGTAGGAATACTCAGGAGAGACTCAAAAGGGGTCTCAATGCTTACTATGCTTGCAGATCATCGATAGGTAGGAGCTGGGGACTCCGGCCGTCAGTGGTGGGATGGCTGTACACTTCGGTGGTTAGACCCATTCTTACGTATGGATGCTGTGTTTGGTGGGAGTCATTGAGATTGGCAAGTCGTAGGAACCTTCTTTCTAAGGCTCAGAGGTGTGCTTCAATTGGCATGACAGGTGCCTTGAGAAGTACTCCTCAGGCTGCCCTGGATGTCATTCTACATCTTATGCCCATTGAGCAGTATGTGATGGGAATGGCGGCCAGGAGCATTCTTAGACTGAGGGAGTTAGGACTTACGAGGAATGAGACTCAGGGTCACTCACGGATCCTGGGTGAGATTGAGGCTGGTGGCTATTGCCTGGGACCGCCGGGATCCACTGATTATGTTAGCACCAGTTTGGATTTTGGTCGGTTGCCAGAGGTAATAATGCCCTCTAGGGAGAGCTGGTCGGGAAGGGGCAGATTATTTGGTGGATTTGCTATTTTCACTGATGGCTCGAAGATGAGGGGCACGGGTGCAGGGGTCTACATTGAGGATCTGAACATAAGAAGGTCATATAGGCTTCCTGACGACTGCAGTGTTTTTCAAGCGGAGGTTCTGGGGGTCTGGAGGGCCGTGGAACTGATGAGGGACAACATTGACAGGGGCTCGGAGGTCACTATATATGTGGACAGCCAGGCGGCTCTTATGGCCGTAAGGGGCTGTTATGTGAACTCCAGGCTAGTTGATGAGTGTAGGAGGGCTCTGAGGGGAGCCTTAGGGGAGTATCTGCTAAGGTTATGCTGGGTGCCGGGTCATTGCGATATAGGCGGCAATGAGATTGCTGATGAGTTGGCAAGACAGGGCTCAGAGATGGAGGATCCTGACTGTGTGGAGGCGGTTAGGCCTCCATTGGGCTTCTATTTTGGTAGAATTAGGGAATGGATACTGAGCGTGACCAATCGGGCCTGGGGGAGCCGAACGGACTGTCGGGTATCACGGACACTGTGGCCGGTGCTTAGGAAGTCCGATTCGGTGTCGCTGTTGGGCAGGAGCAGGGTCTGCGTTAGGACCATGATAGGAATTATCACGGGCCACTGTATGATAGGCAGGATGGCGGTGAGGATGGGATCCGACTTGTCGGATATATGCAGGTTGTGCGAGGACCCTGAGGACTTGGAGTCAGTTGAGCACTTTCTGTGCCACTGTCCCAGGTTGCAGGGTAGCAGGTTGAGGTGGCTGGGCAGTAGATTCCTGGGCGAATTAGGGGATGTCTCGGGTTGCGGACTCGAGAATCTGATAGGATTCGTAATGGGGATGGCCTGGCTGCGCAAGGGGAGACTGGGTGCTAACCGCACGTAGGGCGGATTTGGTTTAAGTGGGATTTCTCTCGGGGTTGGTCCTTTACCTTCTTTTCTTTCCTTTCTTTTCTACCTATCTTTCGGATCTGTCTTATGCTTTTGCTGCTTACTTCACCTACTTTATACCTTCTTAGCTATCTCTAATTAAGGCGTCACAATGGACCATATTGGTCTCTGGGTGAAGGTGTGAAGGAAACTTCACACCGGCCTTTCTACCTACCTACCTACCTTGACATTCAGTATACACACAAAAAAATAAACAATAAACAGATGAGCCGAAAATGTCACCTTTATGAATTCGCCTTGCACAAACAAAATTAATGTTGTTTTTTTATTGTTGATTTGTATTAGACTTGGTATAAATATACTTTGCACCTATTTCAGCAACATTTTTTTTGAAATTGTTTATGACGTTTATAATAATTTTATGTAGTTTTGAATGAAAATTTTAACAAAATGTTCCAACATACGTAATATTTTTCTGGGCAAAATTTGCAAACGGTTTCTTTATTTTAAATGTGTGGTTGCGAAAAAATTGTTACCTTATTATGAACATCAGTGAAAATGTTGCTGCCTGTTGTGAAAGAAGCTTTAATTAAAAAAAAAAACAAACAAAATTGTTTGAAATTAAACGGCTGTTTTTCACAAGTTGGCAAACGTTTGGCAGCTCCATAAAAAGAATTTAGCAAATCATTAGACAGAGTCTGGTTATGAATAAACTTTGTGCTTACTTCATGCTATAGTTTCGTTATGAATACTCATTACACGGGTTCTCCACCTGAGATAAGATAAGATTTTTATATCAGCAAACGTCAAATTCAATCGCAGAGAGTATTATTTTACGTGTGAACTTTCAAATAGTGTTAGTATTAATATTATAATAAATGTTATGAGACAGTTGTTATAAGATTTCTATTTTCTATCTTTCTATCAACTATATTATAAAACAATAATAAGACGCATTCATTAAAATGTTTAATTTTTTAGTGCTGTTGCGATTTTGTTTTAATCTGGTTCGAGTTTCTACAAAGTTTAAGGGAAATGTAATGTATACAAAATTTTGCTGATTTTACATGCGCACACAATTTGAGATACAGATTTATATATTGTATATTATAGATACAGAATTATATATATATTAACAGAATTGGTTGCTGGGTATACGTGGTCTTATTGCTTTAAGGTGTTACGAAAAAAAATTCTAACATAAGATAAATTTTATTTAAGAAGGAAGATTAACGCACGCATATACATATATTTGCGCATAATCTACGCATGGAAATTTGTATGTATAAACTGAGAGTGTAACACTCCAAAAAGACTAAAAGGAGGAGAGAAAGGAAAATAGAACATCGTCCGATGGTGATAATAAATTTGTCCCTCTTCGGCTTAGGCAACATATTACTACATCCATTATCATTAAATCACATTGAAATTGAAATGCGTGATTAGTCTTACTAAAAAAAAGGTCATAATTTTGAACTCTGTTCATTTGTAAAGTGGCTGTAGTACAATAAGGAAGTGCAAACTATTTTATTGTAATCGTATAAATATATAAATTATTAAAAGTCTGTTTATTCAGTTGTGTAAAAATATAAATTAATTTGTGTTAAAAAGTGAGTAGAAAACTTGCCATAATCTGGACCGCTTTAACCAAAAGAAAATTTTATTTTGTTTCCTTTTCTTTTAAAAGGTAAGACTTTGTTTTCCACAATTGTTCCCGTGTTTTAACAAAGAAAAAAAAAAAAAATTTGTGTTAGGGAATTTCTATTATTTAGAACCCTTGGGGCAACCAATTCGCTCGGAATTATAGCCTGGGAGAAAGCCCCACGAAAAGTGTGGTGCCTTACGGAACTTGGAACCCAACAACATAACCTTACATTATTCGAAGACACATGTTTGAACCTGATATAAGTGGACCTTAAATCAAATGTTTTATAAATCACATGTGGTAGTCGTCCAAGGCATAACAAAAATACCTAAATTGTTTCTTACAAATTTGAAGTATTAATTATTAGAAGAACATAAATTAAAAAAAAAAAAACCCCTATTTAATTATTTAAATAACCAAACCCTTGAACCCTATATATCCACTTATATGCCTTGAATGCACTAACTAAAAGTATGACAGAACCTTAGGGTATTTAGATTTTTCCCCACTAAAACTTTTAAACCAAACTTTTATATTGTTAAATGTTAAATATTTAAAACCATATCAACTAATATTTAAAATTGGAATGGTTAATCGAAATTAAAATCGATATTATTAGTAATATTACAGCAAAAAAAAGAAAAGAAAATAAACAGGAAAAAAAATGAATTAACCTTATTAACAACTTTAAATAACTTAAAAAAATGAAAAAAAACCACAATTTATATTATTATTTTTTTTCCCCCTAGTATTTAATCTAACTAAATTCTTTAAATTAGCAGTAAGACTTACTTGAATTGTTGATCTTTAATAGTTCATAAATTAGATAACCAACATAAATTCTACAATATTACCTAAGATTATTTTTCGAGTGTAAAAAGTTCTTTACTTTTCATTCAAATTAATTTACTACTAATCATTATATACAATTAACAACGTAGGCAACAACAACGATATTCATTGACTGCTGGGCCCATCATCATCAATGGAATTTGATAAAACCCAACAACTTGTTATTGTAAGTGATGATTATTCTTTGTTTTTTTTTTTTCTTTAAATTTTATATTTTGCTAAGTATTTTTTTCCCATTCATTAAATTTATATTTAGGTATATTTTTTTCCAATATTGTCAGTCCGATTCACATTTGTTCCTTTTGTCCGAAGTGTTAATTTGAGAGAATAACTCTAATTATGTTTTACTTTTATTATTTTCTTTACAATATTATCGTATCATGCATTGAGTAATGATCATTCGTTTTTTTTATTATTTTTTTTTTTTACCTTATTATTACTATCTTTCTTTTGTTTCAATAAATTTTGTTAATCTAAGCATCGCAAAATGAATCTATAAGTCTTTTGATATGGGAAGGATGGCTGAAAATAATATGTGAGTACAAGATCATAATTGTGTCTATAATAGGGACATATTTAAATTTAGGGTATTAGTTCTGTCTAAGGCGTTTGTTTTGAACAATTTGGGGAGGGAAAATTGTACCCTATGTGACATACCACCTCGTCATGTAGCTGTTTGTGGAGAAATTTGTTTAAAATACCTTTTGCTTTAATATAATTTTGCACACTCTATAGGTGTGAGAGTGTGCTATATGTTCACGCGTCAACATACGGGTTAAGAACCAACGAAACGTATTGTAAAGCTAGCGGGTTAACCTTTTCATGCCCTTAACCAAAGTATTTTGTACGGTTTATATGATTTTAATTAGACGATTTTTGTTATTTGAAAAATATAACCGGCGCGTAACATATATGGCGCTCAACGCAGAAGGCCTAGTAAGGCCCTTGAACGATTTTTTAAATCTTATAAGGCAGTTCTAATCATATAGCTCCACCAATCTTTAATCGTAATCGTAATGTTTTAAACATATTTTTTTTATTCAAACGATACTTAAAGTTGGTTCGAATATTAAGTAAAATTTCGCTAATTTTACAGCCTGTACGATTTTTTTTTTTATTAGTCATAGTTTAATATAGGTATTTTATTCTGTTAGGCTATTTGCAGTATTAGGAATTTCGTATTTGGATTATTTGTTCAACGAAAGTCTTGTCAGTTTTTTGAGTCCAATTTCTAGATCCATAATCATGATCTTAAAGTACTTACGACAGGCTGAGATTATGTGATTTTAATATCATGCAAGTCCGTTGTTATTACTTTACTGAAGTATTTAATGCTGCAGCATAGAATTTGCATCACTATTATAGTTAACATAATTCTTAGAAGGGTAGATCCGAGTTCCATATAAGATGGAAAGACGTTACATCCTTTAAGAGACATAATATATACATAAATATTTTCTTGTGCAAACATTTTATTTTATAGTTTATTCTTCCCACTAATTATATGAAAAAAAAAACTGTTAATTGCTTAAAAAAAAAAATATTTTTCCCTGTTTTTTTTCCCCTTATATGAAATCACTTTTGCTATTTAATTTTCTATTTTGAACTTTTTCTACCTCCTTAAAAAAAAAAAAAAAAAAAAAAAATTAGTTTTCTATTTTGTATTAATCTTGTGGTTGATTTCTATAATTTTGTCTTAGAAGACATACATTTTTTTTCCTAGTATTAAGTCGTTATGAATACAAGGAATTCCGCTCGCGGTAAAATAGTCAAAACTGGTGCTCGAGGGCGAAGTGTAAGTAGTTCTTCTTCTAGAAATAATATTTCTATAGAGTTAGAGGACTCTATCCCAAGTTCGAGACCAAAAGTCTTACATTCTCCCGCGCCCAATACGCCAGCACCTAAGACCAAGACTGTAGGAGATCCAACTACTTATAGTTTTCAAACTCCCATTCGTACTATACACACCGACATAACTCAGAATCCTAGTAGTTTGCCTTCATTACCCCTATTACAGAATATAGGAATAATGGATAATCAGGATTTATCGGCCGGTGCACAAGTTTTTGTGCCACTAAAGGAAAGAGTTTCCATGTCTGTCCTAAGTCCACCTACGGACCCTCAAAACGAACCTTCTGTAGCTCAAGGCGATGTTCCAGCAGCCTTGAGCAATAACATCCAATCCACTGATATCACTCCACTTGATTCCCTTATTGCTCTTATGGAACAATCCATGCGAAATACGCGTGAAGAGTTCAGAAAAGAACTAACTTATATACGTGAAAGTATCTCTCAAATTGGTATACCCAATCGGGCAAACACATTTAGGTCACAAGATTTATTGCAGAATTCTACCCATCATACAACTTCCCCAAATAATAATGTTAATGGGCTATCAAATAGTCCAAGTGAATCATATCGAACCGTAGACAATAATATAAAATTAGAAAATTGGAAAATCACTTATGATGGGCTGGGGTCAGTTTCTGAATTTTTATTCAAAGTGGAAACACTTTGTTCTAGCTCAAAGTGCTCTTATGAACACTTGATATCGAATTTTCATGTCCTTTTAGAAGGAAAAGCTGAAAATTGGTATTGGCTTTTTACTAAGCAAAACAAACATGTCACCTTTCCCTTGCTTCGTCATGCAATAACGAAAGAGTTTGGTCACCTTGAGTCTGACCACGATATTTTGCTTAAAATGTCCTTGCGTAAACAGCATTTCAAGGAAACATACGACGACTTTCATTCAGCAATTATTACGATGAATTTAAGACTTCAAAATCCACTACCGGATACAACTTTAGTAGATATATTAAAGAAAAACTTGAATACCAATTTACAATTTTTATTATTTAATGCCGAGGGTAGGGATATAAACCAGTTTCGCGACACAGCTAGGAAAGCTGAAAAGGTTTTAAGAGACACAAAAATTCACTGTGGAACTGGAATCCCTCGCAATGTTAATGAAATTGAAGTTATATCGCCTGAGCCTGAGTGTTCTGAGGTAACTGATCCTCAAATAGAAGCTTTAATTTTTTCCCGTGGGAAAACTAAGTATGATTACTCCAAGATACAGTGCTGAAACTGTTCTTTGTACGGCCACTCATACATTTATTGCACCGAAGAAATAAAAACCCCTTTTTGTTTTAAGTGTGGAAACCAGGGTTTCTTAACAATAAAATGTCCAAATAACCACCAGGGAAACAAGAAAATGGGCGAAATGGCTACCGGGGACACTCGTCCATCCCACAAAACCCCGAGTTCAAATTAGAATCTAACACTAATAACTATCCTCGCAATGTTCTTCAAACGTCCCAATTAATAACAAATAACTGTAAAACCACCTTACCCGATTTACCCGTTTTAAACAAAAATAATTTATTGACTGAAAGGCGTAGGCAAAGAATCGTCAAATGCAGACTTAGGTATAAAAAACGAAGGCATTTTAAAAAGGTTATAGAATCAACATTCATTCATGGTAATGATGACAGACCCTTTGCCAAGGTTAGGGTTTTTAATGAGTCCTTAATTGGCCTTCTAGATTCAGGGGCAAACGTGTCTGTTCTAGGGAAATCTTGCTTAGAGTTTTTGAGTAAAATAAATGTAGATTATAGAGCTATAAGATCATCGGTTAAAACTGCAAATAATACCAGACAAAGTGTTATTGGTTACTGTACCTTGCCAGTACTATTTAAAGGGGTAGTAAAGTACATAGATTTTTACTTAGTGCCTTCCCTTAGCCAAGAAGCATATTTTGGGGTCGACTTTTGGCGGGAATTTGCACTGGCACCGGAAATAGTCCCTGAAGTATCCCCAAATGTTTCTGAGTTAACAAGAGATGAAACCGATAATAATAATTTTCACAATCTCACTCCAGAAGAAAAGTTGATTTTCGAACGGACGATTTTATTATTTCCATCGTATGAAAAGCTTGGGTTGGGCTGCACTGACCTTTAAGAGCATCACATTGATACTGGAGATGCAACACCAATTAAATGTAGACACTATCCGTTGTCACCACCGAGGCAAGAGGAGGCTTATGCAGAAATAGATAGGTTGTTGAATATGGGAGTGATTGAGGAATCGAATTCGCCATGGTGCTCTCCAGCCGTGTTGTTTCGTAAAACGGGAAAGATAAGGCTATGCATCGACTGTAGAAAGTTAAATGCGGTCACGAAAAAGGATTCTTATCCGCTACCACACATAAATGGTTTGTTAAGCAGGTTAAAAGATACCTTTTATATCAGTGGTATTGACTTAAAGGATGCATTTTTACAAATAAAACTTACAGAATCATCAAAGGAAAAAACTGCTTTTGCAATTCCTGGCAAACCTCTCTACCAGTACAAGTATATGCCGTTCGGACTTTGTAATGGGCCCCAGACTATGAGTCGCCTCATGGACAAGGTCATCCCGTCTCGTTTGCGTGAAAATGTATTTATTTACCTTGACGATCTTCTCATATGTAGCGCGGATTTCGAATCGCACATAAAACTTTTGAAAGAGGTGGCTTACTGCTTAAAATTGGCTAAATTGACCATAAATATCAAGAAAAGTAAATTTTGCCAGAGAGAAATCAGGTACCTAGGTTATATAGTTGGCAATGGTTGCCTTAAAGTAGATCCTGAAAAGGTACAATCAATCGTGGAATTTCCTTTACCAAAAACGACTAGGCAATTACGAAGGTTTATCGGCATGACTAATTGGTACAGGTCGTTTATCAACAATTTTTCGAATCTAGCCGGTCCTTTAACAGATTGCTTGAGAAAAACCCAAAAACCTTTTCACTTAACTGAGGTAGCTAGGTCCTCTTTCGAGAAACTTAAATCAGCTCTTTCAAGTGCACCTGTGTTAGCACAGCCTAACTTCAAAAACGAATTTATTATACAGTGTGATGCTTCTAAGGTAGGAGTTGGTGGGGTGATATTTCAATATGATGAGCATGGGAGAGAGCGCCCAATCGCATAGGTTTCTCAAAAGCTGAACAAATCACAAGCCAACTACACTGTGACAAAATTAGAGTGCCTAGCTGCAATATTATGCGTAAAAAAATTTCGCCCTTATATTGATGGAGTTCATTTTCGAATCATAACGGACCATTCGTCCTTAAAATGGCTCATGTCACAAAAAGACTTGAGCGGAAGGCTGGCCCGTTGGAGCCTTCAATTACAAAGATTCGATTTTGTCATCGAACACCGGAAAGGTTCTTTAAATGTTGTGCCAGACTGCCTATCCAGAATGAATGTTGAAGAGGTAGTTCTATCGGGCATGCATTGCGAAGTTGATCTTTTGTCCCCTGAGTTCGATAATGATGAATATTGTAAGCTTAGGGAAACTGTCGCTAAAAATGAGGACTTATTACCAGATCTAAAAATTTCAAAAAATTATGTGCTAAAGTGTGTAAATTTTAGACAAGGTTTAATTATGGCGTCTCTGGATTCCAAAATCATTGTCCAAATCTGTTATTGAGTCGGCTCATTATACAGGCACTTCGTGCCACGGGGGATTTGTTAAAACGCTGTCGCGAATAAGACAAATGTATTTCTGGCCCAAAATGGTACAGGACGTAAAAGAATAATTGACAGTTGCGAAACTTGCAAGTGTGTTAAGTCCACAAACAAAACTACAAGACCATTAATGGGAGAGCAATTTGTGACGAATAGGGCATTCGAAAGATTTTATTGCGACTTTTTGGGACCATATCCCTTTACAAAAACCAAGAATTCTGTAATTTTTGTCTGTCTAGATCATTTGACAAAATTTTTATTTTTAAAACCTATGAAAGCAGCTACTACTGCAAATATAATCCTTCTCTTTCAAACAGAAATTTTCTTAACATTCGGAGTTCCGAAATATTTGCATAGTGATAATGCTAAACAATTTGTTTCAAAGGAAATGTGTGATTTTTTTAAGCTGTATGAAATAAAACATATTACGACCGGATTTTACGCTCCCCACTCAAATGCTTCAGAGCGAGCAAATCGTGAGATCATCACCAAACTAAGATGCTTTTTAAGGGATAGAAAAGATCACACTGATTGGGATAAATTTATTCCACAGATATTATCAGTCCTACGGAGTGACTATCATTCTTCGATTAAATGTTCTCCATATTATGCCACATTTGGCCAGAACATGATCCAGCATGGCTCCGCATATGGAATCTTGGAAAATCTTAATTGCATGGCTGGCGAGGATTTTAGCGTTCAAACCCATGTTGACAATTTAGCAAGAATAAGAGAAGGCATTAGGATAAATCTGAATGTTGCCCACGAGAAAGCTACCAAGGTTTATAATTTACGGGGTAGAGCAATAGAATTTCAAAAAGGACAAATCGTGTATAGAAAGAACCATGTTCTGAGCAATATATCCAAAAATATCAATCGAAAATTTGTCCCTAAGTTTATTAAATGCAAGATTCGAGAAAAAATCGGTATGAATCTATATAGTGTAGAAGATTTAAAAGGAAAGTATGTTGGTAAATACCACACATCTGACATTAAAAGCTAAATTTTACCCGGCTTATTGTGGATCGTGCCCCACGTTGTTCTATTACATTTGAAACCACCAATTAATTTAACAAAAATCGTTTTACTGTTCGTCCCCAAATTTAAATTTTTGTGAATCGAAGCAGTTTTGTTGCGATTTTGTTTTAATCTGGTTCGAGTTTCTACAAAGTTTAAGGGAAATGTAATGTATACAAAATTTTGCTGATTTTACATGCGCACACAATTTGAGATACAGATTTATATATTGTATATTATAGATACAGAATTATATATTTTATTTATTTTTTTTATTTATTTATTTATTGCTTGTAATACAAAAAGCCTTCAAGGCCAAAGCGCATTACTGGAATATTATATACATTTTGTCTTAAAAATAGTATAACGTTCATTTATAAACTAAGTTATATCATTCTACAAAGAAAGATTATTCATAATATTTCTATACAAAAGTACAATTACGGTTATGGGTATACGATGCAATTCTTTAAAATTTCAGTTTATATAAATAATATCCGTAAAACTTATCAGTGAAGGCAAGGAAACAAGAATCAGGTATATGAAGGAAAAACAAAGGAAAAAAAATATAACTTACAAATCATCATATTAAATAGCAAAAAAAAAAAAAAAAAAAAGAATTTAACAATTACACTGAATGATAATTGCCAGACTCCTGTAGGTGTAATAAAAACCGTTTTTTAAAGAGTTCATATGACAAAGAGAAAGTGCGTAGACCATATGGTAAAGTGTTCCAATATCTAGCTATCCTAACAATAAATGAGCGTTCAAAAAGGGAGAATGATACAAGAGGAATAATCAGTTGAGGATTTCTTGTAGATCTGGAAAATAAAAATTTTGTATATAGTTCATTTGGTATATTATACCTTATTACTTTGTAAAAGAACAACAAATTACGTAGACGTAAATATTGTTTAAAGGAGCACCCAAGAAAAAAAGTTACAGCATGTGATGTACTGTCTCTATACGCGATGCCATAAACAAATCTTACAATTCTTTTTACAATTTGCTCAATTTTACGAAGATTATACGAAAAAGTTCCAGATACTACTTCAATACAATAATTTACAAGTGACATTAATAGTGAATGAGTAAGAATATACTTAACTCTAACTGGGAGATATAGACCACAATGATAAAGTCTCCTGAGTCCAAAAGTCACTCGAGATGCTAAGGTATCAATATGTTCGTCAAAATTAAGATATTGATCAAGTATAACACCGACACATTTAATAGAATTAGTGTATGTTATGATTACATTACCAATTTCAATCCTAGGATGAACAACATGACGGTGCATAGTACGGAACATAATGGCTTTAGTCTTGGAGATATTTATCAAGAAAGAGTTCGACACCATCCAGTCATGAAGCTTAAGGAGATTAAAATTAATAACTGCCTCCAATACGTCAGGAAACTCTCTACAATTTCCAAAAAGCAGTTGTATATCATCAGCAAAGATAAACGGTTTAACTAGGTCCAAGTCCAAACACTCAACACAATCGTTTAAATATAAAAGAAACAAGATGGGGCCGATAACCGAACCCTGTGGCACACCACAAAAAATTGGAATAACTTCAGAAACAATCCCATTTAAATCCACAAATTGAGACCTGCCGTGTAAGTAAGAATGAATAAGTCTACAAGCCATTATAGAAAATTTAAATTTATCTCTCAACTTGTAAATCAAAGTGGAATGATTCAAACGATCAAACGCTTTGGACAGGTCTAGTGAAACCATAACACAATCTCTATTATTATTCAAATGTTCTCTGATGCCATCCGTTATTCCTAGAAGCATACCCGTAGTGTTGTGTTTATCCCTGAAAGCATACTGTGAATTCGAAATTAAGTTTTCCCTAGAAATATAGTCTATAATCTGAAACTTTAATAAATGTTCCATAATCTTGGATATGGCCGGTAAAATACTTATTGGACGAAAAGTCCTACTCGAATCCCTCTTGGGTATAGGTACAGTCCTACTTAATTTCCATTGATCAGGATATGTAGAAGTCATTATAATCATATTAAATAAGTGTAGTAGAGGTTCCAAAATATAAGGATAAACAAGCTTAATAAGTTTGATAGGAAATCCATCCGCACCTAAGGAGTTAGACTTAATTTTCTGTAGCGCACCAATTAAGTCATCACTACATATCATATCAAATATCATATATATAGTAACAGAATTGGTTGCTGGGTATTCGTGGTCTTATTGCTTTAAGGTGTTACGAAAAAAAATTCTAACATAAGATAAATTTTATTTAAGAAGGAAGATTAACGCACGCATATACATATATTTGCGCATAATCTACGCATGGAAATTTGTATGTATAAACTGAGAGTGTAACACTCCAAAAAGACTAAAAGGAGGAGAGAAAGGAAAATAGAACATCGTCCGATGGTGATAATAAATTTGTCCCTCTTCGGCTTAGGCAACATATTACTACTTCCATTATCATTAAATCACCTTGAAATTGAAATGCGTGATTAGTCTTACTAAAAAAAGGTCATAATTTTGAACTCTGTTCATTTGTAAAGTGGCTGTAGTACAGTAAGGAAGTGCAAACTATTTTATTGTAATCGTATAAATATATAAATTATTAAAAGTCTGTTTATTCAGTTGTGTAAAAATATAAATTAATTTGTGTTAAAAAGCGAGTAGAAAACTTGCCATAATCTGGACCGCTTTAACCAAAAGAAAATTTTATTTTGTTTCCTTTTCTTTTAAAAGGTAAGACTTTGTTTTCCACAATTGTTCCCGTGTTTTAACAAAGAAAAAAAAAAAATTTTTTTGTGTTAGGGAATTTCTATTATTTAGAACCCTTGGGGCAACCAATTCGCTCGGAATTATAGCCTGGGAGAAAGTCCCACGAAAAGTGTGGTGCCTTACGGAACTTGGAACCCAACAACATAACCTTACATTATTCGAAGACACATGTTTGAACCTGATATAAGTGGACCTTAAATCAAATGTTTTATAAATCACATGTGGTAGTCGTCCAAGGCATAACAAAAATACCTAAATTGTTTCTTACAAATTTGAAGTGTTAATTATTAGAAGAACATAAATTTAAAAAAAAACCCTATTTAATTATTTAAATAACCAAACCCTTGAACAATATATATCCACTTATATGTCTTGAATGCACTAACTAAAAGTATGACAGAACCTTAGGGTATTTAGATTTTTCCCCACTAAAACTTTTAAACCAAACTTTTATATTGTTAAATGTTAAATATTTAAAACCCTATCAACTAATATTTAAAATTGGAATGGTTAATCGAAATTAAAATCGATATTATTAGTAATATTACAGCAAAAAAAAGAAAAGAAAATAAACAGGAAAAAAAATGAATTAACCTTATTAACAACTTTAAATAACTTAAAAAAACGAAAAAAAACTACAATTTATATTATTATTTTCTCCCCTAGTATTTAATCTAACTAAATTCTTTAAATTAGCAGTAAGACTTACTTGAATTGTTGATCTTTAATAGTTCATAAATTAGATAACCAACATAAATTCTACAATATTACCTAAGATTATTTTTCGAGTGTAAAAAGTTCTTTACTTTTCATTCAAATTAATTTACTACTAATCATTATATACAATTAACAACGTAGGCAACAACAACGATATTCATTGACTGCTGGGCCCATCATCATCAATGGAATTGGATAAAACCCAACAACTTGTTATTGTAAGTGATGATTATTCTTTGTTTTTTTTTTCTTTAAATTTTATATTTTGCTAAGTATTTTTTTCCCATTCATTAAATTTATATTTAGGTATATTTTTTTCCAATATTGTCAGTCCGATTCACATTTGTTCCTTTTGTCCGAAGTGGTAATTTGAGAGAATAACTCCAATTATGTTTTACTTTTATTATTTTCTTTACAATATTATCGTATCATGCATTGAGTAATGATCATTCGTTTTTTTTATTATTTTTTTTTTACCTTATTATTACTATCTTTCTTTTGTTTCAATAAATTTTGTTAATCTAAGCATCGCAAAATGAATCTATAAGTCTTTTGATATGGGAAGGATGGCTGAAAATAATATGTGAGTACAAGATCATAATTGTGTCTATAATAGGGACAGATTTAAATTTAGGGTATTAGTTCTGTCTAAGGCGTTTGTTTTGAACAATTTGGGGAGGGAAAATTGTACCCTATGTGACATACCACCTCGTCATGTAGCTGTTTGTGGAGAAATTTGTTTAAAATACCTTTTGCTTTAATATAATTTTGCACACTCTATAGGTGTGAGAGTGTGCTATATGTTCACGCGTCAACATACGGGTTAAGAACCAACGAAACGTATTGTAAAGCTAGCGGGTTAACCTTTTCATACCCTTAACCAAAGTATTTTGTACGTTTTATATGATTTTAATTAGACGATTTTTGTTATTTGAAAAATATAACCGGCGCGTAACAGTGCAAATATTGAAAATCTTATGATAAGTGTTTTTAAAAATAATATTTTTAACTTTAAAAAAAGAATAAAAACGACACAAGTTTACTGTACGAGAATCATTCGATTATGAAATCTTATAACATACGTGTTCCCCTTGTTTAAGATTAAGATTAAAATGAAGAAATTTTTTCTCTCATTATGCCGACGCAAACCCAGACAAGTAATCACCCCTATCGTGAATAAAAATTCCTTGGGATTTTTTCCCTTTTTCCATTTTTCCTATGTTAATTCAATTGTAAAAATGGTAAAAGGAAAAAACTCACAAGGAATTTTGATTGTTTTTCCCTTTTTGCCTAATCTCATGTTTAATGAGTTTAGTATGCCTTTATTTCGGACAGAATGTTCTGTAATGGTATATCTACTTGACTTATCTATTTTTTTAATTTTTTTCATCTGGGCTACTACTATGGGAACTGTTAATTCATAAATAAGTATTTTTTAAAAATTTCTTTCAATCTTTGGCTGGGGGGGGAGCCATTTCTATTTGTATTTTTATAATTAGGTGTATATACTTGAATAAATAAACTTTTGATTATTTATTGTATCCATTAATAATATTCAGGATTTTGCTTTTGCAATATATTTTTATTGGCCTTGATAGGCTTTTGTATATTACTTATAATAAATAAATAAATACATTTGTATTCACGATAGGGGTGAATATTTCGCATGGAGGTATAGGTATATCGTCACCTAAAATGCAAAAGGGCGTAACAACATTTTTTTTTAATTTTATAGTGCATCATAATCATAATTTAATTTATATTTAAATCTATGTAGTGCAACATAATCAACCAAAACTTGATTTTGAATTTTTTGGTTGTTACGCCCTTTTGCATTTTAGGTGACGATATGATAATAATAAACAAAATTTCAAGTTTTGAAAAAAATCTAAAGCATTACTCATACATACTTTAAATTAAGTGTGGGCTCATGTCTTTATAACCAAATACTAGGGCAATGGTTTTCAACCGGTGGATCGCGACCCCCAGGTGGTTCACGGCCATCTTTCCCGGGGGTCGCGAGCTAATCTAAATAAAATACATCGATTTTTTTTAATTTAATTTTTTTTATTCAAAAACAGAAAAAAATTTAATTCAAAAACATAAAAGTACTGATATTAATGCTAACGATGGGCTTGATTAATTTAATAAATTAAATGCGAAAACGTGGTTGCAATTGTGACACCTAAACAACCAAATAATTTGCTAAATTTAATTTAATTTTTTTTTTTGTTTTAATGTTCACCATTTGTAAAAAAAAGTCATTTCGCACAGATAATACCTATGTTGAAAATTGAGTTAATATTTTAAGTGCTTTTTTTATCTAGCTCAGGGTATTTTGCCTTACGCCTTAGCCAAAATGAAGAATTATTTTGTGATAAATATTCCATGTTGACCATACTGTCCGCTGCCAGCTCACACAAACTTTCTTTCAAATTATTGGCAAGATCGGCGAACTCAACGCAGTTAGTTATGAATGGATTTAATACCCAACAATCACCATTATCTTCTTGCAGCTCATTTGGAAAATAGCGGTTTAGGTAGTTCCATTTTTAAATTTTGCAACGCTTCTATCATGGTAGGAATAAAATCGCTCACCAATTCATCGGAGAAAATTTCTGTTGCAACACTTTCAAAGCTGTTGAAAAAATCAAATTGTAGTTGTTGCAAAGATGTTGACCGCATTTTAATTTTTAATTTATGTATATGCGAATTTCAAAAGCCACTTAGGATTATTAAACAAATGTTCATATACATAGGTGACTAAAAATAAATCTCGTCTTAATCTAACAAGCAGTGTCATGTTTTTGCATTGTTTTCATTGAATTTTCTTTTTTTTATAATAATATTTTTAACCTTTGAGAGCAAAAACGTTAAGGGGTCGCCAGATTTTATGAAAATCATTTTGGGGCCACGGCTTTAAAAAGGTTGAAAACCACTGTACTAGGGAATGGTAAATAGATTCCAATCGAAAATCGATTCTGAGGTAAAAAAAATTGATTTTTTGCAATCGAATTTACGTATGCGATTTTATACTAAAATCGATTATTGGGCTTTTAAAATCGATTTTTTTATTTTTATCAAAATTTTGGCAATTTTTAATTTTAATCTTAATTAAATAGATAAATTATGGGCATACCTACGTCTGTAGGTATGCTTATGCAGTTTTCCCAGTTTAAAGTTCTAATTTGACGTATTTACCTATTAGTATCCTTGATACATTTCCAAGTTTAATATAAGGGCTTTGTGAGCGATATTTAAATCTAGTTATAAGCAGAGTGAAAAAAACAAAAAGTACTGCAAAATCACAATTTTTCTTGATTTATTCATACGCTCAAATTTACATTCACTCTTTGCCTGCAAAACAAAGTTCAACGTTGGTAATTTTTACATCGTTTCGTACACATTTGATTTTTGCATGAATTCGTTTTTTTATTGAAAGTGCTTTGTTTGCATTTTTGTTGCGCACGCAATATAACACACTTGTGTAAATTCAAAAGGCAAACATTCTTATACTTTTGCATTCAAGTAGTCATTGTCCACTCGATGCAGTGTTGCCAATTTAGCCATTTAAGGGCTAGTTTTAGCCATTTTCACCCTGTTTAGCCATTAAAAAATGAGTTTAGCCATTACCCATTTTTTTTTAGCCATTTTTAAACTTGTTTAGCCATACAATTTTTTGTCGTTTTTCTTTTAAAAGAATAATTTTTATAGAAACTGGGTTACTTTATATTATATTCAACATTTTTCATTTTTTTCGAATTTATTCTATGAACTTAATTTCAGTTATGTATTTAATAAAGCTTTTTTGTAATAGTTCTATTCCTTCAATTTTTCAGAAATGACTTTATACACTACACAACTGAAATTTAGCTCATAGAATAAATTCGAAAAAAATGAAAAATGTTGAATAGAATAATTTTTATTTTATTATAAAAATTTATAACAGTAAAATAAACATTTTGAACGATAAAAACGCCTTTAATTTAAATCACAACTTTTACAAATGTTGAAAATCGCTATAAACTATGACGCTGAGACATCTTTCAAAATAAAGGGACAGTATTCCACTATTAAATTTATAAATGCAGGGATGCAGGCGGTAACAAAATTGTTTTAGACATTTCAGAATTAACTATAAAGTTGCTCTCACTTCCATGTTCTAATGCTGAAATAGAGATAAAAGTAATTTGAGAAATAGGTTACATTAAGCAACCGTTAACTCGATTTTATCCATAAAATATTTATACTAGCACCACAATAGTGGAGAGGGTACTATGCGTTTGTGCTGATGTTTGTAACACCTTAAAATATTAGTCCTTAGCCCACTTTTACGTATACCGATTAACTCAGAATCACTTTCTGAGTCGAATTAACGATGGATGTCCGGCTGGCTGGCTGTCCATGTAAAACTTGTGCGCAAAGTACAGGTCGCAATTTAAAGATTATTTGATATAATTTGATACAAAGGTTCTAATGTGGTGTAAAGTATCATAAAGTCGGGTTTGGACTCAAAAGGTTGGGTAAATGTTGTCGTGATTATGATTTACCTTCAAATTATTTAAAACTTATAATTATTTGAAACAAATGAGTGAGTCCTATGAAATGAACAATAACGACATCGAATTTTTCGATGATTTAATTTTTGAATATTAATTTATTTTAATATTAATTTACGTTTATTCTTATTTAAGAAATTGATCTTAACTCACAATTTCATCGTAAACAACTTTAAATGAATTATATCTGTTTTGTTATTAAATTTTAATGTGTTTTTATTAAAAAATAAAATCTTTTAGCCATTTTTTAGCCCATTTTTAGCTTTTTTTTTTTGTAAATTTAGCCATTTTTGGTCACCAAGTTTTGGCAACATTGACTCGATGAGACGCTTTGCTAACATTAACAACAATAAACCACTCGATGAGACGCTTTGTTAAAATTAACAACAAAAACAAGAATACATTGTACATACAGAACTACTGTACTTTTTAAGATGGAAATTGTTTGTACCTACATATGTGCGTTTAGTTTCATTTCAATTTTTTTTCTTGTACTACATAGCAACTGCTGAATGAATACATGAGTAATGATTGCTTGATTTCTGGCTTTTTGTTTGTATTTTTTTTTCTTTACCAAAACAATTATTGTCGCACCGATCACACAAACATCTTTATTAAAAAACGAAGCTAACGATGGTATAAATAACAAAGCACGATGTGGATTATTTGAATGACTGCAAACCAGCAGCGAATGTTTGCGGTTGCGCAAGTTTGATTGTATGACCGCAAGCGGGTGTATTTGTTGCTGTTCATTTAATGCGATTTTTTGCAATTGCACAAAGCCGTTCTCTGGTGTATTCCCCTTTGTGATATAAGGTATGAGTTTGCAAATTTATCTTAAACGATTTTGAGGTGCGATTAATCGATTTCAAAAACCGTAATAAAAAAAGTCGATCGAAAAATCGAAAATCGAATTTGTTTTCCATTTACCATTCCCTACCAAATACCTACTAACTTAAAAATTGTGGTAGTTCTTTAAAATAAACTTTTAATAATTTTTTTCCTAGTACATGAATTAAGTTTAATTTTTCTTGTAAAATTTTATTAAAAATTAGGACAAGTTTAGCGACCTCTAGCACCGGCGAAACGCATTTAACATAAAAAAGTTTCTTCCTACATGTAATTTATTTAGATACGAATACAGTACAGTAATTTTTTTAAACATTGGAACAAGATTGTTTTACCTTATTTTTGTATATGGAACAAAGTACTGTGCGACGCACAAGTCTTATATTATACTTAAAAATGTACAGATCGATGGATAACAAATGAATTTTGAAGAATTTTTAAGATTTAACTCTTTTTGGCGGCGATAGAGGGCGCCAAAATTTGAGAATTTTAAGTAAAAATGGCTAAACAACTACTTGAGTTTTACATGCTTCAGGAAAAATGTTGTAAAACTGTTGGTTTTTAAAGCACGAGATTGAAATTTTTTTCTGTAGTAGTTTACTATATTTAGAGCTAACTGTAAAAAAAATTTATTGAATTTTTTTCTCCTGTTTTTTTTTTTTATTGGTTTGAAAAATGCTTATTATTTACTTAAGCTCTAAAAATTTCTTAACTTTGATGGAATATTAAAAAAAAAGTAAAATATCGTCTGTGGGTTTTTTCTGATTTCGAATATTTCGACTGTTTTCTAATAACTACAAGAAAAACAATTTAAAAAATTTTACAACTTGAAAAAAATGAATTTAAAAAAATGCTATTTTCATGATTTTTGCTCAAATTTGCATAGATTGAATTAGTTTAAAAAAATAAACTAGGAACATAATAAGAAATACTAAGGTATTAAAGTGGCTTTATGTAATTATAATGAAACGTAACTAATAACTAAAATAAATTTCAGGGTGCTTGTCCGAAGAAGCATTGGAAGCCAACCACAAAATCGTGAGAAAAACAAGACTGTCCCATACGAGAAAAACGTCACGAAGAGACACTCATAAAGATTTAATGACTCATTTACTACATTCTTCAGATCCGTTGTTGTCTTCAAAAAGGAATCCAAAGGCCAAGGCGAATTTAACTACAGGTGGTGTCGGAACTACAACAATCCAAAAACAACAGAAACAGCACAGGGTGTTTTCCATTGCATTGTTAGTGTCATTAGCTCGAAATGTCAACCATTATTAGCAAAACACTAACAAATAAGTTCGAACTGTCAAAATCAGATGCCGTTTCGACACCACCTGTAGTTATTTCGCCTTGCGAAAGACTAAAAAAATATATTTTTTGAAGAAATTGAGAAGTATATACTGAGAGAAAATGTTGATGAACCAGTTAAAGATGACGAAACAAATGTTTCGTTGAGCGGCAATATTTTTTTTGGAAGAATCCAGTACTGAAGATGATTTATTGCAATTTAAAAATAAAACCATATGTAAATAATAAATAAATTAGTTTGAAGAAAATAAATTAGGAATATAAAAAGAAATAATTCCAAATAATTGGTAATAACGATGTCCGCCCGGCCGGCTGGCTGTCCATGCAACCTTGTGCATACAGATTGCAAATTCGGAGACAATTTGATGAAATTTGTCCCAGAGGCCCTGACTGGTACAAGGACCAAGCCTATTGAAAATGGAACGAATCGGTCCATAATTTTACAAAAACCATCTTATTACATCGGCAAGATTAAAATTGGTCCAAACCAAACTAATTTTATTGCAATCAAAATCAGCTTATCAAATTTTATTGGAATATTTCTATTTTTGAACATAGCTCCCATACAAATCATTCTCCCGAAAGTAGCTTTTAATGCCAGCTTCCTTAAAAATATTAGTATTTATATACAAATTGGCGACAATTACTTTTACGATAGCTACTATGTCATGATAAAATGTTGTCCAGGTAGGTCCAAAATAAACCATATGTTCCATATAAGCCATCATCCAAAAAACTAATATATGTAGATGAGATATCTTAATAATATTCGGCAAAAAGAACTTTTAAACGAATCTTAACCTCATAACATAATTTTGTTCTGGCGGGTCCACGATTGCCCAAATAGATTACACTCTAGGAAATTTGATTACACTCTAGGAAATTTGTTTTTAAATACTGTGCTATAGGGTATCACATGGTCGGGCTTGACCGATTATACTTTCTTACTTGTTATTTTTGCATGAGCATTTTAAGCGTTTTTAGCTCATATTTCATTAAATGATGTTTTTGTATTTTTCACATTAATAATCCGATTCTAACAAAATTCGGCATATATATATGTATATGTATCTAACAAATATCAATTTTCATACCAAATTTAATTACGATTGGATACTTTTTGTAAGTGTTATAGCATTTTTAAGAAAAAGGATATATGGCAGGACCTTGAGTCCTTGTTCAGATTTAAATGAAAATTTAAACACACGTTGCTAGTTGTGTGAGTATCAGCATGACCATTCTTTGTAGTTTTGGGGGCATTATTGAAGCTAAAATTACATTTTTCCATTTCAGGACACATGGGAAGTAGGCGTGTCCTTGGACCGATTTCTCCAAAAATTCATATTTTTCCTAATTAAGCTATTTTATGCTAGTGTACCAAATTTCAAAAATTTCTGACAACTTCTATTTATGTCCCTTCGTTATATGGGGACAAAGCACAGCGCGACGTTCTCTCACATATTATAGTAGATATAATCTCAGGTGAATACTCAGTGTTATAAAACACACAATTCCAAAAATATCTGTTTTTCTTTATGATTAAAATATTGAAAAATATAACAAAACTACAATAGAATAATATTGGAATAAAATAAAGCATATTGAAAACAAACATGAAATAATACATTAAAACTAAAAAAGGACATTTTAAACACGGTTTTAAGATTTTGACTGTAGATACCTAAAGGTTCAACCAGAATAGGTAACAAGCTTAAGCTACTGTCAAAAATCAACGAAAAGCCTCTCATATGCAAATATAAAAACATTTGGTTCCGTACGGAATATGCCATCATTTTCGCAATTCACTTAAGCAAATGACAGTTTTATAAAATTTCACAAAAAGTTTCTTTAAGTTCAATATGTTTTATTTTATTTTATTTTTTTATTTATTTCTTAATTTTCAATAACCTAGCCTTTTGGCCTTAGCCGGTAACAAACTTCTACTCAAAAAAAAAAAAAAATTCTATAAGAATAAATACCAACATTTAAAAAAAATTTTTTTAAGAAACGCTTTTCCCCCCTAGATTTTATCCTGGCTACGCCCATGTATTCGCGTACTGTGATCGGGAATATGTATGCCTGCAAAGTTTCATCCATTTGCATTGAGTAAAAGGCGGTCAAAAAAGTATTTTACCAAAAACAAAAAAAAATTCCCCCCCCCCCCTCTAGATTTTATCCTGGCTACGCCCATGTATTCGTGTATTGTCATCGGGAATATGTATGCCAGCAAAGTTTCATCCATTTGCATTGAGTATAAGGCGGTTAAACTAACGTTACAAGATTTGATTTTCCGAAGTGAAGCTAAAGAAAAGGTTTTAAAAAACGTAAGGTAACTTGTTAAGTAAAACAAATGCTCTAATACTACAAAAATTAATTGAAGATTAAAAGAGGAACTTGAATTATTATTACCTTACTGTTTAATATTATTATGCTCTAGATACAAGATAAAAAGAAAACATAAATATTACAATTTAATTCATAATACAAACAAGAAATTGAGGTACTCAAGGTATGAGATCAAAAAGTAATTCATAAAATAGATAAAATATTTTAAATTTTAATTAAAATTAACATTTTTTAACGGGTTAGAAAATAACTTTCTGACTCACTCAAAGCCCTTAGTAAGTTATCAAAAGTATATTTGGTATTTTATTTACTAATTTCCATGTTTCCGAAAAATTTCTTTCACTTTTATACCGAGGTTGGACAAATAGTTTATCACCTAATAAACATATCGCTCCTTCATTGCAACATAGTCATATCTCAAAAAATCAGAAATTGTAAGTTATTTATGCAAAGTGTTCCTTCATACCTTCTCGTATTTTATCTCAAACTGAACCGAAGTTATAGCAAAATATATCTTTAAACCGGTACATTTTGAAAACTTAAATCGCATTTTTCCAAGTTCGTTTGTTTTTGAAGATATGACTATGTTGCAATAAAGGATCGATATGTTTAGGTATCTGCTATTTTTAAGACTGCCTGGATCTTATTTTGAATTAATGTTCTTTCTTAACGTTTCACTTCACTAAACTTATTAATTATCAACTGTTGACTTGCCTTTTCTGCTTTTAGTAGATGTATTGCATCAGGAGTCATTGATTTACGTATGTACTCACTTCTTTTCTTCTATATTCTTTTAAGAGAATATAAAACTTAATTTCGGAATTGCTGTTTTTTTAAACTATGAGGAATTTTTTATTTCCCGGGATCCCGTAAGAAAAATCCCGGGAAAGCGGGAAATAAAATAGTTCCCGGGAAAACCCCTATTTGGCAGAGAAAATTTACATGTATTCGCACATTTACTTAAGCAATGTTATGCACATTCTGAGCCTTATAGAACAAAGACAAACGTGCATAAAGGAAAACATTTGGGGTTTTTTATGAATATCATCATATGAATTGATTATTATGTATTACCAAAGATTGGTGCTTATCAGAAAGTGTTTTCTCTTTAAGCTGCAAAACCGATATTACATATTTTATACTTTGCTATTTAATATTTTTTACGTTGTGTGATTTCTATTTTACTCGATGCTTTTGCTACGATTTACTGTTTCCTTATTTTTTTTTTTTTTTTTTTTGATATTCTTGTTGTTTTGAAAGTGGAAAATCTCATTATACATATCGCTCATTTGCTGCAGACCGACATAACTCAAAAAAATCCATTTCGAGATAAACGCATTTAAAGTTTTTGACTTAGAAAAAAAGAAGACACATTCTCTTCAAACTGGGAAAGTATAAAAGATATAAAGGTGAATTTGTGCTGGGTGCCGGGTCATTGCGACATAGGCGGCAATGATGTTGCTGATGAGTTGGTAAGACAGGGCTCAGAGATGGAGGATCCTGACTGTGTGGAGGCGGTTAGGCCTCCAGTGGGCTTCTTTTTTAGTAGAATTAAGGAGTGGATACTGGGCGTGACCAATCGGGCCTGGGGGGGCCGAATGGACTGTCGGGTATCGCGGACACTGTGGCCGGTGCTTAGCCCTTTCAGACCCAAGCTTTACATTGCTTTCAAATTACCCTAAATCATAAAAATCAAACAAAATATTTTTGTATTTTGTATAAGATAGACCCATAAAATATTCCTACAGGGTCCTTTTTGGCAAACAGGACATCGCACAATTGTGCGGTCTAGGTCAATATCTGCAAATAATCTTCGAAATGATAAAACATAGCTTGGAACTTTTCTAGCGGTTATTAAACTTAAAAAATGCAGATACTTTACTACCTTATAAGAAATAAAACATTTAATCAAAGGGGTTTCAAGTTTTTGTTCTATCTACTAATTTTTCTTACAGGATCCTTTCCACATTTACTTTTTCCCCCTATGCAGGCGACCAGTCTCCGGCGGAAATTTAAATCGCAACCCCCGCACTGATAGCATATCTCACTACTAGCAATTTTACTGACTATCACTGCCTATGTGTCCTTCCATTTCAAAACAGCTTCAATTTCGATATTGGTAAATTGGGATATTCACCCCGACTCATTTCTTTGTCCAAAGAGAATTTTACACTATATTTGCCATACTTGTACCTGTTGCTACCAACCCATCTGGTGTTATGCTTCAAACAGTAGAATTTGTGTAAAAAGTCGGTCCGAAATATATATTAATGGATATAAACGGTCCATGATCAATACCCCAATCTTAAATCTACAATATTTAAAAGTTCACTAAGCCAACTCTTGTAGTAGCACAGACAAGATTTCTCAGCCCAACGGATTGTGGTTTGGCTTAATTACTTCAAGATAACTTCCCAAAAAAATATAATCTGCCCATCAATTAAGTAATTCGAGATTTCTGTTGCCAAATCATAACACCATATTTTGGTTAAACTCTCCAAAACTTATTTGTCGAGTGTGGTGTGGAGTTATCTTCAAAATGTGCATATGAACGGAGCTGTAAAAACTTATCGCGGGACATGGAGTTATAAACGGCAGTAATTTTACTTTCATTCGCCCAGTACATTCTTATCGCAGGGTAAAATTGAGACACCCCATCATGATCGCGCACCAGTCAAATCTTTTTATATCTGCTGGTACGTCACGCCATGACCAGTTTACTCAACACATACATACATTTTAGTTTGTTTCACAACTTCCTCGGTATATTTCTGGAAATTAGCTTTCAAAATTTTGTAATGGTGTTATGAAAGTTATCGGAAATTACAAACTTTTCAATATAACGTGCCTGTTTGGTATTTTGGATCTAAAAACTGATGATAGTTACGCTGTATCTGGGTGGTACGAGGAGTATGAGGAGTTGTTTGGTCAATCGTGTTAGGGAAAGTGTTTGGATTACATGAGCTTTCATAACTTTCTTGTGCATCAGTATTTACATTACAAGGGATCCATGTTTCATTAGTAACATTATCATCAACACTGATGTCAGCATCTGAATCGTTAAAAATTTTTAAAACTGCCCCAACATCATAATTCCCCTGTAAAATTATTAGGTAGCACAAACGTGAGCATAAAACAAAATGTCATGTTGTGTCTAGGGATGAAACGATACCTCTAATACAAGTATGTAAGTATCGATACTTTTTTTTCGATACTAAGTAGGTATCGATACTTTACGAGCGATACCACATCGAGTAAAAGTATCGATACCTACTAAGAAGGTATCGATACTTTACGAGCGATACCACATCGAGTAAAAGTATCGATACCTACTTAGTATCGAAAAAAAAGTATCGATACTTACATACTTGTATCGGTACTTGTATCGGTTTGTATGATAAAAGAATAGAAAGCAGCATTTAAAAACGTTCTTATTAGTACTATACAATACAAAAGAACTACGACCCATTAAAATTTTTGTGCAAAACAAAAATTGTAAAAATTGACACCACTTTTAGATACTACCAAGTACCAATTTCCTCTCGAAAAATCTTTCTTATCTAAGGAAACAAAATTGTTATAGAACGTTCAGGATAACAACTTTTTATTTACCTTTTATTCCAGAAATTAACAATGTCACTACCCAATAAGCACAAAAGTTTTGTGAATTCCAATGTTGGAATTCCAGTGTGAATCCAAGCTTGAATTACATTTGAAATCCATCCTCTTTCCGGTCTGTTTGAAGTTTGTTAAAAAAAACAACAAAAAAACAAATTTTTTTGAAGCATATGTTATATATGGTACAGAGTTGTTGCAAAATTATTGTTCAAATAATGTTATAACACTATTTAAATACTGTTGTAATATTGCTTGAATAACACTGAAATTCCATGCTTGAATTCAACGGTAAAAACAGGTTCGGTTCGACTTGAATTCCACTGCAATTCCATGCTTGAATTCAAGTGTAAAAACAGGTTCGGTTCAACTTGAATCACACTGTTATTCAAGGCTGGAATTACACTGTTAAGGTACTGTTTTGTTCGACTGTAATTCAATGGTTAATTTTGCTGGATTCGCTATTGAATTCAACTGTGTTTCAACTGTAATTCAACACTGGAAATTGGAAATTGTGACTGGATTTCAAATGTAATTCCACTTGAATTCCAGCCTAAATGCTTATTGGGTATGTATTTATTTTAAATGTAAATATGTATTTATTTTAAATGTAAATATGTATTTTTTTTTAAATTGATAAATATACAGTAGTTTTGACTTAACTGCCTTTTGTTTAAGTAAACTTTTCACCCAACTGCACAAAATTAATATTTTTAAAACCTTTTCTTTAGCTTCACTTCGGAAAATCAAATCTTGTAACGTTAACCGCCTTATACTCAATGCAAATGGATGAAACTTTGCAGGCATACATATTCCCTAGGGGGGACAACATTTTTTTTTGTAAAATGCTTTTTTGACCGCCTTTTACATACTTACATATTCCTGATCACAATACACAAATCCATGGGCGTAGCCAGGATAAAATCTGGGGGGGTGGGGCAAAATTTTTTTAAATGTTCTTTTTTAAGAAAAGCGTTTCTTAAAAAATTATTTTTTAAATGTTCTTATTTGTCATTATTCTTTAAAATTCCATACAAATTTATTTTTTTAGTGCACTTTCTATACCTGCACATTTGAGATAAATGCCCAAAATTTTTGCCATTTTAAAATTATGTTCATACAAAAAATCAAAGTTAGCTGCACTTTGACTTACTGCCTGTTTGTAGAACGCATATTTATATATACACTAGCATTTAACCCGCTACATCGTTGGCGTCTCCTTTTTCAACGTGGACATATCTGCATGCCAAAACTTATTTACTCATTCACTCAGGGCCTTGCATGTTTATCTTTCTAGGTCTTTCAAGGTCCAATACCAACTGAAATTCAAAAAGTACCAATCAAAGAATAAAAAAGTACCAAAAAGTTCATTCTTATAGATTCTCATCCATCCAGGACATTGCATATTGAATTTTATGTTTCTAGGTCCAATACTAAAGGAAATTCAAAAAGTACCAGTTAAAGAACAAAAAAGTACCAAAAAGTTCCGTCATAGATTCTTATCCACTCACGACATTGCATGTTGAATCTTATGTTTTTAGGTCCAACATAACGATAATTTAAAAAATACCAAAAAGTTAAGTAAAATATCCAATTTCGTGTATTCCCCCTTTTTGGTACTATTTTTCACCCCATTAAAGTATAAAAAATTTCAGTATTATAGTGGCAGCCCATAATTTAGTACGAATATTTCAAAAATTGGAGAAAAATGTTTTTTAAAAAAAGTACCAAAAATAATTACGATTTTTACCCCTTAAATGTTCGAATTTCGAAAAAGTACCAAATTTATATTCGTATTTTTTTGATAAGTTTCGAATTCGGTATTAACTTTGTTTCTATGTTTATTGGTTCAAAAGATAGATGGGGTGTCAAAAAAGGACTAAAATTCAGATTTTACACGTTTACTCCCAAATAGGGCCGAAATTCAAAAAAGTACCAGACACCTGTCCGCTTACTTTTTCTAAAGAACTACGATAGGTATTAAATTTTTTTTGTATCTCTTTTAGTTTTGGAGATATAAGGTTACCGAATTTTCCCGTTTTTACCCTTTTTTACCCCCTAAACATTCGAATTTCCAAAAATCCCGTCTTAGTGGATCGATTTGGGGAGTGACCAATCTCTGGTCCAAATTTCAAGTGTCAAGCTTCAGGCGTTTAGGCTGTGCGATGATGAATCAGTGAGTCAGTCAGTCAGTAACGTTACAATTTTATATACATAAATAGATATTTTCTGTAATTATTCTTCGAAATCCTTTTTACGTGCCTTTTGTATACCTGTATATTTATCATATTTTTGGGCAGTTGTAAAATATTTTCATTTAAAACATCAGAGTTAGCTGCTTACATACAAAATTATGGTGTCCACTTTTTCACATAAATATCCAATTTAAGCTGTTTATAAAAACAAAAATCGCAAACAAGTCAAGTTGGCATCATTATAATTCATTTATTTTGTTTGCATGTACCTACACTCATGCATTTGGTTTGCGGTTACAGCAACTTTACCACGATTATATGAAAGGAATAGTAAATCTTAGGCCTGGAACAGAATAAAGTAGTTGTATTACATAGCGTCTTCACCTGACAATTTTTTGTCATACCAAACGTCAAAGTCTATATAAAAAAAACTCGAAAATTTTTGTCAGCGTTTTTTTAATATGAAGTTTGACGTTTGGTATGACAAAAAATTGTCAGGTGAAGACGCTATGTTAGTATCTAAAGCTGCCGAATGCTATGTAGCGCATCTAAGTTCAAAATTTCGAATTTGCGTTTCAACTGCAACGACTTCTACAACTATGTATTCTGTTGACACTTCTTTGAAACTGTCGTTTTTAACTTTTGATAGCTTGCAGCGCTATTCTTAACGTTTTACTACAGCGAAAATTCTGTTCCCCACTTTATTGTTACCAATTTGACTACAAAAATGCATAACAGATGACTACATTGTTATTTTTAATTCATTAATAAAAACGTTGTTACTCCCTTTCAAACACTTAATTTTAGTTATGCAGGTAACCAAAATTGCGTACCTGTACATTAAGGCACCTAAATAAATTTAACATAGCTGCATTTTTGATTTATCTGTACAAAAACTCGTGCAAAAGAGATTTTACAACTATTTAAGTCAAAATTATGTATAATAAAGGGTGGTAAAACCATAATCCACGATGTTAATTGTAAGTCACACCTTAACGTCAAGTTTTTTGCGCAACTTAAATTGACCTTTCTTTGTATTTAACAACTTCTATCATTGAGAGGCACACAATTGAGCAGCGCGTTAAGATTGTTTTGATTTTTTTGGTCAGCATAATCGACCAATTCTTTCCACAATCGGGAGAATTGTACGCAAATTTCAGCAAAATGGGTCTGTAGAAAATGGGAAAACATATGTGCATGTTCGCCCAGTTAGTTCTGCGGCTCGCGGTGTTATCAGGCCGCAAATGAGGTCGGCCAAGTCATTACCGTGAATGGTGTTCGCTATCGCGAGATGATAACGGACTTCATATAGCAAGAAATTGAGGAAATGGACCTAGACGATATGTGGTTTATAGGTGGTTACTGGTCAAACGGTTTCTTGAGACCGTTACAGCTGCTCGATCTTTGGAGAATAATCAAAAATTAAAGATTAATTTCAATACCAAAGTAAAACGATTACTTTTGACCGATACCGAGTATATTTTTACCGATACTACTTGGTACTCTGTTGCTAAGTATCGATTACAAAAATAGTTGGTACTCATATAAAAGTATCGAATATGTACTTGTATTTACTCGTATCGTTTCATCCCTAGTTGTGTCTGATCATCACAATTGTGCTATCTGTATTTTCTTGAGCGCTGACTCCTTGTTACTATGCACTAGAGGTCTGCAAGAATAAATAAAAACCAATTTCAACACACTCATTTGTTTTTTAACTACAATGTGTCGAGCACTTAATAATAAAGAAACAAATGAAAGAATAACCAAAGACAAAACGAATAAAAACTCATTCAATTCAGTCAACTCAAGTCAAATGAATGAAATATTCAAATATAATTTGAATGTAAAATTTCTGTACCTACACATTACGTATGTATGTGTAAGCTTAACTCTTACAAATAAAAGAAGCCACAAGCTTACACACATATTATGTCAATGTATTCAAATAAATGTATGGACATTCAATAATTCAAAAATTATTCGAATATTTTTGTAAACTTGCTCTCTCTAACGGGTCATTCCACTGTTTTGTTATTTATGAATGACTCTCAAATTCATTTACAGTAAACAAGTATTTTATTCAATTCATTCTCTCTTATTATTGTATATGGTTTACTCTTTTCTTATATTTTTGAATGTTAAATATTTGAGTAAATGTTGTGCACTTTGAATAAAGGCAAACAAGTGAATTATTCAAAGCAGACCTCTACTATGCACAATATCAACACTAAAGAGCCTAATTGTTGCAAATACTCATTATACAGTTACCACTACTAAAACTAAAAACGTATTTCAATATTATTTTACAAAAACACGTTACTTGTGAACGCATGTTTACACTTGTGGAAAGACACAATAAAACATAAGCTGTAGTTTTTTATTTCTGCTGGTCAGTTTTTTTCTTTTTATTTTTTTTAAACAGAAACAAGAACTCACAATCATTGCTTGCCGGTTAAAAGGCAAAAAATTATTATTTCATGAATTTGAGGCAAACAAAGGCAGACCGCACAATCGATTCAGTTAGGTCTGAAAGGGTTAGGAAGTCCGATTCGGTGTCGCTGCTGGGCAGGAGCAGGGTCTGCGTTAGGACCATGATAGGAATGATCACGGGCCACTGTATGATAGGCGGGATGGCGGTGAGGATGGGATCCGACTTATCGGATATATGCAGGTTGTGCGAGGACCCTGAGGAGTTGGAGACAGTTGAGCACTTTCTGTGCCATTGTCCCAGATTGCGGGGTAGCAGGCTGAGGTGGCTGGACAGTAGATTCCTGGGCGAATAAGGGGATGTCTCGAGTTGCAGACTCGAGAATCTGATAGGATTCGTAATGGGGATGGCCTGGCTGCGCGAGGGGAGACTGGGTGCTAACCGCACGTAGGGCGAATTTGGTTTGAGTGGGATTTCTCTCGGGGTTGGTCCCTTACCTTCTTTTCTTTCCTTTCTTTTCTACCTGTCTTTCGGATCTGTCTTGTTCTTTCGCTCTCTAATTAAGGCGTCACAAAGGACCATATTGGTCTCTGGGTGAAGGTGTGAAGGAGACTTCACACCGGCCTTTCTACCTACCTACCTACCTAAAGGTGAATTTAATATACAATATAAAGAAAAACAAAGCGAACAATTCTGCATCTCTAACTCCTAAATTTCATTTTATGAGTTATGCCGGTCTTGCAGCAAATGAGCGATTTGTTCATATGAAAACTTTAGAGGTCTATAACTCGTAAACTAGGCGTCTACGAGATTTTTCATGTAATATTTTCTTCTTATTATACCCACACCACAATAGTGGAAAGGGTATTATGCATTTGTGCTGATGTGTGTAACGCCTTAAAATATTGGTCCTAGACCCACCTTAAAGTATACCGATCGATTCTGAATCACTTTCTGAGTCGAACTAACGATGTCCGTCCGGCTGGCTAACTGGCTGGCTGGCTGTCCATGTAACCTTGTGCGCAAAGTACAGGTCGCAGTTTTGGAGACAATTTGATAAAATTTGGGACATAGTTTCTCATTACCACAAGGACCAAGAAAATGGTCCCAATCGTAGGACCACGAGGGAAGATAGGGGGAAATTTCTTCCTCTCAGAAACTATCAAACCGATTTAAGTTAAAATTAAAACACACATACCCCCTTTTCTTTATGGTCACAAAAGGGACGCAGTTTTTAAAAAATAGGACCACGAGGGGAGATAGGGCCAATTTCTGCATCTCAAACCGATTTTAATGAAATTCAAAACATAGATAGATAGATCCATATCTATATGGACACATAAGCTATACAGTTTTTCAAAAATAGGACCACAAGGGGAGGTAGGGGTCAATTTCTGCATCTCACAAACTTTTAAGCCGATTTTAATGACTTTTATGAACATAGATAATTCCATATTTATATGGACATATAAGCATGATGTGTTTTTTAATACTGTGGTGTAGGGTATCATATGGTCGGGCTTGACCGACTATACTTTCTTACTTGTTTTTCAATGTGCTATCACCCCATGTAATTTTTTATTTTTTTGGAGCTGCGTTTTTAAAGATTTGTAGCTTTTTACCTAAAAGCTTCATGCCCAAATTGTATGTACATATGTATGTATCACTAATCAAAGAAATTATAAAAAGTTATGAGATTAATGACTTACACGTAGTGTAATGGCGTTTTCTTTTCTAAAAAAAAGTGTTGCATAAGGGTTACATGTGACTTGGCAACATTTTTAAATGCTCCCCTCATTTTTAAGAAGTTTTCCATATTTTACGTTTACAAAAGAACATACATTTCGGCATTAAACAATAAAGTACAACAAGCGCAAGGTAAATCAATTACAGGTGGTGGCAAGACTACAACAATCCAAACCCAACAGAAACAACAGATGTTTTTTGTATTGCAGTGCTAGTGTTTACGGCTCGAAACTTGCCACCACCGGAACAAGTACAGTTTACCAACGCAGCTCCAAATAAAAAAAAAGGACATAGGGTAAAAGAAAATCGAAAAATAAAATGGCAAAATTCTCGGAAACGTAAAGTTTCCGAGTTATGGACCGCTGAAGTTTTTATATAAATTTGCGATTTCCCTCTACATTTCATAAGCCTCTCCGCATAGACGGCCATCGGCCGTGCGTATTGATTTTCTCCTCTATGGTATAACAAACACCGGCTTCGCTAAATAAAGCTTCTCCGCATAGCCGGCTCCTTAATCCATAATGGATTAATAATTTTTAAATAAAATGCTTATATCTATAAAAATGTATTCAAAAGCTTTTGAATGATACCAATATTGGCTATACCTATACGTTCAAAAATGAAGTGGGAAATCGCAAATTTATATGAAAACTTCAGAGATCCATAACTCGGAAACCATGCGTTTCCGAGGATTTTGTCATTTTATTTTTTCTTCTTATTTTTCAATTTTCTATAACCATATGTACCTACTTTTTTTTATTTGGAGCTGCGTTGGTAAACTGGACTTAAGCCCATTTTTTTTAATTTAAATTGAATATCATCAGAAAAGAACGCTTTACACCTTTAAAATAACACATGTTTTTCAGAAAAGAACATAAAAAATGTATGAGGCAGAATAAATGCAGAATTTTACTCAGAAAAGAAAACGCCATAAATTTAAGCTTAAAATATTTGTCAACAAAATCTGATTTTAAAGCTAGATTGTTATTTTATGTAGGTATGTTTCATTTGTTTATTTTTTCATACATACACACATCAGTATGTACATATGAAAGTATGTTTGCATCAGAATGCAACAAAGTAAAAGCATAACAGGAAGAAAAATTAGCACGTGCTTGTTTGTTGTAGGTTAAACTAACATGTCTCAAGATACCTATGTATAAAGGAAATTAATTGTATAGCGTTTGTAGTACTTAGCCGGTAAAAGAGATTATACATTAAAGATAAAAAAATGTAGAGTATAAAATGACAACAATTCTTTATCAACGCAAATTTATAAATTAACTTCAATATTTTATAAAAAACAATAAGAAAATTTAGTTGTTGGTACAACACACGAGGTATGTAGGTAGAGAAATTAAAAAAAATTACGTAATTGTTATGTGATTGTTTTCCAAATTTCAAAAATTGTTCATAAAACATTTGACTTTAAATGAAAGTGTCATACATATTGGAATAGGAAGCTTTGTTATTTTTTAAAGTCCATTCGGTTGTGTCGTACGCGATGAAGTGCATAATGTATGCATGTATGCCTGTCGGAATACAGACTAGGGCTGTTATCTATCAAACATTTTCATACATATCAATAAACGAACCTTTCTTTTTCGATGCATTTATTTCTCCCTTAACTCCAACGGATTTTTCGTTTATTGGTGTATTTTCTGCTTCACTTGATTCAGTTTTATCGGACTTGGTTGTAATTATATCCTTCTCCAACGCCATTCTATTTGGTTTTCAATCAAAGATTGAACAAAACGTATTTGTTGTAAAGAATTTAATGTTACACAACTTTTCGCGAGGATTTCTACTTCACAAAAATTTGTAATATTGTTGCAAATATGTTTACTCTTATTAAACGAAAACAGTTCACAATAGGTATTAATAGGTTTTTTTAATTAAAATAATATATTTAACACGTTTTACGAAAATTTAATTAATATAATTCAAATGAAATTCCTTTATACGCTCATGCGGTGAACTGCCGACTCCGATTTTACAAATTTGTCTTCATGCCAGAGTTGCCCACTTCAATTTTTACTAAACTTTAAAAATCGATGTCAAAAAAAAATCTATGAAATAGCCTGGCAACAATATCTACTATGTAATGTGGTGGACAAGGTATGAAGAAAACAAACCGAATTCAAAATGTTCCATGGTGAAATTACCATTATATGTCACTGATGGGATTTGTGGTACAAAACAAGGTACATAAACACATGTGTAAATATACCTTGGTACAAAAGTACCAAACTAGGTGCAATAGAAACGTCATGGTGCACTGGTACAGTTCATCCTTTATTGGTACAATTAAAGAAAAAAAAAAAAAAAAAAAAACCCACGAAGTTTCATCATTTATTTCAGGTGGATTAACTTAACTCACTTTTTTGTCAACAATAAAACTTTTAATAACATGTCTCCAGCCCTTGCCAGAACTACTAAATATTGCATTATTAATTTGTTTTCATGATGTTATTTTTGACATATATGAGCAGCGAATGGACGCTTAAAATAAATAATATATTTTGTTATTTAAATTATTTAACATAATAGTGAACAATTAAAACGATAACATTAAATAAAATAAAAAAGTAAAAATATATACACATCTACGTATGAATGTTCATACATGTATGTATGTATACATATTCTGAACAAAAACATTTAAGTTAAAATTTCTTATTTTTTTTCTGTTGTTGTAATACAATAAATAAAAAAAATATTAAAAGCAAAGCAAAACGGTGCAAAACAAAAACAACTCTTTGCATGAGTACGAACAGTGAAACAACACTAAGACAAAATGAAAGAAACGGTTACGTTTTAGTTAATGCAAATGAAAATAATGCAAAAATAAATAAAACAAAACAAAACAATATTAACTACCTAACGGCTAAGCCAATTATTCGAACACGTTCCCAACCGACCCCAATGTAAAAAAATGTAGCAACTGTGGCGGTTATCACACTGCCAATTATAGAGGATGTCCTGTATATAATATCGTCAAGCAGACGGTTGGACCGAAATGCTGGTCGCAAATCAAGTAAACACAAATGCAATTCAAGCCCCCCAGCCTAGTAATAACAGAACCTCTTACGCAAACGTCCTAAAATCAAACCATCAGCCTATGCAAGGTGCCTCGCCAAGTAATGATTAAACTTCGGTTTCTAATTTAAGTCGTTTAGAAAAAACCATGGAAACATTAGTGCAAACAGTAAATAATTTTACGAACACAATGGGTAATATGATGCAGGAAATGCTTAGAATGCAATCGATGTTATTGCAAGCTGTACTTAACAAACCATGAACTGTTTAAAAATTTGTTTTTTGAACGCAAACGGCATCCGCCAACATAAAAATGAATTAGAATACTTTCTTAAAAATAAACAAATTGATGTCATGATGATTTCTGAAACTCATTTGACCTCAAGAAATACGTTTAAAATCAATGGTTATATACTATATGATACCAAGGACCCTCGAGATAGAGCTTGTGGAGGTTCTGCCATTTAATAAAAGCCCGAGTCAAACACTACCTAATGTGTGATCATCGTGAAGATTATCTCCAAGCAACGAACATTTGCGTTGAGGAATTAAATGGAAACCTAGTAATTTCATCGTTATACTCCCCGCCTAGATTTTCAATATCGGAAGACCAATATTATAAATATTTTAAATCATTAGGACCGTGTTTCCAAGCCGCTGGCGATTATAACGCTTAACATACCTTCTGGGGGTCGCGACTTATAACACCAAAGGGTCGTGTTTTATTTAACACAATTTCAAATACTGATTTTGCAACACTGGAAAATGAGTTTTTAAAAGTTGACTGGAGTTGTTTGTACTATATCCTTGCTGTGGATGATCAGCTTTCCTTTCTTGAGTAAAACCTACGTAATATATTTGATAACTAAAACCGTCAGTCCGAAGAATAAACCTTGGTTTTCCTCCAACATCAAAGAAGCAATGTTCAATAGAAATTTATTGTATTCTCGATGGAAACGATTTAAAACCACACACCTTTTAAATGAATACCGTATTGCAAGAAAAAAAAACCAATAAGATGATAAAGAAGGCCAAATCCGATTTCTACGCTAATAAGTTCTCGTGTGCCCTGGGATCCAAAAAGACATGGCAAACTATTCGTGAAATTGGTATTGGCAAAGCAACCACTCATGAAATGTGTATAATTGATGCTGATAGTATAAATCAAACTTTCTTGAATATCCCCATAGTTGAAGCTGATCGCAACTACTACACTAATATTAATAATTTTGATAATGTTTCTGAGAACAACAAATTTCTTTTCTTAAAAGTGTAGATCAATGTGACGTATTGTTAAGTTGCTTATCCATAAAATCTAATGCTGTAGGAGCTGATGGAATTCATCCAAAATTTATTAAACTTCTTCTCCCACAATTAATTCCGTTCATCACGTTTTTTTTTTTTAACAAAATTATTACTACAAGTCATTTTCCTACTAAATGGAAAAACTCAAAAATTATACCAGTACCTAAATCAAGTTCTGAGTACAGACCTATAGCTATTTTATAGAGTTGTGTCGGTCATGAACGAACTAGTTCAATTGAACGGGTCAGTCAGATGAACGATGAACGGCCGTTCAGTTTCATCGTTCAATTCCGTTCAATCGGTCAGTCTGCTTTTACATTAAACGATTTTTGTCGTTGCGATTCTTACCTTATAGGCGAGAGGGGAGAGAGGTATTAAAATGGGTACACAAGCGAGTGTACTCTTCGATTCATTTTGTTCGCTCATTCGTTCTCTCATTGTGCTCTCATTTGACGAAAAATGTATAGAAGTTCGATTGCACAGAAAAAGTTTTAACGTCAAAAATCGTACAATGTAAATATCAGACCGACTTCAAAGAAGAAACGACAATAATCGCAACGACAAAAATCGTATAATGTAAATTGGGACTCACTTGCATGGATCACTTAGGTCTTTTTAGTCAGTCGGTCACTTGTTTACCAAACAACTGGTTGAAAAGAAACAACAATACTATTGTGATGTATATGTGATGCCAGTATAATATTCTTATTTCATTTACTCATTGCCACATTCTTTTACACATTTTCATAATACGATCAGGGTTGTCAAGTTTCTTGGCGACTTAATTTTCAATTTGGCGACATGCGATTTATTTTTGGCTGATTTTAAAATATATGGCGATTTTGTTGTAAATTTGATAATACTAACTGCCTATTTCACGATGTCAATCGAACGTTTACGTTCGCACAAATAACATGTAAACCAAAAACAAATTTTTTAATTTTGTTTTTGATTTATATGTTATTTGTACGAACGTATACGTTCGAGTGACATCGTGAAATAGGCAGTTAGTCCCAATTTACACTAGGGACATTTCTTGCCGGATATTTTTTGAATTTTTTTTTAATTTTACCTGAAGCGTTTACATATGAAACATTAGAAGTCAGACGGAAATTAATACTTGAATGTAAACTACAAAAAGTAAGAAAGAGAAATGAAAAAAATGTCCAGTACAGATAGTCATGTACTAAACACTCTACCTTTTCGACCCCTCGCCATCAAACTTCGTCTGTACAGCAAGAAATGTCCCTAGTGTAAATTGGGACTAATGGGTTTTAAAACGCGTTTAAGCTAAATGTTATTACATTAGAGATGATTAAGATGACAGATTATTAAGAAAAAAAAACCCAACAAACAAATTAATATTTCTTTTAAGTATTAAAAATGGATAAAAAATACTTTATAAAGTTATCAGAAGATTATTTTAAACATATTAATGATAAAATTGTAAAAATTTATGAATTATTTAAGAAAAAAAAAAAAACAAAACGTTAAGCAGAGTTAAAGAACCCAAGTGTGAGCATAGTATAAGCCATGAATTTGTTTTGAGACTCGTATACAAATTTACCGTTTGTTATTTGGAAATACTATTTCAATGTGGTATTCCATGTTATATAAATTAGTTTTTGAAAAAATATATAGCTATAAGGATACGTCCGGTACGTACCATTTTAAAGAACTCTTTATGTGCATGTTATTCCAATTGTTAATGTCTGTGTTGAAAGAGTTATTTTTAATAATTAACTCCACTAAAACTCGCTTTCAAAATTGAGTGCAGTATAAACTTCTTGGCACATTATTACGAGCTATAAATTATATGAATGTAAATAGCACGTTAATACCTTCACATGATAGCTGAATCGTACACATTGTTTTCCAAAAAAACAGTAAGAATGCCTTACCGGTGAAATGTATAGCATTTTAGATATATATCCAATATTTATTTAATACTAACCACAAGAAATCGTTTTGCTGCTTTAGTTAGACTATTGTAAACTATTGTACCTTTTTTGTGTTCACCAAACATTTTAATTAAACAATTTATGTATCAACGCGACTTTTTCCCATTTTTGGCAAATTTTAGCAAATAGGAAGATATTTATTTTTTAGGATTTATAAAAAATATTTTTAAAACTGTTAAAGATATATTTTATATTGTCAAAAACGCAAAAAAAGGCTTTGGCGATTTTGAACAATAAATTTGTCAAAAAAGTTCAAAATTAATCCGACAACCCTGGCTGCTATTCACAATTTTACATGAGCGTTGCCAGTTGTTCTTAATATAAAACCCGCCAAATGCAAATTTTTTATTTGAGCAAAAAATTGTATACATATTTATTTCATTTATTTTTTAAATTAGACCTTAAAATAAATAACCAAATTCAATATTCGACAACTTTATTAATTAAAGCTTAGTCAAGTTTTAGAGCACGAAATTATTAGGGAAAGCCCATTTTTAATGTAGATATAACTAAAGCATTCGTTTATTAATGATGCCCCTAAGTTTTTAAAAAAGAAAGCTGGTCGTGTTCGTACCTAACAGTTAGTGCCGGTTCACACACGTCAAGTTTTACTCGTCAAGTCTTGAGCTTTTATGAGAGAAGGGAAAAGAGAATGCCATTTCATTTCCCCTCTCTCCAAAAAACTCAAGACTTGACGAGTCAAACTTGACGTGTGTGAACCGGCACTTATCTTTACCTATTTCAACAATCATTTAGCATATATGTTTTATCCTTCAGTTTTCATTAAAAATGACAGCTTTTATACTATTAATTACTATGCACTGCTAGATTTCATTTGTAGAAATTACAGGCAAAAGACTGGTAAAATAAAAAAAAATATTAGTTTATAAGAATCTACTTATGCATTTAAATTGCTTTTATTTAACTTGCAATGTATGTTTGTGTGTAAAATCTTGCAACTCAAATTTAAAGCAGATTACTCGAACCGATTTAGCTGACATTTTGTAACATATGTTCAGTTTGGATGATAATGCATGGTTAACTGTGTAAAGTTATTATACATCTAACATGTATTGACAAGCAACATGCTTTTATATCATATAAATTGATTAATGACATTATAAGTTCGAAAAACAGGCAGTAAAATTTTTTAAGTAGTTATTTCTCCTTAAATAAAGTTACCTAAACATTTACAGCCGTATTCATAAACATTTTAAACTCCATTTCAAATCTGTTTTAAGCATAAATCGTTAAAATTGTATTCATAAACGAATATTACCTTAAAAACCCTATTTTAAACCTTGTGTAAATAAGCGAATTTTAAAATTGGTTCGACCCTTGTTTAAACCTATTTTTAAATGACATTTTTGCTTTTTGCTGTGTGTTTATGGCAGCGAAGGGCAGATAGAGAACACTGAATGAAAGAGAGCAAATTAGTTGATTTACACTTAGAGAAATTCTTGAAAAGTTTTTCAAACTGTATGTAAATTTGCAAAACAAAAAAAAAAAAAAAAAAGTTTAGTAAAAATATTATTATTATATAATTCATCAAGTTTTCCTTAACGGTAAAACATATATATCCATATTGTCACCTGAAATCGAAAAGACCGTGAGCAAAAACTTCAAAATGTGTACTATTTATATGTAAATATTAAAAAAAAAAGGGAATTCAATAAAAAAAAAACTGGATTATTATATAATTCATCATCCCACATGATTGCTGAAAAGTTTTTAAAACAAGCTGAAAAAACATACATAAGCACAGCTTGATCACAACACAATAAATATATTGCCAGTGTAAAACTACGAAATTGCTAAATTTGCCAAAATAACAACATGCGCAACAGTCCTGCTTTGTTGAAATTTATTAAGCAACTGAATACAATTTTACTTTTTTTCCTTCTGTTGTATTTGTTTTTCGGGTTGCCTTTGTTACTGTTTATGCATGAAACAATGACTTCAAGATTTTCAGTTTGTGGGCAGTAGTAAATTAGCGAAAACAACATCACACAAACACGTGTGTGTGTTATACGGTAAATTTTTTCACATTCTGATTTCAATGTAAATATTGTTGTTTGTTCTTTTTTTGACTGCTAAAAAATTGTTTTTTATTTATTTTCTCAATTTTAAAAGTAGTATAATAAAACAAGTGTATGGTATGTTTTGGGGATTTTAAGGAATACCTTAGTAGGACAATTTTTGCATTTTTAGCAGCTCTGGTAAAAAAAAACACGATGAGTAAATGTAAAAACCCCAAAACTTCGTAATCCAGGCAAACCAGCGCCCACCGCTGGTTTATGGTCATTTTGAACATTTTTGCGAGAAATTTTAAGACAATATATTATTATGTATTTAAACATTAAAAATAAAATGAAATTCAAAAATATGTATGTATGAAAAATGTATATTATTAATATATTTTTCAATTTCACAAATTAAAGCTTAAAAAATTATTAATTGTACATTATGAACTAGTGATGTGTAAACGATCAAAATAAATAAAATAAAACTCGTTATTTAAATACTTTTTGATATCAGCAATAAAATCATCATCTAAATTGCACTTTGTTTTGTTTTGTTAGAACTCTTTATTTTTTAAATATAACTGAACAACCTAAACAAAAGCGGCAAGCGTTTTTTTTTTAAATTAAAATTTTATTTAAATACAATTTCAATAAAACAAACCGACATAGCGATCTGTAAAATAAGATTTATCAGCCGGGTGGTTTCTAATTCGCATTCTAATGGTTTGTTTCGTATAAATTGTATGCAAATGAGAAGTTTTGACATACAAAAAACGCTTCCGCACTTATTTAGGTAGCTCAGTAAGAGACAACTATTCATATATAAAAAACAATTTTTTTCTCACACACGACAAAAAAAATTTTAGATACGAATACGAGTATGAATTAATAACCACTGTTTTACATCATTATTGGCGATTTCTTTTCTGAGAAAAATGTTGCATTAATGTTACATGTTCTACATTTTTGTGTTCGTTTGTACATAAAATACAACTGTGGGAAAAATTTTCAAGTTCTTTTGTGAATATGTTGATAAAAAACATGCAAAACATGTTGCATGTTTTACCCTTACTTTTACTTAAGGTGTTCATACTGCCCTGTCTTACAACTTTGGTACTTACTACTTTGTTTGTACAACCAATGTTTTATTTTGCTTGTCATAACTCATAAGCTCATAATTTTTAAAAAAAATTATTTTAAAAGAAAATATAAATATATTTACACATTAAAATCAAAAAAAGTCTATTTATATTATAATCGTTTTAATTTTTCTAAGCCATTAGTGATGTCAATATTTGTTTTCAAGCCATAATTGCGTTCAGAAACCGCTCAAATAGCATTAAAAATCGCTCATGAAGTACATTAATTATGAAAGTGTAATAGTTGTAAATAAAAGCAGCTAATTGTGTTCTATTAAAATTGCACAACATGTAACACTTCCAGTGATTATAGGTAACATTAGAAAATGTTACATGTATATACTGTAGCATATTGTTTTCAGAAAAGAAATCGCCATATGATTCATGTGACAAATAAAAGAGATAGCGTTGCCACCATCAAATTAAAAAATACGGTAAAACGTTTATTAGTTAAAATGCTGATTATGAATACGAATTTAAAAAAAAAGCTTTTTTAGGCTTAAAATGTTTTTTAACTAAAATTCATCTAAAACCTGAATTATGATTTTTTTTATGAATACGGCTGTTAGAATATGAGAACACCAAACAAGTATGAAAACCGCCACGTTTAGCGAGAAATCACTACATATGGCAGCCCAGATTGTACTATGAAATTTTCTAAACAATGTGGCAAATTGCCACTGGCAATGTGTTAAAAGAAACAAATATAGTATACTGGTACAACATAAACATTTTAATAGTATTGTTTCTTTTCAATCAGTTGTTGGGTAAACCAAAAAACAACTCAGAATTTTTCGTTTATTGTTTTCTATTTTTGGGTACACTCAAAAAGTTGTACAGTAACTGAATGTAATTTACTAAAATCATTTTCCGTAGAGTTAAAACTTAATAAAATTTGTTATTTTATAATTAAACTAATTCTTTAACTATTTCTATATGTTTCTCCAAAAAATATATGTTCAGTTATTTTTTATGCATAAAATAAAACTGAAATACTTAACTGCAAAGAAATTTTAAATTATTTTATTATTTACATACTTATAGGAACATGTGCACATAAATTAAAAAACACAAATTTTTCGCTGATTTGGTAGGTAATAATTACAGGTATAAATACTGTTTTAGCTGTTTTAGTATGTAATTTAAATTGAGTTAAAATTAATTGAAAAAACCTTTGAATGTATTTTTTGTAGTTTGTACATTGAAATAACAGAAAAATGTATTAATTTTTAAAGAATTTCTCCGTTTTAAAATTAACATTAAAAAATAGCCGCAAAATTCCTTTATTTTAAATGAAATTTCAGTTTTTCAAACTTAATATTATTTTGAATTTACCTACATAATATTTTGAGTGTAACATCAAACAAATATGCTATACTTGTTTTGTTTGCCGTATTCAATCAATTGTGAATGAATGAACGAAATCCACAAAAGACCGACTGACACAAAAGATAAACTGACCCAAAAGACAAGTGACCCGAAACGAACGACTGAACGATGTGAACGAACTCATTCACTGTTTTGAATTGAACGTTAATGACCGGTCACCTAAATGAACGATTAAGCCCAAGACTACTATTTTACCTTTCCTTTCTAAAGTTTTTGAGAGGCTAATACATAACCAAATAACTCTTTACTTAAATGATAATATATTATTAACTGATCGTCAGTCTGGTTTTCGAACTAAACACAGCTGCATAACTGCCCTGTGGTGCGATTCACTAACTTTTAACGATCCGACAATCGTAATATTTGTCGACATTTATATTCGCTTGCAGTAACGATAGTGTGATTCTGTAATTTTTTTTAACGATAGTACACAGCTGTTTTTTTGTAACATCTCTGTCTACAAAATGTTAAAAAAAAAACGAAAAGCACAAAAGAGAATAAAATAAAAACATATGAAATTGTTCTTAACCCCCCTTGTTACACATGTTTTTTCATTCAAAATGCATTGAAAAAGGTCTGGCCAGACTCATTAGTAAGACGAAGGGTTAATTTGTGGTTTTATATTTTTTTTGTGAATTTTACATTTAGAATTTAATTTTTGTTCTTAATTTGCTTTCTTTTTGGAAATTTTGAATTTATTATTTTGTTTTTGTTCATACATATACATATGAATATATCTTTGTATGTATGTAAGCTATTTTAAACATAAAAAAACATTTTATCGATAAAATAAACACAAACTAAATTATTGTCGCTAAGATAACGACAAAAAAATTGCTTAAATTAACAGCAGACTTTAAACGACAGCGAATATCGTTAAAAATTTTACAGAATAGCATATTCGAAAAATTTTCGTTATACTTATTTTAACGATTCGATTGTCGTTATAAAAGTTAGTAAATCGCACTACTGGTAGACGTTGCTGAGGAGATAAGGAAAGAGGTTGATAGGGGTAACGTCACGTTTTTAGTTTTGCTGGATCATTCTAAGGCATTTGATACTATTGACCATGACATATTGTGCCTCAAACTTGAAAAAATGTTTAATTTTTCGTCATCCGCAGTTTGCCTTTTGTCAAAATATCTCAATAATAGATATCAGTTTGTTCAAACCACGTCCAAGACATCAGAATCACTACCCGTTAAAAGAGGTGTTCCACAGGGATCTATCTTAGGCCCACTGCTATTTGCTATGTACTCAAACGATCTCCCTAATGTACTTACTCACTGTGGGATAAGAATGTATGCAGATGATGTTCAGCTCTACATCAGTTGTAATGAAGCCTCGCTGAATAAGTGTGTTAGTACTTAGAATAAAGAATTACATAAAATTTATTTGTGGGCATCTGCAAATGGTCTTGGAATTAACCCCCGAAAATCCAAATGTATTATTATACGTAAACGTCTGGCAAAAATTGATTTTAACCTTATGCCCAATATTTCCATAAGTAACCAATGCATAGAAATTGTAAACACAGCAAAAAACCTCGGAATTATTTTTAATAACACATTAACATGGTCTGACCATATAAAATATGCATGCGGTCGAACGTTTTCCATGGTAAGAACACTTTGGCGAACTCAATACTGCACACCAATCAAAATTCGAATACTACTTGCTAAAACGTACTTAATACCTATTTTGTTGTATGGTTGTGAAATTTTTGCAAGTTGTGACGCAATAAGTGAAAATAAACTAAATGTAACATTTAATAATATTATTCGTTATGGCTATGGATTAAAACGTCGAGCACGAGTTTCAACATTTGCAATGAAATTATATGGCATTTGTTTAAAAGATCTGCTAAAAACGCGTATCTTAATTTTTGTACACAAAATCATCTACATGAATCAGCCTGAACATCTATATGTAAAACTTAAATTCTCAAATATTGAAAGTAGAGGAAGACGACTAATACCATTTAGACATTATAGCCTTATATCATTGTGGCAATTCTTTATCCATGCCGTTCATCTCTGGAACTCAATTCCATATTGTTCTCAACTTTTATGTAACGCACTTGAGTTCAAAAAGTCTATAATTAATTTGTTTTCCACATTTGATTAATTAACAATAATTACTATTTGATTTTAATAAAATAATTACTTTTGATTATTATTAATTTATTTATTTTTTATAATCTATTTCTTTAATACATATATATTGATGATTTTGTAAATAGTTTTAAGTTTTAACATTACAACATTTTGCTAATACTTAGTTCTGTACTGCAATATGAGACTCTTAGTCTTGTGTATGGAACGACGAAAAATAAATAAATAAAATAAGTAAAAAATTGAAATAAGTTTTTTTAAGTATTTAAATTTGTATTAATTTTTTCAAAGCTTGACACACACAAAAATTAACAACAAAAGAATAAGAAATCAAAACAAGCAACTGAAGTAAATGAACCCTTAAACTACATACATGAACTGACTCCAAAAGTACGATATAAACAGCTGACTCAAAAGACTGACTGACTAAAAGTGAACTACTGAACTGGAAGAACGAACTAGTTCACTTTTTTTAAATGAACTCTAATTACAAGTCACCTAAATGAACGATTAAGCCCAAGACTATGATCAACCAGTTTTGTTATGTTGTTTGTTAGTCCGAGTTTAGACAGGGAAACATTTGGAAGGGAAACATTTTGTTTGGCAGCAAATTACGGGTGGGGAAGAGAGAATGCTTTTTGTGTTCGGTACTCGGCGACACGCTTTGTTCTCATTTTCTTTGCTGACATTTATTTTGCTTTTTGACATTTGCTTTATTTCTTTTTTCTGATGTTGTTTTGTGTAGTTTAAAAAGTTCGCGGTTAAATAAATTTTGTGGGAAAAAAGGCTGCATAAATAATTATGGAATTTAAATGGGAGAGAAAAAATATTGAAAAATTAATTTTATTTGTGCAGGAAAAGGATTATCTCTACAGTGTGCGATCTAAGGAGTATATGGACCGCATTAAAAAGGCACAGGCCTTTAATGAAATAAAAAATATTTTTGAAAAAGAAATGTTTCATGTGTCTGTAATAGACATTAAAAATAAGTGGAAAAGTTTACGAAGCCAAAACATCAGGGAATTGAGACTGATTAAAAACTCGAAAAAAAGCGGCAGTGGAAGAAGTGATTTGTACGTGCCAAAGCTTTGGTGCTTTCAACAACTCTCATTTCTGGAGCCACATGCCTGCATCAGGGAGAGTGAAGATAATCAGGTATGTGATGAAAATCGATCGATTTTAAAACGAACGTTTTTAAAGGTGTGATGAATTTCGAGGGATTTTAAAATCCATTTCTGAATTGTAGTCTTAAATTTTCGATCAGAATACACTTCAGTTAACGTATATAATATACAATTTCAAAGAATAAAGACTGAAAATAAAAGGAATATGCATTTAAAATCCATTTCAAAAAAACTGAAAACGATATTTTCGGTTTCAAATCGTATCGTTTTTAAAATCGATTTCCATCACATACCTGTATATTCAGGTAATATTTACATATTCAAATAATTGTAGATATTGAAAGTTACGATAATTGTTTTTTAGACGGATTGTACTTCTAACAAATTCGAAGAACAAGGTAGCTCAACATCCATAACTGATGAAAGCTGCTTTAGCACCAATGAAGAACCAAGCGAAAGACGTATAAAGGTAATAAAATAAATTTTAAATTTAGCATAGGTTAAAACTTTTCGCAATAATTATTCATTTACGAAATTTTTAATGTACATATTTACATTTGTATATTACAGAAAAGCAACCCATTCTCTGAAATGCGACGCGACTTTACGGTTTTTAAAGAAATGATAACAGCTAAGAAGAAAAATGTCCAAAAATATGGCTGGCTGGGAAATTTGGTTGCATCACAGTTGGAAGAAATTGATAACGAACATCAACAGAAGGCTGCTTGGGAAATACAGTCGGTTATCCAAAAATATATTGAAAGTTTTCCTAAGCAACTTAATTCGTCCACATCCAATGTCGACTCATCGCATGACCTGCTGCAGATGTCAATGAATGGCATTTTTGAAGAAAGTGATTTTATTGATTAAATTATATTTCAATTGGCCGGCAAAAAACAAGAAGTGATATGTACATACCACATACATATATTTTTTTATAATTGTAGGTTTAGGTTTTTATTTTAAGTTTTTTATTTTTTGATATTGAGTGTTAAAACACACGACTGAATTTGTTTTTGTTTAAAGTTTTTTATTTTGTGATATTTTTTAATAACACTAGAAGTGTTGTTTGTTTTACGTTTTTTTATTTTTTTATATTAAGGCCCATGCCCACGATGTCGACAAGAACATTTCTTTCGTATAGTTGTAATGAATTGAATTATTGTTTCAATATAAATATGCGAAAGAAATGTTCTTGTTGACATCGTGGGCCTGGCAGTAAGTGTTAAAAACACAATAATCAGGAGTGTCACAGAAACCAAATTCGTACAAAAGTGAAATGAAAACGTTATTACCTTCTGTAGAAAACGTAAAACTCAAAATTTTTCTTTAAAAACACGGTTGAATAAGTACAAGGTATGTATAGTCATTAGAAATTTTGTTCTCAATTTTAAAATCCATATAACGTCAAACAAACGAAAATAAAGAAACAAATAAAAACAAGCGTCAAAAATCAAATAAATTTATTTGACATTACATGGGTAAATATTGACAACTCTCCCTGACGAACCTACCTTGTACTTATTGTAACATAGTTTAATATTTCGTTTTAAAATAGTGAGGTGAAACGTTCCAAAAAAAATATAAAATTCAAATTGATTGGATTTATTAAAACGTACGTAAGATGAAGAAGCAAATCAAAAACGGTACGAATCGAAAAATGTGAAAATTTTCACATTCGAGCAAATTCTGATACATACCTGAATAACGACTGATATTGTTTTTTACTATAATAACACTTTGTTAGTTTTTGATTCATGTATATGCATACTTTATTTTATTATAATGAACAAAAAAAATATTGTCAAGACAAAGAATACATACCTAACTATATACTTATAAATATTTATTGTATAAAGCATTTGTCATTAATGTACATTAGTATACAATATAGCATTTGAACTAATAAAACTCAAAACTTTAATACAAAATTCAAACCTTTTTGCTTTTTAAATGTGACGGGTAAAAATTTAGATAAAAAAATAAAATTAACTTATTAAATTAACGATATTAAAACGAAAATTACACATTTTGATTAAAATGAAACCAGTAATGTATATTGGTTGAGAAAATTTTGTTTTTCTAATCACAGCTTATGTTATGACACTTACGTTTTTTGGAATTACAAAAATCTAAAACCAAATAACCTATCAGCAGTACTAATTAGTATGAATAAATAAAAAATTTTTACACATGAATATTATATGCATTAAATAATTACAGCAGTAGTTTATTTTACTGGTTTAAGCAAAAACATTTACTTAATGTTTGTTTAAATTACACTATGCAACAAAAATAAACTTTTATCGTGATTTTTTATGTACTCTAGGTACAAAAACTTTGTCATTTGTAATATTATACGTTCCAAATTTTGCACACATATGCGTTATGATATAAGAAATAAAAATCCATAAAAAAACTCAATTTTGAAATTTTTGCAGATAGGTTATTAGGTCTTTAAGATGACGATATTAAAGGTGTTCTTATTTGTATGTCCAAATTTAAAAGTGTTTTGATTCCAGTTTATATTAAAATAGTAAAGAATTAAAATTTCAAGCGTATCCGATAAACGTAAAGTGGACTCGGAAAAGACTTCAATTTATTCATTTTAATCTATTTATTTGTACAGAGAGAGAGGTATATTGAATTCTTTTCCGAGTCCACTTTACGTTTATCGGATACGCTTGAAATTTTAATTCTTTACTATTTTAATATAAACTGGAATCAAAACACTTTTAAATTTGGACATACAAATAAGAACACCTTTATGTTATATATAAAACTTAATAACACAAACATTTTAACAAATAATCTAAAATTAAAATTGCTTTTTTTAAATTAGAATTATGATTATAATTATTTAGGTTTCAACCAATCCAGTTTACCTTCTTCATTAAAATATTTCATAAAATTTTGCCGAATGACTTCTGCTTCTCCCTTCCGTGGGTTGTATGGCGTGTTGGAAGCAGTAGAACTGATATTGCTTGTATCATTAACATTCCCTATTCCTTCGGTGCTTGTCTCGCCACTTTCTATCAAATAATTGTGCAAGGCACAACCAAGGCCCATCTATCAGGTCTGCTTACTTGTACAAAAACAAAAAACGATTCTTTTTAGTTGTCAAAAATTTACTAACACATATACAAAGCAAAAGGAAAAAACGTGTATGTGTGGCATACCATAAACGTAAACAAACGTATACATGCACATGTATGCAAAATGTAAACAACTTTTGACAACTAAAAAGAACATAAACAATGATCATCAGGCTTCTTGCGCAGACCTTTTCAATGGGCCTTGGGCACAACATGCAAGAACGATAGTTTGAACGGTTTCCACTTTTTGGCACATTGGAGCTAGAAACACTCTAAACCTGTTGGATAAAATACCAAACGCATGCTCAACTACATGCCTTGCAGGGGAGAGACGTTGATTAAAAACTTGTTTTTTTTGACATTGCGCGTGATAAGGATACGGCTTCATTAGATGTGCCTGTAGAGGAAATGCATCGTCGCCGACTACGACGTAAGGAAGACATCTATTGTTTCCAATTGCAGCATTTTTTGGTAGGTATTTCTCTTCTTGAAGAATAGTATTAAGATTACTCTGCAGAAATACACCAGCATCGTTGCTGCGACCGTTGCAGCCAACGTCAACAAAAATGAATTTGCAATTAGCATCAACTAGGGCTAGCAGAATTATGCTATTTGTGCCCTTATAGTTGTAATAAAATGCGCCGTCTTTGCGTTGGGGACGAAAACTTATATGTTTCCCATCCAACGCGCCTAGACAATTGGGAAATTGCCATCTAATTGCAAATTCTTTTGCTATTACCTCCCAATCTGATGGACTTTGCGGAAACTACAAAAAATATTTTTTTTGAAATTTACATTTATAAGTAAAAATATTTATCGTTACCTAAAACCCAAAAGCAATTTATCATTTTAAATAGGTTTTTGCTTCTCTTGTAAAATTTTCAAAATGATAGATAGGTCCTTTTGCGTTTTAAGTAAAGATATATATGAACATGATACGTGTATGTACTTATAAATACCTTTAAATACGATGATTTAAGCCGCCTATAAAGAGCGTTGCACACCTCAGGAACAAAACCACAAATGGCCGATTTTGACAAACGGGTTTGATAATCTAGACTGATGTACGACTCCCCTGTATAAATTTACAAATTTTATAAACAATATAAAATAACAATCTCATCTAACTTACCGGTGCCAAGAAATCGCAACGTCATGGCTAATTTTTCCTCTGCGGGAATTGCACTTCTCATAACAGTATCGGAGCGCTGTATATCTTCTTTTATCAATCCCAGTAAAAAGTCGAAATGTGTTTTAGAAAGCCTTAAGTAGTTCTTGTAACTGTTTTCATCATGTACCAGCAACTCTTTACTTAAAAATGCGAACGAGCCGCGATCCGCTTTTTGCTTCCTCCATTCCTTCACCCATTGTCGTCTTGCACTTTTCACAGGCAATAAAGCTGCTTCTTCGCCGAAATTGGCCAAACCTTATTTTAATATATATATTTGTATGACTTAGCTTTTTATCTTATAAAACATTAATTTACCTAAAATTATATCTTCCTTGTCGCTACTGTCGGAATCTAACTCAATGGCTTCGCCAATACAATCCCAAATTTCTTCAATAAGGCACAGTTTTTCTTGCTTTTCCATGGTTTTGACAACTTTTTTTCACTTTATTATAAAAAACTTTATTTAATTTTAATTTCTTTTTAATTTTTGAAAACGCACTACAAATTAACACACTTCACAATTTAGGCAAATGTCAAAAAAAGCAAATAAAAACAAAAGTAACAGAATGTTGCCGGCAACATTCTGTTCGCCTGTGTGACCGCGAAAGAAAAAACAAAAGAGAATTCCAGATGTTTTCCTTCCAAATGTTTCCTCGTCTAAACTCGGACTTATTGTAGACAGCGCAGATTGGATTTCTTCCTTTATTTGTAGGTGTGACGTAGTTATTGTATTTAAAACTTGCTCGCGCATTTTATAAAAAAAAATCGAGAATGGCATGTTTATTCAGCTAACTTTATTTGTTTGATGATAATTAATGTGTGTTTCCCCATTTTACAAATAATTAATGAAAACATGCAGATTTATAGCGTTTTATTTTGTGGTAAAACTAAAATACCGAATATTAATGAGGTGTAAATTATTTAAGTTTTTTTGTTTTTATTGTTATTAATATTATTTGTTCAATATTCAGAATTCTGAAATAAGTTATTTTTGATCTCTTAATATATCTTATGAATACCAAAAAATAATATTCCGGTTTTTTTTTTCTATTAACCCTTAAATGCGCAACGTTTTGTATCTTAATGAAAAAAATATATTGAACGTAATTAAGAAAAAAATTAAAACCTGCGTTGTAATTTTTTCAATTTTTTGTTTTGTTGTAGTTTTATTAAGGAAACAGTGGTTGTATCTTATGAGATAAACTGCGCACTCCACACACAAAGAGAAACGCATAAACAATGAAAGGATGTTTTAAGTGCTGTTTACTTTTAATATGAATAAAATTAAAAATTACTGTGATTGTATTAAATATAATTCAAATTCATTTAGTTAAATTTAAATTAACAAAAACGAGGACCACGAGGGGAGTTAGGGGGCAATTTCTGCCTCTCCGAAACTATCCAACAGAATTTAATCAAATTTAAAACATAGATAGATTCCTACTTATATGTATAACTTAGGTAAACATTTTGTAAGAAATAGGATCACGAGGGTGGTAGGGGGAAATATCTGCCATTCCAAAACTATCTAACAGATTCGAATGAAATTTAAATCAAATAGATCCCTATTTAGATAGGCACATAAGCTATGAATGTTCTACAGAATGGGACTACAAGAAGGGGGAACGTAGTAGCAGACGCCGGGTATCCGCTAGTTCTAAATACATCTAAAAGATCTTAAAGATTATAATAATGCCACTGACCTATCATTATTATTTGACCAACAGTCTCTCGAGTTATGTAGGTTGAAATATCTCATATTATGTAAAATACCAATTATCTTTCGCAATTCTAAAACATTGAAGGAACATCTTTCAAAGCAAATCGCAAAGTTTCCTCAATTATATAATTTTCCAATCTCTCAGGTAATTAGTAACGACAATCCTGATACGGAGTAACTAATGATTTGATATCATCAGGCAGAGAGCAATCGCCCTTCAACTCTACTTCCTGACTGATGAATTGCATATTACCCTGTTTTTTTTAGATATTTTTTTCAATTGCAGAAGCTTTTGGATCGAGGAAAACATTTTGAAATTTTGAGGAAAGTAAATCAAATGACGTTGGACTTGATGGTAAGCCCTGTGAGTGAATTGAGCACTGGATGCAGTAGGATTTGATAATAAACTATTTCTGGAAACGCGGGATAGGACGAAGGTATCTGTTCTCAAATTTGGTACTAGGGTATTTGAGGTACAAAATTGTACGTGGCCAGGATTCAGAAGGGTACTAGCCTTAGCAGGTACTTAGCGTGCAACTACAGGAAAAAGAATTGGGCTTGATAACAGATTATCATCGTTCATAATACAATAAACGAGTCATGAACTCACTCTAACTATATTTTCCGATCCCTTTTGCGGATCAAAGTCATTATCAATCAGGTCAACATTTAAATTTTTAGAGGAAACTATTTTTGGAATTTAAATTTCATCGTCACTATTTTTATAAGTGCCGTCATAAGGAAATTCTGCGCTGTTTCAAGAAATTTTACATATTTTATCATTTGTCATTTTGGATCTACCAATATGTCTGACGGCATTTATCGTTACCTAAAACGCAAAAGGCTCTAAATAACCATAAATTAAGGATCGACTTTTTCATTGACTCTGATGTATTGCATCAACACAAATGTCTACAAAACATTTTAGTATCTTTCGACCACAATTTTAAATTGTATAAGCAAAAAACCAAAAGGCCCTAATTACAAAAGATTATATGGTAAACACTAAAAGGCCTTACTAAGAGTCTCCATAATGTGCAACATTGTCAAAGCAACTGGTAGGTTTTACAAAAAAAAAAAAAAATAAGAAAAATAAATTATAAATAGTTTAAGGCAATACTTATTCTGTAAAATTTTCAAAATGTAAGATAGGGCCTTTTGCATTTAAGGTGACGATATTTGTAATTATAATTATAATAAAAAAAATTTAAGTAGCGAGCGAAAATAACTTATGTCAAATGACTAAACAAGAAGAACACACAATACAAACAGTCTACATAAAACAATAGCAGCCAACATTCCTAATTTGTGTGGAATTCTTTTAAAGACACATTTTAAATATACAACCACTATATACGATTTTTTGACGAAAGTATAAATCAGAACGCATTGAAAATTTCTGTATGGCTTAAGAACACTATTCTTATCAACATATATTTTTCTGGAGTAAATTCGTAAAAAAATAATGCAAATAAAATTGGGTAAAACTTAGCTTCATTTATAAAAGTACGAATTTTGAAATTTTGAATCTACGGCTTTGTAATTTTCAGAAACGATCCATTTTTGATAAAAAAATTAATCCAGCATAAAAGAAAAAAGTGTTGTTTGTGTAGGGCTGCCAGAAGTTTGAAGCTATCAACCAGGACACATGGAAAAAATGGATAAAAAATTACACCAACAGAAAAGTTTTTTTTAATACATATGTACATATGAAGTATATCGCACCCTAAATACTAAAGGGTCACAACTCAAAATTACTTTTTTCATAAATTTATTCTCATTTCACATCTCTAGCTACTTACAAAATATAAAAAGGCCTAGCAAAACTTTCTTCAAATTGGACTTTTTTCATAAGGGAACTAATTTTTTTTTAATATTAACACCATTTTTATATTAACAGTTTTTTGGCTCTCCTGAAAATTTAAGAATTTTTATTTTTAAATCCAACAATATATATTAAAAAAATTAACGTGAACTTCATGTACATAAAAATTATAAAAAATAATAAAAAGTTGAGCTTCACATGTTCTAAACTAAAATAATTTTAAGAAGATTGCACTTTTTCTAGAACTTCATTTCGGTCTTTGATACAGTTATAAAACAGGCAACATGTCATAATAAAATCAAACTTACATTGAATAATACTATCCAGTGCTTGAGTCTTTAACGGGTTTCTGTCTTTAGTCCATTGTGCAGACTAAGAACCCAACTTGAAAAAAATCAAAATCTTTTGATTTTTCTGTTGTCGAGTTGGACAACTGTCAAACTAATCAATTGACAAAGCCATACACGCTTTCATTTGGACAACAACCGACTCAGTTGACAATTGAATTAAAACGTGTATGGGCTGCCTTAGAGAAAGCAATTTGTTATCGGCTTTCGATTACTTATAAAAGTTGTTTACACGGTATAACTTTTTACAGCAACTAAGTAGTTGAAACAAAATTTGAAAGAGGATTGACTACCATCTAATATTATTGAAAGCTTTAGATAACAGTTGAATTTAATTAAAGTTGTTTATATAATTACCTAATGTTAGTAGTGTAATAAAAAAAATCTTAACCTTTGTTAACAACTAAAACTAGCAAAAAACTAATTTGTATGTTATGACCTGTACAAAAAACCAGGACAATTTAATATTGGACCAGGACACCAGGACAAGTAGTCTAAAACCAGGACAATCCTGGAAAACCAGGACGTATGGCAGGCCTATGTTAGTGGTAATCAGCAAAATTTTTTTTAATTTTTTTAATAATTGTGCAAATAGCAGCAGGCAGTTTTATTGGTTGTATCTTTAAAGATACAATGCGCATTTAAGGGTTAATTTTGTTGACTTTTAATAACTCGGAATAAAAAACCGAATATTAATGAGAGCCACTGTATATGATTAATTACATATACATATCCTTGTAGGAATCCAGGGATCCAGTCGCCAAATCGCCACTTTTGTCGAATGTTTTGGTGACACTGTTTACACTTTTGTCTGCCTTTGACAAAAAAAGAGAAATATTTTGCTTCTTTTTTAGTTTCGTTGATAAAATTATTGCTAGACAAGCGTATTGTTCTTCGCACATTCACCCTTATTGTGTTTGGCGTATTTAAAATATGTATTTAAAATACGCCAAACAAAATAAGGGTGATTAGCTCTGCTTCAAGGCCTATCCAATAGGTCTGAAATAATACAGGTGGCAGTACTACGCCAGTGGTGCGATTCACTAACTTTTAACGATCCGACAATCGTAATATTTGTCGACATTTATATTCGCTAGCAGTAACGATAGTGTGATTCTGTAATTTTTTTTAACGATAGTACACAGCTGTTTTTTTGTAACATCTCTGTCTACAAAATGTTAAAAAAAAAACGAAAAGCACAAAAGAGAATAAAATAAAAACATATGAAATTGTTCTTAACCCCCCTTGTTACACATGTTTTTTCATCCAAAATGCATTAAAAAAGGTCTGGCCAGACTCATTAGTAAGACGAAGGGTTAATTTGTGGTTTTATATTTTTTTTGTGAATTTTACATTTAGAATTTAATTTTTGTTCTTAATTTGCTTTCTTTTTGGAAATTTTGAATTTATTATTTTGTTTTTGTTCATACATATACATATGAATATATCTTTGTATGTATGTAAGCTATTTTAAACATAAAAAAACATTTTATCGATAAAATAAACACAAACTAAATTATTGTCGCTAAGATAACGACAAAAAAATTGCTTAAATTAAGAGCTGACTTTAAACGACAGCGAATATCGTTAAAAATTTTACAGAATAGCATATTCGAAAAATTTTCGTTATACTTATTTTAACGATTCGATTGTCGTTTTAAAAGTTAGTGAATCGCACTACTGGTAGACGTTGCTGAGGAGATAAGGAAAGAGGTTGATAGGGGTAACGTCACGTTTTTAGTTTTGCTGGATCATTCTAAGGCATTTGATACTATTGACCATGACATATTGTGCCTCAAACTGTATGTATGTAAGCTATTTTAAACATAAAAAGATAAAATAAAACCAACTAAATTATTGTCGCTAAGATAACGACAAAAAAAATGCTTAAATTAACAGCTGACTTTAAACGACAGCGAATATCGTTAAAAATTTTACAGAATAGCATATTCGATAAATTTTCGTTATACTTATTATACGATTCGATTGTCGTTATAAAAGTTAGTGAATCGCACTACAGATGACGATTTTTTGCTCTAGTATTATTTGTGTTTACAAAAAGTCCACGTTTTGTGCTTATTATATTGCATTTGAGTTTTTGATTAAAATTAAATAAATAGTTGACAAAGTGAAATAAATATTGGCTAAAAATTTATTTATTTCATAGCGTTTGGCAGCATAATTTGATTTTAGCTTAAAATTATTATACGGAGACTTAGTGCCGGTTCACATACGTTAAGTTTGACTCGGCAAGTCTTGAGATTTTAGGAAAGAGGGGAAAATAATTGGCATTCTCTTTTCCCTTCTCTCCTAAAAGCTCAAGACTTGACGAGTCAAAATTGACGTGTGTGAACCGGCACTTATTTTCCAATTTTGTTGTATTTGTTGCCTTAGTGCTGCCACCTGTATTTTTTGCCATGCTAACCTCTACAACAATAAAAAAACAACAGGCATTTTGTTTATGTAAAATTCCTCGCCGTTGTTAAGGCCTGGAACAGAATTAAGAAGTTGTAGTAGTAGCTGAAGCTGTCAAATGCTCTACAGCTATGTATTCTGTTGACACCATTTCGAAACTGCCGTTTTTTAACTTTTGACAGCTTGCAGCGCTATTCGTAACGTTGTACTCAAGGCGAATTCATCCCAGGTAATCTCCGTACTACAACAAGTACAACTCTTACAAAAACCACAAGCAATTTGTTTTTGTAAAATCATTGTACAATGTCCAAAAAAAAAGAAATAAAACAAAACTGAAATAAAGATAATAAAAGAGAATAAACAAAATTTTGACATCCAACAGTGATATTAGTTAATATCAGCAGGGCTATTAAGACCACCTGTATTAAATTCGCTTTGGCTGTATAACAGCGACTATTCTGTCTCCGACTTAAAATCTTAAGCGGCCCATACACTTGCAATATTATTGTATATGATATTCGCCATATTATTTACATTTTGCCCTATATTATGCAATAAGTCGCATAATGGTTTCATTCATTCAATAAAAAAATAAACATTACCTATAGGAATAACATATGCTCTTTACTGATTTAAACACCTGACAAAATGTTTGTTCTTCATCATTATAACTCATTTATTTTAATACTTTTTATGTTATGTTCCGATATTCTATTTTTCCGATTTGAAGATATCTAATAAATTTTAAGGTTTGTTTCAAATTTTGTAATCGTTCGCGAATTTCAGCCCTGTTCGCGATTTAAGCGTTTTTTTCCTGTAAGTTTTCTGATTCTTTAAAGCTTTTACGATTTTAAATAAATTTACACATTGCTATCATACCGCTGTTTCCAAATATTTGGGAATTTCAGTGGTTTTTACCGAATTTTTTTATTCCTGTAAGTTTTAGGGAATTTTAATCAATTTAATGGCGTTATTTTTGCAAACTTTTTCGAGTTTTTAAATTTTTGCGAAGCTTTGTTGCTTTTTGGGCCAATCGTCGCCGTTTTAAAAATAGTCCCATACCTAAACCGAAGTCACCTATTTTACAGGGCACTCTTAACATTGTCGATTTAAAAGGGGGCGAAATTTTTTAACATAAAACTTGCTACTCTTTAAGAGAGCAAAACTTTTTTAAGAAACGAACAACTAATTGCATTTTTAAAATAAAATGTCACTTTTTTTAAGAAACTACCATAAGTTATTCAATAAATAAAAAATATGCACATGAGTTATGTTTGCTTTTAGGGAAATTGTACTTTAATTTATAGTTTAATATCGAAAATCTAATTTAGAAGTCGTAAAAAATATTTTAACACAAACTTTTAACGAATACTAAAACCCCTTTCACACATGTCTCTTGCGCAACACTTGGTTTGTAGTCCTCAGCGTTTAGGTCGGGGTAAGAAAAAAAAATTTTACAGACTTTGTTGTTGTCGGCAAGTAACTTGCCGAGTGTGAAAGGGGTCTAACTACTTTTTAGGAATGTGCGTTCTATGTTTTGGTATTAAGTCTTAACTTGAAGTCAATTCCTCCAACTCCGCTTATTTCGAAAAATTTGTTTAGCACTAACGTCAAAAGTGTTGGCAAAAGGGGTCAAAAAGTTTCACAAAATAGGTGAAAATTATGAAAATGATACAAAAGGACAATTTAAAAAAAAGGTCATTATCAATAGGAATGAGATTTTCATGCAATAAAAAATCGAAAATATGCGTATAAAACATGCACTAAAAACTCCAAAATATGCACTAAAAACTTTAACATTTTCAATAAAAAAGCCTTTTTTTAATTTGTTGTTTTCAGTTTGTTGTCATTCAAAGGTACAATATTTTTTAAATCTTAATTTAAATATGTAACTAATTTAAATTTTTGTTTGCATAAACATAAGTATAAATACTTTTTTATATTATCAAAAGTAAACTTTTGTCTGTTTGGACGCAAAAAACTTTTGTACATGGAAAATGATTTCTCAACGTCAACCGAAGTTATAGGAGCATACTTATCGCTGGGTCTCCACGTAGCAATTTTTATTGCTAAGTACAAGCAATAACGTCGGCAGAACAATGACAGAACAATGGAGCAATGATTGCTGATTATATTGCTGGAGAACACTTGTTATTGCTTTGCCATAAATTTGCAATTTTCACCTCGAGTAGTTGCATAAAGTTTTGTGGCTGTATTTATAACAAATGTTTTATGTTGTGTTTTGAAGTGATTGTTAAATTTTCTTTTTTAAATTAATTAATAAAATAATTAATTGTAATTGTCGTAGCTGTGTTTTGTATTGCTTTTTTGTTTATTTGCATATGAAAAAAATCTAAAACTTGTATTGTTCTATTGAAAAAAAAAAAAATATACAAAAAAAACAAATTCTTCGTTTGCTTTTGTTGATATTGATATTTAAAAATGTAATATATAAAAACTTTTTCTGTATTTTGTTGAAGTATTTTTTCACTTGCTTTTTTAATAAATAAACACACTAATAAATAACCAAAAGTACAGAGAAATGAAATGTCAGATAAATTACAACTGATTTGACAGCAGATTGCTAAGCAATAATTGCTCAAGCAATAAGAAGAGCAATCATTGCGCAATGGATTGCCACTCATGGCAATATGCGGTCTATACGTCGCAAATTTTATGGAGCAATCAAATTTGATGTTGCCGCAATAAATATTGCTACGTGGAGACCCGGGGTTAACAATGTCATATGACGCTGAGGCCAAGGTATATTTATAGCAGGTAGTCTCGGAAAGCCAGCTGGTTATTTTTTATTTGCTTGTTTTGCGATACAAACTGTCAAGGTTGTATAGTAAACAAGTAAACAAGTTTTTTGATTTTATCTTTTGTCTCTTTTCAACCCCTTTGCTGTTTGACAGTTCGTATCATAAAACAACAATAAAAAGCCCTGTTGTTTGTTTTATTGTACAATTGTTGTAATCTCGCGGCTACCTGTTATAAATATACCTTGGCTGGGGCAGTTCAAATATGGTTATATAAAACGTATTAATAAATTAATAAAAAAAAAAAAAAAAAAAATGCAGTCGCGGGCATAAGGCAATACAATGATGAACCACCATTAGAGGAAAAGTCCTCTAGACCGATTACCTTTTGGGTGGAGAAACAAAACCAATTTAGGACATAATCTTAAGTTGCAATAAGCTACAGAATAAACTACCTTAAACAAAATATTTGTGTTTTTACAAAAAAAAAAGTTTCGTACTCAAGCACAAACATATAGTCGATTGTAATATCAATAGTATAGATAGTGAAATCTGAATTATCGAAAAATATCGATAGTAACCCAGCACTAGAAAATACAGTAAAATTACGATGGATGATTTCTTAACTAAAAGTTGTGGTGTTGTGACGATTTTCTTCCTGCTTAAAACTTGGTTTAAAAGATACACCCAATTTTCATGATGATTTTCCCCCTATTTTTAAATCATGTCTTTTTCCGTTTGATAGCGAGCGGGGTGGTGAAGTAAGCAGGTAGAAAGACATGAATCGTATTTTCTGTGTTTCTTTTTTGACATTCCTTTTTGAACTTATTTGTGTGTTTTAATTTGTGTTTAATTCTTATTTCAAAGAGACAAGTGCTTATTAAAATTTTGAAAAATAAAAAAAATTATACTATATAAAAATTACAAAAAAATTTAATACATATCAAAATTATGTGGAATTACAAAATTGTTAATACTTTTATACGATTAAGGAATTAAGTTAATCAGAAAAAATCAACTCTGGCGGCAAAAAAAAAAGAAACTTGATGAAAATGTAACAAGATTTTGGAATTTTCTTCAAAAAACAAACACAAAATTGACATGTCTTTTAAATCATCGTGAAAATAAGGTGATAGACAAAAAAGTACAAAAATTAAGGTTTTACCCGTTTCTCCCTAAAAGGGCCGAATTTCAAAAACGTACCAAACACCTGTTCGTTTATTTTTCTAACATATACTCTGTTCAACATTTCACGTGAAATGCTGTCAAAATGCATATGAAAAAAACTATGAAATAATGTTGTTGGAGTTGTACTCTGTTTATTTTGTGAAAAAGTTCCGAAATGTTTCTGGCAACATTTTTTTTACAACTGCGAAATAATGTAAGCTGCCTTTATTTCACGTGGAATTTTAATCAAAAGCAAAAAAGTATGAACTTAATATTAAAAAAGATATAAAAAATTAAAATAACACAACCGGTAACAGTTTTTTATCCATATTTACTTTTTTTTATTAAAAAAAAATAATTTTAGTAAAATACCTGTGGCGTTTGTTTACATACAAGAAACAATGTAGCATACTTTGAAGGAATAAAAACGTCAAATTGTACAAACTCGCATGATAGGTAACATCGATACATGTCAAAATGTTCGTGTGAAATAATAAATGTTGCTCAACATTTTTCATAAATTTGAACAGAGTACTAGTCTGGGTTTACACCAGAGTTGCCAATTTAGCGCCTTTGGCGCTAGATTTAGCGCTTTTCAACTGTCGAAAAGGCGCATATTTTTTCCTTAGCGCTTTTTTTAAAAAGAGCGCTAAAATAGCGCTTTTATTGATACCCAACATTTTTGTACTTTTATTTGCATACATTAAAATCAAGACACATTAAACCAAAATTTGTTTCTGTTTTGTAAATACTTTACTCTGAAAAGCTAGAATACAAGGAAAGAAGTTTATTTTCCAAAGAAATCCATTTCGTTTCTAAAAAAAAAAGAAAATCCAAAAATAAATAACTGATTTTAACTTGTTTTCTTCGTATTAAGTAAAAGTTTCTTAAATAAAGAAACATTTTCTCATGATTAAAAAATTAACGTTTTTGGTATATGATCAAAAATTTCAAGAAGTATTTATTTAATATTAGTCTGCTTTTAAAATAGAATCACGAAACAAAGTTTTTGTTTTAAACTAACTAGTGCTATACGTTTTTATGAAAAAAATTAAGGGTTTTTCTGATTTTCTAAAATAAAAAGCAAAGAAAACTTGATTTAAGTAACTATAGAATTAAAATACATTTTTTTTTAGCTGTATTTTAGAAAATTTAAGTTCGCGTTGAGTCATAACTTTTTGCTTAAACCAGGCAAACACGTGTTTATATACAATAAGAAATTTTTGGCTTGAACGAGAACATTTTCGTGGTTCAAGACATATTTTCTGGTATATTTGATATTATATTACTTTAATTTTCCTGAAATATCAGAAAAGGCTTTTTTAAAATATTAATGTTTTATTTACACTGCTCGGCAAAAAAACAAAAAAAAAAAGTCGATCTAGAGAACTTGATTATGTGATTTTAATTCACTTTAGCGTGCTGAATCCAAATGGTTTATTCAATCACGTCTAGTTAACATTTTGTTTACTGATTTTTTGTCTTATTTTATTCATTATATACCTGGATTTCTGATAAATGATAAAAATACTAATTTGCATGGAAAAATGGCCGCCACTAGTTAAGAAACAATTTTGAAAATAATTATTTGTAAAAGATCAATATCGTTCTCAAGTTATGATAAAATGTATGTAGCATAAATGCTATATTTCGGTCAAAATATAAGTCTAGCCCATAAAAAAACAAGACATGATAGAAACAACTGAAAACGGATTTGAATTAAGCGCAGTAGTATCTTTGTTTTTCATATATTTTTATTTAAAACGATTTTTTTTGACGGCCAGTGAAATTAATAAAACTTGGTTATTACACATTTCATTAAGTTTTTTATTTCAATTTTATTTAGCGCTTTTTGATTGGGGACACGGCGCTTTTTGATTAGAAATAGTTCACAACCCTGGTTTACACAATAAAAGTTATAGGTGAGAGGAGAAGAGAACAGGCTATTCTTCTCTCACCAATAAACTCAAACTTTCTGAAAGAAAACTTTCATAGTGTGAACCCAGACATACAGTCTACAACTGACATGGAATGCTTAACATTAACACTATTATGATGTTAGTGTTAAGCATAGACTCATCATGTTACACCCAATTTTCATGATGATTTTTTCCCCTAGTTTTGAAACATGTCTTTTTTAGTTTGATAGCACAAAGTATACAGAGATAAAAAAAGTGACGTATGAAAAATGCCTAAGTCATTTGCGAGGGCGGCTTTCGAAGAAAGAGAAAGAAAACATTTTTTGTTAGTAAAGTGACAATGCGTAAAAACAGGCCGCTACTATCTACACAAATTGCATAATCAAAACAAAAAACGCAAAAAGGGCAGCTTTCGAAGAAAAAGACATACAAAAACACAATATTTTCTGTCTCGTGACGTCTCTGTATACTCTGTGTTGATAGCGAGCGGGGGAGAAAAGTAAGCAGGGTAGAAAAAAAGACATGAATCGTATTTTCTGCGTTTTTTTGACATTCCTCTTTGCACTTAATTTTGTTTTTTAATTTATGTTGTATTTTTATTTCAAAATGACAATTGCTTTTTAAAATATAAAAAAATAAACAAATTTAATTTAAAACAAGTAAGAAAGTATAATCGGTCAAGCCCGACCATATGATACCCTACACCACAGTATTTAAAAACACATCATGCTTATGTGTCCATGTAAATATGGATTTATCTATGTTTATAAACAAATAGAAACTGGGAATTATTTCCTTCCGAGGGTTACTTTATATTATATTCAACATTTTTCATTTTTCGAATTTATTCTATGAGCTAAATTTCAGTTATGTATTTTATAAAGCTTTTTTGTAATAGTTCTATTCCTTCAATTTTTCAGTCTGGTAGTGTATAAAGTCATTTCTGAAAAATTGAATGAATAGAACAATTACAAAAAAGCTTTATAAAATACATAACTGAAATTTATCTCATAGAATTAATTCGAAACATGAAAAATGTTGAATATAATATAAAGTAACCTTCGGAAGGAAATAATTCCCAGTTTCTATTTGTTAAAATAGTTGAGTTAAATACATTCAATTTATAAAGTAACACTATCCAGTGAGACACAAAGAATGGTGACGAAGGCCGTAGCGGGCCAGAAAATGTATTACATTCTGCTGGTGTCTAATAATTGTAAATTTTTCTGTACATACAATAAACCTCATTGCTTTCCAAAGGAAGGCTAAGGTAAAATGTAAAAAGAAAAAACAATATAATAGTCTGGTAGTGTATAAAGTAATTTCTGAAAAATTGAAGGAATAGAACTATTACAAAAAAGCTTTATAAAATACATAACTGAAATTTAGCTCATAGAATAAATTCGAAAAATGAAAAATGTTGAATATATGTTTACAAACTTCATTAAAATCGGTTTGAAAGTTTGTGAGAGGCAGAAATTGCCCCCTGCCTCCCCTTGTGGTCCTATTTTTTTAAAACTGTATAGCTAATGTGTCCCTATAGATATGGATCTATCTATGTTTTAAATATCATTAAAATCGGTTTGAGAGGCAGAAATTGTCCCTATTTCCCCTCGTGGCCCAATTTTTTTAAAAATTTATACATTTTGTGTCCATATAGTAGATATGGTTCTATCTATGTTTTAAATTTCATTAAAATCGGTTTGATAGTTTCTGAGAGGAAGAAATTTCCCCCTATGTTACCTCGTGGTCCTACGATTCGGCCCATTTTCAATAGGCTTGGTCCTTGTACCAATAAGAACCTATGACCAAAATTTTATCAAATTATCTCCAAACAGCCAGCCAGCCAGCCAGTCTGCCGGACGGACATCGTTAGTTCGACTCAGAAAGTGATTCTGAGTAGATCGGTATACTTAAAGGTGGGTCTAGGACCACTATTTTAAGGCGTTACACACATCAGCACAAATGCATAATACCCTCTCCACTATTGTGGTGTGGGTATAAAAATTCAATACATACATACATATTTAAGGAAAATAAAAAAAAATCAAACAAAATAAGAAACACTGTGAAAATTTAACATGTTTTTGGAAGTTTCTTTAAAAAAAGAACTACAAAAAAGACATGTCTTCTAAATCATCGTGAAAATTAGGTGTTACAAGTTTTCTCATGTTATAACACGGTTGTTAATGCAAATGTATTTACAAAGATTTTATAACATCATGTTATAACAGCAAATCATGTCAGTTGTAGACGACGAGTAAAGAAAGCGATAAGTATTTCATTTTGTTCTGTCTCTTTTATGCCCAATTTTCAGGAAAGTATTTAAATCAATATTAAGTTAATTTTCATTACAAACTTAAATCGTATTTAAAACAGATTGGTTTTTTGAGTTTTATTTGAAAAGCCTTATTTAATTAAGATAAAAGTATGGTAGAACTACTAAATACAAAAAAAATATAAAAAAGTGTATTTATTTACAAGATGGTCTAAAAAGCTGACTGTCAATGCTTTACCTGTTGTTGTTGTATTGTAGTGATATTGAGGCCACCTTGCTAAAATACTACTATGGAAACTTAAGTTGAAATTAAATGTGCCATATCAGTGAATTAAGTTTAATTTAAGTATATAGTGAAGAAGAGAATTATGTATTTAAAACGATTTTAAAAATAAATGTGTTTTAATATCAATCCTGAAAATTGCCCATTAATATATGTAGATATAAATACTATCCTGAAAATTGGGCATTAGCTGGTCAAAATACTCATCAAGCATTGTGGTAGTTTTAGTGGAAATGTGTTTGTATGTGTCACACCGACGATGCTGGATGGAAAATCAAATAATTTAGATATGACGGCGAATATTACGTCAAGCACACGTACACGATGAATTCGCCGGCTGGACAAACATTTGACAAGTGTATTTGGGCCTTAAGCCAAAACTAGCCTTTTCGGCGGCGGCTTATGCTAAGAAAAAAATAAGCGGCGGCGCTAACCCGTCTCGGGGCCGATTGACTTGGACCTCTGCGCACGATTAGCAAAGATATAAAGAGTAGTGCTGGGATACTATCGACATTTATCGATAGTTAAGATTTCACTATCGATATATCGATAGTTAAGATTTCACTATCGATATATCGATAAATAGGGTAGGCTAGCCAGATTGAAATCGGCAAAAAGCTTGACATTGAAAAGAAAAAGCTTGATTTTTCTTGACAATTAAAAATTTGGTTAAAAGAACAAACAAATTTATATTGTTGTTCAGTTTGCTATTTTTACAATGCTGATGCATTAAACACATTCACCACAGCAGGATACACGAACACAAGACTACAAATGCTGCTGGGTGCAATTATAGTCGTGTAGTCAGCTACTGAATTATGTTGAAGACTGCAGCTACAATTGAAAAATTATAAACAGCTGTTTTTTTACTGTCTGTTTATATTTAAGTGGTGCCACCAAGGTATATTTACACAAGGTAAACTCGTTGCTACAGCAAGTATAACAAGACAAAAACAACACGCCAAATTGTTTTTGTATTTGGAACCATGGTGTCAAAAAAAAACGCAACAATGTGCCTTTAAAATAAAAACACAAATTAAAAAAAAAACAACACGTGCAGTTCAGAATAATAAGCTGAAACAATTTTTAATATATTGTGCATTCTCAAGCATAAAAATAAAGTATTATTGCAAAAAATAATGCATTTAAATGTATTTTGTTTGCAAAAATTAAAATTTCACAAAAATAAAATGTTTTTCACAATTTTACACTTTTTTAATTCAAAATGGCGCGCACTAACCATAAGTATGTAAACAAACACAAGGAACCAACGGAACCAACATAAATAACTTTTGACACTAGGGTTCCAAATGGGGTAAACAGCTGACAAACATATGGGCCAACGAGTTTACCTTGTGTAAATATACCTTGGGTGCCACTATCACTTTTTTTACTTTTATAATGTGAAAAATTGCATAATTGCAGACTTTTATACAAACTTAATTCAAGATAATAAATATATAAATACTTATTTATAATACATTTTATAACGTAAAAACAGTTGAATTTATTATAAAACATAATAAATTTATTATCCCTAGTTTTATTATTAAATACGAATGAATTATATAGTTTATTAATATTATAATATTACCATGTGTATGAATACCATTATAATTTAATTTTATTTTTATTATTATCGTTATTACATAAGAATGAATTCGTGCAAGTGTCATTGTATATTAGTGCCACTTGTTACAGCCATAGTGACCAGTGAGGTTTCCGACTAGCAAAGTAAACTCATCTCAAGAGGTCCCAACCCTGCTCAACTGCTGCACACAAAAAAAATCAAGGTACTATCTAAAATTATTTAAAACAAACATGTACTAAAAGAATGACTTCTATTTTCAGGAAGGAGCTGTTTTGCCATCCAATTTGCCCACCCAACCATGTCACAAGAAGTCCCAACTATTCCTTTTGTGACCCAATAATAACCAGCCGACTTTTGCTAACTCAACTTACCTTCATGCCATTATTCCTTTCTAACTTTTAAAATCAGCACATCATCTCAACATGCGAAAAAAAAATAATTATTCATATATACATATTATTTTATTTAAATCCAATAATTTCCTAGCCTATACAGAAACAAATTTTCATTAACTTATATGCTAAAGATTTAAATACACCAAAAATAAACAATAAAATTAAACATTAACAATTCTTCCTATTGAGTACAGTAAAAGACTATATTTTCAAATAATCATTTTTCTACAAAAAAAAAAAAAAAATTCATATATGCCTTTACGTAATCCTTTCTTTTTATTTATTTATTTTCCCCTTACACCTCTCTTAACTACTTCGTTCTTTACTAGCACAGATCAACCTTTTCTTTCTTTTAATCAAAAATTTCTTTTGTTTTTCTGATTAGTATTTCTAAACCTGAAGGTGCTCCCTAAGATTCTCGTTTTGTTCTACTACTATACAAATGAATAATTCAAATAAACCAAAGATTGATTTTTTCCTAGTTATTAGAACTGAAATGTAATTTCCGGTTTAAATAAATAAATAAATGTTTACACGATTAAAATATCGATAATAATATCTACTTTGAGATGGTAATGTTTTTACTTTTTCCTATTCATAAGCCGTTTACTGTACTGTACAAACAAACTTTTCTTTTTTTTTCCTTTTCTCTTTTAACAAAGAATTATACTAACACTATACCGTAAAATGACTTAATTTATGCAAAAATACAAAATAAAAATTAAAACTACATAAAACATAATTTCTGTATATAGACTGATTAATAAATTCACGAACTATCACAAAAAAACTATCCACAATATTTATAAGGTAAAAATAAAATTATTTGTTTTTTTCAACCACTAGTTTTTTTCTCCTTTTCTACACAAAGTTTTAATCTCTAAAAGTGTTATACACAATATGTTTCCTTTTTTTTTTTTTTTTTGTTATTTTGTTGCTCAAAACTACTCTTTTCCTTAGCTGTCTACCAGAGCTCTTTACAAAAGCCACTTTTCCTTTTTTTTTTGATTGACGAACTAGGATAATAAATTTTACCTGACTTTGGTGGCAGATTTAAAAATTTTCGGAGCACTCAAAATCTTCTCTCCCTCAGCTTATCGAATAACAAATTTAATTTCCACCAGTCAGCTAAACAAAACAACATTTATTTTATTTTATTGTTAAATATTTTTAACACAAACTTCTTACGTTTTCCTTTTTATTTATGTATTTTCTTTTCATTAAATTATACTTTTCCCAGAACTTCTTCACTTAGGACCTTCTAGGCTAATTTTTTGAAGTCTGTGCTTCTTTGTGTTCACTTAACACTTCACTTTAAAAAAAAAAAAAACACCATAAAATTTTCTTGATACAAAACTTTGTGCAAACACTTTTACTTTACTTTAAATTTTAAGCCTGATTGCTTCAACTTTTTTCGTTCAATTGATCTGTCTGTTCGGTACCTATTTTCTGTCTACCTATCATTTTCAAGAGTTTTTCCAAAAAAAAAAATTTCCAAACTTTCCACATTTTCCAAAATCTTGCCATCTTAAAAAAAATATTCTAGAAAATCTTTTCCCTCCAAATCTCCATCTTTTTTTCTCTATATACATAAATGTTTTCCCATTTAAATATATTTATGTTTTCTCTGTTTTCAATTCTTTATTATTTTTCCACTTAATTTATTCCTTTGCCTAAAGATTTTCATTTGTGAATTTTTCCCCGCTCCTATATCTTCAGCTCCTACCCTCTACCCTCTATCCTTATCCCCTGTCAGTTTCCATAGTATAGTGATTTTTCTCTCATACGCATCAGTACCGTTTATTTGCCCATTCATACATTTAAAACTTTTATATTTTTTAAATTAACCTTTTTTCCATAACGTTTCAGTCCTTATTCAATGAAAACTACAACCCTGCATTTACTATCACTAGAGCATTGCCATCTTCCTATTTTTGTTTAATACAATATTGACCTACGCTGAATCATATACGGACAGAACAATCAAAGCAAAGAATAAAAATAAATAAATGTGACAGCAAACAAACCCAATTTATTTTACAACTAAAACACGCGCGTTAACAATAATTTCAACAAAAATCTACAAATTTACAAAAACGTTTCATCCCTGTGCTCAACAAAATCGTGACAGAACATTTCACCCAATAAAACACAAAAATACAATAAAACATTTTTCGTTTAACGTTAAAAAAACAATCCTACAAAAAGCAATATTTTGGATTATTTTACATGTAGCTATATAGAGAAGCGCTTCTAAATAATTGTGTTGTCTTGCAATCTATCTGGTACATCCTCCAAATGCAATCGCCCACTAGACATTTTTGAAACTATACTGAAGTTATTCTTCGCCCGCTTGGCTAACGATGCAAATGACAGTGTAAGGAAAATTTAAATGACACATTTTTCTAAGCATTTGCCCAATGTAGAACAGACCACACAATCGCGGGAAGCTATCTCTGGATTTGGAAAGTCTCAATATCGCCTAAAGACAAACTTCTACACGAGCTTATTTGTTAAATACATGACAAATTAAAAAAAACTGACCCCAAACAAATAAAAAATAATTTTTAATTCGTAATTTAACAGTATGCTGAAAAATTAAAAAACATCCGCAACAAAACTCCGAGTCTTGCAGGCATCTTCAGCAGGAATCGGTGTGCGAAGGTTTTCTGTCGGCATTGGGTAATAAAAAACGTGGGGAACTCCCATGACCCTGAAAGAGTCTTACATTCCAATCCCTAGCCGGGCTTTATAATACTAGATGTGCATATGTGTATCCCCATCTATCTTCCTTCGTACCTACACTCTAAATAATCAGTGCAATATTATCCTCCGGGTCAATTAAACCGTTTCTACCTACCGATGACCATAGTGGCAATCCGCATAATCACGTGATCCCTAAAAAAATTCACGTAATTGGCTTGTATACCAATTGATTATTTTTCTTATATCGATAGCCCACAAAAAAATTTCTAAGGCAAAATATGTAAGTATATATTCTTGTGTTAATTCGTTTTCATTTAAATTATAATTATTTTTCATTTTTCTTATTTCCTGTTCAATTTCATTCGTCATTTCGTTTATTTATAATTAATTTTTTTATTTTTAAGTCATAATCAATTTCTCTTTCAGTATGGATCATCTTTAAACCACGGTAAAGCCTCTATTTTTTTTTCTTTGTATGGATTGTAGCTACTCTAAAGGTATGGCCGTATCTCAGTAACTCTTTATAATCGTATAAAGGAGTTTAGAGACTACTATATTCCCAGGATCTTTAACCATTGCAACCTAAGGATACATTACGGGAAGTATTTCTGTGACTTTATGTGATATAGAGTTTACTTTGTGTTTCTTATTTTTTTTTCTTTAAAGGTTTGCTGGATCACCCAAGTCTTAATTTCGGCTGCAAAATATGCATTTCCAAAAAACAAACATTTCTATCACTGATGTATCACAGATTTTCTTATTCTAATATTGCACTAAAGGACTGGTACGTAACCATATTCTATTTTGTCAAGTCCATGTCAGGTACTAAATAATTTATCACAGGTATTAAAGAAAAATTGTCAAAATTCAAAAAAAAAAAAAAACGGAACAACACAACAAACATTTCGTAGTCCATTTCATAAACTTATTGAAATTCTTACTATTCTCAACAATTTATACTTTAATATCCTTTACGTGATAAATCCCTATAGTTTTTCCCTCTAAAGACTCTAGTTCGTATAAGTTGTTTCCTACCGGTCGAACCACTCTACATTTTAAGAACTTTCGGCAAAATTTCGCATTTATGTTCTTTGCAAAGTTGCTCTGTACCATATTTCTGCGGTAGACTTCTTGACCAGGTAAAAATTTAACTATACGAGCTCTTCTGTTGTATCTTGCTGCACTTCTGTCGTAAGCTTTGGTCATGTTTTCTTTTATTTGTTCACGTATAAGTTCAAAATTTTCATTTGGCTTGGAAAGAATTCGATGTTCAGTAATAGATTGTAATTTTCTACCAAGCTTGTAGTCGGCTCCGCTCGAATACATGTGGTAAGCAAAAAGGGCAAAGAATGGTGTAAAACCTATGGCACTATGGAAAGAGTTTCTCAATGCACAGTCTATTTCGGACAAATAGAGATCCCAGTCTCGTTGATCTTCTTTTAAATATGATCTAATTGCCGATAAAATACTCTGGTTTACTCTTTCTGATGCATTACTGCTAGGCTGATACACGGGAGTTTTTATGTGATGAATTTTGTAAGAATCTATTAAATTTTTAAAAGCTTTCGACACAAATTGTGCACCATTATCTGTATGAATAGTTTCAGGGACGCCAAATTTGTGGAATATTTCGTGTGTCAAAAATTCTATCACATTTCCAGCTGTTGCCTCTTTCATGGCTTTTATAAAAGTATATTTCGTAAAATGATCTAGGACAATGAAAACATAACAGTTACCGCTTTTTGACCTGGGATATTTTCCAAAAAAGTCTAAACATAGCTTTTGAAAAGGTCTATCTGTAATATATTGTTTCCCAATTTCGGGCCGTAGATTTTGGTTGCAGGGTTTGATTTCTTTGCAGGTTTGACAATTTTTAATATAGTTTTTGACTTGTTTTGCCATCTTTGGCCAGTAAAAGAATCTTTTTAATTTCTAAAGTGTTTTCACCGTACCACCGTGTGCTGATGTCACACTAGTATGAGCCTTTTCAATCAAAACCTGGGTGATATTGGGTGGAATCCAAATCTTCCATTGATGATCTGTTTCATCATTCCTGTCAAAACTTGTTCTCTTAAACACTAGGCCGTCATCTACCTTCAAATCTGGCAATATATCCTTATTATTTGTTATATGTTCTATTATTTCTAAATATTCTTCGCTTTGAAATTCAGCTGTTTGGAAACCAAATAGATCTTCTAGGTTTATTTAATCTACGTTTATATCTTCCTTATGAATTCTAGAAAGCATGTCGGCTACGATGTTTTCGGACCCTTTCCTATGCTCAATCTCAAAGTCAAATGCCTGCAACTGGAGTGACCACCGAGCCAATCTTCCTGTCAAATCTTTCAATGACATTAGCCACTTAAGGCTAGCATGGTCAGTAACTATTGTAAAGGGCAACATTTTAACATATGGGCGAAATTTCTTTACAGCCATTACTGCCGCCAAACACTCTTTTTCGGTGACACTATAATTCTTTTGGCACGCATTTAATTTTTGGCTATAAAACGCTATCGGATGCTCATCTTTTTGATCGTTAATCTGGTATAACACCGCGCCTATTCCATAGTCGCATGCATCACACTGAATCCAAAATCTTCTCGTAAAGTCTGCATGCCTTAATACTGGTGCTGATGTCAAAGCTTTTTTAAGATTCTCAAATGCTTCAATTGCCCCAGGGTTCATTGTAAATTTCTTAGTTTTTTTCAGAGTATCGGTCAACGGTGCAGATATAGTGGCAAACTCTCTGATGAATCTCCTATACCACCCGGCAGTTCCTAGAAAACTGCGCACTTGGCGAGGTGTTCTTGGTACTCTAATTTCTTTTATTGCCTTTACTTTTTCTGGATCTGTTTTCAGGCATCCTTCCCCAACTATGAAGCCAAGATATTTAAGCTGCTGAAAACAAAATTTAGATTTTTTAAGCCTATTGTGAGATTTGCTTTTCTTAGACATATTGCCACTTCTTTTAAGATTTGAAGATGATTTTCAAAATTGTTAGAAATCACCAACAAATCATCCAAATATATGAAGACATTTTCTTTAAGCCTCTGTGGGATAACCTTATCCATTAGTCTACATAGTCGCTGAGCAGCATTGCAAAGACCGAAAGACATGACACGAAATTGGTAGAGCGGTCGACCGGCTACGGTGAACGCGGAATACTGTTTACTCTCTGCGTCTAATTCAACCTGCCAGAAAGCGAATTTTAAATCAACGCTACTTATATAATAAGTTTCGTCGATTCGACTAAGAATTCCGTCGATATTTTGAAGAGGGTAAGCGTCTTTAACTGTTATTTTGTTTAGCTTCCTCGCATCTAAGCAAAACCTATTTTTCCCTGGCTTTCTAACTATAGTGGTCCTATTTGACCACGGACTTTCGCTTTCCTCAATTACTTTCAGTGACAACATTGTGTCTATTTCCTGATATACAATATCTTGAACCGCCGGTGATAATGGGTAATGTCGGTCCTTAAAAGGCTCGGCATTATCTATTAATTTTATAGAATGTTTTCCAACTGTGTACAACCTAAACCTTCTTTCTCAAACGCCGGAAACAACTCAATTACCTCATTTAATATTTGCCATTGTTTTTCGTCTAGCACATGAGGGCTTGAATGATGCTCATTCGTTTCAAAATCTTCCGATTTTTTTGTAATCACTTCAGCAATTTCAAAAACTTCCGGCGCTAGATTAAAGGCCCTCCAGAAATCTACACCTAAGTAAGCCTCTTGCTCCAAATCTGGGCATAAATAAAATAATATCGGCAATGTCTTTTCCTTAAACGTAACTTCTAAATTTACTGTCCCCAGCAACCTATGTTCTTCCCCTGCAGCGGTCGAAACGAGAGAATAAATTGGTTTGAAGCTAGCCTGAAGTGTTTCCATTAATTCCCTACATCCTTTCCCTAATAAACTAACTGATGCACCTGTATCTAATAACCCAGTGATTAAAGTTTTTCCTATAGCAATTTCGGCAAAAGCACGCGTATCACTTCCTCGATCAACTGATTTTATTGTTTCTATAACTAATCTTCTAATTCTTCTTTTCTTTTTAAACTTATCTCTTAATTTTCTTATTCTCTAATAGAATTATCCTACGGGTTTCTAATTCCTCATTAAAAATTATATTTCTAACCTTCTCATAATTGAGCTGGCGTTCTTCAAGCGAATAAGTATGGCGCATTTCCGGAATAAACGTGTTAAACTTTCGCTGGCGGGTTTTCCCTGGAACGATAGTTCCCCGCCGCTGCTTCGTTCCTTAAAAAATTTCTCTCCTTACAGTTTGTACAATTGGGAGAAATCGTATCCGGTTTGCCGCACCTATAGCAAAATAATGCTCGTTCTGCAGACAGACAGTCCATAAACATGTGACCCGTTTTCCGGCAATTCCAGCAAATAAGTGGATTTCTGGATGTTTGATTTTTCTCTAATTGGATTTCGGCCACCTCTTCATACTGATTCGGAGTATCTTCTAATTGATTATGTTTTTCACTGATCTCATTCACATGCCGGTAGCGAGTTGTCGGAGTAGGCGTGTGCAACGGCTTTGCATCTTTTCGGCAGAATATTTTTTCTGCTTCGACACATTCCTGCCTAAGCTCCTCTACAGAACTGACTGCAATAGGGTAAACTCTACTCTTAATATCTTCCCTTAAATTCTTTTTTACCATCTTTATCATCTCTCTTTCAGGCATGGACATCTGTAAACGTGATCGCATTTGTATCATTGCAAAGAAAAAAACATCAATCCCTTCACCAGGTTGCTGTTTTCTTTCAACCATATCACTTATCAGCTCAAAGCTGGATCTGGTTGATTGGTATTGCTTTAACAAGGCTTCTTTTAAAGTACTCCATTCTGAGACGTAATTTGTTTGTATGAAGAGCCAGTACCACTTTTCGGCCACACCTTTAACAAACAAGTGAAAATTGTCTAACACTTCACTCCATGAAACACTATACTTTTGCTGAAGACGCTCCACACGGAAGACAAAATCCTCCACCGCCAATTTATTTGTATTACCATCGAATTCTAGTCGCCATTTATCGATTTGCATTTTTGGGTAAGTTCTATGATTAACATTATCAATACTCTCTACTGATGCCCTTGACGATTGGAGGTTCTAAATTGCTACCACTACTGTTTTCTGTCGCTTCTATTTTTTCCCTAATCTTCTTATTCTCCAGTTGGGTTTGCTGTAAAACTAAACTAATTTTTCCTACAGCTGCTGTTAACTCTGCCATCTGCCTTCTCATATCCCCAACTTGTGAGACTACGCCATGTTCTATTTCCCTACTTATTAATTCATCCCTTTCTCCCTGGTCCATTTCCTGTTGCCTTTGATTAGCAGACTCACTTGTGCTAGGATTATTTGCGTTAATGGTCCTGGATTTATCGTGAATTTGGGGAACGTTACCCCCTGTATTTTGACTCATATCGGGTTTTCTATCTCTACTTTGCTTTCTACTAGGTGTATTCGATTTATAAGTTTTTCCAAACGCGTTAGGGGTAGACCTATTTAAATCAAATTGAACTTGTCTTGTTCTTTTTCTACTATAATTTCCCTCTGGAGGTTTAGACATATCCTACAGAGCTTTCACAACGCGATTGTATTCCCTATCTTGCGGAATAGAAAAACCTTGACTTAAAAATAAAATAAAAATAAACTATATCAACAGAAATACTCAATTAAATTTTTCCTAAAAAAAAAATTATTAAGGCTATTATTATTTTCACTATTTTAATGCGTATAATATGTATATATGTATTTAGCTTATTTGTCGGATTTTGGCATGAAGATGAGTAGAATAGTCTAAGTGGTTATTATATAAAAATTTAAAAAAAAATCACGTATCACCTCTAGTACATAAGACAAAATTACAAGCAATGAAGTTCCTATTCTTCCTATATGGTTATGCCCTTGATTAACTCCTCACAGAACATAAGATATAAGAAATCTTGGTATATTGAATAACTATCGATACAACAGACCCTGTAATTTCACAAAAATCTACATACAGCCGGTTATCGAATCATCATTCCTTCTTTTCCTGTATATTTATTTGAAACTAAATATATTCAAATAAAAGAAAAACTATCAATACAATTGGAAAATTTTAATCAAAAACAAATATAAATTTTCCAAGCTATGGCATTCTTTCCGCTTCACGCAAAGAAAAAACATGGTTGTGGTAAACATATTCTAAGAGCAACATATTATGATAAGATTCATGATTGTAGTCATCATATTAAGATTATTATTGAATCATATTATGGCTAAATATATTCGAAATATTAAATCATAATATTTTTCCCTTAATCATATTATTATTCTGTGAATCATAATAAGTTAAGAACTAATCATATTATTGTCATGTCAATCATAATAAGTTAAGAAGCAATCATATTATTATCATGTTAATCATAATAAGCTAAGAAATTAATCATGTTATTGTCATGTTAATCATAATAAGCTTAGAAGTAATCATATTATTTTCATGTTAATCATAATAAGCTAAGAAGTAATCATATTATGATACAGCACCTTTCACAACTGTCATAACAACACAAAATAAATTGAAATTAATTTGCATCGATTTTTTATTTTGTGGCTTTTTACAATTTTTCTTGATGGAAATGAAATAGCGGCGTTCAATATTATGCTTGCAAACTTTTATTAAATAACACAAAATCTCTGTCTGTTTTGTTGTTGGATTTTAATACGATATTAAAAAAAAAAAAACGAAATCTCTGTGTCTTGTTGTTGGATTTTAATACGATATTTTGCATTTGCACTATTACATCACTAATACTGAACTCCGCTTATATTGTAATTTTTTTTGAATTTCTTTAAACTTATTATTTCTTATGGGAATTTATCTTTAAATTGTTTGACCGCTCACATATAAAAAAACGACACAACTGATTTAAAATTATTTTACAAATGGCGCCTACATAATATTGTTAGAGTAAAAATAGTTTGATTGCATCTTAAACATAAATTTGATAAATGTATAGAAAGTTATCATGTTATGGCTATTAAATATCATGATATGGTTGTGAGTAACATAATATGTTTTGAAAGTTATCATAATTTAGTTGTTAGAAAAATAATTATTTTTCGGTCAACAATACTCAAACTTATAATTGCGATAAACATTGATATGTTTACAGTAACTATAATATCGACCCCTAACCGCGAAAATAATGTAAGCGCCAAAAATCAAATTTTACAGTAGAGAGCTTTTTTGTTTTGTTTCATATTAATTTTGTATGAAATTTGTTGCTTACACTAAAATTGTTTTTGCTATTAAATCGTAACGGTACATTATGTGACCATGATATTTTAGGAGATGATGCAAGTGTTGCCAATAAAGTCATTTATTAAAAAAAACGAAAATTGAAAATCATGTCGCTTACGTTATTTTCGCTGTTAGGGCTCGATATGATTGATATTAAATAAAAATAACAATTATTTGTGTACGACAACAATATATTGTTAAAATAAACATAGTATTGTTGCCGTAATCATGCCCAACCATATTTTTTCTCTGCGTGTTGTTTTAAACGATTTTCCCGCTCCGCCAATATTGACAATACAGAACTACCTTATACTTCCTTTTAGAGACTTTTCTCCTAAGGGCTATAAAACTAGCATGTACCTACAACATTGGGTAAACAGTTATTTCGTTGGGCTATTAATAAAAACTAGTTGTCTATTTCTACATGCATAGCTGACATCACATGTACTCTAAATTAACTAAGGGACTTTAGTCAGTCTCCCAAGTTTATCCTATTCAAAATTGGGCGCCATTTATGTTACAGCCATAGTGACCAGTGAGGTTTTCGACTAGCAAAGTAAACTCATCTCAAGAGGTCCCAACTCTGCTCACCGGGTACGCTGCACACAAAAAAAAGCAAGGTACTATCTAAAATTATTTAAAACAAACATGTACTAAAAGAATGACTTCTATTTTCAGGAAGCAGCTGTTTTGCCATCCAATTTGCCCACCCAACCATGTCACAAGAAGTCCCAACTATTCCTTTTGTGACCCAATAATAACCAGCCGACTTTTGCTAACTCAACTCACTTTCATGCCATTATTCCTTTCTAACTTTTAAAATCAGCACATCATCTCAACATGCGAAAAAAAAAACTTTTATTCATATATACATATTATATTATTTAAACCCAATAATTTCCTAGCCTATACAGAAACAAATTTTCATTAACTTATATGCTAAAGATTTAAATACACCCAAAATAAACAATAAAATTAAACATTAACAATTCTTCCTATTGAGTACAGTAAAAGACTATATTTTCAAATAATCATTTTTCCACAAAAAAAAAATTCATATATGCCTTTACGTAATCTTTTCTTTTTATTTATTTATTTTCCCCTTACACCTCTCTTGACTACTTCGTTCTTTACTAGCACAGATCAATCATTTCTTTCTTTTAATCAAAAATTTCTATTTTTTTTCTGATTAGTATTTCTAAACCTGAAGGAGCTCCCTAAGAATCTCGTTTCTACTACTATACAAATGAATAATTCAAATAACCCAAAGATTGATTTTTGCCTAGTTATTAGAACTGAAATGTCATTTCCGGTTTAAATAAATAAATAAATGTTTACACGATTAAAATATCGATAATAATATCTACTTTGAGATGGTAATGTTTTTACTTTTTCCTATTCATAAACCGTTTACTGTACTGTACTGTACAAACAAATTTTTCTTTTTTTTCCTTTTCTCTTTTAACAAAGACTTATACTATTACTATACCGTAAAATGACTTAATTTATGCAAAAATAAAAAATAAAAATTAAAACTACATAAAACATAATTTCTGTATATAAACTGATTAATAAATTCACGAACTATCACAAAAAACTATCCACAATATTTATAAGGTAAAAATAAAATTATTTGTTTTTTTTCAACCACTAGTTTTTTTCTCCTTTTTTACACAAAGTTTTAATCTCTAAAAGTGTTATACACAATATGTTTTCTTTTTTTTTTTGTTATTTTGTTGCTCAAAACTACTCTTTTCCTTAGCTGTCTACCAGAGCTCTTTACAAAAACCACTTTTCCTTTTTTTTTGTTTGACGAACTAGGATAATAAATTTTACCTGACTTTGGTGGCAGATTTAAAAATTTCCGGAGCACACAAAATCTTCTCTCCCTCAGTTTATCGAATAACAAATTTAATTTCCACCAGTCAGCTAAACAAAACAACATTTATTTTATTTTATTGTTAAATATTTTTAACACAAACTTCTTACGTTTTCCTTTTTATTTATGTATTTTCTTTTCCTTAAATTATACTTTTCCCAGAACTTCTTCACTTAGGACCTTCTAGGCTAATTTTTTGAAGTCTGTGCTCCTTTGTGTTCACTTAACACTTCACTTAAAAAAAAAAAAAACACCATAAAATTTTCTTGATACAAAACTTTGTGCAAACACTTTTACTTTACTTTAAATTTTAAGCCTGATTGCTTCAACTTTTTTCGTTCAATTGATCTGTCTGTTCGGTACCTATTTTCTGTCTACCCATCATTTTCAAGAGTTTTTCCAAAACAAAAAAATTTCCAAACTTTCCACATTTTCCAAAATCTTGCCATCTTAAAAAAAATATTCTAGAAAATCTTTTCCCTCCAAATCTCCATCTTAGAATTAGAATTAGAATTTTCTTTATTTTCATTTTATAAAAGTTTCTTATGTATAAATTAACATGTTACGAATAATAGTTACAATAAATAAAATAAAATAAAGAAAAAGAAAAATATAAAAGAGCTAAACGACATGTTTTTTATAAAAACGTCTGTCGAACGATCACAAACAAATATTGGCATTTAATGCAAAAATAAAATTAAATTTGATTAGTAAAATTATGACAAATTTAGTTAAATTCTCTTATTAAAAAATTTCTATAAGTTAACGCACATTTTAAGTATTTTACTAAATTCACCCAGTCTTCTTCATTTTGGCCATTTAGTATATGTATCATATCTTCTTCCGCTAGGTAAGATTTCCGAAATATAGCATATCTAAATTCTTTTAGGACAGGACAGATACCAAAAAGATGTTGGAATGTTTCATGCTCCTGTAGATTGCACAATTTAAAAAACTTGTCTGCGTTTGCTGCACCAAATCTGTTATAATTTAGTGCAATTAACCCACTGCGTGCTTTAAATATCCATGTGATTTTGTCTGTATTTAAGTCATCAGTAATGTAAGGTATTCCTCTTTCATAATCCAGATGTTTGTAGATTCTTGTGGTGGTTTTTGATTTACTCTCCAATCTTTCATTCAAAATATTAATTTTCAGGTTACTAAGCAAGTCCGTACTTAAGCAATTCCATTGTTGTTTCGTGTGGTTTGTCTCTGGCAATTGTATGTTTAAGGAAGTAGCTTTCGATTTTAATTCGTTTACCCAAAAAAGGTTGCGACGCAATAAAATTAAAGATAATTGGTGAGGTAATCTATTCTGTGTGTAATTGAACATTATTCTACTTAAATATTTAAGATGAAGTCCCAACGTATAAAGATGACTGTCTTCAGCAGCGGTTTCTAGCATAAGAATGTAGTTTGGGGTGAAGCTAGGTTGCAGCTTATTAACATCTTCGAAATGTCTAAAGCCCCAAACCTGAGCTGCATAGGCTTGAATTGCTCTGCACACTGCAAGATGACTTTCTACTTCATTCTTAGGCTTATATCTTGTTTCCCTATTAAACTTTGCCATGTTGAATTTATTTCACCTTTTGCCTGATTGTTTCTTTTTTCGACATGTTTGTTAAATTTAAGTTTTGGCGTGAAGATAACTCCCAAGTAGTTAAATTCGGGAGATATTTTTACCTCATCTCCTTTGAAAAACCATTTTTCTTGTTGACTTAATCGACCATCATTTCTGAATATCAAAATCTCGGATTTGTTTAAATTTACTTCCAGATTCCACATGTTGCAGTAATTTTCAAGGTTTAGTATCATTTTTTGCATTACCGCGATATCATCGGATAATATGACAATGTCGTCAGCATAGAGTAAAAGCCGGATATTGATATTTTCCACCATAAGTCCACCTTCCACACATTCATGTAGATCATTAATGTACAGGGCAAAAAGCAATGGTGACAGTAAACACCCTTGTTTAACACCCGATTTTGTTTCAAAATATTGTGACAAATCTTCACCAGTCCAGACAGCAGATTGTGTATTAGTATAAATTCTTTCTATGAACTGGACAAATTTGTACGATACTCCCATCTTAAAGAGCTTATAAATCAGAGCTTTTCTTGAGACACTATCAAACGCAGCTTTGAAGTCCACAAAAAAAGCATAAACTTTCTTTTTTTCTGCTAACTTTATGCTTACAATAGCTGATAAGTTATAAATATTGTCAACCGTGGAATAATTTCTGCGAAAACCAGCTTGATACTCATTAAGTATTTGATTATGTTCTACCCAATTTAACAATCGCTCGTTTAAAATCAGGTTGACTTGGATCCCCCTTTTTGTAGATAGGAAAGACAATAGTTTTTGTGAAAGAGCTATCAAGCTGGTTACTGGTGAAAGCATTATTGTATACCGATAGCATTTTAGTGTAGAATTCATCTGTGGCATTTATAAAAAATTCATAAGGAACTCTGTCTTCCCCTGGTGCTTTGTTCAGTTTTACCTTACTCAGCATGGCTTTAATTTCGTTTATATTTATTGGCCTATCAAGCCAAATATCTTCTTTTAATATTGGTGCATAGTGTATGAGAACTTCAGTTTGTACGGGGTTTAGTAAATTTTCAAAATACTGTTTAAAAGTAGACACTGAGACGTTATAACCAATTTGATATTCACGATTCCGTATTTCGTTCACCAATTTCCACCATTGCCTGCTATCATTAACACTGTTGATCCTGATTGTAAGTTGATGATAGTACTCAGTCTTACATACATTACAAATGATTTTATATTTTTTCTGCATCTTTTTTACTCTATATACATAAATGTTTTCCCATTTAAATATATTTATGTTTTCTCTGTTTTCAATTCTTTATTATTTTTCCACTTAATTTATTAATTTGCCTAAAGATTTTCATTTGTGAATTTTTTCCCGCTCCTATATCTTCAGCTCCTACCCTCTATCCTTATCCCCTGTCAGTTTCCATAGTATAGTGATTTTTCTTCTACCAGGCTCTCATACGCATCAGTACCGTTTATTTGCCCATTCATACATTTAAAACTTTTATATTTTTTAAATTAACCTTTTTTCCATAACGTTTCAGTCCTTATTCAATGAAAACTACAACCCTGCATTTACTATCACTAGAGCATTGCCATCTTCCTATTTTTGTTTAATACAATATTGACCTACGCTGAATCATATACGGACAGAACAATCAAAGCAAAGAATAAAAATAAATAAATGTGACAGCAAACAAACCCAATTTATTTTACAACTAAAACACGCGCGTTAACAATAATTTCAACAAAAATCTACAAATTTACAAAAACGTTTCATCCCTGTGCTCAACAAAATCGTGACAGAACATTTCACCCAATAAAACACAAAAATACAATAAAACATTTTTCGTTTAACGTTAAAAAAACAATCCTACAAAAAGCAATATTTTGGATTATTTTACATGTAGCTATATAGAGAAGCGCTTCTAAATAATTGTGTTGTCTTGCAATCTATCTGGTACATCCTCCAAATGCAATCGCCCACTAGACATTTTTGAAACTATACTGAAGTTATTCTTCGCCCGCTTGGCTAACGATGCAAATGACAGTGTAAGGAAAATTTAAATGACACATTTTTCTAAGCATTTGCCCAATGTAGAACAGACCACACAATCGCGGGAAGCTATCTCTGGATTTGGAAAGTCTCAATATCGCCTAAAGACAAACTTCTACACGAGCTTATTTGTTAAATACATGACAAATTAAAAAAAACTGACCCCAAACAAATAAAAAATAATTTTTAATTCGTAATTTAACAGTATGCTGAAAAATTAAAAAACATCCGCAACAAAACTCCGAGTCTTGCAGGCATCTTCAGCAGGAATCGGTGTGCGAAGGTTTTCTGTCGGCATTGGGTAATAAAAAACGTGGGGAACTCCCATGACCCTGAAAGAGTCTTACATTCCAATCCCTAGCCGGGCTTTATAATACTAGATGTGCATATGTGTATCCCCATCTATCTTCCTTCGTACCTACACTCTAAATAATCAGTGCAATATTATCCTCCGGGTCAATTAAACCGTTTCTACCTACCGATGACCATAGTGGCAATCCGCATAATCACGTGATCCCTAAAAAAATTCACGTAATTGGCTTGTATACCAATTGATTATTTTTCTTATATCGATAGCCCACAAAAAAATTTTTAAGGCAAAATATGTAAGTATATATTCTTGTGTTAATTCGTTTTCATTTAAATTATAATTATTTTTCATTTTTCTTATTTCCTGTTCAATTTCATTCGTCATTTCGTTTATTTATAATTAATTTTTTTATTTTTAAGTCATAATCAATTTCTCTTTCAGTATGGATCATCTTTAAACCACGGTAAAGCCTCTATTTTTTTTTTCTTTGTATGGATTGTAGCTACTCTAAAGGTATGGCCGTATCTCAGTAACTCTTTATAATCGTATAAAGGAGTTTAGAGACTACTATATTCCCAGGATCTTTAACCATTGCAACCTAAGGATACATTACGGGAAGTATTTCTGTGACTTTATGTGATATAGAGTTTACTTTGTGTTTCTTATTTTTTTTTTCTTTATAGGTTTGCTGGATCACCCAAGTCTTAATTTCGGCTGCAAAATATGCATTTCCAAAAAACAAACATTTCTATCACTGATGTATCACAGATTTTCTTATTCTAATATTGCACTAAAGGACTGGTACGTAACCATATTCTATTTTGTCAAGTCCATGTCAGGTACTAAATAATTTATCACAGGTATTAAAGAAAAATTGTCAAAATTCAAAAAAAAAAACGGGACAACACAACAAACATTTCGTAGTCCATTTCATAAACTTATTGAAATTCTTACTATTCTCAACAATTTATACTTTAATATCCTTTACGTGATAAATCCCTATAGTTTTTCCCTCTAAAGACTCTAGTTCGTATAAGTTGTTTCCTACCGGTCGAACCACTCTACATTTTAAGAACTTTCGGCAAAATTTCGCATTTATGTTCTTTGCAAAGTTGCTCTGTACCATATTTCTGCGGTAGACTTCTTGACCAGGTAAAAATTTAACTATACGAGCTCTTCTGTTGTATCTTGCTGCACTTCTGTCGTAAGCTTTGGTCATGTTTTCTTTTATTTGTTCACGTATAAGTTCAAAATTTTCATTTGGCTTGGAAAGAATTCGATGTTCAGTAATAGATTGTAATTTTCTACCAAGCTTGTAGTCGGCTCCGCTCGAATACATGTGGTAACCAAAAAGGGCAAAGAATGGTGTAAAACCTATGGCACTATGGAAAGAGTTTCTCAATGCACAGTCTATTTCGGACAAATAGAGATCCCAGTCTCGTTGATCTTCTTTTAAATATGATCTAATTGCCGATAAAATACTCTGGTTTACTCTTTCTGATGCATTACTGCTAGGCTGATACACGGGAGTTTTTATGTGATGAATTTTGTAAGAATCTATTAAATTTTTAAAAGCTTTCGACACAAATTGTGCACCATTATCTGTATAAATAGTTTCAGGGACGCCAAATTTGTGGAATATTTCGTGTGTCAAAAATTCTATCACATTTCCAGCTGTTGCCTCTTTCATGGCTTTTATAAAAGTATATTTCGTAAAATGATCTAGGACAATGAAAACATAACAGTTACCGCTTTTTGACCTGGGATATTTTCCAAAAAAGTCTAAATATAGCTTTTGAAAAGGTCTATCTGTAATAAATTGTTTCCCAATTTCGGGCCGTAGATTTTGGTTGCAGGGTTTGATTTCTTTGCAGGTTTGACAATTTTTAATATAGTTTTTGACTTGTTTTGCCATCTTTGGCCAGTAAAAGAATCTTTTTAATTTCTAAAGTGTTTTCACCGTACCACCGTGTGCTGATGTCACACTAGTATGAGCCTTTTCAATCAAAACCTGGGTGATATTGGGTGGAATCCAAATCTTCCATTGATGATCTGTTTCATCATTCCTGTCAAAACTTGTTCTCTTAAACACTAGGCCGTCATCTACCTTCAAATCTGGCAATATATCCTTATTATTTGTTATATGTTCTATTATTTCTAAATATTCTTCGCTTTGAAATTCAGCTGTTTGGAAACCAAATAGATCTTCTAGGTTTATTTCATCTACACGCAGAGAAAAAACATGATTACTGAGTGGTCACTACGACCATTTTTTATTCATATTTGCCTTATATGTTTACCCTAATAATTTTATTATAGTTCTAATATAATTTGAAAAAATTTTTTTTGTCCTTAACATTTTTAAAATCACTATAATCATATTTTATGGTGTTTTTCACCTAAAAAGTTACTCTGATCTAGGCTTGCCAGACGTACTGTTTTCAGCAGTACGCGTACTTTTTTTAATGTTTGTACTGCTTTCTGCATAACCATTAAAGAAGTACGCAATTGTACTTCTTTTTAGCTTTTGTACTTCTTTTTGTACTTTTTTCACAAACGCCACTAAAAAAAGTAAAAATTCTTACTCGACGAAAGAACAAATTTAAAGACAGTTGGAAGAAGGATTTGAATTGGATAGTTAGGGGAAACATGGATATAATGGCTAAATGCACTGCTTGTGGGTTATATTTTTCTATTGCCTATGGGGGTTTATCGGATGTTAAGCGTCATATGAAAACAACTAAACATATTCGAAACAATGAAAGCAGCCAACAAAAATCTGTAGGTGACGTTTTTAATCGGAATCTAAGTAAGCAAACAGAAAGCTCAAGAAGTTCTAGTGCAGCAGCAGAAGCCGTATTTGCTTATCATACAGTGATGCACAGTCATAGTTACAAATCGTCAGATTGCACTAGCAAACTTATTAAGCATATATTTACGGACTCAGAAGTGGCCTCAAATTTTACTTGCGGTAAAACTGAAATGTGTAAAATCGTGCAAAATGTTCTAGCCAAGTATTCAATAGAATCCCTATTTAAGGATTTGGAAAATTCACATCCATTCTCAATATCCACCGACGCTCCCAATAAAGGATATTTTAAAACGTTTCCAATCGTTTTAAGATATTTTAATAAACAAAATGGAATATGTACAAATCTATTAAGTTTCTACAACTCTGACTCTGAAATGTCAATTGATATAGCAAATTCAATAAAATCAAAACTGAATGACCGAAATCTAAGTTTAACAAACGTAACAAGTTTTTGCGCACACAATGCCAATGTAAATTTTGGATTTAATAAAAGTGTATTCGTTGAGCTTAAAAAAAGCACCCCTAATATTATTGGTATTGGATGCCTTTGTCATGTTCTAAATAACGCATTTAAAAATGGTTTAAAAGTATTAAAATTTGATTTAGAGAATATTGTGATAAAAGTTTTTAATGAATTTTCGACATCAACTAAAAAGACTGCAAATTTGAAAGAAATGTTTGAATTTTGCGATTTGGAATGGTCTGAAATGCTACGTCATGTACCAACTCGATGGCTTACTCTCACGCCTGCAGTGGAAAGATTTTAAAAAAATTATCCAGCCGTAAAAGCTTACTTTTGTCTCAAAACTGTTGTTCACCGGCTTTAAGCCAATTTTTTGAAAACGAACTTGCTGAAGCCTACCTTGGATTTGTACACAACGCAGGAAATACTGTATTATGCGCTATTAAAAAATTGGAGGAGAATGACAGCTTAATAGTAATTGATATGTTCCAGATAGTAAAGCAGCTTTGCGACAAATTTGAACAACAGCAGAATGAAAAATTTTATGTTTTTTAGCCGAACGTATTTGCAACAACTGCGATAATGAAAAGGATAATTGCCTTTTTAATAAGCGTGCAGATGAGTTTCTATCGTATATAAGAGTTTATATGCAACAACGCTTCAGTCTTGCCATTTTTAACCTTAATTCTAACATTTCATTTCATGATTTCGTAGAAGTAATAAAATTATTTTTTATAAAAAACATTGACTTGGATATGCTTTTTGATGAATTCGTATCATTGAAAGCTTTTGCTGACAAAATTGAAAAAGAAAATTGAAAGAAAAGAATTCCTACAAAGTGGGTCTCTCCCCAATTTCAAAAATATATGTATGTTCGTATTTTCACTTCCTCATTCAAATGCAGCAACTGAAAGAATATTTAGATTAATGCTTTCTTCTTGGAGAAAAGAGCGAAGTAAACTTTTAATTGAAAACTTAGAGAGTGAATTAATAATAAAAACTAATTTTGAATACACTTGTAATGAGTTTTTCAATTTTTTAAAAACAGAAAAAGGTAAAAATGGCATTGTTAACGAAGTACAAAAAAGTGATAAATACTTGTAATTTTTTTAATTTACAATAATTTAATTGTTTAATAAGAATAATTAAATTATTCAAATTATATGTACGTGATATTAAACTTAAAAATGAATTTATTATTTTGCAAAATGAAAATGAACAAAGGTTTTTTTGTTTTAAAACTAAAATTTGAAAAAGTGATAAATTTTAAGATTTACAATGTACATAAATATGTTTAAAATAAAATTAAAGATTTCTTATTTTGTGTTCTTATTGAATTCTTATGCATTGAATGTTATTTTTTGTTTGTTTTAGTTACATTTATTATTAATTTTCTGTACTGAATTTTAAGTTAATAGAATAAAAAAAAATTTTACTTTTTTTACATTAATGTACTGCCGTTTTTTTCTCAATGTACTGTTTTTATGGATTTCATATCTGGCAAGTCTACTCTGATCTATGTAGCTAAACATATTAAATTATGGGAAATGTTTGCTGCTATAATAAATATATTTTCAACTATACATTTAAAATCATAATACTAGTTGCACACAAAAGGTATGTTTAATACCAAATTTTTGTTTGCTTTAAAATACATTATCTAAATGAACAAACATTTATTGTTAAAACCAACAGTGTGTGTTTATAAAGAAACAAAATTTCTTCCGTCCGCGAGCATCAGTTAATCGGCAAACATGGATGATTACAAAATAATTAAGAAGTTTTTCGGGAGAAAAAGGCCATGCTGCGATGCAAAACTTACAAAATAAATTAGTTTATTGAAACAGGTATGCTATTAATATAAAATTATAATCAAGTATAAATATGCAATAACGTTGCCTTTCTAACAGCCAAGAAAACCTACAACATTGAAGCCGACTTGGAAATTATTTCAATTGCTGTTCCAGAGTGTATTAAAATAGTGGATTGTTTAATAGAAAAAAGTAAGTTTGTCTTTACTTTATTTTTACAAGTGCTAAATTTATGTATTTAATGTTATTTTTTAATATATGTATATACTTTATATGTATTTGAATTATATACATATGTGTTTTTAATAAAAAATATATTCTTGATATTAAACATTTTATTGGTTTTATTGTGACAACCATATAACATGTTAAAATAGACATGTTGCATTGTGTTACGAAATATAGAAACATGGTTTGAATAATCGTTTGCGTTTTTCTTCTGAACATAATAATATGTTTGAGACAATAATTAGCTATAACATTATGTCTGAACATATATTGTTACTTAAGACGTGTTTGACACAATCATAACCACAAACATTAATGATAGTTTGCGATTCTGATTGTATCAACCATGTTTTTTCTTTGCGTGTACGTTTATATCTTCCTTATGGATTCTAGAAAGCATGTCGGCTACGATGTTTTCGGACCCTTTCCTATGCTCAATCCCAAAGTCAAATGCCTGCAACTGGAGTGACCACCGAGCCAATCTTCCTGTCAAATCTTTCAATGACATTAGCCACTTAAGGCTAGCATGGTCAGTAACTATTGTAAAGGGCAACATTTTAACATATGGGCGAAATTTCTTAACAGCCATTACTGCCGCCAAACACTCTTTTTCGGTGACACTATAATTCTTTTGGCACGCATTTAATTTTTGGCTATAAAACGCTATCGGATGCTCATCTTTTTGATCGTTAATCTGGTATAACACCGCGCCTATTCCATAGTCGCATGCATCACACTGAATCCAAAATCTTCTCGTAAAGTCTGCATGCCTTAATACTGGTGCTGATGTCAAAGCTTTTTTAAGATTCTCAAATGCTTCAATTGCCCCAGGGTTCATTGTAAATTTCTTAGTTTTTTTCAGAGTATCGGTCAACGGTGCAGATATAGTGGCAAACTCTCTGATGAATCTCCTATACCACCCGGCAGTTCCTAGAAAACTGCGCACTTGGCGAGGTGTTCTTGGTACTCTAATTTCTTTTATTGCCTTTACTTGTTCTGGATCTGTTTTCAGGCATCCTTCCCCAACTATGAAGCCAAGATATTTAAGCTGCTGAAAACAAAATTTAAATTTTTTTAAGCCTATTGTGAGATTTGCTTTTCTTAGACATATTGCCACTTCTTTTAAGATTTGAAGATGATTTTCAAAATTGTTAGAAATCACCAACAAATCATCCAAATATATGAAGACATTTTCTTTAAGCCTCTGTGGGATAACCTTATCCATTAGTCTACATAGTCGCTGAGCAGCATTGCAAAGACCGAAAGACATGACACGAAATTGGTAGAGCGGTCGACCGGCTACGGTGAACGCGGAATACTGTTTACTCTCTGCGTCTAATTCAACCTGCCAGAAAGCGAATTTTAAATCAACGCTACTTATATAATAAGTTTCGTCGATTCGACTAAGAATTCCGTCGATATTTTGAAGAGGGTAAGCGTCTTTAACTGTAATTTTGTTTAACTTCCTCGCATCTAAGCAAAACCTATTTTTCCCTGGCTTTCTAACTATAGTGGTCCTATTTGACCACGGACTTTCGCTTTCCTCAATTACTTTCAGTGACAACATTGTGTCTATTTCCTGATATACAATATCTTGAACCGCCGGTGATAATGGGTAATGTCGGTCCTTAAAAAACTCGGCATTATCTATTAATTTTATAGAATGTTTTCCAACTGTGTACAACCTAAACCTTCTTTCTCAAACGCCGGAAACAACTCAATTACCTCATTTAATTTTTGCCATTGTTTTTCGTCTAGCACATGAGGGCTTGAATGATGCTCATTCGTTTCAAAATCTTCCGATTTTTTTGTAATCACTTCAGCAATTTCAAAAACTTCCGGCGCTAGATTAAAGGCCCTCCAGAAATCTACACCTAAGTAAGCCTATTGCTCCAAATCTGGGAATAAATAAAATAATATCGGCAATGTCTTTTCCTTAAACGTAACTTCTAAATTTACTGTCCCCAGCAACCTATGTTCTTCCCCTGCAGCGGTCGAAACGAGAGAATAAATTGGTTTGAAGCTAGCCTGAAGTGTTTCCATTAATTCCCTACATCCTTTCCCTAATAAACTAACTGATGCACCTGTATCTAATAACCCAGTGATTAAAGTTTTTCCTATAGCAATTTCGGCAAAAGCACGCGTATCACTTCCTCGATCAACTGATTTTATTGTTTCTATAACTAATCTTCTAATTCTTCTTTTCTTTTTAAACTTATCTCTTAATTTTCTTATTCTCTAATAGAATTATCCTACGGGTTTCTAATTCCTCATTAAAAATTATATTTCTAACCTTCTCATAATTTAGCTGGCGTTCTTCAAGCGAATAAGTATGGCGCATTTCCGGAATAAACGTGTTAAACTTTCGCTGGCGGGTTTTCCCTGGAACGATAGTTCCCCGCCGCTGCTTCGTTCCTTAAAAAATTTCTCTCCTTACAGTTTGTACAATTGGGAGAAATCGTATCCGGTTTGCCGCACCTATAGCAAAATAATGCTCGTTCTGCAGACAGACAGTCCATAAACATGTGACCCGTTTTCCGGCAATTCCAGCAAATAAGTGGATTTCTGGATGCTTGATTTTTCTCTAATTGGATTTCGGCCACCTCTTCATACTGATTCGGAGTATCTTCTGATTGATTATGTTTTTCACTGATCTCATTCACATGCCGGTAGCGAGTTGTCGGAGTAGGCGTGTGCAACGGCTTTGCATCTTTTCGGCAGAATATTTTTTCTGCTTCGACACATTCCTGCCTAAGCTCCTCTACAGAACTGACTGCAATAGGGTAAACTCTACTCTTAATATCTTCCCTTAAATTCTTTTTTACCATCTTTATCATCTCTCTTTCAGGCATGGACATCTGTAAACGTGATCGCATTTGTATCATTGCAAAGAAAAAAACATCAATCCCTTCACCAGGTTGCTGTTTTCTTTCAACCATATCACTTATCAGCTCAAAGCTGGATCTGGTTGATTGGTATTGCTTTAACAAGGCTTCTTTTAAAGTACTCCATTCTGAGACGTAATTTGTTTGTATGAAGAGCCAGTACCACTTTTCGGCCACACCTTTAACAAACAAGTGAAAATTGTCTAACACTTCACTCCATGAAACACTATACTTTTGCTGAAGACGCTCCACACGGAAGACAAAATCCTCCACCGCCAATTTATTTGTATTACCATCGAATTCTAGTCGCCATTTATCGATTTGCATTTTTGGGTAAGTTCTATGATTAACATTATCAATACTCTCTACTGATGCCCTTGACGATTGGAGGTTCTAAATTGCTACCACTACTGTTTTCTGTCGCTTCTATTTTTTCCCTAATCTTCTTATTCTCCAGTTGGGTTTGCTGTAAAACTAAACTAATTTTTCCTACAGCTGCTGTTAACTCTGCCATCTGCCTTCTCATATCCCCAACTTGTGAGACTACGCCATGTTCTATTTCCCTACTTATTAATTCATCCCTTTCTCCCTGGTCCATTTCCTGTTGCCTTTGATTAGCAGACGCACTTGTGCTAGGATTATTTGCGTTAATGGTCCTGGATTTATCGTGAATTTGGGGAACGTTACCCCCTGTATTTTGACTCATATCGGGTTTTCTATCTCTACTTTGCTTTCTACTAGGTGTATTCGATTTATAAGTTTTTCCAAACGCGTTAGGGGTAGACCTATTTAAATCAAATTGAACTTGTCTTGTTCTTTTTCTACTATAATTTCCCTCTGGAGGTTTAGACATATCCTACAGAGCTTTCACAACGCGATTGTATTCCCTATCTTGCGGAATAGAAAAACCTTGACTTAAAAATAAAATAAAAATAAACTATATCAACAGAAATACTCAATTAAATTTTTCCTAAAAAAAAAAAAAATAAAATAAAAATTATTAAGGCTTTTATTATTTTCACTATTTTAATGCGTATAATATGTATATATGTATTTAGCTTATTTGTCGGATTTTGGCATGAAGATGAGTAGAATAGTCTAAGTGGTTATTATATAAAAATTTAAAAAAAAATCACGTATCACCTCTAGTACATAAGACAAAATTACAAGCAATGAAGTTCCTATTCTTCCTATATGGTTATGCCCTTGATTAACTCCTCACAGAACATAAGATATAAGAAATCTTGGTATATTGAATAACTATCGATACAACAGACCCTGTAATTTCACAAAAATCTACATACAGCCGGTTATCGAATCATCATTCCTTCTTTTCCTGTATATTTATTTGAAACTAAATATATTCAAATAAAAGAAAAACTATCAATACAATTGGAAAATTTTAATCAAAAACAAATATAAATTTTCCAAGCTATTGGCATTCTTTCCGCTTCACGCAAAGAAAAAACATGGTTGTGGTAAACATATTCTAAGAGCAACATATTATGATAAGATTCATGATTGTAGTCATCATATTAAGATTATTATTGAATCATATTATGGCTAAATATATTCGAAATATTAAATCATAATATTTTTCCCTTAATCATATTATTATTCTGTGAATCATAATAAGTTAAGAACTAATCATATTATTGTCATGTCAATCATAATAAGTTAAGAAGCAATCATATTATTATCATGTTAATCATAATAAGCTAAGAAATTAATCATGTTATTGTCATGTTAATCATAATAAGCTTAGAAGTAATCATATTATTTTCATGTTAATCATAATAAGCTAAGAAGTAATCATATTATGATACAGCACCTTTCACAACTGTCATAACAACACAAAATAAATTGAAATTAATTTGCATCGATTTTTTATTTTGTGGCTTTTTACAATTTTTCTTGATGGAAATGAAATAGCGGCGTTCAATATTATGCTTGCAAACTTTTATTAAATAACACAAAATCTCTGTCTGTTTTGTTGTTGGATTTTAATACGATATTAAAAAAAAAAAACGAAATCTCTGTGTCTTGTTGTTGGATTTTAATACGATATTTTGCATTTGCACTATTACATCACTAATACTGAACTCCGCTTATATTGTAATTTTTTTTGAATTTCTTTAAACTTATTATTTCTTATGGGAATTTATCTTTAAATTGTTTGACCGCTCACATATAAAAAAACGACACAACTGATTTAAAATTATTTTACAAATGGCGCCTACATAATATTGTTAGAGTAAAAATAGTTTGATTGCATCTTAAACATAAATTTGATAAATGTATAGAAAGTTATCATGTTATGGCTATTAAATATCATGATATGGTTGTGAGTAACATAATATGTTTTGAAAGTTATCATAATTTAGTTGTTAGAAAAATAATTATTTTTCGGTCAACAATACTCAAACTTATAATTGCGATAAACATTGATATGTTTACAGTAACTATAATATGGTTGATATTAAATAAAAATAACAATTATTTGTGTACGACAACAATATATTGTTAAAATAAACATAGTATTGTTGCCGTAATCATGCCCAACCATATTTTTTCTCTGCGTGTTGTTTTAAACGATTTTCCCGCTCCGCCAATATTGACAATACAGAACTACCTTATACTTCCTTTTAGAGACTTTTCTCCTAAGGGCTATAAAACTAGCATGTACCTACAACATTGGGTAAACAGTTATTTCGTTGGGCTATTAATAAAAACTAGTTGTCTATTTCTACATGCATAGCTGACATCACATGTACTCTAAATTAACTAAGGGACTTTAGTCAGTCTCCCAAGTTTATCCTATTCAAAATTGGGCGCCATTTATGTTACAGCCATAGTGACCAGTGAGGTTTTCGACTAGCAAAGTAAACTCATCTCAAGAGGTCCCAACTCTGCTCACCGGGTACGCTGCACACAAAAAAAAGCAAGGTACTATCTAAAATTATTTAAAACAAACATGTACTAAAAGAATGACTTCTATTTTCAGGAAGCAGCTGTTTTGCCATCCAATTTGCCCACCCAACCATGTCACAAGAAGTCCCAACTATTCCTTTTGTGACCCAATAATAACCAGCCGACTTTTGCTAACTCAACTCACTTTCATGCCATTATTCCTTTCTAACTTTTAAAATCAGCACATCATCTCAACATGCGAAAAAAAAACTTTTATTCATATATACATATTATATTATTTAAACCCAATAATTTCCTAGCCTATACAGAAACAAATTTTCATTAACTTATATGCTAAAGATTTAAATACACCCAAAATAAACAATAAAATTAAACATTAACAATTCTTCCTATTGAGTACAGTAAAAGACTATATTTTCAAATAATCATTTTTCCACAAAAAAAAAATTCATATATGCCTTTACGTAATCTTTTCTTTTTATTTATTTATTTTCCCCTTACACCTCTCTTGACTACTTCGTTCTTTACTAGCACAGATCAATCATTTCTTTCTTTTAATCAAAAATTTCTATTTTTTTTCTGATTAGTATTTCTAAACCTGAAGGAGCTCCCTAAGAATCTCGTTTCTACTACTATACAAATGAATAATTCAAATTACCCAAAGATTGATTTTTGCCTAGTTATTAGAACTGAAATGTCATTTCCGGTTTAAATAAATAAATAAATGTTTACACGATTAAAATATCGATAATAATATCTACTTTGAGATGGTAATGTTTTTACTTTTTCCTATTCATAAACCGTTTACTGTACTGTACTGTACTCTTTTAACAAAGACTTATACTATTACTATACCGTAAAATGACTTAATTTATGCAAAAATAAAAAATAAAAATTAAAACTACATAAAACATAATTTCTGTATATAAACTGATTAATAAATTCACGAACTATCACAAAAAACTATCCACAATATTTATAAGGTAAAAATAAAATTATTTGTTTTTTTTCAACCACTAGTTTTTTTCTCCTTTTTTACACAAAGTTTTAATCTCTAAAAGTGTTATACACAATATGTTTTCTTTTTTTTTTTTTGTTATTTTGTTGCTCAAAACTACTCTTTTCCTTAGCTGTCTACCAGAGCTCTTTACAAAAACCACTTTTCCTTTTTTTTTGTTTGACGAACTAGGATAATAAATTTTACCTGACTTTGGTGGCAGATTTAAAAATTTCCGGAGCACACAAAATCTTCTCTCCCTCAGTTTATCGAATAACAAATTTAATTTCCACCAGTCAGCTAAACAAAACAACATTTATTTTATTTTATTGTTAAATATTTTTAACACAAACTTCTTACGTTTTCCTTTTTATTTATGTATTTTCTTTTCTTTAAATTATACTTTTCCCAGAACTTCTTCACTTAGGACCTTCTAGGCTAATTTTTTGAAGTCTGTGCTCCTTTGTGTTCACTTAACACTTCACTTTAAAAAAAAAAAACACCATAAAATTTTCTTGATACAAAACTTTGTGCAAACACTTTTACTTTACTTTAAATTTTAAGCCTGATTGCTTCAACTTTTTTCGTTCAATTGATCTGTCTGTTCGGTACCTATTTTCTGTCTACCCATCATTTTCAAGAGTTTTTCCAAAACAAAAAAATTTCCAAACTTTCCACATTTTCCAAAATCTTGCCATCTTAAAAAAAATATTCTAGAATATCTTTTCCCTCCAAATCTCCATCTTAGAATTAGAATTAGAATTTTCTTTATTTTCATTTTATAAAAGTTTCTTATGTATAAATTAACATGTTACGAATAAAAGTAACAATAAATAAAATAAAATAAAATAAAGAAAAAGAAAAATATAAAAGAGCTAAACGACATGTTTTTTATAAAAACGTCTGTCGAACGATCACAAACAAATATTGGCATTTAATGCAAAAATAAAATAAAATTTGATTAGTAAAATTATGACAAATTTAGTTAAATTCTCTTATTAAAAAATTTCTATAAGTTAACGCACATTTTAAGTATTTTACTAAATTCACCCAGTCTTCTTCATTTTGGCCATTTAGTATATGTATCATATCTTCTTCCGCTAGGTAAGATTTCCGAAATATAGCATATCTAAATTCTTTTAGCACAGGACAGATACCAAAAAGATGTTGGAATGTTTCATGCTCCTGTAGATTGCACAATTTAAAAAACTTGTCTGCGTTTGCTGCACCAAATCTGTTATAATTTAGTGCAATTAACCCACTGCGTGCTTTAAATATCCATGTGATTTTGTCTGTATTTAAGTCATCAGTAATGTAAGGTATTCCTCTTTCATAATCCAGATGTTTGTAGATTCTTGTGGTGGTTTTTGATTTACTCTCCAATCTTTCATTCAAAATATTAATTTTCAGGTTACTAAGCAAGTCCGTACTAAAGCAATTCCATTGTTGTTTCGTGTGGTTTGTCTCTGGCAATTGTATGTTTAAGGAAGTAGCTTTCGATTTTAATTCGTTTACCCAAAAAAGGTTGCGACGCAATAAAATTAAAGATAATTGGTGAGGTAATCTATTCTGTGTGTAATTGAACATTATTCTACTTAAATATTTAAGATGAAGTCCCAACGTATAAAGATGACTGTCTTCAGCAGCGGTTTCTAGCATAAGAATGTAGTTTGGGGTGAAGCTAGGTAAATGTAATATTCTTTTCATGAAATATCGTTGCAGCTTATTAACATCTTCGAAATGTCTAAAGCCCCAAACCTGAGCTGCATAGGCTTGAATTGCTCTGCACACTGCAAGATGACTTTCTACTTCATTCTTAGGCTTATATCTTGTTTCCCTATTAAACTTTGCCATGTTGAATTTATTTCACCTTTTGCCTGATTGTTTCTTTTTTCGACATGTTTGTTAAATTTAAGTTTTGGCGTGAAGATAACTCCCAAGTAGTTAAATTCGGGAGATATTTTTACCTCATCTCCTTTGAAAACCCATTTTTCTTGTTGACTTAATCGACCATCATTTCTGAATATCAAAATCTCGGATTTGTTTAAATTTACTTCCAGATTCCACATGTTGCAGTAATTTTCAAGGTTTAGTATCATTTTTTGCATTACCGCGATATCATCGGATAATATGACAATGTCGTCAGCATAGAGTAAAAGCCGGATATTGATATTTTCCACCATAAGTCCACCTTCCAAACATTCATGTAGATCATTAATGTACAGGGCAAAAAGCAATGGTGACAGTAAACACCCTTGTTTAACACCCGATTTTGTTTCAAAATATTGTGACAAATCTTCACCAGTCCAGACAGCAGATTGTGTATTAGTATAAATTCTTTCTATGAACTGGACAAATTTGTACGATACTCCCATCTTAAAGAGCTTATAAATCAGAGCTTTTCTTGAGACACTATCAAACGCAGCTTTGAAGTCCACAAAAAAAGCATAAACTTTCTTTTTTTCTGCTAACTTTATGCTTACAATAGCTGATAAGTTATAAATATTGTCAACCGTGGAATAATTTCTGCGAAAACCAGCTTGATACTCATTAAGTATTTGATTATGTTCTACCCAATTTAACAATCGCTCGTTTAAAATCAGGTTGACTTGGATGCCCCTTTTTGTAGATAGGAAAGACAATAGTTTTTGTGAAAGAGCTATCAAGCTGGTTACTGGTGAAAGCATTATTGTATACCGATAGCATTTTAGTGTAGAATTCATCTGTGGCATTTATAAAAAATTCATAAGGAACTCTGTCTTCCCCTGGTGCTTTGTTCAGTTTTACCTTACTCAGCATGGCTTTAATTTCGTTTATATTTATTGGCCTATCAAGCCAAATATCTTCTTTTAATATTGGTGCATAGTGTATGAGAACTTCAGTTTGTACGGGGTTTAGTAAATTTTCAAAATACTGTTTAAAAGTAGACACTGAGACGTTATAACCAATTTGATATTCACGATTCCGTATTTCGTTCACCAATTTCCACCATTGCCTGCTATCATTAACACTGTTGATCCTGATTGTAAGTTGATGATAGTACTCAGTCTTACATACATTACAAATGATTTTATATTTTTTCTGCATCTTTTTTACTCTATATACATAAATGTTTTCCCATTTAAATATATTTATGTTTTCTCTGTTTTCAATTCTTTATTATTTTTCCACTTAATTTATTAATTTGCCTAAAGATTTTCATTTGTGAATTTTTTCCCGCTCCTATATCTTCAGCTCCTACCCTCTATCCTTATCCCCTGTCAGTTTCCATAGTATAGTGATTTTTCTTCTACCAGGCTCTCATACGCATCAGTACCGTTTATTTGCCCATTCATACATTTAAAACTTTTATATTTTTTAAATTAACCTTTTTTCCATAACGTTTCAGTCCTTATTCAATGAAAACTACAACCCTGCATTTACTATCACTAGAGCATTGCCATCTTCCTATTTTTGTTTAATACAATATTGACCTACGCTGAATCATATACGGACAGAACAATCAAAGCAAAGAATAAAAATAAATAAATGTGACAGCAAACAAACCCAATTTATTTTACAACTAAAACACGCGCGTAAACAATAATTTCAACAAAAATCTACAAATTTACAAAAACGTTTCATCCCTGTGCTCAACAAAATCGTGACAGAACATTTCACCCAATAAAACACAAAAATACAAGAAAACATTTTTCGTTTAACGTTAAAAAAACAATCCTACAAAAAGCAATATTTTGGATTATTTTACATGTAGCTATATAGAGAAGCGATTTCCAACGTGCTTCTAAATAATTGTGTTGTCTTGCAATCTATCTGGTACATCCTCCAAATGCAATCGCCCACTAGACATTTTTGAAACTATACTGAAGTTATTCTTCGCCCGCTTGGCTAACGATGCAAATGACAGTGTAAGGAAAATTTAAATGACACATTTTTCTAAGCATTTGCCCAATGTAGAACAGACCACACAATCGCGGGAAGCTATCTCTGGATTTGGAAAGTCTCAATATCGCCTAAAGACAAACTTCTACACGAGCTTATTTGTTAAATACATGAAAAATTAAAAAAAACTGACCCCAAACAAATAAAAAATAATTTTTAATTCGTAATTTAACAGTATGCTGAAAAATTAAAAAACATCCGCAACAAAACTCCGAGTCTTGCAGGCATCTTTAGCAGGAATCGGTGTGCGAAGGTTTTCTGTCGGCATTGGGTAATAAAAAACGTGGGGAACTCCCATGACCCTGAAAGAGTCTTACATTCCAATCCCTAGCCGGGCTTTATAATACTAGATGTGCATATGTGTATCCCCATCTATCTTCCTTCGTACCTACACTCTAAATAATCAGTGCAATATTATCCTCCGGGTCAATTAAACCGTTTCTACCTACCGATGACTTATCCCCTGGAGCATATACTAAAGTCGGAAACCTTATCCCTACCTGGCAGAGCAATAGCCAACTGCTGAATTTTTACTAAAAAGAAAAACCATAGTGGCAATCCGCATAATCACGTGATCCCTAAAAAAATTCACGTAATTGGCTTGTATACCAATTCATTATTTTTCTTATATCGATAGCCCACAAAAAAAATTTTTAAGGCAAAATATGTAAGTATATATTCTTGTGTTAATTCGTTTTCATTTAAATTATAATTATTTTTCATTTTTCTTATTTCCTGTTCAATTTCATTCGTCATTTCGTTTATTTATAATTAATTTTTTTATTTTTAAGTCATAATCAATTTCTCTTTCAGTATGGATCATCTTTAAACCACGGTAAAGCCTCTATTTTTTTTTCTTTGTATGGATTGTAGCTACTCTAAAGGTATGGCCGTATCTCAGTAACTCTTTATAATCGTATAAAGGAGTTTAGAGACTACTATATTCCCAGGATCTTTAACCATTGCAACCTAAGGATACATTACGGGAAGTATTTCTGTGACTTTATGTGATATAGAGTTTACTTTGTGTTTCTTATTTTTTTTTCTTTATAGGTTTGCTGGATCACCCAAGTCTTAATTTCGGCTGCAAAATATGCATTTCCAAAAAAACAAACATTTCTATCACTGATGTATCACAGATTTTCTTATTCTAATATTGCACTAAAGGACTGGTACGTAACCATATTCTATTTTGTCAAGTCCATGTCAGGTACTAAATAATTTATCACAGGTATTAAAGAAAAATTGTCAAAATTCAAAAAAAAAAAAAAAAACGGAACAACACAACAAACATTTCGTAGTCCATTTCATAAACTTATTGAAATTCTTACTATTCTCAACAATTTATACTTTAATATCCTTTACGTGATAAATCCCTATAGTTTTTCCCTCTAAAGACTCTAGTTCGTATAAGTTGTTTCCTACCGGTCGAACCACTCTACATTTTAAGAACTTTCGGCAAAATTTCGCATTTATGTTCTTTGCAAAGTTGCTCTGTACCATATTTCTGCGGTAGACTTCTTGACCAGGTAAAAATTTAACTATACGAGCTCTTCTGTTGTATCTTGCTGCACTTCTGTCGTAAGCTTTGGTCATGTTTTCTTTTATTTGTTCACGTATAAGTTCAAAATTTTCATTTGGCTTGGAAAGAATTCGATGTTCAGTAATAGATTGTAATTTTCTACCAAGCTTGTAGTCGGCTCCGCTCGAATACATGTGGTAACCAAAAAGGGCAAAGAATGGTGTAAAACCTATGGCACTATGGAAAGAGTTTCTCAATGCACAGTCTATTTCGGACAAATAGAGATCCCAGTCTCGTTGATCTTCTTTTAAGTATGATCTAATTGCCGATAAAGTACTCTGGTTTACTCTTTCTGATGCATTACTGCTAGGCTGATACACGGGAGTTTTTATGTGATGAATTTTGTAAGAATCTATTAAATTTTTAAAAGCTTTCGACACAAATTGTGCACCATTATCTGTATGAATAGTTTCAGGGACGCCAAATTTGTGGAATATTTCGTGTGTCAAAAATTCTATCACATTTCCAGCTGTTGCCTCTTTCATGGCTTTTATAAAAGTATATTTCGTAAAATGATCTAGGACAATGAAAACATAACAGTTACCGCTTTTTGACCTTGGATATTTTCCAAAAAAGTCGAAATATAGCTTTTGAAAAGGTCTATCTGTAATAAATTGTTTCCCAATTTCGGGCCGTAGATTTTGGTTGCAGGGTTTGATTTCTTTGCAGGTTTGACAATTTTTAATATAGTTTTTGACTTGTTTTGCTATCTTTGGCCAGTAAAAGAATCTTTTTAATTTCTAAAGTGTTTTCACCGTACCACCGTGTGCTGATGTCACACTAGTATGAGCCTTTTCAATCAAAACCTGGGTGATATTGGGTGGAATCCAAATCTTCCATTGATGATCTGTTTCATCATTCCTGTCAAAACTTGTTCTCTTAAACACTAGGCCGTCATCTACCTTCAAATCTGGCAATATATCCTTATTATTTGTTATATGTTCTATTATTTCTAAATATTCTTCGCTTTGAAATTCAGCTGTTTGGAAACCAAATAGATCTTCTAGGTTTATTTCATCTACGTTTATATCTTCCTTATGGATTCTAGAAAGCATGTCGGCTACGATGTTTTCGGACCCTTTCCTATGCTCAATCTCAATGTCAAATGCCTGCAACTGGAGTGACCACCGAGCCAATCTTCCTGTCAAATCTTTCAATGACATTAGCCACTTAAGGCTAGCATGGTCAGTAACTATTGTAAAGGGCAACATTTTAACATATGGGCGAAATTTCTTTACAGCCATTACTGCCGCCAAACACTCTTTTTCGGTGACACTATAATTCTTTTGGCACGCATTTAATTTTTGGCTATGAAACGCTATCGGATGCTCATCTTTTTGATCGTTAATCTGGTATAACACCGCGCCTATTCCATAGTCGCATGCATCACACTGAATCCAAAATCTTCTCGTAAAGTCTGCATGCCTTAATACTGGTGCTGATGTCAAAGCTTTTTTAAGATTCTCAAATGCTTCAATTGCGCCAGGGTTCATTGTAAATTTCTTAGTTTTTTTCAGAGTATCGGTCAACGGTGCAGATATAGTGGCAAACTCTCTGATGAATCTCCTATACCACCCGGCAGTTCCTAGAAAACTGCGCACTTGGCGAGGTGTTCTTGGTACTCTAATTTCTTTTATTGCCTTTACTTTTTCTGGATCTGTTTTCAGGCATCCTTCCCCAACTATGAAGCCAAGATATTTAAGCTGCTGAAAACTAAATTTAGATTTTTTAAGCCTATTGTGAGATTTGCTTTTCTTAGACATATTGCCACTTCTTTTAAGATTTGAAGATGATTTTCAAAATTGTTAGAAATCACCAACAAATCATCCAAATATATGAAGACATTTTCTTTAAGCCTCTGTGGGATAACCTTATCCATTAGTCTACATAGTCGCTGAGCAGCATTGCAAAGACCGAAAGACATGACACGAAATTGGTAGAGCGGTCGACCGGCTACGGTGAACGCGGAATACTGTTTACTCTCTGCGTCTAATTCAACCTGCCAGAAAGCGAATTTTAAATCAACGCTACTTATATAATAAGTTTCGTCGATTCGACTAAGAATTCCGTCGATATTTTGAAGAGGGTAAGCGTCTTTAACTGTAATTTTGTTTAGCTTCCTCGCATCTAAGCAAAACCTATTTTTCCCTGGCTTTATAACTATAGTGGTCCTATTTGACCACGGACTTTCGCTTTCCTCAATTACTTTCAGTGACAACATTGTGTCTATTTCCTGATATACAATATCTTGAACCGCCGGTGATAATGGGTAATGTCGGTCCTTAAAAGGCTCGGCATTATCTATTAATTTTATAGAATGTTTTCCAACTGTGTACAACCTAAACCTTCTTTCTCAAACGCCGGAAACAACTCAATTACCTCATTTAATTTTTGCCGTTGTTTTTCGTCTAGCACATGAGGGCTTGAATGATGCTCATTCGTTTAAAAATCTTCCGATTTTTTTGTAATCACTTCAGCAATTTCAAAAACTTCCGGCGCTAGATTAAAGGCCCTCCAGAAATCTACACCTAAGTAAGCCTCTTGCTCCAAATCTGGGCATAAATAAAATAATATCGGCAATGTCTTTTCCTTAAACGTAACTTCTAAATTTACTGTCCCCAGCAACCTATGTTCTTCCCCTGCAGCGGTCGAAACGAGAGAATAAATTGGTTTGAAGCTAGCCTAAAGTGTTTCCATTAATTCCCTACATCCTTTCCCTAATAAACTAACTGATGCACCTGTATCTAATAACCCAGTGATTAAAGTTTTTCCTATAGCAATTTCGGCAAAAGCACGCGTATCACTTCCTCGATCAACTGATTTTATTGTTTCTATAACTAATCTTCTAATTCTTCTTTTCTTTTTAAACTTATCTCTTAATTTTCTTATTCTCTAATAGAATTATCCTACGGGTTTCTAATTCCTCATTAAACATTCTATTTCTAACCTTCTCATAATTGTGCTGGCGTTCTTCAAGCGAATAAGTATGGCGCATTTCCGGAATAAACGTGTTAAACTTTCGCTGGCGGGTTTTCCCTGGAACGATAGTTCCCCGCCGCTGCTTCGTTCCTTAAAAAATTTCTCTCCTTACAGTTTGTACAATTGGGAGAAATCGTATCGGGTTTGCCGCACCTATAGCAAAATAATGCTCGTTCTGCAGACAGACAGTCCATAAACATGTGACCCGTTTTCCGGCAATTCCAGCAAATAAGTGGATTTCTGGATGCTTGATTTTTCTCTAATTGGATTTCGGCCACCTCTTCATACTGATTCGGAGTATCTTCTAATTGATTATGTTTTTCACTGATCTCATTCACATGCCGGTAGCGAGTTGTCGGAGTAGGCGTGTGCAACGGCTTTGCATCTTTTCGGCAGAATATTTTTTCTGCTTCGACACATTCCTGCCTAAGCTCCTCTACAGAACTGACTGCAATAGGGTAAACTCTACTCTTAATATCTTCCCTTAAATTCTTTTTTACCATCTTTATCATCTCTCTTTCAGGCATGGACATCTGTAAACGTGATCGCATTTGTATCATTGCAAAGAAAAAAACATCAATCCCTTCACCAGGTTGCTGTTTTCTTTCAACCATATCACTTATCAGCTCAAAGCTGGATCTGGTTGATTGGTATTGCTTTAACAAGGCTTCTTTTAAAGTACTCCATTCTGAGACGTAATTTGTTTGTATGAAGAGCCAGTACCACTTTTCGGCCACACCTTTAACAAACAAGTGAAAATTGTCTAACACTTCACTCCATGAAACACTATACTTTTGCTGAAGACGCTCCACACGGAAGACAAAATCCTCCACCGCTAATTTATTTGTATTACCATCGAATTCCAGTCGCCATTTATCGATTTGCATTTTTGGGTAAGTTCTATGATTAACATTATCAATACTCTCTACTGATGCCCTTGATGATTGGAGGTTCTAAATTGCTACCACTACTGTTTTCTGTCGCTTCTATTTTTTCCCTAATCTTCTTATTCTCCAGTTGGGTTTGCTGTAAAACTAAACTAATTTTTCCTACAGCTGCTGTTAACTCTGCCATCTGCCTTCTCATATCCCCAACTTGTGAGACTACGCCATGTTCTATTTCCCTACTTATTAATTCATCCCTTTCTCCCTGGTCCATTTCCTGTTGCCTTTGATTAGCAGACGCACTTGTGCTAGGATTATTTGCGTTAATGGTCCTGGATTTATCGTGAATTTGGGGAACGTTACCCCCTGTATTTTGACTCATATCGGGTTTTCTATCTCTACTTTGCTTTCTACTAGGTGTATTCGATTTATAAGTTTTTCCAAACGCGTTAGGGGTAGACCTATTTAAATCAAATTGAACTTGTCTTGTTCTTTTTCTACTATAATTTCCCTCTGGAGGTTTAGACATATCCTACAGAGCTTTCACAACGCGATTGTATTCCCTATCTTGCGGAATAGAAAAACCTTGACTTAAAAATAAAATAAAAATAAACTATATCAACAGAAATACTCAATTAAATTTTTCCTAAAAAAAAAAATAAAATAAAAATTATTAAGGCTATTATTATTTTCACTATTTTAATGCGTATAATATGTATATATGTATTTAGCTTATTTGTCGGATTTTGGCATGAAGATGAGTAGAATAGTCTAAGTGGTTATTATATAAAAATTTAAAAAAAAAATCACGTATCACCTCTAGTACATAAGACAAAATTACAAGCAATGAAGTTCCTATTCTTCCTATATGGTTATGCCCTTGATTAACTCCTCACAGAACATAAGATATAAGAAATCTTGGTATATTGAATAACTATCGATACAACAGACCCTGTAATTTCACAAAAACCTACATACAGCCGGTTATCGAATCATCATTCCTTCTTTTCCTGTATATTTATTTGAAACTAAATATATTCAAATAAAAGAAAAACTATAAATACAATTGGAAAATTTTAATCAAAAACAAATATAAATTTTCCAAGCTATTGGCATTCTTTCCCCTTCACGCAAAGAAAAAACATGGTTGTGGTAAACATATTCTAAGAGCAACATATTATGATAAGATTCATGATTGTAGTCATCATATTAAGATTATTATTGAATCATATTATGGCTAAATATATTCGAAATATTAAATCATAATATTTTTCCCTTAATCATATTATTATTCTGTTAATCATAATAAGTTAAGAACTAATCATATTATTGTCATGTCAATCATAATAAGTTCTGCCAAGTGGTGGCTAAGTAGCATGTAATGTGTAAAATTACATACTACATGGTACTTACTGCCTCGGGAAGCATAGCTGAATGCTATCAGACGCGTCCACGGGTTGCGGATAGTGGAAACCCCAGCAGATATGTTGGGATGCTGCGAATAAAATAAGCAGTCGCGGACAACTCAGCGGTCCCAAGGGGAGAGTCTCGGGGGGTCTCGTTTAGAGCACCTGTAAATACCCGAGTTGCCAATGATCCTTGGAACGGCGTGGCGAGTAATTGGCGCCACTCAATAGCCAATCTCAACAACTCGTTGAAAAAACAGCATTTCTGGATGCTACAATCGGCAATCCCGGTACCAGAATCGGATGCGATCGGCTAATCACCGGTTCATCTTAAGCTCTTCTGATTACAGAAACCACAACGAATGGAAACCAAAATGATCCCCAATTGTTGACGACTTTTAGCTTTAAATCAAGGACACGATTCGGAACATGGAATATTAGAACGCTTCTGGAACCATCAAGATTGGCCCAAATTTGCAAGGAATTCAAGAACTACAACCTTCTCTTCCTTGGTTTATGTGAAACAAGGTGGCCTGATAATGGCACAATAACAACCGACGGTGACATAACCTTTTTATATTCTGGCAAGCCAAGTGGACTCCCTCGATCGAGCGGCGTAGGATTCCTTCTTTCTAGAGAGGCCAAGAGCGCCCTAATGGCATGGAAACCACATTCTGATAGGATTCTATCCATACGTCTGCACACCCGTGCTCGTAACATCACATGCATTCAATGCTACGCCCCCACTGAAATCTCAGACCCCAATGACAAAGAAGACTTCTACAGCCTCTTGAAAAAGGTAATAAAAGACACACCTAGTGGTGATATTTTACTTCTAACCGGTGATTTCAACGCTCAAGTGGGCTCAGTTAACACGAATATTGAGTCCGTTATTGGAACTCATGGACTGGGGCAAATGAACGAGAATGGCGAATTATTTACCGGGATATGTGCAAGCAGTGGTCTTACAATCGGTGGCACTATTTTCCCTCACAGGGACGTGCATAAAGTAACTTGGGTTTCCCCCGACCACAGAACAGAAACCCAATTTGACCACATTGCGATAAGCAAGAAGTGGCGGGGTTCATTACTAGATGTGCGCAATAGGCGTGGGGCAGATGGAGCGTCAGACCACCATTTACTTGTAGGAGAGATACGATTAAGGATATGTGCAATCCGACGACAAACAACACAGTCTTTGCCAAGACGATACGATGTATCCAAATTAAAATCCTCAAATACTCTCGAAAGTTACGTAGGCTCCCCAACGACTCGCTATGAAGATATCCCGAACAGCAATAGAGGCCAATGGAATGCTATAAAAAACATTTTCACAGACAGTGCGAAGCAACATCTTGGTCATCCTCAACCTAAGCGTAAAGTATGGATCTCAGACGCTACCTGGCAACTTATTGAAGATAGAAGACAACTTAAAGGCTCCATTAACGTTGCCCGAACAAGAGCTTCTAAATTTATCCTTCAGGCACAGTATACCAGTCTAAATCGCCAGGTTAAACAAAGTGCGCGACGAGACAAACGGGTCTGGGTGGAAAATATGGCCATAGAAGCACAGTCAGCTGCCGATACACATCGAAGTAGAGATTTGTACAAAATTGCAAAGCAAATATCAGGGAACTACCGTTCAACCACATATCCCCTTAAAGATCCGTTGGGAGGAACTGCCGCGTATGTGGAGCGGCAACTGGCAATATGGTCCGACTATTATGCCGGCATACTGTCAATTCCACAACCCACAACAGTCTGGCAATGTCACTGTACTTCACATCAAATCAGATCCGACATAAATACAGTTTGCCCAGACGAAACTGAGATCGTCACTGCAATACGTGCACTGAAGAATGGCAAGGCACCAGGCGTAGACAACATTAACCCTGAACTGCTTAAGGCTGATCCGACTCTTAGCGCTAAAATAATCTACCCTATTATCAGAGACTTTTGGACATCACACTCTCTTCCTGCTGAACTAAGTGAGGGAATGATAATAAAACTACCCAAGAAAGGAGACTTAACAGAGTGTAAAAATTGGCGGGGTATAACTCTTTTAACCATGATTAACAAGGTGTTAGCGAGTATAATCCATGCTAGACTGGCATCATCAATTTCAGCAGATCTTCGAAATGAGCAAGCTGGTTTCAGACCACACCGATCTTGCACCGATCATATAAATAGTCTAAGGATCAAAGTGGAACAGTCGGTGGAATGGAGATCTCCATTATACTTGATATTTATCGACTTCGCCAAAGCATTCGATACGATCCACCATCAGGCAATTTGGCACGCACTTCGATGCAAGGGAGTTCCACCTGTGCTAATCGACTTAATCAAAGCTTTGTATGGCAACTCAACAAGTCGAGTACTGCATGAACGCACGTTAAGCAATCCGATTGGTATAAGCACTGGGGTACGACAGGGATGTATCCTATCTCCGCTGTTATTCAATATTGTATTGGATTCAATTATGCAGCAAACAACCCGAATAAGAAGAGGCATTACATGGGGTATGAATGGTCGATTGGAAGACCTTGACTACGCTGATGATATTTGCCTGCTCGCACATAACTTTACCGACATGTCAGCCAAATTGGATCAGATACATCAGCTAGCATCTGGTGTCGGTCTTCACATTAACTTCGACAAAACTAAGGTTCTACGTATCAATTCGACTAATCTCTCCAAGTTCCGAGTAAACAACATAGAACTCGAGGACGTCCAATCGTTTTGCTACTTAGGAAGTATCATATCAACAACAGGCGGCTCACGTGATGATATTGCATATCGCATAAGGAAAGCAAAACAGTCTTTTGGTGCATTACAAAGAGTATGGAAGTCACCACAAATACATATAAAAACTAAGCTTCGCCTTTTTTCCTCTAATGTTCGCTCTATCCTGCTATATGGATGTGAGTCCTGGAACTCTACTGCAAGCGACATTCAATCCCTGCAAGTATTTGTTAATCGTTGCTTGCGAAAAATTTTGCGAATATTTTGGCCGAACGTAGTTTCCAACAGAGACCTCTGGCAAAGAACAGGTGAAATACCAATTCGCATAGAAATTGCAAAGAGGAAATGGAGCTGGGTTGGTCATATTTTGAGAAGACCCCATGATGATATATCAAAGATGGCAATTGATTGGAACCCTCATGGCAGCAGAAGAAGAGGTAGACCAGCTAACACCTGGAGAAGGCAACTAGAATCCGAAATTAGCGAAACAAGAAGAACTTGGTCTGAGATCAGACAAATCGCACAGGACAGATCCCAATGGAAGAATTTCGTTACGGCCCTTTGTTCCAACTTGGAACCATAGGAATCAATATATATAATCATAATAAGTTAAGAAGCAATCATATTATTATCATGTTAATCATAATAAGCTAAGAAATTAATCATGTTATTGTCATGTTAATCATAATAAGCTTAGAAGTAATCATATTATTTTCATGTTAATCATAATAAGCTAAGAAGTAATCATATTATGATACAGCACCTTTCACAACTGTCATAACAACACAAAATAAATTGAAATTAATTTGCATCGATTTTTTATTTTGTGGCTTTTTACAATTTTTCTTGATGGAAATGAAATAGCGGCGTTCAATATTATGCTTGCAAACTTTTATTAAATAACACAAAATCTCTGTCTGTTTTGTTGTTGGATTTTAATACGATATTAAAAAAAAAAAAACGAAATCTCTGTGTCTTGTTGTTGGATTTTAATACGATATTTTGCATTTGCACTATTTCTTTAAACTTATTATTTCTTATGGGAATTTATCTTTAAATTGTTTGACCGCTCACATATAAAAAAACGACACAACTGATTTAAAATTATTTTACAAATGGCGCCTACATAATATTGTTAGAGTAAAAATAGTTTGATTGCATCTTAAACATAAATTTGATAAATGTATAGAAAGTTATCATGTTATGGCTATTAAATATCATGATATGGTTGTGAGTAACATAATATGTTTTGAAAGTTATCATAATTTAGTTGTTAGAAAAATAATTATTTTTCGGTCAACAATACTCAAACTTATAATTGCGATAAACATTGATATGTTTACAGTAACTATAATATGGTTGATATTAAATAAAAATAACAATTATTTGTGTACGACAACAATATATTGTTAAAATAAACATAGTATTGTTGCCGTAATCATGCCCAACCATATTTTTTCTCTGCGTGTTGTTTTAAACGATTTTCCCGCTCCGCCAATATTGACAATACAGAACTACCTTATACTTCCTTTTAGAGACTTTTCTCCTAAGGGCTATAAAACTAGCATGTACCTACAACATTGGGTAAACAGTTATTTCGTTGGGCTATTAATAAAAACTAGTTGTCTATTTCTACATGCATAGCTGACATCACATGTACTCTAAATTAACTAAGGGACTTTAGTCAGTCTCCCAAGTTTATCCTATTCAAAATTGGGCGCCATTTATGTTACAGCCATAGTGACCAGTGAGGTTTTCGACTAGCAAAGTAAACTCATCTCAAGAGGTCCCAACTCTGCTCACCGGGTACGCTGCACACAAAAAAAAGCAAGGTACTATCTAAAATTATTTAAAACAAACATGTACTAAAAGAATGACTTCTATTTTCAGGAAGCAGCTGTTTTGCCATCCAATTTGCCCACCCAACCATGTCACAAGAAGTCCCAACTATTCCTTTTGTGACCCAATAATAACCAGCCGACTTTTGCTAACTCAACTCACTTTCATGCCATTATTCCTTTCTAACTTTTAAAATCAGCACATCATCTCAACATGCGAAAAAAAAAACTTTTATTCATATATACATATTATATTATTTAAACCCAATAATTTCCTAGCCTATACAGAAACAAATTTTCATTAACTTATATGCTAAAGATTTAAATACACCCAAAATAAACAATAAAATTAAACATTAACAATTCTTCCTATTGAGTACAGTAAAAGACTATATTTTCAAATAATCATTTTTCCACAAAAAAAAAATTCATATATGCCTTTACGTAATCTTTTCTTTTTATTTATTTATTTTCCCCTTACACCTCTCTTGACTACTTCGTTCTTTACTAGCACAGATCAATCATTTCTTTCTTTTAATCAAAAATTTCTATTTTTTTTCTGATTAGTATTTCTAAACCTGAAGGAGCTCCCTAAGAATCTCGTTTCTACTACTATACAAATGAATAATTCAAATAACCCAAAGATTGATTTTTGCCTAGTTATTAGAACTGAAATGTCATTTCCGGTTTAAATAAATAAATAAATGTTTACACGATTAAAATATCGATAATAATATCTACTTTGAGATGGTAATGTTTTTACTTTTTCCTATTCATAAACCGTTTACTGTACTGTACTGTACAAACAAATTTTTCTTTTTTTTTCCTTTTCTCTTTTAACAAAGACTTATACTATTACTATACCGTAAAATGACTTAATTTATGCAAAAATAAAAAATAAAAATTAAAACTACATAAAACATAATTTCTGTATATAAACTGATTAATAAATTCACGAACTATCACAAAAAAACTATCCACAATATTTATAAGGTAAAAATAAAATTATTTGTTTTTTTTCAACCACTAGTTTTTTTCTCCTTTTTTACACAAAGTTTTAATCTCTAAAAGTGTTATACACAATATGTTTTCTTTTTTTTTTTTTGTTATTTTGTTGCTCAAAACTACTCTTTTCCTTAGCTGTCTACCAGAGCTCTTTACAAAAACCACTTTTCCTTTTTTTTTGTTTGACGAACTAGGATAATAAATTTTACCTGACTTTGGTGGCAGATTTAAAAATTTCCGGAGCACACAAAATCTTCTCTCCCTCAGTTTATCGAATAACAAATTTAATTTCCACCAGTCAGCTAAACAAAACAACATTTATTTTATTTTATTGTTAAATATTTTTAACACAAACTTCTTACGTTTTCCTTTTTATTTATGTATTTTCTTTTCTTTAAATTATACTTTTCCCAGAACTTCTTCACTTAGGACCTTCTAGGCTAATTTTTTGAAGTCTGTGCTCCTTTGTGTTCACTTAACACTTCACTTTAAAAAAAAAAAACACCATAAAATTTTCTTGATACAAAACTTTGTGCAAACACTTTTACTTTACTTTAAATTTTAAGCCTGATTGCTTCAACTTTTTTCGTTCAATTGATCTGTCTGTTCGGTACCTATTTTCTGTCTACCCATCATTTTCAAGAGTTTTTCCAAAACAAAAAAATTTCCAAACTTTCCACATTTTCCAAAATCTTGCCATCTTAAAAAAAATATTCTAGAAAATCTTTTCCCTCCAAATCTCCATCTTAGAATTAGAATTAGAATTTTCTTTATTTTCATTTTATAAAAGTTTCTTATGTATAAATTAACATGTTACGAATAAAAGTAACAATAAATAAAATAAAATAAAATAAAGAAAAAGAAAAATATAAAAGAGCTAAACGACATGTTTTTTATAAAAACGTCTGTCGAACGATCACAAACAAATATTGGCATTTAATGCAAAAATAAAATAAAATTTGATTAGTAAAATTATGACAAATTTAGTTAAATTCTCTTATTAAAAAATTTCTATAAGTTAACGCACATTTTAAGTATTTTACTAAATTCACCCAGTCTTCTTCATTTTGGCCATTTAGTATATGTATCATATCTTCTTCCGCTAGGTAAGATTTCCGAAATATAGCATATCTAAATTCTTTTAGCACAGGACAGATACCAAAAAGATGTTGGAATGTTTCATGCTCCTGTAGATTGCACAATTTAAAAAACTTGTCTGCGTTTGCTGCACCAAATCTGTTATAATTTAGTGCAATTAACCCACTGCGTGCTTTAAATATCCATGTGATTTTGTCTGTATTTAAGTCATCAGTAATGTAAGGTATTCCTCTTTCATAATCCAGATGTTTGTAGATTCTTGTGGTGGTTTTTGATTTACTCTCCAATCTTTCATTCAAAATATTAATTTTCAGGTTACTAAGCAAGTCCGTACTAAAGCAATTCCATTGTTGTTTCGTGTGGTTTGTCTCTGGCAATTGTATGTTTAAGGAAGTAGCTTTCGATTTTAATTCGTTTACCCAAAAAAGGTTGCGACGCAATAAAATTAAAGATAATTGGTGAGGTAATCTATTCTGTGTGTAATTGAACATTATTCTACTTAAATATTTAAGATGAAGTCCCAACGTATAAAGATGACTGTCTTCAGCAGCGGTTTCTAGCATAAGAATGTAGTTTGGGGTGAAGCTAGGTAAATGTAATATTCTTTTCATGAAATATCGTTGCAGCTTATTAACATCTTCGAAATGTCTAAAGCCCCAAACCTGAGCTGCATAGGCTTGAATTGCTCTGCACACTGCAAGATGACTTTCTACTTCATTCTTAGGCTTATATCTTGTTTCCCTATTAAACTTTGCCATGTTGAATTTATTTCACCTTTTGTCTGATTGTTTCTTTTTTCGACATGTTTGTTAAATTTAAGTTTTGGCGTGAAGATAACTCCCAAGTAGTTAAATTCGGGAGATATTTTTACCTCATCTCCTTTGAAAACCCATTTTTCTTGTTGACTTAATCGACCATCATTTCTGAATATCAAAATCTCGGATTTGTTTAAATTTACTTCCAGATTCCACATGTTGCAGTAATTTTCAAGGTTTAGTATCATTTTTTGCATTACCGCGATATCATCGGATAATATGACAATGTCGTCAGCATAGAGTAAAAGCCGGATATTGATATTTTCCACCATAAGTCCACCTTCCAAACATTCATGTAGATCATTAATGTACAGGGCAAAAAGCAATGGTGACAGTAAACACCCTTGTTTAACACCCGATTTTGTTTCAAAATATTGTGACAAATCTTCACCAGTCCAGACAGCAGATTGTGTATTAGTATAAATTCTTTCTATGAACTGGACAAATTTGTACGATACTCCCATCTTAAAGAGCTTATAAATCAGAGCTTTTCTTGAGACACTATCAAACGCAGCTTTGAAGTCCACAAAAAAAGCATAAACTTTCTTTTTTTCTGCTAACTTTATGCTTACAATAGCTGATAAGTTATAAATATTGTCAACCGTGGAATAATTTCTGCGAAAACCAGCTTGATACTCATTAAGTATTTGATTATGTTCTACCCAATTTAACAATCGCTCGTTTAAAATCAGGTTGACTTGGATCCCCCTTTTTGTAGATAGGAAAGACAATAGTTTTTGTGAAAGAGCTATCAAGCTGGTTACTGGTGAAAGCATTATTGTATACCGATAGTATTTTAGTGTAGAATTCATCTGTGGCATTTATAAAAAATTCATAAGGAACTCTGTCTTCCCCTGGTGCTTTGTTCAGTTTTACCTTACTCAGCATGGCTTTAATTTCGTTTATATTTATTGGCCTATCAAGCCAAATATCTTCTTTTAATATTGGTGCATAGTGTATGAGTACTTCAGTGGCTGTAGGAAATATCGCCCAAAGAAAAATGGCCCAAAAAAAAAAAATGAAAAATCGCCCAAATGAAGAATCGCCCAAGCGAACATGAAAAATGACCCAAAAAGGTAAATATGAAATTTAGCCCAAAAGAAACGCAAAAGGGCCCAAAATAAAAATGAAAAATGACCCAAAAAAAAAAAAAGAATTTTTTCCCAAAAAAAAAAAATTACTCAATTTGCAAAAAAGTGTTTATTATTCATATAAATTTAGGTGACATGTCATAACGTCCAGTGTCGTAGTGTCCTTGGACTTTATGACACTTTTAAAAGTGTCATAATGTCCATCGAAGAATTGTCATAACGTAGGTGGTCGTTATGACACTTTGCAAAGTGTCATAACGTCCGCAACTTAACTTATAATCAAAAATGTGTAAATTATTTTTTAAAATACCGTTAAAATTTCAAGTGATTTTTTTAAAGATACTAATTTAACCATAATATGGTTGTCGGTGACAATGATTTGGTTAAATTAAACATAATATGGATAAAATATTTTTATAGCTTTTACTCCGGGTGTATATATTAAATAGATATATCCAAAATAAGGATTTCATCTTGTATGGTATAACAAATACTGGCTTCGCTAACTAAAGCTTCTCTGTATAGCCGGCCTTCGGCCAGGCGCAAGGATTTTCTCCTCTATGGTATAACAAAGACCGGCTTCGCTAACTAAAGCTTCTCTGTATAGCCGGCCTTCGGCCGGGCGCAGGGATTAGTAGGGAGCCAGTATTTGTTATACCATAGAAGAGAAAATCCCTATTTTCGATATATATATATTTAATATATACACCCAGAGAAAAAGCTACAAAACCATTTTTAAAAAAATTCTACCCATATTATGTTTAATTTAACCAAATCTTTGTCGCCGACAACCATATTATGGTTAAATTAGTTTCTTGAAAAATAGTTTTGTTGTTTGCAACCATAATAAAACATGGTTTTCTCTCCTATGTAAGATTATGGTAGAATTTTAAAAATGAAAAATGGCCCAAAAAAATGGGCTATTTTTCATATGAAAAATCACCCAAATTTAAAAAACGAAAAATCACCCAATAATAACGAAAAATAGCCCAAAAATTTTGGCCCATTTTTCATATGAAATCAGGCCCAATTTTACATGCAATTTTTTTGGGCGATTTTTCATTTTTTTTTTTGGGCGATTTTTCTTTGGGCGATATTTCCTACAGCCTACTTCAGTTTGTACGGGGTTTGTTTGAGAATTGTGCTTGATATCAAATGATAAAATTATTTAACCCTTCTGCACTCCTTGGGTCAATTTGACCCAATATAATATAAATTTATTCAATTATAAGTAAGATTTTATATAAAACAGATCGAAAGCAGATATAAAGCAGATCAAAAGCAGATACAAAGCAGATCAGACGCAGATCGAAAGCAGATCAGAAGCAGATATAAAGCAGATCGTTTATAATTTAAAATACAAACACATGCATACAGCAATCATGAGTAAAAATAATGAATTGTTAAAAGATATTGTAGAAACCAGAGAGGTATTAAAGGAAAAATTTAAAAATATTAAACTTAATGAAATAGAGAAAGTTAATATGTTAGAAGAAACCTTTAAGCCTATAACAAACCCTTTAAAACATATAATAAAAAAATTTGATAAGACAAAAACATCTTCTGGAACAGTACGATCGCCATCATATCAATCACTATATACACCATCTTCTCTATCACTATATAGACCTAATTTAAATCAGAATCTTTCTTATATGGATTATGATGATGAGGATGATAATAACGAAGCTGGTTTTAATGAAGAAAATAGATCTTATTCCAATATGGTTTATGATGACGATGATTTTGATAATGAATCTAGTTTGGTGAGTTTAAATGAAGAAAATAAATCTAATAATAATAATATGGATTATGGTAATGATGAAGATATCGATAATAACGAAGCTGGTTTTAATGAAGAAAATAGATATAATTCCAATATGGATTATGATGATGATATTGATAATGTATCTAGTTTGATGAGGTTAAATGAAGAAAATAAATCCAATTATGATATGGATACTGATGATGATGACCATTACAATGAAATTAATAATGATAACAAAGTCCAATGCCTAAACAACTTAAAAAGAATAAGAACATTAAGCAATAACACATCTACTCTACCTAATATAAAGAGAATGAAAAATAATATGAAAATTTTACAATCAACAGAAACAACGAAATCACCTAACAGTACTAAAAAGCATATTTCACTAAAAACAACAACAACATCCACAGCACAATCGAAGAATGATAAAAACAAAAAAAATCTAAAACGAAAGAATTATTCATTGCTTTCAAATTTCGATGAAGATGGTGATAGAAAACGCAACAAAATCACACATTTATTTTCCAAACGTAAAAGTAAAACACAATTAAATACCGATAAGAAACGAATTAAATTAAGTAATTCTAAATTAAATGAATCACCTCTTTATAAGAATATTATGTTGTTAATAAATAATGAAATGATTGATAGAATCTATGGATTTAATATAGATCATGCTGGAAATTGGCGATATGGAACAAACAAACTAAAATTTAATAACGATAACACTTTATATATAGGCGATAAAAAATTGAAATTGACACCAGGATTATTTGAACTATTATTCCACATAAAACCTTTACATTATAATAAAATAGATTTAAAAAAATATAAAGATATTCTTATTAATACAAATGTACACAGACGTAACTATCAGTCAAATTAACAAATTAAAGGAACTAAAGCATTTAAATATGAACGCATTATAAAAAAATTATTCAACACAAAGGGTAATATTCTTACTAAAGGTAGTGGATTATCCTTAAAATTAGTAGAAAAACGTAAACCAAACTATATATATTGGGATGATCCTAATGAATTAGTAGACAGATTACGTTTACTCCTTTCATCGGAAGGTGCTGGTCATAATAATCATAAAAACGAGATAATTTCAATTATTGAGGTACTTAGAGAGGCTAATATAATTTATTAAAAACATGAGTCTTATAAATAAATTTGGAGGAAGCTCAACACCTAAGTACAAATTTAAAGATTCAAAACTAAGACCAATTCTATTGGTCTTGGTGTAAGCAATCATGTTTTTGATATGCATAAAAAAAGAATATCTGGAGGATAGAAATAAATTGCAAACAATAACTAATCGATATGGTGAACATTACAATAATTATCCTTGATCAGTTGAAAATATTACGTGTGATCTAGATACTTGTTCCTGTTCCCCGCTTTAAGAAAACAAAAGAATCTGTCTGGAATATTATAATAATAATGTATATAATTTAACTAAATGTAAAAATTATACTTTTAATAAAATGAAAACATAAACATAAACATCTATCAAACTATTTGTTTTATTTTCTAATTCACAAACAGTTTCTTTTTTTATAAAATCATATTTCCATACAAACATAAAATAAATTTATCACGTACAAATAAAAAGGTTTCATATTACAAAAAAAAAGACAATTATGAAAAGGAACAATCAGCAGATTCTTTAAAATATTTATTGTGTTATTTTTTTCTTATTTTAAAGTTTTGCATTAGTTTATTTCATTTAATCAAACATCTGTAAACCTGCATATATTACTCAATTTTTTTTTTTGTTTTTACAAGAATTTTGAGATTAGAATTAATTTAAAAAAAAGCTTTATGAAATTGAAAATTCGAAAAATAAAAATACACAAAAAAGATTATTATGAAAAGGAGCAATAGCTGACTCTATAAAATATTTATTAAGTTATTTTTTTGTTTTGTTTTTTTTTTTTTTTTTAAGAATTCTAAACACCTACACATCTACATATTACTCAAATTTCTTTGTATTTCCAAGAATTTTGAGACTTTCTGAAACTTAAATTTGTTACGTATGTACAATTCATTTGAAAAATAAATAGGTTTAATATTACAAAAAATATACCATCCGACATGGTTGTATCTACACACACCCTACTCTTTACGAACATTTAACTGAAGGTTTTGAAAAAGTTAGATGGTTGAAAGAACTACTTGGAGGAGAAATCAAAATATATATAATTAATTTAGATTATTTGAATTGTCCAAATATCAAGACTTTATATAAAAATAATCCTAATATTAATATTTGTAAGAAACATACTAATTTTAATCAAATATGTGCTGAAAAGAATGTAATTTTATTAAGAAATTATGTGAATTTATATTTAAAATAAAGAAAAACCTTATTAATCAATAAAACATTTGAAGTTGATCATTTAATTTTTAGTTGATTCTAAGTCTTTAAATAGAGTACATCCCTAGTACGATTTAACTTAAAAATGATATCATCAGCTGAATTGGAAGAATTATTGACAGAACATAGTTACCAGATTGATAAGGAACATATGGATTTATTTATGAAACTTATAGATGAATTAAGAATTTATAATTATGTAAATAGTCCATTTATATGTATAAATAATATCATACATAGATATTATTGTGAAAATGTTAATTCACAATCCTTTAACATTCAAACACTTTATAAACAACATTTGTTAACACTAAAGCTTTTTAATCTTTATAAACGTATTTTTAATTTTGAATCTGTAAAATCTGAAAAAAATGCCTAATAAAATTTAAAATAAAATAACACAACATAACATAATATTGTTTTTATTTATAGGTTTCATATTACATAAACAAGACAATTATGAAAAGGAACAATCATCAGACTTTATAAAATATTCATTTTTTAATTTTTTTTCTGCGTTTTTTAAGAATTCTAAACACCTACTTGTATTTTTTATAAAATGTAAACAAATACATATACATACATACTAGACTGGCCCTTCGTTGTATGGGCGATTTTAAACTTGCTCCGAATCCCGCTCCCCGGGGCTCATTTTTTGAGGTCAATGGAAAAACTAATCCAGAAAAAATTTCAGCTCATTTGAAGAATTTTTGAGCTATCCCTGGCCCTTCAAAGTTTTGAATTTTTGGTATTTTTGCCAAAATTTTCCGTTGTAAACACCCTAGTGTATAAATTATAAACCCAAATACCAAATTGTTTTTTCCTACAAAGATGTATCTATTACCTTTCCAAAATGCCCAAATTCTCTAAATTCTGATTAAAAACAACGACAATATAGGGGTTTATATACAGATTTATTGTAAGTAATGAATAAATTAAAAGCAACACGTTACAATAAAAATTAGTTCGTCATTCGTTTTGCAACAGTGTACTTTTCAAATGACTTGAGTATTGTTGACGATACTTATCAACTGTTAATAACAAGAACTGCTTCTGCTCTTCATCGCGAGTGAGGAGCTGGTTGAATTCTTCCATTAGTTTTACCTTGCGTTCAGAGACGTCATTGACTACCTGCATTTTTTGAACAACTTGCAAGCCTTCAATGTACGAATTATGTTGTGGCCAAGTAGAAGGTTCATAAGCCATGAATTCAGTAGAGATATTGAATCTTTTAAAAAATTCCGCGGTTCTCTTTGTAACGAAAAACGCTAAAGTTTTGTTTTTAAATGAAGGTACATCTTTCGGTTGTATAATATTTCGATTTTGAAATATGTTGTCATGTTCAGATGGATCACCTCGGAGAGACTGTACCATTTTTGCTTTTACATCAACATTTATGCTGTTGTCAAAAAATGCTAAGCCAACTGCTTCATCAGAAAGATACCACAAATGGCCACACATTTTTTTTAATGCTGCATTCGAAATATCCTTGTCCACTATACCATAATTGTGCAAATCAATTAAAAAAGCCAAATCAACATTGGGAGCTGCGGCGGCAAACGGTGCGTAAAACCAGGCTTTAACATATAATGTTACGACAAATAAACATATATCGCGTATTCCTTTGAGCTCGCGCGCTTTTAGTTCAAATTGTCCGCGAAACAAATAAATTTTCAAGCAATATATTACTTTCGCCATCCACCTGGCGTGGTGAAATGCTCCAGGCGAGCGGAATGAGACTCCAGATGGCGGTGTTTTTCCCAAGAAAATCAGAACAAGCTTAAGAAACTCAGCATAGTCGGCTCTGCAGTGTTTTTCGTTCAATTGGTCAATGCAAAAGCTCCCGATTTCGTCTGATATGTTCGACAAGTCGACATTATCATCATCCAAAGCCGTTTTATATTCAGCAACATCTAGTTCTTCTACAATAAAAGTAAAAGCATTGAAAAGTAATTAGTTTCAAGTTACATTGAAATACATGCTTCGTATATGTTATACAACAAGAACATACCCCATTTAGCTTGAAATTTCTTGAATAAAAGCACATCCGGCGCAGATGTTGCCTCCATTTTTATATCAAAGACCGCTTTAAGAACAATTTCATAAATATGATGACGACAGGCCAAAATCATCAAGCTTCGCCCGAGCCCCTGCTGAAGTAGCGTGCACGCGCCATTTAACCGTCCTGTATTCGATGCTGTTGTGTCGCAACAAATCGCTTGAATATTTTGTTGCAAACGATAACGGGAAGACGGTCAATCTTTGATTTTCCATGTATACTGGGTAACAATTTGCCATCAAAATGAACAGTGCATGGCATATCCGGATTCAATTTGTAATTATCTTTTATTTTGGTAGCAATTGATTCGCGTTGTAATTGTCGTACTCGCTGTAGAGTGGTCCGATTGATTATCAATTTTTGAACGTCGTGGCCTAGCGACTCAGCAACTGCGACCAGTAGATGAACAGCACATCTATCTGAGACCTTGCATTTATCGAGAGCAGACACAATTCTTTCATTGATAAAATTAAATATGCCTCTTTTAGAAGATGGCACTGTATTCACAGCAAAGTCCACATCCATTTCGGAGTCGGTTTCAACAAGTTCGTTCATTTCAATAGTAGTATCATTTGAATCGATATCATCAAGATTACTTGTATCTGAAATAGATGCCAACTGTTCCTCCTCCCTTCTTCTCCGCTCTGCTTCAGCTTGTATGCGATCCAATCTTGCCTTCTCGTTTCGCATGGCGACTGTATCAATGCCTAATATGACGCCATGCCGACCATTTCTTTGATTTATTAAAAATTTCTTGTCGGCTTTGTTAGTCATAACGTCCATGGCATTTGCTGCTGCGATATCGAACAATTCTTCCAACTTCTTTAGAAATGCCTTTTCACTCTTCTTGTGTGCTGCACTTTCGCGGCTTCTATGTTTAAATAATTTATGCCACTTACCATGCAACAATAACAATTTGTCAATGCACTTATCTTTGCGTTGTGTTGGAATGTAAGCTTTATCCCAAAAACCGCACGCCTCATTTACAACTATAGCTGCACTAGCACGCAACGAAAGTCTTTGGTCGTTATAGATACTGAATAAAAGCGATAAAACTTGCCCTTTGGATGGTAACTTAGCGCCTAATATTTGTGTACAAGGTTCACCAATTAAATAAACACGAGTTTTAGAACGAGTTGAAAACATTTTGAATAAAACTGTGCTGTTCAAAATAACGTAACAGCTGTACACTGCTATTGTGAATGAACATTAGAGTGGTGCAAATAAATTAAAATGATTTCTGAAGCCACGAATGGCCTTATTTTTTCCTTTGGATATGAAAATACCTCTTGTGAAATCTGGTGCCGATTGAATAAAGAAAAGTCGGCGCGGAAATCGATTGAAAATTGGATTTGAAAATACATGTCAAAAAAATGACTTTTTTAAGAAATATTTGGGTCATTTTGACCCCAAGTGCATAAAAGGATTAATTTTGAATTTTTTGTCTTTAGATATTTATAACTAACAATATTTTATAGTTATGTCAAATTTAACTTATATATGAAGATAAACCAAGTAATTTCGTTATAAATTGATACTTAATCAAAAAAAGATCTTAAATAACAATTTTTTCTAAAAAAATGTTAAAAATTTCCGTTTTCCGCGCCGACTACTCTGTTATGAAATCTGCATCAAATTTCATACTATTATTTTTATATTCAAAGGAAAAAAAATAAGCCCATTTGTGGGCTTTAGAACTCATTTTGAAAAATGGCCATACAAACGTGAACGACTCTAATGAACATATATAAATAGACAATTCACAATGAAATAAGGTACGTTCACGTTGACTATAACAGCAATATCTTTGTCATTTTTAATCCGAATTTGGGAGAGAGATTTTGGGCATTTTGGAAAGGTAATAAAAGCGTCTTTGTAGGAAAAAAACCATTTTATATTTGGGTTTATAGTTTATACACTAGGGTGTTTACAACGGAAAATTTTGGCAAAAATACCAAAAATTCAAAACTTTGAAGGGCCAGGGATAGCTCAAAAATTCATCAAATGAGCTGAAATTTTTTCTGGATTAGTTCTTCCATTAACCTCAAAAAATGAGCCCCGGGGAGCGGGATTCGGAGCAACTTCAAAAATAAGGGCCGGTCTAATACATACATATTCTTTTTTATGAAATCATATTACAAACATAAAATAAATTTTTTACGAACAAATGTAGAATTCATTTGAAAAAATAAAAAGGTTTCATATTACATAAAAAAGATAATTATGAAAAGGAGCAATTAGCTGATTCTATCAAATATTTATTTAGTTATTTTTTTGTTTTGTTTTTTTTTTTAAGAATTCTAAACACCTACACATCTGCTCAACTAATACTCAAATTTCTTTGTATTTCCAAGAATTTTTGGATGAGGACTGTTAAAAAAGCTTTATGAAATTTAAATTTGTCACGTATGCACAATTCATTTGAAAAATAAAAAGGTTTCATATTACATAAAAAAGACCATCCGACATGGTTGTATCTACACACACCCTACTCTTTACGAACATCCAACAAAGAGCCCGCATAGGGTTGCCAGACGGACACATTTACACACACACACACACACACACACCCCACCCTTTACGAACATCTAACAAAGACCCCGCATAGGGTTGCCAGACGGACACATTTACACACACACAAACATACACAGACAATAAAAGTGGTGGAGCTTGCAAATCAGAAACCGCAAACCACAACACGATAAAGTCACAACAATATACACACATACACGGCTCAGTGTAGCGTACCAATCGATGAACTTATTAGGTTAACCAACCGACTATAGGGTGGAAATAAAATCTTGATCGCGAATGCTCACTATGATATCGCCTCCAAGATAAGAAGGGGATAGATTGGGAAGAAAAAATTCCTCCTTATGGGAAAACACGTAGGGAGGAAATTGAAATTTAAAAATTCCTCCTTATGGGAATCACGTAGGGAGGAAAAATAAAATCTTGATCGCGAATGCTCACTATGATATCGCCTCCAAGATAAGAAGGGGATAGATAGGGATATATAGGGGATAGTTTTTACATGAAATTGTTTGCTGGGCTATGGGATGATCCCAAATTTGTATGGAAAAAGTGATACCGAACGGGCAATAGCATACTACTTGTATGTGTCAAAGAACGCCGGCATACATTATGAAAGCGGAGTACGCACCATTAAGCAAGTCAGTCAGTCGGCAGCTGGCAAACGGGTAAGGTCTTACTTAGCTGGGAGAGGTTATACCGCTAAGGCTAACTAACCTCTTTCATTTGATCCCACTCGATGCTGGTAAAGATTGCAAGAGAAGAGCGGTGTAGACTAAATTCTCTTGGTTTGTTTTCCGACCTTTTCCTGACTATCGTGAGACAGCGCTGGAGAGCAGTGTGAAACTGCATCTCGAGAGAACAGCGGTGTAGACTAAATTCTCTCGACGTGTAGTAGCACGCACGGTTACAACTGCGAAGCAAGAGAACAGCGGTGAAGACTAAATTTTCTTGGCTTGTCGTCTGCCTCTTCCTAGGCTACTCTGGCCCTTCTGTCAAAGCCGTCGTGTGTGTCGCGCCGCTACCCTCGTGTGTCGAGTGTGTGTTGTCGGTTCCGTCCCGAGAGTGTCGTGTCCGTCATTTGTGTTCTAATTTATATTTAATTTGTCGACAATTGTAGACAAATTTAGAAATTAAGAATAATAAATAAACTGAGCGTACGGTTAATAACGTTAGAAGAAAAGTGCGAGTTCAGTGTTGCATTTCTCTGGTCATTAAATAAATTTTTGTAACGAACCCTGGGAGCCGCGAGCTCTACCCCAGCATAAGGTGATAAAACACTTCGTTATAGTGCGGTCAGCACCCAGTCTCCTCTCGCGCAGCCAAGCCACCCCCATTTCGAATGCTATCAGATTCTCGAGTCCGCAACCCGAGACATCCCCTAATTCGCCCAGGAATTAAGGAATCATGCCACCTTAGCCTGCTGCCCTGCAACCTGGGAGGTGGCATGTCATAACGTCCAGTGTCATAGTGTCCATGGACACTAAGATGGATGTAGAGTGAATAACTCTGCTGCTAAGCATCATAGTTATCCATTCGACCAAGAACCACGGAACCCCTAGGTCAACCAGCGCCTGCCTAATAGCCTCTATCCTCAAATTGTTAAAGGTGCCCTCTATATCCAGGAATACTGCCAAGGTGTATTCCTTGTTTCGCAATTCCCGCTCCTCATAACCAACCACATCATGCAACGCACTCTCAACAGATCTACCCTTTAGATAGGCGTGTTGAGCGGCGCTGACCACGGCAAACTATAGGGGTTGTAAAGTCTTCTTGCATTTATTAAAACCTGCTTTAGTTCAAAAATATACTCACTCCCAATATGGTCCGTCACATGCGCCCAGCCAAGCCGCTGGCTCAATTGCTAGTACTACACAAACAAACAAACAAAACCAATCATATGCCCAAGTCCTAAAAGGAAACCCTAATGCGAAAAATCCCCCGAGTACTTCCAACGCAAAGCCACCTCCGTACGCTAATGTTCCTAGGGAAGGTTTCCAAATGCCTACCTCAATTGAAAATTTAATTCAAACTATGAATAACTTCATGGCCACTATGCAGAACATGTTTCAGGAAATGATGCGAAACCAGAACATGCTCCTGCAAGTTCTACTCAACAAAAAATGAACCAGTTAAAAATATGTTTCTGGAATGCAAACGGGTTATCCCAACATAAACACGAAATTGCAAACTTTCTTCATAGGCATGAAATCGACGTACTTCTTGTCTCTGAAACACACTTTACTCATAAAAACTGCTTTAGGGTAAATGGTTACCTTACGTATGACACAAAACATCCCAGCGGACGAGCTTGTGGTGGCACAGCCATAATTGTGCACAAACACATCAGACACTTACCATTGCCAGAGTTCGAAGAAGATTGTATCCAGGCCACATCTATAAATCTTACTGATTTCAAACTAACGTCAACATCCGTTTATTGTCCCCCGAGGCACAAAATTCTACACGATAAATTTCTCAACTTCTTCTCCACATTGGGCCAGAAATTCATTGCTGCTGGCGACTACAACGCTAAACATACATATTGGGGCTCCAGACTTATTAGTCCTAGAGGTAATCAGCTATATAATACCGTAACTGCAAATAACTTTGATGTGGTATCGAGTGGTGAGCCTACCTATTGGCCAACCGACTTCAACAAGCTACCAGACCTTATTGATTTTGCTGTAATCAAAAACATCAAGCGCGATCAGGTACTAGTTAGTTCCTCCTATGATCTTTCGTCTGATCATTCACCTTCAATCCTCATTTTAAAAGGTAACTCTGACGCCGCAGCTGCAAACTGTATTTCCTATCCAAACAGAAACACAAATTGGTTAAAGTATAAAATGTATGTGAGCTCTCACCTATCACAGTGCATTCCCCTAAAAAATTCATCTGACATCCAAATAGCTGTCGACCGATTTACAGAAGTCTTGGATGCTGCAGCATGAAATGCAACCCCAATCAAGCGGACAATTAAACGTGCTCCTTACAATATATCGACGGATATAGAGACCCTTATCAGAGAAAAAAGGAAGTTAAGAAGACAATGGCAAAACAGTCGTTCCCCAACCACTAAGGCCCAACTACAATTATGCCTGACAACTCTTCGCAACAAATTGAGACAGAACCACGAGTCTGCAATAGAAGGCTATCTAAACAGCCTAGATGCCACAAAAAACTCCAATTATAGCTTATGGAAGGCTGTACGGCATATGAAATGCCCTATAACCCAAGAATCTCCATTAAGACTGGAAAACCGCACTTGGGCCAAAAACACAGATGAAAAATTAAACGCTTTCGCGGGCCACCTTGAGAAAGTTTTCACGCCACATGATACACATACTTGTTCCTGTCGTCCAATCATTCCTGATAAGGTAAACCATCCATTAAAATTTAAAATTACTCAAGTAATTTTATGCAATAGAAAAAGTGAATATTAGAAAATCTCCCGGACTTGGCCGTATCACAGGGTCAATGATAAGAAACTTACCATCGTCTGCTTCCAGAATCTTGCTACTCATTTTTAACGCTATATTAAGAATCGGATACTTCCCATCCTCATGGAAGAGGTCTATAATTGTTATGATTCCCAAGCCAGGAAAAGATGCTAGCCAGGTTGCGTCGTACAGGCCGATAAGCTTATTATCAATCCTATCGAAGCTTTTCGAAAAAATATTCATTTTAAGTATAACTCCTCATCTAAATGAACACGACATTATCCCGGATCACCAGTTAGGATTCAGAGCGAAACATGGTACAATAGAACAAGTGCATAGAATTGTCACCCTTATTAGATCGGCGTTTGAGAAAAAGCAATACTGCTCAGCCCTGTTTATAGACATTTCCCAAGCATTTGACAAAGTTTGGCATGATGGGCTACTCATCAAAATAACACGAATGCTTCCTCAAAACACTCACAAGCTTCTGGAGAGCTATCTAACAGGCAGAACATTCATAGTAAGGTCGCAAGATAAATACTCCCCCCTCAAGAAAATTACTGCCGCTTCTATATATAATATACACAGCGGATATGCCAACAAACCTGAGCACGCATACCTCTACATTTGCAGACGACACAGCATTTATTAGCGTTAACCATGACCCAAAAGTCGCATCGCAAAATCTCCAGTCCCACATCAATGAACTAGAGGCATGGCTAGAAAAATGGAGAATAAAGGTTAACCCGGCTAAATGTGCTCACTTAACTTTCAAGCTCAGAAGACAAACGTGCCCAGTAGTTAAAATAAATAACATCACTGTTCCGGTAGAAAACCATGTAAAGTAATTGGGAATTCATATAGATAGACGCTTGACCTGGTCTCGTCATATCGAAGCGAAAATAACGGCTATGAAACTTAAAGCAGCTCAACTACATTGGCTTCTCGGTGGAAACTCAAAATTGTCTTTAGACAACAAAATTCTTCTATACAAGTCCATCATAAAACCAATATGGACATATGGCATCCAATTATGGGGTACTGCATGCGCATCTAACATGCAAAAGCTTCAAAGAAGACAGTCTAGAATATTACGACAAATTGTCTGCGCCCCATGGTATATACGTAATGATATTATCCACAGAGATCTCAACGTCCCCACTATCCAGGAGGAAATTAAAAAATATTCAATAAGCTACATCGATAAACTAATGGTCCACCCTAACTACCTCGCTCGGGATTTGCTTCAGTTCGAAGGTCACCAGAGGCTAAAAAGAAACGATACTTTGAGCCTAACTAGAAGACAGTCTTAACATTTGAATACAGCAGTTAGTGGTTACACTGGTAACAACTAATAAACAACAAGTAGAATTAAGATTTGAATACATATTGTAAATTTCGATAAGAAAGATTCAATAATAAAAAATAAATTTAAAAAAAAAAAAAAAAAAAAAAAATTTAGTTTTATTAGACCCTTTTTTTATAAATTATTTTGAATTGTTAAAGCTTGAAGCTTTTTTTAAAAAATTTATTTTTTTTCAATATTTCGCTAACCTTTGGTTAGCATCTTTAGGAAATTAAATTAAATTTACAATAAAAAGTTATAAAAAAAATATTGGTTATATCAAGTTTTATTTAAAGAGATATTAGTAATGACTTAAAATATTTGATGAAATAATCCCGTGTGTGGTGAAAAGAACAAAAATTGTGCGGCTAAAAAAAAATTAAATTTTGTTTGTTTGGCTGACTTCCTAAACGCATGTTGCTTTGTAGTAATACATTGCAGCGTGTTCGTAAATGCAACCCTGAAAATTTTTACATTGTATTTTATTCCCTTTTGCAACACTGTTGTAGTTAATACGCAAGGAAAAGCAACAAAGGCATCCAAATAAAAGTAGATGCAAAGCGAATGCAAGACAAAATACGATGGCGACGCACACTGGGGATTTTTGTATGGAGGTGAGGAAAAAAGTATATTTTTCAAAAAATATAATGATTTCATTACAAATTTAGTTTTATTTATATAGTAATACACAAAAGTAATCAAAATAAAGAAAGTTAGAGAAATATATATCGTTACCTACAATGTAAAAAGCCCTAACTAACAAAAATAATGTAAATGATTTTTTTAATTCATTATTTATTTTAAATCTATTTTTAATTTCATCACAAACTTAGTTTTATTTATATAGTTATATACAAAAGTAATCAAAATAAAGAAAGCTAGACAAATGTATATCGTTACCTACAATGTAAAAAGCCCTAACTAACAAAAAATTTAAATGATTTTTTTAATTTTTAATTTATTATTTATTTTAAATCTACTTTTTAATTTATTATTCTAAAAGAGCCTTAACTTCGTCGCTTATATCACTATGCTTTTTCTGGCTAAATGAAGGAGTCAAGTGTGAGATCATGGGATCTGATGTGATCATTCGGTGCATAATATCTTCGTTCGTGGCAATTCGACTGCATTTTCTGGAGTGTCTAAGGCGATATTTTTTATAGTCTTTGTTACGACTTTCCTGAGCCTCTTCGGATAATAAGCCTACAGGAAAAATACACTTTTCAATTATATATTTTCCATGAATCAGAATTTTGTGGAGTGTTGGTGGCATATTGTACCACTCGTACAGTGCAACAAACTTTTTTGCCGTCTTCAGACAAAAATCACCAAATTTTTTCGGATCTAGTGCCTCGGTAATGGTTATAGCTTCGAGAATTGTTGAAAACCTCTTGATTATGTCTTCATCTAGACCCGTGATTTCGGAAATTAAAGCAGGATTAGCAAAGAATCTTCGTGACGTATTTCCTGAATTTGTCGTACCAGAGCCTTGTTTAACAGTATCAACCTGTATTCCAATTTTCTCTTTAATTTCACGCTTTATCAAATATTTTCGGGCTTCTCTTATCGGACGAGTATTTGAGTCGACTCTTCCACGTTTAAATTCAAGATTGTAAGCTACATGCAAAAGACACTCCATCAGCTTAATACGCGCATGAAGTGGTGACATACCAAATTGCAGTGCTTGTTCATTTACGGGCATAGCTTGAACTTCTTCGATTTTATTCATCTTGGATGTTGTTACTCCACAAATAAAACAAGAAGATGCTGCTGGTGTCTCTGTTACTGATTGTGCTGTCTTGCCGTCAATCATTGTAAAATATAATTCATGTTTAACTTTAAAGTTACGATTATTTACTGTTAACTCAAATTCTTTTAGTTGAGATATCTCCTCATCGACTCTTCTCTTTTCTTCTCGTATAACTTGAGGTGTCTCTTTAACGTACGCAAACTGTAGTGTTCTACAATATTGTGTGGAAGAAGGTTTATTGTTGTTCCATACTAATTTATTTATGTCATCACTCAATGATAATTTTAGTGGTACAACTGATGTCATATATAAATGAGAGTCAGAAATTTGATCATCTGAAAACCTCTGTTGGTATTCGCTTTGACCAGATGCCCCATCACATCCCCATTTATAGTACATTGTTAGATTTCCGCTTTCAATATTATTTATTTCCTTTACTGATTTGGTCTCTAGGACTCTTTTAGCAGTATGATCCAACAGATTTTGCAGAGGTACACTGCCTGAACTTTCAGTGATAGAAATTTCTAGAGGATAACTGTTAGTTTTTTCTTTCGTGAGTTGTTTGTATGGTACGAGTATGTTATATCCTTCATTTTGTAACCAATGCATTAGATACTCGTATTTTTCTTTTGTAAGTTCAAGCTTTGTAAACATCCCCAAAGTTTTTAATGTACAAATTTTGTGGTTGGTTTTTGAAATATTAGAAGAAAAATCAATTACTTCTAAAGGAAACATAGAACGTACTTCATCCCTTTTGTATCGTTTGGCGCGATCACAGCACTCCTCAAACGATTTGCGGGGCCGACCAAGTGCAGAACTGGTAGAACATTCAGCCTCAGTAAACTTAATTGTAAATGTGCCTTCAAGCCAATTTACATTCTTTTTTTCAAATCGCGACTTCGTACGGTTAGAATCCTGCCATCTTTGTTTGAAGTTATAGTAAAAGTGTTTATATATTGTATCCAAAATTTCACATGCTCTAGTATCGTTTAAGCCAACGTGCAATTGTTGCAAAAACTGTTTTAATTATGTTCTGTCTTTGTCAAATTCCAGAAGCTTCGAGCATAAAACCCCATGAGAAATAGAAAAACTTTCCATTGCCGTAAAACTCTTGGTCCTTAGTTTCAGTTATAATTAAATAATTTCGCGTTCGCCAGCACTTGTTGAATGACAAAAATCGATCAGTGAACACCTATAAATACTACGTAAGTTTCAACATTTTACTGAAAGGTACTTATGAATTCGCGCATCTTTTAAGGGAGTCTATATACCTGTTTCGTGTGCTTTTAAAATTTTTCGAAACGTTCTAAAACATGACCACTCATAAATGTGGGTGCAATTTGTGTAAAAAAATCATGCAGGTAGCCAACGAAAAAAACCCAAATAATTAAAAAAGTGCACTTACCTTTTTTCCTTTCAATTTTCCACGCACATTTTAGTCGCGACGCAGGAAGATAAGTAAGCATTTTTTTGTTAATTTATTATATTTCTCTATTCAGTTTTATTTTTTCTTTTTATTACAGTAAAAAATGGACGCATAATAATTAATCAGAATATGAATTTATTTGTGTTAATTAATTTAAAAAAAATAAATAGAAACATTAAATAAAAACGTTTCTTTAATCTATGCTGATAGAAAAGTAGTTAGCATTTCTCTCTTCATTCTTGCTTGTTCTCTTGGGGTTTCGTCATTTGGAATGTTATTGCTGTAATTTCCAGAGTCTATTTCATGAACAATCTCCACGTTCTCATGAGACCCATCCGTGTTAATAATGAAATTATGCAGAATAAAGCAAGACATAATTATAGTTTTTGCCAGCTTTACATCACGAACTTCTAAATAATTCGAAATTTCTTTTTTAATATTCCAAATGCTTGTTCTACACACACTCGAATTGAACTTAAGATTGTATTAAATCTGATTTGTTCAGCTGACAAGTATCCATTATCACGGTAAGGTACCATTAAATAATTCTCTAAGGGATAGGCCGCGTCGCCTAACAAGTGGCAATTAGAAGGGAAAGCTTTGTTGCCTGATGCAATTGCACGCTTTAAAGGACTATCGGCCCACACAGACGCATCGTGACAACGATCTGGATGCCCCACTAAAACATCAAGGAATCGGAACTCACTATCAGACACAGCCTGTATATACAAATGAAATTTGTATGTATGTAATAAATTGAGTCAATAAAAATGAATTAAAAAAATTTACCTGCACAATAATAGAATATGTTCCCTTGCGATTATAATAACTGGTACTATCATTTGATGGCTGTGATATTCTGATATGTGTACCATCAATACATCCCAAGACGTAGGGAAAAGGATGAGATCTAATAGTATGTTCACATTTTGGTTTTTAAACGCGTTTAAGCAAAATGTTGATTTAGCTAATCAAAGCCGTTCACATTACATTTGAGATGATTAAGATGACAGATGATTAAGAAAAAACACACACACAAGCACACAAAAAAACAACAAACAAATTTAAATTTCTTTAAAGTATTAAAAATGGATAAAAACACTTTTATAAAGTTATCAGAAGATTATTTTAATCAATTTAATGATGAAATTGTGAAAATTTATGAATTATTTAAGGAAAAAAAAAAATAAAAACATTAAGCAGACATCTTGGCCGGTTGTACACAATCGAGCGATTCTACATTATTAGGGTATGTTCAGTGGATTCTATGTGGTTTATGGAGTGATTTAGCTGTAATCATGTCGATTTGAAGTGATTAACAAATCACTTCAATGTATGGGTAATCATCTCGATTTTGAAGTGATTAGAGCTTAATCACGTTCGAACTGCTTAAACGCGTTTAAGAAGCCAAATGTGAACATACTATAAATGATTCAAAACCTTCCATTATTTTTCTCCGGCTTGATTCCGAGTTGGGACATTTTATAAGTTGTTTTTGGTTAGCAATAAGCTGAACACAATCAACAAAACCCACCCATTCCAACATTGAAACAATCGCTCACTTCACGAAAGCTGTTCTGATTTGAAAGTTTCCACAGAGTCATAAAAAGGATGTTCTTTAATTCAAGACCAGGACGACCAGTCTGAGCTTTTTTGTGTGAAACATTTAACAAACACAGCAGTTTCTACAAATTACTTTGGTGAAAATTTTACGAGCAGATTTTTATTCACATAAATGCTACTTACATTCTAAAGTGGCTGTAAAAAACATCGTCTGGCATTTCAACAATGGTTTCCACAAAGCCTTATGTTTTTGGTATTCTTTTTGATACCCGTGATTCTTTCAGCAAAACAGCAAATCGTTTATGTTTTCTTTTCATAATGTTTACAGCAATTTTGAGGCTGGAGTTTCCCTGTTCGCACAAATCTAAGACATTTTCGAATAAATTATGTTTTTCCCCCATTGTTCGCTTTATTATGAATGATACAATGCATATAAATGATCCTAAACGATTTCAGTGTTGCAAAGTATTAATATGCAACGTATTAAAAAAGTTACTACACAATGTATCAACTCGGTTTAAATACTGTATTGATACATTGTTAATATACGTTTAGGAAGTCAGCCTTTTTCTTTTCACTCATGCATATCAGGGATGGAAACTATGGTGCATATCGACGATTTTTTTATTATCGATACTTTTGCCCATTCCTAATCCGCATTGACTATATCAGGGCGGATTAATTTTTCATTTTTAGATGAATTCGCCTTGGACTATGTCTAAGTCCCAATTTACATTATACGATTTTTGTCGTTGCGATTTTTGTCGTTTCTTCTTTGAAGTCGGTCTGATATTTACATTGTTCGATTTTTGTCGTTACAACTTTTTCTGTGCCGAACCGAACCAGTGCTCCCAGTTTTGGGGATTTTTTTTGTAATTGGGGATAAAAATTTCTTGAAAATCCCCAGGAGTTTTTTTTTGGGGAAATCACTTTTTTCGTTGGAGATTTTTGGGGATAATATATTATTATAAATTTAATTATTTGGTCAAGAAGTGGGAAAAACTTTTAGTCTTTTTTGCGGTTTTTAACTATTTCAAGAACTTGTTGAAATAGGTTTAAATATGGTTTTTGTACCAACTAGCGTTTTTTCTGTTGAACAAGCTTTTTTCTGTAAAGAATAAAACTAAAATCTATATTTGCAACAGAAAACAACATGAGTTATAAGAAGCTCTTAGAATAAATACACACGTTAAAATAATGCAACTTGCTGTGACAAATTTATTCAATAATCTTAAATGCACTTTTTAAACAAATTAAACAAATGAACTAGAAGATTATGGATTCCCCAGTTTTGGAAACGATAAATATGTATTGACGCATAATTATTTTTCTTTTGCGTTTTTGCGTTACCCTTGTTACATTAGTTTTAATTATATTACACAAATGGATTTATTTAAATAAATCGATGTATGCAAATTTTTCCATTGACATAATATTATGTATTTTATTTTTAAGAAAATGTGGGGATTTTTGGGGATAAGAAAATGGATATTTTGGGGATGAAAAATCACAAATTGGGGATAAGGCTTAAAATAAAACTGGGAACTCTGCACCGAACTTAAATACATTTTTTTTGTCAAATGAGAACGAATGAGCGAACAAAACGAATCGAAGAGTACACTCGCTTGTGTACTCCTTTTAATTCTTCTCTCCCCTCTTGCCTATAAGGTAATAGTATGTTCACATTTGGCTTCTTAAACGCGTTTAAGCAGTTCGAACGTGATTAAGCTCTAATCACTTCAAAATCGAGATGATTACCCATACATTGAAGTGATTTGTTAATCACTTCAAATCGACATGATTACAACTAAATCACTTCATAAACCACATAGAATCCACTGAACATACCCTAATAATGTAGAATCGCTCGATTGTGTACAACCGGCCAAGATGTCTGCTTAATATTTTTATTTTTTTTTTCCTTAAATAATTCATAAATTTTCACAATTTCATCATTAAATTGATTAAAATAATCTTCTGATCATTTTATAAAAGTGTTTTTATCCATTTTTAATACTTTAAAGAAATTTAAATTTGTTTGTTGTTTTTTTGTGTGCTTGTGTGTGTGTTTTTTCTTAATCATCTGTCATCTTAATCATCTCAAATGTAATGTGAACGGCTTTGATTAGCTAAATCAACATTTTGCTTAAACGCGTTTAAAAACCCAAATGTGAACATACTATAAGAATCGCAACGATAAAAATCGTATAATGTAAATGGGGACTTATTTCGCACAATCGGCGGCGGCTTAAAGAAAACTAGCGCGTAAAAAATTGCAAGTTACACAACACGCGTTACAAAAGCCATTTCTGTCAGCTGTTTATTTGTTTACTTATTTGTGCATTAAAAACGAGTTCGAAAGTATATCAATATTTTGTTATTTTATTGAATTTATTCTTTTTATATAAATATTGTATGTTTTTTAAGCTCTTCAATAAGTTTTTCTTTCATGATTCACAAATTTAAATTAAATATTTAAGTTAAATTATTCGTTTTATTGTCAGCTGATTACTTGTCAAAAATACACAACGCGTTAAAAAGTTCAAAGTTAACCAACTTTCTGGCGCAAACGCGTCAAAATATTTGGCATGTAGCATGTAGCTTGTTCTATGAAAATACACTAGTTTAACTTTTTTTGACAGAGCACCTTTAAGTCGGAAACTGTAGGTATTATTGAGTTGAAAGTTATAGATTTGCCTTTTTTAATTGACGTATTTTCTAAAAAGCAGATGATAACAATTGAAAACTTTAAAAATTAAAGTCATTGACACCAAACAAAAGAGGAAAAAAATTAAGTTAAATCCAATCAGAAAGTTAACATGGATTTTTCTAACTTTAAACTAGGGAATGGTAAATGGATTCCAAACTCAATTTTTCGATCAACTTTTTTTATTTCGGTTTTTGAAATCGATTAATCGAACCTCAAAATCGATTTCAAAATCTTTTAAGATTAATTTGACACCTTATTCTTTATATCACAAAGTGGGATACACCAGCTTTTTTTGGCAAACTACTAGAGAAATTTAACTAAGATTTTTACAGTGGGTAGATATGACTACTGTTTATAATTTTCCTGCAAAAAGTGGAAATGTGTAAATTAAAAGATGGCTTTTAGAGCAACAAGTGTGATATGTATGTACATTTCACATGTTAAAATTGTGCTCTTGAGTAGTCAGTCAGGACCAGGGTTGTCAGATTATTTTGACCTTTTTCGCCAAATTCAATGTCAAAAATCGCCAAAGCCTTTAATTTCAAGTTTTTGCCATAAAATACCTATTTTTTAATTTATTGAAAATATTTTATATAAATCCTAAAAAATTAATTTGTTCCGTATCGCTAAAATACGCCAAAAATTCAAAAAAAGTCGCCATGATATACATATATTTTGCTTAATTTTTATTTAGAAAAAAGTAAAAATAGCTAGTGAACACAAAAATGGTACGATGTTTACTGTAAAATAGCTTAAAGCAGTCTATTTAAAGCAACAAAAAAATTTTTTTTGCATCTAGTATCAAACAAATATAATTGAGGTTCTATCTCATCCTTTAGCTCTCGAATTGTTGCTGGCTTATTGACGTACACCTTTTCTTTCAAATAACCCCAAAGAAAGAAGTCTAACCGTTTCAAATTCTTGGCGGCTAATTGACATCGCCACCACGTAAGATAACACGGCTATTGAATTTGTCGCGCAAAAGAGCCCTTCTTTAGTTAGCGGTGTGGCAAGTGGCACCGTCCTGTTGACACCCTAAATGGGCCACATCCTATCTTCCAATTCGGGCCATAAAAAATTGTTATCATCTCACGATAGCGAACACCATGCACATTAACTGCCTGACCGGCCAAATTTTGAAAAAAATATGGCCTGATGATGCCGCCAGCACATTAACCACACCAAACAGTCACTCTTTGTGGGTGCATTGGTTTTTCGACAACCACTCTTGGATTGTCATTCGCCCAAATGAGGCAATTCTGCTTATTGACGAATCCACTGAGGGGAAGATGTGCCTCACACTGAATCACGAAGTGCACGAAATGCATTTTGATTTGAACGCCCATTTTCATAATAAGCCTTAATAACTTTAACGTGTTGCTCGATTGTATATCTTTCCATGGTTCAAATTGAGTTAGTCTGAAATTGAGAAATATCAAATGAAGTGCAGAAAAAAACTTGACGTTTAAGTGTGGTTCACATTCAACATCGGCCCTTAAAATTTAACCACCCTTTACATTTTTATATATGTAGCTGCAGCTTTATTATGTATCTAAAACGCTTCACCGACAAAGCTCCCTATTTGTCTTCTTTTTTGGAATACATTGTAAGGGTATTGCATTTATTCAACGATGGTGCAAAAGAAGTGCAACTTGTAACACGTAATAACGCGTCTAGAAGTTCGTAATTTATTCTACTTCGAAGGCGAGTTTTAGTAAAGTTCATAGCTTAAACACAGGCATTACTAGTAATAATTACCAGCATATAAAGAACAATCAAAATAAGTTCCTTAAAATTGTACGTACCTTCCGTACCGTTCCAGCTTTAAAGTTTTGGCATAAACTTGTTTATCTTTCCATTTAACTAACGCTAGTTTTTTCATTGTGTTTCAAAAATGTCCAAAGGTATGTAAAGCTAAGTCTACACGATATGTTGAATCAGCAAATTTATGTTGAAAAATTTGCTTTCAGCGCCAACATATCGTGTAGACACCAAATTTTTTCAACAAACGTATGCTTACTAACATATGACAGGCATTTGTTAACGAAGTCAGCAAACGTTTGTTCACAATTAAAGCATATCGTCTAGACACAATATTTTTACTTTTCAACAAATTTTCTACGTATGTTGACAAATATGTTATTTGTTGAAAGTCGTAAGCAAGCTTTTCAGCATACGGTAAATTTGGTAGCATATAAAATAGATAAAAATTGGTATTCTTTCAATTACTTGTTTAATTTTGTATATAACCCCGGAACTTATCAAGATTTCTAGCTCATCGGCAAACAAAAAATTGCATTTAGAAGTGCTTTGAAAATAAAAATGTTGGTCAACGAACTTTGTTTTAGAGATATAGATCATAAAAGTTGAAAAATTCTTAACCAATATCTCTTGAAGTATAAATTTGATCTCAGCAATATGGGTAGCGCTGAAGCGTGTTTCCAAATACCTTTCACGTGGTATATAAAACATGCCGAATTATTAACCCATTAAAACCCATATTTCAAAAAATATTTTTAGTTACTAATTTATTTGATCAAAATGGCTCTTATCTCAAAATTGTGTCGATATTAAGGTATTTTTATTTACATATAATATTTTCTAGAGAAATCTTCAAGCTTTCATATAATATAATGCATGGTACAGGAGCGTATAAAATTCTGAAGCTATTAAAAATAACCATTTATATTCTAATAAATCTTTTTGTTTAATATATTAGGTTTTAGTACACATGTGGTAATATTTAATATACTTTATGTAATTGCTTCAATGGTATGACAAACATCAGCTTTGCTTAATAAATTTTTTCCTTATTGCCGGTCTTCGACTGGACATAAGGGTTCTTAATTTAATGGTATATCAAGCAACGACTTCGCTCAGCTGAGTAAATTTTCTTCTTTTAAACCAGAACCCCAACACCCTTAAAAATTGATATTTCTGTTAAAGAAACTAACAAAAATTCGCAACAGAATGAACCGATTGCTATTTAATTTTGCAAGAACTTTCTATGACTAGATATTACACTAAGATGATCGCTCCATAATTTACCATAGGCCCCATGTTAAATCCATTCTCGGAAGTACTTAAATATGCCTAAGACGAACCGAATAACGCTATTATAGTAAAATTTGGTCGGTCATATTTTCATAAAACTAGAAATCACACAACTAAATTGGGAGAAGATCGGCCCACAATTTACCATAGGAAATCATTTAAATGTGGAAAAATATAGTCCAATTTAGCTTTAAGTGGCTAGAAATAACACGATGCAATTTTGTGATAATCGGCAAAAAAAAACTCACTATAGCTCCCGTAGAAAGCGGGACTTTAAAACGGTTGAAACATACAAGTGTTTTGTATTGAAATTTAGTTTTATTTATGTTTTTAATACTAAAAATTACTCAATCGATCAACATTTTTAAGGACGTTATGGTATTGGATATGGAGTGGTATTTGTATGGGAACAATAGATTTACTATAAAACTTTTTGACCAAGATTTAGTCTTAATACCAACATAGAACATGGTTTATGAGCGCAAAGACTCTTATTCGGAAGGACGTTTTTATAGGATCTTTGAGATATTATGGACCGTTCCTCATCGTTTAATTACAATAAATAATTAGAGCCAATGTACCAAATTTCATCAAATTATTGCGACAAGTACTTTGCGCACTACAAAGTGGACAGCCAGCCAGCCGGCCGGACGGACATCCTTATATCGACTCAGATAGCGATTGAGTCGATCGGAATACTAAACGATGGTTATAGGACCATTATTTTTAGGTGTTACAGACACTATAGTGGTGTGGGTATCAAATAAATCCATAAAACATTCTGCTGGTCGGCACATAGTTTACCATAGGGGTAGAACTGAAATAAATTAAGTAACTGTGAGACTTTACTAATAATTTTAAGATCAATCCAGTCCTTAAATATTTTAATTTTTTGCGGATTTGACCAAGCCCAATAAAGCACTCTTACCTTTTAAGTGTTAATTACACTAAAACTATTAATTTTTGCAATAAAGGCGATAATTTATAACAAATTTTAAATAAAATAATAAAAAAAGAGAATTGTCAAATGAATTTTTAATTTTTAAACAAATGTTCTCCTTACTCAACATACATAACAACATACGAAATTCAACATATCGTGTAGACACAAAAATTGTATGCTAACTTATTTGTTGAAATATCATTTGCTAGCATATGATGAATTTGAAAAATTTGGTATTTTCAGCATATCGTCTAGACACCTAGCATATTGCATATGCTGATAGAGACATTTGTTATTATTTTTAAGCAAATGAGTATAAGCATACATTTGCTGATTCAACATATCGTCTAGACTAAGCTTAAGAGTTCATAAAAATATCACTAACAACAACGTATTGTATCTGTGAAAACAAATTACCACATACATATAATGAAAAAATGTTCATAAACTTTAAATATACAGTAGAATCCCGATAATTCGTAATAGCAAGGGACCGGCTATTTCTTACGAATTCGATTTAGCGAGGTTTCGATTTAACGGGGTTAAAACAAAATAAATACGAATAATCGGGGTTTTTCAATTTATTTACTAAAACGATAAAAAAAAAATATAAAAAACAGTTGTTAAAAATAAAATGTACAAAAATTATTCATGTAACAAACTGATCAAAGTGATCTTAAGAAAATAAATTCCATACAAAAGCAAAAACCCGCGCAAAAATAAAATAGTGGTAAACAAAAAATCATTCTTTCCATGTTTCTGTTGTTTTTATTACAAATTATAAGTGATAGTTAGCAAACAATTACGATTTATAAGAGGTAAAGAAGATATTATTTGAAAAAAAATTACGAATTAGCGAGGGGACCAAAATGTATGGAAATTTTACGAATAAACGAGACTTTTTCAGGGGACCGGCAGTTTATAACGTATTATCGGGAATTACGATTTAACGGGGTACGAATTATCGGGATTTGACTGTATTTATGTTTAATTCTATTTATTGATTCTTCAAAAGCACTTTATTTTCTCGGAGATATTCATTATCTTCATCAGCCATTTGAACATACTTTCAAATACTGACCATACTTCATATGAATGCCTCAAATTTTATACATAAAAATACTATAAGTATAATAAAAATAATATTATTTCTCAGTATTGAATTTAACGAATTTCAAAACAAATGCATAGCTCATCTAAAATAGCCAACTTTTTTGTTAAATCGCCAAAAAATCGCCATGTCGCCAAATCAAAAATTAGGTCGCCAAACAAGTTTGAAAATCGCCACGTTTGGCGAGAAATCGCCACATCTGACAACCCTGGTCAGGACCAAGGAATTCAAGAAGGTAAACTCAACTCAGGGCTGCCAGGTACTTTTTTTCGTCCTCCCCAAACTTAAAAAGAAATTTCCCCAAATATCCCCCCATAAAAGAGAAAATCCCCAAAAATAAACCCCTGTAAAAATACACAATTTCTAACGGATAATTTAAATATTTATTTGAATTTTACTTGTGCATATACAGTCGAACCTTCCTATAATGAATCTGCATTAAAAGCATAATTGTATCTACACTTTGATTTCTTTATCATCTAGAAGAAAAGTTTACGACATTTAAAAAATTGACAAAAACTAAAATAACAGATTTTTTCGCCTTGTATTCACTTTTCAACTTATCAATCGACTTTTCTTTACCCAATCGTCACTAAGCTTTATAATTTTTGTTTTTATATACAAGGAAACAAAATTAGCCCATTCATTGACTTAAGAGTTCATTTTAATTTTTTTATCACCTCTAATAAGTATATGTACATACATGAACTTCACTAGGAAAATACAAATTTTGTACTTATTATACATAATCATATTATTGACAAATTAGCTTCAAACTTTTCATATATATTTTTTTTTTTTTTTTTTTGATAAAAAAACAACTTTTTTTACCCGGTGTTTATTGATATTAAGTGATATTGCAAAGATAGCCACCCTTATGTTTATGTGTGCATAAAACTTAGTTATCTCCTATAGAAAAATTAAACTCATATTTTTTACACGGAAACAAGTTTATTTTCTAAAGTAACCAATTTCCTTACTTAGCACAGAAGATCCAATAAAATTTTTACGATTTTAACATATTTTGTTCGTATTTAATAAAATTTTCTTGAATAAACAAAAATTTTCTCATAATCAAAAAATTCATGTTTTTGGTATATGATCAAAAATTTCTTAATATTACATTTACACCTACGCCAAATCTAGTACTTACGAGATTTCGAGCCAAATCTAGTTGTTTTTGACTAGATTTCCCATACAAAACAAAATCTACTTCGTGACTAGATTTTGACGAAATCTACTCAAAATCTAGTAGTACTTAATGATGCAACTATGGTTTTTTCAATAAAGCACTAAAAAATACTTCCCTGCACAAGAAAAAATGACATTTAAAAAAAAAGACAAAACAAAAATTGTTAAAAAACAAATTAAAAGTTTAATAAAAAGGAAGAACATGTAAAATGAATTAAAATAGATAATCATTCAAAGCAAATTTCAATCTACCAAAGGTTAAATACAATTTGGTTTAAGGATTGATGTTTGACTAATGACGTCAGCAGTCATCGATGGCTGCGAGTGTTAAACGGCAAGCCCTCTGAGGAGATTGAGTGGTTGCAATCGAAACATGTCAGGGTAACCTGTCCGTAAAAACGCCTGGATTCGAGCCCAGATTGAGTCAAAAATGAAAAATTATCAGTAAATTTTAATTAATTTTCATGTTGTAAAATTCCTTTCTTCATAAAAATAATTTAATGAAAATTGAATTTGATGAACTTAAGCCTAATTAAAAATATTAAAAATTTGGATTGAAAACCATAAATAGTTTCAACAAAATAACCACAATACTAATTAAAACTGTAAAAATATAAAAAAAAACGAGTAATATTGATAAAATAAATATGGTTGATTATTAATAAAAGGTAATGCAAATTTTTAGATGTATATTTCTTTTTGTGTTTGTATGTGTAATGAAAAAACTTTTAGTCAGTTGTTTTGTTATAAAAACAAAATCTCTCTAATGTCAAAAAAGTATAATGTAAACGCACTAGATTTCGAAGAAGATTTTAAATCAAATCTACAAGATTTCGGGCTAATGTAAATGTAGTATAAGACAAGAAATACAAAAGAAGCTTGTTTTTATTAAAAATAAGAAAGATTTGGCTTAAATCAAGCTGCATTAATTTAATATTAATCTGGTTATCTTCATTAATTAAAAGAATCGAATTTCTTGCATCAAGAAACAAATACAAATACAGAAAATTTTCAAGAAAACTTGGTTTAATTCAATTCAATAAAAATTCAGGCTTTTCTTCGTATTTGTTAGTTAGTTTTTCATGTCAAATAAAAATAAAATTATAGGAACAACTATATTTAAATATGAATTGATATTTAAATTGAATTGTTGAAATTAGCCATAAGCAACGAATACTTAATTTTTTTTAGCTGTATTTAAATATAGCTTTGAGTCATAACTTTTTGCTTAAACCAAGCCACACATAAATTTAAAATAAGAAAATTTTGGCTTGGACGAGAATGGTGCAAAATATTTTTAGTTCAAGCCATATTTTGCGGTGCTTTAGTAAATAATTCTTTCCGTGTTTTTCCCCAAAAAATCCTAATTTTTTTTTTAAATCCCCAATGAAAACCCCAAACCCCAAATCAAATTTTTTGTCCCTTTTAGCAACAAGAAAACCCCTAATTTGGGGTCAAAACCCCAAAGCTGGCAGCCCTGACTCAACTCGTCAGCCGTTCATTAGCTGTTTCCACGGCGAATTAACTTTAAATAGGGAAACGTCAAAACATAATTTTATTCATGTTTTGCGCCAAAATAACCGAAAAAATTTCTTAGAAAAACTGCGAATAATTAAAGTGAACCAAAAAAAATTTTTATTTGGTTTTTCAATCAATTTTTGCCTTGTCAGCATTTTTGACAGCCGCCTATTAAATTTCAAATAAATACATGGGACTTTTTGTAGTTGTAGAGTTGCACTTACTTTTTAAATTCGCCTTGGTCAGGACTGTCACACACAAGGCGAATTTATACAAGGTAAGTGCAACTCTACAACTACAAAGCAAGGCGAATTAACTCCATGTATTTTGTTTTTGCAATTTTCTTACTTGTTGTCAAATTTCAGTATGAAAACAAAACAATCACCCTTATTGTGTTTGGCGTATTTAAAATACGCCTACGACTTTTTGGTAATAGATTAAAGGAAAAAAGTTCACGTTCTCTTTAATCTTGTACCAAACTATCGTAGGAGTATTTTAAATACGCCAAACACAATAAGGGTGAATATTTTGACGTTTCATGATTTTTGTGGATACAGCTGATGAACGGCTGACGAGTTGAGTTTACCTTGTTGAATTCGCCTTGGTCACACAAATCAATTCCGATCGAAAGTAGGCTTACCACCCTTTAAAATTGCGAAAACGGGACACCACAAAAAAATCATATACAAATTCAAACAAATCCATTTATTTAAAATTACACTGTGATAGAAATTGACACATTTTTTTAGACAAGCTAAGAACTTGTAGTTTTTACCTAATTCGGGTACGCTGAACCCAGTGGTGCTAACTGATTTTTTTTTTTGTTAGCCCTGGTTTTCGAGATATGCCGTTATTACGAAAATGGAGGAGGTTGAACAACATATGTTCGCGTAACTCAAAAACGGTTTAGTTTATAAAAATTACGAAAAAAAAACGAAATTCCGCAATAAACTTGCATTTACACGCTAAGAAGGAGCAATTTTTTTCGAACTTTTTATGGCCCGAATTGGAAGATATGGATGTGGACGATATGTCGTTTCAACAGGACGGTGCCACTTGCCACACAGCTAACGAAACAATGGCTCTTTTGCATGGCATCTCAAGTGGTGGCGATGTCAATTGGCCGCCAAGATGATGTGATTTGACATTGTTGGACTTCTTTCTTTGGGGTTATTTGAAAGAAAATGTGTACGATGTAAGTCCATAGGCCAGCAACAATTCAAGAGCTAACATAGCTTCTTCACCTGACAATTTTTTGTCATACCAAACGTCAAACTTCATATTAAAAAAAACTGACAAAAATTTTCGAGTTTTTTTATATAGACTTTGACGTTTGGTATGACAAAAAATTGTCAGGTGAAGAAGCTATGTAAAGGATGAGATAATTCGGCCGATTAACGGCATAGAACCTCAATTATGCCTCAGCGTCATCGAAAATTTTATCATCGGGGGTGTGCCGCCGAGGTCGCGGCGGCCATTTGGCCGATTATTTCTTCCATACATAATTCAATCATTCCGTAATTATTATAAAAAAAAGAAATTACAATAATTTTCTAAATAATTTGTGTCTTATTCAAAATCAACATCGGTCCTTAAAATTTAACCGTTTAGAACAGCCAGAAATCGTAATAAAACACAAGGAAGCAGTGGAAGCATTAAATAAAGCCTTAAAATGGGCTGAAAATTAAAAGGTCGACCAAACTAAAATAAGGGTTTTGAATAATCTCAAAGAAAAGGCACTACTTAAAATGGTAAAACAAAGCACATACCAAAAGAAGATAAACAAAACCCTTCCTTTAAAGGAGTATAAATTGTTTTTTTTTTTTTATTTATGTTAATAAATTTTTATTCAGTTGCTAAGAATTACAGAGAATAATTACATTTGTTAGTACAAACATATGTATCGTTTGAAGTTATTATTTCGAGCTTAACTTTTTGTAAAAGTTTCACAATCAAAAACGTGAACAAATTTAAAAACGTGTTTAAAATTAGTTTTCGCGAGTTCATTACACGTTAATAAATTTTTATTCAGTTGCTAAGAATTACAGAGAATAATTACATTTGTTAGTACAAACATATGTATCGTTTGAAGTTATTATTTCGAGCTTAACTTTTTGTAAAAGTTTCACAATCGAAAACGTGAACAAATTTAAAAACGTGTTTAAAATTAGTTTTCGCGAGTTCATTACACGTTCCGCTAAAATTTTAATCATTAAAAATTGACAAACGGATTAAAAAATCACAATTTTCGTTTGACAAATGGCAAATGCCAAAAGGAAATAAAAATGTTCCAGTGTTGCGTATTATGGCAGAATTATTTACCAGGTAGTCGCAGCTACTTGAAGATGTCAAACTATTAAACACAAATCGAATTCACTTTACACCCTGCAGATAACGATACTAGTCCATACATGCATGTAAAGAGTAGTCCATAAAGGAGTAAGAGTACTCCAAAACTACTTTAAATATATGGGTAAAATGTGGTCCATTTAACATTACGATGTCCTAGCAGGGAACCATATAACCCACCGAAGTAGTCCCTAAACTACTCCATGGAGTACTAAAGTGGGTTAGTATAAAAAGTACTCCATGTTACTACAGTATGGAGTACACTTAAGGGGTAGTTTAAGCATTTTTCTTTTTAATTTTTTACTAATCGCCTTTTATGGTGTGTACTGTATTATTAAATATATTTCATAACAAACTTAAATCGTATTTAAAACAGATTGGTTTTTTGAGTTTTACTCGAAAAGTCTTATTTAATTAAGATAAAAGTATGGTAGCACTACTAAATAAAAAAAAAATATAAAAAGCTGTATTCAAGACGAATTGACTAGAAGGTGGGGTCAAGTCAACATGTGGTGTTTTTTTCGGTGGTCGAGTTGTCAAAGTTTGTATACAAACTAGTTTTTTATGTAAACAAACCTATTTTTTTTACTAGCAATATTTTTGACAACCCGACCGCAGAAGCATTGTAGTTGTAGAGTTGACCTCACCTTCTAGTCAATTCGCCTTGGGTGTATTTATTTACAAGGTGGTCTGAAAAACAGCTGACTACTAATGCTTTGCCTGTTGTTGTTGTATTGTTGTGATATTCAGGCTACCTAGCTAAAATACTACTATGGAAGCTTAAGTTGAAATTAAATGTACCACAACAGTGAATTAAGTTTAATTTAAGTATTTAGTGAAGAAGAGAATTATGTATTTAAAACGATTTTAAAAATAAATGTGTTTTAATATCAATCCTGAAAATTGCCCATTAATATATGTAGATATAAATACTATCCTGAAAATTGGGCATTAGCTGGTTAAGTCGGCTTAAATTCTAAAGGCCCAAATACATTGATCAAAATACTCATCAAGCATTGTGGTAGTTTTAGTGGAAATGTGTTTGTATGTGTCACACCGACGATGCTGGATGGAAAATCAAATAATTTAGATATGACGGCGAATATTACGTCAAGCACACGTACACGATGAATTCGCCGGCTGGACAAGCATTTGACAAGTGTATTTGGGCCTTAAGCCAAAACTAGCCTTTCCGGCGGCGGCTTATGCTAAGAAAAAAATAAGCGGCGGCGCTAACCCGTCTCGGGGCCGATCGACTTGGACCTCTGCGCACGATTTCTGTTATCAATTAGCAAAGATATAAAGAGTAGTGCTGGGATACTATCGATATTTATCGATAGTTAAGATTTCACTATCGATATATCGATATTACTATCGACTAAATGTTTGTACTTAAGTAGGAAAACTTCAACTAGTTTTTTATCAGGTAACAGTTCGTTGTTTTTATCACTTTATTGAACGTAAGAGACTTATGTATGTACGCATTTTATTTTAGATGACAGTTTTAAAAAATTGTGATGCTGATAAGCACCTTTCTGAAGGAACCAAAGTAACATAGACTATAAGATATTTTATTAAAATAATGTTTTTAATTGGATTTGATTCTCAACCCAAAAGGTAATCAATCTAGCGGACTTTTTCTCTAATGGTCTCATTCATTGTTTTATCCTATGCTCGCAATTGCAATTGCATTTTTATTTGATTTTTTTACAACATAATAAAACTATCTGACATTTCCGTCCCTATGTAAACATATACATATATATGTTTGTGTTTTAATTGCTGTATTTATAATTATACCCACACCACAATAGTGGAGAGGGTATAATGCATTTGTGCTGATGTGTGTAACGCCTTCAAATAGTGGTCCTAGACCCACCTTAAAGTATACCGATCTACTCAGAATCACTTTCTGAGTCGAACTAACGATGTCCGTCCGGCTGGCTGGCTGGCAGGCTGGCTGGCTGTCCATGTAACCTTGTGCGCAAAGTACAGGTCGCAATTTTGGAGATAATTTGGTCATAGGTTCTTATTGGCACAAGGACCAAGCCTATTGAAAATGGGCCGAATCGTAGGACCACGAGGGAAGATAGGGGGAAATTTCTTCCTCTCAGAAACTATCAAAACGATTTTATAGAAATTTAAAACATAGATAGAACCATATCTATATGGACACAAAATGTATAAATTTTTAAAAAAAATCGGACCACGAGGGGAGATAGGGGCAATTTCTGCCTCTCAAACCGATTTTAATGAAATTTAAAACATATGGTGTTTTCTTTTCTGACAATAATGTTCCATATATGCTACCATTCGTGCGGGTTTTTGTTCCATTCTAAAAATATATGCAAAAATGTGAGAAGTTGTCGTTTTCCTTTCTTAACATGTTGCAACAATAAATTGCAAATTTGTTCAATTTCATACCCGCAGTTATAACTGAGTGTGAGATAATACCCTTTTTTGCATATGCGTAAAGTACTTTTTTATGCAAGCAAGTATTTGTTTTTCTTGTGTTTGCGGACAATTTGCGTTATATTGTGATTTTTAGTTATATTGTGATGGATATAAAAACTTTTTGTTTTTCGTTTGTTTTTCTTTTATTATATTTTTTTTGTCGCAAAATTTTTAACAACAGCTGACATTAATTATTGAAAATTAGTGCTGTTAACACTTATTGGAATTGTAAGAAAATTTAATATTGAAAATTGCTACAAGCGTGGTGAATATCGCTTTTAGTACAAACTTTGCATTCAATATTTAACAAGCTAAATACACATTAGTGTTGAGTGTAAAACGTAGCTATTATCTTGTTCCATTGTAATTTAGAAAAATGTATCACTTTGTAAGGGTTCATGTAACCTAATAAATATATTACACAACTATAATGCATCATTATTTTTAAGAAAAGAAAACACCAATAGATAGATCCATATCTATAGGGACACATTAGCTATATAGTTTTTAAAAAATAAGACCACAAGGGGAGGCAGGAGCAATTTCTGCCTCTCACGAACTTTCAAACCGATTTTCATGTAGTTTATAAACATAGATAAATCCATATTTACGTGGACACATAAGCATGATGTTTTTAAAAACTGTGGTGTAGGCTATCATATGGTCGGGCTTGACCGACTATACTTTCTTACTTGTTATATATGTATTTATAATTATAATAAAAGTAAAAAGTTGCGGCAAAAAACTGTGTGTGTACAGCTGCTGTAACATGTCTTCATAGCTGTATTTTAAATAATAATAATATCGATATTGATATTTTTCCTATCGATATTTTCGATAGTTTACGGCTATCGATAGTACTATTGATAGTTTCCCAGCACTAATAAAGAGACGTATAGTGTTTATTTGTTTATAAAATAATAAAAATGTCTTTTATTAAAAACCTAATTAAGGAGCCTGAAAGCAAATTAAAAGCTAATCCCGACAAAAGCGAAACAGAAAAGAAAGTACGACCCATAATTAAATCTGCCTTGGACTTACAACGTTTGAAATTAGAAAAACTTATGAAAAACCCTGTAAGTACCTACATAGAAAAATTTAATTCAGTTAAAAAATTTTCTTTTAATTTGTTTAAAGGACAAACCTGTAGTTATTCCAGAACATAAAAGAGAAAAAGATTTTATGCAAAGTGTGCCCACATTTGTAAGAAACGTTATGGGATCAAGTGCTGGTGCAGGATCCGGGGAATTTCATGTATATCGTCATTTACGGCGAAAGGAATATGCCAGACAAAAAATGATTCAATCGAAAAGTCACCAAGAGCAATTAGATGAAGAATACCAACAAAAAATTGAAGAAAATCGAAGAGAGGCTGAAGAAAGAACAGCAAAAAAAAGAGCAAAGCGCTTAAAAAAGAAATACCGCGGAAAAAAACCAAAACAGTCTGACCCAAACGTTAACATTCAAGCTCCTAGTGATGGTGAAAATTCCAAAGAATCTGATTCGGAAACTGAACATAATAAGCAAACTGATAAACATTTTGAGTCCATTGACAAAACTGTTGAACCTAATTCAAGAGAAGAAAATATACATATAAGCAAGGAAGCTGAAGAAAATTTAAAATCGGTTGTCAAAACTTTTAAACTCAATTCCAAGACAGAGGAATAAAAGCAAAATTATTTATGAAAAATTACTTTATTAGTATAGATTTTTTACGCGCCGTTAAAAAACAAAAATAAAACATCAAATAAACGATCCAAAAAACCGGTTAAGTGGGTATAAAAAAAGGGCAAAAGTGCACTTTACGGGGCGTACGAAAAAAAAAATAAAAAAAATACCTATGCTACCCGATTCAGAATAAAAAATGAAAAAACTTATAATTAAAATTTAAGGGGGCTGAAGCCCGTGGGGCCCTCTGGACCCAAAAAACCGCCCTCCCACTTAGTGGAATGTGTGGGTACTCAAATTAAAGGTAGTTGTACAAAAAACAAAAATAATAAAATTTAGGTCGGGCGGGACTTTTGGGGCCCTCTGGGTAAAAAAAAAGTGCCCCCATCCACTAACATCTATGTGTAGGTCAGTGATGCCAACTTTTTGAGAGCAAAACTTTAAAATTTAAAAAAAAGCACTAAAAAGCACTATTTTGAACGAAAAAAAGCGTAAAAAATCACTAAGTCATTTTTACAATATAATTAAACACAAAGCAAGTTGCATGCCGAATATTATATACCTCCAAAATTTAAAAAAAGGCGACAGCGTTGATGGGTGACCATTTTCATTTAAAATTTAATAATAATATATATAAACATTTTTAAATGTATTATTATTATCTTCAATAAAATAATATCATCCAAATCATTTGAATCATCATCATCTGAGGCTCGATTTTCGTAGCTTGAACAAATCGGGCCTGTTGCAATTACCAAAAATTTGCAATGACCGACCATTGTTTATAAAACTTAATGACAATCCATATTTAAAAAAAAAAAACTTTATAGCTTAGCGTTGAAATAAATCTAAATTAAAATCGTGCATAGTTTAATTAAACAATTGGCGTATGATATTATCAAATTATATCAACCTATGTACGCTTCTGAATAAAGAACTCACATATGGTGTAAAATAGAAAAACATGTATGTTTGTATTTTGATACTTAGTCAAACCTTTTTGCAATAGCACTAGAGGTAGAAGTGCACGACACGCGGTTACGAGGAGACTAGGGTCGTGCGTTTGAAAACTTAAGCGCATTAAAATGGCAGGTTCTTTCAGCTGTTTTTTTTTTTTTTGTTTTTTAAGTCTGCATTCTTTTATACGGTTTCCGACTGCATGATTTTTAACTCTTCAAAACGTTTTTTCTACATGACTCGAAATCGTTGTTCATTTTTCAATTCACAACTGCCAATATTTTTCAAGCCATTTTCAATTTTTGAAACAGTGTCTACATCTTTAAAAAAATGTTTACCGAAAACAAATATGTACATTGTTTTTATTACGATTACTAAATATGTTGTCAGCGCTAAAAAGTGCAACATTTTGTAAAATTTCCAAATTAATAGGAAGCCTAGCTCTAACCTCGTAAATAAAGTTTTTAGTAAAACCAATGCAACTTTCTTTCATCCTTTGAAATCTTAAAATGTTTACAGGCCTTCTCAAAATTGTACCTCATCTCATCTAAATCATCCTCTATATAATCGATATTTAAAAAAATGGTAGAAAAAAAATAAATGTTGTAAAAAGCACTAAAGGCACTAACGAAAAATTGAAAAAATTTGCATTTCGTTTATTGAAAAAAAACACTGATTTTTTCAAACAAATAATTTAACTGAATCAAACAAAAAGTCTACTGAAATTCATATACTAAATTTCAAAATCAAAAAAAAAAAGTTTTTGCACAAGCAATGATGCGCACACAAGCAGGCACCAGGGTTGTCAGATTGATTTTGACCTTTTTCGCCAAATTCAATATCAAAAACCGCCAAAATCGCCAAAGCCTTTGTTTAGAAGTTTTTGACAATAAAATACATATTTTTTAAATTATTAAAAATATATTTTATAAATTATAAAAGCTGAATTAGTTCCGTATCACTTAAATACGTCAAAAATTCAAAAAAAGTCGCCATAATATATATTTTGCTTAATTTTGATTTCGAGCGAAATAAAAAAAATTAGTGAACACAAAAATGGTACGATGTTTACTATAAAATAATTTATAGCAGTCTACTTATATCAACAAAAAAAGATTTTTTGCGGCTAGTACTAAACAAATATTAGAAATGCACCATATACAATAGTTGCAGTTTTATTATATATCTAAAACGCTTCACCGACTCGCTATTTGTCTTCTAATTTGGAATACGTTGTGAGGGTATAACATTTATTCAACGAAAGTACTAAAGAAGTGCAACATGTACTATTCCAATTCATATAACTTATCAGGTATGTTCTGAAAATCACTTTTTGTGAAAGTGATTTGAAATCACCAAAAATGTGTTCTGGACAAAAAGCTTTTTTCATAATTGTGATTTTAAACGTGTCAGCTAAGTGGCCGCCAATTAAAATTACTTGCTTATTTGTTTCCACCATTTTTAACTAAGTTAAAACTTTTGTGGTTTTCAAATCACCCATTAATCATAATTGTGATTTCAAAATCACAAGTGATTTGAAATCTTGTGATTTACAGAACATGCCTGTATAACTCCTAATAACGCGTCTAGAAGTTCGTATTGCATTCTAATTCGAAGACGAGTTTTAGTGGAGTTCATAGTTTCAACACAGGCATTACTAGTTGTAATAACTGCATATTAAGGACAGCCAAAGTAAAGTCCTTAAAATTTTACGTACCTACCGTACCCTTGTAGCTTTAAAATGTTGGCCTAAACTTATTTAGTTATCTTTCAATTAACCAACGCTTATTTTTTCCATTGTGTTTCATAAACGTCCAAAGGTATGATAGGATTCAACATATTTGATCTATGATAATAAATTTCCACATACATATAAGTATAATGTGAAAATGTTTATAGACTTAATGAAATTTCATTTATAAAAATACGAGAATTAAAATAATTTATTTCTAAGTATTGAATTTAACGCATTTCAAAACAAATTCATAGGTCATCAAAAATAGCCAGTTGGCGATTTTAACTATTTTATATATCGCCATGTCGCCAAATCAGAAATTAGGTCGCCAAACATGTTTGAAAATCGCCACGTTTGGCGAGAAATCGCCACTTCTGACAACCCTGGCAGGCACTGTATTAGAAGATGATGGCAGAGAGCGAGAGAGAGCAGAGCGGCCGGCTGTCTTTGAGACACATTTTTTGTTGAAATAATTTTTGAACGAAGTCTTTTTTTATACACACAATGTTTTTCGTCATCACTCACTGTTGCTGTATCCTTTCCTTTGCTAATGAAGAATAAATGTAACCCAAAAACGGCGACAGACCGACTCGATATAGTTTTCGTCATCATTATATTTTTGTATTTGATGTATTTAAGTAAACAGTTTGAAAAAATTGAATACGCGATTTTGTTTTGTTTTAACCAACTTTGAAACCAACAAAAAATTTATTTTGTTTCTTATAATGTTGTTGTTGTTTCTGTTGTTTAAAAAGAGTGAAACGTTTTTTTACCTGCTATTTTTTTGTTTTTTTTTTGTTACTTCAAACCTCTTCATCTTTCTTATTGTTGTACTTTTTTAAAGTGTCCATTGTTGTACTTTTTTAAAGTGTCCATTGTTGTACTTTTTTAAAGTGTCCAAAAATAGACTATATGTGTTTTTTGTTGTAGTTCTTATATTTCACATTAGGAAGTGTTGCTTACGATCAAATAAAAAAATGCAAAAAGACGACAACATTAAAAAGCGTTAAATATTTCATACAAAATTATGAAAACTTGAAAGCAATAACGCGTGTATTTTATTTTTGAATGGTTGTCAACATTTTTGTTGGTTAAATAAAAATCAAACAAAAATTTTAATTGAATCAGTAAAAAAATTTGTAGAAATTGAAAAAATTTTCAAACAAGCGTTTGTTTGAAAATAATTCGGCAATAATTTTTTCTATGTACATCTTTTTTTTTGTTTTATTATCTTTTTTATTTTATTTATTATCTATGTTTTTGTTTTGTTTTATTTCTGTTTTTGACATTGTACAATGATTTTAAAACAGGGATTTCCATTTCTTTGCACAATTGTGCAATTGTGGTTATTTTTTAAGATAGAATTTTAAAATTTTATAAAAATATATATGTAAAGTGAATCCTAATCAACAAAAATTTAAAATTTTCAAAATAATTGTTTTGCATTTAAGCTAACGATATGCGTTTTGTTCGTGAAAAAAATTCGTTGATGCCTGTAACAGGGTCCCTTTTTCTTTCGTTAAAAAGACGTACCTAAATGCAGAAATTATTAAGAAAAGAAAAAGCCACAAGAATTTGTTGGTATTTTGTGATTGTAAAAATATTTTTGTTTCTGTACCAATCGCGTCGGTGGGTTTTTTTTGAAAACTCTTTTCTTAAGTAGGTAAAAATATTTAAAAAACAAGTTAAAAAAGTCTTGTTTTGCTACAATTTATGTGTAAACCTATACACATAAAAGCAAATGTGACAGCAGGTAAAATTTTTGGGTAAGAAGATGTGTTTTATTGATGTATTAATGAAACTTTATTGTTTCGCACTATTTTTATTGCTTACTTTTTTATGCTACAATTATATGACCGAGTCTAAAGAGTAAACCTTACTACTTTATGGTATTTATTTAACGTAACTTTGACCTGTTATAATGACTTTATACATTTTTGCAGGCAAACTCAGGTGCGCATTTGGTATTTTGTAAAAAGTTATGATATACCATTAGCTAGAATTAAAATGTATGCACAGATGTTTGAAGTATGAGTAACCCAACACCGTGAATACCCTTTCTATTTTACTTACCACTATGAATACCCTAACTTTTTACTAAAATAACTTTTTCACGTTATAATTCTCATGTAATTCATTTTATTTTTGAATAAATAGACCAGGGAAATCCATTTCTATGTACAATTGTGTATACCTGTAAACTTCAAATTAGAATTTCATTTAATAGTCTTGTAGACAGCGATAACGGACGTGCAAGCGGATGAGTTTATTAAAAAAAAGATAAATGATGCCATATAAAAAATATTTTATGATAAAAAATGCATTTAATTATTTTCAATGTCTCTTATGTTTTAAAACATTTGAACTTAAGAGATTGTATACTTTGAAAAGGCATTATGATCATTTCAATAATGATATTAAACAATATGAAGTAAAAGAAAGGGAAAACCAATATAAGATTAAAAAAAAAGGTTTATTTGGATAGCTTGAAAAGTTGGGTATCACAAGAAGAAGAGCATGAAGATAGGATAGAAGAGTTAAAAATAGAAATATCAAATTTACTAACTTTGGAAATAGTAAAACAGGGAAGACCATTTTCCGATGGGGCATTTATAAAAAAGCTTTTCAATGCAGTTTTGGAAAAACTGAAAATCGATTGCAGCGTAATAAAAACGCTTCCCATGAGCCGAAATAGTGTCGTCAAGCGCACATCAATTTTAGCTGCACATATACAATCTGTGATTAGGGAAAAGTTAAAAAATTGTGAATATTTTTCTTTTTGCCTCGACGAAAGCACCGACATTAATGATCTTTGCCAATTGGTCATTTGTGTTCGATGCATAGATAGTGAGTACAATGTTTTTGAAACTATGTACTCACTTGAAACGTTTTACGGTAATGTAACAGGTAAGGTATTATACGACGTAGTCTTTGAAAACCTGATATCTGTTACACAAGCTTCAAAATTAGCAGGCGTTTGCACGGATGGTGCAAACGTTATGGCCGGGAAGTATGAAGGTTTCGTAGGACAGCTTAAGCAAAATGGAATTGATGTACATGATTTCCATTGCATAATTCATCAGTCCATGCTTGCCTCAAAATTTATAAGTGATCATGCCGCTATTAAGACTGCAGAGCGGATAATCAATAGAATACGGGGGGTCATCATTCATTAACGCACAGAAAATTTGTAAGTTTTCTTAAAAACGTAAACGCCAATCACCACGACTTAAAAATGTTTACGGAAGTTCGTTGGCTTAGTCGGGGTGATTGTCTAAACAGGTTATTCCATCTTAGAAAAGAGGTGTTGCGTTTTTGGGAAACTGAAAATTTAGACGAATGTGAATTAATACAGTTGAATGATTATGAGTTCATTTTAGACCTTGCGTTTCTGGCGGATACAAGCAGTATTTTAAATGAGCTAAATTTGGAACTACAAGGAAAGGGAAACAATTTAAGTGACATATATACGATTGTTTTTAATTTTAAAACCAAATTATTTTTATTAACAAATGAAATAATGAATAAATTGAAAACCTTTTTTACAACTTTCAAGATCGTTTTCAAGATTTTGAGGATATAAAACCACTACTTAACATATTCCAAAATCCCTTTAAGTGCGACATTGCGAGTTATGAATTCAGCATCCAGTCGGAACTAATCATACTTAGGAGCGAAATTAATCCTCCAGACAGGGAAAATATTATTGAGTTCTGGAAAAATTTAGACGGGGCGCTATATCCTATATTAAAAAAAAATTCCTTCAAATGTTTGTCGCTTTTCTCCTCAACATATCTTTGCGAACAAATATTTTCCGATTTGAAATGCATTTGCTCAAAACAACGCAATAAATTAACATCCGCAAACCTAAAAAAATGTTTTGTTGTTACGAAACTGCAATATAAATTTAGAAGATATTATTGGTAAATAAAAGTATTTATTATAGGCTAGTAAAATCTTCTTTTTTATAATGGTGGTAAATACTTACAGAATATTTTTAAACTTAATATTTGCATTAGTATGAGCAAATGAATTTTCATTGTTAGAATTCGCAAAGGTATGTTGAGCAAAAAACGAAAAATATTGGAAAGAATTGTATTACGTTGTAAAAAGACTAATATTGTGAACTGCGCAATTTTTCCAAAAAATAAGCAAAGTTTCTGAGGTTCCAAATTAAATTTATTTAAATAATAACTGATTGTGTCTGTCCATAACTCAACCTTTTTCGATAATTGTATTATTATTTATTGCTTTTAAGTCTTCATAGCAATAAATGTAAGTTAACTTTAAATGGTCTGATGAAAAATGAATGGAAAGCATGAACTACATATATTTCCTCGCATAATGCTGGCCCTGGTGTTTGCATCGCCCTTTCATGAAAATGTTTTGTAAGTTTTAATACCTTACCTGATTCCCAACAATTTAATCGAACATAGATGACCCTTAGAAAAGGTCTTTAATAAGGCCTCGCAACCGCATATTTCGCCCGCTGGGCATGTAAGAGATAAGAGCCCTGCAAATAAAATTGGACCACCTGACCCATTTTGATAAAATGGACTACTCCATGGACTAGTCCGATGTAATGCAAGCATGGACCATGCCATTGTTAAAAAGTGTTTGTAGTGAGACGACATGTCTTCGTTTTTTAACGACATGCTTTCGTGTTTAAACGACTTCAAAACTAATCCTCTTGAGTATACCATGGAGTAGTTTTAAAACTACTCCTTACTGGTCCAAAGGTGGGTTATATACCACGGAGTAGTTTTAAAACTACTCCTTAGTGGTCCAAAGGTGGGTTATATGGTCCTCTCCTAGGACATCGTAATGTTAAATAGACCAGGTTTTTTCCATACGTTTGGGTTACTTGTGGACTAGTCCTGGTCCCTTGTGGACTACTCTTTACACGCGTGTTTGGACTGGTCCTATTATTTGCAGGGAGTAATGTCACCAACACAATCATAATTGACATCACTGGTTTAGTTTCATTTAAATTTTTTTTCTTGTACTACCCCTGCAAACAATTTCGATCGAAAAATAATCTAAATAGTGTCCCTATTTAGCAAAAATCTATCGCTTTTGCTATTCAATTCTTATTGATGTAGTAACATCGTTCGGGAAGAAGTGTCCCACTATGGTAATATTTCCAATAAGTATCTACTTAGTGTCTATATTTTATGACGAATTAGAGCGCTTTGGTAGTTGAATATCAATTGAATTTAGTAGTATCGCTTTTGGCTCTAAAAAGTACTCTTTTGATGTTAAGTTTTTCTTATTGTTCTTTATAATAAAAAGTGGTCCATTGAACTGTTTATCTTTCTTTGTTTTTGTTAGACGAGTCTGAGTAAAATAAAAAATAACTGAGCTGAAACTTGTACAAATAATTAAAAATCTACAGTACTTAGGCAAAACAATTGTTATGGCCAATTTCACCAATTCATATAAATTCATTTTTTAATATACATACATAGTTTTTCATATAATTTTGTTTAATTTGATATGAAAAACATAAATTCATATATAAATAAATTGGTGAAATTGGCCAGTAATGTTTTAAATTTAAAAACCTAATGTGGACAAATTTTTTTAAAAAAATTTACAGAAAGTCGCCAATATGTTTAAACACTAACCTTATAAAAGTTTCATTATATAATAACTAGCATATTTTTTTAATGCTTTGCAAAAATTATTTTATAAATTTTTTTCACTAATTTTCACAAGAAATATAAAAACACTAATTTTCAACAAAAATTATTAATGTCATTGAACAAACAAACAATTCTAAAAATCACTAAAATCCTTTAAAAAAGACAATAATAATTATTTTCAGTTCACTTTTATTGGCTTAACTAGCTTAACCCGTTTCGCTTCACTTCACTGTTTTAACCACCTTTGAAGACTCTCCCTTTAATAGTTCTTCAGTAGAGAGATATTTATTTTTATTTTCAAAAGTGTACACTGAAAAAATTTTCTTCACAGATCCAATTGAATTTACATTAAAATTCAACCTATGTAACCCTTCATTGAATTAATGAAATGTTTCATAAAATCAATGAAAATTTTGCATTAGTTTAATGACAAACGTTTATTTTATCCATTTTTTCAATGAGGATTCATAAAATCAATGAAAATTTTGTCATTGATTTTATAAATCCTTCATTAATCCAATGAAGGGTTACATAGGTTGAATTTTAATGTAAATTTCATTGGATTTGTGAAGAAAATTTTTTCAGTGTAGTATACCATAAGAGTGACTTCTACAAAGTTTGAACATTCTTACTATAACAGTTCTTGAGATAAGAGATATTAAACATCGTCATTCTATGAGGGGTACCACTTCTTCCGCTGCTATATTATTTGAATTTTTGCGCTCAGAAGATCCAACTACCAAAACTTCAGCAAAATGCGTGCAGCGGCTCTATATAATAATTTACTGTGGCTACCCCGCCCATTTTTATATTGAAATTTATAGCTTACCATAATAGTAGCTTTAACCACGTTTGAAGACTCTCCCTTTAATATTTCTTCAGTTGAGCAATATTTAATACATGCATCCTACGGGAGGTGTTTCTCCCTGCGCCTTCCCGCTTTATTTTTATTTTCAAAAGTGTAGTACACCATAAGAGTGACTTCCACAAAGTTTGAACATTCTCACTACAACAGTTCTTAAGATATGCGATATTAAACATTGGCGTCCTATGGTGGGTACAACTTCCCCCGCTGCTATTTTGTTTAAATTTTGGGGTTCAAAAGATCATGCTACCAAAGGTCCAACAAAATGCGTGCAGTGGCTCTTATTAATATTTATATCTATGAGGGGTACTGCTCCTCCCCTGTCTACCCCGCCTATTTGTATATTGAAATTTATAGTTTACCCTAATAGAAGCTCTTACCACGTTTGAAGACTTTCTCTTTAATAGTTCTTCAGTTGAGCGATATTTAATATATGCATACTATTGAAGGTGTTTCCACCATGCGCCTACCCGCTTTATTTTTATTTTCAAAAGTGTAGTATACGATCAGAGTGACTTCCACAAAGTTTGAACATTCTCACTACAACAGTTCTTAAGATATGTGATATTAAACATTGGCGTCGTATGGTGGGTTACATTTCCCCGCTGCTATTTTATTTCAATTTTGGGGTTCAGAAGATCATACTACAAAAAGTTTAATAAAATGCGTGCAGTGGCTCTTATTAATATTTGTATCTATGAGGGGTACTGCTCCTCCCCTGTCTACCCCGCCTATTTGTATATTGAAATTTATAGTTTACCCTAATAGAAGCTCTAACCTCGTTTGAAGACTTTCTCTTTAATAGTTCTTCAGTTGAGAGATATTTGATATATGCATACTATTGAAGGTATTTCCCCCCTGCGCCTTCCCGCTTTATTTTTATTTTCAAACGTGTAGTATACCATAAGTGTGACTTCTACAAAGTTTGAACATTCTAACTTTATAAGTTTTTAAGATATCCGATATTAAACATTGGCGTCCTATGGGGGGTAACACTTCCCCCACTGCTATTTTGTTTAAATTTTGGGGCTCAGAAGATCCTACTACCAAAAGTTCAACAAATTGCTTGCAGCGGCTCTTATTAATATTGCTATCTATGAGGGGTACTGCTCCTCCTCTGTCTACGCCGCCCATTTTTATATTGAAATTTATAGTTTACCATAATAGTAGCTTTAACCACGTTTGAAGACTGTCCCTTTAATAGTTCTTCAGTTGAGCGATATTTAATATATGCATCCTATGGGAGGTATTTCCCCCCCTGCGCCTACCGCTTTATTTTTATTCTCAATAGAGTAGTATACCATAAGAGTGACTTCTACAAAGTTTGAACATTCTCACTATAACATTTCTTAAGATATGCTATATTAAACATTGGCGTCCTATGGGGGAACCACTTCCCCCGCTACTATTTTATTTAAATTTTGGGGCTTAGGAGATCCTAATACCAAAAGTTCAACAAAATGCGTGCAGCGGCTCTTAATTATATTTCTATCTATGAGAGGTACTGCTCCTCCCCTGTCAACCCCGCCCATTTTTATATTTAAATTTATATTTTACCATAATAGTAGCTTTAACCACGTTTGAAGACTGCCCCTTTAATAGTTCTTCAGTTAAGCGATATTTAATATATGCATCCTATGGGAGGTATTTCCCCCCCTGCGCCTACCGCTTTATTTTTATTCTCAATAGAGTAGTATATCATAAGAGTGACTTCTACAAAGTCTGAACATTCTCACTATAACAGTTCTTAAGATATGCTATATTAAACATTGGCGTCCTATGGGGGGAACCACTTCCCCCGCCCCTATCGAAAAAATAAGTAGCCTATTTTATTTTTAGGGCTCACATGATGTTACTGTAAAAATTTCAGGAAAATCGGTTCAGTAGTTTCGGAGTCTATAAGCCGACAAACAAACAAACAAACATACAAAAATTTTTCATTTTTATATATATCAGCGGTGGGCGCTGGTTTGCCTGGATTACGAAGTTTTTCGGGTTTTTACATTTACTCATCGTGTTTTTTTTTTACCAGAGCTGCTAAAAATGCAAAAATTGTCCTACTAAGGTATTAAAATCCCCAAAACATACCATACACTTGTTTTATTATACTACTTTTAAATTAGAGAAAATAAAGAAAAAACTATTTTTTAGCAGTCAAAAAAAGAACAAACAACAATATTTACATTGAAATCAGAATGCGAAAAAATTTACCGTATAACACACACACGTGTTTGTGTGATGTTGTTTTCGCTCATTTACTACTGCCCACAAACTGAAAATCTTGAAGTCATTGTTTCATGCATAAACAGTAACAAAGGCAACCCGAAAAACAAATACAACAGAAGGAAAAAAAGTAAAATTGTATTCAGTTGCTTAATAAATTTCAACAAAGCAGGACTGTTGCGCATGTTGTTATTTTGGAAAATTTTGCAATTTCGTAGTTTTACACTGGCAATATATTTATTGTGTTGTGATCAAGCTGTGCTTATGTATGTTTTTTCAGCTTGTTTTAAAAACTTTTCAGCAATCATGTGGGATGATGAATTATATAATAATCCAGTTTTTTTTTATTGAATTCCTTTTTTTTTGCATATTTACATATAAATAGTACACATTTTGAAGTTTTTGCTCACGGTTTTTTCGATTTCAGGTGACAATATGGATATATATATTTTGCCGTTAAGGAAAACTTGATGAATTATATAATAATAATATTTTTACTAAACTTTTTGTTTTTTTTTTTGTTTTGCAAATTTACATACAGTTTGAAAAACTTTTCAAGAATTTCTCTAAGTGTAAATCAACTAATTTGCTCTCTTTTATTCAGTGTTCTCTATCTGCCCTTCGCTGATATATATAGATAGATTATTAAAAATTTACCCAATCTACCCGAAGAGTGAGATTATGCTGTTTTGTGCACTCATTTAATAAATTTGTGTACTAGAAAGTGCGGTAACTTTGAGTACAATATAACTATTTAATATTTAAAATTTAACTTTATTTTACAGCTTTATACTATTTCACACTCACTCATAATGAAATTTAAGTAAAAACTGCCATAACTTAGGCAAATAGGTTTTGTACTTGGTATTCACTTTTTAACCGCAAATCGTTGCGAAGAAGTCAATATTACATGGGCAATGTTCATTTTTGCTGTTGTTGCAATTAGATAACTGTTACAATTAGCTGAACAACTTTTTAAAGTGACGAAAAAGTATAATTTTAAAACTCATTATTCGATTCTAACGTATTTTGTTGTTGCTAAATTCTGCAAAATGACCGCAAGCGAGTGTATTTGTTGTTGTTGATTAAATGCGATTTTTTTTCAATCGCATAAAGCTGTTCTCTGATGCGCATTAAACAAATCATCATTTTAAATAATGTTAAAGATTTCTGGTTCCATTTAACTAATTTTTGCACATTAAAACAGAAAATCAATGTCAGTTATTTTATTTTTTTTCGAAAAATGGAGTTATCTAGTTGTTTCGAAAAAAACTTTTTTTTTCAATTTATTTAAAAATTTTAAGGAATTAAGGTAACTTAAGTAATGAAGTAATGAAGAACATTAACCTTAACCTGTTTGCCCAGTTTTTCCAAAAAATATTTTTTTCCTTTTATTATTATATGTATTGTATATCAAAAACTAGCATTCATTTTGCTATTTCGTGAGCGTCTCCTTTTCTTTCGTGGACATATCGCTCCTTTATCCTCTTCAGACCATGGGTACACATATGTGTACCTTAACTTATTACAAGTTTTAAAGACTAGCGACATCGTGTGACCAATATAAACAGTTTTATTTCTTGCTTTAAGCTACTGCGCTTCAAAACAATATCAAAAGATGGCAGGGTTTAGAAGTTTTAGCCATTATTTTTACATTTGAACTTAACAGTTTGAAAAACCCATACTGTTGGGATATTTTTCCTCAATCACTTATCGCTAAGACCTGAACAAGGCGAATTCATAAAGGTGACATTTTCCATTCATCTGTTTATTGTTTATTTTTTGTGTGTATACGAATGTCAAGCTTTGTTTACATTTTGTGAAAAAATTAATTCAAATTTAAAATTCAATAAAAATTTAAATAGATGAAAATAAACACTTACTTAAATTATATAAAACAAAAAAAGTGAAAAAATATAAACACAAGAAATTAAAGATGCGTAAGGAATAAGTGGAGCCACAATTCATTTGCAATTGTGTATATTTTATTAACAAAAAAAAATCCTTTTTTATATTTTCAGCAAATATTTTTGACATTCACTCTAACTTTTTACAAAAACAAAATACATGGTATTTTTCAATAAAAAGGGATAGCTAGCATAACTCTATCTCATGATGCGGTCACCTTTATAAATTCGCCTTGGACCTGAAGTACACATGTGCACCTCTTTTTCTACCAGTTTAAATAAAAAAATAATAAAAACCGAAATTTAAATTACACCTCATAAGATAAAACAAATAGTTAATGAGCCCTTTACTTAATCGGTTCAGTTCAGATCTTAAGAAATTAAGAATTTACGTTAAAATTTTTCATATTTTAAGACCTGGGGCCTAATTCTGGCAGTCGTGATCGAGTACTTTCTCGATTCGAAAGCAATTTTATTTGAGTCGATACTGAACGAATCGAAATTATTTTTTCAGTATTATAAAACTCAAATTAGTGCTTTACAACACCGAAAAAATAATTCCGATTCGTTCTTTATTGACTGAAATAATTAGATATTAAATTGCTTTCAAATCGAGAAAGTACTCGATTACGACTGCCAGAAAAAGGCCCCTGAGGTACACAAATGTGCCCCCTTAATTTCAAAGAATTCAAATAAAATTTTTTAAAAAAAATATACAGTTGTCTTATTTGCTCCCCAAAAGGTGCATAAAATATATAAGATATGTAAAAATTCAATGGAATATGTTCGGGTCTTAAGAGGTTATTGCAACATAGTCATATCTAAAAAAAAATCAAATTTGGAAAAATGCGATTAAAGTTTTCAAAATGTACCTTTATATAAAGATTTCATAAAATATATTTTGCTATAACTTTGGTTCGGTTTGAGATATAATGCTGATTTTTTACATATAAGAAATGTATAAAGAACCACTTTTGCTTAAATAACTTAGAATTTTAAATTTTTTGAAATATGACTATGGTTCAATAAAGGAGCGATATTTATTTATATGCCAAGTTATTCTCATCCCCTCAGGACATTGCATGTTTAATTTTATGTTTCTAAGAACATAAAAAAGTACCAACAAGTTCACTCACAGGTACTGATCTACTCAGGACGTTGCATGTTGAATTTTATGTTTATAGCAGTGTTACCTCCAGCAAGATTCAAAATTACACTTGAGATGAAGCAAAATTACCCGATTTAAATGAAATTACACCTGATATAAAATTTAAGTTTTATTTAATAAAAAGACATTTACAAAGAAGCAAAAACACAACAAACTCATTAAAACAAGATCAATATTAGTCAAACTGTTAATTTTATTTACATTAACAAAAAATAAATAAAACATAAAATAAAACTGCTAAAATAATGAGTTTAACTTCCACATTTGGTTGATATATCTTGGGAAGGATTAAAATGTTCCTTGTCATTGCTTTATAATGGATGCTTTTTAGCCCCATAGAGCTTACAAAACGTTAGCTGTCAAACGAACTGTCATACTATTTTCACTTTTTGATCAGGCACATCATCATGAATAGATTCATGCTTGAACAACGCCACCAAATTATCCAAATTTACTTTGAAAATCAGCCATCGATTTTCGCAACTTTAAGGTGACTTCATGATTAAGAGGAAATAAACTGACAATTAGACTTAAAGGCCGTGCGATGTGACACTTATTGATTGTTTTCCGTAGGGCTGTGAAGTCAGTGGTTAATGCTGATAAACCAGTTGGAGGTCAACATTGTTAATTTTATTCGAAAAAGAGAAACAAAGTTGGACGTCTGCAATGCGTTTCGTCAAGGACATACGCGGTGTCTATTTGTTTTAAATCAGTTTCAAATCGTAATGCCGTGTATCAATCTGCGATTAAAATTTATTTTTTTTTTTGTGTTGTCTACTATTAAGTTTCATGGTCTTAAAAAATACCCTTTATACCTTATTCAGTAAACAAAATGCCTGCAGAGTTTTATACAACTGTCCCTTTCGTAATTCAGTTTTACAACTGTAAAGGGCGTTAAATATTCTTTAAACAAAAGCATTAAAAAGTAGCAAGATAGAAATAAAATTAATTATATTTTGCAATATTGGAAACATATCTTCCCCCAGGCAAGTTTTTAGTTTGAATAACTTTTTTCAATAAACTTCAGGTTCTAAATCCCTATGATAGGCATCTTTATCTAAATCTAAGGGTCCATTTAGCGACATTCATTACCAAACATTTGAAAATATATGTATGTTTATTGATTAAAGTCTTTTCTTAAAAAGAAACCGAGACTTTGGTTCAGAAGGCTGTGCATTTCTTAGCAACAATATTTAAAATGAAATAAATGTCATCACTGAAATCGAATCTTGATTTTATTTGGGCATCTGAAGTAAAAATTTCAAATTACACCTGAATTACCCCTAAGAGAAATTACCCACGCTCTACCCACGACCGTAAAAATTATACCAAATTCGGGTAATTACCCACAAAGTGGCAACACTGGTTTATAGGTAAAAACAAGCTAAAGAACGGAATTAAGTTTCCCGTAATTCCCCATTTTTAGTACTTCTTTCTTCACATTAAAGTATCAGAAATTGCAATATTGTAGTGGGAGTTCAAAAATTAACGTTCGAATTTCGAAAAAGTATCGAATTCGTATTTGCACTTTTTAGATTAGGTTCAAATGTGATATTAACTTTATTTCTATGTTTAAAAGATAGATGGGGTAACAAAAAAGTTCCAAAATACAGGTTTTATCAGTTTACTCTCTAAAAGGGACGAATTTAAAAAAAAGTACCAGACACCTGTGCGCTTATCTTTCTAAAGAACAACGATAAGTATCAATTTTTTTTTGTATCTCTTTGTTCTGGAGATATAAGGTTACCGAAATTATTCGAAACACTCGAAATTTATACAATCCCGTCTTATTTGATCGATTTGGGAAGAGACTAACCTCCTGTCCAAGTTTCAAGTTTTAGCTTCAGACGTTTAGTCTGTGCGATGATGAATCAGTCAGTAACATTACAATTTTATACTTATATAAGTTAACAACGCAATATTTAAGTAATACCCTTAATGTATTTAGGTACTAACATACTTATAAGTGAATCCCCTTACTCTAAAACTCGCCTGATCCGTCTCCTATGTGATTGGCTAATTTGCTATAAATTTTATGTTGCGAAATTGCAAACATTCAGATCATATTGCATTAGATGCAATATGCTGAAAATGCTGATTGGCCAATACACTAAAATTCATTAATTTTAACAAAAGCTTTGTAAGCATTTTTGTAATTTAATTTCAAGTTAACTTTAAGTTTGTGATTGGCTAATTTGCTATAAATTTTATGTTGTGAAAATTGCAACATTCAGATCATATTGCATTGGGTGCAATGTGCTGAAAATGCTGATTGGCAAAGACACTAAAATTTATTAATTTTAACAAAAAGCTTTGCAAGCATTTTTGTAATTTAATTTTAAGTTAACTCTAAGTTTGAAAAAAGAAATAAATTCATTCCATAGTGAATCGTTAAAACCGTACATAGTACTGGCATTATTATTAACTGGCGCCCAACTTAAAAAAAAAAGTGTATTAAATTATTAAAAACTCTTATTAAAATTTTTGTAAAAAAATAAAAGAGGAAAAATACGTTAATAAAAAAATAAAGTTATTAAAAACTCTTATGACAATTTTTGTAAAAAAATAAAAGAGGAAAACTACGTAAAAAAAAGTGTATTAAATTATTAAAAACTCTTGTTAAAATTTTTGTAAAAAATAAAAAATAAAGCTATCAAAAACTCTTATTAAAATTGTTGTAAAAAATAAAAGAGGAAAACTACGTTAATAAAAATAATAGAATAAAGTTATTAAGAACTCTTGTAAAAATCTTTTTGTAAAAAAAATAATAAAAGAGGAAAACTACGTTGATAAAAAATAAAGTTATTAAGAACTCTTATAAAATTCAAAAATAAAAGAGCAGAGCTACGTTAATAAAAAATATTTGGATTTACAAAAACTTTAAAAAGAAAATCAAAAGAGTGATACATTTTTTTTTAGAAAAAAGAACTCTAATAAGTATTTTTGAAAAAAGCGAAAGAAAAGAATTGACAAAAAAACGCTAAAATTCAACAAAATAAAGAATCTAAAGTAATCAAAAAATTGCGCGGAATCATAAGACGACAGGTAACAAATTTTGCCTGGACAGCGTTCAAAGTCACCAGGTAACGAATTTTACCTGGGCAGCCATACATTTAAGGAGACGACAGGTAACGAATTTTGCCTGGACAGCGTTCAAAGTCACCAGGTAACGAATTTTACCTGTGCAGCCATACATTTAAGGACAACAGTACCACTAGATGACCACAGATTAAAGAGGCAGTATACACCCTTTATAGTAAAATATGCAGTTAATATTGCTACTTACACTGGTACCGCAAGCGATATCAAAAATTATCGACTACTCGGACACATATTTTGTGGCGGTAACCGACGGCCAAGTCGCGACTTATAAATACCATGACTACCTAATACACCAAACAAACCTTACCGAGTACGAACTCGCTATGAGGGAAAGCGAGGGCATCATTGACCAACTGTCCGATGCAAGAGCCACTGGAATGATACGCGAACAGATAAGAGAAATACAAAGACTGTTGGACATGTTACGAGTAAACAGACGATCCGCCAGATCACTCGACTTTTTAGGATCCGCATTGAAGTTTATCGCCGGTACCCCGGACCATAATGACATGGAACTGCTCACAACTCGTGAGGATCTACTGATACAAAACAACGACAGACAAGCGGTAGTGAACTCGGCTATGCAAGACAGAATAAATGAATTGACCGAGAGGGTAAATACTATGCAGAATTATGGGGGTAGTAACGCTATTAAGGAGGATGACTTAGTTATGTTTGAATTGCTGGCTATGCGAAATGGAGAAATAATTTCGTTTCTTGGTAACCTTGCACTCTCAATAATTTTGGCAAAAGAAAATATAATCCATCCAGCTATTCTCGATAATGTTTATCTCGAAAAGAAATTTGAATCAAGAGTCGCACCCATAAGTATAAATGATAGACTAAGAGTCAGCAATGTTTCTGTCATTTAAAATAATTCATTAATTTACTATGTAATTAAATATCCTATCTTTACTAATTTTTGTGAGTATTTAAAAGTATTTCCCGTAATTCATAACAACTCGATCATAAGATTAGAAATAGATCAAGCTTCGAAGTGCCCTGATTACACCCTCCCAATAACAAGTTGCACAAATATCGGAACATCAAAAATTTGCCGTGAAACCACTGATAATTGCCTTTCACAGATCTTGAACAATATTTCAGCATCCTGCTCCACACAGTCAGCGGAAAACGTACCGCCGATACAATGGGTCACAAATGGACTTATACTCTTAAATAACGTTTATGAAACCAATATATTCGAGGAAGATACAATTAAAGTAAATGGAACCCTGGTAGTCGTATTCACCAACAATGTAACCATAAACGGTACGCTGTACCAAAAAACCCCAGAACCAATGAGAAATTTGATACCGCATCCACCAAAAACTCTGAATTTAAAAAAGACCGGCCATGAACAATTAATAACACTTCCATATATCCACAAATTGAATCTCGAAAACACAGGATATATAGAAAGACTTAAAAATGATACATTCGCCCACAAAATCGCTCTAGCATCATTAATTATATTGGTACCTTTCGCTACATGGGTAACTTACCATCTTCAAATGAGGTGCAGACGGCAGACAATGGTAAATGTGGAAGATATTATAAAGGAAATAAAGTCGAAACAGGGACGTCTCGACATTTGAAAGGGGGAGGAGTTAACAACGCAATATTTAAGTAATACCCTTAATGTATTTAGGTACTAACATACTTATAAGTGAATCCCCTTACTCTAAAACTCGCCTGATCCGTCTCCTATGTGATTGGCTAATTTGCTATAAATTTTATGTTGCGAAATTGCAAACATTCAGATCATATTGCATTAGATGCAATATGCTGAAAATGCTGATTGGCCAATACACTAAAATTCATTAATTTTAACAAAAGCTTTGTAAGCATTTTTGTAATTTAATTTCAAGTTAACTTTAAGTTTGTGATTGGCTAATTTGCTATAAATTTTATGTTGTGAAAATTGTAACATTCAGATCATATTGCATTGGGTGCAATGTGCTGAAAATGCTGATTGGCCAAGACACTAAAATTTATTAATTTTAACAAATTTTAAGCATTTTTGTAATTTAATTTTAAGTTAACTCTAAGTTTGAAAAAAGAAATAAATTCATTCCATAGTGAATCGTGAAAACCGTACATAGTACTGGCATTATTATTAACTTATACAGGCAAGCCAGAAATATGCAATTGCATGTTTTTCCTTGTGCGACTAATAACGGCAGAAACAATATATTTGGCCGTTTTAGAGCTTTTTATGAACTTTGGCATCGATTTGTTAGTGCATATTTTTACATATTTTACCATTTGCAGCATATTTTACTTAAAAGAGCCTTTTTGCAGCATTTTTTAGGTTTATAGCGCATATTTTGCCTTTTTATGCATATTTTGATACATATTCATTTTTTTTCGATGCCTACAACAGCTTTCGCAACAAATAAAAAAAAACATTTTTTTTTCGAAAATCTGTTACTTTTATTTCGACAAAGACAAAGCAGGTTGTCATTAAGAATAAATGTTATGCGATTTGTATCTAGACCAATCTTTTAGTATTCCGATTGACTCAGAATCACTTTTTAAAGTGATTTAAAGATGTCCATCCGTCCGCATGGCATTGTGCGTAAAGTACAAGTTCCAATTTTATAGATAATTTGATCAAATATGGACAAAGACTATGCAAATGGTGAGAATCGGTCTATAATTTCACATCCAAATTAGACTCTTTGTGTCCGCAAGCTATCTAATTAGGATGGTATTTAAATTAAATTCGTGACAAAAATATTGTTACGAAAGTAACTTTAGTTAGTTGTAATTATTGTTTAAGAATTAGTTGTAATTATTATTTATCTTGTATGTCTTAGTTATTAAGTTTTTGTTAGTTATTTTATTAGTTTACATTGTTTTAAAAATTGTTATAATTTAGTACACTTCAATCCCAATGTGCAGAAGGAACTAGAAATGATCGTTAAAAAAGCTTTAGTATAAGTGGTGAAATTATGTAAACATAAGTGCAGCCACCAATCATAATTGACTATAGAGTGGTGAATAAGTAAAGCCTCGAACCTTCGAGAAACATTTCGAATGTTCTAGATGGCTGAATTACAGTATAAATACTTGCGGCGGAAGAAGAGATTGTTAGATGAATTCGAGCGACGCAATATGGACATTGCGAGTTACGAATTCGAGGACAAAGAAGAAATAGAGGTATGTACTCGTGCAGTTGCCAGCAGTATGGATTTTAACATATGATGATAATTCTAGAAGCATGGTAATGATGATAAAAGAAAATTCAGATGAAACTTCTAGAAAAATTGACGAAACTTCTAAAAAAATGGATGAAGCTTCTAGAAAAATGGAGAAGTCTAGCACCATCCTGGCTGAAATTCAAGAGAATTCCAGAATAACAAATGAGAAACTTCAGGAGATTTCCAGTGAAATAAATGAGAGAGTAAATGACATGGAAATAGAGTTCAACAAAAAGTTGACTGATGTTAAAATAGAAGTGGATGAAAAATTACACAATATGGAAGCAAAAGTAAATAGTCTTCAAAACCAAGAGGGATCGGTATGGGTTATTCCAGAAGTTTCTAGCAGGATAAAGGCCCCTTGCTGTGACGGTAGTGTCCCATTAAATGTTTTTAAATTCCAGTTCGATACAGTTGCCAACAGAAATGCATGGAACAGTGAGTTAAAAGCTATCGAGCTCATTCTTGCTTTAAAGGGGACTGCGGCTGAAGTGCTTGAAAGTGTACCAGTAAGTAGCAGAAACAATTATGATGAAATTATGGTAGCACTGCAACGTAAGTATGGATGTGAACACAAAAAGGAAATCTACAAAATGGAGTTACGTGGCAGAGTGCAAAAGGCAAACGAATCATTGGATCATTTGAAAACTGATGCATTTGTAAACGGCATTCGTGATGCTGATGTTAAACTTGCGGTATGTGCATCACAAAAACCAACCTTTGCAGAAACTGTTTCATTTGCTTTAGCCCAGGAAACCGCAAGGATTATTTCAAGACCACAAGTAGGCAGAGTGCGAAGACTCGATGTGTCCGCCAATGGTGAAAGGGATATTGTGCAAGATTTAAAAGATTTAAAAGGTAAAATGCTATAACTGCGGAAAGAGTGGTCACATACAACGTAACTGCAAAGCACCAAGAAAACGTGCAAGATCTGCTTCACCGCCCAGAAACAACCAGCGGGGTAGTCGCCAGTCCTCACAAAAATCCCCGTTAAACTAAAAAGAGCTAGCACTGCGGGGCATGAGCTAGCTCCCACATCTATGGGCCCCACAATCTCCATCTCAGTAATGCAACAGAGTAACCGAAACCTTACTGCTTGTGGTTATATTAACGGTCAAAAACGGGTTTTGACTGTGGACACTGGGGCATCACATTCGATTATTAGGCCTGATTTAATACAACAGTCTATTGAACCACTAAGTGGAGTAAGTTTGCGAACAGCTACGGGTGAGCCTGCCACCATCTATGGGAAAGTAAAAGTAAAATTAAATATGGCCAATACAAGTGCTCACCATGTATTTATCGTGGCTGATATTGTAGACGAAGTAATTATTGGCTCAGATTTTATGATTGGACAAGGTATTCGTCTGGATATTGGACAACAAATTATGACTTGGCGTAATGCTGAAATTCCCCTTGATGTTGGATACGAAAGCAAGGCTGATGTGAGACAGTTACTTGCCCTTGAACGTGAAAAATTGCCACCCAAGTCAGAAACCATAGTATGGGCGCGCATGGAGGGAGATTGTGAGGACAACAATAGTTTATGGGTGGTAGAGCCAACAGCAATAACAGGTGACATAGTAACAGCGAATGCCCTCGTTAAAACCAAAAACAGCTTAGTTCCACTAAGAGTTTTAAATTTATCAAATAGCGAAAAGGTCCTTACGCAGAACATTAAGATTGGACAATGTGCTTCAACAGAGGCAATAATAAGTTGCGATGAACATCCAGATGCTGCTAAAAAGAGTACCAAGGACCAGGAATTACTAGAGGAACATGAGCGGAAATGGACCGAAAAACTGAGATAGTGAATCGTGAAAACCGTACATAGTACTGGCATTATTATTAACTTATACAGGCAAGCCAGAAATATGCAATTGCATGTTTTTCCTTGTGCGACTAATAACGGCAGAAACAATATATTTGGCCGTTTTAGAGCTTTGGCATCGATTTGTTAGTGCATATTTTTACATATTTTACCATTTGCAGCATATTTTACTTAAAAGAGCCTTTTTGCAGCATTTTTTAGGTTTATAGCGCATATTTTGCCTTTTTATGCATATTTTGATACATATTCATTTTTTTTCGATGCCTACAACAGCTTTCGCAACAAATAAAAAAAAACATTTTTTTTTCGAAAATCTGTTACTTTTATTTCGACAAAGACAAAGCAGGTTGTCATTAAGAATAAATGTTATGCGATTTGTATCTAGACCAATCTTTTAGTATTCCGATTGACTCAGAATCACTTTTTAAAGTGATTTAAAGATGTCCATCCGTCCGCATGGCATTGTGCGTAGAGTACAAGTTCCAATTTTATAGATAATTTGATCAAATATGGACAAAGACTATGCAAATGGTGAGAATCGGTCTATAATTTCACATCCAAATTAGACTCTTTGTGTCCGCAAGCTATCTAATTAGGATGGTATTTAAATTAAATTCGTGACAAAAATATTGTTACGAAAGTAACTTTAGTTAGTTGTAATTATTGTTTAAGAATTAGTTGTAATTATTATTTATCTTGTATGTCTTAGTTATTAAGTTTTTGTTAGTTATTTTATTAGTTTACATTGTTTTAAAAATTGTTATAATTTAGTACACTTCAATCCCAATGTGCAGAAGGAACTAGAAATGATCGTTAAAAAAGCTTTAGTATAAGTGGTGAAATTATGTAAACATAAGTGCAGCCACCAATCATAATTGACTATAGAGTGGTGAATAAGTAAAGCCTCGAACCTTCGAGAAACATTTCGAATGTTCTAGATGGCTGAATTACAGTATAAATACTTGCGGCGGAAGAAGAGATTGTTAGATGAATTCGAGCGACGCAATATGGACATTGCGAGTTACGAATTCGAGGACAAAGAAGAAATAGAGGTATGTACTCGTGCAGTTGCCAGCAGTATGGATTTTAACATATGATGATAATTCTAGAAGCATGGTAATGATGATAAAAGAAAATTCAGATGAAACTTCTAGAAAAATTGACGAAACTTCTAAAAAAATGGATGAAGCTTCTAGAAAAATGGAGAAGTCTAGCACCATCCTGGCTGAAATTCAAGAGAATTCCAGAATAACAAATGAGAAACTTCAGGAGATTTCCAGTGAAATAAATGAGAGAGTAAATGACATGGAAATAGAGTTCAACAAAAAGTTGACTGATGTTAAAATAGAAGTGGATGAAAAATTACACAATATGGAAGCAAAAGTAAATAGTCTTCAAAACCAAGAGGGATCGGTATGGGTTATTCCAGAAGTTTCTAGCAGGATAAAGGCCCCTTGCTGTGACGGTAGTGTCCCATTAAATGTTTTTAAATTCCAGTTCGATACAGTTGCCAACAGAAATGCATGGAACAGTGAGTTAAAAGCTATCGAGCTCATTCTTGCTTTAAAGGGGACTGCGGCTGAAGTGCTTGAAAGTGTACCAGTAAGTAGCAGAAACAATTATGATGAAATTATGGTAGCACTGCAACGTAAGTATGGATGTGAACACAAAAAGGAAATCTACAAAATGGAGTTACGTGGCAGAGTGCAAAAGGCAAACGAATCATTGGATCATTTGAAAACTGATGCATTTGTATACGGCATTCGTGATGCTGATGTTAAACTTGCGGTATGTGCATCACAAAAACCAACCTTTGCAGAAACTGTTTCATTTGCTTTAGCCCAGGAAACCGCAAGGATTATTTCAAGACCACAAGTAGGCAGAGTGCGAAGACTCGATGTGTCCGCCAATGGTGAAAGGGATATTGTGCAAGATTTAAAAGATTTAAAAGGTAAAATGCTATAACTGCGGAAAGACTGGTCACATACAACGTAACTGCAAAGCACCAAGAAAACGTGCAAGATCTGCTTCACCGCCCAGAAACAACCAGCGGGGTAGTCGCCAGTCCTCACAAAAATCCCCGTTAAACTAAAAAGAGCTAGCACTGCGGGGCATGAGCTAGCTCCCACATCTATGGGCCCCACAATCTCCATCTCAGTAATGCAACAGAGTAACCGAAACCTTACTGCTTGTGGTTATATTAACGGTCAAAAACGGGTTTTGACTGTGGACACTGGGGCATCACATTCGATTATTAGGCCTGATTTAATACAACAGTCTATTGAACCACTAAGTGGAGTAAGTTTGCGAACAGCTACGGGTGAGCCTGCCACCATCTATGGGAAAGTAAAAGTAAAATTAAATATGGCCAATACAAGTGCTCACCATGTATTTATCGTGGCTGATATTGTAGACGAAGTAATTATTGGCTCAGATTTTATGATTGGACAAGGTATTCGTCTGGATATTGGACAACAAATTATGACTTGGCGTAATGCTGAAATTCCCCTTGATGTTGGATACGAAAGCAAGGCTGATGTGAGACAGTTACTTGCCCTTGAACGTGAAAAATTGCCACCCAAGTCAGAAACCATAGTATGGGCGCGCATGGAGGGAGATTGTGAGGACAACAATAGTTTATGGGTGGTAGAGCCAACAGCAATAACAGGTGACATAGTAACAGCGAATGCCCTCGTTAAAACCAAAAACAGCTTAGTTCCAGTAAGAGTTTTAAATTTATCAAATAGCGAAAAGGTCCTTACGCAGAACATTAAGATTGGACAATGTGCTTCAACAGAGGCAATAATAAGTTGCGATGAACATCCAGATGCTGCTAAAAAGAGTACCAAGGACCAGGAATTACTAGAGGAACATGAGCGGAAATGGACCGAAAAACTGAGGCCGCCCGAGAGAAATAAGGCTAAACAATTACTAAAGAAATATGTCTTTATCTTTGCCTCGAAAGGTAAATACAAGGGCCGGACGTCAATAGTGAAACACGAAATTAACACCGGCGATGCTAAGCCAATAAAACAGGCCCCAAGAAGCATTCCTCTAGCAAAACGAAATGAAGTTAGAGACCTGGTTAATGAAATGGAACAGGAAGGCATAATTAAACCATCATCAAGTCCCTGGAGTTCTCCGGTGGTTTTGGTAAAGAAAAAAGATGGAAGTACTAGGTTCTGCGTAGACTACAGGAAAATAAATGACGTCACCAAAAAGGACAGTTATCCACTGCCTAGGATTGATGACACCCTGGACACGTTAGCCGGAACAGAATGGTTTTCCACATTAGATCTGCAGAGCGGCTATTGGCAAGTAGGAATTGCAGACAAGGATAAACAGAAAACTGCTTTTAGTGCAAGTGATGGCTTATGGCAGTTTAATGTAATGCCATTTGGGCTCTGTAATGCTTCGGCTACATATGAGCGTTTAATGGAACAGGTGTTGAAAGGTCCCCATCGAAAGACCTGTTTGGTGTACCTTGACGACATAATTGTCATGGGAAAAACATTTGATGAGCACCTGAAAAACCTCGAAGAGGTGTTGAAACGTATAAGTATCTACAGCCGGACTCAAGGTAAGTGTCAAGAAATGTTCACTGTTCCAGAAAGAAGTAAAATACCTAGGGCATCGTGTAACATCTGATGGCATTTCAACAGACGAAGAAAAAATACGAGCAGTTATGGATTGGCCTCGCCCTAAAAATCTTCATGAGCTACGCAGCTTTTTAGGCTTATGTACATACCACAGGCGTTTTGTTCCGAATTTTGCCAATATTGCTGCAAGTCTGCATGAGTTGACCAAAAAGGCGCAGGCATATGACTGGGGTGAAGCACAGGAACGGGCATTCCAGAAGCTTAAAGAATTATTGTGCTCAGCACCAATATTGGCATATCCAATCGCGGGCGAAAAATTTGTACTAGATACTGATGCGAGCGGATTCGGAATTGGAGGTGTGCTGTCCCAAGTGGTCAACGGTGTGGAGAAAGTCGCAGGCTATTACAGTCGAATACTTTCGAAGCCTGAGAGAAATTACTGCGTGACTCGGCGAGAGCTTCTGGCAGTACTAGAGTGCATAAAACATTTTCATAAATATTTGTATGGTCAACATTTTCATTTAAGAACAGACCATTCTGCACTCAGGTGGTTGCTGCAATTTAAAAATCCGGAAGGTCAGATAGCTCGTTGGATTGAGCGCCTTCAGAGCTACGATTTTAGCATTGAACACAGAAAAGGTGGAAAACATGGCAATGCGGATGCTCTGTCAAGGCGACCCTGTAAGCTGGAATGCAAGCATTGCGTAAGGGCGGAAGGAAAAGAAAACATCTGTTACGTTCGTCTATTGCAGTTAGAATCCCATGAAGACTGGTCGATGGCGCAGAAAAATGATCCCATTTTAGCAAAAATTCTGAAAGCTAAGGAAGAAGGCAGAAGACCTGCCCTAAACGAAATTTCGCCTGAAAGCCCTCTGATGAAAGCATACTGGGCTCTGTGGAACAGCCTTCAAGTAGTAAATGGCTGTTTATACCATACGTGGGAAAGTACTGACGGAAAATCAGTTAAAAACCTTATAGTAGTGCCGTCGGCGAAAGTAAAAGAAGTTCTGAGTGAATTTCATAACGGTCCTAGTGGCGGTCATCTGGGTGTGACGAAACCCCTAGAAAAATTAAAACAACGCTTCTATTAGGTTGGCTGCCAACAAGCTCTAGCTGATTGGATAACAAATTGCGCACAATGTATTGCCGCCAAAGGTCCAGTAAGAAGAAGTCGTGGGCCACTACAGCAGTATAATTCTGGTGCCCCATTTGAGCGAATTGCAATGGATATAGCTGGGCCATTTCCTGTAAGTAATGCGGGTAACAAATATGTACTAGTAGTCATCGATTACTTTAGTAAATAGCCGGAGGTATATGCCATCCCAAACCAAGAAGCAAGAACAGTGGTAGACGTCTTCGTGAACAATTGGGTGTGCCGCTATGGTGTTCCATTAGAAGTACATTCTGACCAGGGCAGAAATTTTGAATCTATATATTTTATATTTAAAGAAATGTGTGAATTGTACGGAATAAAGAAAACAAGGACAACCCCATTGCATCCGCAATCTGACGGCATGGTTGAAAGATTTAACCGTACATTAGAGGAATATTTGCGAAAAGTGGTCAGCACACAACAAAAAGACTGGGACGAACACATTTCAAAATTCTTGTTGGCGTATAGATCAGCTGTTCACGACTCCACATCTCGTACACCCGCCAAAATTGTGTTTGGAACAGAGCTCAGACTACCAGGAGATCTAGAGTTTGGTGTTAAGCCTATACCAACGGGTGAAAACAATGAAGGCTCCACCTCACAAGAACAAGAAACTCTTAATGAACTTCATGAATTTGTACGAAACCGTATTAAGTTGTCTAGTGACAAGATGAAAGCCAGATACGATCGAGCGGCAAACTCAGAAGGATTCAAGGAGGGCCAGTTAGTTTTTCTTTTTAATCCCCAACGTAAGAAAGGATTATCTCCCAAATTACAGACACATTGGGACGGGCCATATAAGGTGATAAAGAAATTAAATGATGTTGTATACCGAATACAGAAATACAAAAGTCCAAGAGCTAAAATGAAAGTTGTTCATTTAGAACGATTAGCCTCTTATGGAAGAAGTGATTCTGAGCCTATTCGGGACGAACAGGCTTAAGTGGAGGGCAGTGTTACGAAAGTAACTTTAGTTAGTTGTAATTATTGTTTAAGAATTAGTTGTAATTATTATTTATCTTGTATGCCTTCAATCCCAATGTGCAGAAGGAACTAGAAATGACCGTTAAAAAAGCTTTAGTATAAGTGGTGAAATTATGTAAACATAAGTGCAGCCACCAATCATAATTGACTATAGAGTGGTGAATAAGTAAATCCGCGAACCTTCGAGAAACATTTCGAATGTTCTAGATGGCTGAATTACAGTATAAATACTTGCGGCGGCTAGCATCAAAAAACAGTATTAGTTCAGACTTTGTCAAGTTAAGAGCGCATCAGGCGGAGAAAATTATAAAACACTGTAGTGTGTTGATTACAATAGTGAGTTGTAAATAAAAGCTGTAAATTACGGTTGTTAAAGTGACTAAGTTCTTAATAAATAAGTGTTATACATTAAAGTGTTGTGTTTATTTAATTTTATTTGAATTGCAATAAAAGAACTCGAAACGGTTTATTATAAAGGAAATAAACCAAAACGTTATTGAAAGGCAGTAACGTAACAATATTTTAAATTAAATTATTTTCGAATCGGTTCACATTTGCTCAAAGCTCCCGTCCTTAACTAGCTTTAAATTCCTTTTAAATGTTAACATTTGTTAACAATTTAGCGATCCCTTTAAGACAAAACCCCATATGGATGTTAATATCTAGATAATATTCGGCGCAAACATCTCTTATGTGAATTTTAATCTTTTTAAGGTTTTTTTTTTTAGATTTTGTTATTAAATTGTTGAGTATTGTGTCTTCAAATGAACAATTTTAATTTTTAGGGCATATTTTTAAAATTTTTCAGGGCATATTTTCCAGTTTTTACGGCATATTAAATGCGCATAAAACGTGTTTTTAGAGCATATTTCTGGTTTTCCTGCTTATATATAAAGATAAGTAGAGTTTTTGTCTATTTTTATGCATCCACTTTATTAAAAGGTTTACCCTTAATGATTTTATGAAATTCATAGGAAAGTTTTGAGACGTAGATTAACGTTATACTCAGTTTAACATAGGTTAAACGGAAAAACAGCTATTGACTTTGTGGTTTATTTTATTTCAACAAATATCAAATTTTAAACAAAAGATGTTCCGCTAAATTTTTATACTAAACTTGGTAATAAAATGGTTTTTTAGTTTAGCTGACCAAAAACACTGTCTTATCTTTGCAACAGAAAAAATAATTATTATTGGGAAAGGTTTCACAAAGTTACTGTGCCACATAGGGTACGGTAGATCCATGTGGATTAAAAACTATTACTCGAAAAGATTTCGGGTGTTTGGCAGTCGTATTCAATAAATGAAGAACTTCAGAAATGATATACATAATATGCATATAAAGAATACGTATAATTTTCTTTATATTATCGGGAGTTGCAAATTTTTTATGTTCAACATTTTGACCCAAAGTGCTTGTGGCCAGGATTTGTCCTATTTCGCTCTTTCTCTCTTAGTTTTCGTTTTAAACTCTTTATTTCTCTGTTTTTTAAGGCATAACTCCAACTTGGTTTTTCAAAAAATGCATGGAGTTATCTAGTTTTTGGTATTTTTCTGAATTTTGTTTTTCAAATAACTTTTAAATGAGAAGAAACTATATCGAAATTTCGACCTGACAGAGTGCTAGTAAATGTAACAACTAAATTTTTGCAAAAAGCGGAGTTAACTAGTTTTTCCATACGGCCACAGATATATTAGCTATAGTTAAAAATATAGACATTTAATTAAAAGGACGCAACACGTTATTTTTTTTGCACAATTTCCCGATTTGTTTTTTTGCGGCTAATTTGTTGGCATTTGCCCACTGCACACTTTATGTTTGTTCTCTTTTCTGCTCTCTTCTATTTTTATTTAGATTTTATTTTGAATACTTTTTAAAATTTTATTTATTGTAATAATATTTTTAATATAAAATATTAAGCAAAATTCTTAGTTTTTTGATGTTGTGTTTGCAACTGTCCATTCCGGCCGACTTCAACCCACTCAAAAATCAACTTATCACACTTGTAATTTTTTCCCCCATTCGAGATTGCATCATCCACAATCTTTTATGTTGTTGTTGTCGTGAGAGAGAATGCGAGGGATAACAAAGTAAAAAAACTACCTTAGGCCGAGGCCACGCAATGAGCGGTAAAGTGGTGGGCGACAGAGCGGCAAGTGGCTTATTACTGAGCGGTTAGTTTTTAAAATGCCATTGTTTAGCAGGAGTCGTCAGAAATAGTAATAACTCCGACTCCATCCGCTAAACTTTTTAAGTACTCCGACTCCTACTATAACCTTGATGCTAAATGTATATGAGACTGGTCCGTTTTTGACCTTGAAGCTTTTTTTTTAATACAGTACCTAGTACATAGCTGTAAATCGTAAATATAGCATGCAAATTATTCTGTAAAAATTTCAAATCGATATTTTAATTCTAACACGTGTCTCATTGAGCTTTAATATAGTTATTTATACATGAGTAGGTGAAATGCAAAACTCGTACGTTACACTTTATTATAGCTTCCGATTAAATGAACCAAATTAGTTGAACTTTTTTGATTCTGAAGTGTTATTCTTGATTAATAACTCAATTTTAACCATCTGAAACACAGAAAAAAATGTATATAATTTTGGAACGAACAAGTGTTGCTATGAATATTCGATAGAAAAGAGTTTTGCCACAATCCATATGGGATCGAACTAGTTTTGCAACACACTATAGCCCACCAGGAAAATTACTCATTAAGAAAAGATAAACTCACTGTTTATTGTTGGTGTTTTGTTTAAGCTTTGATATTGTTACAAGTAAGACTTTGAGTGTTTAAAATTCTTATTCGCTTTAGGGTTTTATTTGTATAATAATTTTAGCTTTTCTAAAATCTTTGGAAAAGGTTTCCTGATGACCTGGCCTAAGCAACCAGTGAAATGCGCATAGAAGCTAGCTTTCCCTCAACAATAAATTTCAGTGTATTTATCAAATATGAAAGATTGGGAATTTAGCACGTCATACAAAAATCTTAATATTACTCATTGAACTTTAGTATATTTTGAAATTTTTATTCATTTATTAAAATTATGCAAACAGCGCTAAAAAATTTAACAAAAGTTCTGCAGGGGAGCGATAAATTACACCAATTCACAAGTTTCCTCTATCGATGTGTGAATCCCCATAAGTCCTGTATAATGTAGTTTTCGAGATAGAAAAAAAGTTGAAAACACCACCAAGTCCAACTTGCATAAACGTAAAGGGCATCAAGTGTTCTTAGTTTTGTTTGCCACATTTGTAGAGGCAAAGGACATCAGAAGTCCTTTTTGTAAATTGTGAAGTGAGGTCTTTTGTTTTTAATATAGAAAAATTTAAACACTGACATTTTGGTTTTATTTTATTTGTTTAGTCAAATATTTCGACCAACTTTGTTAATCGTTCTCAGGAAAATTAAAAATATTTTTAATTATTTATGCAGATGCGTCTTCTGTTGTTACTTGTATAATTAGTAGAACACATTTTCCATTCCGTTCCATAATCAATATTATTATTGTCCAAAAAATATAAAATTGCAAGTCTCTATTTTCGCTCCAATTTTCCCCAAAGTGAGTAGATACTAGAGGTCTGCAAGAATAAATAAAACCAATTTCAACACACATTTGTTTTTTAACTACAATAGTTGTGTTCGAGAACACAAAAGTTTTTACTATTTTTTACTAAACTTTACTGCATTTTACGAAATTGCGTTCGAGTACACAAAATGCAGTAAATTTAGGAAATAAAAAAAACATATGTTTCAAAAGGTAAACAAACAAAAGTAACAAATAACAAGTAAGAGTGCTATATTCGGCTGTGCCGAATCTTATATACCCTTCACCATTGTGCGAGCAGAATACAGAGCAACTAGACAAAAACTAAATAAAACTGGTAAATATTTTTTTAAAATCGTTTTTAGAACATACAAATTAAAAGAGAAATTCTCTTTGAAAAATTGAACCAGAGGACTAACAGTTTCTAAACTCAACCCCCTAGACGACTGAACCATAAACGAACGTTGTTTGAATATCATTAAAATTAAATATGGCCCGAATAAGAGACAACCGGTGTTGAACTTCGCTTTTCACAAGGACCCAGAATATATATACTTTATAGGGTGTAGGTTCAATATTGTAGAAATTACAAACGGAATGACAAAGTTATATATACCCTTTTTACCTTCGGTGAAGGGTATAAGAAGAGTAATTTTTGGGAATTCAGTATTTCGGTTATAACTCAGGCATTTTTTAACCGATTTGACAGATTTATATACCGACGTGTTTAAGAAGAAATTTACTTGAGTTATAAAGTTTGGACTCGGGGAGATCTATGGTTCCCGAAAGTGGTTATTTAAAAAAAAAAAAAATTAAATCTGGTCATAAAATATGTTCTACTAAAAAAATCCGATATTTTGGTATCTAAGTCATATCCATAGGACGTATGGCAGCCCTCAAATTTAGGTTTTTATAAAAGTTTTGATGTTTTTTAGCCCATTTTTGAAGTATTTTGCTCATAAATTACCCATTGTCTAACCAATTTGATAGTTTTATATACCGACGTGTTTAGGAAGAATTTTACCATTTACTTAATTTATATTTATATATAAACATTTATATATACTTGTATACATATATTTTAACAAAGTTAATTATAAAAGAGTAATTTTTGGGGATTCAGTATTTCGGGTATAACTCAGCCATATCTTAACCGATTTGACAGATTTATATACCGACGTGTTTAAGAAGAAATTTGGCATTTACTTGAGTTATAAAGCTTGGACTCGGGGAGAACTATGGTTCCCGAAAGTGGGTATTTAAAAAAAAAAATATTATTTTGGTCATAACTTTTTTGTATCTGAACCGATTTTCCCGAGTTTTTTATAAAAATTTCCGATATTTTGGTGTATAAGTCGTATCCATAGGACATATGGCAGCCCTAAAATTTAGGTTTTTATACAATTTTTAATTTGTTTGCACGGGAGGTACCACGCCTACTTCTCCAATCCCGCCCACATGTTGTAGGATGTGTATTGGCAACCTAAATGTGTGTACCTAATTTGGAAAATTTGGCTTTTGCCGATCCCCAGATATACAGCAAAAAGTAATAAAAATACAACAACCACAAGGGATTATTGGTAAAAATTAGAGGTAGTCGTGGTTTTTTGCTCATAACTCAGCCATTTTTTAACCGATTTGACAGATTTATATACCGACGAGTTTAAGAGGAAATTTGGCATTTACTTGAGTTATAAAGCTTGGACTCGGGAGAACTATGGTTCCCGAAAGTGGGTATTTAAAAAAAAAATATATTATTTTGGTAATAACTTTTTTGTATCTGAACCGATTTTCCCGAGTTTTTTATAAAATATGTTCTACTAAAAATTTGGAAACTTTGGCTTTTGCCGTTCCCCAGATATACAGCAAAAAATAATAAAAATACAACAACCACAAGGGATTTTTGAGAAAAATTAGAGGTAGTCGTGGTTTTTTGCTCATATCTCAGCCATTTGTGGACCGATCTTGCTGAATTTCAATAGCAAACAATTCCGGACCATATGTGACATAAATGTATAATAACCTGGCCCCCATCATATATGGGGTCTTCGGAAAACCCATTTCAACGGACAGACGGACATGGTTAAATCAACTTCGCTCCTCATAAGGACCCAGAATATATATACTTTATAGGATCTTAGATCAACATTGTAAAAACTACAAACGGAATGACAAACTACTACCCTTTCTACTTTCGGTGAAGGGTATAAAAAGCATACAAATTGTGAAAAAATTGTTAAATAAAAGAAAAGTTGAAATAAAAATTAAACCAAAACAAAAAGTGAATAAATATTAATTAATTCAACTTGTTTGTGAAGCATTTATTTATCTAAATATAAACTTTTAAAATTTGTTTGTTATATTATATTTTTTAGAGTGTAAAAGTGTGAAGTATTTGGGTACTTAAGTAATTAATAGCAAAAAAATTATTTATGTTCTTTTAAATAATTTAAACCGCTACAAATTAGTAAAATCAAATAAAACTAAAAAGCAAACAAATATGAAAAGATTACATATGTAAAATAGTTTGTTTGTATTTTCCAAAAATGTTCGTGTTATAAAAAGTATTTAATCGAGTACCGATAAGAAAAGGAGTTAAGTAGTCAAAAGTGTCAATATTTTTCAACACTTAAATTATTTGCCATCAGCTGTTGCCTTTATTTTACGAATTTTTACAAATTTTGCGTTCGCGTAGGGGAGACCGGGGCACCTTCGGCACTGGGGTACATTCGTCAATGACGTTTTCGATATGATGCACTAATTTTTCATCACTAACTATTTATTTAAATTTACCGAAAATCAAAATAAATAACTCCCGCAAAGTTTGTCATCTCTAGCTTACCAACTGAAAAAGCTACTGTGTTTAAGTTTTTTCCCAAGTGTTTTTGTGATATTTTGATTCGTTTTAGTAAGTATGGGTAAGTTCCAAAACATCGGTTGCAAAGCAACTCGCTTTTTTAAGTGCTTTCTACCAAGCAACCGTGAAAAATTTTACAATGTTATCTGTACCAAAGTTCACTAAAAACAATATTGATGCGTACACAATAATCAAACTAGATATAGTTAAACTCTATGATACTTTTTTGACTTTGACAGCAAAGTATTATGATGTTTAGGAACTCAGCCTATTTTGTATTTGAAAATTATCAATATTTAAAATAAAAATTACAAACCAACTTAATTAATTGTGCTAGTTTCCTAAAATATAAGTTGAATCTAAATCTTTGTTGAAGAATAATAGAAAAAAAATAAAATAGTGTAAATAGTGCTTTCGGGGTAGATTCGGCATTTTCAATTAGGGCACATACGTCCAAGTAAAACTTGGTCGATATAGTAATAAGCCAATTTATCAAGTTACTAAGATTACTTAAACTCTTGACGACTTCATTTCAATAACAAACTTCCTTCGCATGCTTGATATCTTTTTGATCTCTATTTGTTAAGTCTGAAAATGAAAATATTTCGCTAGTTCTATGAGCCGAAATAAACTTAAGTTTAACTGTATCCATCTTATAAAAAATGCTTAATCCGTTTATAGCTGGCATCTAATTTTATTTTTTATAGAGTTTTTAATGAACAACTGCCTTTAAGAATATAGTCGACGCATGTGCCCCGTCAAATGCCGAAGCTACCCCGGCGTGGGGCACATTCAGCGAAAATGACTTTTTTTACTTATTCTTAAAAAAATAACAAATACTCAGTATTCATAAAATTTTGTACCAATATATTATTATTCAATATCCAAGGACAACAAGCGATAAAATTTTTAAATCTGTTGAATACATTCTTAGATTCAGGGCTTCAAAAAAAAAGTGCCGAAGCTGCCCCGGTCTCCCCTACTTTTTTAGACAACAGCTTTTTGTGAGAGCAAATTTTTTAGTTTACTCATTTACTGCATTTTACTGTAAAAGTACTCAAACGCACCTAATGTGTCGAGCACCCAATAATAGCTGCGTTCGAGAACACAAAAGTTTTTACTGTTTTTTAATGAACTTTACTGCATTTTACGAAATTGCGTTCGAGTACACAAAATACTGGAGTTGTGTCGGTCATGAACGAACTAGTTCAATTGAACGGATCAGTCAGATGAACGATGAACGGCCGTTCAGTTTCATCGTTCAATTCTGTTCAATCCACAGAGCTTTGTGATATGTACATTGCGTAAATAAAAAATTAATAGAAGTTCATTCGTCTTCTTTCTTTTCCTCTGCTACATCTGGCTCTTCTAAACAATTTTGCTTCTTTCCACCTTGTAAGTTAAAAAAAAGTTACTGCGAGCCACGAGGAATTACATTCTTCTTGCACAAATTTTGGAGATCATGTAGCTTTCGATAGTCGGAATGAAACTATTTCTCAAACAATAGTGTATATTATTATTAGCTATTTTATCAGTTAAAGTTTTCATAATTGTAAGCGCATATGAGCTTACACACTTGTTGAAGGAACATTTTGAACAAGAAATTATACACTAGTTTTTCCAACGACATTTTGACCCACTTTTTGGAAGTAGAAATTTTGACCAGACATAAAATCAATGATGGAGATTCTAAATATGCAATAAAAAAATATTAGCGTATGAACATATACGCTATTGTTATATTAAGGGGACGATTTATTTTAATAGTTTTTGTTTTTTTGGGGGCAATATTGAAATGTTGAACAGCTAGTTTCAGATAACTGTCAAAATTGTCAATAGAGCGACCTACATACTCCGGTGTACTGTGCGGAATATGTTCTGTGCAATGGGTACTGAGATATTTTTTATATTTTAACCAATTAATTTGCGTAGCTGTCGCATTGGGGTTCATTATAGTAACAATTGCAGGTGCGTGGTCGGAAGATAATTCTAGGGAAGCTTCAACATGAATCGTTTCTATAGGGATGTTTTTAAGCACGCCGAAATCGATGACATCTGGAATTTTTTGATGATATGTAGGCCAATATGTTGGTTGTCCGCTCGCTACCACATTTAAATCCATTTTAGAAATTGTGTTAAATAAAATACGACCCTTTGGTGTTATAAGTCGTGACCCCCAGAAGGTATGAGTAGGAAACACGGTCCTAATGATTTAAAATATTTATAATATTGGCTTTCTGATATTAAAAATCTAGGCGGGGAGTATAACGATAAAATTACTAGGTTTCTAATTCCTCAACGCAAATGTTCGTTGCTTGGAGTGTTTGACTCGGGTTTTTATTAAAATGGCAGAACCTCCACAAGCTCTATCTCGAGGATCCTTGGTATCATTAGTATATAACCATTAATTTTAAACGTACTTCTTAAGGTCAAATGAGTTTCAGAAACCATCATGACATCAATTTGTTTATTTTTAAGAAAATATTCTAATTCATTTTTATGTTGGCGGATGCCGCTTGCGTTCCAAAAACAAATTTTTAAACAGTTCATGGTTTGTTAAGTACAGCTTGCAATAACATCGATTGCATTCTTAGAATTTCCTGCATCATATTACCCATTGTGTTCGTAAAATTATTTACTGTTTGCACTAATGTTTCCATGGTTTTTTCTAGACGACTTAAATTAGAAACTGTAGTTTCATCCTTACTTGGCGAAGCACCTTACATTGGCACATGGTTTGATTTTAGGACGTTAGCGTAAGAGGTTCTGTTATTACTAGGCTGCGGATCCTGAATGTCATTATTGTTTACTTGATTTGTTACCTGCATTTGAGGGGGATTAGTTTTCGGTCCAACCGACTGCTTGACGATAGTATATACTGGGCGTCCTCTATAATTGGCCGCGTGATTACCGCCACAGTTGCTACATTTTTTAATCGTAAAGAACTGTACCGTGTAGCTCACCACATACTACGCAAACAGGGGGTAAGTAGCAGTATGCCTTAGTATGACCATATTCCTGGCAATTCAAACACTGAACGGGTCCATTATATTTTAAACTGTAAATAGGGTGCGTTTCGTTTTTTCTTAGCTTAACGTCGCCGGGCTCCAACTCCACTCGAAAAAGTGGCCGGGGATTTTTTCCCTATTTTTAATATTTACCACACGTTTTATTTTGAAGCCTTTTTCTTCCAAGAAAGTTTTTATTTCTGCTGGGTCCACACATGAGTCAATTCCCTTAATCACTACCTGAAGACCTTTGCTGCTCTTCAGTTGGTATGTATAAAAACTTTTTTTATTTCTTCAAATTTGTTAATTATTTTGCGGAAATCATTCTGATGATTTACTTGTATTTTTGTGTCGTTTATACTACCACGCTTGATCGCAGCTACATACGCAAAACGAATTTCCACCTATCACGGAGATCAAACTCTTTATAAGCTGATTTGAGACTTGAACGATTTTATCACGTTTGGTGCTTCTTAGGATTCGTCCTCAAGAATTGCAAAACGATTTTGTGAATTTATTCTATCAAAAGATGGTACTTTTGAGGCCCAAGCAACTGCTGAAGAGGTAGGGCTGCGACCTCGTTTAAGCACTGTTATATACCTGTCCATACCAACTTGTACTTGAGTTTTTGACAACTTTATACTAAAGGGTTCTCCATTGCGTCTGTATTTGAGTTTATGGTATCATTTCTTACTAAGATTGTTTTTGCCGCCGCGGTAATACTTGCGGGCGCGGCAACACTTGTCCCCAGCGACAGTTTAATATTTTTTAATGTACAGTGCACTCGCGATAATATGAACACCCTAATATATGAACACCCCAAAATATGAACACTTATTTTCTTCCATTGACTACTCTAAAATATGAACTTGTGCAAACGCTTTAAAATATGAACAACTTATAGTTGTATTTTAAACGGTTTTTATCTACCTACACAGTGTTACATAAAAATCAATTTTTATTCAACTGTATAATAAACTGGGGATTTCCCTAACTATAGCTTTACAATTGTCTTCAGTTGTTAATCAAAATGTTTTACAAACAAAAAAAAAAAAAAAGGCATGCACCGAATGTTTTTTGAAAATGAGATACAAAAAGATCACTGTTGGCAGATACGGCAAATATCAGGAGATTTTTAATAGAACGTGGCGTTTTTAAACTGATTGAACGAAAGAAAATCACAGGCTTTTTCGCAAAGCTTTAAGTTTGCTTTTCTGTTTTAAAAATCAACAGTTTTTTAAATCCAATGAACAGTAAATAAAAAAAACTTTTACATTAGAAACTTTTACTTTTGCCATTCGCTAATATTAACAATCTTGCAAAAGTGAACTGGCTTTGTTTTTATTAGTTCATAATATCGCGAGTGCACTGTATCACTATCCACCGTTTTTGTGAACACCGAGGGTGAAAGGGAACGTGTTTGAATAATTGGCTTAGCCGTTAGGTAGTTAATATTGTTTTGTTTTGTTTATTTCAGCATTATTTTCGTTTGCATGAACTGTCACATAAACATTTCTTTCATTTAGTTTTATTGTTGTTTCACTGTTCTTAATCATGCAGAGTTGTTTTTGTTTATGTTAAATAATTTAAATAGCAAAATATATAAATTTATTTTTGAGCGTCCATTCGGTGCTTATATTACAAAATCAAATGTGATTAATTAATAGTTCAAATCGTAGGCGGGGTTAAAGCGATGCGAAAGCTAAATGCCAAATTGGTACTCTCTATCACTTTCGCAAAATTTTCTGAAAAACAAGCAATAGTGGCAATAAAGTGTGTAAAAATATTTGTAATTGGAAAGTTTTAATAAAATAAAGTGATGATTTACGATAAGAAAAAAAAATTAAAAGACGCGAAAGACACATGCGCAAACGTATTGAAGAGTACCAATCGCTTGATTTGCTACAATTTTCTTTCGCATCGCAATAGAGAGTAGCCCCCCTGAATTTAAAAATTACTTTAAAAATATACGGATAGCTTACAAATTTTACATATTATTTTCTTGAGTTTATTTTTACGTTTGTTACATTAATAAATTCAATAAAATGTGTTTTTTTTATTTTCTTCGAGTTTTCTTACTAGGGCACACCCGTCACTAAGGAAGTCACACCCATCACAATTTGGAAAAAATTTTCCAGGCAATAAGTATATAATACAATTTAAAAAACTGAACGCTTAACTGCACTAAAGTCTTTTTGCTTAATCTGCGGAAATGTTGCAGAATTTATCCTTAAAATCTTAATTCTCTAAAAACTAAGATTTGTAAGGTCAGACCCTTTTGAGCAGATATCCTGTTCTTTCAATGTGTACCTGTTATTAAAAGTTTTAAAGCTTAACATTCTTGTGAAGCACATTCTTTTTTTAAATGATCAATTCTATATTTTTGAATTACATTAAAAAATATTAGTATCGTGGGGCCTGTTCGTAAATGCATCACTGCAGTGCATCATACAACCAAACATTGCTTTGCACTGCCAATTTAAGTTTGCTGTTGATATTTTTTGGCGGGAGCCATTTCTCCACTCCGTATTTTAAACTTGGTTGTGCGTCATCTGCTTAAGCAAAGTATTTTAGGGCATTTAAATTTTCATTTGCAGCGCAGTGATGCATTTACGAACAGTAGGCTAATTCTGAATTGCGATGCGAAAGTCAATGCGATGCGCAAATGAAATGCGTTGCGAAAGAAAATTGGTATTCTGTTAGACTTTCGCAATCGCATTCGCAATTTATTTCAAATTATGGCAACGCTGCTCAAATAAACGTTAGCTTGATAATGAAATATAAACGTCAGTATGTTTGTGTTTGGCTGTGAAAATTGTTTATAAAATTTATTTAGGCCATTCTGTAAGAAAAAAAATAATAAAAATGGATTCTGTGGCACTGTAATTCGACGACGAAGAAGGGCATGAGCAAAATGAAAATGCTTGGTTTGTACTTTAAAATCGGCCATAACCTATTAAAATTAAAGTTGAAGTCAAAAATTTTCGAACTGGTTTATATATTTCATACTTGTTCCATCCTGCAGCTTCTCTAATAGCTGGTCCATTGATATTTAGTTCTTTATTTAACGTTTGCCTCAAAGTATTTGCCGACTGACTGACGCATTTGGTGTTTTCAAATGGCCTCTTGCCAATTGGCTGTGCTTATTCATAAATTCTATCATTATTTCAAATTGACGTGGTTTGGTGGTCTTATTGCTTGCTTCCCTGAATTAAATAATAAATATATGATGAATATTTTTTTTTAATCCAAATTTTTAATATTTTTAATTAGGCTTAAGTTCATTAAATTTAATTTTCATTAAATTATTTTTATGAAGAAAGGAATTTTTGCAACATGAAAATTAATTAAATTTTTTATTGATAATTTTTCATTCTTGACTCAATCTGGGCTCGAACCCAGGTGTTTACGGACAGGTTACCCTGACATGTTTCGATTGCAACCACTCAATCTCCTCAGAGGGCTTGCCGTTTAACACTCGCAGCCATCGACGACTGCTGACGTCATTAGTCAAACATCAATCCTTAAACCAAATTGTATTCAACCTTTGGTAGATCGAAATTTGCTTTGAATGATTATCTATTTTAATTCATTTTAACATGTTATTCCTTTACTTCTGTTTTTTCGTACTTTTGTCAAGAATTCTTCTTGAAGTTCAAAGTACATATTTTTTTTGTTTTTTCATTTTTTGTCTTTTTTATTCTTGTTGACCTTTTCAGCACAACTTGAAGGACAAATGCAAACATAGAGCTCGTGCCTTAGCTTTAACAATTATTAGTATTGTGGTTATTTTATTGAACTATTTATGGTTTTTAATCCAAATTTTTAATATTTTTAATTAGGCTTAAGTTCATTAAATTTAATTTTCATTAAATTATTTTTATGAAGAAAGGAATTTTTGCAACATGAAAATTAATTAAATTTTTTATTGATAATTTTTCATTCTTGACTCAATCTAGGCTCGAACCCAGGTGTTTACGGACAGGTTACCCTGACATGTTTCGATTGCAACCACTCAATCTCCTCAGAGGGCTTGCCGTTTAACACTCGCAGCCATCGACGACTGCTGACGTCATTAGTCAAACATCAATCCTTAAACCAAATTGTATTCAACCTTTGGTAGATCGAAATTTGCTTTGAATGATTATCTATTTTAATTCATTTTAACATGTTATTCCTTTACTTCTGTTTTTTCGTACTTTTGTCAAGAATTCTTCTTGAAGTTCAAAGTACATATTTTTTTTTTGTTTTTTCATTTTTTGTCTTTCTTATTCTTGTTTGAACTTCAAGAAGAATTCTTGACAAAAGTACGAAAAAACAGAAGTAAAGGAATAACATGTTAAAATGAATTAAAATAGATAATCATTCAAAGCAAATTTCGATCTACCAAAAGTTGAATACAATTTGGTTTAAGGATTGATGTTTGACTAATGACGTCAGCAGTCGTCGATGGCTGCGAGTGTTAAACGGCAAGCCCTCTGAGGAGATTGAGTGGTTGCAATCGAAACATGTCAGGGTAACCTGTCCGTAAACACCTGGGTTCGAGCCCAGATTGAGTCAAGAATGAAAAATTATCAATAAAAAATGTAATTAATTTTCATGTTGCAAAAATTCCATTCTTCATAAAAATAATTTAATGAAAATTAAATTTAATGAACTTAAGCCTAATTAAAAATATTAAAAATTTGGATTAAAAACCATAAATAGTTCAATAAAATAACCACAATACTAATAATTATATGATGAATAAATAAATAATAAATTATCTTTCACTATCATGTTTGTACTTTGCGAATGCTATTTTGTTGTCCAATAAATTTTGTGAATTTGACATTTGTTTTCGCAATGTAGATACCGACTTGCCACCTTTTCGCATTTGAAATGCTGTTAAAAAAAAAAACTTTGCGAATATCGCAATACAGAATAGCAATTGTTCGCATTTAAGTATTTTCGCATCGCATTGATTTTCGCATCGCTATTCAGAATAAGCCTCCAGGCCCGTGGTTACTATGGAATTGCCCGCATGTCTTATATAAACATTAGAAATGTTACACAGAAGACATGCATATTCGCTATTTCGACAACTGAACAAATAAATTTTAATTGTTTGCGGTTGTTTTTAAATCTTAATTTTATTAAACTTTTAAATAATATTGTTTTAAAAATTAATGGGTTTTAAATGTTATATTTGTATTTTTATTGCATATGTTAAATATGTATATTATATTTATGTATGTATGTATGTATATATTTTACGTTTTTAAGTTGTAATTAAAGATGGAAAGCGGTGAACGAGTAAAGTGGCATTCATAAAGCTTTTCTAAAGGTGCAAAATTTTTTGTTTTTCATAATTTTATTTTTTATAATTTTTATTATTTAATAATTTTTGTTTGGTTATCAATTTAAAAAATTTATGCAACTAAAAAGCAACACACCGTTTAATCTTCACCACCGATTTTGAAGTAATAAATATGCAAAAGAAACCCCATTTTATCGTCGAAACTGAATAGAAATCATAAAACAATAAATAAAACAAAAATGTTTGTGTTTTTCTTAATCCTCTTTATATTTTCATTACATCATTTAGCCGCTTTAAAAATTTTCCACCAAAATCTAGATCAAGATAAAATAAGTTTTAATTAAATTTATTTTTTTTCGTGTTAATACCAAAATAAAAAGAAAAAAAGGAGATACATTTCAGTAGTAATTTGTGAAAGAATTATTTTAATAAATCTTTAAAAATTAATAAAAGTTATAAATTTAATACAAACTTTTTCAAAAGAACTTAAAAATAATATTTAGTAAAAAAAAAACAATCAGATACTTTACAATTTTTTTAAAATGCACTAAGCATTTCAGATGATCTAGTAAATAGTAGGCTGTTAAATTACAAAATGAAAGAGGATCTGTCTATTGCGGTTGTTCTACTTATTTACTCTAATGCATACAATTTAAATGATTTATTTTCTTGATAGTAATTTTAGAAATATCAATTGCAGCTGGTGTTATTATTACACGCCCTAATGAAAAAAAACTACGTTGCTATCCATTAATATTAACTTAAATCTTCTACTTGAACTTGAATTTAAGAGACGCGTTTTTAAGTTTAATTATAAAATCATAAATTTAATAATAATTGTGTATAATAATTATAGAAAAAATAAAAATCCAGCAAGCAAAAAACTAAAACGAATGTGTTTATGATTACAATTAATTATATATAAGGCGTACGTACACAATTAATGATTCGAGTTCTACTCAATACTTATAAGGAGAAAACATACAACTTTGCCGACTATTAATGTACCGGGGAAAACGTTTACAATGAATTGTTCTCAATGTACTATATTCACATTTTTACTATACCATATATTTTTTAATGGAATCAGCAAAATAATAAGTGTTACAACTCAATCAAATATGAGTTTACGCCAAACGACAAAAAAATTTAAAGAATTTTGTAATTTTTTTTTAGCAAATACATATACGATGCCATTTTTAAACGTAATTTATATGTTATCTAATAATTAGTTTTGACGAATCTGAAGGAGATCCATCTTTATTTTTTTTCAAATTAAATTATAATCAATAAATATTTGTTTATTTTTAATGTATATGTTGTGTGTATGTTCTGTGTATATTCTGCATTAATTGAAGTAAATTGTAGCTCTTAAATAGAATTTATGTATGTATTTATCTTCTCCTGGGGAGTACAAATTAACTCATATTATATGTATTACCCCATTCTCTAAAATAACTATTGGCTTAACGACACTCCCAAACTTTTACCGTTGTATCTACACTACCAGAAATTACATATGGGTGTGTTTTGTGGAAATCTAGAAAATGGATAGAAAAACAAATCAATTGCATTCAACTTCTAATAAATTATTCGCTAATCATGATCCAACTTACCAACTGAAGTGCAAAAATGTTGATGAGCATAAAGTGTTTTCATGCATCGTTTATTACGTAAATCCCAAACTCGAATTGTTTTGTCATCACTGGCTGATATTAAATATTTACCACCAGGATGAAATGCTAATTCACGAACCCAATTGTCGTGGCCGGACAGCACAAACAAGCAAAGACCAACACTAACGTCCCAGACCTTTAAGAAAATAAATAGTAGCAAAAAATATTAGTATTTTAGGGAAGTATTTTTATTACACTAAAGTATTTAAAACATAAAAATATCGGACAGCACTATGTCTCAATAGATCGCCTATTCACACAGCTGCCATTTTATCGTAAAAACCCTCAACTTAAAACATTCGTGCTCTGAGCTGGGAAGAAGCTTAAGTGTCATTGCCGTTTTAGGGTGTCTTGCCTTTTCGTAAGTTTTGTGTTTTATTTTGCGCTATATCGAGTTACAGTTTTTCGGCTTCAAACATTAAACATATTGATGCTTTTGTGTAAAAATCAAAAAATTTTTTTAGGGGCCAATGTGTTTTTGTTAACATTCAATCAACAAATCTGCTTGGGCCTATCTACAATGAGCCGGATCACAAGGACCAATCTGTGTTTGATAACAGTGGACTAAAGTATGTAGCTGCAGGAATCTTTTTAACCATATTTTCTTTGCGTTTTACATAAATTAAAATTTAGTTAAATAAAATACATAGTGATTTGATTAGTAAAAATTATCAGAATAAGAGGAGGGAAAGGAAATACGATGAACGTTGGCTCACGAGAAAGACTTGCCATAGGATTAGCGCAACTAGCAAATCAAAAATCGAAAAAGCTACACACATATTGTATGTACATAGATTATTTTAAAATAGCCCTTGATAACTACACATTACTTCTTAAGAATTTATTCCCATTTCCTCAATTCATTTAATTGGGCTCAGTTGTAGAATTAGGAGCTATTTGTAACATGTCGAGGTTCAATGATCAGCCTGCTTATAAAAATATGATAGTTGTTAATAATAATTATGTTTTAAAATATGAAATTTTTCATTCTTTCGCAAAATTCGCAAAGCAGTTTTCGATTAAAAAAAGTTAACTCTGAATGTTTTAGCTATTATGTTTGAGGCTATTAAAATCGATTTTTTTTTTAATTAAAAGAATATTCGGGCTGGCCAAATACAAGTCCCTCTTCTATTTAACGATTCTGATTTGCCAACTACAAATGAACAATATTTAATTCTTATCGGCCGATGTTCAAAGGGAGCTATTCCTTCTCACCTAATGGATTCTTGGCTTTGCCTCACCAAACTACAGTTCGTAATGCACTTGTAGAGCCTCACAAAGAGAAACAAGCAGAATAAGGCAGAATAAGGCGATGGCTCTATAATGGAACTTGACGATAAACACTTTGTTAAGTCCGTTCGACAGATAAGGGATTAAATCCGTCGTGTATGTGGATGACGTGGCGGTGGCTGTCATTGGTAAACACATGGACTAAGTTACTGGAGTATCCTGTGGACTTGGTGTCAATCCACTGAAAAAGTGACTTTATGCTTCCTAGGCTTAACGGCACCAAGTTGGGAACTCAACGTTTGTTCGAGTAAATCTATCTATCCTTTTCGCAGGGAGTCAGGGTGGTTCGAGGCTGCAGTGATGCCTGGGGAATAATCTGGTGGATACCGGCTGACCCTGATCACTGGATCAGTGACAAAGTGACCGCTCTAAGGAGCTCGTGTCGAATTGGTAGTTATATATTTATAGCACATATAGTCCGGAATTGTTTGCTATTGAAATTAAGTCTGATCGGTCCTGAGATATGAGCAAAAACCACGACTGCCTCTAATTTTACCCTAAAACCCCTTGTTGTGTTTTTTTTATTTTATTTATATGTTTGTCTGCAGAACGGCAGGATCCAAAGTTTCTAAATAAAGTACAAGCATTTTGGTTATCAAAACACCAAATTGGATAAATTGTGGGCGGGATCGGAAAAGTGGGCACTTCTCATACAAAGATATTATAGATTTCTATATATCTGGAGAACGGCAAGAGTCAGGGATTCCAAATTAGGTAGACGCATCTTGGTTATCAATACACAACATCCGACGAATTTGGCCGAGATTGGACAATTTGGCGTGGTACCAAGTTGAATTATTTATATTTAAAGAACTGAATTTATATACATAGCTTTCTGGTGTTTTCGCACCATGGTAAAGGGTATATAAGATTCGGCATAGCCGAATATAGCACTTTTACTTGTTAAAGTTATTATTCCTTAAAATAGAAAAAAAATCAAGTATCCAGTAAAAAGAAACGTAAGATAAATTGGGAATGTATTTTTTTTTTTTAATTCCCTATGCTAATCCCCGCGAAGCTTGACGCTTGTCTGCAGGAAAGAAACCAGAGTCTCTGGCGGGAATCGAACCCGCAACCCCGGGGTTGATAGACTAGCTCACTACTAGCTAGCCTACAGTACAAATACAAAACATTTAAATCTCACCGCATATACATATAGGTGTATAACGGTAACATTTTGAAATTGAACGCATTTAGTTATTTTGAAGATTTTGTAGTCTGGTTATTTGTTAAGTTGTGCAGTATACATATCGTCAGCTCAGAATTGGTTTGGCGCATACGTATAATTATTGTGTATTGAGTAAATTGTTTTTGAGATGAATTTTTTTATAGTTTTTTTATTTGATTTTACTTTACAAAAACAGAAAAAACAGTTCTACTGTTATGAAAAGTTACATAAAAAGCCACAAATTTAACAACTTAATTAATGCAAAAGTAAAAAGAAAATTTAAAACTTAATATTGAGTAAATTTTTATAATAAGCTTTATCAACACGTGGAAGAAATATAAGCAAGTCTTTTATGTCTCTATTTTTATCGCTGGAAATAAATGATTGTTTCGATATTTTCAAAACATTCGTCAACAAATTCTCAGGAGTTTTCAAACAATTTTTTGATGCAGACTTAACCAAAATTGCATTTTTATATTTTTCCTCTCTGGTAGAAGTTTTATAATATATACATAAATCATTATTTTAACTGTATAGAAGTACTTTAATTTTAGCAAAAGGGACTTTTCGAAAGTCAATTTTATTTGCTTCCAACGAGTATGTGCGAAAATTTTCCGGAAGCATTTCCATAACTTTAAGTTTTGTTTTATTATTTGGCATTGTTTTAAGCAAATTTAGTAAATGAACAGGACTATGAATTTCAATATTCTTTAAGTTCCGGTCAATAACACCATGGACACAGTCCACTTCTTGAATTAAAGAATGTTCTGGTTCTGAAAACTTTTGTATTACGGCATCAATATTATTTTGTTTAAAGAACATTTTGATTGCGGTTGCGTTAATTTGATTTGTATTTTGAGGTACGCAAGAATCGATCCATAATGTCAAAGTTTTAATTAGTGGATAATCTTTTATTAATTCATTTAAAATTTTAATTAAAGCACTAGCAATGTCGTTACCACTCCGACCGCTGTGAGCTTCCGTCCACAAGGCACAATAAGTAAAAGTTGGTATATTTGGCATAATAATGGTTGCTGTAAGATTGTACATATTCAATTTTCGTTTGTAGTAAAATGTTGAAGCATTTCCCTTAGGTAGGCTAAAAACACTTTGCATATCATAGCAAACCGTACACTTGGTTGGGCCCATCATCATATATATATATATTATATATATTATTTCTAAATCACTTTTTTTTGTCGGTTGCAAATATCTCCTATACCACCGCATCAAATTTAATGAATGATATCTCATTTTAAAGCTTATTTCTAACACTAATGACGAAAAATAATTAGAAATTAAAAAATTAATATTTTCATTGATAAAAATTATATTTTATATAGAACTGCAATAGAACTGCATGATAATACTGTTCAAACGTGGTAACACAGGGTCGCTTAACAGAACTGCATGATAATACTGTTCAAATGTGGTAATACAGGGTCGCTTAATAGTAATGCAGTTCTGCATAATATAGTATGTATTAAAATCCATTGATAAAAATTATATTTTAAAATGTATTGAAGTTACTAAAATTTCTATTAATTATTTTCATTTTATGTTACAAAAATTACAACTAACGGTGCGAAATATTCGCACGGGTCATCTAGTTATTTTATAAAACTATTTTTCACAAATAAATTTTCTTGTTGTCAATTTATTTTGCTTTTGCTTTAACTATATTTTTTCTTACGGCAATGCAGCAAAGCAACAGTAAAATTTATTTTGTACGTTTTTGTATGAAGAATTTGCTGCAATCGCCAAACAATGGCTTGTAGAGCAAAACAGTTGATATGCAGCAAAATTAATGCTTTATATCTCAGAAACCATAAAAATTTTCGCGAAACAGGTTTTTGATTTAGAAAGAGGGTATTAAAAAAATATATTCCTCATACCTAACTCATTTTTTTTAAAAATGGTCGGTAGGTCAAACCAGTAATGAGCTGACGATATATAAATTATTGTTGAGCCAAATGCATAGTGGATCCCCCCAACTTTTATTTTCATTATTTATTTATTGAATCTTCATATATTAACTGCCAGGCCCACAATGTCAACGAAAACATTTCTGTCGCATATTTATATTGAAAACAATAATAAAAAATTAATATTTGTTTTTGTTTTCAATATAAATATGCGAAAGAAATGTTCTTGTCGACATCGTGGGCCAGGCAGTCTTATTCTAATACTTTATTTTATGTCCTGCCAGTGCCAGACAAAAATTTTCTTCATCACGGGTTCTGTTCACATAAAGGTGTTTATTGCTCATCTAATTGGGTAAGTGCTGCAGTGTCTCTTCTCCTTAAGCGAGTGTGGCCGCTATCATTTAAAATATTTCCAGCTAGTGGGTTCGGATGCAATTCGGGCCTTTTTAAGTAGTTTACTGCATACTTCGTAATCATAGTTTTAACTAATGGAACATTGATATCCTTGTGAATATTTGAGTTTTTAACATACCAAGGGGCAGCTGTGATTATTCGAAGAAGTTTATTTCAGCGCCCTTGAATTTTTCGATATAAGAGGCCGAGACAGTGCACCATAACTGAATACCATAGCGCCAGATTGGCTTTAAGATGGAGTTGTATGGGCTAGTAAGCCAATAAATTTTGATGTCTTTTAGTTTCAATTGAGTCAATTTTGCCTCAATATTGCTTTTCCACGTTAAACGGCGATCTGAATATACATATACCGAGATATTTAACAAGCAAATTAAAGGTATTATTTGATTATTGATTTTAATAGGGGGCATGATTCCTGACGCAAGGTGAATGTTATATGTACGCATTTTTGCTCATTGACCTTTATCCTTCATTGTTTTAACCATATTTCTAGTTGAAATATATGATCCTGTAAGTAACGTGACGCTTCTGTTTGTTGGCATGTCCGAAGTATAAATTAAGTATAATAGAGCGCCAATTGGCTGAGATGAACTTTAGAAATTTCCTTCTTTAATAATAAATTGGCGAACTACTAAGTAACTTTCTAACAGCTTGTGTGTGTTTGCTGGTAAATTTTGCCTCAATTTATGTAAAAAGCCTTCATCAAAAGCTTGCGAAACATTGATGAAGAGTGCTGAGCAATATTTTTTTTCTCCAAATGCTTTTATTATGACATTTACTATTCGATGAGTTTTTTCAATTGTGCTGTTTTCTTCTAAATTCGAATTGATGTTCACTTAAAATCGGTGGTAATTTTGAAACTAATAGTTTCTAAAATAGCTTTGACATATTTGATAATAAGCTAATAGGCCTATATAACTCAACTTTTGTATGATCTTTACCTGGCTTTGGTATCATGGTAACTAAGGAAACTTTCCATTTTTGAGGATAGTATTCAAGGTGTAAAATAGCATTAAATATAAGAAGAATAATTTTCTTTGCTTCGCGAGGAAGCTCCAAAAGCATTTTATTACTGATCTTATGAATAACAGGTGCATTCTTAGTGCTTAAGTCATAAATAGCCTTTTCTATTTCTCTTATCTCAAATCTAAGCGGAATGGCTGCTCTTACTCGACGGCTAAATCGTGAGATATATACAAACAGAATTCCTTTCTCAATATCGTTTCTTGCGCAACTACCATTCAAGTTGCTTAGTGGTGGCTTAGATATACCTGGCCTTTTAAGATTTCTAGCTGCACGCCATAATGAGTAGTCTGATTGTGGAGTTGCATCAAGAATATATTTTATTATTTTTGATTTTTTTTAGGGTAACGCTGGAATGTTGAACAGCTAGTTTAAGATAAATGTCAAAAGTAACAATTAGGGTATTCATTCGGTTAACCGTTAATCGGTTAACCAATTAATTACTACCCGATTAACTGATCGGTTAATTTAAAATTGGCTTTTTTCGATTAACGATTAAACCGGTTAATTTCAGTCGATTAACCGATTAACCGATGTAACAAAATGTTTAATTTGTTGTAGTATTAAACCATATTTTTTTATGTTTTTAACTATGGGTAAGTTCCAAAACGGCAGATGCGTACCAACTCGCTTTTTTAAAAGCATTCAACAATACAATCATGTAGAATTTACAATGTTATCTGTACCAAAGTTCACCCAAAAAGTTACCAAAGTGCACCAAAAAGTTGTGTTTAGAAATATTTTTTCATACAATATATTTCTTTAAAGAAATTCATTTGTAATATACAGTACAAAAACAGAAATTAAGGAATTCGGAAATGAAATTTTTTGCAGAATGTTTGGTGCTAAACTTTGGATGATGACCTGCCAACAGAAGAAACTCGATAGTAACACAACAACAGAATTAACCGAAACAATTAGAAGTGTTAAAAATTTTAAAAAATTAAAACAGGACTCTTATGGCATAATGAAAAATTTTATATGTTAAGAAAACTCTAATTAAAGGACTGAGAAATCGATTTCTCCAACATCTGCGATAATTGAAAGAATGTTTAACATCTCAAATTTTATCAAAACTAAAAAAAAAGTGCCAAATTAACCAATTGTTTTTCTAAAAAATTATTTTATAAGATCTCCTTAAACTATTGAAATCAAATGATCTCGCAGTTTATTTTTTAATAAATACATATGGGGGATTTCATGTCAAGTGACCCAATTTTTAAATCGATGTCTTCCGATTTGGGTGAAATTAGCACCAAGCTTAGTCCTATTAAATAGTAGTTTTCAATAAGATCGGTCAAAAAGTTTCTGAGATAAAGGGGGTCAAAGTTTGACATTTTGTCCATACAGGTGTTCTTTCTCATCCATGTAACTTATTACCTATGGGTGTTAGACAAATTTGTCCCAAGTAGTTTAGATAGTTATTTGATCAATCTTTAAAAAAAAATATTTCTGTTTTTTTTAAATTTTTTTTTTTTAAATTTAAAACTTTTTTTTTTGTTTTTTTTAGCGGTAATGTTTCTTCATCCCACCACGAAAATATTAGAAAATACTTAAAATTTCGCGAAAAAGTAATACATAATTTCTTAATATTCTTTCATGGTCTATACGGCTATGCGATGAAGAATTTGATATTCGCAAAAATTGCAAAAAGTTATATGAAATTATTAGAAAATACTTAAAATTTTGTAATTAAATGTTAATTTTGTATAGTAAGGAGAAAAATTTAATTCAAAACTTCATCGCGTTTGGTGCGGAAACTTTTTTAACGATCGCGAAAAAGTAATACATCATTTCTTAATATTTTTTCATGGTCTATACGGCTATGCGATGAAGAATTTGATATTCACAAAAATTGCAAAAAGTACTTACCTTAATACACATATTGTTTTTAATAAACTTTTAAAAACAAATTTTTTACTCTTTTGTATCATACAAAATTCCCCCCCCCCCCCCTAAGGCTCAAGCTGGATCCGCGCCTGCGGCATATGCAAGGAGGAGAGGTGCAATCCTTGTGGCTGCGATGCCAATGCTCATCACTGCCAATGGGGGAGTGCCGGTTACGTTTCCGGGCAGGCGAAAACAGCCCAAATTGTGGACCAGGGAACTTCACGTTCAAAGGTCTACGGTGAGGAGACTGTTTAATAGGGTCAAGCTTACGAGAGCACCAGATGATTGGAACAATCACAGGGTGCAGTTCAACAGGTATAAGGCGGAGCTGAAAAGAGCAAAGCGACTATCATGGATGCAATTTTGTGCGTCCATCGATAATGTCAACGAGTTGTCAAGATTCCGACGGATTTTATCTAAGGACCCTAAGGCCCTGGGTTACATCCAAAGGAATGACGGCTCATGGACTGAGTCTAGCTCTGAGACCCTAACCTTACTTATGGAGACGCACTTTCCCGGTGGTATGGAGGACGGTCAGTGGGACGTCATGTCCGTGACATCGGATCATACTTCCGCTTGCGTCGATGAAATGGTCACAAGGGAGAAGCTGACGTGGGCGGTCAATACTTTCGACCCATATAAATCACCGGGTCCGGATGGTATTTTTCCGGCTATGCTTTGCAACATCCCGGACGATGCATCATTTTTGCTGGTGGATATATTCAGGAAATGCCTCAGTAGGAGGTATCTGCCTAGGGGGTGGGGAGAGGTCAGGGTGATTTTCATACCCAAGGCCGGTAAAGCGGGCCACTCGAAACCGGGGGATTTTAGACCTATTAGTCTGTCTTCATTCCTGTTGAAGACTCTCGAGAGACTAGTAGATTTCTATCTCAGGAGTAATATTGAGACCCGCCTTATTAGCAACGCTCAACACGCCTGCCTGAAGGGTAAATCTGTTGAGAGCCCGTTACAAGAGGTGGTGGGTTGTATTGAGCACGGTCTGAGGAGTAAGGAATATACTCTCGCCGCGTTTTTGGATATAGAAGGAGCCTTTAATAACATTAGGATTGAGGCGATTAGGGATTCATTGATGGAGCTGGGAGTAAAGGACTTTCTGGTGGAGTGGATAGTCTGCATGCTTAGCAGTAGGATTATAAACTCGAGCCTTGGGGATCAGGTGATAAAGAGGAGGGTTACCAGATGGACACCACAGGGGGGGGGGTTCTATCGCCTCTACTGTGGTTGCTTGCGGTCAACGGGATTCTCAGGTCATTTGATTCCATGGGCAGGAAAGTTGTTGCCTATGCGGATGACATAGTTCTGCTGGTCAAGGGAAAATTTCAGTCCACGATCGGGGAAATTATGCAGGTGATGTTGGGCGAACTCTCGGCATGGGCAAAGGACAGGGGGCTGTGTGTTAACCCTGTGAAGACGGAGCTGGTGCTATTTACCAGAAGGTACAGGATAGAGGGATTTAGGGGGCCAGTGTTAGATGGGGTCGAGTTGCCTCTATCGGACGGTGCAAAATACTTGGGTAACTTTCTGGACTGCAACCTGTCTTGGAAGAGGAATACTCAGGAGAGGATGAGAAGGGGACTCAATGCCTACTACACATGCAGGAACTCCATCGGCAAGAACTGGGGTCTGAGGCCGGATATGGTAAATTGGATTTACACATCGGTGGTTAGGCCTATACTTACCTATGGATGCACTGTTTGGTGGGGCGAGTGTGGATAGCTATAGGAAGATGCTTAGCAAGGTTCAAAGGAGTGCATCTCTGGGCATCACGGGTGCAAGGAGAAGCACTCCACAGGCAGCGCTGGACATCCTACTATATCTATCCCCTAACGAGCATTATGTGAGGAGTGTGGCTGCTAGGAACTTACTTAGACTTTACGAGTCTTCCTTAGTTAGACCTAGGCGGAGTGATCACACGAGAATCTTGTACGAGGTGGGTCTGCTTGATCGGGGTACTATTCTTGAGGGAATTTCGGATCATAGGACTACGACTCTGGACTTCGGTGTTAACCAACCGGTGGAATTCTCGGATCTGGAGTGGATCCAATAAACTGTTTGAGGGGTGGGCAGTATTTACGGATGGATCCAAGATGGAAACCGGCACTGGTGCCGGTGTATATATCGCGGACACCGAGGTAAAAAGGTCATTCAGACTCCCTGATGAGTGCAGTGTCTTCCAGGCTGAGATCCTAGCGATCTGGTGTGGGATCACATCGTGGGTGGATCTGAGGTGACAATTTTCGTCGATAGTCAGGCGGCGCTTCGGGCATTGAAGAACCATACGGTGCGATCATGCCTGGTCGCGCGGTGTAGGAACGCTCTTAGGGAACTCATGGGGGCATTCAACGTGAGGCTGTGTTGGGTACCAGGACACTGCATGGTTGATGGGAATGAGGTGGCGGACGAACTCGAGAGAGGAGGTTCGGGTCTCGACTTAGTGGTGGGGGACAGGGGGGTAAAACCACCCCTATGCTACTACTATGAGGTGATACGGGAGAAATTCCGTGATGACGTTGACCGATCCTGGAGGGGCAGAATGGATTGCAGGGTGTCTAGGGCACTATGGCCCAATTTGGGCAACCAGGGTTCTACTGGGATTGGATAGGGGTAGTCTCAGAACACTTATAGGGTTCTTGACGGGGCATTGTCCTGTCAGGGCTTTTGCGGGCAGATGGGAGAACGCCATACCGGACTTCTGCAGGCTATGCGAGGATTCGGAGGAGCTAGAGACGATCGAGCATGTACTGTGCCATTGTCCTAGAATGCAGGGTCTCAGACTGAAGTGGCTAGGAGATAGGTTTCACGACGAACTGGGGTGCATAGCTGGATGTAATCCGGCCAATCTACTGGGGTTTGTCAGGGAAATAACGCGGCTGTTTCTGTTGAGGGGACTATAAGGGGGGTATTGGTCCTACTTTATAATTTTCTGTCTATCTCATACTTCCTTTTCTCTACTTTTCACTTCCTCTTATCTCTTATCTCACCTATATAAATCAGAAAAAGGCAGATTGGACGGGCTTCAGAGAGTTTACCAATGATTTACCAATTCCTTCTGACGTGCGCTCCGCAGAAAGGAAGTTCCGGAAAATCGTCCTTGCAGCAGCCGCTTGCTTCATTCCTGCCGGAAGGATCCCGGTCTTGAGACCATATTTCCCGGCGTCAGCGGCGGTACTCGCGGAAGAGCGGGACGGAATTCGCAGAACCAACCCGAGTGATCCCCGAATCGGTCGACTCAACAGGGTCATCAGCAAGTTGGTAAACGAATATAGACGGGACAAATGGCTAAATCATTTAAATTTAAACACGTGCAACCTAACCTCCGGAGCCAGCAAGCTATGGGTGACTGTCAAATCTCTGACGAATCCGCAGAAGCGTGACGACAGGGTCTCGATTACCTTCAATGGAAATACCATATCGGACCCCAAAAGGTGGTCGAACTACTTTGCGCGGCAATTTATAGAGCACCCCGTCAGAGATAAGGCGAAAAGAAGTATTGTGAGGAAGACAAAGGAAGTGGGGTTACAGTTAAATGTGACTGTCGACGGCGCCATAATTCCGACCAAAAATCGCCCAAAAATATTGGGAGTCACATTTGACAGCCTGTTCATGTCATCGGCGCATGCTACTGCAATCTGCGATAGAATGCGGAGTATAAACAAGGTCCTCAAGTCTCTAGCCGGCAGCACTTGGGGCATGGAAAAGGAAACCTTGTTAGCTACATATAAAACGATTGGCCGGTCAGTGGTTAACTACGCAGCGCCTGCGTGGACCCCAAGAGTCAGCGATACTCAGTGGAAGAAGCCTCAGAGCTGCCAAAATGCCGCCTAAGGACCGTAACAGGTTGTGTTCAGATGACATCAATAGAACACCTGCATGATGAAGCGAAGATGATGGCTGACAAAGCAGTTCCTTCTGGGATGTCATCGGAGGGGACATCCGAACCACTGTCTGATGGAGTCGGACCCCCCCCCCCCCCGAGACATGTCAGAAAAGATCTTCGCTGGTATGAGAGTGAAATCCAACAACACCTGGACTCTATGACATACCACACCTCATACAGGGCAGCTTTGAATGCAGTTCACAGGGAGTCGGTGGAGAGTGCAATCAACAGCCACCGAGTCAACATCGTATTAGGGGGTCGTCCACCACCGGTTGCAAGCGAAGAGCGGGACTTACCACGACGGACGAGGGTGACATTGGCACAATTAAGATCAGGATGGTACGACACCTATTCAACTGCAGTGCAAACCCAACCCAGCTAGAAGCAGTGTCCTTATGGACCCGCCCACGTGAGGTAGCACAGCTACTGGGCCTTGATTTAGCTGAGTTGGAAGGACAGAGCGAAGAAGAAGAAGAAGAATAGAAAAGTAATTTTATACATGCTTGTTTTTCAGGTCGAGCTGTTACAACAACAACAACCTGCCATTCTTGTTATTTGTATTCATTGCTGTAATTCTGCTCGAATTAATAATAGCAAGTAAAAGCTTGCGGCAAAAATCTGTGTGTCTATAGCTGCTGTACCATGTCTTCATAGCTGTATTTTAAATAATAATACTATCGATATTGATATTTTTCATATCGATATTTTCGATAGTTTAAGACTATTGATAGTTTCCCAGCACTAGCTACTACTAGGCTGCGGAGCCTCAATGTCATTAGTGTTTACTTGATTTGTTACCTGCTTAAGAATTTATTAAAAGTGCACATGCTAATTATAGCGTGCAGCTAGAAATCTCAATAGACCAGCACAGCTTTTCTAAGCGTACACTAAAACCAGGGTTGCCATACGTACTGTTTTAAGCAGTACATGTACTGATTTTTTGCAATTGTACTGTTTTATGCACAACTCCTAAAACAGTACGCAAATGTACTGTTTTTTACACTTTGTACAGTTTTTTGTACTTTTTTGTTCAGTGTACAAAAAACCAAGATGTGTTCCAAACAAAAAAGTTCTAAAATAATACGAGTTTTTACGCTGTGGTCATTGTTTTCTCATAAATTCAGAGTAGAAATCTAAATTATAATGAGTGGCTCGCAGCAGTAGTATATTTTCATGTTGTTATTTTTAAGACATATGTATGATTTAATGGCTACCTCTTTCAATGGTATTTCCCTTTCCACACCTTTTTTAAATACTAAATAAATACATACTAATTCCAACACAATTATATTAAATTTTAAGAACTTAACTTTTTTAATTTTCGAGCATGTTCTGGATATCGAAATCACGCGTGAAATTGAAAACGAGCAAATTTGGCAAATTCTAAGTGTTCCAAATTTATTAAAATACTTAATACCTTTGAGGACCACTTTTCTTTACCTAAACTATTGAAATAAGAAAAACATAAGTTAATTTTTACAAAAATTTTATTGGAAATATTCATCGTTTTCAGTTCCACTTGATTGTTTTACAGACAGAAATTTTTATTTTAAATTTTATTGAAACTTGTTTTTTTTGGATTTTATAGATTAATGACAAATTTCACCAAGTTCAGGTAAAATTAACTATCATTATAAATGTCAAAAAATCTATTGTTATAGTAATAGTTAATTTTAGCTGAACCTGGTAAAATTGGCCGTAAATAATTTAAAAATTGTTTGAAGTTGGAAAATTAATTTAGGAAACAAACAAACAAATTCTATATGATTTGTGCAACTATGTGTGTGGTGAAAATTGCTTTAAATACGAATATGTTTAAAGAAAATCGTACCATGTATCACAATCAATGAGTTAATTGTTTCAAGCTAAGTTCGGCTTTTCTCCTTTCTTATATGGCTTACAGCAATGTTGTGGTTTTTCTGGCCAAATGATTCGTTTGTGGTGTTTGCTTTTTAAACGCAAATAGTTATATTTTTTTCCTTAAAAAAATATACTGTTTTTTTGTGTTCAATGTACTGTTTTCCGAATTTAAAATCTGGCTACCCTAACTAAAACCACCATGAAATATCTCGTTACTTAAAGGATCATTCATCGGCCTTTTGTTCCTACTAGGAACCACAGGACATAATATATATATATATATATATATATATATATAAAGGATCATACATATATAAGAACTGGAAAATTGGTTAAAACAACAGAGGATAAGGATCAATGAGCAAAAATACGTACATATAACATTCACATTGCGTCGGGAAACTTGCCCCTCGATTAAAATCAATAGGCAAATAATACATCAACACTCGCAAAAAAAAATTCAAAGGCGCCGAAATAAACTTCTTCGAATAATCACAGCTGCCCCTTGGTATCTTAAAAACTGAAATAATCAAAAGGATCTCAATCTGCCATTAGTTAAAACTATGATTACGAAATATGCAGTAAAATATTTAAAAAGGATCTATCGATTGCATCCGAATCCACTAGCTCGAAACCTTTTAAATGATAACGGCCACACTCGCTTAAGGAGAAGAGATACTGCAGGACTTATCCGATTAGAAGAGCGCAAATTACCTACATATGTGAACAGAAACCGTGAAGGGATACATTGTCGTCCGCCAATGGCAGCACATAAAGTAACGTTAAAATAAGATTGGATTTATTATCGTTAGTTAATATTTAATATATGAAGATTTATATTTAGATTAATAAATAAATAATGAAAACAAATAACTGGAAAAACCCGGTATGTCCGTTTTTATGTTAGTTTTAGTTGTGCCAGTGTGCTTTTAAATACCCTAATGGCCATTTTCTCATTAGGCAATTATCTTTTTTCCCAACGAAAAACTGCACATTAAAGAAATTTGGTTTTCTCAATGTCTCATTTGCTTCGATTTTATCGCAAAGCTAACCGGCACTCATCTGCCAAATAATTTATTTTCCTTTTATTTGCCGTACAGATAAATTCAATCAGCTGACTCCCAACTTTTACATGTATTTTGCGTGGCGTTGCCAGCTGAAAACAATGTTTTTTGTCGGTATATTGAGAAACCCAAAATCGTTAACGGACAGTTTATCGTTCCAATAAATTTATGTTGTCATTAAGTAACAGGCAGTTTGTCGATACATTGAGAAAATGGCCATGAAAGAAATGAATCAGCTCTTCATCATGTTTTTAACGTTAGCGTTAAGAAAATATGATGATATACCTACGAATGAAAACACAAAGCTTACTACCGAGTACAGACATCTCTGTACCCACCTCCTTTCTTCGTTCTTCTCTCTCCTTAAAACACAAGAGTTGAGCAATTAAAGATGAAGCGTGTGAAAGCAGACTAAGCAGACCTATTGGATAGGCCTGGCTCTGAATTGCTATGATTCAAACCGTATTTATTCAACAACAAAAATGATTTTGGTCTAACGAGCTCATTTCAAGTAATCAGTTTGAATTCTTGTACTCGCAACGATCATGAATGTTTGTAAATCCCTTTTCTGGTATGACTCCAGATCACCGCAAGGAAAGGAAGCGGTGTTCGCACCATTCTTTTTCAAATGTAATAAAATGGTTATTTAGCTGCATCATGTATGATGGAGTCGTTTCAATCATTGACGCGAACAATTAAGTAAAAACCAGTCATGTATTCTACAGTTTTGATCTCATTATAGCGTCATACATATGTATGTTTACATCACTTGCAACATTATTAGTTAAAAAATACAAATGTTTGAATGTATGTCTGCTTTCACACGTTTCATCTTTTGATGCTCAACTCCTTTGTTTTTAGGTGAGAGAAGAAAGATGCCTGTACTCGGTCAGTACGCTTTATGTTTTTCTTCGTTGGTTTATGCAAAACGATGGCTGCATGTAATTTTTTCCTTTCTTTTTCTCTTTTATTCGCTGTTAATAAAATTGTTGTTGTTTTGAACCGAAAAAAGTTGAAACCGATTGCCGCGTGTGATTATATTGGCATTTTTAAAAGGGAATTGACAAGAAGTTGAGCCTCAAAAGATGAAACGTGTAAATTCAGACTATGCAAAACTTTATTATTTTTTTTAATTGTATGCATGCATATCACAAAAAAAATCACAACACAAAATTTATTTGAAAATAAAATTTGCGAAAAATTTGTATGTATCAGGCCTGTTCTGCAAATCACTTTTACTCAAATTACGTGGTTTCAAATCACATGTGCCTACTAAAATCACATGTGTGATATTTTAGTGGCCCGTTTTTGTGTGCTTTGGTGTGATCTTCAATTGCCGCAAGCACACAGAGAAACACGAAAACGGTATGACTTTCAGAACACCAGAAAACCGCACGTGTGTTTTCAAAAACACATGATTTGTAATCACGTGATTTTCAGAACAGGCCCGTATGTACAATACGGTGTTTTTTTATAATCGATTCTCGATTTTTAGTGCTGCTCACATCTAGGATTGTGCCATTTAGTGAAAAAATACTATTTTAAAAGTTTTAGCTTAATGGGACTTTGCTTTCCCGTGCCGAAAGTGCTCTTAAGGTTTTAAATATTAAACAACAATCGCAAAACTCTTAACGGCGATTTTGACGAAAAATTGCAAATAAGATGCTCTGTAAATCGCAATAGCAAGAAGTTTGGCGACTTAAAATTGCAAAAGGGAACTATAATATTTGTAAGAAACTATAGCAGATCGCAAGCTAAACGCACGAGTTAAGGAACACCATAAAATAAATTTGGCGTTTTGCGATTTCAAATCGTGCTATTATCAGAACATGGCCATAAAACTATTCGCTATTTCGCGGCTTCTGGCATCTTCTAGCTAATTTTGTATTCCTATTTATGCATTATGTAAAAATCGGAGAACCCCCGATTTGGTTTCAGAAAAGTTTAAAATTTAAGGCATAAGTTCAAAACTAGAAAATTATACAAGCTGGCATTCACATTCTAATGACCAGGTTTGTTCGACCATTCGAACACAAAACACAAAACAATAAAAAAAAAAAAAAAATTTGAAAGATGATATGAAGGTTCAATAACACTCTAACAAAAGATAAGCAGCAAAAAATGATCTTACTTTAGGCGGTATCGGAATGTCCTCGTTGGTATTCTGAGCCAACTAAGAATATGCACTTCAATGATTTTTATGTATTTTCTTTTTTTAAATCAGTTTTTTTTTTGGAATTTTAGTTCGTTCATTTGTCAAATATTTTCTTTAATATTGGTTTTAAAAATTTTCGAAAAACGGAAAGAATTTCTAAACTAGAGGATATATACATATATTGCTATTCCTACATTTTGGTATGTATTCCTATGTAAAATAATACATTCAATGTAAAGTTAAAAAAATAAACTTTCATTTGATAGTTAATTTTGTGCAAAAAATTTAACCAGTAAAATTAGAAAAGTGGCGCTATTTCGTGAAAAACAGTGAACGTTTTAAACTTCATGGCTCTTTCGGCACGGGAAGACAATGTCCGATTGAGGTTAAACTTTTGCAATTTGATTTTTACACTAAATGGCACTTTTCTAGACTTAACCACATACTAATTTTAAGCAAAAATAATCAGTCATATTAAAAAAAACCACCCTAATGTACATACATATCGTCAGCTCAGAATTGGTTTGGCGCATATGCCAAAAAGTCGGAGTGGAGAAAAACGACAAGGAAGATTTACATGAAGATTACTCAAATTGTACCCGATAGAATTTTTTTATATTTATAATAAAGTAGAATTTAATAGTATTTTTTTGAAAATGAAAAATATTGTTTTGTGCCGCATACGCCACTTTTCTAAAAAAAATTAAAAAAGTGGCTTTTTGTGCTGCATACGTATACTTATTGCTGTGTATTGAGTAACTTGTTGTTGAGATGATTTTTTTTTATAGTTTTTTTATTTGATTTTACTTTACAAAAACAGAAAAAAGGCTGACTTCCAAAACGTACTAATACAAAGTTTGTATACAGTTTTTATACTGTATTTCAACCATGCACATGTACAAAGTACCGAATCAATGCAACTATGTGTTCTGTCTATTAAAACGTTTTGAAATGTAAGTGATGCAATGCATAATATTAAAATAAATCTGTATTTTTTGCAAATTAAATGTCAAATATCACAAAGCATCAACTTTAAAACCGATGCTCTGATTGCTTTTTGCTGCGTTACTAATACTTACCATTGATGTTTTGGAAGGGTTTGCATTGCATATATATTGTACTGCGGCATAATGAAACACTATACTTTGTTCTTATACAAAGCATTTGACGTTTTGGAAGTCAGCCAAACAGTTCTACTGTTATGAAAAGTTACATAAAAAGCCACAAAGTAAACAACTTTAATAATGCAAAAGTAAAAAGAAAATTTAAAACTTAATATTGAGTAAATTTTTATAATAAGCTTTAACAACACGTGGAAGAAATATAAGCAAGTCTTTTATGTCTCTATTTTAATCGCTGGAAATAAATGATGGTTTCGATATTTTCAAAACATTCGTCAACAAATTTTCAGGAGTTTTCAAACAATTTTTTGATGCAGACTTAACCAAAATTGCATTTTTATATTTTTCCTCTCTGGTAGAAGTTTTATAATATATACATAAATCATTATTTTAACTGTATAGAATATACTTTAATTTTAGCAAAAGGGACTTTTCGAAAGTCCATTTTATTTGCTTCCAACGAGTATGTGCGAAAATTTTCCGAAAGCATTTCCATAACTTTAAGTTTTGTTTTATTATTTGGCATTGTTTTAAGCAAATTTAGTAAATGAAGAGGACTATGAATTTCAATATTCTTTAAGTACCGGTCAATAACACCATGGACACAGTCCACTTCTTGAATTAAAGAATGTTCTGGTTCTGAAGACTTTTGTATTACGGCATCAATATTATTTTGTTGCGTTAATTTGATTTTTATTTTGAGGTACGCAAGAATCGCTCCATAATGTCAGTTTTAATAAGTGGAAAATCTTTTATTAATTCATTTAAAATTTTAATTTAAGCACTAGCAATATTGTTACCACTCCGACCACTATGAGCTTCCGTCAAAAAGGCACAATAAGTAAAAGTTGGTATATATGACATAATAATGGTTGCTGTAAGATTAAACATATTTAATTTTCGTTTGTAGTAAAATTTTGAAGCATTTCCCTTAGGTAGGCTAAAAACACAAATAATAGCAAACCGTACACTTGGTTGGGGTCCATTATGAAACTATTTTTCACAAATTTATTTTCTTGTTGTCATTTTACTTTGCTTTTGCTTTAACTACTTTTTTTTTTTTTTACGGCAATGCAGCAAAGCAACAGTAAAATTAAATTAATTTTGTACGTTTTTGTATGAAGAATTTGCTGCAATCGCCAAACAATGGCTTGTAGAGCAAAACAGTACTCAAAAAATTTTGAAACAGTTGATATGCAGCAAAATTAATGCTTTATGTCTCAGAAACCATAAAAATTTTCGCGAAACAGGTTTTTGTTTTAGAAAGAGGGTATTAAAAAATTATATTCCTCATACCTAACTCATTTTTTTTAAAAATGGTCGGTAGGTCAAACCAGTAATGAGCTGATGATATATTATTGCTTGGGCATAAAAAAAAATTCGAAGAAATTTTATGATATATTTATATAAGACATTAGTCTTCCGAATTCGACTTTTTTGTATAAACATTTTAACTTTAGCTAATTTATACCTGAGCAAATATGCACTACTATTTTTGCTCGTTTTTTTAGTGCAAACGAAACAAGTTGCAAATACGTAAAATTTTGTAGTTGTGTTGTGCAAATGTGTGTATTTTTGCACACATTTGCATCCTTTGCACTACTCATCGTGATTACCCTATTTGTTTTGTTATTGAATTTAAATGTGTTTTCATTTTAAAAAAGTTTTAGCCATTTTTCCGTATATTTAGCAATTTGTTGCAACACTAGTTTTAGTGCAACATTTACAGTTTTCTTACTAAAGCCTAGATTACACTATCTCACAAGTCTTACGTGTTCCATAATACTTTGTGAGATAGAAATCTAATGAGTTTTGTTGCGACTGTCAAAAAATCTAATGTAGCATGACAGTTTGTGTTCACACCATCACACAAAGTATGAACACTCACACATGAAAAAAATGCAACTCTGATCCAATGAAAAGTATTATTGTTTAGAAATTTTTCAAAAAATGATGAAGTCGTATTGGATGTCAAACTTGTTTCATAATACTTGTAATTTTCGTGACACATTGCATTCACACTATCACACTTTGTCATATTACTTGAGATTTTGACATGTATTAATACAAATTATAATAGTGTAATCTAGCCTTAAATAGTCTCAACTCAAAATTCCTTTTTTTCCAAAAATTCAGAATATTTGGAAAGAAAATTAAAGGGAAAAAATAAACAACTATTGGAAAAAATAGAAGTTTTCTAAGATTATTTCCTTTAGAAAACAACTATCATACAAATTCGTTACCAATTACAGTATTGTCAACGTAATTGTTACGACAAAGTTAAGTACAAATTTTAAGGCTTAAATCTAGTTTACCGACACAGCTCCAAATAAAAAAAAAGTACCTAGGGAGATAGAAAATTGAAAAATAAGAAATATTGGCGCAAACGCTTAGTTTTCGAGTTATGGACGTTTTTAGTTTTCATAGAAATATGTGATTTCGCTGAAGTGCAGCTTAAAGGGCTACGAAAAAAATAAAAAAAATATGCCACCCGATTCAGAATAAAAAAAGAAAAAAACCAAAACTAAAATTAAAGGGGGCTGAGGCCGGTGGGGCCTCCTGGAACCAAAAAACTGTCCCGCCCACTTAGTGATATGTGTGGGTACTCAAATTAAAGGTAATTTACTCACGATTGCAAATATGTATTTTGTTTTTATATTCGCATAATATTTTCCTCATCAGGTTAATTTAAGTATTTTTTAGGTGTAGAAAAGTTCTAGTTAGCGAGGCCGGGGTTTGTTATACGGTATAACTTATACCATAGAGGAGCAAATCCTTGCGCCCGGCCGAAGGCCGGCTATGCAGAGAAACTTTAGTTAGCGAAGCCAGTATTTGTTATACCATAGAGGAGAAAATCCTTGCGCCCGGCCGAAGGCCGGCTATGCTGAGAAGCTTTAGTCAGCGAAGCCGGTGTTTGTTATACCATAGAGGAGAAAATCCTTGCGCCCGGCCGAAGGGCTGCTATGCAGAGAAGCTTTAGTAAGCAAAGCCGGTGTTTGTTATACCATAGAGGAGAAAGTCATTGCGCCCGGCCAAAGGCCGGCTTTGTAAAAAAGCTTTAGTTAACGAAGCCGGTGTTTGTTTTTGCGACATTGGTGTTTGTTATTTTATAAAATTTGTACTACACTTTTATTTAAATAAATTGTACACTTAGTACACAAAAACTGAAATGTGAGCTTAAGAGTTAAATTTTTTTAAGTAAATTCTATATATCCTGAAAGATCTAGTCAAAACCTTTAAAATTATACCAATTTTGGCCATATACCTTTAGAAATGTAGTGGAAAAATTACATACTTCTATGAAAATTAAAAACGTCCATAACTCGAAAACTAAGCATTTGCGCCAATTTTTTTATTTAATTTTTTCTTCTTATTTTTCAATTTTCTATCCCCCTAGGTACATTTTTTTTTATTTGGAGCTGTGTCGGTAAACTAGATTTGTTCCAATTTTAATATATGTATAACTTACGCGTATGGTTTTATCTCTTGATCCAGATGCTAAGAATGGTCCTTGATGATGACCCTTTTTGTTATCAGCTCCAGCAGCCTCGTTTATAGCTGAAGAAGAAGCCTCTGGTGCCCAAGCAATACATTCGACAGTATGATCATGGTCGCGCAATTCAACCTAGTACAATCAACATATACTTTAATTGAACATTATTTATTTCTCTTTAATCATTACTCTTACCTTGCAGTCTTTTGAATTTGTCGACCAAACTCGAACTGAGTGATCAATTGAGCAAGACGCAAAAATGCTGCCATCCATATGCACACGAACCATACGTACCCATTCCCTATGACCAGTGTAAGTTTTAACACAATATCTGAAACAGAAAAGGCGCTTTATGTGTTGTTGATAGAATAAATAGAGATAATGATACCAACCCAGTTGCCACTTCCCACATTTTAATAGTTTTGTCACGAGAAGCTGAAAGAACATAATCACCAGCTGGTACAAAAGCAACCGATGATACATTGTGATCATGACCGTGCATCGTTTTGACGCACTCATAACTCTGTTGAAAATCCCATAGCTTAATGGATAAATCAGCACTGCATGAAGCTATCAATAATAAAAAAATCGGAATTTAATATGATTAATTGGAACATGGCTTTAATATGCGTCTCGTTGTCTACCTAATAATTTGCCTTGAGCATCGAATGCAATGTCTTGCACAGAATTTGTGTGTCCCTTAAGACTTCTTTCGTATTCGCCTGTTTCAAAATCCCATATTTTAATAACTGCATCTTCAGAAGCTGATACCATTAGGCTGAATATGGGATGAAATATAACCTTTTGTACAACAAGAACAAAAAAGTTCAATGAAATTTGGAAATTTATGCGAATTTATACTAACTCGTGTTATGCTAGCACGATGGCCGCTCAAAGAAAATTTTTCAGGAGGCCTTGGTATCCATTCGCCGGGGCTGCGTTTAGCTTTTGTTGGGGCACCTTCAATAACCTCTTTTTCTGCTTCAGAAAGTTTAGCCTCAAGTTCCATGACTTTCTTCTGTAAACGTATTACTGATGTCCATTTTTTTTCAAGTAGACCACCAAACTTTTTTTCTGATTCCCCACTGAGATCAGCTTCCTTGCGGAAAGCTTCTAAAGATTCTGAGTATCCATTGCTGCCCAAATAGTCGGCAATCGCTTGGTTACTATAAATTGTATAGTATTTTAAACAATTCTATGACCTTATGTAATTCAAGATACTTACAGCTCCTCGCGCTGCCGTTGCGACAACACCATTTTCATGCTGTTTTCAACTTACGGCAAGTTTAACAATTTCACTTTAGGAAAATATTTATTTATACAATCACAACTTTTCTATGTATTTTCCAGTGCCCAGCACTTAAGAGGAAACTGAAAAAATTAAAAAATATATACATATAAGTATATGAATATTAAAAATTTTTTTAATATAAACTATTTTTAAATCTTCAATATAGAGTTCTGTCAAGGCTTTTGACCAACGAGTATTAGTAGATACCCGCTTATCACATAATTCGATTTGAATCGGACGATTTTCGAATTTGGGATTTTTTCCCCCGCTTTCGAAACACAAAAAAAAATCTCTTTCGTAAATGCAATTATGTAGTACGAAAACCAAAACGTCAAATGTGTTTCAGTGTGCGTATTTTATTCAAATACCATTTAGATAGCGAAAATATATTAACAATTTTTTTACGATATATTTTACAGATTTTAGAATGTAAATATGTATAAACAATATACATACATATGTACAGTTACGGACAAACATATAGGGTCACTAATATTTTTTGACAAGTTTTTTTATATTTTGTAAGTAGGAGTGGCAATATATTTTGGCAAAAATGTTTGTTAATTTATAGCGTTTTAAAAATATATACTTTAAAAATATATTGAATTCGGAAAATTCCCTTAATTGTTAAAATTTAAGGGTTTGTGCTTTGTTGTGATACAGACGTGTATTTTTAACCCCGCATACGATTAGAACTATTAATTAATCATATTGATTTTGACATATATCAGCAGCGAATGTACGCTTAAAATAAATAATATATTTTGTTATTTAAATTATTTAACATAATAGTGAACAATTAAAACGATAAAATTAAATAAAATAAAAAAGTAAAAATATATACATACGTATGAATGTTCATACATGTATGTATGAAGGTATACATCCCTGTAGTAAATAAAATAGTCAGTTGCAAAAACCACTAACTATAAATTAACTTTTTTTTAAATGACTACAAATTGGTTTAAATCTCATGCAGATATCAACCTAAAAGGCACACGTAAAACACAAATAAAAGCAAAATAAGTAAAACAAGCGTATTTATTTCAGGACTATTATACATCATCATTTAGGGCAGTTTAATGCAAAATTTTCATAAAAAATTATTTCTATATCAAAATATATAAAGATATACATACATACATATGTATGCATGTTCATACCCTGTAGGAAGTCAAACACATTTATAACTAACTTCAAACTGTTTTTTTTATAACCACAACTAGTTGATTAAGTGACTTTTTTCCTTGTCGACGACTCACTATTTTAACATAGGCATGTCATAGGCAGTAGTCAATTGGCCATCTTTGCATGACTTTTTAACTGACTACTAACTACTTATTTTTCAACCTATTTGTAATTAATTAAAAGTATTGTCAGTTTATAATACATTATTTAAATTTTAAATAATTTTTGTCAAAAAAATATACAGTGAAACAACACTAAGACAAAATGAAAGAAACGTTTACGTTTTAGTTAATGCAAATGAAAATAATGCAGAAATAAATAAAACAAAACAAAACAATATAAACTATTTAACGGCTAAGCCAATTACTCGAACACGTTCTCTTTCACCCTCGGTGTTTACAAAATCAGTGGATAGTGACTCATTAAAAAAACTACAACTAGATTTGGTGACAAGTGTTGCCAGGCCAGCAAGTATTGCCGTGACGTCAAAAACAAATTTAGTGGGAAATTATACCATGAACTCAAACACAAATGCAATGGAAAACCCTCCTGTAAAAAGTTGTCAAAAGCCTACAGTACAAGTTGGTATGGACAGGTACATAACAGTGCTTAAACCTCTGCAGCAGTTGCTTCGGCCTCAAAAGTACCATCTCTTGATAAAATAAATTCTCAAAATCGTTTTGCAATTCTGGAGGATGAATCCTCTGAAGCACCAAACGTCATTAAATCATCCAAGCCTTCCCCGATATATCTTAGGGAGCAAAATTAAAATGAGCTCATAAAGAGTTTGATATCGGTGATAGGTGAAAATTCGTTTTATGTAGCGGCTATCAAGCGTGGAAGTATAAACGAGACAAAAATACAAGTCAATCATGAGAATGATTTTCGCAAAATAGTAAACAACTTTGAAACACTTAAAAAAAACTTTTATACCTACCAACTGAAAAGCAGTAAAGGTCTACAGGTAGTGATTAAGGGAATTGACTCATGTGTGGACCCAGAAGAGGTTAAAACATTCCTAGAAGAAAAAGGCTTCAAGGTAAAACATGTAGGAAATATTAAAAATAGAGAAAAAATTCCCCAACCACTTTTTCGAGTGGAGTTTGAACCCGGCGACGTAAAACTTAAAAAAAACGAAACACATCCTATTTACAATTTAAAATATACTCTCTAAAGAAGAATAACTATAGAGGAGCCGCACAAAAAAATGGACCTGTTCAGTGCTTAAACTGCCAAGAATTTGGCCATACCAAGGCATACTGCTACTTACCCCCTGTCTGCGTAGTATGTGGTGAACTACACGGTACAGTTTCTTGCGATAAGTCTTAAACCGACCCCAACGTAAAAAAATGTAGCAACTGTGGTGGTAATCACACTGCCAATTATAGGGGATGCCCTGTATATAATATTGTCAAGCAGACGGTTGGACCGAAAACAAATACCCCTCAAATGCAGGTTGCAAATCGAGTAAACACAAATGCAATTCAAGCCCCCCAGCCTAGTAATAACAGAACCTCTTACGCTAACGTCCTAAAATCAAACCATCAGCCAATACAAGGTGCCTCGCCAAGTAATGATGAAACTCCGGTTTCTAATTTAAGTCGTTTAGAAAAAACCATGGAAACATTAGTGCAAACGGTAAATAATTTTACTAACACAATGGGTAATATGATGCAGGAAATGCTTAGAATGCAATCGATGTTATTGCAAGCTGTACTTAACAAACCATGAACTGTTTAAAAATTTGTTTTTGGAACGCAAACGGCATCCGCCAACATAAAAATGAACTAGAATACTTTCTTAAAAATAAACAAATTGATGTCATGATGATTTCTGAAACTCATTTGACCTCAAGAAATACGTTTAAAATAAATGGTTATATAATATATGATACCAAGGACCCTCGAGATAGAGCTTGTGGAGGTTCTGCCATTTTAATAAAAACCCGAGTCAAACACTACCTAATGTGTGATCATCGTGAAGAGTATCTCCAAGCATCGAACATTTGCGTTGAGGAATTAAATAGAAACCTAGTAATTTCTTCGTTATACTCCCCGCCTAGATTTTCAATATCGGAGGACCAATATTATAAATATTTTAAATCATTAGGACCGTGTTTCCTAGCCGCTGGCGATTATAACGCTAAACATACCTTCTGGGGGTCGCGACTTACAACACCAAAGGGTCGTGTTTTATTTAACACAATTTCTAAAATGTATTTAAATGTGGTAGCGAGCGGACAACCAACTTACTGGCCCACTGGTTAAAAACATCCCCACAGAAACGATTCATGTTGAAGCTTCCTTAGAATTATCGTCCGACCACACACCTACAATTGTTACTATATCGAACCCAAATAGAATTGTATTTCCGTCAGGTTACATAGCGACACACAAATAAATTGGTTAAAATATTAAAAATTTCTCAGTGCCCATTGCACAGAAAATATTCCGCTTAGTACACCGGAGAATGTGGATCTCTCTATTGTTAACTTTGACAGTTATCTTAAACTAGCTGTTCAACATTCCAGCGTTACCCCCAAAAAAATTAAAAATAATAAAATATATTCTTCAGATGTCGAGCGGCTCTTGACTGTAAAAAGGAGAGTTCGAAGAGAGTGGCAACTTTACAGATCCCGCAACTCAAGATTTTATTAAAAGAGTGCACAAAAAGCCTAAGAAAGTTACTGCAGAATCAGAAAACGGCTTCTCTAGAAAAATATCTTAAGGAACTTGATGCAACTCCACAATCTGACTACTCATTATGGCGTGCAGCTAGAAATCTAAAAAGGCCAGTTATATCTAAGCCACCATTAAGAAACTTGAATGGTAGTTGGGCAAGAAACGATATTGAAAAAGGAAATCTGTTTGTTAGTCACTTGAAAAACGTATTTACACCAAATATATCTCACAATATGGTATGTTTAGCGTTATAATCGCCAGCAGCCAGGAAACAGGGCCCCAATGACTTATAATATTTATAATATTGGCTTTCTGATATTGCAAATCTAGGTGGTGAGTATAAGGATGAGATTACTATGTTTCGATTCAGCTCTTTAATACAAATTTTCGTTGCTTGGAGATAATCTTCACGATGATCACACATCAGGTAGTGTTTGATTCGGGTTTTTATCAAAATGGCAGAACCTCCACAAGCTCTATCTCGAGGGTCCTTGGTATCATATAGTGTATAACCATTGATTTTAAACGTATTTCTTGAGGTCAAATGAGTTTCAGAAACCATCATGACATCAATTTGTTTATTTTTAAGAAAGTATTCTAATTCATTTTTATGTTGGCGGATGCCGTTTGCGTTCCAAAAACAAATTTTTAAACAGTTCATGGTTTGTTAAGTACAGCTTGCAATAACATCGATTGCATTCTAAGGATCATTACCCATTGTGTTTGTAAAATTATTTACTGTTTGCACTAAAGTTTCCATGGTTTTTTCTAGACGACTTGAATTAGAAACTGGAGTTTCATCATTACTTGGCGAAGCACCTTGCATTGGCACATGGTTTGATTTTAGGACGTTAGCATAAGAGGTTCTGTTATTACTAGGCTGCGGAGCCTGAGTGTCATTAGTGTTTGCTTGATTTGGTACCTGCATTTGAGGGGGATTAGTTTTCGGTCCAGCCGACTGCTTGACGATAGTATATACAGGACATCCTCTATAATTGGCAGTGTGATTGCCCCCACAGTTGCTACATTTTTTTACATTGGGGTCATTTTTAGACTTATCGCACTGGACTGTACCATGTAATTCATATTTTGAGGCCGAAGCAACTGCTGAAGAGGTAGGGCTGCGACCCCGTTTAAGCACTGTTATATACCTGTCCATACCAACTTGTATTTGAGGCTTTTGACAATTTTTCACTAAAGGGTTCTCCATTGCGTCTGTATTTGAGTTTATGGTATCATTTCTTACTAAGATTGTTTTTTCCGCCGCGGTAATACTTGCGGACGCTACAACACTTGTCCCCAAAGACGGATTAATATTTTTCCACCGTTTTTGTGAACACCGAGGGTGAAAGAGAACGTGTTCGAATAATAGGCTTAGCCGTTAGATAGTTAATATTGTTTTGTTTTGTTTTATTTATTTCAGCATTATTTTCGTTTGCCTGAACGGTCACATAAAAATTTCTTTCATTTTGCCTTAGCGTTGTTTCACTGTTCTTACTCATGCAAAGAGTTGTTTTTGTTTTTCACCGTTTGCTGTGCTTTAAATATTTGTATTATTTATTGTTTTTACAACAACACCAAAAAAAATGTTTTTGTTGAGAGTATGTATGCATACACATGTATGAACATTCATACGTATGCATATATTTTTACTATTTTTTTTATTTAATTTTATCGTTTGAATTGTTCACTATTATGTTAAATAATTTAAATAACAAAATATATAATTTATTTTTAAGCGTCCATTCGCTGCGTATATTACAAAATCAAATATGATTAATTAATAGTTCAAAACGTATGCGGGGTTAAAAATACACGTCTGTATCACAACAAAGCACAACCTATTTCCAAAGTGAATTTAATATTGCTATTAAACTCATTAAATGTGTCCAACAAGTTATTCACCCCACATTCATTAATAATGCAGAAAATGTCGTCAACATATTTTATCATTATCTTAGGTTTAATATTCAATTTTCCAATGGATGTGTCAAGTAACCTTTCCATTACAATATCAGCTACAATTGGAGAAGCAGGAGATCCCATTGGAAGTCCTTTCAGTTGTGTATATACTTTCCCATTACAACCAAAATATCTGTTGTCCTCTATACAAAATTTGAAAATTCTTAAAAACAGTCCCTTGTGAATTTTCGTATATTCCTCTACTATGCTCCATTTTTCCTCTATTATTTCAAGTGCCAAATCGACTGGTACACTAGGAAATAGCGATACCACATCTAATGAAATTAGTTTTTCATTGTTTTGTATAAAATGATTACTTAACTTCTCTTTGAATTGCACTGAATCTTTAACATTATACATATATAGAATGTTCAGTAATTCTTTTTAAAATATTAGTCAAATATCTACACAATTCATAAGAGGGTGAGTTTATAAAAGAACATATTGGTCTCAAAGGAAAATCGACTGTGAATTTTGGGTAAACCATAAAGTTTAGGAGAAGTAGCAATATTTGTTTTAAGTTTATGTCTTTCGGAAATGGGTATAATTTTCTGCCTAAAAAGTTCTTCTACAATTTCATTATTAGTTTTTTCCAATCTACTCGTTGGATCCCTATTGATCACCTTATATTTTGTATCATCTTCTATAATATTATTAATTCTTATGTCATAACCTCCCTTATACATAGCCACGGTTGTGTTACCCTTATCTGCCTTTAAAACTAATATATCACTATTTCTTCTTAAAAAACTTTTCGACTTATTAAATTTATCTAATATAAACTTATCCCTGTTATCTAATCTCATTTTGTTTAAGTGATTGTCCAAAATAGTTGACAATTTATTTCTAGCTATTTCCTGATCTTCCTTCCCCTCTATTGTTTGAACGAAATCCTCTGCTTCTGTTATAATTTTAAGCTTAGGGAAATTTTCCCTCCTAACTGGTAAAACATATTTTGGTCCTAATGATAACATCCACTTAACATCCCTTGGGATATCCTCCCGAGTTTTATTTTCAAAAAATTTATTATTAACTCTAATTCCTAATTCTTCATTCTTTAATTCCCTCAGTTTTTCATATTTCTTTTTATGAATACTTCTTACCTTTTCATTTAAAGAAGCCTCAACTCTCTCTTCAAATTTTAGAAATTGTCTCATTTCCTCTTCCGTTAAACATCTTTGTAAATTTCTAATCACTATCTCCAAATCTCTTTGAAAAAGCTTCATTAGTTTGTGTTTTTGTTTAAGTGTTAATCTTAAAATCTTATTTTGTAATTCTTGTACATACTTATAACTAGTTTTCTGAATCCCCGAAAGTCTTCTCTCCATCTCATATATATTTGTTATGTTCTTTGTAGAATTGGATATAAATTTTGGCATAATCCCTGTATTTCTGCATCTAATTAAGAAAACTATTGATGACTTTGTTTTTATAATTCGGGACCTTATAGCTTTGTATTTATTAATTAAACTTCTTGTATGTTGATTCTTCTTAAATTTATTATACGTCATAATGAATTCCGAATCTCTTCGTGCTCTTGATTTTCAAATGTTATTTAGTATTACTTGACCTTTTTATTATAATTATTTAAAATTGATTAAGCTTGAGGTCTTTTTATAAAAAATGATATTATATTTAATTATATCTCAATATTTCGCTAACCTTTGGTTAGCATCTTCAGGAAAATAACAAAATTTTTATATAATATAAATATATCTATCGTAGCCTTGGAACAAGAGGGTTTAATTTGCACCTAAATTGCATGAAAATTAGGACCTTCTTGTACTTAGGTCACGATATACGGATACATTTGTAAGAATGAAGATAAATTTAATTAAAAATGTTTCTATATGTATGTAAGATAAAAATAAGTTTAGCTTAAAATGTTTATATATTATAGGAATTTTCTTTAGTCAAAATGTTTTATATTATTGTAAATATGGTTTTTGAATTAGATTTATAGATAAGGAAATTTTTCGGTTTATAAGAATTCTTATACTTTAGTTATATTTAATTTTTTGTTATTATAGCTTTTGAAAATTTTTATGACAAATAGGTTTTTGAATTTGAAAAAAATTTTTTCCTAATTTTGTTATTGTTTTTTATTATTTTTAATCCAAATTTTTAATATTTTTAATTAGGCTTAAGTTCATGAAATTTAATTTTTATTAAATTATTTTTATGAAGAAAAAAATTTGGATTAAAAACCATAAATAGTTCAACAAAATAACCACAATACTAATTATTGTTAAAGCTAAGGCACGAGCTCTATGTGTACATTTGTCCTTCAGGTTGTGCTGAAAAAGGTCAACAGAAAAGAGAAAGACAAAGTGAAAAAACAAAAAAAAAAATGTACTTGGACTTCAAGAAAAATTCTTGACGAAAGAACGAAAAAACAGAAGTAAAGGAAAAAACATGTAAAATCAATTAAAATGGATAATCATTCAGGAAAGCAAATTTCGATCTACCAAATGTTAAAATACAATTTGGTTTAAGGATTGATGTTTGACTAGTGACGTCAGCAGTCGTCGATGGCTGCGAGTGTAAGACGGCAAATCCATCTGAGGAGATCGAGTGGTTGCGATCGAAACATGTCATGGTAACCTGCCGGCCAGGGTTCGAGCCCGAGCCACGTCAAGAATGAAAGATTATCAATAACAATTTTAATTGATTTTCATGTTGTAAAAATTCCTGTCTTCATAAAAATAATTTAATAAAAATTAAATTTCATGAACTTAAGCCTAATTAAAAATATTAAAAATTTGGATTAAAAACCATAAATAGTTCAACAAAATAACCACAATACTAATTATTGTTTTTTATTATTTTTATATAAAAATTTTGTTATTTTCCTGAAGATGCTAACCAAAGGTTAGCGAAATATTGAGATATAATTAAATATAATATCATTTTTTATAAAAAGACCTCAAGCTTAATCAATTTTAAATAATTATTATAAAAAGGTCAAGTAATACTAAATATTTTTCCTATCGATAGTTTACGACAATAGTACTATCGATAGTTTCCCAGCACTACTATGAAGTCGCTGACCCTTTGATTATATATATACTTTAAGTAGCATTTTTCATTATTTTTGATTAACCCTTTGCGTCAATGGGGTCGAAATGACCCCCATTTGTTAATACTTACAAATTATTTTTACTAAACTTTGGTAAAAAATTAGTGAAGACATTGCATTTTTAATTTTTTTTTATAAACTCTTTTCAAATGTAACAAATTAAGACCTGTATTTAAGCTTAACGCATCTCCAACGGTAGAAGTATAATCGAAAACCTCCCAATAAAAATACATGCATTGTTGCTTAATGTAGCTTAGACACAACCCCGTTGTTATTTTAAAATAACGAATTCATGAAACATTAAATCAAGGCCTACTAGGCTTTGAAAATTTTCATTTATACAATATTTAAAACTTTTAAATTCTCTATGAAAATATTTAAAAGTGTTGAGTTATCGAGTAAACTTCCTCTTTTCAAAGTGATTTTAAACAAAAATAAGAGAAGTCCACTTGCAAACACCGATAAGTGCCCCGGTAGGCTAGTTGGTAGAGAGCTAGTCTATCAGTGCAGGGGTTGCGGGTTCGATTCCCGCCAGACTCTGGATTGTTGCAGACAAGCGTAGAGTTTAGCGGGATTAGTATAGGGGAGAAAGGCGCGAAGGTTGTTTATATGTAACAAGGTATTGATGTAAATTTTACGAACAAGAAAGATACACACATAAAACGCTACGAACAAGAAGATATTATAAAAAAACAGTCACAGGAAAGTTCGTCAACTTCAAAAGGTATATATAAGAAGTAAAGTTAAACTTTGCTTAGTAGTAACTTCAATTATTTCTGAATCGGGTGAATCAGAAAACGAAGAACCTATCCAAAAGGTATATGATAATGATTTCATTTTAAATACATCAGCAAAAAACTATGAAACAGTAAATACCACAAAGAAAAGGCCGTGCAAAGCTATTTTAACTTCAAGACTGGCAGCCGTTTTAGATATATTAAAGATAAGCAACAGAGACGCTTTTCATATAATAGTAGCTGTCATGGATGCCGCTGATGTAAGCACATCACAATGGTTGACACAACTGGATCAAACACAGGCAAATTTAAGGCAGCATGTAATATTTTAGAGATACTATTAGGAAAATAAATTTTATTCCTCGGATGTAGACATCATATTTTTAAAGAAGTACTAGCACAGTAGATTTTGTAGAATAAATGGTGGTACCAACTGGAACTGAGGATTCAATATTTAAAAAACACAAATACCAATAATAAGGTTATATAGGATGCATATTTGACAGTACAGTAGAGTCCCGATAATTCGTTATCGCAAGGGACCGGCCATTTCTTACGAATTATAGGGGTTTTCGATTTAGCGGGGTTTCGATTTACCGGGGTTAAAATAAAATTAATATGTATTAAAGGGGTTTTTCAATTTATTTACTAAAACAATAAAAAAAAATATAAAACACAATTGTTAAAAATAAAATATATAAAAATTATTCATGTAACAAACTGATCTTAAGAAAATAAACACACACACACAAGCAAAACCCACGCAAAAAAAAAAAATAGCGGTAAACAAAAAATCATTCTTCCCATGTTTCTGTTGTTTTTATTACGAATTATAAGTGGTAGTTAGCAAAAAATTACGATTTATAAGAAGTAAAGACGATTTTTTTTGAAAAAAAATTACGAATTATCGAGGGGACCAAAATGTATGGACATTTTAGGAGTTAACGAGATTTTTTCAAGGGACCGACAGTTTATAACGAATTATCGGGGTACGAATTATCGGGATTTGACTATATTAACATAACTTAAGGCAATACCAGCGACAAGATTTTACACATACCGACAAGAATATTTTTGCTATTAAAATATAAAAAGATCATATTGCACCACGATCTATACTGTTTGCTTTGTCAACGACTATTGCGGTTACACTCATGTTAGCTGAGAATGCTTAGTCAAACAGATATAACACCCACTGTAACATTATTAAACAGTCAACATTTTTGGTGTTGTGCACTGATCGTTCCGCTCATAACAAATCTAGCCAAAAGTATTCAGTCTATTCCTATATTCCTCACTGCATGTAGAATTGCTAAGTAAGCCATTATGTACTATAAATTAAGTTCGTTTTTTTCAATAAACCCAATTCTTTAAGAAAAAATAAAAGAGTGCCTAAAAATCTGCTCCACAAATAAAAGAGTTAAAATAAAACTGAAGTCAAAAGAACTTGTTTTATTTACAATAAAGTGTTTCTGGAGTTAATTATAATTTTTTAGGAAGAGTTCCTCCCGTGGAATAAAATTTATAAGACCAGGCGCTATTACATAGCGTTTACATTTGCCAGTACTGGCAAGACAGTAGCAATTCATTCAAACTTTTTCACTAATGCATAAACACTTTTACAGCTACAGTATTCCACGGATAATTACCTCGACAAAAATGCCAATATTTTTGGGTAATTATGCGGGGTAAACATTTAAACGAATACGCTTAACTACCTCGTTGAGGTAATAATAAGAATTCGTTTAACTACCTCATTGAGGTAATTAAGCGAATTCGTTTAAATAGCTCAGTGAGGTAATTAGACGTATTTATTTACAAGATAACTTAACTTTGATGTATGAAAAAATTTAAGAAAGGAATTTTTACATGTATCCGCTAAATCTTAAGAGATATCAATAAAAAACAATGGGATTTGTTGTTTTAAATTTTATCTGTAGTGCTTTTTGAGATGTCCTGTCATATCCTACTACTAAGTACTCATGGAAGCCGTAAATATGCAATTGCATGGTTTTTCTTGTGCGACCAATAAATCCAGAAACAATATATTTATGCGTTTAGAGCTTTTAATGAATTTTGGTATCGATTTGTTTGTAAATAATTTCTACATTTTAGCCATTGCTGCATTTTTATTGCACACATATTTTAAGTTTTTAAAACATATTTTAAAACATGTTAAGCAAATAAAAAAATTGCTTAAAATTCTGGTTAACAGATGAATTTTCTGTTGGTTTAATTTCGCCACCTCAATTAAATTTTCACTGTTCAATTTTTAGCCAAAGCAAGTTTTTGTTGAAGATAAATGTTTTTCGCAACTTATAACAGAAACGTAGACGCATCGTTTAGTAAACGATCGAATCAGAAACACTTTTTAAGTAATCTTTTCGTGTCCGTCCGTCCATCTTGCTGGTTGTATGTCCATGTAAACCTTGTGATAAAAGTAAAGGTAGCAGTTTTTAGATAATTTGATAAAATTAGGTAAATACGTTTAATTGTCATAAGAACGAAATTTGTTGAATATTTTGCTTTTAATCAAGCCATATTTTGTTTTTTAGGCATATTTAAAAAAAAAAAAAATTAGTGCATATTTTCAAATTATTAACATGTAAAACTTGGTTGCATTACTTGCTCAAATTTTTTGTCAAATAGTACTGAGGCAATTAAACGAATGAAATTTAGGTATAATTTTGTTTTGGGAGTTAAATTTTTAAGGCAATTATCCGAATCGGGTAATTAAGCGTATGGCAATTAAACGTGGATTTTTGTTTAAAAAATGGATGAAAAAAACGGGGATTTAAAACTCGAGGTAAATAAGCGTGAAAGGCATTTAAGCGTGGGGTAATTAACCGGGTTATACTGTATTTTGTTTTTGCATTGTTTTGCCAACTAATATGTATATTAGGGTGGCAGCTAAATGTATGGAGCAATTTTTTTGTATTAATATTGATGCCTCCCGGGCGGAATATTGTGCCACATGGTCTAAAACTGATGTGGAAAAAATTTTAGCCAAATCGGATAACTTTTACCGCTGCCCCTTTGAGGTCAAAGTTCAAATGAAAAAAAAAAATTTTCCATACAAGCAAAAAATTTTTTTTTCGATTTTTTTTTTTTTTATTTTTTAATATTAGTAAGCTTTATTAGCTTATTAACAACAAAAAATTTCATTTCGATCGGACAAGATTTTCAGTTTCAAAAGTGACTCTGAAAAAAAAATTTGAGGCTTGTTAGGGGCTTACTCTAAAAAATTTTCAAAAAAAATTTTTTTTTAGTTTTGATAAGCACACATTAAAGATTTTTTGTTGCTCTTAATACCAGGTTTTTTAAATTTTTTTAAAAAATTTTTTTCGACATCGCATTTTTGTTCTAAATTGGGGTAAAAAACTGGAAAAATGCAGTTTTTGGCCCTATTTTTTGCTTGTATGGATTTTTTTTTTATCATTTGAACTTTGACCTCAAAGGGGCAGGGGTAAAAGTTATCCGATTTGGCTGAAATTTTTTCCACATCAGTTTTAAACCATGTGGCACAATATTCCGCCCGGGAGATGTTGAAAATCCAAAGTTGAAATTTAGCTGGCACCCTAGTAATCATGCTCTTAAATAGGGCCAAAAACTGCATTTTTCCAGTTTTTTACCCCAATTTAGAACAAAAATGCGATGTCGAAAAAAAATTTTTTAAAAAAAATTTAAAAAACCTGGTATTAAGAGCAACAAAAAATCTTTAATGTGTGCTTATCAAAACTAAAAAAAAAATTTTTTTAAAAATTTTTTAGAGTAAGCCCCTAACAAGCCTCAAATTTTTTTTTCAGTCACTTTTGAAACTGAAAATCTTGTCCGATTGAAATGAAATTTTTTGTTGTTAATAAGCTAATAAAGCTTACTAATATTAAAAAATAAAAAAAAAAAAAAAATCGAAAAAAAATTTTTTGCTTGTATGGAAAAATTTTTTTTTTTCATTTGAACTTTGACCTCAAAGGGGCAGGGGTAAAAGTTATCCGATTTGGCTGAAATTTTTTCCACATCAGTTTTAGACCATGTGTCACAATATTCCGCCCGGGAGTTGTTGAAAATCCAAAGTTGAAATTTAGCTGCCAACCTAATGTATATGCTTACTGTCTTGCCAGTACTGGCAAATGTAAACGCTGTGTTAGTGCTGGGGAACTATCGATAGTATTACATATCGATATTATCGATATTTAATATATCGAAATCGATATTTAATATATCGAAAATGTTATTTAAAACACATCTATGAAGACATGAAACAGCATCTATACACACCACTGATGTGATTTGTGGTACAATTGTACCAAATTTGGTACAATTAAATTATTTCTTTGAAATGGATTAACTCACTTTTCTTTTCAATAATAAAATTTTTAATACCTTGTGCATACCTTGCATAATTGCTAATTTGTGTTCATGATATTCAGGTATGTGAAAAAAATCGATCGATTTCAAAACGAACGTTTTTAAAAGGTGTAATGTATTTCGAGGGATTTTAAAATCCATTTCTGTTCAGAATACACTTCAGTTTACGTATTTAATATAAAATTTAAAAGAATAAAGACTGAAAACAAAAGGAATATGCATTTAAAATCCATTTTAAAATATACTGAAGACGATATTATCGGCTTCAAATAGTTTCGTTTTTAAAATCGATTTCCTTCAAATTCTTGATTAAGTACATACATACATATGTTATTGTATGAACTCGTATCCCTAAAAAAGCCTGGGATCAAGTGTCTCCAAATCGGCACTTTTGTCGATTGTTTTGGTGACACTGTCTACACTTTTGTTTGCCTATGACGGAAAAAGAGAAATATTGGCTTGATCTTTATTCTGTTTTCCCACACCACAATAGTGGAGAGGGTATAATGCGTTTGTGCTGATGTGTGTTAGACAAAAATGTTGGAATTTTTTGATACTAAAATAGGAGCGTAGGGAAAATAGGACTGATTTTTTTATATATGCCAAAATGTAGGTATTTTTTTCTCATATTGCATTATTTATGAAATAAATTCTTAATTATGTATTTTAATAATGATTTAAAATTTAACAAAATGGAATTGTTTAGCCCAGAGCATGTTTTAAGAGTAAAAAGAGATGAGTACAAATTTAGGACAGTTTGGTAATAGATTAAAGAAAAAAAGTTCACGTTCTCTTTAGTTATTACCAAACAGTCGTAGGCGTATTTTAAATACGCCAAACACAATAAGGGTGATTGTCTTAATAATTTAACTTTAGTCTCAATGCTCTCATGTATGAATACTATCACTTTTCTGAAATTGTGAAACATTTTAAACATGGCTTTGGAACAGTTTTGACGAGGTTGGATTTCCAAATTTATCGAAACTGTACGGATTTTGTTTTACCTCATTTTTCCAATAATTTAAGATGCTCCCACCAAAAAGCGAAACAAATTGACAAGCAACTTTTAGTTCAATTTGTGTTACAAGATTATTTCTGCAAAACAGTGGAAGGGACTGTATAAACTTCTAATGCACTAAGAGTAATTTTAGAAAATTGAGTTTTGTACCTAATTTTAATTAAAATTATCTTTTAATATTTAAAAAACCTCTTGTTCTTGTAACTAAATTTAATCAAAAGTACGTACAACAAGCCTTCTGAAAATGCTGAGAATCGGTTCATAATTTCAAATAGCCCCCATACAAACTTCATTCCGGAATAGTGGTAGTGGTTATTATTTTTATTAAATTTGGGCCAATTTTATTGGAATCGGTCTATATTTGAGGATAGCTTCCATACAATTACTACTCTCGGAAATAGCTTTCAATCCCATACCTTCCTTATAAATATTGGTATTGATATAAAAATTGGCTAAAATAACTTTTACGAAAATTTTGCTACAATTTATGTTAATTTGGTATAATTTTGCCGTTGAGACGGTACAATTTAAGAATTGTCAGATCCCAACAGTGAAACACACACAGCTTTTTACCTCAAATTTTTACTTGCTATTATTAATTCGCTCTGAATTACTGCAATAAATACAAACAACAAGAATGGCAGGTGGTATGGATTGCTTAGCTGTGCTTTTTTACTTCTAATTAAAGACCTTTATATCGACATTTGTATATGTTTTCATAGGGACTGAAGTGTCAAATATATTTGCAATGTTTAAAAAAATATACAAATGCAATTGCAATCTCATTTTTTACCTTTTGAGTTGAGAATCAAAACTAATTAAGAACATTATCTAAAATTGTTATTAAATATCTTATAGTCCCTACTTTGGTTCCTTCAGAAAGGTGCTTATCAGCAGAACAATTTTTCAAAAACTGTCATCTAAAATAACGTGCGTACATACTTATGTCTCAAAAGTTTAATAAATTGATTAAAACAACGAACTAAAGCCTGATAAAAAACTAGTTAGTTTTCCTGCACAAGTACAAACATAAATATCGATAGAAGAAAATATCGATAGTATCCCAGCACTAGGCGCTATGCACTTAGCAAAGTGGACGGCTAAAGCTTTTTGTTGCTTTAAGATTTTGATGTTCATATAATTTAAAATATAATATACAAAACACCTTTAAAAATATATCTTAAGTAATTTGGAAAAAATATTTTGTTAGTTTGAACAAATGTGGATCATTTTAGCACCCCGTAACTCAAAGGGTTAATCAAAAATAATAAAAACTGCTACTTAAAGTATATATAATCAAAGGGTCAGCGAATTCATACAAAATCAGCCAAAAAAAGTTTAGTTCTTAGAGCATTTATATGTAAATATAGTTGATTCTATAATATTTGAACTTTGATCTCAAATGGGCACGTGTTACAATTCCGATTCAGCTCAAATTTTTACCATTAAGTTTTACATCAAGTGCAACTTAAAACCGCCCGGAACTTTAAGAAACCTCAAAACAAATTTTTCAATGCCATTCTAATGTAAGTTTATTTTCAATTTATAAATTTTTAAAAAATGAAACAAAAAATTTTTACGCAAAACTAACTGAACAACCTAAACAAAAGCGGCAAGCGGTTTTTTGAACATGCAAATTTTATTTAAATACAATTTCAATAAAACAAACCGACATAGCGATCTGTCAAATAAGAATTATCAGCCGGGTGGTTTCTAATTCGCATTCTAATGGTTTGTTTCGTATAAATTGTATGCAAATGAGAAGTTTTGACATACAAAAAACGCTTCCGCTCTTATTTAGGTAGCTCAGTAAGACGATAAAAGGAAAAAGGACTCCAAATGTCAAAAGCAAATCAAGAGAATTGTGGCAAAGATTATCGCAAGATTTAAAAGCAGCAGTTCCTGAGGTCCTATGTTCCACCTAGGAACTACGGGAATTTAATAATAAAAAAGTTCCACCTCAGATGAGACAGAAAAGCGGAATATTTATTATGTATGTTTCAACTTACAAATAAAAATTTTTTACAAATGAATGCGTTTAAAGGTGCGGGCAGATTATAAGCAGCATCTGAAGGTAATGCTTACAGCATTTCTGGAATTGGAAGAGGGCCAAGTATATTTGAATCGAATACAATTATAACCCCCAAAGATGTGTGATAGGGAGGGATCTCAACTCACTTCGTCTGGGTTTCAGTGTTTAAAAAACTAGACTGTAGGAAACATACGAAATTATCATATCAAAAAACTAGACTGCAGGAAACATACGAAATTTTCATATTAAAAAACAAAACATAATAGTTGTAGTATTACTAAAACTGCGCACCCCTCATTCAGTCTTACAGATCGTGACCAATAATTCTTATTTGGGGTAACTATCGAAAATGTCATTCGGTTCTTAAGAAATGCAAGAACATATCTTTCATTAATTTAAAGCCATTTTAAATGTACTTGAATTTGAAACCACAAAATGTGAGTGTCATTTTTGTGGTTATTGTAAACAAATCGAAAAAACTGATACATATTTTTTTTTGCTTTTCAACCAATTCTTTTTAGTTTTTACAGTGCCTAAAAATAACTTTTTTTTACCAAATATTGCTTTTGATTAGTAAGTCACGTTATTTTAATTTGTAAAGGTTAAGAAGGGTTATGCGCCCAAGGGCACACCTCCACCTGGATTCCAAAGCGTTCCATTGTGAATCCCTTCAATTTAGAAGAAGAAAATAATTGATAGATAGAGTGTCCAGGTACTCAACACAGCCTTGCTGGGAGAAGCCCTATGAGCTCCCTCAGAGCGTTCCTACACTTTTCGACCAGGCAAGATCGCACCGTATTACTTGTCAATGCTCTGTCACCACATGACAGTGTAACCCAGGATCACCTCAGTCGCCCTCCAGATCGCTAGGATCTCAGCCTGAAAGACACTGCTCTCGTCCGCGAGTCTAAATGACTTGTTCACGTCAGTGTCAGCAATATAAACAACGGCACCAGTGCCAGCGTCAATCATGGACCCGTCCGTAAATACTGCCCAGCCCCCAAACAACCCATTGGGTTAACGCCAAGTATACCAAATTATGTTAGTATTAAGTTAAACAACCATTAACGGTCAATTTCACCAAGTTCAGTTATAATTAACTATCAGTTATAACTGTCAAAAAATATTGTTAACTGGAAGTTTAAGAAAAGTTAGTTTTAACAGAATAACCAACTTAAACTTCAATTGGCCGCACTGTGGCTGAAAATTGAATTTCATCGTCCAAAAGTCCAATTTTTTGTCATCGCCGATTTGAAAAGTTTTAATGCCATTCGATAGCAAACATATTAGAACTAAGGTATCCAAAAAACTAGATTAAAATATTGGTAATTGTGGCTGTGGCATGCTGCTGGAAACAAATATTTTATGTTGTTTTAGAAAAAAATTAATCAGAACTAAATAATGATTTCTCGCAAACCGTTATCAATAATTGGTCAAAATTTTTTTTGTTATATTAGTGGGATAGTATTCTTTACGAAATGGTTCATTAAATCACTTTATCATTTATACCTGATGTGTTATTAAATGTTTCCCCAGGTTCTATATTTTAGTTAAATCCGAATTTTAGAGGAGTAGAACTTGTTAGGGTCAAAAGGTGTTAAAGAGATTTTAGTACCATCAGAAAGCTGAAAGTGTCCTCTTTAACCCCATATATACTTCTGCAACTGTTTGGAACTGTCTGTTGAACACTTTTTTCATTTTAATGAAATTACTCGCAACATTTTTTTTGCACTTTTTATTTAAGCTGCTCATATGACTGAAATATAACACAATGGTTTACGAACGTTTTGTTTTAAAAAATTATTTTGCTTCTTATGAACGGCTGAACATATTTGAATGAAATTTTGAGTTGAATTGAAAGAACACGGGTCCATGGAGGGTCGGGACAGTGACTTGTGGACCTCTAAAATTGGTAACCTCGGAACTCAAACTTTTAAAAATTCACCAAAAATATATTTATGGATTGCAAAAAAAAAAAAATAACACTTAAGCTGAGTTACAAAAAATATGTTTAAAGGTTTAGGTTATCTCCTTTGCCTTTGGAGATATTCGGATAAAACGGATTTTTTGGCTTGATTTTATAACGATTTTTCTAGTTTTTTAATCGGGTGGATTATGTTTTATGTGAAACTGTTATCAATGGTGGGTTCAACATTTTTTATATTGTATTACTGTAGTAATACAACATGTTATGTTGTATTGCTGTACCGATTATACCTGCTGTGTTATTAAATATTTTTTCAGGTTCTATATTTTAGTCAAATTGAAGTTCAGAAGAATAGATTTTATGAGAGTCAAATGGGGTTAGAGAGATTTTACTACCTGTACGAAGGTGAAAGTATCCACTTTTAACCCAAATGCACTTTTGTACCTGTTTGGACCAGCCTATAGAACACTTTTTTAGTTTGTGTAAAATTATTCGCAACATTTCTTTTGCTCTTTTTATTTTACCTATTCATATGACTGAAAGATAAGTGTACCAAGCCAAGTTGTGCTAGATATTTTATATTATATAATTACCAATACCTGTGGGATTTAAGCGTATCCTACTTTAGCCCATTTTAGTTTTTTATTCTACCTTATTATGCTACCTAGGAACACAGTATTACACAAGCTATGTATAAAAGCCAGTGGTATTCGAATAAAATTTCAGTTGTTAAAATATATCAAAGCAATAACAATCTAATTTTTAAATATCTATAAAAATGGAGAGCTTCAGCTATAAAGAATTATCCGAAGAGTAGCTTAAAAATAAAAACATTGAAGGAAAACTCAATTTATATTCCTGCAGCACTGAAATACGATCGGAACTGCAAAATAAAATAACCGATTTCGTCAAAAACTTAAAAAAGCGCTTCAAACAAGTTGGATGGAGTAAACCTAAATTTTACAACAAGGATTTAAGAAGTAAAAAAAAGAAGCATGTTCATAATGAATTTCGCAAATGTGGGTTGATTATAGACCAACCAAAACAAGGATCAGCCAATACGAATGATGGGAATACAGCAAGAAGGCTCTTTTCTAATCCCAAAAAAGCACCTGAAATAACAGGTGTTGATATGTCTTATATCAAGATTTAAAACAATTATTGATGTACTTGCATACAATGAAAAATTGATTTTAGAAAATTTGGGGATTATGCCAAAGAAACAGCACGAATATATACTACCAAATATCCATGGAGAAATATGTCTGCAATAGTTCATAAAATCCTTTATCATGGAGATGATGTCATTAGGCATCATTTAGTACCACTAGGAGATCTGTCAGAGGAAGCACAGGAAAAAAAGGAATAAAGATTACAGATTTTATAGGGAGAACAATACCGGAAAAATGTCACGAGATTTTACAAACGAAGATCTGTTTAATATATTGTTGGCAACGTCAGATCCGCTCATCTCTAGCATTCGAAGTCAATGGAAAGTAGAACATCGGGATTTAGATGAAGAGGCAAAAGGGCTTCTACAGGACAGAGGTAACACAAAACCAAATATGGAATATTTGGAGGCAATTCTCCAACCGAATGAATAGTAAATTTTATCTACTATTCATTCGGTTGGAAAATTGCCTTTTGTTTTTTTTATTGTTATTTAAGCAAAAAATATGTTTTTTGTCCTTATTGTTATTTAAATAAAAAAGCAAATAAAATTTAAAAATTTACACTTAGATATTTAGTTTTTTAATCTAAAAAGTATTCTAGTGGAACTGGTTCCAGTTGAACCTGTTGTAGAGTTGACAATGTAGAAACCTATTCACAAAATGATCATAGGTTTTATTACATGCCTATGCATTTTTTTAAAGGTATAGTGGTATATACGAGGCGAATGTATATGCATGTAAAGGTAATACGAATACTCCTTTTTCAAACAATAAAAAAAATTAATTTGAGTAAAAAATTCTAATAATTCAACACACCGATTTTTATACAATTAGAACAGTAATTTTTTCTAATATGTCCATTATTTTCTAGAAAATTCTGATCAATATCGAGTGGTAAATATTTTGAACAAAAAGAAAAACAAATTAAAGCCGTTTTCCGGGATTGGGAATTTGGGTATTTCTAAATCAAAAATGGTGATGTTTTTCAGTCCACTGTTTTAAAATTTTTTAATCTACATACCAGAGATCAGCAATGAATCGTTTTTTCGCTACTCATACTGACTCATGCAATTGTAAGTATAAGTGCGTAGAAATCATTTCAACTTAACTACTCTGATTCACTCATACTCACAAGAGAAATATTTATGAGTGCGACGTCGACATTATCTATACGCATACTAATAAATGACCTCAGCTTGATTTATAATTTCAAGAAAATACTTACAATACTCACAATGATTCAAATCATTCAGCTCATCCATTTACCGTTTTAACACAACAGAGAAAACACACAACTTAATAATCAGCGCTGCCAGATAAATTTGCCGAAAAATCGTCTACTTCATACATGTAACTTTAGTAAACTGTAATTGCCAAATCGCAACTTTGCTATTTCGGGGACAAATCTGGCAGCCTCGCATTTCGCTTCGCCTATACACATTGACTTGAGTAGATTCTAAAGCTGGAGGTCCACACCACGCGCTACTCGCTTTTTCGCAGCTGTCAAAAAAGTAGAATCTGTGTAGTTATACGTAGTAAGTTACATGCACAAAAGCGTAGATGCCTTGAGGCGAAAAGTAGGTTTACTTTCTACTTTTGTAAGCGTCACAAGCAGCGTTCGAACAAATCAGCTGATTTTGACAAATAAAATTTTATTTTTACTTGTGCTGCTGCTGCATAAAAAGCGTTGCATTTAACTTGAAACGTAGAACGCAAGTAAGGTTATAAAAGCATGCGCTGCGTGGAGGCGAAAACGCGTGTTATGGACCTCCAGCTTAAATCAGTGATGCTCATTCAATCAAACAATTGTTTAGAAGCCCCACCCCTTTGTTTTTTACGCTCATTATTTTAGTTGCACATGTACGGAAGATGAGTTGATCTTGTTTCAAATACAGTGTATAGGATAAGTTATAAAATTAAAAAAAAAATTTTAATGCTTCTACGAAACTGTCATAAAAGCATAAATGTACAAGATTTTAGTGCAGTTTTTTTTTGGATATAATTCTTACTTTTAATATACCTACAAACATGCTCGCAGTTCACACTGAATTTTTTTTATAGTAAAAATTGGAAAGCTTCTAATTCTTACTGTTTTTTAACATTTTTAAAAAGTTACAATTTTAAAAGCCAAAAAAATAGAAAATTTAGTTTTGACTGTATTATTATAAATGTTTTACAACCAAAACAATTTCTTTCTATTAAATTAATATAAAAGTGGTGCGCATAGTTTTGCGTATCTCTGTACTTTAAAATTCTCTCTCAACACATATGCAAAACATTTTTGAGCACCAATGTTCTAAATCAAACACAACAAATGTTGCTAAAGGCTGTTTTACACTATCACACAAGTCTTAAGACTTTTGGTCTTACAAAATGAAATGATTTTTGGTCTGATTGTCAAAAAATCAAAGAGAAATTTTTTTCATTACATTTTGCTTCTACACTATCACACTTCAAATAAAAAGTAAAATCCTTGTGATTTATGAGATCCACTTTAGATTACAAAATAAAGACGAAAAAACATTTTATTAAGCATTGGAACATTGTTAGCTGGCGTATTATTCACTAACTTGCACATTTAAACTTGCACCTTGGTCCTCAGATATATTTTTGCTTTATTTTTAATATTTCTTTAATATTTAATAATTTTTATTTTGATGTGGCCGGCAAATTATTCAACAGCTGTTTTTTTATTTTCTTCTAGGGTGGAAAAGTTGATACAATCATATTTTTTTATTTTTTTTTCGTCTGTGTACCGTATTTAACGATTTTTTACAACAAATATTTGTGATTTATTTAAATTTTAAAAGAATTCACTTGAAATTTTATATTTTTTTTATCGTTTTGCAATTTTTTATTAGAAAAAATAATAGTGAATATTTGTGCACAAAATTTTAATTTTCCATCCCTGAAATGATCTAATCGTTTAGAAAAATTTCAAAAAATAGAGAGAACCATACGACTGCCAAATTTCTTTACGTATTTTTTGACATTTCATTACAAAATGTTTTTACACTATTATACATTATGAATGATTTGTAAGTTTTTGACATGTCTTAACACAAAGTATTATAGTCTAAAATGGCCTTAAGTATGAGTACGATTAATAAAATGAAACTTTTGAGTGAATATGAGTTTGAATAACATTGGAATAAGTATGAGTGCGTATAAGTACATGAATTTATGAGTCATGATTTAGCTCTACTCACTTTTTCACTACTCATTGCTGATCTCTGCTACATACCTGCCAAAACTCATGAAAACCTTTATTCATGTTATCTTATATATAAATACGGAAGCAATTTTTTTATCGTTGATTTTTAAGTATCTTAACGTCCACCGATTTTAATGAAACATATATCGTTTTGAAGGTATTTTAGTGTAGAAATGCACAATATACATTTTTTTTCTAAATTTTGAGGATTAAATGGTTTTAAAAGCGATTTAAATTTGTTTGCAAACACACGCACATACATGTATAAAAAGAAGTTGTGTGTTTTGTTATTCTCCCAAAATGTGTTTTTTTCTTGCATCCCTGCAAATAATAGGACCAGTCCAAACACGCGTGTAAAGAGTAGTCCACAAGGGACCAGGACTAGTCCACAAGTAACCCAAACGTATGGAAAAAACCTGGTCTATTTAACATTACGATGTCCTAGGAGAGGACCATATAACCCACCTTTGGACCACTAAGGAGTAGTTTTAAAACTACTCCATGGTATATAACCCACCTTTGGACCAGTAAGGAGTAGTTTTAAAACTACTCCATGGTATACTCAAGAGGATTAGTTTTGAAGTCGTTTAAACACGAAAGCATGTCGTTAAAAAACGAAGACATGTCGTCTCACTACAAACACTTTTTAACAATGCCATGGTCCATGCTTGCATTACATCGGACTAGTCCATGGAGTAGTCCATTTTATCAAAATGGGTCAGGTGGTCCAATTTTATTTGCAGGGATTATACTGGCAAACACACATGTGCACACGTGTATAAACGACGGTGTGCTCTATGTTGTTATTCCCTGCAAATAATAGGACCAGTCCAAACACGCGTGTAAAGAGTAGTCCACAAGGGACCAGGACTAGTCCACAAGTAACCCAAACGTATGGAAAAAACCTGGTCTATTTAACATTACGATGTCCTAGGAGAGGACCATATAACCCACCTTTGGACCACTAAGGAGTAGTTTTAAAACTACTCCATGGTATATAACCCACCTTTGGACCAGTAAGGAGTAGTTTTAAAACTACTCCATGGTATACTCAAGAGGATTAGTTTTGAAGTCGTTTAAACACGAAAGCATGTCGTTAAAAAACGAAGACATGTCGTCTCACTACAAACACTTTTTAACAATGGTATGGTCCATGCTTGCATTACATCGGACTAGTCCATGGAGTAGTCCATTTTATCAAAATGGGTCAGGTGGTCCAATTTTATTTGCAGGGATGTTGTTCTCCCAAAATGTTTTTGTTTTCATTTTGCATTTGCAAACACACATGTATAAACGTATTAGGACAGGGTTACCTTAGACATTTTAAAAAATGAAGTCGCGCAAAAACGTCGTTTAGAAAACTAAAAGTCGGAAACTTTTTTAATGACTTTTAACGAAGATCTGTGTTTCTATTTTTTACTTTGATAACATTTTATGAAAATCTTATAAATAAATTACGGGGATATGCACAATATATTTTTTTTCTTAATTTTTGGAATAAATGTGTTTAAAAAGCATTTTAATTTATCCTATAGACACACGTACAAAGATAGGTGAATAGTGAATTTAGCCGTTCTCTTAAAATGTGTACGATTTTATTGTACAGGTAAATGTGAAGTGGTCGAATTTCGGCCACCGGGCGATCCTAGTATTTATAGAATGTCAAACATTAAAATTATTATTTATATAGTGTAAATGAATAAAAGGGCTTTCAATATGAGTAAAAAATAATAATTTTAAGTTTTCAAACGTGTGTTAAAAGTAGCGTAATATAGAAAAATTAAAAATAAATAAAAACAGAAGAGAGCAGAAAAGAGTACAAACCTAAAGTGTGCAGTGGGCAAATGCCAACAAATTAACCGCAAAAAACATATGGGGAATTGTGCGAAAAAGTAACGTGCTGCGTGCTTTTAATTAAATTTCTATATTTTTTACTATAGCTAATAAATTATGAAGAAAAAAGTCACTTTTAATAAAAAAATTCAGTTTTACACATTAACATAACAGTTTGAAAGCTTCAAATTATTAGCCAATGAGAACGAAGGTTGTGTCACGTCACAGTTCCTACATGCGCAGTAAAAAAATTTTATATCTGCCTGATGCCGTAATCTTTGTTTCTATCATTCTTGGTTGCACCAATAAAAACAAGTAAGAAAATGTAGTCGGTCCAGCCCGACCATATGATACCCTACACCACAGTATTTAATAACACATTATGCTTATGTGTCCATATTAATATGGATTTATCTATGTTTATAATCTTCATTCAAATCGGTTTGAAAGTTTGTGAGAGGCAGAAATTGCCCCTATCTCCCCTCGTGGTCCTATTTTCTTAATAATGCATAGCTTATGTGTGTCCGTACAAATATGGAAATATCTATGTTTTAAATTTTTTTAAAATCGATTTGATGGTTTCTGAGAGGAAGAAATTTCCCCCTATCTGCTTCGTGGTCCTACGATTCGGCCCATTTTCAATAGGCTTGGTCCTAGTGCCAATAAGAACCTATGACCCAAATTTTATCAAATTATCTTCAAAATTGCGACCTGTACTTTGCGCACAAGGTTACATGGACAGCCAGCTAGCCAGCCTGCCAGCCGGACGGACATCGTTAGTTCGACTCAAAGAAATTCTAAGTCGATCGGTATACTTTAAGGTTTTACACACATCAGCACAAATGCATAATACCCCTGTCGGACATTCAGTTAACTTTAAATTAACTGAAAGCTAACTATTTCTCAAGTAGTGGTGGTTGACACTTGCATTGCTTTTATATGAAATTAACTAACTATTTTAACATTGCGATGTCCTAGGAAGTAGTCAATTGTCCGACTCTGCACTACTTTCAGTTAACTTAAAAGTTAACTTTTTGTAGCTACCCAGCAAAAACTTTATAAAAATATATAGTTACACAAAGTCAATAAAGTAAAAATTTTTTTATTTTTTTTAAATTATTTTTTTTTTTAATTATTTCTTTTTATTATTTTTTTTTTTATTTTTTCTTATTTTATTTTTTATTTTTTTTTGTCCCTGGTGGGATTCGATCCCGCAACCTCGGTGCTACTAGACTAGCTCGCTACCAGCTAGTCTACCGGGGCATTGTAGTTTTTGTATTAAAAAACTATGTTTTCTGACTATAATGACGTTTGCTTGTTAATCGACTTGGCTCTCTCTACTTAAAATATACAGTGTTTGTATACACTTTGGTTAATGTAAATTTTCCATTGCTTAGTAGTTGGCTTTAAGTTAGTCTATACAAGCTAACTTAAAGTTGGCTTTTTTTGTAGTTAGCTACTCATTTGACGGCAGGGACCCTCTCCACTATTGTGGTGTGAGTATAATGACAATCACACAATAAATTTGTAGCACCATTAGGTCTGCGTCCAATTTTTCTTTGTTAGGACCAGCACTCAGGGGATGACCCCTACTTATAAATTGCATTGTTTTGGAACAAGGAAACTAGATTATGGAAAGGAGGTGAGAGGGAGATGTGCTTGTAGACATTCGACTTGAATTTATTCTTGTTGAAATTGAGAAAGAAGACTTTAGCAGGAAGGTTATTCCACATAGGAACAGTCCGGCCAAAAACAAAATTTTCCCTTTAATGAGCTGTACGAGTCTCCGGCAAATCGACCACAAAAGGATGGGCTCTTGAGGAAAAATTTGTATTAGGAACACACGAAAGGATTTCGGACCCCAGATCCCTAATTTCATCAGAACACAACCCATTGTAGTAACGATAAAGCCGGCAAATACAACCCACATTGCGACGGTACTCAAGGGAGTCAATTACTACGTTTATACGTAGCCTATTGGCGAATAAAAATTATTTTCGATTAACTAACTTACTGTTTATATGTCTATTTCTTAATGAAAATTCTGATTTTTAAGTGATGCCAGATGGAAAATTTATTCATTTAGTAGCACTGTATGTTTGTAAATTTTTTATTTTTTAAGTGAAAAAGATCAAAAATAATTGTGTATTTTGAAATTAATTTGCACATTTTTGATTTAATTTTACTTTTGTTGTCATATAAATGTGCCACATCGAAATAAAAACGTAAAACGGTTAAAAGTGTGGCAATGCTTAAAATCTTATTTGCAAATAGTGTCGTTAATCAGGAATTGTTTTCATGAGTTAGCTATTCGCAAATAAAAATTTAATTCACTGTTTATGCGGCAATATTCTCTACTTGCAATATATTTATTTGCGAATAAGTGGTGCGTATAAACGTAGTAAATAGAATTGGATACCCTACTGTCACCAATGAGAACTTTCGTCGTCTCCTGTACGTTTAAGTACGTACCTCGACATACAACAAAGTTCTGCATCGTACAGTGAATTTTCAAGTATTTTGCTTGAGATTTGAGGTTTTGGGACACTTAAAGTCAGGAAAGTTGAGTAAATTGCATGCGTGTTCATTGAGTGTTTTTTTTTTGTGGGTAAGCGAATAAACAGCAACTTATAATAACAGGGATCGAAAATAACAGTTATTATCAAAATTTCAGTTCAAAAAGTCAGACAGAAAGAATTTGTCTATACGTTGTTTGTCTATAGCATTGTGATGGTTATTAGCCAAGGAATAAAATACTTTTATTTTTTACTTTTTCCAAAAAAGTCAAAAAATAATGATTATTTTTTAACTGATATTTTTTGCGTCAAAAATAAAAGTTAAAGTTTGACTGATCTTTTTCCAGTCAAAAATAAAATTTTAAATAAAAGTTAAAAATTTGACAGATTTCTATAAAAAAATAAGTTAAATTTTGACCGATATCCTTTGGTCAAATATAATAATAAAAGGAAGTTAAAAGTTGAAATATGTGCAAAAAAAAAAAAACAATACAAAAAATTTTACTCCTCTACTCCCTTCTTATAGAAGCGAATGTGAAATGTGAATCTTATCTCTTTAATGAAAGAGGTAAGGCCTTCTATGACGCCTTCTTTAACAGTTAGAAAAAATAGTAATTGAATTAAAAAATATTTTAAGAAGGCCTGATAACAAAGTCTTCTGAATTTTCTCGCTGGGTTTATGCTCTGCTTTTAAATGTGTTGTTGCTCTTACCTGGCATGCAACAAATAAGCATTGAAAATTAAATTGTTTTTTAAAAAAACTCTAAATAAAGTATAGTCGTATTGTCAGTAGCGTTACCATATATTTTTAAAAAAAATCTTGTTATCTCAGTAAAAAAAAACTTGTTTTCGCAAGAAAAAACTTTTTTTTTCAAATTTTAAATAACTGAAACCCATTTGATGATTGATCTTATTCGGACCCATCTAACACTTATACAATGTCTGCTACAAAGGACTGATTACATTGATACAAATCTTAGTGCCCTCTGAATCACCACAATCATTGGACCCATCCAACCTTCGCTTGCAATGTATGCAGTGTCGGATCAATCTGTTAGCCTAGTCCATCTCTGTGTAAATGTAAGTAGGAATTGAATACAGACTTTGGATGGGTCGCACTTACATTGTCGTTAGTCTCAGACCGAAGATGTATGTGATAAAAAGTACACTGGGTTGTTATCCACTAGAAGAGTGGATACAAACAGAGAAGACATTTCACAAAAAGAAAAAAAATAATAAAAAAGTCGATCGAAAATCGATATTGAACTTATTAATAATTCCGTTCTCCCAAACTAAAATCTTCTTGTCCAAAATGTATGTATATATCAAAAATCTTTGAATAGATGGTATAAAAATGTTTTAAATTGATGAGTTACACGTATTGTAAATTTAAGCCAAGTTACCCCTCGATATCCCAACCTTAAAAAAATTAGAAAGAAGAAGTTGTCATTAAATATATTTTAAGTATCGTACATGTATGTACTTAAGAGCGATTCAAGTTGTATGGATGCAAAATTCGTGCTCGATGTACCCTCCTAAAAATGAACCTTGGACTTTTTTAAGATGACATTTTGAATATTTCGGCTCCAGCTTTGACCTCTCGTGAGCTGGACCAGTTTGAAAAAGGGTCTATTTTTGTATGTTTTGTTAATTTAAGAATCTGTTTCCTTACCAACATATAAAAATTGGGTATGGTAAAGAAGGGGTGGTAACCCTTCGTTTTAAATAGGGCAATATGGGTATCAAATTTTATCATTTGGCAAGTATATCATCTTTGTATGTAAATAGTTTAGATTTTTGCAAAATAGATGCATTTAACACGGTGCTCTGGAATACATATAAATGCAATTTTGTAGTAACTCTAATATGATAGCGGATTTAGTTTCTAGATCATGTATGGATGACTTCTTGGCGGCATATTTTTTCGCAAATTAAAAAAAATTCAAGTCGTGGATCATTTCTTTTTTTCTTTCTTTAGTCCTATTTTCATCTTAAATTAACAAAACATACAAAAATAGACCCTTTTTCAAACTGGTCCAAGCTGGAGCCGAAATATTCAAAATGTCATCTTAAAAAAGTCCAAGGTTCATTTTTGCTTTTGCAAAACGTTCGGCTAGATCAAACATCATTTAACAGTTTCTAAATACAAAATAAATTTAGTAAATCAATAAAAATTGTTAAAAAATAAAGCCAAAGTTTGATCAAATAATTGTTAGATTCTTGTTATTGTTTGTTGTCGATTACACTACGTGACAATTTTTTGACCAAATGAATTTGACGCCTAATCTTTATGTAAAATTTTCCGCTGAATCCGAATATGAAGTCAGAATTGTCAATAGTAGAACAGGTTTTGAGATATTCCAAAATAACCGTTATTTGTGCTTTTAAAAAAGATGCTTCATATTCGGATTCAGCGGAAAATTTTACATAAAGATTAGCTGTCACGACTTTGTTGAAATTTTGTCATGTAGTGTTAATTTTTTCTTGAAGAGTAACCAGCTGACAGCCTGAAAACGTGATTAACACTTGACAAAAATTTCAAAAATACTAAACTTAACAGATCAAACACAAACCAAATGATTCATACAAATACTCATATACTCATGCAACTTGCATGCGTTTTCGCAGAGTGTTGTGGTACATAGTTTGGGTGCAGAAGTACACAATTTACATTTTATTAACATCGGTATATATTTATGCCGTTATACACTATCCCACAAAGTCTTAAGTGTTTTACGAAAATGCAAGCCTGTCATGATAAGTTTTTATTGTTTTTTGAAAGTTTTCAAACAATAATTAGATCAGGGAAGCATTTTGCAAAATATTAAAGACTTTGTGGGCTAGTGTGTAACGGCCTTTAGTAAAATGTTTGTATTCTGTATTTAAGGGTTAAAGACATTATAAAATGTTACTAATATACATTTTTAATTAAATAAGACTTTAAAAGACTACATTTTAATATGTTTACTTTACATCAATTTAAAAAAATTTTTATATGATATTTTAAAAGCCAGCAGGAAGGTTCAAATTACCATCGCGGGTGCAACATATTTGGCCCAACCAGTCCAGATCACAAACAAAAAAGACATAAATCTCTTAATTCTAATACATTAAATATGTTAAGCCTTAATATTTTGAAAAGTAAAAGTAGTAGATCGGTGTTTAACGTGGAAATGACGTACATAAACAAAATTAACTCAAATGAGCTAAAAGCAGTTCAAATTAATTAGCTTATTGGAAGAAGTTATATTCTTAGTCTCGATTGCAAACTTCTAATATCGAAAAAAATTCAAAGGCGCCAAAATAAACATCCCCTCGTACGTTAAAACTCGAATATTCACAAGGATCTCAATGTGCAAAATGCAACACGTTTTGCATTTATTTTATTTATTTATTTTTTGGAAATGGAGTTCCTGACTGTTTGGAGGCAGCCAGGTCTCCAATCTAATCGGCTCTGGCGGAACCGAACGGACTTCAAGGTATCCCGTACGATGGCCGGTGCTTATGTATTTGAACTCCAAGCTAGTGGATGACTGTAGGAGGGCTCGAGGGGAAATCTTAGGGGAGTATGTGGTTAGGCTTTGTTAGGCAACGGCTCACTGCAACATCATCGGCAATGAGATGGCTGATGAGTTGGCAATACTTGGCTCGGAAATGGAGTTCCTGACTGTTTGGAGGCAGCCAGGTCTCCAATCTAATCGGCTCTGGCGGAACCGAACGGACTTCAGGTTATCCCGTGCGCTGTGGCTGGTGCTTATGAAGTCCGATTCGGATTCGCATGTTTGTAAAAGGTAATCTCCGGACTTGCTGGTCCGATTTCAAAATATGTTTCAACAAAATGAAGAATGGAACCTCCTTACGGAAATAGGCTAAATAAGGTTCCACTTAAGTGCTTAGAATATGATCCAGGGGCGCTAAGCCTCCAATACTTAGAAAATATTAATTACACTGTGCAAGTTGAAAAAACGGACAAGGCGAGCACCTGGCGTTTTAACCTAATTCGAGTTCAACAAGTCAAACTTTTATTTTTGACTGAACAAATATAATTCAAATTTTAACTGTTACTGCCTGTTTAATGATTTCGAACGTCAACGTTCGTATAGTAAATTACATTTACAGCCAGTTCATTGATTTCGAACGTTAACGTTCACATAGAAAATTACATTTAAAACAAAAAAAAATGTTAGAATTTTGTTTTTGTTTGGTATATAATTTTCTATGTGAACGAATCAAACCAAGACATTTTAATGTTACATTGCTACGTAAAAGTCTGAGAGTTGTTTGACTAAAAAATTGTGGCAGGTTTCGCTGAATTACGCCTTTTTATACATGGCCACAAAAACTACTTCTGTTTTTTTCACGTTCGAACCTCTACTTCTTTTATCATTATCTTTGACCTAGAATCGCGCCCTCCATAAACTTTAGCATAGATAACAGTGCTTTCTTAGTGCTATAATTTAGGGTTAAGAAAGCGTAAAAAGATTTTTTGTTTAAAATGTTATTGCATTTTTGATGCGTACGACTGTCACCTTCAGCACTTTGGAATTACCCATATGCTTAAAATTGAAAAACCCTCTTTTAGAGTTAGAAATTATTTTACATTACATTATTATTACATAAGCCGCTCGCATCCCAAAAAGCGACCTTAAAGCCGCGTTCACAATCAAAAAAACATTTTCACTTGGTGTTCATAATAGAGCAACAATTTCTTTTGTAACTACTCACATTTTGCATCAAGAAACCGTTTGCAAATTTTAGCCACAACAGTATTCTGCTTTTATTTTTATTTTTGTAAACATTTTGTTAAAATTTTCATTCAAAACTAAATACATAAAATTATTTTAAACGTCAGAAACAATGTCATACAAATTGTTGCTGAACAAGGCCCATCTATCAGGTCTGCTTACTTGTACAAAAACAAAAAACTTTTTCTTTTAAGCTGTCAAAAACTTACTACCACATATACAAAGCAAAAGGAAAAAACGGGTATGTAAACAACTTTTGAAAGCTCAAAAGAACGAAAACAATGATCATCAGGCTTCTTGCGCAGACCTTTTCAATAGGCCTTGTTGCTGAAGTTCTAGTTGACTCAAGGCGAATTCATAAAGGTGACATTTTCACGTCATCTGTTTTTTGTTTATTTTTTTGTGTGTATACTGAATGTCAAGTTTTGTTTACATTTTGTGAAAAAATTAATTCAAATTTTAAATTCAACAAAAATTTAAATTCTTGAAAAAAAAACTTATTTAAATTTTATAAAATAAAAAAAGTGAATCTAAAAGATAAACACAAGGAAATAAAAATGCGTAAGGAATAAGTGATTTACTTTCTAAAGCAATTGTGTATGCATATTTTATAAACAAAAAATTTCCTTTTTTATATTTTCAACAAATAATTTTGACAGTCGCTCTAACTTTTTACAAAAACAAAATACATAGTATTTTTTAAAAAAAAGGGATAGCTAGCATAACTCTATCTCATGATGCGGTCACCTTTATGAATTCGCCTTGAGTTGACTCAACTTTAGATACATTTTTAAAAAAATTTTAGTTACATTTTTGTTCCAAAAATGAAAGGAAATTATTGAAAATAGCCAGAAACAGACGATATAAGTAGCGGAACAATAAAACCAATTGATTTTTTTCATATGATGGTAACAAATGAGGTATACGAGCTAATAGTGTACCAAAAGAATTTGAATGCACAACAATTCGTAGCCAATTCGACTGTAACTCGAGGATCCCGAGTAAAGAGATGGACTGACACAAATGTATCCGAGATAAAAAAGTTTCTTGGAGTAGTAATGTACATGGGTGTAACAAAGTATCCAACGATCTCTTCATACTGGAGCAAAGACGCATTTTATCAAAATTGTTTTGTCCCCCGAGTTATGTCTCGTAATCGGTTTCAAATACTGCTCAAATTTATTCACTTTGCTGACAGCTCTACTATCATAGGCAGCCGTTTGGGAAAAGTAAGCAATTTACTACAAACCTTAGAAAAATATTATATAAATGCTGGAAATCCTGGCGAAATCTTAGCCGTTGATGAAAGCATGATTCCATGGCGTGGAAGACTCCAGTTTCGCCAGTATAATCCTGGAAAGTCACACAAATATGGGGTCAAAGTATACAAGCTTTGCGATCCAACTGGATATACATATACTAGCGCTGTGTATGGTGGCAAATGTGATCAAAACAACCTAAGGGGTAGACCCACAGAAAACACTTCCCATAGTACACAGATTGTTCTTGACCTATGTGAAAGATATTTGGATAAAGGCAGAACAATTGCAACCGATAACTTTTACACATCTGTGTCGTTAGCAAAATTACTAATAGGTAGAGGAACGCATCTTGTAGGAACTCTTCGAAAAAATAGATCTGGAAATCCGGCGGATGTTGTAAAGGCTAAACTGAAAAAAATGAGGTAATTGGGCGCGAAAACTCTGGAATTGTTGTTGCCAAATGGAAGGATAAGCGAGATGTTCTTATGCTTACCACTAAACACAACTTAACTGTTGTTTCCACAGAGAAGCGAAAACGCAATAACGTCGAAATAAAAAAGTTAAAAATGATTATCGACTACAACTTTGCAAAACAAGGAATTGATATTTCTGACCAGATGGCTTGCTATTTTACACCTCTACGTAAATTCATTAGATGGTATCATAAGGTTGCATTTGAATATCTGTTGAGCACATCCGTGGTAAATGCTTTAGTACTTTACAAGCGAATCAACAAAAGTATTCAAATTCTTGCATTCAGGCAGTCGATCTGCGAGTCTCTTTGTGATATTGGTCCTTTACCTGGAACAAGCAAAGCTAAACACAAGTTCAAAGAATTCAATATCCAAGACAAATCTAACAGAAAAATTAGAAAACGTAAAAAAGTATCAACGTATTATGGTCAATGCAATGGTGAACCCGCCTTATGCCTGGAGTGTTTCAATAAAAATCATTAATATATTGTGCCTTTTCTATATTTTGTATATTTTTTCTTTTTAATGTAATTCATTTTAAGTTAAAAATTAATTAAAATGTCCGAAACTGAATTTAAAATAATAAATAGTAAAATAAAATGAAAAATAAAATAAACTAACACCTAATTTTCACGATGATTTAAAAGACATGTCTTTTTTGTAGTTCTTTTTTAAAGAAACTTCCAAAAACATGTTAAATTTTCACAATGTTTCTTTTTTTGTTTGATTTTTTTTTATTTTCCTTATATATGTATGTATGTATTGAATTTATTAAAATTAAATTTGTTAATTTTTTTATATTTTAATAAGCAATTGTCATTTTGAAATAAAAATACAGCTTAAATTAAAAACAAAATAAAGTGCAAAGAGGAATGTCAAAAAAAAAACACAGAAAATACGATTCATGTCTTTTTTTCTACCCTGCTTACTTCTCTCCCCCGCTCGCTATCAAACTAAAAAAGACATGTTTCAAAAATAGGGGAAAAAATCACGATAATTTTTTCCCCTATTTTTGAAACAGAAGTAAGCAGGGTAGAAAAAAAGACATGAATCGTATTTTCTGTGTTTTTTTGACATTCCTCTTTGCACTTAATTTTGTTTTTTAATTTATGTTGTATTCAAAGTATATTTATACCAAGTACATGCAAGTCTACAACAAATCAACAATAAAAAAAAACAACATTAATTTTGTTTGTGTAAAAGCATTTGATACTGTCAAACAGCCAAACATAAAGAAAACAAAAAAAAAAAAAAAAAACAAAAATCATGGCGCACTAAAATGTAAGCAAATTTTGACAATATCGAAAATAAAACAACTGAACAGCTGATCACTTGCATATACTTGTAATAAATATACTTTGGTTGTATTTTTATTTTAAAATGACAATTGCTTATTTAAATATAAAAAAATAAACAAATTTAATTAAAAACAAGTCAATGCATACATACATATATAAGGAAAATAAAAAAAAAATCAAACAAAATAAGAAACATTGGGAAAATTTAACATGTTTTTGGAAGTTTCTTTAAAAAAGAACTACAAAAAAGACATGTCTTTTAAATCATCGTGAAAATTAGGTGTTAAATCAGTGCTGAAAATTCAACTTGTGTGAGCAGAGCCCTAAAAAAAATTTATACAGTAAAAAGAATATAGTTTTACAAAGGTGCCAAAGCATAAAACTTTCCTCTATCATCACCAGACCAAAAATTATTTGATGAACAAGTAAAGTATACATGTGCAACACCGGTGGTACACATGGCCTCATAGAAAAAAAAAATGTGACCCACCGGTGGGTCACATGGCAGCCAACGTGTTAAAAAAACAAAAAAGTTTTTTTTTCAAAAGATTGATCAAATAGCTATCGAAGTTACTTGGGACAAATTTTGCTAACACCAATAGGTAATAAGTTACATGGATGAGGAAGAACACCTGTATGGCCAAAATGTCAAACTTTGACCCCCTATAACTCAGAAACTTTTGTTGAAAATTTGTGTCTAAGCTATTATCCAATATAACCTTGGTGCAAATTTCATCCAAATCGGAAGACATCGATTTCAAAATTGGGTCACTTGACATGAAATCCCCCATAATTATAAACATAAAATTGTTTAACTTAAATGCTCTATACCTTTAAGGGCCATTATTACAACTTGCCGTTAGTTAAAGAAAGGATTTTTTCTCACGTATAAAATGTTTTTCACTGCTATAACTTTGTATTAAACCAAAGGGTGCAATACGTTAAAGGTTAATGTAAAGATAAAATAATAAATCACTTGTTTTATAGTACGTTTCCACTTTCATGTTTTGGGCCACAAAACTAGTTTTGCAGCAAAACAAGTGTTTTGCTACTTGTTTTCCCATACATTTTTTATGTTCGAAAAGCTCAAACAAAAACTAGTTTTGCTCCAAAACATGTCGAAAATCATGAATACAACTCTGGGTTATCCATTATTGGTGATTGACAATTTCGAAAAAGGTGACATATTTACCAAAATATCAAGAATTATTAAATAGGTTTCTGCAACTCTCCAGCTGATTTATTTCTTTGCTGCGAAAAAATAATAAAATAATATAATAAAAAGGAAGTAAATTGTGTGCTTTTATATACGTACATATGTATATGTATATATGTGTATTAAAAAACAAACAAGGAATTTTCATGTTGAAGAAAAATATTTTTTTTCAACACATATTTTTTTGGCTTTCATGTTTGTTTACAACATAAATGACAAATTGATTCGAAAATTCGAACACCAAAACCAGTTTTACATAATGGAAACACTTTGACACGTTTTGCCCAAAACAATTTGTTTTGCTCATAGTGGAAACATAGTATTACGTCCGACAAAAACCAACCTTCAACTAACGGCAAGTTGTAATAACGGACCTCAAAGGTTCTTGCCAAAACAACATTTTCAAACAAACACAAAAATTTAACGCATATGTATTGAAAATAGTTACTGGCAACACTTTTTCATAGACCTTGCACTTGATTACTTAAAAAAATGTTTAACAATTTCATTTAAGAATACAACTACATATCGTCTCATGTTGAAAGGTCCTAACTCTTTTTTTTTTGATTGCAGTAAATATCACACAAATACACCTCGTTACAAAAGTGTAATTCAATAGTATAAAAAACCGGTTTTCAAGCAATTTAACATTATGATACATACAGTTTATAGTTGGGGTTAGTGCACTTAATATTGATTTAAATCATTTTATTTATTTATTTTTTTATTAATTTATTTCATTGCTTGTAATACAAAAAGCCTTCAAGGCCAAAGCGCATTACTGGAATATTTCGTACATTTTGTACCAGCTTTGCAACAAAATTCGGGTCATCGCCGCCATTCTCAGCACTTGCAACGCGAAAGTATACTAAGGGCCATTATTATAACTTGGCGTTAGCTGTTATCCGACAGACGCTTTTTGACAGATAACACATTATCTGTCAATTTAATCTTAACTTTAGCTAACTCCAAGTTGTAATAATGGCCCTGAAAGGGTTAAAATATTCTACGAATATTTTCTGCATAAAATTTTTCTTGGGATCTTCTTTGACCAAAAGTTCGTGTAATATATGTATGTTAAATTTTTTAAAAACGAAAATTTAAAAGTAGTGATAATTAAGTCAAAACCGTGTAAAGTATTTCTGAGCTAAATGGTTACATATGCACATTAGTGTTTGTACAAAAAAAAATCTTTTTTAAAAAATTTATCCCCATATTTTTATATTCTGTGGTCTTTTTGTCCTGTTTTTACATGTATGCAGAAAATATTCGTAGAAAATTTTAACCCCCCAAAGTACCGTTTTAGTATACTTTTGTGTGAATGTTGGAAAAAATGACAAAAATTACCCCTTTAAATGAGAGTTAGAGGGTTAATATATTCTTGGAAAAGAATCTCCTTACAATTCTACTGAATTATATTTTTTTTGCTTATTCCAAAAGACTTTTAAAATATTCAAGGGCCGAAATTTCGGAAACCCGAGCTAACTTTTCAAAACTCTGGCAGATTTGCCCTTCTAGTAGTCTAGTTTCATTTCGCGTTGCAAGTATTGAGGTTGTTTTTTTTTTTTTTTTGTTATTTTTTGCACTAGCACTAAAAAATTTTGTGACATTGCCAATTTTTGTACTATCACTAAAAGCAGATTGAATGCATAAAATCTTCACTCAATTCAAATTATTTGAACTTGCAATCACAAAAGCTGCATATAAGCATACTTTAACTAAAATTTAAAAAAATTAATTTTGTATGTGCATGGTTTTTCATTTTTGAGATGGAAAAATTCTTGGTTTTAATAAAAAAAAAAAACCAAAACTAGTTTTTTAGTTGCGCTTAAGAGGGTGAATAACAAAGAAGTTGCAATAAAATTATAATTGCTTTTTTAAATAAAACTTCAAAAGTATTCACGTTAAAGGTTGCACTCTTGCGAAAAAGCAAAAGTGCAAAAAAACAACAGCAACTACATAGCCAATTACAGTGGACTTCCGATAACTTGGAATCGCAAGGAACCGGCCATTTCTTACGAATTCGATTTAACGGGGTTAAAATAAAATAAATAGGAATAAACGGGGTTTTTAAATTTATTTACTAAAACGATAAAAAAAACATAAGAAAATTGTCAAAAATAAAATACTAAATAAATAAAATATAATATGTATTTTATTCGACCTTCATTATATTAATATACATAGTAATTAAATATTCGAGCTTAAGGTCTTATTATTTTATACTAGTGTCGCCTAATGGTCAAAATTCGACCATAATTTTTTTGTAAATATGAAGAAAACATAATTCATCTAAGTATATATGAATATATTTGTTTCGAGCATTTATTATACCCTTCACCGAAGGTAAGAGGGTATATATAACTTTGTCATTCCGTTTGTATGTTACAAAATATTGATATTCTGAGTCCTTATGAAAAGCGAAGTTCAAATCCGGTTGTCCGTCTGTCCGTGTGTATGTTGAAATGGGTTTTCCGAAAACCCCAGAAATGATGTGGACTAGGTTGATGTATATTTATGTCACATATACTCCGTTTAAGTTTGCTATTGAAATTCAGCCAGATCGGTCCAAAAATGACGGAGATATGAGCAAAAAACCACGACTACCTCTAAATTTTTCCAAAAATCCCTTGTATTTCCGTATATCTTGAGAACGGCAAAAGCCAAAGTTTCCAAATTAGGTACACACATTTAGGTTGCCAATACACACCATCCTACAAAATGTGGGCGGGATTGGAGAAGTGGGCGTGGTACCTCCCGTACAAAAAAATTAAAAATTGTATAAAAACCTAAATTTTAGGGCTGCTATACGTCCTATGGATATGACTTATATACCAAAATATCGGAAATTTCTAGTAGAACATATTTTATAAAAAACTCGGGAAAATCGGTTCAGATACATAAAAGTTATGACCAAAATTAAATTATTTTTTTTAAATACCCACTTTCGGGAACCATAGATCTCCCCGAGTCCAAACTTTATAACTAAAGTAAATGGTAAATTTCTTCAACACGTCGGTATATAAATCTGCCAAATCGGTTAAAAAATGGCAGAGTTACAACCGAAATACTGAATCTCCAAAAATTACTCTTTTTTATAATTAACTTTGTTAAAATATATGTATACAAGTATATATAAATGTTTATATATAAATATAACTTAAGTAAATGTTAAAATTCTTCCTTAACACGTCGGTATATAAAAATATCAAATCGGTTAGATAATAGGTAATTTATGAGCAAAATACTCCAAAAATGGGCTAAAAAACATCAAAATTTTTATAAAAACCTAAATTTTAGGGCTGCCATATGTCCTATGTATATGACTTATATACCAAAATGTCGGAAATTTGTATGAGTTATAACCGAAATACTGGGGTCTAATCACCGCATACGATATCGAGCAAAATGCATCGAAATTAGTTATTTTGGTATCTTGAAACTCGATATCGAATGAAATGTATTGAGTTTGAAATAATAGCATTCGACATCGAGTAACTTGACATTACATTTATCGAGTTTTCATTCGATACGCCAGTGTCTATCGTATGCAAAAAAATCAATAGTTTATTCGATACGTTGTACGTTTAATTTTATGTTTCTATCTCTAATATTAACGAAAATGAATCAAAGTACCAGCTGTTGAACGAAAAAGCCCATTCACCCAGTTTAATGCATAATTTTTATTTTTATAGGTCGAATATTAACGAAAATTCAAAAAGTTCCAGATGAAAAAAAAGCATTTTTTTATCTTATAGGTTATCACTCACTCAGGACCCTTCACTTATAATATTATGTTTCTAATGCCCAATTTGCAGGATTGATATTAAAACACATTTATTTTTAAAATCGTTTTAAATACAAAATTCTCTTCTTCACTAAAAACTTAAGTGAAAAGTCACCGATGTGGTACACCTTATTTCAACTTAAGTTTCCATTGTAATATATTACAATATCACAACAATACAACAACAACAGGCAAAGCATTAACAGTCAGCTGTTTTTTCAGACCACCTTGTAAATAAACACACTTTTTTATATATATTTTTTTTTTTGTATTTAGTAGTGCTACCATACTTTTATCTTAATTCAATAAGACTTTTCAAATAAAACTCAAAAAACCAATCTGTTTTAAATACGATTTAAGTTTGTTATGAAAATTAACTTAATATCGATTTAAATACTATCCTGAAAATTGGGCATACGTTTAATATTATAGAAAATTTAAAAATTATCACATGCAGCACAGAAAAGTAAAATAAGAAATTTAGTTTCCCGTATTGACGTTCGCTTGACAAACAAAGGAAGAAAGCGTTCTTAACTGTTTTGCCTGGTCTGATTTATACATAAGATTTATATAGTCGAAATATTCGAAAACCGGTTTCTGAAAAATGTCGAATAATCGATAATCCTAAATTTTTATTATTTGATAATTGAAAATGGATTTTTATTTATTTATTTTGCATTTGTGTTAGTAGCAATTTTGAACGCTTATAACACTGAAATTATTGAATAGATTTAAATAAAATATACATTGTGCACTTCTTTGAGTAAATACCTCTCAAATGGTGTATATTTTGTTCAAATCGATTGACATACAGAGGAGGAAAGTGTTCTTAACTGTTTTATATAAATATAATGTCTAATATTGTTTATCAGACACCTTGAAAGGGTAATGATAGTGGACAGTGTAATATGGTATATATAAGTACAACAAAGAATAAACTGAAAACTAGGGTAGCAGGACATAAGTCAGATCAGAAGTATAGAAATATTTCACAAAAAACAGCTTTATCAACTAATTGTGCTAATCTAAGTCATTATCCAAATTTTGATAATACAAAAGTTTTAAACACGGAAAATAATTACAAACGCAGATTTATGTTGGAAATGTTACAAATTATAAGAGTACCGACAATATTGAGAATTAATTTCAAGTCAAAATTTTTTAACACTCACTCTTGTTTAGTGAGGCTGCCATTTTTTCAATTTGTCACTCAACATCAACAAAATTCTGTTCAGTGTTTTTTTTTACACTTGGTTACAGATTGTTAAAATTGCAATCTTAAGTGTAAGCCATAGAAACCGCCATAAGTGTGAGTTACAATTGTAAAATATTTTTACTTTCTCCTATAAAGTTGCAATTATGCGAGTTAGACCCTTTTTAGAGGAGATCAACGATATGTGTATGAAACCAAATTTAGAATATCTATTTTACATAGGTATAATAAAAAATATGTACATACATTAATACATACATATATTAAAAGAAATTTTAATAGACGAATAAGAACTGACATACATAAAATTTTTAGGCGTTTAGTATACTTTAAAAAAACATGTCAGAAAATATATGTAAAAATAAAAATTTAATAGAAAATACCTAGTCTTTTTTTGTATGCTGCTGTATTATGCAAGTGTCTCGCAACAATAAAGAAATCGTACATTAAACTGTTGTAGTACTAGGTTAACATAACAAATATGTAATACTCTCACTGAGTTTAGTAAAGATCGAGCGATCTAAAATATTTTCAGCAGTGTTCGAAAATAAACAGTACATTATTTAAAGTTCGGCTCACACACCCAGGAACGATATCTATTTTTTTAGTGATTGAACATTATATAATGTTCGGTTCTTCGTTAAAAAACAGAACAATTGTAGTGATACTGTAGATAAAAATTATATTTTAATGTTCTATAATGTTTTTTTGTGTGTGTATTTTGTTTTTGTAAAAAATTTTTGGTTTTTTTACCAGCCAAAAGGGACGAACATTAACGAGCCGAACCGAACACATTGAAGTGCGTGTATTTTCAAAAAAAAAAAAAACCGAACGGAATTAAATGTTCACATCTTTTGTTGAGTTTGATAAAAACAGCAATATTTTTGTGTTCGAAAGATGACTAACAGGAAAAAGTTATTTTTTTTAATGATTTTCTACACAAACACTATTAGCGTTTGTGTTTTCCACAAATATACCGAACCGAACATTAAGAAACGATATTTAGTGTTTATTATCGAACACTGATTTTCAGTTTGTAATAGGTATTGTTTTTTTATATTTATGACTTGTTTACTGTTCCTTTTATACCCAAATCCCAATAGTGGAGAGGGGGAGGTACCGATAAATATTGGTGTACGACCCACCTTCTAGTATACCGATCGACTCAGATCCGATCGACCCCGCTCCTAAATTCACTTTAAGGAAAACAAATTTCATATATATGAAGATACCTACAAAATATTCAGCAGAACTTTTTCATGAATCTTAACATAATTCGGGTGTAGGGTATAATTTGGTCAGACTATACTTTCATACTTCTTTATTATTATTTACATATGAACATACAATTGGACGTGTGTAAACATATATTCCCCTTTTGTTTTCTTTTATTTGTTCGAAATAATTTTATTCTTTTAACACTTTATCTCTTTAGTTCAATGTGAGTGCATTAATTTTAAGATTATTTAATCAACTTTTAATGTTTTGGGCGGCACTGTTATTAAAAATGTTAAAATTATTATTTATTTAAAACATATGCGAGCTTCCCCTCAAAATTTCATGGTTAATTGTCAATACACCCATTATTTAAACACTGCCAATAATAAAGAAGAATAAACGATGACTGACTGAAATGTAATAGCCAGGGAAACCAGAAATATGCTCTTAAAAACGCGTTTAATGCGCATTAAATATGCAGTTAAAAATTGAAAATATGCCCTGATAGTTGTTAAAAATATGCCCCGAAATATTCAAAAATTGATAATTCGAAAACAAAACATTCAACATCTAAATACAATTCCATTTAATAAAAACCATCCTAAAATAACAATCGGCAAAGCCCAAACAACATTGTTTTTACATGCGAATTTTCATGATTTAAGCCTATTTGGAAACGATCGGCAGTCAACGGCTTACAAAAACAAAGTTATGTTAAGAGGTTAAAATTCATAAAAGAGTTATTTGTGCCGAATATTAAAGATATTCAGCCCAATTTTGAATAGAAATTCCCCGGGAGTTTTCTACCTTCTCCCATTTTCCTATGTTAATGCAATTGTAAAAATGGGAAAAGGAAAAAAAAAAACTCCCGGGGAATTTTTATTCATAATTGGGCTGATTAATATCCACATGAGATTTTTTGTCTTATAGCAGTTACGTCCAAACTCACATATATACTTTGATACTTTGATACTAAATTTAAATCCCGGGATTTTCGGATTGGCATCTCTAATATGTAGCTTTGGGCAAATGTGTGCTGATTCGAAAAAATTTGTCCTTAGTACAATTAAAATGTATTTACCCAATTTGATCAAATTATCTACAAGATTGCAACTTGTACATTGCGCACAAGGTTAACGTGGGCAGACAACCAGCCAGGCGGGCGGATGTACATCGTTAGAACACTTTAAAAAGTGGTTATGAGTTGATTGGTATACTTAGAGATTGGTCCAGATCTCTATGTACTACACACATCGCCAAAGAAGTATGTATATAATTGATTTTTTCTTAATTTTTGCTTGTATATAAAATTTTAAAGTTTGAAATATTTTTAACTTTAATAACAACCTGCTTTGTCTTACAATTTTAGAGTAAAAATTAAATGTAAATGGCGAAATTAAAGCAACACGTTGGGATATTTAAAACAGAAAAGCCAAAATTTTGCAAAAACAATTTTTTTTTATATGCGTAAGCTCTTGCAGGCATCTAAAAAAATTTAATACATATGTATCAAAATATGCCTTAAAATTCAAAATGTGCATTAACAAATCGATACCAAATTTAATAAAAAGGTCTGAAACGGATAAATTATATTGTTTCTGCTCTTATAAATAAGAAAATCACATTTCGCCGAAAAAATCCGAGTTTTAGACTACGTTAAACCAAATTGAAACTTAATCCAAATCTCAAAAACCCACTGACGCCCATTTAGCGTTTCCATTCGTAAAGTTTCCCTTTTTTGCAAGTTTTTTGAGATGCCAAAAAGTTTTCAATTTATTTAAAGTTTTTTTAAACTATTAAAGGTAGCCAAAAAGAGTTTTGCACAATTTTGTGCTATTTTACCAAATGTTTTAGATGTTAGTGATATTTAAGAATGAGTGGCGTGAGCGACCTAGAATAGGCCTCAAGTTAAGCTTCAAAATCAAAATATTGGACTTTGTTTCGTTTTTTTTCTTAACAAAACAAAATTAACAACTTATAAGAAGGACAAAAAGAGACACCAGATTTGAAACTTTCCGCAAACTTAGCTATATCCATGGCTAAAAATTTTCAAAAATCGTTACTTTTGATCGACATTAATGGTTTAAATTACGTGACATTTTGAAAAAAGTCCAAAACATTCCGTAAAAGAAAGTTAAGAAGGCAAAAAAAAACTAATACAGTCGAATAAAATTTTTTTTAATAGCGCAAACTTAGCCATATCCATGAAAAATGGATATATACCGGTTTCTCAAAACCTGTAGCCAATCTGACACCTCCAAATTTACTTTCGCACTCAGGGGACTCCCCCTAATAGTTCGAAAAGGATTCATCGAAGTTCATTTTTTCGACTATCACAGTGTAATTAACGTTAATTAAGAACAGCTTTTTTTTTAATAACAAATTTAAAAATGTTAAGTTTTGATCTGACAATATTGAGTATTTACTATTTCATTAAATATAAGAAAATTCCTAATGAAGTTGAGAAAACTCCTACAGCCGCATTCATAACAAAAAGTTAGTCACAGTTTGTACACTACGTACAACGAGCTGCTTACTAGAATGCCGATTAAGTTTAGCAGCTTGTTGGCACAGAGTTAATTCATAACGAACTTTTCTCCATCTGCCAACTTTTAATAAATCAACTCTGAATTTTTATGATGCCACATTCTATTATTCAAAAATGCAACATGTTTTGCAATAATCATCGCTGAATTAGTCATTTTTTTGTTTTTCCGTTCACATACATATAAAAATTTTAAAGTTTTTAAAATTAAAATAAATTAAGTAAAAGACAGTAAATTGAAAAAAAAAAACAGTTAATTAAAAAAAAAAAACCAACAAAATTGTTGGCAAACGTTTGGCAGCTCGTTAACAAGAGTAAAGCAAATCGTTAGCCAGGGTTTGGTTAGTGTATTATGAATAAACTTTTTGTTTACTTTATGCCAAATTTTCATTATGAATACGGCTGCTAATGTTTAAATTTGAGGAGCTAAGAGCACAAGGGGTTCAAATGACTTATGTTAAATAATGAGACATAAGCAGTTGTTTCGCTTGTGCTCCAAGCGAAGCAGGTATTTTAATGTCAAGTGCTTGAATTTTTCACCATATCTAGCGTCCGGATGAGAATCCTATAAGCACCTCTTGTGCTCTGAACAACTTCTCCGAACTTCACCTATAATTCCATATGTAAACTCAATTTTAGAAAAAGGCACTTAAACCCATTGTGCTTTAATCCCCTCATTTATAATTAGAAATTTAATTTTTAAATTGAGAAAAAATAAAATGAAATATTAATTAAGAATCATGAATGGACTATATAACTGGAATTAATTTTTTTATTGTTCTCGAACTGGACTCCGCACAGTGCAGTCAATACTTACATCCCGTGGCCCAAAAATGCACTTGATTGGTGCAATTGATATTAGGCATTATTCAAATGGTCAGCCGTAGGCATTCGCTTGAAGTTAACGTTCTTGATAGGTGGGAAGAGTTGGGGATGAATTATCTGAACTCATATTAATAAATGACAATGCTCCCTACCACAGACCACAAAGTTTTTTTGACAACTTTCCTGCGATTAATTACATTGAAATTATTTGGTCAAAAATAAAAAAAAGTACGGTGAAAACAAAGATGATACCGAGTAGGAGAGCAGAGACTTGCCTTTTGAGACATGTATAAGTACTAGAGATTAAAAGACATATCGTCAGCTAATTATTGGTTTGGCGCATATGCCAAAAGAAAATATACCCGAAAGAATTTTTTGACAGGCAGATTTCAATCCCAAACTGCTTATGGAAACTAGAAGGAATGTTGTTATTTTTGTCGAGTCTTTGAAAGTAAGTGTGTTTTCAACAGATGGACAAACGGACATTACTCAAGGATATACAATTTTCACACGGAACGACAAACTAAGTATACCCTCATTCACCACTAGTGGTAGAGGGTATTAAAATACGTTAATTTTTTAAACAATTGATTTTCAAAATAAAATCAAAAAAGTTTTAAAAGTGAATTTTCAAAGATTATTTAAGAAAAAAAATAATACAACTTTAAAAAATTCATATTAAATCACATTTAAAAGTAGATTTTTTTGGTTTAAACGAAATTATATAGGTAGTTTAAACAATTAAGTTCCATTACGTTTTCAATTTACTAGTGTTCGCGTAATGGTCATAATTCGACCATAAATTTGTATGTACTTATGAAAAAATCATAGTATGTACATCTAAGTACATATACATATGTATATGAATTTCCATATTTCGGGCATTAATTTTTTCTGTCTTAGTTTATCAATTTGTCGAGGCGCCAACCTCCTCCGGTTCATATTTTATCGTTTACGTGAGTGTAGTTTAAATGAATCTGTAATTTTTGTTCATTTCTTTTTTACGTCTGAATTAAATGTAAAGTTTTGTATGTATTGTTTAATTGTTGGAATTAAATCTGATTGATACAGGCATCAAAATAAAAATTTGTTGGGGTAAATTTTTATGATTTGTATTAAGAGTTTATGATTTGTATTAAGTGTCCTGGAGCCGGGTTTAAACATCTGGTTTTTGTTTTTGAAATAAAAAAATTTAATTTGAATATTTATATTATGTATGATTTTAATCACACCGACTAAAATACACATTGTGAAAAATCGATTACAGTTAAGATGACATCTAACAAAAACAAAAAGTTGAGGGAAAAATAAATTAGTGTTTTGTTCTTAAGCTACTGGATTAAATTGTGTCTATCGCATTCACTGATATGTATGTACATGATTTTAAGCAATCTAAAAACCAGTGTTGCCAGGGAAAATAAAAAAATTAATTTATCAAAAAGAGAAAAAGTACCAAAAGTATAAATTTTTCCCTGTTTACATCATTTAAAGTACCCTATATTTTAATCTGGGCCAAATGATATCTCTACACCTAATTTTTCAAAAAGCGAAAAAGTCTAAAAGAAAAAAGTACCAAGAGTAACAGCTTTTCCTCATTTAAGGCTCCAAGAAAGTACACTGAATGTAATGTAGGCTATAATCTGTATCTATATCAAATTTATGGAAAAGAGTAAAATACCAATGTTATACCTTAAAAAGTACCCTATATTTTTTCTCGTAAAAAGTACCCTATATTTGAATCAGGGTCATATGTTATCCGTCTACCAAATTTTGTCCAAATCCAATAAGCGTGTTTCGTGTGATTGAGCTACAAACTAATAAACATCCATATATCTAAACATTCACATTTATAATATACTAGCTTAACCCGGTGTGCTTCGCTACCCCCATCGTTATAAAATATATAAGTATTTTTAATATATTTTAACAAAAATGTATTTATTAAATTATTAACTGCTTCGTAGTAAGAGAATTCCGTGGCATTCAGTAGTTTAATTTTATGGGGGGTATTGCTCTCCCTCCGTCAACCCCGCCCATTTTTCTTTTAAAATTTACCATAATAGTGGATTTTTCCACGTTTGAAGACTCTAGCTAACATAGTTCTTCAGTAACGTGATATTTAATATTTGCATCCTATGGGCGGTACCACTTCCACCTCTGCTATTTGATTTCAATTTTGTGGCTCAGAAGATCCTACTACCAAAAGTTCAACAAAATGCTTGCAGCGGCTCTTAAAATATGAGCTATTTATTATTGACATCCACAAAAAAATATGGCACCGCCCCTTTGTCCAACCACACCTTTACCACCAACACCAACGACACATTAATTCAGAACAATAGCCTTCTGTGAAAATTTAGTGACGATCGGTTCAGTAGTTTATTAGATATAACGTTTTTTACTTTTTCTATAAAGGGGCGGGGCCACGCCCACTGTTTTAATTAAACGTATTTCTGTTCATGCCAACAACAAATATACCAAATATTATCGCCGTAGGGCAAAAAATGTCATAAATAACACGAATTTAAATTTTGGGTTGTATGGGCGTGGCATCGCCCCTTTGCCCAGTCACAATTTTATATAGCCTAATGTCTCTTCCAGGGTCACAGTTACATGCTGTGAAAATTTCAAGTTCATCGGTCAAGTGGTTTGGCCTCCTATAAGGCACAAATATATATATATACAAATATATATACATACATTCACTTTTATATATATAGATTTATGTAAGTAGGATAAATATTTTTATTCCTTATTTCAGGCAGACAAAAATCGGCGAAAAAGCGGAGAAATTAGTGTATTTAAAAATAAAATATATTTATTAGTAAGTAACCTGATTCGAAAATATGGGCTTTTAAACATTGAGAAAAATATGGATTGTAATAAATCTTTATAGTTTTTAATATCAAATTTGTTAGCGTATTGAATCAGTAATGTTGGACATTTTCGGACAAGCAACTTTTTTTGATAGAGATTTATATCAGCTCTTTTTTACGGCTTTTCCTTATAAAGTTGCTATTTCGGTAAAGGTTAAGAATCTTTAAAATAGAAATAATCTTGTATTGAACCCACTCTAAGAATAATGGCTTCTGGTTGATGAGGAAGTATTCAAAAAACTAACTAGTAAAAGTGACGCAACTCAGCCATATTTGTATTTATATTTTTGGTACAACATTCCCTCCAGCCTACATTAAATTTTTATTCATTATGCTGAAATAAAAAAATCTGAATCTTTGTACATTGGAATGTTTTCAGAGGAAGCAATGGAGTCAAGAAAAAGACTCGCGGATTAACCATGAGGGATCTATTTAATACACCATAACTACGGTTTGTGTTGCTAATTGAGGCCGTAGAAACGTGACACAAACCGAAGCACAATTTTTCATACAATTTTCCAGAGATTCATAACTTTATCTGAAAAAATTAATTTTAATTTGAGACATGATATCGGATAATTTTCTTTTAGATTTTAAAATAAGGTTAAAGTTTTCTTTTCAATTACTATTTGACTTTAGGGTATTCTTCGCTGATTTTGAACTTCAATACAACAGCTAAGAAGTTAAATTTTATTAAATTTTTTCAAAAAATGTTAGTTTTATAAGCATCTTTGGACCCAACAATGGATTTTATTGTAAACGCGGGTTCTTCCAACAAAAGCAGACTTTTACCCTTATTGAGAACGTTTCAAATTTTCCACTTTTTGTTCTAAGCTTATTTGCTTTTTTTTACTAAATGTTGCAAAATATTTGGATTTAGCTTCACTTCAGCAAATGTATTTTGAAACTACTACCGACCTTATTAAATATGTTATATTTTTTGGCTTGAGGTCTAACGACCTACATACAACTTGCAACCAGCAGACAACCTTCACATCCATTCATATTTGCATTAGACTTTAACAGGAAATCCCGTTCTTCTGTTTTAGCTTTGCACAAACTAAAACAAAAGCTACACAACTTCGAAATCACAAAAATTTTAAAGACTCAACTTCACTCTATACTTCACCACCCCGTTATTTCATCAATAACGGTAAAGAAATCTCATAAACACATTGATCGTCTTCTTGAAGATGTACAAGATTAATTTTTTAAATCTAGTATACAAAAGATTCAGAATTCGGAACACGTTGTAAAAAAAATTTTAATAAATTAAAGTATGTAGTTTAAAAAAAAAAAAAAAAATAATTCAAAGCGCTAATTGTTTGCTCTTTTAAAACTTATATTCAAATACATAATACCGTATGTAGGGTACTTTTTCAAGCTCATCCATCTGTTGGAATAGAAATAAAATTTGAAAAAATTATTAAAGAAATAAAACTGAAAACTGGCATACATACAAAGGTAGTTGTTGATTAAAGAATTTTATTTTCAAACAATGTTCCCATTATAGCATATTTTCTACTAGACTTAGCAGATCGAGTTGAGAATTTGCTTTTTTTTAGAAAAGCAGAAGTTTTAAGCAAATTTCGTTTCAAAAAGTTTTTTAGCCTATTTCTGATGTGCGAAAGAATTCTTTCTTTCGTATAAATATATTTAAAACAAAAACAAAATTTTAAGAATTATTTTTTGTTTTAAATATAATTGTTTGAGAGAAAGAATTCTCTCGCACATCGGAAATAGGGTGTTACTATACTTATTTTCTAACAATTTCATATTCAAATTATTACTACTTCTTCGTTTTTTGCATTATGTATAAGGTCTATTTTAGAACATGAATTTCTGACAGATGCCATTTATAGGCATTTTACAGCCTTTTCACACTTCTCAACATTTAATATCTACCATTAGTTTGCGAAGATGTTGAAATTTTTTTAAAAAACATTTTTAATGAAATATATATGTATTAAAATTGCTTTTTATTTAGCAGATTTTTAGCATATTTTTTGTAAAAAATTTACATATTTTGAGAAAATTTTAAATTTTAAAAATTTTATGTTAGAATATTAGCAGATATTTAGCATATTTTCTTCATTATATGATTTAGCAGATTTAAACAATTTTTTAAAGTTTTTTTGCATATTCTCATCACAGTTATGGCAACACTGTTTTCAAAACAGTTTTCTTCTAACAACATATCGTCACCTAAAACGCAAAATGCCCTATGTAACATTTTGAAAACCCAGTTGTTTTGAAAATTAACAATATTGCAGATAGGGCCGTTTGTTTTTCGTCAATAAAATCGCTAAAGGCTCAGTCAGCCGGGAGTAACAGTAACGTTGAAAATCAGCTGATTCATTTTGTTGTGTGTAAAGCAATTATACAGATTACAGTTAGCAGTAAAGCTTCGTACAGACGATGGTCAGATCTTACAATATTGGTAAGCAGCGTTGCTTAAATTGCATTAAAATTGGCTAAAATGTCTTACAACTGTGTGAACGTTGTAAGCTCATTTGTATTTGCAGAAGCGCTAAATTAATGCATCTGACAATGGACCATTGTCAGAAAAATATTGCTGTTGGCAACGCTTACAATATTGTAAGAACTGACCATCGTCTGTACGAAATAGATTGGTCTTACATTTTTACGGTTAGGTTACTGTTACTATTACTCCCTGCTAACTGAGCCTTAAAGTTGGTCGAAAGATTCCAACATTTTTGTCGATTAAGGTGACGACATACCTAGCACCCACTGTTTTAAAAATATTAAAAACCTCTCCCATATTTTAAACGAGCTTATAGCGTACCTCAATCTCTACAATTCATCCATTAATTGTTTATGGATCAGATTATGAGTTTGAAAAATATGTGTTTTCCGACGACAACAGCGCCAACTTTGTCAAAGTAGCTGCCTAGTTTTTAGCGGAGCTTAAAGCTCCTCTCTTTTCTCTCTTTTCTATAATTTTTCCATACATTTATTACGAATCAGATCATTACTTTAGAACAGTGAAGGGCACACACATACTATCACATTTACGCTTGTGTTGACGAAATAACAACAAAGCAACAGCCGAACGTACATTGTCAAAGCCACACAAAGAAGTTTATAGTGTACATGTGGCGACGTCGCATAAGCAGCATTTTTATTCCTATGCATGCCTACATAGGATTTGCAAATGTGCCCGTCACTGCTCTAGAAGGTATGATCCTTATTTTCCAGTGGGTCTCAGTGATAATAACAAGACAAAAAATCATCAATCAAACATAACTTTAAGTCTAAGTAAAAACGTTAATTTAAAAATAAAGAAAATCGGTTTTTGAAATTATTGAAGAATACACCACTTATCAATCGAATGCTTTTTTTAAAATATTACTTCGTACTCCGCCATGTACCAAAAGAAGATTTGGACAAACATGACAAAATTATACGTTACGTTGGTCCTTCAAAAGTTAAGAAAGCTGTAACAAAAGTAACCGAACGGCATCCCTGTTATATACATCTGTATGTATGAATACATACACTTCAATTTACGTTAGCGATGTGTCATCATTACGAAGAGACGAAAAATGAAACAGAAACATTTATAATAATCGATTCTAATATGAATAAGAGAAAATAAAACAAACAAAAAATTTTTAAACAAAACAATTTAAAAACAAAACAAGTTGTAAATAAACAAATATTTTATAAAAACTTCTATTTCAAGGATATTGCTATAAAATAAATGAAATATTATTTGCAGCTGATTTATCATACTACCAATATTTAGTTTCAAACAAAATGCACACAAAGTAGACACCACAAAACTGTTACGAACGGCCATCTTGGAAGAATAAGCGAGAAAAAAACGCAATGCACAATATTTGTTATAAGGAAACAAAATTGACCAGTACGATAATAATAGTTAATAAGACAATTTTCCAAAAAAATAATGGTCAGTCTTTTCCAAAATTCAAAAAATGTTTAAATTTGTGTATCTCCATCGCAGTATAACACAATTTTATTTATCACATTCACAACTGGTACGTCATTTTTTCACTTTTTATTCACGTAAATTTCCTTTTTTTTTAAATCATTCTTTTCACATTTTTCCACTTCATTTTTATTTACTTACATGCTTTTATTAAAAATGTTTTTTTAAATAAAGTATTTATTCTGAAGAAAAACTACGCAAAAATATTCAAGAAGTCAACTACCATTGATTTTTTCACAGGCAAACGCAAAAATTTTCTCAGATAATATACTTCATCTTCTTTCTTAAGCTCAAATTCACTAAGAACTAATAACATGTGTGCCACTACACATTGTTGCCAGATGAATCAGTTGCTATGACAAAAATTATTAACATATTTTAATCTGTTTACACTTGACATTAACTGTCTGTCTATACCAGTAACACATGGTCCCACCTGAGATATAATATAAGATTTTTATATGTATCAGCAAACGTCAAATTCAATCGCAGAGAGTATTATCTTACGTGTGGACTCTCAAATAGTGTTAGTATTAATATTATAATAAATCTTAAGAGAAAGTTGCTATAAGAAATCTTATAACAACTATCTTATGAAATGGGCTGTCAAAAATACACATACATACATACATACATACATATAAATCAATAATAAGTGCTGGTTCACACAGGTCAAGTTTACCTGAACAGTTTTATTTAAATTTTCTTTTGAACTTGCGTTCACGTTCATGCACAAAATTAATTTTTGTTTTCTTTTTCTTCAACTTTGTAGCTTTTTATTATATTACGGATGAAAAAAGAAAAGAAAAATACAAAACTGACTGGTACGGTCAAGTATGTACCCCTTTCCATTCTCTTTACCCCTCTCTCCTAAAAGCTCGAGACTTGAAGAGTCAAACTTGACCTGTGTGAACCAGCACTAAGACGCATTCATTTAAATATATAATTTTTAGTGCAAATAGTGAAAATCTTGTGATAAGTGTTTAAAAAAACAATATTTGTAACAAAAAAAAAAAAAAAAGAATACAAACGCCACAAGTTTACTGTACGAGAATCATTCGATTATGTAATCGTATAACATACGCAGCGTTGCCATTTGTCAAGATTTCCCTTTTTTGCAAGTTTTTTGAGATGCCAAAAAGTTTTTAATTTATTTAAAGTTTTTTCAAGTTTTTTTAATATATAAAGTTTTTTAAGTTTGGGTGTGTGTGAAACGGTAGCAAAGTTCTATGGTGAAATGAAATTTCTTTGTGGTAGAAAATTTTCATATTTGTGTTGTGTGAAATTGTAACATTTTTGACAATGTAAAATTTTGACATAAAGAAAAAAACAATTACTAATAATATAAAGTAAAGTTCGGAAGGAAATAATTCCCAGTTTCTATTTGTGAAAATTAATAAATTAAACAAACGTTTACCAATAATCATTTCAATTATGTTGGAAATGAGATCGTCCCAACTATTTGATGAATTCGTTCTGATATATTAACAATTTTAAAAAAAGTTTGGACAAAAAAGATTATACATATTTAAATATTTCAATCTTGTATAATTCTTTTTAATTAATATTTTTTAATTAGGCTTAAGTTCATGAAATTTAATTTTTATTAAATTATTTTTGTGAAGAAAGGAATTTTACAACATGAAAATTAATTAAGCTCGGGCTCGAACCCTGGCTGGCAGGTTACCATGACATGTTTCGATCGCAACCACTCGATCTCCTCAGATGGATTTGCCGTCTTACACTCGCAGCCATCGACGACTGCTGACGTCACTAGTCAAACATCAATCCTTAAACCAAATTGTATTTTAACATTTGGTAGATCGAAATTTGCTTTCCTGAATGATTATCCATTTTAATTGATTTTACATGTTTTTTCCTTTACTTCTGTTTTTTCGTACTTTCGTCAAGAATTTTTCTTGAAGTCCAAGTACATTTTTTGTTTTTTCACTTTGTCTTTCTCTTTTCTGTTGACCTTTTTCAGCACAACTTGAAGGACAAATGTACACATAGAGCTCGTGCCTTAGCTTGAACAATAATTAGTATTGTGGTTATTTTGTTGAACTATTTATGGTTTTTAATCCAAATTTTTTAATATTTTTTAATTAAGCTTAAGTTCATGAAATTTAATTTTTATTAAATTATTTTTGTGAAGAAAGGAATTTTACAACATGAAAATTAATTAAAATTGTTATTGATAATCTTTCATTCTTGACGTGGCTCGGGCTCGAACCCTGGCCGGCAGGTTACCATGACATGTTTCGATCGCAACCACTCGATCTCCTCAGATGGATTTGCCGTCTTACACTTGCAGCCATCGACGACTGCTGACGTCACTAGTCAAACATCAATCCTTAAACCAAATTGTATTTTAACATTTGGTAGATCGAAATTTGCTTTCCTGAATGATTATCCATTTTAATTGATTTTACATGTTTTTTCCTTTACTTCTGTTTTTTCGTACTTTCGTCAAGAATTTTTCTTGAAGTCCAAGTACATTTTTTGTTTTTTCACTTTGTCTTTCTCTTTTCTGTTGACCTTCTTCAGCACAACTTGAAGGACAAATGTACACATAGAGCTCGTGCCTTAGCTTGAACAATAATTAGTATTGTGGTTATTTTGTTGAACTATTTATGGTTTTTAATCCAAATTTTTTAATATTTTTTAATTAGGCTTAAGTTCATGAAATTTAATTTTTATTAAATTATTTTTGTGAAGAAAAAAAATGTACTTGGACTTCAAGAAAAATTCTTGACGAAAGTACGAAAAACAGAAGTAAAGGAAAAAACATGTAAAATCAATTAAAATGGATAATCATTCAGGAAAGCAAATTTCGATCTACCAAATGTTAAAATACAATTTGGTTTAAGGATTGATGTTTGACTAGTGACGTCAGCAGTCGTCGATGGCTGCGAGTGTAAGACGGCAAATCCATCTGAGGAGATCGAGTGGTTGCGATCGAAACATGTCATGGTAACCTGCCGGCCAGGGTTCGAGCCCGAGCCACGTCAAGAATGAAAGATTATCAATAACAATTTTAATTAATTTTCATGTTGTAAAATTCCTTTCTTCACAAAAATAATTTAATAAAAATTAAATTTCATGAACTTAAGCCTAATTAAAAAATATTAAAAAATTTGGATTAAAAACCATAAATAGTTCAACAAAATAACCACAATACTAATTATTGTTCAAGCTAAGGCACGAGCTCTATGTGTACATTTGTCGTTCAAGTTGTGCTGAAAAAGGTCAACAGAAAAGAGAAAGACAACGTGTGAAAACAAAAAATGTACTTGGACTTCAAGAAAAATTCTTGACGAAAGTACGAAAAAACAGAAGTAAAGGAAAAAACAAGTAAAATCATTCAGGAAAGCAAATTTCGATCTACCAAATGTTAAAATACAATTTGGTTTAAGGATTGATGTTTGACTAGTGACGTCAGCAGTCGTCGATGGCTGCGAGTGTAAGACGGCAAATCCATCTGAGGAGATCGAGTGGTTGCGATCGAAACATGTCATGGTAACCTGCCGGCCAGGGTTCGAGCCCGAGCCACGTCAAGAATGAAAGATTATCAATAACAATTTTAATTAATTTTCATGTTGTAAAATTCCTTTCTTCACAAAAATAATTTAATAAAAATTAAATTTCATGAACTTAAGCCTAATTAAAAAATATTAAAAAATTTGGATTAAAAACCATAAATAGTTCAACAAAATAACCACAATACAAATTATTCTTTTTAGTTTTTTTTGCCGCTGGTCCTGCTTCCATATTATTTTTCTATTTTGTTTAAACAAATTTGATGAAAAAAAATAATTTTGTGGTTGTCAAAATTTTCTACACTAATGTCAAAATTTATACAAGCCCCTAGGGCTAGTGAAATTTTATTCACCTCAATAGTGTCAAAATTTTACTTCCATGAGTACTTTGCTACCGTTTCACACACACCCTTTTTAGTGTTTATAAGCCAAAATTTGTACATGTGTGCATTAAATTGTTTTTGTTTTATATGAAGACAATTTTGACAAATAGGTTCCTTTTATAGAGCAGCATGTCTACACTCCCAAATGAGTATACCTTGTGTAAATATTCTTTGTTTTATATCAGATATTATCTCAGGTGGAGACTCATTGTTATAATGGGTGATTTTTTGAGAGCTATAGGAAAGTATAAAAAAACATAAAATTCAGAAAAATGCATGAAATTTTATTTGAATCGATAGTATGGTCCATATAATTTAATGTTTGAAGATTATTTCATGCAAATGTTGACCGTGACTGCGCCTCAAATGGCCCATCCGCTAAATCCAATTTTGGCATACTCTCCAACATTTTTGCCGGTATCTCATAAATAAATGCTTCAATGTTGTCTTCCAATGCATCAATTGAAGCGGGCATGTGTGTATAGACATGAGCTTTAACATAGCCCCACAAAAAATAGTCTAAAGGCATTAAATCGCACGATCTAGGCGGCCAATTGACCGGTCCCGAACGTGAAATAATATGTTCACCGAACTCGCCTTTCAATAAGTCCATTGTTAATCGTGCTGTGTGGCATGTGGCACCGTCTTGTTGAAACCACATGTCATGCAAGTCAAGCTCTTGCATTTTGGGCAAAAAAAGTTGGATATCATCTCACGGTAACGCTCACCATTCACAGTTACGCTACGATTCGCATCATCTTTGAAGAAGTACGGTCCAATGATGCCACCAGCCCATAAACCGCACCAAACTGTGACTTTTTCTGGATGCATTGGTAGCTATTGCAATGCTTCTGGCTGATCTTCACTCCAAAATCGACAATTCTGCTTATTAACGTACCGAATAGCCGCTTCAGTGGGTCGATTAAACTGACCATAAAATGGAAGAAAAGCGCGATGAACTTTCTTAACAGAGCATGCATTTTGATAATAAAATTCAATAATTTGCAAGAGTTGTTCGTTTGTAAGACGATTCATGGTTAAACAAACAAAACTCGAAACGTGCGTCAGCTGTTTAAACAAGTGTTGTCAAAAAGATAATAGCTAAAAAATCACCCGATATATATTGCAGTAAATGTCAAAATTATGTTATCTTTAATGAAGACAGCACTTTTTTGTACATATTGTAAATCAGTTTTCGTTGACAATTATTGCTCACATAAAACGTCAAATTTTGTTGTCAATTATAAAAATGAATCAAAAATAAAAAAAAGCAAATGGTGTGGAAAGAACTTAAGTTTTTGAAATAGTAGCAAATAATAATTAAAGTAAAAGAATTAAATAATTAAAAATAAACACTTAAATAATTTTTTTTTTATAAATAAACAGGAAATTATAAATGCAAAAAATATAAATTTGATTAAAACAAAAGAATAAAAATATGTTTAATGATATTAAAATTTTTATATAAAAAAAGACTTAAAACAATTAATATACATTTAAAATTAAAATGTAGATTAAGAAAAAATTAATGTTAATAAAAATAATCTTGCAAGATGCCGTCACTTTTTACAATGCACTCATATATAAGTACGTTTTCCCATGCCTTTAATATAAGCTGAGCAATAAAATATATTGCTCTCTTATTCTACGTATTTATGTTAACTCATAATTTGAAACAAATCAAGGAAGAAGGTGCAGTGTAAAAACTGGCTCTATCTTGCAAACATTTTTTTTATTAATATAAATTCTTTTTTATTCCACTTTATTATTGAGGTCTTTTTTTATATAAAAATATTAATTAAATATTAAATTAAAATCAAAATTTTTTTATAAAAAAGAACTCAAACTTAAACAAAAAAAAATTATTTTTGTTATTTTATTTTAATGTTTAATTAATTCTTTAATTTAATTCTTTTACTACAATCATAATTTGCTACTATTTCGAAAATTCAATTTCTTTTTCCCACAATTTGCTTTTATTTTTTTTTTCTTTTTTACTTCTTTTTTTCAATTGATAACCAAATTTGACGTTTAACGTTATCAATTATTGTCAACGAAAATGGACTAACAATTATTGCAACATAAATTACCGGCAATAAATATGTACAAAAAATTCCAGTCTACATTAGTGATAACATAATTTGGACATTTACTGCAATATATATTTTTTTTTTTTTAATTAATTTTTATTATTGAATCTTTCTTATCGAAATTTACAATATGTATTCAAATCTTAATTCTACTTGTTGTTTTTTAGTTGTAACCAATGTAACCACTTACTGCTGTATTCAAATTTTAAAAATGTCTTCTAGTTAGGCTCAAAGTATCGGTTCTTTTTAGCCTCTGGTGACCTTCGAACTAAAGACCTGCACGAGTGTATCAGTAAGTATTGTTGAAACAGATACACCAGATATACATCTGTTACTACTGATATAAATGAGAGAATGAGTGTAACTGATATTGTATGGTTTTGCTTTTGCCCACTCACCATACCTTAAAAACAAAAACAGATGCTTATGGTTTTGGATTGAGTATGTCATAACATTTTTTTTTTTTGCTTTCAAATATCTGTTGTCACCATAAGTATTTCTACAATATCTGTGGTAATCTGTTGTATTTTTAAATATTGTTGGCGAGTTGATGAAAATAACCCCGGTTCTCCACGTAGCAATATTTATTGCGGCAAACGTCAAATTTGATTGCTCCATAAAATTTGCGACGTATAGACCGCATATTGCCATGAGTGGCAATCCATTGCGCAATGATTGCTCTTCTTATTGCTTGAGCAATTATTGCTTAGCAATCTGCTGTCAAATCAGTTGTAATTTATCTGACATTTCATTTCTCTGTACTTTTGGTTATTTATAAGTGTGTTTATTTATTAAAAAAGCAAGTGAAAAAATACTTCAACAAAATACAGAAAAAGTTTTTATATATTACATTTTTAAATAAACGTCAATATCAACAAAAGCAAAGGAAGAATTTGTTTTTTTTTTTTGTATATTTTTATTTTTTCAATAGAACAATACAAGTTTTAGGTTTTTTTCATATGCAAATAAACAAAAAAGCAATACAAAACACAGCTACGACAATTACAATTAATTATTTTATTAATTAATTTAAAAAAGACAATTTAACAATAACTTCAAAACACAACATAAAACATAATACAGCCACAAAACTTTATACAACTACTCGAGGTGAAAATTGCAATAAAAATTGCTACGTGGAGACCCAGCGTAAGAGAGTTTGTAAAAATTTGTATAAGATCTCAACCAGGGGTGCCAGATGGTTTTAGTAAAAAATCGGCATATTTTCAAAAACAAATCGGAAATCAAATTATGAAAAAAACGACATATTAATATTACTGTTTTAAACACAAAAAAACATATTTTGAATGAAAAAAACAACAAAGCAATAAAAATAAATGTTTTATAAATAAATTTTATTTAATACGGGGTATCTGATAGCAGATTTTTATTTTCAAACTTAAATAATTGACACAAAGTTTTATTTAAAGCATTGAACGGTAGAATGGAAATGCGGATTTTATTTTTTAAAGAGTATGTCATCCACATGTCTTTTGTCGACTTGAACACACTGTTCACAACGGATCCTTGTTTTTCGAGAATTTAAAAAAAAATGACCCAATTTTCTCATGCGTGGATAAGGCACACCAAACATTTACCCTGGGGCAATGTAAAGGTATTTAATGTTTCAATCGAGGGTTGGAGGTTCTTGGAGACCAGTAACGGTAGATTTGTTTGTTGACGTGGCGATTTACGTAAGAATAATTACCCTTAAAAAATGTCTCCTCAGCGAACGCGCGATGCTCACTCGACTACTGTGACTCACAAATCCTCCCAATCGATAATTCCAACGGCGCCAACTTCCCTCCGCACCGCTTATTACTTTTTGAAATAATCGCATTTAAAAATATAATTTTGCCACCAGACACCCTTTATATGAATAGATTTTACTTAAGGGTAAATTGCAGGGACCGTTAATAAGAGTTATCCATATAATTTTAGCTTGAAAACTCTCCATATTAGAGTCAGCGAAGACCTATACCAATAGGTTCGTCTCTTTAAGAACCTATGGTGATCTAGAATAAACGATCTTAACTCCACAGTTAAAAATAATTTTTCAACGAAAAAATAAAAGTAGGTATGGATGAACTCTTAAAAAGAGAGTTTTATTTCGCAGTCATAAAATTGTCGGCCTAAAATTCTTCTTCTTTTTAATGACAATTAGTTTAATTGCCGTGCAAGCTGATTAGATAACACTGCTTTACAAATTGTAGTGATCTGACCAGATACAAGCTTTGGGTGTCCATGTACAAAAAATGAATTTAATTAAATGTCGGTTAAAATCAAACTCCTGAAATGAGTTTTAATTTATGACGGCTTAATAAAACTCTTTTTTTAAGAGTTAAATTCGACCTTTTTTGTTTACGTTGAAAAATAGCTGTTTTATATGGACTTTTTTGTTTTTATTCCAAAAATAACTCAAGAGCTAAAAATAATTACTTTAATTATTTTTTGTAAAGGTTACGAGAAAAATTCCTTTATTTTCAATTGGGAATCTTTAACCATTATCGTTATATATATTTTATATTTTATTTATATATAATTTATTTGTTTTTGGTTATTGATAACCTAAGTAATTTTTTGTTTACAAATATCTATTGGAAAAAATTACTTATTTTTCTGGTTACAATTCTAAGGATAAGTAAAACATATGTACCGCATTTCCTTTAAGCTTCTCATATGAAGTTGTATATTTTTCAAAATGTGTTTGTTGGGTTAGACACAATACAAACACTGCATATATAAAATACCCTCCAAGCAATTGGCAGAGTAATTTTCGATTATCAACGAAATTTGAACTACTTCTTCTCATTTGGTAGTTAAACAGCAGATTTTGAGGAATTTAGCAACAACAAAATACGTTAGAATCGAATAATGAGTTCTAAAATTATGCCTTTTCGTCACTTTAAAAAATGGTTCAGATAATTGTAACAGTTAATAAATAGCAACAACAGCAAAAATTAACATTGCCCATGTTATACAAACTTCTTCGCAACGATTTGCAGTTAAAAAGTGAATACCAAGTACAAAAGTAATTTGCCTAAGTTATGGCAGTTTTTACTTAAATTTCATTATGATCGGTGGTGCGTGAGTGTGAAATAGTATAAAGCTGCAAAATAAAGTTAAATTTTGAATATTTAAAAATTAAATAGTTCATATTGTACTCAAAGTTAAGATCCCGCTGGATCCAAAAGTAACCGCACGTTCTAGTACACAAAATTATTAAATGAGTGCACTGAAGAGCCCAAACTCACTCTTCGGGTAGGTTGGGTAAATTTTTAATAATTAAGCCAACTAAAAAACTAAAAATGATAACTGCCTTTTTAAAGGATATTAGTGATTTTTGAACTGTTTGTTTATTCAGACTTTAATAATTTTTGTTGAAAATTAGTGTTGATATTTTTGTAGTGAAAATTAGTGAAAAAAATATAAAATAATTTTTGCAAAGCATTTAAAAAATATTATGACGAAAATTTTATAAGGTTAGTGTTTGAAAAAATTTGCGACTTTCTATAAATTTCTTTAAAAAAATTTGTTCACATTTGGTTTTTAATTTAAAATATTACTGGCCAATTTCACCAATTTATTTAAATATCAATTTATGTTAAAAATAGGTTTTTCATGTCAAATTAAACAAAATTATATGAAAAACTATGTATATTTAAAAATGAATTTATATTTAAAAAGAATTGGTGAAATTGGCCATAACAATTGTTTCGCCTAATTTCTGTAGATTTTTAATTATTTGTAAAACTTTCAGCTCAGTTATTTTTTATTTTACTCAGACTCATCTAACAAAAACAAAAAAAGATAAACAGTCAAATAGCCCACTTTTTATTATAAAGAACAATAAGAAAAAATTTACTTCAAAAGAGTAGTTTTTAGAGCCAAAAGCGATACTGCTAAATTCAATTGATATCATGGATGTCAGCGTCATACACAATTGTGGAAACAAAACTCACATGTACGCTTACGCTCTTTTATTTTGCGAGCGTAAACCATAATTTTTTACTGAAAAACACTCCATTCAGCGGGAAATATCGCAACTATTGCAAGGCCTGTCTTGAGGCCTCTAAACAGATATACTATATTTATATAAATAAATATACAATAAATATAAAGAGGCTGGTTAAAATAAGCTGCAGCCTGGTTCATCTTTTCGAAAATTTCTTAAAGCAGCTTTTAAGTGAATTAATAAGTAGACTTTTTGCAAAAATTGTTTCTTTTGTATTTAAACTATTTGGTTCAGGTAAAAAAATGGAGAAATATTTTAAAATTAAATATCTTTTTTTGCTGCATGAATGTTGTGCAAGGCGAATTTATTACAGGTGGTCTTAAAAGCCCTTCTGATAACTTTTTTTAGCTTTATCATTGTGGGATGTCAAAATTTTGTTTATTATCATTGTTTCTGTTTTGTTTTATTTTTATTTTCTTTAGAAAATATCATTAATAAGGCCTCGCAACCGCACATTTCTCACGCTGGGAATGTAGGAGATAAAAGTAATCTCACCAATACAATCATAATTGACACCACTGATTGATATTCAACTACCATAGCGCTCTAATTCGTCATAAAATATAGTCACTAAGAAGATTCTTAATGGAAATATTACCATAGTGGGACACTTCTTCCCGAACGATGTTACTACATCAATAAGAATTGAATAGCAGAAGCGATAGATTTTTGCTAAATGGGGAAACTATTTAGATTATTTTTCGATCGAAATTGTTTGCAGGGTAAATATGTATAACCATTTTTTCCTTAAGTATCTTGAGGGCTACACGATCAAGTTTGCAGGGTAAATATGTATAACCATTTTTTCCTTAAGTATCTTGAGGGCTACACGATCAAGTTTTGCCTATCAAGTTTTAATACACTCACACTTTTTTACCAATACACTCATACTTTTAAAAATTGATACGAACTTGCCTTTAAAATTCTCTTGCCAGTGAGTGTTTCAATTTACGTTCAAGAAAACAGCTGATTTCAAGGTTAGTGAACAAATTTTTCGTTTCTCTTTATAAATTTTTTTCTTGATGGCATCTTGAAAGTAAATTGCTCAAAAATTGAATGCAGCCTACGTCACAGCTATCAATTTTTGGAAATTTTGACAAACAGTATATGTAAAAGACTATCAAGAAAAACTTGAGCGTGTAACTGCAGTGTATAAGCGCTAAATTAATAACAGTTGTCTCTTTGTGTAACAAGTTACCCAAAATTAATAATTTTATAAAACAAACCAAAAATTACCGTGTTGTAAGTGTTTATCAAAAAATAGGCACTCTGATAATTTAGAGGAAAAAAAAAATCGTCAAAATGCAGATTTATTGGTAAATATGGTAGGCCTGATCACAACGCTTCCTGCTAGTATTTATTTTTTACAAACACAAAGTATGTACACGTGTTCAGTTCTTTCAGAATTTTTTTTTCAATAACTTTTGCCTACTTGGCACTTGAACGAAGAAAACGCAACCTTTCAATTTCATGAAAGAATTTTTTACACTAACAAAATACATATCGGTACCGAAAATTTCAAAAATGTTTGCCTTCCAAAAAAACAAGCAACACATTTTGTGCTTGTAAAGTTTTTGTGTTTGTTTTTTTTGTGCTCGAAACACATCACGCAAAAATTTTTGAAAAAATAACTGTTCATGTGTACATATTTTGTTTTTGTAAAAAATTATTTTTTCAATAAACTCGTTCTTGAAGGTAAAGTATATCCAGTCGCATATCTGGAAAATTTATCAATAATAGTTAAGATACATTTACCGTTTACGGTATATATACTCGTTCTTGAAGGTAAAGTATATCCAGTCGCATATCTGGAAAATTTATCAATAATAGTTAAGATACATTTACCGTTTACGGTATATATATCAATATGTAAAATTTGGAGTGGTATGTTTGAGGTTTCTGTCAGTTGAAAATTAAGTTTTGGAGGGTGTCTGTTATATTTCAAGGTATTACAGTGCCCATGTTCTGTAACTCTCGCGTCGAGAAAGTTTTCGATTGAAATGTGTGAAATGAAACAAAAATGCCATAAATTGAAACAAACAGCTGTTTTGCTCACTTAAGGCCTAACCAGAATGTGAATAACGTGGCTTAAGCATCAGAGCGAATACATGTTAATCATACGTGTAAACCCATGTTGAACTTAAGGGAACTTTTTGTTAAATTTTATGAAACTGTAATTTGTTTAAGCAAAGTGCGAAACTAATCGCACATTCCGTACGGAATCAAATGTTTTTATATTGTTTTTGTTTTTTTAAATGTATTTGAGAGGCTTTTTCGTTTATTTTTGACAGTAGCTTAAGTTTGTTTATGCACATTCTGGTTGGGCCTTTAACTGTGTCTGTAACTTTTTTTGGCGAGTACAAGCTGTCACGTAAGGAAATTACTAGCCAATTTACAGAAAAAGTGTGTCTGTAACATTTTGGTGAGAAAAGTTCCCGCTTCAAATAAACTCACGAATAAAAATGAGGCGAGAAAAAATTTTAACACTAAAAAACCATTAAAAATGCAAAATGCAAAGAATAATAATAATAATATTTTATTCTTGGCACATTTTTCATTGTTTTATTATTTTGCTTTTAATATTTTTATAAAATATACGAATTTTTTCAAAACTCGTTTGCAAACAACAAACATTAAAGTCGCACTTTACACAATTTGGTATAGCCGAAGGTTGTGTTTTCGCCGCCGTCGTTGAAAAATTTTCAATTTAAGTAAATTTTGGTCGCCGTCAACGATATGTGTTACTGGCGTTCTGAACGTCTGCAATGTCACATCGGCTTCGAGTGCAATATTATGACATTTATAACGTAACGACGTAATCTCTTTTGATGGTTTTCGACATGAGTTACAGACACACATTTTTCTCACTTTTCGAGAAACGATGGAATATTTTGTTTCACATCGTTTCGATGCAAGAAGTTCTCACTAAAGTTACAAAACATGGGTACAGGTTTCGCAATTGTTTAATGTTTTATTTACAAAGGTCTGCATGAGAGGAAAATAATATTGTCTTTTGAGATATTCATAGGTTTCAGTAATGCCTCTATGGTTCCTATTTTCATGACAATTCCGTATAAGTTCTACCTGTTTGTCTTCGTCCGTTATATCTATTAGAATTTTAGTGCAGCGTACAACACGAAATTGTTTTGCATTTGCGAAATGTTCTGAATATACTTGTTGCACCATTTTAAACGTAATGTCGTCCGAAAATATTGCCGTAAGTTTACCTGGTGGAATAAATTTTTTGAATAGTTGCGTCAAGGTATCTTGAGAGAAGTGCTTTTCTTTAATAGTTCGACGTTGTTTGTTCCTAAAAATTGTTTGGACGTTCATATTAGGCTCCTCATTTGATTTCTCTAGGATAAGCTGTAAGTTGAATTCATTTAGAGGTTTCTCCGAAATACCAATCCCATCATTTAGATTTTCGTCGCTTGAATGAATTGTGGATACTTGACTTGACGTATTCATATTGACGTCGATAACATTACTACTATCTATTTTGATTCTACTCAACGCGTCTGCATAACTATTTAACGTTCCCTTTTTATAGACTATTTCATAGTCGAATTCCTCGAGTTTGAGGCGCCATCTAACTAATTTTGAGTTAGGTTCCTTGAGACTCATTAACCATGTCAAAGGTCTGTGATCAGTGACTATTTGGAACTTACGACCGAAAAGGTAAGGCCGAAAATATTTGGTAGCCCATACGATTGCCAGTAACCCTTTTTCGATTGTTGAGTAATTTATCTCGCTTTCGGAAAGAGTCCTGCTTGCGTAACAAATAGGTCTGTCACTCCCTATACGACCTTGGGAGAGAACAGCTCCTAATGCAATGTTACTGGCATCTGTTGTGAGAATGAATGGTTTTGTGAAATCGGGATATTGTAATAATGGGTCGTTCATCAAAATGTTCCTAGTGGTTTTAAAAGCTTTTACGTAATTTTCATTTAAATTTATTGTTCTTCCTTTTTTTAAACACTCGGTTATGGGTTTTGTAAGTTTGGCTAGGTTGGGTATGAATTTTCTATTATAGCTAAGTAAGCCTATATATGATTTTATTTCACGGTTAGTGCGAGGTATTGGAAATTTTTTGATGGCCTTAATTTTCGAAGGGTTGGGTTTAATCCCTTCTGTTGTGACTATATGTCCCAAAAAGGATATTTCCTTCTGTAGGAATTCGGATTTATCTAATTGTACCTTAAGATTGGATGACTTTAATTTAAGAAAAACTTTTTCCAAATTTTCAATATGTTCTTGGAGAGACGTAGAAAATATTATAATGTCGTCCAGGTAAACTAGACAAATTTTCCCAATTAATTCTTTCAGAACATTGTCCATAACCCTTTGAAAAGGTGAGGGTGCATTTTTGAGACCAAAGGGCATTCTTACGTATTCGTGGTGACCCCCTTCTACAGTAAACGCCGTTTTTTGGATGTGCTTGGGATCCATTTCTATTTGGTGGAATCCACTGGCCAGATCTAGTGTAGAAAAATATAGACACTTGCCTAATTTGTCCAATATTTCTGATATATTTGGAAGTGGATAGCTGTCTGAAATGGTTTTTTCGTTTAACTTGCGGTAATCAATTACAAGTCTCCATTTTACTTTGCCTGATGCGTCTTTTTTTTGGCACAATCCATACTGGAGAGCTCCATGGCGAAAAACTTGGTCTTAGCCTGTCTGAAATTTGTCTATGTACTTCCTCTTTATGAACAAAAGGGTATCTATAGGACCTTGTATGAATAGGAATGTCGTCCGTCGTTGTTATTTTGTGCTTGACTTCATTCGTAAACGTTAAGTTTTGTCCGTCTTTAAAGAAAATGTGGTCATATTTTCTACACAATTTTAAAAGCTTTTGTTTTTTTCCTCAATATTAAGATGATTTGTTCGTAGAAGTTCCGAAAGATTTCCAGATTTTCCTTTATTTTGGTGTGGGTCGATATTATAATTATTAAATTCTACGAAATGTACAGAATTTTATGGACTTGTTTTTATGGCTTGCTCTAAGAAAATTAATTTATCATCGCTTGTAGGGTTAGTGACTTCTATTATACTGAACCAATTTTTTGCGGTGTAGATCCCAGGAGAGATAAACAATCCATTGTCAAAAGTAATTGTATCCAGGAGTATATCTCCTTCCTCTAGGTCGACTGGTAGTTTTACAAGTTGTTTCGAGTTAGCCATTATTGATATTTTTTCAGAAGATAAGTTGGGCTTCAGTTTAAGAGGCATTGTCACTTCATTGGTAATTAGTGTTTTGTTTTTTAAATCTATTTTTGCTCCTATTTTTGTTAAATAATCTAAGCCTAATAACCCGTCAAAGTAACCATGAAATTTAAAAACCAAAAACGTAAAGGTATCTAATTTTTTAAATTCTTTGAATATAGGTAATGAAACTTTCTCATTTATTTTGTATTTGTGTAAAATTGTTGATATAGTAATCGGTTCGCTTTTTTGAAGATCATTAGAATTTACGAACTCTGGGTTAATAAAGGACGAAGAAGCTCCGGTGTCAATTAAGAATTTCAAGGGTCGACCAAATGGAGAGGCTATGTTTATATATGGCAAAACGCTACCGTGTTTGTTAAAGTCTATATACCCTGTCTGTTGTTTGAGGCAGAGTTCCAAAAATCCTGGTTATCGTCAATATAATTTTTATATTGATCTAAATATTTTGTTCCAGTGTCCTCATGGTCAGTGCCGAGAACAGTATTACTGTCTCTAGGGCTTCTAAAATCGTTGATATTATTCACCTCAAATCTTTTAGATACTCTACTGAACTGGGTGCTTGGACTTGTCTTAAATTTGTTAGTATTCCTTTCAAATTTAGAAAATCCACTACTCGTGTCCATGGGTTCTGGGGCTGGAGGTGATTGCCTCCAATTAGCTTGTCCGGAAGTGTTGTCAAAACGATTGTGATTTTGGAAATTTTCATGTGGTTTTTGCGATTGCTGCCAAGAAGATTGACGGTTAAAGCTATTTGAGTTTTGCGCAAATTCATTGTTATTTCCGAAATAAGGTTGTGTAGGGTAAATAGTCTTTCTACGAGGGTAGTTCAAATTGTCGAATTTCGAACGGATATATGAGTTGTTCTGCGGATATTTTTGATATGGTAAAGTTTGAAAGTTTTGTTTCCACTGAGGATATTTAGGTTTATCTGATCTCATATAATGGATATTTTGTTCCCTAATACTGTAATCAAGGGCTTTTGGTAATGAATTTGGCCTCATTGCTCTTATAGTGGAACCCATAGGTTCACGTAATCCTAATAAGAATGAATTTAAGCACATTTCAGCAAAAAGGTCTCTTTTTGCAATAACTACGTTTCTATCGGATTCATGAAGAAAGATTGGACAAAGCCGATTGAATTTCTAAAATTTCACTGTAAAAATTTTCAAGGGGTTTGTTGTATTGTTTCAAGGCATGAAGGTCTCTAATAAGTGAAGTTTCAGTTCGCTTATCGGAGTAGTGAGAAGTTAAATTTGTTTTTATTTCATCCCAGTTAAGGGAAGTTCCGTACATGTTCAAAACTTTGAGTTGTTTTGTCTGTTTTCTTCACATGAAACAGTATTTCCTCAACATTATTTATAAATTCGTAGAGTAGTCGTTGATTTCCGTCAAATTTTGGTAAGTCCTTTATTGCATCTGGAATCCTAAGTGAATTGAAAATGTCTAAACTTTTTTCTGTCGTTTGGGTCATTGTGAATTCGATTTTGGAAGTTTGTGTGTTAAAGTCTATATTAAGGTTTTCGGGAATAGTGGTAAGGTTTCTTGATTTGAAAATGTTGGTATATGGGGTAGATCTAATTTTCTTACTCATAAAATGGACTAATCAGGACTCCGATTAAGAAGTCTGTAGAACTCAAACTTTAAAACACTTGATAAATATCTTATAGTCTTTTGCAAAAATTTTATTTTAACTAAAAATTTTCAATTTTGGATTTTCTTGCATTCTTTTGTGTATGATTATTATTATTTTTTTTATTTCTTTTATTTTTTTTTTTTAAATTTTCGGATTCTAATAAATTTTGTTTTATATATTTTCTTTTAAAAAGTTTTTTTCATTTTTTTTTTATTCTTTTTTTGTGTATTTTCTCTTTAAACTTTGTATTTTATTATTTTTTTTATTTTTCTTAAATTTTCTGGGTGTTTTTTTCAATAAAATATTATCTTTTCATACATTTAACTTCATTTATATATTTTTATTTATTTATTTCTTAAACACAACACAGTACTTACAGTGTCCATGCGATGCTTATTGACTTCATCTGAATTGTTGTTGTTGTTATCTAGTTCTCTAGTTCAAGGTTTTACAGGTTCCTTTTTTTTCAGTAGCTAAGGGTCGATACCCACTCGGTTATTGCTTTTTTTTGTTTTTGTTTGTGTACCTAGTGCCGATATTAATTCGACACCTGTAGAGATAATTCAATATACCTTTAAATTCTCTACAACGGTAATGAGCTTTTCGGTGAACTAACCTGGTGTCAATGTTACTTCGATACCTGTAAAAATAACTCCATTTTCCCCATTTTTTTTTTTTTTACAACGTTTTTTGTTATTCACTATTACCGATCTACTGGTCTACCGACTGCGCCAATTAAGTAAACAAAACCTTTCATGTTTAAGTTGTAAACGAATTAATTGATTTATTATTTTACTTTTCATTTTTATTGTTAATTAGCTTAAAATAATTGGGTTTAAATAAAAGAACAAAAATACAATTTAAATAAAACTAGAATACAAATTATGCTTACATTAAGAATAATTAATATTTAATACAATGCGGAAATTAATATTGCTAACGTCTAGGAAGTATGAACTTAATTTAAATTGGGTTGTCTTTTTAGGTTTAATGGTTATTTATGTGGTGTTGTTGTTTATACGTTTTGGTTTGGGTGGTGGTGGTTGTGTTAACTGTTGTTTACACGTTTTGGTTTAGGTGGTGGTGTTAACATAACTCACGCATTATCAAGTCAAACGTTTAGTCTTTGGATATAGATGGCACCTGCTGGGATTGAATGTAGAATAATAAGTATTTGAATACGGTAAACTAGATGTTTCTTTGAAAATATGTAATAAATAACTCTTAGGATTAAGATTTGGATACTTATTGAAAATTTCGTTAGAGATTCAATAAAAAAACAAAAAAAAACCTTCTGGGATTTCCAAAAATTTTGTACATTTAAAAAAAATATTATTATTGGGAATTCTTGTATTATCGAAATAAACAAGACATATTTTTATAATTTAGGGGGGGGGGGGGGGGAGGGGGGAATTTCATACATATGTACCATACTTACTGCTTTGTGGGCAGCTCCAGCACATTGTACATATCTCTTAGCTCTTTACGATTTACTTGCACTCTCTCACCGTCTTCGTGGGAATCATCCATAAAATACACCGCGATTGTTAAATCCATTTAAAATTTATTTAATTTTTAGCAACTTTTTGATCACTAATTTATTTTTTGTTTAATTAATGATTTTGCTTAAAACTTTTAACTTGTTTTGTTTTTATTTGTATGTTTTTTTTTATTTACTTTAAATGTTATTTGCACTAGGTCACTATTATGAAGCATTCATTAAAAAACAATTTATTAGTTTTTTGTTAAAATAATACAATGTGTCGATCTGGCATTGATGTTACGTAAAACACATAATTTGACAACCGTTACCTCAAGGAAAGCATTCGAAATATTGAAATCCAAATTGATTCGAATTCGTGTGAGTAGCTTTGATTCGCTTAAGTTTTCTTTCCAAATCGTGAAATAGGCTATAAGTAAAAGTTAAGGAAAAAAACAAAGTAAAAAATAAAATGGATTTAAGTATAAGTTTAAGAATCAGCTAAGTTTCAAGTATAATTGAGATTCGCTATTTTATGTTCGGGAATTAGGCGGATAATTAAAAATCCTGACAGAAGATCGTTCAGGATGTAGATATGATTCTTTCAGATGATTCATCTGTATGGTACCACTTTCTCACAACGAGAGTATCATTTATGATTAAAAAATTAGCTCATATACGGGTATTTTGCTCGTGAAGCTGATTCCTAAATGATTAGATTATGATACAAAATGCTAGCTGGGCATGAACATTAACTATGCTTTTGTTTGATTATGTTTTAAAATAATCGAACAAAATTTGTTTAAAATTAATTTTAATTAATAATTAGTATTGTGGTTATTTTGTTGAACTATTTATGGTTTTTAATCCAAATTTTTTTAATATTTTTAATTAAGAAAAAACAGAAGTAAAGGAAAAAACATGTAAAATCAATTAAAATGGATAATCATTCAGGAAAGCAAATTTCGATCTACCAAATGTTAAAATACCATTTGGTTTAAGGATTGATGTTTGACTAGTGACGTCAGCAGTCGTCGATGGCTGCGAGTGTAAGACGGCAAATCCATCTGAGGAGATCGAGTGGTTGCGATCGAAACATGTCATGGTAACCTGCCGGCCAGGGTTCGAGCCCGAGCCACGTCAAGAATGAAAGATTATCAATAACAATTTTAATTAATTTTCATGTTGTAAAATTCCTTTCTTCATAAAAATAATTTAATAAAAATTAAATTTCATGAACTTAAGCCTAATTAAAAATATTAAAAAATTAATTTTAATTTTAAAACCAAAACAAGGAAAGGCTAAAAAAAAATTAAAATAACAAAATATGTATAACAATTGTCTTTCGTTTATTTTCATCATATAAATTATGCATTCATCATTTAAATTCCTTCTATTTTTTATTTATTTAAAAAAAAATAGTATGTAAACATATTTTTAATTTAAAATATCTACATTTTGTTTTTCTCGCAACAATTTCAATTGTGACTTTTTTTACAGTTTTTCTTTTTTTACAGATAATTCTCGCAAAGAAAAGATACAGAAACACTTGTGTGAGAAAAACCCTTTTTGGTTTATTTCACAATATTTTTGTTGCAATTCACACGTTTCATGCGAAAAGTTTTAAGGTGGAAATACATAACACGCGTTAGGTCGTCGACGAGTATCGTGCGTTTAAAAACTTAAGCGCGTAAAAAATTGTAAGTTACACAACACGCGTTACAAACGCCATTCCTGTCAGCTGTTTTTTATTTGTTTACTTATTTGTGCATTAAAAATGGGTTTGAAAGTATATCAAGATTTTGTTATTTTATTGAATTTATCCTTTTTATAAAAATATTGTATGTTTTTTAAGCTCTTCAATAAGTTTTCTTTCATGATTCACAAATTTGTTACATTATTTTTTTTATTGTCAGCTGATTACTTGTCAAAAATACACAACGCGTTAAAAAGTTCAAAGTTAACCAACTTTCTGGCGCAAACGCGTCAAAATATTTTGCATGTAGCTTGTTCTATGAAAATACACTAGTTTAATATTTTTTGACAGAAGACGACATAGCGCGCGCGCACTAACGCGTGTTATGTACTTCTACCTTTACGATGTGAGAAATACAGAAACGGGCTACAGGGCTTTTACGGACAGGTTACCCTTACATGTTTCAATTGCAACCACTCAATCTCTTCAGAGGATTTCGCCGTTTAAAGGCTAATACTCTGTTCAGTATCTCGTGCGATATGTTGACAAATTCATATAAAAAATACTTGTGAAATACATACGAAAAAATTTTGATAAAGTTGTATTCTGTTTATGTTGCGAAAAACATACGAAATGTTTTTATCAACATTTTTGTTTTCCGTAAGAAACAAGTGCCGCTCCTATTGTTTATTTTGCAACAGCTAATAAATTGTTTTTTCTAGATTTTATTTTGTATTTACAGAAAAAAAAAAAAAAAAAAATTAAATGGAAAAAAGTTCAAAAATTATTAATTTAATTAAATTAAGTGATACCAAGAGGCGTCAGCTTATCTCGTCTGTTAAAAACATATTTTGGATAAATCCCAAAAGCTTCATTGCAATAGAAACGCATTGATAGCAGCTTGGAAAGAAATTGGACATGAAATTGGAAAACCTGGTAAGTAAAGAGATGCACTTGTATATTTGTTTATGACTTCACTACGATTATTTATTGTTATTGTAGAAGATGCATGCAGACAAACTTGGCGCAGTATTTTAGATAGTAAGCGGTATTACAACGAAAAGCGATTAAAAATCTGGCATTGGCTGCGATTTGGAGCTGTTGTCGGATGAATCAGAAGATTCATGGGAGTTTTTTGAAGAATTAGAAATTATGACGGACACTTCAGAATTGAGAGCGTATGTATTAATTTCACTTTTGGCGATTTCTTTTCTAAAAAAAAAATATGTTACAGTATATTCATGTAATATTTTCTAATGTTACCTATAATCACTGGAAGTGTTACATGTTGTGCAATTTCAATAGAACGCTATTAGCCGCTTTTATTTACAACTATTACACTTTCATTATTAATGTACTTCATGAGCGATTTTTAAAAATATTTAAGCGGTTTCTGCTCGCAATTATGGCTTGGAAACAAATGTTGACATCACTAATGGCTTAGAAAAATTTAAACGATTATAATATAAATAGACTTTTTTTTGATTTTAATGGGTAAATATATTTATATTTTGTTTTAAAATAATTGTTTTTACAAAATTATGAGCGGTTTGAATTATGACAAACAAAATAAAACATTGGTTGTACAAACAAAGTAGTAAGTACCAAAGTTGTAAGACAGGGCAGTATGAACACCTTAAGTAAAAGTAAGGGTAAAACATGCAACATGTTTTGCATGTTTTTTATCAACATTTTCACAAAAGAACTTGAAAATTTTTCCCACAATTGTATTTTTAGTACAAACGAACACAAAAATGTAGAACATGTAACATTAATGCAACATATTTCTCAGAAAAGAAATCGCCATTAGTTACATTGTTTTATTAAATGTTTACATATATTTAGAACAACTTGCTCGCAACTACTCTTAAGCCCAGAATAAGAGCCATCGCTTTTGATGAAATTAAAGTGCTACCTAGTACTGCCTCAATGGGTAACAAACCATCATATACATACGTAAGTAGAAACGTATCTAAAGTACCAACAAATAATAAAACCTGATTTTTTCATAGAGAAAACAACAAATTTATGCAGCAAAAATTTACATTTAAATGAAATGAAAGCTGGTGTTCCACAAGTGGCAGACGCGATGACAACGCTGGTTAATATTACCAAAAATAAAGAAGAAAGCGTTAACACCTCTTTCCTACACAGAAAAAATTATTTTTCCAATTCAAACAAAACATTTGTAGAATCAAACAATTTTTTGTCTGAAATCGGTTCTATAAACAAATTTGCATATTCAAACAATTTATTTGCATTTTGTTCATTGAAAAAAACACTGATTTTTTCAAACAAATAATTTAACTGAATCAAACAGAAAGCCCCCTTTCACACTCGGCAAGTTACTTGCCGACAACAACAAAGTCTACAAATTTTTTTGAAATTTGTTTTTTCCTTACAGACTTTGTTGTTGTCGGCAAGTAACTTGCCGAGTGTGAAAGGGGGCTAAGTTTACTGAAATTCTTATACTAAATTTCAAAATAAAAAAGTTTTTGCACAAGCAATGACGCGCACACAAGTAAGCACTGTATGAGAAGATGACGGCAGAGCAGAGCCGCCGGGCTAGCTTTGAGACACATTTTTTTTGTTGGAATAATTTTTGAACGAATTCTTATTTATACAGTATTTTTCGTTTAGCTGCACATTCAAGTTTGCACGAAAATTCGTGCAGGTACGCAAAATATTCTCTTACGCAGTATTCACTTAGCAGCATAAATAATGCTTTTAAAAGAATTCACTTACCTGCATAAATGTGCACTTATGTAAAATTTTTTTCTTATTACAAAAATAGATTTAGTCATGCAATCATTATTTTCAACAAGTTTTTTTAATACAGTTTTAAATTTAATATTAATATATGTTTATAAAACAATTTATTTAAAACAAGTTAGGCCCGTTTTCACAACTTACCGATAGCTAAAGATAGCATTTTATCGGCCGTGTAAAAAGTGTTCCATTTTTACAACTTTATTTTACCTTAATCTACATTATCGTTCACTTTAGGTTAAAGTTAAGTTAATAATAGAACACTTTTTATAAGGCCGTTTAAAATCTACTTTTAGCTATCGGTAAGTTGTGAAAATGGGCCTTAGAGTGCTATATTCGGCTGTGCCGAATCATTTCGCTCTATATGATATCTAGATATTATGAATTAAAAAAATCAATTTAATTAAAAAAAAACGGCGTTAGCATTAACATTTGTCGTGGCTTAGACCTATGTTAAATTATTGACTGGCAATCAGAAAGTTTTATGCTGTTTTTAGAAATTGGAACCAGATTTAGTAAAATATCATGACTAGGGTAGCCAGATTTTAAATTCGGAAAAACAGTACATTGAATACATAAAAACAGTACAATCAATAAAAAAACAGTAAATTTTTTTTGACGACAACATTACCATTTGTTTTAATAAGTAACCCCCAATTTCACCAAATTCAGCTATAATTAACTATCAGTTCAAGCTGTCAAAACATATTGTAAGCTGGAAGTTAAAGTAATAGTTAGTTTTAACTGAACTTGCTGAAATTGGGGTAAATATTTTAAACTTTTGATTGAATATGCAACAACAATTATATAAAGAAAGAAATACACTTAAAATGTGTAACGTCAAAGGAATTATTTCCAGTTTATGGCATTTCATAAATATACATATGAAATTACTCCATTTGCGTTTAAAAAGCAAACACCACAAACGAAGCATTTGGCCAGGAAAACCATAACATTGCTGTAAGCCATATAAGAAAGGAGAAAAGCCTTACTTAGCTCAAAACAATCAACTCATTGATTTTGTTAGTACGATTTTCTTTAAACATATTCGTATTTAAAGCAATTTTCACTACACACATAGTTGCACAAATCATATAGAATTTGAGAAAATGTTTGTTTCCTAAATTAATTTTCCAATTTTAAATAATTTTTAAATTATTTACGGCTAATTTTACCAAGTTCAGCTATAATTAACTATTACTAAAACAATAAGTTTTTTGACTTTTATAATGAAAGTTAATTAAACCTGAACTTGCTGGAATTGGCCATTAATCTATAAAATCCAAAAAAAATAGTTTGGTTTATTTTTATTTCACAAAATCTGAAAATATTTAAAATCAAGTGCAATTGAAAACGATGAATATTTTCAAAAAAATTTTTGTAAAAATTTACTTATCTTTTCTTATTTCAGTAGTTTAGGTAAAGAAAAGTGGTCCCCAAAGGTATTAGGTATTTTTATAAATTTTGAACACGGATTATTTTCCAAATTTGTTTGTTTTCAATTTTACGTGATTTCGATTTCCAGAACATGCCCGAAAATTAAAAAAGTTCTAAAAATTAACGATAACTGTTATGGAATAAGTATTTTTTAGTACTTAAAAAAATTTAGATTTTATTTTTGTCTTTCTCAGGTGTGGAAAGGGAAAGACTATTGGAAGAGGTAGCCATAAAATCATAACAACACGAAAATATACCATTGCTACGAGCCACCCATTATAATTTAGATTTCTACTGTGTATTTATGAGAAAACAATGACCACAGCGTAAAAACTCTTATTATTTTAGAACTTTTTTTTAACACAACATAATTTTTTGTAAGCCAGTTCTGTTAAATATAGACTGAGCAAAAAAAAAACAGTACAAAAAACAGTACAAAGTGTAAAAAACAGTACATTTGCGTACTGTTTTAGGAGTTGTGCATAAAACAGTACAATTGCAAAAAATCAGTACATGTACTGCTTAAAACAGTACGTATGGCAACCCTAATCATGACTAGTAACAAAAGTTTTAACCGTTTTAAAATTATTTTCAGGAGGTAAATTTGTATTGGACCCATGGTAAATTATGAACCAATCATTCCAAAATTCTGTAGAGTGATTGCAGGTGATAAAAAACATAGTGAAATTAGTGAATATTATTTTTGTCAAGCTAATAGGGCCTAAATTTCTTCAATGTAAATAAAATTCAATTTTTAATTACAATATTTTGTTTTCGAGTTTACAGTGAATTTCAGAGCGCTACTTAGTATGGGATCTGAGATAAATTATGGACCGTATATCACAAAATTGTATGACATTTTTTCTGGCCATATGAAGCTAAGTTGGAAGAAAATACCTATATCTGCTACAGTTTTGGGCGCATTTAATTAATTTCCCGGAGTAGGCTGTATATGGGGCCTATGGTAAATTATGGAGCGATCTTCACGAAATTTAACAGTACAATTTCCAATCGTATAAAACGAATTTGTGCAAAATCTTATATTATTTTTAGGGTGGTGGTTCCACATTTTGATTCTCAGCTGGCTTTCAATCCCAAAATCAATTAAAAAAATTGTTTAATAAGTATTTCAATTTAAATAATGTGATAAATGAATCAATTATTTTTTTGTTGAACGAAAATTAAAAATATAATTTTGATTTAATTAACATTTTAATTTTTTTTCGTTTAAAATAAAATAATTTAAACTTGTAGATGTGTTGTTGGGAATTATCAAAGTCTGAGCTATAATTAACTAGCTGAGCCGACAGACGTTGTCCTGTCCAAATTAGGAAAAATGTTTGCGTTCGATTTTTAAAATCCGTTAAAAAGATACGAGCAATTGAAAGAAAAATTAATCAAATCAATGAAGCAAAATTTTCTTTCCGTAAAAACGATGATGGCGATGATTTTAAAGAAAAAAATCTTCCAAATCGGTCAAGCCGTTCTCAAGTTATGCGCTAAATATAAAAAGTAGGCGTGGTACATTTTTGTTTCTATGAAAACGTAAAATAGATTAATACGAACATTTAAAAGAAAAATTAGTTACATCGATGGAGCCGTTTTTTGGTTTTAGGTAAATCGAAAAAAGTGGGCGGACCATGGCAATCTTTTCAATGAAAAAATCGTCCAAATCGTTCAAGCCTTTCTCAAGTTATTATGCGCTTAATAAAAAAGTGGGCGTAAATTTTTCTTTCGATGAAAACTATATAGATAGATAGATTAAATCAATGAACACATTGTTTGAAACGGCAAAATTCACAATTTTAAATTTTTACAATTTTTATTAATCTATATATGTAATCATTTTGGTAATAGGTACAAACTCAACAAATTGTTTGCTTGATTTTTTCTGTATAGGATAACTTAAAGCAATTTGACACCAAATTTGTTTTCTATTGAGTTTTTCGAAAGTGAGCGTGTTTTCAACAGACTCAAGGAGCCAGAATATATATACTTAATGGGGTCTGAGATGGCTAATAAAAAGTTTGACACGGAATTACAAACTAAGTACACGCTCATTCACCACTTTTGGTGATGAAGGGTGCACACACAAACACATCTGCCAGATCAAATGTATTTTCAATTTAAATTTTTGTTTCCAAATCAAATTTTTTGCCTATCTTTTTCATAAAATTGCGATATGATAAAATTTTTTTTGAGGCACTTAAAAATAATTAGTATTGTGGTTATTTTGTTGAACTATCCATGGCTTTCAATCCAAATTTTTAATATTTTTAATTAGGCTTAAGTTCATGAAATTTAATTTTTCATTAAATTATTTTTATGAAGAAAGGAATTTTACAACATGAAAATTAATTAAAATTGTCATTGATAATCTTTCATTGTTGACGTGGCTGGGGCTTGAACCCCGGCCGGCAGGTTACCATGACATGTTTCGATTGCAACCACTCAATCTCCTCAGATGGATTTGCCGTCTAACACCCGCAGCCATCGACGACTGCTGACGTCAATAGTCAAACATCAATCCTTAAACCAAATTGTATTCTAACATTTGGTAGATCGAAATTTGCTTTCCTGAATGATTATCCATTTCAATTGAATTTACATGTTTTTTCCTTACTTCTGTTTTTTTCGTACTTTGTTTTCCCATTTTGTCTTCTTCCTTTACGTTGACCTTTTTCAGCACAACTTGAAGGACAAATGTACACATAGAGCTCGTGCCTTAGCTTTAACAATAATCAATTCAGCTCAATTATGTATTAGAATTCCGTAGGGAATTTTCCCCTTTCCGCATTCCTCCTATTATGTAATAAAATAACTTGGGGATTTTTACCTTTTTTTTGTGCAGGGAAAAAAGTAGGTATTCTATAATTTTAAAAACAGGGAAACCCGATTTTATTTTGCTAGTGTTTTTTCCGAAACAATTTTAAAAGGAGATAGAGTAAAAATGTAAGTATTTTGCTAAAAATAAATAAAATTTTATTAACATAAAAATTTATGTTGTACAAAATAATGTTTTAACACATTTACAGGTCCAAAAGCTCAAATAAATAACAGCTGCAACATTTACTGACCCTTATGGAGGAGAATCCTGCAGTAGCACGTGGTTTTTTTTAAAGGAGAACGTCAAGAACTCCAACGCTTCTGGCAAAGAGCAGAAGATGAGCTAAACTCTCTAGGTCCACCAAGTAAAAATATAAATGAATGGAAGAAGATATGTTATTCGTCCACAAAAATAGTTATACATAAATACAATTCTCTTGTATAAAGGTGTGGTGCGACCAAAAAAAATACGTGCGGCAAAAGGCAGCACAAAATTTACAACAACAAAAGGGTACAGGTGGAGGCCCTAATAAAGAACATAAGTTTTCTGCGACTGAAAAAAGTATTTATAATTTAATAGCAATGAAAACTTCAGTTGAAGGTGTCCCTGCAAATATTTTTGGCTTGGAATCACCATTTCAAAGACACAACCAGTGAACATGTGGATGTTTCTATGGAGGAATTTATAATAACCGAACAAGTTGAAAGTGCATCCAGCAAGACTACTAGGATACCAAATTTGGTTTCCAATAAAGAAAATAATAAAGAAAATATTTCGAAAGAAAAATTAAAATCTTCATCCGATGTATTGTTAGCTGAACTTGCCATACAAAGAGAGTTGGTGGATACATTGAAAGAAGTGGTAATGGACGTTAGGGAGCACCAGCAGAGCTTAAAGAAAATTTACAGATCTCTTGACAACATGTACGACCTAAAAAAAAACATTTTCATCAAGTGGAAAAAATTGAAAGAGAAAAGCTTCAAGAAATGCAGCGTCATCACTCTTTTATGGAAAAAATGAGGGCTAGTGAAGTCCAATATATATAAATTAGATAAAAACAAATTACAACTTGAGTTCAACGATCTCACCTATAACCCAAGTTAAATTAAAGACTGATTTTTATAAAAATTATATTAATTGCAAGAAGTGCTGTTTTTTTTTTAAGTATGTTTTTCTTTTTATAAGTATGTTTTTCTTTTTTAAATATGTTATTAAATAAATGAATTTAATGGAAAATTGTTTTTATAGTAAGTTTCCAATACTATTTCTAATTAATTGAGCTGCTTTGAGATATGTTGTCGAAGTTGCCAAATTACTATGATTCTCTACGTTGTCAATTTCTGTCAAAGGATTTTGCTGTTCTTCCCTTACCTTAAAATGTATGCATAAATTGTGTAGGGCACAGCATACATTAATAATTTTTGCTGCCTTTTCTGGACGGTAATGAAGCTCCCTTGCACCGATAAGACATCTCCACCTATTCTTCAAAACGCCGTTGGTTCGTTCAATATTGTTGCGGATTTTGAATGAACCTCATTGAACCTCATCTCTTGAGAACCCTCCTCTGGAACACGATGTGGTGTTAGTAGCCACGGCTCCAAAGGATAACCAGCATCACCTATTATATAGACATTTTAATAAAGGTATTTTCTTACAATCTTATGGCAAGTTTAACCTAAAAGCCAAAACTTATGAACACCTTCCAGATACTTTTGCTCTAAATGAGCCCTTACATCGCTGGTAGCTCATATAAAAGCATCATGACAAGCGCCAGGATGAGATGCATCAACGTAACGAATTTTAAGCTCATCATCGCAAATCTAAGATATTAAAAATGTTTTGATCTGTAGGTATATGAAATTTTTAACTATACTTACCAACATAGTATTTAAACTGTATTTTCCTTTTCTGTTGTAGAACAAATGTTTGTTTTCAGCAGGAGCAATTATTTGTACATGCGTCCCATCAGCACAGCCGGTAACTCCTGGAATTTTATATTTTTGATAAAAAGCTAATGCGATTTTTCTTTTTTCTTCTGTTGTCGGCATTTTTATCCACGTTGGGCAAAGATGCATTTCAAAAATGTCAACCACTTCATTTAAAACTTTGCTAAAAGTTGGCTGAGCTAACGACACTTCAAAATCGTTTCCAACCCCAGTCTGGTATCCGCCTTCGGCAAAAAAACGCAAACAACCACTCAGTTTCACAAAAGGACTAACACCAGACTGTCTCTTGTTAGGCTGATAATGTGATGTTAGCACTTCTAGTAAATAAGTAAAGGCAGTTTTGTTAACTCTGTAGCATTTTTTAAACCTATTACAAGAAAAAATTTTTACTCTCAATCAAATCTTTTTTTTATTTTTTACTTACAATGATGGCTCCAACTCAAGCGGATTGGATGCATCGCGCATCTTTCGTCTAACAATCCTTTGGATGTGCTTTTCATCATTTTCTTGATAAATTTCCTCCGCTAGCACTTGCAAAGCCATACAACTATTCATTTTTAATTATTAATTTAAAATAAACACAATTTTAGGAACAACAAATTTAGGAATTTATTAAAATTACACCCGTAAATTAATTCACAATTGCAAATAAAATCACAATTACAAAACAAAATGTCAAACACAAATCAGCTGTTTATGAAATTCCCTTCCTCTAATTTACCAAATCCTCAAGTTTATAGAATAGGAGGATTTTTCCTAGGGGGTAACAAATTTTAAAAGGGAAAAATTCCGTGAGGATTTACATAATTGGGCTGATATAATTTACATGTTTTTTCCTTACTTCTGTTTTTTTTTCGTACTTTTTGTCAAGAATTTTTCTTGAAGTCCAAGTACATTTTTTGTTTTCCTATTTTGTCTTCTTCCTTTCCGTTGACCTTTTTCAGCACAACTTGAAGGACAAATGTACACATAGAGCTCGTGCCTTATCTTTAACAATAATTAGTATTGTGGTTATTTTGTTGAACTATCCAAGGCTTTTAATCCACATTTTTAATATTTTTAATTAGGCTTAAGTTCATGAAATTTAATTTTTCATTAAATTATTTTTATGAAGAAAGGAATTTTACAACATGAAAATTAATTAAAATTGTCATTGATAATCTTTCATTGTTGACGTGGCTGGGGCTCGAACCCTGGCCGGCAGGTTACCATGACATGTTTCGATTGCAACCACTCAATCTCCTCAGATGGATTTGCCGTCTTACACCCGCAGCCATCGACGACTGCTGACGTCAATAGTCAAACATCAATCCTTAAACCAAATTGTATTCTAACATTTGGTAGATCGAAATTTGCTTTCCTGAATGATTATCCATTTCAATTGAATTTACATGTTTTTTCCTTACTTCTGTTTTTTTCGTACTTTTTGTCAAGAATTTTTCTTGAAGTCCAAGTACATTTTTTGTTTTCCCATTTTGTCTTCTTCCTTTCCGTTGACATTTTTCAGCACAACTTGAAGGACAAATGTACACATAGAGCTCGTGCCTTAGCTTTAACAATAATTAGTATTGTGGTTATTTTGTTGAACTATCCATGGCTTTCAATCCAAATTTTTAATATTTTTAATTAGGCTTAAGTTCATGAAATTTAATTTTTCATTAAATTATTTTTATGAAGAAAGGAATTTTACAAAATGAACATTAATTAAAATTGTCATTGATAATCTTTCATTGTTGACGTGGCTGGGGCTTGAACTCCAGCCGGCTGGTTACCATGACATGTTTCGATTGCAACCACTCAATCTCCTCAGATGGATTTTCCGTCTTACACCCGCAGCCATCGACGACTGCTGACGTCAATAGTCAAACATCAATCCTTAAACCAAATTGTATTCTAACATTTGGTAGATCGAAATTTGCTTTCCTGAATGATTATCCATTTCAATTCAGCTCAATTATGTATTAGAATTCCGTAGGGAATTTTCCCCTTTCCGCATTCCTCCTATTATGTAATAAAATAACTTGGGGATTTTTACCTTTTTTTTGTGCAGGGAAAAAAGTAGGTATTCTATAATTTTAAAAACAGGGAAACCCGCTTTTATTTTGCTAGTGTTTTTTCCGAAACAATTTTAAAAGGAGATAGAGTAAAAATTTAAGTATTTTGCTAAAAATAAATAAAATTTTATTAACATAAAAATTTATGTTGTACAAAATAATGTTTTAACACATTTACAGGTCCAAAAGCTCAAATAAATAACAGCTGCAACATTTACTGACCCTTATGGAGGAGAATCCTGCAGTAGCACGTGAACTTGCCATACAAAGAGAGTTGGTGGATACATTGAAAGAAGTGGTAATGGACGTTAGGGAGCACCAGCAGAGCTTAAAGAAAATTTACAGATCTCTTGACAACATGTACGACCTAAAAAAAAACATTTTCATCAAGTGGAAAAAATTGAAACAGAAAAGCTTCAAGAAATGCAGCGTCATCACTCTTTTATGGAAAAAATGAGGGCTAGTGAAGTCCAATATATATAAATTAGATAAAAACAAATTACAACTTGAGTTCAACGATCTCACCTATAACCCAAGTTAAATTAAAGACTGATTTTTATAAAAATTATATTAATTGCAAGAAGTGCTGTTTTTTTTTTAAGTATGTTTTTCTTTTTATAAGTATGTTTTTCTTTTTTAAATATGTTATTAAATAAATGAATTTAATGGAAAATTGTTTTTATAGTAAGTTTCCAATACTATTTCTAATTAATTGAGCTGCTTTGAGATATGTTGTCGAAGTTGCCAAATTACTATGATTCTCTACGTTGTCAATTTCTGTCAAAGGATTTTGCTGTTCTTCCCTTACCTTAAAATGTATGCATAAATTGTGTAGGGCACAGCATACATTAATAATTTTTGCTGCCTTTTCTGGACGGTAATGAAGCTCCCTTGCACCGATAAGACATCTCCACCTATTCTTCAAAACGCCGTTGGTTCGTTCAATATTGTTGCGGATTTTGAATGAACCTCATTGAACCTCATCTCTTGAGAACCCTCCTCTGGAACACGATGTGGTGTTAGTAGCCACGGCTCCAAAGGATAACCAGCATCACCTATTATATAGACATTTTAATAAAGGTATATTCTTACAATCTTATGGCAAGTTTAACCTAAAAGCCAAAACTTATGAACACCTTCCAGATACTTTTGCTCTAAATGAGCCCTTACATCGCTGGTAGCTCATATAAAAGCATCATGACAAGCGCCAGGATGAGATGCATCAACGTAACGAATTTTAAGCTCATCATCGCAAATCTAAGATATTAAAAATGTTTTGATCTGTAGGTATATGAAATTTTTAACTATACTTACCAACATAGTATTTAAACTGTATTTTCCTTTTCTGTTGTAGAACAAATGTTTGTTTTCAGCAGGAGCAATTATTTGTACATGCGTCCCATCAGCGCAGCCGGTAACTCCTGGAATTTTATATTTTTGATAAAAAGCTAATGCGATTTTTCTTTTTTCTTCTGTTGTCGGCATTTTTATCCACGTTGGGCAAAGATGCATTTCAAAAATGTCAACCACTTCATTTAAAACTTTGCTAAAAGTTGGCTGAGCTAACGACACTTCAAAATCGTTTCCAACCCCAGTCTGGTATCCGCCTTCGGCAAAAAAACGCAAACAACCACTCAGTTTCACAATAGGACTAACACCAGACTGTCTCTTGTTAGGCTGATAATGTGATGTTAGCACTTCTAGTAAATAAGTAAAGGCAGTTTTGTTAACTCTGTAGCATTTTTTAAACCTATTACAAGAAAAAATTTTTACTCTCAATCAAATCTTTTTTTTATTTTTTACTTACAATGATGGCTCCAACTCAAGCGGATTGGATGCATCGCGCATCTTTCGTCTAACAATCCTTTGGATGTGCTTTTCATCATTTTCTTGATAAATTTCCTCCGCTAGCACTTGCAAAGCCATACAACTATTCATTTTTAATTATTAATTTAAAATAAACACAATTTTAGGAACAACAAATTTAGGAATTTATTAAAATTACACCCGTAAATTAATTCACAATTGCAAATAAAATCACAATTACAAAACAAAATGTCAAACACAAATCAGCTGTTTATGAAATTCCCTTCCTCTAATTTACCAAATCCTCAAGTTTATAGAATAGGAGGATTTTTCCTAGGGGGTAACAAATTTTAAAAGGGAAAAATTCCGTGAGGATTTACATAATTGGGCTGATATAATTTACATGTTTTTTCCTTACTTCTGTTTTTTTTTCGTACTTTTTGTCAAGAATTTTTCTTGAAGTCCAAGTACATTTTTTGTTTTCCTATTTTGTCTTCTTCCTTTCCGTTGACCTTTTTCAGCACAACTTGAAGGACAAATGTACACATAGAGCTCGTGCCTTATCTTTAACAATAATTAGTATTGTGGTTATTTTGTTGAACTATCCAAGGCTTTTAATCCACATTTTTAATATTTTTAATTAGGCTTAAGTTCATGAAATTTAATTTTTCATTAAATTATTTTTATGAAGAAAGGAATTTTACAACATGAAAATTAATTAAAATTGTCATTGATAATCTTTCATTGTTGACGTGGCTGGGGCTCGAACCCCGGCCGGCAGGTTACCATGACATGTTTCGATTGCAACCACTCAATCTCCTCAGATGGATTTGCCGTCTTACACCCGCAGCCATCGACGACTGCTGACGTCAATAGTCAAACATCAATCCTTAAACCAAATTGTATTCTAACATTTGGTAGATCGAAATTTGCTTTCCTGAATGATTATCCATTTCAATTGAATTTACATGTTTTTTCCTTACTTCTGTTTTTTTCGTACTTTTTGTCAAGAATTTTTCTTGAAGTCCAAGTACATTTTTTGTTTTCCCATTTTGTCTTCTTCCTTTCCGTTGACATTTTTCAGCACAACTTGAAGGACAAATGTACACATAGAGCTCGTGCCTTAGCTTTAACAATAATTAGTATTGTGGTTATTTTGTTGAACTATCCATGGCTTTCAATCCAAATTTTTAATATTTTTAATTAGGCTTAAGTTCATGAAATTTAATTTTTCATTAAATTATTTTTATGAAGAAAGGAATTTTACAAAATGAACATTAATTAAAATTGTCATTGATAATCTTTCATTGTTGACGTGGCTGGGGCTCGAACTCCAGCCGGCTGGTTACCATGACATGTTTCGATTGCAACCACTCAATCTCCTCAGATGGATTTTCCGTCTTACACCCGCAGCCATCGACGACTGCTGACGTCAATAGTCAAACATCAATCCTTAAACCAAATTGTATTCTAACATTTGGTAGATCGAAATTTGCTTTCCTGAATGATTATCCATTTCAATTCAGCTCAATTATGTATTAGAATTCCGTAGGGAATTTTCCCCTTTCCGCATTCCTCCTATTATGTAATAAAATAACTTGGGGATTTTTACCTTTTTTTTGTGCAGGGAAAAAAGTAGGTATTCTATAATTTTAAAAACAGGGAAACCCGCTTTTATTTTGCTAGTGTTTTTTCCGAAACAATTTTAAAAGGAGATAGAGTAAAAATGTAAGTATTTTGCTAAAAATAAATAAAATTTTATTAACATAAAAATTTATGTTGTACAAAATAATGTTTTAACACATTTACAGGTCCAAAAGCTCAAATAAATAACAGCTGCAACATTTACTGACCCTTATGGAGGAGAATCCTGCAGTAGCACGTGGTTTTTTTTAAAGGAGAACGTCAAGAACTCCAACGCTTCTGGCAAAGAGCAGAAGATGAGCTAAACTCTCTAGGTCCACCAAGTAAAAATATAAATGAATGGAAGAAGATATGTTATTCGTCCACAAAAATAGTTATACATGCATAGTTATACATAAATACAATTCTCTTGTATAAAGGTGTGGTGCGACCAAAAAAAATACGTGCGGCAAAAGGCAGCACAAAATTTACAACAACAAAAGGGTACAGGTGGAGGCCCTAATAAAGAACATAAGTTTTCTGCGACTGAAAAAAGTATTTATAATTTAATAGCAATGAAAACTTCAGTTGAAGGTGTCCCTGCAAATATTTTTGGCTTGGAATCACCATTTCAAAGACACAACCAGTGAACATGTGGATGTTTCTATGGAGGAATTAATAATAACCGAACAAGTTGAAAGTGCATCCAGCAAGACTACTAGGATACCAAATTTGGTTTCCAATAAAGAAAATAATAAAGAAAATATTTCGAAAGAAAAATTAAAATCTTCATCCGATGTATTGTTAGCTGAACTTGCCATACAAAGAGAGTTGGTGGATACATTGAAAGAAGTGGTAATGGACGTTAGGGAGCACCAGCAGAGCTTAAAGAAAATTTACAGATCTCTTGACAACATGTACGACCTAAAAAAAAACATTTTCATCAAGTGGAAAAAATTGAAAGAGAAAAGCTTCAAGAAATGCAGCGTCATCACTCTTTTATGGAAAAAATGAGGGCTAGTGAAGTCCAATATATATAAATTAGATAAAAACAAATTACAACTTGAGTTCAACGATCTCACCTATAACCCAAGTTAAATTAAAGACTGATTTTTATAAAAATTATATTAATTGCAAGAAGTGCTGTTTTTTTTTTAAGTATGTTTTTCTTTTTATAAGTATGTTTTTCTTTTTTAAATATGTTATTAAATAAATGAATTTAATGGAAAATTGTTTTTATAGTAAGTTTCCAATACTATTTCTAATTAATTGAGCTGCGTTGAGATATGTTGTCGAAGTTGCCAAATTACTATGATTCTCTACGTTGTCAATTTCTGTCAAAGGATTTTGCTGTTCTTCCCTTACCTTAAAATGTATGCATAAATTGTGTAGGGCACAGCATACATTAATAATTTTAGCTGCCTTTTCTGGACGGTAATGAAGCTCCCTTGCACCGAGAAGACATCTCCACCTATTCTTCAAAACGCCGTTGGTTCGTTCAATATTGTTGCGGAACCCTCCTCTGGAACACGATGTGGTGTTAGTAGCCACGGCTCCAAAGGATAACCAGCATCACCTATTATATAGACATTTTAATAAAGGTATTTTCTTACAATCTTATGGCAAGTTTAACCTAAAAGCCAAAACTTATGAACACCTTCCAGATACTTTTGCTCTAAATGAGCCCTTACATCGCTGGTAGCTCATATAAAAGCATCATGACAAGCGCCAAGATGAGATGCATCAACGTAACGAATTTTAAGCTCATCATCGCAAATCTAAGATATTAAAAATGTTTTGATCTGTAGGTATATGAAATTTTTAACTATACTTACCAACATAGTATTTAAACTGTATTTTCCTTTTCTGTTGTAGAACAAATGTTTGTTTTCAGCAGGAGCAATTATTTGTACATGCGTCCCATCAGCGCAGCCGGTAACTCCTGGAATTTTATATTTTTGATAAAAAGCTAATGCGATTTTTCTTTTTTCTTCTGTTGTCGGCATTTTTATCCACGTTGGGCAAAGATGCATTTCAAAAATGTCAACCACTTCATTTAAAACTTTGCTAAAAGTTGGCTGAGCTAACGACACTTCAAAATCGTTTCCAACCCCAGTCTGGTATCCGCCTTCGGCAAAAAAACGCAAACAACCACTCAGTTTCACAATAGGACTAACACCAGACTGTCTCTTGTTAGGCTGATAATGTGATGTTAGCACTTCTAGTAAATAAGTAAAGGCAGTTTTGTTAACTCTGTAGCATTTTTTAAACCTATTACAAGAAAAAATTTTTACTCTCAATCAAATCTTTTTTTTATTTTTTACTTACAATGATGGCTCCAACTCAAGCGGATTGGATGCATCGCGCATCTTTCGTCTAACAATCCTTTGGATGTGCTTTTCATCATTTTCTTGATAAATTTCCTCCGCTAGCACTTGCAAAGCCATACAACTATTCATTTTTAATTATTAATTTAAAATAAACACAATTTTAGGAACAACAAATTTAGGAATTTATTAAAATTACACCCGTAAATTAATTCACAATTGCAAATAAAATCACAATTACAAAACAAAATGTCAAACACAAATCAGCTGTTTATGAAATTCCCTTCCTCTAATTTACCAAATCCTCAAGTTTATAGAATAGGAGGATTTTTCCTAGGGGGTAACAAATTTTAAAAGGGAAAAATTCCGTGAGGATTTACATAATTGGGCTGATATAATTTACATGTTTTTTCCTTACTTCTGTTTTTTTTTCGTACTTTTTGTCAAGAATTTTTCTTGAAGTCCAAGTACATTTTTTGTTTTCCTATTTTGTCTTCTTCCTTTCCGTTGACCTTTTTCAGCACAACTTGAAGGACAAATGTACACATAGAGCTCGTGCCTTAGCTTTAACAATAATTAGTATTGTGGTTATTTTGTTGAACTATCCAAGGCTTTTAATCCACATTTTTAATATTTTTAATTAGGCTTAAGTTCATGAAATTTAATTTTTCATTAAATTATTTTTATGAAGAAAGGAATTTTACAACATGAAAATTAATTAAAATTGTCATTGATAATCTTTCATTGTTGACGTGGCTGGGGCTCGAACCCCGGCCGGCAGGTTACCATGACATGTTTCGATTGCAACCACTCAATCTCCTCAGATGGATTTGCCGTCTTACACCCGCAGCCATCGACGACTGCTGACGTCAATAGTCAAACATCAATCCTTAAACCAAATTGTATTCTAACATTTGGTAGATCGAAATTTGCTTTCCTGAATGATTATCCATTTCAATTGAATTTACATGTTTTTTCCTTACTTCTGTTTTTTTTCGTACTTTTTGTCAAGAATTTTTCTTGAAGTCCAAGTACACTTTTTGTTTTCCCATTTTGTCTTCTTCCTTTCCGTTGAACTTTTTCAACACAACTTGAAGGACAAATGTACACATAGAGCTCGTGCCTTAGCTTTAACAATAATTAGTATTGTGGTTATTTTGTTGAACTATCCATGGCTTTCAATCCAAATTTTAAATATTTTTAATTAGGCTTAAGTTCATGAAATTTAATTTTTCATTAAATTATTTTTATGAAGAAAGGAATTTTACAACATGAAAATTAATTAAAATTGTCATTGATAATCTTTCATTGTTGACGTGGCTGAGGCTCGAACCCTGGATAGTTCATGGTAAATTCAATTGAAATGGATAATAATTCAGGAAAGCAAATTTCGATCTACCAAATGTTAGAATACAATTTGGTTTAAGGATTGATGTTTGACTATTGACGTCAGCAGTCGTCGATGGCTGCGGGTGTAAGACGGAAAATCCATCTGAGGAAATGGTGATTCCAAGCCAAAAATATTTGCAGGGACACCTTCAACTGAAGTTTTCATTGCTATTATATTATAAATACTTTTTTCAGTCGCAGAAAACTTATGTTCTTTATTAGGGCCTCCACCTGTACCCTTTTGTTGTTGTAAATTTTGTGCTGCCTTTTGCCGCACGTATTTTTTTTGGTCGCACCACACCTTTATACAAGAGAATTGTATTTATGTATAACTATGCATGTATAACTATTTTTGTGGACGAATAACATATCTTCTTCCATTCATTTATATTTTTACTTGGTGGACCTAGAGAGTTTAGCTCATCTTCTGCTCTTTGCCAGAAGCGTTGGAGTTCTTGACGTTCTCCTTTAAAAAAAACCACGTGCTACTGCAGGATTCTCCTCCATAAGGGTCAGTAAATGTTGCAGCTGTTATTTATTTGAGCTTTTGGACCTGTAAATGTGTTAAAACATTATTTTGTACAACATAAATTTTTATGTTAATAAAATTTTATTTATTTTTAGCAAAATACTTACATTTTTACTCTATCTCCTTTTAAAATTGTTTCGGAAAAAACACTAGCAAAATAAAAGCGGGTTTCCCTGTTTTTAAAATTATAGAATACCTACTTTTTTCCCTGCACAAAAAAAAGGTAAAAATCCCCAAGTTATTTTATTACATAATAGGAGGAATGCGGAAAGGGGAAAATTCCCTACGGAATTCTAATACATAATTGAGCTGAATTGAAATGGATAATCATTCAGGAAAGCAAATTTCGATCTACCAAATGTTAGAATACAATTTGGTTTAAGGATTGATGTTTGACTATTGACGTCAGCAGTCGTCGATGGCTGCGGGTGTAAGACGGAAAATCCATCTGAGGAGATTGAGTGGTTGCAATCGAAACATGTCATGGTAACCAGCCGGCTGGAGTTCGAGCCCCAGCCACGTCAACAATGAAAGATTATCAATGACAATTTTAATTAATTTTCATGTTGTAAAATTCCTTTCTTCATAAAAATAATTTAATGAAAAATTAAATTTCATGAACTTAAGCCTAATTAAAAATATTAAAAATTTGGATTGAAAGCCATGGATAGTTCAACAAAATAACCACAATACTAATTATTGTTAAAGCTAAGGCACGAGCTCTATGTGTACATTTGTCCTTCAAGTTGTGCTGAAAAATGTCAACGGAAAGGAAGAAGACAAAATGGGAAAACAAAAAATGTACTTGGACTTCAAGAAAAATTCTTGACAAAAAGTACGAAAAAAACAGAAGTAAGGAAAAAACATGTAAATTCAATTGAAATGGATAATCATTCAGGAAAGCAAATTTCGATCTACCAAATGTTAGAATACAATTTGGTTTAAGGATTGATGTTTGACTATTGACGTCAGCAGTCGTCGATGGCTGCGGGTGTAAGACGGCAAATCCATCTGAGGAGATTGAGTGGTTGCAATCGAAACATGTCATGGTAACCTGCCGGCCGGGGTTCGAGCCCCAGCCACGTCAACAATGAAAGATTATCAATGACAATTTTAATTAATTTTCATGTTGTAAAATTCCTTTCTTCATAAAAATAATTTAATGAAAAATTAAATTTCATGAACTTAAGCCTAATTAAAAATATTAACAATTAGGATTGAAAGGCACTTAAAAATAATATTTTGTATTAAAAATAAAAATTTTTGACCAAAAATCGAACGCTGTTATCAAAAATATGCACTTAAGCAAAATGCATGTACACGATTTTTTTTCTAATAAAATTTAGCCATCATACACAATTCTTTGTATTTTGTGCAGATAGGCAAAATATGCAGTTAAGTGAAATGCAACTAAACGAAAAATACTGTACACACAACACAATGTTTTTCTTCATCACTCACTGTTGCTGTATCCTTTCCTTTGCTAAAGAAGAAATGTAACCAAAAACGGCAGCAGACCGACTCGATATGTTTTTCGTCATCATTCTATTTTTGTATTTGATGTATTTAACTAAACAGTTTTAAAAAATTGAATACGGGATTTTGTTTCTTATAATGTTGTTTCTGTTGTTTAACAAGAGTGAAACGTTTTTTTTTACCTGCTATTGTTTTTCTTATAGTTGTACTTTTTTAAAGCGTACAAAAATAGACTGTGTGCGTTTTTTGTTGTTGTTCTTATATTAAACATAAAGAAGTGTTGCTTACGATCAAATAAAAAAATGCAAAAAGACGACAACATTAAAAAGCGTTAAATATTTCATACAAAATTATGAACACTTGACACCAATAACGCGTTTATTATATTTTTGAGGAGTTGTCCACATTTTTGTTGGTTAAATAACACCCAATTTTCATGATGATTTTTTCCCCTATTTTTGAAACATGTCTTTTTTAGTTTGAAAGCGAGCGGGGGAGAGAAGTAAGCAGGGTAGAAAAAAAGACATGAATCGTATTTTCTGTGTTTTTTTTGACATTCCTCTTTGCATTTAATATTGTTTTTTAATTTATGTTGTATTTTTATTTCAAAATTACAATTGCTTATTAAAATATAAAAAAATAAACAAATTTAATTCAAAAAAATGTAATACATACATACATACATCATACATTTATAAGGAAAATAAAAAAAATCAAACAAAATAAGAAACATTGTGAAAATTGAACATGTCTTTGGAAGTTTCTTTAAAAAAGAACTACAAAAAAGACATGTCTTTTAAATCATCGTGAAAATTAGGTGTAAAACTCAAACAAAAATATTGATTGAATCAGTAAAAAAATTTATAGAAATTAAAAAGATTTTCAAGCAAGCGTTTGTTTGAAAATAATTCGGCAATAATTTTTTCTGTGTAAATTATTTAGACTCGCTACTATTAAAACTGCCAAAAATAGTGGCGGAAGAGATTGCCATCCAAAAACAAACTGAAATGTTTACCTAATTATCTTTTATATTACAGTTATTAAATAAAACAAAAGGCTGACACTAGTACCTTACACTTTTAAAAACACTGTAAGAAGTTTTGTTTTAAATACATTTTTTATTTTTGTTATTAGAAAATTAGATAAATATGTCAAGGCTGTAGTACACGGCATGCAGAAAGCGACATGCACATGTCGCTCTGACGTAATAATGACGTCATCACGAAGTCACAATGGCTACATGCCATGTACTTCCATTTTTTGGGACTCTCACATGTAGCACTCGTTTGCATGTCACCCTCATGTAGCTCTTAAGTCACATGCACAAATGCCTCAGTTTTACATGCCGTGTACTACCATTATTTACACTACATTTGCGGGCTATAAATACATACATTAGGGTTGCCAGTTCTTTTGGTTTTTATTTATTATTTAAGGATTTTTTAATACCTTTTAAATTTTAAATAGAAATAAGATACAAATGTGAGTAAAAAATAAATATGATCATTTTATTTTGTCCTTTTTATTAAAAAAATGGTGAGTTTAATGTTGTTAAAATATGTCCAGCATGTTTTAGATATATCTGGCAGCCCTAACATGTATTTTGTCATTGACATTTGAGTATTTTTGTCAGTTTTAATAAAAGCTGTTTGGTTATTTAAATATTATTTTGCCTGTTTACTATATAAAAATGAGTGATGATATACTTATTGTGGACGACGTAGGCTTCAACATAACTCCGGCGCAAATACCGACTTATCGAGAAAGAAAATCAACAGCTGGCGGAAGAAAAATTCAGCATGTATTGACCGACGATAAAATCTACCGTCTAATAGCAACTGTATAGCAGCATCGCGGGCTGTGGGATTTTTCTTCACCTGAGTATAAATTGGCGAAACGGGACGAATGGCAAACTGTCGTGGATGAACTAAAAATCGATGGTGTGGACGTAAATGAGGCCAAAGTAAAATGGTCATCGCTGCGCACTACTTTTATGGTCAATTTGGCAAAGTTAAGAAAAAAGAAATCGGGGCAAGAAGCAAACGAGTCACATACCATCGCATAGAAGTTTTTTAAGTCCATGCTGTTTCTAGAAAACAATAATCTTCAGAATTCGACTTCTTCGACATCAACACTACATTTGGTATATTTTCTATATGATCCTTTATTTGTTGAAACAATTAATTGATTTGTAATTGCAGGAATCTACTGACATTGATCGTTCGATTGTAGAAGAGTGCTCTTTACCATCACCACCATCATCATCTGAGTTTGCAGTCGGCAATCAACGTTAACGCTCAAGATTGAGAACGCCTACGCTTTCGTCACCACCCTCGTTATCCGCTGGTTCTTGTAGTTCACATGCAATCTCGCTGCTTAATAGTGCCGTTGCCGCGTTGCATTCATCTGATACGAATTCAACATTTTGTGACAATCTTTTGGCAGAATTGAGAACCCTTACAGAGCCAAGAGCAAAAACTTTACGCTACAAAATATCACGCTTAATGATGGATTTTATGGAGGCAAGTCAGGAACCAATACAAAAATCACAGGTTCAAAATAAAAACGCACTTGCCCAGCCTATCCCGTTGCATCCATCAGAATTACCTTCAATTGGCAATAATGATGAGGACCTTACAAGAAATGAATAAGCGAGTAGTCACATTTTTCATTTTGGTGTTAAGAAAAGGATAGAATGAAATGATCGTATGTGACCGAAAACTTTATATCGGTCATTTCTTTCTATCATTTTCTTAACACCAAAATGAAAAATGTGACCACTCGCACATTCATTTCTTGTAGGGGAGCTATACAATATCGACACATTAACACAAACTTTTAATTGAATCCGAAATAAACAAAAAACAAAAAAAAAACATTACATTGCCAGGCTCACAATGTCGACAAGAAAGTTTTATTCGCATATTTACATATGTATATACATTCATACATGTATTAAAAACAATACATAATACTAAACAAAAATCTGTTTTTGTTTTAAAATTAAATATAAGAAAGCAATTTTCTTGTCGACGTTGTGAGCCTGGCAATACATCTGTGAATTGAATTGATTATTTTCTTTAGATTTAATATGTATTGAATTTTTATTTTTTTAAATTCTATTTCATTTTATTTATTGTTTTTCATTTTATTTTAACACACAATTAATTTTTTTTTTATTTTTTTTTGCTTAAAAGTTAAAGCTTCTTTAAGTTTAATTTTTTATTAGAAAATAAGTTATTTTTAGTCATGGTATAATAAACAAGGTATAGCATTTATAGAAGTTTTACTCCTTTTTAAGAGAGTTAATTTAATTTTAGAAATGTATGTACCTAAACATACATATATTATTGCTTGAAAAAATGTGTATTTATAAAAAAAAAAAAAGTGGCTACAACATATCTATCTTATGTGATTATATTGCCAAGCAACGTCGCCTTCATCGACGAAATAAGTGGCAAACTCGCTTTGGATTTCTATTGCATCATCTGTGCAATTTCGTTGGTTTTGAAAAGAAAACCATGTACTATCAATCTGGTTTTCTGAGCGCTATTCACCACGGTTTACTGAATTTCCCTCGTCGTCGTATTGGTCGAACGAATTGCTTGGAGCGTATATAGCTTTGTTGAAAGTCATTAAAAAATTGTGAAGTGCGCATACGACGAGAACTACTTCTTTGGCCTTTCAGCATCTAAATATATTGGTCTATGTAGCACGCGGAAACGTGACGACATAATTCCGAAAACATTTTCGATTATTCGGCGTGTATGACTTAATCGAAAGTTGAACTCCCGCTGAATCGTTGTCAATCCGCGCTGAGCATATGGCTTCATTATATTTTTTCTAAGGGCAAATGCATCGTCTGCTACGAGGACATAGGGAACGGGCTTTCTTCTGCGCGGTAATGCTTTTGTAGAGGCATCCGCAGCTGATCAGTGTCTAGTGCTTGACCAAATGAACAACGATTGAAGACGATCATCACGATGTGCTTCCCGTCTACAGCGCCAATGCAAATAGGGCATTGCATATGTCTTACAGCCTGCCATAAGCTGTAATTGAAGTTTTTTGTGGCATCTAGGCTGTTTAGATAGCCTTCTACTGCAGAGTCGTGTTTCTGCCTCAGTTTGTTGCGTAGAGTTGCCTGTCATAACCGGAGTTGGGCCTTAATGGTTGGGGAACGATTTTTTGCCATTGTCTTTTCAACTTCCTTTTTTCCCTGACAAGGGTCTATATCCACAGATGTGAATTGCGGACCACGCTTTATTGTACGCTTGATTGGGGTTGCATTTCTTGCAGCAGAATCCAAGACATTCGTAAGTCGGTCGACAGCTGTTTGGATGTCAGATGAATTTTTTAGGGAAATGCTCTGAGATTGATGAGAGCTCACATACATTTTATACTTCAACCAATTTGTGTTTTGGTTTGGAAAGGAAATAAAGTTTTCAGCTGCGTTATCAAAGTTGCCTTTTAGAATAAGGATTGAAGGAACTAATAAGTACTTGATCGCGCTTGATGTTTTAAATTACGGCAAAGTCGATAAGGTCTGGTAGCTTGTTGAAGTCAGTGGGCCAATAGGTAGGTTCTCCACTCGATACGACATCAAGATTTTTTGCAGTGACAGTGTTATATAGCTGGTTACCTCTAGGGCTTATAAGTCTGGAGCCCCGATACGTATGCTTAGCGTTGTAGTCGCCTGCTGCAATGAATTTTTGCCCCAATGTGGAGAAGAAGCTTAGAAATTTATCCTGTGCAATTTTATTTCTAGGGGGACAATATACGGACGATAACGTGATTCTAAAATCTGTAAGATTTATAGATGTAGCCTTGATAATATCTTCCTTGTACTCCGGCATTGGAAAGTGTCTGACTTGTTTGTGCACAATTATGGCTGTGCCACCACACGACCGTCCGCTCGGATGTTTTGTGTCGTAAGTGAGGCGCCCATTTACCCTAAAGCACGTCGATTTCGTGCATTTGAAAAAAATGTGCTACTTTGTGTTTATGTTGGGAGAGCCCGTTTGCGTTCCAGAAACATATTTTTAACTCGTTAATTTTTTATTTAGTAGAACTTGCAGAAGCATGGTTTGGTTTCGCATCATTTCCTGAAACATGTTCTGCATGGTGGCCATGAAGTAATTCATAATTTGAACTAGATTTTCAATTGAGCCCGATATGTCTGCAGAAGGTATTTGTGGAGATTCTTTAAGAACATTAGCGTATGAAGGTTGGTTTGCGTCAGGCGCGGATTCAGGGGGGGTAAATTATAAAAATATGTTTTATTTATTTCGATAAAACAAGAATACCCATTAATATTACCTTTTTTTAATGTACAAAATTTTTGGAAATCCCAGCAAGGTTTTTTTTTGTTTTTTTATTGAATCTCTAACGAAATTTTCAATAAGTATCCAAATCTTCATCCTAATAGTTATTTATTAGATATTTGCAATGAAACATCTAGTTTACTGTATTCAAATACTTATTATTCTACATTCAATCCAGCAGGCGCCATCTATGTATAACCAAAGAGTAAACGTTTGACTTGAAAATGCGTGCGGTTGAATTATTAAAAAGCCTTAGTATTTGCAATATTTATGTATATGTATATGTGTTATATGAAAAAAATCCTATTCGATAATTTTTGACGAACGCACGGATTTGTCGGGGGAAAGCTAGATTTCCTTATCTTTAAAATATTTCAACATACAACAAAAAGTTAGGCAAGAATTGTTTTGGCTTTGTTGTAAAAGCATTTGAAGAGCCTTCACAGGATATTGATAATGACGCTGATGTGTCAATTGATGCGATGGCACTATCATCAACAGATCTTAAAACTTTGACAAATTTTAGTCTTGACCTTAAAAATTGTTGGAACTGATGGGTGTCGTTTGATGTCAGCAGAAAATGAAGCTGTTAAAAAATTCTGGAAACCGCGACAAATGCGAAACAAACGCCTTGCTATTTCCCGAAATTAAGCAAAACACGTTTTTAGTAAAGTATTTGGGAGCCAAACTCTCTACATTATGCGAGACAAGATGGGTGGACCGTCGCTTTACACTGAGTGTACATCATAAAGTAGAAGCTTTGGAAAAAATATCTGAGTGGAAACCTAGAGATACTTCATCAAGAGCCTTATATTAAGGAACTCACTTAGAACTATTGAATTTATTTGCGGAATCAACATATTAAGTGTGATACTTATTGTAACACAGCCGCTTACTATCATTTTACAAAAGCACGATATAGATCTTCAAAAAGGATCAAGCCTTATCAAAACTTTAATCATGTGCCTTGAAGAAAAAAGAAATAAAGCCGAAGAACAATTTAAAGTGATTTTTAAAAAAGTTAAAGTTGTTTGCGTTCAAATCGAGGTTCCAACCTAAAAAACAAGATTTGAACGAAATAATCACATCCAAAATGTTGAAGATTTCTACCGAGCTGTAGGTTTCATTCTCTTATTGAATTTATTTTAGAAGATCTCAAAACACCTTTCCAATAGATATCTTTAATGTATTGAACATACCAAAACTTCTACTCAAAGTGTAATCAAGTCATATACAGATATAAAACTTTTAAAACCACAACTCGAGATAAACACCTACTAACATCTAAACTTGAGCCTGAACTGTAGCATTGGCAACAAACACGAAAAATATCTGAAAATCTATCAGATAACGTTGTAGATGCTTTAATAAACTGTGATGAAGATATCTACCTAGATCTAAGAAAAATATTTCAAATTTTCGTTTCAATGCTCGTAAGTAATGCTACGAGCGAGAGGTCATTTCCTACCCTCCGTCAAATAAAAACATGGCTCAGATCAACAATGACAAACTGAACATAGACTGTACTATCTAAATTTGCCTCACAAGGAAATCATAAATTGCTTATTTAAAAAGATAAGTTTATTTTAATTTATATTGAATATTTTATTTAACCTTATTTTTGAGTTTTTTTAATATAATATACACAAATTGCTTTTAATAAACTTTTAAAAACTAATTTTTTTTGTATCATAAAAAATTTCCCCCCCCTAAGGCTCAAGCTGGATCCGCGCCTGGTTTGCGTTAGCTACTTTCGCAGGATTATGTCCGTGGGAGTTTTCTTTCAGAACATGGGCATATGAGTAGTTTTGTTTGTTGGTTTGTATCAGTGACGGGCACAATTGCAAATCCTATGTACGCGTGCATAGGAATAAAAATGCTGCTTGTGCGACGTCGACACATGTACATTATAAACTTCTTTGTGTGTCTGTGACAATGTACGTTCGGCTGTTGCTTTGTTGTTATTTAGTCAACACAAGAATAAATGTAATAGTATGTGTGTGCCCTTCACTGGTTTGTATAGAGTTAGCATTAGAGCCCGCGGGATAGCTGGACGCATAAGGTGGACGATATTGTGAGTGCGCATATTTTTGGATTTGCTCAGGTTCTTTTAAGTGCAAGAATACTCTACAACCCCTATAGTTAGCTGTGTGATTTTCGCCACAGTTACTGCATTTCCTTACCTTTGGGTCAACTTTGGAGTGATTGCATTCCTCACATACGTGAGGTAGCTTGCACTACGATTTTGTATGCCCGTATTCCTGACAATTGGTGCGTTTTAATGGCTCCTCTACTGTTATTCTCCTACTTAGGAGGTATCTCAAGTTGTAACTACGATGAACCGAATTTTTTGCTTTTAGGAGCGATGAATCGAAAGCTATGTATCTCGATACGGTGCATTGGTTGAGGAACTTTGTTCCTGTTCAAAATATTGTAAACAGATCTCACCTCATACCCTTCCAACTCTAAGGCAGATCTTATTTCCTCTGTGGGAACGGAACTATCTATACCAGAGATCTGCAAAACACCGCACATGTGCAAATGCTCTTACACAAATAAAGAGAGCATGAGAAAATAATTTGTATTTTTATCCGAAAACACTGAACAAACAAAAACAATTACACTCAAAAATAAACAACCAAGAGAAACAAGAAATGTAAATGTATGTGTTTGGCGGACTCTGATCTATACCTTTTATGATGACAGTCAAACCCTTAGCACTTTTAAGTTGATACGTATAGTAATTTTTCTTTGCTGCATCGAGGTGTTTTGAGATGATACAAAAGTTCATTTCAGTATGGGTTTGGATCTTGGTCTCTTGGATTTGTCCTCGTCGACGTTTTTTTATTTTGCTTAAACACTAAAAATTTTTGGCTAACTATCTAGAGTTATATTGCCAGGGTATCACACGGTTTGTTGGAGCCTCATCAACAAGTCTTCGATCGACCTAGACCTTCGTATAGGAAGGCGAAGAGCTTCCAGAATAAGCTCCAGAGTAAATCTTGTCTCCACAGTAAAACGTCTGAGTTATTTCCTTGGTACTCCACCAGTAAAACGTCTGGGGTATATATGGTTCTCCACCAATCACATGAGTTTTTTCTTTGGTTCTCCACCAGACAACACATCAAAACATTGAGGTTAAAAACGATTGCATATAGTTAATGCAGATACCGCAAAAACTGTAACTCGGTACAGTTATACGACGCCGAAACACTAACCAATGCGGGGTGACAACGCAAAACGCAACAAAAGCAGACAAATAAAAACGACCTGTTTGCCCTTAAGAAATAATGACAAAAAGCGCGAGCTGCTTCTCCACTCAGAGCAGTTTTACGAGTGTGAAACGACATAAAAAATATTTTTGCCCACAAGCAGGGTTGTCAGGTGTGGCGATTTTTCGCCAAACGTGGCAATTTTCAATCTTGTTTGGCGACCTAATTTTTGATTTGGCGACATGTCGATTTTTTGGCGATTTAACAAAATAGTTGGCGATTTTGTTGGCTATTTTTGATGAGCAATGCATTTGTTTTGAAATTCGTTAAATTCAATACTGAGAAATAATATTTTTTTTTATTTTACTTATAGTATTTTTGTGTATGAAATTTGAGGCATTCATATGTATGGAAAGTATTTGAAGGTATGTTCAAATGGCTGATGATTATAATGAATATCTGCGAGAAAATAGTTTTTTATATTTTAAAGTGCTTTTAAAAGAATCAATAAATAGAATTAAACATAAATATATTTAAAGTCTATGTATGTGGCAATTTGTTATCACAGATACAATACGTTCTTGTTAGTGATAATTTTATGAACTCTTACATACCTTTGGACATTATTGAAACACAATGAAAAAATTAGCATTGGTTAATTGGAAAGATAAACAAGTTTATGCCAAAACTTTAAAGCTGCAACGATACGGAAGGTACGTACAATTTTAAGGAACTTACTTTGACTGCTCTTTATTTTCTGGTAATTATTACTAGTAATGCTTGTGTTTAAGCTATGAAATTTACTTAAACTCGCCTTCGAAGTAGAATATATTACGAACTTCTATACACGTTATTACGTGTTAAAAGCTGTACTTCTTTTGTACCATCGTTGAATAAATGCAATACCCTTACATTGTTTAAAAAAAAAGAAGACAAATAGGGAGCTTTGCCGGTGAAGCGTTTTAGATATACAATAAAGCTGGAACTACATACATATATAAAAATGTAAAGGGTGGTTAAATTTTAAGGTCCGATGTTTCTGCACTTCATTTGACATTTCTCAATTTCAGACTAACTTAATTTGCATAATGGAAAGATACACAATCGAGCAGCGCGTTAACGTTATTTAGGCTAATATGAAAATGGGCGTTCAAATCAAAATGCATTTCATGAACTTCGTGATTCAGTGATGAGGCACATTTTCACCTCAGTGGATTCGTCAATAAGCAGAATTGCCGCATTTGGGCGAATGATAATCCAAGAGTGATTGTCGAAAAACCAATGCACCCACAAAGTCACTGTTTGGTTCGGTTTATGGGCTAGCGGCATCATCGGGCCGTATTTTTTTCATAATGAGGCTGGTCAGTCAGTTAATGTGAATGGTATTCGCTATCGTGAGATGATAACGAACTTTTTATGGCCCGAATTGGAAGATATGGATGTGGACAATTTGTGATGTCAACAGTATCATAATAAAAAGAAATGACAATAATTTCCTAAATAATTTGTGTTTTATTCAAAATCAACAAAATCAAAAAATTTAATTACCCTTTATATCCAATATTTGTTTAATACTAGCCGCAAAAAATCTTTTTGTTGTTGCTATATATAGACTGCTTTAAACTATTTAACAGTAAACATCGTACCATTTCTGTGTTCGAAACCAATCTGACAACCCTGCCCACAAGTTCGGACAACATGTTTACTATAGTATTAGATGTTTGCTCTCGCAGGTAGATGGGTGGAGGTTTGGCTTCTTTAATTACTGCTACATTAGCTGATTCTACTTCTTCGTCGTCAGGAATGGAGAGTACAGCAAATCTATTTTGGCTTGTTGGCAAGGAGCCTACGTTAGAATTTTTGTATTGTTTAGGCATGCGATCCTGTTGCGTGGACCTAGGACTAGCCTTTCTCTTGGGCATACTTGGGCTTAACTTTGTGTATGGGAGATAGGGTTGCCAGACGTACTGTTTTTAGCAGTACATGTACTGTTTTTGTCAATTGTACTGTTTTATGCACAACACCCAAAACAGTACGCAAATGTACTGTTTTTTACACTTTGTACTGTTTTCTGTACTGATTTTTAAGTTTAGTGTACAAAAAACAAAGATATTAAGAAAAATCGTTTTTAAATAAAACACATTTGGGAATTTTTAACGATATGCTATCAAGCCATATTGTCATAATATCCTTACCTTAGAATTTATTTACTCTCTAACGCTCATTTTGAGGGGTAATTTTTGCCCTTTTTCCCAACTCTTAAACAAAAGTATACAAGACGGCACTTATTAGGGTTAAAAGAATTCTCGAAATTTCGGGCATTGAAATTTTTGAATTTCTTGAAAGGGCGTTTGGTACAAGTCAAAAAAATATACTAAATGTACTTCTGACCTAAAAGACTATTTCAGATGTCTTCAGTAGAATTGTATGGCAATTAACCCTCTAACACTCATTTTAAGGGGTAATTTTTGTAATTTTTTAACTTCTACACTAAAACGGTACGTTAGAGGGTTAAAATGTTCTATGAATATTTTCTGCATCAAATTTCACTAGCGGTCTTCCACGACCAAAAAAACGTGCAATGTATTCAAAACGGGTTTTCGAAAAATTAAAAAAAATCAAGGCCCGGAATTTCGAAAACCCGTTTTACTTGCATTGGATAATTTTTGGTCTTAGAAGACCCCTAGTGAAATTTGAGGCAGAAAATATTGGTAGAGCATTTTAACTCTTATAAGGGCCGTTTTAGTATCCTTTTTTTTAAGAGTTGCGAAAAAGGGCAAAAATGACCCCTTTAAAATGAGAGTTAGAGGGTTAATAAATTCTAAGAAAAGAATCGCTATACGATTCTACTGAAGACATCTAAAATTATTTTTTAGCTCAGAAGTACATTTAGTATATTTATTTTGACTTATACCAAACGCCTTTTCAAAAAATAAAAAAACTTAAGGGGCCCATATTTCGAGAACCCGAGCTAATTGTTCAAAACCTTTTGGCAGATTTGCTCTACTTTCATTTCGCGGTGCAAGTGTTGAGGCTGGTGGCGATGACCCTAATTTTGTTGCACACTCTATTTTACAATATTTAGTTTAAAGAAATTGTTGTTTTGCAAACAAAAAAGTTGTAAAATAATTAGAATTTTTGTACTGCGTCTAGTGTTTTATCAAAAATACACAGATTAAATAAGGATTTGCTCACATCCTTCAAATATTTTCGTGTTATTATTTTAAGACATATGACTACCGTTTAAAATAAAGAAAGAAACAAATATTTTCTGAAATTTATGCGATAGTTCCACAATATGTGTGTGGTGAAAATTGCTTTAAATACCAATATGTTTTAAGAAAATTCTACTAACCCAATCAATGAATAAGTTTTTTAAGTTAAATATAAACTAAGATATTTAAACATTATACATTGGAAAATGATACAATGGCCAAATGCTTCGTTTGTGGTGTATGCTTTATAAACGCAAATGGTGTGATTTTGTATATGAAATATCATTAAATGTAAATCTTTCCTTTGATGTTGATGTTTGAAGTCTATTTCTTTATATTATTGTTGTTCAAGAGTTGTAAATATTTAGTTATGGTTTCCTAAAAAAATGTACTGTTTTTTTCTTGATTGTACTGTTTTTTTCATAACCAATGTACTGTTTTTCCGAATTCAAAATCTGGCTACCCTAATGGGAGATCAAATGCTTTATCAGTTATTTTTGCAATTAGATAGTTCCTATTATACATTGGGTCACAAGAAACCCGTTTTGAAAAAAATCAAGAAGATTGTCTAATAAAAACCCCAATGGTGTTTTCTTCTTGATTTCATTAAGCTGCCTAATTGATTTTTTCAACAAGGTTTTCTACTTGATTTTATTAGGCTGCATTATTGAATTTTTTAAGGCGGGGTTCGTCTTGATTTCATTAGGCGGTCTAATTGATTTCTTTAACAAGATTTTCTTCTGGATTTTATTAGGCTATCTTATTGATTTTTTTAAAAAAAATATACTTCTTGATTTTATTTGATAATTATATTGAATTTTTATTTTTATAATTACTTAGAAATACATTTAATATATGTAGTAATAAAAAGTAAGTGTTATTACTTGTATCGTTCTGGATTATTTTTTTAAATTATACATTTATTGGACAGTCAAAATCCTGCCTTTAACTAATGGCAAGTTGTAATAATGGCCCTTTATATATTATTATTTTCATATATGTATGCATTTGATATAATAATAAGTAAGTATTATTACCAGTATTTTTTTACTCGAATAACTTTAAGTCCATTGTTCAGTAAGAAAAATGAATAGGCGGTCCGTCTAAATCGATGAAGTTGATCACGGCATATGTTTCGGTTTCATTGCCAATCAAATAAGATTGAAATCTTTGTGAAAAGCTCAGTATTATTAATTTCTTACCGACAATTTTTATATTGTTTTCTTTGCATAAAAAGTCGACTATTTTATAAATAATTACAGCATCATCCTTAGTTACAGTGACGATATACATAATTAACTTTGAACGTTATTCCTCGAAAAATTATTTTATTCGCTCTCTTATACAAATGACAATCGCACAGTGGCGCCATTTGAGTTTTTTCGATGCAAAAATCATATCTTTTGAACCGAATAAGATAATTGAACAGTTTAAACAGCACATGATAGATAACTGTTCAGCCTATGAAATGAGCGTTTGGAAAGGGCGCAACGCTTTGTAGGGGCCTACTTATGGGTTATCAAATTTAAAATAAGTACACACAGAAAAAAATACCTATGTTAAAATAACCTGGCGAAATGTTGATTGAGAATCATGGTAATTTTTTGCAAAAGAATGCCCTTTTTTTAAATTTATCATTATTTCATATTGATTTTAAATGAAAAATATTAAAATAATCTTAAATCACGTTTATTTAATATTATTCACTGTTAAAATAACATTGTTCAATATTGAATCCATAAAAACCTGTTTTATATTAAAATCAAAAGTTTATCTTGTTAAATTAACATGCATACACACTTAAGTATGTACATCTTTTTATTTTCATGTTTAAAATATGTTATAAAACGAATACAATTCCCGTATTCTTTTAATTAAAATTATTTAGTTAAATAGTACATCAAGTTTTCAAAGTAGAATGATGACGAAAACGATATCGGGCCATTCTGCTGATGCTTCTGTTAACAAAGGAGATACAAAATAAGTGAAACATGTGTTACAGGGGTAAGTGTTTAAATTATTCTTAAATAAATGCATATGTTGTATTCACACTGTTATATGACACTCCAACCAATTTGATTCTACATGAAATTCACGTTGTTTCAACTTTAAATAACTTTCATTCAACGTGATTCGGATTGTTATTTCAGTATTAATTACATTTTGCTCTAACTTTACTGCAATGTTAAATTAACATGAATTATAAAGGGTGGTTAAATTGTAAGGGCTGATGTTGAATGTGAACCACACCTAAACGCCAAGTTTTTTTCCGAATTTTATTTGACATTTCTCTATTTCAGACTTACTCAATTTGAACCATGGAGAGATACACAATCCAACAACGTGTTAAAGTTATCCAGACTTATTATGAAAATGGGCGTTCAAATCAAAATGCATATCGTGCACTTCGTGATTTTTTTGGTCAATTTGATCGTCCAAATGTGCGTACAAACGCAAAAATCGTGGAAAAATTCGAGCAAACCGGGTCTGTAGAAGATGTGAGAACACCAGTGCATGCTCGTACAGCTCGTACTGCAGAAAATATTGCTGCTGTTCGCGATAGTGTGGCTGAAGAGCCGTCCACCTCAACTCGTCGTCGTGCCCAACAATTGCACCTCTCACGCTCGTCGTTGATGAACATTATGCATTAAGACTTGCATTTACACGCTTACAAGGTGCAATTGGCTCAAGAACTAAAGCCTCTTGACCATTCCAAACGTCGTGAATGGGCAGAATGGCGGCAAGAAATGGCAACAGTGGATGATAAATTTTCGAAGAAAATCATCTTCAGTGATGAGGCACATTTTCACCTCAGTGGATTCGTGAATAAACAGAATTGCCGCATTTGGGCGAATGAGAATCCAAGACTGATTGTCGAAAATCCAATGCACCCACAAAGAGTGACTGTTTGGTGCGGTTTATGGGCTGGCGGCATCATCGGCGCGTATTTTTTCCAATATGAGGCCGGTCAGGCAGTTACTGTGAATGGTGTTCGCTATCGTGAGATGATAACGAACTTTTTATGGCCCGAATTGGAAGATATGGATGTGGACGATATGTGGTTTCAGCAGGACGGTGCCACTTGCCACACAGCTAACGAAACAATGGCTCTTTTGCGCAACAAATTCAATGGCCGTGTTATCTCACGTAATGGCGATGTCAATTGGCCGCCAAGATCATGTGATTTGACACCGTTGGACTTTTTTCTTTGGGGTTATTTGAAAGAAAAGGTGTACGTCGATAAGCCAGCAACAATTCAAGAGCTAAAGGATGAGATAATTCGGCACATTAACGGCATAGAACCTCGATTATGCCTCAGGGTCATCGAAAATTTGGACCATCGGATGGAGGTGTGCCGCCGTGGTCGCGGCGCCCATTTGGCCGATATTTTGTTCCATACATAATTGAGTAATACCAATATATCATAATAAAATCAAATTACAATAATTTCCTAAATAGTTTGTGTTTTATTCAAAATCAACATCGGCCCTTGAAATTAAACCACCCTTTAGTTATTCGCAAGTTATTGTAAAATCATGTTAAATTAACATGAAACAACAATGAAGCAAAATCACTACTGAAAAATAAAAAATCAACCTTGTTTTGATCGAATTTACATTGAGTTTTTTCTGTGTGTAGAAAAATCAATTTTATGGTAACTAAAAAAAATTATTTTTACATTTTTAGATTGTTTTTATTTTTTTTCTTTAGGGTTTTATGTTTTAAATTATTACCCAACAAATTAAAAAAAAAATAATTTTTTCAATTATCTAATAAAAATATTCATCACAATTCGTAAGAGAAGGTATATCTAAAAGACTAACCATTTCTAAACTATAATTATTTTCTAACTCTATTCGTGACTTCACATGCCGCAGGGAAGAAATAAGTGGATCGGAAGATGCTGCCAACATGTTGAAGAGGTCCTCATTTTGCCTTACCCTTGATGCTTTGAATGTGTTCTGCAATCTATATTTTTATAAAATTTGTTAAGAGACTCCTGTGCTTCTTCAGAAAGCTCTCCAATTGGCAAAGACTGGTACTCAATTATATCTTTGCCATGCGCCAATATTTTATGGACGGTCGGGGTCAACTTCTTCTGTGGATACATTTCTGCTAAAGAGATGCAGTTTTCGACGCATATTCTCCATATTTTGTAGAATTGACATTTTCTTTGCAGTTTAAAACTTCCAAGATCGTTCCCAATCTTTTCACGATTTGATTGTCACTTCCAGTGGTTCTAGTTACTGCCTCATCATTTTCAAAAAATCTCCTAGAAGTGTTTCCATCGTTTGAGTTACCGTATCCGTGCTTGGGACAGTCTACTTTTAGTCCAACTTTTTTAAAAAAAGCATCCTGTATTTGCTTCTTTCTGATCTTTTCCTTATCATTTATTGATGTATTTTCATCGAAGTTATCCTCCTCTTGTGGTAGGGTATACGCCAGTTTTAGCAAGAATTCCATACACCATATCCTTGCGTGCAATGGTGACATTCGTAATTCTCCTCATTTGGAGAATCGTTTAAATTACCAAAGTTCTTCTGACTCTTTTTGCAAATCGGGCATGACATTGTTGAGGTTGTTCCTGTCAGTTCGTTTGCGACTTTTCCGTCAACCATGGTCAGGTGGAACTCGTAATTGCATTGAATATATTTTCCTTCTCCAATTTGCAGCTTTGTAGGCTTAATTTTGCTTATTTGTTCTTCAATGTCCTTCACCGTGGTCCTTATGAGTTCTGCCGATTCCCTTGCAAACTGAAACATTATTGGTCGGCAATAATGCTCTGATGACGGACGCGGATTTTTCCAGTGTAGAGAAACATCAGATTTTAGCCGCAAAGGAACAACAGATGCCATAAACATATTTCCGTCCGATATTGTAGCGTCATCGGAAGATATCCTTTGCTTATAAACGCTTTGTCCGGATGATCCATCGCAGCCCCATTTGCTGATCAATGTCAACTTCTCAGGAAGAATTTTCACCTCATTTTCAGGAAGACTCTCCAACAACCGTTTTGCTGTATGGCTCATGAGATCCTGCAGATTGGCTTTCGCAAAGACTTTCGTAAACTCCGTATGCAGTGGTCGTGAATTTTTTTGGCTTGCGTAATATGCTTGTATCCGGGTAAAACGTCAGCGCCGTATCGCGTTAAAGATGTCCGTAGTTTCTCATATTTCTCTTTGGAAAGTTCTTAGTCCATAAACAAGGCCAAGGCTTCTTCGGAACCATACTTTTTAATGTGTGAGTTTGTGGGCGTGGGAATGCTTTCCTTAATCCTTTTTAGTCGCAGTGGGCTTGCATCAGCAACAGATTTGGTTATCTGCGACCTAACTCTTTCACTATCCTTTGTACATTTAATATACAGCGCGTCCGATAAATGCTTCGTGGTCAAGTCATTGGTGGCATCGGCAAGTTTCCTCTTTCTTGTGAAAATTGAACACTCCTCAATACTTTTTTTTGCCTTCCTTTTGCTCCTCTGGTTGATGTGGTGGGTTTATCTACTGCCAATATATCCAGGATGGTGTCTTCATTAAGCCAGTCCTCGTATTTGGAATTGAAGTTCTGAATGGTTCGATTAGATTTCACCCATTTTGCCTTAATATTTGCATATATCAGATAAAAATTATTTTTTATAATTTCGCTTCTCTCAATTTTTTGGAAGAGGAGGGCTTTAAAATAAGAAACGTAACAAATATTAAAAATAGGGAAACAAATCTCCAACCACTTTTTCGAGTGGAGTTAGAACCCGGCAACGTTAAACTAAAAAAAATTAGATTATAATTAAAAATATATTCTGTACAGAAGAATAACTATAGAGGAGCCGCACAAAAGAAATGGGTCCGTTCAATGTCTAAACTGCCAAGAATTTGGCCATACTAAGGCATACTGCTACTTACCCTCTGTTTGCGTAGTATGTAGTAAATTACATACAGTTCTTTGCAATAAGTCTTAAAATGACACCAACGTAAAAAAATGTAAAAGAGGATCTGCTTTAAAAATTTTGAAGTCAGAAAATATGGACCAGTCTACATTACATATGTAAATAACTATATTAAAGCTCAATGTTGCACGTGTTAGAATTAAAATATCGATTTGAAATGTTTACAAAATCATTATCTTGCTATTTAAAACATTTAAAATGTACTGCATTAAAAATGGGTTTTAATTCAAACAAGCACCAGTCTCATGTACATTTAGCATTCAGTGGCTGAAGTCGGAGTTACAACTATTTTTTGACGACTTTTGGCTTAAATCAAATTTCTAGATGAAATATATGATCCTGTAAGTATCGAGATGCTTTATAGTGGTTTTCGTGTACGCTTAGAAAAGCTGTATCATCAGCAAATGTTGAAGTTTGGGTTTAGTTGTTTGTTGGTACGTCCAAGGAATATATTAAGTATAATATAATGTCCAGGAAGCTGCCTTGTAGGAGTCCAGCGTCAATTGGCTGAGGAGAACATAAAGAAATCGCCTTCTTTAATAATAAATTTACCACCGACTTTCTAGTAGCTTGTGAGTGTTTACTGGTAAGTTTAGATTTAATTTATGCAATAAGCCTTTATGCCGGACCTTATCAAAAGGTTGCTAATAATCGATGAATAGTGCAGAGAAATATTTTCTCAAATAGCGTTGAAATATTAGGTAATAAGTTAATAGGCCTATATGACTCAACTTTTGTATGATCTGGAAATCTGTCATTCATGAGGGTAGTATTGAATACATCAAATAGCATTAAAATTAAAAAGAATAATTTTCTTTGCTATTCGATCAGTAGCTGTTCTAAAATTAACAAGTGGTAACTCGACTGCTATATCGTAAGACATATTCATATATTTCAAATGATAAACAAACATATCGATGCCCTTCTTTCTCATCCTTGTATCTTTAAAAAAATACAACTTTTCAGGAGAGAAAAAAAACGTTTCATCTTTGTATACTTCGGTGTTTGGGTTAAAGTTAAAATGGAATTATTAAAGAATTGATAACATCTATGTATATTGTATTGAAATAATAAGTTGTTGCAGTATTTTTTTCTTTTTTTCATTGTTTATTTATTGAATCTTCATATAATAAATATGAACTAACAATAATTAATCAAAAATTATCCTTATACTTTATTTATGTCCTGCCAGTGCCAGACAAAAATTTTCTTCAACGGGTTCCGTTCACATACATAGGTGATTATCGCTCATCTAAATGGATAAGTGCTTCAGTGTCTCTTCTTCTTAAGCGAGTGTGGCCGCCATAATTTAAAATAATTCGAGCTAATAGATTTGGGTGCTGTTCAAGTCTTTTTAAATATTTTACTGCATATTTTCTAATCATAGTTTTTACTAATGGCACATTGAGATCATTATGGATGTTTGAGTTTTTAATATATCAGGGAGCGGCTGTAATTATTCGAAGAAGTTTATTTTGGCGCCTTTGAATTTTGTCGATATTAGAGGCCGAGGCAGTGCCCCATAGTTGAATACCGTAGCACCAGATAGGCTTTAAGATAGAGTTGTAAAGTAGAAGAATTTCTTCCAATAAGCCAAGGAATTTGAATGGCTTTTAGTTTCATTTGAGTTAATTTTGCCTCTAAGTGGCATTTCCACGTTAATCGCCGATCCAGATGTATACCGAGATATTTTACATGCGAATGTTGAGGAATTATTTGATTATAGATTGTAATAGGGGGGCAAGATTCCCGGCGCAATGTGAATGTTATATGTACGCATTTTTGCTCATTGACCTTTATCCTACATTGTTTTAACCATATTTCTAGTTGAAATATATGATGCTGTAAGTAACGATATGCTTCATAACGGTTTTCGTGGACACTAAGAAAAGCTGTATCGTCTGCAAATGTTGAAGTTTGGGTGTAGTTGTTTGTTGGCATGTCCGAAGTATAAATTAAGCATAATAAAGGGCTCAGGATACTGCCCTGTTGGACTCCTTCCTTAACAATAAATTGACGACCGACTAAAGAATCGATGATAGCAATTACTTAACGGCTAAACCTATCACTCGAACGTGTTCCCTCTCACCCTCTTTGTTTACAAATACGGTCAATCGTAATACAATAACAAATCTGTTAACTGGAACTGTTGCCGCAGTGCCAAAAACCACTTTAATAAGTGATGATACGGTAACCCCCAAAACAGCCGCTATGGAAAACTCAGCAACTCAAGTAAAAATGTCTCAAAAGCCTCCAGTACAAGTTGGCATTGATAGATATATAACAGTGCTTAAACGGGGGGCACCGAACGTTTTAAAAGATGGTACAACTGACAGAATAAATTCCGAAAATCATTTTGCAATTCTTGAGGATGAATCCCCTGAAGCACCTAACCTGATAAAGTCGTCCAAGCCTCCCCCGATATATCTTAGAGAGCAAAACTCAAATGAGATAATAAAGAATATGATCTCGGTGATAGGAGAAAATTCGTTTTACGTAGCTGCAATCAAGCGTGGTAGTATAAACGAGACAAAAATACAAGTTAATCATGAGAATGACTATCGTAAAATTATAAACAAATTTGAAGAGTTTAAAAAAAGCTTTTATACATACCAACTGAAGAGCAGTAAAGGTCTTCAGGTAGTGATTAAGGGGATTGCCTCATGTGTGGACCCTGCAGAAATAAAAACATTCCTTGCAGAGAAAGGCTTCAAAATAAAACACGTAGTTAATATTAAAAATAGGGGAAAAATTCCCCAACCACAATTTCGAGTGGAGTTAGAGCCCAGCCCGGTGACGTTAAGCTAAAAAAAACGAAACTCATCCTATTTACAGCTTGAAATATATCCTGTACTGGAAAATCACGATAGAGGAGCCGCACAAAAGAAATGGACCCGTTCAGTGTTTAAACTGCCAAGAATTTGGTTACACTAAGGCATACTGCTACTTACCCCCTGTTTGCGAAGTATGTGGTGAATTGCATGGAATAGTTATTTGTGATAAGTCTAAAACCGACTCCAACGTAAAAAAATGCAGCAACTGTGGCGGTAATCACACTGCCAATTATAGAGGATGTATACAAAATCGTCAAGCAGCCGTCTGGACCGAAAACGAATCCTGCTCAAACACAGGTAACAAATCAAGTAAACACTAATGACATTCAGGCCTCGCAGGCTGGTAATAAGAGAATCTCTTACGCTAACGTCTTAAAAGAAAACCAAGCACACTGGGAAATTCCGGCCAAAAATAATTTTTTTTTTTTATTATTTAAAAAAAATTTTGATGACAGATTATAGCGAACACTTCAAAACATACAACTCATTTATTATTTTGGCTCTTAGATAACTATTTTACAGTTAATAGTGGAGCAAAGTAGATAATTTTTTTCTTATAAATTTAAGGGTTTTAAAGTTGATTTTTGTGATTTGAAATAATAGTAAGATATGATTTTTTCTTTTAAGTATTCTTTGAAAATAAGCACGTTAAGTTTACACCGTATTAGTAATTAATCATTGCATGTGATAATTGTGATTTTGTGCGCGTTATTTCTTTTGGATAAGTGAAGTAATTGTGAGTTACTTTAAAAATAAATAAAACCTAAAGTAAGCCAAATTTAAAGAGACCATAACAAAAAAGGTGGGGCTAGGGGAGGTTAAGTGATAATTAGATCTAGTACTCTTAAGTATCAAAAGTAAGTACTATATATTTCAGCTGCCACCACCTGCCACGGGTAAAATCAGCAACATTATATCTCGTGATCTAACAGAGGTAGACGTAAAATTCAAAAAATACCATTATTGAATCGAAAATTGAATTATCATGTGTTGGGTACTTTTTTGAAATTTGCACATTTTGGGTATAAAAAAGGGCAACAATAAAATCTGGTACTTTTTTGGTAAACTATTTATCTTCTTAAAGTAATAAAGATAAAAATAAAGTTAAATTGTGTTCTCTTCTCTTAAAAGGCTCTTATACAAATATTGGTACCTTTTGGAAATTCGAATATATAAATTCCGTTGGTACTTTTTTCTGTTAAGCTATTTTTATTTTTATACTGAATATATGCCCAATATTTCAGCTATTTACTGAAAGAACAGATACTGGTTATATATATGTAGCTATGCAGTCGCGAGTACAGGGGAAGAAAAAAGAATTGGTACACATCCTTACCTATCTCAACCCCCACCCACCTTAAACGGAAAAATATATACCATTTCTATGATCTTTCCAAATGAAATTTTGCAAAATGGTTTGTTTCAGTTGAAGGTTCCTAAACAATCCCCTCGTCACCCATCCCACAGGAGCTCAAGTCGGATCCACGTCTGAGTTATGTTATAATATGTTTATGTATTTATATAATCACATAAGTTTACATATTATATTATAACCATATATGATCATATCTTCGTTTATTTGCTCAGGTAGGCAAATAGATGGGGACAGGAGATGACCATATACTATAGATATTCCACAAACTACTAATATAATCGCTACAAATGATCATATTTTATCACACCTCCAAAGCCTTTTATAATTTTGTTCGATACTTTTGGGTCGTCAATGATCTGGCCAACCCCTGTATGTACGTATCTTAAATTTTACCTAGGGATCAAACATGCTATTCTTAAGTTGGATACCAAATTTCAGCCATTTACGTAAAGAAATAAAGAAGTTATGGATTTTTGGCCGGAATTTCCCAGTGTGCCATGTGCCAATGCAAGGTGCTTCGTCAAGTAATGATGAAACTCCCGTTTCAAATTTAAGTCGTTTAGAAGAAACCATGGAAACATTAGTGCAAACAGTAAATAATTTTACATACACTATGGGTAATATGATGCAGGAAATACTTAAAATGCAATCGATGTTATTGCAAGCTGTAATTAACAAGCCATGCCCTGTTTAAAAATTTGTTTTTGGAACGCAAACGGCATTCGCCAACATAAAAATGGATTAGAATACTTTCTCAAAAATAAACAAATTGATGTCATGATGGTTTCTGAAACTCATTTGACCTCAAGAATATCAGGGAACCTCGAGATAGAACTTGTGGAGGTTCCGCCATTTTGATTAAAACCTGTGTCAAATACTACCTAACGTGTGATCATCGTGAAGACTATCTGCAAGTAACGAACATTTTCGTTGAGGAATTAAATATAAACCTAGTAATTTCATCGTTATACTCCCCACCTAGATTTTCAATATCAGAAAGCCAATATTAGAAATATTTTAAATCATTAGGACCTTGTTTCCTGCCGCTGGCGATTAAAACGCTAAACTTACCTTCTGGGGCTCACGACTTATGACACCAAAGGGTCGTGTTTTATTTAATACAATTGCTAAAATGGATTAAAATGTGGTAGCGAGCGGACAACCAACATATTGGCCTACTGATCAGCAAAAAATTCCAGATGTCATCGATTTCGGCGTGGTTAAAAACATCCCCATAGAAACGATTCATGTTGAAGCTTCCTTAGAATTATCTTCCGACCACACACCTACAATTGTTACTATAATGAACCCCAATAGAATTGTATCTCCGTCTGGTTACTTCAGCCCCTATGACAATACATTTTTTATTCATTAATTGATATAGAATTGATAGACAACTTTTAAAAATTGTACTTTTTTACCCTAATTGTACTAAAAGATTTTTTTAAGTTGAAATTAATTTTATTTATGTTCTTAAAAAACACCTCAAAAATGTATTATAAATCTTAGTTTAAAAAGTATCAACAAAAAAGTAAAATTGAAACAACCCACAACTTACTTTTCAATGACTACTTCATACCATCTGCATTACATAGAAGTAGTTTGGTAATGGCTGACATATAATCTGATACCTAAGTACTTGTGTATGAGTTGATTAACGAAATTTATAAAATGCATCTACGGTTGAAGTTTTTTCAAATCTAATACAAATTGATTTAAAATATTTGTTCTTACAATTTGTTTTTTTTTATTATAAATAAAAAACAATTTGTAATAAATTTGAATATGAAAAATTATGCTGTACTGAAATTTTATAGTCATGACATGTTAATTGTAATTTTGGTGACATCGGAGTAATAAGTTATTTAAGTCCCTATTTGTAAGCGTATGTGGTAATGACTTATTTAACTCCCTATTTGTAAGCGAATGTGGTAATGACTTATTTAACTCCCTATTTGTAAGAAAGGGTGGTAAGTAGTTGCCTCCAATAATCTCATATTTACGCTCTTAATTGAGTAAAAAACATAGTTTTTTTTATACAAAAACTACACTGCCCCGGTAGACTAGCTAGTAGTGAGCTAGTCTATCAGCACCGAGGTTGCGCGATCGAATCCCGCCAGAGACAGAAAAAAAAATAAAAAATAAAACAAAGTAAAATAAAATAAGAAAAAATAGAAAAAAAAACATAAAGTAAAGTAAAATAAAATAAGAAAAAATAGAGAAAAAAATTATTTAAAAAAAATAATAAAAAAAAAATTTTTTTTAAGTCATGACATGTTAGTTGTAATTTTGGTGACATCGGAGTAATAACTTATTTAAGTCCCTATTTGTAAGCGAATGTGGTAATGACTTATTTAACTCCCTATTTGTAAGCGAGGGTGCCTCCAATGACATCACCGTGTTAAAACAATGAGTTAAAATGCCAATGTATAAGTAGTGAAGAGTCGTTATATTAGCTTTTTAACTCATTACTTTGCAATGTAAGTATTTGCTGGGAACTTAGCCATCCCTGTTCTGTTAATTTTATTAATTGTTGCCAACTTTTTGTTTATGAGAAACCTAAAAACAAAAAGCGGTAAATCGCTGAATTTGCCCATAAACCGCTGATTCAGCACCACTTTTAATATTTCAAGCTGAAATGTCAATTTTAAGTTGAACAATTTTACATTTTTATACCCTTCACCTCAGGTGGAAAACGGTATATATAAGTTTGTCATTCCGTTTGTAATTTCTACAATAGTGATCTAAGACCCTATAAAGTATATATATTCTGTGTCCTTATGAGGAGAGAACTTGATTTAACGATGTCCGTCCGTCCGTCTGTCCGTCTTACGTTTGATATGTGTTTTCCGGAGACTCCAGACATGATAGCGGCTAGGTTGTTTTACATTTATGTCAAATATATTATAATATAATAATATAAATTCAGCAAGATCGGTCCACAAATGGCTGAGATATGACCAAAAAACCAAGACTACCTCTAATTTTTTCCAAAAATCCCTTGTGGTTGTTGTATTTTTATTACTTTTTGCTGCATATCTTTGGAACGGCAAAAGCCAAAGTTTCCAAATTAGGTACACATATTTAGGTTGCTAATGCACACCATCTTACAAAATGTGGGCGGGATTGGAGAAGTGGGCGTTGTACCTCCCGTACAAAAAAAATTGTATAAAAACCTAAATTTTAGGGCTGCCATATGTCCTCTGGATATGACTTATATACCAAAATATCGGAAATTTTTAGTAGAACATATTTTATAAAAAACTCGGAAAAATCGGTTCAGATACAAAAAAGTTTTTTTTTAAATACCCATTTTCGGGAACCATTGATCACCCCGAGGCCAAGCTTTATAACTCAAGTAAATGGCAAATTTCTTCTTAAACACGTCGGTACATAAATCTGGCAAATCGGCTAAAAAATGGCTGAGTTATACCCGAAATACTGAATCCCCAAAAATTACTCTTTTTTATAATTAACTTTGTTAATTTATATATACAAGTATAAGTATATAAATGTTTATATATAAATATAACTTAAGTAAATGGTAAAATTCTTCCTTAACACTTCGGTATATACAACTATCAAATCGGTTAGACAATGGGTAATTTATGAGCAAAATACTCCAAAAATGGGCTAAAAAACATTAAAATTTTTATAAAAACCTAAATTTTAGGGCTGCCATACGTCCTTTGGATATGACTTATATACCAAAATATCGGAAATTTTTATGAGTTATAACCGAAATACTGGGGTCTAATCACCGCATACGATATCGAGCAAAATTGATCGAAATTATTTATTTTGGTATCTTAAATTTTAGGGCTGCCATACGTCCTTTGGATATGACTTATATACCAAAATATCGGAAATTTTTATGAGTTATAACCGAAATACTGGGGTTTAATCCCCGCATACGATATCGAGCAAAATTTATCGAAATTATTTATTTTGGTATCTTGAAACTCGATATCGAATAAAATGTATTGAATTTGAAATAATAGCATTCGACGTCGAGTAACTCGACATTACATTTCTCGAGTTTTCATTCGATACGCCAGTGTATATCGTATGCAAAAAAATTCAATAGTTTATTCGATACGATAGTATCGAATGCGGTGATTAGACCCCTGAATTCCAAAACATTACCCTTTTTATACCCTTCACCGAAGGTAAAAATTCTGTAATTTCTACAATATTGATCCTACACCCTATAAAGTATATATATTCTGGGCCCTTATGAAAACCGAAGTTCAAAACCGGATGTCTCTTATTTTAAAAATATTCACCAGTTTTATTTAGTTTTTGTCTAGTTGCTCTGTATTCTGCTCACCAGGCGCGTATTCAGGGGGGGGGGGGAAATAAGGAAATTCCCCCCCCCCCCCCATTAATTATAAAAACACGATTTGTTAATTTCGATAATACAAGAATTCCTAATAATAATACTTTTTTTAAAGTACAAAATTTTTGGAAATCCCAGCAAGATTTTTGGTTTTTTTTTATTGAATCTCTAACGAAATTTTCAATAAGTATCCAAATCTTAATCCTAAGAGTTATTTATTACATATTTTCAAAGAAACATCTAGTTTACCGTATTCAAATACTTATTATTCTACATTCAATCCCAGCAGATGCCATCTATATCGAAAGACTAAACGTCTGACTTGATAATGCGTGCGATTGAATTATTAATAAGCCTTAGTAAATGCAATATTTATGTGTTATATGAATCAAAATTCTATTCGATAATTTTTGACGAAAGCACGGATTTGTCGGGGAAAAGCCAGATTTCCTTATCTTTAAGATATTTCAACATACAACAAAAAAGTTGTTAGGGATTAATTTATTGGCTTTGTTGTAAAAGCATTTGAAGAGGCTTCAAAGTATATGGATGACGTTGATGTGTCAAGTGATGCGAAGGCACTATCATCAATAGTTCTTAAAGCTTTGACAAATTTTGGTCTTGACCTAAAAAATTGTGTAGGAGTTGGAACAAATGGGTGTTAAAAAATCCTGGAAACCGCGACAAATGCGAAAAAAAGCCATGCTATTCCCATAAATGAAACAACTCAATTTCTAAAAGCAATAAAGTGCCACTAATACAAAAAGTTGTATCATTTGTTAAAGAAACGACAAAATTTTTTAAATATAATACTCCCAGGCAAAACACAGTTTTAGTAAAGTATTTGGGAGCCAAACTCTCTACATTGTGCGAGACAAGATGGGTGGACCGTCACGACTCAGCTTTACACTTTGCAACAAGTGTACATCATATAGTAGAAGCTTTGGCAAAAAATGTCTGAGTGGAAAGATAGTATCTCTACCTTTATATTAAGGAACTCCTTAGTACTTTTGAATTTATTTGCGGAATATACATATTCAGTGTCATACTTATTGTAACACAGCCACTAAGTATCATTTTACATAAGCACGATATTGATCTTCAAAAAGGATCAAGCCTGATCAAAACTTTATTCATGTGGCTTGAAGAGAAATGATATAAAGCCGAAGAACAATTTAAAGCGATTTTTGAAAAAGTTAAAGTTATTTGCGTTCAGATCGAGGTTCCAATCGAAAAGACAAGATTTGAACGAAATAATCACTTCCAAAATGTTGAAGATTACTACCGAGTTGTAGGTTACATTCCTCTTATTGAATTTATTTTAGAAGATTTCGAAACACCTTTCCCAATAGATATCCTAAATGTTTTGAACATACTTAAACTTCTACCTCAAAGTGAAATCAAGTCATATGGGCAAATCCTGCGTAACGAACGCTACATTCACACGTGTTTTCTGATTGATATTTAAACTTTTTTTGGCATTTCAAAAGAGATAGCTTCAACTTATATATAGTACTTAGTAACATTAATATGTACTTACGAATGGCATATATCATAATTTCTTAGCAGGCTTTTGTTGTGAAATAATTGATCACAAAGTTTTGTGACGCACGCCACAAAAATTAGAAGCAACTTTAAAAGTTGAAGTGTGTTTTCCTAATTTTTAGCGAATTTTGCATCATAAGGTATACAAAGTCTAATTCCTAAAAGAAAGGTGAATATGAGAGAACTCTAAAATCACTTATTCGCAGCCTAAAAATGTTGTAATTTTTTGATAAAAGCCGTGAACCCTTTGTGACGCACGCCTTACAACGCACGCTACAGTTTTTCAGTACTATACCTATAATAAACCCAATTTTATTTATTTTAACAAAACAAATGATATATATAAACTTTTGTGATTATTAATGAATGTATGAATTAATATCAATCTTTTTTTTAACGAAATTTATATTGTGATGAGTCTGCTTTGAGTGCTATTTTAAGCTCAAAAAGCACCTAAAATAATGTTAAATTCATGTATAACATTAAGAGATCAGGGGTGGGGTAGTATTTGGTAACAATTATTGTATTAATGATCGTCGAAATACATACTTTTAAAAATAAAAATTAAATTATACATCGAGTCTTATATTCCATTAAATATTATACCATTTATTTTAAAACCACAACTAGCTGATGAGCTGATTATGTTTGATAAACGAGATTAACACATCTTAACTTGAGCCTGAACTGTTGCATTGGCAACAAACATGGAAAATATCTGAAAATCTATCAGATAACGTTGTAGATGCTTTAATTAACAAGTGATGAAGATATCTACCCAAATCTAAGAAAAATATTTCAAATTTTCGTGTCAATGCTCGTCAGTAATGCTACGAGCGAGAGGTAATTTCCTACCCATCGTCGAATAAAAACATGGCTCAGATCAACAATGACCGAAGATAGACTGTACTATCTATTTGCCTCACAAGGAAATCACAATTAATTTTTTTAAAAAGATTAATTTTATATTTTATTTAACCTTATTGTTTTGTTTTTTATATAATTTTTTTTTTAATAAACTTTTAATACTAGTTTTTTACTTTTTTGTATCATGCAAAATTTCCCCCCCGTAAGGTTCGAGCTGGATCCGCGCCTGCTGCTCGCACAATGGTGAAGGGTATATAAGATTCGGCAAAGCCGAATATAGCACTCTTACTGGTTTTTGACATAACTTCATTTTTTTCGATAACTTTAGTAACATTTTTGACAGTTTGCCATTTATCTTAATACAGCTGAACCCTTCGCACTTGGTTAATTTTTCTATTACTTTATATTTGCCCTGTTCACCAAAAATTGAACAATGCATTAAAAATGTAGTGTCATAGAGCTTTAGCGACGACAGCTACACAAATTAATTGGTTAAACTATAAAAAATATCTCAGTACCCATTCCACAGAAAATATTCCGCTTAGTACACCGGAGAATGTAGATCGCTCTATTGTAAATTTTGACAGTTTTCTAAAACTAGCTGTTCAATATTCCAATATTGCCCCCAAAAAAACGAAAAATATTAAAATATATTCCACAGATGTCGAGAGTCTCTTGTCTAAAAAAAGGAGAGCTCGAAGAGAGTGGCTAAATGAGTGTACAAAAAGGCTAAGAAAGTTACTGCAGACTCGGAAAACGGCTTCTTTGGAAAAGTATTTTAAGGAACTTAATGCAACTCAACAATCAGACTACCATTAAGAAACTTGAATGGAAGTTGGGCAAGAAATGAGGTTGAAAAAGGAAATCTAATTGTTAATCATTTAAAAAACGTAGTCGAGCTACCACCTGTTGCTGCTAGAGCAGCTGTTCCCCTAAGATTTGAGATAAGAGAGATCGAAAAGGCTATTTACGATTTAAGCCCCAAGAAAGCCCCTGGTTTTGATAAGATCAGCAACAAAATGCTTTTGGAACTACCCAGCATAGCAAAGAAAATGATTCTTTTAATTTTTAACGCTATTTTACGTCTGGAATACTATCCTCAAAAGTGGAAGTTTTCCTTAGTCACCATGATACCTAAACCAGGAAAGGATCACACAAAAGTTGAGTCATATAGGCCTATAAGCTTACTTTCTAATATATCAAAGCTGTTTGAGAAGCTGTTAGTGTCAAAATTGACCCCAATTTTAAATGAAAATAGATGTATTCCTAACCACCAATTCGGCTTTAGAAGAGAGGACAGCACAATTGAGCAAACCACCGAATAGTTAACGCAATAAGAAACGCCTTTGAAGAAAGAAAATATTGTTCCGCTCTCTTCATCGATGTTTCTCAAGCTTTTGATGAAGTCTGGCATGAAGGCTTATTACATAAATTGAAGCTAAACTTACCAGTAAACACACACAAGCTGTTAGAAAGCTTCTTCGTCGGTCGTCAATTTATTGCAGTATTAGAACACAAAAATAGCAGTCGTTTTATATGAAAAAGTCAAACCCGTAATTTTCAAGTTACGAGGTTGAGGAAGTAAGGCATCGATATATCCCTTTTCAATATAATTTCTTGCCCAACTTCCATTAAGGGTTCTTAATGGTGGTTAAAATATAATTGGTCTATTAAGATTTTTAGAAGCACGCCAAATAAAGTAGTCTGATTGTGGAGTTGCAAGAAGTTCCTTAAGATATTTTTCCAGCGAAGCCGTTTTCTGAGACTACAGTAACTTTCTAAGCCTTTTTGTGCATTTTAATAAATTCTTAAGTGTGGAAGTGTCAAATTTTTACTTAAAATAGTACTTTGCAAACGTTTCACAGACGCCCAAACTAAAAAAGGCATTTCAAAAATGTGTGAGTTGTAATATTAACAATATTTTTATACGTGGGACAAAATCAAATTACGCAAAATAAAAAAATCTAAAATTAAACAAGTAAGAAAGTAAAGTCGGTCAAGCCCGACCATATACCCTACACCACAGTATTTAAAAACATATCAAGCTTATGTGTCCATATAAATATAGATTTATCTATGTTTATAAACTTCATGAAAATCGGTTTGAAAGTTTGTGAGAGGCAGAAATTGCCCCCTACCTCCCCTTGTGGTCCTATTTTCGAAAAACTGTTAGCTTATGTATATAGATCTATCTATGTTTTAAATTTCATTAATGCATAGCTTATGTGTCCGTACAAATATGGATCTATCTATGTTTTAAATTTTATTAAAATCGGTTTGATGGTTTCTGAGAGGAAGAAATTTCCCCCTCTCTTCTCTCGTGGTCCTACGATTCGGCCCATTTTCAATAGGCTTGGTCATTGTGCCAATAAGAACCTATGACCCCAATTTTATCAAATTATCTTCAAAATTGCGACCTGTACTTTGCGCACAAGGTTACATGGACAGCCAGCCAGCCAGCCGGACGGACATCGTTAGTTCGACTCAGAAAGTGAATCTAAGTCGATCGGTATACTTTAAGGTGGGTCTAGGACCAATATTTTAAGGCGTTACACACATCAGCACAAATGCATAATACCCTCTCCACTATTTTGGTGTGGGTATAAACATTTTTTGTCGCAAAATTGTTCCTTCGTAAATAAGTGATGGGCATAACAAATTCTTTATCCATATGACTTAAAATCATATTATAGATTTTTGACAGTGTATAAATTTATCTCATGCTGCAAATAAAATGAATTTCTTATCACAATTGTTGGTGGCTTCATTCAATAACGAATACTTGCGTTGTTTTTAATATTTATGACTAGCGTTTTATAATCAGTGGAATGAGAGTTACTGTGTGTATTGTTTGATTTCAAGAGCCTGTTTAGTTTGCAAACGATTCTTTATGGATACAGTCGATATATTGTCTAAAAACTGAAGAAAATAAATAAAAAAATAATCGAATCAGCGGTTGGTGAAACAGCACAAATATTATTTCAAATCAATAGGGAAAATGTAAGTGCTGGCGGTCGCAGCAGCGATAAAAGTTAGACATATAAATAAAATTTGAATTAGATTTAAAACAGTTTGTGTTTAAATGTTTGTGTGTATGACTTCAAAGTGTGGCAATAATGCGAAAATCGCTTTATAACGAAATAAAATTAAAAAATCGGTAAAATAAGTGGTAACAAGAAGTCATAATTTTACAACGATACTGCCTTATCGACTAAAATTTTCACCATATTTTTATTATGGTGCGTGCATAGTCTAATTCGTAGGTCTGCGCTATATGCACTATAAAAATGCAACAACAGAAAAAACACGCATTTCGTTGTGTAAACCATGTTAAAGATTTCAAAAAGAAATGGATTTTCTGGTGTAAAAAATGGTTAAGATGTCAAAAGCAATTGCACGAAAAAACCAACTCTGCAAAAAATCAGTAGGCGTTTCGCGCAGACCTATTTAAGGTAGAACTACATAACACGCGTTAGTACGCGCGCGCTGTATAGACTTCTGTCAAAAAAAAATTTAACTAGTGTATTTTCATAGAGCAAGCTACATGCAAAATATTTTGACGCGTTTTCGCCAGAAAGTTGGTTAACTTTGAACTTTTTAACGCGTTGTGTATTTTTGACAAGTAATCAGCTGACAATTAAAAGAATAATTTAACAAATTTGTGAATTATGAAAGACAAACTTATTGAAGAGCTTAAAAAACATACAATATTTATATAAAAAGAACCAATTCAATAAAATCTTGATATATGTATGTACTTTTGAATCCGTTTTCAATGCACAAATAAGTAAACAAATAAAAAACAGCTGACAGGAATGGCTTTTGTAACGCGGGTTGTGTAACTTGCAATTTTTTATGCGTTAAAGTTCTTAAACGCACGACGAACGTTGACGAATTAACGCGTGTTATGTACTTCTACCTTTGTTGGGCCAAGGCTGCGTGTATTGTACATTCTGCTTTGGAAAACTAATTAAAAACTTTAAAAATACAAACTTAATTATCAGCGTAAAATAATGAACATTTATGTTCATAAGTATGTAATTATGTATTCATGGTTGTGATCATTAATAAAATTACAAATTTCAAGATCAGTTTTATATCTTGATTTTTTCAATTGCGTTGATAACACAAAAATTTTATGATGTATAATTTTTTGATAATATATTGTTACGTTTTTCCTTTAATAAACGCGTTCGGTTTACTCCCTTTATAATAAACCGTTGAGTTCTTTTAATTGCAAATAAAAATAAGTACACACACTTATTCAACTTTACAAACTTTATTATTTTGTTCACAATTGTTAGTTACGAACAGAACCGTTTCACAAAACAAACTAAACTAATTTTACATGAGTCACCCCTTTTTATATTTCATAATTATTTCTAGATTTTTCCTGAACCTTCCCGTAAAAACTATTTATTATGTTCTATAACCATTTCTAGAAATTACTGGGAAATTTATATAGGAATTATTTTTAAAATAACAGTTGTGTTGAAAATTATACATGACAATTTTAAGTAACATAAAACTATGACTTACAAGATAACTTATAACTATAACTATAAATAATTCTTAGATAATTTAACTTTCATAACACTGCCCTCCACTTAAGCCTGTTCGTCCCGAATAGGCTCAGATTCTCCTTTTCCATAATGGGCTAGTCGTTCTAGATGTACCACTTTCATTTTTGATCTTGGGCTCTTATATTTCTGGATCCGATACACCACGTCATTCAATTTCTTTATTACTTTATATGGGCCATCCCAATGAGTCTGCAGCTTTGGAGATAGTCCTTTCTTTCGTTGCGGATTAAAAAGTAAAAACAAATGGCCTTCTTTGAAGCCTTCCGAATTTGCCACTCCATTGTTTCTGGCTTTCATCTGGTCATTTGATGACTTAACACACCTTCGTCTTAACTCGTTTTTCTGCACTTGGATAGAGTCATTATTATTCGCTGGTACGGATAGTTCACCAAAGTTGTACTGCTGGACCGCATTTCTACTTTCTCCAATTAGACCACTGTCTGCAACGCACTGTGGGCATGTAATTACGCAATCAATCACGGCTTGCTTGCAACTGACCCAATAGTAACTTGCTTTTAACTTCTTTATGGTTTTTGTAACGCTAAGATGCCCACCACCAGTACCTTCGTGGAATTTCTTCACAACTTCACATACTTTAGAAGTCGGTACTACAATAAGGTTTTTAACCGTTTTGCCATCAGTACTTTCCCATGTACGGTATAGGCAACCATTTATCATCCGCAGACTACTCCACTGCGCCCAATACGCTTTCATTAGTGGATCGTTCAATTTAATTTCTTCACAAGTCGGCCTTTCACCTTCTTTCTTAGCCATCATAATTTGCGCTAATAAGGGGTCACTTTTCTGCGCCGTTGACCAGTCTTCGCTGGGTTCCACATCTAATAAGCGAATCTCATTTATGCGTTTCTTGTTTTTAGACTCTATACCGTGCTTGCTTTTATGTTTACTGGGCCGTCTTGAATATGTGCTCGCTTTCCCACGTTTTTCATCGTTTCTTTGGGAGGACAATTTCTTATGATCACTAGTGACTAGCTGTCTTACAAGGGCTTCACTTACATTCCCAACGTTAAGGGGTACTTCTAGACCATGCCAATTCATAATTTGTCGTCCCATGTCTAGACTTATGCCTTGACGAATCATAAAATCTGCTCCAATTATGACCTCGTCCATAATTTCAGCCACAATAAACTCATCAAAAACTATCATATCGGCCATTTTTATTTCCACTCTTGCTTTGCCATAGACAATAACAGGCTCTCCCGTAGCTGTTCGCAAGTTTACACCACTTAGCGGCTCGACAGCTCCCTTTATCAAATCAGCTCTTATAATGGAATGTCCTGCACCAGTGTCGATAGTCAAAATGCGGATTTCACCATTTATGTAACCACAGGTCGTAATATTTCTGTTACTCGTTTTCACTACTAAATTGATCGTAAGATCTTCAGTTTCCTCTGCACTGCTAGCTCTTTTCAGCTTTAGCGGTGGCTCCCGTGATGATTGTTGACTTGCTCTTCGTTTGTTCCTTTGCGGCGAAGCAGATCTCGATCGTTGTTTGGGTGCTTTGCAGTTTCGCTGAATGTGGCCAATCTTACCACAATTATAGCATTTTGCCTTGTTTTTACCTTGTTTCTCGCTCAAAGCTCGCAAAACTGCCTCCTTCATGCTTCTCATTTCCTTTAAAATATCTCTTCCTTCTTCAGCAGCAAAATCAAGTTTCCGCACCATATACGTTTGTTGCCTTGAAATTATCTTTGCGGTTTCTTGTGCTAGGGCAAATGATACCGTTTCTGCAAATGATGGCTTCTGTGATGCACATACCGCTAGCTTTACATCAGCATACCGTATACAAATGAATCGATCTTAAAATGATCCAGCAATGGATGACTTTCACCTGGATAAGTAAGCTGCACCAAGCGCTCAATCTCTAATGCAAAATCCTGTAGTGTTTCGTTTGCCTTTTGTACTCTTCCCCGTAATTGCATTCTGAATATTTCCTTTCTGTGTTCACCACCATACTTGCGCTGCAATGCTACCATAATATCATCATAATTGTTTCTGCAACTTACTGGTACACTTTCTAGAATTTCAGCCGCAGTTCCTTTTAAAGCCAGAATAAGCTCTATGGCTTTTTCTTCATTGTTCCAAGCATTTTTATTGGCAACTGTGTCAAACTGGAACTTAAACACATTCAATGGTGAGCTGCCGTCAAAACTTGGAGCTCTTATTCTATTCGAGACTTCTGGAAAAACTCGCACCACTCCCTCTTGGCACTGAAGACTATTTACTCTTTCTTCCAGATGATGAAGTTTTCCATCAAAAACCGTGACTTGTGTTTTTACATCAGTGACTTGTGTTTTTACATCAGACAATTCTATTTCCATATCGTCTACTCTTTCGTTTATAACAGTAGAAATCTCTTGAAGCTTCTCAAGTTTGTCATTAGTAGCCTGAAGTTTCTCGTTTGTCACTTTAGAATTTTCTTGAATTTCGGCTAAGATGGTGCTTGAATTTTCTTTTACCATCCTCTCAATGTATTTAGAATTTTCTTCCATTTTTCTAGAATTTTCTTCCATTTTTCTGGAGGTTACAGCCGAATTTTCTTTTACCATTTCCTCCATTTTTCTAGAATTTTCTTCCATTTTTCTAGAAGTTACAGCTGAATTTTCTTTTACCATTTCCTCCATTTTTCTAGAATTTTCTTCCATTTTCTCCATCATAGCAGCAAACATTGTACCAAGATCCATGTTGCTTGTTACTGCACGGGTAGCAACTTCTATTTCTTCTTTTTCTTCAAATTCATAAGTTGCGATGTCAATATTGCGTCGCTTAAATTCATCGATTAATCTTTTCTCCAACTCAGCTTTATTTCCTGCAGTAGGCAGATCCAACTTGCCCAACTCTTTCTTGAGCTGTTCAACTTTTAGCTCCTCGAATTTCATTGTTGTTTGTATAGTTTTTTTTTTTATTTTTATTTTTTATCCTTTGTTTTTATTTGTTTATTTATTTTATTTTTATTATTTTTTTTTTTTTTTTATTGCAATTTCACTTCTGACACCAATTGTTACGTTTTTCCTTTAATAAACGCGTTCGGTTTACTCCCTTTATAATAAACCGTTGAGTTCTTTTAATTGCAAATAAAAATAAGTACACACACTTATTCAACTTTACAAACTTTATTATTTTGTTCACAATTGTTAGTTACGAACAGAACCGTTTCACAAAACAAACTAAACTAATTTTACATGAGTCACCCCTTTTTATATTTCATAATTATTTCTAGATTTTTCCTGAACCTTCCCGTAAAAACTATTTATTATGTTCTATAACCATTTCTAGAAATTACTGGGAAATTTATATAGGAATTATTTTTAAAATAACAGTTGTGTTGAAAATTATACATGACAATTTTAAGTAACATAAAACTATGACTTACAAGATAACTTATAACTATAACTATAAATAATTCTTAGATAATTTAACTTTCGTAACAATATTATTTTCAAAAATATAAAAAAAAGAAATTACACAGAAAAAATTATTGCCGAATTATTTTCAAACAAACGCTTGTTTGAAAATCATTTTAATTTCTATAAATTTTTTTACTGTCTCAAACAATATTTTTGTTTGATTTTTATTTAACCAACAAAAATGTGGACAATTCTTCAAAAATATAATAAACGCGTTATTGGTGTCAAGTTTTCATAATTTTGTATGAAATATTTAACGCTCTTTAATGTTGTCGTCTTTTTGCATTTTTTTATTTGATCGTAAGCAACACTTCCTAATGTGAAATATAAGAACTACAACAAAAAACACATACAGTATATTTTTGGACACTTTAAAAAAGTACAACAGTAAGAAGAAAAGAGGTTTGAAGTAAAAAAAACAAAAAAATAACAGGTAAAAAAACGTTTCACTCTTTTTAAACAACAGAAACAACAACAACATTATAAGAAACAAAATAAATTTTTGGTTGGTTAAAAAAAACCAAAATCCCGTATTCAATTTTTTCAAACTGTTTGCTTAAATACATCAAATACAAAAATATAATGATGACGAAAAACATATCGAGTCGGTCTGTCGCCGTTTTTGGGTTACATTTCTTCTTTAGCAAAGGAAAGGATACAGCAACAGTGAGTAATGACGAAAAACATTGTGTGTATAAAAAAAGACTTCGTTCAAAAATTATTCCAACAAAAAAATGTGTCTCAAAGCCAGCCGGCCGCTCTGCTCTCTCTGCCATCATCTTCTAATAAAGTGCCTGCTTGTGTGCGCATCATTGCTTGTGCAAAAACCTTTTTTTTTTATTTTGAAATTTAGTATATGAATTTCAGTAAACTTTTTGTTTGATTCAGTTAAATTTTTTGTTTGAAAAAATCAGTGTTTTTTTCAATAAAAAAAATGCAAATAAATTGTTTGAATATGCGAATTTGTTTATAGGACCGATTTCAGACAAAAAATTTTTTGATTCTACAAATTTTTTGTTTGAATTGGAAAAATAATTTTTTCTGTGTATGATACGAAGTTTATATTTTCAAATTGATTTAAAATAATAAAATTAAGCAATAATGCTGCAAAATATAGCTTAGGCGGGCGAACTATAAAATTTTAAACAAACAACCGGGAATTTAGTTTGAGAAACATTTGAGTTGATAATACGGCGAATTCACTGGAAGGTAGGGTCATGTCAACATATGCACCCGTATCGTGAATAATTTTTCCCTCGTGATTTTTCCCCTTTTCACATATTTGCGATCATGATCAACTCCCATGAAGAAATGTAATTCAAAGGAGAATAACAACGTGAAACAATGTTTACGGGAAAAATTCCCCTTATCGTGAAAAATTTTTTCCCTGGTAATTTGTTCACATTTCCCTTAGATTTTCTCACTTTATTTTTACTAGGGAACAGAACATGTATGTAAGTAGTTCCTCCTATAAATCAAATAGTAGGTGTTAATAAAGTTATAACAATTAAACCGATATATTGCTCAACAAAATGCAAAACAATAGGTCGATTGCCTGCGGATTTGTGAAGCTTTCGATAGACTTGGTGGCAGAATATTGGAAAATATTTTACTACATAAAATTAAAAAGTGCAAAAAACTAAAGTTTTAATCAAACCATAGAGTGCCCCGGTAGGCTAGCTAGTAGTGAGCTAGTCTATCAACCCCGGGGTTGCGGGTTCGATTCCCCGGTTTCTTTCCTGCAAACAAGCGTCAAGCTTCGCGGGGATTAGCATAGGAAATTACAAAATTTAAAAAAAAAAATCTCTCCAATACTTAATATTTTGCTTTATTATTTAAACTTTTCTTTAAAATATATACTTGTATATTTTTGAACAAAGATTTCATTGATTTTTAATTTTTTTTACTCTTTCTTCTTTTTTTACATTCCTTGGAACTGATAGCGTGAAAAATTTTTCTCATGAGATTGACGATTGCTTTTTTCCCTTCGAGGGGAATGAAAATTTCATGGGAACAAAAATTCCACTTGTTATTCCCGATAGGGGTGATGGTGTTTTTTTTCGGTGGTCGACTTGTCAAAGTTTGTATGCAAAATAGTTTTTTATGTAAACAAACCTATTTTTTTACGAGCAATATTTTTGACAACCCGACCACAGAAGCAGTGTTTTGATTTAGTTGACCTCACCTTCTAGTCAATTCGCCTTGGTTGATACCAGCGTTTCCAGAATCAAGATTTAATCTTATTTTTGAAGATATTTTGAACAAAATAAGATTTGAAGATTTTTTTTCTCAAATTAAGATTTTTTATTTTAAGAAATAAAGATTTTTAACTTTAAGTTTTTACAAGTTTTAACAGTTTTTTAAACAGTAAATTTTTAAAACAATGAGGTTTTATATCAGCTTGTTGTCTATTGGTTTTGCACACTTTTCTGGGCATACAAAATATTAAAATAGCATCATAGACTAGCGGTTGTTCATTTTGGGAATATTTATGAAAAAAATTTGTGTAAAGAAAAACCAATTTTTATAAAGATTAATTTATTAAGGAACAAAAAAAGTTCATGTATTGTGTACCAAAAGGTAAAACTAATGAACTTAATTCTAGGATTACCGTCTTGGTCTGGCCAAACCAAATTTGGGTTTTCCTTGCAATATTTTTCGAATATAACAAAAAAAACCGGGGTGAATTCTATAAATGATGTCTGGAATCGAATGAAACTAATTTGGATTCGATTGGGACAAACATGTGGGACGAAGTTCTATTTTATATGTAAATGTCTATGAAATTACCCTCTCTGCCAGACCAAATTCTTGTTTTCTTGCAATATCTTTCAAATTGGACAAAATATAAAACAATAAAAAAAAAAAAAAAAAAACAGAAACATGAATTCTATAACTGATATCATCTGAAATGAATGAGTCAAGTTTAAATGAAATGTGTGGTAGATGCGAAAAAGCAATGTGCCAAATTAAAATAACGTAAAATAAAATAATGAAATATTAAAATTTTATAATAAATTCGTATAATGTAGCATAATAAGCATACGTTTAATAAAAAATTAAATACGTTGTTGTTAGTGATATTTTAAAGATTTTTATGAATCCTATCATAACTTTGGACGTTTTGAAACACAATGGAAACAATTAGCGTTGGTTAATTGGAAAGACAACTAAATAAGTTAAGACCAACATTTTAAAGCTACAAGGATACGGCGGGTACGTACAATTTTAAGGACTTTACTTTGGCTGTCCTTTATATGCGGTAATTACAGCTAGTAATGCCTGTGTTGAAACTATGAACTACACTAACACTCGCCTTCGAATTAGAATGCAATACGAACTTCTAGACGCGTTATTAGGAGTTATAAGTTATATGAATGGGAATAGTACATGTTGCCCTTCTTTTGTACTTTCGTTGAATAAAAGAATTACCCTCATAATGTTTTCCAAATAATGCCCGTAATTTCAACAAACAGATATCTGGTCGTGTTCGTACCTAACAGTTATCTTTACCTATGCGGTAAAACTTGTTTGGTAATTTCAACGTTAAATTTTCCATACGTGTTTTTCCTTTGCATTTGTGTTTTTATTAATTTTTTGAATTAACTGTCAAAAATGGATGGTGTAAAATACACTACAGTTTAAGCAGTAGAGAAGACATACGTATTAAAATTATGAAAAATTCGTTACACCATAGATATCTATACAGAGCTAGATATCTATTTGTAGAAATTACGGGCATAAGAAGACAAAAAACTGCAACTATTATATATAGTCCCATTTCTAATATTTGTTTAGTACTAGCCGCAAAAATTCTTTTTTTTTAAGTAGACTACTATAAATTATTTTATAGTAAACATCGTACCTTTTTTGTGTTCACTAACTATTTTTATTTCGCTCTAAATAAAAATCAAACAAAATATATATTATAGCGACTTTTTTTAATTTTTGGCGTATTTTATCGATACGGAACTAATTTATTTTTTAGGATTTATAAAAAATATTTTTAATATGTAATTTAAAAAATATGTATTTTATTGTCAAAAACTTGTAAATGAAGGCTTTGGCGATTTTGGCGATTTTTTGTATTAATAAAAAGCAAAGAAAAACAATTAAAACAAAACAGTGGCGGATTTGTGAAGCTTTCGAAAGACGTGGTAGCTGAATTTTGAACAATATTCTACTACCTAAAATTTAAAAATTGCAAAAAACTAACGTTGTAATCAACCTATTCCTCCAATACTAATTATTTAGCTTTATTTTGTAACTTTTCTTTAAAATATATACCTGTATATTTTTGAAAAAAAATTTCATTGATTTTTAATTTTTTTTTTTTTTTTTTTTTTTCATTTTTTTTTTTCCAATAATATTTACAATTACATCTTAAAGTTCTATGTAAATAGTTCAAGTTTTGTACTTTTTCTTCTTAAAAATTTATAGTTATATACAAAATTATATATACATTTTTTATAGTTATATTGTAGGCAAAAATTTAAAAAACCTATTTAAACATTTTCTAAATTTTAATAAAAACACCTATAAACTACTTACTAGCTACTTAGGCTGATGCTAACTCATTAATATAAGGGTTTTCAGATCCAGAACATCTTTCATAAAAATTTGTAGTGAGTCTATTTATTCTTGAAATAACTAGATCAGTGTCAGATATTGAATGAAGTCGCACTGTTGAGTAGTGCCAAGGAAGGTTGTATATGAGTTTTAATAATTTATTTTGTGAGATTTGAAGTTTTTTAATATGACAAGTGGCGCTATTTGCATACATAGGCGCAGCATAAAATATTATGGCTTGGAAGATTAGCTTAAAAATAAGTTTTTTATTTTCAATATTTAGGGCGGAGTTTCTGTTGAGAAAAGGATATAGTATTCGGGTGGAAATATTCACCTTGTTTATTACGTACTGTATATGTTCCTTAAATTTTAGTTTAGGGTCAAGAACTACGCCTAGGTACTTTACTTTTGACTCCCATTGTACCTCTGTATTTAGAAAAATAATGTTGCGTTGGGGAATGAAGCAATCTTTGATTTTTCTTGTAAAATATATTGCTTGAGTTTTATTACTATTCAAAGTTATTTTCCATTTATTAAAATAATTAGTTAATTTTTCTAGGTCTCTTTGCAAGAATGAAATAATATTTTCTGATAGTTCCCCTGAACACAATATTGCCGTGTCGTCAGCAAACACTGACATGGTGCAATTTTCAAGATGTGGAAGATCTGAAGTATACAAGTTGTATAAGATAGGTGACAAGCACGATCCCTGTGGACAACCCGCGGGTATATTAACATTTTCAGAGCATGAAGAACCTAAAAAAACATTAAATGAACGCATAGTCAAAAAGCTATTTATTATTTTTATAAGGAATGTGGGAACATTGTATGCTATCATTTTATAAATAAGGCCGTCATGCCATACGGAATCAAAGGCTGCTTTTACGTCGAGTAGTACCATTCCGGTTGACTTTTGAAGATTAAAGTTCTTTAATACTAAATTTCTAATTCGTACCAAAGATTGAACAGTATTATGATGCCTGCGAAAGCCAAATTGATGGTGAGGAAAAATATCATTGGATTCAATAAATACCAATAATTTATCATTTATAATTTTTTCGAAAATTTTACCTATAGATGATAGTAAACTTATTGGGCGATAAGATAACGGATCATCTGCAGGCTTGTTTGGCTTTCGTATTGGAATAATCTTTGCTCTTTTAAAATCGCGTGGGAAGTAGCCTTGTTTTAAACATGAGTTAAAAATAAACGATAAATATTTCAGAGATTTTTTTGGGAGATGTTTAAGACATCTATTTCCTATTCCATCGACTCCAGGAGCCTTTCTCATCTTCAATTTTCTAACTACTTCTTGAATTTGTGTTTTAGTTATTAAGGTATTCTCGGGAATATTAAAGGTACTCTGTCTGAATGATTGAACTGTTTCGTTTACTCGAGTATTGGTTTCAATATCGCCTAAATTTTGCGAATTTAAGTGGTTAGCGGCAAAATTTTGAGCCAAAATACTGCACTTTTCCGAGTTGGTAGTAAATCGAGTGTTATTTTGTTTGAGAATAGGAATTGAATTATTCCTTTTTCTTAATATTTTTGTTAGATTCCAGAATGGGGCAGAACCCTTGTCTAATTTTGCAAGTAGGTGAGACCAACATTTGTTTCTAAATTTATTTAATTCTTCACATATAAGTTTGTTCTGATTTTTTAATTCGTAAAGATCACTTATGTTTCGAAATCGTTGCCAGTTCCTCCGACAAGCGTTTCTTTGTTGTATATGAGCTTTTATATAACTTGGAATGGGTTTCTGATTAATAGAAGGAAACTTTTTTGGAATACTTATATTACTAGCCTCAATAATAAGATTCTTAAATTTAATAATTTCCAAATCTATTTCCTGAATTGAAGTTATATTTTCTAATTCTGGTATGATTGTGTTAATTGAGAGGTATCTTTGAAATGATTGCCAATTCGCATTTTTATAGTCTAATATGGAAAAAGTAGATTCGTTTACCTCACCGGTAAATTTTACCTGAACTGGAAGGTGATCGGAACTGAGGTCATTCAGAACGACCGCAGCAGAAATTAAAATAGGTACATTGCTTAGAAAGAAATCTAGAACAGAACCTTGTCTGTTACATCCAGAAGGGATATATGTATTCTCACAAGGAAAGATAATGTTACAATTACTGGACATAAGTTTTTCGTTTAAAATGTTTCCCAAGCAGTTTGCTCGTAAACAGCCCCAGTTTTGATGCCTACTATTAAAGTCGCCTCCAGCAATAAAACTGTCACTTATAGAACTGATCATTCGTATATCCGATGAAAAATGTTGCTTTCTTATATTGCCTATACCAGCCGAACCCCCTGGGAAATAACATGAGAAAATGTCTAAACTACCAAAGTTAGTACGAATTCGAATTCCAATGTTTTCTATTAATTTGGTGTTAATAATTGGTAACAAATTATGTTGGATAATTTTTTTAATAATAACTGCAACGCCGCCTCCTCTGCCATTATCTCTATCATTTCTATAAACAAAATACTCCGTGTCTTTTAATGAAATATTTGGTTTTAGCCATGCCTCCGATACCAAACAAACATCTATGTTGTGTTTTTTTAGGAACTGAAACAGTTCTAAACTTTTGTTTCGAATGCCTCTAGCATTCCAAGATATAATTTTAAGTACATCAGCCATTATGCAAGAAATTTACATGCGAGGTTTGTTATTACCTCAAATTGATCTGTCTTATTTCGACAGTTACGAAGGTTGGTAATTAACTCTAGTGTCAGGCTTCTGATTTCCTCTAAGGTAAATAAGTCGTTACCTCTGCCATTGTTAGATGTGGCATTATTTTGCCAAGCCGATGTATTGCAGGGAACATTTTGGCGCAGCGTATTTGGAAAATCCCTGTTGTAATTAGTACGGTTGTTAATATTATTGCTTTGTGGGGTTGGACGTCCCGCTGCTGGTCTTAATCGTTGTCTGATTGTTAAGTATGTTGCTCTACTTGGACAGTTTTCAGAAATAGATTTGTGGTCACCATTGCAATTAGCACACTTGATACCAGTTTCCTTGCATTCTGAAGTTTTATGTGCGCCGGCACAATTAGCGCAAAAAGTTTTGACTTTACATCTGTTTGAACCATGGCCAAACATCTGACAATTGTAGCATTGGGTTATTTTATTTTTGTTGACTTGCTGGAATTCCCATTTTATTTTCACATAATCCATGACTGAATAATTTTGTCTTAACTCTTTCATTGTTATACTTTGACGCTCAAAATAAACAACATAATTAATTTTTTTTAATTTTCTTTTTTTACATTCACTGGAACTGATAGCTTGAAAAATTTTTCACATGAGATTCACGATTGCTTTTTTCCCTTCGAGGGGAATGAAATTTCATGGGAACAAAAATTCCACTTGTTATTCACGATAGGGGTGAATATAAATTTTGGCGACGATGTAAATTTAGTGGGGGTACGTCCAGATATAACCATATGTCCCATATAAAGCGCCTCCCTAAAATTACTTTATGACGAAAAAATCGCAAATAAGTAAATGTAGATCAGTGATGTTATACGAATAAGGATTTTCTCCTAAAAAAATAGCCGTAGGGAAAAAAGGACAGATTCTTGAACAGAGCAAGAAATATATTATTAGTAAAAGATGGACATAAAAAAGTTTTGGAGTAAATTGGAATTACAGTATAACCCGGTTAATTACCCCACGCTTAAATGCCTTTCACGCTTATTTACCTCGAGTTTTAAATCCCCGTTTTTTTTCTTCCATTTTTTAAACAAAAACCCACGTTTAATTGCCATACGCTTAATTACCCGATTCGGATAATTGCCTTAAAAATTTAACTCCCAAAACAAAATTATACCTAAATTTCATTCGTTTAATTGCCTCAGTACTATTTGACAAAATCACAGCAAGTAATGCAACAAAGTTTTACATGTTAATAATTTGGAAATATGCACTAAATTTTTTTTTTTAAAAATATGCCTAAAAATCAAAATATGGCTTGATTAAAAGCAAAATATTCAACAAATTAATATTTGCATTAAAAGTTATGTTATGAGGTCCAGATTCATATAGTTATATTCTTACAATTTTCATAGGTTTTGTTCTTATGACAATTAAACGTATTAACCCAATTTTATCAAATTATCTAAAAACTGCTACCTTTACTTTTCGCACAAGGTTTACATGGACATACAACCAGCAAGATGGACGGACGGACACGAAAATATTACTTAAGCAAGTGTTTCCGATTCGATCGTTTACTAAACGATGCGTCTAGGTTTCTATGTTATAAGTTGCGAAAAACATTTATCTTCAACGAAAACTTGCTTTGGCTTAAAATTGTACAGTGAAAATTTAATGTAGGTGGCGAAATTAAAGCAACAGAAAATTCATCTGTTAACCAGAATTTAAAGCAATTTTTTTTTTGCTTAACATGTATTAAAATAAGTTTTAAAAACTTAAAATATGTGTGCAATAAAATTGCAGCAATGGTAAAAATATGGAAATTATTTACAAACAAATCGATACCAAAATTCATTTAAAGCTCTAAGCGCATAAATATATTGTTTCTGCATTCATTGGTCGCACAAGAAAAACCATTCAATTGCATATTTACGGCTTCCATGAGTAGTAGTAGGATATGATAGGACATCTCAAAACGCACTACAGATAAAATTTAAGACAACAAATCCCATTGTTTTTATTGCTATCTCTTAAGATTTAGCTGGTACATGTAAAAATTCCTTTCTTAATTTTTTTCATACATCAAAGTTAAGTTATCTTGTAAATAAATACGTCTAATTACCTCACTGAGGTATTTACCTCAATGAGGTAGTTAAACGTATTCTTATTATTACCTCAACGAGGTAGTTAAGCGTATTCGTTTAAATGCTTACCCCGCATAATTACCCAAAAATATTGGCATTTTTGTCGAGGTAATTATCCGTGGAATACTTTAGTAAAGAGCCAAATAAATGCGTACGAGCTCATTTTTCGATCATAAATAATACTCTTGTTGTAAGAAAATGCTACACTACCGATGATAAATCACCTCAAAGAATAATTTGTAATACAATTTCCTGAACTCTTTTTGAGCAATTGAATGGTAGTTTTTAAAATTACACTACGTGATAAAATTTCAACAAGGTCTTGACCAAATAAATCTGACAGCTAATCTTTATGTAAAATCATTGGTTTAAAAAAAATAACTTGAAAAGAGCAAAATTGAACAAAATCATAAAATTTTCAATGAAGCTTGAACTTTTGTCCTATGTAAGTCTGTGTTCATACGGCTCATGTCTTATTGACACGATTGTTACTTTATAGGCGAGAGCGACGAGGGGAAAAGAAACGAGAACACAGATGCATGTACTGTCTTTACATTTTGCTTTTTCATTCGTTGTTTCATTTTGTTATTGTTTTCAATATCAAAAAAGGACTCATGCATACGCACAAGGTCTATCCAATAGGTCTGCTTAAGAAGCCAGATGGTTATTTGGTTTATTCCTCAACGATATCAAAAGTTGTTTACATTTTCCTTATACGTGTATATTTTTGTTAACTTTTTTGGTTTTTTGCCACACATACATGCACACAAAACACATTTTTCCTTTTGTTTTGCCTATGTGGTAGTAAGATTTTGACAACGGCGAGGAATTTTACACAAACAAAATGCCTGTTGTTTTTTGTATTGTTGTAGTAGTAAGCAGACCTATTGGATAGGCCTTGCGCACGACTATACAAAATAAAAAATATGTCGTCAACATGACATGAAACATTTGAACGCCAATTCATGTTCAAAGAAGAAAAAGGAAGAATATCGTCAATAAGACGTGAGCCGTATGAACTCAGACTAACTCTGTAATTTCTTGACCAATCTTCACTAGAAAAAGAAAAGAAAGAAATACATAATCCGTTTGAAATTTTTGAAGATATTTGCATTTGAGTCACATCATCTTTTTTAAAAACACAATTAACGGTTATTTTAGAATATATGTTCTACTTTTGACAATTCTTACATAAAGATTAGGTGTCAAATTCATTTGGTCAAAAAACCGTCACGTGGTGTTATTGGTGAGTATTTTTCGTCTAATTCTTAATCACAAATTACATATATGTACATATAGTTTTTGATTATATTTTCAATCGTCATGTTTTGTATTTTTTCCGATTAAAGCAGCACCACTATGGCTCTTGATTATTTGAACAAATTTTATTTTGAACCAAACAAAGTTATCGGGTTCTCGGAAAGAAAAAAAGAAATCATTGCAATTTCGTTTATTTTCATAAATTGGCGCTTTTATTTTAGCCAACCTTTTTATTTCTTCGGCAATGAATTATATATGAATACTTTTTCAATCGCTCAAGTGACAAATAACTTTCGATGATTTTTACAAAAAATGATCACCCAAGTGTCACTTTAAATAATAATTATATACATACGTTAATACAAAGGGTTTATTTGTACTGAAATATTTTAAAAGTTGTAGGGATTTTTGTAGATACAATTTTTTTAACGCGTATAACTTTTCAAAAAAGTAAGTAACATCACTGATGTAGATACATATGCATCTAGATAGTATTAAGCACAAATATTTCTCGTATGAACACTTACCTTATAACTAGGGATGCGATTTCCATGCAAATGCATGTTTTTTGTCGATAGTCTAAGATTGATGTCGACCAATTATCTTTCCGAATCATTAAATTTGCGTTAAAATGGCATCGATTTGTTTTTGCATATTGTTGCATATTTTGCTGAAAATGCATATTTTTGCATATTTTGGTCTCAAATGCATATTTTAACATTTTTAAGTGACATATTAAATATTCATATTATGAAAAAAGTTCTTCAAGGAATATCAAAATTGTATAAACAAAATTTTCCAAAATAAAAATTTTTTAAATCAATAAATAAATTTTTTTGTAGCTCTGCTTAAAATACAAGATTTCGACAAAAAACTCTTCAGTTTTTAACCGATGCAGCACCTTGCATGCTTAAGGCTGCCAGGTGGCCTACAACAATTTAACCAAAACTGTTACATGTTACTTGCTAGGCACATGAGTAACATCGAGTAGCAGAGTAAATTAGAAAGAAGCCAATTCGTTAATATTGATTTTTTGATTTCATAGCCCGACAAATTAAAAAAAAATCCAAAATGTTTTGCAAAAAATTTTGGGGAATTTAAACAATAAAACATATTTCAACTATTTTTGATCTAGAATCAAATGTGGCATCTGAATTAGAATCAAATGTGGGATCTGAATTAGAAAATTAATATCTTCAAATTAATTGGCATCCTTCAAGTATGCTTGAACTTCGGTTGACGTTGTACAAAAGCTTTTTAACAGACAAATGTTTACTCTTGATGATTTAAAAAAGTATTTATTTGATTATGCAAACAAAAATTTAAATTATTTAGTTATTTAAATTATGTTTTAAAAAATATTATTCCCATGAATAATAATGGAATAAAAACAACAACAGATTTTTTTTGTTTTAAATAAAATTAAAAATGCAAACGATTTTTATTCACTCACAATATTCTGTACGTAAAATTAACTGAAATTGTAATATAAAATAAATGAAACTTCAATTAAAAACCGGTCTACTTATTTTTCATTTATTTTTAACAAAAAGTTAATTTAATTTTTACTGTCAAAAATTCAACACCATATTCCGTAATATCAAATAAATATTCAGTTATTTTGTAAAATTTTACTGTCAAAAATTCAACACCATATTCAGTAAAAACAATTAAATATTCAGTTATTTTAATGTAAATAATTAGTTAAGCTCAAGGTCAGGTGTTTTTTATTATTGTTCCTCTTTACCCTGAAGATGAGATCCAGTGGATTTCGAAATATTGGAAACATTTTTTAAATAAATAAAAAAAAAAAAAAAAAAAAAAAAAAAAACCTGACCTTGAGCTTAACTAATTATTTACATTAAAATTACAACAAAAGGTCGAACAACACACATATTGAATATTCAGTTATTTTTTAAAATTTTACTGTCAAAAAATTGACCCCATATTCAGTAAAAACAATAAAATATTCAGTTATTTCATTAAATTTTCGTTTACTCCACAAAAGAGCCGAATTTCTAAAAAATACCAGACAGACACCAGTCCGCCTGTTTTTCTTATAAGCGAGAGAGGGAGAATATTATTATTTACTTACCCTGATGCACAAGTTTGTTTTAAGGCCTAACCAGAATGTGAATAACGTGGCTTAAGCAACCGAGCGAATACATGTAAATCATATGTGTAAAACCATGTTGAACTTAAGGGAAGTTTTTGTTAAATTTAATGAAACTGTAATTTGCTTAAGCAAAGTGCGAAACTAATCGCACATTCCGTACGGAATCAAAAGTTTTTTATTTTGTTTTTGTTTTTTTTAATGTATTTGAGAGGCTTTTTTGTTTATTTTTGACAGTAGCTTAAGTTTGTTTATGCACATTCTGGTTGGGCCTTTACTCTTTTTGTACTGACCACGTTGTTTACAGAAGAACTCTCAATTATAAGACACCAGCAGCATGACCGATATGGCTTCGCAATTATTTTACTTTTAAAATTTGATGTATTTAACTAAATTATATTAACAAATAGAAAATGGGTATTGCTTACACAAAACAAGCAATTCATTTTTTATAAATAAGTAAAAATTAATTTTTGGTAGTACAATTATATAAAATAACTGAATATTTAATTGTTCTTACTGCATATGGTGTTGAATTTTTGACAGTAAAATTTAATAAAATAACTGCATATTTATTTCTATTTACGGAATATGTAGTTAATTTTTTGACAAATAATTTATATAAGATAACTGAAAATTCATTTGGTTTTACGGAATTCGTGGTTGAATTTTTGACAGTAAAAATTAAATGAACTTTTCGTTGCTTTAAATTACATTTTTATTTAATTTATCATAAAGAAGAATTTAACTCAATCAACGGACAATATTAACTGCAACTAAAAAACAGTATTAATATGCACTTAGTTTTTTGAATAACAGTTAGAATCAGTTAAAAATAAATTTGCTTGGAATTTTAAATGTTTATTTATTTAAAAATGACTGAACGGAATATTTCTTAAATAAACTACAGTCCGTTACTGTAATAATTTTGTGAGTGTACTGTTGTGTATTATATGGTCGGGCTTAACCGACTTTACTTTGTTAGTTGTACTTTCTATTTTTTATTTTCTACAGCAGAGAAAACATTTGGTTGGGCATGGTTACGACAACAATACTTTATTTATTGCAAGAATATATTGTTGTCGTACACAAGTAATTGTTTTTTTTTTATTTAATATCATCAATATAATAGTTACTGTAAACATATCAATGTTTAACGCTGTTATTAATTTGATCATAGTTTACTAAAAAACAAAAATAAATCTAACAACTAACTAACGATAACTATGAAAAGATATTATATTACTTACAATCATTTAATGATATTAAATAGCCATAACATGATAACTTTCTATACGTTTACTCAAAATATGATTAAGATGCAAACAAAGTATCTTTACTCTCATAATACTATGTTATCGCCATTTGTAAAATAATTTTGCATCAGTTGTGTCATTGTTTTGCCTATCGTATTATTGTTTAGAGAGTGGTTAAACAATGAAAAAAATAACAATTAAAAATAAACAAGTTTAAAAAAATTAAAAAGTAAATTGTAGGTACATTAAAAAAAATTTTAAAGTGTCACAAAATAAAATATCGATGTTAAAAAATTTTTATTTTTTTTTATTGTTGTGAGAGTGCAAAAATAAAGGGTGGTTAACTTTCAAGGGCCGATGTTGATTTTGAATCAAACACAAACTATTTAGGAAATTATTGTAATTTTATTTTATTATGATATATTGGTATTACTCAATTATGTATGGAACAAAATATCGGCCAAATGGGCGCCGCGACCACGGCGGCACACCTCCATCCGATGGTCCAAATTTTCGATGACCCTGAGGCATAATGGAGGTTCTATGCCGTTAATGTGCCGAATTATCTCATCCTTTAGCTCTTGAATTGTTGCTGGCTTATCGACGTACACCTTTTCTTTCAAATAACCCCAAAGAAAAAAGTCCAACGGTGTCAAATCACATGATCTTGGCGGCCAATTGACATCGCCATTACGTGAGATAACACGGCCATTGAATTTGTTTTTTTTTTTTTTTTTTTTTTTAATTTCCTAAGCTAATCCCGCGAAGCTCTATTCTTGTCTGCAGGAAAGAAACCAGAGTAGCTGGCGGGAATCGAACCCGCAACCTCGGCGCTGATAGACTAGCTCGCTTCCAGCTAGCCTACCGGGGCACTCAAAAAATGCGCAAAAGAGCCATTGTTTCGTTAGCTGTGTGGCAAGTGGCACCGTCCTGCTGAAACCACATATCGTCCACATCCATATCTTCCAATTCGGGCCATAAAAAGTTCGTTATCATCTCACGATAGCGAACACCATTCACAGTAACTGCCTGACCGGCCTCATTTTGGAAAAAATACGGCCCGATGATGCCGCCAGCCCATAAACCGCACCAAACAGTCACTCTTTGTGGGTGCATTGGTTTTTCGACAATCACTCTTGGATTCTCATTCGCTCAAATGCGGCAATTCTGTTTATTGACGAATCCACTGAGGTGAAAATGTGCCTCATCACTGAAGATGATTTTCTTCGAAAATTGATCATCCACTGTTGCCATTTCTTGCCGCCATTCTGCCCATTCACGACGTTTGGAATGGTTAAGAGGCTTTAGTTCTTGAGCCAATTGCACCTTGTAAGCGTGTAAATGCAAGTCTTTATGCATAATGTTCATCAACGACGAGCGTGAGAGGTGCAATTGTTGGGCACGACGACGAGTTGAGGTGGACGGCTCTTCAGCCACACTATCGCGAACAGCAGCAATATTTCCTGCAGTACGAGCTGTACGAGCATGCTTTGGTGTTCTCACATCTTCTACAGATCCGGTTTGCTCGAATTTTTCGACGATTTTTGCGATTGTACGCACATTTGGACGATCAAATTGACCAAACAAATCACGAAGTGCACGATTTGCATTTTGATTTGAACGCCCATTTTCATAATAAGTCTGAATAACTTTAACACGTTGTTGGATAGTGTGTCTCTCCATGGTTCAAATTAAGTAAGTCTGAAATAGAGAAATGTCAAATAAAATTCGGAAAAAACTTGGCGTTTAGGTGTGGTTCACATTCAACATCGGCCCTTACAATTTGACCACCCTTTATTAGTGCAAAAAAATGGACCATTGCTCGTAAGTTTTATGTTATTTTAAGAGAAAAGAATGAAAATTCTATAAAATAATTTATAAATAATTGCAAAAACGATATTATGATAACCTACGATTACAATATGATTACTGTAACCATATTTTGATTCTTTCAGACTATAATTTAATAACTTTTAACCATAACATAATTACTTTGTATCATAATATGATTACCTCTAAACTTTTTATGATTAACATGATAAGAGCAGGATAACATTTATTTATTTATTTTTATTTTTAATTCAAGCTCTAGGTGTTTTTAATATTTAATTATTTATTTTCAATATATCGCTAACCTTTGGTTAGCATCTTCAGGAAATTTAATTATTATTATAAAATTTTAATATAAAACAATATTTGTCATAAAACAATTTCAAAAACCATAATCACAAAAATAAAATATAACTAAAGCATAACAATTCATATAAATTGAAAAAATTTACTATTTATAAACCTAATTCAAAAACCATATTTGCAATAATAAAAAATATTTTGACTAAAAGAAAAATTCCTATAACATATAACATTTTTTAACTAAACTTATTTTTATCTTACATATTTATAACAACATACATATATACTTATACACATACCCAGTTGGCAAAATGGTCATAGACGCAAATGTCGTTAACGATGTCTTTAGGACATTTTTGAATTTGTCGCCTTTATAACATATTTGGAGACATTTTTTAAATTTGTCTTGAATAACACTTTATTGAGGACAAATTAAGAGACTTTGCATTAATTTTGTCGTGTTTCAAACCGCTTTGACGACAAAATGCATGCAATGGTCGCTTACGTTGTCCTCTACTAAAAAAAATTCAAAACTTTAAATTTGTATTTAATTTAAAATTAAAATTTCTTGATATTTTGCGTTTACTTTATATAATTTTGATAATTTAAAAAAAAAAAAATAAATAATCCTAAACGTAGAAAACGTTTTTTTGCTCACCTGAACAATTAGTTTGTAACTTCAACGTTATTCTCGGCTGTGCTTTAATTGTGAAATTGGAAATATTGATGTGAATTGATTGGTCAAGAAGCACAAAGAAATTAATGTTCGTGCTGATTACATTGCCATATGTTTAGTTCAGAACACATTCCTTTACTAGTTTGAATTCACAGCCCATCAAGGCCCTTAGAACTGTCCACATATATAGTGACCGTCGAGCCCCAGCAATGTTACCTTTTACCAATTCTACGGCCTTCAAAATCCCTAGAGCCTCCGCCGAAAATATACTGCAGTCGTCAGGAAACCTATTTGAACTTGAAGTATCTATATCAACATAAAGTCGTTAATGCCCGATTAGCGACATACCTTAATAGTGTCGTTGATGACAATATTGTTGACACTATCTACGATTTAGTCGCCGATAGGTAAGTGACAATTAGGGATTTAACGAACACCAATACTGATATATTGGCGATACTTCAGATTTGCCGATATATCCAGAATAAGGGGAATAAGGGTATGCCTCGTGGATTTATTTACTAAAATCTCTTAGGGTCTTGATGGGCTGTGAATTCCAAACTAATGTCACTAATTGTCACTTACCTATCGGCGACTAAATCGAAGATAGTGTCAACAATATTGGCATCAACGACACTATTAACGTAATGTCGCTAATCGGGCATTAACGACTTTATGAGAAAAAAGTCGTTTATATAGTCGCCAGTGACAACTTTAACCACATTGTTACCCATATGATCATTAACGACAATATGCATAGTAATGTCGCTCACATTGTCGTTTACGACTTAAGTGCCCTTTATTCGAAAAAGTCGTCGATGATTTACATGGGCTGTCGCCAACATGTCGTCAGGGATTTACTATGGGTCTTGAACGCTTCCTCGACGTTGTCTTGAAGACATGGCCAACTGGGTATATATATACATTAGAGCGACTCACCAAAAAAAGTGTTCGATGCACCCTCCTAAAAATGAACCTTGGACTTTTTAAAGATGACACTTTAAATATTTCGGCTCCAGCTTTGACCTCTCGTGAGCTGGTCCAGTTTGAAAAAGGGTATATTTTTGCATGTTTCGTTAATTTGAGAATCTGTTTCCTTACCAACATATGCACGAAAGGTTTTTTTAAGGCGCGTCCAACTGTATATACAATTTGTCAAAGGACGATCATCCATGTCCTTTTTTTTAAGGATTTTCTGTAAAAAAACGGTTTTTGAATTTTTTGTTCGGGGTTGTTTGTAATAAAAGTGCCAAATTAACATATTTTAATCTTTAGTCGATTTAATTAAATACGTGTCTCAGCTTTTTTTGAAATTCGTGCTTATTCGAGCTTTGACAAAAATGCAATGGGGTGGTAACCCTTCGTTTAAAATAGGGCAATATGGGTATCAAATTTTATATTTTGGCAAGTATATCATCTTTGTATGTAAATAATTTTAATTTAGATTTTTGCAAATTAGATGCATTTTACACGGTGCTCTGGAATATATATAAATAAATAAATTTGTGTTTCATTGTTTAACACTGATGCATTTTCAAAATTTGGATAGTGTTTAACTGAACAACCTAAACAAAAGCGGCAAGCGTTTTTTTTTTAAATGAAAATTTTATTTAAATACAATTTTAATAAAACAAACCGACATAGCGATCTGTCCAATAAGATTTATCAGCCGGGTGGTTTCTAATTCGCATTCTAATGGTTTGTTTCGTATAAATTGTATGCAAATGAGAAGTTTTGACATACAAAAAACGCTTCCGCTCTTATTTAGGTAGCTCAGTAAGTTCATAACAATGAGGAGATAATGCTGTTTTTTTAGAGTTAATGTTTCTATATTTTTGATCTGATCTATGTCCTGCAACTCTAGTCTTTAATTTATTTTTCGTTGTACCTATATAAACCTTGTCGCAATTCTCATTATTATTTCCATTACGAGGAATCTTGTAGATAATGTTCGACATATCCCATTTATTAATCCCATCCTTAGTCCTGCTATATAAACTATTCAAAGTGTTGTAAGCCCTATATGCCACTCTATATTTTCCGATATGTTAGGTATATACGTTAACGATTTGTATATTCTAGGTTCTATTGTTACTCCTGCATTATCGTAACTTCGCTCCTTATATTGATCAATTAATGAATAAATCAGTTTCTTGGAAAATTGTTGTCCCTTAGTATATTCCTAATTTTAATTATGTTTCTCCTGTGAAAAGTTCTGTTACTAATCGTCAGTACTGTATTAATTAAATTTCTAGCAGTATTTATAATCACCTGTTTACTATGCTAAGAATAAACATTTATAATTCTTCCCGATGCCGTTGGCTTTTGATACCAATCTAGTACTAACTTGTTTCCTCTTATTATTATCAATGTATCCAAAAGAGGTAATTCCGAATTGGACTCCATCTCTAAAGTGAATTTAATATAACTGCTAAATTCATTTAATGTTTCCAATAACGCAATCACACCGCATTCAGACATAATGCAGAATATATCATCTACATATTTAATCATTATTTTCGGTTATTAGTTATTAAATTAAGCAAGGTCAAATAAAAGCTAAATATAAGTTTATTTTTATTTATTTATTTAATTGAATTGCTCAATAGACAAGACTAAGAGCCTAATTTTGCAATATGGAACTGATAATATGTTAAACTTAAAATCATTATTTAATTAATAACTTATTAAATAATTATAATTTTTATATAAATACTAGCTTAACCTGGTGCGCTTCGCTACACTGCTTTAACCACGTTTGAAGACTATCCCTTTAATAGTTTTTCACTTGAGAAATATGTAATATATGCATCCTATTGGAGGTATTTCCCCCCTGCGCCTACCTGCTTTATTTTCTATTAGGGGTACTGCTCCTTCCCTGTCTACCCCGCCCATTTTTATATTGAAATTTATAGTTTACCATAATAGTAGCTTTAACAACGTTTGAAGACTTTCCCTTTAATAGTTCTTCAGTTGAGCGATATTTAATATATGCATCATATGGGAGGTGTTTCCCCCCTGCGCCTACCTGCTTTATTTTTATTTTCAAAAGTGTAGTATACCGGAAGAGTGACTTCCACAAAGTTTGAACATTCTCACTATAACAGTACTTAAGATATGCGATATTAAACATTGGCGTCCTATGGTGGGTACCACTTCCCCCGCTGCTATTTTATTTCAATTTTGGGGCTCAGAAGATCGTACTACCAAAAGTTCAACAAAATGCGTGCAGTGGCTCTTATTAATATTTCTATCTATGAGGCGTACTGCTCCTCCCATGTCTACCCCGCCCATTTTTATACTGAAATTTATAGTTTACCATAATAGTAGCTTTAACCAAGTTTGAAGACTCTCCCTTTAATAGTTCTTCAGTTGAGCGATATTTAATATATGCATCCTATGGGAGGTATTTCCCCCCTGCACCTACCGGCTTTATTTTTATTTTCAAAAGTGTAGTATACCATAAGAGTGACTTCTACAAAGTTTGAACATTCTCACTATTACAGTTCTTAAGATATGCAATATTAAACACTGGCGTTCTATGGGGGGAACCACTTCTCCCGCTGCTATTTTATTTCAATTTTGGGGCTCTGAAGATCCTACTACCAAAAGTTCAACAAAATGCGTGCAGTGGCTCTTATTAATATTTCTATCTATGAGGCGTACTGCTCCTCGCCTGTCTACCCCGCCCATTTTTATACTGAAATTTATAGTTTACCATAATAGTAGCTTTAACCACGTTTGAAGACTCTTCCTTTAATAGTTCTTCAGTTGAGCGATATTTAATCCTGCACCTACCCGCTTTATTTTTATTTTCAAAAGTGTAGTATACCATAAGAGTGACTTCTACAAAGTTTGAACATTCTCACTATTACAGTTCTTAAGATATGCAATATTAAACACTGGCGTTCTATGGGGGGAACCACTTCTTCCGCTGCTATTTTATTTAAATTTTGGGGCTCTGGAGATCCTACTACCAAAAGTTCAACAAAATGCGTGCAGCGGCTCTTAAGATATGCGATATTATATATTGGCATCAAATGGGGGGTCCAATTCCCCTGCCCCTATCGAAAAAATAAGTAGCCTATTTCATTTTTAGGGCTCACGTGATGTTACTTAAAAAATTTCAGGAAAATAGGTTCAGTAGTTTAGTAGTCTATAAGCCAACAAACAAATAAACAAACATACAAACAAACAAACATACAAACATTTTTCATTTTTATATATATGTATAGAAGCAAAAAACAATCAAATTTTAACAATAAAAAAATTAAATAATTTTAGGTATTATAATCTCAAGTAATTATGTTTCAAAGTGCTATTTTGAAAAGAGTTAAAAAAATATTTTCCCTAAATTTCCGTGCATTACTTAAAAGTTGAAAGCTATATCCAGAGAGATTCTGCGAATATTTAGAAATGCCACTCAGAAATTAAACTTTTGTATCCAAACGATCAAATTCTTTTCCCCCTGCTTATGTCAGATATACAAAGTTTACCGTGCAGGTGTTCAGGTTTGCGGGTTAATATATACCCTATGTAAAAATTATGTAAAAAAACTAAAACTCTCATGTTCAGCAGACTATCTAAAGAAAGGTTATTAAGCCGAGATGAAAACAAAGAAACACGTCTTTTTAGTCCATACACGTACCGGACTATGTTGTTAAACGCCACGTTCAATATCGCTTTACTAATTGTTTCAGATTTAGCAAATAGCTCACAGCCATACAGTAAAACTGACATCAGATAAGTTTTAGCAAGTAGCATTGAGTTCTAATCATAGAAAAGTTGCGAGCACAAGCATAGTTAATATGGTTCGACCACGTTAGAGTGTCATTAAAAAATGTTCCTAGATTCTTAGCAGATTTTAACAGCTAATTATAATAAGATGTAATAAAAACAAATTAGGATTAAGGCGAAAATATTATGATGCAATATTAAAATATAGTCATAATATGATTCAATAATATTCGTAATGTATTGACTAGAATAATGAATCTTATCATAATATGTTGCCCTTAGAATATGTTTACAACAAAAATGTTTTTTCTTCGCGTGTATAACAATTCTTTTTGCTCCAAAGTATTCATGTCTGTTTATAAGGTTTTAAGATTAATGAACATATTTGTTTTGTCAAGAAATGTTTCCTTTTTATCTTTAAGCCCTTTAGGTTTTAAAATTGTATTTATTAACAAATTTGTTTGGTCAGGAAATTTTTCCGTTTTACTCTTTTAGGCCTTTTTTATTTTTTTATGTACCCTGCAAATAAAATTGGACCACCTGACCCATTTTGATAAAATGGACTACTCCATGGACTAGTCCGATGTAATGCAAGCATGGACCATGCCATTGTTAAAAAGTGTTTGTAGTGAGACGACATGTCTTCGTTTTTTAACGACATGCTTTCGTGTTTAAACGACTTCAAAACTAATCCTCTTGAGTATACCATGGAGTAGTTTTAAAACTACTCCTTACTGGTCCAAAGGTGGGTTATATACCATGGAGTAGTTTTAAAACTACTCCTTAGTGGTCCAAAGGTGGGTTATATGGTCCTCTCCTAGGACATCGTAATGTTAAATAGACCAGGTTTTTTCCATACGTTTGGGTTACTTGTGGACTAGTCCTGGTCCCTTGTGGACTACTCTTTACACGCGTGTTTGGACTGGTCCTATTATTTGCAGGGTATTTACAAAAAGTTTTCTACCACATCCACACATGCATATGTAGATAGATAGATAGATAGATTCTTTATTTATTATTATTATTTTTTTTAAACCAAATTTTAATATTTTTAATTAGGCTCAAGTTCATGAAATTCAATTGAATTTCATGAACTTGAGCCTAATTAAAAATATTAAAATTTGGATTAAAAACCATAAATAGTTCAACAAAATAACCACAATACTAATTATTTTTTTTAAACATTGCACTGATTAATCTTAATTGTAAAAAACTATTTAAAAATAAACATAAAGAGATTTACAGCTTGGTTTTTACAAAACCGTCAGCTGGGAGATAGAGTGAATTTAATTTTTTCAAAAATTTAATTCTGCTATTAACATTTTCCTATATTTAAAAGCAACTCTAACATAGTTATAAAGGCTTGACCAACTTCATCACCATTTAAAATATTAATAATTTGTTCCTCTGTTAAAAATGTATTACAGCATTCTTATTTCCTTTAAATGATGAAACAGAACTGAGTCTTCAACTTCAGGCAAAAATATTAAAGCCCATAATTAAAACGTCGGCAGTAACTTCAAATTCTCTCTTATTTTTTTCGTTTCTGAATGAAAGTATGGTACAGGGCTGCCAGAAATTTTCAGCAGAAAATCTTAATTTCACCAAAAAAAAAATCTTATTTTTGAAGAAAAAATCTTATTTTTGCAATATTTTATTTAATACATAAAATAAACAAAAAAAATTCTATTTCTTACACTAAATTGTACATTTGTTTCTGCCGTAGAATGTTGCAAACAAAATCAAACTGAGCACGTCCTAAAACGTTTTTAACGAGACAAGTCGTTTTTTACTGTCAAAAGAAATTTTCGGGGTTATTTTTGAATCTGGTATCGATTGTTTCAAAGACAAGTCAAGTGGCCCATACAGGCAAACGGTAAATTATGTTCAGCTAAAAAAGCACTTAATGCTAAGTTCACACTTGGGTTTTTAAACGCATTTAAGCAAAATGTTGATTTAGCTAATCAAAGCCGTTCACATTACATTTGATATGATTAAGATGAGAGATGATTAAGAAAAAAACACACAAAAAAAATAAATTTATATTTCTTTAAAGTATTAAAAATGGATCAAAACACTTTTATAAAGTTATCAGAAGATTATTTTAATCATTTTAATGATGAAATTGTGAACATTTATGAATTATTTAAGGAAAAAAATAAAAACATTAAGCAGAAATCTTGGCCGGTTGTACACGACATGTTGGCGATTCTACATTATTAGGTATGTTCAGTGGATTCTATGTGGTTTATGAAGTGATTTAGTTGTAATCATGTCGATTTGAAGCGATTAACAAATCACTTCAATGTATGGGTAATCATATCGATTTTAAAGTGATTAGAGCTTAATCACGTTCGAGCTGCTTAAACGCGTTTAACCCTTAAAAGATAATCATATCATGACATACGTTAAAGATAATCATACGTAAAATTTACGCATTATTTTAGTCTGCTGTATTGTTGTTGTTTTTGATTAATTAAGAACAAACTAATATGGATTTAATTTTGACACTTGTATTTAATAAAAATACCAAAATTTAAAATATTTGTACATATAAAATCTCTGAAATGCACAGCAACTTATTCAAGCTAATTAAAAATAAATATCAATATATCGAAAGTGCATGCGTAAAATTTACGCAGATTATCTTTCTAGGGTTAAGAACTCAAGTGTGAACATAGTATAATTTAATTTCCAAATTTTGCACGCACCTTAATTCACCGGTATTTTTTCGAAATTCCTCGTCTATTGTTGTTTAGTTGCCACTAATACAACTGGCCTTTTCCTTATGCCTTTTTGTATTTTAGTGTTTTATAAGGTCAGACTTACCACCACTTCCTTTAAAGCTAACGGTGCATATTTTACAAAATAGTTCATCCTCACCAGACGAGCTTTTAATTCTTGTCAACCAACTGCTAAATTGTTGTAACAACAATGAATTTATTTTTGTTGCCTTTTTAACCAAGAACAAAGGATATTTGAAAAATAAAGAAAAATAAATATGAAACAAAATATATAGGTTGACAGAAAATCGAAAAATAAGACGAAAAAATAATTGAAGGATTTTTTTGGCTTTTTTCCCATGTTCTATAATCCTGTACACTTTTTATATTTGGAGTCGCCAAAAATTAGTATCTTACCACAATATCTTCAACATTCAATATCATTGCTATTATTTAATTTTTGCGAACCTTAGTCTAACTTGCAATATTTTCTGTTTTGCAAAAGAAAAAGCGCGCAAAGCTTACACCTGGGGGCCTAATTCTGGCAGTCGTGATCGAGTACTTTCTCGATTCGAAAGCAATTTTATTTCAGTCGATCCTGAACGAATCGAAATAATTTTTTCAGTATTTTGAAACTCAAATTAATGCTTTACAACACCGTAAAAATAATCCAGATTTGTTCAGTATTGACTGAAATAATTAGATGTTAAATTGCTTTCGAATCGAGAAAGTACTCGATCACGACTGCCAGAATCAGGCCCCTGATTAATCACTCTTGAACGCCCAACAGAGGTTGCTTTTTAAGTATTTTTTTCCAGTGAACCGCAATGATGCATTATTAAGTTTAAAAATTTTCAAATGGGAACAAAGAAGTTTTTTTTTAATTAAACCTAACCTTCGTCTTGACAAACAAAAAGTCTTGTTTTTGGGGGAAAAATCTTAAAATCTTTTTTCGGTTAAAAAATCTTAAAAAATAAGGTAAAATCTTACTTCTGGCAGCGCTGGTATGGTAGCGTTGTTAAGAGAATAACTGTCTATATGTGAGAGCATTAGAAAAAACGTCCTCAAAATAAATTTGATTTTAATTCTCGACCGCATTCTCTGGCATAATTTTATGTCAAACTGTATGAAAAACATCGTTCAGCCCCAGTTCTGTTTCATCATTAACACTGTACACCAGCCCTACAAATGTTGTACAGTTTTTTTCTCTCTAAGGTTGCACTAGGAACAATTAGAATTATCCGCTACGCGGTTAGATGTTCCGTTTATCCACAACACAGCTCCCCTGGATTTCATTACTTATTGCAATACATACATATGTATTTATATTCCTTTCTGTTCTTTCAAATGAAATCTTAATTGAATTAAGTTTTGTTTTCATACTTTAAGTCCTTTGACTGCTTTTATAAAAAAAAACATTTCTGTCTTACACCGTTTATCCCTTTCAGGCCCAATCAACACAGTTGTGTCATCTGTATTTGAAGGAGTTAAACCATCTTGTTAAATAATGGTCAAGTACCTTGATAGTCTTTGGTCTTTGGTGGTACCGACCGATTCATTATTAATTTTAAATTATTGGTTCTCCTTTCACTGGTCATGAGTTCTTTCTTTTTTAACTTGTTCTATTTTCACAAATCCCAGGACCAGCAATACAAGAAATAATTAATGTACATAAAAATTAAAACTTATGTCTATTGAAATTAATTAAATTTTATTCTGTTTGATTTATTACACATTCGCCAAGGTAGAGGCGTATGTTGATTCCAGCATTGACATTTCGATTCCAACAAGTAAGGCAGTTTGGGCAATACTGGTACCTGTGTAAGGATTTCGATGTGATATTTTTGCTGTAACACTTAGCGCAAAATTTGGTAGTTCGAAACTCGTTCACAAATGGAATGTCAGCTTTTCTTATTTTCAATGCCTGAGTTAAGTTTTTGTGTGGCGCACGTATGTATAAAACCTCGCATTGGCGAATTTGCTGCTATTTTGGCCGACCCTATGCATATTAGAGTTTTTTCTTTCACCAAATTTGCAGCCATAGTGTTTGCAGTCTTCTCTACATATATGTGTGTATATTAGGGTGGCAGCTATTTTGCAAAATGTCAAATTTCAAGAACTGCGCCCCTCTATTTTTTTAAGCTTGGTTTAAATATTTAATGGTGAAAATTTGAGCCAAATCGGCCAATTCTAAACCTCGCCACACAGAGGTCAAAAGGTCAAATTCGTGATTTTTCGCAAAAAAGTCATATAAAATACTTATTTTTCCTAATTTAACAATAAAAATTACTAAATGTATTCTTTTTTATTCGGATGTTAAGCTCAGGTGGTTTTCTGTCTTAAATAATTAACTTAATAATTTATTGTGTTAGAAATGACCCATTATTAAGAATTTTCATACATTTTCTAATTTAAATGCAGTTAATGTAAATATTTTACACACGTCTTTTTAATGTTTTTAAAAACAAATATTTATAATAAAAGATTTAAATTAGATAAACATAAATATTTATTTCTATGTAAATTCGCCATACACTCGTTGTGTAAATACACCGCTGAATAAATACGCCATATATTCAATTATTTAAAAGGGGGACTCCCAAATACACATTAGTTAAACAATTACATAAAATTTAAACTTCTATGTTTGTGTTTTAAAAACGTTTCCAAATTTCGCGTGTGTTTTGATTTTAAATTTATATCCTGTAAGAAATGTCGACCTCAAGAGAAGAAATTTATCTAGTTGGATTTCCAAATTTCCAGATAACAGGAGCAAAGCTTCCATCAAAGGGGCAATGCCTAAAAGTTTTATTTTTTAATACTAGAGTAACAAAGTTAAGTGTAGAAGAAAATGCTCGAATAGTTGTAAAAGAATGCTCAATATTTTGGGAAAAAGCTAAAATTCCGGTGCAACAATTTCGCAGAGCTGTTAAAAAGCTTCTGGACTTGCATGAGGATTGGAGAACCCTTGTGAAAACCAGAAAAAGAGATGGAGACACGTATATTATCAGAAGAGAAGAATGGAAAAGTGCTCTAAATTATTTATTTGATATTGCTCATAATGATGCATTAAGCCTAATTAACCTGGAGGAAGACAAAGTGTTCCTAAGAAATCAAGGATTAAGAGGTCGCCCTGGCAGCATGATTGGAATAGATTATAAATTATTAAAAAAGAACGAAAGAACTCAAAAAAGATTCGAGGCGGAGAAACAGAGAAAGAGAAGAAATATGCAAAACCCATCGACTTCAGCGGGTAATTCTAATAGGTTGAATAATTTTACAGTGTCAGATTCTGAATTCGAAGAAAGTGAAGAAGAAACGGAAACTATGACAGCAACTAAAGTCAAAAGAGCGCGAAAAGATATTTTAACGCCCAGACTTGCTGCTGTTTTTGACAAGATAAAAGTAAGCAACAGGGATGTCGTGCATATACTGGTTGCAGTTTTAGATGCGTTAGGATTAAACTTAAATGAATATGTGATAAATCGCACTTATTTGCGCCATCAACGAGAGCTTTTAAGAGAAGAGCTCAGCAAGAATATTGTTCAAAAGTTTAGAGCAATAGATCAACCACTTACAATACATTGGGATACGAAGCTTCTAAATACTATAACCGGGAAGACGGAAGATCGTTTGTCAATTATAGCTACCGCACCTAACATCGAACAAATTTTAAATATGCCTGATATTCCCTCTGGAACAGGTCTTGAAATATCTTCCGCTGTTTTTGACACTTTGGATGAACACAGTATTTTAGACAAAACTGAGGCATTTGTTTTCGATACAACATCATCAAACACTGGAAGATTCAAAGGGGCATGCACTTTACTAGAAAAAAGAATTGGACGTGACATTTTGTATATGGGCTGCCGTCATCACATTTTCGAAATAGTATTGTCTGCTGTGTTTTTGGAAGCAAATATTGGAGTACATACCACAGGTCCTGATATAGTTGTGTTCAAAAAATTTAGAAAGGCTTGGCATCAAATTCAGCAAGACAAGTACGAGCCTGGAATACATGACTCAAGAATTAAGGAAATATTAAAAGATGAGTATGAAGTAATAATAGCTTTTTGTAACAAAAAGCTATTGGAGGCATTACCGAGAGATGATTACAAGGAATTTCTGGAGCTTATTGTAATTTTTTTGGGAGGCACTCCACCTAAAGGTATTTCGTTTTACAGGCCTGGGGCGTATCATTTAGCTAGGTGGATGTCTAAAGCTATTTACTGCCTCAAAATTTTGCTTTTTCGAAAACAGTTTTCTGAACTCAGCGATTGCGAAAGTAATGGTTTAATAGAACTCGCCGGATTCATAATAAAATGCTATTCAATTTTCTGGTTCGACTCTTCAAATGCTGTATTGGCCCCACTTAATGATATAACATTTTTACGCAAATTGGAAGAGTATAAGGAAATTAACAAAAACATTGCAGAAAAAGAAATTACAAAAATAGTGAACCATTTATATTATTTAAGCGAAGAGTGTGTTGGATTTGTTTTATTTGATCCAAGGATTTGTGCAGAAACTAAGGCGAAGTTGGTAGAGAAAATGGGCATTGGAATATCGGAAGAATCTTTAGAAGAAAAAGAGTGCATTGCAAAAAAACTTTTACTAAAACCAGAAGATTTAAAACATTTTATTAATAGAGATGATTCAATAATTTTGGAAGCACTATTTTGTGCAAATACAAAAAACTTATTTAAGCGTTTCAACATTTCTGAGATATTTTTAAAAACAGATCCAAGAACTTGGAAGGACTCGGAAGAATATCTGAACGGGAAACACATCTTTGAAAACCTTAAGATCGTTAATGACTGTGCAGAAAGGGGTATAAAATTAATTTAGGAATACCATCAAAAATTAACAAAAGACGAAGAGCAGCGACAGTATCTTTTTAAGGTAAAATATATTGAATTAAATATCTAAAGTTAATATTCTTAAAATATCCTTGCATTTTAGGTTGTTCAACATTATAGGTATAGACGTTTATTCCATTTTTAAATACATATTTAGTTACTTAATTAAGATAAGTTAACTTATTTTATTTTTACTTGGTTTTTCTATTGGTTTCTTATGGAATTGTTTATTAGTTTTTATTTTGTTTACTAACAATTTTGTTTGGTTATTTATTGTTTTTTATTTATTTGTTTGTTTATAAAATAAATACGTACTTCTTTTAAAAAAAATTAAAAGTGCATTTAAAAACGAAAATTCTTAATAACGGGGCGTTTCTTACACAATAAATTATTAAGTTAATTATTTAATACAGAAAACCACCTGAGCTTAACATCCGAATAAAATGAATATATTTAGTAATTTTTATTGTTAAATTTAAGTATTTTATATGACTTTTTTGCGAAAAATCACGAATTTGACCTCTGTGTGGCGAGGTTTAGAATTGGCCGATTTGGCTCAAATTTTCACCATTAAATATTTAAACCAAACGTAAAAAAATAGAGGGGCGCAGTTCTTGAAATTTGACATTTTGCAATATAGCTGCCACCCTAGTGTATATATAATTTTTCAACTTCAATCTAGCAACATTTCTTTGCGAAAATAAGGATTACTTTTGTTGAAAGTTGATATTTCGCGTACTCGAAGAACTTTTCTGAATGCGGTGACAGTTGTGAGACTTCATTGAAATTTGCGGTACATCTTTTCAATTTCAAATTTCATGGGTGAAAATTTTAAATTCCTTAATAGTGAAATTTTTTTAATTAAATGTTTTTTTGTTTCGAATTCCATCTTATATACATACATAAGTCTAAGCCCAGGATCTGGACCTATTTTGTTGTCATATGCTGTAATGCGAATTTTCATAGATTATCACCACAATATGTCGCATCTTTTTCTTTTTTTGCTTTAAAATATCACACTCTTTAGGTTTTTTCATCGAAATTAATGCGGCGTGGCCATTTTGTAGAGAATAGTTGAATTTTTTTGTTGTAGTATCAGGTTATTTAAAGTATTTTCTCTATACCAAATCACGCTCAAATTTTCTCCAATCACCTTTATATAAATTCAGTCCACATAACCAGCGTTACCGTTGTGATACTAAAGTATAAATTTGACCCTTTTTCGACGGTGTTGATACCTTTTATGACCCTTTTTTTAAATTATACTTTTGTATCATTATCACCTATTTTGTGACACTTTTTGACCCTTTTTTGGAAATAGCTCCCACATTTTGTTTTTTGTCAACACTGCGGAACAGAAGTGCTAAGCAAATGTTTTCGAAATAAGCATTGCTTGATATGGAACAGACTCAAAGTATAAACTTACAATTCCATGCTTTCTTCTCCTTGATTTTTGATAGTATAGTACAATTTCCCTAAAAGCAAACATAACTCATATAAATATTTGTTATTTTTTACGGTGGTTTCTTTTTAAAACAAAAATTTGACATTAAAAAATGGCAATTTGGTGTTTTTTTCTCTTAAACAGTAGCATGTTTTATTCAAAAAAATTTGCCCTTAATAATGGCAAAAGGAATTGAACTTTTCGCCCCCTTTTGAATCGACAGTGTTGAGAGTGCCCAAACAGGAATGAAATCAAGAGGTAAAAATTGCTCAATTAGCGAAAATTCCCAAATATTTGGTAAAAGCGTATCATACCGCTTTTACCAAATAGTCTTATATTTATTGAAAATCGTAAAAGCTTTAAAAAATCTGACACTTACAGGAAAAAATCGCTTTAATCGAGAAAATAGTTACAATTCGCGAACTATAGCAAATTTTAAAACAAACCCTAAAATTTATTTGACATCGCTAAATCGGAAAATTACATAAAAAGTATGAAAAATTAGCTATAATGATAAAGAACAAAACTTTTTGTCAGGTGTTTAAAACAGGACAGAGCATTCCATAAAAAATTAAGTTTTTTGAGCTCTTCCTACCTGAAATATTATTTTTTTGTTTGCTTAAAAAAAAACTTATTGTCAAGATTCTTCCTTTTTCCTCTTTGAACATGAATTGGCGTTCAAATGATTCATGTCATGTTGACGACATGTGCTTTTTTGATATTGAAAACAATAACAAAATTAAACAACGAATGAAAAAGCAAAACGTAAAGACAGTACATGCATCTGTGTACTCGTTTCTTTTCCCCTCGTCCTTCTCGCCTATAAAGAAGCAATCTTGTCAATAAGACATGAGCCGTATGGACTCAGACTTAAAATGGGAAATACTGCTTATAAAAAACTTGACCCTTTTTTTTATTGAAATACCCTTTTTTTACCCCTTTTTCTGGAAAATCCCCTTTTTGTGACCCTTTTTGAAAATTTCCAACGATAACCCTGCACATAACATTTGAAACAGAGCGCATGAGTTATACTGGATGTGACATGATTTGTGTTTGAGTATATGTGGAAATCAAGGTATATTTACACAAGGAAGCCTCATTTGGGAGTGTAGACATGCTGCTCTATACAAAGAAACGAATTGTCAAAATTGTCTTCATATAAAACAAAAACAATTTTTGCCTCATATACACGAAATTTTACGTTTGGGTTCCAACTAGGGGTACCCAGCTTACAAACATATGGGCCAACGAGTTAATTTCTTATTTTTTTTCATCATAACGCTGCAAGTTGTAAAATAAAGAAATGAATGTCCAAAATAATTTTCGATTTAACATCAGTCCTTTTCTAAGCTTTTGTTGCAAATCGTGGTCTGGAATTTAAATTTACGGAACACCACTTTAAATTTACTGAAACGAGGGAAACTGTTATGTCCACAAGAATTAATATCATATAAAACAATGTATTTTAGATGTACATACACACAAACACAGGTAATAATAATTACATTTAAACATAAATGAAATTATTATTACCAACAATGAGAAAATAATAAGTAGAATAAATTCCAACTAATTATGTCTGGATTAATTCCGGTAGATGACATAAATTAATTTCACACATTGCTTAATTTTCTTAAAGACAGGAAATTACAAAACAACGTGCCAATATTTCTTTCTTAAATTCTTAAGAATTATTTGTGCACTAAATTAAATTTAACTTTAATTTGAACTTTTTAATTTTTTCGCTTGCTTAATTTCCTGCCCTGCAGTAAATTAAAATGCAAGTATGCACTTTATTCTTTTCTCACATTTATCATTTTCTCACAATAATTTTAACAAATTAAAAATATAAAAACAAATAATATTAATAAAAATGTCAGTAATAATTTTACCATAAAAAAAGACGCGTGTTTTAATTACTCCTGATTGTTATCTGAAAACCCGCAAATATAATTTTTTTTTTTGGATCTCAAAAAGTCAAAGGACGTTTCTGGAAACCACATTTTTTTCATTTCTGGGCTGAATGAAATAAAAACAGGCCCTTGGATTAACGCCGATAAAAGAAAATTCGCGGAAAATCTTTTAATATAACAGTTTGGTGACGACTGGATTCAAAACCAGGCATAAGTCTGAGTTCATACGGCTCATGTCTTATTGACAAGATTCTTCCTTTTCCTTCTTTGAACATGAATTGGCGTTCAAATGATTCATGTCATGTTGAAGACAAGTTTTTTGTTTTGTATAGTCGTGCGTATGCATGTGTGCTTGTTTGATATTGAAAACAATAACAAAATTAAACAACGAATGAAAAAGCAAGACGTAAAGACAGTACATGCATCTGTGTACTCGTTTCTTTTCCCCTCGTCCCTCTCGCCTAAAAGTAGCAATCATGTCAATAAGACATGAGCCGCATGAACACAGACTTACTGTGGTACAAGGGTATTTTGTATAACCAAAATCAAAATATGGATGATTTAATAGAAGAAGATATTGAGTGTACTTGCCTAGAAGAAGACGTTGAGAAAAAAGTTTAACTATTTTAAAAGTATTATAATTCATAACTATTAATCTGTTAAAATATAAAAAAGAAGTGTTTAGTCTTCTGTCTGATTTAAAATAAAATTATAAAGTTTTCATTTTACTTATTTTTTACTATAATGGTTCAGGTTTAAAAATTTTCAGTCAAAATATTGTCGTCTAAAAAACGCACACCAAAACTTTCTTTTTTCTATTTTTTATACAAAACGTACTTTTTTCATTTTTTTTTTAACAAAACGTGCTTTTTTCGATATAAATTTGGTTAAATATTTAACATGCTCGACATTTAATGTATTGACTTGCGGCAGTTTCATTCATCTTTTGGTAAGTCAGGGTTCACATTATGAAAGTTTTCGTTCAGAAAGTCTGAGTTTATTGGTGAGAGGGGAGAGAAGAATAGCATGTTCCCTTCCCCACTCACCAATCAACACAGACTTTCTGAAAGAAAACGTTCCAGACGAAGCAAAAAACTTGTTTCCATTTCCAGGTTCATGCATTTTTTTAGGGGTCGAAATAAATAAACCTCAATTTTCTAAAAACTTGAAATGTGTAAAAAAGTACGTTTTGTTCTACGGCTGCTCAAATACAACTTTATTTAAATAAACGTAAAATTCTTCAAAAATTTAATATTAAATCATACTGGCAATGAATCTAATATTTAACTGTAGCTCGTTTCTGTATTTCTCGCATCGTAAAATATCTTACATGAAGTGTGAAACAAAAAATTCCATCGTTTCTCGATTTGTGAGAAAAAAGTGTTTCTGTATTTGAATGCGAAAACAGACAACACAGATTCTGTTTGAACTGGAATATTTCCAGTACCCTGCAAATAAAATTGGACCACCTGATCCATTTTGATAAAATGGAATAGTCCGATGTAATGCAAGCATGGACCATGCCATTGTTAAAAAGTGTTTGTAGTGAGACAACATGTCTTCGTTTTTTAACGACATGCTTTCGTTTTTAAACGACTTCAAAACTAATCCTCTTGAGTATACCATGGAGTAGTTTTAAAACTACTCCTTAGTGGTCCAAAGGTGGGTTATATGATCCTGCCCTCGGACATCGTTATGTTAAATAGACCATGTTTTTTCCATTCGTTTGGGTTACTTTTGGACTAGTCCTGGTCCCTTGTGGGCTACTCTTTACACGCGTGTTTGGACTGGTCCTATTATTTACAGAGTAATTAATGGTGTTTTCTTTTCTAAAAAATAATGATGCATTATAGTTGTGTAATATATTTATTAGGTTACACGAACCCTTACAAAGTGATACATTTTTCTAAATTACAATGGAACAAAATAATAGCTACGTTTTACACTCAACACTAATGTGTATTTAGCGTGTTAAATATTGAATGCAAAGTTTGTACTAGAAGCGATATTCACCACGCTTGTAGCAATTTTCAGCATTAAATCAGGGTTTAAAAAGCTGCAGTCAAAATCAAAAAATTGCTTCTTCTTCCACTTTCTGATTTTTCATTAGACAAAAATAAACCGTTGCTTAACTTCTGATTCATTAAATGAAAACAGTCGCAGTGAAGGCAAAAGCAAAAAAGAAAAGTTGCACACAACAAAGAACATCGGCAGCCGACATGTTCGAAAGTGTTTGGTTTGACAGACTGAAACTTTTAATAAATCCCGAAGTTAACGAAGATGGGACGTTGTGTTCATTGTATGTATATGAAAGCGATAATGTTATTTAAAGTTTTATTTAATTTCAAAAAATTAAAAATATTTGTTAAGCTTAAAAATAAATAAATATGCATGTACAGTCAAATCCCGATAATTCGTACCCCGATAAATCGTAATTCCCGATAATTCGTAATAAACTGTCGGTCCCTTGAAAAAATCTCGTTAATTCGTAAAATTTCCATACATTTTGGTCCCCTCGATAATTCGTAATTTTTTTTCGAAGAAAATCGTCTTTACATCTTATAAATCGTAATTGTTTGCTAACTACCACTTATAATTGGTATTAAAAACAACAGAAACATGGAAATAATGATTTTTTGTTTACCGTTTTTTTTGCATGGGCTTTTGCTTGTTCGTGTGTTTATTTTCTTAAGATCAATTTGTTACATAAATAATTTGTATAGGTATATTTTATTTTAAACAATTGTCTTTTATGAGTTTTTTATTGTTTAAGTAAATAAATTGAAAAACCCCGTTAATTCGTATTAATTTTATTTAAAACCCGGTAAATCGAAATCCCGCTAAATCGAAAACCCCTATAATTCGTAAGAAATGGCCGGTCCCTTGCGATTACGAATTATCGCGATTCTACTGTACATATTTATGTACGCATGTATTATTTAAAAAAATATGGAAAACAAAAACACAAACGCAACGTCCCATCTTCGTTAACTACGGGATTTTTTAAGTTTCAGTCGGTCAAACCAAACACTTCCAAACATGTTGACTGCCGATGTTCTTTGTTGTGTACAAAATTTCGTTTTTTGCTTTTGCCTTCACTGCGACCGTTTTCATTTAATGAATTAGAAGTAAAGGCAACAGTTTATTTTGTCCAAGGACAAATGAAGATGTCGAAGTTACAGCACAATCTTATGACTTTTACTATCTCAACTGCAGCTTTTTAAACGCTGCATTAAATTTTCTTACAATTCCAATAAGCGATAACAGCACTGATTTTCAATAATTAATGTCAGCTGTTGTTAAAAATTTTGCGACAAAAAATATAATAAAAGTAACTGCCCGTCTACAACTGACATGATTTGCTGTTATAACTTGAAGTTATAAAAGCGTTGTTAAAACATTTGCATTAACAACCGTGTTATAACGGCTGTAGGAAATATCGCCCAAAGAAAAATGGCCCAAAAAAAAAAAATGAAAAATCGCCCAAATGAAGAATCGCCCAAGCGAACATGAAAAATGACCCAAAAAGGTAAATATGAAATTTTGCCACAAAAAAACGAAAAAGGGCCCAAAAAGAAAATGAAAAATGACCCAAAAAGCATAAACGAATTTTTTCCCAAAAAAATATAAAAAAAAATTACTAAATTTGCAAAAAAGTGTTTATTATTCATATAAATTTAGGTGACATGTCATAACGTCCAGTGTCGTAGTGTCCTTGGACACTTTTAAAGTGTCATAATGTCCATCGAAGACGAGGACGAGGACGTTATGACACTTTGCAACGTCCATAACTTAACTTATAATCAAAAATGTGTAAGTTTTTTTTTAAAATACCGTTAAAATTTCAAGTGATTTTTTTAAAGATACTTATTTAACCATAATATGGTTGTCGGTGACAATGATTTGGTTAAATTAAACATAATATGGATAAAATATTTTTATAGCTTTTACTCCGGGTGTATATATTAAATATATATATCCAAAATAAGGATTTCATCTTCTATGGTATAACAAATACTGGCTTCGCTAACTAAAGCTTTTCTGTATAGCCGGCCTTCGGCCGGGCGCAAGGATTTTCTCCTTTATGGTCTAACAAAAACCGGTTTCGCTAAGTAAAGCTTCGAAAAACTGCCTTGTTTCCGAACAAGGCCGACTACGCAGAGAAGCTTTAGTTAGCGAAGCCGGTGTTTGTTATACCATAGAGGAGAAAATCCTTGCGCCCGGCCGAAGGCCGGCTATACAGAGAAGCTTTAGTTAGCGAACCCGGTCTTTGTTATACCATAGAGGAGAAAATCCTTGCGCCCGGCCGAAGGTCGGCGATACAGAGAAGCTTTAGTTAGCAAAGCCAGTATTTGTTATACCATAGAAGAGAAAATCCTTATTTTCGATATATATGTATATATTTAATATATACACCCAGAGAAAAAAGCTACAAAACCATTTTTAAAAAAATTCTACCGATATTATGTTTAATTTAACCAAATCATTGTCGCCGACAACCATATAATGGTTAAATTAGTTTATTGAAAAATAGTTTTGTTGTTTGCAACCATAATAAAACATGGTTTTCTCTGCTATGTAAGATTATGGTAGAATTTTAAAAATAGCCCATTTTTTTTTGGGCCATTTTTCATACAACATTTTCATTATGAAAAATCACCCAAATTTAAAAAACGAAAAATCACCCAACAATAACGATAAATAGCTCAAAAATTTTGGGCCATTTTTCATATGAAATCAGGCCCAATTTTACATGCAATTTTTTTGGGCGATTTTTCATTTTTTTTTTTGGGCGATTTTTCTTTGGGCGATATTTCCTACAGCCTGTTATAACATGAGAAAACTTCTAACATGATGAGTCTATACCTTACACTAACATCATATTAGTGTTAAAGTTAAGCATTTCATGTCAGTTGTAGACTGCATGTAAAATCACAATAACATCACAATATAACTAAAAATCACAATATAACGTTAGCTGGAGGTCCATAACACGCGTTTTCGCCTCCACGCAGCGCATGCTTTTATAACCTTACTTGCGTTCTACGTTTCAAGTTACATGCAACGCTTTTTATGCAGCAGCAGCACAAGTAAAAATAAAATTTAATTTGTCAAAATCTGCTGATTTGTTCGAACGCTGCTTGTGACGCTTACAAAAGTAGAAAGTAAACCTACTTTTCGCCTCAAGGCATCTACGCTTTTGTGCATGTAACTTACTACGTATAGCCTAGTACTCTGTTAAAATTTGTGAGAAATGTTGAGCAACATTAATAATTTCACACGAACATTTTGACATGTATCAGAGTTACCTATCATTGTTTTGCGTATGTTAACAAACCCCACATGTATTCTACTAAAAATAATTTTTTTTAATAAAAAAGAAAGTAAATATGGATAGGAAACTGTTACCGGTTGTGTTATTTTAATTTTTTATTTCGTATTTAATAATCAATGCATACTTTTTTGCTTTTGCTTAAAATTCCACTCGAAATAAGTGCAGCTTACATTATTTCGCAGTTGTAAAAAAATGTTGCCAGAAACATTTCGGAACTTTTTCACAAAATAAACAGAGTACAACTCTATCAACATTATTTCATAGATATTCCGCACAAGTTTTTTTCATGTGCGTTTTGACAGCATTTCACTTGAAATGTTAAACAGAGTACCAGGTTTATAACTACACAGATTCTACTTTTTTGACAGCTGCGTATACTGCGAAAAAGTGAGTAACGCGTGGTGTGGACCTCCAGCTTTAATTGTCCGCAAACACAAGAAAAAAATACTTGCTTGCATAAAAAAGTACTTTACGCAGATGCAAAAAAGGGTATTATCTCACACTCATTTATAACTGTGGGTAAGAAATGGAACAAATTTGCCATTTATTGTTGCAACATGTTTAGAAAGGAAAACGACAACTTCTCACATTTTTGCATATATTTTTAGAATAGAACAAAAACCCGCACGAATGGTAGCATATATGGAACATTATTGTCAGAAAAGAAAACACCATAAGTGTCAAATAAAAGCGAAACGTCAACAAAATAAATAAATATAATAAAAACAGGGCTGCCAGATTTGACGAGTTATCGTCATTATGACGATTTTTTGTTCCGAAATTAACACAGTGAAGTTTTGATGATTTTTTCTAAAAAAGTGACGAAAGCAAAAACAAAATCAAAAATATTTTATAATTTTGTTGTTACTTTCTATAGAAATACATATTGAATTTTTAAATTTCAAACACTTCGTTTTTATGGCGTTGAAAATTGAAAAAAAACAATATGAATGTCTGTAGAAATCAACAACAAATTTATAAAATATTTTTGTTTTTGCTTTTAATGAAATTGTTGGCGTTGCGTTTTACACTATAAGCCCTTTAGTCTTTATAATAAGATAATTTTAATTTTTTTAATGTGTTTATTTAAATGTTTGTTTATTAGGCACCACAGAAAAAAGATATCTTTATAAACAAGGCAGCTTATTCCTGTTGTGAAAATTGTCCTCGAAATTGTTTGCCTCTTCCCTGAAAAATGTATCGGCAAAAGCAAAATTTCGAGGGAAAGTAATGGACCGACTTGGCTTATTTTGAACATTTAATACTTCTTATATACATATGGGCAATTCCCCACAATGGTCTACCAGAATGAAAAATTAAAATGTTGAAAATCATCGTCTTTAATTATTTATTATTATAAAAAAAAGTCTATATTTTTATAAAAGAATGGTTTCATATCATATCTCAGCTGTTTTACTTGAGGAAATTGCGCTGGGAACTGGAAAATTTTATATTTTCTTAGATTTTCTACTTCTAAAGACATTGTCATATACTTATTTTACATGCAAAAATATGTTGTTTAAACTCTTTCTTCATAATCTCTCCATTACAATCAATTGTAAAAGGAGTATTAAGTTTTTTTGTTAAGGAAATTTTAAGATATTTATGGGAAAATGCGTGGTGATTATAATAAAAAAACATATGGAAAAATCATACGTTCGCGACCAGTACGTTCGCGACCGGTACATAAGCCAATTAAACAAAAACCTAGAGAGATATTTTATTTCGTAAATACTGGATGGAGACCTACATTAATACACTTTTAAAATAAATTATTCACTTTTGAATATTCTGTTCCATTGCGCAGATTTTTACATTTCACTACCGTCAGCCAAAGTTGACTTCTATTTTGCGTACGTTCGTGACCACATGTTTATAACTATTATTATGAAAACTTTAACTCGATGAAATCTATCTTTTGCACTAGAACTACCCAAATACTTTCGAATCGCAAAAAAAAATTCTAGGAAAAGTTTTGTTTCTAAATTAATTATTTTAAAATGGATAGCTTCTTTCTTCTATAACAACTACGATAACTACTTTTTTCTGGATGTATTCAGATAAAAAAATAATGACTTACTTTTGAATATGTTCATTTTGGCACAACCCTTGTAAAATTCATTGGTTTTTTCAGTAGAAATGTAAGTAGTGCTTTTATGTGTTTCTGATTACTCAACATATTATTTTGTAGACGAAGTTTTTACGAGGTCTTTAACCCGTTCATTTATGAACCGATTTTTTTAATTTTAACTACCAGATATTCTACTAAGTCAGGTAAAAAAGAAAAAGATTATAGGAATAGGTAAATTAAAGATTTATATATCAGCTATTTGTAAACCGATATAGTTAAATTTCAATAATATACTATTTTAGACTACATACGATATAATTATAAAACAACGTTGTCACTATCAATTCTAGGTTTTTCGCAAAAATAAAAACCCTGAATATTTATAATACTCTTATCAAAGCTGATTTAATTTAAAAATTCTCCATTATATATATATATATATATATATATATATATATATATATATATATATATATATATATATATATATATATATATATATATATATATCTGTTTTAAAAAAGGATGTATGTTTATTTTATTAAACTTGGCTTCTTTTTGCTTTTGTAAAATATCTGGCAGCACTGAATAAAACCAAAACAAGGAAAGGCTAAAAAAAATTTTAAATAACAAATTCCACTCGTAAAACTGCTCTAAGTGGAGAAGCAGCTCGCGCTTTTTGTCATTATTTCTTAAGGGCAAACAGGTCGTTTTTGTTTGTCTGCTTTTGTTGCGTTTTGCGGTGTCACCCCGCATTGGTTAGTGTTTCGGCGTCGTATAACTGTACCGAGTTACAGTTTTTGCGGTATCTGCATTAACTATATGCAATCGTTTTTAACCTCAATTTGAGGTTTTGTTTGGTGGAGAACCATTTATAACTCATGTGACTGGTGGAGTACCAAGAAAAAAACTCAGAAGATTACTGGTGGAGACCAATATACTCTGGAGCGGATTCTGGAAGCTCTCGCCTTCCTATTCGAAGGTTTAGGTCGAACGAGGACTTTGCGGTTGAGGCTCCTAAAATTTGTGTGATACCCTGGCAATATAACTATGATTAGTTCGCCAAAAAAATTTTAGTTTTAAGAAAGCAAAAAAAAAAAAAAAATAACAAATTCACTCGTAAAACTGCTCTGAGTGGAGAAGCAGTTCGCGCTTTTTGTCATTATTTCTTAAGGGCAAACAGGTCGTTTTTGTTTGTCTGCTTTTGTTGCGTTTAGCGGTGTCACCCCGCATTGGTTAGTGTTCGGCGTCGTATAACTGTACCGAGTTACAGTTTTTGCGGTATCTGCATTAACTATATGCAATCGGTTTGACCCTCAATTTGAGGTTTTGTCTGGTGGAGAACCATTAATAACTCAATGTGACTGGTGGATAACCAAATATAACTCAGAGGTTTTACTGGTGGAGTACCAAGGAAATAACTCAGAAGATTACTGGTGGAGACCAATATACTCTGGAGCGGATTCTGGAAGCTCTCGCCTTCCTATACGAAGGTTTAGGTCAAACGAGGACTTTGCGGTTGAGTCTCCTCAAATTTGTGTGATACCCTGGCAATATAACTATAAATAGTTAACCAAAAAATTTTAGTGTTAAGAAAGCCAAAAAAAAAACAAGTTAGAGTGCTATATTCGGCTGTGCCGAATCTTTGATACCCTCCACCGAAAGTTCGATTTGTTTAGACAGGCTAAGTTTACTTTGCAAAGTCTTGTGTAGTTCTCTTTTAAACTTTGTTTGGTGTTAGGGTAGCCAGATTTTAAATTCGGAAAAACAGTACATTGAATACATAAAAACAGTACAATCAAGAAAAAAACAGTACATTTTTTTTGACGACAACATTACCATTTGTTTTAATAAGTAACCCCCAATTTCACCAAGTTCAGCTATAATAAACTATCAGTTCAAGCTGTCAAAACATATTGTAAGCTGGAAGTTAAAGTAATAGTTAGTTTTAACTGAACTTGGTGAAATTGGGGTAAATATTTTAAACTTTTGATATAAAGAAAGAAATACACTTAAAATGTGTAACGTCAAAGGAACTATTTCCAGTTTATGGCATTTCATAAATATACATATGAAATTACTCCATTTGCGTTTAAAAAGCAAACACCACAAACGAAGCATTTGGCCAGGAATACCAGAACATTGCTGTAAGCCATATAAGAAAGGAGAAAAGCCTTACATAGCTCAAAACAATCAACTCATTGATTTTGTAAGTACGATTTTCTTTAATCATATTCGTATTTAAAGCAATTTTCACTACACACAAGTTGCACAAATCATATAGAATTTGAGAAAATCTTTGTTTCCTAATTTAATTTTCCAATTTTAAATAATTTTTAAATTATTTACGGCTAATTTTACCAAGTTCAGCTATAATTAACTATTACTAAAACAATAGGTTTTTTGACTTTTATAATGAAAGTTAATTAAACCTGGGGGCAAATTATGGCAGTCGTTATCGAATACTTTTTAGATTCGAAGGCAATGTTATTTCAGTTGATACTGAACGAATCGTTATTATTTTTTCAGTGTTGTGAAAACTAAAATAAATGCTTTACAATACTAAAAAAATAATTTCGATCCGTTCAGTATAGACAGAGAGAACTAGAAATAAAATTGCTTTCGAATCGAAAAAGTATTCGATCACGACTGCCATAATTTGCCCCCTGAACTTGGTGAAATTGGCCATTAATCTATAAAATCCAAAAAAAATAGTTTGGTTTATTTTAATTTCACAAAATCTGAAAATATTTAAAATCAAGTGCAATTGAAAACGATGAATATTTTCAAAAAAAATTTTGTAAAAATGTACTTATCTTTTTCTTATTTCAGTTGTTTAGGTAAAGAAACGTGGTCCTCAAAGGTATTAGGTATTTTTATAAATTTTGAACACGGATAATTTTCCAAATTTGTTTGTTTTCAATTTTACGTGATTTCGTTTTACAGAACATGCCCGAAAATTAAAAAAGTTCTAAAAATTAACGATAACTGTTTTGGAATAAGTATTTTTTAGTACTTAAAAAAATTTAGATTTTATTTTTGTCTTTCTCAGGTGTGGAAAGGGAAAGACTATTGGAAGAGGTAGCCATAAAATCATAACAACACGAAAATATACCACTGCTACGAGCCACCCATTATAATTTAGATTTCTACTGTGTATTTATGAGAAAACAATGACCACAGCGTAAAAATTCTTATTATTTTAGAACTTTTTTTTTTAACACAACATAATTTTTTGTAAGCCAGTTCTGTTAAATATAGACTGAGCAAAAAAAACAGTACAAAAAACAGTACAAAGTGTAAAAAACAGCACATTTGCGTACTGTTTTAGGAGTTGTGCAGAAAACAGTACAATTGCAAAAAATCAGTACATGTACTGCTTAAAACAGTACGTATGGCAACCCTATTTGGTGTTTAGACACACAAAGTTTAATTTGACAAATTTTTGTTTATTCGTTGTTGCAGCCAACTTCAGATACAGGGTTGATAAATGGCATTTTTTAAAATGTACTTAATACAGAAAAAAAATTTACATTTTTTACGCTAATTGTACTTAATGCCAAAAAAATATTTTTTACAAGTTTTATTATTTGCATAACAAAGAATTTACATTAAAATGCACTTGTGCTATACATTTATATTTGAAATATACCTTTGGCAATTAACAAAAAGAAAAATTAAGTAAATAATAAGGAATTTAGACGAAGAATCTTAAGCTTGTTTTTTAGATTTGAAAGTGGAACAGGCTAAAAAAATGTTTTGCCTTCCCAGTAAAAACTTCGCCTGCAAAATAATGTGTTAAGTAATCAGGAAAATGTTAAAATATTACTTCCAATTCTACTGAAAGAACCAATGAAATTTACAAGGGATGTCCCAAAATGAACGCATTTTTATGTAAGTCATTATTTTTTTCCTACATACATCTGAAAAATAAGTAGTTATATAAGTAATTAAAGTAGTTATAAAGAAGAAAGCTACTTAATAATTAGTGAAAGAAGCTATTCATTTTAAAAAAGTAGGCGAAGTTTTTACTGGGTAGTAGAGTTGTCAACCGATTAAGAATAATTCGGTTAATCGATCAAACAAAATCAAACTCTTGTTCGAATAATTTCAAAACGATGGGTTTCGAATAACGAATAAATCGATTAATTAATGTCGATTAATCGAACAATTTTTTTTTATTAAAAAATAAATTAAGTAAAAGCTTAGAATTTTATTTATTCTCATACGTTTTTAGTGATTTTATACAAAATATAGGAAAGTCAAAAAATATTGTTGCCATAGCCCTGGTTGTAATTAATCTCAATCTTTAGTAAGCAAAAACCGTGTTGAGTACACATTGTATTTCAAAACTGTATTTTATGTTCTTATTAAACAAATCTTAACAAACAATTGAGTAGGTGAGTTGCAAAATTCGTTCGTTAAAAATCAAAAATACGTGATGACAATTGATTTTAACAGATCTTTTGGCGCTTTATGAAAAGAAATATTCCTACTAATTGTATCAATGCCCTCCTCCATGATTTTAGCACGGACATGCATTGATACAATCAGAATATTTCGTCTAATAAGCGCCAAAAGAACTGTAATGCTGGGTACACACAGTGCAATCTACATGCAATCTGTTTCAATGCAACCTCAAAATATCAAAGCGTTTTGATGGTGATGCAATCTGGAATGAATGAAAATGAATTTAATTCACTAGATTGCGTAAATGTGTTGCATAGTGTGTACCCAGCATAAAAATCATTTGCCATCTCCTATTTTTAATATTGCAACAAACGAGTTTTGCAACTCACCTTCTTAATTGTATCAGCTGTTTTATTTTAAAATCAAACGGTAAAAAAATTTCATGAAAGGGAATTTCGGGTGAAAAATTTAGAAATAAACAAAAAGCTTAAAAATAAAGAATTGATTTATATATTTAAATCATATCTTGAAAGTGGAAAATGTTGTTATTGTTTTATATTTTTTTTTTTAATTATATATGTTTATCTTTATCATAAGCGTAAGAGTCACAATATAACCATTGAAAACGATGTAGTGGAAGATCATCCAACGACGTCAAGAAATGCCGAGCTTGGTAAAAAATACATGAAGAGAGACAGCAGCTGTTCTATAGAAGAAATTGTACACAGAAGTTTGGCTGAAGATGGTAGGTCTGCCTTTCGAAAATCCAGAGTTATATCGGATTATTAAGGAATTACAGGTTTTACAATGCCTTTAAGTAATAGAACGCTATGCATCAAAAAAAGAAGAAGTCATAGCGGATGGAATGGAAGATTTTCCATAGTAATTTTTTTGTAAAAATAATTTTTTTATTCCTTATTCTCATCGATTAATCGAATAATTTTTTAGATTAAATTGTTTGATCGAACGAACAAAAACAATTATTTGAACTATTCGAACAAAGTTGAAAGGCGAATAATTGACAACTCTACTGGCTAGTAATGCCCGTAATTTCTACTAAAAATATATAGCTGTGTATAGATATCTATGGTGCAAGGAATTTTTTATAATTTTAACACGTATGATTTGCTTACTGGTTAAAGTGTATTATATGTTCCACCATCGATAAAAATACAAATGTTGTCATATTTAAAAGAAAACTTAAAGGAAAAAACTTATATGGGCATTTCCTCAGAATGGTCTGCCAGGATGAAAAAATAAAATGTTGATTATCATCGTCTTTTATTGTTTATTATTATAAAAAAAAGTCTATGTTTTTATAAAAGAATAGTTTCATAGCATATCTCAGCTGTTTTACTTGAGGAAATTACGCTGAAAACTGGAACATTTTATATTTTCTAAGTATTTAAGCTACTTCTAAAGACATTTTTATATACTTATTTTACATGCAAAAAATATGTTATATTTACACTCTTTCTTCATAATCTCTCCATTACAATCAATTGCAAAAGGAGTATTAAGATTTTTAATAAGGAAATTTGAAGATATTTATGGGAAAATACATGGTGATAATAATAAAAAAACATATGGAAAAATCATACGTTCGCGTCCGGTACATAAGCCAATTCAACAAAAACCAAGAGATATATTTTATTTTGTAAATACTGGATGGAGACCTACATTAATACACTCTCAAAATAAATTAATCACTTTTGAATATTCCGTTCCATTACGCAGATTTTTACATTTCAGTACTGTCAGCCAAAGTTGACTTCTATTTTGCGTACGTTCGTGACCACATGTTTATAACTATGTATCATTATAAACAATTTAAACTCGATGAAATCCATCTTTTGCACTAAACTAAGAGCTACCCAAATGCTATCGAATCGCCAAAAAAAAAAATGATAGGAAAAGTTTTGTTTTCTATATTATTTGTAAATCAAAAGCGTACGAACGTACGTTAGTGACCCCAGGAAATGCCCATATATAAAATATTTAATAAAAAAATTACAATAATCAGGGAAAGTAAGGAACATAAAATTATTATTTTTAAAGAAGATGAAAGTTCGGTTGGTGTATGAAATTAGTTTTGTAACATATTTCTATACATATTTAATTTTTTTTATTTTAAACTATAGCAACAAGATTCATAAGACTGTAGCAATAATTTGTTTGAATTAAATTCGATATAGTATTTACATAAAGGCGATTTCTTTGCTTTGTTTTTATGATATTTTGGTAGGAAAAAGCGTTTGCAATTTTTAAATTGTACTAAATTTGCACTGGAGTACTTTATTACTTTTGCACTGCTAATAGTAGTAAAAAACTACAGTTGTTCTACTAACTTTATCATCCCTGCTCAGAAATAAACTACGAACGAAAAACAAAAGGAATTTGCGAGTACAGCAAAGAGCGTACTCCCCCGCTATTCTCTTTTCCCCTCCCTTCCATAAACTCAAAACTTTGCAAAGTAAACTTTGCCTGTCTAAAAGGGGACTTATTAATTATGGTTTTAGGCGACTAAACTGTTTTCCGGTATTAGGGTTTATATGGGGCCTAAGGTAAATTATGGACCGATCATCACGAAATTTCACAGCTTCATTTCTAGTCCTTTAAAACTGTGACGTACCAATTTCTGTTATGATAGCATTATTAATTATGGTTTCAGGTGTACTAAACTGTTTTCCGGGAGTAGGGTTTCTATGGGGCCTGGGATAAATTATGGACCGATCGTCACGAAATTTCACAGTGTTATTTCTAGTCCTAAACTGTGACGTACCAAATTTTGTAACGCTAGCGTTATTTTTTACGGTTTTAGGCGTACTAAACTGTTTTCCAGGAGTAGTGTTTATATGGGGCTTAGGGTAAATTATGGACGGATCTTCACTAAACTTAACAGCGTGATTTCCAAATTTTTGCAAAATCTTATCTCATTCCGTGCCTTGTTCCAGCATTTATGTTATTTTTTGTAACAAAATTATCAATTTTTTTAGGTGGTGGTTCCACATTTTGATTCATAGCTCTGGTCCTACTGAGCCGATTTTGCTAGATTTCAATCCCAAACTGCTTAGGATAACTACAAGCAATTTTGAGTTGTTCGAAAGGACCCAGAATATATATACTTTATGGGGTCTGAGATGAATAATAAAAGAGTTTCACACGGAATGACAAACTTAATATACCCTCTTCACAACTAATTGTGGTGGAGGGTATAAAAAATAACAAAATATAACAATTGTATTTTGTTTATTTTTATCATATACATAAATGTATATATATATGTATATATATATATATATGTATATATAAATGTACATAAATTATGCATTCATCATTTAAATTCCTTCTATTTTTTATTTATTTAAAAAAATAGTATATAAACATATTTTAAATTTAAAATGTCTAAATTTTGTTTTTCTCGTAAAAAATTTGTTTTTAAAAGTTTATTAAAAACAATATGCGTATATAATATTAAAACAACTCAACAAAAAGGTTAAATAATAAAATAAAATAAGATCAGTCTGAGCCATGTTTTTATTTGACGAAAGGCAGGAAATGACCTCCCGCTCGTAGCATTACTGACGAGTATTGAAACGAAAATTTTAAATATTTTTCTTAGATTTGGGTAGATATCTTCATCACTTGTTAATTAAAGCATCTACAACGTTATCTGATAGATCAGGCTCAAGTTTAGATGTTTGTAGGTGTTTATCTCTTTTATCAAATATAATCAGCTCATCAGCTTGTTGTGGTTTCAACACTTTTGTATCTGTTTATGAATTGATTAGACTTTGAGGTAGAAGTTTAGGATATCTATTGGGAAAGTTGTTATGAGATCTTCTAAAATAAATTCAATAAGAGGAATGAAACCTACAACTCGGTAGTAATCTTCAACATTTTGGATGTGATTATTTCGATCAAATCTTGTCTTTTCGATAGGAACCTCGATTTAAACGCAAATAACTTTAACTTTTTCAAAAATCGCTGTAAATTGTTCTTCGGCTTTATTCTTTTTTCTTCAAGGCACATGATTAAAATTTTGATAAGGCTTGATCCTTTTGAAGGTCTTGCTTTTGTACAATGATACTAAGCGGCTGTGTTATAGTAAGTATTACCCTTAATATGTATATTCCGCAAATAATTTTAAAAGTACTAAGGATTTCCTTAATATAAAGGTAGAGATACTGCCTTTCCACTCAGATATTTTTTCCAAAGCTTGTTGTAAAGTAAAATTGATTCGTGACGGACAGTCCACCCATCTTGTCTAGCATAATGTACAGAGTTTGGCTCCCAAATACTTTGCTAAAACTTTAACAAATGATACAACTTTTTGTATTAATGGCACTTTATTGCTTTTAGAAATTGAGTTGTTTGATTTATGGGAATAGCAAGGCGTTTGTTTCGCATTTGTCGCGGTTTCCAGAGTTTTTTTTTAACAGCTCCATTTTCTGCTGACAGCAGAGGATACCCTTCTGTCGGGCTTTTCCCCGAAAAATCCGTGCTTTCGTCAAAAATTATCGAATAGAAATTTGATTCATATAACACATACATATGTTAATATTGAATTTACTAAGGCTTATTAATAATTCAACCGCACGCATTATCATGTCAAACGTTTAGTCTGAAATATTAGGATTAATTTCATTAGAGATTCAATAAAAAAAAAAAACAAAAAAAAAACCTTGCTGGGGTTTCCAAAAATTTTGTACATGGGATTTCTTAAATTTCCTTACAACGAACTGTAGTCTGATAAAATATTAGTTAAGTTGTTCTTCTGATCAATATCGAGTGTAAATTCATTTCATTCATTTTTTTAAAAGCTTTTTTCCGGTTTCAAGTTTGCCCAAAACTAGTTGAATCTTATCAAATCTATATTTCTCGTGATAGTTTAAGCATAAACTTTTCAAATTTTGAAGCTTAGTGCAGATGATAAAAATCCCCTTTATTACCCACTTTTAACCCCTATAAAACCGATTATTGAAATTTTATTTTTTTTGACATGCACATTGTCCCAAATTTTTTTTTTGTCAGAGGCTCAAGCATAATTTGAAAGCTTATAAGGTCCAGTATTTTTGAATTTTTTTTTTTTAGATTTTTAGGAAGAGGTTTAGAGGTTGCGCAAATCAAGTCTTTGTTAAAAATCGGGGTTTTCGGCTTTTTTCAAACTTGACTCATAAATTTGTCAAAACCCACGTCCATTTAATTTTTTGACCGAATATTTCTAAAGAAAATTTCCCAAACTTTATTTCCATATGCAAAAACTTTAAGTTCCGGCAATATTTTTGTGCATTAAGATTCCACATATTAGTATTTATTTATTTATTATTTATTTATTATTTATTATTTATTTATTTATTTATTATTTATTTATTTATTTATTTCCTGCACAACAAGAACAAGTCTTATAATTAAAGTACAGGATTATATTGGTTTATAAGGATTACCATATAAAAGATTTTAATAGTTAACCTTTAACATTAAAATTAAGAAAAAATATAATAAAAATAATATTACAAGTTATATTAAAAATAAAAAATTTAATACAATATATAAAAAAATTAAACAAAAAATACAGATATAAAAGCATTTAATAAATTTATCACGAACATTTTTAGTTTAAGCTAAGCGAAAGTTTTAAATAAAAATTTCTTAAAAAGAGTTGCGTTGCTATTTGTTTGTTGGTAGTTTGGCACACCATTCCAAAGACGAACGGCGTTTATAAAAAATTGTCATTCCGACACAAGACATTTAAATCTAGGTATAATCATGTTCTTACCCCTGGTGGATCTAGCAAATTGTATAAAATTATAAATGTATTGTGGTTTTTTTGTATATACAACTTTGTGCAGAAAAATAAGGACTCTAATTTAAGAAGGTTTTCGAAAGATACTCCATAAAGGTTTTTTGAAAATGCAGAGACTCCATCACTCTTCCTTAATCCGTAAACATATATTATAATGTTGTTGTACAAAACTTCTAATTTTTTCCTACTGATGGAATCACATTTAACAAAAAGTTCACAACCGTAAGTAAGACTAGGAATCAGATAAGCCTTTGCAAGAAGCTGCCTTATTCTTAGTGGGGTGAAGTGTTGTGTGGACCACAGCGTTCGAAGTTTGACATACGTCCGAACTACGAGAGCATTTATGTGGCTTGACCAGGTTAAGTTGTTGTTGAACACAATCCCTAAGTTCTTAACTCTTTGCACCATGTCGATTTTTTGATTATTTATTAAAATGGCATCTTCTATAATTGATTTTTTATGAATTACTAAGCATTTGGACTTTTGTGGATTAAGACAAAGTCCGTTTGCAACTGCCCAGCAATGTATTTTGTTCAGATCATAATTAAGTTTATCGACATTTTCCCTAATAGAGTTTGCAGGACTACTTAAGTACAACTGAACATCATCCGCATTCATATGTTTTTTACAATAAGTAAGTTGCTGTGGTAAATCATTAGCATAAACTGAAAAAAGGAGGGGCCCTAGAATCGATCCCTGTGGCACGCCTTTTGTGAGTGTTATTGGATTTGAAATAGTGTTATTATCGTGTACGGATCTATCAGAAAGATATGACGATATTAATTTAGTTGATGAGGATGAAAAGCTGAAAAAAAAGTCTCAATTTCATGCATAAGATTTCATGGTTTACAGTGTCAAATGCCTTGGAATGGTCGAGAAGTATCAAGAAATTAGTTTTACCATTATCGAGTTCGCGTCTTATATTTTCAGACACGTCAACCAGTGCAGTTACACAGCTGTGGTTGGGACGAAACCCCGATTGTTTATCGGACATTAAACGATTTGCATGTATGTAGGCACTCATTTGCAAATGCAAAATCTTCTCCAAAATTTTTGAGAGAAAACTTAGATTTGCTATTGGACGATATTCCGTGTTAGACTTTGGTAGTCGTATTTGCGTGCTTCCATTTTGAAGGAAAGGAACTAGAAGTTATAATTGAATTAAAAAGTGCCCCGGTAGGCTAGCTAGTAGTGAGCTAGTCTATCAACCCCGGGGTTGCGGGTTCGATTCCCGCCAGAGACTCTGGTTTCTTTCCTGCAGACAAGCGTCTAGCTTCGCGGGGATTAGCATAGGGAATTACAAAATTTAAGACAAAATTTGCATGTGATACCATTTTTTTACAAATATTGCAACTCCACCACACCTGGTCCTATCAAATCTAAATACTTTATATCCAGGAGGGCTTATCAAACTACAGTGGTATCTCGGTTTAACGAATTAAATATTGTCAGGCCTTTTCGTTATATCGGAAAATTCGTTAAATCCCGAAGTTTTTTTTAATACATTTTTATTAATAAAACAACAATATTTTAATAAAACAAAGTAAATTCGTTTATTTCCATACATAACACAAACAAAAAATAAATACTTCATATAATTTTCAACTAAATAAGTACATATGTAGATATAAACGGCTGCACTAACTCTTTGTTAGAAGAGAGTTTCTCCCCACTTTGCTTCATTCAACGAATTCCATAGCGTTTTTTGAATCTACAGAACCATGGCTGGCTAAAATTTTTCAACGTACATTTTTCTGTGTAGATCTAGGTCTTTTGCTTTTAATATATGACCAATAATAGGAATATTCCGAATTTAGTCTTTTCCATTTCGCTCAAAAGTTTCCGTTTTGATTTTATAATTTCGCATATTGTTGAATTTAGCAGCTGATATTTATTAGATAAAGCACTTAGTCGCAGGCCCTTTTCATAGTAGTCAAACATGTTTAATTTTTCTTATAGAATTTAACGTTTTCTTTTGGGCATTTTGATGTCAACTTTAAAAAAACTTCACAAAACTGAAGTAAAATTCGACACAGAAAACAAACATTTGTTTTGTAAGCAAAAGTAAAAAATTACTTTGTAACGTACAAATTTTTATTTTGGAGAGTAAGTATTTTCTTTGCTTTCTGTGTAAGAAAATAAAATACTTCTCTTAACTCGTTGTTTTCAGTTAAATCGCTTTAAAAATATGGTAAAAATTTATACAAAAACAAAAGAGAATGGATGCAAATATGTTTTCATTCATTCTATTTTGCTTTTACAAATTTTTTTGTAAAAATTCGTTAAATAGAGGACAAAAATTTGCTGTTTGTTCGAAATATAAGGTACTCAATGGAAAAAATATGACCGTACGTTAAATCGCGAATTCGTTAAACTGAGTATACGTTAAACCGGGATACCACTGTATCTGGAATAGGTTCAGTGAGCCAGGTCTCAGAAACACACACAACGTCAACATTTGAATTTTCGAAAATGAATCGAAATTCATCAATTTTACACAATAAACTTTGTGCATTTATATGGCAGATTTGTACACCTTGCTTTTGTCTTGCTAAGATTTTAACCATATTAAACGTCGCATCTTTGGAATTGTGTCTTGTGATAACAAAATTGTTCAACGAAATAAAAATGTATATAAGTTTTTAAATAAAAACCAACCCTAACAGCAACGCAATCTGATTTATTAATTGAAAGTTCGGAAGATAAAAAAATTTAAAAAAAAAGATAGTTAGTAAAAAAGAAAAAAATAAAGCTATATAAAGTTTAAAAAATAAAATAAATATGCTAAAATTACGAAGTGTTGATGAAAAAAGCTAGATAGCAACATAGCCATCCGGTACATTACCATGTTGAGTAAACGAATGGAAATAACCACCAGTACGAAAAAACTGTTCAGAGCATCCAAGCTTTGAATATAAGTCGGCTTATCGGTAATGGATCGTTTAACGTAGACAAGTCCTCGAAAGGAATAGGCAGAGTGTAGACGATTTTGCTTTTTTAAAAAGAGACTGCCTGACGAATATTTTAAAGTATCCGTTAGTTAAGTTTTAATGCACGTAAAAATAATTGTTTTTTTAATTTGCTTCATCTGGTTCAAAGCCAAGGATACTAAACTTTAAGTTCTTGTTTTCTTTTTTAAATTCGTTAAGCGACTTAAGCACAAAATTTTTATCAAACGGTGTTAACAGTTTGGCAATGATTACACCGTCGGGAGAATTTACATTATTTTTATTATTTCTATTTTGTACCCGGTTTATTGATTGTAATGGAGGTGTTGGAATTTTGATGGTTTTACATATTGTGTCGAAAATACCATGCAAGTCTTCTTCAACATTATAGGGAACACAGTTATACGTAAGTCACAAGCAAGGATGGAATTAGAATACTTCTGTGATTATATTTTTAACTTTTTTATTTCATTCTTAAGTTCTATTATTTCGCCCGTCACTGTTTCGAGTTTGGTGACACGCTCAGAAACATCACTTAATTCTTCTCTTAGTTCACAAAATCTCTTATCTATCTCATTTAAGAGACGATTTTCAGCTTCCTTAACGGATGATATTATTTTTTCCTTCATACGATCTTCACCTTCTCTTAAAAGAGAGCTGAATTGAGAGATTTTCATATTAATACCTTCTTGTTGTTTGTTTATTATTACGAAAAAAAATTTAGAATTATGTAGTTTAAATTAAACTTTTTATTTTGTAAATTTAACTTTTTGTTATTGAAATTAGAACAGAGCAAAACTAAAAACACAACCTCTCACGAGAAATATAGATATATGTTTTGTAATTTATTAACAAATTCTGTAAAAAACGGTTTATTACTTTCCAAATTTATATGAAAGGTATTAAAACTCGTGACGCGATTTTGAATACCAATAAGTTTTTAACAATTAAGAAAAACAAAAATGGAATTTGGTCCTACAGTTTCCGAGTTACACTATTTTTATAGTTTGTACCAAAGTATACTGTTTGTACCTTAAAAATGGTGATACTTTTTTCGTAATAATTATTGTATATTTCCATCAATTTTTAAAGTTAGGTTTTAACTGTCATTAACTTCTGACATTTATTGATGTAAATCGTTACACGCTGTCATTTTCACTTTCTATTTTATGTGTGCTCCAGGAGCTATCAATTGGGCTCGCTGGATGATGAAAATTATCTATTCTTTTAAAATATTCATTTTCCGAAACCAGTTGCAATTTTTTAAAGACAAATCAATAGTTGATGCCTTGCTTGAATTTAGTTCATTTATTTCAAGAATATATATCAAATATTGGTATCTCTGCCAGTGCCCTCGATACGATCCTCTCAATGATCTGAGCCTATTAAAGGAATTGGATAGTTATAAAAATATTAATAAAGCAGTTGAAAAAGCCTCGATTAAAACTTTGCTAGGTCATCAGTGCTTCGAATTGAGGAACGTATCGACACCAAAACTTTGCGCCTATAGACAAAAAAAAACTTGCAGATACTTCATGCAGCGATTATGAAGTAGCAAATGTAACTTTAACAGAAGAAAACTTTAGAAATAAAGAAATTCAACAATTCATTTTAAAAGCCAGTTTAACTTTTTTTGAAGCTTGCAATATTTCAATAGATTTTTTAAAAATAGATCCAGAGAATTGGAAAGCCAACAAGTCATTTCAAGAATCAAAAAAGTTCAACAATTACAAGTGGTAAATGATGTGGCAGAACGAGGTGTGGCTTTGGGTAATACTTATATTAATGTCACAACTTGTGAAACTGATTACCAGAATTTATTGCAAGTTATAGAACTACATCGCAAGAACCTCAATAAATGATTTTTCACAGAGCAAAAGAAAAGTTTTTTTTTTTTTTTGTTGATTGGGTAAGATTGGTGAACTGGCAAACAGCTTGTAATAACATATACTGGGTATAAAGATAAAAACGGGTATAACTCAGGAACGGTAAGAATAAATTTAAAAATTGTTTATTCATATTAATTAGAATTAATTTGTCTTTCAAACTGCATCATTAGTTTTTTTCGTTTCTATTCAAACTTAAAAAGTTGTAAAGCGTTATTACAAAATGTTTGAAAAAATTACGAAAAATTGTAATTAAGGGTATATAAATGAGTAAAGAAACTCGTGGTATTAACCAAGTTATGAGTAAAGTTAAAAAAATACCGAAAACTCCGTTTTTTTATGAAAACTTCATTTGCGCGACCTCTAAACCTCTTCCGAAAATTCTTAAAAAAAAATGAAAAATACTTTACACTATAAGCTTTTAAATTTTAATTGAGCACCTATGAAAATCAGAAAGAAAAAATTTTTTGGGACACCCTAATGCACATGGAGTTAAAGAAATTAATATAAAAATTGTTAATTTTGTATAAAAACGTGATTAAAAAAAGAACCAAAAGTACGAATTACAAATCTAAGTATGAAAGTGTAAGCAAAGTAAAAAACAAGTAAGAGTGCTATATTCGGCAGTGCCGAATCTTATATACCCTTACCATTGTGCGAGCAGAATACAGAGCAACTAGACAAAAACTAAATAATTTTTACATACCTATACATACATATTTACAATACTTAAAACTTCATTATAAATAAAATTTAAAAAGCGAAAACTGGTAAATATATTTTTTAAATCGTTTTTAGAACATAAAAAAATAAAAATATTAAAAAAAAAATTTTCTTTTTAAAAAACCAGTATTCGAACCAGGGAACTCTCAGTTTCTAACTTAACACACCCCATAGACAACTGAACCATGAAGGAACGTTAATTGAATATCATTAAAATGAAATATGGCACGTTTACTGTTCACAAAATTCAACACAGTTGAGTTTTAATTACTTTTGATGTTTGTATGTATGTGTGTTTTTTGTTTTCTTTTATCTTTTTGGCGAGTTTTTAAGTAGCAAAAAACACAAAAATTCCTAGTTTCTATTTGTTAAAATTATTTCGTTAAATAGATGAAATAGTAAAGAAGGGTGATAACGAAAATCGTATTGTGCATTATGCTAGTATATGTAAACAATTGAAAGGGGGGTGGGGGAAGGGGGCAGAGGGACATCACATGGTTAAATTAAGTTCTCTCGTCATAAGGACCCAGAATATATATACTTTATAGGGTCTTAGATCAATATTATAGAAATTACAAACGGAATAACAAACTTATATATACTCTTTTCCATCTGAGGTGAAGGGTATAATAAGCTTTTCAAGTTATGCACTCTAAATATGGATGATTAAAAAGTACCCGAAATTTTCTTTTTTACCCACTTTTACCCCCTTAACGGACGCTTTTTGTAATGTACTTTTATGTGGCATGCCGGCATAGGTGTAGTAATTCATACAACCAAAATATTTTTTACCGTTTTGCCCCGTTAGGTTAACATTTTTCGAATATATGATGTCCCTGGTGATAGTTTAAGCAAAAAATGAATAATAAATTAATTAATGAATTAAAACTATTTTGCTAGCATCGAAAATTCATGAATACATTTGAAGTTTGATTAAGATTTAGCAAATTTATTTTTTCCGGAAAATTTTCGTGTTTTTTTCGTTGTTTTTTAACTCAAGTAAAAAAATTTTTTTAATGAGCTTTTTTTTAATAATTTAGAAAATTTGTATTTATTATATTGTGATAAATAAAAGCGGGATATGCATATGAGCGAGCACTTTTCAACAAAACAAGCAAACTGAAATTGCACTTGTTGGAATGCATTAAAGCGTTAAATGTTTATACCCGGTGTGCTTATAAGAAATAAATAGTGAAAATATTTGTTGTTTTTCAATAAAAAGACAGGGAAGTACCTAATATAAAATTTTCGCTGCTATTGGAAGCGAGTTTGAGTGCTAATAATTGGGGCATATATCATTTAAAAAATCGTTATTTTAAGTGAACATTTTTGACTTTATCAAAATATTGTTTTCAGTTTTATTGATAAGACTCACTCAAGTGGCGTAAAATCAGGTGTAAAGCTGATAATAATTAACAATAAATAATACTTACTCATTTTCGTAACAACGTTTGTGCTTTTTTTATACCCTCCGCCACTAATGGTAAATGAGGGTCTACTAAGTTTGTCATTCCGTGTGAAACTTTTTAAATATTAATTTAAATATATTCTGGTCCCTTAAGTAATTCTAAGTCGATTTAGTTATGTCCTTCTGTCATTCTGTTGAGAACACAGTCTCAAAAGTAAAGAACATTTTTGGTGTCAAATTGTTTCTAGTTCTGCTAGGCAATTTTGGTTAAAATCAAGCTCAATCGATTCAGAAGAAAAAAGTTATGAATTTAATTGTGAAACAACTTTCCAAAAATGGGGTAAGGATCACACTACTATATTTCGTAAAGATTGTTCCATAATTTACGACAGGCCCCATAGAAAGCACACTCCTGGAAAACACTTTAGAACGGCTTAAACTGTAACGAATAATGCTATTGTAGTAAAACTGGCCTGTCGTAGTTTTGTACGACTAGAAATCCCGCTGCCAAATTTCGTATGGAGTGGTTTGTGATTTACCATACGCCCTATATAAAATGTTTTTTTTTTAAATAGACCTTAGTACGTCTAGAACCGCAACGAATTATAATACTGTGAAGACAGTTTTTAAGGCTACTTTACACTATCAAAAAGGTTTGGCTGTTTTCCTAAACGCCTGTTGTATTGTAGTAATACATGGCAACATGTTCTTTAATGCAACCATACAAATTTTGACAATGCATTTAATTCCGAAATGCAACTTTGTAGTTGTCACTGCGCACAGAAAAGTAAAAAAAGCATTCAAAATAATGTAGATGCAAACCATACTCATATACAATTCAACGTAGGCAAAAATTTAAGTACACAATGCATCAACACGGTATTGATACATTTTGAACACACGTTTAGGAAAACAGCCTTTTACTTATTTTGAGATAAATAAAAGTTGTCATGATAAGTTGTTATTGTTTTTTTCATAACTAATCAGGAAATCATTGTCGTCGAAATACGTTAGACTTATGTGAGTGATAATCAGGTATGGGCACCACTACATTGAAAGCTTTGCATGTGTGGCATTGTATTGGTTTGTTTACGTTTGCATTTGTTGGTTTTTTGCTCTTTTTCTCTTTGTTTTTTGTGTATGTATACTAGAGTGGGTCAATTTGTTCGGGCCCAAAAAAAGTGACAAAGCGTATAGAAAAATCGTAATCTACACAAAATTCTAAAAACTTTTCCTAAAGAAACCATGGTTCTAAAATCAAAATCGAGCTTTCGGTTTTTGAATTGAAAGTTTGATGCTCAGAAAATCTGGAAAAAATAATACTTTTTTGGAAATATTTATTGCAATTGGTGAATAGTTGGCCTGTATCGCTGAAAGAGGGCTTGTTTAAAAGAAAATTCTCTCAGCTTTCTATATCTGTGCTCATTTTTAGAAAATTATGTACATAAATAATTGGTAAAGAGACTTTTGTCAAAATGTTCATAGTCAAGCTGGTAAAATAAAAAAAAAAATTATTTTATTTAATTAACCCAATTTTCTATTTTAAAAATTCACTACCTTTTTAAAAAAGAAACTAAATGAAAAAAAAATTTAATTACCCAATGGTACATTTAAAAAAATAAGCGCAAAGTTATGCGCTACGGAATAAGACATACAGAAATACAGTAAAGTAAGTGAAAGAACTCTCAAAAACTTTAACGAAAAATAACATTTCAAGTGCAACGGCATTCCCTTACTACGAAGCAGGTTTGTAAGGGAGAATTTATGTGTCAAAAATGTATTGCTTCAAAGTGGGAACACGCCGTATAAAATTCATGTCTTTCGTAAGCGCAATGGTAAGCTAAACTTTTATGTTTCTCCCTTACAAACCTGCTTTGTTCGAAGCTCCATTTTTTGTTGGGTAACAACTTCAATAAACATGTCTTTAAAAGAAAAAATACTAGCCAAACCGGTAATTAAACCATTACATTCTGGGTCACAAGGCCCAACATAACCTCTAAACCATAACAGCACTTATAAACTTATGCGCTTAATACGAGTTTTTGTACATGTTTAAATATTGTTGGCTATTCTTCAAAAAGCGTCGAAAAAGTGAAAAATTTTGTTAAAAAAAAATTATTTTTGTTTACCATACATTTCTAAAATGGAATAAACGTGAGAATTTTAACGGTAAATTGTGGGATAGAATCGCAAACTTTTCAGGTTCTCATTACCTATTTATTTTTTGTTTTTAAATTATGGCCCTTTTTAAGTAAATCGCAACGCAACGCCAAAGAATTACATTGAAAGCAAAACAAAATCATTAATATTTTGTAATTTTGTTGTTGCGTTCTACAAAAATTCATGTACCGTTTTAAAATTTCTGAAATATAGTTAGACAATTCTGAAATACAATTTGAAATGGTGTAGTAAGAAACATAGGCCCTAATTATGTAATTCGCAACGTAACGTCAAAGAATTTCTGTAGAAAACAACAACAAAATTACAAAATATTTATGACTTAGTTTTTGCTTTCAATGTTATTCTTTGGCATTACGTTGCGAATTACACATGTTTCTTACTACACCATTTTGAATTGTGTTTCAGAATTTTCTTACTATATTTCAGAAATTTCCAATTTAACCTCAAAAATTTCCAATTGTTACTTCTGAAAGTGTCCAATTGTATTTCAGGAATTTATGTTTTTATAGCTAATACAATTTTCCAAATTAGAAATGGACGATAGCATTTTGTCTGAGCCCCATTTAGCATCTACCGTTTACTGATCTAGGGTAACCGGAACATATTCAGGGAACTGAGCAATTTGTACAATTGCTTATCAATGTTTCCCACGTGCCATAGAATGTAACCGCGATGATATTTTGGCAGTTACTATTAAAAGCCGCAACAGAATACCACGAATGGATAGCAAAAAAGATATTGTATGTACATATAGGCCGAAACTTTATTTATTTACCCCCGGCTTGACCCGTATTTTTTTAATACATTTTTTATTTTTATTTTAATCGGTTCCTTTTTTTTTTTGTTGTGAATTTTCAAAAAAAATTGCGTTTTAATAAAAAATTGAATAAAAATAAAAAATATATTTTTTTTTTTAATTTTTTTTATTTTCAGTTTTTCTTAAATTTTATTTAAAGAAATTTTCGTTTAATGAAGTTTTGATTAATCAATTCTATTGCATTTTGACAAAACATCTTAAGTCAAAATTAAAAAGTTGAAAAAAATGGTGGTAATCGTACGAATTTTCATTCAAAAAACATTTTTGCTTACGTTTTTAAAATTTTGTATTATAAACAAAATTTTTCTTTAATTCTGGTTATATTATTAATTGAAAAAAATGGAGCTTCGAACAAAGCAGGTTTGTAAGGGAGAAACATAAAAGTTTAGCTTACCATTGCGCTTACGAAAGACATGAATTTTATACGGCGTGTTCCCACTTTGAAGCAATACATTTTTGACACATAAATTCTCCCTTACAAACCTGCTTCGTAGTAAGGGAATGCCGTTGCACTTGAAATGTTATTTTTCGTTAAAGTTTTTGAGAGTTCTTTCACTTACTTTACTGTATTTCTGTATGTCTTATTCCGTAGCGCATAACTTTGCGCTTATTTTTTTAAATGTACCATTAGTGCTTCGCAAAATGAGAAAAATTTGTATTGGGTAATAAAATTTTTTTTTTCATTTACTAGTTTCTTTTTTAAAAAGGTAGTGAATTTTTAAAATAGAAAATTGGGTTTTAATATTGGGTTAATTAAATAAAATAATTTTTTTTTATTTTACCAGCTTGACTATGAACAATTTGACAAAAGTCTCTTTACCAATTATTTATGTACAGAATTTTTCTAAAAATGAGCACAGATATAGAAAGCTGAGAGAATTTTCTTTTAAACAAGCCCTCTTTCAGCGATACAGGCCAACTTTTCACCAATTGCAATAAATATTTCCAAAAAAGTATTATTTTTTCCAGATTTTCTGAGCACCAAACTTTCAAGTCAAAAACCGGAAGCTCGATTTTGATTTTAGAACCATGGTTTCTTTAGGAAAAGTTCTTAGAATTTTGTGTAGATAACGATTTTGCTATACGCTTGGTGGGCAAAAAAATTTACCCACTCTAATGTATACACATCGTTCGCTCTTTTTGAATTTTAATTTTGAACTTGCCCATAGCTGGTGATAATGTAAAGTACAATCCTGAAATATTCTTATTCTCGGTGAAGGGTATCATAGATTCGGCACAGCCGAAAATAAATTTTTACTAGTTATTATTATCTGTAGACATGTTTAGATACAGAAAGGAACATGCAACTAAAGTGGAAATTTTTCCTTAAATGTATCAAAACAAACATGAACATTTCCCTGCAGCTAAAATCGTTACTAGTAAAGTTTTGTACTAGTTTATTACTAGTTGTCAGGCGTCGAAAAGATAATACCATTTCGACTGTACAGCTTTATACGTGACGCCATTCGTTTTAGAAACAACAACAACAGCACTACAAAAGTTGGTTAAAAACGAATTACTACTTGTTCGTTGTTGGAACATCAACAACTCTACATCAGTAGATACAAATAAGTAAGAGTGCTGTATTCGGCCATGTTGAATCTTATATACCCTTCACAATTGTTGAGAAAAACAGAAGTTTAAATATATCTATGTTGAATCCTATGTCCTATTGGATAGTAGTTTGGACACAACTCTTTGTGTTATAGGGGGTAAAAATTTTACATTTTGGCCAAACAGGTTTTGTTCTATTGTTCTTAGCAAAATTTGTCCCAAGTAGTTTTGATCCTATTTTTCGAAAAAAAACTTAAAAAAAAATTTTTTTTGACTTTGGTTTTGCAAAAACGATTTTTTTTTGCTCAAAAGAAAGCTTAGGTAAAACAAAAATCATGTGAAAAAATTGCCAGATTTTTTTTTAAATCGCTGAAATAATATAAATGGTAAAATATCCAAGTAAATCGCCAGTTATATCAAAAAAATTCAAGTTTCATGAAATAATAAATAAAATGGTATTTCGGAGAATGGCCATAAAATATTTCCACCTGATTCAAAAACTTGTCTCTGTGGCACCTCATATTTTGACAAAAAGTCACATTCAATATAACGTGCACTTAAAACTATTAAGGTAGAAGTACATAACACGCGTTAGTTCGTCGACGTTTGTAGGGCGTTTACAAACTTAAGCGCATGAGAATTTGCAAGTTACACAACGCGCGTTACAAAAGCCATTCCTGCCAGCTGTTTTTAATTTGTTTACTTTGAATTTAATTTATTCTTTTTATATAAATATTGTATGTTTTTAAAGCTCTTCAATAAGTTTTTCTTTCATGATTCACAAATTTGTTAAATTATTCTTTTAATTGTCAGCTGATTACTTGTCAAAAATACACAACACGTCAAAAAGTTCAAAGTTAACCAACTTTCTGGCGCAAACGAAAATGAAAATACACTAGTTTAACTTTTTTGACAGAAGTCTACAGAGCGCGCACGCACTAACGCGTGTTATGTACTTCTACCTTTAGATAGTCGGTTTGTCCGAGTTTAGAAGAGAGAACATTTGGAAGGAAAACATCTGGAATATTAGCTTTTTTCGAGCTAAATTTAGCTTTATTTTTTGATGTTTAGTTTGAAATTTCGTTTTTATTTATATTTCAAAATATTTTTAATGTTTTTAATTAGGCTAAAGTTCATCAAATTTAATTTTCATCAAATTATTTTTATGAAAAAAGGAATTTTACAACATGAAATTAATTAAAACTTATTGATAATTTTTCATTCTTGACTGAAGCTGGGCTCGAACCCAGGCGTTTTTACGGACAGGTTACCCTCACATGTTTCGATTGCAACCATTCAGTCTCTTCAGAGGGGTTTGCCGTTTAACACTCGCAGCCATCGATGACTGCTGACTTCAATAGTCAAACATCAATCCTTAAACCAAATTGTATTTAACCTTTGGTAGATCGAAATTTGCTTTGAATGATTATCTATTTTAATTTATTTTACATGTTTTTCCTTACTTCTGTTTTTTCCGTACTTTCGAACACAAAAATATTACTGTTTTTATCAAACTCAACAAAAGATGTGAACATTTAATTCCGTTCGGTTTTTTTTTTGAAAATCCACAAACTTCAATGTGTTCGGTAAAAAAACATTTTTACAAAAATAAAATACACACACGAAAAAACATTATAGAACATTAAAATATAATGTTTGTCTACAGTATCACTACAATTGTTCTGTTTTTTAACTTGAAAATAGTTACGAACAGTATTAAGGGTTGTGTATGTCTACACAATCACTAAAAAAATAGATATCGTTCCTGGGTGTGTGAGCCGAACGTTAAATAATGTACTGTTTATTTTCTAACACTGGTTTAATATTTTGGTGTAATAAGATACCCGTTTAATGTCTGCTCATTAAAGGTATGGATTCATGCAAATATATAATATTTAAAGGAATGCATTCATACGATCAAATAATACTAAAATACTGTTCCTAAAGGGAACCACGGAACTATATGGGTATTTCTCTGAAATGGTCCACCGTGACTTAAAAAATCAAAGCGCTCGCATAATTTTTTTCAAGGAAAAAATTAAGTTGGATTAATTTTGAAGTATATTTTTATTTTTTATTTTTCATTTTTTTGTTAAAAACTTCTGAAAATATATGTAAAATTACTAAAATATGTATGAAGGTAAAAAGTGTCACGTGCGTAATGTCACGTGCGTAATTTACAATTTATTTTTTTCTTCGCCAACCCATGCATAGTTGCTTTTGAACAAAACATGATTATAAAGGCCTATTACTAACCTTTATAAAAACCTTTTTTCCGAAATAAAAACCCTCCTACAATTCACTTACTTTCGCACTTTTTCTTACGGTCCTAAAAGGCACTTCTATTTTTGTCACGTGAGTAAATCAACTTTGATTGCATGGCATTTGGGTACCCAGTGCTCAATTTATATACTTTTTAGAAAGAACTCATCACAAACAATGTAACGATTCTAGAATTCATTCTAAAATTCCAATCCACTTCTATTTTTTTAATATTCAAACACAATAAAACGCGTACAAATGTCGCGTGCATAACCAGAGAAACACCCATATACAGTATTTTTCGTTTAGCTGCACATTCAATTTTGCACGAAAATTCGTTCAGGTACGCAAAATATTCTGTTACGCAGTATTCACTTAGCAGCATAAATAATGCTGCTAAGAGAATTCACCTACCTGAATAAATGTGCCCTTATGTTAAATACAAAAATAGATTTTAATACAGTTTTAAATGAAAGTAATAAATATATCTATATAAAACAATTCATTTAAAAACAATTTAAAGTGCTAAATCATTGATACCCTCCACCGACAGTTCTTATATTTCAGGAGTGCGTCCTATATGATATCTAGATATTATTAATTAAAAAATTTAATTTAATTTAAAAAAAATAACGACATCAGCATATAACTTATGAACCAATCATCCCAAAATTCTGTAGTGTGATTTCTGGGGATAAAAAAACTTAAATTAGAATAAATTGCAATACAGCAGTGAAACTATTTTTCGAGCTTACAGTGAATTTCAGAGGGCTACTTAGTATGGGATTTAAGGTAAATTATGGACCATATACCACAAAATTGCATGACATTTTTCAGGTCATATTAAGCTAAGTTGAAACAAATTTTACCGCAATATCTATATCTGCTACAGTGATAGGCGCATTTAATTAATTTCCCAGAGTAGGCTTTCCCGAAATTTAACAGCAAAATTTCCAGGCGTATAAAATGAATTTGTGCAAGATCTTATATTATTCCATGCATTATTCCACCATTTATGTTAGTTTTTGTAACAAAATTATCATATTTTTAGGATGGTGGTTTCACATTTTGATTCACAGCTCTGATCCTACTGAACCGATTTTTCTGGATTTCAATCCCAAACTGATTACACAGAAAAAAATAACAGTAGTTTTTTTATCAATTAAAAAAAAATGGTTTAAAATGTATTCAAATTTAATTAATATGATAATTGAAATTATTTATTTTTATGTTGAAAGACAATTAAAAATATAATTTTGATTTAATTAACATTTTAGTTGTTTGGAAATGAATTTTTAATTAAAATATAATTTAAATAACAAATAATCTTAATTGATTGAAAAACTTTACCTTGAGTGAGCAATAAAGTAAATTAAAGTTCACCCTATCTGGTTGGTTAAAGTAAAGTTGTAATAATTGAGCACTTTTTATGCGGCTGATAAAATCCTACGTTTAGCTATCAGTAAGTTGTGAAAACGGGCCTTAGAATAACACATGGAGCAGAGAACCTCAAAACTCACTATTTTTGTGCATTTATTCATACGCTAAAATTTACAATAACTCTATACATGCATAACAAAGTTCAACGTTGGTAATTTTTTTTTCCTTTCGTACACATTTCATATTTTCATTTATTCGTTTTTTATTGAAAGTGCTTTATTTGCATTTTTGTTGCTCACGCAATATAACACAACTGAGTAAATTCAAAAGAGCACATTCTCTATACTTTTGTTTACATTAACAACAACAATAAACAACGATGAGACGCTTTTTCAAAATTAACAACAATAAAAACAACAATAACAAAAATACATTGTACCTACTACTACTACTACTGTACTTTTTGTTTCTATGGAAATTGTGTTTACCTACATAAGTATGTGTGTTTAGTTTCATTTAAATTTTTTTTTCTTGTACTACATAGTTAATGCTGAATAAATACATGAGTAATGATTGTTTGATTTCTGGCTCTTTCGTTTGTATTTTTTGTTTCTTTACCAAACAATCATTTGCGCTCAGAACACTTAGAACAAAGACTATAAATATAAAATAAATATAAAATAAAATAAATCTATAGTCTTTGCTTAGAATCTTTATAAAAAAAAAAACGAAGGCAACGATTGTATAAATAACAAAGCACGATGTGCGTTATTTGAATGACTGCAAACCAGCAGCGAATATTTGCGGTTGCGCGAGTTTGACTGTATGACCGTAAGCGTGTGTATTTGTTGTCGTTAATTAAATGCGATTTTTTTTTCAATTGCAAAAAGCTATTCTCTGACATGGAGCCAGAATATATGTACTTTATAGGGCCTTAGATGTATAATAAAAAAGTTTCACACGGAATGACAAACTTCCCTGCAAGCAACTCAGTTAACTTTAAGCTAACTTTAAGTTAACTTTTTTTAAGCTAGTTTTAATAGAGCCAACTGACTATTTTAACATTGGCATGTCATAGGAAGTAGTCAATTGTCCGACTCTGCATGACTTTTTAACAAACTTAAAGTTAGCCTAAAGTGAGTTAGGTAGTAGTTAGCTAAAAGTTGGTAAGGTAGTAGTTAGCTTTTAGCTAACTTTATGTTAATACACCATAAGCTTAATAAGGAATAGATTTTATTTTTAATTATTAAAAACTATTTTATTTTAGTATTTTGAATATTTATCTTTTTATTTTGAATTCAGTTATGCTAATATTTTAAGTATTTTTACATCTATTTTTTATGCGTTCTGCACTGACTTTTCGTTTTTTTATAAACTTAAATGATCAGCAGGCGTCACTGCGACACTAAAATTGTGCATAATAACTAAAGTTGAGTCAACTAGAACTTCAGCAACAATTTGTATGAAATTGTTTCTGACGACTTAAATAATTTTATTTAATTTTGAATGAAAAGTTTAACAAAATGTTGTAAAAAATAATAATAAATGCATAAAATTGTTGTAGCTAAAATTTGCAAACGGTTTCTTGATACAAAAGAAATTGTTGCTCTATTATGAACACCAAGTGAAAATGTTTTTTTGATTGTGAACGCAGCTTTACGATAACACAATAAACATAGCAAGAAAAGTTCTTTTTAAGATACTTTTTGTTCACAAAGCAGCAACATTATTTTTAAACCGTTGTAAAATGTTAGAACATTATGACAATATAACATGATAGCACACCTTGTGAATACCCCAAATGTTTTTATGTACATATTATGTTTTTATTTTTGTTTATTAGCCTCCATGCCTCAAATCATAGTTATCAACTAGTATGACGACTCGAGAGAGAGAGCGCACAGAGGAGTATTTGGCCTGAAAAGCTGGCCAAAATTATTAAACGTGTTTTTTGAATTAAAAGTTTTAGTTTTTTGATAGTTTTAGGTGTAGTATGATATAAAAAGTCTAGTGGAAGATTTTGAAAAAATTACACTGCGCAACAAAAAAATTTTTCTCTACCCTAGAAATAAAAGTATGTGGATTATATGGATTTTGATGCCCTTAATTCAAATCTGTTTTCCGTTTTTCTCTAGTACGTAAGGATTTTCTTTTAAAGGCGTGGCATACTTCACCCCTAAATCGTTGGGTTGCCTTATATATTTTGGCATAACTTGAAAACGTATTCTCCGATTTTAATAGTAGGAGGATCAGAAGATGCACCGGAATTCTGCTTAAACTAACCATACACATTTATTTTATATCTTTTACTATTTTGGAGTTATTAAAAATTTAATGGCGAAAAAAAAAATTTACATGCAAAATGCGTCAAATTTTTTGTTTTCAACATTTAAGAACCAAAAAGTTTAAATTTTTAAGATTTTTCTAAAAGCCACATTCCTAAAGCTTCGTACAGACGATGGTCTGATCTTACAATATTGTAAGCAGGCGTTGCCAACAGCAAAATTTTTCTGACAATGGTTCATTGTCAGATGCATTAATTTTGCACATCTGCAAATACAAATGAGCTTACAATGTTCACACAGTTGTAAGACATTTTAGCCAATTTTAATGCAATTTAAGCAACGCTGCTTACCAATATTGTAAGATCTGACCATACGGACGCCTTTCGACTTGAAAATTTTTACTTGGGTAAAAATTTTTTTTAATGTAAAAAAAATTTTGAGTTGTTAAAAAATATAAAGTCCAAAAGAACTACCTTACTAAGCAATTTTATTAAAAAAATTCGATTTCTTTTTGGAAAAAGCTATTTTTTCAAAAAGAATTTTTTTTATAGGGATGTGCGGGACATTCCCTTAAAACTATTACGGATAATTAAGAATTTTTGCAATTTATAATTACATATAGGCAGGTATTAATATTGTGAAGTGTTAAAAGTGATGTGAATAACAGTTGAAATCAATAATTCAAAATACATAAAAGTTTATGACGATATAAAGGTATAAGAAAAAGAGCCAAAAATAATGGCGCAAACTTGCCCACACTTTTTTTTTGGTTTCTAAAATTATGCTATGTTCATACGACGTTATAAACCACTCGTTTCGCTCGTTGAAACTAGTTTGCCAAACATGCTGTTCATACGATTCATTCCTGTTTCATTTTGACATTTTTTTTGTGTTGTTAGTGTGATTTTTTTTAAATAGATAAAAAAAAGTAAATAAAACTTAAACATATATTATTTAAAACTTTTATTGATATTATTACGTTATAATTATCAGTTTATTTTATTAGACATCAATTTTTATTTTGTTTTTTTCTTTGTTTTGTTTTTTTTTTTGAGAGCTAGTTCAGATAAACTAACGATAAATATTATCAAAATTGGAGATGATAGTACATTTTTCCTGTTTCGCAGCCTGTTTCAAAATGAAACGACCTGTTTCGCTCACAAAATTTTGTATGGGGAAACAAGTCGTTTCAATCATGTTTGGGCCGCGAAACAGGAATAAGAGAGCGAAACACGAATATTGCTGTCCGTGTGAACATGGTATTAGAGATTCCAAATTTTATTGTGGTATCAAACATAATTCGTAGACATGCTAACCTCACTTTTAAAAACCTCTTCTTTTCCTTTTTTTGCAAAGAAAAAGTGTATAATTTGTTTTTTTTTTAACTTTTGAACGAATTGTTTCAACATGAATATTCAACATATTTTAAATTTTTTTTCTGTTTTAAATAACTTTTGATCAAACCTTTCAGCGAAAAAAAATCTTTGTTAAACCTTTATTCGTTTAGCCGCAAAAAAAAATCATATAAACATCCAGAAACCGAAAAAAAAACATTTAAATCTCATATAATTTTCTTCACTTTCCTGACTTTAGCAGGGTCTCAGAGCTACAAATCGCAACTAAAAGTCTTCAAAATTTACAATATAATGTAAAATATTGTTGTCTGTCGAGCTGCGTACTTAGTTCTTAAGATTTCTTAAAATTCAGTTTTGCCTTTTTGGCCAGCTTTTCTGGCCAAATACTCCTCTGTGGAGCGTTCTAAAATTTTTCTTTTCACTTGTCACACATATAGGATCTGTGTTAATTCAATACATCAAATATAAAATAAAATTTACAATATTTCTTTTTGTTTAATTTTATGACACAAACAATAACATACATAAACAATAACTGTTATTTTTTGACTGATATTTTTTCGGTCAAAAATAAAAGTTGAAATTTGACTTGTTTTTTTTTAGTTAAAAAGAGAAATTTGATAATTATCCTTTTTATTAAATAATACATTTTTCGTAGCTATTAAAAAATTATCAGGCACATATTTCAACAATAAAAGAAAAACGCATTAATTTCTTGATTGTCTTTATGTTATAGATAAGCTTTTAACTTCGTTTTATTATTACATTTGACCAAAAGGATATCGGTCAAATTTTAGCTTTTATTTTTTACTACAATCAGTTAAATTTTAACTTTTGTTTTTGACTGAAAAATATCAGTCAAACTTTTATTTTTGACTCAAAAAATACCAGTTAAAAAAAATTACAGTTATTTTTTGACTTTTTTGAAAATAGTAAATGAATAAAAGTATTTTAAGGATTTTATTCTTTGGCGTATAACCATCACAATGCCATCTCAAAAAACTTATAGACAAATTCTTTCTGTCTGACTTTTTGAACTGAAATTTTGATAATAACTGTTATTTTCGATTCCTGGCCAGCAGAGTAGTATTTTGTAGGAAGAAAAAAATATTTTAAATCTTATATTAATTAAATATTTTCCGGTATTGAAGAATAAAAATTAAACAAACATTGCTTTTAAAAGTTTATGAATGCAGACCAGCATTAAATAGAAAATTTTTCGAATTAAGAAAATTTTATTTAAGAAAAAAAATTTTTGCCTCATTCATACGATTTTATGCCTTTATGTTTAGTGGTAAAAATAGTTTTAAACACTTATAAATTTGAAAAAAATATCACTAATATAAACATCTACTAGGTAGTGCTGGGAAACTATCGATAGACTATCGATATTATCGATAGTCTTAAAATATCGAAAATATCGAAAGGAAAAATATCAATATCGATATTATAATTATTTAAAATACAGCTATGAAGACATGTTACAGCAGCTATACACACAGTTTTTTGCCGCAAATTTTTACTTGATATTATTAATTCGCGCTGAATTACAGCAAAGAATACAAACAACAAGAATGGCAAGTGGTATGGATTGCTTAGCAGTGCTTTTTACTGCTAATTAAAGGACTTTAAGTCGAAATTTTTACATGTTTATATAGCGACTGAAATGTCAAATATTTTTGTAATGTTGTAAAAAAATGCAAATCCAAATGCAATTGCAAGCATAAGACAAAACAATGAACGACCATTAGAGGATAAGTCCGCGAGATTGATTACCTTTTTGGGTTTATAATTTAGAAATTTTTTAAAGTTACAATGGAATGTTTTATAGTCCCTGTTACTCCGGTTCCTTTAGAAAGGTACTTATCAATTTTAAAAAAACTGTCATTTAAAATAACGTGCGTATAAACATACGTCTCATACATTCAATAAGGTGATTAAAACAGCGAACTGTAGCCTTATAAAAAATAATTAAAGTTTTACTGCACAAGTACAAACATGCAGTCGATAGTAATATCGATATATCGATAGTGAAATTTGAACTATCGATAAATATCGATAGTTGAAAATATCGATAGTATCCCAGCACTACTACTAGGTACTAGAGGTCTGCATGTGTGCGATTAAACGACACATGAATTCACATATCACACTAACAAGTACACAGAAAAAATTATTTTTCCAATTCAAACAAAAAATTTGTAGAATCAAACAATTTTTTGTCTAAAATCGGTCCTACAAACAAATTCGCATATTCAAACAATTCATTTGCATTTTGTTTATTGAAAAAAAACGCCGATTTTTTCAAACAAATAATTTTACAGAATCAAACAAAAAGTTTACTGAAATTCATATAAATTTCAAACAAATAATTTTGCTGAATCAAACAAAAAAGTTTTGGCACAAGCAATGACGCGCACACAAGCAAGTACTGTTGGAGAAGATGAAGCAGAGCAGAGCGGCCGGCTGGCTTTGAGACACATTTTTTTGTTGGAATAATTTTTGAACGAAGTCATATTTATACTCATAGTGTTTTTCTTCATCACTCACTGTTGCTTTATCCTTTCCTTTGCTAATGAAGAAGAAATGTAACCAAAAACGGCGGCAGACCGACTCGATATGTTTTCCGCCATCATTCTGTTTTTGTATTTGATGTACTTAAACAAACTATTTGAAAAAATTGAATACGGGATTTTGTTTTTTTTTTACCAACTTTGAAACCAACCAAAAATTTATTTTGTTTTTATAATGTTGTCATTTCTGTTGTTTAAAAAAAATGAAACGTTTTTTTTACCTGCTATTGTTTTTGTTGTTTTTTTACTACAAACCTCGTCACGCTATTTTATCATTTTTCTTATTGCTGTACTTTTTTAAAGCGTCCAAAAATAGACTGCATGTGTTTTTTGTTGTAGTTCTTATATTTATCATAAAGAAGTGTTGCTTACAATCAATAAAAAAATGCAAAAAGACGACAACATTAAAGAGCGTTAAATATTTCATACAAAAATATTGAAAACTTCAAACCAATAGCGCGTTTATTAAATTTTTGAATAGTTGTCCACATTTTTGTTGGTTAAATAAAAATCAAACAAAAATATTGATTGAATCAGTAAAAAAATTTGTAGAAATCAAAAAAATTTTCAAACAAGCGTTTGTTTGAAAATAATTCGGCAATAATTTTTTCTGTGTAGTGTGTTGTGTGTGATTTTAGAATCATACACAATTAATTGTGTGTAAGTAATAGGCTCCCTGTAGGAAGTCAAACACATTTATAACTAACTTCAAACTGGTTTCTTTATAACCACATCTAGTTGATTAAGTGACTTTTTTCTTTGTCGACGACTCATTATTTTAACATACGCATGTCATAGGCAGTAGTCAATTGGCCATATTTGCATGACTTTTTAATTAATTAATTAAAAGTATTTTCAGTTTATAATAAATTATTTAAATTTTAACCCTTAAATGCGCAACGTCTTGTATCTTAATGAAAAAAATATATTGAACGTAAATAAAAAAAAAATTAAAAACTGCGTTTTTATTTTTTAAATTTTTTGTTTTGTTGTAGTTTTATTAAGGAAAAACTGGTTGTATCTTATGAGATACACTGCGCACTGCACACACAAAGAGAAACGCATAAACAATGAAAGGATTTTTTAAGTGCTGTTACGCGCTGCTTAGACTAACAAACAAATTCAGTGGTAATATTCCGTTTCTAAGTCCCTATTAAAATTCAAAGTTAGGTGGCATAAGTGATGTTACCCAGCTAGCAAAATAAATGGTTCTTAACCCTGGATTTAAGCGCGTAGACATATGAGGTATACTTTATATGCCAAAAAAAAAGTATACTTAAAGTTTATTCAACACGGCTCGATGTTAGCCACATAAGGTGCACTTTTCCCTACCCTGTTTTATCGTTTTATACACCAATGACATTCTTAACACCTTGAATTTTCACGAATGTCCCTAAAGAAGCCTAGATCACCATAGTTCTATTTATATTTCAAACGCATTGTCATTCCCATTATTTTAAAATTTAGCAATTCATTGTTTTTATTTAAATAATTCTTTAAAAAAAAATAATAGTAAATTGATTTTATATTAACACTACAATTCATTTGAACAAATAGGATCATATAAAATAATTTAAATTTACTTATTTACGAATTCATCATTTTAAACGAATGTTTTCTTAAGCAAAGAAAAAAAATAATAATAAAAAAAGAAAATAGGTAGGTACATACTCGCAAAACAATAAACCTACAATCAGGGTTACCGTTGGAAATTTTCGAAAAGGGTCACCAAAAGGGGATTTTCCAGAAAAAGGGGTCAGAAAAAGGGTATTTCAATAAAAAAAGGGTCAAGTTTTTTTATAAGCAGTATTTCCCATTTTAATGAACATAATAAGACCAAGTTTTTTATAAGCAAACAAAAAATAATTCAGGTAGGAAGAGCTCAAAAAACTACATTTTTTTATGGAATGCTCTGTCCTGTTTTTAACACCTGACAAAAAGTTTATTCTTTATCAGCTATAGCTAATTTTTTAATACTTTTTGTAATTTTCCGATTTAGCGATCTCAAATAAATTTTAGTGTTTGTTTTAAATTTTGCAATCGTTCGCGAATTGTAACCATTTTCTCGATTAAAGCGATTTTTTCCTGTAAGTGTCAGATTTTTTTTAAGCTTTTACGATTTTTAATAAATATGAGACTTTGCTATCATACCGCTTTTACCAAATATTTGGGAATTTCCGCTTATTGAACAATTGTTACCTCTTGTTTTCATTTCTGTTAGGGCACTCTCAACACTGTCGATTCAATAGGGGGCGAAAAATTCAATACCTTTTGCCATTTTTAAGGGCGAATTTTTTGAATAAAACATGCTACTGTTTAAGAGAGCAAAACACCAAATTGCATTTTTTTAATAAAATGTCAAATTTTTGTTTTAAAAAGAAACCACCGTAAAAAATAACAAATATTTATATGGGTTATATTTGCTTTTAGGGAAATTGTACTTTACTATCAAAAATCAAGGAGAAGAAAGCATGGAATTGTTAGTTTATACTTTGAGTCTGTTCCATATCAAGCAATGCTTATTTCGAAAACATTTGTTTAGCACTTCTGTTCCGCAGTGTTGACAAAAAACAAAATGTGAGAGCTTTTTCCAAAAAAGGGTCAAAAAGTGTCACAAAATAGGTGATAATGATACAAAAGTATAATTAAAAAAAAGGGTCATAAAAGGTATCAACACCGTCGAAAAAGGGTCAAATTGATACTTTAGTATCACAACGGTAACGCTGCCTACAATGCAAACTGCCGTGGAATAAAATAAAAAAAACTAATTTAGAATGTACTGCCAAAATTAAGAGTAATTAATGTGATCTCACTTACATGGCTCAGCTCTTTTTTTTTCTTACGTTTTAATTCATGTTTGTTCCAATGATGGGCCCAGCAAGGAATGAAGATGAGCTAAATAATTTTGATTTAAAACAAAATACTAAAAAGAAATTAAAGATGTTTCACAATAATGAAAAAAAAACTACTCTCAATTTTAGATACTTCTAAAATTAGAATTAAATTAATAAAGATGCCAAAGAACCAAAAAAAAAAAATGATTAAGTAGGGTTAGCTATACAAGAAAAATTTTGAAATGGGTAATATTTATAAGTAAGTTTAGGAATGGAAAAAAAATCTAATCAATTAGGTATTAGGTACCTATATTATGTAATAGTAAATGTTAAATGTATGTTTTTATAATTATCAACTAAGTAGTAGATTCCATAGTATTAATTAATTTAACGGATTATGAATTTATTATTAGAACTAGGCTTTGTTTATACATTATTTAAAGTTAGGAAGTTATTGTGTTAGAATTTAGTAATTTTTTTTTGTATTAATTATTTCATTGATTATTTCATTGATTGATGATAAATTAAATGTAAAAAGTGGCTTTAGGGTAAATGCATTCTAAATATATAATAAAAAAAGAGTTTTAATTTAAGTACGAATAATAGAGAATAATTAATGTAGTATAGATATTAAATTTTTAGTTAAATAGTTGGTTTTAAAGTATGTGATAAATTTTTAAGCTTAGGTTAGCAAGAAAAAATAGTAAGGAAACTTTCAATTGTTTTCTGGTACTTAAGTATTGATGAGTCAAAACTATTGTGGTGATATTAAAATGGGGCCTTTTGCAAAGCGTCACTATAATTCAGGGTGTGATTACTTCAATTGCTGAACAAAAGTTAATTTCCAACATACACATTTGTGTCCTCTTTAGCCTGTGTAGAAATTTCTACACTCACTAGGTGTAAGGCTGATTGGAACTTATTTCCCCAGATTCTTGATATCTTCATATATGTATATATAGAAGATATACCACTTGGTTAAATTTTCGTATTGACAAGGTAGGTGATAAACACGTGATTCCAACTAGGCAGAATGTTCCAGAAAATCCTATAACCCAACTAGTACATAGAAATCTGGGTGCCTCGAGGTTTTTGATTCGTATTAGTTTCTAAATAAAATAAAAAGTTTTATTTAGAAAAGCTAATCAAATATTTAATTTGCACTTTGTTGGATTTTTACCCTTTTTGGTATTAGGAAAACTGTATAGGTATTTTTTTTTTAATATTAAATATTTCCACATGTAAAAAAATATACTTCTTTAATATCACTTTTAGCACTTAAAAAAAACTTCCGATTTTTGTCTCTGCCTCTTGGAACACAAACTTAAAGTGAATTTTAAAACCAAGTATAGAACAGCATAGCCCTACTATATGGTTTTTTCTATATTTGGCGCAATAAGGTATATAAAAAAATAAACGGGATTCAATGTGTATTTTTTTCTTTTTCTCTCAAAATTTAGTGGTTCAATCTGATCATCTCTTTTCAACGTATCTAATTGTGATAAATTAATACGCAATTAAAATGCATGTATGTATAAGAGATAATGTTATAAACAAAGAAGAAAAAACGTAAATCTACCTTTAATTCCTATTTTAGGGTTTCTGTTTGCAAAAAACCCACTTCAAGAAAAATCATAACAGTACAGTTTATGTTTAATATGAATAAAATTAAGAATTACTGTGATTGTATTAAATATAATTCAAATTCATTTAGTCAAATTTAAATTAACAAAACTAGGACCACGAGGGGAGTTAGGGGGCAATTTCTGCCTCTCCGAAACTATCCAACAGAATTTAATCAAATTTAAAACATAGATAGATCCCTACTTATATGTATACATTGGGTATACATTTTGTAAGAAAAAGGATCACGAGGGAGGTAGGGGGAATATCTGGCTCTCCATAACTATCTAACAGATTCGAATGAAATTTAAATCAAATAGATCCCTATTTAGATAGGCACATACGCTTTGAATGTTTTACAAAATGGGACTACAAGAAGGGGGAACGTAGTACCAGACGCCGGGTATCCGCTAGTTCTAAATACATCTAATATCTTAAAGATTATAATAATGCCACTGACGTATCATTATTATTTGACCAATAGTCTCTCGAGTTATGTAGGTTGAAATATCTCATATTATGTCAAATACCAATTATCTTTCGCAATTCTAAAACATTGAAGGAACATCTTTCATAGCAAATCGCAAAGTTTCCTCAATTATATAATTTTCCAATCTCTAAGGTAATTAGTAACGACAAGCCTGATACGGAGTAACTAATGATTTGATATCATCAGGCAGAGAGCTATCGCTCTTTAACTCTACTTCCTTACTGACGAATTGCATATTACCCTGTTTTTTTAGATAGTTTTTTTTCAATTGCAGAAGCTTTTGGATCGAGGAAAACATTTTGAAATTTTGAGGGAAGTAAATCAAATGACGTTGGACTTGATGGTAAGTCATATGAGTGAATTTAGCACTGATTAGCTGCCGACTCTTGTAAGCTCGCAGTTGAGGAACTGGATGCAGTAGGATTTGATAATAAACTATTTCTAGAAACGCGGGATAGGACGAAGGTTTCCGTTCTCAAATTTGGTACTAGGGTATTTGAGGTACAAAATTGTACGTGGCCAGGATACAGGAGGGTACTAGCCTTAGCAGGTACTTAGCGTGCAGATACAGGAAAATGTATTGGCCCTGAGAACAGATTATCATCGTTCACAAATGCAATAAACGAGTCATGAACTGAGTCTAACGATATTTTCCGATCCTTTCTCCGGATCAAAGTCATTATCAATCAGGACAACATTTTAATTTTTAGAGGAAACTATTGTTGGAATTTAAATTTCATCGTCACTATTTTTATCAGTGCAGTCATAAGGAAATTCTGCGCTGTTTCAAGAAATTTAACATATCATTTTAGATCTACCAATACGTCTGAAGGCATTCATATTCATATCGTTACCTAAAACGCAAAAGGCCCTAACTAACCATAAATTAAAGATCGACTTTTTCATTGATTCTGATGTATTGCATCAACACAAATGTCTCAAAACATTTTAGTATCTTTCGACCAAAATTTGCAATTGTATTAGCAAAAAACAAAAGGCCCTAATTATAAAAGATTATATGGTAAACACTAAAAGGCCTAACTAATGGTGTTTTCTTTTCTAAAAAATAATGATGCATTATAGTTGTGTAATATATTTATTAGGTTACACGAACCCTTACAAAGTGATACATTTTTCTTATTTACAATGGAACAAAATAATAGCTACGTTTTACACTCAACACTAATGTGTATTTAGCGTGTTAAATATTGAATGCAAAGTTTGTACTAAAAGCGATATTCACGACGCTTGTAGCAATTTTCAACATTAAATTTTCCCTTGTTCGAGTAGAAGGGATATTTTCATGACTTCTTGAGCACTTAACTACTTGACTTGGTGGCCACACGACTCAAAGACTCACACTTTTTAAATTGACCACGAGATGGCTTTCAATTTCACCGTCCCATTTGTTTGGCAATTTACTTTCAATTTAACAGCTGAGTACAAGTTTGTCTCTGTTGTTGTTGACATCTTGGAAGTAAATTGCTTACAAATTGAGTGTAGCCTACGTCACAGCTTTCAATTAATGTTAATTTTGACAAGCAGTATATGTAAAAGACTATCAAGAACAACTTGAACGTGTGGCCGCAGGGTGAATGAATTAAAAATGCCTTCCAAAATTCGAATAAATTTTAAATAAGTGAACCCATGAAAAATTACATGCAATGGGTGTTTCAACTCTTAAGTAGGAATTACAATTTTTCACTATAATTAGGTATTCTTTGAAGATTGAAAGGGGACGAATATTATATGGGCATATCCTGGGGTCACGAACGTACGTTTGTACGCCTTTGATGTACAAATAACATAGAAAACAAAACTTTTCCTAGCATTTTTTTTTTCGATTCGATAGCATTTGGGTAGCTCTATGTTTAGTGCAAAAGATGGATTTCATCAAGTTCAAGTTTTCATAAAAATAGCTATAAACGTGTGGTCACGAACGTACGCAAAATAGAAGTCAACTTTGGCTGACAATAGTGAAATGTAAAAATCTGCGCAATGAAACGGAATATTCAAAAGTGATTAATTTATTTTAAAAGTGTATTAATGTAGGTCTCCATCCAGTATTTACTAAATAAAATATCTCTCTTGGTTTTTGTTTTATCCCCACGCATTTTCCCATAAATGTCTTAAAATTTCCTTAACAAAAAAACTTAATACTCCTTTTGCAATTGATTGAACTGGAGAGATTATGAATAAAGAATGTAAACATAACATATTTCTTGCATGTAAAACAAGTATATAAAAATGTCTTTAGAAGTAGAAAATACAGAAAAACATAAAATTTTCCAGTTTCCAGCCCAATTTCCTCAAGTAAAACAGCTGAGATATGCTATGAAACCATTCTTTTATAAAAACAAAGACTTTTTTATAATAATAAACAATTAAAGACGATGATAATCAACATTTTATTTTTTCATCCTGGTAGACCATTCTGGGGAAATGCCCATATACAATTGACTTTAATGATTAAGTTAAATTTTTTTAATATATACATATGGAGGGCTCAGCTGAAGCGAACCAAGTAAAAATGAAAATTCGATAATATTTTGAGTTTGAGTAAGTGAATTTCCATTTATTTCTGGAACCATTGACATGGGTTTATTACCGTTACCTTTGGAACGAAAAACTTTTTGATTTAGTCCGTTACAAAACTCGATAGAGTTAAACTTTGCGAAGAATTTCACACCAGTTTTATTTTATGACTTGGTTCGGTTCAGCTTTGAACCCTCCATATGTAAATACATTTAATATTAATATGTATTTAAATTTGTTATATTTATTTATTCATTTATTAAGGCCTATGCAATAGGTCTGCTTACCTCTGCAACAATACAAAAAACAACAGGCATTTTATTTGTGTAAAATTTACCCGCCATTGTCAAAATCATACTACTACATAGGGAAAACAAAAGTTACAATGCTTTTTATAATACATTCCCATAATGCATATAAAAATTAATATCGAGCACCAATGAAAATACGTATTAAAATCATTAATGATTCATTGCTTTTCATTCACACTGATTTCAGTTAATATTCCAAATCAATGAAAACCCCGATCTAATCACTGAACTTTCATTGGTTCTAAGCAATATTTTTAATGACGAGCCGTTTACCTAAATGTGAACCCATGCTCGCCAACGACACGCTAATGTTAAAATCATGCATGTTTCACCTAAAAAGAACCAGTGCATTATCCGCGGAACCCATGCATTTACTACTTTTTTTGCATTTCTTTTTAAGCGTTAACAGCACTGATTTTAAATAATTAATGTCAGCTTTTGTTAAAAATTTTGCGACAAAAAAAATATAATAAAAGTAAAACAAACGAAAAACAAAAAGTTTTTATATCCATCACAATATAACTCAAATTGTCGCAAGCACAAGAAAAATAAGTACTTTACGCAGATGCAAAAAAGGGTATTATCTCACACTCAGTTATAACTGCGGGTAAGAAATGGAACAAATTTGCCATTTATTGTTGCAACATGTTTAGAAAGGAAAACGACAACTTCTCACATTTTTGCATATATTTTTAGAATGGAACAAAATCCCGCACGAATGGTAGCATATATGGACCAGCAACTGGTAGGTTTTACAAGAAAAATAGAAGACAAATAAATTATAAATAGTTTAAGGCAATACTTATCCTGTAAAATTTTCAAAATGTTATTTAGGGCCTTTTCCATTTAATGTGACGATATTTGTGATAATAATTAGAAAAAACTTTAAGTAGCGAGCGAAAAGAACTTATGTCAAATGATTAAACAAGAAGAACACACAATACAAACAGTCTACATAAAACAATAACAGCCAACATTCCTAATTTGTGTGGAATGCGCAATGTGTCTTTTAAGATACAACCACTATATACGATTTTTTGACGAAAGTATAAATCAGACCGCATTGAAAATTTCTGTATGATTTAAGAACACTATTTTAATCACCATATATTTTTCTGGAGTTATTTCGTGAAAAAATAATGCAAATAAAATTGGGTAAAACTTAGCATCATTTATAAAAGTACGAATTTTGAAATTTTGAATCTACGGCTCTGTATTTTTCAGAAACGATCCATTTTTGATAAAAAAAATTAATACAGCATAATAGAAAAAAGTGTTGTTATTGGAAATCAGCAAAAATTTTTTAGTTTTTTTAATAATTGTGCACATAGCAGCAGTTTTATTGGTGGTATCTTCAAAGATACAATGCGCATTTATGGGTTAAATAATTTTTGTCAAAAATATATATGTACATATGAACATGCATACATACATATGTATGTATATCTTTATATATTTTGATATAGAAATAATTATTTATGAAAATTTTGCATTAAACTGCCCTAAATGATGATGTATAATAGTCCTGAAATAAATACGCCACATAATTGCTAGTACATAAACAGGTTTGTATTGATTTAATTTTTAATTATTTTAAAATGTTTGTATGTATATATTTTTTTCATTTGACTTCATGGCATGCTTGTTTTACTTATTTTGCTTTTATTTGTGTTTTACGTGTGCCTTTTTGGTTGATATCTGCATGAGATTTAAACCAATTTGTAGTCATTTAAAAAAAAGTTAATTTATAGTTAGTGTTTTTTGCAACTGACTATTTTATTTACTACAGGGCTATGTGTGCAAAGCGTTAAATTATTTATGTGAGTGTTGTGAGAGAAATATTTGATACAGGTATAAATAACAAATTTACTCTTTAATTCGAGTAAATACACTTGTGTGACGATGTACATATCGTGTTTTATCAACAGAACATGTGTTTTGCGTTTCAAATTTTTTTTTATGACAAAACATTTTTTATTCATTGAATTGATGGAGACACCTGGACGCAGAAAATAAAAGTTACTATACATGTCAATTAAAAAGTTCTAAGGGTTTGATTATTTTCATAAAAGGCATAGATAGTTCTGTTCCTACAGAGTAAATAAAATCTGCCGTAGATCTAGAGGGGTATGAGGTAAAATCTGTTCATAACATTTTGAACAGGAATAAAGTTCCTCAACCAATGCACCGCGTTGAAATATCGTTCGATTCGTCGGTTCTCAAAACCAAAAATTCAGTTCATCCCATATACAACTTGCGCTACCTACTCAACAGAAGAATAACTGTTGAGGAGCCATTAAAACGAAAGGGTCCCTCCCAATGCACAAACTGTCAGGAATATTGGCATACAAAATCATATTGTAAATTGCCTCACGTATGTGTGGTTTGTGGCGACGCTCATAAAACGCCGAATGTAATCGTTCAAAAGCTGACCCGAATGTTAAGAAATGCAGCAACTGTGGCGAAAATCACACGGCAAACTATAGGGGTTGTAAAGTCTTCTTGCATTTATTAAAACCTGCTTTAGTTCAAAAATATACTCACTCCCAATATGGTCCGTCACATGCGCCCAGCCAAGCCGCTGGCTCAATTGCTAGTACTACACGGCTGTAGGAAATATCGCCCAAAGAAAAATCGCCAAAAAAAAAAAAATGAAAAATCACCCAAAAAAATTGCATGTAAAATTGGGCCTGATTTCATATGAAAAATGGCCCAAAATTTTTGGGCTATTTATCGTTATTGTTGGGTTATTTTTAAAATTCTACCATAATCTTACATAGCAGAGAAAACCATGTTTTATTATGGTTGCAAACAACAAAACTATTTTTCAAGAAACTAATTTAACCATAATATGGTTGTCGGTGACAATGATTTGGTTAAATTAAACATAATATGGGTAAAATTTTTTTAAAAATGGTTTTGTAGCTTTTTCTTTGGGTGTATATATTAAATATATATCGAAAATAAGGATTTTCTCTTCTATGGTATAACAAATACTGGCTTCGCTAACTAAAGCTTCTGTGTATGGCCGGCCTTCGGCCGGGCGCAAGGATTTGCTCCTCTATGGTATAACAAAGACCGGCTTCGCTAACTAAAGCTTCTCTGTATAGCCGGCCTTTGGCCGGGCGCAAGGATTTTCTCCTCTAGGGTATAACAAACACCGGCTTCGCTAACTAAAGCTTCTCTGCGTAGTCGGCCTTGTTCGGAAACAAGGCAGTTTTTCGAAGCTTTACTTAGCGAAACCGGTTTTTGTTAGACCATAAAGGAGAAAATCCTTGCGCCCGGCCAAAGGCCGCCTATACAGAGAAGCTTTAGTTAGCGAAGCCGGTCTTTGTTACACCATAGGAGAAAATCCTTGCGCCCGGCCGAAGGCCGGCTATACAGAGAAGCTTTAGTTAGCGAAGCCAGTATTTGTTATACCATAGAAGATGAAATCCTTATTTTGGATATATATATTTAATATATACACCCGGAGTAAAAGCTATAAAAATATTTTATCCATATTATGTTTAATTTAACCAAATCATTGTCACCGACAACCATATTATGGTTAAATAAGTATCTTTAAAAAAATCACTTGAAATTTTAACGGTATTTTAAAAAATATTTACACATTTTTGATTATAAGTTAAGTTGCGGACGTTGCAAAGTGTCATAACTTCTTCGTCCTCGTCTTCGATGGACATTATGACACTTTAAAAGTGTCCAAGGACACTACGACACTGGACGTTATGACATGTCACGTAAATTTATATGAATAATAAACACTTATTTGCAAATTTAGTAATTTTTTTTTTTTTTTTTTTTGGGAAAAAATTCGTTTTTGCTTTTTTAGGTCATTTTTCATTTTCATTTTGGGCCCTTTTTCGTTTTTTTTTGGGCAAAATTTCATATTTACCTTTTTGGGTCATTTTTCATGTTCGCTTGGGCGATTCTTCATTTGGGCGATTCTTCATTTGGGCGATTTTTCATTTTTTTTTTGGGCCATTTTTCTTTGGGCGATATTTCCTACAGCCGTACTACACAAACAAACAAACAAAACCAATCATATGCCCAAGTCCTAAAAGGAAACCCTAATGCGAAAAATCCCCCGAGTACTTCCAACGCAAAGCAACCTCCGAACGCTAATGTTCCTAGGGAAGGTCTACAAATGCCTACCTCAATTGAAAATTTAATTCAAACTATGAATAACTTCATGGCCACTATGCAGAACATGTTTCAGGAAATGATGCGAAACCAGAAAATGCTCCTGCAAGTTCTACTCAACAAAAAATGAACCAGTTAAAAATATGTTTCTGGAATGCAAACGGGTTATCCCAACATAAACACGAAGTTGCAAACTTTCTTCATAGGCATGAAATCGACGTACTTCTTGTCTCTGAAACACACTTTACTCATAAAAACTGCTTTAGGGTAAATGGATACCTTACGTATGACACAAAACATCCCAGCGGACGAGCTTGTGGTGGCACAGCCATAATTGTGCACAAACACATCAGACACTTACCATTGCCAGAGTTCGAAGAAGATTGTATCCAGGCCACATCTATAAATCTTACTGATTTCAATCTAACGTTAACATCCGTTTATTGTCCCCCGAGGCACAAAATTGTAAACGATAAATTTCTCAACTTCTTCTCCACATTGGGCCAGAAATTCATTGCTGCTGGCGACTACAACGCTAAACATACATATTGGGGGTCCAGACTTATTAGTCCTAGAGGTAATCAGCTATACAATACCGTAACTGCAAATAATTTTGATGTGGTATCGAGTGGTGAGCCTACCTATTGGCCAACCGACTTCAATAAGCTACCAGACCTTATTGGCTTTGCTGTAATTAAAAACATCAAACGCGATCAGGTACTAGTTAGTTCCTCCTATGATCTTTCGTCTGATCATTCACCTTCAATCCTCATTTTAAAAGGTAACTCTGACGCTGCAGCTGCAAACTTTATTTCCTATCCAAACAGAAACACAAATTGGTTAAAGTATAAAATGTATGTGAGCTCTCACCTATCACAGTGCATTCCCCTAAAAAATTCATCTGACATCCAAATAGCTGTCGACCGATTTACAGAAGTCTTGGATTCTGCAGCAAGAAATGCAACCCCAATCAAGCGGACAATTAAACGTGCTCCTTACAATACATCGACGGATATAGAGATCCTTATCAGAGAAAAAAGGAAGTTAAGAAGACAATGGCAAAACAGTCGTTCCCCAACCACTAAGACCCAACTACAATTATGTCTGACAACTCTTCGCAACAAATTGAGACAGAATCACGAGTTTGCAATAGAAGGCTATCTAAACAGCCTAGATGCCACAAAAAACTCCAATTATAGCTTATGAAAGGCTGTACGGCATATGAAATGCCCAATAACCCAAGAATCTCCATTAAGACTTGAAAACCGCACTTGGGCCAAAAACAAAAATGAAAAATTAAACGCTTTCGCGAGCCACCTTTAGAAAGTTTTCACGCCACATGATGCACATACTTGTTCCTGTCGTCCAATCATTCCTGATAAGGTAAACCATCTCATAAAATTTAAAATAACTCAAGTAAAATCTGCAATAGAAAAAGTGAATATTAGAAAATCTCCCGGACTTGACCGCATCACAGGGTCAATGATAAGAAACTTACCATCGTCTGCTTCTAGAATCTTGCTGCTCATTTTTAACGCGATATTAAGATTTGAATACTTCCCATCCTCATGGAAGAAGTCTATAATTGCTATGATTCCCAAGCCAGGAAAAGATGCTAGCCAGGTTGCGTCGTACAGACCGATAAGCTTATTTTTAATCCTATCGAAGCTTTTCGAAAAAATATTCATTTTAAGTATAACTCCTCATCTAAATGAGCACGACATCATCCCGGATCACCAGTTCGGATTCAGAGCGAAACATGGTACAATAGAACAAGTGCATAGAATTGTCACCCTTATAAGATCGGCGATTGAGAAAAAGCAATACTGCTCAGCCCTGTTTATGGACACTTCCCAAGCATTTGACAAAGTTTGGCAGGATGGGCTACTCATCAAAATAACACGAATGCTTCCTCAAAACACTCACAAGCTTCTGGAGAGCTATCTAACAGTCAGAACATTCATAGTAAGGTCGCAAGATAAATACTCCCCCCTCAAGAAAATTACTGCTGGTGTCCCCAAGGCAGCATATTAGGACCGCTACTATATATAATATACACAGCGGATATGCCAACAAACCTGAGCACGCATACCTCTACATGTGCAGACGACGCAACATTTATTAGCGTTATCCATGACCCAAAAGTCGCATCGCAAAATCTGCAGTCCCACATCAATGAATTAGAGGCCTGGCTAGAAAAATGGAGAATAAAGGCTAACTCGGCTAAATGTGCTCACTTAACTTTCACGCTCAGAAGACAAACGTGCCCAGCTGTAAAAATAAATAACATCACTGTTCCGGTAGAAAACCATGTTAAGTACTTGGGAATTCATATAGATAGACGCTTGACCTGGTCTCGTCATATTGAAGCGAAAATAACGGCTATCAAACTTAAAGCAGCTCAACTACATTGGCTTCTCGGTCGAAACTCGAACTTGTCTTTAGACAACAAAATTCTCTTAAACAAGTCCATCATAAAACCAATATGGACATATTTCATCCAATTATGGGGTACTGCATGCGCATCTAACATCCAAAAGCTTCAAAGAAGACAGTCTAGAATATTACGACAAATTGTCTGCTCCCCATGGTATATACGTCATGATATTATCCACAGAGATCTCAACGTCCCCACTATCCAGGAGGAAATTAAAAAATATTCAATTAGCTACATCGATAAACTAATGGCACACCCTAACTACCTCGCTCGGGGTCTGCTTCAGTTCGAAGGTCACCAGAGGCTAAAAAGAACCGATACTTTGAGCCTAACTAGAAGACATTTTTTAAATTTGAATACAGAAGTTAGAGGTGACATTGGGAACAACTAATAAACAAAAAGTAGAATAATAAAAATAAATTAATTAAAAAAAAAAAAAAAAAAAAAATTGAATTGATGGAATGAAACGGTAAATGTTAGAGAGAGTAAACTATAAAAAATGTAAACAAAGTTTTTGAGTTTTTTTTTTGTTATTGTTTTGTTTATTTTATTAAATGTTGTCAACGTTTTGTTTATTAGAAACACAAAAACAAAAAAGCGGTAAGTCGCTGAATTTGCCAATAAACCGCTGATTCAGCAACACTTTCAATATTTTAAGCTTGAAATGTCAATTTTAAGTTGAAAAATTTTACTTATTTTTTTTTACACTTACTGATTCTTTCTATCAATTCTATATCATCAATGAATAAAAATATAGTGTAATAAGTGCTTAAGAATTATTGCCTTTGTATACTGGTTTTGTCATATTTTAAAATATTTTTTTTATAATATTATTATTGTTTTTGCTTAAAAAAATACATTTATTACAACCATTTCATTTTATTTCTTTTTTTGTTAAAATTTTAACTTTCCTCTTCACTTAACCATTTCCAGCCCTGGCTACACAAACGTGTAGGTAAATTTTACGTTTTTTGAAGAGAGAAGTTTATATATAAATATCTAATTTTAATTCTTCTTTTAGTCTCTACATGTTATGTGTTATCTCCACTGTTGCCAATTTAGAGATTTTCCCGCTAAATCTAGCGTTTTTGAAATGTCAATCGCGGGAAAAAATACGTTTTGGCGGTAAGCGGGAAATCTAGCGATTTTCAAACAACTCTCAAAGCCTCATTTTCGCTTCAAAAACCTTTCTCAAATTTAAAATTTACATATTTTTTCCTTTTTCTTTTTGTTTTCTGGCTAAAAACGTCTGGTTTATGTTCACGGTTTTAATTACTTTAATAGTTTTCAGTTCGATTGTTTATGACATTTTTTTCGATTTTCAGTTAGTATTTTGTTAATCCGGTATGTAACAATTCAAAACTTTAAGCACGCATTAAGCCATCTCCGTCTGTCTATGCATCTGTTGTCACTTTCAAACGACTCAAAAGGGAATATAAATATTGGCATCAAATTGTATAGAATTCACCTAAGCAGTTTGGGATTGCAGTCCAGCACAATCGGTTCAGTAGGAAAAGTGCTATAAATTAAAATGTTGAACAACCACCCTAAAAACTAACATAACTAGTGGCGGAATGCACATATTGATATAAGATTATGCACAAATTCGTACTATATGACTAAAAATCATACTGTTAAATCGGTCCATAATTAACGATAGGAAAAAACCTCTAGTGTGCCTAAAAACGTAACAAATAATGCTATTGTAATAAATTTTGTCCGCCACAGTTTAATATGGCTAGAAATCACGCTGTCAATTTTCGTGATTATAGTCCATATTTTACCATAGGCCCTATATAAAACCTACTCTTGGAAAACAGAACGTCTAAAGCCCTAAAAAATAATGCTATTTTTTAAATTTTGGTTTGTCACAGTTTTATATGACTAGAACTTACACTGTCAACTATCGTGCAGATCAATCCTTAACTTACCATAGGCCCCATATAAAGCATACTCTCGGAAAAAGCTATAGAACGCGTAGAACCGTAAAGCTTTCAATCTATATTCTATTATAATAACATTTGGTCAGTCAAAGTTTTATAAGACTATAAATTACTTGTTCAAATTTTGTGAAGATCGGCCCATAATTTACCATATGTTCCATAGAAAGACCACTTCGGAAATATTCTAACTGTAGGTGGAGGGTATCAAAGATTCGCACAGATGAATATACAACTCTAACTTATTTTCTTTTAAGAATAAAATAACTAGAGAAGTTGGAAACCATAGTGTGTAATATGTAATATTTAGGGGTTTCTAGCGGGTTTGACGTCCGATTTGGCGCGAAATGTTCAAAAAAAGTTGGCAACAGTGGTTATCTCTTAATCGTTGTCTTATAATAGTTTGCGAGGTTTATTTTGGTATTTGTCTGTACGCGTGTAAAAAAGATGATCATGTTTCGCAGTGCGGAAGACAAGATTTGTAACTAACATTATTTTGTTTAAATTACACTAAATATATTAAGATTTTCTTATTATTTTGTAACAAAAGCATCATACATTTAAATAATATGCAAATATATTTAAATACATAATGAATTTTTTGTGTTTTCTGCGAGCCTACACATATGTGTAATATTGGTTTCAAATACCTCAATTTTGCGTAAGAAAACTGTGATTAGGGGCAAGCGTTTGGTGAGGACTTTGCCGAATAATTCCTTTGTATTCTTTGTTCGGTATTTTACCAGCTTACTACTTTTGAGGCGATTGGCGGAAACGAATCTACATGGAATTGGCACAATACAAACAAATCGTTTGCGCCTAAACTAAAAAGAAAGAAAATTTTTTGAAAAAATAGTCAAAAAAAAAATTAAATCAAAATATTTACAATTGTGAGCAAATTACCTTTAATTTAAGTACCCTAATATAGATATAACTGGAGGTGGCACTTTTTTTGCCCCAGAGTGCTCCAAAAGTCCCGCCCACTCTAAATGTTTTTTTCTTATAAAATTTCCTTTAATTCAAATACCTACACATAACACTAAGTGGGCGGGGCCGTTTTTTGGATTCAGGGGGCCCAAGGGCCTCAGCCCCCTTAACTTTTAATTTTGTTTTGTTTTTTTTTTTATTTCCAGAGGTGTTTTTTTTTCGTGTGCCCTGTAAACTACACTTTTACCAAAAAATGCTAATATTTTATCCAAGTGAAATCCCAAGGTACACTTATCGAGCCTTTGGTGCAATACCGTAGTAATTCAAAAAAATCGTGAACTGAGAAAAATGCATTTGAAGTTTTCAGCCGTCTTTTTAATAGTAGTTCCGTTTACTAAAGTTATTTTTTTACAAGATTTTTAATAAAGAGGAATGTTTTGTAATTAAAAAAAGGTGAAAAATTATTAATAATATTAAATATCATTTCTGCATACCCAGCTCAAAAAATTAAAATTTTGAGTTACTACGGTATTGCACCAAAGGCTCGATATGTGTATGTCCTGTTTCTAAGGACATGGGCTTTGTATGTACTTTTAAAGTTCATTTTTACATTATCTTAGGGCGAATTATCATATACTGAAAACTTCATTGAAATCCGCCAACTTTGAAATTGCTTGGGTCGGAAAGGGTTAACAAAATAAGAAAGTCAAGAAACACACGAATGATTAGTGTGATTTTTAACTTCGCTGAGTTTTTTTTTTATTGTAATATGTATGAATTTGAGTTCATCAAACAATAAACAATAATAGAGAAACACACGCAATTAGTGTAAGTGTGTGTGGCTAACTTTTTTAATGAACGGTGTTGTGTTGATCTCTCATTTAAAATGATTGAGCGTGAATGACTCGCTCTCATTTTGTTTACACATTGGATAAGCATATCAAATACACACACAGCATTCATTTGGCTACCAAATCATTTGTGCAGACCTCTACTACCCAACAAGCCTGATATGGTAAACTGGATTTACACATCGGTTGTTAGGCCTATACTAACCTATGGATGCACTGTTTGGTGGGGTGCGTTGGGAGTGGATAGCTATAGGAAGATGCTCAGCAAGGTTCAAAGAAGTGCATCTCTTGGCATCACAGGCGCAAGGAGAAGCACTCCGACATCCTACTATATCTATCCCCTATCGAGCATTATGTGAGGAGTGTGGCAGCTAGGAACCTACTTAGACTTTACGAGTCTTTTTTAGTTAGACCTAGGCGGGATGATCACACGAGAATTTTGTACGAGATGGGTCTGCTTGATCAGGGTATTATTCTCGAGGGAATTTCGGATCACAAGACTATGACCCTGGACTTCGGTGCAACACCACCAGTGGAGTTCCCGGATAGGGAAAATTGGAGTGGATCCAATGGACTGTTTGAGGGGTGGGCAGTATTTACGGATGGATCCAAGATGGAAACCGGCACTGGTGCCGGTGTTTATATCGCGGACACCAAGGTAAAAAGGTCATTCAGACTCCCTGATGAGTGCAGTGTCTTCCAGGCTGAGATCTTAGCGATCTGGAGGGCGACGGAGGTGATACTGGATCACATCGTGGGTGGATCTGAGGTGACAATTTACGTCGATAGTCAGGCGGCGCTTCGGGCATTGAAGAGCCATACGGTTCGATCATGCCTGGTTGCGCGGTGTAGGAGCGCTCTTAGGGAACTCATGGGGGCATTCAACGTGAGGCTGTGTTGGGTACCAGGACACTGCATGGTTGATGGGAATGAGGTGGAGGACGAACTCGCGAGAGGGGGTTCGGGTCTCGACTTAGTGGTGGGGGACAGGGGGTAAAACCCCCCTATGCTACTACTATGGGGTGATACGGGAGAAATTCCGTGATGACGTTAACCGATCCTGGAGGGGCAGAATGGATTGCAGGGTGTCTAGGGCACTATGGCCCAATTTGGACGCGGGGGCAACCAGGGTTCTACTGGGATTGGATAGGGGTAGTCTCAGAACACTTATAGGGTTCTTGACGGGTCATTGTCCTGTCAGGGCTTTTGTGGGCAGATGGGACAACGCCATACCGGACTTCTGCAGGCTATGCGAGGATTCGGAAGAGCTAAAGACGATCGAGCATGTACTGTGCCATTGTCCTAGGATGCAAGGTCTCAGACTGAAGTTGCTAGGAGATAGGTTTCACGACGAACTGGGGTGCATGGCTGGATGTAATCCGGCCAATCTACTGGGGTTTGTCAGGGAAATAATGCGGCTGTTTCTGTTGAGGGGACTGTAAGGGGGGTATTGGTCCTACTTTCTAATTTTCTGTCTATATCTTACTTCCTTTTCTCTATTTTTCACTTCCTCTTATCTCTATCTCTTACTTCATATTTTCATTGAAGGGAATCACAATGGATCGTATTCGGTCTCCGAGTGGAGGTGTGCCTGTGGGCACACAACCCCTTCTTAACCTAACCTAACCTAACCTTACCTACTACCCAACAAACACGGAGGTTTTATTTCAAGTTAATAATGATATGAAATCAAATGTTTTCTCAAACGACAAACTTTTGCTAATGATTTGAAAATCATAGCATTCTCAACAAAAAGAGGAAATTATATTCAAAATGCCTTTATTTTCAACTTGCTTTCAAACGTAATTCTCAAACGTTTTTCAAGTTTGGATTTTAATACCATGTCACAGTGGTCCCAATGGCAAATTAAGAGCGAAAACTCATAAGTCTTCTTTATAAGTGCATATAAGGATAAACATTTGTACGAACAATTGGCTTGGTATGGCACGATCTTACGCCAAAAATTGACGGATTCGATTGTGTTGGTGTGGCGCTTTCTATATAAAATTAACTGACATAAAACCTACAAAATCATTTCATAATACAAGGGAACTAGGTTTTTGGTGATTAAGAACTGAATGTTATTTTTAAGGTTATTTGGGACGCTAAATCCAAATCTGCATTAGGTTTTATTTATGTCAGCATTACGTTTTTTGGCGCCTGCGCGCATAGAAACATACGACCTTTTTGAGTATTTACCATCAATGTAAATCGCCAGCGCATTTTCACGTATGGCGTATTTAATCAGTTTTTTTTATTTTCTGGAGAAACATCTATGGTTCTAGCAACGTCTGCAGCAACTACTTACTTTCAGCAGCAAATGTTAAAGCTGAAGGTCCACACCATGCGTTTATGCGTCTGTCCTTTTTATGCATTTGACAAAAAAGTTGAATCAGTGTAATTGTATATGACAAGTTACACAACAAAATGCAGAGAATGCATAGACGCATCAACGCATGAAAGTAGGTTTACTTTCTACTTTTGTATCCGTCGCATGTGTGGTGAAAAAAAGTCAGCTGTTATTGATGGCCATGGATGGCAAATCATATTTTATTTTCAATGTTATCGATAAATATGTTTGTGTGGTGGATTGCTTTTCACTATGTTTTTGCATTAAAAAAGGTTTTTAATAAGAGAAAAAGCTTTCGTTATAAAGATTGTATAAACTTTAATGAATAAAATACATTAAAATTAATTTTTAGCACAATTTAACAACAACAAAATTTGCCATTCTACTTATCGATTACTTTTATCTTCTGAGTGTCATCTTTGTTGTGTTTTTATTATTTTTTTTAACAAATGCTATGAATTGAAACTTATTGATGCCGTGAAAAATCACGAATATTTTTATAATAAAAGCTTACCTACTCCTCTATGAATTCTATTAAATAAATTCCATTAAAATATCAATTACACTCTCCATTTTTGGCAAAATTGTTTTTAATTCTTAAACATACTAGCACAACAGCTGATAAAAAAAACAAATTTGGCGCATAAAACGCATTGCATGTAACTTGAATTTAGAAACGCATAAAATGCACAAAAAGTATCATACGCATCTACGCATGAACGCATGGGGTGGACCTTCAGCTTAACTCTTCTTGGGAACAACTGCTTTGATCTTTCCCTCCTTCTTAAAACGAGTTGGATGGTCGTTCGGGTCTTGATGGTCCTTCCTCCGAGTCTTCTTCCAAAAAACTTGACGAGGCTTTACTGGTAAAGAGAAGAGATTCTGCCAACCAATTTTAAAGATTGACATGCATCCACTTCTTCGGTAGTTTGCTGAGAAAATTTTGAGCTGATTTACTTCATGCCACTTTTCTTGAAAATGTAATGAATGACAGCGTTATTTTTTTTTCTTCTGGTCTTTTTCAGAGTACCAAACATTGAACAAATCCCTTTTAGTGATAGACATTGCAACCAAAAGATACGATAGAAAGTGTTTAGGCAAAAATAGGCAGCTAATTGCCTAAACATTTAACAATGCACATGTTATAGATGATAAAAACACAAAAAAGCAGCGACAGCTGGTGAAAGTCACATTTAAAAGTCTATTACAATTTACAATACATATTAAATTCCACAATTAATGAATATATTTTAATTTGCATACATATTTTTCTAAACGGAATGCCAAATCAGGGGAACATTCTGAATTTAAAAAATATATACCTCTATTGTATAAATAAAACCAACAAATACTACAGAAAACGTTTTCACTTTATTTTATTAGCTCTCGAAGCCACATGCAATTATCAACTAATCTGTTATTAAAAATTAAACTTAAGGCCAGTTCACACGGTAATACAATGTATTACGACATTGCAAAAAATTAGGTAATATGAGAAAAATCTTATCTTGTAAAAGCAAAATGTATTGAGTAAGAGAGAATACGAATAAAAAAATCTAACAAGCGGTCGGTAAATGCTCTTTTTCTAAACCATTTTAGAAACTTATGTATTCTCATCACACCAGAGGTGTATTTTAGCAGAGTATATTGAAGGTGGTAGTATTTTTATACAATCACAATAACATCTAAAATCAACTCAGGAAATTTTCATGTTGTTTTTGTAAAAATTTAAAACTGCAACCATCTGCTTTTTTGTTATTATTTTTATTTTACTTATACCATCCGTGTAAACATGAATTATACTTACAAAGGATTTTTAATTTTTCTTTTAAACACGGAGAGAATTTCATAATATTTTGGTTCTACAAAGTCGTAATACATTGTATTACCGTGTAAACTGGCCTTTAGCAATTACTGATGTTTAAATCAATGGAGCAGTGCATGGTGAAATTACTGCAAGGTGGCTACACTACGGCACCTGGTAATTTTTTACTTAACTGTGGTGAGAAGCAAAAAATACTTTTTGTGCGGTTTTTGAATGAAAATTGTGTATAACAATTAAAATATTTGCAAAAAATATATCGTATTTGGTTTTTATATGTGTGTCTTTAGGTGTGCTAATAGTTTTTTTTTTTTAAATAATAAATAAAAACAAAAATAATTGTGTATGTGACCACAACAGAGCACACAGAAGCGTCACGAGACAGAAAATATTGTGTTTTTTTCTGTCTTTTTCTTCGAAAGCTGCGTTTTTTGTTTTGATTATGCAATTTGTGTTGATAGTAGCGGCCTGTTTTTACACATTGCCACTTCACTACCAAAAAAAGTTTTCTTTCTCTTTCTTCGAAAGCTGCCCTCGCAAATGATTTTTTTTCGTCTCTGTATGCTTTGTGGTGACCACGTCGTGTGTACGTTTGAAAAATGTGTTTTTATTTTTGATATGCACTTGTGCGCCACTTGTAGTGAAAAAAAGTGGAAAAACAATTGTTTTTAATTCAAAAAACATTAAAATTTTAAGTATGAATCTTTTAGTAATTTTTCATAATATTTTTCGTTTTATTAGTTGCAGATCAGCGTGCCACTGAAAATTTTCTATTCGACCAAACTTGTTAACCAAAATCCTTTGGACTCGACCAGTTTTCTATTTATGTTCTAGTTATGATACATTTAACGGCTAATTTCAGCAAGTAAAAAATAAATAAATTTATGTTAATTTTTAGGGAGGTAGTTTCACATTTGGGAGCTTAACTCTTTTTCTAATAAAAACATCTTTGAAGAACTAGAAACAATTTGAAACCCAAACGACTAAATCAACTTAAAAGACCCAGAATATACATATGTATAAACTTTATGGGATATTCGATGAATATTCCAAAAAAAAAAAAAAAAGATTAACATAGAATGATAAACGTAGTATCCCCTCATACACAATGGCTGATTAAGGGTATAAAACTGTTAAAAAAAAATGTTATTTAATATGATAAATAAAATTTCTCCTTAATGCACAATTTGTTTAATAACGAAATTAACTTCGTTAGGCTTAGCTTTCTGTTTCTACACTCTTTTTGTGTAAAGTCGCATTGAAATTGTTCTCCGTATTTTTTTGTTAATTTATTATAAACTAAATACCTGAAAATTGTGATTTATATAAAAAAGTCTAAAAAAACTAAATTGTTTTTATATCGTTATTAAAAAAAAACAGCAAAATCAATCGTTCTAATAAACAACCATAAAATAAAAAATAACAAAAACATTTTTTCTTACTAAATACAGTGATTTACAACAATAACAATTTACATTCAAAAACAATAAGCTCAAATCAAAACAAACACTCCAGCTGCCGTATTCTGTAATTCGCTTAGCTTAAGCTAAATCTCGATCGCTAAAATTTCTTAGAGAAAACAAAATTAAAAATTTTTAGCGATGGCACTAAAAGCTAAAATTGCGGCAAATTAAATTTGTATTGCATTGCCAAATTTAGCAATGCACGTTACTGAATTACATTTGTAGCCAAAAATTGCTAAATCAACTTTATAGAATTTTAGCGATAGGGATTTAGCTTTAGCGAATTACGGAATACGGCTGCAGTACAAAGCATAAAAAAGAAATAAAAAATTTTAATAGCAAACAACAACAACAAGTGCATACAATTTTAAGTATAACAAAACAACAGAATTCAATAAGTAAATTGACAATTAAACAGTGCTGCCACTTTTATAAATTTTTTTAGTTTCCCAATAAAAGTAAATAAATCCCTTTATAATGGAATGTGTAAAAAAAGGCTGTTCTTTGGAAGGTTATGATGAGAGAATGATTATTTGTTGGCTTTGCCATGGCTTATGTCATTTTAAATGTAGCGGCTTATGTGTCTTAGTGGCTGAATCAATATCGAAGCATAAGAACTTGGATTGGCGGTGTAATGAATGTCAAAAAATTGGTGCCGATTTTTACCGCTTCTTTCAAAGCAAAAAAAAAAAAATTTTATGGAAATTCAAACAAATCTAAGTAACTTAACTGAGCAAGTCAATTCTTATGGTAAGTTATGTGATGACTTTAAGTCATTAGATGAACTCCAACCACCGTCTCCAAATCGCCGTAAATCACCAAGATTCTTAAATAGAGATAATCCTTATGTTACTGGCTTTCCGAATGCTACAATTGCTAATAATAATCCACCCGCGAATAATGTTGAAATATTAGTTAATAAACCGACACCTACTTCCAATACAAATACTGCTTTTCCAACACTTACAACTGCTAAGGATGTTCAGACTCCCATTAATTTGCTGACTGAGACTCCATTCATGCCTGAAACTGCTATTCCTATATCTTTTAATAATGCTTCTTCGATTCCTCCAACTGTTGATACATCATCATTTACTAATGAACAGAATTTAAGTACTGGTGCTCAAAATTCTGCTCGTTTGATTAATTTTGACGCGTCATCTCCTAAGCCGCATACATCAATGGCTGGTAACATAAATGCAAATCATACAAGAGGCACTGGCTCATCATCCGCTCTTAGAGAACTAAGAACTATCCCACCGAAAAAAAACTATATTCGCTACACGTTTTGCACAGGATACAACCACAGATGAAATCAAGCACCACGTGCTGGCAAACATTCAAAACTGTGTTCCAAATGATATAATAGTTTATAAAATGAATTCCAGAAATAGAGCATATTTCAAGATAATAGTTCCTGAAGATTTATTCCCAAAAATTGTTGACCGTGCCTTTTGGCCTAAAAATGCTTTAATACGAGAATTTGTGTATAGAGAGGATGATATGGCTCGCTTTCCAAAATCCGTAGATACAATTCCAAAAAACTAATTTCCATTGTTTATCAAAATGTATGAGGCATAAATTCTAAACTATCATCCATTTACTGTAACAGCTTTGGCTTAAGTAACCATAAAATTGTATTCACAGGGACATGGCTCAGTAAAAAGGTCAATAACTCTGAAAATTTTTGTCCTAAGTATCCAATTTTTAGAAAAGATAGAGAAAGTTGTGAAAAAGTATGTGATATAAAGCAATCCGAGGAAAAACAATCTGATAAAAAAAAGGGTGGCGAACAAGCTGATAATAAAGTAAAAAAACCGGTGGTGGTGTATTAATTGCCGTTTTAAGTGAGTTTTCATCTGAAGAAATTATTTTAAATGATTTTTTGCATATTGAAATCATATGTGTTTTAACAAAAATTAAAAATAAATCTATATATATTATTTGCTCGTATATTCCGCCTCATTCGGTTTCCTCTATATATGAAGATCATCTGAAAGCTGTTGATATAACTTTAAGAAAATTAAAATCGTCTTATTTAATTGTTGTAATTGGTGACTTCAATATGCCATCTGTAGATTGGATTGGTGCTCCGGATTCTAATCATTTAGTTCCAGTTCGCTCATCGGATTCATCATCAGAGTTTATCAATAGTTTGTTTAATAATTGTCTTTTTCAAATCAACTCGATTCAAAATTCATAAGATAGAATGTTGGATCTTATATTTGTGAACGATTCATCTGACTTTTCTATACTGCGCCATCCCCCCATTTCTAACCCTGAGGATATATATCACCCAACAATTGAAATATCGTGCTTATGCTCCTATCCTATCCAGAAGAAAAACACATCTCAGCGCAATAAAATATTTTGTTTTAAACGCACAAATTACGAGAACCTTCAATGTCAAATGTCTCAAATTGATTGGATAGATGTACTAAACAATTGTAAAAATGATTTGGACCTCTGTTTAGAGACATTTTACCATATACTTACTGAATGTTTTTTGGTATCTGTACCTAGAGTATTTCCTTCTAAAGCTAATGGTCCCCCTGGAACACAAAATTTATATCTCGGCTTAAAAACAGGAAAAATAAATTGTATAAAAGTTATAAAAAATATGGAACGTTGTTGTGTTATGCAAAGTACTCAATATCAAGATCTGAATATACTATTGCTAATCAATTAGCTTATAAAAACTATTTATGTAGATAAAATAAGACATAATTTCAAAAAGGATCCAAAATCATTTTATAAATTCGTTAATTCTAAAAGACGATCGGCTGAATATCCTTCGATTATGACTTTTTTGCATCAACTTACTCTTCGTCATCCTTTAACTATCAATATTCGTACACAATCCTTGAATCCACAACTTTTTCTATACCATCCATTAGCCAACAAACCGTCTTAAACGCCCTAGCTAAGCTAAAATCGTCAAATGTTGCTGGCCCAGACGGCGTTCCCAGCTGTATTTTAAAGCAATGCTCACAAATATTATACATTCCATTGACTCATATATATAATATATATCTCTTAAGACGGGTTATTTTCCTTCAATTTGGAAAGAATCGTTTATAATTCCACTGTTTAAATCTGGATCTAAAGCTAATATTTTAAATTATAGAGGCATAGCTAAATTAAGTGTTATACCAAAATTATTTGAAAAACTTATATATGATACACTGTCGCATCACGCATCATCTATATTATCTCCAACACAACATGGATTTCGTAAATCATGCTCTACAGCTACGAATCTTCTAGAGTTGACAACTTGGGTAAATGAAGGGTTTGTAAATGGCATGCAATCGGATGTTATAGATAACGATTTTAGTAAGGCGTTTGATAAAGTAAATCATGATCTTTTGCTGTTTAAGCTTGATCGGATGGGTTTTAGTGTATGCAGATGATGTAAAACTATTTATTTCCTTCAACAACTCTGATCAGCAAGTTCTTTTGCAGAATGATATTAATAATTTAACTACCTGGTGTAGCATGAACTTAATGGATCTTAATGGGAAAAAATTAAAATATATGATTTTTACAAGATCAAGTCCAATAAAGGGTAGCTATATTATGAATAATATAGTTCTAGATTTGGTTGAAAATTTTAATGATCTTGGCGTACTTTTGGATACACAATTAGACTTTAAAAGTCACATATTGGTAACAATCAATAAGGCTACTGGAGTACTTGGGTTCATAAAACGTTGGGCTAAGAAGTTCTCCGATCCATATACAACAAAGCAACTGTTTACTACCCTAGTTAGACCAATTCTTGAATATGGATCTGTTGTTTGGGACCCTCAATATCAAGTACACTCTAACAAAATTGAGCCGGTTCAGAAACAGTTTCTGTTGTTTTGTCTTCGCGGTTTGCGTTGGAACCCTAAAATAAGGTTGCCATCATACGAATATCGCCTCGCCCTTATTAAGTTGCCGACATTAAAAATTCGTAGACATATGTTAAATGTTACTTTTTTGTTAAAATTGATGAACGGTAGTCTTCATTCCGAATTTCTTCTTAGCAAAATAAATTTACATATTCCTCTTCGATCGTTAAGAAATTATAATATCCTAAGCATAAAATATTACAGCACAAACTATGCTAATTTTGATCCATTTTGTAGAATCTGTGATGAATTCAATTTATTGTATCCATTTATAGATTTTAATAAAAGTTTGGAAATCGTGAAAAGAGATATTATAATACACTTACAATACAATTACATAAAAAATGTATTATATTTTAATTTTCATATGAAAAAATGTCATTTATATTTGATTTTTGTTAAATTATTTGTAATTTCTTAATTATGTTTTGTATAAATTTTATTTAAATTAGTCTGTAAGGATTATTCCATAGACTTTAATAAATAAATAAATAAAATAAAAAATTAATATTCGCCCTTCCAGAAATAACATTCCCCATAGACTTCAATATTTTCATTCTCATTATGCAATGTTTATACGTGTATTGATTTCTATGATCCTTTTAGCATCAAAAATTACCACTTTAATATCTTAAAATAGCTTTTCGATTTTCTTATATATGTGTTTATTAAACGTGTAACCTTGCCCTAAGGTTTAGCCTACCATCCTACCAAGCGAAAATGGCAACGTTCAAGGCCTATCCAATAGGTCTGCTTACTACTACAACAATACAAAAAACAACAGGCATTTTGTTTGTGTAAAATTCCTCGCCGTTGTCAAAATCTTACTACCACATAGGCAAAACAAAAGGAAACATGTGTTTTGTGTGCATGTATGTGTGGCATAAAACCAAAAAAGTAAACAAAAATATACACGTATAAGGAAAATGTAAACCACTTTTGATATCGTTCAGGAATAAACCAAATAAACATCTGGCTTCTTAAGCAGACCTATTGGATAGACCTTGGCAACGTTGTTGCACATAATTTTTGACAGCACGGAGTTTTTTACACAAACAAATTTGCCTGTTTTTGTTGTACAACAACACCTAGCGCTGCCACCTTGTATTAATTTCTCCATGGGAGCAGTGATAATATTGCAAATATCCCAATAAAATATATGAATGTATACTGTTGTGCAAGGTGGGGTCCTGTCATTAAAAAACCAACTAAATTTTTTACTCTGGCACCATTCGAAAAAATTAGTTTTTTCACTCTAAATTTGTCATTGGGACCACTGTGCATGTGGAACATAAATAAAAATATTTTATATTTTTAATTTAAATTCATTATTTATTTAAATAAACTTTGAGATAAACATTCGGCACCATAGCTAAAAGATCAAATGATGTTCTTTCCGTCCTCTAATTCTTGCAAAGACGAAATTGGCTGCCTTTTATTTTAAGGATTGTAGCACCGCGATCATACAACAAACTTAACATATCCGAAATTTTCCGTTTTATTTTTTGTAATTCGTATTCTTAATCATAGTAATTTCTCACAAATAGTTTTTATTTTTCACAAGAAATAAATCGTTTACTTGTAAAACACATTTAAACACAAAGTAAAAAATTTAACTTTTTTTTTTATTTTTGTATTTACAAATTTGCCTATGGATATCACATCCTTACAGACAGTTAAACAATATAATAACATATACTAGTTAATACAAATAAAATACAAAATTATTGATTGTTTAATAAGACGATAATTTTACTTTTTATAATATTTGCATTTGAAGAAAAATCTACAACTTCATAAAATTTATTAAATTGACTGCACATCCTTCTAAATGGATCAGCATTTGCGTAATTTGTCCTGAAGTATTTAATTGATAGCAACTCGAAGTGTCGAGATGGACGATGAGGAACATTAAATGAAATGTTATCGAGCAGGAAATGAGAAACAATATAACCATTAATTAAATTTAATATAAACGACACATTCAAAATAGTCCTTCGGCTTTTAAGAGTTAGAAGTTTGATAAGAGCAAGACGGCTAGTGTATGACGGAAGTTCTCATGGGTTCCACTGTAGACCACGAAGGCAGAATAATAAAAATTGTTTTTGTACGGATTCAATATAATTGCTGTGAATCAAATATAAAGGATCCCAAACTATAGATGCATATTCAAGGACAGGTCTCACGAGAGAAACATAAAGTTGCTTTGTGACATATGGGTCTTTAAATTATTTAGCCCATCGTTTAATAAAACCAAGAATACACCGTGCTTTATTAACAGTTATGGAAATATGCTTAATAAAGTTCAACTTAGCGTCCAACAAAACTCCTAGATCCAAAATTGTACCAACATTTTCTAGCTGATAGTTCCCCAAGGAATAACTTACATTTATATGATTTCCTCTAAAGAAAGACATATGCTTACATTTTTTCAAGTTAAGCTCCATCAAGTTTAAATTACACCATGACTGAAATGAGTCCAAGTCTTGTTGAAGTAGAATGTGGTCTGCATACACAGAAAAAATTATTTTTCCAATTCAAACAAAAAATTTGTAGAATCAAACAATTTTTTGTCTGAAATCGGTCCTATAAACAAATTCGCATATTCAAACAATTTATTTGCATTTTGTTTATTGAAAAAAACACTGATTTTTTCAAACAAATATTTTAACTGAATCAAACAAAAAGTTTACTGAAATTCATATACTAAATTTCAAAATAAAAAAAAAAGTTTTTGCACAAGCAATGACGCGCACACAAGTAAGCACTGTATGAGAAGATGACGGCAGAGCAGAGCCGCCGGCTGGCTTTGAGACACATTTTTTTTGTTGGAATAATTTTTGAACGAAGTCTTATTTATACACACAACACAATGTTTTTTTCTTTATCAATCTCTGTTGCTGTATCCTTTCCTTTGCTAAAGAAGAAATGTAACCAAAAACGGCAGCAGACCGACTCGATATGTTTTTCGTCATCATTCTATTTTTGTATTTGATGTATTTAACCAAACAGTTTTAAAAAATTGAATACGGGATTTTGTTTCTTGTAATGTTGTTTCTGCTATTGTTTTTCTTATAGTTGCACTTTATTCAAGCGTCCAAAAATAGACTGTGTGTTGCTTACGATCAAATAAAAAAATGCAAAAAGACGACAACATTAAAGAACGTTAAATATTTCATACAAAATTATGAAAACTTGACACCAATAACGCGTTTATTATATTTTTGAAGAGTTGTCCACATTTTTGTTGGTTAAATAAAAATCAAACAAAAATATTGTTTGAATCAGTAAAAAAGCGTTTGTTTGAAAATAATTCGGCAATAATTTTTTCTGTGTATTTATTAAAACTGAGAAAATTTTTTACATCATCCGCATACATTAAAACTTTAGAGAATCTTATCACGTTCGGAAGATCATTGATAAAAAGGGTAAACAGCAATGGTCCAAGATGACTCCTTGTGGTACACCAGATAAAACATCTATCGATTTAGATGTGACGTTTTTAAAACGGACACATTGTTTTCGATTTAATAAATAAGACTCAATCCATTTAAGAGAGTTGTTTGAAAATCCAGTTGTGTTAAGTTTTCTCAAGAGCAGTTTATGGTTTACCTTGTCCAACGCCTTGCTAAAATCAGTATATACGATATCAGTTTGTTTTCGTTGCACAAAACCCTGATTTATAATTGTTGTTAGTTGTAATAGATTTGTTGTAGTAGAGCAGCCTTTTCGAAAACCATGTTGAGCAGATGACAATAGAGATGATACATGATGAGAAATGCATTCAGTTACCATCTTTTCAAAAAGTTTTGGAATAATACTTAGTTTAGCAATCCCTCGACTTAGTACCAGATTTGTATAGCGGAATAATAAAAGACTTTTTCCAGGTATTAGGGAAATATCCATATTTAATTGACATATTAAAAATGCGTGTTAATGGTATGGCGAGAAATTCAGCACAGTTTATCAATATTCAGCTAGGAATATTGTCAGGACCACTTCTATACGAAAATTTAAGTTTTTTTAAGTTATATAAAATTGTGGAAACATCAAAGAATGGAATTGAGATAACTTGATTAACTGATTGAGAACAAGAAGGTATAATAGAGACAATATAATTGGTATCAGAATAGGTCGTAGAAAAGAAGTCGGCAAACATGTTACTTATGTTAAGGTCATCACAAGACTCACACAGAAAAAATTATTGCCGAATTATTTTCAAACAAACGCTTGTTTGAAAATTTTTTTAATTTCTACAAATTTTTTTACTGATTCAAATAAAATTTTTGTTTGATTTTTATTTAACCAACAAAAATGTTGATAACCATTCAAAAATATAATACACGCGTTATTGGTTTCAAGTTTTCATAATTTTGTATGAAATATTTAATGCTTTTTAATGTTGTCGTCTTGTTGCATTTTTTTATTTGATCGTAAGCAACACTTCCTAATGTGAAATATAAGAACTACAACAAAAAACACATACAGTCTATTTTTGGACACTTTAAAAGTACAACAGTAAGAAAAATGAAGTGGTTTGAAGTAAAAAAAAAAAAAACAAAAAAAATAGCAGGCAAAAAAACGTTTCACTTTTTTTAAACAACAGAAACAACAACAACAACATTATAAGAAACAAAATAAATTTTTCAAAGTTGGTTAGAAAAAACCAAAATCCCGTATTCAATTTTTTCAAACTGTTTGCTTAAATACATCAAATACCAAAATATAATGATGACGAAAAACATATCGAGTCGGTCTGTCGCCGTTTTTGGGTTACATTTCTTCTTCATTAGCAAAGGAAAGGATACAGCAACAGTGAGTGATGACGAAAAACATGGTGTGTATAAAAAAAGACTTCGTTCAAAAATTATTCCAACAAAAAAATGTGTCTCAAAGCCAACCGGCTGCTCTGCTCTCTCTGCCATCATCTTCTAATACAGTGTCAGCTTGCGTGCGCATCATTGCTTGTGCAAAAACCTTTTTTTTTTGATTTTTAAATTTAGTATATGAATTTCAGTAAACTTTTTGTTTGATTCAGTTAAATTATTTGTTTGAAAAAATCAGTGTTTTTTTTTAATAAACAAAATGCAAATAAATTGTTTGAATATGCGAATTTGTTTATAGGACCGAATTCAGACAAAAAATTGTTTGATTCTACAAATTTTTTGTTTGAATTGGAAAAATAATTTTTTCTGTGCACTGTCTTGAAACTTCATTACTGTAGGAAATATGGTAGCTCTTCTTTTGGTGTTTACAAAATTGTAGAATGATTTAGGATTATTTTTGAAATTATTCTTCATTTTACGTAAGTAGTTGCATATTTGGTATATTCTATAAGTCGGCCTGTTTTTTTGTAATTTTTATACAACTTGTTTTTCTTATTTTTGACTGTAGACAAATGTTTTGTGCCCCAGGGAGGACCACTAGGTTTGCGAAGAGATTGCTTAGGGATACATAACTCCATTAGTGAATACATTTTTGTATAAAAACGTTTTATTATTTCATCCAAAGTAATACTTGAGGGCAAAAATAATTCGTCCCAGCTTATATTATCCAAGAGGCTATTAAGTAAAGGATAGTTTGTATTTTTAAAACACAATACCTTATCGTTTACCTCAGTAAGTTGCGAGTTAGATGAAAAAGAGATTGGTAGGTTTACTTCTATTGTAGGGTGATATCGATCTTCCGGAGTGGTAATTGGCTCAGAACGCTTAACAACGATGTCCACATATTCATTTATAAAAATTAAGTCCAATAATTTCCCATAATCATTAAATATACCATTCAACTGACAAAACGACAAATCCATAAGAGAGTTGAGAAACTCTATACATATTAAATTATTTGTTGACGTAACTGGTGTAAAGAACCCATCATCGGGTGAGTAGTTTCATATTATTGAAGGCATGTTAAAGTCACCAACTGAGATAACCAAATCATTCAGTTTAGCAGTACGACAAGCAGATTTAATTGCGTTAGCATGTTCGATATATACTGAGTGCGGTGATGATGGAGGAATATAAGAGCAAGTAATAAATATGTTTTTATGTTTCAGTTTTATTGATATACCAGTAAATTCAATATTGGAAGGTGAATCATAAGTTAATGCTTCAGAGTGAAAAATGTTTGAAACATTGATAAGCACACCTCCGGATTTCCTATTATTTTCGCGATCACGTCTGAAAACTTGGTAATTATCACACATTATCTCAGAGTTTAAAACGTTTTCAGTAAGCCAAGTTTCGGTCAAAATTATGATTTGAAACGCCATTTTTAATGTTTACATTTATTTTTCGCTTTAGTATTAGGTCTGTCTGCGGAAAATCTTGCAAAATAAATATATGAAGTTGTTTTTCGACCTTTTTATTAATATAAATAACAAATAAATCTTCAAGCTCGAGGTCCTTTTTTTGTATAAAATATTCTTTATTTTATTTATTCCAATATTTCGTTATTCTTTGAATAACATCATCAGGGACAGTCAAATAATAATTTACGCACACAAAAATTCCTATAAGCTAGTGTGTTGCTGTTACCGTCGTCATTATCTTAAGATATCTTAAGAATTTTTGTGTGCGTAAATTATTATTTGACTGTCCCTGATGATGTTATTCAAAGAATAACGAAATATTGGAATAAATAAAATAAAGAATATTTTATACAAAAAAAGGACCTCGAGCTTGAAGATTTATTTGTTATTTAAATCTTGCAAAATGTTGTCTGCGTACTCCAAATCTCTTGCAGCGAGAGAGCCAAAAAGAGAAGTTTTTGACAGTTGGAAGTTAGAGAACTTGCAAAATGTTACTGGAGAAATTTCCGCTTGCAAGATTTTGCAAATAGTTTGAACAGCTGTTTGAATGAAATAGTTTTTGTGAAATGAAAATAAAAATTGAAATTTAACAATGGCAGAGGTAAGTAGTTAGAATTGTGTTGATTTTTAACGTTTATAATAAATTATAATAAACAAAACATTTTACTTCATGCTAGAAACGTCCAAATATACAGTGCGACCGTGGCGTAAGTGGAGTGGAGATGGCAGAACCGATAGAACCAGCAGAAGTTTGTGGGGCAAACTTTGCAATTGAAGAGGGTAGTATTTAGAATTGTGTTCCTGGCGAGAACTTCACATCCAAATTATTTTTCTTCGTTGTCAAGCTGTTGGAGGGCACTGTATTGGGTATTTCATTCTTTTTTTCCATTGTAAGCCGGCACTATGTTGGGCAATGTAAGCAAAGGAAGTTTTATAAAAAACCCGACAAATAAAACTAAAAACTAAGAAGAAATTGAACTTACCAAATTAATTACAGTGTAATAAACAAGTTTTTTAATTTACAACACTTTTTAAGCTTTACTTTAATTAATAATTTTTTAATTTACCTCGAGAATTCAATTTTGCGTACACATATGCTAAAATTCTTTTGCTTTGTTATTTCTATTGTTTACACACCGATCAGCTGTTTTCTTGCAAGACTTCACTGGATACTGTCTGCGTACTTTTTGAGATTTTTTCAGCCGATAGAGTAATATTGGTGTTACTCTCCCAAAAAAATTTACTGAGTATTTGCTACTGGAAAAGTACCCAGACAGACCTATTGCCAAGTTTAGTTTTGATTTGAATTTAACATTTAATAATAATTTGATATCAAATAGATAAAACATTTGATGTCAAATGGTTATTTTCAAATCATTATCAATTTGACTTTGAATCAAACATTTGAAAAACGTTTTAGAATTGTGTTTTATGTCAAATGATAAATTCATTTGACTTCGTGTTTGTTGGGTACTGACATCGGCGTTAGGTACCTGTCAAAGAGTCGGCATTATAGTTGTATACTATGCCTCCAATGCTTAAATTTTTCTTTCAATAAATATATATGTATTTCACTTTTTTATTCGTAACTATTTAATTATTTAAACTTTTGTTTTTTCTAGTTTTATCATGTAACGAATACCTATTATGGCAAACAAATTACATTCTAAGAAACATCGGAAGCCACAATTTCAATTACTCGAGTATTGTATAATAATTTGTATATTTTTTTCATTAAATATAAGTGGCCAAAACACCAGTAATGAGAATAGTACAGGTAAGAGTACATTAATATACATGTAAATATATTGATTTAAATTCTAAAACACCTTTTATAATGAGGTATTAAGTTCGCTGTATACAGTGGGATCGGTTAACAATAATCATATGAACAGTATGCGAATGTATTATAATTAGGGTGTTCAATTAATCGGGTTTTATTTTTGTTCGATTAAACGATTAATCGATGTTTGGCGTTTTAACTAATTCGATTAAACGAATAAAATTTTAAAAATAATCTATTAATCGAATAATTGTACGTCCAGACATTTTATAAATTACGAGACTTTTTTTCGATAATTTTAGAAAAAATTAGTACTTGAGTAAATAAAACTTGTCAATGTTGCTCCAAATTGTTGCATCGGGCACTTAGATTTTAAAAGAGTCAATTTAACTTTGGATTTCTTGAAACTTTTCACGGACATTGCATCATCTGCTGTGCTTCTGCAAATAATTTCCTCTAGAGTATCGATCAAAGTATCTTGTTTAAAATATTTATTCATTGGACCACTTGTAGCCCTCTTTGATTTTGTTGGTGAATCATCTTCTTCAAGTTCTATTTTATAGTCACTGTGTTCGTGGTAAACTAGTAAAGTTGTTAAAGAACATTTACGTTATGACATTTTTGGACATCTGTTCCATTATTATTCATTTGTACAATTTTTTTAAACTAAACTCATTCTAAAGAGTGGAACACATGAACTATTTTGTTAAAAATACGGGCGTGCAAATTTAAAAAACGACCCTGGAATGAAAGGTCATAAAATTATTCCATTTTATCAACTTCATTTCTTAAGTATCTAATTATTATTTTTTCAAAATTAGTACTTAAAACCACGGTCATTTTGTAAATACAGTTATTTCCGCTTAATTGAGTTTCTAAAATGCACGATTTTTGACGCAGTTAAACGGGAACTCAATTAAGCAGTACTCGGTTAATTGAAACGCCGACGCAATTAAAAAGAAAATCGCTTAATTGAGCAAGCTGTGCAATAAAGCGAAACACCCATGCGTATATAGAAAATTTATTTTTTTATTTATATAACAGAAACATGACTTTCTTGCAGCAAAATAATTTTTTTTACGTTTGTGGAGCAAAAACTTATTAAGTAGACGGAAACAATTAACTGAAATATGTATCTGTAGTGGGATTCTGTTACTTTTAACAATAACAACAGTTGTTATAATTGTTGTTAATTGTCATTGTTAAAAAATTTAACAAGCAAATTAACGATTTTGCTATTCTGTTACATTAGTTGCGTTCGAGAACTCAAAAGTTTTTACTATTAATATTTTTAATTAGGCCTAAGTTCATGAAATTTAATTTTCATTAAATTATTCTTATGAAGAAAGGAATTTTTACAACATGAAAATTAATTAAAATTGTTATTGATAATCTTTCATTCTTGACGTGGCTCGGGCTCGAACCCTGGCCGGCAGGTTACCATGACATGTTTCGATCGCAACCACTCGATCTCCTCAGATGGATTTGCCGTCTTACACTCGCAGCCATCGACGACTGCTGACGTCAATAGTCAAACATCAATCCTTAAACCAAATTGTATTTTTAACATTTGGTAGATCGAAATTTGCTTTCCTGAATGATTATCCATCTTAATTGATTTTACATGTTTTTTCCTTACTTCTGTTTTTTCGTACTTTTGTCAAGAATTTTTCTTGAAGTCCAAGTACATTTTTTGTTTTTTCATTTTGTCTTTCTCTTTTCTGTTGACCTTTTTCAGCACAACTTGAAGGACAAATGAACACATAGAGCTCGTGCCTTAGCTTTAACAATAATTAGTATTGTGGTTATTTTGTTGAACTATTTACCAAATGTTAAAAATACAATTTGGTTTAAGGATTGATGTTTGACTATTGACGTCAGCAGTCGTCGATGGCTGCGAGTGTAAGACGGCAAATCCATCTGAGGAGATCGAGTGGTTGCGATCGAAACATGTCATGGTAACCTGCCGGCCAGGGTTCGAGCCCGAGCCACGTCAAGAATGAAAGATTATCAATAACAATTTTAATTAATTTTCATGTTGTAAAAATTCCTTTCTTCATAAGAATAATTTAATGAAAATTAAATTTCATGAACTTAAGCCTAATTAAAAATATTAAAAATTTGGATTAAAAACCATAAATAGTTCAACAAAATAACCACAATACTAATTATTGTTAAAGCTAAGGCACGAGCTCTATGTGTACATTTGTCCTTCAAGTTGTGCTGAAAAAGGTCAACAGAAAAGATAAAGACAAAATGAAAAAACAAAAAATGTACTTGGACTTCAAGAAAAATTCTTGACAAAAGTACGAAAAAACAGAAGTAAGGAAAAAACATGTAAAATCAATTAAGATGGATAATCATTCAGGAAAGCAAATTTCGATCTACCAAATGTTAAAAATACAATTTGGTTTAAGGATTGATGTTTGACTATTGACGTCAGCAGTCGTCGATGGCTGCGAGTGTAAGACGGCAACTCCATCTGAGGAGATCGAGTGGTTGCGATCGAAACATGTCATGGTAACCTGCCGGCCAGGGTTCGAGCCCGAGCCACGTCAAGAATGAAAGATTATCAATAACAATTTTAATTAATTTTCATGTTGTAAAAATTCCTTTCTTCATAAGAATAATTTAATGAAAATTAAATTTCATGAACTTAAGCCTAATTAAAAATATTAAAAATTTGGATTAAAAACCATAAATAGTTCAACAAAATAACCACAATACTAATTATAGTTTTTACTATTTTTTACTAAACTTTACTGCATTTTACGAAATTGCGTTCGAGTACACAAAATGCAGTAAATGAGAACATATGTAAATTGAGAGCGAAAAGTGACAGTTCTTGTTTAAGTATTTACAAATTTTTACTGCAGAAATTTTTGCAGTAAAATTTAGTAAATCAAAAAAACATATGTTTCAAAAGGTAAACAAACAAAAGTAACAAATAAAAAGCATACAAATTGTGAAAAAATTGTTAAATAAAAGAAAAGTTGAAATAAAAATTAAACCAAAACAAGAAGTGAATAAATATTAATTAATTAAACTTGTTTGTGAAGCATTTATTTGGCTAAATACAAACTTTTGAAATTCTTTTTGTTATGTTAATTTTTTAGAGTTGTAAAAGTGTGAAGTATTTGGGTACTTAAGTAATCAATGGCAAAAAAATTATTCGGCGGCATGAAATAGCCCCCCACGAAATAAGTCCCCAACAAAATTATGAAACAATTCCCCAATTTTTGGGGTCTTATTTCATATGAAATAAACCCCCAATTTAAGAATGAAATGAAACCCGAACGAAATGAAATAACTCCCCAAATCAAAATGAAATAAATTCCCAAAAATTGGGAAGTTATTTCATTGGAAATAAGTCCCCATTTCCTGAAATGAAATAAATCCCCAAAAAGTATTCAAAACATCCAATCAATTCAAAATAGGGGGGGGGGGGGGTTGTTTTTAACCATTGGAGGTAAGGCCATGATGGCTTTATTGCTCAATTGAATGGGAGATAAAGCCGTAATGGTCTTATTGCCCAATCATTGAGATATAAGGTCATATATAAAATTTTGCGAAGTGAAGTTTGGTGAGAATTAAATGTCATTTTAATAATTTTCCAGCAATTATTGGAAGGATGCGAGAAAAAGTGTTTCTATAACAATGTTTTGCGAAAAGTTTCTTTCAAGAACTGTCAAAATAAGTCGCATTTGAAATTGGTGGCGAGAAAAACAAAATGTAGATATTTTAAATTTAAAATATGTTTATATACTATTTTTTTTAAATAAATAAAAAAAAAGGAATATAAATGATGAATGCATAATTTATATGATGAAAATAAACAAAAAACCATTGTTATATTTTGTTATTTTAAATTTTTTTTAGCCTTTTCTTGTTTTGGTTTTAATCAGCGCTGCCAGATAAATTTGTGTCAAAATCGTCAATTTTCTGAGAAAAAAATATAAAAGATCCTCCTTTTTGTTTTAAAAATCGTGTAATTTAAAATAAATGTTAAACAAATTTGTTTCGACTTTTATTAAAACATAATCAAACAAAAACAAAGTTAAAGTTCATGGGTATTTAATAATTTCTTTAAATTTATATTTCTTTTGTTAAGCTGAAGGATAATTTTTTATAAAACTATTTATTTTCTTTAATCCGATAACAATTATAAATTATTTTTCCCTGAAGAAGTCACACAAAGGCATGAGAAAATATCATATTAATCAATCATATTTTGTTAATGTATATAAGAAGTATTAAATGTTCAAAATAAGCCAAATCGGTCCATTTCTTTCCCTCGAAATTTTGCTTTTGCCGATACATTTTTCAGGGAAGAGGCAAACAACTTCGAGGACAATTTTCATAAAAGGGATAAATAAAAAAATTTAAGCTGTCTTGTTTTTAAAGATATTTTTTTTACTAATAAACAAACATATTAAAATATTTAAAACTATCTTATTTCGAAGACTAAGGGGCAACGCAAATAATTTCATTGAAAGCAAAAAAAAAATCAAAAGTATTTTATAAATTTGTTGTTACTTTCTACAGAAATTCATTTTGTTTTTTAAATTTTCAACGCCACAAAATATGAAGTGTTTGAAATTTAAAAATTCAATATGAATTTCTATAGAAAGTAACAACAAAATTATAAAATATTTTTGATTTTGTTTTGGCTTTCGTCACTTTTTTAGAAAAATCATTAAATCGTCACTTTGCTAATTTCGGAACAAAAAGTTGTCAAAATGACAATAACTCGTCAAATCTGGCAGCCCCGTTTGTATTATATTTATTTCTTTTGTTGACGTTTCGCTTTTATTTGACACTTAATTACTGGAAATATTCCAGTATAAACAGAATTTGTTGTGTCTGTTTTCGCATTCAAATACAGAAACACTTTTATCTCATAAATCGAGAAACGATGGAATTTTTTGTTTCACACTTCATGTAAGAAATTTTACGATGCGAGAAATACAGAAACGAGGTACAGGTATAATTAACTATCATTATAAATGTAAAAAATCTATTGTTATAGTAAAAGTTCATTTTAGCTGAACCTGGTAAAATTGACCATTAATAATTTAAAATTGTTTGAAATTGGAAAATTAATTTAGGAAACAAACAAATTCTATAAAAAAAATTGCTTTAAATATGAATATGTTTAAAGAAAATCGTACTATGTATCACAATCAATGAGTTAATTGTTTCAAGCTAAGTTCGTCTTTTCTCCTTTCTTATATGGCTTACAGCAATGTTATGGTTTTCCTGGCCAAATGCTTCGTTTGTGGTGTTTGCTTTTTAAACGCAAATAGAGCAATATATTTTTCGTTAAAAAAATTTACTGTTTTTTTTCTTGATTGTACTGTTTTTTTATGTTCAATGTACTGTTTTTCCGAATTTAAAATCTGGCTACCATACCTGGTTCGAATCTTGGTTTTTAAAAAATTATTTTTTTTTAATGTTTTTATGTTCTAAACACGATTTAAAAAAAATATTTACCAGTTTTCGTTTTTTAAATTTCATTTATAATGAAAATTTAAGTATTGTAAATATGTATGTATAGTTATGAAAAATTATTTAGTTTTTGTCTAGTTGCTCTGTATTCTGCTCGCACAATGGTGAAGGGTATATAACATTCGGCATAGCCGAATGTAGCACTCTTACTTGTTTTTATTATTTATTTATTTATTTTTATATATATTACAAATTGTAGATAAACAATTTAATTTTTCAGCATTTTCAACGCTACGTAAGACCACACGCAGGTGGAACTTAAAGTTAATTATTTTACTAATTTTAACTTTATATGTTAACTTATATATGTTTTGACAATAATTAAAAAAAAATCATAATTTTAAAGAAATAAAAAATTTAAGGCAATTTAGAAATCGCTTTCTGTGCGGAAACTTTTTCTCCGAACAACCTAAAAAACTTTTTGTTATTATTAGAACAACATGCCTCAAATGGTACTTGAGTTGTCTCTTGCACTAAAAAAAGTTATATATGTACTAATTGTTTGCTAATTTCTGACCATTTTTTGGCAGGAATTAAAAATCTGTATCTTTAAAATTATGATATTCATAATGCTAATGCAAGAATATAATATACTAAAATTTGTACCACAGAAGGCACAATTTTTATTCCTTAACAATACGAGATTTCAAAATAAATTTTTAACAGATTTCATGCTTTTCTCGTTTACGATGTTTATGTATGTATGTATAAAAAGGCTACAATAATGTTACTTCAGGAGGCTTATTCTGAATTGCGATGCGAAAATCAAGGCGATGCGCAAATGAAATGCGATGCGAAAGAAAATGGGTATTCTGTTGGACTTTCGCAATCGAATTCGCAATTTATTTCAAATCGTGGCAAATATTAGTTGCGTTTCAGAACACAAAAGTTGTTACTATTTTTTACTAAACTTTACTGCATTTTACGAAATTGCGTTCGAGTACACAAAATACAGTAAATGAGAACATAAATTGAGAGCGAAAAGTGACAGTTCTTGTCTGAGTATTTACAAATTTTTGCTGCAGAAATTTTTGCAGTAAAATTTAGGAAATCAAAAAAACATATGTTTTATAAGGTAAACAAACAAAAGTAACAAATAAAAAGCATACAAATTGTGAAAATATTGTTAAATAAAAAAAAAGTTGAAATAAAAATTAAACCAAAACAAATAGTTAATACATATTAATTAATTAAACTTATTTGTGAAACATTTATTTGGCTAAATACAAGCTTTTAAAATTTTTTTTGTTATGTATATTCTACTCTCGTGAGAGTCGGACGTGTTTTTCATTAAGCTGCTCTGTAAAAAATAATTAAAGTAATAAGCAGCACTATAAACAATATTAATTTGTTACACAATATTATTTTGTTACAATATAACAATAATAACAACAGTGTCTGCGAAATTCAAATTTAACTTATTAAATATTAACATTATTAAGTTAGTGCCGGTTCACACATGTCAAGTCCTGAGTTTTTAGGAGAGAGGGGAAAAGAAATGGCATTCTCTTTTCCCTTCTCTCCTAAAAGATCAAGACTTGAAGAGTCAAACTTGACTTGTGTGAACCAGCACTTACCAAAACAAACCAACAATAGAAATACAAAACTTCTGTCCTTTCTTAAAAACACAAACTACAATAGAAAAGAAAATAAAACCATAAATAAATGTAAACACAAATTATTGCAAATTATACATCACAACAGTTCATCGCATTTCATAATAAAGCAACTCTTCAAAAAATAAAAACAACAAAACTGAAAAATAACAAAAAAAAAAAAAAAAAAAAAAAAAAAACAACGAACAAAATCATAATAAACAAAAAAATCATATAAAACAATAATGGAAAATAACATGTGAACTCCAGTACAAAAGAGATTAATACCATGTTCACACGGACAGCAATATTCGTGTTTCGCTCTCTTATTCCTGTTTCGCGCCCCAAACATGATTGAAACGACTTGTTTCCCCATACAAACTTTTGTGAGCGAAACAGGTCGTTTCATTTTGAAACAGGCTGCGAAACAGGAAAAATGTACTATCATCTCCAATTTTGATAACATTTATCGTTAGTTTATCTGAACTAGCTCTCAAAAAAAAGCAAAACAAAGAAAAAAACAAAATAAAAATTCATCTATCTATATATATAAAAATGAAAAATTTTTGTATGTTTGTGTGTTTGTTTGTTTGTTTGTTTGTTTGTTTGTTGGCTTATAGACTCCGAAACTACTGAACCGATTTTCCTGAAATTTTTACAGTAACATCACGTGTGCCCTAAAAATAAAATAGGCTACTTATTTTTTCGATAGGGGCAGGGGAATTGGTACCCCCATAGGATGCCAATATTTATTATCGCATATCTTAAGAGCCGCTGGACGCATTTTGCTGAACTTTTTGTAGTAGGATCTTCTGAGCCCCGAAATTGAAATAAAATAGCAGCGGGGGTATTTGAATCCCCCATAGGACGCCAATGTTTAACATCGCATATCTTAAGAACTGTTATAGTGAGAATGTTCAAACTTTGTAGAAGTCACTCATATGGTATACTACACTATTGAAAATAAAAATAAAGCGGATAGGCGCAGGGGGGGAAATACCTCCCATAGGATGCATACATTAAATATCGCTCAACTGAAGAACTATTAAAGGGAGAGTCTTCAAACGTGGTTTAAGCTACTATTATAGTAAACTATAAATTTTCAATATAAAAATGGGCGGGAGGAGCAGTACCCCTCATAGATAGAAATATTAATAAAAGCCACTGCACGCATTTTGTTGAAATTTTGGTAGTAGGATCTTCTGAGTCCCAAAATTGAAATAAAGTAGCAGCGGGGGAAGTGGTTTTCCCCATAGGACGCCAATGTTTAATATCGCATATCTTAAGAACTGTTAAAGTAAGAATGTTCAAACTTAGTAGAAGTCACTCCTATGGTATACTACACTTTTGAAAATAAAAATAAAGCGGAAATGCGCAGGGGAAAAAAAATTCCATAGGATGCATATATTAAATATCTCTCAACTGAAGAAGTGGTTAAAGCAGTGTAGCGAAGCGCAATAAAAGTGTTAAATAATACATGTTTAAGTTTTATTTACTTTTTTTATCTATTTAAAAAAAATCACACTAACAACACAAAAAAAATGTCAAAATGAAACAGGAATGAATCGTATGAACAGCATGTTTGGCAAACTAGTTTCAACGAGCGAAACGAGTGGTTTATAACGTCGTATGAACATAGCATAAGAGAAAGTTTAAGCATATCTTTTATTTTTCTTCTTTATTAATATTTGAGCTTAAGGTCACTTTTATTTTAAATATTTCGTATATTTTTATTATCGATATTTCGATTTCCTTTGGAAATCTTCTTCAGGATATATTTTAATTAAAATTAACAAAAATTATGTTTGACAATTTATAAAAATTAAAAATTAAATTTAAAAATTTTTTCAACATTCAACAATAACATTTCATAAATCAAAATATTAAAAAATTAAAAATTAAAAAGAGGAAACAAAAAACAATTTTAAAATATTTCCCTTTTTCGTCAAAAAATTTTAAAACAAATCTAACTTAAGCCATCTAAACTTTTTTTTAGAAAACAACCATAGATCTAAATCTATTTCCCTTTTCGTCAACCTATTTATTCTTATTCAATAAATATCTATAAATCTGAGCTAAACCTTCAGTATCTTTTTTAAAATGAATCCTTTCTTCAAATGGAACATTATTTATTTGTAACATTTCTAACATATATCTTCTTTTCTTAAAACCTTCCACGTTTAAAACGGATGTGTTCGATAAAGCTGTACCATGTGCTGAATTATAATTTCTATATTTTTGGTCATGTTTATGTCCTGCTATTCTAGTTTTCAGTTTCGTCCCAGTTGTTCCTACATATATTTTCGCACATTGTTCATTATTGTTGCCACCACAAGGTATTTTATAAACTAAATTTGACATATCTAACTTTTGTAATCTAAGATAGATTCATTCTTGTGAATAATCTACCAACATTATTATTTACCTTGTGTGCCATTCTATATTTCCCTTTGTCATAAATATTTGAGTTTTCTAACCTTTCTGAAATTCCAGGTACATAAGTTAATGATTTATATATTTTAGGTGTTAAGATCTCACTACTATTTCGAGATTTTCTTATATTATATTGTCTTATTATTTTGTGAATTAGTTTGTTAGGAAAACTATTATCTTGTAAAATATTTCCAATAATTCTTTTATTTTTCCTATGAAATCTATTGTCACTTATTGTCAATATTCTATCTATTAGATTATTAGCTGTGTTAATAATAATCCTCTTAGGATGCTTAGAAAAATATTTTAAGATTCTACCTGATGAGGTTGGTTTTTTATACCAATCTATCAATAACCTATTATCTTTCCTTATTACCAATGTATCCAAATATGGAATCGAATAATTTAATTCCCTTTCAATAGTAAACCTGATATTCTGATCAAAATAATTAAACGTTGATAATAAAATATCTATCTCATTTTCATTAACTATAACAAATAAGTCATCTACATATTTTGTTATGATTTTCGGTTTATTAATCAATTTTTCTAGACATGTATCTAATAATTTTTCCATTACAATATGAGCAATTATTGGAGATGCTGGTGAACCCATTGGAAGCCCCTTTTCCTGTGCATATATTTTATTATCAAACTGAAAATATCTATTATCAACTACACAGAATTTTATAATTCTAAAAAACAAATCTTTATTAATATTCGTTATCACCGAAATTTTATCCCAATTATCCTCTATAATTCTAATAGCCAAGTCAACTGGAATACTAGGAAATAACGAAACAACATCAAGTGATATTAATTTTTCATTATCTTGAATAGAAACATTTTTTATCCTATCTTTAAATTGTACAGAATTCATAACATTATACTTAGAATTCTCTGTTAACTTCTTAAGTATATTCAAAATATATTTACATAATTCATGTGAAGGTGAATTTATAGACGAACAAATTGGTCTTAATGGAAAATTTTCTTTATGAATTTTTGGTAATCCATATAATCTTAGTGCTACAGATATGGAAGTTTTTAATTTGACTTTTTCTCCTATTGTTATTATTTTCAATTTTAAAAGTTCTTCAACAAAATTATTGTTAATTTTCTGAAATCTGCTAGTAGGATCCTTTTCTAATATGCGAAAAATAGTATCATCACCTAAAATGTTTTCAATTCTGGATATATAATCCCTTTTATTAATTGCTACCGTTGTGTTAACCTTATCCGCTTTTAAAATCATTATTTCCCTATTATTTCTAAGAAATTTTTTACTAAGTTCTACTATATTTAATGTAAATCTATCTCTATTATCCAAAGACATTTTATTTAAATGATTATCTATCACTGTTACAAAATTAGATCTTTGAATTTCCTGTTGTTCTTTATTATCTACAGTCTCAATAAAATCTTCACCATCACAAATAACTTTTATTATTGGAAAATCTTCTCTTTTTACTGGAAGCGCATGCTTATGTCCCAATGGCAAAATCCACTGAACATCCTCTTGTATATCCCTATCTGTTTTATTGACAAACCACTTGTTATTAAACATTATTCCTACTTCTTTTCTCCGCATTTGTTTTGAAATTTTTTGACTAAAAAGGGAAATATTTTAAAATTGTTTTTTGTTTCCTCTTTTTAATTTTTTAATATTTTGATTTATGAAATGTTATTGTTGAATGTTGAAAAAATTTTTAAATTTAATTTTAATTTTTAATTTTTATTAATTGTCAAACATAATTTTTGTTAATTTTAATTAAAATATATCCTGAAGAAGATTTCCAAAGGAAATCGAAATATCGATAATAAAAATATACGAAATATTTAAAATAAAAGTGACCTTAAGCTCAAATATTAATAAAGAAGAAAAATATTTAAAAAAGGTCGAAGAAATTAGAATAAAATTCATATCTTTTATTGAAAATGCGCCAAAAACACCCCGGTTGACAAATGTCGAATCTCCTTTAAAATGTATACAAATAATGGATAAGCGCTTTCAAAAGTTAACCGAGCAAATACAAACAATGATACATACAATGTTTCTCGAATGTGAAGATCGACTCTTAAACCAAATAGATAAGAGATTAAAAATAACAAAGAGTGATTTTAATGAAGTTTCAGAAAAAGTAAATAAAATAGAAACACTTGCGTCAGATTTTAAAAATACAGCCATGAGCGAAATAGTAGCACTTCAAAATAAAAATAAAAATCTTAAAGATTCAATATGTAAATTAAAAACTTATGCACAAAAACAAGAAAATCTTATAGTTGCATCCGATGTTAGGATTAATGGAGTGCCTTGTAAAGATAAAGAACAAACTGAAGATTTACATAAAATATGTGACATTGTTAATATTGCGCCACCTAAAATTAAATCCTCGTACCGTGTTATAAACACAAAAATGAATAAAAACATTAAAGATGGGTCAATTATTATTAAATTTAAAACACCGTATGAAAGGAACAATGTACTTAGGTCGATTGTTTCATATATTAAATCCACTAAAGAGTTTTTACGCATAAACCTACTTGGTTTCGATAGTGATACTCCATTTTACGTTAACGAGAATCTTACTCCTGAAAATCTTCGCATTGGATTGAAAAGGGGGAAAAAGATACTATCTGCCTATACCTACCGAGGTTTGGTTTATATAAAGCATCTAGGAAGGAAAACCCCGATTCATATCAGTGAACCAGATGAACTAGATCATTTATTTCGAATTAACAACAACAATAATAATAATAGCATTTTACCAACAACTAGTCAAAATGAATTTCTTGTTGATCAACATATTGAATAACTTCATTATTATTATTAACTTTATATTTCTTAAATTATTTTTTATATTAATCCTATATAATAGCCTCAAAATAACTAATTATTACCAACTGAATCTCCTTTTAATTACCAAACCAAAATTTTGTGATATTAACATGATAATTTTTGTTTGCATTGCTAATAAAATGAATTTAAACTTTTTCTATGGTCTTACGACCTATAGATAATACGAGGAGTGGTTCCACAGAAAATATGTTTAACATGGTTAGGATTCTTATAAAAAGAACTTCAGGTCTTAAGATCTGCCATATTAACGCCCAAAGTTTAAACAACAAATTAAATGAATTTAGATATATTTTTGAAAAATCAAATATTGATATAATTTGTATTTCTGAAACATGGTTTCTGCCAGAAATTCACGATAATATTTACCGCTTACAGGGTTACCAACTTTTTCGTGCTGATAGAAATAAGAAAAAGAATGACGATAACCTAATACCTAACTCTAACAAAAAAGGCGGTGGTGTAGCCATGTATATAAAATTATCTATACGATGCAAGACAAAATGCAAGTCTAAGGCGGGTGAAAATATTGAATACATATTTATTGAAATCTTTAACGGTCGCAAAAAACTTTTACTAGGAACTGTATATAAGCCAAAGAAGAGAACTGATGTTAGTCCGTTACTGAACACGTTAGGTGATATAACAGTCGGTTATACTGAAGTAATCGTAACGGCAGACTTTAACTCTGATATTTTGTGTGATGATAGTCTAATGACACATATGTGTGCCATTGACTTAAATCTAGTTAATGTTTCACTTCCAACCCATTTTACTAAAACTTCAAGCACCCTTCTGGATCTTTGCTTCGTTAATAACCGTTCCAAATTATTGTTGTATGAACAACTTTCCGCGTCCTTATTTTCTAAACATGACTTACTTTTTATATCTTACGAGTATTGTACTGAAGATCGAAACCAAGAAATTGTTTATAGAGATTTTAAAAACATCGAGTACGCATCACTGGAGTCAGAGATTTTTACAATTCCTTGGACTAAAATTTTTTTAATGCCAAGTGTAGATGATCAATTAACTTTTTTACAAAACAATATGCTTTATCTTTACAACAAGTATGTGCCAATAAAAACATTTAGCAAACGTAACGAACAACCTTGGTTTACTTCAGAAATTAAAACGCTTATTGCATCGAGAAATGAGGCATTTGCCTAGGGTTGCCATACGTACTGTTTTAAGCAGTACATGTACTGATTTTTCGCAATTGTACTGTTTTATGCACAACTCCTAAAACAGTACGCAAATGTACTGTTTTTTACACTTTGTACTGTTTTTTGTACTGTTTTTTTTTTGCTCAGTCTACATTTAACAGAACTGGCTTACAAAAAATTATGTTGTGTTAAAAAAAAAGTTCTAAAATAATAAGAGTTTTTACGCTGTGGTCATTGTTTTCTCATAAATACACAGTAGAAATCTAAATTATAATGGGTGGCTCGTAGCAGTGGTATATTTTCGTGTTGTTATGATTTTATGGCTACCTCTTCCAATAGTCTTTCCCTTTCCACACCTGAGAAAGACAAAAATAAAATCTAAATTTTTTTAAGTACTAAAAAATACTTATTCCAAAACAGTTATCGTTAATTTTAAAACTTTTTTAATTTTCGGGCATGTTCTGGAAATCGAAATCACGTAAAATTGAAAACAAACAGATTTGGAAAATTATCCGTGTTCAAAATTTATAAAAATACCTAATACCTTTGAGGACCACTGTTCTTTACCTAAACTACTGAAATAAGAAAAAGATAAGTAAATTTTTGCAAAAATTTTTTTGAAAATATTCATCGTTTTCAATTGCACTTGATTTTAAATATTTTCAGATTTTGTGAAATAAAAATAAACCAAACTATTTTTTTTTGGATTTTATAGATTAATGGCCAATTTCACCAAGTTCAGGGGGCAAATTACGGCAGTCGTGATCGAATACTTTTTCGATTCGAAAGCAATTTTTTTTCTAATTCTCTCTGTCTATACTGAACGGATCGAAATTATTTTTTTAGTATTGTATAGCATTTATTTTAGTTTTCACAACACTGAAAAAATAATAACGATTCGTTCAGTATCAACTGAAATAACATTGCCTTCGAATCTAAAAAGTATTCGATAACGACTGCCATAATTTGCCCCCAGGTTTAATTAACTTTCATTATAAAAATCAAAAAACCTATTGTGTTAGTAATAGTTAATTATAGCTGAACTTGGTAAAATTAGCCGTAAATAATTTAAAAATTATTTAAAATTGGAAAATTAATTTAGGAAACAAACATTTTCTCAAATTCTATATGATTTGTGCAACTATGTGTGTAGTGAAAATTGCTTTAAATACGAATATGTTTAAAGAAAATCGTACTTACAAAATCAATGAGTTGATTGTTTTGAGCTAAGTAAGGCTTTTCTCTGGCCAAATGCTTCGTTTGTGGTGTTTGCTTTTTAAACGCAAATGGAGTAATTTCATATGTATATTTATGAAATGCCATAAACTGGAAATAATTCCTTTGACGTTACACATTTTAAGTGTATTTCTTTCTTTATATAATTGTTGTTGCATATTCAATCAAAAGTTTAAAATATTTACCCCAATTTCACCAAGTTCAGTTAAAACTAACTATTACTTTAACTTCCAGCTTACAATATGTTTTGACAGCTTGAACTGATAGTTTATTATAGCTGAACTTGGTGAAATTGGGGGTTACTTATTAAAACAAATGGTAATGTTTTCGTCAAAAAAAATGTACTGTTTTTTTCTTGATTGTACTGTTTTTATGTATTCAATGTACTGTTTTTCCGAATTTAAAATCTGGCTACCCTACATATGCCAGATGGAAACGATTTAAAACTAATACATTACACGAAATTTTTAAAGCCTCTAGAAAAAATGTTAATACACAAATATGGATTGCAAAAACTTTGTTTTATGAGGAAAAATTTATATTAGCTTTGAACTCAAAAAATAAATGGAAAGAAATTCGTAAGATGGGAATTGTTAATGGTAAGGCTGCAGATTCGGTTGATGTCAATAAACTAAACTTGAACTTTGTTAATATACCAATGCCCAATGCTAGGACTGATGTATATAGAGATTTTTTCACAGCACAACACAACAATATCACCAACAATCGTACGCCAGGCAATTTTATTTCAGCCGGCAATATTGTAACAGATAATAATCATCCGCCACGTTTGTTTGATTTTATACAATTTACCCAGGAAGATATTGTTGAGTCCTTTCTTAGCATCAAATCAGATTCTGTAGGACATGATGGTATCCACCCAAAATTCATTAAGCTTCTTCTTCCTCATATCTTACCTTGTATAACACATATTTTTAATAACATAATAACCACGTCTTCTGACCCATCTACATGGAAATTCGCCAAGATTATTCCCATACCGAAAATGGATAAGACATACCGACCGATAGCAATTCTTCCATACCTTTCAAAGGTTTTTGAACGCCTTATTCATAATCAGATGACTAAATATTTGTACTGCAGTTCAATTCTGACTGAAAGGCAGTCTGGCTTTAGACCAGGGCATGGCTGCGTCACTGCGTTGATTGATGTCTCTGAAGAACTAAGAAAACATATAGATGCCAAAATGATTTCTCTTCTCGTGTTACTTGATCACTCCAAAGCTTTCGACTCAGTCGATCACTCTATCTTGTGTCTTAAACTAAAGTATTTATGTAAGTTTTCAGAAAATGCAGTTAAATTGATGTCATCCTATGTTAGTTGCAGATCCCAAGCGACTTACCACGGCTCAGATGTATCAACCACCTGCATAATAAGGAGGGGCGTACCACAGGGATCAATTCTTGGCCCTCTTCTTTACACGATATATTCGAATGACCTACCATCCCAGTTAAAGTTTTGCGAAATACAAATGTACGCTGACGATGTGCAGCTTTACATAAGTTGCGAGCCAAGTAATATAATTGATTGTATCAACAAATTAAACCATGATCTGAATAATGTTTACAATTGGGCCTCTACTAACGGTCTGTGTTTAAATGCAAAAAAATCAAAAGCATTGATCATTGGTAAATCACTTTATATCCCCTCATTTATCCCACCGATCCAAATAAACAATGAAAAACTTGAAATAGTCAAGGCAGCAAAAAATCTAGGTGTAATCTTTAACTCTGAGCTCGATTGGTCTAATCATATCAATTATATATGTGGTGTCACTCACGCAATGTTAAGGAATCTTTGGAGGACGCAATTTTTCACCCCTCTCAAGGTTAGAATGCTAATCGCTAAAACGTGCCTCCTGCCAAAACTTTTATATGCCTGCGAACTCTTTGCAAACTGTGACTCAGTATGCATCTCTGATTACTCAAAAAGGATCTACAATTTAACACTCGAAAACCTGTTGAAAGTTCGTTCATTATTGTTTCTACAAAAGCTGATTTTTACTAAACAACCTCAATATTTATAAAGAAGATTAACTCTTTCAAGATCTAACAGAGGAAAGAATATAAACTCTATTCGCTACCGTAGCCTTATATCAGTTAGACATTTGTATGTTTCTACAATTCGTCTGTGGAACCGACTACCTCACCATATTCAATTCATAAGCAACCCAATAAAAAATGGAGATTCCAACGAAGCAGGTTTGTAAGGGAGAAACATAAGGGTTTCGCTTACCATTGCGCTTACGGAAGACATGAATTTTATATGGCGAGTTCCCACTTTGAAGCAATACATTTTTGACACATAAAGCGCATTATTCAGCGCACATAAATATTGTTGGATGTAACGATCATCTTAACACACTGAATGTTTTGATACAGTTATTTTTTAGTATTCTCCCTTACAAACCTGCTTCGTAGTAAAGGAATGCCGTAGCACTTGAAATGTTATTTTTTTTATAAAAGTTGTTGAGAGTTCTTTCACTTACTTTACTGCATTTCTGTATGTCTTATTGCGTAGCGCATAATTGTGCGCTTATTTTTTTAAATGTACCTTTAGTGCTTCGCAAAATGGTAAAAATTTTTATTGGGAATGCAAACAGTTTCAAATCTGCCATTTTTAAACATTTTTGTTAAAATCTTTTTTGGTAATTTATTTTAATAACTTTTTTATTTATTATTTTATTTTATTTTTTTTTTTTATTATTTTTTTTATTATAATTTATTTTCACTTTTTAAATTAAATTTTTAACCTCGTATTCATAAACGATTGTTAAGAATTTTAAATTTGAAATGTCACATTTTAAATAATTTTGTGAATACAGGCATAAATATTTAATTTAATATTCTTGCTCATTTTCTTATATTTGTTTACTTATTTGTATTAATTATTATTTATTTATGTGTTTAATTTTCATTTTATTTTATTTTATTGTGCCACATATGTATGTATAACTTTAATTCTACAGTACGTTCTTGTTGTACTGTCTTATCTAATAAAGAATCAATCAATCAAAATGTTAATTTTTTAGAGTTGTAAAAGTGTGAAGTATTTGGGTGCTTAAGTAATTAATAGCAAAAAAAATTATTTTTGTTCTTTTAAATAAATTAACCCGCTACGAATTAGTAAAATTAAATAAAATAAAAAACAAACAAATATGAAGGATTACATAAAATAGTTTGTTTGTATTTTCCAAAAATGTTCGTGTTATAAAAAGTATTTAATCGAGTACCGATAAGAAAACGACTTAAGTAGTCAAAAGTGTCAATATTTTTCAAGACTTCAATTATTTGCCATCAGCTGTTGCCTTTATTTTACGAATTTTTACAAATTTTCCGTTCGCGTACTTTTTTGGACAACAGCTTTTTGTGAGAGAAAATTTTTTAGTTTACTTATTTACTGCATTTTACTGTAAAAGTACTCAAACGCACCTATTATCTTTCAATTACATGTTTGTACTTTGCGAATGCTATTTTGTTGTCGAATAAATTTTGCGAATTTGACATGTGTTTGACATTTGTTTTCGCAAAAAAAAAAAACTGCGAATTTCGCAATACAGAATAGCAATTGTGTATTTTCGCATCGCATTGATTTTCGCATCGCAATTCAGAATAGGCCTCCAGGTCTTAACGCTGATATTTTTTTTTTAGTGTTGAATATTTTCAGAACCTTTATATGAGATATAAAGGTATTGAAATTTTCTTTTTGTACCTTTTACGTTTAAAAATCCCTTCTTAGTGCTTCTACATTTAATAGAGATAACCTAAAATACAAATTTACTTGTAGATTTAGAGTTTAAGGCTGGGCGATGAAGAGTGCAGTGGGTCAGTCGCCTAAATGTCTTATATACATACATTAATAGGTAACAATAAATTGTTATTCTTAACTTTTTATTAATATTATAAAGTATAAATTTATTCAATTTGTTAACACTATATTCTGTTTTTATGTACCTATTCCCGATAAATAACCCTACTAATAATGAAATTTCTTTTACATAGATGATATCGAAATTCAAGTGGAAAGGACATCAAATAGTCTAAAATTTTCTGTCGTTGACACAGAAAAATACGAGCTACAAAATGTTACGTGCAGAAATATTAAAACCATAGAAACTTTTGGAGATGAAAACCAAATTTGGTAAGTTTTTTCAAATAAAAATATTTTAAAATTCATTTCATATTAAATAATTTTTTTCCGTTATCTTTATTTTTGTAGTTTAGACCTTGACCCATGTTCCTTATATCTAGTTGTTTTAACAATAAAACAATTATTCGATGAAAATCAACAGATGCTTGAAATAACAAGAGATGAAAAAACCGAATATCAAGGTAATAATTATGATCTGGTTAAAAACCCTTTGACCGTCCCAATAAAAAATGGAGCTTCCAACGAAGCAGGCTTGTAAGGGAGAAACATAAAAGTTTCGCTTACCATTGCGCTAATGGAAAACATGAATTTTATATGGCGAGTTCCCACTTTGAAGCAATACATTTTTGATACATAAAGCGCATTATTCAGCGCACATAAAAATTGTTGGATGTTACGATCAGCTTTGCACACTGAATGTTTTGATTCAGTTATTTTTAAATATCCTCCCTTACAAACCAGCTTCGTAGTAAGGGAATGCCATATCACTTGATATGTTATTTTTTTTTAATAAAAGTTGTTGAGAGTTCTTTCACTTACTTCACTGCATTTCTGCATGTCTTATTGCTTAGCGCATAACTGCGCGCTTATTTTTTAAATGTACCTTTAGTGATTCGCAAAATTATAAAATTCTTTATTGGGGTATCTTAACTCATAACCAGTTCCTACTTCGCTGTCATTATTTTTACATTGAGAATGTGTTATGCTTTTTATATCATGGAAATCATGGTATTTGTAATTGCAAATTTTTGGTACATTTGGGACTTTGTTGGACCTAGTTGGCACAATTTTAAAATCTAAGCAATTCGCTAAATAGCAACGTTAATTTTTTTTTTGTTCTCTTTAATTTTTTGTCCGTTTTTCTTCTTTTTAACGGTCAGTAGGGTAGGGTAGGTAGGGGCTTTTATTTACTACATGTGCTGCAATATTCGTTAATTACAAGATTCGTTGACATTTGTTGCCTTTTATGGTTTTATGTGGTGTAAAAGACTAAGGCCCGTTTTCACAACTTTCCGATTGCTAAAAGTAGACTTTAACCGGCGTTTGAATTAAAATACAAATTGTTGGAAAACTTGTCTGTGCTGCAGCAGGAGGAAGAAGGTACATTTTAAATTATTATAAAAATTTACCATCGTAGGACAAGTGAGCAAGTGAAGCCGTATGTGGTACTGTTTTGGGTAGAGAGGATGAAACAATTCCAATGGTTAAAAAAAGAAAAATTGGAATGGCAAAGCAAAATGTGTTCTCTTTGCTCATATCAAAATACATACTTAACCGTAGAAGTAAAGAAAAAATTAGTTAAATGAAATGTTTCAGATATTCAATTCAGATGTACAAATTTCTGTCACTTTAACCCTTAAATGCCCACTGTATCTTTAAAGATACAACCACCAAATAATAATGAAGAAAGAAATTTTTACAACATGAAAATTAATTAAAATTGTTATTGATAATCTTTCATTCTTGACCGTGGCTTGAACTCTGGCCGGCAGGTTACCATGTTTCGATCAGGGTTTAAAATGCTATCGCCATATTAGCAAAAGCAGCCAAATTTTGCCTTTTTCCTATTTAAAAAAAAATCAAAAATAAAAAGCCGACAAGTTCCACTGCTAAAAAAGCCCACACTTTTCAAAAGCAGCAGCAAAATAAACACACTGTTTTTGAAAAGTAACCTTTTAATGGACACTGCTTTTTCCAACTATTGCTTTTTTAACAATAGCAAAAATTTCTTATTTGATGGAACTCAAAAAGCAACGGCAATAACTTTTCTGTTGTAGGAGAAAATATGTAGGAAAGATAATGAAACAAAAAGATTCTGTCAAACAGCCGCCAAATCAAAAACCACTGCATGCTAATAGCCGCAAAATAGGAGATAAAAGCAGCGCAAAGGTAGCTGAAAGGCACATGATCGACGAAGACAAGTGATATTTTTCATGCAAAACAAATACAACAAGAAGTTGTTTTTGTTTCTATACAATAAAAAATCCAACAGACACTTTGGCTGGTTGCCTTTACTACAAATATTTAAAAAAAACCAAAATACACACACACACACATTTCGTGCTATAGTCATGCAAACTGTCGAGCAACAACAACATTACTACAACATTACTGAAGAAAGGCAAACATTTATTTTTCCTCACCACCATGAAAAAAAAACATGTTGCTTGTACACTGATCAGTATTTTTTCGTTGTAATCTGCCTTTTTGCAGAGCTAATAGCTCTGCTCAGACTGCTTTTAGCACACACTTCAGCGGCTTTTTGTTATTACCAGCCAGAGAAGAATTTTTGTTCTTTGAATTTTAGATTTTTTTTTTGGTTTGTCTTTTTTAACTAGCTCTTCTTTCAGGAAAAAGTAAAAAAGCAAAAGGCGAAATAATTTTTTTTAGCTTTTGCTTTTTATGTGGTTGTCCATTTTTGTCGCTGGCTGGTAAAAAAGCAGTTGTCAGAAAATAAAAATATTCAAAATAGGAGATTTGCTTTTTTGCACAAGCGAAAAACAAAACATTGGCTATTGGAAAAAAATTAAAAATTTCAAAAGCAGTGGCAAAAGCAAAAATAAAAAGCAGCCAGCTGATGGATGCTTTTAAACCCTGGTTTCGATCGCAACCACTCGATCTGACGTCAATAGTCAAACATCAATCCTTAAACAAAATTGTATTTTAACCTTTGGTAGATCGAAATTTGCTTACCTGAATGATTATCAATTTTAATTGATTTTATATGTTTTTTCCTTACTTCTGTTTTCTCGTACTTTTGTCAAGAATACTTCTTGAAGTCCAAAGTACATTTTTTAGGTTTTTACATTTTTGTCTTTCTTTTTTCCGTTGACCTTTTTAAGCACAACTTACTTTTATTATAACAATTTTAGATTTTTATGTTTAAATAGTCGTAAACTTTAAAAATTATATTTTTGAAAAATTAAATCAAAAGGGTTATACCTCAATAAAACGTTAAATCACAGATCTGAACTGGGGAGTATAACGTTGAAATTACGCAAATGTTCGTTCATATTACCCATTGTGTACGTAAAGTTATTTACTGTTTGCACTAATATTTCCATGGACAACAGCTCCACCTTTCTTTCTTTAGAGAAACTTGGTTTCAGACTAAACTTTATACCATCAATATTTTGTTTTCATAGTTGGTACAAAATCATTGAAGCTATATCCCATCCCTGGTTACTATCCGTATAGTGCAACAAATGACTAAATTTTTGCAGTTTTTTTAACCTTCGCAAAAAATTTGTATCCTCTACTTTTCCAGAAATTTCAAGCTTTGTTGCGGATTCCGAAATCCTACTAAAATTATAAATCTGAAAGTTTACATGTTTTTGTACGTACCGATTCCGAAATTTGTTTTGGCTGCCAACTTTGATTAAAAGTTCCATATTTTACTTTTGATTTGTTATAAAAAAATATAAATTTCTTTACTTTCTGTATTAAAAACAATTTGAATAAAAGCTTTAACACTTTAGGCTCCATTTGAAAATAGGCTGATTGGGAAAATCTTAAGTACATGTTCAAACTATGTTTCTAAAGGCCAATTTTCAGGATTGATATTAAAACATATTTATGTTTAAAGTCATTTTTAGTACAAAATTCTCTTCTTCACTAAATACTTAAATAAAACTTAATTCACCGATGTGGTAAATTTTTAATTTCAACTTATGTGTAGTTTATAGAACACGAGCGCCTTACTCGTCCGTTCAACTTACATTTATGTGTAGTTTATAGAACACCACATTAAAACAAAAACTAATTTCGAAATTTTGTTTTTGTTTTAAATGTAAGTTGAACGGACGAGTAAGGCGCTCGTGTTCTATAAACTACACATTAGACTTTTTTATGATATTTTTTTGTATTAAGTAGTGCTAACATACTTTTATCTTACTTAAATAAGACTTTTCAAATAAAACTCAAAAAATTAATCTGCATTTAAATCCGATTTAATTTTATATGAAAATTAATTTAATATAGATTTAAATACTATCCGGAAAATTGGGCATAAGTATATAAAACAGACTTAAATTACAGTTTGGAGTAGGATTTAGAATACTTCAAAAGCGACTTTCAAAATTTAAGAGAATCTCAATACCACCTTAATTAAATCAATTAAACACAGCACTTCTAAGAGTTAATCTCTCCAATAATGGGTATTTTAAAAGGCCAATTATTTCTAAACCTCAATCGAGAAACTCGAAAAGAAGTTGGGCAAGAAATGATATTGAAAAAGGAAATCTGTTTCGTTATACATATATCTCACAATATAGCATCGAGTTACCACCTATTGATGTAAGAGCAGCTATTCCCGTAAAATCGAATCGAAAAGGCTATTTCTAATGGAGCTACCTCACATAGCAAGAAAATTATTCTTTTCATTTTTAATGCTATTTTACAAACTGGATACTACATTCTAGAAAGAAAGGTATCCTTAGTTACCATGTTACCAATCACACAAAAGGTGAGTTTAATAGACATATTAGCTTATTATCTCATATATATCAAAGCTGTTTGAGAAACTATTAGTTTAAATTAATATAGATGTATTTCAAACCATCAATTCGATTTAAGAAGAAAACACAGCACAATGGAACAAACACATGGACTACCCTGTAGTTCATGTGGCTGTCTCCGAGCATGTAGTTCTGACGTAATTTTGATGTCATTACAAGATCACAAAAGCCGCCGTTGTGTGATGAAGTCAAAATTACGTCAGAATGACATGCGCATATGGATTTTCACATTCCGTGTTTTCTTAAGTCGTTCGAAAATTTATTATGGAAAAATGGGATTTTTTAGTTCTCCTCAGCCAGTTGAGCTAAATTCCCACAAGGAAAGATCTTGGGCCCTCTAATTTGAAATTTCAATTAAGGACTTAGTCTTATTTAGTACTTTCCCTGGCGCTGGTTCCTTTTCATATTAAAAAGAAATAATACGAAGAAACAACTCAAATTAGCGTTCTTTAATGTGGCCGTGGGTCGTTCATATACATCTTAAGGCATTGGCTCTTAATCTTATATGGCATAAAATTTGCGCAGCTTTAAAAAATAGCGATTGACCAAATTCTCATCTGTTTTTATAGTAACCAGTAACGGCTTATTATACTCACTCCACCATACGTAGAAGACCAAGCTCATTCTTCGGGTATTTGGTAAATTTTCAATAATTTCTCATACAATCATTTTTTAGAACCAATAAAAGTGAATCAAAAAAATAAATTGATAATTGTCTGTTTTTTTTAAACCTTTTCTTTAGCTTCACTTCGGAAAATCAAATCTTGTAACGTTAATTTAACCGCCTTATACTCAATGCAAATGGATGAAACTTTGCAGGCATGCATATTCCCGATGACAATTCACGAATACATGGGCGTAGCCGGGATAAAATCTAGGGGGGGGGGCAAACAATTTTGTTTGTGGTAAAATTCTTTTTTGACCGCCTTTTACTCAATGCAAAGGGATGAAACTTTGCAGGCATGCATATTTCCGATGACAATACACGAATACATGGGCGTAGCCAGGATAAAATCTAGGGGGAGGGCAACATTTTCCTAAATGTTCTTTTTTAAGAAAAGCGTTCTTATTTAGTTTAAGAGCAATCCACACGCCAATAACAACTTTCTTTGATTTTTATATGTTTCTTTTTATTTTTAATATTAGTGATTTTTTGAACTGTTTGTTTATTCAATGATTTCAAAATTTTTTGTTGAAAATTAGTGCTTTTATTTAATTTTTCTAGTGATCAACGTTATCAGTAAAAAAAAAATTTAAAAATAAATTTTGTAAAGCATTAAAGAAATATGCTAGTTATGATATGTGAAGCTTGTATTAAGTTAGTGTTTGAACAAATTTGCGACTTTCTGTAAATTCCTCAAAAAAAAAAAAACTTGACCCAAGGTTTTTAACTTTAAAACATCAACAATTATATTGATTAAATTAAAGTAGATTTTTTAATATTTGTAAAACTTTCAGCTCAGTTATTTTTTATTTTACTCAGTATTCTCTTACAAAAACAAACAAAGATAAACAACAAAATGACCACGAAATGTTCACAAGGGTTGTTAATGGACGTTTTGATGGAGGGGCTAGATTTACATGTTTGGAGCTTGTGTGATGAAAAAAAATATTTAATGGACAATTTTATGGTCGTACTCTAAGCAGTGGAGTTCTTGTTATACCTCTAAAAGCCTCGTCAATTAAAAGCAGATCGACCCCTTTTTCTTCAATTGCTGCTAGAAGCAGATCTTTGATGGACCTCCGCCTGTTCCGCAGATGCTGTTTCGATTACGGCGGAACTCTGTTTTTATATTACTTTTATAGTCGGCCCAAACCTAGGAGTAAATGGTTTGAACATAGTAAAGGCATTAAGGAATTTAACAAAAAACTAATATACAATTTTTCAACTGTTGATGTCCTGCGGTTAATCTCTCCCATAGCTTTTTGGATATTGTTTTTGCCTCAGGAACTTTAAGGGCACATTTTGCTAAATCCGGCTGGTTTACCTAGGTAACAGCTAGTTGTACGGCACTTCTTTGACATATAAATAAGGTTAAATATATTTTTTTTTATTTGCTAAAGGCTTGTTTAAACTATCACACAAGTCTTACATATTCCATAATACTTTGTGGGATAGAAATCTATAGCTTCGTACAGACTTACAATAATGTAAGGTCTGGCAATGTTTTGACAATATACATACTGCCAAAGAAAAATTTTGCTGTTTAATGGACTGTCAATGATTTCTAACAACGTTGTTTAACAAAAATTGCCCGTTTAGACGGATTTTAAACAAATTTTACTGACCATAATGTTAGATCTGATTACCGTCTGTACAAGTCCAGTTTACCAACGCAGCTCCAAATAAAAAAATAGTACATAGGGTAATAGAAAATCAAAAAATAAGAAGAACAAATTAAATGGCAAAATTCTCGGAAACGAAAAGTTTCCGAGTTATGGACCTCTAAAGTTTTCATTCCTCTACATTTCTGAACGTATATGGCCAATATAGGTATTATTTGAAAGCATTTGAACAGATCTTTTTGGAAATGCAAAATTTATTTAAAACTTTTTAACTCTTTAGCCCCTAATACAGTTTTTACAAAATTTATATCAAAATGTTACGGAAGTGCACTAGGTAATAAAAATGTAATCAAATAAACCCCAGCTTCTCTAAATAAAGCTTCTCTACATAAAGCTTCTCTACATAAAGCTTCTCTACATAGCCGGCCTTCGGCCGAGCGCAAGGATTTTATCCTCTATGGTATAACAAACACCGGCTTCGCTAAATAAAGCTTCTCCGCATAGCCGGCTCCTTAATCCTTAATGTATTAATAACTTTTAAATAAAATGTTTATATCTAGAAAAATTTATTCAAAAGCTTTTAAATGATACCAATATTGGCTTTATACGTTCAAAAATGTAGTGGGAAATCGCAAATTTATATGAAAACTTCAGAGGTCCATAACTCGGAAAGTATGTGTTTCCGAGAATTTTGTCATTTAATTTTTTCTTCTTATTTTTCAATTTTCTATAACCCTACGTACTTTGTTTTTATTTTGAGCTGCGGTGGTAAACTGGACTTAAGCCGAGTTTTGTTGCGACTGTCGAAATTGACATAACAGTTTGTAGTCACACTATCATATATTACCATGATTTTGGTTAAATGCAACCCTGATCAAATGAAAAGTATTATTGTTTTAAAAAAACGATAAAGTCGTATGGGATGTTAAATTTTTTCGTAAATTTTAATTTTTAAAAGACTTCTTTGTTTTAGGAGATTTTAAAGCAAAATTATAAATAAAAAACTTAAAAGCCATAATGATACAAAATTTTAAAATGTCTAAATTGCCCGTAAATCTCCTTTTAAATAGAGCTATAACTTTTCCCAGTCAAAACCAGTGAAAGGAATCTTGCATCTTTTTGAAGCCCGAACCCTCCTCTACAGCCAAGTACACCATCGTATATCCGCCAGGTTATACAAAATTTGTTTCATAAGCCTAAAATATGTTTTATGAATGTGGGAGTTAATTTTTAGTTAAATAAACAGTTCAATTAACAAATATTAAAACACGTCTCTGTCTTATCTAAATTTTAGCCAAAATCAGATAACTTTTACGTTCGCTACTAAATGATCCATATTTTAACTCAGACTTTTTCAAAAAGCGGATCTTTGGCTCTTAAGACAAAAAATGTTAAGGGGCCAAGGTTTGGCATTTTCTGAAAGTTGTTATTAAAGGCTAGTTTACACTTTCATACTTTGTATTAATGCATGTCAAAAACTCAAGTAATATGTAAAAGTGTGATAGTGTGAATGCAATTCGTTATAAAAATGCCCAGCATTACGAAATAAAATAGGCATCCCATACGATATCATCGATTTTGAAATTTTTCTTAACAATAATACTTTTGTTATTAATAACATTTCTCTATGACGTGCTTAATTCCAAATGTTTATTTTTGATAAACACTGAAATCTTTTCTTGCGGGAAAGCAGGTTTCTATGCGCATTTCACTGGTTGCTAAGGCCAGATCATCAGGAAACCTTTTTTCCGTTATTTTAGAAAAGCTAAAAATATTATACAACTAAAACTTTAAAGCGAATAAGAATTATTCGCGAAGCCGGTCTTTAGTATACCATAGAGGAAAAAGTCATTGCGCCCGGCCGAAGGACGGTTATGCAGGGTAGCTTTATTTATTGAAGCTGGTGTTCTGTATACCAAAGTGGATAAATCCTTGCGCCCAAAAACGTTTTCATTATAAATTTGAAAATGAAATAATCCCTCAAAAAATATATTGGTGCTTTATTTCATAATGATTTTTTGGGGGATAATTTCATATGAAATAATACCACAATTAAAAAAATGAAATAACACCCCAAACGAAATGAAACAACCCCCCGAAAATCGTTTTTGTTGTTCTCTGTACAAACTTTTGGGGGGTTATTTCATTATTTTTTGGGGGGATTATATTTTGGGGGGTTATTTCATGCCGCCATCTAAAGCAGTGGATACGTTCCAAAATACCGTTTAAGTGATACGTATAGGAATATATACAATAGGGTTGCTCTGAAGTGTATGAAAGAAATTTTGTTGCTGAATTTTTAAGAAGCCCAGGTGGAATATTGTGCTAATCGGTCTAGACAATAAATAAAAAAAGTTTGAGCGAAATCGGAGAACTTTAAGTGCTGCCCCAAAGAGGTCAAAGGTCAAATTTCAGTAAATTCCATATTTTCACTAAGTATTAATATAGAATTTTGGCTGTTTCTTTCTGGCTCGAGGTGAAATTTGTAAAATGTATGTCTTCATGTGATAAGAATATTCAAAAAAAACTTTTGAAAAATGAATCCTCCCATGTCCGGTGTATCAAACAAACCACGGTTTTATATGTGTTACAAACAGTTTGCTTTAAATAAGCTGAAATATGTTAATAAACTAAAGTTCATCAAGTTTAATTTTCGTTAAATTGTTTTTATGAAGAAAGGAACGATCTGCCAAAGATTAAATACAGTTTGGTTTAAGGATTGATGTTTGACTATTGACGTCAGCAGTCGTCGATGGCTGCGAGTGTTAAACGGCAAGCCTCTGAGGAGATTGAGTGGTTGCAATCGAAACAAGTAAGGGTAACCTGTCCGTAAAAACGCCTGGGTTCGAGCCCAGCTTCAGTCAAGAATGAAAAATTATCAATAAATTTTAATTAATTTCATGTTGTAAAATTCCTTTCTTCATAAAAATAATTTAACGAAAATTAAATTTGATGAACTTTAGCCTAATTAAAAATATTAAAAAATTTGGATTAAAAACCATAAATAGTTCAACAAAATAACCACAATACTGATTATGTTAATAAACTTTTTGTGAAAAAAGCATCAACCCTTCACTCTTGTTGAAGACAAAATGACACATATTGCATATTGAACTAAATAATAATTAAAAAATTTTTTCATAAAGCATTGTTTGCTAATGCAAATATTAAAAGCATTATTATATTATAAGCATGTAACTTGCTAAATTTATAAATTATATAATTTTAAGGATACTTTAGTAATCATGGCTTCTTAAATTTCAAAACACAAGTTTGTGTTAAATCTTAAACTTAAGTTAAAAATACAACAAAATTTGTATTGCTTTGAATAGATGTTTCCTCTGATCCCCATCTTTGGTGATTTTTTCATAGTAATCTTGCAAAGCTTAATTCCTCTTTCGGTTCAGTCGTTTTTATTTTTAAGTTCCCAATTATATATTTTGCACTCTGATATTCGGGTAAATCATTCCAAAAACTTAACTCTATTTTTAAAAAAATCTGTAGAAAGTTTTGTTATTCGCGCTTAATTCCCAATTTTTATTCTTGATAAAAACACTGAAATTAATTGTTAATGAGATAAGTTATTCCTATGCGCATTTCACTGGTTGCTTAGGTCAGATCGTCAGGAAACTTCATCCATAAAGATTTTAGAAAAACTAAAGATATTAAACCAAATAAAACTGTCAAACACAGAAAAAATTATTTTTCCAATTCAAACAAAAAATTTGTAGAATCAAACAATTTTTTGTCTAAAATCGGTCCTACAAACAAATTCGCATATTCAAACAATTTATTTGCATTTTGTTTATTGAAAAAAACGCCGATTTTTTCAAACAAATAATTTTACAGAATCAAACAAAAAAGTTTTGGCAGAAGCAATGACGCGCACACAAGCAAGCACTGTTGGCGAAGATGAAGCAGAGCAGAGCGGCCGGCTGGCTTTGAGACACATTTTTTTGTTGGAATAATTTTTAAACGAAGTCATATTTATACTCACAGTGTTTTTCTTCATCACTCACTTTTGCGTTATCCTTTCCTTTGCTAATGAGTCGGCAGACCGACTCGATATGTTTTCCGCCATCATTCTATTTTTGTATTTGATGTATTTAAACAAACTGTTTGAAAAAATTGAATACGGGATTTTGTTTTTTTTTACCAACTTTAAAACCAACCAAAAATTTATTTTGTTTCTTATAATGTGTTTTTTCTGTTGTTTAAAAAAAATGAAACGTTTTTTTACCTGCTATTGTTTTTGTTGTTTTTTTTTACTACAAACCTTGTCACGCTATTTTATCATTTTTCTTTGTTGCTGTACTTTTTTAAAGCGTTCAAAAATAGACTGCATGTGTTTTTTGTTGTAGTTCTTATATTTATCATAAAGAAGTGTTGCTTACAATCAATAAAAAATGCAAAAAGACGACAACATTAAATACCGTTAAATATTTCATACAAAATTATGAAAACTTCAAACCAATAGCGCGTTTATTAAATTTTTGAAGAGTTGTCCACATTTTTGTTTGTTAAATAAAAATCAAACAAAAATATTGATTGAATCAGTAAAAAAATTTGTAGAAATCAAAAAAATTTTCAAACAAGCGTTTGTTTGAAAATAATTCGGCAATAATTTTTTCTGTGAACGTATAAGAATTATAAGCAACAGTTCCACTTGTAACAGTATCAAAGCTTAAACAAAAACATCAACAATAAACAGTGAGCTTATCTCTCCTTACATTTTAAATTAAAATTGTGTACATATTACCAAAAATTATTTTGATCTGTAGAAATTTTAAAAGTTTACTAGTATTTTTTTGAAAACAATTCCTCCAGAATTAATAAGTTTTTTCGGAATTTCTTCATCTTCTAAGACATTAACTTCCATCTTCGTAACAAACTTGGTTTTAGTTTAAAAATCTATTCTATCATCGAAAAACGAAAAACCTACACATTCTTAATTCAAATAGTAAAGATGGTTAAGAAATTTTGTTATTGCTTTATCTGCTATATTTTGGTAAATTTTTTAGAATTTTCCAAATTTCTAAAGATGTCGTTTAAAGGAACTTGGTCTGCTTTATCAGCTTTAACCAGAATTGCGAATAGCACTTAACAACAAATCCAGCAGCTTCGATTAAATCTTAAAGTTCAATTTCGGTTAACGCAGGAAATAGTTTTCGAAAAATAAGTATTTTCAAATAATAAATGGCCTTTGCCATCCATCTGGCTAAATGCGTAGCTCCAGGTTCGTAAATTAAATGCTTTTTGGCGGACTTCCTCCTAAGAATATTATTATTATATTATCAGTTCTAAAAATTGTTTATAGTCATTGCGTGGAAAGTCTTCTAATAGTTTCTCTTTGACAAATCTTAAAATGTTATCTCCGTTACCATCTAAAATTTCATTGAATTTTGAATATGACACTCCTGTCAAAAAACCATCCTGTGACTTTTTGCTAGTTTTAAATAATTTTTATCAATATTTGCAGAGTATTGCACTAAATTATATAATTTACCCATTATTAAAAATAAAAAAACTAGCATTAATTTTAACCCAATATAAAATGGGCTAATATTCTTAAATTTGTTTAAAAAACTTTTAAATAAAAAAAAAATTGGTGAATATAAAGTTTTGTATGCGTTTAAGAAATCGTGTAATTGTGCCCCTTATAAGCTCAGAAGGGTTAATTTTTCCAAAAAATATTCACAAAATATTCTAGCCACCCTTCATAAAATTAATGAAAAATTTTCGTGCAAATTCAAGACCAACCAAGAAAATTCCTAATGAAAATATAGAATTCACTTAAATTTGACCTTTGTGTATATTTTTTAAAATTTCTGTGAGATAAAAATGGTTGTTTTCAAACTTCAACCCGATCCCTCCGTGAACTATTTTAACAATCCGAAAAAATTATCATACTTTTTATTAATAACTTTGAATGTTCTACATGACTATACTATACCTTTTTTGATATTCACAAAAAGTGTGAAAAAATTATATCCCTAATGTATATACGCACGTTATTTTAGATGGCAGTTTTTTAAAAATTGATAAGTACCTTTCTAAAGGAACCGAAGTAACAGGGACTATAAGATATTCCATTGCAACTTTAAACAATTTTCTAAATTCTAAATCCAAAAAGGTAATCAATCCAAGCGGACTTATCCTCTAATGGTCGTTCATTGTTTTGTCCTTTGCTTGCAATTGCATTTGGATTTGCATTTTTTTTACAACATTACAAAAATATTTGAAATTTCAGTCCCTATATAAACATGTACAAATTTAGACTTAAAGGCCTTTAATTAGCAGTAGAAACACTGCTTAGCAATCCATACCACTTGCCATTCTTGTTGTTTGTATTCATTGCTGTAATTCAGCGCGAATTAATAATAGCAAGTAAAAACTTGCCGCAAAAAACTGTGTGTGTAAATAATAAAAATATCGATATCTATATTTTTCCAAGTCGCAATTTACACTATGGACATTTCTTGCCGGACAGAAAAAGTTTGTTGGTAAGGGGGCGACGCTGTATGCGTAACACACTTTACTTCTTGCTTCTCTCGAAAAACAAACTTTTTCTGTCCGGCAAGAAATGTCCACAGTGTAAATTGGGACCTAGATAATAACGATAATATCGATAGTCTATCGATAGTTTCCCAGCACTAGCCAGTATCTAGTGAATTTAGTTCACTAGATTGCGTAAATGCGTTGCATAGTGTGTACCCAGCATAATGCTGCGTACACACGGTGCAATCTACATGCAATCTGTTTCAATGCAACCTCAAAATACACAAAAAAAATTATTTTTTCAATTCAAACAAAAAATTTGTAGAATCAAACAATTTTTTGTCTGAAATCGGTCCTACAAACAAATTCGCATATTCAAACAATTTATTTGCATTTTGTTTATTGAAAAAAACGCCGATTTTTTCAAACAAATAATTTTACAAAATCAAACAAAAAAGTTTTGGCACAAGCAATGACGCGCACACAAGCAAGAACTGTTGGTGAAGATGAAGCAGAGCAGAGCGGCCGGCTGGCTTCGAGACACATTTTTTTGTTGGAATAATTTTTGAACGAAGTCTTATTTATACACACAATGTTTTTCTTCGTCACTCACTTTTGCTGCATCCTTTCCTTTGCTAATGAAGAAGAAATGTAACCAAAAATGGCGGCAGACCGACTCGATATGTTTTTCGTCATCATTCTATTTTTGTATTTGATGTATTTAAACAAACTGTTTGAAAAAATTGAATACGGGATTTTGTTTTTTTTTTACCAACCAAAAATTTATTTTGTTTCTTATAATGTTGTCATTTCTGTTGTTTAAAAAAAATGAAACGTTTTTTTTACCTGCTATTGTTTTTGTTGTTTTTTTATTACAAACCTCGTTTATTTTATCATTTTTATACCCTTCACCTCAGGTGGAAAAGGGTATATATAAGTTTGTCATTCCGTTTGTAATTTCTACAATATTGATCTAAGACCCTATAAAGTATATATATTCTGGGTCCTTATGAGGAGAAAACTTGATTTAACCATATCCGTCCGTCCGTCTGTCCGTCTTACGTTTGATATGTGTTTTCCGGAGACTCCAGACATGATAGCTGCTAGGTTGTTTTACATTTATGTCACATATAGTCCACCATTTTGTGCTATTTAAATTCAGCAAGATCGGTCCACAAATTGCTGAGATATGACCAAAAAACCACGACTGCCTCTAATTTTTTCCAAAAACCCCTTGTTGTTGTATTTGTATTGCTTTTTTCTGTATATCTGGAGAACGGCAAGAGCCAAAGTTTCCAAATTAGGTGCAAACATTCAGGTTATAAATACACACCAACCCACAAAATGTGGGCGGGGTTGGAGAAGTGGGCGTGGTACCTCCCATACAAAAAATTTTGTAATTGCTACAAAACTTGAATTAACCATGTGATGTCCCTCTGCCCCCCCCCCCCCTTTCAATTGCTTACATATACTAGCATAATGCCCAATATGATTTTCGTTATCACCCTTCTTTATTATTTCATCTATTTAACGAAAATATTTTTACAAATAGAAACTAGGAATTTTTGTGTTTTTTGCTACTTAAAAACTCGCCAAAAAAGATAAAAGAAAACAAACAAACACACATACATGGCGCAAACTATTTTGGTGAATATATTTCCCAACTTTGTGGTGAACAAAAACATCAGAAGTAATTACAACAAAACTTTGTTGAATTTTGTGAACAGTCAACGTGCCATATTTCATTTTAATGATATTCGATTAACGTTCCTTCATGGTTCAGTTGTCTAGGGGGTTTGTTAGAAACTGAGAATTCCCGGTTCGATTCTTGGTTTTTTTAAATTTTTATTTTTTTTATGTTCTAAAAAAGATTTAAAAAAAATATTTACCAGTTTTCGCTTTTTAAATTTTATTTATAATGAAGTTTGAGGTATTGCAAATATGTATGTATATGTAAAAATTATTTAGTTTTTGTCTAGTTGCTCTGTATTCTGCTCGCACAATGGTGAAGGGTATATGAGATTCGGCACAGCCGATTATAGCACTCTTACTTGTTCTTATTGCTGTACTTTTTTAAAGCGTCCAAAAATAGACTGCATGTGTTTTTTGTTGTAGTTCTTATATTTATCATAAAGAAGTGTTGCTTACAATCAATAAAAAAAATGCAAAAGGACGACAACATTAAAGAGCATTAAATATTTCATACAAAATTATGAAAACTTGAAACCAATAGCGCGTTTATTATATTTTTGAAGAGTTGTCCACATTTTTGTTGGTTGAATAAAAATCAAACAAAAATATTGATTGAATCAGTAAAAAAATTTGTAGAAATCAAAAAAAAATTCAAACAAGCGTTTGTTTGAAAATAATTCGGCAATAATTTTTTTCTGTGTATCAAAGCGCTTTGATGTTGATGCAACCTGGAATGAATGAAAATGAATTTAATTCACTAGATTGCGTAAATGTGTTGCATAGTGTGTACCCAGCATAACAAGATGGGGCCTGGCTAGACGCTACAGAATTCTATTTAAAATACTTTGAGCAATTTGAGAATGTTTGAAGAGCTTCTTGTTATCGATGATTATCCAATTGAAAGAGTATACGAAATATTCAATTTAAATAACATCAAAAGGCAAATAGCATTTGCATTTTCCAACTACGGGTACTAATTAGGAGGGATTTAGTTAACTTAATACTCAATACAAATAAAATCATATTGCAGAAAGTCAAATTAACAATGTGGAAGGAAGAGAAGCCCGACAAATTAAAAATAAATCCAAAACGTTTTGCAAAAACATTAAGGAATACAAAAAATAAAATAAATTTAAAATATTTTGTCTGATCTGGAATCAAAGTGGGATCTGAAAATTAATTTTTTAATATGCATTGGCATTCTTGAAGTACAGGACAAACGTTTACATTTTATAAAACAGTACTTATTCATTTAAACAAACAAAAATTAAAATTAGTTCTTTAATTTTTTTTAAAGATATTTAAATAACAATAGACTGAAATTTGTATATGTTTCATGATTAAAAAGCTTTATGAAAATTGTATAAGTCAGGTAGATCGTGGTAACTGATTCAAGCTATTTTCTCTTTGTGTGTGGTGAATATTTGGTTGGAAAAAAGCATATCGTCGGCTTAATTTGCAAACCTGCTAACTCCCTTTCAGTAAAAGTAACAGGAGAGACAAAAACTTTATTCATATGTGGTGCTTGAAAGAAAAACCAAAAATATAATTGATTTAACACACTTCAAGACTGAAATCGGAGAAAAACTGCGTGCTGGTCGACGAGGCGTATCTTTCTCTACTACACGACATCAAAATCTCAATTTACTTAAAAAGTGGACTTAGCAGGTTTGCATATTAAGCCGACGATATGCAATATCAGAATCATTAAGATATGCATATTTTATTTTTTTTTTTTGTTTTTTCAATATTTATTTATTGAATCTTCATAAACTAAATATGAACTAACAATAATTAATCAAATCTTTTCCTAATACTTTGTTTTTCGTCCTGCCAGTGCCAGACAACAAATTTCCGCACCACGGTTTCTGTTCACATATGTAGGTGTTTATCGCTCTTCTGATTGGGTGAGTGCTGCAGTGTCTCTTCTTCTTAAGCGAGTGTGGCCGCCATGATTTAAAATATTTCGAGCTAGTAGATTTGGGTGTTGTTCAAGCCTTTTTAAATATTTTACTGCATATTTTGTAATCATATGAATGCTTGAGTTTTTAACATACCATGGAGCGGCTGTGATTATTCGAAGAAGTTTATTCTGGCGCCTTTGAATTTTGTCGATATTAGAGGCCAAGGCAGTGCCCAATAGTTGAATACCGCAGCACCAGATAGGCTTTAAGATAGAGTTGTAAAGTAGAAGCTTGCAATCGAGGCTAAGTAAAGAATTTCTACCAATAAGCCGATGAATTTGAATGGCTTTTAGTTTCATTTGAGCTAATTTTGCCTCTATCTGGCATTTCCACGTTAATCGCCGATCCAGATGTAAACCGATATATTTTACAAGCGAATGTTGAGGAATTATTTGATTATTGATTGTAATAGGGGGGCAAGATTCCCGGCGCAAGGTGAATGTTATATGTACACATTTTTGCTCATTGACCATTATCCTCCATTGTCTTAACCATATTTCTAGTTGAAATATATGATGCTGTAAGTAACGAGATGCTTCATGTCGGGTTTCGTGGACGCTTCGAAAAGCTGTATCGTCTGCAAATGTTGTAGTTGCTTGTTGGCATGTCCGAAGTATAAATTAAGTAAAATAGAGGGCCCAGGATGCTGCCTTGTGGGACTCCAGCGCCAATGGGCTGAGAGGAGCTTAAGAAATTTCCTTCTTTAATTATAAATTGACGACCGACTAAGTAGCTTTCTAGCAGCTTGTGTGTGTTTGCTGGTAAATTTTGCTTCAATTTATGTAATAAGCAGGGCAACCAAAAATAAGCTTTAAAAAAAAGGTTTTATGCGCATAATAAATGCTCTAAAAAACAAAAGATATGCCTTAAAACCATGAAAAATTTGCTCTAACAAAAGTCGTTTTTTTTAATAGAATATTTTATTAAAACAAAAAAAAAATGATACAAAATTCAATATAAAATAAACAGTATCGCGAATTCATAAATTTAACTTGTTAATTGTGTTATTTTGTGTTTTGTATGAATTAAAATTATGTTTTTATTTCTGTATAAAAGTTCATACAGTTCATACTCTGTAAAATATGTATTTAAGGTGAATTCATGTTGTAATTGCAATAAATTACAACGTATTGACATAAATTCTCAAAAAGAAAATTTTGTCTATTGCTTCTAAAAATATTTTTATAAAAAGAAAAACTTCTTTCTACATCCGCTGAATTCATTGGTGCATATTTAAAAGCCAAAACTTCGCTTACATTATACTCCGTAGTTGGAGTTACTTTAGAGCCATTTAGCTGACCACAAATATTTTGTAGTGTTTCTAAGCCTCTGTTTTTTTCTACAATTTGCTTTATTTTATTTTGAACAGTATATTTAGCGTTACAATCGGGTACATTGTCGATATTTTTAATTGTATCATTTAGTATTTTTATTTGTTCATTAAGGGAAATGGCAGAAGTTTGTAATTTTTTTATGTGGTTGGCAATAAATCCGTAATTAGATGCAATAAAAACTAAATCAGTTTTTGTCGTAGATTTGCGTAAAGCTTCTTTGGCATTTTTTATCGATTGAGCATCATCTTTTAAATTATCTAAAACGTTTAAAATGTTTTCACTATTAATGGCATAGTAGTTTACAGCCTCAAGCCATGTACCCCAACGGGTTGTTATGGGTTCAGGAGGGAGAGAAAGTTCCGGATAAATTTCCTTAAATATTTCTACTCTGCATGGTGCTTTTAAAAACACTTTTTTAACATTTGAAATTATTTTGTCCACATTTTCATAATGATTCCTTATAGCTTCACAAACTCTATGAAGACCGTGGGCAAAACATGTCACATGTGTTATTTTTGGGTAAAATGTTTTAATGGCTTTTGCAGCTTTAACCATATATGGAGCCGCGTCTGTTACAAAAAGTAAAATCATATCTTTATTAAAGTTAACATCCAAAATTTTAATTGAATCATCAAAAAGTGTTGCGATAGACGAATGATTAGTTTTTTTTAGGATTGCAGTGTTTAATAAAAATTTTTTTTTTGCGGTTTCTTCATTAGAGCTTAATATTCCAACTATTACGTTTGCTATATTTCTTCCTTTTGCATCCAATGTTTCGTCAATCGATATCCATATATATTGATTTTTTAACGCCTTTTTTATATTTTCTATGCAATTTACGTAAAGCCTGTTGATGTGCTTCGAACGAAGGGTTGATTCACATGGAACTTTATAATTCGTAAACGTTTCAAACAAATTTTTTATGTTTTCATTTCTAAGCTTGTACAAAGGAATGTCAGCAGACACAAATGCTTCGCATAACTTTTGTTGAAACAAAATATCTTTAGAAAATTGAGACTCAGATTCAAGCAAGAACACTTGAGTTTTGTCTTTATTTGCATGCCTTTCCTTTAACTGAATATGTTTGACACTTGCTATGTGTTGTTTCACAAAAAAAATCCTATCTGAGGACACAGACTTATTGCAGACGGTACAAAGAAGAACTGTTCCATCCGTTTTAAATTCAGAGTACTCTTTTACAATGTTTTTTAGTTTTGCTGATTGAGACAACTTTTGCTTTGGCATTTTCTAAGAAATAAAGAAAAAAGCATAATAGCAATATTTTGGTTTTATGTATTGAACTTTACTCACATTATTTTTTTAAGTAAATTAAAATATACAATGTAAATTAATCTTTACCAACTAAGAAACACAAATTTTATTTAAGACACTTTGTTACATACAAATTCCGTTCAGATTCAAAAGAATTGCTGTGCTTTTTTCTTTTAGAAATATTTAATAGTTGCTTAAAAGGGAGTATATTTCTTTAAACAGAGCTGCCGGATTTAATTGTTTATTATCACTTGACGATTTTATTCTTAAAAAGAAATTTTTTTTTGAAAAATGCCCTTAAAATATGCACTTAAAAAGAAAATATGCCCTTAAAAATAAAATATGCGAAAATATGCTCTTAAGGTCAAAACATGCAAAAATATGCCCTAACAAACCGATGCCAAAATCCTTAAAAAGTTATGAATCGGATAAATAATTACCTTTAATGTTTCTACGACGCCCACAAAAAAATATGATATATCATATTTTTGGTTGCCTTGGTAATAAGTCTTCATGCCAGACTTTATCAAAAGCTTGCGAAACATCTTTGAAGAGTGCTGAGCAATATTTTTTTCTTCAAATGCTTTTCTTATGACATTTACTATTCGATGAGTCAGTTCGATTGTGCTGTGTTCTCTTCTAAAGCCGAATTGGTGGTTTGGAATACATCTATTTTCATTTAAAATTTGGGGTTAATTTTGACGCTAACAGCTTCTCAAACAGCTTTAATATATTAGAAAGTAAGCCTATAGGCCTATATGACTCAACTTTTGTGGGATCCTTTCCTAGTTTAGGTATCATGGTGACTAAGAAAACCTTCCACTTTTGAGGATAGTATTCAAGGCGTAAAATAGCGTTAAAAATTAAAAGAATCATTTTCCTTGCTATGCTGGGCAGCTCCAAAAGCATTTTGTTGCTGATCTCCAGGAGCCTTCTTGGGGTTTAAATCACAAATAGCCTTTTCGATATCTCTTATCCCAAATCTTAGGGGGACATCTGCTCTAGCAGCAACAGGTGGTAACTCGACCGCAATATTGTGAGATATATTTGGTGTAAATACGTTTTTCAAGTGACTAACAAACAGATTTCCTTTTTCAATATCGTTTCTTGCCCAACTACCATTCAAGTTTCTTAATGGTGGCTTAGATATAACTGGCCTTTTTAGATTTCTAGCTGCACGCCATAAAGAGTAGTCAGATTGTGGAGTTGCATCAAGTTCCTTAAGGTATATTTCTAGAGAAGCCGTTTTTTGAGTCTGCAGTAACTTTCTTAGCCTTTTTGTGCACTCTTTTAATAAATTCTTAAGTTGCGGGGATCTGTACAGTTGCCACTCTCTTCGAACTCTCCTTTTTTCAGTCAAAAGCCGCTCGACATCTGAAGAATATATTTTATTATTTTTAATTTTTTTGGGGGTAACGCTGGAATGATAAACAGCTAGTTTAAGATAACTGTCAAACTTAACAATAGATCCACATTTTCCGGTGTACTAAGCGAAATATTTTCTGTGCAATGGGCACTGAGAAATTTTTTATATTTTAACCAATTTATTTGTGTGGCTGACGTCGCTAAGTAACCTGACGGAGATACAATTCTATTTGGGCTATATAGTAACAATTGTAGGTGTGTGGTCGGATGATAATTCTAAGGAATTAAGGAAGGATGTTTTTAACCACGCCAAAACGATAACATCTGGAATTTTTTGCTGATCAGTAGTCCAATATGTTGGTTTTCCGCTCGCGACCACATTTAAACCCATTTAAGAGATTGTGTTAAACAAAACAAGAACTTTTGGTGTTATAAGTCGTGACCCCCAGAAGGTATGTTTAGCGTTATAATCGCCAACGGCCAGGAATTTATAATATTTATAATATTGGCTTTCTGATATGGAAAATCTAGGTGGAGAGTATAACGAAGAAATTACTATGTTTTGATTAAGCTCTTCAGCACCAATAGTCTTTGCTTGCAGATAATCTTCACAATGATCAAACATTAAGTAGTGTTTGATTCGGGCTTTTATCAAAATGGCAGAGCCTCCACATGCTCTATCTCGAGGGTCCTTAGTATCATCTATATATCGTTAGCTAAAATGCTAAAAGACGTAAGTAACAAAAAATTCAAAATCGAGTTTTGATTGATTATTATGAATGCTATAAAACTACATGTCTTGACAAAATTTTACACTTCTGCGATCAAAAATTGCACTTTTATTAACAAAAAACAAAGGGACGTAACTACAAGTTTTTTGTTTAATGTATGCAAAACGACGTAATTACATCTATCTTTTGAACCAATAAACATAGAAACAAAGTTTATACCACATTCGAAACTTATCAAAAAAATACAAATACGAATTTGGTACTTTTCCGAAATTCAAACATTTAAGGGGTGAAAATCGTAGCTACTTTTGGTACTTTTTACCCAAAACATTTTTCTCCATTCATTGACATAATGGTACTAAATAATGGGCTCCCACTACAATACTGAAATTTTAAATACTTAAATGCGGGAAAAAATAGTATCAAAAAGGGGAAATACGGGAATATTTGATATTTTACCTTAGCCTTTTGGTTCTGCAACTGTAAAGCGACCAGATTTTGAAAATTAATATAGAGGACATATAGAAAAAAAGTAAAAAAAAATTTTGACTTCAAGATTTTTTTACATATTTTACAGACAAATTTAAATTCCCATATTAATAAATGTAAAGAAAATTTAAAAAGAATTACATATCGTCGGCTTAATATGCAGACCTGCGAAATCCACTTTTTAAGTAAATTGGGATTTGATGCCATGTGGTAGAGAAATAAGTATGCCTCGTCAACCAGTATGTAGTTATTCTTCACTTTGAGTCTTGAAGAGTGTCAAATCAACTATATTTTTGGTTCTCCTCTCTAGCAGTAAATAGGAATAATAAAAAGTTTTTCCTGTAAAATTTGTTGAAAGGGAGTTAGCAGGCTTGCATATTAAGCCGACGATGTATAAAAATTTACATTTACTTAAGTAAAATTAGTTACAAAAAAAAAAAACAACTAAACTTTAATAATCATTGCAAAAAATTATTCAAAATGTTATACTGCAAGTGTATGAGAGTCCAGTAGGAGTATGAACAGAACAAGCATCCCAGTGGAAAAAAAGGAGCAATCGCCACCAATGACGGGCGAAATAGTTAGCACTTTCACTCAATTTGTACCAGGGTCTACTGATGTGGCATTCAAATCATACCTAAATCTTTCCCTAGACACCAATATCTAGTGTTAACATTTGAAAATAGGTACCCACTTTTCGCTAGCTAATTCTATAGCTCCAAGTAATGCAGAAAACAATTTTTTTTCAATGACAACACAAAAAATTGTGTATCCGAAATATATCCCGTTATTAGAACAACAACAAAATCGCTGGCTTTTTGCTAGCACGCTTTGAAGATATAAGTAGCTAACCCTTATGGTAGGTAGAGATTATGTAGAAAGGGATCCATCGCCACTTCGTAGGACATCCCTGTGTTAAATTCGCCACTCAAAAGCATGTGAGGTAGATTGTAGTGGGACTAGCGGTAGTTTTCAATGAGCTAGCGAATATACACGTTCAGAACTAGTACGCCATACCACTGAGATGGCACAACATTTTCCATACGATTGCACAGAAAAAAACCGTTGATCACCGTGAAATAAAATTTTTATTTTAACACGTTGACTGCCAGACCGGTGGGTCAAATTTTTTTTACTATGAGGCCATGTGTACCACCGTTGGTGCACACGTATACTTTATTTGTTCATCAAATAATTTTCGGTCTGGTTAGGTTAGGTTAAAGTGGCCGGTCACAAAGACCCCGCATAGACCAAATAGGTCCTTAGCGTTACCACGCTGTGCGATAGTCCACAGAAGAATATTAGAAAAAGGTCATTCCGATGTAATGGTACTCAGAATGCCCCACACTCTCTTGACGAATCCAGGAGTCTCATTAACCCAATTCCGGAGACTTCCCCAAGACAGTTCGCCCTGGAGCGCACGAGTGCCGGACAGTAGCAGACTAAATGCTCCACTGTCTCCTTTTCCCCTGGTACCCCACAGAATCTACAGTTGTCACTGTTCAACCGCCCCGCCCTCCGGGCGTGTACCGCAGTCCAACAATGACCCGTCAAAAAGCCTACCAGAAGTCTACAGTCACTGGTGATAATAGATAAAAGTTTTATGCAGTGGCACCCTGGTAAAACTATACTCTTTTTACTGTATAAATTCTTTTTAGGGCTCTGCTCACACAAGTCGAATTTTTTACATTGATTTTATTTTATTTTTTTTCCATTTTATTTAACTATTTATTATTTTTAATTCATTTTTGGACATTTTAATTAATTTTTATCTTCAAATTAAATGCATAAGAAAGAAAAAATATAAAAAAATGTAGAAAAGTCACAATATATTTGATTTTTATTGAAGAACTCCAGGCATAAGGCAGGGTCACCATTGCCTTGACCACAATATGTTGTTACTTTTTTAGCCTTTTTTTACTGCGGCGCTTCTTCCAACAATAATAAAACTAAAAGCCTCAATTAATTTGTGACCACCGGTGGTACACATGGCATTACTTTAAAACACTAATGAGTAAAGTGCCATGTGAACCACCGGTAGTCACAGGCTAAAAACACTCATGAATCGTCAAAAATTACTAAAGACAAGGTAGGAACACGAAATAACTCAATAACAATCACAATCAAAACTGTTATTAAAAAAAAATATTGGAATGACTTTTTTTTATATGGTGGCAGCCAACGTGTTAATTTATAAAAATAAAAGCAAATATTGGTCATGCTTTTAAAAATAAAGAGGACAAAGATGACAGATTATGAAAAAAAAGATGATAAAAATTTTATAGAGGACAGCCAGTTAAAAAAGAGGATTGTCCTCTAAAAAAGAAAACGTATGGTCACCTTAGCAACTGGCATTTTATTAATTATGGTTAGTGTTGGACCTTAAAACATAAGATTAAACATGCAGTGTCCTGAGTGGATAAGAACCCATTAGGGGAAGTTCTTGGTACTTTTCTGTTCATTAACTGGTACTTTTTGAATTTCCGTTAGTATTGGACCTGTAAAAATAAAATTAAACATGCAATGTCCTGAATGGATGAAAATCTATAAGAGGGAACTTTTTGGTACTTTTTTGTTCATTAGTACTTTTTGAATTTTTGGAATATTGGACCTAGAAACATGAAATTAATCATGCAAGGTCTTGAGTGAATGACAATCTGTTAGAGGGATCTTTTTGGTACTTTTTCGTTTTTTAACTTTTACTTTTTTTACAATTTTCTCTAATTGGTCTTATGAACATAAAATTAAACCTGCAAGGTCCTGAGTGAATAAGAATCTCTGAAAGGGCTCATTGGTACTTTTTAGTTCTTAAACTGGTACTTTTTGAATATGCGTTATTATAGGACTTAGAAACATAAAATTCAAGATGCAATGCCCTGAGTGAATAAGAATGAAGTTTTTGGTACTTTTTTGTTCTTTAACTGGTACTTTTTGAATTTCCGTTAGTATTGGACCTAGAAACAAAAAAATTAAATATGCAAGGTCCTGAGTGAATGAGAATCTGTAAGAGGGCTTTTTGGTACTTTTTTGTTCTTTAACTGGTACTTTTTGAATTTCCGTTAATATTGAACCTAGAATAATAAAATTCAACATTCAATGTCCTGAGTGGACGATACAAATGCATATTTGGTACTTTTTAAGGGATGAAAATTGTACCTATGTTTGTTACTTTTTCAAAAAATGTTTTCGCCATATCTTTCATCGCAGAGCCTAAGCGTCTAAATCTAAAAGGTTGACATTTGGACCAAGGGCTGGCCTCTCGCCAAACGATCCTGCTAACCTCATACCTCCTTAACTAAAAGACATGAAAAACATTAACACTTATTGTTGTTCATTAGAAAAATTCGCTAGCTTCATATCTCCTTAACTAAAAGAGATACAAAAATTGAATACGTATTATTGTTCATTAAAAAAATAAACGGACAGGTTTCTGGTACTTTTGTGAGGTACGGCCTTTTTGGGGTGTTAAAGGGTAAATAAAAATTATATCACATTCTAGCTTATCTAAAAAATACAAAACAGATTTGGACCTGTTTTGAAATTCAAAGGTTTAAGGTGTGCAAAGCTTTCATAATTTTCTTACTTTAATATAAAACTGTAAAGTTACTGACTGACACATCCTAAGATCCTGAAGCTAAAAAGCTGACATTTGGACCGGAGGCTGGCCTCTCACCAACTCGATCCTGCTAACCTCAAAAATCAAAAACTAAAAGAGATACAAAAAATTTAACACTTAATGTTGTTCATAAGAAAAATAAGAGGACAGGTGTCTGGTACTTTTTCGAAATTTGGTCCTTTTGGGGAGTAAACGCCTAAAACCTGTACATATTTTGAAACCTTTTTGTCACGCTACCTCTGTATGTACATTAGAGACACAATTTTTCTGGACATCATTGCCCCAAGGGACTATATGTTATGGGCAATATGGGATAATAAAACAAATTTTTCAGTTCAATTTAAGCCAAAAAAAATTTTTTGCTCAATTGGCGAAGTCCCTCACGCCCATCAAAGTTTTTTTTTCATCCTATAACAAAAACATACTAAACTATAGGCTCCAACTGCAACATTGAAATTTTTAATACATAAATGGGGAGAAAAAAGTATCAAAAAGTATAATACGGGAAACTAACTTTCTTTCATTTGCTTTTGTGTTCTACGAGTCGTACTTTTTGAATTTTCTATATTGAACTTAGAAGCACAAAATTATAGGTGCAAAGTCCTGTGTCAATATCAACCTATGAGATGAAATATGTTGGAACTATTTTGCTAAAACTTATTAGATTACAAAGTAGCGGGTTAAATGCTAGAAATTAAACCTAGAAAAATAAGCTTTGGCATACAAATATGTCCACGAAGGAAAAGGAGACGCTAACGAAGTAGCGGGTTAAATGCTAGTATAGTATATAACCATTGATCTTAAACGTATTTCTTGAGGTCAAGTGAGTTTCAGAAACCAACATGACATCTATTTGTTTGTTTTTTAGAAAGTATTCTAATTCCTTTTTATGTTGGCGGATGCCGTTTGCGTTCCAAAAACAGATTTTTAAACAGTTCATGGCTTGTTAAGTACAGCTTGCAATAACATCGATTGCATTCTAAGAATTTCCTGCATCATGTTTCCATGGTTTTTTCAAGACGACTTAAATTAGAAAATGAAGTTTCTAGGCTGTGGAGCCTGAATGTCATTAGTGTTTAGTTGATTTGTTACCTGCATTTGAGGGGGATTAGCTTTCGGTCCAACCGACTGCTTGACGATAGTGTATACAGGGCATCCTCTATAATTGACAGTGTGATTACCGCCACAATTGCCAAATTTTTTAACGTTGGGGTCATTTTTAGATTTATCGCAAAGAACTGTACCATGTAATTCACCACATACTACGCAAACAGGGGGTAGGTGGCAGTATGACTATATTCTTGGCAGTTTAAACATTGAACGGGTCCATTTCTTTTGTGCGGCTCTTCTATAGTGATTCTTCTGTACAGAATATATTTCAAGTTGTAAATCGGATGCGTTTCATTTTTTTAAGCTCTACATCGCCGGGTTTTAACTCCACTCGAAAAAGTGTTTGTGGATTCCCTATTTTAAATATTTGCCACGTTTTTTATCTTGAAGCCTTTTTCTTCCAAAAATGTTCTTATTTCTTCAGGGTCCATGCATGAGTCAATGCCCTTTATCACAACCTGAAGACCTTTACTGCTCTTCAGTTGGTATGTTTATAAGTTTTTATTAAGTGCTTCAAATCTTGTAATTACTTTGCGAAAGTCATCTTCGTGATTGAACGGTATTTTTGTCTCGTAAATACTACCTCATCACTTATTGAAGTTGTTTTTGGCACTGTGGCAACACTTGCAGCAATAAGTTTGTTATTGTATTACGATCGACCGTATTTATAAACAAAGAGGGTGAGAGGGAACGCGTTCGAGTAATTGGCTTAGCCGTTAAATATTTGCTATCATCGATTTTTGTTTCGTCAACACCCACTGTAACATAAGCATTCGTAAGTTCGTAAATGCATCACTGCGCTGCATCACTGATTTCAAATGGTTATATATTATTACGTTTTTCCTAGTTAAAAAGCTCAAAGGATAAAAAGTACGAAAAACAACGCGGGGGTACTGCGGTATTTTCAATATGAAAAAGTACTGAAAAAAGTACCAAAGTACTGAATTTTTCAGCACTGTTCTATAACCATTTCTAGAAATGACTGGGAAATTTATATAGGAATTATTTTAAAATAACAGTTGTGTTGAAAATTATACATGACAATTTTAAGTAACATAAAACTATAACTTACAAGATAACTTATAACTATAACTATAAATAATTCTTAGATAATTCAACTTTCGTAACACTGCCCTCCACTTAAGCCTGTTCGTCCCGAATAGGCTCAGATTCTCCTTTTCCATATTGGGCTAGTCGTTCTAGATGTACCACTTTCATTTTTGATATTGGGCTCTTATATTTCTGGATTCGATACACCACGTCATTCAATTTCTTTATTACTTTATACGGTCCATCCCAATGAGTCTGCAGCTTGAGAGATAATCCTTTCTTCCTTTTCGGATTAAAAAGTAAAACCAACTGGCCTTCTTTAAAGCCTTCCGAATTTGCCACTCCAATGTTTCTGGCTTTCATCTGGTTATTTGATAAATTAACACGCCTTCGTCTTAACTCGTTTTTCTGCTCTTGGGTAGAGTCATTATTATTCGCTGGTATGGATAGTTCACCAAAGTTGTACTGCTGGGCCGGATTTCTACTTTCTCCAATTATACCGCTGTCTGCAACGCACTGTGGGCATTTAATTACGCAATCAATCACGGCTTGCTTGCAACCGACCCAATAGTAGCTTGCTTTTAACTTTTTTATGGTTATCGTAACGCTAAGATGCCCACCACCAGTACCTTCGTGGAATTTCCTCACAACTCCACATACTTTAAAAGACGGTACTACAATAAGGTTTTTAACTGTTTTGCCATCAGTACTTTCCCATGTACGGTATAGGCAGCCATTTACCATCCGCAGACTACTCCACTGCGCCCAATACGCCTTCATTAGTGGACCCTCCAATCTAATTTCTTCATGAGTCGGCTTTTCACCTTTTTTCTTAGCCTTCATAATTTGCGCTAATAAGGGGTCACTTTTCTGCGCCGTTGACCAGTCTTCGCTGGGTTCCACATGTAATAAGCGAATCTCATTTATGCGTTTCTTGTTGTTAGACTCTGTACAGTGCTTGCTTTTATGTTTAATGGGCCGTCTTGAATATGTGCTCGCTTTCCCACGTTTTTCATCGTCTCTTTGGGATGACAATTTCTTATGATCACTAGTGACTAGCTGTCTTACAAGAGCTTCACTTCCATTCCCAACGTTAAGGGGTATTTCTAGACCATACCAATTCATAATTTGTCGTCCCATATCTAGACTGATGCCTTCCAATTATGACCTCGTCCATAATTTCAGCCACAATAAATTCATCAAAAACTTATAAACATATAGGCCGTTCTTATTTCCACTCTTGCTTTGCCATAGACAATAGCAGGCTCTCCCGTAGCTGTTCGCAAGTTTACACCACTTAGCGGCTCGACAGCTCCCTTTATCAAATCAGCTCTTATAATGGAATGTCCTGCACCAGTGTCGATAGTCAAAACGCGGATTTCACCATTTATGTAACCACAGGTCGTAATATTTCTGTTACTCGTTTTCACTACTAAATTTATCGTGGGACCTTCAGTTTCCCCTGCACTGCTAGCTCTTCTCAACTTTGATCGTTGTTTGGGTGCTTTGCAGTTTCGCTGAATATGGCCGATCTTACCACAATTATAGCATTTTGCTTTGTTTTTACCTTGTTTCTCGCTTAAAGCTTGCAAAATTGCCTCCTTCATGCTTCTCATTTCCTTTAAAATATCTCCTTCGTCTTCTGCTGTTATATCGAGCTTGCGCACCTTGCATATATGCGGTTTTTAAATTATTCTAGCGGTTTCCTGTGCCAGGGCAAACGATACCGTTTCTGCAAATGATGGCTTCTGTGATGCACATACCGCTAGTTTCACATCAGCATCCCGTATACCGTTTACAAACGCCTCGGTCTTAAACTGATCTAGCAATGGATGACTTTCACCTGGATAAGTAAGCTGCACCAAGCGCTCAATCTCTAGTGCAAAATCCTGTAGTGTTTCGTTTGCCTTTTGAACTCTTCCCCGTAATTCCATTCTGAATATTTCCTTTCTGTGTTCACCACCATACTTGCGCTGCAATGCTACCATAATGTCATCATAATTGTTTCTGCAACTTACTGGTACACTTTCTAGAATTTCAGCTGCAGTTCATTTTAAAGCCAGAATCAGCTCTATGGCTTTTTCTTCATTGTTCCATGCATTTTTGTTGGCAACTGTGTCAAACTGGAACTTAAACACATTCAATGGTGAGCTGCCGTCAAAACTTGGAGCTCTTATTCTTTTCGAGACTTCTGAAAAAACTCGCACCACTCCCTCTTGGCACTGTAGACTATTTACTTTTTCTTCCAAATGATGTAGTTTTCCATCAAAAACAGTGACTTGTGTTTTAACATCATACAGCTTCTGGTTGAATTCTATCTCCATATCGTCTACTCTTTTATTTATAGCAGTAGAAATCTCTTGAAGCTTCTCAAGTTTTTCATTTGTCAATCTGGAATTTTGTTGAATTTCGGCTAAAATGGTGTTTGAGTTTTCTTCCATTTTTCTTGAATTTTCTTCCATTCTTCTAGAATTTTCTTCCATTCTTCTAGAAGTTTCAGCCGAATTTTCTTTTACCATTCTCTCCATATTTTCCTTAAACACAGCCAAAAACTTTATTAACAGAATTTTAAAAATAAGTGACAAGCAATTTTACACCAGAAACAGAAAAAATATTTAAAATATTATTGGAAACAGTTTCCACAACAAAATCATAAAAATGTTAACACAAAATTCGAACAGACAATTGAATAATAACAACCAAGGTGACAACACTGAAAACACAGAGGAAAAAAGGTAATTTTACAGTGTAAAATACATACCTGGCTTACAGACAGTAAAACAAACCATAAACAACAGGTAAACTTAGATTACAAACCTAACCAAACACTTAATACAAATTTCACCAATGTAAAAGCACCAATAAGAGAGGACCAAGACAATAATATTGTATACGAAGGAAATATAGAACAAAAGTGTGATATGATTTATAAACGTATAACAAAGAGAGCATTATCAACAAGAATGGGAGAACATAAAATTAATATTATGCGGGGGAAAGAAGCAACAGGTTTAGCACAACATTTAATCACAGACACACATACAGCAGACTTCGAGAATGTTAAAATCTTAGACTTTGAAAAGTTAGAAAGATAAATTTATATAAAAGAAAGCTTGCGTATTCAAAAAAACATTACGAAAACAATGAACTTAAAGGAAGACACCAATAATATTAATGCCAGCTACAAAGTTGCCATAAATTAAGAAATTTGTGAAATTAAATTTAAAAAAAAATATAAAAAATCTTTTTAATGTAAATAACATAAAATTGTAAGTTATATTTGCTTTTGAAAATGTTTTTTGTTTAAATAAACCCCTGAAGATGTCGGCATATACCTACGAAACAACATTTTTTTAATTACAAAGAAATTTTAGGCCTTATTAGTTTAAAAACAATAAAATCTAGTTAAAAGTTAACGTTTTGAAAATTAAAGGCCAAAATCTGACCTACAAAACAAAACAAAAAATCAAGGAGTTTAATAATTCCAGTCCAATCAAATGTCATTGATTTTTGACAGCCTCTCGTGAAATGGTATACTGTGTACTGCGTCTTTAGGCTTAAGATATTTTAATTCATTTGATTTTGTTAATACAATGTAGAATTTATAATTTTTTACAGAACCAGTAGTGCTGATAGATGAAATATTTTCGTCCACGGAATCTATAAATGTTAGCTGGACAACTCAATATCGTACATGTATTCTTAATTATCAAGTTGAAGCAGTAACAGCGGGTAATACATTTCAGTCCACTTTAGCGAATGATATAAATTTTCAACTATTTGAATCTTTAAGTCCTTGCCGAGAATATACAATAACTTTAAAATCATATAATATAAATAGCACGCTGATTTCAACTCAAACAAATAAGAGCAACACTGAGTATGAAGGTAAGTTTATTAATGCATAATTCAAATTACATACATCAATTTCAGTGATTTTTAATTCATAAAGTTTTTCATTACAATAAGTTTCAGAATTCGGTATTAAATACAAGGGATTATTATCAGGGGGCTTATTCTGTCAGTCGTATACGAACCAATACCTCCTCGTATGTTCGAATTTTTTACTTTTGAGATTCTGTCAGTCATTATCGAATAAAATGCATCGCAATTTCTAATGACAGCAGTCGATAGCGAACCACTGTCCGAATGCAACAATGCGTGTTTTTAGTCCTGCAAACAGGTTTGATTTCAAAATCAAAGAGATTTAAAATCAAACGTTTAATAATGACTAGGATCGCCCGGTGGCCGAAATTCGACCACTCGACATTTACTTTCAAGAAAACCTGTGCGTTATACAACAAAAACGTACACATTTTAAGAGAACGGCAAAAATGCACTATTTACCCAACTTTGTACGAATAAGATAAATTAAAACGCTTTTAAAACACTTTAATTCAAAAAATTTTGAATAAAAATATATTGTGCATATCTACACACAAATTCCTTTAAAATGATGTATGTTTCATTAAAATCGGTGGACGATAAGATACTTAAAAATCAACGACAATTGTTCCCATATTTATATATAAGAAGATTTGATTCTCACCAAAAAGGAGAAATTATTTTCAAACTAAGAAATTTAATTATTTTCAACTTGCTTTCAAACATTATTCTAAAATAGAAACTGGGAATTATTTCCTTCCGAAGGTAACTTTATATTATATTCAACATTTTTCATTTTTCGAATTTATTCTATGAGCTAAATTTCAGTTATGTATTTTATAAAGCTTTTTTGTAATAGTTCTATTCCTACAATTTTTCAGAAATGACTTTATACACTACCAGACTATTATATTGTATTTTCTTTTTACATTTTTACCTTAGCCTTCCGTTGGAAAGCAAATGTTTTTCAAATGTGGGTTTTAATACAATTTGGAACATAAATAAATATATATTTTTTTTTAATTTAAATTTATTATTTTTTAAATAAACTGTGAGAGAACCATTCGGCACCAGAGCTAAAGATGAAATAGTGTAGAAAAATAGACACCAGCTTTGAAACTTTGCGCAGACTTAGCTATATATACATGGCTAAAAATGGTCAAAAATCGTTACTTTGACATTAATGGTTTAAATTACGTGAAATTTTGAAAAAAAAAGTCAAAACATTCCGTAAAAGAAAGCTAAGAAGGCAAAAAAAAACTCATACAGTCGAATACAATTTTTTTAAATATCGCAGACATAGCATATCCATGAAAAACTTATATATACCGATGTCCCAAAAACTGGAGCCAATCTGACACTTCCAAATGTACTTTCTCACTTAGGGGACTCCCCACTAATAGCTCGAAAAGGATTCATCGAAGTTAATTTTTTTCGGGTCAAAAACTTTCACAGTGTTATTAATGAATAAAGTAATTGAATTGAGCAAACCTGTAATAAAATTATTTGTTAGATTCAATTAAATAGCAAAGTCTATATCCATGAAAAATGGATATATACCGATTTCTCAAAAACTGGAGCCAATCTGACACTTCCAAATGTACTGTCGCACTCAGGGGACTCCCCCCTAATAGTTCGAAAAGGATTCATCGAAGTTCATTTTTTCGACTATCACAGTGTTATTTATAGACCTTTATAGTGCGAACTTCTGAAATATTCGAAGTGTCGGTGGAGGGTATCAAAGATTCGGCACAGCCGAATATAGCACACTAACCTGTTTCGGTTAATTTTGTTAAAAGATTGTTTGTGTTACTATCGAGAGTTATTTCTGTTGTCAGGTCATCATCTGACTCATTCTGGCAAAGCTCAACACTGACCATTCTGCAAAATGTTTATTTCCGAATTCCTTAGTTTTGGCTTTTGTACTTTAATTTCCCAGTAAACCAAGCGATATTGTAACGATATCGAAACGATATCATATTGGTGATAGAAATTATCACAAGTGATAATCGTTTTCGAATCGAAAACGATAGTGTTTACGGACAAAATTGTACCTTTCCTTATAATATCATTTTTCCATTAAATTATGATATCGTTTTCGATATCATAATTTCCAATAATAACGATAGTGAAATGGCATTTTTAAATTTCTTGAATTATTAAAAGATTCTGTGTAATATTTAAACAGTACATTGCTTTCTTTTCTGTTCGACACTCGTGGCATTTTCTTTAATATATGTACATTGAAAATATTGCAGAAAATCAGTGTTTAAAAAAGTTGTAATAATTTTCTTGAATTAAAATTTTTTAAATACCCATTCCTGGCCACTTTAACTGAATTTCGGAAGGACAAACATATGTACCTAATTTATTTTTATAGACACACTTACTTGCAGTTTTAAGCAATTTATCCTCTATCAGTAAATGAGAAATATTCAAATATTTTAATAAAAAAAGTTTAAAAATTTTTATATGTTTTGTTTAAATAATTTTCTATTGATTTAAATAATAGTACATAATATTATAAACGCCGTAAAATATAATATCGTTTTCGCTACCATATCGTTCTATGGTTTATTGGGTTATGAATGTATTGCTAGAAGGAAATATATTATATTCAAAAATATTTTCTTAGCACACACCTTTTGTATATGAGACAAAACATAAATTAAAAACACAAACAATAACAACCGGTTTAATCGTTAATCAAAAATATCCAATTTGTAATTAACCGATCAATTAATCGGCATATAAAAACGAATTTTTCAACCAATCTCTTCATTTCCCAAAATTAGACAAAACAGTATGATATTTTTATAGCGGGTAGATATAAATATAACGTGTCGATTTCTTCCATAAAGTGAAAAAAAATCTAGTTAATACCCTCTTGTTGATCAAGTGCGATATGTGCCTGAGTTTTTACAAGACTGAAAAAATAATTTCGATTTGTTCAGTATCTACTGATAGAATTAGAAGTAAGACCACTTTCTATATTGCTTTCGAAGCGAAAACAATTTTGATCACGACTGAAAGAATTAGCCCCCCAGAAATTTAATTTAAGAAATTTAAAAGGTTAAATGTACATAATTCAAAAAAATCAATATAGCTTAAGTGCAATAAGAAACTGCTTAAACGCACTCGGAAATTAATTATTTATTACTTGTCGTAATTTTTAGAACCAGGAAATGTAACTTTAAGTGTTGATCCTTTGGAAAATGCTCAAATGAAAGTGACTTGGGGTCCATTAACGCATACAACATGTGTTCGATATTATTATCTGAAATGGTTTATAAAAGATTGCAATGCGATAGATACTAGTGTTCACAACAAAATGGAAGACTCCAATGAAAGCAGAAATGACACTATACAATTACTAGATGAAAGCTGTAATAAATATTATATAACTTCTATACTGTAACATGATATAATAATAATAATATATTCTGATTTCAGCCATGCAATGTGAGTGGTTTGTTAATATAACAGAAGCTGCTACAAACGATTATGTTATCGGTGGTTTAGAGGGTTGCGAGGATTATGTATTTCAAATCTACATTAACAATAATGGAACAATAAAAGCGGAGGAAACATTTGTGTCACCAGAACAAGGTAAACATTGAAATTACATACATTAGAGTATAGACTGACTCATGTAGAAAGATTCTAATCCAATTTTTTTTAATGCATTTTTTAGTAATTCCATTTTATCTATTATTATAAGTTTTTTATTTCGGTTAAAAAACAGTAACAACATAATATAGTTTATTAAGCAAACGATTTAATTAAATTTAGATTCATTTATTTTGAATTGTATATTGTATATTTTTCTTCACCCTCCCTACCAATGCTATTCCGTTAAATTTTTAAAATGAATAGCCCGAAATGTACCACCTAGTTTACACCCTTAACCTTTCATGAATAAAATATTCAATTAATCATTTTCATTGAGTTTAACAAAATCTATATATAAATCGGCTAAGGCAAAACAGTTAAGAACACTTTCCTCCTCTGTATGCCAACCGATTTGACTTGAATATACACCATTTGAAAGAAATTTTCTCACAGAAGTGCACAATATATATTTTATGAAAATCTGTTCAATAATTTCAGAGTTATAAGCGTTTAAAATTGCTACTAACACAAATGCAAAATAAATAAAAAAAAATTATTTTCAATTATAAAAAATTAGGGTGCTCGATTATTCGATATTTTTCAGAAACCGGTTTTCGAATATTTCGACTATATAAATCTTATGTATAAATCAGGCCAGGCAAAACAGTTAAGAACGCTTTCTTCCTTTGTTTGTCTTCCGAAATACGGGAAACTAAATTTCTTTCTTTTACTTTTCTGTGCTTCATGTGATAATTTTTAAATTTTCTATAATATAGAACTTAGAAACATAATATTATAGGTATAGGATCCTGAGTGCGTCGTAACCTATAAGATAAAAAATGCTGGTATTTTTTGTTTTTCATCCGGAACTGTTTGAATTTTCGTTAATATTCGACCTATAAGGATAAAATTATACATTAAACTGGGTGAATAAGAACGTGTAAGGGGAGCTTTTTGGTACTTTTCGTTCTACATCTGGTACTTTGATTAATTTTCCTTAATGTAGACATAGAAACATAAAATTAAACGTGCAACTTCCTGAGTGGATGGCAATATATAAAGGAGACTTTTTGATACTTTTTTGTTTTGCAATTGGTATTTTTTATACTGAACTTACAAAATTAAATTAACTCACGTAGAAGATAAAATATGAACCGGTGGTTGGTCCCTCGCCAAACCGATCCACTTTGAAGGAAAAAATAAATGCTCGAAACAAATAAATTCATATATACTTAGATGAATTATGTTTTCTTCATATTTACAAAAAAAAATTATGGTAAAATTTTGACCATAAGGCGAACACTAGTATTATTAAAATAATCAACTTATTAAAATACTTGGTAATAAAAGTGTTAGATGTATTTTCCTCAATAATCTATTCTATCTATCTATCTTCTATCTTTCTTCTATATTTAATTTTGTATACATATAAAACAGGTTGTGTGTTTGTTTGTATGTATGTATGTAACGTATGGACTCCAAAACGGCTGGGCCGATTTTGATGAAATTTTTGATTTTCGGCAAAATCCAATTTTCATATTGCACCACCAATGACATCTATATAATTTGGACGATTTTTTCTTTAAAATGATTGCCATGGTCCAACTTTGGTTTTTACGGAAAGAAAAGTTTGCCCCGTTTAATTTAACGCCCACTTTTTTCGATTTACCTAAAATCAGAAAACGGCTCCATCGATTTGACTAATTTTTCTTTCAAATGTTCGTATCTTTTTAACGGATTTTAAAAATAAAACTCAAACATTTTTCCTAATTTGGACAGGACAACGTCTGTCGGGTCGGCTAGTATTTTATATAATTAAATTATTATTTTGTATAGAACAAAATCCTATACTAAGAAAAAATTGGAAGGAAAAAATTTTTTTTTCAAAAATGCGATACAAATAACGTGCAATTTGATCTCGTTTGTTAGTCATGCCATCTAGCAATACTTTTTGTGCAAGGACTTAAGGTATTTCTAATAATCTTTACTCACAAGAATCCATTCCTATGACCGAATAAAATAAGACTAAGGACCTAAATTTGTAAAACGCAAACGCAATGCCATAAATAGCATGGAAAGCAAAAATTTGTCAAAATTTTGTTGTTGCTTTCTACAGAAATACATATTGCGTTTTAAAATTATCAACGCCACAAGTGTGCAGCGTTTAAAATTTAAAAATTCAATATACGTTTCTATAGAAAACAACAACAAAATTATGAAATATTTTTGATTTTGTTTTTGCTTTCAATACAAATTTTGGCGTTGCGTTTTACAAATTTAGGGCCTAAATTTTGAAGAAACTTGCAAAATGTTTCAAACATTTTTGCTTACAACTAAAGTAATAAAATTATTATATTCTTCAAATAACAGTAACAAAAAAATAAATATGTGGCTAAACAAAAAGTTATCAGACATGTTCTGGACATCGAATTCGAATGAAATCAAAATCCAGTGTTTTAATAATAATAATAAGCTTATCTTCTTTAGAACTTATCTGAAAATAGAAAAATGACGGTAATTTAAAACAAAATTTAACTGAAAAATCCATTGATTTCAATCAAATCAAGTTTTCTATAATTTTTCCCATCATTTTCTTAACGCCAACGTGAAAATATGATGATTCGCTCATTCATCTCTTGTAGGGATAATGAAACCACAACAAATTAATTCGAACTGTCAGAGTCAGCAGGCTTTTCGCTGCCACTTGCCACTGGCAACCCTAAAGCACACGCATGCATGCACAAACGTGCACAAGAAAACAAAGAGTAAAAAAATACTTATGTGGTGTTTATAGAACACGAGTAAGGCGCTCGTGTTCTATAAACTACACATAAATAACATGTTCGACATGCCGCACTCAAAAAAATTTAAGTTGAGTAAAATATTGATATGAATTTCCATACATTTTATATGGTGTCTACATTTGTAGAATACCGGCCAGGAGAAGGTCATTTTGAAAAGTAGGGTCTTTGGGGTGTTGTCAGTTATTTTTTTAACGTGTTAGTGACCAAAACTGCTTACAATTGATTTTTAGGAAGCTACTGAAAATTTCAGACCCTGTTGTTGTGGAAATTTTTTTATTCAACTTTTTCTGCAAAAATACTACAAATGTAGACTACCGAGCACATAAAGATTAAGTATCTAAAACGCGAAAAGGAAATTATAATTTTGGTTTCATCTGGCAATATCGAATTGTAGAATTCGTTGCGTAACTTCGTCAAATGAGACACAATAAGTGCTTAAAAAAAGGTGTTATTATGTCATTAAAAATTGTTTTGAGTCTATACAAGGCGAATTAACTACAGGTGGTGTCGAAACGGCATCTGATTTTGACAGTTCGGGCTTATTTGTTTTGATTTGTTAGCGTTTTGCTAATACTGGTTGACATTTCGAGCTAATGACACTAACAATGCAATGCAAAAAACCGTATGTGGTTTCTGTTGTTTTTGGATTGTTGTAGTTCCGACTACTTTTAATAAGACCCCTTATAGTTTAAATAACATGTTAAGCAATTAACTTTAAATTGATTAAAATAACAAAGATGTGATCCTTGCTCAGCCTGAGTTATTAAATTTGGATAGATATTTTAAATGTAAGAATATCCAAAAATTATCATCCATGTTCTGAAAATCGCATTCGAGTGAAATTTAAATCGAAAACATTTTTAAAACTTTTCTGTGTTGAAAGTTCAAAAAATTTTTTCTTTTTTTAAACCTCGTAATTCGAGGACCACTGCCAAATTACGGCATTCGATATCGATCGAAATTGCAATACAATTAACATAGGAATTTCGATCGATATCGAATGTCGTGAACTAAAGTTATTAAAATTTACCCAAGCCATTAACGTGTCTCAGGCCACTTGAACGAGAAATGTAGGAACAAATATTGAGAAATATTTGAATGAGAGCTAATTTTTACTTAAAATATACCCGTATTGACTTCTATATGAGTTTTTTGTCATCGCACAGTGGGGTGAAACCTATGCAAAACGAGGATTAATTCAAGGAAGCCTGTAATTTATGACAACAACTTTTTTTTTGGCTGTGTATATTGACTAATAAAAAAAACTTTTGTTTTAAAATTAAAGTGGAATTTAAATTTTGTTTTATTAAATAAATTAAAAACTTAAAAAAATCAATGTGATTTTTTCGAACAATACATTAAAATCATCTTCATAATTATCTTACCCTTCATCAAAATCTTCATGTTATCATCATCAACATCGGAAATATTTAGCAGAATAAGCAAATCAAGGGCTGTTGGCAGTAAATTTAAATTGTGTAGCTTTTTCATTTTTGTACCAATCTATCAATAAAACACTAGCAATCAATTATTTTAGAAATTTTATAGCCTTTCAATAAAATGAAAGAAATACATAATCATTTTAAATTTTTTAAGATATTTGCATTTCAGTCACATCATCTTTTTTAAAATCACAAATCACGGCTATATTGGAATATCCCAAAAACTGTTCTACTATTGACAATTCTGACTTCATTTTCGGATTCAGGGGAAAATTTTACTTTAAGATTAGCTGTCAGATTTATTTGGTCACGACTTTATTGAAATTTTGTGACGTAGTGTAGTCATTAAAACGAAACAAAACAAGTTAATCACCCGTGAAATTTCTATTCCCCTCGAAAGGAAAAAAGCAATCGTGAATCTCATGGGAAAAATTTTCCACGCTATCAGTTCCAGTGAATGTAAAAAAGAAGAAAGATTAAAAAAAATTAAAAATCAAAGAATTTTTTTTTCAAAAATATACACGTATATATTTTAAAGAAAAGTTAAAATAATAAAGCAAAATATTTAGTATTGGAGGGACGGTTTGATTGCAACGTTAGTTTTTTGCAGTTTTTAAAATTTTATGTAGTAAAATATTTTCCAAAATTCTGCCATCACGTCTGTCGAAAGCTTCACAAATCAGCAGCCAATCGACCTTCTGTAATGCATTTTGTTAACTTCAATGTCGGTTTGTGCCTTATTAACGGATTCAGCCCTTAATATTTGATTTATAGGAGGAACTACTTACATACATGTTCTGTTTCCTAGCAAAAATAAACTGAACAAATGTAAGGGAAACGTGAACAAATTACGAGGGAAAAAACTTTTCACAATAAGGGGAATTTTTCCCCGTGAACATTTTTTCACGTTATTATTCTCCTTTGAATTAGCTTTTTTCATGTGAGTTTTTCATGATCGCAAATATGTGAAAAGGGGAAAAATTCGGGGGAAAAATTATTCACGATAGGGGTGATTACGAGGGAAAAAACTTTTCACGATAATTGGAATTTTTCCCCGTGAACATTTTTATTTAAATACCTGAAGTTGATGGATCCATTTAAAACAAGTAAGAAAGTATAGTCTGTCAAGCCCGACCATATGATACCCTACACCACAGTATTTAAAAACACATCATGCTTATGTGTCCATATTAATATGGATTTATCTATGTTTATAAACTTCATTAAAATCTGTTTGAAAGTTTGTGAGAGGAAGAAATTGCCCCTACCTCCCCTTGTTGTCCTATTTTTGAAAAACTACATAGCTTATGTGTCCATATAAATATATTTCTATCTATGACTAAAATTTCATTAAAATCGGTTTGATAGTTTCTGAGAGGCAGAAATTTCCCCCTATCTTGCCTCGTGGTCCTACCATTCGGCTTATTTTCAATAAGCTTGGTCCTTGTGCCAATTAGAACCTTTGTCCCAAATTTGATCAAATTATCTCCAAAATTGCTTTACTTTGCGCACAAGGTTGCATGGACAGCCAGCCTGCCAGCCAGCCGGACGGACATCGTTATTTTTTTATATATTATATAATATTATATATTATAATATTTTAAGGCGTTACACACCAGAGATCAGCAATGAATCGTTTTTTCGCTACTCATACTGACTCATGCAACTGTAAGTATAAGTGCGTAAAAATCATTTAAACTAAACTACTCTGATTCACTCATACTCACAAGAGAAATATTACAATACTCACAATGATTCAAATCATTTAGCTCATCCATTTACCGTTTTAACTCAACAAAACACAAAAGTTAATAATCAGCGCTGCCAGATAAATTTGCCGAAAAATCGTCCACTTCATACATGTAACTTTAGTAAACTGTAATTGCCAAATCGTCACTTTGCTATTTCGGGGACAAATCTGGCAGCCTTGCATTTTGCTTCGCCTATACACATTGAGTTGAGTAGATTCTAAATCAAACACTTCAAATGTTGGTAAGTATGAGTACGATGAATAAAATGAAACTTTTGAGTAAAAATGAGTTTGAATAACATTGGAATAAGTATGAGTGCGAATAAGTACAAGAATTTATGAGTCATGATCAGTGATGCCAACTTAGTGCTTTTGGCACTATTTATGGTGCTTTTTGATGCCTCAAAACGCCAAAATTTTATCCTTAGTGCCAAACTAAGAAAAAGCACTAACTTGGTGCTTTTTCAATTTTTCGTTAATGCCTTTAGTGCTTTTTACAATTTTTATTTTTTTTCTACCATTTTTTAAATCGTCGATTATAAAGAGGATGATTTATTTGCCATTTGGAGTAAGTACAATTTTGAGAAGGCCTGTAAAGATTTTAAGATTTCAAATGATAAAAGAAAGTTGCATTCGTTTTACCAAAAACTTTATTTACAAGGTTAGAGCTAGGCTTCCTAGCACTTATTAGCGATGACAACATATTTGGTAATCGTAATAAAAACGATGTACTTGTTTTCGTATTTTAAAGAAATATACACTGTTTCAAAAATAGAAAATGGCTTGGAAAATATTAGGAATATTAGGAGTAGAAAAAACGTTTTGAAAAATTAAAAAACATGCAGTCGGAAACCGTACAAAAGAACGCAAAGACTTTAAAAACAAACAAAAAAGAGCCGTAACTTGGTATAAGCAAAGTGTTAAATAAATTAAAAGCAGCTGACGGAAAACGAGTTTTCAAACGCATGACACACGTCTCCAAATAACCGCGTGTTGTCCACTTCTACCTTGTAAAAAGGTTTGACTAAGTATCAGAGTACAAACATACCTACATGTTTTTTCTATTTTACGCCTTATGTGTGTTCTTTATTCAGAAGCGTTCAAAGGTTAAAATAATTGGATAATATCATACGCCAATGGTTTTTTTAAACGATAAAATATAAGTTTTTTTTTATCAATTATGGGTTGTCATTAAGTTTTATAAACAATGGTCGGTCATTGAAAATTTTCGGTAATTGCAACAGGCCAGATTTTTTCTTGTTACGAAAATCGAGCTCGCACTGTATTACTTTAAAACTGTTTTATGGCCAACTCAAACTCAGCTGATGATGCTGACATTATTTTTACAGATGATAATATTAAAAGATTTAAAAATGTTTATATACAAATGTAAATATATGTATTATTTAATTTTAAATGAAATTGGTCCCCCATAAACGCCTTGGATTTTTTTTTTCATTTTGGAGTCATTTAATATTCGGCACTCCCAGTTGCAACTTGTTTTGTGTTTAATTAAATTGAAAAAATGGCTTAGTGCTTTTTTACGCTATTATTTTTTCGAAATAGTGCTTTTTAGTGCTTTTTTTAAATTATAAAGTGCTTTTTACTCTCAAAAAGTTGGCATCACTGGTCATGATTTAGCTCTACTAACTTTTTCACTACTCATTGCTGATCTCTGTTACACATATCAGCACAAATGCCTAATACCCTCTCCACTGTTGTGGTGTGGGTATAAAAATAGTGTTTTCTAAGAAACAATTCTCTCAAACCGCAATTAAAATATCTTGATTTTAACTTTTTAACAAATATTTCCAAATTATAAAATATTATCCAACTTTGCCAGCGTATAACAAAAAAAGTAAACAACATAGATCACAATTTTTACAGTTATTCGTGTTGAATTTTATCTACTTTTATATGGTACCAAATACTTATACGAAAAACTAACTTTATTTTTGAATTAATCCTCGTTTTTGGTACTGTTCACCCCTCTGTGCATCGTAGGAAACCGTTAACCTATTCGCAGTTTGAAATTTCTTGTTTTAAATTTTTTTAAATGTTGCTAAACAAATTTCAGAATACAAGGTTTCGTTTTAATGTGCTAAATACCCAAGTCAGATCATTACATTGGGATTTATTAAGAAGGATATAACAGTGAATATAAATATGAAAAATTATGTCAAAACGTCGAATAGTTTTTCCGCACCCTGCGATTTAAATTTTACGATTTTCGGTAAAAACAAATTTTTTGGCGAATGAGCCCAATTTCCTTACTGTTATGAGTTTTAAGTAAATTTTATTAAAATTTATTGGGGGACAGAATAGTCGATGTAGAACAACGTTACGAATAGCGCTGCAAGCTGCCAAAAGTTAAAAACGGCAGTTTCAAAGTAGTGTCAACAGAACACGAGTTTGTAGTATTCGTTGCAGTTGAAACACAAAATTCGAAATTTTGAACTTGCGCTACCAGGCATTCGTCAGCTTCAGCTACTACTACAAATACTTTATTCTGTTCCAGACCTTAAAGTCCAGATAATTTTAAACATAGTTTTAAATATGAAGGTTTTACCAAAATCGGAAAACATTAACCCTAAAAAAAAGTCAAATGTAAAATTTGGAATTTCTAAAAGAAATAGCAAAATATTGCATATTTTTGTGCCGATCTATATGAAGTTGAAGAAACATATGCCCTTTAGTCATACAACGACAGGCGGGTAAAGCTCAAAAATAATAAATAATAATTTTCTAACTAAATATTTCGATTTCTTTTCAAAGGGTTTAGCATTACATAACATTAGTACTATTTGGAATAACTCTTTGTTTGTTTACACTTTTTCCATTTTACTTTAGAAGCTTCTTCAAAAGGGTTTCTAACAACAATTTTGTGCAATAACCACAATATTAATATAGTAAAAAAAAACAGAATACCTGCTGTCGTATTCTGTAATTCGCTTAGCTAAAGCTAAATCTCGATCGCTAAAATTCCTTAAAGAAAATAAAATTTAAAATTTTTAGCAATGACACTAAAAGCTAAAATTGCGGCAAATTAAATTGGTATTGCATTGCCAAATTTAGCAATGCACATTGCTGAATTACATTTGTAGCCAAAAATTGCTAAAGGTGTTATGATACTTGCTATTTTTTGTATTGGATTTTTTTAGGATTGACTAAATGAAACAAAAAATGCGAGAAAGAACAAGAAATACAATTTGATAAAATGTAAACAAAACAAACAATACTGCCCACGTTTTTTTCCCACAAAAAACCGGCATAAAAGCTAAAAATCGCAAAAAAAAAGTTAAAAACCGTTTCTTTCGATCAAAAACTAAAAAAATTGGCAACAGTGCTAACAATTAATCTGGAAATGTCAATTTTAAGTTAAAAAATTTTATATTATTTTTGACAGTCTTAGATTATTTATCGATAACACATGTATATTTGTTTGACATTTCAAGATGTTTTATGATATTATCATACTCTTTACACTTAGTCAGTTTTCCTATGCAAATATATTGGCACTGTTCTCCAATATAGAAAAAATACAAAAAATAGCAAGTATCATAACAGCTTAAATCAACTTTATTGATTTTTAGCGATAGAGATTTAGCTTTAGCGAATTACGGAATACGCCTGCTGAAACCCAGATTTTAAAGAATAATGGCAAACATAAATAATTTTGTGCAGAAATTAAAATTTGTTAATCGTATTCCAAACTTTGTAAGACTGTGTACATTAGTTCGTACTACCTTACAAGTAAAAAAAAGTGAGCCGTAAACCCTCTAATATAAAGTATAATTTTTTTCCGAACGTAGGGGTTTTCGTTACATCTAAGGTATTTACAGTCTGATCTTTAAGTATGATGGATAATATCCAAGTATGACATATCCATTGTATATATCATACTTAAGTCTCGACAAGACCAATATGTGTATAAACTTCGTTTTTTTTTTAGTTTATTCAATATACTGAACTGTTTTTGAGTTACGCGACTATATGTTGTGCAACTCCCTCCATTTTCGAACAAAAGTTATATATTTTTGTATTATTTGATTTAAAAATGTTTCTGCTGGAATTATAGAATTACTTCCTAAAAGCTAGTTTACACTATCTCACAAGTCTTACATATTCCATAATACTTTGTGAGATAGAAATCTTATAAGTTTTGTTGCAACTGTCAAAAAATCTAATTCAACATGGCAGTTTGTGTTCACACCATCACACAAAGTATAAACACTTACACATGAAATAAAATGCAACCCTGATCCAATAAAAAGTATTATTGTTAAGAAATTTTTCAAAAAAACGAGGAAGTCGTATGGGATGTCAAACTTTTTTCATAACACTTGTCATTTTCGTGACACATTGCATTCACACTATCACACTTTGTCATATTACTTGAGTTTTTGACATGTATTAATACAAAGTATAATAGTTAGTGTAATCTAGCCTTTAGCAAAAGTACAATTGACTGTTAAACAATTTCGAACGTTAACGTTTTAAAAATACTAGGATCGCCCGGTGGACGAAATTCGACCACTTGACATTTACTTTCGAGAAAACCTGGGCGTTATACAACAAAAACGTACACATTTTAAGAGAACGGCAAATACACTATTCACCCATCTTTGTACGTATGTCTGTAAGATAAATTAAACGCTTTTCAAACACCTTAATGCAAAAAATTTAGAAAAAAAAATACCTTTAAAACGATATATGTTTCATTAAAATCGGTGGACGATAAAATATTTAAAAATCGACCACAAAAAAATTCTTCCCGTATTTATATATAAGATTTTCTATATCAACTTTTATGCGAACGTTTACGTTCGAAATTGTTGAACATGCAGTAATAGTTTCTTGCGAGCTTTAGTTTTCTGACATTAGGATGGTACATTGGGGTTGACAAACAGATGTCTGCTGGATAAATACTAGAACGAGATTGTTGAGGTCAATGACCCCTAAGGGCAAACATTGGTCTTCTCGAGACATTGATATATCATACTTTAAGATCGGGCTGTAAACGCCTAAGATATAACGAAAAAGGTAGAAAGATTTTTTTAACCTCCTTGCAAAAATACTTTATATTATTTTTGAGGTACGGTCGAGTGAACATATGTACATACACAAAATCTAATAAACTTGCATGTTTACAGTTCCCAGTGCTGTGTTTAATTTATCGACTAAAATAGGCAATTCATTCATTTCGTTACAATGGCAACCACCACTTCATCATAGAAAATGTGTGGCGCAATACTTTATTGAAGTAAAAGGACCTGAGCAAAGACCTGCACTGGAGCAGAACGGGCTAAATACCAATACCGAAGATACCTACACAACTTTTGAGGATTTAGATCCCTGTGGTAAATACAACTACACCATTATTCCGCATTCGAGAAATGGTTCACACGGTGAGGCGTTTTCTGAAAATTTCGAAACACTTGAAGGAAGTAAGTAAAATATATACACAATAATTATATTTAGATTTTAAAAGTACTTTTTGGATTAATTTTTGTATTTTTATATGACTTCAGGGCCTTCGTCAGTCCAACATTATAAGGTTGTTGCTCAGCCCTTATCCCTTAATATTTCATGGGAACCTCCCTCATATGCTGATTTGTGCTTAAATGTTTACCGCTTGTGCGGGTGGGATGACGAGAACAAAATGGTTCCACAGTTTGATAAAACAACGCCAAATACATCTATAAATATTGATGAATTAAAATCTTGTACGACATATACAATTCAGATAATTCCAACTACAAAAACTATGGATGGTGAATTGTTGCACATTGAACAAGAAACCTCTTCCATGGTAGCTTCAGCTCCTGAGGTTCAAATAAGTGGCGTCTACCCTGAAAGGATTTCGATAAGTGCTCGTGATACAGACGTTAATAATAAATGTTCAACAATTTTTGCCAGAATAGTTTGTGTAGCCCGCACACCTGCACCAATTCCAGTAAATACTCAAAGAACTTTTTCTTTTAAATTATGAAGATAATTTTCCAAGTTCAATTTTATTACAAATGCCTTATTTTTAACCTAGATGGCGGAGAAATACGTAAAGGGTCAACTGGTGATTATTTTTAATGCTGAAATTGGACCACTATCCCCTTTTACTGAATATGTGTGTAACACTTCCTTCTTCAACATTGCTGGTTGGTCTGCAAATAAGACATTTGTACAAAAGACAGAGTCGTTCTGTAAGTGTTATTTATTATTTTTTAATAGGAATTAATTTGCTCTGAGATCCAGTTTTTTGGTATGCAGGGTTAATACAATAATTATAGAAAACTTGACTACACGTTGCAGAAGAAACCAAAAATAAATTAAGTTGTCTAATTAAAATTTGGCATATTTTTAATAATGTTTATGTATACTCGTACTAGAATTTTTAGATAAGAGCCCAGAGGGAAAAAGAAGGAGTAAGGAGGCCTTCCAGAAGGCCTCTGTACCCCTTCTTTTGGATAAACAAGCCCGTTTCGCTCCATTCCATACTCATATCTTTTTTACACGCGTTGTCATTGCGGAGAAGGCCTTCCGCTTTCCTTTCTTCCCCAGAGCTTCAAATAAATGGCTTTTAGAAGGCTTTCCAGAGAATGACTGTCAAAAGGCCTTAGCAAAAAGGTTATCTTGAAGGGTTTTTAAGAAGGGTATGGTAAAAGGCCTTTCAATTACTGGCTCTTAAAAGGTCTTTCAGACCATCCTTCTTCAAATGCAATAAAGGTCATATTGAAGGGCTATCAGTCAAAACATTAAGGAATATTTCCTTACAAATGAAATTAGAAGACTTATGGCCATTTTCTCATTAGGCGATTATCTTTTTTCCCAACGAAAAACTGCACATTAAAGAAATTTGGTTTTCTCAATGTCTCATTTGCTTCGATTTTATAGCAAAGCTAACCGGCACTCATCTGCCAATTATTTATTTTCCTTTTATTTGGCGTACAGATAATCAATCAGCTGACTCCCAACTTTTACATGTATTTTGAGTGGCGTTGCCAGCTGAAAACTTTGTTTTTTGTCGGTATATTGAGAAAACCAAAATCGTTAACAGACAGTTTATCGGTCCAATAAATTTATGTTGACATTAAGTAACAGACAGTTTGTCGATACATTGAGAAAATGGCCATAAATAGGTTTTATGTTCATATCATATCTCCAATATAGAAAATGAACACTTAACTTTTTATATACATATGTATACCTATTTTACAAATGTATGTTTATATATTTTATTAAACTGAAATATTCAAATTTGCTAAATATTGTAAAATAGATTGTAAATAAAAGTATGTATATAATAAAAAAAAAGCTTTTAAGCACAAGTACGTTTCTTCCTTAATTAACAAAACAAAACTCAACTAAAATAATTTACATTATTATTATACCCTTCACCGAAGGTAAGAGGGTATATATAACTTTGTCATTCCGTTTGTATGTTCCACAATATTGATCCTACACCCTATAATGTATATATATTCTGGGTCCTTATGAAAAGCGAAGTTCAAATCCGGTTGTCCGTCTGTCCATCTGTCCGTGTGTATGTTGAAATGGGTTTTCCAAAAACCCCAGAAATGATGTGGACTAGGTTGATGTATGTTTATATCACATATACTCCGTTTAAGTTTGCTATTGAATTTCAGCCAGATCGGTCCAAAAATGACGGAGATATGAGCAAAAAACCACGACTGCCTCTGATTTTGCCCAAAAATCCCTTGTTGTTGTATTTTATTTATTTCTGTATATCTTGAGAACGGCAAGAGCCAAAGTTTCCAGATTGGGTACAAACATTTAGATTATCAATATACAGTATCCAACAAAATATGGGCGGGATTGGAAAAGTGGGCGTGGTACCTCCCATACAAAAAAAATCAAAAATTGTATATAAACCTGAATTTTTGGACTGTCATATGACCTATGGCTACGCCTTATATATGAAAAGATCGAAAATCTTTAGTAGAAAATATTTTCTGAAAATTTTGGAAAAATCGGTTCAGATACAAAAAAGTTATGACCAAAATATAATTTTTTTTAAAAAATACCCATTTACGGGAGCCATAGGTCTTTCTGAGTCCACGTTTTATCACAAAGTAAATGGTAAATTTATTCCTAAAGACATCGGTATATAAATCTTTCAAATCGGTTAATAAAAGACTGAGTTATGTCCAAAGTACTGAAATCCAAAAAAATATGTCTTTTTTTATTATTAAGTTTGTTTAAATATATGTACACATATGTTAGTATCTATACATATAGACCTATAACCCAATTTAATGAACAGTATATAAATCTACCAAATCGGTTATTACCAAAACACTGAAATCCCAAAAATTACTCTTTTTATACCCTTCACCGAAGGCAAGAGGGTATATACATACATATGTATATGTAACTGTTGCAGTCAGCCCTGCCATATTTGCCGATTTTTTGCCTTTAAATTATAGCCGATTTTTGTTAAAAAAAAGTTTTCTTTCAAAAATATTCAACTATGAAGAATTAAAGAACTGAATCTGAATAAAAGAAAAAAGGTCAACGCTTAAAATATCTTTTTCTATAGGGAAACTATAAAAATCTTTATACATATGTATATGAGTTTGAAAATTAATAAACGCTTACAAAAGAGAGAGGGTAAGCTAAATTTACATTCACTATCAATAAAAATAATTTCAATAAAAAAATTATTCTTATAAGATTATACGGAATTGAGGATGATGCAGCTACATCCGATTTACTACAATTTATTTATAAAACGTTTATTTTTTATACCCTTCACCGAAGGTAAAAGGGTATATATAACTTTGTCATTCCGTTTGTAATTTCTACAATATTGATCCTACACCTTATAAAGTAGATATATTCTGGGTCCTTATGAAAAGCGAAGTTCAAATCCGGTTGTCCGTCTGTCCGTCTGTCTGTTGAAATGGGTTTTCCGAAGCCCCCAGATATGATGGAAGCTTCGTTGGGGTATCTTTCTGTCAGGTATTCTTATTATAATTTTGCTATTGAAATTCAGCCAGATAGGTCCACAAATGGCTGAGATATGAGCAAAAAACCACGACTACCTCTAATTTTTCCCAAAAATCCCTTGTGGTTGTTGTATTTTTATTACTAATTATGTATGTATACATATGTAAAAATTATTTAGTTTTTGTCTAGTTGCTCTGTATTCTGCTCCCACAATGGTGAAGGGTATATAAGATTCGGCACAGCCGAATATAGCACCCTTACTTGTTTTTATTTTGTATTTTAATATGTACCTACTTTGTTACTTTGTTTTTATAACGGGATCTGAATTGTTTCGCTTTAGCGAAAAAAAAACAAAACAAAAAATTTTACTCTTCACTTTACTTCAACGAAAATGATTTACAACATATGTATGTTACTTTGTTTTTGTAAAGGGATCTGAACTTTTTTGCTTTTGCTTGTGCAAAAAAACAAAACAAAAGGTGTTACTCCTTCTTTTCTCTCTTCTTTTATACCAAAGAGCCGAGGCCTTCTATAAGGCATTCTTTAGCAGTTACGTAAGAATATAAATTAATGCAAAACATTTTTTAAGTAAAAAGGTCTTCTGAATTTTCCCGCTGGGAAGCAGTAGTCAAAAATTACAAGTACATACTTATGTACGTACATAAATAACTAACAGGAGTTCAGATAGCAATAAAATAGCAGGTGAGGTCAAAAGAAGTAAAAATAAACTACCATGATATACCAAAAAAAAAATAAATAGGCAAAAAATATCATATGAACTAATCGTAAAAACAAAATAGATTATCTTTCGAACGTGTAATACGGACATCACAATTTGCTCAGCTAGCGAGCGTGAAAAATTTAAAATTTTACTGCTTTTTCATCCTCATGAGCGTGAGGAAAAAAACATTTTGAATTTCCTCATTCATGAAAAATTAGCAAACAAAAAAATGCATATGCGAATTTGTCAGATATAAAAATTCACAATAAAATTCCGCATAAGGAAAAAAAAGCGATTTGCCCGACCAGTTTTCCAGTCGCATTCCAACTGTTATACAGTGTGTCATTAACCCATTCCCAGCCATTGAAATAAGACAAAGTAAAAAGTTTGTACTCGTTTAAAGGAAAATTGTAGATTGATTGGTTTTTAAACTACTGCTCTATAGGAAGGTAATTTTTTATTGTAGCTGCTCAATTTCGAATTTCATTTTTCGCCAGTCAGTAATAGTAATAAAATTGGGTTACTACAAAATATTTTCATGCCATCGCTAATGCTGCAAAATATTCCTTAAAGTTGTAGCAAAAAAAAAATTGTTAGTAAATGTAACATTTTTCGAACTTGGTTAAACATTTAAAAGAAATGTGTTTTGTTGTTTTCTAGCGAAGACAATAGAATGAAACAATTTGTTTTTTAATTTTGTTTTTTCTTTTTACCCACATATAACTACAATTCGAGTCGGAAAGAACCCAACCAATTGTAGGGGGATGTAAGAAAGGATAAACTCACTGTTTATTGTTGGTGTTTTGTTTAAGCTTTGATATTGTTACAAGTAAGACTTTGAGTGTTTAAAATTCTTATTCGCTTTAGGGTTTTATTTGTATAATATTTTTAGCTTTTCTAAAATCTTTGGAAAAGGTTTCCTGATGATTTGGCCTAAGCAACCAGTGAAATGCGCATAGAAGCTAGCTTTCCCTCAACAATAAATTTCAGTGTATTTATCAAATATGAAAAATTGGGAATTCAGCACGTCATACAAAAATCTTAATAATAAATTTTATATTCCCGTAAAAAACTTTGATAATATACTGTATGTGCCCGTGCAGAAAACTGAATTGCCAAATTGGTTTTTTTTTTTTGTTGTTTTCTAGCGAAGACAATAGAATGAAACAATTTGTTTTTTAATTTTGTTTTTTCTTTTTACCCACTTACAACTACAATTCGAGTCGGAAAGAACCCAACCAATTGTAGGGGGATGTAAGAAAGGATAAACTCACTGTTTATTGTTGGTGTTTTGTTTAAGCTTTGATATTGTTACAAGTAAGACTTTGAGTGTTTAAAATTCTTATTCGCTTTAGGGTTTTATTTGTATAATATTTTTAGCTTTCTTTGGAAAAGGTTTCCTGATGATCTGGCCTAAGCAACCAGTGAAATGCGCATAGAAGCTAGCTTTCCCTCAACAAATAAATTTCAGTGTATTTATCAAATATAATTTTTCAAAAATCTTAATAATAAATTTTGTATTCCCGTAAATATGTAACTTTGATGTTTGGAATAAGTTGAGTAGAAAATAACAAAACAATTATTTTTAAATTTGCATAACTGCTTCAGACATACATGTCGCAACTTGATCATAAAGAGGGTATTAACTCCGATTTTAAAAATTTTCGGTAAAACAATTTTAAATTTAATATTAAAGGCATATGAAAAAGAATTTTTGAACAAACCGTTTCATTACCAAATATTAGACAAAATAGCATTTTTCGGCGGATATACATAAATGAATATTACGTGTCGATTTTTTCCAAGTGCGTTTTTATGGTCAAGTGCGATATGAATTTATTTTTTTATTTTTAAAAAAATTTAATATATAAAAAAATAGTACATGCACAAAGTAAATTCATATTACGTTTCCTACGAATTTAATAGTTCCCAACAAACCAGAGCAATTGACTGTTAAAACCCGCACGAACTCTTCACTGTCATTCTCGTGGACACCACCGGTTTATCCAAATGGAATTATCAATTTGTATATTTTGTACTTTCAATATGTTGAAGCAGGATATAGTGTTCCAAGCAGATGTAGTTCTTATTCATCGGATCCAGTTAGTAGAGAATCTTCGGTCTTAGAATTATTATTTAACGATTTGAGACCCTACACCAGATACAGTATACAAGTAGCAGCTAAAAACGAATTTGGAATAGGCGAGTATACATCGTCAAATGTGGTTACAACTGAACCGTGGGGTAAGAAATATCTTATATCATTATATTTATCTTATTTATTTCAAACTCAATTTTTTAAAACAAAACAGTTTCCGATCCTATAACAAATTTAAAATGTACGCCAAATGGTCCGTCTGAAACGGACGAGGAATACAAGGCACATGTTATTTTAACTTGGTATTACCCTTGTAAATCCAATGGCATTATTGAGTACTTTCTTTTGGAATTTTCGGGAAGTCGTACAGATCATGACACTCTTTTTTTGCAAAGGAAATTTCATGCGGAACTTTCGAGTGACGGAATCGTTACATTCAATGAGACAAATTTAAAACCTGAGTATAATTATATTGTTACAGTTTCGGTAAAAACGAGCGGCATAGATACTTTGAGTGTATCAATAAGAGATAAATTTGAATCTCCAGCAGGAAGTAAGTAAATTAAATATTTTAATCTTTTATTAACATTTTAACATGAAGCTTAGTTCCGAATAAACTGGAGGTCGCCGATGTAAATAAATCTCGTGTTGAGGCTTATGAAAACAGTAACCCATCAAAAACTGCTATTGTACGTTTCCCTGCTGATATCTTAGAATCTGAATCAGGATCTATTATGTACGTCGCTTTATTATTATCCCAAAAGGTAAGGTATAAAGTATATGTAAGTGATACACATAGAAAATGTTTCAATGTCTTTTTATTTTTTTTTTTTTTATTTATTTCTTAAAGTCTATGGAATAATCCTTACAGACTAATTTAAATACAATTATACAAAACATAATTAAAAAATTAGAAATAATTTTACAAAAAAAAAAAAAAAAAACAAATATAAATGCCATTTTTACATATGAAAATTAAAATATAATTAAATTGTTTAGGTAATTGTATTTAAGTGTATTATAACATCTCTTTTCACGATTTCCAAACTTTTATTAAAATCTATAAATGGGTACAATAAATTGAATTCATCACAGATTCTACGAAATGGATCAAAATTAGCATAGTTTGTGCTGTAATATTTTATGCTTAGGATATTATAATTTCTTAACGATCGAAGAGGAATATGTAAATTTATTTTGCTGAGAAGAAATTCGGAATGAAGACTACCGTTCATTAATTTTAATAAAAATGTAACATTTAACATATGTCTACGACTTTTTAATGTCGGCAACTTAATAAGGGCGAGGCGATGTTCGTAAGATGGCAACCTTATGTTAGGGTTCCAACGCAAACCGCGAAGACAAAACAACAGAAACTGTTTCTGAACTGACTCAATTTTGTTAGAGTGTACTTGATATTGAGGGTCCCAAACAACAGATCCATATTCAAGAATTGGTCTAACTAGGGTAGTAAACAGTTGCTTTGTTGTATATGGATCGGAGAACTCCTAAGCCCAACGTTTTATGAACCCAAGTACTCCAGTAGCCTTATTAATTGTTAACAATATGTGACTTTTAAAGTCTAATTGTCTATACAAAAGTACGCCAAGATCATTAAAATTGTCAACCAAGTCTAGAACTATATTATTCATAATATAGCTACCCTTTATTGGACTTGATCTTGTAAAAATCATATATTTACATTTTTTCGCATTAAGATCCATTAAGTTCATGTTACACCAGGTAGTTAAATTATTAATATCATTCTGCAAAAGAACTTGCTGATCAGAGTTGTTGAAGGAAATAAATAGTTTTACATCATCTGCATACATTTAAGTTGTTGAGTGTTTAATTGCGGAAGGAAGATCATTTATAAATAGTGTAAATAGGAGGGGCCCAAGGTGACTACCTTGAGGAACACCTGATATTACATTTATACAATTTGAATATGAATGACGAAATTTAACAGATTGTGTTCTGCCTTTTAAGTAAGAACCAAGCCATTTAAGTAGCGTTAAACTAAAACCCATCCGATCAAGCTTAAACAGCAAAAGATCATGATTAACTCTATCAAACGCCTTACTAAAATCATTATATATAACATCCGATTGCATGCCATTAACAAACCCTTCATTTACCCAAGTTGTCAGTTCTAGAAGATTCGTAGCTGTAGAGCACGATTTACGAAATCCATGTTGTGTTGGCGATAATATAGATGATGCGTGATGCGACAATGTATCATATATAAGTTTTTCAAATAATTTTGGTATAACACTTAATTTAGCTATGCCTCTATAATTTAAAATATTAGCTTTAGATCCAGATTTAAACAGTGGAATTATAAACGATTCTTTCCAAATTGAAGGAAAATAACCCGTCTTAAGAGATATATTATATATATGAGTCAATGGAATGTATAATATTTGTGAGCATTGCTTTAAAATACAGCTGGGAACACCGTATGGGCCAGAAACATTTGACGATTTAAGCTTAGCTAGGGCGTTTAAGACGGTTTGTTGGCTAATGGATGGTATAGAAAAAGTTGTGGATTCAAGGATTGTGTACAAATATTGATAGTTAAAGGATGACGAAGAGTAAGTTGATGCAAAAAAGTCAGCAAACATATTACTAATGGACTTATCATCCGAAGATTCTGAATCACCATATTTCATAATCGAAGGATATTCAGCCGATCGTCTTTTAGAATTAACGAATTTATAAATGATTTTGGATCCTTTTTGAAATTATGTCTTATTTTATCTAAATAGTTTTTATAAACTAATTGATTAGCAATAGTATATTCAGATCTTGATATTGAGTACTTTGCATAACACAACAACGTTCCAGATTTTTTATAAATTTTATACAATTTATTTTTCCTGTTTTTAAGCCGAGATATAAATTTTGTGTTTCAGGGGGGGCCATTAGCTTTAGAAGGAAATAATCTAGGTACAGATGCCAAAAAACATTTAGTAAGTATATGGTAAAATGTCACTAAACAGAGGTCCAAATCATTTTTACAATTATTTAGTACATCTATCCAATCAATTTGAGACAGTTGACATTGAAGGTTCTCGTAATTTGTATGTTTAAAACAAAATATTTTATTGCGCTGAGATGTGTTTTTCTTCTGGATAGGATAGGAGCATAAGCACGATATTTCAATTGTTGGGTGATATATATCCTCAGGGTTAGAAATTGGGGGATGGCGCAGTATAGAAAAGTCAGATAAATCGTTCACAAATATAAGATCCAACATTCTATCATATGAATTTTTAATAGAGTTGATTTGAAAAAGACTAAACAAACTATTGATAAACTCTGCTGAAGAATCCGAAGAGCGAACTGGAACTAAATGATTAGAATCCGGAGCATCAATCCAATCTACAGATGGCATATTGAAGTCGCCAATTACAACAATTAAATCAGAAGATTTTAATTTTCTTGAAATTATATCAACAGCTTTCAGATGATCTTCATATATAGAGGAATCCGAATGAGGCGGAATATATGAGCAAATAATATATATAGATTTATTATTAATTTTTGTTAAAACACATATGATTTCAATATGCAAAAAATTATTTAAAATAATTTCCTCAGATGAAAACTCACTTAAAACGGCAATTAATACACCACCACCACTTATCATCCGAAGATTCTGAATCACCATATTTCATAATCGAAGGATATTCAGCCGATCGTCTTTTAGAATTAACGAATTTATAAAATGATTTTGGATCCTTTTTGAAATTATGTCTTATTTTATCTAAATAGTTTTTATAAACTAATTGATTAGCAATAGTATATTCAGATCTTGATATTGAGTACTTTGCATAACACAACAACGTTCCAGATTTTTTATAAATTTTATACAATTTATTTTTCCTGTTTTTAAGCCGAGATATAAATTTTGTGTTTCAGGGGGGGCCATTAGCTTTAGAAGGAAATAATCTAGGTACAGATGCCAAAAAACATTTAGTAAGTATATGGTAAAATGTCACTAAACAGAGGTCCAAATCATTTTTACAATTATTTAGTACATCTATCCAATCAATTTGAGACAGTTGACATTGAAGGTTCTCGTAATTTGTATGTTTAAAACAAAATATTTTATTGCGCTGAGATGTGTTTTTCTTCTGGATAGGATAGGAGCATAAGCACGATATTTCAATTGTTGGGTGATATATATCCTCAGGGTTAGAAATTGGGGGATGGCGCAGTATAGAAAAGTCAGATAAATCGTTCACAAATATAAGATCCAACATTCTATCATATGAATTTTTAATAGAGTTGATTTGAAAAAGACTAAACAAACTATTGATAAACTCTGCTGAAGAATCCGAAGAGCGAACTGGAACTAAATGATTAGAATCCGGAGCATCAATCCAATCTACAGATGGCATATTGAAGTCGCCAATTACAACAATTAAATCAGAAGATTTTAATTTTCTTGAAATTATATCAACAGCTTTCAGATGATCTTCATATATAGAGGAATCCGAATGAGGCGGAATATATGAGCAAATAATATATATAGATTTATTATTAATTTTTGTTAAAACACATATGATTTCAATATGCAAAAAATTATTTAAAATAATTTCCTCAGATGAAAACTCACTTAAAACGGCAATTAATACACCACCACCGGTTTTTTTTACTCTATTATCAGCTTGTTTTTCATCGGATTGCTTTTTATCACATACTATTTCACAACTTTCTCTATCTTTTCTAAAAATTTGATACTTAGGACAAAAAATTTTAGAGTTATTGACCTTTTTACTGAGCCACGTTTCTGTGAATACGATTATATGGTTACTTAAGCCAAAGCTGTTACAATAAATGGATGATAGTTTAGAATTTATGCCTCTTACATTTTGATAAACAATGGAAATTAGTTTTTTGGAATTGTATCTACGGATTTTGGAAAGCGAGCCATATCATCCTCTCTATACACAAATTCTCGTATTAAAGCATTTTTAGGCCAAAAAGCACGGTCAACAATTTTTGGGAATAAATCTTCAGGAACTATTATCTTGAAAGATGCTCTATTTCTGGAATTCATTTTATAAACGATAATATCATCTGGAACACAGTTTTTAATGTTTGCCAGCACGTGGTGCTTCATCTCATCTGTTGTTGTATCCTGTGCAAAACGAGTAGCGAATATAGTTTTTTTCGGTGGAATAGTTCTTAGTACTCTAAGAGCGGATGATGATCCAGTACCTCCAGTATGATTTGCATTATTGTTACCAGCCATTGATGTATGCGGCTTAGGAGACGACGCGTCAAAATTAATCAACCGAGCAGAATGTTGAGCAACAGTACTCAAATTCTGTCCATTAGTAAATGATGATGTATAAACAGTTGGAGGAATCGAAGAAGCATTATTAAAAGATAGAGGAATAGCAGTTTCAGGCATGAATGGAGTCTGAGTAAGAAAATTAATGGGAGTCTGAACATCCTTAGCAGTTGTAAGTGTTGGAAAAGCAGTATTTGTATTTGAAGTAGGTGTCGGTTCATTAACTAATATTTCAACATTATTCGCGGGTGGATTATTCGCTGGTGGATTATTGTTAGCAATTGTAGCATTCTGAAAACCAGTAACATAAGGATTATCTTTATTTAAGAATCTTGGTGATTTACGGCGATTTGGAGACGGTGGTTGAAGTTCATCTAATGACTTAAAGTCATCAAATAACTTACCATACGAATTAACTTGCTCAGTTAAGTTACTTAGATTTTTTTGAATTTCCATAAACATTTTTTTTTTGCTTTGAAAGAAGCGGTAAAAATCGGCACCAATTTTTTGACATTCATTACACCGCCAATGCAAGTTCTTATGCTTCGATATTGATTCAGCTACTAAGACAGATAAGCCACTACATTTAAAATGACATAAACCATGGCAAAGCCAACAAATAATCATTCTCTCATCATAACCTTCCAAAGAACAGCCTTTTTTTACACATTCCATTATAAAGGGATTTATTTACTTTTATTGGGAAACTAAAAAAATTTATAAAAGTGGCAGCACTGTTTAATTGTCAATTTACTTATTGAATTCTGTTGTTTTGTTATACTTAAAATTGTATGCACTTGTTGTTGTTGTTTGCTATTAAAATTTTTTATTTCTTTTTTATGCTTTGTACTGCAGCCGTATTCCGTAATTCGCTAAAGCTAAATCCCTATCGCTAAAATTCTATAAAGTTGATTTAGCAATTTTTGGCTACAAATGTAATTCAGTAACGTGCATTGCTAAATTTGGCAATGCAATACAAATTTAATTTGCCGCAATTTTAGCTTTTAGTGCCATCGCTAAAAATTTTTAATTTTGTTTTCTCTAAGAAATTTTAGCGATCGAGATTTAGCTTAAGCTAAGCGAATTACAGAATACGGCAGCTGGAGTGTTTGTTTTGATTTGAGCTTATTGTTTTTGAATGTAAATTGTTATTGTTGTAAATCACTGTATTTAGTAAGAAAAAAATTTTTGTTATATTATTTTATGGATGTTTATTAAAACGATTGATTTTGCTGTTTTTTTTAATAACAATATAAAAACAATTTAGTTTTTTTAGAGTTTTTTAATAAATCACAATTTTCAGGTATTTAGTTTATAATAAATTAACAAAAAAATTCGGAGCACAATTTCAATGCGACTTTACACAAAAAGAGTTGTCTTATGGGTCGATTACTACATACCAGAGAACGGCTTTGTGCAATTGTAAAAAAATCGCATTAAATGAACAGCAACAAATACACTCTCTTGCCCTCATACAATCAAACTTGCGCAACCGCAAATATTCGCTTCTGGTTTGCAGTCATTCAAATAATTCACATCGTGCTTTGTTATTTATACAATCGTTAGCTTCGTTTTTTAATAAAGATGTTTGTGTGTTCGGTGCGACAATGATTGTTTTGGTAAAGAACAAAAATACAAACAAAAAAAGCCAGAAATTAAGCAATTATTACTCATGTATTCATTCAGCATTAACTATGTAGTACAAGAAAAAAAAAATTTAAATGAGCCAATTTAGACTAGACTAATTTTTAGTCGGATTAACTTTTGTTCTTTCCAAACTACACTGGACTAATTATTCTGGCATAAAATTGTATACGTACACGCAGCTTTGTATGTGTTAGTATTTTTTTTGTTTATTTTTAATTCCTTTATTAATTTTAAAGTTTGTTGGCGTGACCAACCACCCTCTGTTTTTATATTCATGTTTACCCGACGCACAGTGGCTGAAAATTTTATTTCATTGGCCAAAAGTCCAATTTTTGTTTGTCACCGATTTCAAAAATTTTAATTTGATTTAATAGTCAACATATTAAAACTAAGGTAGCCAAAAAATTTGGTCAAAATATTGGTAATTGTGGGTGTGACATGTTGTTAAACACAACTTTTTTTTTTAATTCAGAAAAAAGTATTTTTTTTTAATATTTAATCCGAAAGAAATTATCATTGCACAAAAACTATAAGCGATATTGACCTGCTTGCTTTTCTGCTAGGTTGGTAGTTGTGTTGTGTGTGACTGTTGTGTTATTTATATTTGAGATGCTAGGACATATTTTCTAAACTACTATAATTTTGTCAAATTTCAACTTTAGCAGAATAGAACTTTTGCGGCCCAAAAGGGACCAAGAAGGTGAAACCACTGATAGAAAGGTGAAAGTGTTTTCTTTTACCCTGTATATACTCTTGTACCCATTTGGACCCGTCTGTTTAACACTTTTTTAATTTTAATGAAATTACTCAAAAAAAATTTCTAAACTACTATATTTTTGTCAAATTTCAACTTTAGTACAATAGAACTTTTGCGGCCCAAAAGGGACCAAGAAGGTGAAACCACTGATAGAAAGGTGAAAGTGTTTTCTTATACCCTGTATATACTCTTGTACCCGTTTGGACCCGTCTGTTTAACACTTTTTTAATTTTAATGAAATTACTCCAAAAAAATTTCTAAACTACTATATTTTTGTCAAATTTCAACTTTAGTACAATAGAACTTTTGCGGCCCAAAAGGGACCAAGAAGGTAAACCACTGATAGAAAGGTGAAAGTGTTTTCTTTTACCCTGTATATACTCTTGTACCCATTTCGACCCGTCTGTTTAACACTTTTTTAATTTTAATGAAATTACTCAAAAAAAATTTCTAAACTACTATATTTTTGTCAAATTTCAACTTTAGTACAATAGAACTTTTGCGGCCCAAAAGGGACCAAGAAGGTGAAACCACTGATAGAAAGGTGAAAGTGTTTTCTTATACCCTGTATATACTCTTGTACCCGTTTGGACCCGTCTGTTTAACACTTTTTTAATTTTAATGAAATTACTCAAAAAAAATTTCTAAACTACTATATTTTTGTCAAATTTCAACTTTAGTACAATAGAACTTTTGCGGCCCAAAAGGGACCAAGAAGGTGAAACCACTGATAGAAAGGTGAAAGTGTTTTCTTTTACCCTGTATATACTCTTGTACCCATTTGGACCCGTCTGTTTAACACTTTTTTTAATTTTAATGAAATTACTCAAAAACAAATTTCTAAACTACTATATTTTTGTCTTATTTCAACTTTAGAAGAATAGAACTTTTGCGGCCCAAAAGGGATTAAGAAGGTAAAACCACTGATAGAAAGGTAATTTTAATGAAATTACTCAGAGAAAAAAACATTTTTTTAAATTGTTTTTTACAGTTTTTTTTATTCCGCAAAAATTTTTTGATCGTGATCGAACATAATACAGGTAGTACATATAAAAAATTTTATTAATGTTACACAATCAGAAAAACGTATAACTACCCTGATTCATCCTTATCCGTTACACTACGTTCACACTAGCGTATTCTATAGTAGAATAAAGAGCTTATACACGCGTTTACGCTAAACAGGTATATTGTGACTCCCACCTTAGAAGGGCTTTTTAAATTTTGTTTGGTCTTTTTATTTTATCTGTATAGTCCATGACCCTATAGCTATGCAATGCGTTGTAAAATTTGTGTCAGTTATTTTAAAGCATATAAATAAAAGGATTTTAAGTTTTTTAATCCTTTTTATTATACCTGTACTTGGTATGAAAAAAAGTATGAAAAGGTTTAAAAGCAAGTGACATTCGGATGCAAACTCAGTGGATATAATATATCTGAGCAATAACAACGTTTTTCATAAACATGGAGAGCTTCAGCTATAAAGAATTGGCCGGAGTGTATTTTAGAAACAAAAACGAGGAAGATGTTAAAAATTACATTCGAAAAAAAGGAAACTTAAATTCCTATAGCACTGAAATACAATCGGACTTAGAAAATAAATAATATGTTTTCATCAAACATTTAAAACAGCGATACAGGAAAGTTGATTACAGCAAAGATAGATTTTATAAGAGCTTTGCCAACTGGTTAGAGAACGAACTTTCTCTCCAGATCGCTTCAGAAACTTCAAATCAAAACACACGTGGGTGACCACAAAAATCGCTGGACAACTGTAGCGTTAGATCCAAGAGGCGGAAGCTTAAGGATATAAATGAAGAAATCGGATATGAAAATATTCAAGATACTTTCCTACATCAATTGCGATCACAGAAACAATTGACAAAAGTGGATATCATTGAAAAAGTTGTTAAAGCTAGTCCATTGAGAACAAAACGGATTCTTAAAAGTATACCAACTCCAAGCGATGCAAAACAATTCACAAATGAGGAGGCATTAGCATTATTTCAGGATTTGAAATTAACAAAACAGCAATATATACAGCTCAGATTTCGTGCGATTGAAAAAGGCTCAAATCTGTATCCAGCATATCATCACATAACATCTGCTAAAATGGACTGTTTGCCATTAAAGGACACTATTACAATCACATCAATTTCGGCAGAGGTACAACTACAATCTCTACTTGATCACACATCCGAACGCTTGCTACAATCAATAAAAGGAAATGAGTTAAAGAAATATGGAAACACAAAGTTAATTCTTTTTTGTAAATGGGGATGTGATGGTTCTTCCGGACAAAAACAATACAAACAAGTAAGAGTGCTATATTCGGCTATGCCGAATCTTATATACCCTTCACCATGGTTTGGAAAGAACAGAAGTTTATATATATATTTAAATATATGTATATATATATGTACATATATTTATAAAATATATATAGTTTAGTTTTATTTAATTATTTGCACATGATTGCGTGCTATTAAATATATTAAAAGTTTAATTAATATATAGCACGTTAAGTTTTGATCGAATTTCAGTATTTGGTCATACCGACATCTTAAAGTATAAAATTACCATTTACTTTGGTGATAAAACTTGTAGTCGGGAAGTTCTATGGTTCACGAAAATAGGTATTAAAAAAAAAACTATATTTTTGACATTACTTTTTTTTACCGATATTCCGAGTTTTTCTAAAGATTTCCGATATTTTGATATCTAAAACGTATGAATAGGTCATAATACAGCTCTAAAATTTTAGCTTTTATAAAAATTTTAATGTTTTTAGTCCTTTTTTGGAATATTTTGCACATAACTTAACCATTTTTAACCGATTTGGCAGATTTATATACCAACGTGCTTAAAAATAATATTTCCATTAAATTAGCTTTTAGGCATATATATATTAAAGGGCTGCATGAACAACTTCTTTCATAAACATACTGAAATGCTTATTCACTGAAAGTCGTGTTCGAATAAAATTGAGACTACCGAACAAACTGTTGTTTTATTCATGCTGCTATGAACACATTTCGTTTCATATCGTAAACACACAGAGGTTGTTCAATGAAACGGGCTTTGTTTCATAGTTTTCATTCTCTCTCATTTATTTTTATTAATACTCAATAGCAATGTTGCCACTTCAGTAAATTAATATAATTATTTGCATGCGTTGCCCATGTGTAATTTAAAAACACACACATTTTTAGTTGAAAGGTGAAAAACAAAAGGAGGAATGAGTTTATGAGAAATTTAATTGTTAGTTTTTTAAGTGTCTTAGGAGTCTGACCACGCGGTTGTTTTTATTTCGAAAGATATTAAAAACTTGAAAATGAATTTAAGTAAATATAACGAAAAACGTTGCGTCATTGGGTGGAATACAGCGTCAGTCGAACAAATTATGTTTTTACATCATAATATGAAAACGATGGATGTTGATCGTGCTGGATGATGTATATGACACTTTTTTGCGTAGAATTTATCACTTTTATTTTAACCATGAATTATCTCATTTTTTAGTTCTCAATATAATAATATAGTATAATAATATAGCTATCTACTTTTTTCTGTTTAAGACAAAAATATTGCCGAAAATTTTTTATGGTGTTTTCTTTTCTACATAAAATGTCACAGTTTTTTGTAGAAAAAGAAACACCATTAGTGAATGTTTTTGAAAATAAAATTAAATATATTTAATTTTATTGAAAATTTACATTGAAAACAAAAATAAGTTTGAGTTTTTATTTAAATATTAATGTATCTCTTAAACTTGTTGCATTTACCCCTCATGGTTATTTCTATTTTTTTTTTTTTACTTTCTTATGTTTTTATTTTTCTACAACTGGCAACACTGACATTTAAATCATACTGTTTTTCCATGAACTTATTCGAGATTTGTTCAATGGTTGTTCTGTTTCATGGTTGTTAATGTTCATATTCTCTTGTATAAGCAAATAAACTAATTTCATCTTATTCGTCTCTTAAATATCGAGTGTTCATTGCTTTCATTTCATAGTGTTTCATCTTAATGAATACGAATGAAGCGAACACAAAATTGTAATGAAGGTTTCATGAACATCATTATTAAGTTTCATGCAGATGTCTAATATATATATATACCTACATATGTGTACATATATTTAAGCAAACTTAATTATAAAAAAAAAACAAACTTAATTATAAAAAGAGTAACTTTTGGGATTTCAGTATTTTGATTATAACTCAGCCATTTTTTAACCGATTTGACAGATTTATATACCGACGTGTTGAGCAAGAAATTTACCATTTATTTGTGTTATAAAACTTGGACTCGGGAAGATCCATGGTTACCGAAAATTGGTATTTAAAAAAAAAAAAAATAATTTTGGTCATAACTTTTTTGTATCTGAACCGATTTTCCCGAGTTCTTTATAAAATATGTTCTACTAAAAATTTCCGATATTTTGGTATATAAGTCATATCCATAGGACATATGACAGCCCTAAAATTAAGGTTTTTATACAATTTTTACTTTTTTTTGTACGGGAGGTACCACGCCCACTTCTCCCATCCCGCCCACATTTTGTAGGGTGGTGTGTATTGACAACCAAAATGTGTGTACCCAATTTGGAAACTTTGGCTCTTACCGTTCTCCAGATATACAGAAAAAAGCAATAAAAATACAACAACAAGGGATTTTTGGAAAAAATTAGAGGCAGTCGTGGTTTTTTGATCATATCTCAGCCATTTGTGGACCGATCTTGCTGAATTTCAATAGCAAGAAATGGTGGACTATATGTGACATAAATGTAAAACAACCTAGCCGCTATCATGTCTGGATTATCCGGAAAACACATATCAAACGTAAGACGGACAGACGGACAGACGGACATCGTTAAATCAACTTCTCTTCTCATATGGACCCAGAATATATATACTTTATGGGGTCTAAAATCAATATTGTGGAAATTACAAACGTTATGACAAACTTATATATACCCTTTTACACCTGTGGTGAAGGGTATAACAAGTAGTATGTGAAAATATTTCGGACTCAGATATGTTCATGGTATCATTTGTACCATTGCGATTAAAAAAGATTTTGGAATATTCAGAGCCTTCGACAAGTACAACGCAAACAAAGGATATTTGGAAAAATGAGACACCATCTTCTACGAAATATTGCAGACCAATAAAATTTGAATTCAAAAAAGAAACTCATGATGCCATTAATAAAGAAGTTAGTGATATCAAGGCCCAAATTGCAATGCTACAGCCATTACAGTTATATTTAGATGGGCTGCAAATTGAAGTTAGCTACCAATTAGTGCTAACAATGATAGATGGAAAAGTACGCCATGCAACATCAAGCCAATTAAACCAAGTCCCGACAAAATCATTAGATAATACTGATGCATATGAATTTGGATTATCACCACTACATGCAAGAATACGACTTATGGAACACATACTTAAAATCAGTTATGATTTGGATTTCGGATCTTCAGGATCAATAAGAAACAACGAAACCAACAAGGAGTTAAGAAGTTCAAAAAGGAAACATGTTCAAGATGAATATCGCAAATTTGGGTTGATTATATTTCAGCTGAAACAAGTGTCAGGCAATACAAATGATGGCAATACCTCAAGAAGATTATTTTCAGATCCAGAAACAGCCTCTGAAATAACAGGTGTTGATTTTAACCTAATCTATTGCTGCTATTATTCATACATTATCCACATATGTATGAAATGTTTAAATAAATAAGAATAAATAAGTGTAAACAAATTTGAAAGCAAAAAATTGTTTATTTTTCAGCAATAATAGCAAAATTTCCAGTGGATTTTACTATGTTTTTTTTTGTTAAAATTTTTTTTATAGTAAGCATTTAATTTTTTGAGTGTCCCATTATTACAAAAAATGTTAATGATTATTATTTAAATGAAAAAATTACATTTTTAAATAATTAAAAGAATTAAAAAAAACCATATTGCACGCTAAATTAAAAAAAAAATTAAAGTTCCACTTTGGCCTTAAATTCCTCAATAACTACTCAACCGATTTTATTGAAATTTAAAGTGAAGAAAGTTTAAGAATCTAACTGTCGATATCTCCTCGAATATCTCCTTCGGTTCAAAAGTTACAGATTTTTGGCCAATGAAAAACGATTTTCAGCCACTGTGCGACGGCGAACAACTAACGATTAAAATCGCTATGCAAAAAAGAAAACAATGAACCTGTTTTTTCATAAGTGTTTATGTATTGGTTTTGTTCTGCTAATGCGGGGTTGAAGCTGGATTAAAAATTATGCCAACCAAAAACGACTCTCTTCACCTCTTTCGCCAACAAACTGTCGTTTTCTGCCAGAACAATTAGGCGCAGGGCTGTCAGATATGGCGATTTCTCGCCAAACGTGGCGATTTTGAAACGTGTTTGGCGATGGGATTTTCCATTTGGCGACTGGCGACGACTTTTGTGGCGATTTTCGCTATAACTGGCGATTTGCTTGGCTATTTTTACCATTCATATTATTTCAGCGATTTTGAAATAAAAAATTTGCACTTTTATTTACATAAGCGGAGTTAGGGTCTCCAGCTAAATATATATAAATATATACAGACATACTTATAGATTTTTGAACAGTTTGTCCTTTTTTGTTATCATTACTAGTTTCAAAAAAATCTGACTAATTTTTTTCACATGACTTTTGTTTTATTATCATTTTAAGTGAATTATTCAGTCACTTTTTAATTCTAAGGTTTAAAAAACTGCAGTCGAAACCAAAACCTGTCGAACAAAAAACGAAAATTTGTCTACAATTTTTCGCTTTTTGATTTGGTTTGACAGCGAATATTTACATTTAATAAATTACAAGTAAAAGCAAAAGTTTTTTTTTTTTGGCCAATGACAAATGAAAAAGTGGAAGAGTTGGCACCTTTTCAACTTCGACTGCAGTTTTTTAAACACTCCTTTCATCTTATAGTTCGTATGCAGGTCAAAACAATAGTAATGAAATCGATGCGCCTGAAGTGATCTTATAGACTTGTGTGCTTAATTTTAGTTTTTTTTAACTGAATAAATGATCTTCATTTTATGTTATTAAAAAAAAAAAAAAAAAATAACAGTTACTAAACAAAATTTACTTTCGGCGACTTTTTTGTATTTTTTTCTCAGTTTTTGGCGATTTTTGACTGCAATATTATATCAGCTTTTTTTTGTATGCAAAATTTAATTAAACAAAAAAAAGATTTCGAAAACTGAACAAAATTGACGTTTGGCGATTTTTGGCGATTTCTGACATCCGGTTTGGCGATGGAGCTCAAAAAAATCTGACAACCCTGATTAGGCGAACGTTGCTGTACCCGTAATGTACCGCACCGTACTGTAAGCACGTTGGTGCACTTATAGAACGTTTAAGACAGGCATTTCCAAAATTTTTTTAGTTGTGTATTAGTGAGTAGCAGAGAGTAAAAAAATTGAGAGAATGCATTCATTTACAGCCGAAATAAAATGTTAGTAATATATTTTATAAGTTGTATAACACAAAGGTACAAAATAAAAATTTTTTGTGTTGATAAAATATTTGTAGCAGTTCTTTACCAATTCAATGTCGCTGATTTTAAAACTACACTTTTTTTTATTCGGAAGCTTTATGAATCTAAATCAGTTTCAAATATCTTATCAAAAAATCTTAAAAAAATTAAAGATTTTTATGTTTTAAAAATTCATAAAAATAAATATTGCACACAAATCACAGCTGATAAAAAAAGTGCAGTTTTAAAATCAGCGACATTGAATTGGTAAAGAACTGCTACACATTTTCGAGCAACACAAAAAATGTTTAATTTTGTTCCCTTGTCTTATACAACTTATAAAATAAAATCTTCTAATTTATACTTTTATGGCAGTTTCGTAATAGCAGAATGCTTTTCAAATGGGATGAACTTGCTTGGAACAAATAAATTTCAAATCCGAAAAAATTTGTTCGCATAGGTAAGTAGTGCCGAATAAAGAGAGGCACTTAAATGAATTTTTTTCAGTTCAGGATAGAACTCGCCATCCAAATCTTTCCAGAGCTCTACAATATTATTTTCGTCTAGAGCATTTACTTCGCTTCGTACTATGATTAGTTCTGATTGAATATCAAATTCGAAGTTGCTTACATCGCAACGAAAAGGGTTTTCGAAAAGATCTAATAGCGGTTGTAAAATTACAAAATCTTGAAACCTGTCTTGAAAATTATTGAAAAGTGTTTCAAATATTACGGCATATTCATATCTTTTGTCGATTTCGAGATTTCTATAAACAAGTAAAGTTTTTGGAAAATTGGAAAAATCATAAGTTTTAATTTGGGAAAAAATTAGAACCTGCTGTCACATTTGCTTTTATCTGTATAGGATTATACATAAATTGTAGCAAAACAAAACTTTTTTAACTTGTTTTTTAAATATTTTTACTTACTTAAGAAAAGTGTTTTCAAAGAAAAAAAAACCCACCGACGCGATTTGTAGAGAAACAAAAATATTTTTACAAGCACAAAATACCAACAAATTCTTGTGGTTATTTTTTTTTTTTTCTCTTAATAATTTCTGCATTTAGGTACGTCTTTTTAACGAAAGAAAAAGGGACCCTTTTACAGGCATTAAAGAATTTTTTTCACAAACAAAACACATATCGTTAAATTAAATGCAAAACAATGTAGATATTATTTGAAAATTACAAATAAATAGAATACAATATTTTTTCCTTAATAATAAATCGGTTAACGCATTTTTATCTGAAATATTCAAAATTGATTTTAAATCTCAAATAATTACCATTTTACAAAGTTCTTTGTTTTGCATGTAAACTTATGAAATGTTATATTATTCTACATTTAAGTCTTAAAATTTAAACTCTAAATAAAAATTGCACGCAAGGCATTGGATGTTACCAAAAGCATTTTTGACCGCACAATATTTTTTGAGTGTTTGCTGAAACAAAATAATATAGCATCCGCTAGACATGTACACTTGTCGAAGTCACATCGACGACTGAATTGAAGAGCATAAAAATATGTCTAAGTATTGGTGTGCACAATTGTGCAAAGAAATGGAAATCCCTGGCAGCGCTGTCAGGTTTTTGGGGATTTATCCCCAAAAAAATCCCCAAATCGACTTTGACTTACCATAACTTCTGTTCTAATATTTGAATATTTTCAATTTTGGACTTTTTTAATTCTTTAACATCTGATTTACAAAAATATTCCAGAAACCTATTTTTTTCTTGAAATAAAAATTTTTGCATCATAAATTCTATTGTTGTATCGAACAGATTTTTTTAGCAGAAAGGTGACACAAGTAATGCTCTATACCACAAAAGTCTTTAACTCTGCTTCTAGTTTTGTAAGACAATCTAATAAAGAAAATGTTCAGAATTTGAAATTGACTAAATTTGCGAATATTCGACTTTCATCAAAGAAGTTATTAGGAGTTAAAGTAGATTTTGGGGATTTTTTTGGGGTTAAATCCCCAAAAACCTGACATGGGATTCCCTGGTTTAAAAACATGTCATGTGTTTTCCCACACATAAACAAAAAGCAATAGTATACATAAAACAAAACACACAGTGATGGGAATCAAAAATGTTAATATGGTGACCGTTGTGCAGAAAAGGTACCACGTGATTTAGATGGTATTAAAACAGTATTTTGTGTATGTAAAAAATGTTTATAATTTAATATTTATATTATAAATTTACAATAAATAAATTTGTATATTAGCATATATAAATTTTTAGCATACATACATATATTGTAAATGTGCACACAAAAAACAAGGTTTTGATACCATTTAAAGTCTTTTATATATTTCACATTTCCATTGTATGTGTATATGCATTTGTTTATTTTAAACATCTAAGCATATGTATATTTGTATATTTGGAAATATGTTGTATCGTAAGTTGTTTTATCGCAATTCCATAGCAATACTGAAAAAAGTACCAAAAAAAAAAAGATCAAAATTACCCGCATTCAATGTTACATACAAGCCGCCCATCACTGTCTTACAAATGTCACGTAACAACGGCATGAAATTCTATTTTATACAGATTGGTACCTTGCAGCGGGAAAAATAAGGAGTACGGAGGACTTCCAGAAGGCCTCTGTACCCCTTCTTTTGGATAAACAAGGCCTTCTCGCTCCATTCCATACTCATATCTTTTTTACACGCGTTGTCATTGCGGAGAAGGCCTTCCGCTTTCCATTCTTCCCCAGAGCTTCTTAAAGGCCTTCAAATAAATGGCTCTTAGAAGGCTTTCCAGAGAATGACTTTCAAAAGGCCTTAGCAAAAAGGTTATCTTGAAGGGCTTTTAAGAAAGGTATGTTAAAAGGCCTTTCAATTAATGGCTCTTAAAAGGTCTTTCAGACCATCCTTCTACAAATGCATTAAAGGTCATATTGAAGGGCTATCAGTCTAAAACATTAAGGAATATTTCCTTACAAATGAAATTAGAAGACTGAATAGGCTTCATGTAACGTATGTTTATATATTTTATTAAACTTATTGTGGTTTAATAACACATGTGATAGGTACCTATTTTTTTATTGAAATAATCAAATTTGCTAAAGATTGTAAATAAAAGTATACCTATAATAAAAAAAAACTTTTAAGCACAAGTACCTATCTTCCTTAATGGACAAAACTCAACTAAAATGATTTACATTATTGTTTTTATTTTGTATTTTAATATGCACCTACTTTGTTACTTTGTTTTTATAACGGGATCTGAAAAAAACAAAACAAAAAATTTTACTCTTTCTCTTTTCCACTTCAACTAAAATGATTTACAGCATATTTTACTTTGTTTTTGTAAAGGGATCTGAATTCTTTTGCTTTTGCTTGTGCAAAAAAAAACAAAACAAAAAATGTTACTCCTTCTTTTCTCGCTTCTCATACCAAAGAGCCGAGGCTTTCTATGAGGCATTCTTTAGCAGTTACGTAAGAATATGAATTAAATCCAAAAATTTTTTAAGCAGGCCTTTAAAAAGGCCTGAAGTAAGAAGGTCTTCTGAGTTTTCCCGCTGGGGCATTTCGGTAAGCTTTTGTATTGGTTTTCAAAGTTCGCCAAGATAGCAACGATTAATAGCAACGCCGGAAATAAAACCAAGGGGAATTTAAGGGCATAAAAGTAAACAATTTTGGGAATCTAGTGGCAATGAAAAGAAAATTTATCATCGATTTCCAGAGAAAAGTGGGTTCATCCAAAATGGTCAGTAAAAATCGTTGCTGATTTATGCCGGCCAAACTAGGCAGTGCCAAGGCATAAGCTCAATGGAATATGGAAAAATACCACTCAAAGATTAAATAAATCAATTTTTAAAAAAATCTCCCGAGCCGTTCCAGAGAAAAGTGGGTTCATCCAAAATGGTCAGTAAAAATCGTTGCTGATTTATGCCAGCCAAAGTGGTATTTTTCCATATTCCATTGAGCTTATGCCCTGGCACTTCTTAGTTTGGCTGGCATAAATCAGCAACGATTTTACTGACCATTTTGGATGAACCCACTTTTCTCTGGAACGGCTCTGACGATTGTTTTAAAAATTGATTTATTTTAGTCATTAAGTGGTATTTTTCCATATTCCATTGAGCTTATGCCTTGGCACTGCCTAGTTTGGCTGGCATAAATCAGCAACGATTTTTACTGACCATTTTGGATGAACCCACTTTTCTCTGGAACGGCTCGGGAGATGTTTTTAAAAATTGATTTATTTAATCTTTGGGTGGTATTTTTCCATATTCCATTGAGCTTATGCCTTGGCACTGCCTAGTTTGGCTGGCATAAATCAGCAACGATTTTTACTGACCATTTTGGATGAACCCACTTTTCTCTGGAACGGCTGTGACGATTGTTTTAAAAATTGATTTATTTTAATCATTAAGTGGTATTTTTCCATATTCCATTGAGCTTATGCCCTGGCACTTCTTAGTTTGGCTGGCATAAATCAGCAACGATTTTACTGACCATTTTGGATGAACCCACTTTTCTATTGAACGGCTCTGACGATTGTTTTAAAAATTGATTTATTTTAATCATTAAGTGGTATTTTTCCACATTCCATTGAGTTTATGCCCTGGCACTTCTTCGTTTGGCTGGCATAAATCAGCAACGATTTTTACTGACCATTTTGGATGAACCCACTTTTCTCTGGAACGGCTCGGGAGATTTTTTTAAAAATTGATTTATTTAATCTTTGAGTGGTATTTTTCCATATTCCATTGAGTTTATGCCCTGGCACTTCTTCGTTTGGCTGGCATAAATCAGCAACGATTTTTACTGACCATTTTGTTTGAACCCACTTTTCTCTAGAACGGCTCGGGAGACTTTTTTAAAAATTGATTTATTTAATCTTTGAGTGGTATTTTTCCATATTCCATTGAGCTTATGCCTTGGCACTGCCTAGTTTGGCCGGCATAAATCAGCAACGATTTTTACTGACCATTTTGGATGAACCCACTTTTTTCTTGAATAGCTTAGACGATTTTTTGCACGGTGGATGTTTTTTAATCTGTATCTATATAAATATTTCTAAAATCATATCCAAAAGATCTCTTCATTTTCATTTCCGGTGTTGCCACTAAATCCCTTGATTTTTAATTTCCGTCGTTGCTAACTTTCGTTGCTATCTTGGCGAACGTTGGTTTTCATATAACAAAAAGCGAACAGCTGATGGATACAGTACAGATACGGTACAGCAACGTTCGCCTAACTGAGCCTTTAGTCTAGTATAAATTGGCTCAATGAAACTAAACGCACATATGTACATAGGTACATACAAACAATTTCCATAGAAACAGAATTTTTTTTTTTACTTTTAAAAAGTACAGTAGTTCTGTATGTAGGTACAATGTATTCTTGGTATTGTTGTTTTTATTGTTGTTAAATTTAACAAAGCGTCTCTTCGAGTGGTTTATTGTTGTTAATGGTAACAAAGCTTCTCATCGAGTGGACAATGACTACTTGAATGCAAAAGTATTAGAATTTATTCCTTTTGAATTTACACAGTTGTGTTATATTGCGTGCGCAACAAAAATGCAAAAAAGCACTTTCAATAAAAAACGAATAAATGCAAAAATAAAATGTGTACGAAACGATGTAAAAATTACCAACGTTGAACTTTGTTTTACAGGCAAAGAGTGAATGTAAATTTAAGCATATGAATAAATCAAGAAAAATAGTGATTTTTCGGTTCTCTGCTACATACACCATTTTTCATTAAAAATGAGAAAATTCCACATGAAAATAAGAATTTCAATTTGAAATTGAGAAAATTCCAAATGAAATTGAGAATTTCAATTTGAAATTGAGAAATTTTAATTTGAAATTAAGAAAATTCCAAATGAAAATGAGAAGATTCAAAATAAAATTGAAAAATTTTTTATTTATAAATTTTATTTATATATAACACCCATAAGAATCAAAAAAATTTAAATAAATACAAATCGCAATTTTATTGACCAACAGGCATATCTTTCAGATCCAGAGCAGATTGGATAACGTTGTAGTATGTTGCATGGCACAAGTAATCTCCAGTAGTAAACATGTATAAGAAGCCTTGGGCAGAACTTGCCTTTCGTGAAATTGTCGAAAAATAAATTCGTAGTTTAATAAACAAGTTTCGACTAAAACTGTGGGAAATACTCTGCCCGGAAAAATGTATTCCATAAAAGCTGTTCATATTCAACCCATATCAATGAACAGTCAACTTAATAAAAAAAAAAGATCAGCATATGTACGCAAAAATAACGATTTTGTTACAGCTATTCACAGATGCTTAACCACATTGAAATTATTTGGTCAAAAATAAAAAGTACGAATGTTCACAAACACTACTCCCTCTATCCTCCTTCTCACAACCTATTTTCCAAGTTCCAGCACAATGCAAGCATTAGTAGAGGTCATCCCCTGAGTGCTGGTCCTATCAGTAAAATAAAAAATAAAAAGTACGGTGAAAATAAAGATGAATGTACCGAACGTAATTCCCCCAATGTAGGAGAGCAGGGGCTTGCCTTTTTAGAAAAGGTAATTAAGGCTTATATAGCTACTGGAGATTGCAATGGAGCCATACAAAATACTGCACCATTTTACCAATCTGTTCTGAATGGAAGACATGCCTGTTGGTCAATAATACTACGATTTGTATTCATTTTTTCCATCCTTATGTTTGTTGATGAATATAAATAACTAAAATTATAAAATTCAATTTGATCAATTTAAAATTACAATTTCTCAATATCATTTGAAATTTTCTCAATTTCAAATTAAAATTTCTAAATTTCATTTTTAATTTTCTCAATTTCATTTTGAGTTTTCTCAATTTCATTTGGAATTTTCTCAATTTCAAATTGAAAATATCTTTTAGATTTGGAATTTTCTCAATTTCAAATTGAAGTTCTCAATTTCAATTGGAATTTTCTCAATTTCTAATTGATAGTCTCAATTTAAATTCGAATTTTCTCAATTTAAAATTCTCATTTTCATTTGGAATTTTCTCAATTTCAATGAAAAATGGTGTAGTTCTTTGGACCTATTTTTCGCTGACCAAGAGGAAGCGGTAAACGTGGTATATATTAGACGCTATTAATGCAGTAAATGAGTAAACTTAAAAATTTGCTCTCACAAAAAGCTGTCGAACAAAAAAGTACGCGAACGCAAAATTTGTAAAAATTCGTAAAATAAAGGCAAGAGCTGATGGCAAATAATTGAAGTGTTGAAAAATGTTTACACTTTTGACTACTTAACTCGTTTTATTATCGGTACTCGATGAAATACTTTGTATAACACGAACATTTTTGGAAAATACAAACAAATTATTTTATGAAATCTTTCATATTTGCTTGTATTTTATTTGATTTTACTAACTTGTGGCGGTTTAATTTATTCAAAAGAACATAAATATTTTTTTGCCACTGATTACTTAAGTACCAGGTACTTCACACTTTTACAACTCTAAAATATTAACATAACCAAAAAATGTCAAAAGTTGGTATTTAGCCAAATAAATGCTTTACAGACAAGTTTAATTAATTAATATTTATTCACTTTTTGTTTAGGTTTAACTTTTTTTAAACTTTTCTTTATTTAACAATTTTTTCACAATTTGTAAACTTTTTGTAAATTTGTAAATACTCAGACAAGAACGTTACTTACGCTCTCAATTTGTGTTCTCATTAACTGTATTTTGTGTACTCGAACGCAATTTTGTAAAGTTCAGTAACAAATTGTTAAAACTTTTGTGTTCTCGATCGCAGTTAAAGAGATACTTATGTATATCAAATCCTCAACCGTTTGTTGCTGCCGCTTGTTTGTATTTTTTGAGCTCCGTCTCTTTTTCGAAAACTTCAGCTATGTTTGTCCAAAAGACAGGTCCTTTAGGATTAACTACCAGTTTCATCTGTAAAAGCTCGGTTGCAGCCTGTTCAATCGGGGCCAGACTTATTTCCTCTGACGGTTTTCCGCCGGTAGAGTATACATTTTTTTTATGCGCGACGTTTCTTTTTTAATTTTGCTTTTAAATGTACACATACCCGTTGCCAAAACTGTTCTGCGATACACTTTCATGTAGCTTCAGAGCGTGCTTTTGTTTCCCCAAAAGACCGCACACCACAAGCAATCTGACTATTAATTTTTCATTTCATGGATTTTACGTTCAAAAAATTTTTGAATTGTAATTTTTACCATTTAAAAATCTAAAATTAAACAAATAATTAATTATTAGTTTTGCCACCTTCTTCACTTTAAAAAATGTTAGCAGCAACGACAAGTAATCTACCCATTTGCTTAATTTAAGAATTTTCATTCAAGGTAATTATGTGAATTCGATTATCCGGATTTAATTCAGACCTACATAAAATAATTAACAAAATGTATGAGGAGGTCCATAACTAAACGCAACAATTCCACTTTTTAAGTTTAATGTTTTTTTTACTGAATATTATTGTACATACAATAATCCTTGTAGTCATTGTTTAAACGAATTTATTTACTTTGAATCGAATCAAAACGCAGCCACTTCACATACAAACATACATCATTCTGGCTTAAATGAATTTTTTTTGTTGATTTGTCCAAAAATTGCAAAAGTGGAATTGTTCCGTTTTGCTATGGAGCTCCTCGTATGTTAACTTAGTAATTTTACATAGTGTGCCACATATCGTGTGAAAAGCTGTATGGATGTGAGGGGTATAGACAAAAAAAATCTGCCAACTCTTTTATTTCTTGAACTAATCTGATAAAGCCATCTTGTTAAACTTGTTCAATTCTTGTCATATATTTACTAGGGTACTCATTCGTTTAAATTATTAATTAATACCCGATTGAATGGTCGGTTAATTTAAAATTGTCTTTTTTCGATTAACGGTTAAACCGGTTAATTTCTGTCGATTAACCGATGCATGTATTCCGCGGATAATAACCTCGCTGAAAATGTCAATATTTTTGGGAAATTATGTGGGGTAAGCATTTAAATGAATACGCCTATCTTCCTCGTTAAAGTACACAGAGAAAATAGATTCGTGATCACAACCGAATTTGGCGCCAATCGAATTTCGTCGGTTGCATGTACTATCACACAATTCGGTTACAATTACCGAAAATTTCAATGCTTAGCATTATATTTTTGATAGCAACAATTGAATTTTAGTACACTTTCAGTTATAACAACATATATTGTTAGTTGTTAGTATGGTTTTTAGAAAACAAAAATATGCTTACACCCGAATATGTGATAGATGCAACTGAATAAACACATAATTGGTGTTCATAACAAAAGATTTGATTGTCTTTATCAATATATTTTTTTAACCGGTTACATAAACCATTTTCCCGTTTTATTAGATAGAAAATCAAAATAATTCCATTAAACTGCATGTTTTGTTAGTATATTTATTTATTAATATTTTTATGTATAGTTTACAAATTATTTAATTTTATATAAACACATACTTGCAGCTTTCCACATAATCCAACGGATTTCCAAAGGTGTACAGCTTATCCCTTAATGCACCAACAAAAACAGTATTTGGCTTCAACTCAATGCAATTTCTTTTATCAATGTCGTCTTGTTCTAGTGTCTGAAGTAAAATAGAATAATTAACATGTGGTTTTTACAATACGAATAGTGATTGAAGCCTGTCAATTAATATAAAAATCACTAAAAAAAACTGAGCGATTTTCATATAATGTACTTATAACATATTTGTTTGACCAATGTACACGCGGAGCAAAATATACATGTATATGTATATGTATTGTACATATTAACCCTCTAAAGTGCAGTTTTAAAATACTTTTGTTGGGAAGTTAAAAAATGGACAAAAATTACCTCTTAAAATGAGTGTTAGAGGGTTAATATATCCGAAGAAAAGAACCGCCATACGATTTTACTGAAGACATCTGAAATTATTTTTTAGCTCAGAAGTACATTTATTATATTTTTTTTGACTTATACCAAACGCCTTTTCATTAAATTCAAAAACTTTAGGTGCCCATATTTCGGGAACCCAAGCTAATTTTTCAAAACCCTTTGGCAGATTTGCTCTTCCAATATTCTACTTTCATTTCGCGTTACGAGTGTTGTGGCTGGCGGAAATGACCCGATTTGTTTTGCACTGTGACATAAGCGTCTTTCGCTGCAGAAGTATCTCGCAGAGGAATCAGCTTGTGTAACAGTTTCTCACGTGCTAGGAATCTTTTACGATTAAAAATTGCGCTCGTCTACGAATAATGCTCTTCATGAGATTCCAGTAGATTTTTTCAAATGAAAATGCAAGCTGGGTACATATATGTACATATGTATTTATAAGAAATACAGTCAAACCTCGATTATCCGGCTCTCGTGGGACCGGTACCAGCACGGATAATCGAAATACACGGTTAATAGAGGTTATATTAAAACATACAGAAATTTATTATTTTTTATTTATTTTTATTTAGACATTCGATTTATGTAACTACAGTTTAAAATATACCACATATTTTTATACAAAACATACAAATCGTCATAGAGAATGCAAAATCAAATTTGTATGTATCATCAAAAATATTAAACTTGGGATTTTTACTGATTACGCTTTGGTTAATCAAACTACATGTCTGCACAAGATTTGTACATTTTACAACGTTTTTTTTTTGCTTTTCCTGTAAACTTACAAGGAGTGATATTTGTTTTTGCATTTCTTCTGACGAAATATTTGTTTATTTAAAATATTCTTTTATAGTACTTTGCCTCTTTGCTTTTAATTTTTCTCTCAATAATTGGGTTTGAATACGATGCATCTGGATTTTATCTGCTTCTGATATAACTGGAGAATTTTCTACAAACTTTAACAGAACATTACAGGCCTCTATCGCCTGTGTCAACGTTGGAGTTTCTATTTCAGTCTCTTCATCCTCGGAACTTGTGCTGTTATCGTTTTTCTCAGCTTGATTGACCATGCTAACGATTTCATTATCAGATAAAATTGCAAACGGTACGGCACCTGTATCGCATTCAATCCACTCTGATATATCATCAGGGGAACAACCAAAGGGTATTTCTATATCTGATTGTATTACAGGATGATCACTCACTGCATCTTCAAAAGATAGTAAATTAGACCAAACGTTATGCAAGACCTGCCCGGATACAGCATCCCAAGAAACAGCTGCTACCCATATCGCTATTTTTATATTTATTGATTTAACGAATTCATGTCTGTTGCCTGCACATAAAAGTTTTTGCACAATCGACTTGCGATAATTGCATTTAAAACTTCGAATCGCTCCCTGGTCCATGGGCTGAATCAAAGATGTGCAGTTTGGCGGAATATATTTTACTACCACATTTTCTGACATCATTTCGCTTACATCTGGGTGAGCTGGGCAGTTGTCCAATAATAACAGAATTTTACAATTTCTTTCTAAACCATTTCGTTCCACATGTTCTCTAACTTCAGGTACGAAATGGTTATTAAACCACTCAAGAAAAACTTGTTGCGTTTCCCAAGCTTTCTTATTGGATTTATAAATTACAGGAAGGTTTTGAACGTTTTTTAGAGCTCTTGGCTTCGCACTTTTTCCAATAATCATCAATTTGCACTTATGAGACCCAGCGGCATTGGCACATAATAAGGCTGTGAGTCTTTCTTTCGACTCTTTGTATCCCTCCATGGAATGTTCACTTCCACTGGCTAAAGAATATTGAGGCAAACATTTCCAAAATAGACTAGTTTCGTCTGCATTATAAATTTGTTCGTTTGTAAGTTTTTCCTTCTGAATATATTCTTTCAAATCCTCCACAAACATTGTGGCAGACACATAGTCAGCACACTCTTTCTCTCCCGTTGACTTCAGTCTACGAATTCCGTGTCTCTTTTTAAATTCTTCCAGCCAACCAGATGAATACCGACACTCGGAATCAATATTCAATTTAGCATGAAAAAATTTTGATTTTTCAGTAATCATCTGTCCTGAAATTTTGAAGAAATTTGCTGCCGATTCCGTACTATGTATGTATAGCTTGTCTTAAAGTTGACTTACCTGAAATTGGTGTTCCCTTGAATCTTTCTTGCCGAAACCATTCGTTTAGTGCAAAATCTACTTTCGGATTTTCGGAATTTTTGAGTGTATATCTATTTTTTTAACCGTCGATTGAATCACTTTTAGAACCATATAGCAAAATTTGTTCTTTATTTTTCACCAAATCGCGTACAGTTTGCGTACCAACTCCATATTTTTCAGACAACAACTTAACAGATATGTTTTTGTCGTAGTCATGAATCAAAGTAATTTTGTCTCTAATTGAAAGAACTTTTCTTGCTCTTTTTGGTAATTTACTATTTGAAGGAGCCATCATTCCACAACAGTTGTTAGCAGATCAAATTTCACTTACTAAATGAATAAAAATGCAAATACATACATATGTTCTTATGTGTGGGCACATGAACTTAAAAAGGGGAAACACCGGATTTAGATTTACATAATAAAAAACATATGAATGCTGCACGGATAATAGATGTAAAGCACGGTTAATAGAGGTATAAATCTAAAGCACGGATAATAGAGGTTAATCACGGATAATAGAGGGAAAAATAAAAAGAACCGCATGCCGGTTAATAGATGTAACCGATTAATAGAGGCCCGGTTAATCGAGGTTTAACTGTATAATACATACATACATATCTACGTGCATATGTACAAAATTATAAAAATACGTAAATTACTTACCCCTATTTATCAAGTTTTTGCACATTTTCCCGTTTTTGAGCGCAAACTTATTTATTTTAATATAAAATTAAAATTATTTTATTATATTTATTGTTTTGACAGCAAATTTAGTAAACAATTGGGACATATAGCTTTTTTTTTGGTTGTGAATACCAAATAATTATATTTTCATTTGCTGTAATCGAATTGAAACTATACTAGCAATCGATAATTAGCTGCAATAAATGAATTAACATTTATATTACAAAATTTATTGACGAAAGCAAATTATTAATTGCAAAGACCAATATTCAGTATTGCCCTGTATTAAATTCGGTTGTGATTCTAACCATTTGTACTAATTTTTAAAACTAAATTAAATTAGTTATCATAACTAATAAAAGTATTGAAGGAATCATATTTCAGTTAGAATAACGTTTTAATAATCAAGAGAATTAAAAATCAGTTAGAACTACACATTATTAATAGTTGCAATAATAAATTATATTTCTTGATCAATATTTTATTACTGCAACCGTTTTCCAATCAATTTGTTTTCTGTGTGTAATTATAATAATACGTTTAAATACCTCAGTTAGGTAATAAAACGTATTTATTTACAAAATACTTCAACCTTGATGTAATATAGCGTTTACATTTGCCAGTACTGGCAAGGCAGTAGCAATTCATTCAAACATGTTCACTAATACATAAACAGTTTTACAGCTATTTTGTTTTTTCATTGTTTTGCCAACTTATATGTATATGCTTACTGTCTTGCCAGTACTGGCAAATGTAAACGCTGTGTAAGAAAAAAAAGTTAAGCCATAGACATTTTTACATGTATCAGCTAAATCTAAATCAGTCAAGGCACACACATACTATCACATGTATGCTTGTGTTGACGAAATAACAACAAAGCAACAGCCGAACGTACATTGTCACAGCCACAAGTTATGTGTGAGACCCACACAACCTCCTCAATCCCCCCTAGCGACCACCCTATGGCAATTTAAATAATAATACATAAGCAATTTCTTGGTCTTTTCAAGACACAATAAAAATGCATTTCTTAAAATCAAATATCTAACCCTTTTTGCTTAACTTAGTGCCGGTTCACACACGTCAAGTATGACTCGTCAAGTCTTGAGTTTTTAGGAAAGAGGGGAAAAGAAATGGCCTTCTCTTTTCCCTTCTCTCCTAAAAGATCAAGACTTGACAAGTCAAACTTGACGTGTGTGAACCGGCACTAAGCAATTTCTTGGTCTCTTCAAGACACAATAAAAAATTTATTTCTTAAAATCAAATATCTTATTACATTCGATTATGCCAATAATGTAAACAATAAATGTTTACATTATCCGCAAATATTAACATTCCGATTCTTCGTTTGCCTACCAAAAAGTAAGATATTTTTAGTCTTAAGATTCAGATTATATTTGACACTTAAAAAGTCCACTTCGTGCTGACTCCCAAAAAGAGAAGAAAATAAATAAAAGAATTAATATTAGTAAAGCTTTTAATTTAAACTCACACAAAGAAGTTTATAGTGTACATGTGTCGACGTCGCACAAGCAGCATTTTTATTCCTATGCCCCGTACATAGGATTTGCAAATGTGACCGTCACTGATCTAAACAGATAGCAATAAAAACAATCGGATTTGCTGTCTTGAATTTTATCTGTAATGCTTTTTGAGAGTGCCCCGGTAGACAAGGTATATTTATAGCAGGTAGCCGCGAGATTACAACAATTACAATTATAACACAAACAACAGGGTTTTTTATTGTTGTTTTGTGATACGAACTGTCAAACAGCAAAGGGGTTGAAAAGAGACAAAAGATAAAGACAAAAAACCTTGTTTACTATACAACATTTGACAGTTTGTATCACAAAACAAGCAAATAAAAAATAACCAGCTGGCTTTCCGAGACTACCTGCTATAAATATACCTTGCCGGTAGGCTAGCTGGTAGTGAGCAGCGACCAATGAAGGCAGAAACAATATATTTATCAGGCTAAGAGCTTTTTATGAATTTTGGTTTCGATTTGTTTGTGAATAATTTGCATATTTTAGCTATTGCTGCATTTTTATTGCACACATATTTTACATTTTTGAAACATATGAAGCATACATTTAATTTTCGCTCTACAATTGTAAGCCAAAGCAAGTTTTCGTTGAAGATAAATGTTATTCCAAACTAAAAAGTTTTATATATGTATATTAGGGTTCCTTATTTCCCGGACTTTTTCAATTCCCAAAAAACGAAAAAAAAAAAATAATCAAGGGAATCCCGGGATTCTTTGAATAAAACAATGATTTCATTAAATGTGTTCAAGACAAAAGTTTTTACTTTTTTAAAAGAATATACACATAGGTATACAACAGTCCAAAAATTTTGTGGTTATTATTTAAAGCAACTTGTAAAAATTAATTTTCTTTTATGAAAACAATTTTTAGTATTATTAAAGCATTTAAAAGCTCATCACAGATTCTATTTCTAATCCTTGTTGATATGTATATTGCCTGCTACCGAAAGGCGTACTCTCGCTTTCTACAGACGTTGGTTTTATAGTAAGAAGCAAAGATTGTAAATTTGTTGGCTTGTTACCCGTGACGTCAAATTCTTTTTTTACATTTATTTTTTTAGAATTTGTTGATGGTTCATCACCTAGTGATGGTGATGGTGTATCGTGTACATTTTTATTTTCTACTTCAAGAAGCTTTTTAGACATTTCATCCGCAATTATAAAGACCGTTGATTTATTGGCATAGGAAAAATAATTCGATTTGTAGGTAGTTTTAAGTAAAGAATATATTTTTATTGCTCGTTTTTGATTTTAACGATGCTAACAAATTAAAATTTAAAAAAAATTTAATTTGAAATTCCCGGAAAAAATTTCCCGGGATTTATTTTAAAAAATGTCTTGGGATTCCCGGGAATTCTTTCCCGCGTAGAAAATCGAATGGATATGCAAAAATCAAGAAAAAAGCAATTATATAAATTTGTGTTGATAGATAGAAATCTGGACGCATTCTTTAGTAACCCGTTCGAATCAGACACACTTTTTAAAGTGATCTTTTTTTTCATGTTAATCTTGTGCGGAAAGTAACAGTTTTTAGATAATTTGATAAACTTGGTAAATACGTTTTATTTGTCACAAGAACGAAACTTATGTAAAATGTGAGAATCTGTCTATAATATCACATAGTCCCCATGCAAACTTCTTTCTTTATGTCCATTAACCATTTACTCATGTAAGATAAAATTTGGCCAAACATATCTTACTGCAAATAAAATATGGTTGAATCGGTTCGGATTTAAATAAACAGCTTCCATTCAAATATCAATCCCTAAAATATTGAAGCTTTTTTATCCTTTTAAATGTTAATATAATTTAAAATTTCCCGACCTTTCCTTTAATCTCTTTAAGATAAAATATCTCATATATTCAGCACAAATAACTCTGATATGAATCTTAACCTCATAACATTACTTTATTCTGGTGAGCCCAGAATAAAATTTATTGGGGAATATTTTGCTTTCAAATAAGCTATGTTTTCTATTTGGGGCATATTTTTTTTAAATTTTTAGTGCATATTTTATTTTTGTTATTAACATTTAAACTTGGTTGCATTACTTGCTGTGTTGTTGTAGTACTAAGGCAATCAAACGAATGAAATTAAGGTGTAATTATGTTTTGGGAGTTTAATTTTTAAGACAATTACCCGAATAAGGTAATTAAGCGTATGAAAATTAAACGCGGATATTTGTTTGAAAAAAAACCGGAATTTAAAACTTAAGGCAAATGAGCGTGAAAGGCATTAAAGCGTAGGGTAAATTAACCGGGTTAGACTGTAATATACTTTTTAATTATTTGTGGTATTATAACATATTTTTTGTGTTTTTTTATTATTTGTTTTGTCTCATATGGGTAAAATCAAAATGTTGAACGTAACAGTCGTACGCATCAAAAATGCAATGACATTTTAAACAACAAATATTGTTATGTTCTCTTAACCCTTAAATAATAGCACTAAAAAAGCACTGTTATCAATGCTAAAGTTTATGGAGGGCGCGATTCCAGGTCAAAGATAATGGCAAAAAAAGAAGCGGTTCGAACGTGAAAAAAATAGAAGCAGTTTTTGTGGCCATGTATAAAAAGGCGTAATTCAGCGAAACCTGGCACAATTTTTTAGCCAAACTACTTTCAGAATTTTACGTAGCAATCTAACATTAAAATGTCTTTGGTTTGATTCCAAAATCATCTGTATTTTCTTTTTTTTAAGCAAAATTTGGGTCGATATGTAACATTTCGAACGTGAAATTTTTTCCATAATAATTCAACTGATAATGATTAAAACAAGATAAAAATTTACCGTTAATCCGAACAACATTTTTCTCTTTGAACTCTTCCTTAGATTACAGACCATGTAAGAAAATTTTTTTGGAATAGTTTTTATCAAATATCACCTTTTTAAGAAAACATACAATAAACCATTCTCACAAATAAAAAAATTACGTTCGCACAACTTTGCAGCCTGATTGTTCATCTAAGTGAACAAATTTATGGGTAAATTTATAAAATTAGTAAAATCTAAATATTTCTCTATAACAATATCGTAAAATAATCAGCTTTTAATAACTTTTAAATTTTCGGTCACGGTTGACCTTTTGACGGAAATGCCCATATACAAAACTTATGTGTTTAGATAATATTTTTTCAAATAGTAACTGGGAATTATTTCCTTCCGAAGGTTACTTTATATTATATTCAAAATTTTTTTAAGAAAATACAATATAATAGTCTGGTAGTGTATAAAGTCATTTCTGAAAAATTGAAGGAATAGAACTATTACAAAAAAGCTTTATAAAATGCATAACTGAAATTTAGCGCATAGAATAAATACGAAAAATGTTGAATATAATATAAAGTAACCTTCGGAAGGAAATAATTCCCAGTTTCTATTTGTTAAAATTATTGAGTTAAATACATTCAATTTATAAAGAATCACTATCCAGTGTGACACAAAGAATGCTGACGAAGGCCGTAGCGGGTCAGAAAATGCATTACATTCTGCTGGTGTCTAATAATTGTAAATTTTTCTGTACATAAATATACCTCATTGCTTTCCAAAGGAAAGCTAAGGTAAAATGTAACAAGAAAATACAATATAATAGTCTGGTAGTGTATAAAGTCATTTCTGAAAAATTGAAGGAATAGAACTATTACAAAAAAGCGTTATAAAATACATAACTGAAATTTAGCTCATAGAATAAATTCGAAAAATGAAAAATGTTGAATAAAATATTTTTTTCTTACAATATATTTCCTTTTTGCAATACATTCTAAACTGCCCGTCAATACCACAGATAATTATTGCGACATATATTGCAGTAAATGTCAAAATTATGTTTTCTTTAATGTAGACAGCAATTTTATGTACATATTTATTGCCGACAATTTATATTGCAATAATTGTTAGTCCATTTTCGTTGACAATTATTGCTTCGTCAAATTTGGTTGTTGATTGAGAAAAAAAGAAGGAAAAATATAACAGCAAATTGTGTGAGAAAGAAATTAAATTTGTGAAATGGTAGCAAATTATAATTGTAGTAAAAGAATTAAATTAATGAATTAAATAAATAATAAAATAAAATTACAAAAATTATTTTTATTAATATAATTTTTTTTTGTTCGACCTTTATTATTTAAATTTATATTAATTTGTTTAAGTTTGAGTTCTTTTTTATATAAAAATATTAATTTTATTAATTTTTTTTTTTTTTTTGCAAAAGTAAAATTAATATACATGTTAATAATAATGTCGAATAAGAAAGAATTTATATCAATAAAAATAATTTTTGCAAGATAGCGTCAGTTTTTACACTGCACCTTCTTCCTTGATTTTTTTTCAAATTATGAGTTAACATAAATACCTTTTCCCATGCCTTTAACATAAGCTGAGCAATAAGCAATATTGCTTTGTTATTCTGCCAACGTTATTGCCAACTGGCTGAGATATTTATCTTTAGTGTAGACCTAGGGTAAAGTACAGTACAAAACTAGAAAAAACTCTCGATAGTAACAAAAAACAATCTTTTAACAGTACTAACCGAAACAATTTAAAGTGTTTAAGATTTTAAAACATTAAAACAGGACTCTAATGGCATAAAAAAAATTTTATATGTTTAGAGAAATCCAAGAAAAGGACTGAGAAATTAGATATTCTGTATTTTACTTTGATATAAATATAATCATATACATTTTACATTAGAGCGACTCAAGTTGTATGGAAGCAAAATTCGTGGTCGATGTACCCTCCTAAAAATGAACCTTAGACTTTTTTAAGATGACATTTTAAATATTTCGGCTCCAGCTTTGACCTCTCGTGAGCTGGACCAGTTTGAAAAATGGTATATTTTTGCATGTTTTGTTAATTTGAGAATCTGTTTCCTTGAAAACATATACTAATTGCATATCATAAGAAAGGTTTTTTTAAGGCGCATCCAACTGTATATACAATTTGTCCAAGGACGATCATCCATGTCCTTTTTTTAAGGATTTTCTGTAAAAAAAAAAGGTTTTTGAATTTTTTGTTCGGGGTTGTTGTAATAAAAATGCCAAATTAACATATTTTAATCTTTAGTCGATTTAATTAAATACGTGTCTCAGCTTTTTTTGAAATTCGTGCTAGTTCGCGTTTTGACAAAAATGAAAGGGGGTGGTAACCCTTCGTTTTAAATAGGGCAATATGGGTATCAAACTTTTTATTTTGCCAAGTACATCATCTTTGTATGTAAATAATATGGATTTTTGCAAATTAGATGCATTTTACACCGTGCTCTGGAATATATATAAATGCATTTTTTTTAGTAACTCTAATATGATAGCGGATTTAGTTTCTAGATCATGTATGGATGAAAATAGGACTAAAGAAAGAATAAGCTGAGACACGTATTTAATTAAATCGACTAAAGATTAAAATATGTTAATTTGGAATTTTTATTACAACAACCCCGAACAAAAAATTCAAAAACCGTTTTTTTACAGAAAATCCTTAAAAAAAGGACATCGATGATCGTCCTTGGACAAATTGTATATACAGTTGGACCCGCCTTAAAAAAACCTTTCTTTTGATATGCAATTGGTATATGTTGGCAAGGAAACAGATTCTCAAATTAACAAAACATGCAAAAATATACCCTTTTTGAAACTGGTCCAGCTTTCATAAAAAAACTTGATATTCTAACCATTAAATATGAAGATGTTATCATAGGTGGCGATTTTAATTCTAATATTCTTATTGAAAATCATTTAACGGATGATATAAAATCACTTGGTTTGATACCAACAAACTCAATATACCCAACACATTTTACTTCTACTTCTAACACTTTGTTGGATATCTTTTTCGTTAGTACTATGCGTAAGGTCTTGTTACATGATCAGTTATCGGCGCCATGTTTTTCTAAACATGATATGTTATTCCTGGCATATGATTCTCAGCTCCAATATGTTTCTGAAATGGTACCTTTTTTTGATTTTAATCGTATAGACCTCAACATTATGTCAACCGAAATGTCTAACATTGATTGGAATTCAATATATTACATGCCGTCTGTCGATAACCAATTAAACTTCTTAGAACATAACTTATTAAATGTATTTAAGAAATCTGTTCCAATTAAAACGTTAAAACCAAAAGCTAAAAAGAAGACGTGGTTCAATGATGATATACAATCCGCTATTCACCGCAGAGATTTCTTATATAAACGATGGAAAAGTTTTAAAATCCCAGATTTTTATGACGAATATTGCAAAGTACGAAAGGAAGTAAATAGAAAAATTAAAAGAGCAAAATCGGACTTTTATGCCGCACGGTTTTCATCTGCCGTTGGTTCAAAACAAACATGGAGAGAAATACGTGAAATTGGTGTTTGAAAATCATCTACTGTGGACACCTCAAATATAAATTTGGAAATGGTCATAGAGAAATTTACAAATCTTCCTAATGTCTCTTCAAATTTATCATTTTTTGATTCAAACCAGAATACAAATTGTCATAATACTTCATTCAGTTTTAATTGTGTAAATGAATGTGATGTACTGACTAGCTGTCTTAATATTAAATCAAATGCAATCGGTTTGGATGAGATTCACCCAAAATTTTTGAAAATGATTGTTATGATAATCTTACCTCATATAACCTATCTTTTTAACAATATAATAACAAAGAGTGCTTATCCACAAAGTTGGAAATATGCAAAAATAATACCAACACCGAAAACAAACAATGACTTTCGTCCAATTGCTATACTTCCTTATCTATCAAAAGTCTTTGAAAGGTTACTGCATAATCAAATAAGCAAATATATAAATGAAAATAACCTACTTACAATAAGGCAGTCAGGATTTCGCCCTGGGCATAGTTGTATAACCGCCTTAATTGATGTGTCTGAAGAAATACGTGGAAATATTGATGATGGCAAAGTCTCGTTTCTTGTTCTTCTAGATCACTCAAAGGCATTTGATATGGTAGACCATGAAGTTCTCTGCTGGAAGTTGCACAGAATGTTCAATTTTTCCGCGGCTTCTGTTGGTTTAATGTCTTCTTACTTGACAAATCGTAAGCAGTCAGTATTCTTAAACAACAAAACCTCACAAATGCTGCAAGTCCCAAAGGGTGTACCCCAAGGATCAATTCTCGGACCCCTACTGTTTGCTCTTTACGTCAATGATCTACCTGCTCAATTACAATATTGCAATGCCCATTTGTACGCGGATGATGTCCAAATTTATATTAGTAGTAGCCTTAGTAACATAGGTGAATGTGTTGAAAAGGTAAATATGGAGCTAAAACGTATCCAGGTTTGGGCAAATGCAAATAGTTTGTGTCTTAACCCACAGAAGTCGGAGTGTCTTGTAATAACTAAGAAAACAATAAAGTTGCCTTTTGAACCGAGGATAATGCTTGACACTCAAAAAATTAATATTGTAAAATCTGCTAAAAACCTTGGTATTATATTCAATAACACACTTACGTGGTCAGATCACATAAATTTTGCAGCTGGGAAGACATACGGAAAGCTAAGGACTCTATGGAACACTCAACATTTAACCCCACTTAATATACGTATTTTGCTGGCAAAAACATATCTTATGCCATCATTGTTATATGGCTGTGAAATATATGCTAGTTGTGATTCTGCCAGCCGTAAAAAATTAACAAATACGTACAATGCAATTTCAAGATACGTGTTTAATTTGCGGAAATATGACCGTATTTCTGAATATGTGACAAAACTCTACAATGTCACATTACTTAATCTAATGAAAATAAGAACCTTAATGCTTCTACAAAAGATTATCTACACCCTTGAACCAGTCTATCTGTTTGATGAAATATTATTTACACAATCAGGAGAATAACATTATTCATATAAGATATCGAACTTTAGTATCTGAGTGGCAATTTTACGTTCATGCAATCCGTCTTTGGAACTCGTTAGAACCGAGCACACAGTTTATACGCAACGCACTGCACTTTAAAAAAGAATTGCTAAAGCATTATAGATGATTCACTCTGTAAAAATAAATATTATGTACTATTGTGTGTTTTTATTAATTTTGAAAAATAATATTTTTTGTATTTTTGTATTTCTGCTATGTAAATTTAAATAAATACTAAATATTTTACGTCATGTTCCTATACAATTTAAAAATCCATTACTATAATTATAAGATTTTATATCTTGTTGTATTGGAAATCAATAAATAAAAACAAAAACAAAAACAAAAAAATCCAGCTCACGAGAGGACAAAGCTGAAGCCGAAATATTTAAAATGTGATCTTAAAAAAGTCCAAGGTTCATTTTAAGGAGGGTACATCGAGCACTTTTTTTGGTGAGTCGCTCTAATATACATACTAAAAATATTTCTTCCGCAACAAAATCAAACAAAAATTATGGGTTGCTTTCGATTCCTTCAACTTCCACTATTAGTAAAAATATTTTTTCGAAGTCAAGTTTTGTCAAAACTTAAGAAAATAATCCTAAACATTTAAACCAAATAATTTTTGCAAAAGATTATATTATCAGATCTGCTTAAACTAATTAAATAACTAATAAAATTATCTCACAGTCTATTTTTTAATAAATACATATTATCAGGCATGTCACAAGAACAAATTCCGATCAAAAGTGGAATTGAAACCGTATTTGGCTTCTTCAGAAAACGTAACCACTTTCAATTTTCTAAGTGGAATTGATATTTTAAGTAGCATATACTATACCGAAAAACTGTCCCGAACAACTTTCAAAGAACAAAAAATTTTATTGGTTTTTGGTTTATTAATTTTTGGAAAATATACACATTTAAATTTTTAAAAAAAATTTATTACCAAATTTTTTTTGCAAACAAATATATGTATGTATGTACATACATTTCGTCACCTAAAATGCAATAGGGTGTAACAACACTTTTTATTATTTTACAGGAGAAGCAAAAAACTTTACAAAACCAATAACAACAAGATGTAATTGGCGTTTGAATTTCTTTAATAAAGTCGCCAATTTTGATCGCAGGGGTGTACAATATTTTGCGAACATAAAGTTGAATAACTTAATAATAAACTCAATCAAAAACTCTTATTTCGAATTTTGTTTTGTTGTTATGCTTGTTGTTTTGTTTTTATATGTTATAACATGACGATGTTACTTACATTTCATTTGGGTATGACAAAGGATCTGATGCATCCCTCAAATGTCGTTGACGCAAGTTTGTCAACGGAATGTTGTTATAGGTTCTCGTTTGCTGCAACATTGGATATGCCGGTCATTTTTATATTTTTTACTTATCCAACACAAAATCACCCCTATCGCGAATGTTATGGGAATATGATATATGGGATCAAACCGAAATTCCCATCCCCAACAAATCGGTATCGCAAATATGTTGGGAGTATTATTTGTCTGTGCTTAGTAAACAAAAGTCTCTATTGTGAGTAACTTGTCAGTGCTTGTATTGTGAAAGAAAAATATACAAAATAAAATATTAATAAAAATATAATAAAATAAATAATGAGTGGTGCTTATCTTCATTTTCTTTATGTTCACTCCTTCAATAAAAGGAAGTAATTTTATTTAGTCCTACTTTAGAATACAAATTAAAATTTATGGCGTTTTCTTTTCTAAAAAAAAGTGTTGCATAAGTGTTACATGTGACTTGCCAACATTTTTAAATGCTCCCCTAATTTTTAAGAAGTGTTGCATATTTTACGTTTACAAAAAAACACAAATTTCGGCATAAAACAATTCGCCTTGATCTAGTGCTGCACTCGTGCCCCTTTAATTAAAATGAGTGATGAACATGTAGCATTTTTTTTAATTAAAGGGAACATTATTAGTAAAGAACGCTTTACACTTTTAAAATAACACATGTTTTTCAGAAGAGGACATAAAAAATGTAAAAGGAAGAATAAATGCAGAATTTCACTCAGAAAAGAAAACGCCATTACATGTTCTCTTCTCGTTCACATCAACACTTGTTGGGAATTTATTTGTTAAAAAAATTCGCGGGAGTAAACATTGGCGATGCCAAATTTTTTGAGTTTGGGAATTCATTCCCAAAAAATTTGTTGTGGGAATCATTCACAATACGAAATAAAAAAATATGGGAATATTTTCATGGGAGTAGTTGTTTGCGATAGGTATGATTTTTCAAATGTCTCTTTATTTGGTTTTTATTTACAACAACCAGCTGTGTGTATTTTTTGTATCGTTGCCATTGTTGACGTGAATACCCAAAAATTCACGTATGTATGTATATTGTGCAAAAAAGTGGCTCCAAATGAGCCCGATAAATGGTTTGAATCTTTATTCCAAAATTATGTAATTGATTTGTAATGTATTTTAATTTTATTACAAACCAATTATGTTTCCTTTATTCTGCTCACTAAAGCCTAGATTACACTATCTCACAAGTCTTACGTATTCGCGGCTTCTGTTGGTTTAATGTCTTCTTACTTGACAAATCGTAAGCAGTCAGTATTCTTAAACAACAAAACCTCACAAATGCTGCAAGTCCCAAAGGGTGTACCCCAAGGATCAATTCTCGGACCCCTACTGATTGCTCTTTACGTCAATGATCTACCTGCTCAATTACAATATTGCAATGCCCATTTGTAAGCGGATGATGTCCAAATTTATATTAGTAGTAGCCTTAGTAACATAGGTGAATGTGTTGAAAAGGTAAATATGGAGCTAAAACGTATCCAGGTTTGGGCAAATGCAAATAGTTTGTGTCTTAACCCACAGAAGTCGAAGTGTCTTGTAATAACTAAGAAAACAATAAAGTTGCCTTTTGAACCGAGGATAATGCTTGACACTCAAAAAATTAATATTGTAAAATCTGCTAAAAACCTTGGTATTATATTCAATAACACACTTACGTGGTCAGATCACATAAATTTTGCAGCTGGGAAGACATACGGAAAGCTAAGGACTCTATGGAACACTCAACATTTAACCCCACTTAATATACGTATTTTGCTGGCAAAAACATATCTTATGCCATCATTGTTATATGGCTGTGAAATATATGCTAGTTGTGATTCTGCCAGCCGTAAAAAATTAACAAATACGTACAATGCAATTTCAAGATACGTGTTTAATTTGCGGAAATATGACCGTATTTCTGAATATGTGACAAAACTCTACAATGTCACATTACTTAATCTAATGAAAATAAGAACCTTAATGCTTCTACAAAAGATTATCTACACCCTTGAACCAGTCTATCTGTTTGATGAAATATTATTTACACAATCAGGAGAATAACATTATTCATATAAGATATCGAACTTTAGTATCTGAGTGGCAATTTTACGTTCATGCAATCCGTCTTTGGAACTCGTTAGAACCGAGCACACAGTTTATACGCAACGCACTGCACTTTAAAAAAGAATTGCTAAAGCATTATAGATGATTCACTCTGTAAAAATAAATATTATGTACTATTGTGTGTTTTTATTAATTTTGAAAAATAATATTTTTTGTACTTTTGTATTTCTGCTATGTAAATTTAAATAAATACTAAATATTTTACGTCATGTTCCTATACAATTTAAAAATCCATTACTATAATTATAAGATTTTATATCTTGTTGTATTGGAAATCAATAAATAAAAACAAAAACAAAAACAAAAAAATCCAGCTCACGAGAGGACAAAGCTGAAGCCGAAATATTTAAAATGTGATCTTAAAAAAGTCCAAGGTTCATTTTAAGGAGGGTACATCGAGCACTTTTTTTGGTGAGTCGCTCTAATATACATACTAAAAATATTTCTTCCGCAACAAAATCAAACAAAAATTATGGGTTGCTTTCGATTCCTTCAACTTCCACTATTAGTAAAAATATTTTTTCGAAGTCAAGTTTTGTCAAAACTTAAGAAAATAATCCTAAACATTTAAACCAAATAATTTTTGCAAAAGATTATATTATCAGATCTGCTTAAACTAATTAAATAACTAATAAAATTATCTCACAGTCTATTTTTTAATAAATACATATTATCAGGCATGTCACAAGAACAAATTCCGATCAAAAGTGGAATTGAAACCGTATTTGGCTTCTTCAGAAAACGTAACCACTTTCAATTTTCTAAGTGGAATTGATATTTTAAGTAGCATATATACCGAAAAACTGTCCCGAACAACTTTCAAAGAACAAAAAATTTTATTGGTTTTTGGTTTATTAATTTTTGGAAAATATACACATTTAAATTTTTAAAAAAAATTTATTACCAAATTTTTTTTGCAAACAAATATATGTATGTATGTACATACATTTCGTCACCTAAAATGCAATAGGGTGTAACAACACTTTTTATTATTTTACAGGAGAAGCAAAAAACTTTACAAAACCAATAACAACAAGATGTAATTGGCGTTTGAATTTATTTAATAAAGTCGCCAATTTTGATCGCAGGGGTGTACAATATTTTGCGAACATAAAGTTGAATAACTTAATAATAAACTCAATCAAAAACTCTTATTTCGAATTTTGTTTTGTTGTTATGCTTGTTGTTTTGTTTTTATATGTTATAACATGACGATGTTACTTACATTTCATTTGGGTATGACAAAGGATCTGATGCATCCCTCAAATGTCGTTGACGCAAGTTTGTCAACGGAATGTTGTTATAGGTTCTCGTTTGCTGCAACATTGGATATGCCGGTCATTTTTATATTTTTTACTTATCCAACACAAAATCACCCCTATCGCGAATGTTATGGGAATATGATATATGGGATCAAACCGAAATTCCCATCCCCAACAAATCGGTATCGCAAATATGTTGGGAGTATTATTTGTCTGTGCTTAGTAAACAAAAGTCTCTATTGTGAGTAACTTGTCAGTGCTTGTATTGTGAAAGAAAAATATACAAAATAAAATATTAATAAAAATATAATAAAATAAATAATGAGTGGTGCTTATCTTCATTTTCTTTATGTTCACTCCTTCAATAAAAGGAAGTAATTTTATTTAGTCCTACTTTAGAATACAAATTAAAATTTATGGCGTTTTCTTTTCTAAAAAAAAGTGTTGCATAAGTGTTACATGTGACTTGCCAACATTTTTAAATGCTCCCCTAATTTTTAAGAAGTGTTGCATATTTTACGTTTACAAAAAAACACAAATTTCGGCATTAAACAATTCGCCTTGATCTAGTGCTGCACTCGTGCCCCTTTAATTAAAATGAGTGATGAACATGTAGCATTTTTTTTAATTAAAGGGAACATTATTAGTAAAGAACGCTTTACACTTTTAAAATAACACATGTTTTTCAGAAGAGGACATAAAAAATGTAAAAGGAAGAATAAATGCAGAATTTCACTCAGAAAAGAAAACGCCATTACATGTTCTCTTCTCGTTCACATCAACACTTGTTGGGAATTTATTTGTTAAAAAAATTCGCGGGAGTAAACATTGGCGATGCCAAATTTTTTGAGTTTGGGAATTCATTCCCAAAAAATTTGTTGTGGGAATCATTCACAATACGAAATAAAAAAATATGGGAATATTTTCATGGGAGTAGTTGTTTGCGATAGGTATGATTTTTCAAATGTCTCTTTATTTGGTTTTTATTTACAACAACCAGCTGTGTGTATTTTTTGTATCGTTGCCATTGTTGACGTGAATACCCAAAAATTCACGTATGTATGTATATTGTGCAAAAAAGTGGCTCCAAATGAGCCCGATAAATGGTTTGAATCTTTATTCCAAAATTATGTAATTGATTTGTAATGTATTTTAATTTTATTACAAACCAATTATGTTTCCTTTATTCTGCTCACTAAAGCCTAGATTACACTATCTCACAAGTCTTACGTATTCCATAATACTTTGTGAGATAGAAATTTAATGAGTTTTGTTGCGACTGCCAAAAAATCTAATATAACATGACAGTTTCTGTTCACATCATCACACACAGTGTAAACACTCACACATGAAATAAAATGCAACCCTGATCCAATGAAAAGTATTATTGTTTAGATATTTTTCAAAAAACGATGAAGTTGTATGGGATGTCAAACTTTTTTCTTAATACTTGTCATTTTCGTGACACATTGCATTCACCCTATCACACTTTGTCATATTACTTGAGTTTTTGACATGTATTAATACAAAGTATAATAGTGTAATCTAGCCTTTAAGAGCGACAAAACAATATTTTAAAAAACCGGTTTATTTAAAAATGATACATTTTTTTAAAATTTACGATGCAAAAAATAATCGAAAAAAGTAAAATACCGCTATGCAAGAAGAATTTAAAAAAGCCAAAAGAGAAAAAACAATTCTTTACAAAATTCTTTTGGACAAAAACAAATGATGAATATGTATTTTTGTACCTGACAATTTTTGTCATAATAAACGTCAAACTTCATATAAAAAAAAAAACGCTGTCAAAACATTTAGGAGTTTTTTTATATATACTTTGACGCTTGGTGAGACAAAAATTGTTAGGTGAAGACCCCATGTAAAGCTACAAAATTATTAAATCTATATATGTATGTAAGTATATTAAACAGGATGTAACGTTTGGACTCCAAAACGGCTGGGCCGATTTTGATGAAATTTTCAGGGAATATTCAGGCGGGTGACACTGTGAAGTAATTTTTGATTTTCGGTCTGCTGGCGGAGGGGCGTGGCAATATCCAATTTTCATATTGCACCACCAATGACATCTATATAATTGTGACGATTTTTTCTTAAATATGATCGCCATGGTCCAACTTTGATATATACGAAAAGAAAATTTTGCCCCGCCCACTTTTTTCGAATTACCTAAAATCAGAAAACGGCTCCACCGATTTGACAAATTTTTCTTTCAAATGTTCGTATTATTCCATTTTAAGTTTTCATCGAAAGAAAAATTTACCACTCCTACTTTTACGCCCACTTTTTCTATTAAGCGCATAACTTGAGAACGGCTTTACCGATTTGGACGATTTTTTCTTTAAAATCATCGCCATGATCCAACTTAAGTTTTTACGGAAATAAAATTTTGCCCCGCCCACTTTTTCGATTTACCTAAAATCAAAAAACGGCTCCATCGATTTGACTTATTTTTCTTTTAAATGTTCGTATTAATCCATTTTACGTTTTCATCGAAAGAAAAATGTACCACGCCTACTTTTACGCCCACTTTTTCTATTCAGGCGGGTGACACTGTGAAGTAATTTTTGATTTTCGGTCTGCTGGCGGAGGGGCGTGGCAATATCCAATTTTCATATTGCACCACCAATGACATCTATATAATTGTGACGATTTTTTCTTTAAAATCCTCGCCATGGTCCAACTTAGGTTTTTACGGAAAGAAAATTTTGCCCCGCCCACTTAAACGCCCACTTTTTCATCGATTTGACTAATTTTTCTTTCAAATGGTTGTATCTTTTTAACGGATTTTAAAAATCAAACGCAAACATTTTTCGTAATTTGGACAGGACAACGTCTGTCGGGTCAGCTAGTTCAATTATAATTAGGTCGATATCAAAAATAAAAAGTAAACATTTTTGCTGCCAACTTTTTTTGAAGACTTGCCGTCAATTCGTACATAAAAAAACGCTAGAAGCCGTTAAATAGTTTATTTAGCGTAAAATGTTGTAAAATATCGCTAAAATCTCAATATTTTGCAAAATGTATACCCAAATCAAGATATAGGGTGCTTTTTCAAAGGTATACGAAAAAAATTAAAATTATATAGTAAGGTTTTTAATTTTCCTGACTTTTTTTAGTCCCGGGAACTTACAAAATAGTTTGTTTTAAAAAGTGCCTAAATTTTGGTAAAATATATTGAAAAAAAATATTTTAAATTCAAATGCGTTTTAAGTTTTTTTCTATCACGTCTAGTTTTTTAATAAGGGCTGGGCTGGTGGTGCTAACATATTTCATATTAACTGGAAAATTATTTGTCCGATTTTGATGCAATGATTGAGAACAAAAATAACAAATAATTAGGAATTAAATTTCCTTTACATCATTCAAATAACATTTTTTGATATTGTTAACTGTTTCGGAGCTATTCAGAAGTAAGTTGCGATAAATTTGGCTTTAAAGCAAAACAAAAAAAAGTACTATTTTTGGTTTTAAAAAATGTATAAAAAATTAAAAGGACAAACGTTTTACATTTATATCATTTATCAAAAACCCAGATATATCACGAATAAAATAAGAAATATATTATGAATATGTATAATATGTCGGCCGAATTAAGGTGGATTTTTCCGATTTGGATTTAATAACTAGCAGATGACTTGGAATAAAATTAAATTTAAAGCATAGCCACCTTATTTTGGACGAAATATTAGACAAGCCAATAAAAAACTAGACGTAAAAGAATATGTAGTCAATTAAAATCACATAACATGGTACTTTCCCCCACCTTATTTTATTTTTTCCGACCAGTGTAATTCGCATAATCAACTACGAAACTACGAATTATTTTTGTTAGCTGAACATAATTTGACAGAATTCCAATCAGGGAATGGTAAATCGATTTCGATTTCGATTCCAATCGAAAATCGATTTTGTGGTAAAAAAAATCGATTTTTCGCAATCGAATTTACGTATGCGATTTTATACTGAAATCGATTATTGGGCTTTTAAAATCGATTTTTTTATTTTTATAAAAAAATTAAATCGATAAATTATGGGCATGCACAATATAACGTATTTTTTTTGTGCGTACATACGTCTGTAGGTATGCTAATGCAGTTTTCCCCGTTTTAAGTTGTAATTTTAAGTATTTTCCTATTAGTATCCTTAATATACTTCCAAGTTTAATATAAGAGCTCTGTGAGCGATATTTAAATCTAGTTATAAGCAGAGTGAAAAAACAAAAAGTATGTAATTTATCCTAACAAATACGAAATTACAAGGAAATGTCTCTGCATCTTTCTGGCATCAATGGCATGCAAACGTTTTTTTTAAACTAACTTAATAGTAACTTAGCAAAGAAACAGTCGCTACCGATCAGGAACTACTGTCATAATCCTTTGAAATACTATCTATAAATTCAGGCTTGTCACAGAATTAAATCCGATCAAAAGTGATTTCGTTGTAAAGCAAGATACGAAATCACTTCCACTTTCGATCGGAATTAATTTATGTGACAGGCCTGATTGTCTACAGAAGATCACAATTTTAATATGTAAAATGTACATGTACTTCTTCCTCTAAAGGCGATCTCAAAATTTACACATTTTCACTTTTTGCAGGAAAATTAGAAAAAGTAGTCATATCTACACACTGTAAAAATGTCAGTTCAATTTATCTAGTAGTTTTCCAAAAAAAAAGCTGGAGTATACCTCTTTGTGATATGAGGTATGAGTTTGCAAATTTATCTTAAACGATTTTGAAATCGATTTTAAAATCGATTTTGAGGTTCGATTAATCGATTTCAAAAACCGTAACAAAACAAATCGATTTTGGTATCCATTTACCCTTCCTTAATTCCAATTAATCCTAATCAAAAAATAAATAAAAAAAAAAATGTTATAAAATGTTTATATAGCGGAAACGAATTCAATTTGAAAAAAAACAAAAATTTTTTTCTTCACACTTTATAATTTTAATTGAAAAAAATGCATACTTGAAATCTCTTTTTTTATGAAAAAAATTTTAAATTTTCAAATACCTAGAACAAAAATCTTATATTCTATTGATATTAAAAAAAACAGCTAGATATCCCGCTAACCGTCAGAACGGAAATTTTGCAGCAATAGGCACATAAAAACTGCTAGAATCGCAGTAAAACCGTTAAATTGGCAACAGTGCAACCTTTTCAATTACTAAAGGGTTTAATTTAAGATTTATGAATTAATAGAAAGCAAACTAAATGATACACTAATGGCTAATAAATCACTGATGGTTTAAAATCTGGTTTAGTTGAACTAAACTTGAATTTATATATTGTTTAAACTCAACAACTGTAAATCAGTGTCCCATGTATTATATGTGGCTAAAAAAATAACATGTGGCAGCACTACGATAAATCTTATCAAATTCATATGGTCTGTTTTGGTAGTTTAAACGCCCAATTTTATGCGTTTTAAGATGGTTTATATGTTTAGTGATTTATAGATTTGTTGGTTTAAACACATTTTAATCCAAAAAGACAGTTTAACTTGCTCTGATTTTTTAGCCCTAAGTAATAACCAGGGAAACCAAAAATATGCTCTTAAAAACGGGTTGCAGTAAAAACTGCAAAATATGCCCTAAAAAATGTTAAAAATATGCCCTAAAAAATTTAAATATGTTCCATCATTATTATTTGTCTTATATGGACACAAAGAGTCTGATTTGGAAAGAAGTTTTTATGGGGAATATGTTTAACTATAGACCGATTCTCCCATATTTACATAGACTTTGCCCATATTTTATCAAATTATCTACAAAATTGTAACTTGTACTTAAAGCGCAAGGTTAAGATGGACAGACAACCAGCCTGACGGACGGATGGACATCGTTAGATCACTTTAAAAAGTGATTTTGAGTCGATCGGTATACTAAAAGATTGGCCTAGATTTCTATGTATTATACACATCGCATAACATTTATCCTTAATGACAACCTGCTTTGTCTTACAATATTAGAGTTAAATGTAGATGTCGAACGAAAAATTGAACATGTATCAAAATGTGCCTTAAAAAGGCAAAATTTGCGCTATAAACTTAAAAAATGCAGCAAATGGTAAAATATGCACTAACAAATCGATGCCAAAATTCATAAAAGGCTCTAAAACAGATAAATATATTCACCATTATTGTGATTGGCTTATTTAAAATACGCATACGACTGTTTGGTAATAGATTAAAGGACAAAAATGCGCGTTCTCTTTAAGCTATTACCAAACAGTCGTAGGCGTATTTTAAATACGCCAAACACAATAAGGGGATTGTTTGTGCCTTCATTGGTCCTGGTAATAAAAATATTGTATTAAATAAATAATTAATTAGCTCTGATCTGAACAGCCATATTTAATGCAAAAAAATAAAACGCTAAATCGAACTTGATCGATTTGATAATATGGAACGAAATCGATTTCGATTTTATTCAGCCTTATTGTCTTTGGCGTTTTTCCGGCGTAAACTAGTCGTTTTTTAAAAACGGTACCGTGATTGACGAAAAACGCCAATGAATACGACACTTTTCAAATCTATTACAGAAACGACGTCAAAACAGTACCGTTTTTGGAGTATTTGTCTGTCAAAAGCAGTGTTCGAAAATAAACACTAAATATCGTTTCTTAATGTTCAGTTCGGTAGATTTGTGGAAAAAGCCAATGCTAATAGTGTTTGTGTAGAAAATCATTAAAAAAATAACGTTTCCCTGTTAGTCATCTTTCGAACACAAAAATATTACTGTTTTTATCAAACTCAACAAAAGATGTGAACATTTAATTCCGTTCGGTTTTTTTTTTGAAAATCCACAAACTTCAATGTGTTCGAGTCGGCTCGTTAATGTTCGTCCCTTTTGGCTGGTAAAAAAAACCAAAAATTTTTTACAAAATCAAAATACACACACGAAAAAAACATTATAGAACATTAAAATATAATGTTTGTCTACAGTATCACTACAATTGTTCTGTTTTTTAACGAAAAACCGAACATTATACAGGTATCCCTTGATTTACACGGTACTTCATTTACGCGATTTAGATATAACACGGATCAATAATAGTAACCATTTTTTGAATTACGCGCTTTTTTTGCGCGGTGTTAATAAAACACGCTCAAAAAATTATAATAATCTTTATTTTACGGGAATTGCAGCACTGTGATTCAAGAAATTTCATCAACTATGTGCTAAAATAGATCTGCACAAGTGCATATTTTACAAAAATTAAAAAATTTTTTGCATTAAAAATTTTAAATTTACTGCTTAATGGAAATTTTTACAGGTTACTGCAATTTTTTTCAGTAACCTGAAGATTTTTTAAATTTTTTCAGAAACCAGTTAAATTTTATTGGGACTTAGTCAATTCGCCCTGGCTTAGTTTGTTTTTGACTATTTTACAATTGACATAATTTTCTTATATTTTTGATTTTAAATATTCAAATGTGTTTCACTATTTTTTTTTGTTCTCTTTTAATTCAAATGTTTTATACAAATATAATAACAAAGCTTTATACATATCATTATAAAGAAATATCATTTAACTTAAAGGTCACAACTGCCGCACAATTTGCGAAGTAAGTAGCAATAATGGAGCAAAAACCTTTTTTGGCAAAGGCCTTCCAAAAAAGTTTAAGCAAAACGAATATTAAAGAGGAGTGGAATACCTCATCCCATTCCGGAGAGGGTTAGATGAAGGTATAAGCCGATTTTAAATTTAAATTGAAGAAAAACTCACTCATAATATAGCTGAAAGCTATGCAACAGGTGGTGGGCGGTTCAAACAAAATACATTTTCAGCTGTCGAAGAAGCAGCAATTGATCTATTAGACATGTATGCTATTGTCGAACATAAAGATGCATTTGGAATTAAGAGAAAGCGGAGGATTTCAGCAGACCCCGAGCCAAATTTAGACACAATAACTGACATTCCCGAAATTGAACGCCCGTGTACTTCACATGTGATACCTCCGCTTAGAAAAAATAAAAACCAAGCGAAACTAGAGCTTTTAGAACAAGAAGTAAAACTGCAAAAAGAGTTATGCTTGAATTTGAAAAATAAATTATCGGAATTGAAACATTACACACGGAGAATGCTAAAGAGGAGAAATCGGTTTATATGACGCCGTGCAATAAAGCCATAGGAAATAAAGTCATATGGCCTTATTTCTTAATGAATTGAGAAATAACGCCATATGGCTTTATTGCCATGTAAGGAGTGAAATAAAGCCATACATGGCCTTTATTTTCATGTAATTGCAATTTATTCAAAAATTGTTTTGTTGGTTTTTTCTCTGAGTGTTTATATAAAAAATATAAGGAAAACACTTTTGGACGCAAGGATTTTCTCCTCTATGGTATAACAAAGACCGGCTTCGCTAACTAAAGCTTCTCTGCATAGCCGGCCTTTGGCCGGGCGCAAGGATTTTCTCCTCTAGGGTATAACGGAGACCGGCTTCGCTAACTAAAGCTTCTCTGCATGGCCGGCCTTCGCCCGGGAGCAAGGATTTTCTCCTCTGTGGTATAACAGAGACCGGCTTCGCTAACTAAAGCTTCTCTGCATAGCCGGCCTTCGGCCGGGCGCAAGGATTTTTTACTCTATGGTATAACAAACACCGGCTTCGCTAACTAAAGCGTTATGGCGTTTTTTCCACTTTGGTTGCTAAACGATTATGGTGTTATTGTACTTGGGTGGTGGTAATAAAGCCATATGGCTTTATTTCCTATAGCTTTATTGCACGGCGCCGGTTTATATAAGGCGGAACTCTAAAGCAAAGAGAAAAACAGAAAAGCTCATTTATCATATATCATCGAACTAGAAATTAAAAAAAACTTGAACTTGAAGAGTTAATAAAAAGTAAAATGATTTAATTTTTATTTTATTTTAATTAATCTAATAATGTTCATGTAAATAGAGCTACTTGCAAAGCTATCCTTTTAAAATTTTAGTTTTAGCTCATAGTGAATAGAATAGAATAGAATAGAAACACTTTTGACTACTTTACTCGTTTTCTTATCGGAACTCGATAAAATACTTTTTATAGCACGAACATTTTTGGAAAATACAAACAAACTATTTTATGTAATCTTTCATATTTGTTTGTTTTTAATTTATTTGATTTTACTAATTTGTAGCGGGTTAATTTCGGAGTACGAAAACAAACAAAACGAAACGTTTGCTTTCGTTTTGTTTTGTTCTTTGCAGTGAGTAAAACAAAACGAAAACAATGGGAATGAGAATGATTGTGCCATTTTGTTTTGTATTATTTTTGCTCGTGAGCGCAAATTGTACATTACTATAAACGTGCACAGCTGGAAAAGAAAAGAGTAAGAACAATATTGAAACATTCAGAGAAAAAACGTTTGACAAACGTTTGGTAATTGATTTACTCACTACTATTGTTTCGAAGTGAAATAAAAAGAGAGGTTTTGAGGTTTTTTTGTTTTTATTAATGCTTATTTTGACTACACAGAAAAAATTATTGCCGAATTATTTTCAAACAAACGCTTGTTTAAAAATTTTTTTGATTTCTACAAATTTTTTTACTGATTCAATTAATATTTTTGTTTGATTTTTTTTAGCCAACAAAAATGTTGACAACTATTCAAAAATATAATATACGCGTTATTGGTTTCAAGTTTTCATAATTTTGTATGAAATATTTAACGCTCCTTAAAGTTGTCCTTTTTGCATTTTTTAATTTGATCGTAAGCAACACTTCTTTATGTGAAATATAAGAACTACAACCAAAAAACACATGCAGTCTATTTTTGGACGCTTTAAAAAAGTACAGCAATAAGAAAAATGATAAAATAGCATGACGAGGTTTGTAGTAAAAAAAAACAAAAAAATAGCAGGTAAAAACGTTTCACTCCTTTTAAACAACAGAAACAACAACAACATTATAAGAAACAAAATAAATTTTTGGTTGGTTTCAAAGTTGGTAAAAAAAACAAGATCCCGTATGCAATTTTTTCAAACTGTTTAATTAAATACATCAAATACAAAAATAGACTGATGACGAAAAACATATCGAGTCGGTCTGCCGCCGTTTTTGGTTACATTTCTTCTTCTTTAGCAAAGGAAAGGATTCAGCAACAGTGAGTGATGAAGAAAAACATTGTGTGTATAAATAAGACTTCGTTCCAGTGTTACCACCAGAAAAATTCAAAATTACACTTGAGATGAAGCAAAATTACCCGATTTAAATGAAATTACACCTGATATAAAATTGAAGTTTTATTTAATAAAATACATTTAAAAAGAAGCAAAAACACAACAAACTCATTGAAAGACGATAAATATTAGTCAAACTTTTAACATTCTTGTTGTAATTTATAATAAATTAACATTAAAATAAATAATATTAAAGACTTAAAAACAATTAATAAAACATAAAATAAAACTCCTAAAATAAAGAGTTTAACTTCCACATTTGGTCGCAAAAATTCTAGGTAGGTTCAAAATGCTCATTGCCATTCCTTTATAAAGGGTGTTTTTTAAGCCCGAAAGAGCTTACGAAAGGTTAGCTGTCAAACAAACTGTCATACTGCTCTCACTTTTTCATCAGGCACATCATCATGGATAGATAAATTTATGCTTGAACAACGCCACCAAATTATCCAAATTTACTTTGAAAATCAGCCACATCGATTTTCGCAACAGGCGACTTTATGGTTTAAATGACGCAAATGAAGGCGATGTGTTGATTCAATTATACTTCAAGGCCGTGCGATGTGACACCTCTTGATTGTTTTCCGTTGGCCTGTGAAGTCACTTCACTGGCTTATGCTGATAAACCAGCAACAATTGACATATTGGAAGTCAACATTGTTAATTTATTCGTGACATGCAGCCAGCAATGCTCGAAAAAGAGGAACAAAATTGAACGTCTGCAATGCGTTTCGTCAAGGACAGGATAGGCATTGTTTAAATCAGTTTCAAATGGTAGCGCCGTGTATAAATTTGCAATTACAATTCATTTGTTTTGTGTTTTCTATAATTTTAAGTTGCATGGTCTTAAAAAAATACCCTTTATACCATATTTAGTAAACTAAATGCCTGCAGGGTTTTGTACAACTGTCCCTTTCGTAATTCAGTTTTACAACTGTTTAGGGCGTTAAATATTCTTCAAACTAAAGCATTTAAAAGTTTCCAGACACAAATATAATTAATTATATGTTGGAATATAAGAAACATTTCTACCCTTAGGCTAGTTTGTAGTTTGAATAATTTTTTTTAATAAACTCCAAGTTCTTAATCACTATGATAGACATTTATTACCAAACTTTTGAAAATATATATTTAATGATTAAAGTCTTTTTCTTAAAATAACCCGAGACTTTAGTTCTGAAGACTGTGCATTTTTTATCAACAATCACCCTTATTCTATTTGGCGTCGTCAACAGTAAACAACGCCGTTTTTATGTTTTGTTTCAATTTCGTATTCCCGTTGGCAATATTGCCATATTTCGATGACTGTTAACATATGTTTGGTATTTTCTAAGAAAAATTGGCGTTGCTGTTGCCTTAAATTGCCCTTGATTTTGTCGTCGGCATTTTTAGTGTTGTCTTGTGCTGCTTTGTGTCGTGTTTTAAAAATTTTACGTTATGGTTGGCTGCAATTTTGATTTCTACGACGGTTTTGATATTTTTCTTCATTTGTGTTGTGTTTTGATATATTTTTTGTAGATATACTTAATTGAAAAAATTAAAATAACAACTAAGTGCCAGTTCGAGAAGCTTGTGGAAGAGCTTGTAAAAAATCCATCACTAGCCAGAGGATTATGCAGCGTCTCTTTTCCTAATAAATTAAATATCCCTTGCGATTAAAGAAGAGATGGTGTTTTTTATTTGGAGCTAAAATTTTGATGTGGGTTCCGTCCACACAGCCAATTACACCTGGAAATGCTGCTTTTCAAAGAAATGCAACTTTAATTTATCCATTGTGGACAAACTTCTCTCTTCATGACTTCCAGAGTCTCAGACAAAATTTTTAAACAAGTGGCTGGGACAGTCAAAAGTTGAAATAATTTCCAACGCTGAGCTGGTACGATCCCTGGGCCAAAAAACGCAATGTTGCTGCAAATATATTGTGTTTGGAACAAACGTTCCCTTTTTTAAATGAGGCTCTATTATTTCCAACACATGTTTAAAAGAAAATTTATTCAGCCGAAAAAAACTTTCAAATCTTAAAAAGGAAAAACTTGGGAAAATTTAATATAACAAAAAAATTTTCATTTAAACATAATTTTTTTTACAAAAAAATTTTTATATAACTTAAAATTTGCACAAACAGCACATAATTTTTTTTTTCTTATAAAAAAAACAGTAAACAAAATGAATCAGGTGATTTTAATATTAGAGATGTGTGCTGTATTTTATTAACATTATCGATAAATAGTCAACGGCGTCATAATACTCTTACAAAATACCAATTTAACATAGAATTGATGTTGTCTTTGAAAAGAATTGCTGTTGCCTTAAAATTGCCGTTGTTATTGCCGACGCCAAATAGAATAAGGGTGAATATTTAAAAAGAAATAAATGTCATCACTGAAATCGAATCTTGATTTTATTAGGGCATCTGAAGTATAAAGTTCAAATAACACCTGAATTACACCTGAGAGAAATTACCCACGCTCTACCCACGACAGTAAAAATTATGCCAAATTCGGGTAATTACCCACAAAGTGGCAACACTGCTTCGTTCAAAAATTATTCAAACAAAAAAATGTGTCTCAAAGCCATCCGGCCGCTCTGCTCTGCCTTCATCTTATCCTACAGTGCTTGCTTGTGTGCGCGTAATTGATTGTGCAAAAACTTTTTTGTTTGATTCAGTAAAATTATTTGTTTGAAATTTATATGAATTTCAGTAAACTTTTTGTTTGATTCAGTTAAATTATTGGTTTGAAAAAATCAGTGTTTTTTCAATAAACAAAATGCAAATAAATTGTTTGAATATGCGAATTTGTTTATAGGACCGATTTCAGACAAAAAATTGTTTGATTCTACAAATTTTTTGTTTGAATTGGAAAAATAATTTTTTCTGTGTACCATAGTAATTAAAAAAAAACAAATTAAATTAAATAAAAAGTAATTTAAAGAAAAAAGAATAAAAAATAACGTAACAAATCATTTCTTGGACGAGGCATTGTGGATTTTGCTCTTGTTATGCCACTGCAAAAACCAAACAAGAACTAAATCAATTACTCAAAACAAAACGTTTCTCTATCTGTTTTGTACTCAGATGTACGATTGTAACGGTAAATTATATAATGCAGATGAGTGGAAAGCCAATTGTTTCGTTTTCTCTCTTTGACACTTGAAAAGTTTTTGTTTTGGTTTTGCTCATGTACAATACAATTTAAAAATGTTGAATAGTTTTGTACATTTTGCAAACGTTTGCGAAATGTATTGTTTGTTTTCATACTCTAGTTAATTTATTTAAAAGTACATGAATAATTTTTTTGCTATTGATTACTTAAGTAACCAAATACTTCACACTTTTACAACTCTAAAAAATTAACATAACAAAAAAAATTTAAAAAAGTTTGTATTAAGCCAAATAAATGCTTCACAAACAAGTTTAATTAATTAATATTTATTCACTTTTTGTTTTGGTTTAATTTTTATTTCAACTTTTCTTTTATTTAACAATTTGTTCACAATTTGTATGCTATTTATTTGTTATGTAGTTTTGTTTGTTACCTTTTGAAACATATGTTTTTTTGATTTACTAAATTTTACTGCAAAAATTTCTGCAGTAAAAAGTTGTAAATACTCAGACATGAACTGTCACTTTTCGCTCTCAATTTATGTTCTCATTTACTGCATTTTGTGTACTCGAACGCAATTTCGTAAAATGCAGTTAAGTTTAGTAAAAAAAAATTAAAAACTTTTGTGTTCTTGAACGCAACTATTTTCACAAGTAAAATAATACAAAAATTGTACCAGCAATTTTACTATGCGTATTATTTTTAATTCTAACACATGTTTGGCAGATCTTTAACAGGGTGTTTCAAAATAAATTAATTAAGTGTATTCTTTTACATTGTGATTCTTTTACAAAATTTTGTTAGTCGAAAATTTTAGACGGTAACATAAAATTGTAAATACGACTGCAACTACGACACCTGTCGTTTTTCGACTACGCTAAACACAATAAGGGTGATTGATTTATGCAGAACATCTGACGAAAATTAGTTTCCTAAGTACAGCTTGCATATCGCTCATTTGCTGCAAGACCGGTATAATTAAAACAAGTAAGAAAGTATAGTCGGTCAAGCCCGACCATATGATACCCTACACCACAGTATTTAAAAACACATCATGCTTATGTGTCCATATAAATATGGATTTATCTATGTTTAAAAACTTCATTAAAACCGGTTTGAAAGTTTGTGAGAGGCAGAAATTGCCCCCTGCCTCCCCTTGTTGTCCTACTTTTTAAAAACTGTATAGCTAATGTGTCCCTATAGATATGGATCTATCTATGTTTTAAATTTCATTAAAATTGGTTTGAGAGGCAGAAATTGCCCCTATCTCCCCTCGTGGTCCGATTTTTTTTAAAAATTTATACATTTTGTGTCCATATAGATCAGAGAACAGCTTTATACGATTGAAAAAAAATCGCATTTAATCAACAACAACAAATACAATCGCTTGCGGTCATACAATCAAACTTGCGCAACCGCAAATATTCGCTGCTGGTTTGCAGTCATTCAAATAATGCACATCGTGCTTTGTTATTTATACAATCATTAGCTTCGTTTTTTAATTATTGTTGTTTATGTTAACAAAGCGTCGAGTCGAGTCGAACAATGACTACTTGAATGCAAAAGTATAAGTATGTGTTCTTTTGAATTTACACAGTTGTGTTATATTGCGTGAGCAACAAAAATGCAAATAAAGCACTTTCAATAAAACACGAATAAATGCAAAAATCAAATGTGTACGAAACGATGTAAAAATTACCAACGTTGAACTTTGTTTTGCAAGCAAAGACTGAATGTAAATTTTAGCGTATGAATAAATTAAGAAAAATAGTGATTTTGCAGTTCTCTGATATAGATATGGTTCTATCTATGTTTTAAATTTCATTAAAATCGGTTTGAGAGGCAGAAATTGCCCCTATCTCCCCTCGTGGTCCTATTTTTTAAAAAATGCATACATTTTGTGTCCATATAGATATGGTTCTATCTATGTTTTAAATTTCATTGAAATCGGCTTGATAGTTTCTGAGAGGAAGAAATTTCCCCCTATCTTCCCTCGTGGTCCTACGATTTTCAATAGGCTTGGTCCTTGTGCGAATAAGAACCTATGGCCCAAATTTTATCAAATTATCTCCAAAATTGCGACCTGTACTTTGCGCACAAGGTTACATGTACAGCCAGCCAGGCAGCCGGACGGGCATCGTTAGTTCGACTCAGAAAGTGATTCTGAGTAGATCGGTATACCTTAGGGTGGGTCTAGGACCACAATTTTAAGGCGTTACACACATCAGCACAAATGCATAATACCCTCTCCACTATTGTGGTGTGGGTATAAAAATGAAATTTTGAAATAGAGAGGCAAAATTGGTCGCTTTGTTTTTCTATATATTTTGTTTGTTAAATTCATCTTTATATTTTTTATTCTTTCCCAGTTTGAAGAGAATGTGTCTTGTTTTTTTCTAAGAAGTTAGAGCAAATAAAAAACTATAAATACGTTTATCTCGAAATTGATTTTTTTGAGTTATGCCGGTCTTGCAGCAAATCAGCGATATGTATGTATAAAATAAAAAGGCCCTAGAAAAATGGGTCCTTTGACCTCAAAATATACACATATTCTGAGACTGCAAACTTGTTCTATGTCCCTCATGTATGCTTATAATCATTAAAAAGGTTTTGTAGTCTGTCGGTCAACTTTAAAAACTTCCGCAGCACATTTGCTTTAAACAATTTCACTTTCAATAATACGGAAGGAATTAATATATTTACTTTACGGTTTTTTTTAAAGCATTGCGATAACATACAGATGAAATATGGAGCAATGAACACAATTTTAGAGTGGCCCAAAACAAAATCATGGAACAGTGTTTATGATTACAAAAATTCAGACTGTATAACACAATATCAAACCACTCCAGCACGCTGGAATCCACGTTCTACGAGAGCTGTATCAAATAATGAAATAGAATTTGTGATTGGAACTGATGATTGTGTTGGTTCCTCAAGTGCTTACTGTAATGGTCCACTTAAGCCAGGTGATTAAAAATTATATTTGTTTTTCATAAAAAAATATAACGAGATTGAAGATATTTTCTTTTTTAAGATACCGAATACAATTTAGTCATTCGCCTGTTTACAAAATCTGGATATAATGACGCCGCCTTATTGGAATTCAGAACAGACGCTTTAATTGAATTGACGATTATACTGGCAAGTGTATCGAGTTGTTTGTTATTGGCTTTTATTGCTGGTTTTGTCTATTTGTGGGTGACAAAGCGAATTAAATGGTAAGATAAAGCATTATATGTTATGTATTTGTTAGTTAATAATTATGATAATTTTCTTGACATTTGGAAGGCAACGCGAGTCTTGTCATGGCATAGAGGACTCTTTTGGGGATATAGTTGCTAAAAATTTTGCAATTTTCTATCGTGATTTATCGAAGCCTGAAAAAATTGCACGTGAATTTAAGGAGTTAACGGCTGTTGCCTTGGATTTAAGTTATTCTGCTTCCGAACTGGGTTATAATAAAAATCGATATGCCGATATTTTTCCATGTAAATAAGCCGTTTTTAAGTTTGTGTTCATACTGCTCATGTCTTATTGACATGATTGCTACTTTATAGGCAAGAGGGACGAGGGGAAAAGAAACGAGTACACAGATTTATGTGCTGTCTTTACTATTTGCTTTCTTATTCATTGCTTAATTTTATTTTTGTTTTCAATATCAAATAAAACAAAATTAAAAACATGTCGACAACATGACATTAATCATTTGAACGCAAATTCATGTTCAAAGAAGAAAAAGGAATAATCTTGTCAATAAGACATGAGCCGTATGAACACAGACTAATATTCATAAGATTTTGATAAAACTTTGAACTTGTTTCGGTTTATTTTACTTCAGATGATAAGAATCGCGTCATTTTGGATATCGATGCTGATGGATCCGACTACATTAATGCTTCTTTTATAGATGTTAGTAAAAATTGTTTAAAAATAGTTCTTTAAATACTTTTTTTATTTTTTTTAGGGTTATCGTAGACGTAAGGAATATATTGCTACACAGGGGCCAAAGCCTGAAAGCACAAAAGATTTTTGGCGTATGGTCTTACAGCATAACGTTAGAGTTATTGTGATGGTCACCCAATTCCGGGAAGGCGATGTTGTATGTATTTACGAAATAGGTTTACAAAATGTTTCCAAAGGAATTGTGTATGTTTTATTTTTTGCTATAAATAGCTGCTGTACAGTGTACACTATCACACAAGCAATATTTAGATCAGGACTTTGTGGGATAGTATATAACGGCATTAAGGTCCAATTAGACGTGACATCACCATAATGCCACAGCCGTAACGATGACCATAGAAACCGAAATTGAATTGGTTTGTATGGTATGTTTTTGTCGTTTTGGTAATACAGTGGTGATGGTAGTACAGTTTTGCTATGGTTATGTCACGTCTAATTTGAGCTTTAAGTAAATACCGCACAGATTACATCGGGCTAAAATTTTTGTGAAATTCAAAAGTGTTTTGATAAAGCCAAACTCACATCAAACCATACATGTGAGTTTTATATCACTAAGATACTGTAGGGACACAATTGCACCGTATGAACGTAGTAGCGTACGACGTAAAAGCGTGTCTACGTCGTCCGTCGACATAGATTTATTTATATTTCATGTACGTAACCGGTACCGGCCGTATTGTCATAGAAATAAAAAATTAAAAACACAAAATGAAATAATTTTGTGTGCTTTTAAATTGAATATTAAAAAACAAAAAAAAAAAAAAAAAAAAAGAAGGAAAAAACAATTTCAATACCCAGCTAGCATAGGCTGATTGTTAGACGATTATATTTAATATACAAATCCTAAAAGAATCTTCTGATGATTATCTGACGATTAACAAAAACAAAAAAATCGAATTTTATTTATTTATTACTTTTTTTTAAATTTTTTGACACGCTCGTCTTTAAATCTTGGAATGAAAATTTTGCGACTCTCTGTAAAGGTGTTATCAAGGCGAATTGACTAGAAGGTGAGGTCAACTCTACAACTACAATGCTTCTGTGGTCGGGTTGTCAAAAATATTGCTAGTAAAAAAACAGGTTTGTTTACATAAAAAACTAGTTTGTATACAAACTTTAACAAGTCGACCACCGAAAAAAAACACCATATGTTGACTTGACCCCACCTTCTAGTCAATTCGCCTTGGGTGTTATCAAGGCCTATCCAATAGATCTGCTTACTTCTGCAACAATACAACTATACAAAAAACAACAGGCATTTTGTTTGTGTAAAATTCCCCGCCGTTGTCAAAATCTTACTACTACATAGGGAAAACAAAAGGAAAAATGTGATTTGTGTGCATGTATGTGTGCAAAAAAACGAAAAAGTAAACAAAAATACACATGTGTAAGGAAAATGTAAACAACTTTTGACATCGTTGAGGAATAAACCAAGTAAACATCTGGCTTTTTGCGCAGACCTATTGGATAGACCTTGGGTGTTATGATACTTGCTATTTTTTGTATTGGATTTTTTTAGGATTGACTGAATGAAACAACAAATGCGAGAAAGAACAAGAAATACAATATGTTAACAAACCAATGTTCGAAAATAAACGGTACATTATTTAACGTGCAACTCACACACCCAGGAACGATTAATACCGTTCGTAACTATTTTCGAGAAAGAACCGAACATAATATAATGTTCGGTTGTTCGTTAAAAAACAGAACAATTGTAATGATACTGCACAGAAAAAATTATTTTTCCAATTCAAACAAAAAATTTGTAGAATCAAACAATTTTTTGTCTAAAACGGTCCTACAAACAAATTCGCATATTCAAACAATTTATTTGCATTTTGTTTATTGAAAAAAAACGCCGATTTTTTCAAACAAATAATTTTACAGAATCAAACAAAAAGTTTACAGAAATTCATATAAATTTCAAACAAATAATTTGGCTGAATCAAACAAAAAAGTTTTGGCACAAGCAATGACGCGCACACAAGCAAGCACTGTTGGCGAAGATGAAGCAGAGCAGAGCGGCCGGCTGGCTTTGATACACATTTTTTTGTTGGAATAATTTTTGAACGAAGTCATATTTATACTCACAGTGTTTTTCTTCATCACTCACTGTTGCTTTATCCTTTTCTTTGCTAATGAAGAAGAAATGTAACCAAAAACGGCGGCAGACCGACTCGATATGTTTTCCGCCATCATTCTATTTTTGTATTTGATGTATTTAAACAAACTATTTGAAAAAATTGAATACGGGATTTTGTTTTTTTTTTACCAACTTTGAAACCAACCAAAAATTTATTTTGTTTCTTATAATGTGTTTTTTCTGTTGTTTAAAAAAATGAAACGTGTTTTTTACCTGCTATTGTTTTTGTTGTTTTTTTACTACAAACCTCGTCACGCTATTTTATCATTTTTCTTATTGCTGTACTTTTTTAAAGCGTCCAAAAATAGACTGCATGTGTTTTTTGCTGTAGTTCTTATATTTCACATAAAGAAGTGTTGCTTACAATCAATAAAAAAATGCAAAAAGACGACAACATTAAAGAGCTTTAAATATTTCATACAAAATTATAAAAACTTCAAACCAATAGCGCGCTTATTAAATTTTTGAAGAGTTGTCCACATTTTTGTTGGTTAAATAAAAATCAAACAAAAATATTGATTGAATCAGTAAAAACAATTTGTAGAAATCAAAAAAATTTTCAAACAAGCGTTTGTTTGAAAATAATTCGGCAATAATTTTTTCTGTGTGTAGACCAGTGATGTCAAAAATGAAAATTGTGGTTGTAGTGCTTTATATTAGTATTAGTGAATAAAGAGACAAGTTTTCTTAATAAAAATAACAAAAATACGTAAGCATCCGCCACATGTGTACTCGTCGCTTGATAATCGACGACTGAATTGTATACTCTCGTGGACTAAATGAAAGAGCGTAAGAATGTGTGTGAATTTTGAGCTAGCACAATTGTGCTATGAAATTGAATGAATTTGACATCAATGGTGTAGACAAACATTATATTTTAATGTTCTATAATGTTTCTTTCGTGTGTGTATTTTGTTTTTGTAAAAAATGTTTGGTTTTTTTTTTTACTAGCCAACATTAACGAGCCGAAGCGAACACATTGAAGTTTGTGGATTTTCAAAAAACCCGAACGGAATTAAATGTTAACATCTTTTGGCGAGTTTGATAAAAAACAGTAATATTTTTGTGTTCGAAAGATGACTAACAGGGAAACGTTATTTTTTTAATGATTTTCTACACAAACACTATTAGCGTTTGTGTTTTCCACAAATCTACCGCACCGAACATTAAGAAACGATATTTAGTGTTTATTTTCGAACACTGAAACAAACCCTTTTTTCTGATTTACATTTCTCTAGTAAGCAGTAAGATGTTACGTCTCAATCTGTAAGAAACAGATTGGTCTTACTTTTTTACGGTAAGGTTGCTGTTACTGTTACTCCATGCTAACTGAGCCTTAAGTCAATCTAACGATATCCGTCCGGCTTGCTGACTTTCCATGTAAACTTTGTGCGCAGAGTACAGGGCGCAATTTCAGAGATCATTTGATGAAATTTGGTACATCGGTTCTAGTTGGCACAAGGACCAAGCCTATTGAAAACGGGGATAATCAGTCCATAATTTTCAATAGCCCCCATACAAGTTTCTTTCCGGAAAAGAGTCAGTGCCCGTATACGAAATGTATTTGTCATCTGAGATGTCAAATTTTCAAGTCACATGTAATTGTTCATGTCTGTCAAAATTGCTGTTTTACATAAGGTTTATAATATTCGGTCACAAACGTACATGTAATTTGCTTCTTACATTGTCTCTGTTTTTTTTCGCATTGTTATTGCAGAAACCAAAGTAGTTCTCGGTTTCAAAATAGCTTACTGCCGCCACGAAAATATTTATTTGCGCCGTAAAATAATTTAGCCAACTTAACATTTTGTTCTTTTATTTTAAAGATACCAATTTAGAATTATATAATGAAACGGTTTTTATGTATATATTTACATAAATTCTATTCAATGGTGAGATGAGCATACATATCTTGGTATTGTAAAATATGAACTTCAGCCGGCTAATGATTCCGTCAATAGTTGACGCCGCTGCCAGTTTTTTTCCGGCATAGATTTCTGATGTTAGATGGTTTGTCAGAAGAAAATAGAGCACGCTCTAATTGAAATTTTGTCAGATGACTTTGCGTCTGACTTTTACAGATGCAAAGTTAAAAAGGTAACACACGACATGTATGTGTTTTGCAGTGGGAAATTTGACATGTCAGATGACACAAACATGTCGTCTATACGCTCCTTTAGAAAGGAATTTATTTAAGTCTATGGCGAAGATATAAATACTCCCGAAAATAGCTTTGAATGCCATAGCTTCCTTATAAATGTCGGTATAGGCATACAAATTGGCGCTTATGACTTTTACAATTACTATATCATGACAAAATGTTGTGCTGGTGGATTGAAAATTAACCATAGGTCCTATATAAACACCCTTCCTAAATTCACTTTTAGGCAAACAAATTTCTTATAGATGAAGATATCTAAATAATATTCGAAGGAAAGAACTTTTATATATTTCTTATGCTCATACCAAAATTTTGTTCTGTATTGTGGTGTGGGGTATTTTATGGTCCGGTTTGACCGACTATACTTACATTTTTATTTCTGTAGTGGAATTATCTAACTTTTAACGATTGACGTTAACGTTAATTTTACCGACACAGTTTATTGCTTACGGTAACAATACAGCAATTCAGTAACTCAATTTTAACAGCATAGCTAAAAATTTCAATCAAGTGGCATCTTTGTTAATTAATTACAGTGAAACTTCGATATAACGAATCTAGAGGGGATCGAAAAATACTTCGTTATAGCTATTGATTCGTTATACATATGCATTGTGAAACCTTGGTATAACGAAATTTAAAGAAATAAGAACAAAATTCGTTACAACTACAGTTTTTTTTTGTCCAAATTCTATTTAACACGAAAATACTATGTTCATAATAAAAATTCACTATTTAAGAAGTAAATTAAAAATTGTGCTTTTAATTTTTTTTTATTTTATTACATTTTAGTAAAATATTGTGTAATTTTTGTTTGTGTACGCAAGTTTAGAATGCAACCGTCATATTTTTTCGAGAGATGCGAAGCTGTCGAATGTATTTTTCGGTGTAGAAAAGATTACTCGGCGGTATATAAATTGTTTAACAATTACTTGCTTAGATTTGTCACCACGATCAACAGCATCAATTATAGAAATTTTTTCTCGTATAGAAATTGATTTACGCTTTAATACACTCATTTTGGCAAAGAACAAAAACCGGACTGACAACATGTGTGGCGCTTTAAATACGCAAAGACATTTATGTACCTTTCGTTGTTTTTAAAAGAACTTCCCCGCTTTGCTTAAAATTTAATTTTGCTTTATTCTAACTTCGTTGTATGGAGGCTTTAGTTCAAGACTTCGTTATGTAGAGGCTTTTGATAACAGGATTTTAATGACTTACACACTTAAAATGTTTTATGTATGTACTTCTCAATTATAATTTCGTTGTATAGTAGCTTCTGAAACAATACTTCGCTATATAGAGGGTTTATAGCTCAGAATTTCTTCGTTATAGCTATAGAGCATTTTTGTTTGAAAAACTTTGCAATAGAAAGGTTTTTTCAAGGGACTCAGCTAAAAATTCGTTATACATATTGAGTTTTTCGTTATAACGAAGTTCTTTATATCGAAGTTTCACTGTAGTATATTTAACGAACACTGTCATCGAGTGCAAACTACTTCTCGTGTGGAAAGAGTTAAAGTACTTTCGAAACTAGCAAACCCCCATTTAGGGTTTGCTAGTTCTGCGAAAATTGCAAAAATTCGGAAAATTTGCAAAAATAACGAAAATTTTTAATACTTCAAACAAGCAATCATATTGATTAAAGGTCGCTTTATCTATAAGGAATTGCAAAAATTCAGTAAAAATTTTTAAATTAGCGGAAATTCGCAAAAATTTGCAAACAGCGGCTATTTATTAAAATTCGTTAAAGCTCTAAAGAACCACAGGAAAAATCGCTTATATCGCGAACATGGCTAAAATTCGCGAAAAATTGCAAACTTGGAAAAAATCGTAAAATTTATTTGAAATCGCTAAATCGCTTAAAAAACAAATTGTCGGAATATATAAAATTTTTTTTGCAAAAAAAGCGAAAATTCGCGTAATTGTTAAATATTTCGAACAAACCATAAAATTGATTTGAAGTCACTAAAACTATAAGGAATGGCAAAAATTCGGTAAAAATTGCTAAATTAGTGGAAATTCTCAAAAATTAGCTAACAGCGGAATGATTGGAAAGTCTACCAATTATTTTTTGTGTAGAAAAGAAAACACTATAAGTGATTTCCATAATTTGCCTCTAAAATGTAATATTTTTAATGCTTTTTTGTAAATTCCCAAAAAACAAATTTTTTAATATTATTTTTGCAAAATGTATGTAAATAACGTGAATTTTAAAAATGTTAATGTGTTTTTTATTTGCCAAAATTTTTGTTTGTTTGTTTTTTTTTTTAATAACTACGAATTTAAAAATAAACAATGAAAAATATTTTGCCGTTAAGATAACTTAAATACCTGACGTTAAGATAGAACTTAGCAGTAAACGTTATTGTTAAAAAAGTTACTAAATAAAATTTACGTTAACTTTGCTGTTAAATATTTTTAACAATTTAAATTATGTTAAAATTGAATAGAGAATCGCACTACTGGTTGTCTTTAAATCAGGGTTATAAGTTTTATTTTAAAATTTATATTTTAATCATCATTTCTTGATTTTTTTTTGCTTTGAAAACGAAAGTAATTTTTGAGTTTTATTTATTTCTCAGAAATTATAGTTATTTCTTGATTTTTGTTTATTCCTCAGGAAATAAAAATTTTTTTGGGTTTAATTTTTTGCTTAGAAAAAAAAATTTTTTTTGGTTTTTATTTTTTGCTTAAAAAAACAGTAAGTTTTTAGATTTAAATTTGTTTTTGCTTAAAAAACAAAGTAATTTTCCGGGCTTAAATTAATATTAACTTATTAAAGGGCAATACTGTCCCCAGAGTCTGTGCAAAATCTCTTATTTATTAAATAAAATAATTTTTTTATTTTCAATTTAAAAATGAGTTTTTTAAAGCAAAAAAAAAAAAATTAAATTAAAAAAAAACTATTATTTCTAAAGGCTCAGTTAGTCCTTACTTTCTGTTCTGTTACGAATCAGCTGACTTGTTTTTATTATTAACTGCCTATTTCACGATGTCCAAAAACAAATTTTTTAATTTTGTTTTTGTTTTATATGTTATTTGTGCGAACGTAAACGTTCGAGTGACATCGTGAAATAGGCAGAAAATGTTATTTGTGCGAACGTAAACGTTCGAGTGACATCGTGAAATAGGCAGTAAAAAACCTGTGAAATTGATTAGTTGTTAGTTGTTGTTAGTTGTTAAAATCAAAAAATTGTTAAGTTATTGTAAGTGACAGCAAAATAAATAATAAAAAATACATATTTATATTGAAATAAACATTTTTTGATTTAAAGAATTCATAAAATTTAATTTCTTCAAATTTATTTGCATATAAGTGATTGAAATAAAACAATGGACGGTGCAAAACTAATAAATTTGTCATAAATGGCTGATAAGTTGCTACAGAAAAAGTAACTATTACAATTTCGTAACAGAACGGCACGGAACAGAACAGAAAGTAAAGACTAATTCTGCCTTAAGGAATAAATAAAAATCAACAAATAACGTTTATTTTCTGAAGAATCAATAACACTTAATTAATACGGGCGCTCTTACGACGCCTCTTTTTGTTTGTGCTGATCGGTGAAGAGAAGAAAGAGGGGTAAACAAAAAGACTCGGTTTGTGTTTTTCAGGTCGTTTTTAATATTTGTTTTTTAACTTCTTCTTGTAACGTTTTATTCTTTTTCTTAGATGGAGTTTACACGGAGTCTTTCCAGACATGTCTGTTTTTGACATTCTCTTTTGAACATGCTTCCAGAAAACTATTGCCTTTTCACGATGTCTTTCCAAACATGTCTATTTTCATGTATAATAGTCTAATATACATATACATACAAATTAAAAACATGGAAATTCATATAAACAAACTTGAAAACTCATTTCATGTCTGTTTGGCAACCCCTCTTTCTTCTCTACCCCGATCGCCTACAAACAAAACAAACGTGTTTGTTAGACATGTCTGAGTAGACACCGTGTAAACTCCCTCTTACTTTGAAGTGTCAGGTTGAAAATACATTGAGACCTCGATTATCGGTAACATACGGGACCGGCAGTATTCTGGATTATATTTTTTGTTATGTGTTTCTTATTTATTTTATGTAAATATATAATGTATTATTATGCAAACATGAGAAAAGAGTAATTTTGGCAGAAGATGCTTGCAGCACGTTGGGAAATTCTCTTTCTTTGTTATTTTTATTTATTTTATTTTATTTATTTGATTTCCAATACAATAAGATTTAAAATCTTATAATTACTGTAATGGATGTTTAAATTGCATAGAAACATGACGTAAAATATCTAGTATTCATTTAAATTTGTTACATAAAACAGAAATACAAAAAATTATTCTTTTTCAAAATTAATTAATAAAAACACACAATAGTTATATTTAATTTGACTTTTTAAAGTGCAGTGCGTTCCGTATAGGGTTTTTCCCCGGGATTTCCCGTCACGGGAATTTCAATTATTATATTTCCCGCTTTTCCGGGATTTTTCCTGAGGGATCCCGGGATATACAAAATTCCTTATAGTTTAAGAAAGCAGCTATTTATACTTTGAAATTTATTTTTCTATTTACCTTAACTTAGCATCTGTGGATGGGTTATCGATAAGATCAATAACAAGAAGTGAAATCAATGTCTCCTGATGCAATAAATCTACTAAAAGCAGTATGGGCAGTGCCAACAGTTGATAATTAATAAATTTAGTGAAGTTAAGAGTTTATAAAGAACATTAATTCAAAATAAGATGCAGGCAGTAAAGTCTCATTGTCCATGGACAAGTCTTAAAAATAGGAGATATCTAAACATATCGCTCCTTTATTGCAACATAGTCATATCTACAAAAACACACGAACTTGGCAAAATGCGATTAAAGTTTTCAAAATGTACCGATTTACGGATATATTTTGCTATAACTTTGGTTCAGTTTGAGATATAATACGAGAAGGTATGAAGGAACACTTTGCTTAAATAACTTAAATGAAAGAGCGATATGTTCATTAGGTGATAAACACAATTTTTTTTCAATTTGTGTTGATTAATATACCCGTGAAGTGCAGGGAAACCGAAATAAACACATTATGGAAAGTCGTGTAAGATACTACAACATACAATTTGATAAACAAATTGTCCTAAAGATTACAGAAATAAATGGCTTGCAAGAGGCTGATGCTATTTTTGCATGCACCTTGTCATACATTTGACTGATATAGACGTTGTTTATAAAAAATTGCTTCTTATTGTGAATCAGAAGCATTCTACAACGGTGCACTTTTAACTATTTGTCCAACCTCGGTTAACAAAGTGAACGAAATTTTTCTGAAACATGGTAATTAGTAATTTAAATCAGAAATATACTTTTTTACGACTTACACAGCGCTTTGAGTGTGTCAGAAAGTTATTTTCTAATAGCCTTTTTACACTGATCAGCATCTAACATCTACCATCAATTTGCCACAATTTGCGAAGATGTTAACATCTTTCCATAAGAAATATGTATATAGGGCTAAAAACCAACATCTTTCAACATTTTTAAAAGATGTTCCTATCTCACTTTATTTCATTCAACATCTTCCGAATTTTTCAGTGTCATCACTAGAAAAGTGGCGATAAGTTCTATTATTGTTGTGGCATCACTGAAAGCAGCGTTACCATTTGTCAAGTTTTCTCTTTTATTGCAATGTTTCTTTGTTAAGTATTTTTTATATTTTTAAAATTGAACTTCATATAAATTTTTGTGTTTTCTTTTTAAATTTTAGCACTTTTGTAGAAAAAAACATTTTTTATTTCAAAAATATTTTCTTTTTTCAAAAATGGTGACATTTTTGTTTGATGGTAGATGTTAGATATGAGCAATGTAAACCAGTGTTTCACATAGCCTACATCTTTGATGGTAGATGTTAGATGTTGATCAGTGTAAAAAGCCTATAAGCCGTTAAAATGTTAATATATTTATTTATAATATTTTATCTATTTTATGAATTAACTTTTTGATCTCATATCTTGAGTACATCAATTTTTGTTTGTTTTTATTATTGTTTTACGAATTAAATTGTTGTTTTTGTTATCTTTTATAATAATAATACGGAATTTACTTATAAAAGCGTAAGGTAATAATAATTCAAGTTCCTCTTTCAATCTTCAATTCACTTTTGTAGTATTTAAGCATTTCTTTTACTTACTTTGTAAACAAGTTCCCTTACGCTTTTTTATACAAGTTTTTTTTTTCATTAATCAAAAACAAATTTATTTTGTAATATTTATATGGAGCGGGATCCCGGAATCCCGAGAAATTCAAAAAAGAAACCAGCTTTCCTGGGAATCGAAAAACTCCGTGAAAAAAAACTCTAGTTCCGTATAAACTGTGTGGTCGGTGTTATTTATTTAATTTTTTTTAGTGCTCAAAAGTAAACGAAATGGATAATCATCATCATATATATTATTTCTAAAGCACTTTTTTTTGTCGGTTGCAAATATCTCCCATACCACCGCATCAAATTTAATGAATGATATCTCATTTTAAAGCTTATTTCTAACACTAATGACGAAAAATAATTAGAAATTGAAAAATTAATATTTTCATTGATAAAAATTACGGTGCGAAATATTCGCACGGGTCATCTAGTATATATTATTTCTTAAGCACTTTTTTTTGTCGGTTGCAAATATCTTCCATACCACCGCATCAAATTTAATGAATGATATCTCATTTTAAAGCTTATTTCTAACACTAATGACGAAAAATAATTAGAAATTGAAAAATTAATATTTTCATTGATAAAAATTATATTTTAAAATGTATTGAAGTTACTAAAATTTCTATTTATTATTTTCATTTTATGTTACAAAAATGACAACCAACGGTGCGAAATATTCGCACGGGTCATCTAGTTTGTTTATAATTACGGACAACAGAGGTAATGCCAGATAATAGAGGTAATCGTGGCAAAAAAATTTTAGTCAATGCAAACAAATTTTTTTTTCCGGTTAAATGATGCTGCCGGTTTATCGAATTACGAATAATCAAGGCCAAGCTGTTAATAAAAAAACTAATGCAAACAAAAATCATCGTATAAACGCAAAGGGTTTTTGGAAGTTGCTTCAAAAAGGGAATGAAGAAAAAACGACGTCGTAAAAGCCCTCATGTGAATTGAGAGTAAAAGTGGGTTGTTATATGTTTACGTAAACCAGATCGGTCCATAAATGACTGAGATATAAGCAAAAAATCCCGACTGCCTCTAATTTTACCCATAAATTCCTTGTTGTTGTTTTTTATTTCTTTTTTTCTGTATATATAGAGAACGACAAGAGCCAAAGCTTCGAAATTTGGTACAAGCATCTTGGTTATCAAAAACACAATAGCCGACAAAATGTGGACGTGGCACTTGACATACAAAAACATAATAGATTTTATATCTTGAGAATGGCAAGAGCAAAAGTTTTCAAATTAGGGACTAAGAACCCAAAATGTATTTATATAGTTTGGATTCTTGAGATGACAACAAGGAGTATCAGACGTACTATTAATTTTACTACATTAATTTTTAATTTTTTTTAAGCTGATTTAGGCATTTCTCTCCCTTTCGATTTTATTAATTTTTCTATGGTTAAAAGCGTTTTATATTATTTTCATAAAGTTTTTTTGATACATTGAAGTATTAAACAATGGTCAAGGGTTTTGTTCGCAATGTTTGCTTTTTATTAGCAAATTTCGTATATAATATGCCACAAAATGTAAAAACTTTCGTTTGATCTTATATTTTTAAAGAAAATTTCTTTATATTTTTGTTGCTTGTTATTGGATTAAAAGTTTAAAAAAAAAAAGATTCGAATATATTGTTATGTTTTGGTAAACTGTGTACAGTTTTTCTTTGGAGTCGGTGTACTTTATGAATCTTTAGTTTTGCATATGAGAAAGAGCATTGCGCGGCATTGCCACACATAAAACTGGCTAAGGCTTGACATTAGGTCTGTCTGGGTACTTTTCCAGTAGCAAATACTCAGTAAATTTTTGTTGGGAGACAGTATCCAGTGAAATTTTGCAAGAAAACAGCTGATCGGTGTGTAAACAATTGAAATAACAAAGCAATATAATTTTAGCATACGCAAAATTGAATTCTCGGGGTAAATTAAAAATTGTAAATTAAAAAACTTGTTTATTACACAGTTATAAGCTCGGTAAATTCAATTTCTTCTTAGTTTTTAGTTTTATTTGTCGGGTTTTTTATAAAACTTATTTTGCTTACATTGCCCAACATAGTGCCGGCTTACAATGGAAAAAAATAATGAAATGCCCAATGCAGTGCCCTCCAACAGCTTGACAACGGAGAAAAATAATTTGGATGTGAAGTGCTCGCCAGGAACACAATTCCAAATATTCGCCTCTTCAATTGCAAAGTTTGTCCCACAAAGTTCTGCTGGTTCTATCGGTTCTGCCATCTCCGCTCCACTTACGCCACGGTCGCACTGTATATTTGGATTTTTCTAGCATGAAGTAAAATGTTTTGTTTATTATAATTTATTATGAACGTTAAAAATCAACACAATTCTAACTACTTACCTCTGCCATTGTTAAATTTAAATTTTTATATATATTTCACAAAAACTATTTCATTCAAACAGCTGTTTAAACTATTTGCAAAATCTTGCAAGCGGAAATTTTTCCAGTAACATTTTGCAAGTTCTCTAACTTCCAACTGTCAAAAAATTCTCTTTTTGGCTCTCTCGCTGAAAGAGATTTGGAGTACGCAGACAACATTTTGCGCAAAATATGTGTACGCAGACAGACCTATTAACAGACTTACATTTTTATGCCTTCCAAATATCGAACCGGACGACTACCGATAGTTTTGCAGCTATACTACTACTCCACTTAGTGCTGGTTCACACTCTTCAAGTCTTGAGCTTTTAGGAAAGAAGGAAAAAGATAATGATGACGAACGGCTAAAACTTGAAGAGTGTGAACCAGCACTAACGGCATTCTGAATATAATGCAACATAGAAACATATAGATCACATAGTATTATTTGAGATAGTCAGAAAATTATTAATATAAATACTGTTTGAAACCTCCGCAAGATTTAAAATTTTTGATTTTTATTTTCTTCAATTTACAGATAAAGTGCCATGAATATTTCCCATTCAAATCCAAGGGCATAAATGTCAATTTTAAGAAAAAAGATACATTTGATCTGTATGATCGTACCGAACTATCAGTTACACATGAAACATTTGGACTAAAACAAAAGGTAGTGCATTTCTATTTCAAGAAGTGGCCAGATCACGGCTGTCCCACCGATCCTACGCATTTAATAACTTTCATACGCAAGGTCAAAATTGAGAAAATACCCAGTTATTCTCCTATCGTTGTTCACTGCAGTGCTGGTGTTGGACGGACGGGCACATTTATTGGGCTCGACATCATTATGCAGCGTCTTAAAAATGAATCAAAAATTAATATTTATGAAACCGTTAAGAAATTAAGATTCCAACGTATGAAAATGGTTCAGACTTTGGCCCAATACACGTTTCTATACACTTGTGCCTATGAACTGGTGAAACATAAAAACACCCGTTCTATTTTCAAAGAAGATGCCAAAACACAGAAGAAAGTTAGTTTTGAAGGTGATTCGGAAAGTAATTCGTGTGGAGCACGAAAAATAAGTGAGATTTCACGTAACGGCACTGATACGAGTTCAATTCTTACCGATTACGCAAATACATTGGAAAAATATAAACATAATTCTAGTGGTGGTACAACAATTCCGATTAGATTTATTGGTATTGTTAAGGAATCAAACAATAAACTATGCAATAATGACAACGATGAAAGTTTTATGTAAATGTAATATTTTTTGTAAATATACAATCATCAATGGATTGCTTTTGATCACAAACATTTGTATATACAATTAATTAAAGTATTTTTAACTTAATTTAACTAATACACGAATTTAATGTCAATTTAAACGGCAGTTTTAAAAATGCTTCCTATATTTTGACTATTAAGTTAATGTATTATTAAGACTTTGAAAGCAATTATGTAAAAAATACAAAATCTGAATAAAAAACATACATATGTACATATAAACCAAGGTGAATTCATTTTTCAGGTGGCGTTGAAAGCACAGCTGTGCTACTTTTTTTTAAATTAGAGAGAGGAATGTCAAAAGTTACTCGTGATTTTGACTTATCGGCCAACGAAAGCAGCAACAAAATACAATGTTGTGTTTTTGGTGTTGTTAATTGTTGTAGTATCGACACCACCGTTTACATAAATTCGCCTTGATATAAACTTTATTAAACTTATGCCATTTAACTATATATATATATTTGTTCCTTTTACTGCAAGGAGCATAGGTCAGGTTTTTTTTAAGATGAATGACTGATTGGGCCAAAGCATCCGATCCTGGTGTTGGGGCTGCCAACATCACATCCAGGCATGCTAGGGTTATACCGCCCATGGTCGGTTATGTTATTGGTTTTGTTGGTTGGCGTCAATTGCTCGCCACGAAGTAACAAGGATCACAGGCAAACTCGGGATTTGGTGGGAGCTCGAAAGACCCTCCGAGACTCTCCCCTTGTAACCGCTGACTGTCCACAACTGCCATTGGCAGCTACTCCACATATCTGCGGAACATACCACTATCCGCAACCTGTGACGCGTCCGGTAGCACTCAGCTATGCTTCCCATAAGCAGACAATATTTTATACATCCCCAAAAAAAAATGACAATGTATAATATGCTATCCGCAAGGGCGGGCCATGTCAAAATAAAATAACTGCAAAGGGAAGAAACGGTTGTGCTGATCTCATTCGATAGCAAGCAAAATTTTAAACACAAGTGAAAAATTTATGGTTTCGGTATAATTCGGTTTGTTCTAGAATCGGAATCCAGGGGTTTGCGAAAGTAAAACAAATAGATAGACTTTTATTCTAAAATGTGAAAAATTCTTTTTTAGTTTAAAATGTTCTTTATCTAATTTAATCAAAAATATATCGTTACCTTAAGCGCAAAAGGCCCTCACTAACCCAAAATTTAAAATCGACTTTTTCATTGATTTCGATGAAATTATAGCTAATTTTTTAACGCTTTTTGTGTTATTTTCCGACAATTAATTTTTTTTTTTATCGATAAACACGCTCACTTTCGAAAAACCATAGACGGGCATTATTCAGTACCAGTACTTTTTCAGTATTTTCTTTTTTACTGATTACTGAAAAAAAATCAGTATTCAGTAAAAAGTACTGATTACTGAAAACAAAAATCAGTATTCAGTAAAAAGTACTGATTACTGAAAACAAAAATCAGTATTCAGTAAAAAGTACTGATTATTGAAAACAAAAATCAGTATTCAGTAAAAAGTACTGATTACTGAAAAAAAATCAGTATTCAGTAAATTTTACTGATTACTGAAAAAAGAAATCAGTATTCAGTAAATTTTACTGATTTGTGTAAAAAATGCAGTAATCAGTAAATGATTTATAGTAGATACTAGGGTATTCATTTAATCGGGCTTTTGCTTTAATCGGTTAATCGCTCGATTAATAATTTTTCTTTATTAATTAGGTAATTTCAATAAATAAAAATGCATAATTAATGAAAAAAAAAACAATAAGATACCAAACATAACAATTATTAAACTAAAAGGTATGTTCAGAGCTAACAAATATAAAAGCATGACCAGCAAATTTATCAAACTTTAACTTATTTCTAACAATTTTTACTTACTTACTTAACTTTATTTGTAGGAAGATAATTGTATAGTGTAACTTAGAAACTGTAAACTGATGTTTGTTCTAGCCGAACGTTTTGCAAGTTAAATGAGATCTTATAAAATTATCTTTCAGAAATATAATTTGGATTGAATTTTAAGGATTTAAATAATTCTTTCTTTTAGTTTTGATAAAACTTGTCATGGAGAAAATTCTTTCACTTATCGAAGATGTTGGAGAAATCGAAAGCAACAGAATATATAAATTCTCAGTCCTTTTCCATAAGAGTCCTGTTTTAATTTTTTTTAAATTTTAAAGATTTCTAATTGTTTCGGTTAATTCTATTAAAGAATTGGCAAAGCTTAGCACCGAACATTATGCAAAAAAGTTTATTTCCGAATTCCTTAGTTTCTGTTTTAGTACTGTGTTTTAAGAAAGTATTGCTAAAAGGAAATCTATTGTAGGAAAATATATTTTCTAAAGACATACCTTTTGTATAAGACGAAACAAATAATAAAAAAACTCAAAAAATATTTTATAATACTATAAAAAATTAAAAATTTTGTTACATCGGTTAATCGACTGAAATTAACCGGTTTAATTGTTAATAAAAGCCAATTTTTAATTAACCGATCAGTTAATCGGGTTGTAGTTAATAGGTAAACCGATTAACGGTAAACCGAACGAATACCCTAATAGATACTGTATGTATTCAAAATGATGTGTACAGATTGCGCACTTGCATGAATAGTGGCATAACACAAAAATTGCATTTCGAGAAAAATAGCTTTTTGTGTGTTTCACTTTTTTTAACTATTTAAAAACGAAATGTGTTACCCAATAAAAACTGAGTTATACACATAGCTGAGACTTCGAATTATTTCATTTAATTTTCACTATTTTAAAATTTTATAAAAATGAAATATTAACATTGCACTCGAAGCCGATGTGACATTGCAGACGTTGAGAACGCCAGTAAGACATCGTTGACGGCGATCAAAAATTACTAAAATTGAACATTTTCAACGACGCACAGTGGCTGAAAATCGTTTTTCATCGGCCAAAAATCTGTAACTTTTGAACCGATAGAGATAATTTTGCAAGGAGAGAAGACTTCTTGAACTTTTTTACAGTTTTAAATTTGTTAAAATCCGTTCAGTAGTTGTTGAGAAATTTAAGGTCAACGTTGAACTTTTGATGTTTTTTAGCATTTAGTATGAAAATGCTAATGATTGAGATTGAGAACTATGGTATTTTTTTATTAAAAAAGTGGGATTTTTTTCAGCCCACTGTTTCAAGAACTTTTTAATCTACATAACTGCCGAATTTCGTTAGCATATCTTTGTTCATGTCAGATTTATAGAATGTCAAACCTTAAAAATATTATTTTTTACTCATATTGAAAGCCCTTTTATTCATTTACACTATATTTTAATAATTTTAATGTTTGACATTCTATAAATCTAACATGAATAAAGGTATTATAATGAATTTTGGCAGTTATGTCGATTAAAAAGTTCTTAAAACAGTGGACTGAAAAACATCCCCATTTTTGATAAACAAATACCCAAATTCCCAATCCCGGAAAACGGCTTTAAATTTTTTTTTTTGTTCAATAAAGGCAATAAAATTTACCATTCGATATTGCTCAGAATTTTCTAGGAAATAATGGACTTATTAGAAAACATTACTGTTCTAAATGTTTAAAAATCGGTGTGTTGAATTATTAGAATTTTTTACTCAAATTATTATTTTTTTTTTTTTTTTTTTTTTGAAAAATTTGATTTGGAATAGGGCATATGGGAGTAAAAATGTCAAACTGGCTAAAAATTGCTTCTACAAGCATACTCATAATGTTTACTTTCGAAAAATATAAACATGTTTTATATATTTCTGGAGAAATTCGTATTACCTTTATATGCATATACATTCGCCTCGTATATGCCACTATACCTTTAAAAATAAATGCATAGGCATGTAATAATACCTATGATCATTTTGTGAATAGGTTTCTACATTATCAACTCTACAACAGGTTCAACTGGAACCAGTTCCACTAAAATACTTTAAAGATTAAAAAAATAAATAAGTTAGGATTTTTAAATTTTTATTTTCTTTTTTATTTAAATAACAATAAGGACAAAAAATATATTTTTTGCTTAAATAACAATTAAAGTTAATTATATCTACTATTCATTCGGTTGGAAAATTGCCTCCAAATATTCCATATTTGGTTTTGTATTACCTCTGTCCTGTAGCAGCCCTTTTGCTTCTTCATCTAAGTCCCGATGTTCTATTTTCCATTGACTTGGAATGGTAGAGATGTGCGGATCTGACGTTGCCAACAATATATTAAACAGATCTTCGTTTGTAAAATCTCGTGACATTTTTCTGGTATTGTGCTCCCTATAAAATCTCTCATCTTTATTCCTTTTTTCCTGGACTTCCTCTCACAGATCTCCTAGTGGTACTAAATGATGCCTAATGACATCCTCTCCATGATTAAGGATTTTATGAACTTATGCAGACATATTTCTCCATGGATATTTTCTATAATCAATTCGTTCATTGCATGCAAGTACATCAATGATTGTTTTAAATCTTGATATAAGACTTATATCAACTTCGTTATTTCAGATGCTTTTTTGGGATCAGAAAGTAACTTGCTGTATTCCCATCATTCGTATTGCCTGATCCTTGTTTCGGTTGGTGTATAATCAACTCATATTTGCGAAATTCATCCTGAACATGCTTCTTTTTTATACTCCTTTAATCCTTGTTGGTGTCATTGTTTCTTATTGATCCTGTAGGTCCAAAACCCAAATCATAGCTGATTTTTAGTATGTGCTCTATAATTTGTATTCTTGTATGTAGCGGCGATAATCCAAATTCATATGCATTAGTATTATCTTATGATTTTCCTGGGACTTGGTTTAATTAGCTTGATGTGGTTTGGCATATAATGCAGCTGGATGAAGCCTTTGTGTCAGTCAAAGCCTGGCCTACTTTTCCATCTATCATCTTTAGCACTAATTGATAGTTAACTTCAATTATATGGCCATCTATTTCTAATTCTAATGGTAGAATAAAAAACTAAATTGGGCTAAAGTAGGATACGCTTAAAATCCCACAGGTATTGGTAATTATATAATATAAAATACCTAGCACAACTCGGCTTGGTACACTTATATTTCAGTCATATGAATAGGTAAAATAAAAAGAGCAAAATAAATGTTGCGAATAATTTTACACAAACTAAAAAAGTGTTCTATAGGCAGGTCCAAACAGGTACAAAAGTGCATTTCGGTTTAAAGTAGATACTTTCACCTTTCTACAGCTAGTAAAATCTCTCTAACCCCTTTTGACCCTCATAAATTCTATACTTCTGAATTTCAATTTGACTGCAATATAGAACCTGAAAAAATATTTAATAACACAGCAGGTATAATCGGTACAGTAATACAACATAACATTGTTTGAAGACTGCTTTACTACCAACATAAAAAATGTTGAACCCACTATTGATAAGAGTTTGACATAAAACATAATCCATCCGATTAAAAAACTAGAAAAATCGTTATAAAATCAAGCCAAAAAATCCGTTTTATCCGAATATCTCCAAAGGCAATGGAGATAACCTAAAAATTTAAGTATATTTTTTGTAGCACACCTTAAGTTTAATTTTTTTTGAAATCCATAAAATATTTTTGGTGAATTTTTTAAAAGTTTGAATTTCCTCTTGCGGACCTCTAAGGTCACTCCCGACCCTCAATTCTTTCAATTCAACTCAAAAGCTATCCGGCTATGACAGTTTAAAATTTCATTCAAATATGTTCAGCCGTTCATAAGAAGCAAAATAATTTTTCAAAACAAAACGTTCGTAAACCCTTGTGTTATATATCAGTCATATGTGCAGCTTAAATAAAAATAGCAAATAAAAATGTTGCGAGTAATTTCATTAAAATGAAAAAAGTGTTCAACAGACAGTTCCAAACAGTTGAACAAGTATATATGGGGTTAAAGAGGACACTTTCAGCTTTCTGATGGTACTAAAATCTCTTTAACCCATTTTGACCCTAACAAGTTCTACTCCTCTAAAATTCGGATTTAACTAAAATATAGAACCTGGGGAAACATTTAATAACACATCAGGTATAAATGATACAGTTATGTAATGAACCACTTTTTAAAGACTACTATCCCTCTAATATAACAAAAAAAATTTCGACCCATTATTGATAACGGTTTGCGAGAAATCATAATTTAGTTCTGATCAAATTTACAAAAATTAATTTTTTTCTAAAACAACATAAAATATTTGTTTCCAGCAGCATGCCACAGCCACAATTATCAATATTTTAATCTAGTTTTTTGGAAACCTTAGTTCTAATATGTTTGCTATCGAATGGCATTAAAATTTTTAAAATCGGCGATGACAAAAAATTGGACTTTTGGCCGATGAAATTCAATTTTCAGCCACAGTGCGACGGCGGCGAAAATACAACCGTCGGCAAATAATGTAAAGTGCGACTTTAAGGTGGAAGTACATAACACGCGTTCGTTCGTCGACAAGTATCGTGCGTTTATAAACTTTAGCGCGTCATAAACTGCAAGTTACACAACACGCGTTACAAAAGCCATTCCTGTCAGCTGTTTTTTATTTGTTTACTTATATGTGTATTAAAAACAGGCTCGAAAGTATATCAAGATTTTGTTATTTTATTAAATTTATTCTTTTTATATAAATATTGTATGTTTTTTAAGCTCTTCAATAAGTTTTTCTTTCATGATTCACAAATTTGTTAAATTATTCTTTTTATTGTCAGCTGACTACTTGTCAAAAATACACAACGCGTTAAAAAGTTCAAAGTTAACCAACTTTCTGGCGCAAACGCGTCAAAATATTTTGCATGTAGCTTGTTCTATGAAAACACACTAGTTTAACTTTTTTTGACAGAAGACGACAGAGCGCGCGCGCACTAACTCGTGTTATGTACTTCTACCTTTAGTGTTTGTTGTTTGCAAACGAGCTTTGAATACATTCACAGCATTTTATAAAAATGTTAAAAAGCAAGATAATTAAACAATAAAAAAAATGTGCCAAGAACAACATTATTATTCTTTGTATTTAGCATTTTAGTTTATTTTTTGGTATGTTTTCATGAAAATTTGTTTTTAAATAAAATTAAGTATTCTTTTTTTTTTTGTATTTTACAGTATTTTGCAAATTGTAGCGAAAAACACAAGCCTAGCACTTCTTGATCGCACAGTGACCTCTTTAGTGGGTGCTCTTTACAGTTGCGGGGAATCAGACACTCTTTATGGTTTAACAAATTGTCTAAAAAGTTTTTAGTAAAAACTAAACACGGCAAACGTTTCGAATGGATACAATATGTAGCAGAATTGTACAATGATATTTAAAAACAGTTAAATGGTGTTTGATCTAGCCAAACGTTTTGCAAAAACCAATAACTTTTTAATAAAACTATTGGTTACGAGCAACGTCTTATATTCAATAAAAAAAACTGTTATCATCTGACGTTTATGAAAGGAGGAATAACTGTTACGGTCCCTGTTTTATTAATCCTTTTTGCAATATTCCCATTCTTTAAATATTTCACTTAGTTTTTGCTTAAGCCAACCTTTGGTTAACATTGATGCTATAGATGTAAACATATCGTGCCATAACCGCCAAAATAACGTAACCAACAAAAAACAAATTTTACAGGAAAAGGTTTTTTTTGTTTATTTCTTATTTACTTGGAAGTTTTTCTATGAAATTATTATAATAGCCTACAAATGATCTTATGCTAGTTTGAGATGAGTATTAACGTTGATTTTTCATTTACAAAAGTATTTTTGATCATCTTTTTGTCACTTACGTTAGTTTGGTGGTCATTATTGTAACCAGCTAATAAAAAAATGAGCTACTTACGTTTTATTATTAATAACTTAAAATTTTATTTTCAACTTAAAAATTTACTTTCTTGAATTTTTGTAATACATATGGGTAATTCCATGTCAAAACGGTCTGATGTAGAATGGCCCTAACTCGATTTTTTTCGAAATTGAGTTTTTTAGTGATTCCAATACATTTCCCACAAATACGCCTCGTCACAAAAATGTAATACAATAGCATCAAAAATATCAATTTAACATGCAATTGAAGATGCCATTTTACATTATGATACATACAGTTTCTATTATGTTTTTGCCTTCTCCTATAAAGTTGCATTTATGTGAGTTAGGGCCTTTCTACAAAAGTCCAACGATATATGAACGAAAAAAAATTTTTAAATTTAAAAAGTTTTGTCATATTCAAAACGTCATAATTTCGCCGAATAAGCCGAATGTGTTGAGCTTATTTCTTCAATATCCCGAAAACTACTTGACATAAGAAGATGATTTTAATGTCATTTTAAAGCAGTGAAGAACACATTTGCAAATCCTATGTACGCGTGCATAGGAATAAAAATTCTGCTTGTGTGACGTCGACACATGTACACTATAAACTTCTTTGTGTGGTCTGTGACAAAGTACGTTTGGATGTTGCTTTGTTGTTATTTCGTCAATACAAGCATAAATGTGATAGTATGTGTGTGCCCTTCACTGTTTTAAAGAGAATAAATAGGGCTACAAGCCATATATTGAAAAAAAAATTTATTTTGACATGGAATACACATATCGTCACCTGAAATCCCGTAACAGACAAAAAATTTTAAATCGGGTTTTTTTTTTTTGTGACAGCTGTATTTTTAATAATATCAACTCATTCAATCAAAGTTAAGGTTTTCTTCACATATCGCACACTTGTCTTTTCTTTCTCTTCTTTTTTCTAATTAAAGAAAACCTTAATTAAATTTATTATCGAAAATATTGCGAAAAACTCAAACGGACAATAGACAATTTGTTAGATTTCTTTCCTCCAAATATGCTACGTAAAGTTTGTATAAAAATTAAACATTTAGAAACTCCGCTGGAAGATAGAACTACACTTTTTAAGAAAGCACGAATAATTAAGGGAGAAAACAAAAAACTAATCACCTCTTCCAATATTTTGCTTAACTCTAGATAAAATATTACAACAGAAAATTGTAATTTAAATAAGAGTTTTTTAATACCACTTGCTTCAAACCAATAAACGAAACAACGAGTGAATACACATCTTACAAAAAAATAAGTAAAAACCTAACGGTAGATAAAAGTAATTTTTGTTTTTAAGTTGACTGCATTGTTACTTGTAATATTTTCATTTTAGGCTTTATATTTTTCTAATTATATGGCAGCTCTCTCGTTGTTTTTATGTTACTTACGTTATTTTGCGGTCACTAAGTTAGGCGTATGTCGGTTACGTTAAAATTGAAGGACTCGTATTTCTTTCAATACTTGGATTATCGATACTATATTTTACAGGACAACGTGTTGTTACTTACAGAACAATTGTGCATCAACAACTCAGTTTTGGAAAATATGTTGGTTACGTTATTTTGGCGGTTAAGGCTCGATATACTTAACTGAGTCCCCTTTTAGACAGGCAAAGTTTACTTTGCAAAGTCTTGAGTTTATGGAAGGGAGGGGAAAAGAGAATAGCGGGGGAGTACGAACTTTGCTGTACTCGCAAATTCCTTTTATTTTTCGTTCGTAGTTTATTTCTGAGCAGAGATGATAAAGTTGGTAGTACAATTGTACTTTTTTTACTACTATTAGCAGTGCAAAAGTAATAAAGTACTCCAGTGCAAATTTAGTACAATTTAAAAATTGCAAACGCTTTTTCGCCTTTATGTAAATACTATATCGAATTTAATTCAAACAAATTATTGCTACAGTCTTATGAATCTTGTTGCTATAGTTTAAAATAAAAAAAAATTAAGTATGTATAGAAATATGTTACAAAACTAATTTCATACACCAACCGAACTTTCATCTTCTTTAAAAATAATAATTTTATGTTCCTTACTATACCTGATTGTTGTAATTTTTTAATTAAATATTTTATATATGGGCATTTCCTTGGGTTACTAACGTACGTTCGTACGCTTTTGATTTACAAATAATATAGAAAACAAAACTTTTCCAATCATTTTTTTTTTTTTTTCTTTTGGCGATTCGATAGCATTTGGGTAGCTCTTAGTTTAGTGCAAAAGATGGATTTCATCGAGTTTAAATTGTTTATAATGATACATAGTTATAAACATGTGGTCAGGAACGTACGCAAAATAGAAGTAAACTTTGGCTGACAGTACTGAAATGTAAAAATCTGCGTAATGGAACGGAATATTCAAAAGTGATTAATTTATTTTAAGAGTGTATTAAGGCTCAGTTAGGCGAACGTTGCTGTTCCCGTAATGTACCGCACCGTACTGTAAGCACGTTGGTGCACTTATAGAACGTTTAAAAACGTGTCATATGTTTTCCCATACATAAACAAAAAGCAATAGTATACATAAAACAAAACACACAGTGATGGGAATCAAAAATGTTCAAATGGTGACCGTTGTGCAGAAAAGGTACCACGTGATATAAATGGTATTAAAACAGTATTTTGTGTATGTTAAAAAATTTTAATATTTATATTATTGATTTACAATAAATAAATTTGTATTTTAGCATATATAAATTTTTAGCATACATATATTGTAAATTTGCATACACCAAACAAGGTTTTGATACAATTTAAAGTCTTTTATATGTTTCACATTTCCATTGTATGTTCATTTGTTTACTTTAAACATCTAAACATATGTATATTTGTATATTTGGAAATATGTTGTATTGTAAGTTGTTTTTTTCGTAATTCCATAAATATACTGAAAAAAGGACAAAAAAAAAGAACAAAATTACCCGCATTCAATGTAACATACAAGCCGCCCATCGCTGTCTTACAAATGTCACGTAACAACGGCATGAAATTCTATTTTATACAGATTGGTACGTTGCAACTACGGTACATTGCATTTCGGTAAGCTTTTGTATTGGTTTTCATATAACAAAAAGCGAACAGCTGATGAATACAGTACAGATACGGTACAGCAACGTTCGCCTAACTGAGCCTTTAATGTACGTCTCCATCCAGTATTTAGAAAATAATTTCTCTCTCTTGGTTTTTGTTTAATTGGCTTATGTACCGGACGCGAACGTATGATTTTTCCATATGTTTTTTTATTATTATCACCATGCATTTTCCCATAAATATCTTCAAATTTCCTTATTAAAAATCTTAATACTCCTTTTACAATTGATTGTAATGGAGAGATTATGAAGAAAGAGTGTAAATATAACATATTTTTTGCATGGAAAATAAATATATAAAAAAGTCTTTAGAAGTAGCTTAAATACTTAGAAAATATAAAATGTTCCAGTTTTCCGCGTAATTTCCTCAAGTAACACTCAATTTACATACTGAATTTTATGACGTCCAATTTTAGACGTCATTTTTTTGTTTGGTAGCAAGCGGTGCAGAGAAGAAAGAGGGGTAGAAAAATAGACATGATTTCTGTTTTCTCTTCCTCTTTCTTCTCTACACCGCTTGCTACCAAAAAATTCATCATGTAAATTGAGTGTAAAATAGCTGAGATATGCTATGAAACCATTCTTTTATAAAAACTTAGACTTTTTTTGTTATAATAATAAACAATAAAAGACGATGATAATCAACATTTTATTTTTTCATCCTGGTACACCATTCTGAGAATATAAATTTTTTCCTTTAAGTTTTCTTTTAAATATGACAACATTTGTATTTTCATCGATGGTGGAACATATAAAACCAGTAAGCAAATCATATGTGTTAAAATTATGAAAAATTCCTTGCACCATAGATATCTATACACAGCTAGATATTTTTAGTAGAAATTACGGGCATTACTACACAGTAAAAACTTCGCCTACTTTTTTAAAATGAATAGCTACTTTCACTAATTATTTAGTAGCTTTCTTCTATATAACTACTATAATTACTTCTATAACTACTTATTTTTCAGATGTATGTATGTAGGAAAAAAATAATGACTTACATAAAAATGTATTCATTTTGTGACATTCTTGTAATATTCATTGGTTCTTTCAGTAGAATTGGAAGTAGTATTTTAACTTTTTCCTGATGACTTAACACATTATTTTGCAGGCGAAGTTTTTACTGGGTAGTTAAAACATTTTTTTAGCCTGTTCCACTAAAAAAACTAAAATCTAAAAAACAAGCTTAAGATTCTTCGTCTAAATTCCTAATTATTTACTTAATTTTTCTTTTTGTTAATTGCCAAAGGTATATTTCAAATATAAATGTATAGCACAAGTGCATTTTAATGTACATTTTTTGTTATGCAAATAATAAAACTTGTAAAAAATATTTTTTTGGCATTAAGTGCAATTAGCGTTTAAAATGTAAATTTTTTTTCTGTATTAAGTACATTTAAAAAAATGCCATTTATCAACCCTGTATCTGTAGTGCGATTCACTAACTTTTATAACGATAATCGAATCGTTAAAATAAGTATAACGAAAATTTATCGAATATGCTATTCTGTAAAATTTTTAACGATATTCGCTGTCGTTTAAAGTCAGCTGTTACTTTAAGCAATTTTTTTGTCGTTATCTTAGCGACAATAATTTAGTTTGTGTTTATTTTATCGATAAAATGTTTTTTATGTTTAAAATAGCTTACATACATACAAAGATATGTTCATATGTATATGTATGAACAAAAACAAAATAATGAATTTAAAATTTGCAATAAGAAAGCAAATTAAGAACAAAAATAAAATTCTAAATGTAAAATTCACAAAAAAAAAAATATAAAACCACAAATTAACCCTTCGTCTTACTTATGAGTCTGGCCAGACCTTTTTCAGTGCATTTTAAATGAAAAAATATGTGTAACAAGGGGGGTTAAGAACAATTTCATATGTTTTTATTTTATTCTCTTTTGTGCTTTTCGTTTTTTTTTAACATTTTGTAGACAGAGATGTTACAAAAAAAAACAGCTGTGTACTATCGTTAAAAAAAATTACAGAATCACACTATCGTTACTGCAAGCGAATATAAATGTCGACAAATATTACGATTGTCGGATCGTTAAAAGTTAGTGAATCGCACCACTGAAGTTGGCTGCAACAACGAATAAACAAAAATTTGTCAAATGAAACTTTGTGTGTCTAAACACCAAACAAAGAGAATTACAGAAGACTTTGCAAAGTAAACTTTGCCTGTCTAAAAGGGGACTGAAACTACAAGATATTCTGGTAGTGTATAGGATCATTCCTTACTTGAGGGTTACACGATCAAGTTTTGGCTATCAAGTTTTAATACACTCACACTTTTTTACCAATACACTCATACTTTTAAAAATTGATACGAACTTGCCTCTAAAATTCTCTTGTCAGTGAGTGTATCAATTTTCGTTCAAGAAAACAGCTTATTACAAATCTTTTGAAGTTGTTTTTGTTTTTTTTTCACAAATATTTTGCCTGCAAAAGCTGAAGTTCTTTTTTTTACAAATTGTTGCGGGAATTTTAAAATTTTAACTAAAAACCTAAAAAAATAGTGAAATATGTTTATTAATAAAATTAATAAGCAAAATGATAAAGTCCCTTCGAACAGCCTACAGTGCAGAAAAATCAAAAGTGGAAAATAGCAAAACATTTTGAATTGTTTTCTCGGCGACGACATCTTGAAAAAGTAAATTGCTTTCAACTTGCGTGCAGCCTACGTCACAGCTGTCAACTTTTGCATATTTTGACAATCAGTATATGTAAAAGACTATCAAGAAAATCTTGATCGTGTGGCTGCACTGTTAGTATATGTACTTATCTATAGCATCAATGTTAACCAAAGGTTGGCTTAAGCAAAAACCAAGTGAAATATTGAAGTTGGGACTATTGCAAAAAAGCTTTATAAAATTTAAATTGCCTCATAGGAAAAAAATAATTATTTATTTACAGAAACTGGGAATTATTTCATTCCGAAGGTTACTTTATATTATATTCAACATTTTTCATTTTTCGAATTTATTCTATGAGCTAAATTTCAGTTATTTATAAAGCTTTTTTGTAATAGTTCTATTCCTTCAATTTTTCAGAAATGACTTTATACACTAACTGAAATTTAGCTTATAGAATAAATTCGAAAAATGAAAAACGTTGATTATTTATTTATTTAATTTATTTTGTAAAACGAACAAATATTGAATTTTATTTTAAATAAAAAACAAAAATATGTATGAGAATTTAATAAAATGAATCGTGTTTTATTTAAGCTAAAAACTACGTCAACAGTGACGAATATATGCATCAGTACTGACTAGTCAGCTGTGACTGGTATATGCATCAGTAATGACTAGTCAGCTGTGTCCGGTTTATACATCAGTACTGATATGTAAAGAGTATAATACCCTTTGTACACTTGCATACATTTCGGAGGAACGCATGGAAGATGTTGAAAATGTGAAATACGCTTTCACACTTGAAACATCTAACATTTATTATTAACAAAAAATGTCACCATTTCTGAAAAAAAAACTTTTATTTTTTTTAAATACTTTTTTTCTACAAAAGTACTAACATTTTAAGAGATAACACCAAAATGTATTTCTAATTCATTTTGTTTAATAATTTAAGCAAAATTTGGCAAAATAAGGCTTGCAAAAAAGGAAAAACTTGAGAAATGGTAACGCTGCTTTCAAAGCAACTGCCATTTTGTCAGTGATGCCACAATAATAACAGAATTTATTGCCACTTTTCTAGTGATTACACTAAAAGAATCGAAAAATGTAAAAGGGAACAAAATGAGATAGTAACATTCTGTAAAAATGTTGATTTTTAGCCCTATGTATTTCTTATGGGAAAATTCCAACATTTTCGCAAATTGATGTTAAATGTTAAATGTTGACAAGTGTGAAAAGGCTATAAGAGTAACCAGCTCAGATATATGTTTTATCTACCACAAAATTCACAGGTTAAAGAAGGATGCAAAATCACACGTACACAAAAGTTAAGGTCATTTTTTTCAAGTTGGCCTTAAGAAAATGATAGAAACTTTGTTCTACGCGATGACCGATATCTGTATCAGCCATGTCGGTCATATGATAGTCAAATGACCGTCACTCACACATGTGTAAATTCAAAGGAACACATTATTATACTTTTGCATTCAAGTAGTCCCCAGCGGGAAAACTCAGAAGACCTTCTTAATAGGGTTTTTACACTGATCAACATCTAACATCTGCCATCAAAGATGTAGAAAATGTGAAACACTCGTTTACATTGCTCACATCTAACATCTGCCATCAAACAAAAATGTCACCATATTTGAAAAAAAAAAAAATAATTAAATTAAAAATGTTTTTTTCTCACAAAAGTGCCAACATTTAAAAAGAAAACTCAAAAATGTATTTGAAGTTCAATTTGTTTAAAAATATAAAAAATACTTAACAAAAAAACATTGCATTAAGATATAAAACTTGACAAATGGTAACGCTGCTTTCAAAGCAACTTCCATTTTGTCAGTGATGCCACAATAATAATAGAACTTATTGACACTTTTATAGTGATGACACTAAAATAATCGAAAGATGTAGAGTGGAATAAAATGAGATAGGAACATATTTTAAAGATGTTGAAAGATGTTGTTTTTTAGCCCTATGTATTTCTATGGAAAGATGTTAACATCTTCGCAAATGGTGGGAAATTGATGGTAGATGTTAGATGTTGATCAGTGTAAAAAGGCTATAAATTTTTTGATTTAATTACTATTCTTACGTAACTGCAAAAGAATGCCTCACAGAAGGCCTCCACACCAGCTTCTATGAGAAGCGAGAAAAGAAGGAGTAACATTTTTTGTTTTGTTTTTTTTCGCCAAAGCGAAAGAATTCAGATCCCGTTATAAAAACAAAGCAACAAAGTAGGTGCATATTAAAATACAAAAAAAAAAACAATAATGTAAATCATTTTAGTTGAGTTTTTTTCATTCTAAAGAGTTCAATGACCCTTATGTAACTAAAACCTTATACACATCACTTGTGAGACCTATTTTGGAGTATGCTTCCATAATTTGGGACCCTATGTACCAAACTTATATCGACAGGATAGAATCTGTTCAAAAACAATTCCTGTTGTTCTGTCTTCGAAGTTTAAATTTCAACCCATTAAGTCTTCCATCATATACCAGCAGGCTCGCCCTTGTTAAGCTGCCAACCTTAAAAAGCCGACGATCTATGTTAAATGTCTCGTTTCTATTGAATATTATTAACGGTGATGTTTGTTCTGGTTTTCTGATCAACAATATTTCGTTCAACATTCCTCAACGACCAACACGTTACTTCTCACCATTATCCGTTCAGTTTTTTAGAGCTAATTATGCAAACGCTGACCCTCACAGGAGAATGTGTATTCAATTTAATGAACTGTTTAGATTTATAGATTTTTCTTTAAATACTAATGTAACTAAAAGTAAAATAATAATTTTTTTAAATTCATAGTTAATTATTTTATGTGAGTTATTAACATTTGTGTTGTATAAATAGTCTGTAAGGATTAATTCCATAGACGAGTAAATTAAATAAATAAAAAAAAAAAAAAAAATAAAAGATAGGTACTTGTGCTTAAAAGTTTTATTTTAAATTTGATTATTTCAATAAAAAAATAGGTATCACATGTTTTATTAAACTACAATAAGTTTAATAAAATATATAAACATACGTTTGTAAAATAGGTATACATATATAAAAATTTAAATATCAAGATAACCTTTTTGCTAAGGCCTTTTGACAGTCGTTCTCTGGAAAGCCTTCTAAGAGCCATTTATTTGAAGGGCTTTAAGAAGCTCTGGGGAAGAAAGGAAAGCGGAAGGCCTTCTCCGCAATGGCAACGCGTGTAAAAAAGATATGAGTATGAAATGGAGCCGGAAGGCCTCCGTACTCCTTCTTTTTCCCGCTGGGTCATTGACCAATCGGTGGTGGTTGTTAATGGTAAGCAACAATAACAACAATAAACCACTCGAAGAGGCGCTTTTTTAAAATTAACAACAATAAAAACAACAATAACAAGAATATATTGTACCTACATACAAAACTACTGTACTTTTTAAAAGTAAAAAAAAAAACTGTGTCTATGGAAATTGTTTGTATCCTCTTCAGACCATGGGTACACATATGTGCACCTTAACTAATTACAAGTTTTTAAGACTAGCGACATCGTGTGATCAATAGAAACAGTTTTATTACTTGCTTTAAGCTACTGCGCTTCAAAACAATACCAAAAGATGGCAGAGTTTAGAAGTTTTAGCCATTATTTTTACATTTGAATTTAACAGTTTGAAAAAACCACACTCCCAACAAACACGAAGTCAAACCTTTGATATGAAATGACTTTATCATTTGACATCAAACACAATTCTCAAACGTTTTTCAATTGTTTGATGTAACATTTGAATTCAAATTGATAATGATTTGAAAATAAACATTTGATATCAAATGTTTTATCAATTTGATGTCAAATGTTTGACAAATGTTAAATTCAAATCAAAAATAAACTTGGCAATACTAAAGCGAAAAAAATGTAATCATTAAAAATGGCGATTAAAGTCAAATTGTTTTCTTTGTGGTTACATGTGTTTTACTATTAAAAATAAATTTTATTATAAAGTGAACAGCTTATTTCTTGTGAAAAATAAAAATTATTTGTGAGTAATTACAATGATTAAAAAAACGAAAAAAGGAAAATAAAACGGGAAAGTGAAGAAAGTTTGTTGAACGATCGCGGTGCTACAATCCTCAAAATAAAAGAGAGCTAAGTAGTTTGTCTTTCCAAGAATTAGAGGACGGAAAGAACATTATTTCATCTTTTAGCTATGGTGCCGAATGTTTATCTCACAGTTTATTTAAATAAATACTAAATTTAAAGTAAAAAAAATAAAATATTTTTATTTATATTCCACATTGTATTATAATCCACATTTGAAAAACATTTGAGAATTACGTTTGAAAGCAAGTTGAAAATAAAGGCATTTTTCAATTTGAAAACAATTTCCCCTTTTTGTTGAGAACGCTATGATTTTCAAATGATTTTCAAATCATTATCAAACGTTTGTCGTTTGGGAAAACGTTTGATTTCAAATCATTTTCAATTTGAAATCAAACCTCCGTGTTTGTTGGGTAGCTCTGGTCCTACTGAACCGATTTTGCTGGATTTCAATCACAAACTGCTTCGGATAACTACAAGCAATTTGGCACCAAGTTTGTTCATTTCTTTTGAGTTGTTCGAAAGTGAGCGTGTTTTCAACAGACGGACAGACGGACATGGCTAAATCGACTTAGAATTACTCAAAGACCCATAATATACATACTTTATGGGGTCTGAGATGAATAATAAAAAGTTTCACAACTAATTGTGGTGGAGGGTATAATAACAATATATTTATTAAACATAAATAATCTTATGGCCATTTTCTCAATGTATCGACAAACTGTCTGTTACTTAATGCCAACATAAGTTTATGAGACCGATAAACTGTCCGTTAACGATTTTGGGTTTCTCAATATACCGACAAAAAGCATTGTTTTCAGTTGGCAACACCACTCAAAATAGATATAAAAGTTGGGAGTCAGCTAATTGAATTTATCTGTACGGCAAATAAAAGGAAAATATATAATTGGCAGATGAGTGCTGCAGCCGTATTCTGCAATTCGCTAAAGCTAAATTTCTATCGCTAAAAATCTAGAAAGATGATTTAACGATTTTTGGCTTCTGTAACTTGCATTGCTAAATTTGGCAATGCCATACAAATTTCATTCACCTCAATTTTAACTTTTAATGTCATCGATAAAATGTTGTGTTCTCTAAGGCATTTTAGCGATCGAGATTTATACCATGTTCACACGGACAGCAATATTCGTGTTTCGCTCTCTTATTCCTGTTTCGCGCCCCAAACATGATTGAAACGACTTGTTTCCCCATACAAAATTTTGTGAGCGAAACAGGTCGTTTCATTTTGAAACAGGCTGCGAACAGGAAAAATGTACTATCATCTCCAATTTTGATAACATTTATCGTTAGTTTATCTGAACTAGCTCTCAAAAAAAAGCAAAACAAAGAAAAAAACAAAATAAAAATTGATGTCTAATAAAATAAAGTGATAATTATAACATAATAATATCAATAAAAGTGTTAAATAATATATGTTTAAGTTTTATTTACTTTTTTTATCTGTTTAAAAAAAATCACACTAACAACACAAAAAAAATGTCAAAATGAAACAGGAATGAATCGTATGAACAGCACGTATTGCTGTCCGTGTGAACATGGTATAAGCGAATTACAGAATACGGCTGCTGGTTAGTTTTGCGACCGAATAGAAGCAAATGAGGCATTGAGAAAACCAATTTCCTTAATGTGCAGTTTTTCGTTGGGTAAAAAGATAATCGCCTAATGAGAAAACGGCCATTAAAGCTATAAAACAAATATATTTCAGTCTTTATATACGTATGTGCATAAAAAGTTTTCAAACAAAAAATACCATACAATAACAAAAAATCAAAGGAACTTGACGCATAAATGTCTATTATTTTATTTAGTATTTCAATATAATTTATATAACAGTTTTAATAAAAAATTTAATTTTATAAATTAAATACGTCATCAAATGAATAATCTTCTTCTTCTATTTAACGTCATTTTATTTAGAATTTTCCTTTTTAAGAGATTTATACCACTAAAAACCTATTTTAACTTCCGCGTTGCTAAATGGCAAAACCAAGAACTTCGTTGCAAAAGAATTCAATTCACTGAATGGATTTTCATTTAATGCATTTTTATATCCATATACATTTATCCAGAAATCAAGTGTTGATTTCTTATTTAACAATTCATATGCATTTTGTTTCTGCCGCTGATGTTCCAAAGTTGTAATTTCATCTACAGTGAAATCAATCATTTCTTCTTTAAAATGTTAGCTTAGTCTGGGATCACACTATGAAAGTTTTCTTTCAGAAAGTTTGAGTTTTTGGTGACAGGGGAAAATAACATATTTTTCTTCTCTCTTCTCTCACCCATAAACTTAGACTTTCTGAAAGACAACTTTCATAGTGTGAACACAGACTTAATTTGCATTTATTAGTATTTTCTGCACAAAAAAAGTAAGTATTTGTTAAATTATAATAATTGTTTGGCAACCGTTGTCTAAGTTGACTTTTTGATTGAGCTATAAAGTCCCGCCATGTAATACGTATTTGTTTTTCTATTTTAAAAATTATGGTATCTCTTTTCGTTTCCAAAAATTTTTTAAAATCGTAATTGAGGGGAAAAATCAGCTCAACATGAATTTAATGGATCAAGCTGTTCAAATTTTAAAACAATTTGATATGAAAGATATTTTAAAAGATTGAACAGTTTATATAGCAAAAGAGTAGGGATTTGTATATGCATTCAACAAAAAAGTGTGGTAGATTTTCAAAAAAAGATTACAGGAATACTCTTAAAATAAATAATGCTAAAAAATGCTAAATATGTAGTTGAAAAATGCTAAAAGAAATGCTAACTGCTAAATGAAAAATTTGCAGCAAAATCAGACAAAAAAATGATAAATCTAGCTGCAAAAATGGCACGCTGGTTCCGAACAAAATGAACTGAGATGCCACTTTTTTTCAATTTGTACATAAAAGTTGAATTGAGCTGCCACATATTAAATTTTTCGTTTTGTGCTGAATAATTAAAAAAAAAATTAAACAAAAATGGATTTTAAAGAAAATATTGAGGAAATCCAAAATCCAGGAAGAGAATGTATTTATGATATGGGAAATCGTTCATATAAAAATACTTACTAAAACAAAATGTATGAACGGAAATAGAAAAATCTATTGGAATTGGTCGTAGGTAAATTTTAAATTGTTAATTTTAATATTTTTTAACATAATGTTTACCAATTATTGTAGAAAGTTAATGTTAATTATTTATAAACGATTTCACGTCATGAAAGCGCATCTCAGGAACAAGTGTGTGGAAAACTCCGTTTGTTCTTCTTTCTGTAATATTTTTCTAACTGCTATTCTTTTAACTTTCAACCTTTTTTGATAAATTTGTTTTGCTAGTAAATGGGTTTTATGTAGGGTATTCATTTGACCGGGCTTTTGATTTAATCGGTTAATCGCTCGATTAATTAACCGAGGGTTTTGTTTAATCGGTAAATAATCGGTTAGTTTTGTAATTGATCTGTTAACCGATTAATAACGTATTTTTTTATAAATTATGTAATTTCAATTAATAAAAATGAAAAATTATTTATTATTTGCAGTTTAGTAGTAAAAAAACAATAACATAACAATACGTGAACTAAAACGAGCAAAAAAAAAAAATAAATTCATAACTCTGTAATATGTACATATATTTTAATTAATACATATTCCGGCCACTTTCTGTAAATCGAAATCACGTCAAATTAGCTTTTCCTGATTTCAAAAGTAAAGCAATGTGGTCCTCAAAGTATATGGTAATGAAGAATAAATAATTTTATTAATTTTTAATATTTTTAATTAGGCTTAAGTTCATGAAATTTAATTTTCATTAAATTATTTTTACGAAGAAAGGAATTTTCACAACATGAAAATTAATTAAAATTGTTATTGATAATCTTTCATTCTTGACGTGGCTCGGGCTCGAACCCTGGCCGGCAGGTTACCATGACATATTTCGATCGCAACCACTCGATCTCCTCAGATGGATTTGCCGTCTTACACTCGCAGCCATCGACGACTGCTGACGTCACTAGTCAAACATCAATCCTTAAACCAAATTGTATTTTAACATTTGGTAGATCGAAATTTGCTTTCCTGAATGATTATCCATTTTAATTGATTTTACATGTTTTTTCCTTACTTCTGTTTTTTCGTACTTTTGTCAAGAACTTTTCTAAGGCACGAGCTCTATGTGTACATTTGTCCTTCAAGTTGTGCTGAAAAAGGTCAACAGAAAAGAGAAAGACAAAATGAAAAAACAAAAAAAAAATGTACTTGGACTTCAAGAAAAATTCTTGACAAAAGTACGAAAAAACAGAAGTAAGGAAAAAACATGTAAAATCAATTAAAATGGATAATCATTCAGGAAAGCAAATTTCGATCTACCAAATGTTAAAATACAATTTGATTTAAGGATTGATGTTTGACTAGTGACGTCAGCAGTCGTCGATGGCTGCGAGTGTAAGACGGCAAATCCATCTGAGGAGATCGAGTGGTTGCGATCGAAACATGTCATGGTAACCTGCCGGCCAGGGTTCGAGCCCGAGCCACGTCAAGAATGAAAGATTATCAATAACAATTTTAATTAATTTTCATGTTGTGAAAATTCCTTTCTTCATAAAAATAATTTAATGAAAATTAAATTTCATGAACTTAAGCCTAATTAAAAATATTAAAAATTTGGATTAAAAACCATAAATAGTTCAACAAAATAACCACAATACTAATTAATTTTATTAATTTTAAACACAGGATAGAATTAAAAACTTTTTTAATTTCAATTTTACGTGATTTCGATTTCCAACAAGGCCGATTATGTATTTTATATTATATTATGGATTTAAGCGACTCCTTTCTTTAGTTGTGATAAATTTTGACTTTGAACAATTTCTTTCACTTATCGTAGATGTTGGAAAAATCGAAAGCAACCCATAATACAGAATATCTAAATTCTCAGTCTTTTTTCTGGATTTCTCTAAGCATATAAACTCTTCCATTACACCATTTAAATCCTGTTTTATTTTTTAAAATTGTTAACAATTCTAATTGCTTGGATTAATTCTGTTGTTACGTTACTATCGTAAGTTTCTGCTGTTGTCAGTTCAGCATCTAACTCATCCTGACAAAAGTCAGCACCGAACATTTTGCAAAAAAGTTCGTTTCCGAATTCCTTAATTTCTGTTTTTGTACTGTATTTTAAAAATGTAAATGAACACAAATGATTTAAACCTTAAAAGTCTTTTTAATCTATCTGTTCCACTAAGAACCAAAACTATTAGTAAACGGAGAAAACCATGGTTTTCTTCGGATATGAAACGAGCTATACATTATAGGGATCTGTCTTTTTCACGATGGAAACGTTTCAAAACTGATGAACTTTATGAAGAATATCGTATTGCCAGAAGAGTAACGAACAGGATGATTAAAAAAGCTAAATCCGATTTTTTTTCTGCGAATTCACTTCCGCCTTAGGTTCTAAAACAACATGGCAAACTATTCGCGAAATTGGTATTGGTAAAGTTACTGCACAGGAGCCGATTACGGTGGATGTTGATTCAGTTAATAAGAATTTCTTGAACATACCCATGGTCGGGGCAGACAGTAACTACTACAATGACTATAATGTTGTTCATGAAAGTGACGAATTTGTATTTAAAACTGTGGATCAATGTGATGTACTTATAGTTGTTTGTCTATTAAGTCCAACGCTGTTGGCGATGATGGTATTCATCCAAGATTCATAAAAATCCTTCTTCCCAGTTTACTTCCTTTTATTACATTAATTTTCAACAACATTCTTACTTTCAGCTTATATCCTACAAAATGGAAAAATGCTAGGATAATCCCGATACCTAAAACGAAATCTGAATACCGCCCAATCGCGATTCTACCATACCTTTCTAAAGTTTTTGAAAGGGTTATTCATACACAAATAAGTAAATTTTTGGACAATAATAATTTGTTAACTAAGCGGCAATCCGGCTTTCGTAAAGGCCATAGTTGCACAACTGCTTTGGTAGATGTTGCTGAGGAAATTAGAAATGAGATTGAAAGCAATAATATTACTTTTTTAGTACTTTTGGATCATTCAAAAGCGTTCGATGCAGTCGATCATAGCATTTTATGCTTTAAATTAAGAAAAATGTTTAATTTTTCTCGAACAGCTACGCATTTAATCTCAACGTATCTTGGGGGTAGATCACAATATGTTGATTCATCTAATGCTAAATCAAGCTCCCTCCCGGTAAGTCGGGGTGTACCACAAGGGTCGATTCTTGGACCTCTTCTGTTCTCAGTCTATTCAAATGATCTCCCGGATACACTTGATCTATGTAAATCTAGAATGTATGCGGATGATGTCCAATTTAATGTTAGTTGTAAAGTAAATTCAATTGATTTAAGCATAAAAAATCTAAATCGTGAACTGCACAGAATTTTTATATGGGCCTCGGCAAATGGTCTTAGTATAAACCCAAGGAAATCAAAAGGCCTAGTAATTAGGAAGCGATTAACAGTCATCAATTTTGTACCTGTCATAACTCTTAATGATCAACAAATTGAAATAGTAGAATCCGTGAAGAATCTTGGAGTATATTTCAACAACACTCTCACGTGGTCTGACCAAATTAATTATGCTTGTGGTCGGACTTTTTCCATGTTGAGAACACTCTGGCAAACACAGCACTGCGCGCCAATAAATATTAGAATACTTCTTGCTAAAACCTATTAAATACCTACTCTCATATATGGGTGTGAAATTTTTGCTAGTTGTGACACACAAAGTAAAAGAAAACTTAACGTCGTTTTTAACCCAGGGTCTCCACGTAGCAATATTTATTGCGGCAAACGTCAAATTTGATTGCTCCATAAAATTTGCGACGTATAGACCGCAAATTGCCATGAGTGGCAATCCATTGCGCAATGATTGCTCTTCTGATTGCTTGAGCAATTATTGCTTAGCAATCTGCTGTCAAATCAGTTGTAGTTTATCTGACATTTCACGGTTGGTTATTTATTAGTGTGTTTATTTATTAAAAAAGCAAGTGAAAAAATACTTCAACAAAATAAAGAAAAAGTTTTTATATATTATATTTTTAAATAAACGTCAATATCAATAAAAGCAAACGACGAATTTGTTTTTTGTATATTTTTATTTTTTCAATAGAACAATACAAGTTTTAGGTTTTTTTTCATACGCAAATAAACAAAAAAAAGCAATACAAAACACAGCTTCGACAATCACAATTAATTGTTTTATTAATTTTATTAATTAATTAAAAAAAAAATTAACAATCACTTCAAAACACAACATAAAACATTTGTTATAAATACAGCCACAAAACTTTATACAACTACTCGAGGTGAAAATTGCAAATTTATGGCAAAGCAATAACAAGTGTTCTCCAGCAATTATTGCTCCATTGTTCTGTCATTGTTCTGCCGATGTTATTGCTTGTACTGAGCAATAAAAATTGCTACGTGGAGACCCAGCGTAATAATATCGCCCGATATGTTTATGGTTTGAAACGATTTGATAGGGTTTCAGCGTTTTCGATAAAGTTGTATGGCATAAGTTTTGATAGTCTTCTTAAAACTAAAACATTACTATTCCTACATAAGATTATTTACACTAAACAACCACAGCATTTATATGATCGATTGAATTTTTCAAGATCCAATAGGGGAAGAAGATTGATACTCTTTAGACATCATAGTTTGATATCCGAATGGCAATTCTTTTTATACGCTACTCGTCTCTGGAATAAACTTCCATATGACTCTCAAGTTATTAGCTGTAACCGACGTTTTGGAACTCACCCATTGTTTAAAACACAAAAAAATATGGTTTGATACTACAAAAAATTATAGTTTTTGTTACAACGGTTAATCGACTGAAATTAACCAGTTTAATCGTTAATCGAAAAAAGCCAAATTTATATTAACCGATCAGTAAATCGAATAGTAATTAATCGGTTAACCGATTTACGGTTAACCGAATGAATACCCTAGTTTTATGCAATTCAATTAAAAATAATAAAATTAATTTTCTTCTTTCTTCCATTTTCACACACTTTTATAAAAAAAACTAATAGTTTGCTAACTGTGCTGCCACTTTGTATAATCGTTTACATCTGTAAGCCATATGGTAGCTTTGTTTGTCCGGTCAAATTTTCCGAGATGGGTGAATCATTCTGCAGAACACTCTCTGTAAAAAAATTATTGTCCGGTCAAAAATATTGTTCGGAACGCATGGGTGAATCGAGCTTTAATGCTGAATGAATACATGAGTAATGATTGCTTGATTTCTGGCTGTTTTGTTTGTATTTTTTTTTTCTTTCCCAAAACACACAAACATCTTTATTAAAAAACGAAGCTAACGGTTGTATAAATAACAAAGCACGATGTGCATTATTTGAATGACTGCAAACCAGCAGCGAATATTTGCGGTTTCGCAAGTTTGATTGTATGACCGCAAGTGAGTGTATTTGTTGCTGTTGATTTAATGCGATTTTTTTACAATTGCACAAAGCCGTTAGCAATTTTTATTGCTAAGTACAAGCAATAACGTCGGCATAACAATGACAGAGCAATGGAGCAATAATTGCTGATTTTATTGATGGAGAACACTTGAAATTGCTTTGCCATAAATTTGCAATTTTCACCGCGAGTAGTTGTATAAAGTTTTGTGGCTGTATTTATAACAAATTTTTTATGTTGTGTTTTGAAGTGATTGTTAAATTTTCTTTTTTAAATTAATTAATTAAATTAATAAAATAATCAATTGTAATTGTCGTAGCTGTGTTTTGTATTGCTTTTTTGTTTATTTGCGTATGAAAAAAACCTAAAACTTGTATTGTTCTATTGAAAAAATAAAAATATACAAAAAAAAACAAATTCGTCGTTTGCTTTTGTTGATATTGACGTTTATTTAAAAATATAATATATAAAAACTTTTTCTTTATTTTGCTGAAGTATTTTTTCACTTGCTTTTTTAATAAATAAACACACTAATAAATAACCAACCGTACAGAGAAATGAAATGTCAGATATATTACAACTGATTTGACAGCAGATTGCTAAGCAATAATTGCTCAAGCAATCAGAAGAGCAATCATTGCGCAATGGATTGCCACTCATGGCAATTTGCGGTCTATACGTCGCAAATTTAATGGAGCAATCAAATTTGACGTTTGCCGCAATAAATGTTGCTACGTGGAGACCCGGGGTAAACCAAAACCTCTATAAATTAATTAAGCGATTAATTGTTTAAGGTAAAAGCCCGATTAAATAAATACCCTAGTGTGTATTAAAAATGTGAATTTTATGCACACTATTATGAATAAAGATTTTTTTAAAAAGAGGGAAACATTTTTTTCGGAATCATTTACTGAGACGACTAAGCGACTTTTGTCCGATCGTCCTTCCGATTGTAATTTTAAATAAAATAGCAATCTAGAATTTATAAATAATATAGATATTGTGTTAAAATTTGCTACAAATACTTTTAATATATCATGGATCTGGGTGAAATTAGTAAGAATCTGTCCGTGTTAATACCTAGTCTCCCACAATTATCCGAAGTGCCCGCCCCCTGAAACTCTAAAATATCGATTTTATATCAAGCAAAAACGCGTTCTTTTAAGACTTCGGTACCGAAACTACATTTTTTTTTCTTTTTTAGATTAAAGTTTTGTGTTAAATTTTGATATAAAGTAATTACCATTCAAAAAAATTCAAATTTTCTATTCAAAATTTATAATTGACTACTTAACCAAGGAAGTATTCCCGAATCTGGAATGTGTTTTAGAGTACCTGAAAGTCATAACCGGGTTAGATGGATGGCTAAAGCCATTTACTGTTTGAAGATTTACTTATTAAGAAATAAATTTAAGCTAACTGAAAGCGAGATGTTTGTATATTTTCAGTAAGAATTTATGTTAAATATTGGTTTGTAACCCCATCAGCGGTTTGTGCGCCTAGAAATGATCTGCAGCTTTTAAAGGACCTAAAATATTATGCAGAAGCAAATGAGTTGATTGGAACTGCCATTAAAAAAATCTTTGGTCGTCTTTGGTACTTATCAGAAGAGCTTATTGCATTATTTGACGACAAAGTTTCTGTTGATACAAAAAAAAAAAAGATGGTGGGCGCTTAAGATGCTGAAGGACCGAAAACGAATTACATTAGACGTCTCTCTAATAATTAGAAGATTTAGTTTAAAAAAGCACTTAGAATTTTTAGCATAACCAGCATTTCATTCCTTTTCATAAAGAAAAGTGTTGAAGATTGGGATGAAGATGAGGGTTACGTAAATGGTAGAGACATAGTTCATTCTATGAGAGTTTTTAACGATATAGCAAATCGAGGAGTAGCACTGATGGAGGGATACAATCTATATATATAATTTCGTTGTTTGTCCGGATGTGTCCGGTTCTCTTTCCGCGGCTTTCTGAAGCCGTCTGACCTCGCAGAAAGATGAAACTTGGCATACGTAAAGCTCATTTGCTCCACTGGTGCAAGACGGAGCCCGATTTTTTATTTTCGGTCTGTGGGCGGTGGGCGTGGTCATTGAATAAACCATTCACTTTTTCTTATATTTTTTGCAGGAAACTTTTGCGTTTTCCTAATGACACTTTTTATATTTAAAGCCCTCTGTCTGAGAAAGATCATAGCATTGTCAGATTCCTAATTTTCGGTCTCCGGGCTGTATTTCATCATAAAACCCTCAATTTTGAATTATGTATTTTTTAAAGAATTCATATGACAACATAAAATTTGTTATACTGAAAGTACTTTCTCTGCTAGAAATCATAGTGGAATCAGATTTTAATACTGGTTTTGAAAAGTAGAGATAATCTTATTGTATCACATACATAATTACTAACAAAAATATTGGGTTTTTGTGGTGATTTTCAAGATTTGTTTGTAAAGTGATTTAAAGAACAATCATATTCTAAGAGAAAGTAACTGTTGTTTACATTCATCTAAATTAAAAAATAATTATATTGAGTTATTGGAATTTATTCTTCATTGTGCCCATTCGAATTGGATTGAACTACATATTTACGGTGCGTTGCGCGTTTTTTAAATTATCATTAAAGGAAGAAATTATAACCACCTATTTGAAGTGAATTTATATAATGTTATAAATATAAAGTTAAAATTATTTTTTTTACAAAAATCAACTAATTAACTTAAGTCATTAATAACTTTGAAAGCAACTCAAAGTCCTCTTCAAGGTAGGTTATATTTTGTTATGTACATTCAAAAAATTTTATGCGAATTTTACGAAAAACTTTCGTTGTCTATTATTTCGAAACACGTTTTTACGAATATTTCGTACGATGTATGGCAGTTTTCGTTTTAAACAGAGATTTTTTCGGTGTTTGGTATCAACTGTTTCATACGTTTACATTTTACTATACTTCGGTTTGGTGGATGGTTTACAACCAGCAATATGTAAAACGCCGAGGATTTAAATCAGAGACCGTAAATATATATAAGAGTATTCAATTGTTCGTTTTTTTCCAACATTTTCCTATAAAAGAAAACTCCTTTAACGGCATGGAAAGACCTCTCCCAGTGAATGATCTGCACCCGATTCTATTTTTAAACTCATTGAAGGGACCTACAGTTTAATATCGGCAGCGAAAGGCTAATGCAATAGCATTATTGAATTATTTAGAAAATCTATTCGTAGATGTATGTTTGTTATAAGGTGTACCGCATCTAAGAAATGTTTTGAAGGTTGGGTCTCGCCGGTATCGAACCGAATACAACAACGACAACTTTGTCAATACACGATGATCTGCAAACATGGTGGAATAAGCAGGTGGCATCGTTACGGCAACAAATACAACATTACAACAAAAATGGAAATTACATCACCGTTTAAGTCATAAAATACTTTAAACAAAAATCAAAGCGTACCGCAGAACGTGATGAAATAAATAAATGTTTAGCCAATTTTTGTTTAATTATGGTCAATATCTTATTTATTTTAATTTAAAATTATCAAAAACTTTAATAAAATACAATAATCACAGCACAAAACGTGGACTTTTTGTAAACATAAACAAAACTTTGACATAAACCTAGACAAGCAATGCAAGAGCAAAAAATCGTCATCTGGTGTAGTGCTGCCACCTGTTTATTCCAGTATGTCTGCAAATATTGATTTTTTCACTGACATTTCAAACCTAAATTGAAGTTCCGTAGACCTTTCAAAGTAGGAGGATATAAAAAAGTCATTTATTAAAACAAATTGAGAATATGTTCGACTTTTTCACTGTATCTACGGAATTAACATATCAAAAAATATAAAAAATTGATTACATTACTTAAAAGTTTTTTTCGTAGGCCTGTGTTATTTCTAATCTTTCAATATTTGGAAAAAATAAATAAAAAATTATTACATCTGCAAAACGCAAAGAAAAATACAAAAGCAAATGAGAGAATTAATAGGAAAAAAACGTTTAAGCTAAAACGGGCAAAAATCGCTGACTGCAAGCTGAGAAAGAATATTTGAGTTAATTTCTTATAAAGAGTTTTTTCAATAAAATGATTTAAACAAATTTGCATGCATATGTATGTCTATTTTGCTAGAGAAATAAAGAGTCAACTATTCATATAAGAAATCTATAACCTGTTGCTCTCTCTTTTCCTCGAAATATACTCTTCATTGAATTCCATATGTCTGATACAATTACTAAACATACATAATAGGTATATGGCTGAGTTCCTAAACATCAAAATACTTTGCAGTCAAAGTCAAAAAAGTATCATAGAGTTTAACTATATCTAGTTTGATTATTGTGTACGCATCGATATTGTTTTTAGTGAACTTTGGTACAGATAACATTGTAAAATTTTTCACGGTTGCTTGGTAGGAAGCACTTAAAAAAGCGAGTTGCTTTGCAACTGATGTTTTGGAACTCACCCCATATCACAAAAGCAACATGTTAAAAGTTTTAACTTCTAATTAAAGCTATAGACCTGCGATCGGCAAAATCAGGGCGGCGCGTTTTTTCTTCTCTCTTTTATTCTCTGTTATACTCTTTTTTACGTACGTGTGCACACACATTAAAGAGAATTTAACAACATTAACAACAACATATGTAAAATTCATACATCGCATACAATCAGAAACTGTAATAGTATAGGGTGCCGATCGCAGCTATAGACCCAGATGAAGATTGTGAGATTTACATGTATTTTGTTTTTGGTGCAAAACAGGAGAGTAAAGAACGAAACAGAAGAAACAAGTAAAAAATATAACCGGCCAAATTCAACCACAAGGCACCCTACAAAACATAGCAAAAATGTAAATTACACTGTGAGACAGTCTAAAAAACCTGGGACCGGATATCATTTTTCTTGTAGGGCTTGTCGAGTGAAACAAGATTCCAATAGTGAAATATACCGGACACCTCCAAAATCCGGATTTACGGGTAAAAAACCGGTTTTTGTGCCTTTGCGCACTTATAAGCCTGTAATTTTGTTGATAATGATCCGATTTTCAATTTCTTACTAGATTTGGAAAGAAGAAACTGAGATCTTTCGAACAATGTATAATTTATTTAAGAAAACTGGAGAAATTTGGATGTTATTGTCGAGCAAACACAAATTTTGTAGATTTTTCAAAAAAAATTTTAAATTTAGTGACGTTTTTATACATTATTTTCTTAAGAAACTATAATACTATTGAGTTTATTCAAAAAGTACGTTTATTAACGATATCAACGCATATTTGGGTTTAAAAATAGATAAGTAATTGACTGAGTTATTTAACTTTTCATGAAAATAAACTTTTAAACATTTTATAAAAATTTTATTAATCAATTAATCAAAGTTATCCTAAACACAATTTGTAATGAGAGTTTAAGTCATTCAAAAATATTGTTTTTTTTCGTGTTCTTTGTACGCACTTTCTTTAGAATTACAAATCGCTGTTAGCCTAAACACAAATTAGATTTACAACAAATATTTGTAATGAGAGCTTTACTTATGTAAAATTATTGTTTTTTTTTTTAATATGACGTTTTGTTAATGTCTTCTTTTTCACTTTGAATCTGTGTATTTAAAAAAACGTTTGCAATTTAATAAAAATCGTGTACAATTTAAATTAAAATTATGACAAAGATGACAAAAAGCATCGCCGTTTACATCTAATTTTTTACAAATTGTTTCATGTATCCCAGTTTAAGATGCACTGGTGCCAGAATAACGTCCTTAACTTTAACTAATTGGTAATTTAAAATGTTTTTGCTGCCTTTTCTATGTGACTCGCGAGATGGCCATAGTTTGCGATCATAACGATTCGGCGCACGACATATTACATTACAAATCTTAAATTAATAAAAATAAAGTCATAAATTTTTATAAGAAAATTTACTTTTAAATGAACCATCAATAAAAAGTCGCCATTCATCTGCATTATAATTGTGATTTAATGCCGAAAATAGTTTCGGTACATCAACGCAATACACGAGATCACTGTCATTGGAAATAGTCTTAAATCTTTCTTCAAGTAACCAAGTCCGGTAACTTGTTCTACCGGATGTTATAACGAAATCCTTTTCCACAAAATTCTACTGCTTTAATCGCGACCAAAGGACTTCAGATTGCCGATTTGACAAGTGTAATTCGCGAACAAGATCGTAGAAATCAGCATTTGACAAAATATGCCGCTCCGTTGTTGTAGACCTGGATGGAAGGAACTTTCTTTGTTCAAAATCTTTTTCTTATATCGACAGATTTGCTCGTTGTCGGTAGATCATAACTTACAGGTATCGGTTTTGTAACAGTTACAACATTTGCGTACTTAATGTTTTTGCGTGTTTTAAAACTGTATTGTTTTTAAAATCACGCCGGTGACTGATATCAGTAAATAAGCCAAAAATTTGTTACAATTGTCAAACATTTTGTATATAATTTTAATTTAAATTGCACACGATTTTTATTAAATTGCAAACGTTTTTTTTTTAATACACAGATTCAAAGTGAAAAAGAAGACATTAACAAAACGTCATATTAAAAAAAAAACAAAATTTTACATGAGTAAAGCTCTCATTACTAATATTTGTTGTAAATCTAAGTTGTGTTTAGGCTAACAGTGATTTGTAATTTTAAAGAAAGTGCGTAAAAAGAACACGAAAAAAACAATATTTTTGAATGACTTAAACTATAAATAAAATTTTTATAAAATGTTTAAAAGTTTATTTTCATGAAAAGTTAAATAACTCAGTCAATCACTTATCTATTTTTAAACCCAAAAATGCGTTGTAATCGTTAATAAACGTACTTTTTGAATAAACTCAATAGTATTATAGTTTCTTAAGAAAATAATGTATAAAAACGTCACTAAATTTAAAATTTTTTTGAAAAATCTACAAAATTTGTGTTTGCTCGACAATAACATCAAAATTTCTCCAGTTTTCTTAAATAAATTATACATTGTTCGAAAGACCTCAGTTTCTTCTTTCCAAATCTAGTCAGAAATTGAAAATCGGATCATTATCAACAAAATTACAGGCTTATAAGTGCGCAAAGGCACAAAAACCGGTTTTTTACCCGTAAATCCGGATTTTGGAGGTGTCCGGTATATTTCACTATTGGAATCTTGTTTTAGTCGACAAGCCCTACAAGAAAAATAATATCCGGTCCCAGGTTTTTCTATTTCATTCAATTTTGTTACACTGTGTTATTGGTGGGCGCTGCTTTTGATTTGCTACCACCCGTAAAATATGAGGAGGATCTTATCAAAACTTAATAAATCCATATCTAACCGAATTAAGTTTTATTTCTTTTTTGGTTTGTCGACTTTGAAATGAAAACGCAGCGAAAAAAATTGGACCAAAACTCTATAGTTAGTTAAGCCAGAAAAAAGGAACAAATATGCATGATTTCATCAAAACTTGATACATCTACTTCATTCTTTTCATACTAATTCAATAAATTTTTAATTACTGGGTGGATTTCGATGAAATTTAGCGACTTAATAAAAAACAATTTAGGCTTTCAAGTTTTGGATTAATTAGAAACTTAGTGCTTGCACAGTGGTCCAAATATGATCATCTCGAATGTGTAAATTACAATGAACTTTTTGTAAAAAGATACATCTTAGTAGAAAGCTACTTTTTTGCAAGAAGGTATTCCTTTTTGTAAAAACGTACCTTCTCCAAATGAAGTACTTTGGATATAGATAAACTTCAATATTGCAGAAGTTACAAGCTCAACTACAAATTTATATATACCTTCTACACATGAAGGTTAAGGGTATAAAATATGTTTAATATATAAGTAATTTTAGCAAAACAAAGATTATTGCATAGTGGTTGAACACTTAACTTGATAAATTCAATCCGGCCGCATCAAAGCTTGATAAATCCAGTCCGATCGCAACAAAACTTGGTAAATCCACTTGAAAAATTGAATTTTTTTCGAATTATCTCATTGCTAAATTTTTAAATCCTGTATAGATCAATGACTCCCCTTGCCGTTTGCATTACTGCAACAAAAATTTATAAGAAATACAAGTGGGCATAACTAAAAAAACGTTTTCTTAAATTGTGCTGAAATACAAAAAGTGGATTTATCAAGTTTTGAAAAATCCTCCTCATATATAGAATTCGTTGTTCTTCTGTCCATGTCTCATGTAAACACTCTAAAGTTTAAAACTCGATCCTATTGTAATATGAAAAAAAAACTTTTTAAATTTAATTACATTTATTATAATTACATCCCTGATTTATATTCTTTGTTTTTGTTGCATACCTATTGCAATAAGAAGTTAAAAAAATGTTACAACAATTTCGTTTTCAGTTATTTTTTAATTAATAATTTGCAATGATGGATGTTTTGGACGGTGTCTGTTACAAAGTCTTCCCAATTGATGGGGACGGAAATTGTTTGTTTTCGTCCCTTGCTCATGTAGTCTATGGAACAGCTTCAAGGGGAATGGAAGTACGTAATATTATTGTGGATTATGTGGTCCAAAATTTGAACCGTTTCAAATTTTTTACTACCACCCCAGAGGATGACAACTATAATGATGTTGAAGTATATTCTACTAATATGAGAAAAAGAGGAACGTATGGTACTTCATGCGAACTTCAAACTGCCGCAGAAATATTTCCATATTTATTTGAGGTTTGGAGAAATGGGGCCATATTTTTACGCTTTGGAAATGAACAACATCCTGTTAAAAAACTTCGTTTTTCAGGGAATATTTCAAATGGCCATTTTGATGTCTAAGAGAATATTTCATCACCTAACCAACTTTCCCCACAAATGTCAAATGTTGCGCAAAAGACTAGAATTATATTGCCCAAACGAAAAAGATCATATCGGACAAAGCTTAAAAAAGAAAGGGAGAGAAAAAAATTTCATTTCAAAAATAAGGAAAACTTTAGAGATAAAATAGCACGTAAAAAGTGGAGGCGTTCAAGGAGAGAAACATTACGAAAATTTAAAGAATCCGAAGAAGATAAAAATAAAAGATTAAAAAGAAAGATAGCAAATAGGCAATTAGAAGATGATGAACAGAAAAGAAAGAGGTTGGACGAAAACAAAATCCGAAACGCATCCCAAAGACTTACTGAATGCGGTTTGCGGAGAAGTCAGAGGTAAGAGGAGAACAGAAAGAGAAAGGCAGCTCAAAAACTAAATGAAACAGATGAGCAAAAAAGGGAAAGGTTAAAGGAGGATGCAAACCGAAAAGCAGTTGAAAGACATGTTGAACCAGTTTGTGCGAAAAGAAGGAGATTAGAAGAAAGCAGAAAAATAATGGCAAATAAACGACTGCACGAGGATGAAAGCAACGTAGTGTTGCCTCCTAAAAGACATGTTCAACATGTAAATATTTTGCAGAGTTGCAAGAATGGCAGACAACAAAAGGGAAAAGAAGATTCTATTGAGGAGCATTACTGTGGAGGTATGACTTTTGAATGTTCCATTTGTGCAGCAAAACATTTTCATAAGGAAAAGGCACCAGATGGAAAGTTTTCAAACTGTTGTCAGTAAGGTCAACACCTTACATCCTTATCATCTCACCCTTATCCTGCCATTTTGAAGGATTTAATAACCGGAAAACACGGGCAATCGAAAAACTTCTTGAAACATATTCGATCCTTTAACAGTGCATTTTCATTTGCGTCATTGGGTGCACAAATTACAGCACCGCCAGGATACGGTCCATATCGTTTCCGCATTCATGGTCAAATTTACCATAGGGCATTAACTCTTCATCCTGTACCCGGTGACACAAGAAAATACGCTCAACTGTACATTTTTGGTCCTGATAAAGCGTATGAAGAATTCTGGAAACACTTGATGCAGTAAATCTGCTATGAAAATGTTAGGTAACTTCTTCAACCAACATAATCCATTGGCAAAGGCACACAAAATGTTGTATGAAGTGGAGAAGGATGTAACAGCTGAGGCCAGCCCCACCTGGATAACAATCTTGTCGTGATGTGGTGGCTTAAGCGTAGGCTATGGTTACTGGTTTGTGCCCTGATACAGTGGGTGACTGGTCAACACTGCATCTGGTCATAAACTAGAAAACCCAAAGGCCTTCGCAACTAATGGTTATCCATCCTCTCTCCTATCCTCTTTCCCTTCATATCCCCTCTGATCCCCATCCCTTCTCCCCCACTTGTAAGGTTAAGGTGGTTGGTAGCAGTGCCGAGAACCTGAATGACTAGTTAGTGGTTAAAGAGGACTAGTCGCTAACAGCTCCCCTCCGGTGCTAGGACACGGGCCGGTTGTAAGTTGTAGTCTAGTCCATGTACGCCGTCACTGCATGGATGGTCCATCCCCTTACGTGCCTACTCGTGGGAACAAAATGAAGAAAACCTTATTTATCAAAGAAAAATTTTTAAAAAAACAAGATGAGACAAATCTCTCATCTGAGGACGATCTTCTGGCCTCTAGTCAAGAGACCTTGATCGGACTCTCCGGCAGTGTGGGTGACAGCCAGAGCACGCCACTGCCCACGAAAAGCGAATCAAAGCTCACCCAACCGACCGTCAAGTCTGATGGACAACCGGGTGAGAAAACAAAAACAAATATAAAAAAGAGGAGAAGTCCTGGTGATATCCTCAGGCAAAAATATAACAAGGCGCAATTCATTCTTGGCAAGATTGCTAAGAACGCTGCGAATGGTACCCCACACGAACGCGATGAGGAAGATCGTGTTAAATATCAGGCTGTGGTAGAAGAGTACCTTAAGTTTAAGGACAACATGCCCAGCTCATCTAATGCTGCTCAAGAAGGGTCCAAGCGGAATCGCTCTCAGGCAGAGAGTGAAAAGCCGCCAAAACGGAGGAAGATCCGTGATAACACGATCACTCCGGGACCATCGAGCTCTGCAACCACCAGGAGACCCTTTAATGAGGTTGTAGAGGATCACCTATTGATGGCCTTGGCGAACGACAAGAGTGGTCATCTTACCCCTGTGGTAACAGAATGGGGTGCAATCGAATCCAAATTGGCTGAGCTCGTCATGGAGCACGTCCTCACCAATGTGGATAGTCCTGCACCTCGTTTTGACTCCGGTGAGATTCACCGGGGCTACAGGGTAATCAAATGTCTGGACGTCTTCTCAAAGGACTTCTTAGGCAAGTGTATCGCTAAGATAAGCGATGCATGGGATGGCTTAAGTCTTAAGCTGATCCCCGCCGAGGAAATTCCAATGAGACCACGGGCAAAGATTTGGTTACCGAAGGTAGGTTCTGACGGTCAGAAAATACTGGGATGTCTGAGGAGACAGAACCCCAGTATCCCGATGAAAGAGTGGACTATTATCCGGGCCGAAGATCACGGGGATAACAGTACGTGCCTTACGCTTGCCATCACGGAGGAAGGCTCAACGGAGCTCGAGAAGGCAGGCCTGAAGCTCTTCTTTGGTGTGCGGGACGCTAGGGTAAAGGTGTTCCGCCCAACAAGCTCGGCGAGTGGTGAAAAGGATGAGGTCGAGGTCGCCCACAACTTGCTCACCGATATGCAGCTCTCCGAGTCGGAGGAGAAGCCACCCGATGGCATTGAGAGTCGTGCAGATTATTCTGCAGCACTCGAGATGTGCTTCCGACAACCTCGGGGTCCTCCTAGCCGAGAAGGACCTCGACATAGCGCTGGTTCAGGAACCCTGGACGGTAAACGGAATGGTGAAAGGGTTCCCGGCCAAAACATATAATATACTGTACGCAAAGGACAAGGGTAGGCCAAGAGCATGTCTTGTTGCGAAAAAACACATTAATATCTTCTTCTGTTCACAGCTTAGCTCAGCGGACCTTTCAGTTGCAAGGGTCGAGATGGCGGACAAAAGAAGTGTTTTGATTGCCTCATGCTATATGGCACATGACAAAGACGCCCCTCCAGACGAGGTACGGGCGCTCCTATCCTCTTCAGGCGCCAAGGAGGACTTCATTCTTGGATGTGATGCCAACGCCAGGCACACCATCTGGGGCAGCAGTGAAATCAACAATAGAGGTGAGTGTCTATTAGATTTCATAAATAATAACAAAATTACCATTTGTAACTCTGGCTCTAGGCCAACATTTAGATTTCCTAGTTCAGGTAATTTCAATGGTTGGGAAGAGGTTCTAGATTTAACGCTTATGAACGACAGGTCTAATTTATCAGTTGATAGGTGGGGGGTATCGAGTAGCAGGTCCTTCTCGGACCACAACTGGATACTCTTCGACATTGGACACATAGGTAATACCGAGAAACTGAGCTTTAGAAATCCGAGACGAACGGACTGGGCTAAGTTTAACGGAATTCTTGAACGTAGACTCAGGAGAATGCCGGTGATTCGGGATTCAATCTCTGCACTCGAGGGGGTGGAGGAGACCTTCAGTGGCGCCCTTACTAGGGCGTTTGAAATCTCCTGCCCCATCACAAGGACCGGAAGGAGCTTCCCTCCCTGGTGGAACTCGGAACTCTCGGCTCTAAGAAGAGAGGCCCGTAGGGCTTTCAATACGTGCTATGCCAGTAATTCGTGGCAGGAATACCGCGAAAAACAGAGGGCATATAAAAAGGCAATATCGGTCGCAAAAAGAAGATCATGGAGGAACTACTGCGAATCAATAGATAATACCAAAGAATCTGCCAGACTTAGCAGAGTTTTGGCCAAGGGCCACTCGAACCCAACTTATGTCAAGAGAACGGATGATACCTGGTCGGAATCGTCGGAGGAAACACTTGACATTCTACTTAATACTCATTTCCCTGGTTGCGCGGACGCTACTGATGGGGAACCAGTATACGATGATTCGTTCTCCGAAATTGACGAAAATATAATTTCGGAGGAAAGAATCCAATGGGCGATCGGTAGTTTTGCCCCATATAAATCCCCAGGACCTGATGGCATTTTTCCTAGGATGCTGCAGAGCGCACGGAGATATGTCACTCCCTGGCTGAGGCTAATGTATAGACTCTGCCTATCCCTCAATTATGTTCCGGCTAATTGGAGGAGAGTAAAGGTGGTTTTTATACCCAAAATTGGAAAGAGTAATCATGAGACTGCGGGGGACTTTCGTCCAATCAGTCTATCATCTTTTCTGCTCAAAACTCTGGAAAGACTTCTGGACTCACATATAAGGCATGGACTGGAGGGTACATCACGACTCTCATGTAGCCAACATGCCTACCTTAAGGGTCGGTCCACGGAGACGGCGCTTCACGAGGTAGTAGGGGCCATAGAACGATCACTGGAATATAAGCAATTTACCATGGCCGCCTTCCTGGATATTGAGGGCGCTTTTAACAACGTCACGATCATTGCGATCGAACGGGCTCTAACTGATCTGGATGTCCAGGAGTACATCATCAGATGGTTAGTGAACATGTTGAGGTCAAGGATCGTCACATCATGTCTTGGCAACAGCGTGCGGTCAAAGAAGGTTAGTAGGGGTACACCCCAAGGTGGGGTGATCTCTCCTCTGCTCTGGCTCATCGTTGTTAACTCGATTCTTACTGGTCTGGATAACAGGGGCATCAAGACGGTGGCCTATGCGGATGACGTGGTGTTACTAGTATCTGGTGCGTTTCTGGATGTGATGAGTGACATTATGTCCGGTGCGTTGGGGGCGCTCAGCAACTGGGCCGCTGAGTGCGGACTGGGAGTGAACCCAAGCAAAACGGAACTAGTACTGTTCACCAGAAGGACGAAGATTCCGGCTTTCAGACTGCCACGGCTGGGGGGTTGCGAACTTCCCCTGTCGAATCACGCGAAATATCTGGGAATTATCCTGGACTCGAAACTATCATGGAAATTGAATACTCAGCACAGGGTCAGGAAGGCTACGGTGGCTTATTACGCCTGCCGTAGAATGTTTGGCACCAGGTGGGGCCTTAATCCTAGACTGGTCAAATGGCTATACACGGCAATAGTACGGCCCATTCTTACATATGGATCTCTGGTATGGTGGACCGCGACGGGCAAGAAGTACATCGTGGTTCAGCTGGGCAGAGTACAAAGATCAGCCTGCATTGGAGTAACAGGCGCTCTACGCACTAGTCCTTCAGAGGCTCTGAACACTATGCTGCACCTTGTTCCAATTGAAATACACCTTATGGCCATATCCGTAAATAGCGCGGTTAGGCTCTCTGCATCGGGATGTTGGAAGGCGAGGACGTACGGTCATGCAGGGATCTTACATAGGCAACCAACATCTCTGAAACGACCGACGGACTATATGATACCCCGCATGGACTTTGATAGGAAATTCAGGGTCATATTTCCGTCAAGACGGGAATGGAGTGGGGGAATCCTGGCTGATGAATACCGCACAAGGGTCTACACAGATGGGTCAAAGATGACTTGTGGTGTCGGCTCCGGGGTCTTCTCGGAGGAACTACATGTGAACCTCTCTTTTCGTCTGCCAGATTGGGCCAGCGTATTTCAGGCTGAAATACTGGCGATCAGAGAGGCATGCAGAACACTATACAGCAGGAACATCAGCGGCAAAATTGGCATCTTCGTTGATAGCCAGGCGGCTCTGATGTCACTGAGCTCGCATAAGACAACATCCATCCTTGTCAACCAGTGCAAGGAAGAACTGTCCAGATTGGGCAGCCTATCTGACATTACCTTAATCTGGATCCCTGCGCATAGGGACCATTACGGCAATGAACAGGCGGATGGGCTGGCCAAAACTGGAGCAGCTCTTGATATTTCACAGGTGGTGTCAGTCGCAACACCCCTGGGAACTATCAGGAGCGAAATCTTCAGGCACTATTTGGATATGGCTGACAATAAATGGAGGAAACTAGATGGCTGCAGGGCTACCAGGGAAACGTGGCCCACATATGACATAGGTCGCTCTGAGCGACTTCTCAACTTCAGTCGGAAGGACGTGTCGAGACTTACATACGTGCTTACTGGTCACTGGACGATTGGTAAGCACGCTATGAGACTCGGCCTCCCTTTCAATGAATGCTGCCGCAGCTGCAGGGAACCTGGAACTGAGGAGACAGTATTTCATCTCCTATGTGATTGCCCGGCGTTTAACTCAACGCGACATAGATTATTTGGGGATTACCTTCTACGGGGACTCTCGGAGATATCGCGGGTGGGACTCAACAGCCTGCTGAAATATCTCAACGCAACGGGCTGGCTCTAGCCACCTCGGCATTGCCCCCCTGGTTCAAGTCTGATCGGGGGGTTCCAATTTCTTGACGAGTTGTGTGGTGTCAAAACGGGGCCACTGTCGGCTCTACTTGCTGCACGCCTGGACCTTTGCGTGCTACCACGATAACCAACCAACCAACCAACCAGCTGAGGCCAGACAAAGAGGGGTCCGAGTGCCGTTAGTTTCAATGGCAATAAGGCACGACAGATCTCTTGATAACAGAAGATATAATGCACAGAGAGTCAACGAAGTAGCTGCAATATTTCAGAGCACAGACGGTGAACCTCCATTTGAACGAGATCTTCTTATACATTTGAGGCCAGATCCATCAGACCCCAAAGGTACCAGTACTAAACGTATCAGTAGTCTTCATCCAAGATTAGAGCCTATGACATATCCAATACTATTTCCATTTGGAGAGTCTGGATGGCACCCAGATATATCGTTAAAACAAAATATATCCACTACCAAAAGAACACGGGTTCTCTGATGGGTTACTACAGTTATCGGATTGCCGTGCGTGGAGATTTTAATACATTTTTGAGCGTAGGAAAACTAACGCAACACTACTTTGTAGATTCTTACGTCAAAATGGAATCCAACCGTCTTCATTGGTTAAAAGAACACCAAAAAGAGCTCCGTGCTGCAAGTTATCAATAGGCTGCTAAGCCTATTATATTACCGTCCTCTTTCATAGGGAGACCAAGAAGTATGCAGCAAAACTATCAAGATGCAATGACAACCGTACGAAAGTTTGGTGGTAAGCCGAATATTTTCTTGACCATGACATGTAATCCTAAGTGGAGAGAAATAACGGAAAATATGGAATCGTATCAAACAGATCGACCTGATTTAATAGCACGTGTTTTTCATATAAAACTTACTGAACTGCTTACGGACATTTGTAAAAGACATATATTCGGTAAAGTTGTTGCCAAAATCCATGTCAATGAATTCCAAAAAAGAGGTATCCCTCATGCTCACATGCTTATAATGTTGTCGGAGGACGATAAACCTCGCGATAGGGATGTTATTGATAACATTGTTTCAGCAGAGATACCCAATCCGGAAGATTATCCTAGACTCCATAGCATTGTTCTAAAGCATATGGTACATGGGCCTTGCGGAGACAATAACATGAATTCTCCCTGCATGGAAGATGGAAAGTGCTCAAAAGGTTTCCCAAAACAATTTCAAAAGGAAACTGTATGTAATCATGATGGGTATCCCAGATACAGTCGTAAGAATTCTGATGTCACTTGCAAAACTGCTTCAGGATTTGAGGTAACTAATCAGTGGATTGTGCCACATAATCCATTTTTAATTTTCAAATATAATTGCCATATTAACGTAGAAGAACATTTTACTATACCGAAATCCCGGAACATTATGTATTCAATAAGAAAAGTGGTTGGAAACAAAGAACGAGGAGGTAAATTTATCGGGCGCATGTACACTGTTAGTGTATCTGAAGGAGAGAGGTAGTATCTCAGGTTACTACTGTTGCATATTCCCGGTGCGCTGGGCTATAATGACTTAAAAACTATAAATGGGATAACGCACTCCAGTTTCAAAGAAGCTGCACCGGCTTTTGGCCTCTTAGAAGACAATTCAGTTTGGGAATTGACTCTTGAAGAGGCAATAGCAATGAGCATGCCAGTTGCACTCAGACAGCTTTTCACATACATTTGTGTATTTGGAAGTCCTGTACATACACGAAAACTTTGGAATAAATACCTTCAACACTTTGTTGAAGATTTTGTTTGCCGACACAAATGTCAAGCACGAAATTGTGAGACTTGCGAACATTTTTCCCTACAACAAGTACAAAATATTTTTATTTTGCATGGAAAGACATGCACAGACTTCGGTTTAAAGAAACCTTCCGAAAATCTTCCCAACGACATGCAAGATATTTTTAGTACATCACAAGAAAAAAATGGAAGGATCCATGCTTCAATCTTTTCTAAATGTTGAGCAAAGAAATGCATTTCAAACCATCATTGCACTAACAACACAGCACTAACTGTTTCTTTCTTGATTGATGGACCGGGTAGAAGTGGGAAAACTTATTTGTACAAAACTTTATTATGCGTAGTTCGAGGAAAGGATGATATTGTATTACCAGTTGCGTCGACAGGAATTGCAGCGAATCTTCTAAAAGGGGGCCGCACATATTATTCTCAGTTCAAGCTACCAGTACCATTGACAGAAACATCAACTTCAAGTATGAGGGCAAGTTCAGTGGATGCAAAGCAGATAAGAAAGGCTAGGTTAATCATTTGGGATGAGACAACAATGGCACCTACCTATGCATTTAATGCTATCGACAAGTTGCTTAAAAAATTGATGAAAAATAACAAGCCTTTTGGAGGTAAAGTTGTGCTTCTTGGAGGAGATTTTCGCCAATATTTACCAGTGGTACCACATGCTCACAGGACGGCCATTATCGAATCATGTATTAAGTTTTCTAATCTTTGGTCCAACTTTAAAATTTTACAGATTAAAGTCAATATTCGTGCAGTGGATTATATTTACAGAGATTGGCTTTTAAAAATGGGGAATGGTGAACTCAGTTCGGAATTTGGAGAGGACATTATTGCATTACCAAACGAAATGCTGGCCGAAAACTCAATCGTTAAAAATATCTTCGGTGAATGTTTAAAGCCGTCTGATGTAGAACAGTATTGTAAATTTGCCATTTTATGCCCTAAGAATGATAAAGAATGCCAAATTAATGAAGAAGTACTAAGTCTTTTAGAGGGTGAATGTTATACATTTTTGAGTGTTGACACGGTGGAGAGCAATAGCATAGCTGAACGGGAAAACTATCCGATGGCGTTTTTAAGCAGTCTATCGCCATCTGGAACGCCTCCTCATAAGTTGCAAGTCAAGATGGGAGCCATTATCATGCTTCTGAGAAATTCAAACACTAAAAGAAGGCTATGCAATGGCACAAGACTGCAAGTAACACAACTGTCACAGAATCTAATATGCGCAACTATATTAACCGGCACTGCAAAAGGCAATCCTGCATTTATTCCGAGGATTGGTTTGGCTCCCATAAATCCCGACCTACCATTTATTTTGCGTAGGAGATAGTTTCCTATAAGGTTGGCGTTTTCCATCACCATCAATAATGCTCAAGGTCAAACGTTAACGAGGGTGGGGATATATTTAGCCAAACCAATTCTTAGTCATGGACAATTGTACGTTGCTTTCTCAAGAGTGAGAAAAAAGATGATGTTAAGGTAAAAGTGATGCATGTAGATGGAAAACAGGGTATGTTAAAAAAGGGTTGCTCCTCAGTATTTTCAAAAAATTTTGATTTTTAAGAAGTATTATAATTTAGTTACTTAGTTATTGTTATTTTTTACATATTTTACTTATTGTTATTTTTTACATATTTTTTCTTCATATACCTATTTAATGTATTAAAACATTGAAGAATAATTGTTTGTTTAATTTCTTTTATGAGCGTTACTATGTTAGTTATTATCTAAAAGATTTGTATGCCTGGCAGGGACAGGCTTTGTGACTAGTTTTTAATAAAATTACACTAACAACACAAAAAAAAAATGTCAAAATTAAACAAGAAAGAATCGTATGAACAGCAAGTTTGACAAACTACCCTACAAGAAATGAATGAGCGAGTAGTCACATTTTCTTAACACAAACGTAGGGTAGGGTAAAGGGATGCCAAACGGGAAATCCCGAATTCCGAAATTTATTTTTTTTAATCCCGGGAAATTTCGGGATTTTTAATATATCAACTTTTGTGCACAAAAATGTTAGTTTTTATTGAATTTTTATACTCTACTAGCTTAACCCGGTGCGCTTCGCTACACTGCTTTAACCACCTTTGAAGAATCTCCCTTTAATAGCTCTTCAGTAGAGAGATATTTAATATCCTATGAGAGGTATTTTCCCCCCTGCGCCTACCCGCTTTATATTTATTTTCAAAAGTGTAGTACATATACCATAAGAGTGACTTCTACATACATAGTTTGAACATTCTTACTATAACAGTTCTTAAGATAAGAGATATTAAACATCGTCGTTCTATGGGGGTACCACTTCCCCCGCTACTACCAAAAGATCAACAAAATGCGTGCAGAGGCTTTTATTAATATTTATATATATGAGGGGCACTGCTCCTCCTCTGTCTACCCCGCCCATTTTTATATTGAAATTTATAGTTTACCATAATAGTAGCTTTGAAGACTCTCCCTTTAATAGTTATTCAGTTGAGCAATATTTAATATATACTTCCTACGGGAGGTGTTTCTCCCCTGCGCCTATCCGCTTTATTTTTATTTTCAAAAGTGTAGTATACCATAAGAGTGACTTCCACAAATTTTGAACATTCTCACTGTAACAGTTCTTAAGATATGCGATATTAAACATTGGCGTCCTATGGTGGGTACCACTTCCCCCGCTGCTATTTTGTTTCTATTTTGGGACTCAGAAGATCCTACTACCAAAAGTTCAACAAAATGCGTGCAGTGGCTCTTATTAATATTTCTATCTATGAGGGGTTCTGCTCCTCCCCTATCTACCCCGCCTATTTTTACATTGAAATTTAAAGTTTACTATAATATTAGCTTTAACCACGTTTGAAGACTCTCCCTTTAATAGTTCTTCAGTTGAGTGATATTTAATATATGCATCCTATGGGAGGTATTTCCCCCTGCACCTACCCGCTTTATTTTTATTTTCAAAAGTGTAGTATACCATAAGAGTGACTTCTACAAAGTTTGAACATTCTCACTATTACAGTTCTTAAGATATGCAATATTAAACATTGGCGTCCTATGGGGGATTCCACTTCCCCCGCTGCTATTTTATTTCAATTTTGGGGCTCAGAAGATCCCGCTACCAAAAGTTCAGCAAAATGCTTGCAGGGGCTCTTAAGATATGCGATAATTAATATTGGCATCCTATGGGTGGTACCAATTCCCCTGCCCCTATCGAAAAAATAAGTAGCCTATGTTATTTTTAGGGCTCACGTGATGTTACTGTAAAAATTTCAGGAAAATCGGTTCAGTAGTTTAGGAGTCTATAAGCCAACAAACAAAAAAACATACAAACATTTTTCATTTTTATATATATAAATACAAAAAAAAAAAAAATTTTTTTTCAGTTGTATTTTTTATTTTTATAATTCTGATTTTTGAATTAAATTTTTTTTGACACACAACGATTATTTAAAATATGAATTTTTTGCTTCATATATGACGAATATTTCATGATTTTGATATTTTGCTTAATGATCACCATTATTTTAAGTTGAAACGAAATTTGCAGATTCACATTTCAAGCCTCTTTTACAATTATATATACTTAATAGTGCATTTACACTTGTAATTTTCAAACTAGTTTACGATCGTAAACTACTTTCATAAGCTATACCGTTTACATCAGCATTTTTGACAGTTAAGTTGTTTATCTTATTAATATGTACTTAGTTTTTTGAATAACTGTTAGAATCAGTTAAAAATAAATTTGCTTGGAATTTTAAATGTTTAAATAAACTACAGTCCGTTACAGTAATAATATTGTGAGTGTAGAAATAATTATTTTGCATCAAATTGCTTTAAATGATGATGTATAATACATGCTGAAATAAAAACGTATTGATTAAATTTTCAATTATTTTTAATTATTTAAATATGTTTGTAATATTTTTTTTCATTTGACTTCATGGCATGCTTGTTTTACTTATTTTGCTTTTATTTGTGTTTTACGTGTGCCCCTATGCAATATGTTTGGTTGATATCTGCATGAGATTTAAACCAATTTGTAGTCATTTGAAAAATAGTTAATTTATAGTCAGTGTTTTTTGCAACTGACTATTTTTTTTACTACAGGGAAATTTCAAACTTAATTAAATTATTGATTATAAATGTCGCAGTAAATGTAGACATATCAGTACCCTGGAGGTATACTGCACTATGTCGACACAGTGTTAATGTTTAAAACTCAGCGGTTGAGATCGATACACTTTGCTGTGTATTATTATCGTCAAAACTTAAGGTAGCAGCATACCTCCAAGGTATTGATATTTAAGCTTTGGTTAAATAATTGCATGTATGTAATACAATCCATGGTTTAAAAACAAAAACATACTTTGATTGATATCATTACATACAATTTTTTAACATAAGTTAGCATTTAAAAATGATAAACAAATTTAAAATTGTACATATGTTTAAAATAAATTGTTTAGTTATGTTTTCTTTTTTAAAAATATATGTTATATATAAGTTAAACAAGGAGAGATCCTTGTTATAAAAAAAGAAGGTTTAAAATTAATTAAAGTACTTTATTAATCCACAGCAGTGTTGCCAATTTAGCCATTTGTGGCTAGATTAAGCCATTTTTCATCCTGTTTAGCCATTAAAAAATGAGTTTAGCCATTAGCCATTTTTTTTATTTGCCGTTTTTCTTTTAAAAGAATAATTTTTATTTTGTTATAAAAATTTATAAAAGTAAAATAAACATTTTGAACAATTAAAACGCCTTTAATTTAAATCACAACTTTTACAAATGTTGAAAATCGCTATAATCTATGACGCTGAAACATCTTTCAAAATTATGGAACAGTATTCCACTATTTAATTTATAAAATCGATCAAAACAAACATCGCTGTTTCTTTCTGGTTGCAAGTATTTCAATAAAGGGATGCAGGTGGTAACAAATTTTTTTTAAAAAATTCAGAATTGACTATAAAGCTGCTCTCACTTTCATGGTCTAATGCTGAAGTAGAGAGGGTGTTTAGTCAAGTAAACATCGTTAAAAGTAATTTGAGAAAAAAGGTTACATTAAGCAACCGTTAATTCGATTTTATCAATTAGGTAAATATTTTTACCATAACAATACAATATTTATACCACCACCACAATAGTGCTGATGTCTGTAACACCTTAAAATATTGGTCCTTAGCCCACCTTTACGTATACCGATTGACTCAGAATCACTTTCTGAGTCGAATTAACGATGTTTGTCCGGCTGGCTGGCTGTCCATGTAAACCTTGTGCGCAAAGTACAGGTCGCAATTTAGAGATTATTTGATAAAATTTGGTACAAAGGTTCTAATGTGGTGTAGGGCATCATAAAGTCGGGTTTAACCGACTACTCTTTCTTACTTGTTTTTTATTGTAAATATGGACTGAAAAGGTTGGGTAAATGTTGTCGTGGTTATGATTTACCTTCAAACGACATCGAATTTTTCGATGATTTAATTTTTTAATATTAATTTATTTTAATATTAATTAAGGTTTATATTTATTTGATCTTAACTTACAATTTCATCGTAAAACAACTTTAAATTAATTATTTCTGTTTTGTTATTGAATTTTAATGTGTTTTTATTTAAAAAAGCTTTTAGCCATTTTTTAGCCCATTTTTAGCCATCTCTTTCCGTAAATTTAGCCATTTTTGGTCACCAAGTTTTGGCAACACTTATCCACAGCTTAAATTGAATTAAAACTTATTTCTAACTTAATTTATTATTACACTTTTATTTCTGTGGGAAAATGCTTATTAGTGCAAGTCGCATTGCAACACGCGCAGACTTTAATTATGCTGAGTTGCAATGTGATTTCACAACAATTATTATTGAACTTAAATTAGGTGTTAGTAAAAGCGGATCATGTTACAACACGCGCAGACATAAAATATGATGAGTTGCAGTATGGTTTCGCAACAAGTGTTCTTAGCCCATTAACTAAGGTGTTAAGTCCCCCTCCTTAAAAATCAGCGTCCCGCTGATCAATTTGCAACAGGTTTGGTATGATCTGTAGTGTTCAAGGCTGGCACGGTAATACGACCGAATATTTTCTTCCAGATCACGACTAAGATAAATACTGTAGCAACAATACACAAAAAGGTTGCAGCATTTGACCCAAGAGATAGATTTACATGACGAACCAAACTTTGAATGTGCTTGATATTCCTTTCGTGGAGCTCGTGCAAAAGGTTAGTATCAAGTTTGCGTGTTTCTTCATACACATTAGTAATTAGCGGAGGAAGCGCCTGTAGGCTCGTGATTCTTTTATTTGTAGAATTCTTCTCACCGACCACAAATGTTTCGTTAAAAATCCTTATGTGCCATTTATGGTTACAGTGTTCTCCTTAGAAGAGACATTTCATTCGAAATTAGTGACGTATATGAGATCACCTTCTAATAGTTTTACCGTTGTTTCTTCATTTGAACGGAATGTACAATTCGCGGTGATTCCTCTTAAAATTCTCGACAAACAATCTTCTTCTTGTTGCTTTTCTAGTTGTTCTCGTGAACAAATTGTGACCTGGTTAAGTGATGAGCAGTGATCCTTAATACCATAAATTTGCTCGTGGTTAAGGAGAACCGTGTTGAGTTTTAAATCAAGCTGGCGATTAAGAGATACGGCAGCTCTAAGGAGAATTTTGTTGTACCTAACAGAATCTACCTTAGGTATTGATATAACATATAATAGTGACGTCCCGTTAGAGAATATACTTGGTTTCCCATATTCTATTGCTTCGATCTCATTATTGTAGGGGAGCGATTCAACTTCAGAAACAATCTGATAAATTTCTTCTATATTTAATAAATTAGTATTCACAATGCCTCCTGTAGCAAGTTGACAAGCCCGTACAATTTCTCCAATGTCCTCCTTGATTGCTATTATTTGGTTTAAAGATCCACGGCCGATTTATTCTGATTCCGACGCTACTACCTTGTTATTAAATCGGTCGATAAGGTCGTTCATTTTTCGTACTAGCTCATTTGTTGTGGCAAACAAATCTTTATTCACAACGTATTGTTGCTCGTTATGTTCTATTAGTTTCTGTTGGCTGTCCAAAACCTTGTTCCAGTCAGTCGCATCCGGGTTACCGGCTATCCATTTCCATGCAGAGCTAATCCAATCTATAGATCTCTTGTGCCTTGCGATTCCTTTTATTGTTGTTATTCGGTCGTATGCCTTTTTTAGCTGATACCTGAACATCTCTGTGCCCTCTTCATTTTTTGTAGTGGCCATGAATACGTCTGCAGTTGTTCGGAGCATCTCCTCGAATTTTTCCAGTTGGATCACATGTACGATGTTCAGATGTTTGTTAATAAGCCATCCCTCTCCGGCTTTAATCGTTACGAGCAGTGACCGATATTTAAAAATGTGGAAGCTTCCAAATAAAAAAATACTTAAAAATGTAAAATATTAAATATGGGTTAGTACGGGTAGCTTACAAAACTTATGATTTGGTTATCATGCATAGAATTGGACAAGCTTAAAAGTTATTGACTTTTATGTATATTTTTTATTATTTAATAGTAAGGGTGAAAATAAGATAAGACTTAATTTGTAATTAATAAGTTTTTTCTTAGTTTTGGTTAAATGATTTAATATAAATTTTGAAATTGGGAAACAAATTTTATTATAAAGAATTTTGTTAACAATAATTTCCAAATTCAAATTTTCCCTCTTTTCTCTTAGAAAAATTACAATTTTCAAATGAGGAAATCAATATATTTATAACTTTAGCTTCAGACCTGGTTAAATTCGTGCTTAATATTCTAAGATTTCCGGGGTAATGTTTTTATTTTTTTACATTTTTGATCTGTGCCTTGTGGTATTTTCTCCCCGTTGAAGTGCGACTAGTAACTCAATTATTAGTAGATATTTTGTGCAGTTTGTATGGAGGTTTGTGCTTCGCCTTAGTTTGCCTATCTGTAATAAAAACATCCTGATTCTCACTAAGTTCGAGCAGATCGGACCTATTACTATTAATTCGGTCGTTCACCGTCTTCTGATTATGTTCGATATGTCCGCGAATGTCCCCATTGACTTGATCGCGAAAATTTATCAACTGCTGATAATTAAACCGTTGAGATCTGTTGAAAAAAATATCTGACGGTTTCTTTTTAATTAAAGAGTGTATCGTGTTATTATAACGATCTACCGCGAGATTAATTAATTCTTTTGGACCAAGATTTTTTATATCCCTCGACAAACACCTATATATCTCAATAAGAGTTGAATGAAATCTTTCCACCTGTCCATTTACCTCACTCCTCTGTACGGGTGTAAAATATATTTCTATGTTAAGTGATCTTATAAAATTTAAAATAATTGGGCTTAAAAATCCCCTTTCATTGTCCGTGACAATCATTCGAGGCACAGTGAAATAATGCAAAACCTTTGAAAGTCTATTTCTGAGATGAATAACTGATCGATTATTTATGCGGAAAAGCTTACCAAATTTAGAAAACTTGTCGATGCAACTGATAAACTTCAACCCCTGAATTTCAAAGATGTCAATATGTAGAATTTCGCATGGATAACTAGGAACAAGGGTTGGCTGAAGTTTAGGTTTACTTGGGTGTCTGTCATATTTATTCAGCTTCCTTGTGTACTGTTTAACCAGACTTCCCATGCGAGGAAAGTAAAATGGTTCTAAGATCTGATGCCCATTCTCCCTCGGATTGCGGTGAGCTCGTTTATGCTCATTCTCAATTATGCTACAGATCCTCTCAGGGTCGCTAATATCCTGTACTAATCCTCATCTTATAAGAAATGAAGTAAGCCAAATAGGCTTCGTTTAATAGTTGAATAAAGCATTTAGGTATATTGATACCATTAATGCAGTTTGGATTTAAACACCTTTTGAGTGTTTCCGAAGTTATTTGTTCAATGTTCGCATGGTGTCTATTAAAACCAGGATGTGGCTGTATGCTACTGTGTAGTTCCTTGCCCTGCCTGATTACTATCTGGTTTCTAAAGACGTTCAGAGGAGCCTCGCCATGAGGGAACAGGTCACTACCATCCTGATCAGCACTGTCTACCGTAGCGTCAGACTGGAATGATCTTTCTCCTAAACCCTCGACCGCCGTTATGGTTTCAGAGTCAATTTCAGACGCTGTTACCGTGCTAGCATCGCTAGGAGTATCAATCAAATTGGAACCCAGTCTCGAAAGCGCGTCAGCCACTACATTGGACTTGCCAGGTTTATATATGAGTTCATAGTTATATTCCTCTATTCTGGCCTTCCATCCTTTTAATTTAGCGTTATGGTTCTGATTACCAAGCGCGTAAGTAAGCGGTTGGTGAGCGGTAAATATTTTAATTTTCTTCGCACCGTAAAGATAAGAGCGCAAGTTGTCTAGAGCCCAGACGATGGCTAACATCTCCTTCTCATTAGTTGCATAATTTTCTTCAGTCTTACTCAAAGAACGGGAGATATATGCTATTGGTCTATCGACATTCATATGGTCCTGAGACAAGACTGCCCCAATTGCATAATTAGAAGCATAGGTAGTCAGTATAAAGGGTTGATCTAAGTCAGGGAATGCTAGAACTTCAGATGCCATTAACAAAGTTTTTAATTCATTAAAAGCTTGCGATGCCTTTTCAGTAAGAGTGATATAAACTTTTCTGGACATGTTCGCTTTAATTTGTTCGTTCTCCCCTCTTGTGAGATTCGTCAAAGGCTTGGCGTCCTTCGCGTAATCTTTTATAAATTTCCTATAATATGATGTCATACCTAGAAAGCTTTTCAGGTCCTTAAGTGTTGAAGGAGGAGCTAACTTCTGGATGGCTTCCACCTTACCTGGGTCAGCTCGTATTCCATCACCAGAGACTATATACCCTAAGAATGATACCTCCGTTTTTAGAAACTGAGTTTTCTCCAGATTAACCCTGAGCCCTGAAGCTAACAATTTCTCAAATATAGTTTCCAAGTTTCCCAAGTGATCATCAAAATTTTTCCCAAAGACAATTATGTCGTCAATATAGACGTAACAGATTTTCCCAATGTATTCTTTGAGTATATCATCGATCATTCTTTGGAAAAAGACGGACGGGGCGCAGAAATTCAAACTTTCCATTTAAGGTAGAGAAAGCGGTCTTCGGAATATCGGAATCCTTCATTGGAATTTGATGGAATCCCGACGTCAAATCAAGAGTCGTAAAGTATTTTGCCTCACCCAAGCTAGCCAGAGTGGAATTAATGTCCGGAATGGGATATGTATCAGATATTGTAACAGCATTAAACCTTTTGAAGTCTATCACCATTCGATACTGTTCGCCCCATTCGGCTTGGGTTTCTTGGGCACCACCCAAATCGGCGAGTTATATGGACTTTTAGAGGGCCTGATAATTTCTTGTTCTAAGAGTTCAGAAACCTGTTCCTCTACCACAGACCGGAGGTTTGCAGGATATGGGTAGCTTTTTGTATATATAGGCTCATTAGTAGATGTTTTAATCTCGGCCTTGACTGAAGTCGTAGCCATTTCTATTAGGAATACAAGGTCTAGGCGGAACCTGAGGTATTATTTCCGTTCGAGACATCGTATTAATTGGAACGCTAATCTGATTCCGAATATACGGGTGAAGAGTCGTACTCCTCAAATTGAGGTTTCGCATCTCCATACACATTGCGTATGCCTCTTGAAGGGTTTTTGGCCTTTGAATAATCAGAAGCATGGACAGATCACCGTTCAGGCCTCGAACAAAAACATCTAGAGCTCGGTTCCTATACGTTTCGACCAGTAAGTCCACAGTCTCCTTTAAGTAATTTTCCGTTTTTATCTTATTGATAATCAAAGAAAATTGATGATTCACTGCAGCATAGAACTCATCCACCTTAGATCCCTTTTGAAGCAATTGATTTAGTTGATGCTCGAGAGTTCTAATATCTCTCTTGTCGGCATAATGAAGCGATAAGCACTCCTTAATTTTTGTCCAGACATTATCAAAGATATTATAAGAAACTAAGGCAGAATCTGCGTCCCCCCTAACTTTCTGTCTAATACTCTGCAGTATTGCCCTATATATTGGCTTATTCCTAACAATGTCATAGTCGCTAAGGATCGCTTCAACGCTATGTATCCACGACACATATTGTGTGGGATTCCCGTCAAACGCCTGCAATTCCTTTACGCAGTCCGGAAGCCTGCTTAATTTAATTCGCTCCTAAGAGGACGAGGTGGTTCAACTTGGCTAGTTTCCGTGGAGGAAGAGCCAGTTTTACTTTCAAGCAACCTTATCTTAGCTTCCATGGCCTTCATCTGATTAACGGTCGCGTTTAAAGCTCCTGTCATTTCCATTACGTTTTTCTTTAGTTCCTCCATTTTTTTGGTACGACAAATTAAGTGAAACAATCTCAACAAACAGATTCCAAAATATTAATCTTTCTTTTTTTTCAACTAGCAATTATACCTTTTGTCTGGCAAAAATAAGGGAGTTACCACGCAAAATATTGAAAGTTAAATTTAAAATGAAAAACTAAACCTTGCACTTACCCTTGAAATTATCCAATTCTAGGCTGTATTTTTAATATCAATTAATTATTTAGAATTTTTTATCGTACGTTACAACCGTCGCAACTGCGTACATGTGATCAGATTTCTAAAACGATAAATTTTTTTTCGGGTTTTTATTATTAGATTTTATTTCAATTCTTATATTTTTATTTATTTACTTTCTTTATATCTTGACTCACGATAATTAAAAGCGAACTTCTTCCACAAATTTTCACATTTCATTTTTGCTTTCATATTTTTTTCATATTTCACTTTAGTACAGTAAAATCCCGATAATTCATACCCTGATAAATCGTAATTCCCGATAATTCGTAATAAGCTGTCGGTCCCTTGAAAAAATCTCGTTAATTCGTAAAATTTCCATACATTTTGGTCCCCTCGATAATTCGTAATTTTTTTTCAAATAAGATTGTGTTTACACCTTATAAATAGTAATTGTTTGCTAACTACCACTTATAATTCGTAATAAAAACAACAGAAACATGGAAAGAATGATTTTTTGTTTACCGCTATTTTTTTGCGTGGGTTCTTGCTTTCGCTTGTGTGTGTGCTTATTTTCTTAAGATCAGTTTGGCTGACTTCCAAAACGTCAAATGCTTTGTATAAGAACAAAGTATAATGTTTCATTACGCCGCAGTACAATATATATGCAATGCAAACCCTTTCAAAACATCAATGATAAGTATTAGTCACGCAGTAAAAAAGCAATCAGAGCATCGGTTTCAAAGTTGATGCTTTGTGATATTTGACATTTAATTTGCAAGCAATACAGATTTATTTTAATATTATGCATTGCATCACTTACATTTCAAAACGTTTAAATAAACAGAACACATAGTTGCATTGTTTCGGTACTTTGTACATGTGCATCGTTAAAATACAGTAATAAAACTGTATACAAACTTTGTATTAGTACGTTTTGGAAGTCAGCCTTTGTTACATGAATAAGTTGTATATATTTTATTTTTAACAATTGTCCTTTATGTTTTTTTTTTATTGTTTTAGAAAATAAATTGAAAACCCCCGTTAATTCGTATTAATTTTATCTTAACCCCGGTAAATCGAAAGCCCGCTAAATCGAAAACTCCTATAATTCGTAAGAAATGGCCGGTCCCTTGCGATTACGAACTATCGGGATTCTACTGTATTTCGATATTTATTTTATTTATAAAAATTAAGAGATTGCACATTTTAATTTCATAAATAATTCTTCCTCTAAATTGTAGAGAGTAAGGATAATTCTTATTGAATTTTTCGCCAATCCCTTCATTCTTAATTTTAAGGAATATTTTATTTTTCTGATTTTAAGGCGCTCTTTTTCCTTTCGTATTGTGCTTTTATTTTTTTATATTATCAGATGTACTTAGTTATAGTCTTTTGAGCGGAGGATCGCATAGTCCTGTTTCGAAGGCATACGCCGACGTACTGAGGTACGATTTGTCTCACCCTGTGAACCCTCCAACTGTCACACTTAATTACCAGGTGAAAAGTATGACTAGGTTCCCATTAAGTAGTGCAGGTTCTTATGTTAACTACAACTGACAGGATTTCTGCTGAGTAGCGTAGGAGCTTACGTTTACTACGACTTGCCGTATATGTGTGTATATTAGACTACCTGATCCATTTTAATTAAATGGACTACTCCCTCGACGGGTTCCAATGTAATGCAAGCATGGACCATATAATTGTTTAAAATTGTTTGTAGTGAGACGACATGTCTTCGTTTTTTAACGACTTGTTTTCGTTTTTAAACGCCTTCAAAACTAATCCTCTTGAGTATACCATGGAGTAGTTTTGAGACTACTCCTTTGTAATTTAAAGCTGGGGTTATATTTTCCTGCCATTGGACATCGTAATGTTATATTGACCATGTTTTTATCGACGTTGGGGTTACTTTTGGACTAGTCCTAGTCCCTTGTGACGCTTTATTTTACACGCGTGTTTGAACTAGTCCTATCATTTTCAGGGTTGCAATTTGCAATCAAAAAAAATGGAAAATTGTAATGCGGTATTTACTGGTTACTTCTACAGTTAAAACAAAAAATAGGATGAAATCGAGTTACGTGGTTGCGGAAGAAAACCATCGATATGTATAATTAAATATGAATTTATATATAAATAGAATTAGTAAAATTGTCCATAAACATTTTTTACACAAACAAAATACATATCGGTACCGAAAATTTCAAAAATGTTTGCCTTCCAAAAAAAACAAGCAACACATTTTGTTCTTGTAAAGTTTTTTTGTTTGTTGTTTTTTGTGCTCGAAACACATCCCGCAAAAATTATTGAAAAAAATAACGGTTCATGTGTACATTAGGGTGACCGTTAAAATCAAAAGTTGGATTTATTTAGGTCTCACTCACCAATTTGGTGGGTATTGATAAAAAAAACAACTCAAAAAAATTTTTAGGACGATCGGGGAAGGCTAAGCCGTCCCTCAAGCCCACCAAAGTTTAAGAAAAATAGTAAAGTCCGACTTGTATGACTTATATTTAGGAAAATATTATTTTACATAAAAATCGTTTTCTAAGAAGTTGTTGTTAGTAAAGTTTACAACAACTTTTGCCTTAACAAGTTTTCTCTAAAACTCATATTAAACAAAACCTAATTAAAATAAAAAGTAAACAGCAGTATTGATTCTTTACAACTGTTTTTTCTTACACACGTCAATTCAGCTTTAATATTTGTGTTTGTGTGCGTTTGCCTAAAAAAATAGTCAAACGGATATCATTTGTTTCTAACGTACCACGGTTGATAAAGTTGGTGCAATTGTACTTTTTTGATACAATTCAAAGCCAAAAAGTACGGTGGTACCCCCGTGACTCATTTGGTACTATTTCCAAATTTTTTAAACCTAAATATTTATAATTGATATACCTAAAATGGCAACTCGTATTTACTGTCCAATGAATATAAACGGATTTCAGTGTTTGGTGCAAATGGTTTTGCCAAAGTGCAAATGCAAAATTTCGTTTTATGAAATCTTAATAAACTCTTTGTATTTTGTTGTTGGATTTAACAAAACAGCTATTATATTTTGCATTTGCTCTTTGCAAGACCATTTGCAAAAAACACTAAACTTCGCTATTGTGAATAGATTTTTGCACTTGATCATTGGACGATTGCATATGCCACATTCTAAATCAAGTATCCAATGGTTTCAAGTGTAACCGAAACAAAAGTCTTTTTCATTTATAAAAAAAAATTTTTATTACTATTGGGGTCGAAAAAGTACGATTTTAGAAGTTCGTAAGTACAATATTGGTTTTCTCATTTTTCATCCCTGTAACATACCTGCACGCTTTCTTTATTCTTTAAGGGGGCTCTCATATAAAATTGTCAACACAGACTAGAAATATATTGAAGAAAAAGCCCCATTTAAATATATGACGGACCTTCATTAGTTGTTTGTGCTTTACATTTTCTTAACACATACTTGCCTTATATCTCCACCCTTTAGGGGGGCTCCCATACAAATATGCTGGTTTAATATAATTCTTAAATTTGGCCACTGCAGCGCCAAGATTGCCCTTAGTTGGGTCAAATGTATGATCAACCTCACATAATTTGTTTTATCCCCATTGCCAAAAAAAATTTGGTTTCTAAAACGACTACGCATATTAGAAAAACCTATAACAATTGTTAAAGGTAATATTATTGTAGAATTTCGTTTTTTTTTAGTTTGTTTTAAAAACTAAACCGTTTTTGAATTACGCTGTGCAACCTCCTCCGTTTTCGAAATTTTGAAAACAAGAGCTAACCTAAAAAACGTAAAGCGGGTAAAACGCCAGGTGCCCGGCTGGTCGGTTTTTTTTTTCAAATAAATAATAAAAATTTTTTTCAACAAAACTAATTCATAGAAAATGCGTTTCTTTAATGAATTAAAAATTAGATTTTTTAGTGGCTTATTCGATATTTTAAGTTTATTTTGTTTAATAAGAGATAAAGAAAAACTTGTTAACAAATTTTCTACAAAATTAATATTTTCTAAGTTATTAAACATCAAAGTCAGATTTCATGTAAAATTATAATTTTTCTGAAACTTTGGTGGGCTTGAGGGACGGCTAAGCCTTCGCCAATCGTCCTAAAAAATTTTTGGAGTTGTTTTTTTTTTATCAATACCCACCGAATTAGGGGGTTAGAGCATGGAAAAATAGAAAAAAAATTTGATCCATACAGTTAACGACCACCCTAGTGTACATATTTTGTTTTTGTAAAAAATTATTTTTTAACCAGCCAAAGGGTCGGCTCTTTTGCGTTGAAAAATAATTGAAAATAACGGTATCGTACAATAAGTAACTTATTGTATTCCATCAGTATCCATTAGCATCTGCTTTTGCGAAACAGATATTAGAAGATATGATACTCTCTTTCGCTTTTTTATCAACTTACATCCACTCTTTTGCAAATCATATCAACATCAACTTATATCAGAAACAGCGTTACCGTTCAAAATTTTCAAAAAGGGGCACAAAAAGGGGATTTTCAAAATAAAGGTGGCACAAAAAGGTGAATTCGGAGAAAAAAGGGGGCAACTTTAAAAATAAGACCGTTTTCATTTTTATTAAGTTATATTCACTGAAAACATAAACGTTACAAAAAATAAGCATCTTCTTATGTATAAATAAAACCCCTTACTCCACTTTTCGAACATTTCTCAATTTCGTTATATAACTATCTAATTAAATATGAAAAATTGGTATAGGGTTTTATTCTTATTTGATTCTTTCAGAAGCTACCAGTGTTGCAGGTGAAGTGACCATATGTGTTAAATGTATTTAATGTTTAGAAATTGTATGTTTGTATTATGTGTGTTTGGTTGTGTTTTTTCGGTGTGTCTGTTTGTTTTGATTTGTTTATTGTTCCATTGTGTTTTACTTGGTGTTGTTGTTTTTGTGTACGTTTTTCTGAAATTATCAAAAGGTTTAGGTTTGTAATTGTTAATATAGTCCAATAAATATATACTTACCCATATTAAATGTTTGTGGTTGTTTATTGTACTGTCCATAAACAAAATGAAAAAAATTAGTTAAATTATTTTTTCATGTGTTTTGTTTGTCTTGTTTGTTATGTTTGTCCTCCGTGTCATATGTTTATGTTTACATGTATGTGTTAGGGTTGAAAGGCAGTGTTACGTATTTTGTGTGTCGATAGTGCAGTGTCAAAAAATACGTATGGTTGTATTTTATTCAAACATTTAAATTTTTGTATTGTGCGTAAAATAATAAAAATAATATGAAAATACTGAATGAAAATATAATGCCTACTGAAATTCATGTTTGCCTGGTATAATAAAAAGCTTATGGGCTAAATGCATGAGAAATAGAACTCCGACTGGTCCAAAATTAATTGGAAAAAATGCTCAACTGAGTACGGGGAGCTTTAAAATAGAAGTTTTTAATAAATGGAATTAAACTGAAATAAAAAGATGGCTGTTTGGCGGTTAAATAATAACTTAGGTACTTTAATTATATAATTAAATGAAAACCGCTAAAACTGGAAATAGGAAGAATAAATTAAAGGTACCTAGACGGCAAGCAAAGATAAATGTAGTGAGAAGCAAAACAGAGCTTAAAGAGTAAAAACGTATTTTTTTTTGTGTGTGGTGAAACTAAGTAATTTTGATATATTGTGTGTAGTGATATTGGAAAAAAGAAAAACCTGGCTATTTTCGTGGGATATATTGGAAATTTCCCAAACACCACACCAGAGAAAAATAGCCAGGTAAGCCGTAAAAGTTGAATATTTTATTATTTGTTATGAAATCTTTGACGTGAATCCCCATTTTGCTTGTTAACGTCTGGAAACAAAAAGTACATGGATGAAAAAATGTTTTTAAATGTGAAATTGGTGATGTAGAGGGAGAAAATGGGAAGTTGATTAAATAAGCAACTGGTTGATAAAAAAAAAAAACTTCTCCAAGGAAATTTCAAAAAAAACTTTTAAAAATTTTATATTAGTAAAAAAAAAAAAAAAAAATTAATACAACAAAAAAAAAATAGATTATAAAAAACAAATAAAAATATTATAAGAAATGAAAAAAACGGTGGTTAAGGAACAAAAGAAAAAAACAGAAAAGATAAAAATACGTAAAAATAGATAAAAACATAATTAGTATTGTGGTTATTTTGTTGAACTATTTATGGTCTTTAATCCAAATTTTTAATATTTTTAATTAGGCTTAAGTTCATGAAATTTAATTTTTATGAAATTATTTTTGTGAAGAAAGGAATTTTACAACATGAAAATTAATTAAAATTGTGATTGATAATCTTTCATTCTTGACGTGGCTCGGGCTCGAACCCTGGCCGGCAGGTTACCATGACATGTTTCGATCGCAACCACTCGATCTCCTCAGATGGATTTGCCGTCTTACACTCGCAGCCATCGACGACTGCTGACGTCACTAGTCAAACATCAATCCTTAAACCAAATTGTATTTTAACATTTGGTAGATCGAAATTTGCTTTCCTGAATGATTATCCATTTCAATTGATTTTACATGTTTTTTCCTTTACTTCTGTTTTTTCGTACTTTCGTCAAGAATTTTTCTTGAAGTTCAAGTACATTTTTTGTTTTTTCACTTTGTCTTTCTCTTTTCTGTTGACCTTTTTCAGCACAACTTGAAGGACAAATGTACACATAGAGCTCGTGCCTTAGCTTTAACAATAATTAGTATTGTGGTTATTTTGTTGAACTATTTATGGTCTTTAATCCAAATTTTTAATATTTTTAATTAGGCTTAAGTTCATGAAATTTAATTTTTATTAAATTATTTTTGTGAAGAAAGGAATTTTACAACATGAAAATTAATTAAAATTGTTATTGATAATCTTTCATTATTGACGTGGCTCGGGCTCGAACCCTGGCCGGCAGGTTACCATGACATATTTCGATCGCAACCACTCGATCTCCTCAGATGGATTTGCCGTCTTACACTCGCAAAACTTTAATAAATTTAAGAAAATTTTAAGTGTAGTTTTGTGAATTGTAAAAAAAATCTGTAAAACGAGTGTCAAGTGTAGTAGTTTGTGTGCATGTCCCCTATATTTATATATATACTTAACCCTCGTGTGCCGGTAGATTTGTCTTAATTTAATTTATATATATGTACAAATTTAAAATTTAATAGAAACAAATTTAAATTTAAATGCAGAAATTATGTCTCAGAGAGCTCTTTTAGATATAGATACATGAAAATTTAAAGAAAAAATTATAAAAGAAATAAAAAAATGTGAAAAAAAAGAAGGAAAAATATATATAAATAAATTTAAGATTTTTAGGCAAAGGAAAATAAAAACTTTGCAGAAAGATTGATGGGAAAAAAGTATATATGTATCATGTCTTATTTTTATGTTTTATTTTACAGTATTTAAATATTATTATTTTTAATTGTTAAGTTTTGTTTTAATAAAAAATGTAAATTAAAATTTGAAAAGCTAGGTTTTTGATTAGCAAGGTACAGGTAATGATGGAGTGGTAAGTGAAGAAATAGGTCAAGTGGGTTTTGGGTCATGTGACAGAATTTATGCGGATGCATCCATGACATGGTTGGGAGGGCCCAAGGAGACGAACAGCTGTCTCCCAAATTCTTCATGTGGTAGAGTTGTGCTTAGTGAAAGTTTTAATTTGTATTTTATGTTTCATTGTTTTTTTTAATGTTCGAATACGAGACTGGTGAGGAGGGTTGGAACCCCCCGAGGAAGAAATGTTCAAGAGCTAGTGGGAAACCTCGCCAGACCAAACGGTTCGTAACAGAATGGCGACCAATTAAATGTGTTAAAAAGCATGTGCAAACATCTAAACATGTGGAAATAGCCTAATAGTTTGTTTTGTAATAGACCTAGTGTAATCGTGAATCATGTTGTGTAAGTTATCTATGTAGCAGTTCTAGGACGTAATAGAATGTGTACGTAAATGTAGCTTGATGATGTGGTGATCGGGGAAATGTGTTCATAGTGAAATGTGATACAGTATCTTGCGAGTGACCTGGTGTGTCCCCAAATGTATTGTATTCGTTTCTATTTGTAAATTATTAAAAATTGTAGAGTTCATTTGTGTAAAGTCATTGTTAAGTATTGAATGTTGTATAATCTCTAATAGCCTGTCGTGATATGTTTCGTGAAGTGTGTAGTATTGATTTTGTTTTAGTGCTGAATGTGTGGTAATGTCTGATAGCCTGTCATGATCGTGTGTATCGTGATGTATGTAGTATCGACGTTTGTCCCTAAAATAAATGTTTAGTTTTTTGATTTAGTTGTTGATTGTATACCACATGAAGAATTTAAAATGTTTTTGGTTTACCGCATTGACCTTCACATCCGTCCATCATTACCTAAGCCAAACCATATTACAATTAGTCAATTTTTTTAACGTTTTTATTGTTTGTTTATAGTTTTACAACGTATAAAAAAAAAAAAAAAAAAAAAAAAAAACATTTTATTCGGCATGACATAATTTAATTTATTTATATATCCAATTCGAATTTTTTTATTTATAATTTTATTTATTTATCCAATTTAAATTTTTATTTTAGTTTTATTGTATAACAATTTCTTATTTATTTTTAATATCCTTGACTTCTATTTTATGTTTGTGAAGTGTTTTAATTTTTTTATTTATTTAATTTTAATTTTTTTTAATTGCATGTTTTGGTTTATTTAGTAATTATTTGTACATTTATTTTTTTAATTATTTTTTTTATTTTGTTTCAATTATTCTTTTTATTTATTATTGCATGACTTTTCATATAAAACAATTGATTATTTTATTTATGATTTTATTGATTTGCATGTATGTATTTTTTATTATTTTTATTTACGTATAGTAAAATCTATTTTGCTATTTTAAGATAAATACTTACTTTAAAATCGCCATTTCACATATCAACGTAAAATAAAACTTCTTACACTCACGCACAAAATTATAATGTCCACACACAAATTTTATTTTTGATATTTTTCACATATTTTTGGTTTTGCAAAATTGTCAGTTTTTTGTCAAGAATAGTTACAGCCAATAATTTACACATGATACCTAGCCAGTTCCATATACTGTTATACTTTGTACTTAATAAAGGGAAATTAGAATATGATATCTGTGATTTAAGTACCTGATGGCGGAGGAAGTGTGTAATAATAGGGTTAGATTGTATAATTATTTTAGGTTAGTCGATTAGTGCAATATTAGTTATAGGAAACCGCAATATTAGTCTTACGAATATACTGTGATCTAAATCTGTGATATAAATGTCTGATTTGTGATGTCCTTTTTCTTAATAGTGGTTTAAGAATGTCTTTTAGTGCAATATAGGTTAATTAATCTTTATGGCATTATTATTCAGTCTTGTAAATTCTGAAAAGAAAAAAAAGGAAAAAAGGAATCACAAACTAGACTTTATATTATAGGCAAATGATTCAGTATAATTCCCGTGAGAGATGAAGTGGTGATAAAACGAGGGATATTCCCAGAATCTCTGAATTTTTTTTATGCGAAAAACTTTCAGAGATGGGTGGCTAGTATAATGAAAATAGTACCCGAGTGTTAGGAAGGGAAAAAAAGAGGTGTAGCCCGATTAAGTAGCTTTAAGGATATGTTTAGTTTTAGTTAGTTTTATATTCTTGCCTCAAACTTTCAAATTTTGTGGGCCTTCGATTTTATAGACACGTACAATCCGTGTACTACTGGAAAATCCGGTAACGTGAAAATTATTTTTTATATATGATGGGTTGCCTCTACGTTTTTTTTTCCTACCAGAAAAAAATTCGGCACAGTGCTAGGCTATATGCGGGCCATTGGAAATATTCACTTGGGAAACAGCTGCGAGTTTTCCTGGGAAAAGAAAAGGGAATTTTTACATACATATGTATTCATATTGAAAAGTTTTTGACACTTATAATAGTGTTCTATTGCCCGGATAACTTAAGGTAGAATATGAGACTCTTTCAGGGTCATGGGAGTTCCCCACGTTGGGCTCTTTATTATTAATAACCCGCACACCGTTCCCTCTTGCTGACGCCAGCGAACCCGGAGTTTTGTTGCGGCTGAAGTGACCATATGTGTTAAATGTATTTAATGTTTAGAAATTGTATGTTTGTATTATGTGTGTTTGGTTGTGTTTCTTCGGTGTGTCTGTTTGTTTTGATTTGTTTATTGTTCCATTGTGTTTTACTTGGTGTTGTTGTTTTTGTGTACGTTTTTCTGAAATTATCAAAAGGTTTAGGTTTGTAATTGTTAATATAGTCCAATAAATATATACTTACCCATATTAAATGTTTGTGGTTGTTTATTGTACTGTCCATAAACAAAATAAAAAAAATTAGTTAAATTATTTTTTCATGTGTTTTGTTTGTCTTGTTGGTTTTGTTTGTCCTCCGTGTCATATGTTTATGTTAACATGTATGTGTTAGGGTTGAAAGGCAGTGTTACGTATTTTGTGTGTCGATAGTGCAGTGTCAAAAAATACGTATGGTTGTATTTTCATTCAAACATTTAAATTTCTGTATTGTGCGTAAAATAATTAAAATAATATGAAAATACTGAATGAAAATATAATGCCTACTGAAATTCATGTTTGCCTGGTATAATAAAAAGCTTATGGGCTAAATGCATGAGAAATAGAACTCCGACTGGTCCAAAATTAATTGGAAAAAATGCTCAACTGAGTACGGGGAGCTTTAAAATAGAAGTTTTTAATAAATGGAATTAAACTGAAATAAAAAGATGGCTGTTTGGCGGTTAAATAATAACTTAGGTACTTTAATTATATAATTAAATGAAAACCGCTAAAACTGGAAATAGGAAGAATAAATTAAAGGTACCTAGACGGCAAGCAAAGATAAATGTAGTGAGAAGCAAAACAGAGCTTAAAGAGTAAAAACGTATTTTTTCTTTGTGTGTGGTGAAACTAAGTAATTTTGATATATTGTGTGTAGTGATATTGGAAAAAAGAAAAACCTGGCTATTTTCGTGGGATATATTGGAAATTTCCCAAACACCACACCAGAGGAAAATAGCCAGGTAAGCCGTAAAAGTTGAATATTTTATTATTTGTTATGAAATCTTTGACGTGAATCCCCATTTTGCTTGTTAACGTCTGGAAACAAAAAGTACATGGATGAAAAAATGTTTTTAAATGTGAAATTGGTGATGTGGAGGGAGAAAATGGGAAGTTGATTAAATAAGCAACTGGTTGATAAAAAAAAAAACTTCTCCAAAGAAATTTGAAAAAAAACTTTTAAAAATTTTATATTAGTAAAAAAAAAAATTAATACAACAAAAAAAAATAGATTATAAAAAACAAATAAAAATATTATAAGAAATGAAAAAAACGGTGGTTAAGGAACAAAAGAAAAAAACAGAAAAGATAAAAATACGTAAAAATAGATAAAAACTTTAATAAATTTAAGAAAATTTTAAGTGTAGTTTTGTGAATTGTAAAAAAAATCTGTAAAACGAGTGTCAAGTGTAGTAGTTTGTGTGCATGTCAGTGTTACCACCAGCAAAATTCAAAATTACACTTGAGATGAAGCAAAATTACCCGATTTAAATAAAATTACACCTGATAAAAAATTTAAGTTTTATTTAATAAAAGACATTAACAAAGAAAAAATGATCATTGCCATTCCTTTATGATGGGTGATGCCCGAAAGAACTAACGAAAGGTTAGCTGACAAACGAACTGTCACACTGCTCTCACTTTTTCATACGATCGATCGTAACTTATTTTTTCACAAATGAAGGCGATTTGTTGATTTAGAGAAAATAACCTGTAAATTAGACTTCAAGGCCGTGCGGTGTGACACCTCTTGATTGTTTTCCGTAGGGCTGTGAAGTCACTGGTTTGTGCTGATAAACTAGCAACAATTGACGTCTTGGAGGTCAACAGCAATGCTCGGAAAAGAGGAACAAAATTGGACGTCTGCACTGCATTTCGTCAAGGACAGGTGCGGTGCCTATTTGTTTAGAGTCAGTTTCAATTGGCAATGTCGTGTATTAATCTGCGATTAAAATTAATTTTTTTGTGTTGTCTACCATTTCACCCCTTATACCTTATTTAGTAAACAAAATGCCTGCAGGGTGTTATACAACGGTCCCTTTCGAAATTCAGTTTTACAACTGTTAAGGGCGTTACATATTCTATAAAATAAAGCATTTGAAAGTTTCCAGACACAAACAAAATTAATTAAATGTTGGAATATTGAAAACATTTCTACCCCCAGGCTAGATTGTAGTTTGAATAACTTTTTTCAATAAACTTCAAGTTCTAAACCACAATGATGGTCATATTTATCTATTTTTTTTTTGATTTTGCCTAAACACTAAAAAAATTTTGGCTAACTATCTAGAGTTATATTGCCAGGGTATCACACGGTTTGTTGGAGCCTCATCCACAAGTCCTCGATCGACCTAGACCTTCGTATAGGAAGGCGAAGAGCTTCCAGAATAAGCTCCAGAGTATATCTTGTCTCCACAGTAAAACGTCTGAGTTATTTCCTTGGTACTCCACCAGTAATACGTCTGAGTTATATTGGTTCTCCACCAGCCACATGAGTTATTAATGGTTCTCCACCAGACAAAACCTCAAATTGAGGTTAAAAACGATTGCATATAGTTAATGCAGATACCGCAAAAACTGCAACTCGGCACAGTTATACGACGCCGAAACACTAACCAATGCGGGGTGACAACGCAAAACGCAACAAAAGCAGACAAACAAAAACGACCTGTTTGCCCTTAAGAAACAATGACAAAAAGCGCGAGCTGCTTCTCCACTCAGAGCAGTTTTACGAGTGCATATTTATCTAAATCTAAGAGCCTATCTTGCGACCAGTGTGACCATTTAAGCTTTTTATGAGCTAAATTAAGCTTAATTTTTTCCTTTTTAGCTTGAGCTATTTAATTTAGCTTTAAGCTTTTTTCCAGCTTTTTTCAACGATGCATTTAGCTTTTCCTAGCCTTTTTTAATTTCAATTTCGTGTTTATTTATATTTTAAAATAAATAAAACAGTTTATCCGAATAAACTTATGTGTGATTTAGTTAAAAGGGTAATAGTCTGGCCGCGCAGAAGAAATCACTGTTGCAGATTTGATGCGAGGGGAAGAATACAAAAGTTACGCTATTTTCCAAAAAAATTAAGAATTTTTGTTAAAAGTTACACTTCAAAAAATTTCTTGAATAAACAGTAAAAGTGATAAAAGCAAGACCATAAATCAATTATTGAACAAAAGCAAAGCTTAAAGTAATTTGTATGCCTATTGCATGAGAACTTAAAAATAGGGTTTAAGCATACAGTATTTTTCGTTTATAGACACTACAGGTTTTAGCCACTTTATCGATATATTACAATTTATCTGTTTTTTCTGCCGTTATAAGTAAATTTAATATAAAGGATTTACGTGATAATCCATTTAGCAATGAAAGCATATTTGCCACATACTTATTTCATCTATAAGCAGGCATCAAATGCAAAAGTAAAATCATAAATCGTTTATTTTTTTCATCATGAAAAAAAATAGTTTTTGGCTTAGGTATCAGGGAAAATATCTTGTTTGGCCTTCTAATGAGTGTCGTTGTCGTGATTTCGACTTTCAAACGGCTGCTACTTCGAACACGACAACGACTTCCGTCACCTATTTTTTAAAAATTTCTTAAAAATTTCTGCTAGTAAAAATTTTACTAGTTAAGTTATGTTCATACCTGTTAAATATTTGGCGTCCCTTGTTTTAATAAAAAAAAATATTTGCTTTTGCAAAACGTTTAGCTAGATCAAACATCATTATACAGTTTCTTAATTACATTATACAATTATCTTCTTACAAATAAAGTTAAGCATATCCATAGAAATTGTTAAAAATAAAGCTTAAGTTTGATCAATTTACTGGTCAAGCTTTCTTTGGATTTTTTTTTTTTTTTGTTTATTTATATAATTATTCTCAGCTATAATTACATAAGCAATACTTAGGCCCGTTTTCACAACTTACCGATAGCTAAAGGTAGGAAGTTATTAACCGTATAAAAAGTGTTCCATTATTACAACTTCACTTTAACCTCTCAGGTAGGATGAATCTTAATTTACTTTATTGCTAACTTTAGGTTAAAGTAACGTTTTATAAGTCCGGTTAAAGTCTACTTTTAGCTATCGGTAAGTTGTGAAAACGGGCCTTAATCTATGAAAAATATCGAAATTATTAAAACTTACTACAAGAAACTATAAAAAAAAAATTAGCTTTATTTTTTGGCTTTGAATTTCCTTCTTTAGCTTTTTTAGTTCCATTTCAAACATGATTTAGCTCTATATTTTAAAAAAATCTGGTCACACTTCTTTCCTTAAAAGAAACCGAGACTTTGGTTCAGAAGACTGTGTGTATCAACAATATTTAAAAAGAAAAAAATGTCATCACTGAAATCGAAACATGATTTTATTTGGGTATCTGAAGTAAGAATTTAAAATAACACCTGAATTACACCTATGAGAAATTACCCACGCTCTACCCACGACAGTAAAAATTATACCAAATTCGGGTAATTACCCACAAAGTGGCAACACTGGTGCATGTCCCCTATATTTATATATATACACTTAACCCTCGTGTGCCGGTAGATTTGTCTTAATTTAATTTATATATATGTACAAATTTAAAATTTAATAGAAACAAATTTAAATGCAGAAATTATGTCTCAGAGAGCTCTTTTAGATATAGATACATGAAAATTTAAAGAAAAAATTATAAAAGAAATAAAAAAATGTGAAAAAAAGAAGGAAAAATATATATAAATAAATTTAAGATTTTTAGGCAAAGGAAAATAAAAACTTTGCAGAAAGATTGAGGGGGTAAAAGTGTATATGTATAATGTCTTATTTTTATGTTTTATTTACAGTATTTAAATATTATTATTTTTAATTATTAAGTTTTGTTTTAATAAAAAATGTAAATTAAAATTTGAAAAGCTAGGTTTTTGATTAGCAAGGTACAGGTAATGATGGAGTGGTAAGTGAAGAAATAGGTCAAGTGGGTTTTGTGTCATGTGACAGAATTTATGCGGATGCATCCATGACATGGTTGGGAGGGCCCAAGGAGACGAACAGCTGTCTCCCAAATTCTTCATGTGGTAGAGTTGTGCTTAGTGAAAGTTTTAATTTGTATTTTATGTTTCATTGTTTTTTTTAATGTTCGAATACGAGACTTGTGAGGATGGGTTGGAACCCCCCGAGGAAGAAATGTTCAAGAGCTAGTGGGAAACCCCGCCAGACCAAACGGTTCGTAACACCAGCCAGATAAAAGAAAAATATAAATAACAAAATTAGGCCATTATATATTGCTTAAATATGAATTACTAAGCTTCGCGTGTTTGGTAAATTCCTTTTTGTAGCATTTTAAATTTTGAAAATTCATTTTTCAAGCAATACTAATTTTCTCTACTTTTTATTTTGCGGAGTAAGGCCTTTAAGCTTTTAACACATCCATATATAGTCGAAATTCACTATAATGAATTTGCATTGGACCAAAAAATCTCCATATTATGTAGAACTTACATTTTTTCTAATTTTGTTTATAAAAACTGGTATTTTAGTTCGATTATCGATTTAACATTAGCTTCATTAATATCCTTATAAGGACAAGTTTGAAGACTTTTGCGTTAAGTGTTTAATTGATTGTACCAAATAAAGTGCTGGAAAATAAACTGCTAGGCTACAAAACCTTTTGTGCTGCTTATTTAACTTTTAATGATCAAATTTATTTTAAAAGAAATGCTGCTACATTTTTGTCCACTAAAACGAGCGACTGTTGTTAAAACCGTTATCACAGATTCTTGCTTCTTTTAATCCTATTTTCCTCTTTGGGAATCGCCTAATCGAAAATTTTTTATATGGAGACAAAAATTTATGAAAGTCAAATTTATCAGCCATGTCAATTGTACAATTTCGTTCTGAAACGGAATTCATTCCGCATTTTGGTGCTTTAGAAAATGACGAAAAAAATTTTCGGAATGAAACCAGTTTGGTTTTCATGAACGGAACAGGAGTTTTCTGTATCTGAAAGGTCAAAAAACTATCAAAATACACTTTCTATCAATAAACAAATATGTTTTCTTCGATTCCGAACGGAATTGTAATCTGCGACATGGCTGTATACTTATTTCAAAAATTGCTTCATTCTAAAGAAAACTTAACGGTATGGAAATTTATTATAAGGAGATCAAATTATAATAATTTTTGAAATTTGTTCATTATATAGAAAGCTTCATTTTATAGAACTTCACTATAGAGATGTTCGAATGTATATATACACAGTGAAAACACACGTCTTGTTTGCATGTAAACGTGTATAAACTGTTGCATATAATATTACCCTTCACCACAGCTGGAAATATATAAGTTCGTTATTATATAAGTTTGTCATTCCATTTTTAATTTAACAAAATCGGTTACAAATTGACTTAGTAATAGACTAATAACCACGTTATTATTCCCAAAATAAGGGTGTTGACACAATAGCGCCTTTATTATGAGTGAAAGGTGGACCAAATTTAGCTCTGATATTTCTTATTAGGAGAAGTTAGTAGTGGTACGATTTTTATTAATACTATGGTTAAGGGTATATTAGATTCAATACAGCCGAATAAAGCGATATTTCATGTTTTTATTAAATCAATAATACAAAAACACTTACTGAATTCTTGTAGGACAAGCTTCAAAGTAATAGTTTAACATTACTAATTAAAAGAAAAAATAATTAATTAATATGGTTTGGCTTCTTTACCAAAAACAACAATATTAAAAAAAAAAAAAAAAAATTAAGGAAAAAGCATATAAAAGTTTTAATGAACTTGACGTTTAATTTTTAGGAGGATAATATTAGAAACAGATCAAATTGTTTATGCATTGTAGTCCTATGCTGTTTCTTTAGTTGTTATATTGTAGTGTAATGTAGTACCTAAGTAAAACAATGTAATTATTTGCTTTATATTTTTTTGTTGCCCATGCAAATCTACACCACCCTAATGTATTATTGATTATTGGAAATGTAGCGGAGGTGTAGTTTGCATGCAACAACTATTTCTATTGAAAATTGTAGCTTTAAGGTACCGTTATCCTTGTATAAAAGATAAGTAATTTGCAATAAAGAAATCATTAAATACATTGCCTTAAACCTGGCACTTTCCTTTTTTTTACTTCGGGCATATAAAACTGCCCTTAATAGTTATATACCAGTGGCGTTAATTAGCGCCGGTATTTGAAAAACATTTTAAACAGAACACTAAAACCTAAACAAGGAAAGATTCACTGCGGTGATCTTACATGGCGATCCTGCCAGATATTTCTAAAATAGAAATAAAGAAAAAGGTACCTGGCGTGCACAGCGTGCCAGTGCACATTAAAGAGGGACCACAGCCAATTTCGATAGAGGAGTACCAAAAGAGGGTATCAAAGAGGAAAGAGGAAGAACTTACTCAGATTCCTAGGGTACATTTGCCGCGGCATCGAAGAGGCGGAAAGTTGGTGAAGCTACGTCGCAAGTTGGCCGCGTTGAGGAATGTGGTAAACGCTGACCCACCACCATCCTGGCAAACAGCGTCCGAAGTTTGGCAGCAGATTGGAGCTCTGGAAGCCCAAATGGAGCAGAAGTAGGAAAGCAAAGCATTTACCTGACTGCTAGTAGTTATTTTAATACCTTGATATTTTTTTTTGCTGCTTGTTTAACAACAAAATTTAATTTGTTATTTTGAAATTAATAAAAATGTAAAAATTTAAACAATAGAATTTGAATTGTTATAAAGAAAAATTATAAAACAAAAGAAAACTACAATCACTTAGCTAATATACAAAATATTGGAAGTAAATAAGAAAGCAAAATGTCAAAATTTAATTAGTGATGCCAAGTATGCAGAGGATCGATGCTGCAATACACAGCTGTTTAGTAGAAAAAAGTAGTACCTGTTTAGGGTTGCCAGATTATAATACTTAATATACGTTATTTTTTGTATGGATTAAAATTTTAAATTTGAAGAACAATTTAATGAATTTATTTATAGATTGTATTATATGCTTAGAGAAATTTTATTGTTGTATTATATTTTTTTTTCTTTTTTTATATATTAATGGAACAGATTGAAGAGTTTATTGAAGAGTTACGAAAATTCGATGTAAATATAAAGAAACAGAAAAACAGAGTTTACTCTTTACAGTATAAAGTTGAGAAGTTGGTTAGATTGGAATTAATAAAAGAGGAGTTAGATAAGTATTCTGAAGCTTTAGAGAACGAGGAATGCAAATCGTTGGTTGTAGAGTTGCAAAAATTATATGATAACGCCATTGTATTGGTGCACAGTTTGAATGTAAAAGATAGTAAGGAACAGGTCAAGAATTCAGAAGCTGGTCTCGTGGAAGGCATTATGGCACATTTCGACATATCGGTGATAGGCAAGAATCTGCAGGTTTTTAAGGGTTCGTATGAAGCTCTGGAGGACTTTTTGGTTCAGACAGAACTTTTACACGATCTTTTAAGAGCTGAGGATAGAGAAATATACATTAAATATGTGTTTAATTTTAAGTTGACGGCACAGGTTAGGAGCGTCATAGGGCGTGCCAACAGACCTGTAACTTTTTCTGATTTGAAAGATTCATTGACTACGGCGTATCCGAACCCTAATACTTTGCAACAGGTTTTGTCGGAATTTGGTACTTTGCGGCAGGGCAACGCCGACATAGCTACGTTTAGAGAGAAAATATCTCTTTTGTCAGACCAATTGAGTAAATTTGAAATACAATCCCTTGAAAACCCTACGCAAAGGGAAAAGGATGTTGTATATAAAATGAGTGAGGGCATGGCCCTTAACGTTTTTATGAAGGGGGTGAATCAAGAGTTTCAGGACCTTTTGATAGCAAGCAGCCCAAAAACATTAAATGAAGCTGTGGAAAAATGCATAACTTCCGAAAGAACCAAAGCTACCAATAATATTTTTAGGATTGGGAATCCCATAGTAAGAGGCAATAGCCGTGGCAATAACCCACATGGTTAACACAGTTATCGAAGTTACAATAATGATGACAGAGATAACAATTATCGAAGTTACAATAATGAAAGTAGAGACAACAACCCACGCAACAATCGTGGCGGTAGCCGTGATTATCGGGGACACTATGATAATGGTAACCGTAGTTATCGAGGTCACACGCATGATAATCGAGAAAACAACCAGCGCAGTTATAGCCAGCACAGTGGTAGATTCCAAAACGGCAGTAATAACAACAATACCCACGGTAGTGGTAGCAGTTACCGAAATGATAGGTATAGAGAAGGTGGGGATAATGTCAATCGCAATAGAAATGATGTCGCTAATAACACGGAGGTAGATGCTGGTAGAGGTAGACAGGGAAACTAGTAGGGCCGGGTAACAGAAACTGTTATCCTGGGCCTAAATTGTACACTTTTTGCGCTAGTAGTAATAACCCGCTTACCATAGCGTGTAAGGGTATAAAGGGGAACTTGAGCTTTTTAATAGATACAGGGGCAGACATATCAATCTGCAAAAAAGGGGAATTTGATATAACGGATAGATCAAGCATTTCAACGTTGAGTGGTATTACTTTAGATACGATCGAAAGCATTGGCACTACAGATTTAGACTTACACTTTGAGAATCGTCATATAAGGCATAGATTTCATATGGTGCCTAATGATTTACCAATACCAACTGATAGGATCATTGGTAGAGATATTTTAGAAAAGTTCAAATGCAAAATAGATTTTGAAACTTATACTACAACTTTTAATTTGTCAGATGAGGAGTTGATAATACCAATTACACCCAAATGCGTATACCATGCTAACATTTGTATACCGGCACGTTCAGAATCAATAATACCCATAAGCATACGTACAAACAAAGAGAGCATAATTATGAATAAGGAGATAACCCCAGGAGTTTTCGTGGCAAGTTGCATTATACCAGCGGTAGGGGCGCAGCATATAAAGGTTCTAAACACCACTAGTAACGATGTCCACGTAAGCAATATAGAGTTGGATCGAAGGGACTTAGATGATTACCAAGTATATGGGTATGGTGACCATGTTACCACGAAAAATGTGGATAGAGTAAAAAGGGTATTAGAAGAGTTGAATATTGAGTCGATAGAGCCTGTGGCAAAGCAATCGTTAATGAATATAATCGCTGAGTATAATGAAATTTTTCATGTTGAGGGTGAGAAACTCACTGCTAATAATTTTTATACACAACATATACAAACAACAGATGATACGCCGGTTTATATTAAACCGTACAGGTTACCAGAATCACAGATGAAAGAGATAAATGATCAGGTGGACAAAATGTTGAAAGATGGGATCGTTGAGCATTCGGTAAGCCCCCATAATTCACCACTATTGGTAGTGCCTAAGAAATCAGCTGACGGCAAGCGCAAGTGGCGTCTGGTTATAGATTTCCGTAAATTAAACGAGAAGATAGTGAACGACAAATTCCCTTTGACGAGAATAGAAGACGTGCTTGATAAATTAGGGAGAGCGAAATATTTTTCTACGCTGGATATGAGCAGTTCGTTTCACCAGATCAATCTAGACGAAGATTCTAGGCCTTTGACGTCCTTTTCCACAAGGAATGGTCACTTTCAGTTCACACGCTTGCCATTTGGTCTTAAAATATCGTCTAACAGTTTCCAGCGAATGCTAACAATAGCGTTGAGCGGCTTAAGCGCGGAAGCATTTATATATGTCGACGACATAATCGTTTTCGGATGTAGGGTACAGCATCACCACGATAACTTAATAAAAGTCTTTGAGCGTTTGAAGCAATATAACTTGAAGCTAAACACTGGCAAGTGTTGTTTTTTAAAAACCGAAGTGGTTTATTTAGGTCACCTTATAACCGATAAGGGAATCCGTACAGATCCAAGCAAGGACAGTGTGATAAAGAATTACCCGGTACCAAAGAATGCGGATGAGGTCAGGCGATTCATTGCGTTCTGTAATTATTACAGACGGTTTGTTAAGGACTTTGCGCAGATAGCGAGAAATTTGAATCAGTTGTTAAAGAAGGATAAACCTTTTGTATGGAATGAAGGTTGCCATGAGTCGTTTGAGACACTTAAATCGAAGCTGTTAAACCCACCTATTCTACAGTACCCGGACTTTGAAAAGCCCTTTGTTTTAACCACAGACGCGTCTAATTTTGCACTGGGAGCAGTCCTCTCACAGGGAGAGATTGGCTCAGATTTACCCATATCATATGCAAGCAAATCATTGTCAAAACATGATTTAAATAAATCCGTTATTGAAAAGGAGCTTCTGGCCATTCATTGGTCGATTAACTTCTTTCGTCCGTACCTTTACGGTAGGAAATTTTATGTAGTTACGGATCATAGACCGTTAGTGTCATTGTTTGCACATAAGAATCCGTCGTCCAAAATGACTAGGATTAGACTTGACCTATGTGATTATGATTTCGAAATATCGTACAAAAAGGGCAAAATGAACACCAACGCTGATGCGTTGTCAAGAATTGTTATAGACACCAACACGTTAAGAACTATGATTCCCACTGAAACAGAACCCGGCAAACATAATGTGTTGGCGATAACCCGTAGTATGAATAGTAGGTTAAATCAACAAGTAAACAAAGACGGCAGATGTATTTCTGATGAAAGTCTTCGTGAACTTTTTGCATGGGAATGCACGTCAATTTCAGATATAAAAGATATGATGAAACTAAGGTTTGAAATGGATAATGAATTAGGAGAGCCTCATATAATGGTTACTGATATGGAGGTAGTAATAAGGTGCTGCGATAATCCGGTGAACACTAAGTTGTCTCTGGAGAAACTTCTACCGATAACGCTATCCAAAAGTATACAGAAACTTGCTTTGAGCGCGGCTGATGCTATTTTTAAAATAGTAAGTATTGAAGAATTTAAGAACATTTTTAATGAGATATGCAGGAAAGAGGGTGAAAATTTGAAAGTCTTGATATACAAGGCACCAATACGCATAACTGATAAGAAATTGCAGAACGAGTTAATAGCTGAGTACCATGATTCAGCTATAGGCGGTCACTTAGGTATCAGAAAGACCACACTGAAACTGAAACAGAGATATATATGGAAAAATATGGGTAAAATGATTAAAGCGCACGTATCCAGGTGCGAAGAATGTAAGGTCAACAAACAAACCAAACACACTAAGGAAAAATTAGTTATCACTGATACACCGGGGAATAGTTTTGAGGTAATTTCGATAGATACAGTAGGTCCACTAAGATATTCGAACCAATTTAGATACATCCTTACTATGCAGGATGACCTTACCAAATACATTGTGGCGTGTCCTCTTGAGTCCAAAGATGCCAAAACGGTTGCAAAGGCTATAGTTAATAATTTTATTTTAGTGTACGGCCACTTTAAGATACTCAAATCAGATAGGGGTACAGAGTTTTTAAATGCTTTAATGTCTGAAATATGCATTTTACTGAAGATTAACCAAGTTTTTAGCACGCCCTATCACCATGAAACGCTCGGCTCGGTGGAGAGAAACCACAGGGTGTTAAACGAATTTATGTTGAATTTTTGCAAGAACGATGAATGGGACCAATGGGTACCATACTTCTGTTTTGCTTATAATACAACACCACATATAGACACAACTTATACGCCATACGAACTGGTATTTGGAAGATTGCCAAGCTTTCCCGATGACAATGTTCTTGACTCAAAGCCTGTTTACAATACTGACAATTATGCCCAAGAGCTAAAGGCGCGATTGCGATTCTCTTTAGATAAAGCAAAAGAATATTTAGAAAACTCAAAGAAGAAAAGAGTAGATCAGTGTGTGGATACTAATCCTCTAAAGTTAGGAAAAGATGATATGGTTCTTGTCCGCAACTTTAATAGAAAGAAAAACCAACCACCATATCATGGTCCATATAAAGTAGTTGAAACAAAAGGGGTAAACTCTGTTCTAGACTTAGGGGATACAATTAAGGAATTTCATAATAATAATTTAAAGAAGTATTAAACACAATATGAAGATGTGTATTTATAAGAATGTATATATCTATAAAAAAAAATATATATATGTATATATCTAAAAATTTTAATTTTTGTTTGCTGAAATGTAAAATTTTTTCTTAAGGGTTAGGGTGTAGTGTAATGTAGTACCTAAGTAAAACAATGTAATTATTTGCTTTATATTTTTTTGTTGCCCATGCAAATCTACACCACCCTAATGTATTATTGATTATTGGAAATGTAGCGGAGGTGTAGTTTGCATGCAACAACTATTTCTATTGAAAATTGTAGCTTTAAGGTACCGTTATCCTTGTATAAAAGATAAGTAATTTGCAATAAAGAAATCATTAAATACATTGCCTTAAACCTGGCACTTTCCTTTTTTTTTACTTCGGGCATATAAAACTGCCCTTAATAGTTATATACCAGTGGCGTTAATTAGCGCCGGTATTTGAAAAACATTTTAAACAGAACACTAAAACCTAAACAAGGAAAGATTCACTGTGATCTTACAATATAAGTATCTAATTTTCGAAAATATGCACCTATGTATATTTAATAATAAGTTTAACATGGACTGCCAGGTATCTACTTTCAGTCTTTTGGACCACTTATTGTTTTATAATGTTAATTTAAAAAAAAATCCGTTCAGCGGATGCATTTCTTTGCGGTAAAGTAAAAACATAAAATCATATAAAAGCTGGAAGTTCAAAAAGGGGCAAAAGGGGCACAAAAACATACAAAATGATACAAAAGGGGATTTAAAATAAAGGGGCAAAGAAAGTGGCAAGGCATTAAAAAAGGGGCAAAAATGCGACTTTAGTCGCATAACGGTAGCGCTGGTTGAAGACACCCCATTTTTTATAAAAAAAAAAAAACATTATATTTTCACGTATCTTTTAACATAAACATATTAAAAACTTAAACTTAAAAATGTCAGGATGTCTAATTACCGCATTCCATATACACTTCTTTAAGTTATTTTTTACCTAAATGTTTTTACCTATCTGTTCACAGATGTGCGGGCTTAACCAATATTTCAAAATAAGACGGTTATGCTAGCATAGTTTTTCATAACTTGTAGTTGCAACAACGGTAACGCTGTTTGTATATTGTTTTTGTATTTCTCCAGCATACGAAAAAACTAAACCATACGTACTCAAGACCTGCACAGATACATCTGTTTAGTTTCTGTGTTTTTTCTAAAGTGGATGCGTATGGATGAGTGCTCTTGTGTTTCTGATCAGCGTTACCGTTGGTGCCACTAAAGTGGCAATTTGCCACTTTCTCGGCTGCTTGGATACTATTTGGCCACTTTTATAAAATGCACCCAAATGTGGTACTTTTTGTGATTCTTGCCACTTTTTACGTTAGGAAAAGATACTTTTTTTCTTTCTGTTTAATTAACTCCCAGCTTTAATATATGCTAAGAAATTAGCGTCCTTGGTGGGTTCAAGTCTTTTCCAACCGCCACAAAATGCTTTAGAAAAGACACTTTTATAAGAATTTTGTCTTGTCATGCGTGGTAAGCTGAAAATCGGTTGAATAAACTTTCTATTAACCTGTTTTATTTAATATGAATAAGGGGGTACAGATATCTCGCATATATATAGGTCGTGAAGCAGAAACCGAACTATTGTGTACCGAAAACTTTTCTAAAATTTTTGTAATTGACATTAAAAATCAAAAATTGTGTAGAGAACTGATAACAAGAATTGATATAAAAAACAAAAAGCTCAATATATTGAAGTATTTAGACCCATTATTTATAGTGTCTAATAAAGATATAAACTATTTCGAATTAGTTTCAGAGTTTAAAGATATTATAACTGACCCAGATGCATTTATACATCAATTTAAACTTCAAGAGCGTAAAGTAAATGACACGAACTATGAACACATAATTAAAATTTCGAATGCTGAAACTTTTTGGCGTGAAATTGGAACATGTATTCAGAAGGAAAAGTACAAGAAATATATTAATAAATGTATTTATTAAAAACACATTACATAATTATCTTCTATTCGCTGCAAAAATGTCATAATCCAAAAAAAAAGTTTTGGCAGAAAACAAGTTTAACGGGTTTGAATTACCAAAACATTAAAGTAAATATTTTATAAAAATTACTTCTCCAGAGAAATATTTACAAGATATTTATTTTAGTTTTTACAACAAATGAGCCATTTGTAAGTAAGTATGTATGTATGTCTATTGTAAAACGATTAATTGTTTTTTAGGGCATATAATTACTATACAATGTTTTTAATGTTTTTATATCATTTAAAATTATAATAAATAGAAAAAAAGTTTAAAAAAAATACATAATGTGGTGTACCTATATTAATTTTAAAAGATGTGCTCATTTTTTTTAAATCCTCTTTTTGGTGCCACTTTTTTTGTAGATAACCCCTTTTTTTGGTACTTTTTTAAAATATCCGACGGTAACACTGCTGACTACTCCATTTATGTATTCCCAGCAAATAAAATTGGACCACCTGGTCCATTTTGATAAAAAGGACTACTCCATGGACTGGTCCGATGTAATGCAAGCATGGACCATGTCATTGTTAAAAAGTGTTTGTAGTGAGACGACATGTCTTCGTTTTTTAACGACATGCTTTCGTTTTTAACCGACTTCAAAACTAATCCTCTAGAGTATACCATGGAGTAGTTTTAAAACTACTCCTTAGTGGTCCAAAGGTGGGTTATATGGTCCTCTCCTAGGACATCGCAATGTTAAATAGACCAGGTTTTTTCCATACGTTTGGGTTAGTTTTGGACTAGTCCTGGTCCCTTGTGGACTACTCTTTACACGCGTGTTTGGACTGGTCCTATTATTTGCTGGGTTTAAATAAGTTTTACGAATTTTTTGTATATTCCCTGCAAATAAAATTGGACCACCTAATCCATTTTGATAAAATGGACTACTCCATGGACTAGTCCGATGAAATGCAAGCAAGGACCATGTCATTGTTAAAAAGTGTTTTTACCCTGCAAATAAAATTGGACCACCTAATCCATTTTGATAAAATGGACTACTCCATGGACTAGTCCGATGTAATGCAAGCATGGACCATGTCATTGTTCAAAACTGTTTGTAGTTAGACGACATGTCTTCGTTTTTTAACGACATGCTTTCGTTTTTAAACGACTTCAAAACTAATCCTCTTGAGTATACCATGGAGTAGTTTTAAAACTACTCCTTAGTGGTCCAAATGTGGGTTATATGGTCCTCTCCTAGGACATCGTAATGTTAAATAGACCAGGTTTTTTCCATACGTTTGGGTTAGTTTTGGACTAGTCCTGGTCCCTTGTGGACTACTCTTTACACGCGTGCTTGGACTGGTCCTATTATTTGCAGGGTAGTGAGACGACATGTCTTCGTTTTTTAACGACATTCTTTCGTTTTTAAACGACTTCAAAACTAATCCTCTTGAGTATACCATGGAGTAGTTTTAAAACTACTCCTTAGTGGTCCAAATGTGGGTTATATGGTCCTCTCCTAGGACATCGTAATGTTAAATAGACCAGGTTTTTTCCATACGTTTGGGTTAGTTTTGGACTAGTCCTGGTCCCTTGTGGACTACTCTTTACACGCGTGTTTGGACTGGTCCTATTATTTGCAGGGTTATTTGTATTTGTTCGTTACATCGAGTACCAACCCTGCAAATAATAGGACCAGTCCAAACACGCGTGTAAAGAGTAGTCCACAAGGGACCAGGACTAGTCCACAAGTAACCCAAACGTATGGAAAAAACCTGGTCTATTTAACATTACGATGTCCTAGGAGAGGACCATATAACCCACCTTTGGACCACTAAGGAGTAGTTTTAAAACTACTCCATGGTATATAACCCACCTTTGGACCAGTAAGGAGTAGTTTTAAAACTACTCCATGGTATACTCAAGAGGATTAGTTTTGAAGTCGTTTAAACACGAAAGCATGTCGTTAAAAAACGAAGACATGTCGTCTCACTACAAACACTTTTTAACAATGGCATGGTCCATGCTTGCATTACATCGGACTAGTCCATGGAGTAGTCCATTTTATCAAAATGGGTCAGGTGGTCCAATTTTATTTGCAGGGAATTAGGATTTTAATTCGTTATACACAGTACCAAAGCAGGGCTGCCAGGTACTTATTTTCCTTGTCCCCAAAAAAATTAAAAAAATATCCCCAAATTAAAAACAAAACCTAAAAAAGTTAATATTTTTTCTGACCAAATTTAAAATATTTTTTAAAAATAGTAAGAAAAATTTTAATAAGAAATCCCCAAAAATCCCCAAATAAAAATTTGTAGTCAAAAAAATTATTTTATTTTGTTTTTTAGCGACTGGTTTCGGCATGTTTTTTTTAAACTTATTATGCGATTCCAGTGAGGAATTACAAGCCGAACAATATGCTGTTATTGAAGACGAATGAGCCAATTTATAAGAATTTGAAGCTTGCTTAATCGGTTTTAGACATCCTTATAATCAACAATAAAAAAAATACATACATATATTCGTCATTTATTTTGTACTTCGATGCATCATAACTACTAACCAATATCCCAGTATTCTTTTTCCCCAACTTTATTATATTGTCTTTCATATTTACTTATTTTTGGGGAAGACATACATATTTTTCTTGAAAATTGTCTTTAAAAAATTAAAAATTTTGTGTGTTGTCAACGGTTTAGGATTCTATGTTTAAAGTCTTTTTTTTTCTTGAAACACTCCCTCAAAAAAACATAAGCTTATAAATATAAAGAACCATAATTAGTATTGTGGTTATTTTGTTGAACTATTTATGGTTTTTAATTCAAATTTTTAATATTTTTAATTAGGCTTAAGTTCATCAAATTTAATTTTCATTGAATAATTATTCAGAAAAGCAAATTTCGATCTACCAAAGGTTAAAATACAATTTGGTTTAAGGATTGATGTTTGACTATTGACGTCAGCAGTCGTCGATGGCTGCGAGTGTAAGACGGCAAATCCATCTGAGGAGATCGAGTGGTTGCGATCGAAACATGTCATGGTAACCAGGGTTCGAGCCACGGCCACGTCAATAATGAAAGATTATCAATAACAATTTTAATTAATTTTCATGTTGTAAAATTCCTTTCTTCATAAAAATAATTTAATGAAAATTAAATTTGATGAACTTAAGCCTAATTAAAAATATTAAAAATTTAAAGTACCATGTATATTAAAAATGTGTAAAATCCGCAAAAAATCCCTCATTTTTTTAAATCCCGAAAAAAAATCCCCAAACCCCAAACAACTTTTTTTTTCCTTTTTCCTCGCATGAAATCCCCAACTTTGGGGATACATCTAGGGCTCTCAACTTTTTTTGTTGCAATTAAAGTACATTGATTTTTAAAGGTTAAGAAAAAAAGTACACAGTATAAAAATAAAGTACAATTAATTTATTTTTATTGTTATATTTAAAAATGTTTTTTTTATTGATTTTCGAAGTTTTATCAAACAATTACACTGTGCTAGAATTTGACACTTTTTTTTAAACCAGCCGGACAACTGACGCATTAACCTAATTCGGGTACGCTGAATCCAATACCGGTTCAAAAACGGTTCAGTTTATTGAAATTGCTAAAAAAAAAAGAAGAAAATTAGCAACAAAATTTCCTTTAAACGTTAAATTTTATTCTAACATGCGCAGTGGTTTTAGAAACATAACTTTTTTTTGGCAACAAAAACAATTTTTTAGCAACATTTCGAAATTTTTGTTTGCGAAAAATCTATAAAAAATTACAGCTATGCTTCTAATTTTTTCCAGAAATATAAAAAACAAACAAAACAATCTATAAATGATTAAAATCTGTTAACAACTCTTGATTTTATTCAAAAAATGCAATATTTGCATGGGAGCCGCCTTAAGAAGTGGTGATAAGGGACAAGTATGTCTCGAGAAATTGTTAAGGTGACTCCTTGGCTGTTATGGTACGTTTTCTTCAATATATTTCTAGTCTGTATTAATCATTTTGTATGGGAGCCCCCTTAAGGAATGGAAATCTTGAAATTTTGTTTTAAATGTTAGTTAAACGAGTCACTTATCTATTTTGAATTCTAGATAAATCTTATCATGCGAAATAAAGTATTTCCGCGTACTTTATTTTTCTCATAAAGTATAGAGTACAATTACTCGAAATAACGTACAATACTTTATTATAAAGTACGGTTGGCAACCCTTGATACATCCCCAAGTCTGACACCTGTACCAAAGGCAAAATTTGTGCCTGTTCGTTAAATCCCGAATTCGCTAAATCGAGAGTTCGTTAAATCGGAAACCATCTGTTCATATATATATTTCGTTTTTGAATTTCTGCTTATATGATTAATTGTTCGATCCATTATAGCCTCATTTGGTTATAAGTTTTAGAAAATTGAGTTCTTCTGGGCAGTTTTACCAATTTAGCATATTTTCTGCTAGATTTAGCAGATTGCTGTCAATCTGTCAACACATTACAAAATATTTATTTTATTTTGCAATATAAATCAAATGAATTTGTGATGTATCTAATGTATTGTGCCACCTACTACATGATGTAAGTGTTAAGTATAAACTCATCTTATAAGAGTTTTTCTCGTGTTTTAATAGCGTTTCTAAGCAATTTGTCTTAAAAGCTCTAACATAACATTAATTTTTAAAATCATTTAAGCCGGCGATACACTATCCTATTCAGTACATTTGTCAAAAAAATCGTTTGTGTTCATAAAGTAAGATAGTGTGGATTAAAAATGAATTAAGTGACAGATTTTTTTGACAAGTCTGTCCGACTTGCAAATGTTTAGTTCATAAAATTATAGTTTCTATGCGATCAGAGTTGCATTTTCTTGCAAAGTGTCTGAGTCATTTGAGTTGGCATCATTTTTGTGGGATAGTGTGGCATTAACAACAGATTTTGAAGACATTTTTTATATCGGATAGAATTCCATCAGATTTTCGTGTGAATGAATCGAACGATTGTGTAGGAAAGTGAATCCCGGCCTTTAATGGCAAGTAGACCTTAGTTAGTCTAGGTTCACACAATGAAACTGTTCTTTCAGAAAGCCTGAATTTATTGGTGAGAGGGAAGAAAATAATAGCATGTTCCCCTCTCACCAATACACTCACACTTTCTCAAAGAAAACTTTCCCAATAAGCATTTTGGCTGGAATTCAAGTAGAATTACATTTGAAATCCAGTCACAATTTCCAATTTCCAGTGTTGAATTACAGTTGAAACACAGTTGAATTCAATAGCGAATCCAGCAAAATTAACCATTGAATTACAGTCGAACAAAACAGTACCTTTACAGTGTAATTCCAACCTTGAATAACAGTGTGATTCAAGTTGAACCGAACCTGTTTTTACACTTTTAGATAACGACAAAGCTAGTAAAAATTGTGAGAATCGGTCCATAATTTCATATTGTCCCCATACAAACTTCTCTTCGGAAGAGTGTTTCTGCATGTAAACCATCTTATTGCGTTAGTATTTAGATCAAATTTGTACCAAATTTTTTTTATTTCAATCTTAATCATCTTCACAAATTTTATTTGAATCGGTCCTAATTTGACGATTGCCTTCCACAAAAATACTACCCCAAAAAAAAATTAGTGACAATAACTTAAATTATAGCTGCTATGTCATGATTAAATGTTGTGCTTGTAGGTCCAAAATTAACCAGGGGCCTGATTCTGGCAGTCGTGATCGAGTACTTTCTCGATGCGAAAGCAATTTAATATTTAATTATAAAGCATTCATTTGAGTTTCACAATACTGAAACAATAATTTGGATTCGTTCAGTATCAACTGAAATAAAATTGCTTTCGAATCGCGAAAGTACTCGATCACGACTGCCAGAATTAGGCCCCAGAAATTTTATAAAAGCCCCCATTCTAAAATCACTAAATAATATTCGGCACAAAGAACTCTTATGTTAATCTTAACCTCGTAATATAATTTTTTGTTCTGGCGGTTCCATGATTGTCCATGGAACCCAAATATCGAACACTCTCGAAAATTTGTCTTTTTATACTGTACTATACTTTACGGACTATACTTTCTTATACCCTTTGTACACTTGCATACATTTCGGAGGAACGCATGGAAGATGTTGAAAATGTGAAATACGCGTTCACACTTGAAACATCTACTATTAACAAAAAATGTTACCATTTCTGAAAAAAGACTTTTATTTTTTTTAAATACTTTTTTTCTTCAAAAGTACCAAAACTTAAGATCTAACACCAAAATGTATTTCTAGTTCATTTTGTTTAATAATTTTAGCAAAATTAAGCAAAATAAGGCTTGCAAGAGAGGAAAAACTTGAGAAATGGTAACGCTGCTTTCAAAGCAACTATCATTTTGTCAGTGATACCACAATAATAACAGAATTTATTGCCACCTTTTTAGTGATGACACTAAATGAATCGAAAAATGTAAAAGGGAACAAAATGAGATAGTAATGCTATGTTCATACGACTTTATAAACCACTCGTTTCGCTCTTTGAAACTAGTTTGTCAAACATGCTGTTCATACGATTCATTCCTGTTTCATTTTGACATTTTTTTTGTGTTGTTAGTGTGATTTTTAAATAAATAAAACTTAAACATATATTATTTAACACTTTTATTGATATTATTATGTTAAAATTATCACTTTATTTTATTAAACATCAATTTTTATTTTGTTTTTTTCTTTGTTTTGATTTTTTTTTGAGAGCTAGTTCAGATAAACTAACGATAAATGTTATCAAAAGTGGAGATGATAGTACATTTTTCCTGTTTCGCAGCCTGTTTCAAAATTAAACGACCTGTTTCCCTCACAAAATTTTGTATGGGGAAACAAGTCGTTTCAATCATGTTTGGGGCGCGAAACACGAATATTGCTGTCCGTGTGAACATGGTATAACATTCTGTTAAGATGTTGGAAAATTTAGATTTTTAGCCCTATGTATTTCTTATGGGGAAATTCCAACATCTTCGCAAATTGATGTTATATGTTAAATGTTGACAAGTGTGAAAAAGCTATTACTTGTTGCTAGTACTACACAAACTTACAAACAAAACCAATCATATGCCAAGTCTTAAAAGGAAACCCTAATGCGAAATATCCCCCGAGTACTTCCAACGCAAAGCAACCTCCATACGCTAATGTTCCTAGGGAAGGTCTACAAATGCCTTCTGGAAATATGCCTAGCTCAATTGAAAATTAAATTCAAACTATGAATAACTTCATGGCCACTATGCAGAACATGTTTCAGGAAATGATGCGAAAACAAAACGTGCTCCTACAAGTTCTACTCAACAACAAATGAACCAGTTAAAAATATGTTTCTGGAATGCAAACGGGTTATCCCAACATAAAGACGAAGTTGCAACCTTTCTTCAAAGGCATGAAATCGACGTAATTCTTGTCTCTGAAACACACTTTTCTCATAAACACTGCTTTAGGGTAAATGTATACCTTACTTATGACCAGTGTTGCCAAAACTTTGTGACCAAAAATGGCTAAATTTACGGAAAAAATGGCTAAAAAATGGCTAAAAATTGGCTAAAAAATGGCTTGAAGTTTTTTTTTAAATAAAAACTCATTAAAATTCAATAACAAAACAGAAATAATTCATTTAAAGCTGTTTACGATGATACTGTAAGTTAAGATCAATTTGTTAAATAAGAATAAACGTAAATTAATATTTTGATAGATATTTAAAAAATTAAATAATCGATCAATTCGATGTCGTTATTGTTCATCTCATAGGAATCACTCGTGCCTATTAGTTTTAAATAATTTGAAGGTAAAACATAATCAAGACAACATTTACCCAACACCTTTTGACTCCGGATCTACAATAAAAAAACCAAGTAAGAAAGTATAGTCGGTCAACCCTAACCACATTAGAACCCATGTACCACATTTTATTTAATTATTTACATAGGCAGCCAGCCAACCGGACAAACATCGTTAAATTGACTCAGAAAGTGATTTTGATTATATCGGTATATGTAAAGGTGGGCTTAGGACCAATATTTTAAGGTGTTACAAACATCAGCACAAACGCATAGTACCCTCTCCAATATTGTGGTGTTGGTATAAATATTTTATTGTTATGGTAAAAATATTTACCTAATTGATAAAATCGAATTTACGATTGCTAAATGTAACCTTTTTTCTCAAATTACTTTTAACGATGTTTACTTGGCTATATAAGTATACCCTCTCTACTTCAGCATTAGATCATGGAAGTGAGAGAAACCTTATAGTCAATTCTGAAATTTCTAAAAAAATTTTGTTGCCGCCTTCATCTTTTTATTGAAATACTTGCAACCAGAAAGAAACACCGATGTTTGTGTAAATCCATTTTATAAATTTAATATTGGAATACTGTTCCTTTATTTTGAAAGATGTTTCATTATCATAGTTTATAGCGATTTTCAACATTTGTAAAAGTTGTGATTTAAATTAAAGGCGTTTTAATTGCTAAAAATGGTTATTTTACTTTTATAAATTTTTATAATATATTAAAAATTATTCTTTTAAAAGAAAAAGGGCAAACAAATTTTTATGGCTAAACAAGTTGAAAAAAGGCTTAAAAAAATGGCTAATGGCTAAACTCATTTTTTAATGGCTAAACAGGATGAAAAATGGCTAAATCTAGCCACTAAATGGCTAAATTGGCAACACTGCGTATGACACAAAACATCCCAGCGGACAGGCTTGTGGTGGCACAGCCATAATTGTTCACAAACACATCAGACACTTACCGTTGCCAGAGTTCGCAGAACATTGTATCCAAGCCAAATTTATAAATCTTACTGATTTTAAACTTACGTTGTCATCCGTTTATTGACCCCCGAGGCACAAAATTGTACACGATAAATTTCTCAACTTCTTCTCCAGTGTTGGCGACTACAACGCTAAACATACATATTGGGACTCCAGACTTTTTAGTCCTAGAGGTAATCAGCTATTCAATACCGTAAGTGTAAATAATTTTGATGTCGTATCGGGTGGTGAGCCTACCTATTGGCCAACCGACTTCAACAAGCTACCAGACCTTATTGACATTGCTGTAATTAAAAACATCGAGCGCGATCAGGTACTAGTTAGTTCCTCCTATGATCTATCGTCTGATCATCCACCTTCAATCCTCATTTTAAAAGGCAACTCTGACGCCGCAGCTGCAAACTTTATTTCCTATCCAAACAGAAACACAAATTGGTTAAAGTGCATTCCCCTAAAAAATTCATCTGACATCAAAATAGCTGTCGATCGATTAACAGAAGCCTTGGATTCTGCAGCCAATTAAGCAGACAATTAAACGTGCTGCTTACAATACATCAACCACTTAGGCCCAACTACAATTATGCCTGACAACTCTTCGCAACAAATTGAGACAGAACCACGAGTCTGCAGTAGAGGGCTATTTAAACAGCCTAAATGCCACAAAAAAACTCGAATTACAGCTTATGAAAGTTGAGAAAGTTTTCACGCCACATGATGCACATACTTGTTCCTGTCGTCCAATCATTCCTGATAAAGTAAACTATCCAATAAAATGTAACCTATGTAACTCAAGTTAAATCTGCAACAGTAAAAGTGAATATTAGAAAATCTCCCGGACCTGACCGCATCACAGGGTCAATGCTTCTAGAATCTTGCTGCTCATTTTTATCGTGATATTAAGAGTCGGATACTTTCCATCTTCATGGAAGGGGTATATAATTGTTATAATTCCCAAGCCAGGAAAATATGCTAGATGTTGCGTCGTACAGACCGATTAGCTTATTATCAATCATATCGAAGCTTTTCGAAAAAATATTCGTTTGAAGTATAACACCTCATCTAAATGAACACGACATCATCCCGGATCACCAGTTCGGATTCAGAGCGAAACATGGTACAATAGAACAAGTGCATAGAATGGTCACCCTAATCAGATCGGCGTTTGATAAAAATCAATACTGCTCAGGCCTGTTTATAGACATTTCCCAAGCATTTGACAAAGTTTGGCATGATGGGCTACTCATCAAAATAACACGAATGATTCCTCAAAACACTTACAAACTTCTGGAGAGCTATCTAACAGGCAGAACATTCATAGTAAGGTCGCAAGATAAATACTGCCCCCCTCAAGAAAATTACTGCCGGTATCCCCCAAGGCAGCATATTAGGACCGCTACTATATATAATATACACAGCGGATATGCCAACAAACCTGAGCACGCATACCTCTACATTTGCAGACGACACAGCATTTATTAGCGTTAACCATAACCCCAAAATTGCATCGAACTAGAGGCCTGGTTGGGCAAATGGAAAGTAAAGGTTAATCCGGCTAAATGTGTTCACTTAACTTTCACTCCCAAAAGACAAACGTGTCCAGAATTCAAAATAAATAACGTCAGTATTCCGGTAGAAAATTATGTAAAATACTTGGGAATTTATATAGATAGACGATTGACGTGGTCACGTCATATTGAAGCAAAAATAACGGCCATGAAACTTAAAGCTGCTCAACTACATTGGCTCCTAGGTCGAAACTCAAACTTGTCTTTAGACAACAAAATTCTCTTATACAAGTCCATCATAAGACCAATATGAACATATGGCTTCCAATTATGGGGTACTGCATGCGCATCTAACATCCAAAAGCTTCAAAGAAGACAGTCTAGAATATTACGACAAATTGTCTGCGCCCCATGGTATATACGTAATGATCAGGGCAAGGGACTTCATGCAAATGCATGTTTGTTGTCGGTACTCTGAGACCCACCTAAAGTTAATATCTTTGCGAATCACAATATTTCCAGTAAAATGGCATCAATTTGTTAGTGCATATTTTTACATATTTTGCTTTAAATGCATGTTTTTGCATATTTTGACATAAATGCATATTTTTCGTCATATTTTGTTATAAATTCACATTTTTCGTCATATTTTGTAATATTTATAAAAAAAATTGCTCTTTTCTTAGTTTTTTGTTTAGAAATATCTTTCTGTTCAAGGCGAATTCATTATAAGGTGTAGTCAGTGAATCAGCTGGTTATAGTTGTTTCAGCCCTGAAGCTGTCAAACAGTCAAAATAGTATGGGAAAATCTGCTAACTTCAACATTTTCAAGGAGTAAAAACAACATGTTGGTGTTTGGTACTGAATTACCTACATTTTATTATAAATTCACCTTGTTTCTTTTACTTTTAAAAAGTAGCACATACAAAAATTATACAATTTGTATAATTGTGCACATAATTGTAGAAGTAACAATAAAACCGTTTTTGACATTTCATTTTGTTCGCGGTTTTTTTTTACTTGAAGAAACAGCATATGCGATCAGAGTTGCATTTTCTTGCAAAGTGTCTGAGTCATTTGAGTTGGCATCATTTTTGTGGGATAGTGTGGCATTAACAACAGATTTTGAAGACATTTTTTATATCGGATAGAATTCCATCAGATTTTCGTGTGAATGAATCGAACGATTGTGTAGGAAAGTGAATCCCGGCCTTTAATGGCAAGTAGACCTTAGTTAGTCTAGGTTCACACAATGAAACTGTTCTTTCAGAAAGCCTGAATTTATTGGTGAGAGGGAAGAAAATAATAGCATGTTCCCCTCTCACCAATACACTCACACTTTCTCAAAGAAAACTTTCCCAATAAGCATTTTGGCTGGAATTCAAGTAGAATTACATTTGAAATCCAGTCACAATTTCCAATTTCCAGTGTTGAATTACAGTTGAAACACAGTTGAATTCAATAGCGAATCCAGCAAAATTAACCATTGAATTACAGTCGAACAAAACAGTACCTTTACAGTGTAATTCCAACCTTGAATAACAGTGTGATTCAAGTTGAACCGAACCTGTTTTTACACTTTTAGATAACGACAAAGCTAGTAAAAATTGTGAGAATCGGTCCATAATTTCATATTGTCCCCATACAAACTTCTCTTCGGAAGAGTGTTTCTGCATGTAAACCATCTTATTGCGTTAGTATTTAGATCAAATTTGTACCAAATTTTTTTTATTTCAATCTTAATCATCTTCACAAATTTTATTTGAATCGGTCCTAATTTGACGATTGCCTTCCACAAAAATACTACCCCAAAAAAAAATTAGTGACAATAACTTAAATTATAGCTGCTATGTCATGATTAAATGTTGTGCTTGTAGGTCCAAAATTAACCAGGGGCCTGATTCTGGCAGTCGTGATCGAGTACTTTCTCGATGCGAAAGCAATTTAATATTTAATTATAAAGCATTCATTTGAGTTTCACAATACTGAAACAATAATTTGGATTCGTTCAGTATCAACTGAAATAAAATTGCTTTCGAATCGCGAAAGTACTCGATCACGACTGCCAGAATTAGGCCCCAGAAATTTTATAAAAGCCCCCATTCTAAAATCACTAAATAATATTCGGCACAAAGAACTCTTATGTTAATCTTAACCTCGTAATATAATTTTTTGTTCTGGCGGTTCCATGATTGTCCATGGAACCCAAATATCGAACACTCTCGAAAATTTGTCTTTTTATACTGTACTATACTTTACGGACTATACTTTCTTATACCCTTTGTACACTTGCATACATTTCGGAGGAACGCATGGAAGATGTTGAAAATGTGAAATACGCGTTCACACTTGAAACATCTACTATTAACAAAAAATGTTACCATTTCTGAAAAAAGACTTTTATTTTTTTTAAATACTTTTTTTCTTCAAAAGTACCAAAACTTAAGATCTAACACCAAAATGTATTTCTAGTTCATTTTGTTTAATAATTTTAGCAAAATTAAGCAAAATAAGGCTTGCAAGAGAGGAAAAACTTGAGAAATGGTAACGCTGCTTTCAAAGCAACTATCATTTTGTCAGTGATACCACAATAATAACAGAATTTATTGCCACCTTTTTAGTGATGACACTAAATGAATCGAAAAATGTAAAAGGGAACAAAATGAGATAGTAATGCTATGTTCATACGACTTTATAAACCACTCGTTTCGCTCTTTGAAACTAGTTTGTCAAACATGCTGTTCATACGATTCATTCCTGTTTCATTTTGACATTTTTTTTGTGTTGTTAGTGTGATTTTTAAATAAATAAAACTTAAACATATATTATTTAACACTTTTATTGATATTATTATGTTAAAATTATCACTTTATTTTATTAAACATCAATTTTTATTTTGTTTTTTTCTTTGTTTTGATTTTTTTTGAGAGCTAGTTCAGATAAACTAACGATAAATGTTATCAAAAGTGGAGATGATAGTACATTTTTCCTGTTTCGCAGCCTGTTTCAAAATGAAACGACCTGTTTCCCTCACAAAATTTTGTATGGGGAAACAAGTCGTTTCAATCATGTTTGGGGCGCGAAACACGAATATTGCTGTCCGTGTGAACATGGTATAACATTCTGTTAAGATGTTGGAAAATTTAGATTTTTAGCCCTATGTATTTCTTATGGGGAAATTCCAACATCTTCGCAAATTGATGTTATATGTTAAATGTTGACAAGTGTGAAAAAGCTATTACTTGTTGCTAGTACTACACAAACTTACAAACAAAACCAATCATATGCCAAGTCTTAAAAGGAAACCCTAATGCGAAATATCCCCCGAGTACTTCCAACGCAAAGCAACCTCCATACGCTAATGTTCCTAGGGAAGGTCTACAAATGCCTTCTGGAAATATGCCTAGCTCAATTGAAAATTAAATTCAAACTATGAATAACTTCATGGCCACTATGCAGAACATGTTTCAGGAAATGATGCGAAAACAAAACGTGCTCCTACAAGTTCTACTCAACAACAAATGAACCAGTTAAAAATATGTTTCTGGAATGCAAACGGGTTATCCCAACATAAAGACGAAGTTGCAACCTTTCTTCAAAGGCATGAAATCGACGTAATTCTTGTCTCTGAAACACACTTTTCTCATAAACACTGCTTTAGGGTAAATGTATACCTTACTTATGACCAGTGTTGCCAAAACTTTGTGACCAAAAATGGCTAAATTTACGGAAAAAATGGCTAAAAAATGGCTAAAAATGGGCTAAAAAATGGCTTGAAGTTTTTTTTTAAATAAAAACTCATTAAATTCAATAACAAAACAGAAATAATTCATTTAAAGCTGTTTACGATGATACTGTAAGTTAAGATCAATTTGTTAAATAAGAATAAACGTAAATTAATATTTTGATAGATATTTAAAAAATTAAATAATCGATCAATTCGATGTCGTTATTGTTCATCTCATAGGAATCACTCGTGCCTATTAGTTTTAAATAATTTGAAGGTAAAACATAATCAAGACAACATTTACCCAACACCTTTTGACTCCGGATCTACAATAAAAAAAACAAGTAAGAAAGTATAGTCGGTCAACCCTAACCACATTAGAACCCATGTACCACATTTTATTTAATTATTTACATAGGCAGCCAGCCAACCGGACAAACATCGTTAAATTGACTCAGAAAGTGATTTTGATTATATCGGTATATGTAAAGGTGGGCTTAGGACCAATATTTTAAGGTGTTACAAACATCAGCACAAACGCATAGTACCCTCTCCAATATTGTGGTGTTGGTATAAATATTTTATTGTTATGGTAAAAATATTTACCTAATTGATAAAATCGAATTTACGATTGCTAAATGTAACCTTTTTTCTCAAATTACTTTTAACGATGTTTACTTGGCTATATAAGTATACCCTCTCTACTTCAGCATTAGATCATGGAAGTGAGAGAAACCTTATAGTCAATTCTGAAATTTCTAAAAAAATTTTGTTGCCGCCTTCATCTTTTTATTGAAATACTTGCAACCAGAAAGAAACACCGATGTTTGTGTAAATCCATTTTATAAATTTAATATTGGAATACTGTTCCTTTATTTTGAAAGATGTTTCATTATCATAGTTTATAGCGATTTTCAACATTTGTAAAAGTTGTGATTTAAATTAAAGGCGTTTTAATTGCTAAAAATGGTTATTTTACTTTTATAAATTTTTATAATATATTAAAAATTATTCTTTTAAAAGAAAAAGGGCAAACAAATTTTTATGGCTAAACAAGTTGAAAAAAGGCTTAAAAAAATGGCTAATGGCTAAACTCATTTTTTAATGGCTAAACAGGATGAAAAATGGCTAAATCTAGCCACTAAATGGCTAAATTGGCAACACTGCGTATGACACAAAACATCCCAGCGGACAGGCTTGTGGTGGCACAGCCATAATTGTTCACAAACACATCAGACACTTACCGTTGCCAGAGTTCGCAGAACATTGTATCCAAGCCAAATTTATAAATCTTACTGATTTTAAACTTACGTTGTCATCCGTTTATTGACCCCCGAGGCACAAAATTGTACACGATAAATTTCTCAACTTCTTCTCCAGTGTTGGCGACTACAACGCTAAACATACATATTGGGACTCCAGACTTTTTAGTCCTAGAGGTAATCAGCTATTCAATACCGTAAGTGTAAATAATTTTGATGTCGTATCGGGTGGTGAGCCTACCTATTGGCCAACCGACTTCAACAAGCTACCAGACCTTATTGACATTGCTGTAATTAAAAACATCGAGCGCGATCAGGTACTAGTTAGTTCCTCCTATGATCTATCGTCTGATCATCCACCTTCAATCCTCATTTTAAAAGGCAACTCTGACGCCGCAGCTGCAAACTTTATTTCCTATCCAAACAGAAACACAAATTGGTTAAAGTGCATTCCCCTAAAAAATTCATCTGACATCAAAATAGCTGTCGATCGATTAACAGAAGCCTTGGATTCTGCAGCCAATTAAGCAGACAATTAAACGTGCTGCTTACAATACATCAACCACTTAGGCCCAACTACAATTATGCCTGACAACTCTTCGCAACAAATTGAGACAGAACCACGAGTCTGCAGTAGAGGGCTATTTAAACAGCCTAGATGCCACAAAAAAACTCGAATTACAGCTTATGAAAGTTGAGAAAGTTTTCACGCCACATGATGCACATACTTGTTCCTGTCGTCCAATCATTCCTGATAAAGTAAACTATCCAATAAAATGTAACCTATGTAACTCAAGTTAAATCTGCAACAGTAAAAGTGAATATTAGAAAATCTCCCGGACCTGACCGCATCACAGGGTCAATGCTTCTAGAATCTTGCTGCTCATTTTTATCGTGATATTAAGAGTCGGATACTTTCCATCTTCATGGAAGGGGTATATAATTGTTATAATTCCCAAGCCAGGAAAATATGCTAGATGTTGCGTCGTACAGACCGATTAGCTTATTATCAATCATATCGAAGCTTTTCGAAAAAATATTCGTTTGAAGTATAACACCTCATCTAAATGAACACGACATCATCCCGGAGCACCAGTTCGGATTCAGAGCGAAACATGGTACAATAGAACAAGTGCATAGAATGGTCACCCTAATCAGATCGGCGTTTGATAAAAATCAATACTGCTCAGGCCTGTTTATAGACATTTCCCAAGCATTTGACAAAGTTTGGCATGATGGGCTACTCATCAAAATAACACGAATGATTCCTCAAAACACTTACAAACTTCTGGAGAGCTATCTAACAGGCAGAACATTCATAGTAAGGTCGCAAGATAAATACTGCCCCCCTCAAGAAAATTACTGCCGGTATCCCCCAAGGCAGCATATTAGGACCGCTACTATATATAATATACACAGCGGATATGCCAACAAACCTGAGCACGCATACCTCTACATTTGCAGACGACACAGCATTTATTAGCGTTAACCATAACCCCAAAATTGCATCGAACTAGAGGCCTGGTTGGGCAAATGGAAAGTAAAGGTTAATCCGGCTAAATGTGTTCACTTAACTTTCACTCCCAAAAGACAAACGTGTCCAGAATTCAAAATAAATAACGTCAGTATTCCGGTAGAAAATTATGTAAAATACTTGGGAATTTATATAGATAGACGATTGACGTGGTCACGTCATATTGAAGCAAAAATAACGGCCATGAAACTTAAAGCTGCTCAACTACATTGGCTCCTAGGTCGAAACTCAAACTTGTCTTTAGACAACAAAATTCTCTTATACAAGTCCATCATAAGACCAATATGAACATATGGCTTCCAATTATGGGGTACTGCATGCGCATCTAACATCCAAAAGCTTCAAAGAAGACAGTCTAGAATATTACGACAAATTGTCTGCGCCCCATGGTATATACGTAATGATCAGGGCAAGGGACTTCATGCAAATGCATGTTTGTTGTCGGTACTCTGAGACCCACCTAAAGTTAATATCTTTGCGAATCACAATATTTCCAGTAAAATGGCATCAATTTGTTAGTGCATATTTTTACATATTTTGCTTTAAATGCATGTTTTTGCATATTTTGACATAAATGCATATTTTTCGTCATATTTTGTTATAAATTCACATTTTTCGTCATATTTTGTAATATTTATAAAAAAAATTGCTCTTTTCTTAGTTTTTTGTTTAGAAATATCTTTCTGTTCAAGGCGAATTCATTATAAGGTGTAGTCAGTGAATCAGCTGGTTATAGTTGTTTCAGCCCTGAAGCTGTCAAACAGTCAAAATAGTATGGGAAAATCTGCTAACTTCAACATTTTCAAGGAGTAAAAACAACATGTTGGTGTTTGGTACTGAATTACCTACATTTTATTATAAATTCACCTTGTTTCTTTTACTTTTAAAAAGTAGCACATACAAAAATTATACAATTTGTATAATTGTGCACATAATTGTAGAAGTAACAATAAAACCGTTTTTGACATTTCATTTTGTTCGCGGTTTTTTTTTACTTGAAGAAACAGCAAATAAAAATAATGTTCGGCGAAGAAAAAATAGAACTCAACATAATATTTTTGATTTACGGTGTAAGAAGTATGACCTTAAATCCAAAAAGTATTAATAAAATAAATTGTTTTTTAAGAAAAAAATGCCAAAAGAAAAAATAATCTTTTAAATAAGTATGTTTATGAGTCTTCAAAAAAGAGGAAAAAGTACTTTTTTGCAAAGTTTACAAAAAGGCGTTTCATTTAAAAATTTCAAGTAAATCAGCACCTTCAAAGCCAGAAACACAAAGATTTATGATTTATGAAAACGTTTCGCAAACTTTAATTTCAAGAAAATCAACTTTTGGGGATAAGACTAGCAAATTTCGTTTTGAATTGTATAATGCTCTGGTGTCTGCAGATATACCTCTATTAGCTAATCAACCAAAATTATAGAATTTTTTTAAACAAAATAACAATGAAACCATTCCTACGGAAACAACCCTTATAAAAACTTATATCGCCAAGTTGTACACTATACAACTATGTGACATTGTTGAAAGAATTAAGTGACATAATTTGTGGCTGTCTATTGACGAAGCAATGGACACTGAAGGACGTTTCGTTGTTTACGTAATTGGGATCTTGAATGCAGAAGAAGATCTTGAATGCAGAAGAAGAACAGAGTAAACACACATTTTTGTTTAATATTGTAAAGTTGGAAAAGGTGGATCATGCTTCAATAGCTCGAACTTTCAAAGATTCAATTTCTCTTTTAGAATCCTTTAATAATAATAAAATGTTGCTCTACTTGACCTTTTTTTTAAGATGTCTTACTCAAAAATGTTACATGTCACATGCTAAGCTCATGCCATGCATGAAAGTTTTTAAAGTCACCTTTGCGTTTCAACCTTGTATAACAAGATGGGGTACCTGGTTGCAGGCAGTTGAGTATTATGCCAAAAATGTTGAAGTATTTAAAGATGTGGTAAATAATTTTAACGAAAATAATGCAGTCGCGATAAAAAAGTAAACAATATTTTAAATGTACCTAATATAAAGGCTCAATTAGAATTTATACACTCAAACAATGGGTTTCTAGTCGAATAACCGAACTTCAGGGGTTTAAATCATTGAACACCTCGGTTAAACTCGTTTATGCCGCTGTCATTAAAATAAGAAAATTAGAAGGTGAAATCGGCGAAAAAATAAAAGCCAAAATTTATGCAGTTTTAAAAAAGAATGCCGGATTTAAAAAGTTAAAGAAATTGGTAATATTTTTAATTTACCTTCCAGTAAAGAAAAAATTGTAGACAATGAATATTCTACAAAGGAGTTGACCACTTTTAAATATCCACCTATTACATCCGTTGATGTCGAACGAACACTTTAAATGCTTAAAACTGTTTTAAGACCAAATAGAATGAGTTTTACATTTGATAACTTAAAAAAAAAACTTATTTATTTATATATGTAAATATATCTTTATCTACTACTACTTTTTAAACTATGTTTTAAGTTTATAAAACTGAATGAAATGTATTTTTTTTTTTTTTTGTTAAATATGGTTAAATAAATATATTTTTAATGCATATTTTTTACTTTTATTTTTGCATATTTTACGATTTTTAGTGCATATTTTATGCGCATATTTTGCGATTTTAAGTGCATGAACTTCCTTGCCCTGGTAATGATATTATGCACAGAGATCTCAACGTCCCCATCATCCAGGAGGAAATTAAAAAATATTCAATTAGCTACATAGATAAACTAATGGCTCACCCTAACTACCTCGCTCGGGATCTGCTTCAGTTCGAAGGTCACCAGAGGCTAAAAAGAACCGATATTTTGAGTCTAACTAGAAGACATTCTTAAAATTTGAATACAGCAGTTAGTGGTTACCAGAGAACAGCTTTATACGATTGAAAAAAAATCGCATTTAATCAACGACAACAAATACACTCGCTTACGGTCATACAGTCAAACTTGCGCAACCGCAAATATTCGCAGCTGGTTTGCAGTCATTCAAATAACGCACATCGTGCTTTGTTATTTATACAATCGTTACCTTCGTTTTTTAATAAAGATGTTTGAGTGTTCGGTACGACAATGATTTTTTTGGTAAAGCAAAAAAAAATACAAACAAAAAAGCCTGAAATGAAACAATCATTACTCATGAAGATATTCAGCAGCAACTTTGTAGTAAAAGAAAAAAAAATTGAAATGAAACTAAACACACATACATATGTAGGTACACACAATTTCCATAGAAACAGACTTTTTTTCATTTTAAAATGTACAGTAGTAGTAGTAGGTATGTACAATGTATTCTTGTTATTGTTGTTTTTATTGTTGTTAATTTGGAAAAAGCGTCTCATCGAGTGGTTTATTGTTGTTGTTAATGTAAACAAAAGTATAAGAATGTGTTCTTTTGAATTTACTCAGTTGTGTTATATTGCGTGAGCAACAAAAATGCAAATAAAGCACTTTCAAACGAATAAATGCAAAAATAAAATGTCTACGAAAGGATGTAAAAATTACCAACGTTGAACTTTGTTTTGCAAGCAAAGAATAATTGTAAATTTTAGCGTATGAATAAATCAAGAAAAATAGTGATTTTGAGGTTCTCTGGTGGTTACATTGGTAACAACTAATAAACAACAAGTAGAATTAAGATTTGAATACATATTGTAAATTTCGATAAGAAAGATTCAATAATAAAAATAAATTTCCTTATACATGTATTTTTTTGTTTAAGTTTTTGATTTTTTGGCACACATACATGCACACAACACACATTTTTCCTTTTGTTTCGCCTATGTAGTAGTAAGATTTTGACAACGGCGAGGAATTTTACACAAAAGAATGCCTGTTGTTTTTGGTATTTTTGTAGAAGTAAGCAGACCAATCGGATAGGCATTGAACCATATATTGAAGTGATTACAACTAAATCACTTCATTAATCACATAGAATCCACTGAACATACCTTAAACTGAGTGTAATGTAGAATCGGCCTAATTTTTTTATTTTTTTCCTTAAATAATTCAAAAATTTTCACAATTTCATCATTAAAATTATTAAAATAATCTTCTGATTACTTTATAAAGGTATTTTTTATCCATTTTTAATACTTTAAATAAATTTCCGATAATTCGTAATAAACTATCGGTCCCTTGAAAAAATCTAGTTAATTCGTAAAATTTCCATACATTTTGGTCCCCTCGATAATTCGTAATTTTTTTCAAATAAGATTGTGTTTACCTCTTATTAATCGTAATTGTTTGCTAACTACCACTTATAATTCGTAATAAAAACAACAGAAACATGGAAAGAATAATTTTTTGTTTACCGCTATTTTTTTGTGGGTTTTTGCTTTTGCTTGTGTGTTTGTTTATTTTCTTATGATCAGTTTGTTACGTGAATAATTTTTATATATTTTATTTTTCACAATTGTCTTTTATGTTTTTCTTATTGTTTTAGTAAATAAATTGAAAAACCCCGTTAAATCGTATTAATTTTATTTTAACCCCGGTAAATCGAAACCCCGCTTAATTGACAACCCCTATAATTCGTAAGAAATAGCCGGTCCCTTGCGATTACGAATTATCGGGTGTTTCAAAACTATTCTATTGGAAATATTTTGTGAATCATTGTAAAATATTATGGCGAATATAAACAAATCGTAGTACAAATTATTCGAGCTCGTAAATAATTGTATCAAGAAAATTATATTCGTATGTTTTTTATTTTTATTATTGAATCTTTCTTATCGAAATTTACAATATGTATTCAAATCTTAATTCTACTTGTTGTTTATTAGTTGTTACCAGTGTAACCACTAACTGCTGTATTCAAATTTTAAAAATGTCTTCTAGTTAGGCTCAAAGTATCGGTTCTTTTTAGCCTCTGGTGACCTTCGAACTGAAGCAGACCCCGAGCGAGGTAGTTAGGGTGGGCCATTAGTTTATCGATGTAACTTATTGAATATTTTTTAATTTCCTCCTGGATAGTGGGGATCTCTGTGGATAATATCATTACGTATATACCATGGGGCGCAGACAATTTGTCGTTATATTCTAGACTGTCTTCTTTGAAGCTTTTGGATGTTAGATGCGCATGCAGTACCCCATAATTGGATGCCATATGTCCATATTGGTTTTATGATGGACTTGTATAAGAGAATTTTGTTGTCTAAGGACAAGTTTGAGTTTCGACCGAGAAGCCAATGTAGTTGAGCTGCTTTAAGTTTCATAGCCGTTATTTTCGCTTCAATATGACGCGACCAGGTCAAGCGTCTATCTATATGAATTCCCAAGTACTTAACATGGTTTTCTACCGGAACAGTGATCTTATTTATTTTTACAGCTGGGCACGTTTGTCTTCTGAGCGTGAAAGTTAAGTGAGCACATTTAGCCGGGTTAACCTTTATTCTCCATTTTTCTAGCCAGGCCTCTAGTTCATTGATGTGGGACTGCAGATTTTGCGATGCGACTTTTGGGTCATGGTTAACGCTAATAAATGCTGTGTCGTCTGCAAATGTAGAGGAATGCGTGCTCAGGTTTGTTGGCATATCCGCTGTGTATATTATATATAGAAGCGGTCCTAATATGCTGCCTTGGGGGACACCAGCAGTAATTTTCTTGAGGGGGGAGTATTTATCTTGCGACCTTACTATGAATGATCTGCCTGTTAGATAGCTCTCCAGAAGCTTGTGAGTGTTTTGAGGAAGCATTCGTGTTATTTTGATGAGTAGCCCATCATGCCAAACTTTGTCAAAAGCTTGGGAAATGTCTATAAACAGTGCTGAGCAGTATTGCTTTTTCTCCAACGCCGATCTAATAAGGGTGACAATTATATGCACTTGTTCTATTGTACCATGTTTCGCTCTAAATCCGAACTGATGATCCTTAAAACGAATATTTTTTCGAAAAGCTTCGATAGGATTGACAATAAGCTAATCGGTCTTTACGACGCAACCTGGCTAGCATCTTTTCCTGGCTTGGGAATCATCACAATTATAGACCTCTTCCATGAGGATGGGAAGTATCCGACTCTTAATATAGCGTTAAAAATGAGCAGCAAGATTCTGGAAGCAGACGATGGTAGGTTTCTTATCATTGACCCTGTGATGCGGTCAGGTCCGGGAGATTTTCTAACATTCACTTTTTCTATTGCAGATTTTACTTGAGTTATGTTAAATTTTAATGGATGGTTTACCTTATCAGGAATGATTGGACGTAAGGAACAAGTATGTGCATCATGTGGCGTTAAAACTTTCTCAAGGTGGCCCGCGAAAGCGTTTAATTTTTCATGTGTGTTTTTGGCCCAAGTGCGGTTTTCCAGTCTTAATGGAGATTCTTGGGTTATACAGTATTCCACGGATAATTACCTCGACAAAAATGCCAGTATTTTTGGGTAATTATGCGGGGTAAGCATTTAAACGAATACGCTTAACTACCTCGTTGAGGTAATAATAAGAATACGTTTAACTACCTCATTGAGGTAATTAAGCGAATTCGTTTAAATACCTCAGTGAGGTAATTAGACGTATTTATTTACAATATAACTTAAATTTGATGTATGAAAAAATTTAAGAAAGGAATTTTTACTTGTACCAGCTAAATCTTAAGAGATAGCAATAAAAAACAATGGGATTTGTTGTCTTAAATTTTATCTGTAGTGCTTTTTGAGATGTCCTGTCATATCCTACTACTACTCATGGAAGCCGTAAATATGCAGTTGCATGGTTTTTCTTGTGCGACCAATGAATGCAGAAACAATATATTTATGCGTTTAGAGCTTTTAATGAATTTTGGTATCGAATTGTTTGTAAATAATTTCCATATTTTAGACATTGCTTCATTTTTATTGCACACATATTTTAAGTTTTTAAAACATATTTTAATGCATGTCAAGCAAAAAAAAAATGCTTAAAATTCTGGTTAACAGGTGAATTTTCTGTTGCTTTAATTTCGCCACCTACATTAAATTTTCACTGTACAATTTAAGGCCAAAGCAAGTTTTTGTTGAAGATAAATGTTTTTCGCAACTTATAACATAGAAACCTAGACGCATCGTTTAGTAAGCGATCGAATTAGAAACACTTGTTTAAGTAATCTTTTCGTGTCCGTCCGTCCATCTTGCTGGCTGTATGTCCATGTAAACCTTGTGCGAAAAGTAAAGGTAGCAGTTTTTAGATAATTTGATAAAATTTGGTAAATACGTTTAATTGTCATAAGAATGAAACCTATGTAAATTGTAAGAATCGGTCTATAATATCACATAGTCCCCATGCAAACTTCAAACTTTAATCTCTTTAAGACAAAATATCTCATAAATTTGGTGTATCTAGATAATAAATTTCAAGGGCCGATGTTGATTTTGAATAAAACACAAACTATTTAGGAAATTATTGTAATTTTATTTTATTCTGATATATTGGTATTACTCAATTATGTATGGAACAAAATATCGGCCAAATGGGCGCCGCGACCACGGCGGCACACCTCCATCCGATGGTCCAAATTTTCGATGACCCTGAGGCATAATGGAGGTTCTATGCCGTTAATGTGCCGAATTATCTCATCCTTTAGCTCTTGAATTGTTGCTGGCTTATCGACGTACACCTTTTCTTTCAAATAACCCCAAAGAAAAAAGTCCAACGGTGTCAAATCACATGATCTTGGCGGCCAATTGACATCGCCATTACGTGAGATAACACGGCCATTGAATTTGTTGCGCAAAAGAGCCATTGTTTCGTTAGCTGTGTGGCAAGTGGCACCGTCCTGCTGAAACCACATATCGTCCACATCCATATCTTCCAATTCGGGACATAAAAAGTTCGTTATCATCTCACGATAGCGAACACCATTCACAGTAACTGCCTGACCGGCCTCATTTTGGAAAAAATACGGACCGATGATGCCGCCAGCCCATAAACCGCACCAAACAGTCACTCTTTGTGGGTGCATTGGTTTTTCGACAATCACTCTTGGATTCTCATTCGCCCAAATGCGGCAATTCTGTTTATTGACAAATCCACTGAGGTGAAAATGTGCCTCATCACTGAAGATGAAGTGCACGATATGCATTTTGATTTGAACGCCCATTTTCATAATAAGTCTGGATAAATTTAACACGTTGTTGGATCATGGCTCAAATTGAATAAGTCTGAAATAGAGAAATGTCAAATAAAATTCGGAAAAAAACTTGGCGTTTAGGTGTGGTTCACATTCAACATCGGCCCTTACAATTTAACCACCCTTTATATAACTCTTATATGAATCTTGACCTCATAACATAAATTTTAATGCAAATATTAATTTGTTGAATATTTTGCTTTTAATGAAGCCATATTTTGTATTTTAGGCATTATTAACATGTAAAACTTGGTTGCATTACCTGCTTGCATTACTTGCTGTGTTTTTGTCAAATAGTACTGAGGCAATTAAACGAATGAAATTTAGGTATAATTTTGTTTTGGGAGTAAAATTTTTAAGGCAATTATCCGAATCGGGTAATTAAGCGTATGGCAATTAAACGTGGATTTTTGTTTAAAAAATGAAAGAAAAAAAACGGGGATTTAAAACTCGAGGTAAATAAGCGTGAAAGGCATTTAAGCGTGGGGTAATTAACCGGGTTATACTGTAGGGTATTTCATATGCCGTAGAGCCTTCCATAAGCTATAATTGGAGTTTTTTGTGGCGTCTAGGCTGTTTAGATAGCCTTCTATTGCAGACTCGTGGTTCTGTCTCAATTTGTTGCGAAGAGTGGTCAGGCATAATTGTAGTTGGGCCTTAGTGGTTGGGGAACGACTGTTTTGCCATTGTCTTCTTATCTTCCTTTTTTCTCTGATAAGGGTCTCTATATCCGTCGATGTATTGTAAGGAGCACGTTTAATTGTCCGCTTGATTGGGGTTGCATTTCTTGCTGCAGTATCCAAGACTTCTGTAAATCGGTCGACAGCTATTTGGATGTCAGATGAATTTTTTAGGGGAATGCACATACATTTTATACTTTAACCAATTTGTTTTTCTGTTTGGATAGGAAATAAAGTTTTCAGCTGCAGCGTCAGAGTTACCTTTTAAAATGAGGATTGAAGGTGAATAATCAGACGAAAGATCATAGGAGGAACTAACTAGTACCTGATCGCGTTTGATGTTTTTAATTACAGCAAAGTCAATAAGGTCTGGTAGCTTATTGAAGTCGGGTGGCCAATAGGTAGGCTCACCACTCGATACCACATCAAAATTATTTGCAGTTACGGTATTGTATAGCTTATTACCTCTAGGACTAATAAGTCTGGAGCCCCAATATGTATGTTTAGCGTTGTAGTCGCCAGCAGCAATGAATTTCTGGCCCAATGTGGAGAAGAAGTTGAGAAATTTATCGTTTACAATTTTGTGCCTCGGGGGACAATAAACGGATGTTAACGTTAGATTGAAATCAGTAAGATTTATAGATGTGGCCTGGATACAATCTTCTTCGAACTCTGGCAATGGTAAGTGTCTGATGTGTTTGTGCACAATTATGGCTGTGCCACCACAAGCTCGTCCGCTGGGATGTTTTGTGTCATACGTAAGGTATCCATTTACCCTAAAGCAGTTTTTATGAGTAAAGTGTGTTTCAGAGACAAGAAGTACGTCGATTTCATACCTATGAAGAAAGTTTGCAACTTCGCGTGGGATAACCCGTTTGCATTCCATAAAACATATTTTTAACTGGTTCATTTTTTGTTGAGTAGAACTTGCAGGAGCATGTTCTGGTTTCGCATCATTTCCTGAAACATGTTCTGCATAGTGGCCATGAAGGTATTCATAGTTTGAATTAAATTTTCAATTGAGGTAGGCATATTTCCAGAAGGCATTTGTAGACCTTCCCTAGGAACATTAGCGTTTGGAGGTTGCTTTGCGTTAGAAGTACTCGGGGGATTTTTCGCATTAGGGTTTCCTTTTAAGACTTGGGCATATGATTGGTTTTGATTGTTTGTTTGTGAAGTACTAGCAATAGAGCCAGCGGCTTGGCTGGGCGCATGTGACGGACCATATTGGGAGTGAGTATATTTTTTAACTAAAGCAGGTTTTTTTAAATGCAAGAAGACTCTACAACCCCTATAGTTTGCCGTGTGATTTTCGCCACAGTTGCTGCATTTCTTTACATTCGGGTCAGCTTTAGAACGATTACATTCGGCGGTTGTATGAGCGTCGCCACAAACCACACATACGTGAGGCAATTTACAATATGATTTTGTATGCCCATATTCCTGACAGTTTGTGCATTGGGAGCTTTCGTTTTAATGGCTCCTCAACAGTTATTCTTCTGTTGAGTAGGTAGCGCAAGTTGTATATGGGATGAACTGAATTTTTGGTTTTGAGAACCGGTGAATCAAACGATATTTCAACGCGGTGCATTGGTTGAGGAACTTTATTCCTGTTCAAAATGTTATGAACAGATTTTACCTCATACCCCTCTAGCTCTATGGCAGATTTTATTTCCTCTGTAGGAACAGAACTATCTATGCCTTTTATGACAATAATCAATCCCTTAGCACTTTTTATTTGATATGTATAGTAACTTTTATTTTCTGCGTCCAGGTGTCTTGATATAATACGAAAGTTTGTTTCTGTACTGGCTTGAATTTTGGTTTCTTGAATTTGCCCGCGTCGTATAGAAACGACGTAGAAATTATTCTTACCTACCAGTTGAATCAACATGTTGACTATGCTATTTGATGTTTGCTCCCGCAGATAGATAGGTGGCGGTTTAACTTCTTTAGTGGCTGTTCCATGTGCTGATTCTGCTTCTTCATCGTCAGGTATGGATAGTACAGAGAATCTGTTACCATTTGTTGGCAAAGAGACTACGTTAGAGCCTTTGTATTGTTGGGCCATTCGTTCCTGTTGGGTGGACATAGGGCTAGCCTTTCTCTTAGTTATTGTAATATATCTGTCCATGCCTGTTTGCACTTTAGTACTTTTTGGCACAGCTCCAGTCTTTATTAATGCAAATCGTGATGTTCCAGGTTTTTCTTTATTATTCCTCTGGTCAGACGACTTCACACTTTAAACCACATTTACGGTCGGATCAACACACTTGCTCAGGTTGGGCACACTTGCACTTAAATTGCTGTATGGAAAACCAGTTGCGCTGGCAATTTTTGCACTTAAATGATTTTTATTTAATTCTGGGTATCGAATGTTTTCATTGCTCACGCTCGGGGAGCTTACCACAATATACGCATTTCTGCTATTTGTGCTGGGCCTACTCTCCTTATTGGGAGTATTTGTGAGGCTCATTCACAAATCTCTTCGGGCACCTTAGTTACTGTTCTTTTTTTCAGCTATTACAAATATTTTTTTTTTTTTTTTTTCACCTATTACAAATATTTTTTTTTTCACTTCGAATTTTTTTATTTTTTTTTTTATTTTTCTTACTCACTGATACACGTCCGTACTCGGCAAGAGCTGGCTCGAAACTGAGCTCTTAGAAAAAAGTAACCAAAATTAAAAAAAATATTCACATCTCCACATTGAAAAAAAATATAACCAATTTTGGTTAAAAACAAGTAAGAGTGCTATATTCGGCTATGCCGAATCTTATATACCCTTCACCATGGTTTGAAAAGAACAGAAGTTCATATATTTATCTAAATATATGTATATATGTAAAGGAATTGAATTCCTTTATTTTAGTTTCTGACTTTATGATAAGAATTCATCTATTTAAGCTTCTGTTATAAAAGCATATGTTTTTCATATACATATTTGAAGGAAAAGTAGAAGTTTTGAAATAATTGTTACATAAACTCAAGTAAAATTAATTTTTAAATTATTGCATATAGCAAAACAAGAGGAATTGACATTGAATTATAAACTTTAAATGTCGTTTCTTTGTTTGCAAAGAAACTCAATTTCTGTTTTTTTATTGATGTTAAATTCCAACTTAACGTTCACCTTATATTGAATAAACATTATAAAACGACATTTTTGTTTACTGGTAAAATGGAAAAGTTAAAATTTGAGTTTTTGCTTAAATCAGCGAGCGACGGGAAATCAAATTTTCTGGCTCTAACCTCAATTTCAACAGTCGAAGAAAAAAACTTTTATTTTGCCGGAGCAATATCAAGATGAATTGTCGAAAACTACAGTGCTTAAAAAAGTAAAAAATTCTATCAAACAGAGACACCAAACAAGAAGAGTCTGGATAAAATTAGACGAGTCACTGTCGAAGATTTACATATGTAGATGAGGAAAACAACGTTCAATTTAAGGACATTTATCTAGAAGAACAACAACCTGAGAAGAAAATCATTGCTACAGAGGGTATAACAGAAGAGATGTTAACAAACACTACAGAGTGTGTGTACAAAAAAAGAAAACACTCAAAACAACGAAAATAAAAATAACATGAAAGTTTTATCTGAAAAATTTGTTCTAGAGAAATTTACAAACAAAAGTTCAAATGTTACTCAGTGGATATGTTTCTTTGAACATGAATGCGACCGGTTACAAATAGAGAAAGATGGCGAAAAAATAGAAATATTTAAATTTTTTTTAGAAGGATCGTGTTTAGATTGGTATAATTCTATGCTCATAAAACTGACATTAAGTTCTGAGTGGATAGAGTGGAAAAATAATTTCTGTGAAACGTACGCTGATAAAGGGTGAGCTCCAGTGTGTTGTGAAGTTATTATACTTATGTAAATTTACAATGTACCTTTTACACCAAAGCATAATAACTTTACTAGTCACCCTGTTATTATTATATAGTTTAGGTTAAGCACATTATTGTAGATTTGTATTGAATAAAGACACTTCTAAATCACATGTTAAATAGACAAGATGTCTTTTTTATAAAATAGAACATGGTGTCAGGTGTGGGGTATAATTTTTAAAATAAAAAATATCATTAAAAGAATCAAAAATTTGTGAAGACGTTTAATTAAAATAAAAATTAAAAAATATAAAGATGTCGAAAGAAGAGTTTAAACCAAGTAATAGTCAAATGATTGGATCTACATTGCAACCAATAAACTTAAAAGCCCCAAACTTGGCGAAGGAATGGCAAATGTGACACACACAATTTAAAATTTTTTTACGGGCATCCGATTTAGAGTCACAACCTGACAAAAGAAAGGTCGCATTAATGTTACATTACCTGGGCAGCAAATCATTGGAAATTTTTAACTCCTTTGATTTTGATATTGACACTGTCAAATACGAAAATTTAGTAAAAAAAATGGCGGCATTTTTCGTTCCCCAAATTAATGTTATAATGGAAAGACATAAAATCTTCTCATTTAAGCAGCAAGATGAACAAACTATTGATGAGTTCGTTACAACTCTTAAGAACCTTAGCACAAATTGTGAATTCAAGGATTTGCGTGATGCATTAATTCGTGACATTTTTATATGTGGGTTGGCATCTAAAGTATCTTATATACGAGAAAGACTTTTAACTGAAGGTGATATTTCTTTACAAAGAGCTGCCTCTATTGCTAATACCATGGTGATCGCAAAACAAAACTCTACAATATTACAACATGAGGTAGATGTTGAAGGCGTTATCGGTGTTGTCACTAAAAGAAATACTAGGATGCAGAATTTGAATAACAGTAATGGTTATCAAAACTATAAAACGAATGGTGGCAGAAACAACAACAAAAATATGATTTGTTCAAAGTGTGGACAAACTGATAACGTAAAATGTCCTGCAGAAGGAGTCAAATGTTACGAATGTGGCAAAACGAACCATTTTGCTAAAAAGTGTTTTCAAAAAAGAGGTTTGTTAAACAAATGGTGACTAGTGGTGAAGCTGAAGTGGAAGAAGAAGAAGAGGTCTTATTTGTGGGAGCCGTTAACAAGGATGGGGAAAATGTCAAAGAATGGAGTGTGAAGGTAAAAATTAATAATAATATAATTGTTTGTCAAATTGATACAGGAGCACAGGCCAATCTTATGTCAAAGGAGACAGCAGATTTCTTAAAAATTGAGAATAAATTAATTCGATCTAACGTAAAAATTTGTACACTAAGCGGTGAGAAAATCCCAGTTCTTGGAACAGTTGATGTTGATGTTTGCTTTAAGAATAAGCCTTTTATTATAAAATTTTTTATTGTGAACATGAATTGTAAAAGTATAATAGGTATTAAAACTGCTGTTATAATGAATTTAATTAAGCAGGTTAATAGTTTATCAATAAATGAAATTATTGAGAAGTATTCAAAGCTGTTTAGTGGTCTTGGTCGTTTGCAAAACGAATGCAATTTCGGTATGAAAGATGATGTAGTGCCCGTTGTAGAACCTCTACGTAGGATACCTTTTAAGTTGCATGACAAACTAAAGAAGGAGTTAGATAGAATGGTTAATTTGGGTGTTATTGTCCCGGAGTGTGAACCAACGGAGTGGGTTAATTCGGTGGTTCTGGTGACTAAACCGAACGGTAATTTAAGAATTTGTTTAGACCCTAGAAACTTGAACAGGGCAATATTAAGACCTCACTATCAGTTTCCTTATATTGAAGAATGTAAGGCAAAGTTAAATGGATCCAAGTATTTTTCCTCATTAGATGCTAGTAGTGGGTTCTGGATGGTACCATTGGGGGAAAAAACCTCCAAACTTTGTACATTTAATACACCATTTGGACGCTTCCGATTCCTAAGACTACCTTTCGGTATTAATGCAGCTCCAGAAATTTTCCATGCAGAGATGGTTAAACTGTTTGGGGATATTTCTGGTCTCATCGTTTATATTGATGATTTTTTCATCCTCAGTGGAGGAACACAAAAGTATTTTGGAAAAGGTACTTCAAAGGACGGAGACTGTAGGATTGAAATTTAATAAGTCAAAATGTAATTTGTTCAGGACTGAAATAAAGTTTTTGGGATATATTTTTGATGCGTCGCGGGTAAAAGCCAACGAAGATAAGGTAAGGGCTATTCTTCAGATGCATAGACCTGAAAATGTTAAGGATTTGCAGCGCTTTTTAGGAATGATAAACTACTTAGGTTCATTCGTGGAGAACTTGTCATTGAAAAATAGGAATCTTAGGAAACTATTAAAGGATGAGGTACAGTGGCATTGGTCGGCAGTTCATGATGCCGAATTTTATAATTTGAAAAGGGAAATTACGACAGCACCGGTTCTTACGTACTTTGACCCAAATAAAGAAATAACTTTGTCTGTTGATGCTTCGCAATTTGCACTTGGAGCTACGATACTTCATGGGAAAAATCCTATTGCATATGCATCTGTTTCTTTGACTGATACCCAAAAAAATTATGCACAAATCGAAAAGGAATTGTGGGCAATTCTTTTTGGTTGTACGAAGTTTCATCAATATGTTTATGGATCTAAGGTAACGGTGGAAACGGATCACAAACCGTTAGTAAGCCTTTTTGATCGACCACTCTATAAGATTCCCCCAAGACTTCAACGATTTATGCTGCGCTTGCAGTGCTACGAAATAATGGTGATTTATAAGTCAGGAAGGGATCTCAAGTTAGCCGATACACTTTCTAGGGCGCCATTAGGGCATACAATATTGTCTGAAATGGATAAAGAGGTAACTCTCCACTGAAATTTTACTGCTTCTAATATGGAGGTTCCATTGGCTGATTTGAGCATGGTAAGGGAACATAGTGGGAAAGATGAAACGTTTTTGAAAATGATGTCTTACGTAAATAACGTCTGGCCTAGAAAACGAAAGGAAGTTGAGAGGGATGTTACACCTTATTTCAAGATAAAGGACGAAATAAGTATTTTGGATAACGTTTTGCTTAAGGAGCGTATAGACGACATGTTTTTGTCATCTGACATGTCAAATTTCCCACTGCAAAACACATACATGTCGTGTGTTACCTTTTTAACTTTGCTTCTGTAGAAGTCAGACGCAAAGTCATCTGACAAAATTTCAATCAGAGCGTGCTCTATTTTCTTCTGACAAACCATCTGACATCAGAAATCTATGCCGGGAAGAAACTGGCAGCGGCGTCAACTATTGACTGAATCATTAGCCGGCTGAAGTTAATATTTTACAATACCAAGATATGTATGCTCATCTTACCATTGAATAGAATTTATGTAAATATATACATAAGATCCGTTTCATTATAAAATTCTAAATTGGTATCTTTAAAATAAAAGAAAAGAATGTTACGATGGCTAAATTATTTTACGGCGCAAATAAATATTTTCGTGGCGGCAGCAAGCTATTTTGAAACCGAGAACTACTTTGGTTTCTGCAATAACAATGCGAAAAAACAGAGACAATGTCAGAAGCAAATTACATGTACGTTTGTGACCGAATATTATAAACCTTATGTAAAACAGCAATTTTGACAGACATGAACAATTACATGTGACTTGAAAATTTGACATGTCAGATGACAAATACATGTCGTGTACGGGCGCCTTTAAGAATCATCAAATAATTATTCCAAGGAGCCTCCGAAAGATGGTTTAGGTAGGATTCATGAAGGTCATATGGGCGTTAGTAGATGTCAAAATTTGGCACGGCAGTCAGTGTACTGGCCGAATATTTATAATGACATTGACAACATTGTGTCAAACTGTGAGATTTGTTTGAGACACCAGAACTCTAATACAAGGCCAAAGTTGATGCCACATGAAATTGTTGATATGCCTTGGTATAAAGTGGGGTGTGATTTTTTTGATTTTCAGGGTAAAACATACCTTGTTGTAGTGGACTACTTTTCTAAGTACGTTGAGGTTGAGTTACTTAATGAAGGTTACAGCGCCTTTCATGTCATAAAAAAGTTAAAATCAATTTTCGCAAGGCATGGGATTCCATATATTTTTATGTCGGACAATGGACCACCCTTTAATTCTAGTGATTTTAGTAAATTTTGTCATAATTGGGGTATAGATAATAGGACGTTTAGTCCATACGAATAGTACAGACAATTAAAAGATTATTATTGAAGTCCTTGGAGGGTAATTCTGACCCTTATATTGCACTATAGAACCACACCGAAGGGAGATCTTCCGAGTCCCTCTGAGTTGCTAATGTCGCGTTCATTACGTACTAGAGAGCCTTCAGTGGTAGAAAATTTTGTGCCAAGATTGATTAATGTGGAAGAATATACGGATAAACTAAAATCGAATTTGGAAAAATGTTCAGAATATTACAATAGAAAGTCAAGGAACTTAGAGTTACCTAATAAGGGTGAAAGAATTATGTTTAAAAAGACTCCTACTGGTTGTTGGTTTTACGGTGAGGTAGTAGAGGTGTGTAAAGAACCAAGGTCTTATGTAGTTCTGGATGGTAAGGGATCACGTTATAGGAGGAGTTTGGAACATATAAGAAGGTCGCCCAGTGAACATATAAGAATGTCTCCCAGTGATAATTTGGATACTAGCTGTAATGAATATAGTGGGCAACAGGAGCTTAATGGTACGAATAGCGATAAGGAAAAGTCAGAGGAAGTAGTAGAATTGAATGAGGAAACTGAGGATTTGAATAGGGAGTATGTAACGAAAAGTGGAAGAATAGTAAGGCAACCTAAACGGCTTGATTTGTAATTCTAAATTATACATGCATTTTTAATTTTGCTTTTGTAATAAATGTTTGATATAAGAGAATTTTTAAATTGTTATATTAAACTGTATTTTTAAATTTATTTTTATATTATTTATCAGTTCGGTTTGTGCTTTGTTGTGATACAGACGTGTATTTTTAGCCCCGAATACGATTTGAACTATTAATTAATCACATTTGATTTTGTAATACATAAATATAAGCAGCGAATGGACGCTTAAAAAAAAAATAATATATTTTGTTATTTAAATTACTTAACATTATAGTGAACAATTTAAAACGATAAAATTAAATAAAATAAAACAGTAAAAATATATATGTATGTACGTATGAATGTTCATACATGTGTATATATATATGTATACATATTCTGAACAAAACATTTAAATTCTGGTTTTTTCTATTGTTGTTGTAAAATACAATAAATAATAAAAATACAATAAATAATAAAAATAAAGCAAAGCAAAACGGTGAAAAACAAAAACAACTCTTTGCATGAGTACAAACAGTGAAACAACACTAAGACAAAATGAAAGAAACGTTTACGTTTTAGTTAATGCAAATGAAAATAATGCAGAAATAAATAAAACAAAACAAAACAATATAAACTACCTAACGGCTAAGCCAATTACTCGAACACGTTCCCTCTCACCCTCGGTATTTACACAAACGGTGGATAGTGACTCATTAAAAAAACTACAAGATTTGGTGACAAGTGTTGCCAGGCCAGCAAGTACTGCCGTGACGTCAAAAACAAATTTAGTGGGAAATGATACCATGAACTCAAACACAAATGCAATGGAAAACCCCCCTGTAAAAAGTTGTCAAAAGCCTACAGTACAAGTTGGTATGGACAGGTACATAACAGTGCTTAAACGGGGACGCAGCCCTACCTCTGCAGCAGTTGCTTCGGCCTCAAAAGTTCCATCTTTTGATAAAATTCTGGAGGATGAATCCTCTGAAGCACCAAACGTCATTAAACCATCCAAGCCTCCCCCGATATATCTAAGGGAGCAAAATTCAAATGAGCTCATAAAGAGTTTGATATCGGTGATAGGTGAAAATTCGTTTTACGTAGCGGCTATAAAGCGTGGAAGTATAAACGAGACAAAAATACAAGTCAATAATGAGAATGATTTTCGCAAAATAATAAACAACTTTGAAACGCTTAAAAAAAACTTTTATACCTACCAACTGAAAAGCAGTAAAGGTCTACAGGTAGTGATTAAGGGTATTGACTCATGTGTGGACCCAGAAGAGGTTAAAACATTCCTAGAAGAAAAAGGCTTCAGGGTAAAACATGTAGTAAATATTAAAAATAGAGAAAAAATTTCCCAACCACTTTTTCGAGTGGAGTTTGAACCCGGCGACGTAAAACTTAAGAAAAACGAAACACATCATATTTACAATTTAAAATATATTCTCTACAGAAGAATAACTATAGAAGAGCCGCACAAAAAAAATGGACCTGTTCAGTGCTTAAACTGCCAAGAATTTGGCCATACCAAGGCATACTGCTACTTACCCCCTGTCTGCGTAGTATGTGGTGAACTACACGGTACAGTTTCTTGCGATAAGTCTAAAACCGACCCCAACGTAAAAAAATGTAGCAGCCACACTGCAAATTATAGAGGATGCCCAGTATATTACATTGTCAAGCAGACGGTTGGACCGAAAACAAATACCCCTCAAATGCAGGTTGCAAATCAGGTAAACACAAATGCAATTCAAGCCCCCCAGCCTAGTAATAACAGAACCTCTTTCGCTAACGTCCTTAAATCAAACCATCAGCCAATGCAAGGTGCCTCGCCAAGTAATGATGAAACTCCGGTTTCTAATTTAAGTCGTTTAGAAAAAACCATGGAAACATTAGTGCAAACAGTAAATAATTTTACGAACACAATGGGTAATATGATGCAGGAAATGCTTAGAATGCAATCGATGTTATTGCAAGCTGTACTTAACAAACCATGAACTGTTTAAAAATTTGTTTTTGGAACGCAAACGGCATCCGCCAACATAAAAATGAATTAGAATACTTTCTTAAAAATAAACAAATTGATGTCATGATGATTTCTGAAACTCATTTGACCTCAAGAAATACGTTTAAAATCAATGGTTATATACTATATGATACCAAGGACCCTCGAGATAGAGCTTGTGGAGGTTCTGCCATCTTAATAAAAACTCGAGTCAAACACTACATTATGTGTGATCACCGTGAAGACTATCTGCAAGCAACGACTATTTGTGTTGAGGAGCTAAATCGAAACATAGTAATTTCTTCTTTATACTCTCCACCTAGATTTTCCATATCAGAAGGCCAATATTATAAATATTATAAATCATTAGGACCCTGTTTTCTGGCCGCTGGCGATTATAACGCTAAACATACCTTCTGGGGGTCACGACTTATAACACCAAAAGGTCGTGTTTTGTTTAACACAATCTCTAAAATGGGTTTAAATGTGGTCGCGAGCGGGCAACCAACATATTGGCCTACTGATCAGCAAAAAATTCCAGATGTTATCGACTTTGGCGTGGTTAAAAACATCCCCACAGAAACGATTCATGTTGAAGCTTCCCTAGAATTATCATCCGACCACACACCTACAATTGTTACTATATCGAACCCAAATAGAATTGTATTTCCGTCAGGTTACTTAGCGACGCCAGCCACACAAATAAATTGGTTAAAATATAAAAAATTTCTCAGTGCCCATTGCACAGAAAATATTCCGCTTAGTACACCGGAGAATGTGGATCTCTCTCTTGTTAACTTTGACAGTTATCTTAAACTAGCTGTTCAACACTCCAGCGTTACCCCCAAAAAAATTAAAAATAATAAAATATGTTCTTCAGATGTCGAGCGGCTCTTGACTGAAAAAAGGAGAGTTCGAGGAGAGTGGCAACTTTACAAATCCCCGCAACTTAAGATTTTATTAAAAGAATGCACAAAAAGGCTAAGAAAGTTGCTACAGAATCAGAAAACGGCTTCTCTAGAAAAATATCTTAAGGAACTTGATGCAACTCCACAATCTGACTACTCATTATGGCGTGCAGCTAGAAATCTAAAAAGGCCAGTTATATCTAAGCCACCATTAAGAAACTTGAATGGTAGTTGGGCAAGAAATAATAATGAAAAAGGAAACCTTTTTGTAAATCATTTGAAAAACGTATTTACACCAAATATATCTCACAATATTGCGGTCGAGTTACCACCTGTTGATGCTAGAGCAGCTATTCCCCTCAGATTTGAGATAAGAGAAATCGAAAAGGCTATTTGTGACTTAAACACTAAGAAGGCACCTGGTATTGATAAAATCAGTAATAAAATGCTTTTGGAGCTACCTCGCATAGCAAAGAAAATTATTCTTTTTATTTTTAATGCTATTTTACGCCTTGAATACTATCCTGAAAAATGGAAGGTTTCCTTAGTTACCATGATACCAAAGCCAGGTAAAGATCATACAAAAGTTGAGTCTTATAGACCTATTAGCTTATTATCAAATATGTCAAAGCTGTTTGAGAAATTATTAGTTTCAAAATTAACACCAATTTTAAGTGAAAATAGATGTATTCCAAACCATCAGTTCGGATTTAGAAGAAAACACAGCACAATCGAGCAGACTCATCGAATAGTAAATGTCATAAGAAAAGCATTTGAAGAAAAGAAATATTGCTCAGCACTCTTCATCGATGTTTCGCAAGCTTTTGACAAAGTCTGTCATGAAGGCTTATTACACAAATTGAAGCAAAATTTACCAGCAAACACACACAAGCTGCTAGAAAGCTACTTAGTCGGTCGTCAATTTATTATTAAAGAAGGAAATTTCTTAAGTTCACCTCAGTCCATTGCCGCTGGAGTCCCACAAGGCAGCATCCTGGGCCCCCTATTATACTTAATTTATACTTCGGACATGCCAACAAGCAACTACACACAAACTTCAACATTTGCAGACGATACAGCTTTTCTAAGCGTCCACGAAAATCGTTATGAAGCATCGCGTTACTTACAGCATCATATATTTCAACTAGAAATATGGTTAAGACAATGGAGGATAATGGTCAATGAGCAAAAATGTGTACATATAACATTCACTTTGCGCCGGGAATCTTGCCCCCCTATTACAATCAATAATCAAATAATTCCTCAACATTCGCATGTTAAATATCTCGGTATACATCTGGATCGGCGATTAACGTGGAAATGCCATATAGAGGCAAAATTAACTCAAATGAAACTAAAAGCCATTCAAATTCATTGGCTTATTGGAAGAAATTCTGTCCTTAGTCTCGATTGCAAGCTTCTACTTTACAACTCTATCTTAAAGCCTATCTGGTGCTACGGTATTCAACTATGGGGCACTGCCTCGGCCTCTAATATCGACAAAATTCAAAGGCGCCAAAATAAACTTCTTCGAATAATCACAGCCGCTCCCTGGTATGTTGAAAACTCAAACATTCATAAGGATCTCAATGTGCCATTAGTGAAATCTATGATTACAAAATATGCAATAAAATATTTAAAAAGGCTTGAACAACACCCAAATCCACTAGCTCGAAATATTTTAAATCATGGCGGCCACACTCGCTTAAGAAGAAGAGACACTGCAGCACTTACCCAATTAGATGAGCGATAAACACCTATAAAAGTGAACATAACCCGTGATGAAGAAAATTTTGTCTGGCACTGGCAGGAGATAAAATAACGTATTAGGTTAAGATTTGATTAATTATTGTTAGTTCATATTTAATATATGAAGATTCAATAAAAAAATAATGACCAAAAAAGAAAAGAAATATTTTTTATAAAGGGGAGATGTTGTGAAGTTATTATACTTATGTAAATTTACATACATTGTACCTTTACACCAAAGTATAATAACTTTACTAGTCACCCTGTTATTATTATATAGTTTAGGTTAAGCACATCATTGTAGATTTGTATTGAATAAAGACACTTCTAAATCACATGTTAAATAGACAAGATGTCTTTTTTATAAAATAGAACACAGTGAAATATGCGATGTTTTTCAAGCATAACAGCGGATCACTTTAAGACTACGCTCTTTAAAAAGAAAGGATTCTGCTAGAATTAAATAAATCGATATATAAAAAAAACTTTAATAGATCTGATTGCAGTAGGATTACCGGATTTCGTAACAGATAGAATAAATAGAGAAGACTTAGAAGAAACTAAAGATCTTTTTAATGAATTAAGAAGCCTAGAGAAAACCCTGAAAAGAAGAAAAGTATGTACATAGGTTCTAAAGAAAAGTCACAAGAAAAAGCCCCATGCAAAATATGAGAAAGAATGGGGGAAAAGTTTCATTCTGAACAAGTATGTTGGTTCAAAGTAAATGAGAAGAGTCAAGCAGAAAAAAAGAATGAAATAAAGTATGTTTATAACACCGAGATAGAGGCTGAACTTAACGACATAAACCCAAAAAAACTGGATATAATACCATTAATAAAAGTCAAACTATTGCTGCAAGACACAATAGAGACGACTGGGATATATGATTCTGGTTCTTATGTTTCTTTGATAAGTTCAAAACATTTAAAATTTAAAAATAAAGAAATACATGCGCATAGTACAAACCTTCAGACAATGAATGGTGAGAAAAAAAACAAAAGGAACAGTTAAATTAAAAATAAGAATATTCAATATAGAAGAAGAAGTAGACTGACTTATTTGTCATAGATGGGAACAATTTTAAGTACGATATTTTGATTGGACTGAACATGATAAAAACATTTAGATTGCATCAGGATGAAAATTTTAAGATAACGCAGAAAACTATTGAAACTGATAGAAAACATAGTTGTGAATATGAAAAAAATACAATAGCTACAGCTAATAATGATGAACGAAATGAAAGTGAATGCAAAACACCGGATGTCGACAGAGTGAATTTTAATGAACATATAAAGGTGGAAAATTTTGAGATTTATATAAACCACTTAAGTAAAGAGTATCAGTCAAAGATATGCGAACTTATTGACAAATATTAAACTATTTTTGCAAGAGATAGATTTGATACAGGTACAGTGAGACATTATGAAGCACGTATTGATCTTAAAGTGGATAAATACTGCAGTAAGAGACTATATAGATGCTCTACAGAGGACCGAAATGTAATAGAAGAGCAAGTCTCAAAACTACTTGAGAAAGGCCTAATTGAGGAGTCTTACAGTCCATTTGCGGCCCCGTAACTTTTGCCTATAAGGGAGGAGGATGGTTAGAAAACGAGACTTTGCATAGATTTGAATAAGATTGTAATACCTCAGTCACAGCCATTCCCCCTCATTAAAGATCTGGTAGATAAAACCAGGAATTGTAAATTTTTTTCAACACTTGATATAAACTCAGCTTTTTGTGCAATTCCATTAAGAATTCAAGATAGAAAAAAGACTGGATTTGTAACCCAAGAAGGTAATTTTCAATGGACATGCCTCCCTTTCGCGTTAAAGACGTCTCCCGCTATTTTTCAACGAATTTTGACCAATATAATAAGGAAGCACAAACTAACAACTTTCGCAGTTAATTATATAGATGACATTTTAGTGCTTTCAGATACTTTTGAAGATCATATAAACCACTTGCAGAAGTTATTAAATGAAATACTAGCAGAAGGCTTCAGGCTGAAGTTATCAAAATGTAAGTTTGCGGCAAATTCTGTAAAATATTTGGGTCATATTATAGAGAACAACACAATAAGCCCATTAAAAAATAATTTGATTTCGATAAAGGAATTTCCGATTCCAAACACTCAGAAACAGGTTCGTAAATTTTTAGGTAAAATTAATTTTTACAATAAATACATAGAAAAGAGTCCACTTCACAACTTATTAAGAAAAGGGGAAAAATTTTTTTGGTCCAAAGAATTTAATGAATCGTTCGAATCTGTAAAACTATTACTTTGTTCAAAACCTGTTCTATCAATTTTCGATAAAAACTTACCAATATATGTTTACACAGATGCAAGTATTAAAGGCGTCGGTGCAATTTTAAAGCAACAACAAGAAAATGGAGAAATCAAACCGGTGGCTTATTTTTCAAAAAAAACTAAATTCAAATCAAAAAAAGAAGAAAGCTATTTATTTGGAATGTTTAGCTTTGAAGGAAGCTATTAAATACTGCCAATATAGACTTTTGGGAACAAAATTTTCAGCCTTTTGTGATCATAAGCCGCTAGAAAGAATGAACATCAGGTCTAGGACTGATGAAGAATTGGGAGAACTAACGCATTACCTGTCTCAGTATGATTTTGATACAAAGTATTCCCCAGGGAAACAAAACCTAGAAGCAGACTGTTTAAGTAGAAACCCGGTATTGTAACCACACGACAATGAAGATGAACAGCTTACAGTAGTAAATTTTATCAGTCTAATAGCCTGTTTCCAAATATCAAGCAACACAAACAAATCGTTCAAATTAGCACAACAATTTGCTTTCCGGTTCTGTTTGACAAGTGTCAATTAACTTGAGTAAAAACGTAAGTGTTGTTTTTATTTTGGGTTCTAAACTGCAATTTCACTTGTCCGTTATGTCAAAAATAGACAAGCTAAAAAAAATACTTGTGTTGAATTTTAATTGTGTATAAAAAATTTAAAAAAAAGAAAAATACAAATAAAATATGGAAATTAATGAAAAAAAAAATGGTAAATTTATTAAAAATAAAATAAAAATTAATTTAATTAACTAGTGTCTATTTAAAGGACGAAAAAAACGAATGTGGTGCAATTCCAAAAGCTGGTGGAATTGATGGAAGAACACCCGCGAGTTGCAACGGGAAATCCTTCATTTGGAAGTACCAAAATGGCGGTAGAAGAGATTTGGAATAAAATTGCAACTAACCTAAATGCTTTAGGGCCTCCATTAAGAAATGGGTCAGAGTGGAAAAGGGTAATGTTTTATTGGCTAATTATTTTCATTTTAGCTTTCTTTCTTATGTTTATATATTAGGTATGGCAAGATCAAAAGTGCAGAGTAAAGAAAAAAATTAGTGAAAATAGCAAAAGCCTTCACGGAACTTGCGGCGGTCCTTGCACTGTAAGCAATTTGACAAGGTATATTTACACAAGGTAAACTCGTTGGCCCATATGTTTGTCAGCTGTTTGCCCCATTTGGAACCCTAGTGTCAAAAGTTATTTATGTTGGTTCCGTTGGTTCCTTGTGTTTGTTTACATACTTATGGTTAGTGCGCGCCATTTTGAATTAAAAAAGTGTAAAATTGTGAAAAACATTTTATTTTTGTGAAATTTTAATTCTTGTGATTACTAAGCAAACAAAATACATTTAAATGCATTATGTTTTTGCAATAATACTTTATTTTTATGCTTGAGAATGCACAATATATTAAAAATTGTTTCAGCTTATTATTCTGAACTGCACGTGTTGTTTTTTTTTTCAATTTGTGTTTTTATTTTAAAGGCACATTGTTGCGTTTTTTTTGACACCATGGTTCCAAATACAAAAACAATTTGGCGTGTTGTTTTTGTCTTGTTGTACTTGTTGTAGCAACGAGTTTACCTTGTGTAAATATACCTTGATGCCATCTGTCGTCAGCAGCACTCCTAGTGGTACAGTTTTAGGTCATTATTATACTAATAAAATAATAGTAATAACACCACCAAGACGACAGACAAAAACAGCCGTCGTAACGCCCACTACCTCAAAAAAAAACACAACCAGAAGACACCTCCAACATATTTACACCAACTATTTGTAACGCAACAACACAAAACTTATACATATACATCTCCTATAACAACAACAGAGTTTTTACATCACTTGCTCTATCACAACAAACAATTACAGCAACAATATCAACTACAGAGAAAGTAAGGCGCAGAATACACAATAGAAAAGCAAAAAATGTTCAAAAGAATTCGGACAGAATGAAACTTTTACTTCAGCAAAATGAAATACAAGTAAAAACGTTGGATATAAAGGCCAAACATGCTGAAGCAGCCAAAATGCAAGCTGAAGCAGCAAAAGTTCAAGCTGAAGCAGCAAAAGTTCAAGCTGAAGCAGCAAACGTTCAGGCTGAAGCCGCTTAAGTTCAAGCTCAAGCTCTTCAACAAATATCAGAAGCATCACAAACCATGGCAAAATCATTAATATCTTTAGTTAAACACCTCAAGGATGAAGAATAGAGTTTTTAAATAATTTGCATCTCAAGAGATGGAAACATATTTCTTTAATTAAAATAAGTTAGAAATTGTGTATGGACGGAATTAATTTGTAAATAAAATTTATTTGTAAATAAAAAACAGAGCTGCAATTGAATACAAAAAAATTGGGTTTTTGTATGAATAAAACAAAATACCAAAATTTACACCCTGGCAATAATATCGTTTGACAATGCAAAACGTACGACGTAATTCAGACAAGTATATTTTAAAAACTCAATTCCTTACGTACTTGTCTGTGTACCGCTTGCTTGTCTGAGTACACACTTGTTATTCAGAAACATGCTATAAATGAAATTTTAAAAGACCAGAATGCAAATAAAAAGCTGGAAGAGAAAAAGGATAAATTCATACTTAAGGAAAATATATATTATAAAAAAGTACGGAAAAAGGAGAAAATCATCCTGTCCGAAGAGTTAAGCATAGAATTTATAAAAAAAGTTCATAAACACTATTGTCATATCGGAATAAAACAAACGCAAAACAAAACAAGTTAGAGTGCTATATTCGGCTGTGCCGAATCTTTGATACCCTCCACCGACAGTTCGAATGTTTAAGGAGTAATATCTGTATGATGTTATTATTATCTTAAGCTGTGACGATTTGTTATTAATTATGGTTTTAGGCGACTAAACTGTTTTCCGGTAGTAGGGTTTATATAGGGCCTAGGGTAAATTATGGACTGATCATCACGAAATTTCACAGCGTCATTTCTAGTCCTTTAAAACTGTGACGTACCAATTTCTGTTATGATAGCATTATTAATTATGGTTTTAGGTTTACTAAACTGTTTTCCGGGAGTAGGGTTTCTATGGGGCTTGGGTAAATTATTTACCGATCTTCACGAAATTTCACAGTATCATTTATAGTCCTTTAAAACTGTGACGACCCAAAATTTGTTAGGATTGCATTATTTTTTACGGTTTTAGGCGTACTAAACTGTTTTCCGGGAGTAGTGTTTATATGGCTTATATTATGGACGGATCTTCATGATTTCCAGTCAAATAAAACAAATTTTTGCAAAATCGTATCTCATTCCGTGCCTTGTTCCAGCATTTATGTTATTTTTTGTAACAAAATTATCAATTTTTTTAGGTGGTGGTTCCACATTTTGATTCATAGCTCTGGTCCTACTGAACCGATTTTACTGGATTTCAATCCCAAACTGCTTCGGATAACTACAAGCAATTTGGCACCAAGTTTGTTCATTTCTTTTAAGTTGTTCGAAAGTGAGCGTGTTTTCAGCAGCCGGACAGACAGACGGACATGGCTAAATCTACTTAGAATTACTCAAGGACCCAGAATATATATACTTTATGGGGTCTGAGATGAATAATAAAAAAGTTTCACACGGAATGACAAACTTAATATACCCTCTTCACAACTAATTGTGGTGGAGGGTATAATTAGTAAATTTTACTCAGCCGAAAATTTTACTCAGAATATAAGAAAAGTCTGCAGAAACTGTGAAATATGCATTAAGAATAAGTCGAGAGTGAGAGACAAATTTGGCCTACTATCACACTTAGGTCCGGTTAAAAATCCATTTGAAATAGTTTCAATAGACACTATTGGTGGTTTTGGAGGTTCGAGATCCACAAAAAAATATTTACATCTTCTTGTTGACTATTTCACGAGATATGCATATATCCACACATCAAAAATACAGACCGCAAGTGATTTCATCAAACTTGTGGAAAAAGTAACGGATAACAACATTGGAAAAGTAATAAATTAAACAGGAAGAAGATGGATGAATTACGGATTGGGCCATACCAAATACTAGAAAAAATTTCAAACTCGATCTATAAAATTAGAACTGGGCTAAACGATTCTGAATTTAATTTATTTCACATCGCAAAATTAATTCCTGTTACAAATTTTGAAGAAGACTAAAATAGAAAAGAAGAATTTAGTTTTTCTTAAAGGGGGGAGATTTAAAGGATTTGAATTCCTTTATTTAAGTTTCTGACTTTACGATAAGAATTCATTTATTTAAGCTTCTGTTATAAAAGCATATGTTTTTCATATATTTGAAGGAAAAGTAGAAGTTTTATTGATGTTAAATTCCAACTTTACGTTCACCTTATATTGAATAAACATTATATATATACATGTATATTTATATTATATATATCGTTTAGTTTTATTTAATTCTTTGCACACGTTTGCGTGGTATTAAATACTTACATATATTAAAAGTTCAATTAATATATAGCAAGTTTAGTTTTGATCGAATTTCAGTATTTGGTCATAACTCGACCATTTTGTAACCGATTTGACACATTTTTATACCGACATCTTAAAAAATAAAATAACCATTTACTTTGGTGATAAAACTTGGAGTCAGGAAGAAATTGTGTTTTATGTAGTTTTAACTTTTATTTTTCTATTTTGCATAAGTTAAGTAATTTTACGGTATAGTGTTAGTATAATTCTTTGTTAAAAGAGAAAAGGAAAAAAAAGGAAATTTTGTTTGTACAGTACAGTAAACGGTTTATGAATAGGAAAAAGTAAAAACATTACCATCTCAAAGTAGATAACATTATCGATATTTTAATCGTGTGAACATTTATTTATTTATTTAAACCGGAAATTACATTTCAGTTCTAATAACTAGGCAAAAATCAATCTTTGGTTTATTTGAATTATATATTTGTAGAGTAGTAGAACAAAACTAGAATCTTAGGGGGCTCCTTCAGGTTAAGAAATACTAATAAGAAAAAAAAATAGAAATTTTTGATTAAAGGAAAGAAAAGGTTGATCTGTGCTAGTAAAGAACGAAGTAGTTAAGGGAGTGGTAAGGGAAAATAAATAAATAAATAAAAAGAAAGGATTACGTAAAGGCATATATGAATTTTTTTTTTTTTTTTTGGAAAAATTATTATTGGAAAATATAGTCTTTTACTGTACTTAATAGGAAGAATTGTTAATGTTAAATTTTATTGTTTATTTTTGTGTATTTAAATCTTTAGCATATAAGTTAATTAAAATTTGTTTCTGTATAGGCTAGAAAATTATTGAATTTAAATAAAAATATGAATAATTGATTTTATCGCATGTTGAAATGATGTGCTGGTTTTAAAGTTAGAAAGGAATAATGGCATGAAGGTGAGTTGAGTTAGCAGAAGTCGGCTGGTTATTGTTGGGTCACAAAAGGAATAGTTGGGACTTCTTGTGACATGGTTGGGTGGGCAAATTGGAAGGCAAAACAGCTGCTTCCTGAAAATAGAAGTCATTCTTTTAGTACATGTTTGTTTTGAGTATTTTTAGATAGTACCTTGTGTTTTTTTTTTGTGTGCAGCGTACCCGGTGAGCAGGGTTGGGACCTCTTGAGATGAGTTTACTTTGCTAGTCGGAAACCTCACTGGTCACTATGGCTGTAACATAAATGGCGCCCAAATTTGAATAGGATAAACTTGGGAGACTGACTAAAGTCCCTTAGTTAATTTAGAGTACATCGAGCCTTAACCGCCAAAATAACGTAACCAACATATTTTCCAAAACTGAGTTGTTGATGCACAATTGTTCTGTAAGTAACAACACGTTGTCCTGTAAAATATAGTATCGATAATCACAGTATTGAAAGAAATACGAGTCCTTCAATTTTAACGTAACCGACATACGCCTAACTTAGTGACCGCAAAATAACGTAAGTAACATAAAAACAACGAGAGAGCTGCCATATAATTAGAAAAATATAAAGCCTAAAATGAAAATATTACAAGTAACAATGCAGTCAACTTAAAAACAAAAATTACTTTTATCTACCGTTAGGTTTTTACTTATTTTTTTGTAAGATGTGTATTCACTCGTTGTTTCGTTTATTGGTTTGAAGCAAGTGGTATTAAAAAACTCTTATTTAAATTACAATTTTCTGTTCTAATATTTTATCTAGAGTTAAGCAAAATATTGGAAGCGGTGATTAGTTTTTTGTTTTCTCCCTTAATTATTCGTGCTTTCTTAAAAAGTGTAGTTCTATCTTCCAGCGGAGTTTCTAAATGTTTAATTTTTATACAAACTTTACGTAGCATATTTGGAGGAAAGAAATCTAACAAATTGTCTATTGTCCGTTTGAGTTTTTCGCAATATTTTCGATAATAAATTTAATTAAGGTTTTCTTTAATTAGAAAAAAGAAATGAAAGAAAAGACAAGTGTGCGATATGTGAAGAAAACCTTAACTTTGATTGAATGAGTTGATATTATTAAAAATACAGCTGTCACAAAAAAAAACCCGATTTAAAATTTTTTGTCAGTTACGGGATTTCAGGTGACGATATGTGTATTCCATGTCAAAATAAATTTTTTTTCAATATATGGCTTGTAGCCCTATTTATTCTCTTTAAAACAGTGAAGGGCACACACATACTATCACATTTATGCTTGTATTGACGAAATAACAACAAAGCAACATCCAAACGTACTTTGTCACAGACCACACAAAGAAGTTTATAGTGTACATGTGTCGACGTCACACAAGCAGAATTTTTATTCCTATGCACGCGTACATAGGATTTGCAAATGTGTTCTTCACTGCTTTAAAATGACATTAAAATCATCTTCTTATGTCAAGTAGTTTTCGGGATATTGAAGAAATAAGCTCAACACATTCGGCTTATTCGGCGAAATTATGACGTTTTGAATATGACAAAACTTTTTAAATTTAAAAATTTTTTTTCGTTCATATATCGTTGGACTTTTGTAGAAAGGCCCTAACTCACATAAATGCAACTTTATAGGAGAAGGCAAAAACATAATAGAAACTGTATGTATCATAATGTAAAATGGCATCTTCAATTGCATGTTAAATTGATATTTTTGATGCTATTGTATTACATTTTTGTGACGAGGCGTATTTGTGGGAAATGTATTGGAATCACTAAAAAACTCAATTTCGAAAAAAATCGAGTTAGGGCCATTCTACATCAGACCGTTTTGACATGGAATTACCCATATGTATTACAAAAATTCAAGAAAGTAAATTTTTAAGTTGAAAATAAAATTTTAAGTTATTAATAATAAAACGTAAGTAGCTCATTTTTTTATTAGCTGGTTACAATAATGACCACCAAACTAACGTAATTGACAAAAAGATGATCAAAAATACTTTTGTAAATGAAAAATCAACGTTAATACTCATCTCAAACTAGCATAAGATCATTTGTAGGCTATTATAATAATTTCATAGAAAAACTTCCAAGTAAATAAGAAATAAACAAAAAAAACCTTTTCCTGTAAAATTTGTTTTTTGTTGGTTACGTTATTTTGGCGGTTATGGCACGACATGTGATGTCAGCTATGCATGTAGAAATAGACAACTAGTTTTTATTAATAGCCCAACGAAATAACTGTTTACCCAATGTTGTAGGTACATGCTAGTTTTATAGCCCTTAGGAGAAAAGTCTATGAAAGGAAGTATAAGGAAGTTCTGTATTGTCAATATTGGCGGAGCGGGAAATTCGTTCAAAACAAGGGGAAAGAATGCCAATAGCGTGGAAAATTTATATTATTTTTTTATTAAAATTTTCCAATTGTATTGATAGTTTTTCTTTTATTTGAATATATATAGTTTCAGTAAATATACATGAAAAGGAATAATGATTCGATAACCGGCTGTATGTAGGTTTTTGTGCAAATACAGGGTCTGTTGTATCGATAGTTATTCAATATACCAAGATTCCTTATATCTTATGTTCTGTGGGGAGTTGATCAAGGGCATAACCGTATAGGAAGAATAGGAACTTCATTGCTGGTAATTTTGTCTTATGTACTATAGGTGACTATTTTTTTTTAAATTTTTATATAATAACCACTTAGACTATTCTAATCATCTTCATGCCAAAATCCGACAGATAAGCAAAATAAACATATTATACGCATTAACATAAAATAGTGAAAATAATAATAGCATCAATAATTTTTATTTTATTTTTTTTTAATAGGAAACATTTAAGTGATTGTTTCTTTTTAAATTTTTTTTAGGAACAATTTTAGTGATTGTTTCTTTTAATATAGTTTTTTTTTCTCAATTTTTTTTTTAAATCAAAGTTTTTCTATTCCGCAAGATAGGGAATACAATCGCGTTGTGAAAGCTCTGTAGGATATGTCTAAACCTCCAGAGGGAAATTATAGTAGAAAAAGAACAAGACAAGTTCAATTTGATTTAAATAGGTCTACCCCTAACGCGTTTGGAAAAACTTATAAATCGAATACACCTAGTAGAAAGCAAAGTAGAGATAGGAAGCCCGATATGAGTCAAAATACAGGGGGTAACGTTCCCCAAATTCACGATAAATCCAGGACCATTAACGCAAATAATCCTAGCACAAGTGCGGCTGCTCATCAAAGGCAACAGGAAATGGACCAGGAAGAAAGGGATGAATTAATAAGTAGGGAAATAGAACATGGCGTGGTCACACAAGTTGGGAATATGAGAAGGCAGATGGCAGAGTTAACAGCCGCTGTAGGAAAAATTAGTTTAGTTTTACAGCAAACCCAACTTGAGAATAAGAAGATTAGAGAAAAAATAGAAGTGAAAAAATAGAACCTCCGAATGTGTCGCCAAGAAATTCAGTCCAATCGTCAAGGGCATCAGTAGAGAGTATTGATAATGTTAATCATAGAACTTACCCAAAAATGCGAATCGATAAATGGGGACTGGAATTCGATGGCAATACAAATAAATTGGCGGTGGAGGATTTTGTCTTCCGTGTGGAGCGTCTTCAGCAAAAGTATGGTGTTTCATGGAATGAAGTGTTAGACAATTTTCACTTGTTTGTTAAAGGTGTGGCCGAAAAGTGGTACTGGCTCTTCATACAAACAAATTACGTCTCAGAATGGAGTACTTTAAAAGAAGCCTTGTTAAAGCAATACCAATCAACCAGATCCAGCTTTGAGCTGATAAGGGATATGGTTGAGAGAAAACAGCAACCTGGTGAAGGGATTGATGCTTTTTTCTTTGCAATGATACAAATGCGATCACGTTTACAGATGTCCATGCCTGAAAGAGAGATGATAAAGATGGTAAAAAAGAATTTAAGGGAAGATATTAGGAGTAGAGTTTACCCGATTGCAGTCAGTTCTGTAGAGGAGCTAAGGCAGGAATGTGTCGAAGCAGAAAAAATATTCTGCCGAAAAGATGCAAAGCCGTTGCACACGCCTACTCCGACAACTCGCTACCGGCATGTGAATGAGATCAGTGAAAATCATAATCAAGTAGAAGATACTCCGGATCAGTATGAAGAGGTGGCCGAAATCCAATTAGAGAAAAATCAAGCATCCAGAAATCCACTTATTTGCTGGAATTGCCGGAAAACGGGTCACATGTTTATGGACTGTCTGTCTGCAGAACGAGCATTATTTTGCTATAGGTGCGGCAAACCGGATACGATTTCTCCCAATTGTACAAACTGTAAGGAGAGAAATTTTTTAAGGAACGAAGCAGCGGCGGGGAACTATCGTTCCAGGGAAAACCCGCCAGCGAATTAGCTGCAAAAAAGAAAAATATAAATTTAATTAAAGCGGTACAAAAGTTTAACACGTTTATTCCGGAAATGCGCCATACTTATTTGCTTGAAGAACGCCAGCACAATTATGAGAAGGTTAGAAATAGAATTTTTAATGAGGAATTAGGAACCCGTAGGATAATCTCTAATAGAATAAGAAAATTAAGAGATAAGTTTAGAAAGAAAAGAAGAATTAGAAGATAAGTTATAGAAACAATAAAATCAGTTGATCGAGGGAGTGTTACGCGTGCTTTTGCCGAAATTGCCATAGGAAAAACTTTAATCACTGGGTTATTAGATACAGGTGCATCAGTTAGTTTATTAGGGAAAGGATGTAGGGAATTAATGGAAACACTTCAGGCTAGCTTCAAACCGATTTATTCTCTCGTTTCGACCGCTGCGGGGGAAGAACATAGATTGCTGGGGACAGTAAATTTAAAAGTTACGTTTAAGGAAACGACATTGCCGATATTATTTTATTTATGCCCAGATTTGGAGCAAGAGGCTTACTTAGGTGTAGATTTCTGGAGGGCCTTTAATCTAGCGCCGGAAGTTTTTGAAATTGCTGAAGTGATTAAAAAAAACCGGAAGATTTTGAAACGAATGAGCATCATTCAAGCCCTCATGTGCTAGACGAAAAACAACGGCAAAAATTAAATGAGGTAATTGAGTTGTTTCCGGCGTTCGAGAAGGAAGGTTTAGGTTGTACACAGTTGGAAAAACATTTTTTTTTTTTTTTTTTTTTTTTCTTTTTCATTATTTATTTATTGAATCTTCACATATTAAATATGAACTAACAATAATTAATCAAATCTTAACCTAATATTATTTTTTGTCCTGCCAGTGCCAGACAAAAATTTTGTTCATCGCGGGTTCTGTTCACTTTAATAGGTGTTTATCGCTCATCTAATTGGACAAGTGCCGCAGTGTCTCTTCTTCTTAAGCGAGTGTGGCCGCTATCATTTAAAATATTTCGTGCTAGTGGGTTCGGGTGCAATTCGAGCCTTTTTAAGTATTTTACTGCATATTTCGTAATCATAGTTTTAACTAATGGAACATTGAGATCCTTGTGAATATTTGAGTTTTTAACATACCAAGGGGCAGCTGTGATTATTCGAAGTAATTTATTTTGGCGCCTTTGAATTTTTTCGATATTAGAGGCCGAGGCAGTGCCCCATAACTGAATACCATAGCACCAGATTGGCTTTAAGATGGAGTTGTAAAGAAGAAGTTTGCAGTCGAGACTAAGGACAGAGTTTCTTCCAATAAGCCAATGAATTTGGATGGCTTTTAGTTTCATTTGAGTTAATTTTGCCTCTATATGGCTTTTCCACGTTAAACGGCGATCTAGATGAATACCGAGGTATTTTACATGCGAATTTTGAGGTATTATTTGATTATTGATTTTAATAGGGGGGCATGATTCCCGACGCAAGCTGAATGTTATATGTACGCATTTTTGCTCATTGACCTCTATCCTCCATTGCTTTAACCATAGTTCGAGTTGAAATATATGATCCTGTAGGTATCGAGATGCTTCTTGACGGTTTTCGTGCACGCTCAAAAAAGCTGTATCATCAGCAAATGTTGAAGTTTGTGTGTAGTTGTTTGTTGGCATATCCGAGGTATATATTAAGTATAAAAGTGGGCCCAGGATGCTTCCCTGAGGGACTCCAGCGTCAATTTGCTGAGGAGAGCTTAAATAATCACCTTCTTTAATAATAAACTTTCGACCGACTAAGTAGCTTTCTAACAGCTTGTGTATGTTTACTGGTAAGTTTAGCTTCAATTTATGTAATAAGCCTTCATGCCAGACTTTATCGAAAGCTTGAGAAACATCGATGAAGAGAGCGGAACAATATTTTTTTTCTTCAAAGGCTTTTCTTATTGCGTTTACTATACGATGGGTTTGCTCAATTGTGCTGTGTTCTCTTCTAAAGCCGAATTGGTGGTTAGGAATACATCTATTATCATTTAAAATTGGGGTTAATTTTGACGCTAAAAGCTTCTCAAACAGCTTTGATATATTAGAAAGTAAGCTTATAGGCCTATATGACTCAACTTTTGTGTGATCCTTTCCAGGTTTAGGTATCATGGTGACTAAGGAGACCTTCCACTTTTGAGGATAGTATTCAAGGCGTAAAATAGCATTAAAAATTAAAAGAATAATTTTCTTTGCTATGCTGGGTAGCTCCAAAAGCATTTTGTTGCTGATCTTGTCAAAACCAGGAGCCTTTTTGGGGTTTAAATCACAAATAGCCTTTTCGATTTCTCTTATCTCAAATCTTAGCGGAACAGCTGCTCTAGCAGCAACAGGTGGTAACTCGACCGCAATATCGTGAGATATATTTGGGGTAAATACGTTTTTTAAATGATTGACAAACAGATTTCCTTTTTCAACATCATTTCTTGCCCAACTTCCATTAAAGTTTCTTAATGGTGGTTTAGAGACAACTGGCCTTTTGAGATTTCTAGCTGCACGCCATAATGAGTAGTCTGATTGTGGGGTTGCATCAAGTTCCTTAAGATATTTTTCCAGAGAAGCCGTTTTCTTAGTCTGCAGTAACTTTCTTAGTCTTTTTGTACACTCTTTAAGTAAGTTCTTAAGTTGAGGGGATCTGTGCAATTGCCACTCTCTTCGAGCCCTCCTTTTTTCAGACAAAAGATGCTCGACATCTGTGGAATATATTTTAATAGTTTTTGTTTTTTTGGGGGCAATATTGGAATGTTGAACAGCTAGTTTCAGAAAACTGTCAAAATTGTCAATAGAGCGATCTACATAATCCGGTGTACTGAGCGGAATATTTTCTGTGCAATGGGTACTGAGATATTTTTTATATTTCAACCAATTAATTTGCGTAGCTGTCGTCGGAGGTACAATTCTATTGGGGTTCATTATAGTAACAATTGTAGGTGTGTGGTCGGAAGATAAATCTAGGGAGGCTTCAACTTGAATCGTTTCTATGGGAATGTTTTTAACCACGCCGAAATCTATGACATCTGGAATTTTTTGAAGATCAGTGGGCCAATATGTTGGTTGTCCGCTCGCTACCACATTTAAATCCATTTTAGAAATTATGTTAAATAAAACACGACCCTTTGGTGTTATAAGTCGCGACCCCCAGAGGGTATGTTTAGCGTTATAATCGCCAGCGGCTAGGAAACACGGTCCTAATGATTTAAAATATTTACAATATTGGTCCTCCGATATTGAAAATCTAGGCGGGGAGTATAACGATGAAATTATTAGGTTTCTATTTAATTCCTCAACGCAAATGTTCGTTGCCTGGAGATAATCTTCACGATGATCACACATTAGGTAGTGTTTGACTCGGGCCTTTATTAAAATGGCAGAACCTCCACAAGCTCTATCTCGAGGGTCCTTGGTATCATATAGTATATAACCATTTATTTTAAACGTACTTCTTGAGGTCAAATGAGTTTCAGAAATCATCATGACATCAATTTGTTTATTTTTAAGAAAGTATTCTAATTCATTTTTATGTTGGCGGATGCCGTTTGCGTTCCAAAAACAAATTTTTAAACAGTTCATGGTTTGTTAAGTACAGCTTGCAATAACATCGATTGCATTCTAAGCATTTCCTGCATCATATTACCCATTGTGTTCGTAAAATTATTTACTGTTTGCACTAATGTTTCCATGGTTTTTTCTAAACGACTTAAATTAGAAAATTGAGTTTCATCATTACTTGGCGATGCACCTTGCATTGGCTCATGGTTTGATTTTAGGACGTTAGCGTAAGAGGTTCTGTTATTACTAGGCTGGGGGGCTTGAATTGCATTTGTGTTAACCTGATTTGTTACCTGCATTTGAGGGGGATTAGTTTTCGGTCCGACCGACTGCTTGACGATAGTATATACAGGGCATCCTCTATAATTGGCAGTGTGATTACCGCCACAGTTGCTACATTTTTTTACGTTGGGGTCGGTTTTAGACTTGTCGCAAAGAACTGTTCCATGTAATTCACCACATACTACGCAAACAGGGGGTAAGTAGCAGTATGCCTTAGTATGGCCAAATTCCTGGCAGTTTAGACATTGAACAGGACCATTTCTTTTGTGAGGCTCCTCAATAGTTACCCTTCTGTACAGAATATATTTCAAATTATAAATTGGATGCGTTTCATTTTTTTTGAGCTTAACGTCGCCGGGTTCAAGCTCCACTCGAAATAGTGGTTGGGGATTTTTTTCCCTATTTTTGATATTTGTTACGTTTTTGATTTTAAAGCCCTTCTCTTCCAAAAAAGCTTTAATTTCCCCTGGGTCTACGCATGAGTCTATGCCCTTGACTACTACCTGAAGACCTTTACTGCTCTTCAGTTGATACGTATAAAAGTTTTTATTCAGAGTCTCAAATCTTGTAATTACCTTTCGAAAATCATCCTCGTGATTCACCTGTATTTTAGTCTCGTTAATGATACCGCGCTTTATTGCAGCTACATAAAAGGAATTTTCACCTATCACCGAAATTAAACTTTTTATTAACTCATTAGAGTTTTGCTCTCTAAGGTATATCGGGGGTGGCTTAGACGATTTAATGACGTTTGGTGCTTCAGAGGATTCATCCTCCAGAATCGCGAAACGATTTTGTGTATTTATTTTATCAAAAGATGGTACTTTTGAGGCCGAAGCAACTGCTGCAGAGGTAGGGCTGCGTCCCCGTTTAAGCACTGTTATATACCTGTCCATACCAACTTGTACTGTAGGCTTTTGACAACTTTTTACAGGGGGGTTTTCCATTGCATTTGTGTTTAAGTTCATGGTATCATTGCCCACTAAATTTGTTTTTGACGTCACGGCAATACTTGCTGGCCTGGCAACACTTGTCACCAAATCTTGTTGTAGTTTTTTTAATGAGTCACTATCCACCGTTTGTGTAAATACCGAGGGTGAGAGGGAACGTGTTCGAGTAATTGGCTTAGCCGTTAGGTAGTTAATATTGTTTTGTTTTGTTTTATTTATTTCTGCATTATTTTCATTTGCATTAACTAAAACGTAAACGTTTCTTTCATTTTGTCTTAGTGTTGTTTCACTCTTTGTACTCATGCAAAGAGTTGTTTTTGTTTTTCACCGTTTTGCTTTGCTTTAATATTTTTATTATTTATTGTATTTTACAACAACAAAAGAAAAACCAGAATTTAAATGTTTTGTTCAGAATATGTATACACATGTATGAACATTCATACGTACATATATATTTTTACTGATTTATTTTATTTAATTTGATCGTTTTAAATTGTTCACTATTATGTTAAATAATTTAATTAACAAAATATATTATTTTGTTTTTTTTTTTTAAGCGTCCATTCGCTGCTTAGATTACAAAATCAAATGTGATTAATTAATAGTTCAAATCGTATGCGGGGCTAAAATACACGTCTGTATCACAACAAAGCACAAACCGAACTCAAAACATTCTATAAAATTAATAGATAATGCCGAGCCTTTTAAGGACCGACATTACCCATTATCGCTGGCGGTTCAAGATATTGTATATCAGGAAATAGACACAATGTTGTCACTGAAAGTAATTGAGGAAAGCGAAAGTCCATGGTCAAATAGTACTACTATAGTTAGAAAGCCAGGGAAAAATAGGTTTTGCCTAGATGCGAGGAAGCTAAACAAAATTACAGTTAAAGACGCTTACCCTCTTCAGAATATCGACGGAATTCTTAGTAGAATCGACGAAACTTATTATATAAGTAGCGTTGATTTAAAATTCGCTTTCTGGCAGGTTGAATTAGACGCAGAGAGTAAACAGTATACAGCGTTCACCGTAGCCGGTCGACCACTCTACCAATTTCGTGTCATGCCTTTCGGTCTTTGCAATGCTGCTCAGCGACTATGTAGACTAATGGATAAGGTTATCCCACAAGGGCTTAAAGAAAATGTCTTCATATATTTGGATGATTTGTTGGTGATTTCTAACAATTTTGAAAATCATCTTCAAATCTTAAAAGAAGTGGCAATATGCCTAAGAAAAGCAAATCTCACAATTGGCTTAAAAAAATCTAAATTTTGTTTTCAGCAGCTTAAGTATCTTGGCTTCATAGTTGGGGGAGGATGCCTGAAAACAGATCCAGAAAAAGTAAAGGCAATAAAAGAAATTAGAGTACCAAAAACACCTCGCGAAGTGCGCAGTTTTCTAGGAACTGCCGGGTGGTATAGGAGATTCATCAGAGATTTTGCCACTATATCTGCACCGTTGACCGATACTCTGAAAAAAACTAAGAAATTTACAATGAATTCTGAGGCAATTGAAGCATTTGAGAACCTTGAAAAAGCTTTGACATCAGCACCAGTATTAAGGCATGCAGACTTTACGAGAAGATTTTGGATTCAGTGTGATGCATGCGACTATGGAATAGGCGCGGTTTTATACCAGATTAACGACCAAAAAGAAGAGCATCCGATAGCGTTTTATAGCCAAAAATTAAATGCGTGCCAAAAGAATTATAGTGTCACCGAAAAAGAGTGTTTGGCGGCAGTAATGGCTGTAAAGAAATTTCGCCCATATGTAGAAATGTTGCCATTTACAATAGTTACTGACCATGCTAGCCTTAAGTGGCTAATGTCATTGAAAGATTTGACAGGAAGATTGGCTCGGTGGTCCCTCCAGTTGCAGGCATTTGAGATTGAGCATAGGAAAGGGTCCGAAAACGTCGTAGCCGACATGCTTTCTAGAATCCATAAGGAAGATATAAACGTAGATGAAATAAACCTAGAAGATCTATTTGGTTTCCAAACAGCTGAATTTCAAAGCGAAGAATATTTAGAATTAATAGAACATATAACAAATAATAAGGATATATTGCCAGATTTGAAGGTAGATGACGGCCTAGTGTTTAAGAGAACAAGTTTTGACAGGAATGATGAAACAGATCATCAATGGAAGATTTGGATTCCACCCAATATCACCCAGGTTTTGATTGAAAAGGCTCATACTAGTGTGACATCAGCACACGGTGGTATGGTGAAAACACTTGAGAAATTAAAAAGATTATTTTACTGGCCAAAGATGGAAAAACAAGTCAAAAACTATATTAAAAATTGTTTGTTAATTTTGTTCGGCATAAGGTCATGAGTTAAAACAAATTTTTAAATAAAAAATATAAACATATTTTGTTTTAAAAATTCTATTTTATTTTATTTTATATCCCAATATTTCGGTCAACTTTGTTGACCATCTTCAGGGGTTATTTAAACAGTTGACAAAAGCTTACGGTTGAACAACAGCTCGAGTGAATTTATTTATTGTTTACATTTTTTGTTTTCGTTTATTTATTTTTTAAATAACCCCTGAAGATGGTCAACAAAGTTGACCGAAATATTGGGATATAAAATAAAATAAAATAGAATTTTTAAAACAAAATATGTTTATATTTTTTATTTAAAAATTTGTTTTAACTCATGACCTTATGCCGAACAAAATTAACATTAACAACAAAACTAAAGGTCAACAATTTATAACTTTAAATATATTAAAAATTGTCAAATCTGCAAAGAAATCAAACCCTGTAACCAAAATCTACGGCCCGAAATTGGGAAACAATTTATTACAGATAGACCTTTTCAAAAGCTATATCTAGACTTTTTGGGAAAATATCCAAGGTCAAAAAGCGGTAACTGTTATGTTTTCATTGTCCTAGATCATTTTACGAAATATACTTTTATAAAAGCCATGAAAGAGGCAACAGCTGGAAATGTGATAGAATTTTTGACACACGAAATATTCCACAAATTTGGTGTCCCTGAAACTATTCATACAGATAATGGTGCACAATTTGTTTCGAAAGCTTTTAAAAATTTAATAGATTCTTACAAAATTCATCACATAAAAACTCCCGTGTATCAGCCTAGCAGTAATGCATCAGAAAGAGTAAACCAAATATTTTATCGGCAATTAGAGCATATTTAAAAGAAGATCAACGAGACTGGGATCTCTATTTGTCCGAAATAGACTGTGCATTGAGAAACTCTTTCCATAGTGCAATAGGTTTTACACCATTCTTTGCACTTTTTGGTTACCACATGTATTCGAGCGGAGCCGACTACAAACTTGGTAGAAAATTACAATCTATTACTGAACATCGCATTCTTTCCAAGCCAAATGAAAATTTTTAACTTATACGTGAACAAATAAAGGAAAACATGACCAAAGCTTACGACAGAAGTGCATCAAAATATAACAGAAGAGCTCGTATAGTTAAATTTTTACCTGGTCAAGAAGTCTACCGCAGAAATATGGTACAAAGCAACTTTGCAAAGAACATTAATGCGAAATTTTGCCGAAAGTTCTTAAAATGTAGAGTGGTTCGACCGGTATGAAACAACTTATACGAACTAGAGTCTTTAGAGGGAAAAACTATAGGGATTTATCACGTTAAGGATATTAAAGTATAAATTGTTGAGAATAGTAAGAATTTCAATAAGTTTATGAAATGGACTACGAAATGTTTGTTGTGTTGTCCCGTTTTTTTTTTTTAATTTTTACAATTTTTCTTTAATACCTGTGATAAATTATTTAGTACCTGACATAGACTTGACAAAATAGAATATGATTACGTACCAGTCCTTTAGTGCAATATTAGAGTAAGAAAATCTGTGATACATCAGTGATAGAAATGTTTGTTGTGTTGTCCTCCTTTTTTATTGGAAATGCATATTTTGCAGCCGAAATTAAGACTTGGGTGATCCAGCAAACCTATAAAGAAAAAAATAAGAAACACAAAGTAAACTCTATATCACATGAAGTCACAGAAATACTTCACGTAATGTATCCTTAGGTTGCAATGGTTAAAGATCCTGGGAACATAGTAGCCTCTAAACTCCTTTATAAGATTATAAAGAGTTACTGAGATACGGCCATACCTTTAGACTAGCTACAATCCATACAAAGAAAAAAAATAGAGGCTTTACCGTGGTTTAAAGATGATCCATACTGAAAGGGAAATTGATTATGACTAAAAATAAAAAAAAATTAATTATAATGAAACGAATGAAATTGAACAGGAAATAAGAAAAATGAAAAATAATTATAATTTAAATGAAAACAAATTAACACAAGAATATATACTTACATATTTTGCCTTAAAATTTATTTTGTGGGCTATCGATATAAGAAAAATAATGCACTTTGTGTGCTCAATTGGTATACAAGCCAATTACGTGAATTTTTTTTATGGATCACTTGATTATGCGGATTGCCACTATGGTTTTTCTTTTTAGTAAAAATTCAGCAGTTGGCTATTGCTCTGGCAGGTAGGGATAATGTTTCCGACTTTAGTATATGCTCCAGGGGATAAGTCATCGGTAGGTAGAAACGGTTTAATTGACCCGGAGGATAATATTGCACTGATTATTTACATTATAGGTACGTAGGAAGATAGATTGGGATATACATGTACATCTTTAGTATGATAAAGCCCGGCTAGGGATTTGAATGTGAGACTCTTTCAGGGTCATGGGAGTTCCCCACGTTTTTTTTATTACCCAATGCAGACAGAAAACCTTCGCACACCGATTCCTGCTGAAGATGCCCGCAAGACTCGGAGTTTTGTTGCGTACATATGTTTTTAAAATTTTCAGCATAGTGGTTAATTACAAAGAAAAATTATTCATATTTTGTTTGGTGTCAGTTTTTTTTTAACTTTTCATGTACTTAACGAATAAGCTCGTGTAGAAGTTTGTCTTGAGGCGATATTGAGACCTTCCAAATCTAGAAATAGCTTCCCGCGATTGTGAGATATGCTCATTGGCAAAATGCTTAGAGAAATGTGTCATACAAATTCTCCTTACACTGTAATTTATAACGTCAGCAAAGCGGGCGAAGAATAACTTCAATAGAGTTTCAAAAATGTCTAGTGAGCGATTGCGTTTGGAGGATGCACAAAACAGATAGCGAGACAACACAATTATTTAGAGGCACATTATAATTTGCTCCTCTATATGGATACATGCAAACTAATTCCAAGTATAATTTTTTTTTTGTAGGACTTTTTTTTAACTTAAAACGTATAATATATCATTGTATTTGGGTTTTTATTGGGAGAGATGTTGTCACGATTTTGTTTAGCACAGAGAGGAAAAGTTTTTGGTAAATTTATAAATCTTAAGGATTGTCTGGTATTAGTTTTTAAATTTTTGTTAACGCGCGTGTTTTATTTGTAAAATAAATTTTGGTTGTTTGCTGTCACATTTATTTATTTTTATTCTTTGTTTTGATTGTTTTGTCCGTATATGATTCAGCGTAGGTAAACATTGTAGTAAACAAGAAATGGAAGATGGCAATGCTCTAGTGATAGTAAATGCAGGGTTGTAGTTTTCATTGAATAAGGACTGAAACGTTATGGAAAAAAGGTTAATTTAAAAAATATAAAAAGTTTTAAATTTATGAGAGCCTGGTAGAAGAAAAATCACTAGACTATGGAAACTGACAGGGGATAAGGATAGAGGGTAGGAGCTGAAGAGATAAGAGCGGTCAAATTCACAAATGAAAATCTTGAGGAAAAGGAATAAATTAAGTGAGTGAAAATATAGAAAACATAATTATATTTATATTTAAATGGGAAAACATTTATGTATTTAGAGGAAAAAAGATGGAGATTTGGAGGGAAAAGATTTTCTAGAATATTTGTTAAAGATGGCAAGATTTTGGAAAATGTGGAAAGTTTGGAAATTTTGTTTTGGAAAAACTCTTGAAAATGATAGGTAGAAAGAAGATAGGTACCGAACAGACAGAGCAATTGAACGAGAAAAGTCGAAGTAATCAGACTTAAAATTTAAAATAAAGTCATAGTGTTTTCACAAAGTTTTTTTGTAAAGAAAATTTTATGTTGCTTTAAAAAAAAAAAAAGTGAAAAGTTTTAAGTGAACACAAAGGAGCACAGACTTCAAAAAATTAGCCTAGAAGGTCCTAAGTGAAGAGGTTCTGGGGAAATTAAAATTAAGGAAAAAACAAATACATAAATATAAAGGAAAACGTAAGAAGTTTGTGTTAAAAATATTTAACAATAAAATAAAATTAATGTTGTTTTGTTTAGCTGACTGGTGGAAATTAAATTTGTTATTCGATAAGCTAGAGGAGAGAAGATTTTGTGTGCTCCGGAAATTTTTAAATCTGCCACCAAAGTCAGGTAAAATTTATTTTCTTATTTCGCCAAACAAAAGGAAAAGTGGTTTTTGTAAAGAGCTCCGGTAGACAGCTAAGAAAAAAAGAGCAAAAATAGTAGTTGTGAGCAACAATATAAAAAAAAAGGAAACATATTGTGTATAACACTTTTGAAGTAAAAACTTCGTGTAAAAGGAAAAACTAGTGGTTAAAGAAACAAATAATTTTATTTTTTTTACCTTATGAATATTGTGGATAGTTTTGTAATTGTTCGTGAATTTATCAGTCAGTTTATATAAAGAAATTGTGTTTTATGTAGTTTTAACTTTTATTTTTCTATTTTGCATAAGTTAAGTAATTTTACGGTATAGTGTTAGTATAATTCTTTGTTAAAAGAGAAAAGGAAAAAAAAGGAAATTTTGTTTGTACAGTACAGTAAACGGTTTATGAATAGGAAAAAGTAAAAACATTACCATCTCAAAGTAGATAACATTATCGATATTTTAATCGTGTGAACATTTATTTATTTATTTAAACCGGAAATTACATTTCAGTTCTAATAACTAGGCAAAAATCAATCTTTGGTTTATTTGAATTATATATTTGTAGAGTAGAAGAACAAAACTAGAATCTCAGGGGGCTCCTTCAGGTTAAGAAATACTAATAAGAAAAAAAAATAGAAATTTTTGATTAACAGTGCAGCCACACGATCAAGATTTTCTTGATAGTCTTTTACATATACTGATTGTCAAAATATGCAAAAGTTGACAGCTGTGACGTAGGCTGCACGCAAGTTGAAAGCAATTTACTTTTTCAAGATGTCGTCGCCGAGAAAACAACTCAAAATGTTTTGCTATTTTCCACTTTTGATTTTTCTGCACTGTAGGCTGTTCGAAGGGACTTTATTTTTTTCTTTACTTCTTCCACTGGTATTTTTGTTTCAGAAGCTATAGACTCGTAGGCTTTTATTTTCAAATCATTTCGCCTATATGATGAAAGATTCATAAAATTTCATGGCTTCTGTACAGCTCTATGAATCGCAGAACATCATTTTGCTTATTAATTTTATAAATAAATTTTATTAATAAACATATTTCACTATTTTTTTAGGTTTTTAGTTAAAATTTTAAAATTCCCGCAACAATTTGTAAAAAAAAAAGAACTTCAGCTTTTGCCGGCAAAATATTTGTGAAAAAAAACAAAAACAACTTCAAAAGATTTGTAATAAGATGTTTTCTTGAACGAAAATTGATACACTCACTGGCAAGAGAATTTTAGAGGCAAGTTCGTATCAATTTTTAAAAGTATGAGTGTATTGGTAAAAAAGTGTGAGTGTATTAAAACTTGATAGCCAAAACTTGATCGTGTAACCCTCAAGTAAAGGAAAGAAAAGGTTGATCTGTGCTAGTAAAGAACGAAGTAGTTAAGGGAGTGGTAAGGGAAAATAAATAAATAAATAAAAAGAAAGGATTACGTAAAGGCATATATGAATTTTTTTTTTTTTGGAAAAATTATTATTGGAAAATATAGTCTTTTACTGTACTTAATAGGAAGAATTGTTAATGTTAAATTTTATTGTTTATTTTTGTGTATTTAAATCTTTAGCATATAAGTAAACGAAAATTTGTTTCTGTTTAGGCTAGAAAATTATTGAATTTAAATAAAAATATGTATATATGAATAATTGATTTTATCGCATGTTGAAATGATGTGCTGGTTTTAAAGTTAGAAAGGAATAATGGCATGAAGGTGAGTTGAGTTAGCAGAAGTCGGCTGGTTATTGTTGGGTCACAAAAGGAATAGTTGGGACTTCTTGTGACATGGTTGGGTGGGCAAATTGGAAGCCAAACAGCTGCTTCCTGAAAATAGAAGTCATTCTTTTAGTACATGTTTGTTTTGAGTATTTTTAGATAGTACCTTGTGTTTTTTTTTTTTTTTTTTTGTGTGCAGCGTACCCGGTGAGCAGGGTTGGGACCTCTTGAGATGAGTTTACTTTGCTAGTCGGAAACCTCACTGGTCACTATGGCTGTAACACCGGGACAGTCCAGTTTTAGAGTGGAATGTCCCGTGTTCCGTCGATACCCTGAACGGGACGCTAATTGTCCCGTTTTTCTTTAACTAACTTTTTTATAACCTGCCATAACAAATCAAAAAAAAAAAAACGAGAGCTTTAGCACTTATTTAATACTACAATTTTTTTTTAAGCAGAACTGGTTTTTTTATACATTTTCAACTGTGCTCTGTGTTACCAACCGAAGCAGATATATTTACTAGATACTCATACTCTTGTATGAGAAAAGCGAGAACATGTTAAGAGAATTCGCCTTGTGTTTAATAATTTGACATCTTCAGGGAACTGCGCAAGGCGAATTAACTCCAGGTAAGCTCAACTCGTCAGCCGTTCATCAGCTGTATCCACGGCGAATTAAAAAAATGGTAAAACGTCAAAATATTGTTTTGTTTCTATACTGAAGTTTGACAAGTCAGAAAATTGCAAAAACAAAATACATGGAGTTAATTCGCCTTGTTTTGTAGTTGTAGAGTTGCACTTACCTGTTATAAATTCGCCTTGGAACTGCGACTACCTGCTAAATAATTCTGCCTTAATTAGCAACCAAGGCGAATTAACTACAGGTAAGCTCAACTCGTCAGCCGTCCATCAGCTGTATCCACGGCGAATTAAAAAAATGGTGAAACGTCAAAATATTGTTTTGTTTCTATACTGAAATTTGACAAGTCAGAAAATTGCAAAAACAAAATACATGGAGTTAATTCGCCTTGTTTTGTAGTTGTAGAGTTGCACTTACCTGTTATAAATTCGCCTTGTTAGCAACACTGACACAAGGCGAATTCAACAAGGTAAACTCAACTCGTCAGCCGTTCATCAGCTGTATCCACAAAAATCATGAAACGTCAAAATATGGTTTTGTTTTTATACTGAAATTTGACAACTAGTAAGAAAATTGCAAAAACAAAATCCATGGAGTTAATTCGCCTTGCTTTGTAGTTGTAGAGTTGCACTTACCTTGTATAAATTCGCCTTGCACTGACACATTTTGATTCCCTTTTGTCATTATATATATAGTACATCAATTTCTATGACCGAAATCACCCTATTGTTATTAACTATGTATATTATATTTATTTACGTTTATGTTTTGGTAACGTTTTATAATTCTAGATTTTACACAATTTGAATAAATGTGTTATTGTTGATTTTCCAAATAATATAGTATATTTATAATACATAAACGGATTTGTTTAAATTTTTCTATGACCTTTTAGTGGTGTCCCGTTTTGGCAATTTTTAAAGGTGGCAAGCCTAGTACATACATATATTTAAACAAACTTAATTATAAAAAAAATAATAAATAATAATAAACTTAATTATAAAAAAAGAGTAATTTTTGGGATTTCAGTATTTTAATTATGTATAACTCAGCCATTTTTTAACCGATTTGACAGATTTATATACCGACGTGTTTAAGAATAAATTTACCAGTTAGTTGGGGTATAAAGCTTGGACTGGGGAAAAAAAAATTTATTTTGGTCATAACTTTTTTGTATCTGAACCGATTTTCCCGAAATTTTTAGAAAATATTTTTTACTAAAGATTTCCGATCTTTTGATATATAAGGGATAACCATAGGTCATATGACAGTCGAAAAAATCAGGTTTTTATAAAATTTTTGATATTTTTTTTACGGGAGGTACTACCCACATTTTGTGGGATGCTGTGTATTGATAACTTAAATGTGTGTACCTAATTTGGAAACTTTGGCTCGTGCCGTTCTCCAGATATACAGAAAAAAGTATTAAAAATACAACAACATGGGATTTTTGGAAAAAATTAGAGGTAGTAGTGGTTTTTTGCTCATATCTCAGCCATTTTTGGACTGATCTGGCTGAATTTCAATAGCAAGAAATGGTGGACTATATGTGACATAAATGAAAACAACCTAGTCGCTATCATGTCTGGAGTCTCCGGAAAACACATATTAAACGTAAGACGGACGGACGGACATCGTTAAATCAACTTCTTTCCTCATAAGGACCCAGAATATACATTTATACTTTATAGGGTCTAAGATTAATATTGTAGAAATTACAAACGGAATGACAAATTATATATACCCTTTTTCCACCTGTAGTGAAGGGTACAATAATACGCAGCTGATCGACTGAACACAACTGATAGAACGTCTGGTATTGCACTGAACATAACTTTTGATTGCTTATGTTTTGCTTGTGTTGATCTGGCATCATTTCAACTGCTTTCTTGCACGTGTTTTCATCCACTCATATCTTTATTCTTCGCTGTTATTTAATTCACAAATTATAAGTTAATTTTACATTTTCACCAGAAAGATACATGTTTTTTGTTAATTAGTTGTAAATATTTAATAAAGTTTTGAAAAGTGTACTGGTTTCACGATGGGGACTATGAAAACATTTGATATCGACATGATTCCAAATAATTTGGAGTTCTCTGTTTTTACGAGTAACGAAATTAAACGCCTCAGTGTGGTAAAAATTATTACTGGTCTTACATTTGATCCCTTGGGACATCCTCTACCTGGTGGTTTGTATGATAACCAAATGGGTACTTTTGGAAAACGAATGGAGCCTTGTTCGACTTGTCTAAATATACTCGCATGTCCGGGTCATTTAGGGCATATTGAACTAAATGCCCTTGTGTATAATCCATTTTTTATCAAGCTCGTGCAAAAGATTTGCAATGTGAATTGTTTAAATTGTCAAAAAATACAAGCAAAAGGTAGGTAGCACTTATTTGATGTTCGTATTAAGTTTGAAAAATTAATTTGCTTTTAGAACACGAAACTGAAATTTTAGCTCTACAGTTAAGACTTATTGATGCAGGTTACATTGTGGAAGCACAGGAATTAGAGATATACAAATCGGAAATAGTATTAAACAATGTCGAAACTTTAGTAAAACTGGAAAAAGGCAAAAACGTCCATCCTCGTATAGCTGAAATGTATCAATTGCTTGAAAAGAACCAAGTTAACAAGGTAAATGTGACAAAAACTGCTTGTGCTCTTCGTTCAGCAGTAGTTAATGCAGCACTTCAACGTCCAGCTGCGAAAAAATGTTTGCATTGTAAAAACCCTTTGCGAAATATTCATTATCTCCATCGAAAACTCGTCTACTATATGAGCATTGCTGAAATCACAGACAAGTGAGTAAAATAAATATGCAGTTAAAATTAAACGTTAAATTCACTTACAATCGTCATTAAGATTTAAAAGCATCGAAGAAACCACTGGTCAACATAAGGTATTGTTTGCCGATGAATGTCGCAAATTCTTGCGTCAGGTCTATGCAAATTACCCAGAGTTAATGCAACTGCTCTTTCCTATTCTTAAAGTAAATAATGAATCCAACTCATCAGAAGTTTCTCCAGTCGATGTATTTTTCATGGATACAATCCCAGTGACACCACCTAAAGCTCGGCCTTCAAATATATTACACAACCAAATTATTGAGCATGCGCAAACAGGACTTTACCGCAATATTATTGAAAACAATTCGGTGCTACGTGTGGTTCTGAAACACATTAAAGGCCAAGTAGGGGAATTGTCGGAAGAAGCAAAGGTAATCTTAATTTTATATTTTTTTTTTTTTTTTTTTTTAATGCATACACAACTATGTACCTAGTTACATTAAACGGAAACTGAAGCCGATCAATTTTACTTGAATTCAATTTTCAGAATATGCCTGTCAATATTACAAATTTAATTCTAGTTTAATTTACTGATCAAAAATAATATACACCTTCAAGCCATTGTAGTATATAAAAAACCATAGTCTTTTCCTTGAATCGAACACGAATATATCCTCGGCCATAAATTACGTGTTTTATTCCCTCAACATTTAAGTTTTGGTGAATTATTGAACATTTATGTCGACGTAAATTTAGCATATGGGCATTTCCGTTAAAAGGTCTACCGTGACCGAAAATTTAAAAGTTATTAAAAGGTGATTATTTACGATATTATTATAGAGAAATATTTAGATTTTACTAATTTTATAAACTTACTCATAAATTTGTTCACTTAGATGGACAATCAGACTGCAAAGTTGTGCAAACGTAATTTCTTATATGTGAGAATGTTTTATTTTATGTTTTCTTTTATAATTTATCTTTCTTAAAAGGTGATATTTGATAAAAATTATTCCAAAAATTTTTTTTTACATGGTCTGTAATCTAAGGAAGAGTTAAAAGAGAAATATATCATTCGAATTAACGGTAAATTTTTATTTTATTTTGATCATTATTCAGTTAAATTATTACGGAAAAAATTTCACGTCCGAAATGTCACGTATCGACCCAGATTTTGGCTTAAAAAAAGAAAATACAGAAGATTTTGGAATCAAATCAAGACATTTGAATGTGACATTGCTACGTAAAATTCGGAAAGAAGTTTGACTAAAAAATTGCGCCAGTTTTCGTTGAATTACGCCTTTTTATACATGCCCACAAAAACTACTTCTGTTTTTCACGTTCGAACCGGTACTTCTTTTGTCATTATCTTTGGCCTAGAATCGCGCCCTCCATAAACTTTAGCATAGAATACAGTGCTTTCTTAGTGCTTTAATTTAAGAGTCAAGAGAACGTAAAAATATTTTTTGTTTAAAATGTTATTGCGTTTTTGATGCGTACGACTGTCACGTTCAACACTTTGGAATTACCCATATGAATCATTTGCTTTTCTTTTATTTTAAAATAAGTGATAATTATAACCTATGTATGTATATACATAACTATTTCTTACTTACTTTATAAATTCAGGCAGTGTTTACTGGCGTTAAAGGAGAGACATCGTATGAAAAACTTTACAATGCTTGGCAAAGCTTGCAGACTTCTATTAATGTGTTGTTAGATGTCAACATGTCTAGAGATGCACCAACATCAGCTGGTTTAAAACAAGTGCTGGAAAAAAAGGAAGGTCTTATACGCAAGCACATGATGGGAAAGCGTGTTAACTACGCAGCCCGCACAGTTATAACACCTGATCCAAATATTAATGTGGAAGAAGTTGGAATTCCCGATATATTTGCGAAAAAATTGTCATATCCAGTTCCAGTAACTCCATGGAATGTTGCAGAGTTACGTAAAATGGTTATGAATGGACCTGATGTACATCCCGGGTAATTATTATAATATAAAATATACAACTTTTAATTAAAAACTTTTTTATTTTAACGTATTTCAGTGCCAATTACATACAAGATGAAAGGGGCTACACTACTCGTATTCCAGTTGATAACGCGGCCAAAAGAGAAAGTATGGCTAAGTTGTTATTCAACTATCCAGAAAAAGGCATAAAAATAGTCCATCGTCATGTTTTAAACGGCGATGTCCTACTTCTTAATCGTCAACCATCTCTTCATAGACCATCTATTATGGCTCACAAAGCTCGTATTCTACAAGGTGAAAAAACTTTCCGACTACATTACTCCAACTGTAAAGCTTATAATGCTGATTTTGATGGCGATGAAATGAATGCTCATTTGCCTCAAAGTGAAGTTGCACGTTCTGAAGCCTACAACTTAGGTATGTTTGTTGTATTTAGGGAATGTCGAATGGTATAAGAATCGGTTTTTGATTTTTAGATCGACTATTTTTAATTCGTATTGATTACAATTTTAATCACACACTGGGTTTTTTTTAAATATTGGCATACTTTAGCAGGAATGTCATTGAATAAATTATGGGTTGATTTAATCGTTTGTGTTTCTACAATATAATCCAAAATTGTTGGTTCGGTACGAATATGCGTAGGACTGTTTTGTTCACTGTCTATTGAAGACTTTAATTGTTAAAGAACAAGCGCACCTTTCGTAAAATTGGGAAGCATACCAAAGGTATAAATAGGTGAATACGTAAAGCTACACCTATGTACATATGCATACTAAAAAAAAAAATATTAATAGAAAATGGTAGTGGTATTGTTAATTTACATAATTTATCTATATAGTAATGAGTTAAATTTAAATTTGGCAAAATTTTGATATCAGGCCTGTCACAGAAATCAATTCCGATTGATAGTGGAAGTGAATTAAAACAAAATCACTTTCGATCGGAATTGATTTCTGAGAAAGACCTATATGTATTTAAAAAATCGATTTTAATAATCCAATCATCGTTTTACCTTTCTCTAGTAGTGTTGCAATGATATAATGCTAATCGTTAATTTCAGTCAATGTTGCAAGCAATTACTTGGTTCCTAAGGATGGCACACCATTGGGTGGTCTTATTCAAGATCACGTTATTTCTGGCGTAAAGCTGTCTTTGCGAGGACGTTTCTTCAATCGTGACGATTATCAGCAACTTGTTTTTCAAGGTTTGTCCCATATTAAGAAGAATATTAAGCTTTTGCAACCAACAATTATCAAACCCATCCAGTTGTGGTCCGGAAAACAGGTATGTTTTTAGTCAAAAATATAAAACATAACATTATTAATATTAATATGTTTTAGATTTTATCAACAATAATTATAAATTTAATACCCGATGGTTACACACCCATAACTCTGAATTCGGTTGCAAAAATTGGTGCCAAGGTAAGTTTCATCTTATGCTATTGTAAAAAGGTTAGCCTCTATCCTATCAATATATAACGATCTTCCAGCATTGGATGGTTACCAAATATAGAAAGGCTGTCGCGGGAGGTACAGAATTACTTGATACTCAAATGTCGGAAAGTGAAGTAATTATTCGCAATGGCGAACTTTTAGCTGGTGTGCTAGATAAACAACAATATGGAGCTACTACGTATGGTTTAATTCATTGTATGTACGAAGTAAGTTATTATCTATCCATTTCATAGGAAAATATGTGTATATTTTTGTCCAAACATATTATTTTATTCGTGTAGCTCTATGGTGGTGAAACCTCGACATGCCTTTTGACAGCTTTTACTAAAGTTTTTACATTTTTCCTGCAACGTGAAGGCTTTACATTAGGTGTCAAAGACATTCTAGTAACTGCAGAAGCCGACAACAAAAGGCGAAAAATTATACAAGAAAGTAGAGAAATCGGAAATACTGCATTGGCATCGGCTTTGGATCTCGAAGATGTTCCCGCATTGGATGTACTGTCGGAGAAAATGGAAGAAGCTTATATTAAAGATTCCAAATTTCGAGTTATTTTGGATCGTAAATATAAATCAATGTTGGACAATTATACTAATGATATAAACAAGTACGAGAACAATATTTGAATTCTCTAAATTTTGTAAATGCAAACTGATTTTCTCTGTAGGACTTGTCTTCCTAATGGATTGATAACAAAGTTCCCTAGTAATAATCTGCAATTGATGGTTTTATCTGGAGCTAAAGGATCTATGGTGAACACAATGCAAATTTCCTGTATGTTAGGTCAAATTGAATTGGAAGGTAAACGGCCACCACTCATGATTTCCGGAAAGTCTTTGCCCAGTTTTACTTCGTTTGAAACTTCCCCGAAATCAGGTGGTTACATTGATGGACGTTTCCTGACGGGCATACAACCCCAAGATTTCTTTTTCCATTGTATGGCTGGTCGTGAGGTGAGTTTTTTTATATTTCATTCTTTATTGTATCAATTTTATTTTGGTTTGTTCTTTGACAAAGGGTCTCATTGATACTGCTGTGAAAACATCTCGATCAGGATATTTACAACGTTGTCTCATTAAGCACTTGGAGGGCCTTACGATAAATTACGATTTGACAGTCCGTGACAGCGACAATACTGTTGTTCAATATCTTTATGGCGAAGATGGTCTTGACATTTCGAAATCAAAATTCTTTAACAGCAAATTTAGTACATCATTTTTAACGCAAAATGCTACAGTTATTTTACGTCCTCAAGAATTGGCCAACATAAAAAATGAAGAAGATCTTTCCAAAGTACAGCGTCACAATAAAAAATTACGTTCATGGCTAAAAAAGCGCAGTAGTATTGCAAAGGCACAATCAAAGCACATTTCACCATTCACTCAGTTCTCTGCGGAACTTCGAAATGAAATCGATGTTGAAAATCCCACAAAAATTAACGAAAAAACTGGCAGACGCCGCATAGATGAAGCCGTAATCAAATTATGGCACAAGGCAGAAAATGAAAGTAAAAAACAGTTTCAAAAGAAATATGCTCGCTGTCCTGACCCAACAAATTCAATTTATGGGCAAGATACCACATTTGGTTCTGTCTCTGAAAAAGTTGAACAAATTGTAGCTGATTATATCGAAAAACATCCTAATCGGAAAAATGTTGTAACAGATGTAATGTACGTTAAAAATGTTAAAGCTCTAGCCGCACCCGGTGAACCAGTAGGTCTATTGGCTGCCCAATCCATTGGCGAACCATCCACACAGATGACACTTAACACCTTTCACTTTGCCGGTCGTGGTGAAATGAACGTGACTCTTGGTATTCCACGTCTGCGAGAAATTCTTATGATGGCTTCCGCAAATATTAAAACACCATCCATGGATATACCCATAAAACCAAATCAGCAGAAGTCCGCTGAGAAATTAAGAATCTCTTTAAATCGAGTCACTCTCGCTGATGTTTTACAATGTATAATTTAAAACAATTCCGTTCAGTTCAGTTCAATTTAAATATTTTTCTCATTTCAGTTGTTAATGTTAAAACTCAACTAGTTCAGCAACCCACCAGGTCACAAAAGTTTGAATTGACTTTTCAATTTCTACCGCGTGAAGTCTATAAGGACGACTTTTGTGTAAAACCGAAACAAATTCTTAAATTTATGAGCAAAACATTTTTCAGTCTTCTTTTCCGCGCAATCATTAAGACGAAAAAATCAAAGGCTGCAGTGTAAGTACATTTTCTAAGAAGATTGCTATTACAAAGAAAGCCCTTATTATTATTATCATTTTTTGTTTGTTTTTATTTTAGCATTGAAATGGGTGAATCCCAAAAAGATGATACAAACAACGATGAAAAATTAGATGCAGATGACGGTGAAAACGGACCTAGTGAAAATCATAAATCCAAAACGAATTCTGCTGCAAACGACAATGATTCATCGGACGAGGAACAGGACAACGACGATGGAGATGATGCCACCCGTATAAAATTTAAATCGCGTAAACTAGACGAAACTGAATATGATGATCCCGATGATATTGACGAACTAATGGATGGTAACAAAAATTTGAATTTATTTAACCCTGCGGCCACACGTTCAAGTTGTTCTTGATAGTCTTTTACATATACTGCTTGTCAAAATTTACATTAATTGAAAGCTGTGACGTAGGCTGCACTCAATTTGTAAGCAATTTACTTCCAAGATGTCAACAACAACAGAGACAAACTTGTACTCAGCTGTTAAATTGAAAGTAAATTGCCAAACAAATGGAAAGGTGAAATTGAAAGCCATCTCGTGGTCAATTTAAAAAGTGTGAGTGTTAGTAAAAAACTGAGAGTGTATTGCAAATTGAAAGGAATTGAAAGGCAAAACTTGATCGTGTGGCCACCAAGTAACTCTGAAAACATCTTTCAACAACTGTTTAATTTCAGCTGATGCTGATGATGGTGATGCTTTCATTGATACCGAAGCTGTTGAGAACAACGCCAAAGATCTAGAAAATGAGAACGGAGATAAAAGCATTGAGAAAGTCCTTGACAATGCAATGGTTGAAAATTATGTTTACGATAAAAAACATTATTTGTGGGCTAAACTAACATTTAATGTAAGTTTGGTTTTTAACAAGAAGTACAATTTTTTTTTAAATTCACAGTTACTGAATTACTTTATTTAGGTGTTCATAGCAATTATTAAAATGATATGTGTGAAGATAAATACGTATTTAACTAGCGGAGACATCCACCATAATTTCTTAACAGCAACTGTTTGCAGTTAACATTGCACTTAACAGTGCTACTATAATAGAATAAAGTGAATTAAGTGGGATATCTGAAATAATTTTGGAATTTCAGAAATTCAGATTTTAAAAATTTCGTTTTTTACGAAAATTTCTGGTGTGGATTAGTGGCCATTTTGGAAAAATATGAAATGGTACTAGCAACAAACTATATGGAAATGGTGCTCCAAGGGGTTCTCTTTAGGACTCTATTGGCCATTTTCTCAATGTATCGACAAACTGCCTGTTACTTAATGTCAACATAAATTTATTGGACCGATAAACTGTCCGTTAACGATTTTGGGTTTCTCAATATACCGACAAAAAACATTGTTTTCAGCTGGCAACGCCACTCAAAATACATGTAAAAGTTGGGAGTCAGCTGATTGAATTTATCTGTACGGCAAATAAAAGGAAAATAAATAATTGGCAGATGAGTGCCGGTTAGCTTTGCGATAAAATCGAAGCAAATGAGATATTGAGAAAACCAAATTTCTTTAATGTGCAGTTTTTCGTTGGGAAAAAAGATAATTGCCTAATGAGAAAATGACCATATTAGTTGTATATCTGAAATAATTCTGAAAATTAAGAAAATTGAATTTTAAAAAAATGCTATTTTGAAAAATGTTAAAAGTGGACTTTTTGGACATTGGACAATTTGGAGAAATGGTGATAGGTACTTATATAACACCATATAGGAATGGGGGAGAAGAGAGCCCTAAAGAGGATTCTGGTAGTGGGATATCTGAAATAATTTTGGAATTTCAGAAATTCAGATTTTAAAAATTTAGTTTTTTACGAAAATTTGTGGTTTGGGTTAGTGGCTATTTTGGAAAAATATGGAATGGTACAAGCAACAAACTATATGGAAATGGTGTTCTAAAGCCTAAAGAGGATTCTGGTAGTGGGATATCTGAAATAATTTTGAATGGTGATAGGTACTAATATAACACCATATAGGAATGGGGGAGAAGAGAGCCCTAAAGAGGATTCTGGTAGTGGGATATCTGAAATAATTTAGGAATTTCAGAAATATACAGGGGTGTGCTGGAAATCGCAAACGCAAAACGCAAGAATTTTAAAAGTCGTTTTTTAGTAAGATTTCTGTAATAAAAGAATTTTATGACAATTATTATACAAACATTTCTCTATTAAACTGAATTTTATAACAAAAATTATAAAAATTTGATAAAAAGTGTATTATAAACAGCCTCCAAGTTCTTAAGTTTTGCGTTTGCGATTTCCAGCACACCCCCCTTAGATTTTAAAAATGGAATAGTTTGTTGCTAGTACCATTCCACATTTTTCCAAAATGACCACTAATCCACACCAGAAATTTTCGTAAAAAACGTAATTTTTAAAATCTGAATTTCTGAAATTCCAAAATTATTTCAGATATCCCACTACCAGAATCCTTTTTAGGGCTCTCTTCTCCTCCATTCCTATATGGTGTTTTATAAGTACCTATCCCCATTTCTCCAAATTGTCCAATGTTCATAAAGTGCACTTTTAACATTTTTCAAAATAGTATTTTTTAAAATTCAATTTTCTAATTTTCAGAATTATTTCAGATATACCACTAATAGAGTCCTAAAGAGGACCCCTTGGAGCACCATTTCCATATAGTTTGTTGCTAGTACCATTCCATATTTTCCCAAAATGGCCACTAATCCACACCAGAAATTTTCGTAAAAAACGAAATTTTTACAATCTGAACCACAGTCTTCGACTAACTCTTGCGCTGTACGGTTGATTTTAATACGATCGCATAAGTGTCAGTATTTATTTTGCATATATTTTACATTGACTTTTTGTATAGTGATCAAAAAAATTTTTCGTCGCGATAGTGTCGTTTCTTAAAACTAGCGACCGAGGGTAGAGACAATGTCCGACCCGCCCTATTTGGGGGACAACCGCTATGCACTATTAGCGGAAGCCCCCCGCGCTAAGAAAAAACGTTCAAATCAAAATATTTCCCGAACTTCCGGTTATTCAAAAACCTGATCCTAAATATGTAGTTATCTCTGCCATATCTGGCGATAAAACTCTACAGGAATACTCATGTTTTTCAGTGTATCGCTCTTTAAAATTAATTTGCTCCGATATTCTGTCTGTATCAGAATTAAGAGACGGTAATCTTCTTCTACTAATTGGAAACAAATAAAGCGCAGAAAAGCTCATTTCATCGAAAAATTTACCTGGCATCTGCAATATCAAATGTGATTATCATGGAAATCTAAATTTCTCCGAAGGCACCATATATGCTCCATATCTAAACAGAGTCCCTGAAGCCGAAATAGTTACTGAACTTAAATCACAAGGTGAAGTTGAAGTATACAAATATCTGAGAAAAAACACTGAAGAAAAACTAGCTCCTTGTGGGGTTATTTTGTTAACTTTCGATCGTTACCACACACCAGAAAAACTTGAAATATCCTGGCATAAGGTTAAAGTAAGGCCTTACTTTCCTAATCCAATGCGTTGCAAATCATGTCAAAAGCTTGGTCATACAAAAAAATGGTGCAAAAATTCTCCACTATGTGAGAATTGTGCACTACCTCCCCACCAACCAGATATATCTGTACACGCATTTATTGCATTAACTGTACTGAAGAACACCCCTCCACCTCTACAGAGTGTAAAGTCTTTAAACAACAAAAAGAAATTTTAAAAATCAAAACCAAAGACAAATGTTCTTTAAAAACTGCCAAAGAAAAATATCAAGCACAACTATCCTCCCCCCAACCGTTTATTCAGTCATACTCTGACATTACAACTAACAAAACACTCAACAAACCAACATTCACAACAACAAACAACATCAAACCTACAACTAACAGTTCTTCTACAACAGAAGTAAAAAACAAACTAATCCTACAACAACAAAACTTTCACAACAAAATGTTACAGAATCAGCAAATACATCAAGTACCAATTCAATTGTTATAAACAAAACAACAATACAAGAAACAAAATTACAAAAACTAACAACCAGTTCCAGTTTAAAAACAACAATAACGACACGATCCATGACAAAAGATACAACTAACAGTCCAACTCGGACTAATAAGACAAAAAAATATAAAGAAACACTTAATCTTACACAAAACACCAACATTAATGTACCAAAATCTTCAACAAAATATCAGCATACTTCATATGATGAACAAGAACAAATTATGTTCGTTGATGAGGAGGAGTAATTACTTTACTTATTTTGCATCATGGATTTTAAAATTATTCAGTGGAATATAAACGGAATTGTTAACAATTACCACGAACTTCAACTCATAATAAAAGATCATAATCCTGATATAATTTCTATCCAAGAAACTCATATTCCTCACAACAACAAAAACATAATTTGTCCAAGACAATATAAAGGATATTTTCATAATTGACCCTGGAATAATACAGCTAAACAAGGTATTGCGATACTTGTTAAAAAAAACAATACCGCATAAAATTACATATTTCCCACCTCACCAACCTATTTTAGAAAAAAACTTGATTAATATACTTAATCACGTTACATCACCGCTATTTATCGGCGGCGACTTTAACGCTTGGTAAAATCGTAGAAAATTTTATCCTCAATGAAAATTTAATAATCCTTAATAACGGTAAACCCACCCATTTTTCTTCACACAACACCTTTACAAATGTGGACATCACCTTGTGCTCACCTCATCTTGCACCCTTCTATTCATGGAATACTTTCAATAATCTCCATGGAAGTGACCACTTCCCCATTCTAATACAGATTGAAAAAAGTGGTAACCAGCCAAATCTGAAATTAAAACCTAAATTTAAAACTGATTGTGCTAACTGGGATTTATACCAAACCTTTGTGATAAAAATTTATATAATATGAAAAAAACATTAAACTTAAATCAACAAGCAGCCTCAATAACAAAGTGTATCAGATCTGCTGCAAACCTAAGCAAACCCCAAACTAAACATAGAACGTATAAACCCCGCGTAGTGTAGTGGAATAAAAAATTGGAAAAAATGAGGGAAGAAAAACAGAATCTATGTCACAAATTTAAAAATAACAGAAGTGATACAAACCTAATACTTTACAAAAAAAGTAATGCCATGTTTAGAAAAGCTGTAAGAGACAGTAAAGCAGAATGCATATATAAATTTACATTCAATATTAATCCTTCCTCTACATCTCAACGTATTTGGAACGATATTAAGTTAATTTCCGAAGCAAAATGCTCAAATTCAATTAAATATTTAAATGCTGGTCCTAATATAATCTCGTCCCCAGTTGTAATAGCAAATTGCTTTGCTGATCACTGGTCAATTAAACAAATCTAACATTATAAACCACAACTACAACCCTCAAACGTTAAATGCACACTCAAAGAAAGTAGAAAACACAATTAATCTAATAGAACTCGAGGACGCTTTACACACTGCAAAAGGCAAAACACCAGGGGGGTTACCGCGTATTTCGATTTGAAAGAAATCATTTACGGATTTGAACAATTTGTACTGTGTATTACGATTTTTGTAATATTTGTTTCGAATAAACGGACGGTTTTTATACTTTATTGAAAACAAAAAATCACTTTCTTAGAAGCCACTCTCTATTACAAACAAAAATTGTTCATTAAAATTTCCCATTTTTTTAAAAATACAACCTCTGTCATCGTTTCGAACGATTACGAAAATCGTAAAACACAGTACAAATTGTTCGAATCCGTAAATGATTTCTTTCGAATCGAAATACGCGGTAAACCCCCAGGTTCTGACCGCATATCTTACCCTATGCTGAAAAATTTATCATCTTTTTCAAAAAAATACATCCTCTCAGTTTATAACAACATATTCACATCTTACGTTTATCCGCAAGCTTGGAAAATTGCTGCCGTCGTGCCAATTCCCAAACCTGGTAAGGATCATTATGATGTCTCCGGATTCAGACCCATTTACCTTTTACCATGCATAAGCAAAACATTTAAAAAAAATATCTCCAGAAGGTTGATGTGGTTTTTAAAGGCTAACAATTTTATAACTTCCAATCAAGTAGCATTTATGAAAAAACAGGACAGATGATGTTCTCCTTTTTCTCCAACATTTTACTTCAAATGCTTTATCAACAAAAAATCATATAAATGTACTATCCACCGATTTTGAAAGAGCATTTGACCGCATTGGAATCCACGTTATTCTCCAACAACTCTCAGATTGGAAAATAGGTAAAAATATGTTTTATACAATAAAAAGCTTTTTTACCAATCGTAAGTTTAATGTAAAAATTAATGATCAACAATCTAAAACGTTCCCTTTACATAATGGCATACCACAAGGATCACCATTATCAGTGGTATTATTCATAATTGCTTTTAACAACTTTAGTAAAATTATATCCTCGTATAAAAATATCGAACACGCCATTTATGCTGATGACGCGGTTATATTTACAAAAATTAAGGACAATACTAAGGTCAAAGAAATATTCTCGAATATTCTTCGTGACATAGACGATTGGTGTCAAGTTTCTGGGGCAAAACTCTCTATCGTAAAATGTTCTTTATTACACATCTGTAATAAACATAACTGCAACATCTTCGACATCGAATTCAACAATATAAAAATAAAACATGTTGATCATTTACGTATTTTAGGAATTATATTCGACAAAAAATTCACCTTTAAGGAAAACTGTATGCAGCTGAGAAAAAATCTAAATGCTAGATTAAATATTATGAAATACTTAACCTCGAAGCACTTCAATATACATATATCTACAATGTTAAATATTACACGTTCTATAATTCTCTACAAAATTGATTATGCCCTACCAATCTATGGATGGTGTGCTCCTTCCAACATAAAACTAATTAAAACTCCCTACCATGCAGCCGTTACAGCCGCTTCAGTATTGGAGCTCTTCGCACTAGCCCAACAATAAACTTACTAGTTGAAGCTGGTATGCCTTCAATTGAAGATCGCACCTCTTTACTCACGCATAAACTTATACCAAAACTTTTAACTCGTCGCAGCAAGATTATATTTGAAGAAGTTTCAAAAGCAATTAAATACAAGAAAACACCCAGAATAAAATCCACAATATTGAGATGTATCCACTTTTCCCGCTCAATGGATCTAACGCTTCGGCTAATTCTTATAAAACAATCATTAGAGCCTCCTTGGCTTATTAATAATTCTTCCTTCATTTTATCCCTGGTTAGTCTCCCGAAAACAGCTACTCCACCTAATGTTTATCAACAAATGTTCAAAAGTACAATTGAGAACTTTGCACAACAAAACTGGAATATTTTATTTACTGATGGATCCAAATCGAACAACTTTACAACATTTGCAGTCGTCCAACAAGATGGCACACTTATCAAAGCTGGTTATATTGATAAATACTGTTCCAACTTTACAGCCGAAGCTTTAGCTATAGCTAACGCTACTGAATTTGCCGATGTAAATGAGGCTAAATACATAATATGTACTGATAGTCTTTCATCAATCCTTGCAATTAAAAACTCTTTACATGAATCTCCGTTAATTAACAAAATTCGTAACATCATTAACAAAAATCAGAACACAATTAAATTAATGTGGGTTCCGTCGCACGTTGGTATCCTCGGCAACGAATATGCAGACACTGCTGCCAATGAAGTCAGAACTACTTCTTATCACCTTTCCTACTTGGGAACATCGTGACATTATAAACAACATTTTCTCTCATTTAAGTTCAGCTCAAAACTTAAGGTGGTTGTCGTACCAACACCCATACAAAAACATAAATCCTCTCGGTATTAAGCCAACATTTTCCACATCGTGTTCCAGGAACGAGGCTTACATCATAACGCGACTCAGAATAGGCTACTGCAAATTTTCACAGAAACACCTCTTCGAAAAGGAAAATCCTCCCATATGTTCAACTTGCAACACTCAACTTACCGTTAAACACCTTCTAGACGAATGCGGGTCATTCAGTTACACCAGAGCCAAAATATTCGGATCAAATCCACCTTCTAATTTTTTACAAAATACTTGTGATAATAATGTAAAGTTAATCAATAAGTTTTTGATAGAAAATAATTTAAAAAACCTAATCTAATTTTAAAAGTCGGAGTTGAAAGCCTTAGTAGCTAGTACTCCTTATGTTTTTTTTTTTTTTTTTGTTACAACAATTAATATTTTTGTAGTTAAATTTAAATAAAAATAATAAAATCTGAATTTTTGAAATTCCAAAATTATTTCAGATATCCCACTACCAGAATCCTCTTTAGGGCTCTCTTCTCCCCCATTCCTATGTGGTGTAATATTAGTACCTATCACCATTTCTCAAAATTGTCCAATGTCCATAAAGTCCACTTTTAACATTTTTCAAAATAGCATTTTTTTAAAATTCACTTTTCTTAAATTTCAGAATTATTTCAGATATACAACTAATAGAGTCCTAAAGAGGGCCCCTTGGAGCACCATTTCCATATAGTTTGTTGCTAGTACCATTCCATATTTTTCCAAAATGGCCACTAATCCACACCAGAAATTTTCGTAAAAAACGAAATTTTTAAAATCTGAATTTCTGAAATTCCAAAATTATTTCAGATATCCCACTACCAGAATCCTCTAAAGAACTACATTCTTATGTGGAACCGGTTCCATTTCCCTGAAAATTTTCCTAAATTCACTTTATTCTATTATAGCAGCACTGTTAAGTGCAATGTTAACTGCAAACAGTTGCTGTTAAGAAGTTGTAGTGGATGTCTCCGCTAGTTAAATACGTATTTATCTTCACACACATTAAAATGAAAAAAATTACTAAAACATACTGCGAGAAACTGGAAATTATTTCCTTCCGAAGGTTACTTTATATTATATTCAACATTTTTCATTTTTCGAATTTATTCTATGAGCTAAATTTCAGTTATGTAAGGTAAAATGTAACAAGAAAATACAATATAATAGTCTGGTAGTGTATAAAGTCATTTCCGAAAAATTTAAGGAATAGTACTATTACAAAAAAGCTTTATAAAATACATAACTGAAATTTAGCTCATAGAATAAATTCGAAAAATGAAAAATATTGAATAAAACATACTGCCTATTTTGCTATGAAAAGCTACATTTGAAACAAAAATGAATTTGAAAATTTGTTCTAGTTTTAAATGCAGGTATACGAAAGAAATAATCACCCTTATTCTATTTGGCGTCGTCAACAGTTGACAACGCCGTTTTTTATGTTTTGTTTCAATTTCGTATTCCCGTTGGCAATATTGCCATATTTCGATGACTGTTAACATATGTTTGGTATTTTCTAAGAAAAATTGGCGTTGCTGTTGCCTTAAATTGCCCTTGATTTTGTCGTCGGCATTTTTAGTGTTGTCTTATGCTGCTTTGTGTCGTGTTTTAAAAAATTTACGTTATGGTTGGCTGCAATTTTGATTTCTACGGCGGTTTTGATACTTTTCTTCATTTGTGTTGTGTTTCGATATATTTTTTGTGGATATAATTGAAAAAATTCAAATAACAACTAAGTGCCAGTTCGAGAAGCTAGTGGAAGAGCTTGTAAAAAATCCATTACTAGTCAGAGAATTATGCAGGGTCTTTTTTCCTAATAAATTAAATATCCCTTGCGATAAAAGAAGAGATGGTGGTCTTGTTTTTTTTTTTTTTTTTTTTTTTTTTTTTTTTTTTTTTGGGAGCTAAAATTTTGATGTGGGTTCCGTCCACACAGCCAATTACACCTGGAAATGCTGCTTTTCAAAGAAATGCCACTTTAATTTATCCATTGTGGACCAAGTTCTCTCTTCATGACTTCCAGAGTCTCAGACAAAATTTTTAAACTTGTGGCTGGGACAGTCAAAAGTTGAAATAATTTCCAACGCTGAGCTGGTACGATCCCTGGGCCAAAAAACGCAATGTTGCTGCAAATATATTGTGTTTGGAACAAACGTTCCCTTTTTTAAATGAGGCTCTACTATTTCCAACACATGTTTAAAAGAAAGTTTATTCAGCCGAAAATAACTTTCAAATCTTAAAAAGGTTAAAAAAAATCCATTAGGCACTTGGGAATATTTAATATAATAAAAAAAAAATTTATTTAAACATTATTTTTTTTACAAACTAAGTTTTATTTAACTTAAAATTTTGCATAAACAGCACAGAATTTTTTTTCTTATAAAAAAAAGTAAACAAAATGAATCAGATGATTTTAATATTAGAGATGTGTGCTGTATTTTATTAACATTATCGATAAATAGTCAACGGCGTCATAATACTCTTACAAAATACCAATTTAACATAGAATTGATGTTGTCTTTGATAAGAATTGCCGTTGTTATTGCCGACGCCAAATAGAATAAGGGTGAATTCTTTCGCCATCGTGAAATAGGCAGTCAATTTTTAATATATTATAATTAAACATTTCTTTTTAACTATTTTAGCTTGATATGATATACAAACAACCCAACATTTCATCTATCATAAAAGATTTAGCCCAACATACTGTAATTCATCAAGTGGATAAGCTTAAGCGTGCCATCATTTACAAAGGTGACAAAGATGAGCAGACGCTTAAGACAGATGGCATAAATATAGCTGAAATGTTGAAACACAACACAATTCTTGATATTAATCGTCTATATTCAAATGACATACACGCTATAGCTGTTACTTATGGCATTGAAGCAGCGGCTCAAGTGATTGTGCAGGAAGTAACAAATGTTTTCAAAGTATATGGTATTACGGTGGATCGTCGCCACTTATCGCTAATAGCTGATTATATGACATTCGATGGGACATTCAAACCGATGTCTCGAAAGGGCATGGAACATTCTTCCTCTCCTCTTCAGCAAATGTCATTTGAATCATGTTTACAATTTTTGAAAAACGCCGCAGGTGCTGGTTGTGGAGATGAATTAAATTCACCATCTAGCCGATTAATGGTCGGTCTGCCAGTAAGAAATGGTACCGGTGCTTTTGAATTGTTATCAAAGATATGCTAAGACCTAAAAAAAAACAACAAATCCAGCTTTAGAAATTTACAATAAATTTATTAAAAATATGTATGAAACATAAAAATGTATTTAATTTTTTTCTTTTACATTATTTTACTAATGTACATAAAATGCAAATAAAAATTTATGTTTATTCTTCTAATAAAGGTTACTCGGATTCTTCCGAGCTGTCAGAATACGCCGCCAACATTGATAAACCGCCACCACTTTTACTTTTTGAGGTAATATCAGTGCTTATATTATCACATGATTTTAATTCACTTGATATGTTAGATTTTGTACACTCATTCGTTTTTGGTGTGACCACAAGAGTAGCTTGCTTTCGCTTCACCAAATTATTAAAAAAATTTGATTTTTGTTGAGTTTCAGTTGAAATTAGTGACGGTTTATTGTTAGCGTTAGCAATATTGCTATAATTTGTTTTTGCTTGTTTAGCTGGTTTTGGCTTTAAGAATGTGTCATCTTTTATTACTTCGATTATCTCCTCGGCAATAATTTTTTTTCCGGAAGTTACTGGATTTGTTTTATTTTTAAAATGTATCGATCTAAAAAAAATGCAAACAAATTTTGATTAGCAATAATTAAAAATTTTAATTCTTAAGCATAAGCAAAATTAGTACATAAAGGCATGTTCTGAAAATCACAAGATTCGAAATCGCTTGTGATTTTGAAAGCACAATTGTGATTAAAGTGAGTTTTGAAAACCACAAAAGTTTTAACTTGGTTTAAAATGATGGAAAAAAATAAGCAAGTAATTTTAAATCGGGGGCCTGTTAGACTGATTACCTACACGCAATGTTGCAATGCAACACGGAAAATAGTATTCTAGTTTCCCTGCTCATACTTTTGAAATAAATAAAAATATAATAAATAAAGTCGCCAAACTTGCAACTGCGTAGTACGTCCAAAATGTACCATAAGTTCCATAAAAACCACCTTCCTAAAATCACTTAAGGCAAACAAATCTTAAAGGGGAAATTACATGTCAAAATTGGACACGACTGCTTGGGACACGACTCCTTTCGATTTAAATGAAATTTGGTGAGAAGGTTCCTTTTATCTTATAAGTTAAATATTTTTATAAAGTTATGGCCCTTATTACGGTTTCTTAGTTTTTGTATTATATTATTACAACTTTGCATTGCGGTGAACAAAAACATAACAAAAATTAAAACTGATCACAACCAGTTGTATTTATTACAACTAAACTGAGTTGAGTTGTAAACCGTAATAGTGGCCCATATTTAAAATGTCATAATTTCGCCGAATTAGCCAAATGTGTTGAGCTTATTTCTTCAATATCTCGAAAACTACTTGACATACGAAGATGATTTTAATGTCATTTTAAAGAGAATACTTGGGGCTACAAACCATATATTGAAAAAAATTTAATAATCACCCCTATCGCGAATGTTATGGGAATATGATATATGGGAGCAAAACAAAATTCCCATCCCCAACAAATCGGTATCGCAAATATTTTGGGAGTAAATTTTTTTATTGTGAATTATTTGTCAGTACTTTGTAAACAAAAGTCTCTATTGTGAATAACATGCCAATGCTTGTATTGTGAAAGAAAAATATACAAAATAAAATACTAATGAAAATATAATAAAATAAATAATGAATAGTGTTTATCTTCATTTTCTTTATGTACACTCCTTCAATAAAAGAAAAAAGTTATTTAATTTAGTCCTACTTTAGAATACAAATTAAAATTTACATGTTCCCTTCTCGTTCACATCAACACTTGTTGGGAATTTATTTAGTAAAGAAATTCGCGGGAGTAAACTTTGGCGATGCCAAAATTTTTAAGTTTGGGAATTCATTCCCAAAAAATTTGTTATGGGAATCATTCACAATACGAAATAAAAAAAATATGGGAATATTTTCATGGGAGTAGTTGTTTGCGATAGGGGTGAATATCTGCAAAATATTAAATTTTAAAAAACGGAAAAAACCCATTTTTTTATTTGGCTGATTTTTTATATAATACCTCTAACTGTTCTTTAAAAATACTGAAACTTTGAAGGAGGTGTTTTTATTATTATTATTTTTTTAAAAAAATAATCTTAAAATATAATTTTAATATTGTAATTTTGAGCAATAAGTACACTGTGCAAGTTGCAACAGACCAGCCGCGCACCTGAAATTTTAAATTAATTGGGGTACGCTGAATCCAGTGGTGCTAACCGTTTTTTTTTTAGACTAGCTCTTGTTTTCAAGATATACCGTTATTTCGAAAATGTAAGAGGTTGCACAGCATATATTCGCGTAACTCAAAACGGTTTAGTTTATTGAAATAATTAAATAAACCGAAATTCGGCAATAAATAATAAAGTGGGGTTGGTCATACATTTGACCCATCTAGGAGCATCCAAGTATTCTCTTTAAAATGACATTAATATCATCTTTGTATGTCAAGTAGTTTTCGAGATATGGAAGACTGAGTTTAGTTGTAAACCGTAATAGAGGCCTTACTTAAAATAAGATGTATTTAACTAAATAATTTAAGCAAATAGAATATGGGAATCTTTGCTTTTAATATTACTTTTAAAACATGAAACGAAACCAGCAAATCCATTTTTACCAAAGTCTACTGCATCAGATTTAATAAGCCAAACGCTAGTTCAATACTTATCGAGAAGAAGTCAGTTGTACAAAAGCAACTTACTAGTCTTTGCATAACTTTTGAGTTAGCTAAAAGTTAGTTCAATACTTATCGAGAAATAGTCAGTCATACAAAAAACTATTGACTCACAACTGTATCATCTATGACTTAGTTTTGAAGTAAGTTGTAGGTAGGTAGGTACTTAGATAGAAAGGCTGGTGTGAAGTCTCCTTTACACCTTCACCCAGAGACCAATATGATCCATTGTGACGCCTTATTTATAGATAGCCATATAGAGATGTAAAGTAGGTGAAATAAAAAGCGAAAGCATAAGACAGATTTAAAGGATAAATAGAAAATAAAGTTTCGGACCAAACCCAAGAAATCCTACTCAACCAAAATTTGCCCTGCGTGCGGCCAGCATCCAGTCTCCTCTCGCGCAGCCAGGCCATCCCCATTACAAATCCTATCAGATTCACGAGTCCATAACCCGAGACATCCCCTAATTCGCCCAGGAATCTACTGCACAGCCACTTTAGCCTGCTGCCCTGCAGCCTGGGACAGTGGAACAGAAGGTGCTTAACTGTCTCCAACTCCTCCGGGTACCGGTAGCCTAAAATTCTCCAACCTGTACCTCCTTGCATGATTTCGCTAATTGTCGGCAGAAACTTCCCCGACACCAATATGTATTACTACATCATCCGTGTAGGCCACGACTTTCTGACCCATTCCGGGAATGCCGCCAAGGTGTATTCCTTGTTTCCCAATCCCCGCTCCACATAACCAACCACATCATGTAGCACACTCTCAACAGATCTACCCTAAAGATAGGCGTGTTGAGCGCCGCTGACGAAGCCGGCGTCAATCTTCGTCCTCAGATGTAGATCAATCAGTCTTTCCAAAGTCTTCAAAAGAAAAGACGATAAGCGTTTAGAGTGACCGGTTTTACCCGCCTTGAGTATAAAAAGTACCCTGACTTCCCTCCACCCTCTAGGAATGTACCCGTTCAGCACACATACCCTAAACAGTTCCACCAACAACAGGAGTTATGATTTCCCGATATTCTGTAGCATCGCCGGAAAGATACCATCTGGTCCCGCCGATTTGTAAGACCCAAAGGTAATAACCGCCCATGTTACCTTACCCAAGGTGAGCATATCCCCTTCCTCACCTCCTCAACCTGTTCCCCCAAGCCAGGATCCACACACCCAGGAAAGTGAGTCTCCAAAAAGATTCAGAGTCATTTTTCTATTTCCTACGCCAGTTACGACCGTATTGTCATAGAAAAAGAAAAATTAAAAATATAAAATTTTATTGTTGGTGTTTTGTTTAAGCTTTGATATTGTTACAAGTAAGACTTTGAGTGTTTATAATTCTTATTCGCTTTAAGGTTTTATTTGCATAATCACCCTTATTGTGTTTGGCGTATTTAAGATACGCCTACGACAGTTTGGTAATAGATTAAAGAAAAAAAGTTCACGTTCTCTTTCTTAAATCTTTAGAAAAGGTTTCTGATGATCTGGCCTAAGAAACCAGTGAAATTTGCATAGAAACTAGCTGTCCCTTAGCAATAACTTTTAGTGTATTTATCAAAGATATAAAAAATTGGGAATTTAGCACGTCGCACTGTGGCGCCTTTTTCCAAAAACCGTGGCAAAAATACAACATTTTATGACAAAATTTTGTAAAATTAATGAACACATCGTATAAAGACCATTTTACTGATCAGAATTCAAAAACGTTTTTCTTAATTGGATAAGAATTATAGCTGGTGGAGTTGCTTAAAGTCGGCAGTTCTTTAGAAAGTCCAAAAAAGGTGATTTTGAGAAAAAAAAGACATTTTAGAATTGAAGTGTCAGAAATATTGCCATGTGATCACTACTTTTTTGGTACTGTTTTAAAGGTATATTTATTGTTTATTAAAATAAGTAAGAAAATGTCCACCAGATACCCTACTTGTTTGGCAGTTGCCGTTTTCCAGACACCCTATATTTAGGTACTTTTTAGAAATAATATAGAGAATATCTAAAAATGGGCAAAAATGGTCACGCCCATATTTTCTTAGCATATTTACTACACAGTACTTTAACTAATTTAGCTAAATTAGGCCACAAAAAATTACAGGTTTTCTTGAAATTTGAAGAAAGATGTTACAATCTAATAGCCAGCGTTGCCACAGCCAAGATATTTTTGCAACCAAAATTAAAAAAAAAAAATTGCCAAAAAAAGGAAAAAAGCTACCAAAATTTTAATATTTTTTATATTTTATGTTATCTTACAGCACAAAAATTTAAATATAAGTGGAACTGACTGACATATTTCTGTTAATGTATGCTTTGAGGTAGAAAAACTTACGGATCCTACCATTCAGAATAATTTCACTGTTGCATTAAGTAATGCCGCACAAAACCTTTTCCAAGTTAACTGCACAGATTGGAGTACCATCAGCAAAACGTTTCACGACGCTGCCGAACAAACCGTAGGACCCAAGGTGCCTAAGCGTAAGAAGTGGATATCGGATAATACCTGGAACCTTATTAATGAAAGAAGGGAAATAAAGAATGGTGTTAATCGTGCCAAGACGAGACTAAGTAAAGAGGAATGGCAACAGAAATACAGTTCAGCCGACCGTTTAGTTAAGAAAAGCGCTCGGAATGATAAACGTGAATGGATGAATAAACTAGCACTTCAGGCCCAAGCTGCAGCCGACACAAATCGTACTAGGGATCTGTATAAGACTACACGTGAATTATCAGGAAGAAAAATGTGTGCAACTAGGCCTCTTCGAAATACAAACTCACAACATCAAAAAACGAACAACTACTAATATGGACAGAATACTACTCTGATTTACTTTCAAATCCTGGCCCCGTCATAGATATATCGTGCGACTGCACTAATCATACCATAAGAAACGACATCTCTTGCGATTGTCCAGGTCTCCCCGAAATAGTTTCGGCCATCAAATCGCTTCGTAGCAACAAAGCCGCTGGGCCTGATAATATACCACCTGACTTATTAACGGCGGACCCAAATACAAGCTCTCGTTTGATTTTTCCGTTAATAAAGAAATTCTGGGATTGTGAAAACCTACCCAGTGAACTAAAGGAAGGCATTATTGTAAAGCTTCCAAAAAAAGGAAATCTTACAGAGTGTAGAAATTGGAGAGGCATTACATTACTTAACTCGATAACTAAGATACTGGCTCACATAATAAGCAAGCGGCTCGCAGATTCTTTAGAACCTCTGTTACGTAGAGAACAGGCTGAATTTCGTCCTCGCAGATCAGGCATTGATCACGTAAATAGCCTTCGTATCATTGTGGAACAATCTGTTGAATTCAGAACTCCATTTTACCTTGGGTTTATAGATTTTGAAAGAGCGTTTGATACCCTACAACATGAGGCTATTTGGAAGGCATTGGTTTGCAAAGGTGTTCCCCAAAAAATTATTAATATGATCAAGGGGTTATATAACGACGCCAGTTGCCGAATTCTGCATGAAGATCAAGTTGGAGAAAGAGTGATGATTCTGACTGGAGTGCGACAAGGCTGCGTATTGTCTCCGCTGCTTTTCAATATAGTACTGGACGTGACGATGAAGAACGTAATGAAGGAGTCTGGCGGTATTCAATGGGGTATGCAAGGAAGTCTGGGTGATTTAGACTACGCTGACGACATTTGTCTTTTAGCTCATAAGCATACTGATCTATCTTTGAAGTTGCAAGCTGTTAAAGATCATGCTGCAAAATCAGGTCTAAAGATCAATATAGCAAAAACTAAGATTTTATGTATTAACGCTAATCCACCCCAGAACTTTACTATTTCTGGTGCTGAAATTGAAATAGTAAGCTCATTTTGTTATTTAGGCAGCATTATTAATAACAACGGAGGTACAAGAGAAGATATTAATTCTCGTATAAAGAAAGGACGCGCAGCATATGGAGCATTGAAAAAGGTATGGAGCTCTCCGCTTATTTCTAGGAAGACAAAAGTTAAAATTTTTAACTCCAATGTGAAATCTGTCCTTCTTTACGGTTGCGAGACGTGGAACGCTGCCTCACCTGAATTAAAGGCTCTACAAGTATTCATTAAACGATGCCTTCGAAAAATCTTACGAGTTTTCTGGCCAGCAGTTTTCTAATAACACACTATGGCAGCTGACAAGGCAGCAATCAATTCAGAAGGAGATATGCTTGCGTAAATGGAGGTGGATAGGACACACCTTAAGGAAGCCACATGATGACATAGCCAGACAAGCACTGGAGAGGAAGACCATCAAATACGTGGAGAAGACTTGTTGAAACAGAAGTGGCTAGTGCTGGTCGAAGTTGGAATGAAATTAAATATATAGCTCTAGATAGAATAGTATGGAATAACTTTGTTATGGCCCTATGTTCCTCCTAGGAATAAAAGGAATAAAAGGAATAAAAGGAATTAAAGGAATAAATATATATATATATATATATATATATATATATATATATATATATATATATATATATATATATATATATATATGCATATGTGCCTACTTATAAATATGTATGTAGCCGTATATATAAACAATATTTTGCTGTGTCAATCAGGTCCCTGTAGTAAATAAAATAGTCAGTTGCAAAAAACACTAACTATAAATTAACTTTTTTTTAAATGACTACAAATTGGTTTAAATCTCATGCAGATATCAACCATAAAGGCACACGTAAAATACAAATAAAATCAAAATAAGTAAAACAAGCATGCCATGAAGTCAAATGAAAAAAATATATACAAACATTTTAAAATAATTAAAAAATGAATCAATACAAATCTGTTTATGTACCAGCAATTATGTGGCGTATTTATTTCAGGACTATTATACATCATCATTAAGGGCAGTTTAATGCAAAATTTTCATAAATAATTATTTCTATAACAAAATATATAAATACCCTGTAGTAAATTAAATAGTCAGTTGCAAAAAACACTAACTATAAATTAACTATTTTTCAAATGACTTCAAATTGGTTTAAATATCATGCAGATATCAACCAAACATATTGCATAGAGGCACACGTAAAACACAAATAAAAGCAAAATAAGTAAAACAAGCATGCCATGAAGTCAAATGAAAAAAAAATATTACAAACATATTTAAATAATTAAAAATAATTGAAAATTTAATCAATACAAATCTGTTTATATACAAGCAATTATGTAGCGTTTTTATTTCAGCATGTATTATACATCATCATTTAAAGCAATTTGATGCAAAATTTGCTTAAATAATTATTTCTATATAAATATACATTCATATGTATGTACATATGTTTATATGTACATATATTTTTTTGACAAAAAATTTTTTAAATTTAAATAATTTATTATAAACCGACTATACTATTAATTAACTACAAATTGGTTGAAAAATAAGTAGTTAGTAGTCAATTTAAAAGTCATGCAGAGATAACCAATTGACTACAGCCTATGACATGCCTATGTTAAAATAGTGAGTCGTCGACATGGAAAATAGTCACTTAATCAACTAGATGTGGTTATAAAAAAACCAGTTTGAAGTTACTTAAAAATGTGTTTGACTTCCTACAGGGGTAGGCATAATTATTAGAACTTGTTTATTTATTTAAATTTAAGAACACATTATGAAAATAGGCAGGTAGTTTTAAAACTTGGTTTTTATACTAAGTGAAATAAAAACTGCAGTTGTATATAATCCAGTTAATTGTGGCCTAGATTTATGTTTCGCAAATCAGGTAGCTTGAACCTTTTTATTTTTGGGTATAAATTAACCTGCAATTGTGTAATGCAATCAGTTAAAGTTTTACTTTGCAAAAGTAGTGATCAGTACCAGAACTCATAATGTCATTTCAAAATTCGGAATTGTTCGAGTTATTTAGAAAATCACATAATTAAAATGTATTTAATTCGGCTATTGTGGAAAAATTGCACGGTTTACCAGGGAAAGAATGTTAAAAACAAAATTCACTTCGTTTTCTTGGATATTCGTTGAAAATGGCTTGCCTCAAACCGTACGACAAAAACCTTTATGGAAAAGTACTCAGACTGGCTAAATGGAGTAACAACTTTTGAAATCATCGAAGAACCGCATACATCTTTGGACAGCAGAAAAGGAAGACCTGCTAAAACTATAAACTAGTGTTCGGAGTACACAAAAAAACGTAAACTTCAAAAGGCTACAAAATATATATCTACATCGAATCTGTCAGAAGCATTATGTCTTAACCTTCGCTTTCATAATCACTACCCGGGTAGAGAAAGCGACTTTCATTTGCAAATAGCTGAGCGAGTTTTCATCAAATCTGAAAATGCCACCGAGTCAGTTATCAAATTTTCGAATTTAAGCAGAAAATGCAAACAAAAATGATTTTACTGCAGAACTTCTTACTTTTTTTTGTAATTTTGTCTTTTTTTCTACGTAAGTTAATAGTATCTACCCAGGTAGGTATACAAAATTTCTATGATACATTTCCTAATATAATCATCTGAAACTTTTAGAAAAACAGTACATCATGTGCATAAATGGATTTTCGTTTATTGAAATTTAAAATTTACAAAAAAATGAGAAAAAGTATATATGAATGTATATAATATTTATTTAGGCAAATTGTGAGAAGATGAAGATGGGCCCATATGACAATCTTCACACTTTGACTGGGTGAAGCTGTGTTCAACGCATACGGGTTTTTTGCATTTGACACATGCTTGCCGTGCAGCTCTCTTCCTTTTAGAACAATGGCAGCATATGTAGCACCAACATTTTTGTTTGATGCGCCAACTTGCATCTCGTTCCGGGACATCATCAGTGTCAAATTCTTTATCTTCGTAGTTCGATACAGAGAATGATTATGCAGTAATAATAAAAACAACTAAATATTTTTCCACTCAAAAAGGTTCAAAAATATACCTAAAATACATTCAACGGCTGTCTTGATGGCAATCTTCTTGACTGTCATTGGTCTTTTGGCTCGGACCCTAATTTGCGAAATACAAAGCTCTTCATAAATCTTCATAAAGCTCTGTATAAATTTTCTACGTCGCGCAAAAGTGGTGTAAGCCTCAATTTTTCATACCCTGACTTATCTACGCCAAATTGATAAAAAACTGCGAAAATAAAACAAGAAACTACCCTGCGACTGGTCCTGGGAGTTGTGAAAATAGAACAGGTACATAAAGAAAGAACTCATGACCAGTGAAAGGAGAACCAATCATGTAACTGGTTTATGTGATACATTTTTTGGGAGTTTCTAAAATTTGGCTCTTGAATTTAATTCTTGGACTTGTTTTATTGAAATAATACTACATTTTAGTAACTGTCACTAAACATGTCCATTGAGAATAGATTTGTGACTGGTCAAATGGCGTCAGTTGACCCCCTCCAATGACAACCCCATGTAAAAGTGATAGGTCTTATTCATAGAAAGTGTTAAAACTAGAACCGGTCTCCAAACCAAAACCAAAGACCTATCACGGGACTACTTTGGTGTCAGTTCGCTTCCCTCTAGGGAAGTTTATCTCTTGTTTTACCAATCACTTACAGAAAGCGTTACTTGTAATACAAAAGAAGCCATAAGCCAAACAAATATGAAATAAATATAGTGTGACCTACACCACTTTTGAGCTGACGGCCTCATACATATATGCTGCCAGGGCCGAGACATCCAACATGTTGTAAAACATCGCAAAAGGCCAACGAGTTGTTTCCCTTTTTGTGGTATATTGGGACACCATTTTATCCATTGCGTCCACACTGTTCTTGGTTTGATTATAAAACAAAATCATTTCTGGCTTTTGTTTTATATCGGACACAGCTGAATCTCGATGCATGGACGATAGCAACACCACAGCTCTTCGTAGTAGAAAAAAGCAAATAAATTACCTAAAGTATTTTTTTGCCTTGTTTGACATTGTTTGTATTTTGCCCCATATAAAATTAAGAAAATATTATTATATCTACCCGCGTAGATACTATGTGTTGACGTAAAAAAATTCTTCATGAAAGCGAAGGTTAAGTACGTAAAAGATAAGGATAAATCAAGGTCTGATATTACAAAAGCTGTGGAGCTTGCTAGCCCAGATCTACTGCGCAGGATTAAAGAAAGTATTCCAACTCCTCCGAATGCATTACCCACAAAGTATAGCATAGAAGAAGCCTTAGCGTTATTTATGGACTTGGGAATGACAAAGGAGAAATATAATATGTTAAGTCTATTACAAATCGCTCAAAATGTTAATATAAAAATATATGATTTTTGCGACAAGAAAGGTCAAAGGTGTCATCGTGTCCAATGCCTATCACAATAATGGAGCATTTGTTTTGATCCTAAAAGATTTAAAAATCAAGTATTTTTCCCCATTACAAATTTCTTAGTAACTTAAAAAATTAGGATGTTTTCAACAAAAAAAAACCACTGTGCACAGTGCCTCCACAAAGCTAGGGCCGATAAATATTAAAATATTTTTCTTACCTCAAAAGTTATGATGTTTGTAATAAAAACAGTTCAAAGCAGACACTGTGCACAGTGCCGCGCCTAACCTATGACCTTGCAAATCATGTATATTAAAGCTAAAGGAAAGTTTCCTTTCAAATGCTTTTTAAATATCTTTATCAGTTCAAAAGTTATGATTTTTGCAACAAAAAAAGTCAAAAGACCCCACTGTGCGTCGAACAGAAATCTTATTAATGATAAATTTTGTATTCACAAAAATAACTTTGATAAAATAAAATAACTTTTGTGTTTTCAAATTGAATATTTGCAGGAAAAATAAAGGAAGAAAAAAAATAAATAAAAATTTTAATAAATTTGGATTTTTAACTTTAATTTCAAAAGAAAATCAAATTCGTTTACAATTGTGGGTAAATAGAGCGCGTTTCTAAAAATGTACGGCATTACGTTCTTCGTGAAATAAAAAATGAAATTAATCAGAATATATTTAAAAGGCAAATATAATTTTTTGTGAAGCGTAATTTTTAAGGAAGTTTAAAGGCTCATTTAGTCTTTACTTTCTGTTCTGTTACGAATCAGCTGATTTGTTTTTGTTATTCAAAAACCTGTGAGATTGATTTGTTTTTCTCAAGGCGAATTCATACAAGGTGGTCTTATTTTAAAAATGGATACAACACTGTAAAATACTTTAACGCTGTGTCAAAATAATACAACACTGTAGAAAACAAATTAGCTGTGTCAAAAATATATGCTGTTCTTTTTGATTTTGATTTTAATTTTAATCGTGTGTTGTACAAGGCGAATTTATTACAGGTGGTCTTTAAAGCCCTGCTGATATTAGCTAAAATCACTGTTGGATGTCAAAATTTTGTTTATTCTCTTTTATTATCTTTGTTTCTGTTTTGTTTTATTTCTGATTTTGACATTGTAAAATGATTTTACAAAAACAAATTGCAATAATTTGAAAATGTGTGCAAGCCAGATTTTATTTGTAAGAAGTTTTGCTTTATTCAATATTATTCGTTTAAGGTGTTTGTAAAGATAATCTCACGAGTTTTTCAGAAAGCATGTCAAGAAAAGTATCACATGCCAATAAAATCAACTACCTCAATAACAGCATCAGCATCTTTTTCTTGACAAAGCTATTCATGTTCATACAAGAAATAAGAAGCAAACCTTTAGATCGCAAATTCAACGTCACCCGGTTAGAAAACCTTATTTGAAAGCTTCTAAAGTCGGGTTGTAATTTTTATATGACTCATACAGGGAGTCGCAAAAGATTCATTCGATGATGGTTTGCCGAAAGATAAACAAAGTGTAACATTGTTGTTTTTTACTCTTGAAATACTAATTAAATGATTGTTTAAGGATATGCCAAGATTAAAGGACGAGCGTGTCAGAAAATGTACATATAACAAAGTAATAAATAAAAAAAGATATTAAATGTTTTTGTAATAAAATTTATATTTAATACAATTGTCTGCCAAACAGCCTATGCAAGCTGGAATGCGTTTGTGCTGATATTTGTAACACCTCCAAATATTGGTTCTAGACCAAAGATGCCCAGTAGTGGCTGATATCAGCAAATTAAACTCACACGTATACTTACGCTCTTTTGTTTGATCGTCAATCAACCAATAGGAAATCAGCATGTTGAGTGGGAGAGACAAACTACACCTGCAGAAATTCTGTGTCTTATTTTACATGTTAATCGTCATCGAGACTGCATAAATGGAAATTATTGCGATATATTAATGATGTCAGTCGAAAATTATTTTATATTACAAAATGCTTTTGATGACATGCAATGTCTTATTTGTCATAAGACATTAAAAAAAACTAAGAAATATAATTTAAAAAACATTTTGAAGACGTCCCGCAATAGTATAACCCGGCGTTCTCTTTATTTGGGTGCTATTGTGGAATCGGTTTGTGCTTTGGTGTGATACAGACGTGTATTTTTTGCCCCGCATACGATTTGAACTATTAATTAATCACATTTGATTTTGTAATACATAAATATAAGCAGCGAATGGACGCTTAAAAAAAAATAATATATTTTGTTATTTAAATTACTTAACATAATAGTGAACAATTTAAAACGATAAAATTAAATAAAATAAAATAGTAAAAATATATATGTATGTATGTACGTATGAATGTTCATATATGTGTATACATATTCTGAACAAAACATTTAAATTCTGGTTTTTTCTTTTGTTGTTGTAAAATACAATAAATAATAAAAATATTAAAGCAAAGCAAAACGGTGAAAAACAAAAACAACTCTTTGCATGAGTACAAACAGTGAAACAACACTAAGACAAAATGAAAGAAACGTTTACGTTTTAGTTAATGCGAATGAAAATAATGAAGAAATAAATAAAACAAAACAAAACAATATTAACTACCTAACGGCTAAGCCAATTACTCGAACACGTTCCCTCTCACCCTCGGTATTTACACAAACGGTGGATAGTGACTCATTAAAAAAACTACAACAAGATTTGGTGACAAGTGTTGCCAGGCCAGCAAGTATTGCCGTGACGTCAAAAACAAATTTAGTGGGAAATGATACCATGAACTCAAACACAAATGCAATGGAAAACCCCCCTGTAAAAAGTTGTCAAAAGCCTACAGTACAAGTTGGTATGGACAGGTACATAACAGTGCTTAAACGGGGACGCAGCCCTACCTCTGCAGCAGTTGCTTCGGCCTCAAAAGTACCATCTTTTGATAAAATAAATACTCAAAATCGTTTTGCAATTCTGGAGGATGAATCCTCTGAAGCACCAAACGTCATTAAACCATCCAAGCCTCCCCCGATATATCTAAGGGAGCAAAATTCAAATGAGCTCATAAAGAGTTTGATATCGGTGATAGGTGAAAATTCGTTTTACGTAGCGGCTATAAAGCGTAGAAGTATAAACGAGACAAAAATACAAGTCAATAATGAGAATGATTTTCGCAAAATAGTAAACAACTTCGAAACGCTTAAAAAAAAACTTTTATACCTACCAACTGAAAAGCAGTAAAGGTCTACAGGTAGTGATTAAGGGTATTGACTCATGTGTGGACCCAGAAGAGGTTAAAACATTCCTAGAAGAAAAAGGCTTCAAGGTAAAACATGTAGTAAATATTAAAAATAGAGAAAAAATTCCCCAACCACTTTTTCGAGTGGAGTTTGAACCCGGCGACGTAAAACTTAAAAAAAACGAAACACATCCTATTTACAATTTAAAATATATTCTCTACAGAAGAATAACTATAGAAGAGCCCCACAAAAAAAATGGACCTGTTCAGTGCTTAAACTGCCAAGAATTTGGCCATACCAAGGCATACTGCTACTTACCCCCTGTCTGCGTAGTATGTGGTGAACTACACGGTACCGTTTCTTGCGATAAGTCTAAAACCGACCCCAACGTAAAAAAATGTAGCAACTGTGGCGGTAATCACACTGCCAATTATAGAGGATGCCCAGTATATAATATTGTCAAGCAGACGGTTGGACCGAAAACAAATACCCCTCAAATGCAGGTTGCAAATCAGGTAAACACAAATGCAATTCAAGCCCCCCAGCCTAGTAATAACAGAACCTCTTACGCTAACGTCCTAAAATCAAACCATCAGCCAATGCAAGGTGCCTCGCCAAGTAATGATGAAACTCCGGTTTCTAATTTAAGTCGTTTAGAAATAACCATGGAAACATTAGTGCAAACAGTAAATAATTTTACGAACACAATGGGTAATATGATGCAGGAAATGCTTAGAATGCAATCGATGTTATTGCAAGCTGTACTTAACAAACCATGAACTGTTTAAAAATTTGTTTTTGGAACGCAAACGGCATCCGCCAACATAAAAATGAATTAGAATACTTTCTTAAAAATAAACAAATTGATGTCATGATGATTTCTGAAACTCATTTGACCTCAAGAAATACGTTTAAAATCAATGGTTATATACTATATGATACCAAGGACCCTCGAGATAGAGCTTGTGGAGGTTCTGCCATCTTAATAAAAACTCGAGTCAAACACTACATTATGTGTGATCACCGTGAAGACTATCTGCAAGCAACGACTATTTGTGTTGAGGAGCTAAATCGAAACATAGTAATTTCTTCTTAATACTCTCCACCTAGATTTTCCATATCAGAAGGCCAATATTATAAATATTTTAAATCATTAGGACCCTGTTTTCTGGCCGCTGGCGATTATAACGCTAAACATACCTTCTGGGGGTCACGACTTATAACACCAAAAGGTCGTGTTTTGTTTAACACAATCTCTAAAATGGGTTTAAATGTGGTCGCGAGCGGGCAACCAACATATTGGCCTACTGATCAGCAAAAAATTCCAGATGTTATCGACTTTGGCGTGGTTAAAAACATCCCCACAGAAACGATTCATGTTGAAGCTTCCTTAGAATTATCATCCGACCACACACCTACAATTGTTACTATATCGAACCCAAATAGAATTGTATTTCCGTCAGGTTACTTAGCGACGCCAGCCACACAAATAAATTGGTTAAAATATAAAAAATTTCTCAGTGCCCATTGCACAGAAAATATTCCGCTTAGTACACCGGAGAATGTGGATCTCTCTCTTGTTAACTTTGACAGTTATCTTAAACTAGCTGTTCAACACTCCAGCGTTACCCCCAAAAAAATTAAAAATAATAAAATATGTTCTTCAGATGTCGAGCGGCTCTTGACTGAAAAAAGGAGAGTTCGAAGAGAGTGGCAACTTTACAGATCCCCGCAACTTAAGATTTTATTAAAAGAATGCACAAAAAGGCTAAGAAAGTTGCTACAGAATCAGAAAACGGCTTCTCTAGAAAAATATCTTAAGGAACTTGATGCAACTCCACAATCTGACTACTCATTATGGCGTGCAGCTAGAAATCTAAAAAGGCCAGTTATATCTAAGCCACCATTAAGAAACTTGAATGGTAGTTGGGCAAGAAATGATAATGAAAAAGGAAACCTGTTTGTAAATCATTTGAAAAACGTATTTACACCAAATATATCTCACAATATTGCGGTCGAGTTACCACCTGTTGATGCTAGAGCAGCTTTTCCCCTCAGATTTGAGATAAGAGAAATCGAAAAGGCTATTTGTGACTTAAACACTAAGAAGGCACCTGGTATTGATAAAATCAGTAATAAAATGCTTTTGGAGCTACCTCGCATAGCAAAGAAAATTATTCTTTTTATTTTTAATGCTATTTTACGCCTTGAATACTATCCTGAAAAATGGAAGGTTTCCTTAGTTACCATGATACCAAAGCCAGGTAAAGATCATACAAAAGTTGAGTCTTATAGACCTATTAGCTTATTATCAAATATGTCAAAGCTGTTTGAGAAATTATTAGTTTCAAAATTAACACCAATTTTAAGTGAAAATAGATGTATTCCAAACCATCAGTTCGGATTTAGAAGAAAACACAGCACAATCGAGCAGACTCATCGAATAGTAAATGTCATAAGAAAAGCATTTGAAGAAAAGAAATATTGCTCAGCACTCTTCATCGATGTTTCGCAAGCTTTTGACAAAGTCTGGCATGAAGGCTTATTACACAAATTGAAGCAAAATTTACCAGCAAACACACACAAGCTGCTAGAAAGCTACTTAGTCGGTCGTCAATTTATTATTAAAGAAGGAAATTTCTTAAGTTCACCTCAGCCCATTGCCGCTGGAGTCCCACAAGGCAGCATCCTGGGCCCCCTATTATACTTAATTTATACTTCGGACATGCCAACAAGCAACTACACACAAACTTCAACATTTGCAGACGATACAGCTTTTCTAAGCGTCCACGAAAACCGTTATGAAGCATCGCGTTACTTACAGCATCATATATTTCAACTAGAAATATGGTTAAGACAATGGAGGATAATGGTCAATGAGCAAAAATGTGTACATATAACATTCACTTTGCGCCGGGAATCTTGCCCCCCTATTACAATCAATAATCAAATAATTCCTCAACATTCGCATGTTAAATATCTCGGTATACATCTGGATCGGCGATTAACGTGGAAATGCCATATAGAGGCAAAATTAACTCAAATGAAACTAAAAGCCATTCAAATTCATTGGCTTATTGGAAGAAATTCTGTCCTTAGTCTCGATTGCAAGCTTCTACTTTACAACTCTATCTTAAAGCCTATCTGGTGCTACGGTATTCAACTATGGGGCACTGCCTCGGCCTCTAATATTGACAAAATTCAAAGGCGCCAAAATAAACTTCTTCGAATAATCACAGCCGCTCCCTGGTATGTTAAAAACTCAAACATTCATAAGGATCTCAATGTGCCATTAGTGAAATCTATGATTACAAAATACGCAATAAAATATTTAAAAAGGCTTGAACAACACCCAAATCCACTAGCTCGAAATATTTTAAATCATGGCGGCCACACTCGCTTAAGAAGAAGAGACACTGCAGCACTTACCCAATTAGATGAGCGATAAACACCTATAAAAGTGAACATAATCCGTGATGAAGAAAATTTTGTCTGGCACTGGCAGGAGATAAAATAACGTATTAGGTTAAGATTTGATTAATTATTGTTAGTTCATATTTAATATATGAAGATTCAATAAAACAATAATGAAAAAAAAAAAAAAAAAAAAAAAAATTGTGGAATCGGTATTAAGGGAAAAATTAAAAAATTGCGAATTTTTTTCATTCTAACATAGCGTTTACATTTGCCAGTACTGGCAAGACAGTAGCAATTCATTCAAACTTTTTCACTAATAAAAGTTGGTTTTTTTAATCGAGAGAATAAGAATAAGAAAATGTTTTTTTGTGATTTTGTATTAATAATTTAGTAAGTTCTTGTTGTTATTGTTATTACTGTTTGAATTTTGTGTAATTTTTTGGTTTGTATTGATGTTGTATAAACTTATATTGTTTTTTAGACTATCCCTGATGATGATATTCAATGAATATCGAAATATCCCATCAAACATATTGACAAGCGTTTTGTAAATTAAGATTGCAGCAAGCTTGCATAAATAAGAGTTTTGCGAATATCGTTAACAATTTGCTTGCTATTGCAAGTGTTTTGCGAATGTTTTTGGTAATTTGCTTGCAAATGCAAGTGTTTTGCGAACGTCGCTGACAATTTGCTTGCTAACGCAAGAATTTTGCGAATGTTTTTAGTAATTTGCTTGCAAATGCAAGTGTTTCATAAATTTAAGCAAAACGTGTCATTCTCGGCGTTAAAAATTGTTATAATAAGTTGTGTTAATAAATTGTTGTTAATGTTGTTAAATTAAGTGCGTTTGATACTTTTAATTATCATTTGCTATTAAAAAAGGTAATTATCTACTTATTTAATGTCTGCAGCAAAAAGAAGAAAAGTGTTGTGCGCAGCAGCACCGAAATTTTTGAGCATCTTTGGAACGGTGCGGCTGCAAGTTCTGTAAGTACCCAGAGTGAATTTGAAATGTCCGGTGGCTGTATACTGATGGCGATTTTATTTCTTTTTTTAGAAGGCAGATCTAAAAACATTGTCAACATCCAATTCGAGAAAATTTGTTACGAAAGCGTGGCAGAAGATCATGACTGACAACGTTGCTGAGAGCTTTTCCTGGCGAAGAACTGCAGATAAGAAGTGCATTAGGGTATTCACTGTCGCTACTGCCATTCGACGTAAGTGAAATACGTTGAATAAGTTTCTAGTTACATGTTAATATTCATATTTAAATTCTATTGCAGAAACTTTTGCTAAAAATGGAGGCAAGGAAGAGGACTTTTTGTTTGCCTCTAAGTCATATTTCCAGTACGCAAAAAATCGCATTTAAATTAAAACAACAAAACAAGTAAACTAAAATTCTAATTATTAATGATTTTTTAAATGAAACAACAATGAATTTCCTATTTTTATATTGTAATTTAATATTTTTCTATTAATAAAAAAGTTGTATATTAAAAATGATTTTTTAAATGTATCAATAAAAAAACCTTTCCAAAACAAAGTAAATGTTTAAAACGCTTACTAATTTCATTTAAAATTCGTGTTTTTTAAGCATTTTCAAAACGTGTTTTTTAAACATTTAGAAAACATGTAATTACGTTACTTAACAAACATGTTTTGTAATCGTCTTTTTAACGCTTATAAAGTTGGGTGCTTTTCGATTATAAAACCCTTGCTTTGATGTCTTTTGTAAAGGTCACAGCAGCGTTTTATAAGTGTTTTGCTTACATTTTAACGCTTACAAAACGCTTATTTTTATATGTAAATGCTGGCTGGGATTGGATGTATTTAAATAAATAAAAATTATATAAAAATCTTATGACCTCGAGCTTGATTATTTATTTCTTTGAAATCCTTTTTCACTAATACATAAACACTTTTACAGCTATTTTGTTTTTGCATTGTTTTGCCAACTAATATGTATATGCTTACTGTCTTGCCAGTACTGGCAAATGTAAACGCTGTGTAAGGGTATTCATTTCAGTTTTTTTTATTTGTTGGAAAAATGGAAAAGTGGAAAAATTTAATTTTTGTTACAACAAGGTAGGTAGGTAGGTAGAAAGGCCGGTGTGAAGTTTCCTTCACACCTTCACCCAGAGACCAATATGGTCCATTGTGACGCCTTAATTAGAGATAGCTAAGAAGGTATAAAGTAGGTGAAGTAAGCAGCAAAAGCATAAGACAGATCCGAAAGATAGGTAGAAAAGAAAGGAAAGAAAAGAAGGTAAAGGACCAACCCCGAGAGAAATCCCACTTAAACCAAATCCGCCCTACGTGCGGTTAGCACCCAGTCTCCCCTCGCGCAGCCAGGCCATCCCCATTACGAATCCTATCAGATTCTCGAGTCCGCAACCCGAGACATCCCCTAATTCGCCCAGGAATCTACTGCCCAGCCACCTCAACCTGCTATTCTGCAACCTGGGACAGTGGCACAGAAAGTGCTCAACTGACTCCAAGTCCTCAGGGTCCTCGCACAACCTGCATATATCCGACAAGTCGGATCCCATCCTCACCGCCATCCTGCCTATCATACAGTGGCCAGTGATAATTCCTATCATGGTCCTAACGCAGACCCTGCTCCTGCCCAACAGCGACACCGAATCGGACTTCCTAAGCACCGGCCACAGTGTCCGTGATACCCGACAGTCCGTTCGGCTTCCCCAGGCCCGATTGGTCACGCTCAGTACCCATTCCCTTTGTTACAACAAACACAAGGAAAAACTTTTCCACCGAAAGTTGCAATTTAAACAAGCTTTAACCAAGTGTAAAAAAATCAGATTGGAAAATTACAATTTAGTTGGCAATTCACAAACTTCCAATTGAGTGTGGTTGCCACCATATTAAAAATTTTGTTATTTTTCACAAAAAGCACTCAAATTTACATCTCTTTTTAAGATAATCAACTATGATTCCTTAAACTCCATTTTTATTAAATCAAATTTTACTTTTTTAAAACGTCGTTTTTCAAAACTAAATTAAAAATGAATTCTATACAAAAAAATATAAAAAAAGAACTTAAAAATGACGTGACAATTAAATAATCATTTAATTTAATTTTAACTCTTTTATTTGGCATCTTGAAATATATCAATTACTTCCAAGAATTATATGACAGATTTTTGTTTTTGACAGTTTTGTACCTTTAACTAAAAAAATACCTTTCACGTCAATAAGGTGTAATTTTCCTTTTTTCCATTTTTCCAACCAAAAAAATTTTGAAATGAATACCCTTTCTGTATTGATTAATTGAGGGAAAATTTATAAACACTTCGAAGAATCTTTTTATTTCGAAATACATATATCATACTATCCAGATGTCCGCATATATAAATTATATATGTATGTATTATAGATAGATATATATATACCTATCAATACATTCATCAAAAGTATTACTAAAATAAATACGTTCATCAAGAGTATTACTAAAATATGTACATTCATTAATTTTACATTTCCCTTTTGTTAAACAAAGAAACAAAAAAAAAAAAAAAAAAAAATGACAACACCCGCCACACATGTGCTTTCTTCGCAATCTCGTTGACGACTAAATAAAATGAATAGCAAATTGATTTCTTCCAGTGTCATTACGTCCCTCTCACCAATACTACTACCTTGGGCATCAATGTTCTAGACCATCTTTAAGTATACCGATCGACAAACTATCAGCCAGCTAGCAATATTCCACTTCCTTCTTTTTTCTTTGTTTTTAGGAACTTGGAACAAAGTTCCTTCTCATAAATTAAAATTCTTTTGCGTGCGTTCATTTTTAATTTTCAATTTATAAAAAAAAATCTTCTTGAATTGAAATAAATATTTAAATAGAAATGTCAAAAAATAGTAACGTCATACGTATCATTTTGACATATAGTTAGTTATCAGCTGTTGATTACGTAGCAAGCCAAGGTCACCTTGTATGAATTCGCCTTGGTTTTTCTTTTCTGTTGCGGTTCAGTTTGTTAAAATCAAAAAATTGTTAAGTTATTGTAAGTGACAGCAAATTAACTAATAAAAAAATACATATTTATGTTGAAATAAACTATTTTTTTGGTTTTAAGAATTCATGAAATTTAATTTCTTCAAATTTATTTGCATTAAAGTGATTGAAATGAATCAATGGACGGTGCGAAACTAATAAATTTGTCAAAAATGGCTGATAAGTTGCTACAGAAAAAGCAACTATTACAGTTTCGAAACAGAACGGCACGGAACAGAACCCGAAAGTAAAGACTAATTCTGCCTTAAATTTTTAAAAACTATTGTTAGTATATGTAGAGTATTATAAACACTAGTAAATCATAATAACTGCCTTTTTCCCGAAATAATAGATTTAGCACATTGGCGCCCATACTGTATGAGTTAAGAGGAGCAATTTTGACTTAAATATTTTTTAATTATAAGAGGTGTTTAATAACAAAAATCAGCCAATTCGGTCTTCAATTTTACCTGGCCTCCACACTTAAGGGCTTTGTTACGAAAGGGTCCATACAAAACAAGCTAGGTGGATAAAATTGAGATCTTATATGTATAAATTTCTATTCTTTTCCAACCATGGTGAAATGTATATAAGATTCGACAGAGCCGAATATAGCAGTCATACTTGTTTAAAATAAAGGTTGCTTTTCTTTTTTTAGAGAATTTCTGATAAAAATAAGTGGTCCACAGTATAAAAAATACCAATTGAAAAACAAAAAAGTATTAAAAAGTCTCCTTTATATATTGTCATCCACTCAGGACGTTGCACGTTTAATTTTATGTTTCATGTCTTATATTACCGAAAATGAATCAAAGTACCAGCTGTTGAACGAAAAAGTAAAGTTTGCTAAAAACCGTAAAAAGGTGAAACCGCGGTTTCGGTTTTAAAAGGATTAAAACCGGTCGGTTTCGGTTCGGTTTTCGGTTTTGAATATATCAAAGATAAACTTCATACATAAATATATATATTTTTTTTTGTATGTAATACAGTTTTTTATTTGTAATTTCAAAAGATTTTATTATTGATAAAAACACTTGAAATTTATTGTTGATGGGATAAGCTATTCCTATGCATTTCACTGGTTGCTTAGGCCAGATCATCAGGAAACTTCATCCATAAAGGTTTTAGACAAACTAAAGATATTAAACTAAATAAAACTGTTAAACGTATAAGAATTATAGCAACAGTTCTACTTGTAACAATATCAAAGTTTAAACAAAACACATCAACAATAAACAACAGTGGGTTCATCTCATCTTACATTTCCCCACTACAATTAGTTGAAATTCTCTCAACATTAATTGTAGTTGTAAGTAGGTTAAGAAAAACAAAATGAAAAAAACAACAACTTACAAAAGATGTTGTCAATTAAGTGTTTTTTAGGCCGTGCACTGCCTGTTTATTATCAAAAAGTAATTTCAATTTTTGGGAATACAAAATTTTAATTTCAAAAGATTTTGTTATTCGTGCTTAATTCCCAGTTTTTATTATTGATAAAAACACTTGAAATTTATTGTTGATGGGATAAGCTATTCCTATGCATTTCACTGGTTGCTTAGTTTTTTATTTGTTTCAATTCAGGTACTTTTATTTACCCTTAAGTGTATTCCTGGGCTTGGCCAGGCATTTTTTTGACTTTTTCCAATTTTTTTTTATATAATTATTATGTATATTAGAACGAAACTTTGTGTATTCCTCAATCAAAGTGTTTTTTATAAGAAAATGAGAAAAAAGTGGAAATTTAAACATCGTGGGCGCCGCAATTGGCCAAATGAAAATTTTGTGCATATTGTATCCACCTGGGCCTGGCAAGGCTCTTCCCTATTATATATGTATTGTTTTTCGAAGAATTATTCTATTTCCCAACAAAATGTTCCTGCTATAGCCATAAAACTCCATACATATAAAAGTAATCCCAGCCTTGTCCAGGGGATCGCTAGTGTTAGTTTTTTCAATAGTCACAAAACTCTATACAAAATACTAGTGGTCCCAGTCAGGCCCAGGTGGTAGTTTGTGCCACACAAATTAGGTATCTATTTAAGAGTAAAAAGGTAAAATTTGTTCTTCTTAGTACTTATTTTGAATTTTAAGAATTTTGAAATAACTTGTCTTGTTACAGGCTGATATGTATAAAGTTTTTGTATATGAAGCACGAGTTTTCTGTATAATTTTCAATTTCTTCAAGCATAAATATATTGTTAAAGTAAAAGCTATAACCGGGGTTTTTTTGTCGGTTTTCGGTTTCGTGTTCTTATTCACCCAGTTTAATTTATAATTTTATCTTAATAGGTCGAATATTAACGAAAATTCAAAAAGTTCCAGATGAAGAATAATACCAGCATTTTTTATCTTATAGGTTATCACTCACTCAGGACCCTACACCTATAATATTATGTTTCTAAGTTCAATATTATAGAAAATTTAAAAATTATCACATGAAGCACAGAAAAGTAAAAAAAAAGAAATTTAGTTTCCCGTATTTCCCCTTTTTTCTCCCCATAGAGGTTCGGTTGATCAACAAAGGAAGAAAGCGCTCTTAACTGTTTTGCATGATCTGATTTATACATAAGATTTATATAGTCGAAATATTCGAAACCCGGTTTCTGAAAAATGTCGAATAATCGTTCACCCTAATTTTTTTATTCACCCTTATCGTGTTTGGCGTATTTAAAATACGCCTGCGACTGTTTGGTAATAGATTAAAGGAAATAAGTTCACGTTCTATTTAATCTATTACCAAACAGTCGTAGGCGTATTTTAAATACGCCAAACACGATAAGGGTGATTATTTGATAGTGGAAATTTATTTTGAAGGCTTATAGCTCTGAAATTATTGAACAGATTTTAATAAAATATACATTGTGCACTTCTTTGAGTAAATACCTCTCAAATGGTGTATATTTTGTTCAAATCGGTTGACATACAGAGGAGGAAAGTGTTCTTAACTGTTTTGCCTTAGCCGATTTATATATAGAGATTCTTCGTGTTCTAGCACAACCATTTTTATATTTTATGTACAAATACTGAAAGCGACATTTTTGGTTTTAAATCGCTTTGTTTTAAAATCGATTTGCATCAAATACGTGATTTTTTCAACATTTTTATGGAAAATAATAAGGTGATACCCTTTTTATGATTATGAAGTACATACAGATAAGACAAAAGTTTACTTACTTCACGTATTCTTCATCTTCGCGTTCTTGTCTTTCAAGACGTTCCCTTTCTGTTTCTTTAGTATTATATTGTTGCAACATTGTGTCGTAGTCTACCGTTTGTTGGCGACGATTCAAATCCCTTAATTCCTCCAATGACTCTAACATTTCAATCTCATTTCTCGATTGTTGGGTTCGGTTCTCCAATAATTTCATGGGATTATTAGCTTCTTCTTCACGTAACTCTTCTTCTTCTCGACGAGCTTGCTCTTCTGCCATTTTTAATGCCATAAAGTTTCTAGTCGCGCCAGCTTCAATTTCGTAGTCTGTATTTTGAGGGTCTGTTTTAAAGGAAATTTCCTGTAAGCAGCGTGTACATTTTATATAAAAACGATAGATTCTTATCCCCAAATAAGTTTCGTTTTCCACATCTTCTTTGCGAGCATTAAACTTTTTACCCTTGTAAATATATTCTCCACATGTTTTACATCTCATATTGAATGGAGCCATTAATCGAACTGTATATTGGCGATTTTTGGCCAATTTCATCCGAGGTATTTTTGACGGATCGAAATCCGGGGGATAGTATTTCTGAAAAAATGCATTATGCAAAATTATTGAAATTAATAAAGTATTACATACTACCTACATTTAAAACTTTACGTTCAGACATTTTTTCTTAATAATAAATTAAAGAACAATTAAAACGAAGTTAATTCAAAGTGATTATAAATTAGTTTTAGCCACAGAGCATAAATAAAATAAAAACAAGAAGAATTCATTGACGAATGGAAATTAATAGCGCCGTTTTTTTAAGTATGTGGCCAGATTTTTTTTTGTAAATTTAATGAGTTACCCTTACCAGGGTTACCGTTGGAATTTTCGAAAAGGGTCACAAAAAGGGTATTTTCCAGAAAAAGGGGTCAAAAAAAGGGTATTTCAATAAAAAAAGGGTCAAGTTTTTTATTAGCAGTATTTCCCATTTTAATGAACATAATAAGATCAAGTTTTTTTTTTAAGCAAACAAACAAATAATATTTCAGGTAGGAAGAGCTCAAAAAACTTAATTTTTTTTATGGAATGCTCTGTCCTATTTTAAACACCTGACAAAATGATTATTCTTTATCATTATACATAGCTAATTTTTTAATATTTTTTATGTAATTTTCCGATTTAGTGATGTCAAAAAATTTTAGCGTTTGTTTTAAATTTTGCAATCGTTCGCAAATTGTAACCATTTTCTCGATTAAAGCGATTTTTTCCTGTAAGTGTCAGATTTTTTAAAGCTTTTACGATTTTTAATAAATATAAGACTTTGCTATCATACTGCTGTTACCAAATATATGGGAATTTCCGCTAATTTAACAATTTTTACCTCTTGTTTTCATTCCTGTTAGGGCACTCTCAACACTGTTGATTCAAAAGAAGGCGAACAGTTCAATACCTTTTGCCATTATTAAGGGCGAATTTTTTTGAATAAAACATGCTACTCTTTAAGAGAGCAAAACACCAAATTGCATTTTTTTAATAAAATGTAAAATTTTTGTTTTGAAAAGAAACCACCTTAAAAAATTACAAATATTTATATGAGTTATGTTTGCTTTTAGGGAAATTGTACTTTACTATCAAAAATCAAGGAGAAGAAAGCATGGAATTGTAAGTTTATACTTTGAGTCTGTTCCATATCAAGCAATGCTTATTTCGAAAACATTCGTTTAGCACTTCTGTTCCGCAGTGTTGACAAACAACAAAATGTGAGAGCTATTTCCATAAAAGGGTCAAAAAGTGTCACCAAATAGGTGATAATGATACAAAAGTATAATTTAAAAAAGGGTCATAAAAGGTATCAACACGGTCGAAAAAGGGTCAAATTGATACTTTAGTATCACAACGGTAACGCTGACCCTTACTCCACACGATCAAGTTTTGCTTGTCAAAGTGCTGGTTCACACAGGTCAAGTTTACTTGAACAGTTTTATTTAAATTTTCTTTTGAAATTGCGTTCACGTTCATGCACAAAACTAATTTTTTTTTTCTTTTCCTTCAACTTTGTAGCTTTTTATTATATTACGGATGAAAAAAGAAAAGAAAAATACAAAACTGACTGGTACGGTCAAGTATGTACCCCTTTCCATTCTCTTTACCTCTCTCTCCTAAAAGCTCAAGACTTGAAGAGTCAAACTTGACCTGTGTGAACCAGCACAAAATTTACAAAACTTGAAAGATGTAACCCCGGGTCTCCACGTAGCAATATTTATTGCGGCAAACGTTAAATATGATTGCTCCATATTGCCATGAGTGGCAATCCATTGCGCAATGATTGCTATTCTGATTGCTTGAGCAATTATTGCTTAGCAATCTGCAGTAAAATGAGTTTTCATTTAACTGACATTTCATTTGTCTGTACGTTTGTTTATGGCAAAAAAATTTTACGTGTTCTCCATCAATATAATCAGCAATTATTGCACCATTGTTCTGCGGTTGTTCTGCCGACTTTTTTGCTTGTGCTTAGCAAAAAAATTGCTACGTGGAGACCCAGCGTAAAGTTAGAACATGAAAGAAAACATCCTATTACCTGTTCAAATTTATGAAAAATTTTGAGCAACATTTATTATTTCACACGAAAATTTTGACATGTATCGATGTTACCTATCATGCGAGTTTGTACAATTTGCCGATTTTATTCATGCAAAGTATGCGACATTGTTTTGCGTATGTAAACAAACCCAACATGTATTTTACTAAAACTAATTTTTTTTAATAAAAAAGAAAGTAAATATGGATAAAAAACTGTTACCGGTTGTGTTATATTGATTTTTTATTTCTTATTAAATAATCAGTTCATTATTTTTTGCTTTTGCTTAAAATTCCACGTGAAATAGGTGCAGCTTACTTTATTTCGCAGTTGTAAAAAAATGTTGCCAGAAACATTTCGGAACTTTTTCATAAAATGAACAGAGTACAACTCTATCAACTTTATTTCATAGATATTCCGCACAAGTTTTTTTCATATGCGTTTTGACAGCATTTCACGTGAAATGTTGAACAGCGTACCAGGCTTAAAGAAAAGCCAAAAAACTTTTCGATTGAAACGTGAAAATTGAAACAAAAATGCCATAAATTGAAACAAGCAACTGTTTTTCTCAGGCGTGTGAACAAATAAATATTTGAAAATCAACCGCAACAGCAATAATTTTTTTTCTGTTGAACACGTGATATTATTATTGTTTTAAAAAAAACAACATATGCGTAACAACCAATAACAATGCAAGCAAAAACACTACGAGTGCTATATTATTCATAAAAAAGTCAAGAATTTATTAAAAATATATAAAAATAATTTTTGATATTCTTTAATTAGGCTTGAGTTCATCAAATTTAATTTTCATTAAGTTATTATCACTGAGCGAAGGAATTTTTACAACTTGGAAATTTTATTCAAATTTATTGATAATTTTTCTTGGCTGAGCGGGGATTTGAACGGGTTGATCTTTGCATGTTTCAAGAATCACCACATTCTATCGTCAAAAGATCTTTGAGTTCTACCCACTGCACCACTGCGGTGCTCTTTAGCCAACAGTCAAACATCAATCTTTAACCAGTAGTACTGGTGGTTCGAAATTTGCTGTTATTATATTACATGTTGCCTCCTTTCCCCTGTTTTTTTCGTATTCTTTTTGATAATTTTTCTTGGCTGAGCGGGGATTTGAACGGGTTGATCTTTGCATGTTTCAAGAATCACCACATTCTATCGTCAAAAGATCTTTGAGTTCTACCCACTGCACCACTGCGGTGCTCTTTAGCCAAAAACATCAATCTTTAACCAGTAGTACTGGTGGTTCGAAATTTGCTGTTATTATATTACATGTTGCCTCCTTTCCCCTGTTTTTTTCGTATTCTTTTTGTAGAACCTGAATACATCTGTTTATTATGTTTTTTGTCCACTTTCGTCGACAAGCCTAATTAAAGAATATCAAAAGTTAAAAATTAGCAGTTCAACTAAAATCAAAATAAAAAATTTTTAAAGTTGTTGGCTTAAAATGTTTGAAAAAGTATGAAAAAATGTTGTGATATGTATAAAATCTGTAAAATTGCCTGTTTACAAAATCTTATAACTGAATTCGTAAGCGCTTAGGCAGGGCTGCCAAATTTGGGGATTTTTCCCCAAAGTTGGGGATTTCATGCGAGCAAAAAGGACAAAGAAAGTCATTTGGGGATTTAAAAATTAAATTCGGTGACTTTTTGGATATCTTGCACAATTTTTATATAATTTCCCTTCTTTTATTATTTACGCTTATATTTCTTTGTTTCGTATATAAAATATGTATAAACAAATTAGCAAAACTTCTATCGTACTCTTATCAACAACTTATATGGTGTAAAGGTTAGGTTAAGAAGGGTTAAGTGCCCAAGGGCACACTTCCACTCGGAGACCAATGCGGTCCATTATGAATACCTTCAATGAAAAAAGTTGAAAAAGAGAAAAGTGAAGAAAAGAAATAAGAGGAGGATAGAATTAAGAAAGTTAGTAGGTACCACGTAGAACTATTACCCTCTCTACAGTCTCCTCAACAGAAACAACCGCACTATTTTCATGACAAACCCCAGTAGATCATCTGGATTACATCCAGCGATGCACCCCAGTTCGTCGTGAAATCTATCTCCTAGCCGTTTCTGTTTGAGACCCTGCATCCTAGAACAGTGGCACAGTACATGCTCGATCGTATCTAGCTCCTTAGAATCATCTTACAATCTGCAGAAGTCCGGAATGGTATTGTCCCATTTGCCCGTAAAAGCCCACCCCTATCCAATCCCAGAAGAACCCTAGTTGCCCCTGCGTCCAATTTGGGTCATAGTACCTTAGACACCCTGCAACCCGTTCTATCTGTTAAGTGTGTAAAAGGTACCTAATATACTTACATATGTTATTTTTCCTGAGTAAGTGTTTTATAAAGAAAAATTTAAAAAGAGAATCTGAAACCGTTGACAACACATACTATTGATTTTTTAAAGACAATTTCTAAATAATAATATGAAAATTTATATAATAAATGTTACTCACCATGATAAATAAATTCCTAGATTCTATTTGTTAGAGTAAATAAAATTTGTTTAGTGATTTTAGACGACAGGCTATTTCTTAAATGGAAAAGTACCTAATATTCCTTCAAGCAGTTGAAAATAGCAAAATAAAGTGAACCAGACAGGTTCTGACAGTCGCAAAATAAAATGTTAAGCATTTTGCGATCGTCAAAACATTCTGGATAACTTTTTATAGCATTAGAATTATATCTTAACCGGTGGGACGGGTATTTTTTAGTTAAAACATCTATCTCTAACAAACTTCCGGGTTTTAATCGCAAACGAACGAATTTTGTTTTCGTCATCTTAAAACAGCCTGTAAGAGTAAAGCTTTTGATAAGGCGAATTCATACAAGGTGGTCTTATTTCGAAAACGTTGACAACGCTTTAAAATATTTTAACCTTGTGTCAGAATGTAGTAAAAAATTCAACCAAATATTGTTACGAACCTTGTGTCGGCCTCTAGACTCCATCATTCCAACTTACTCAGGCGGCATCATCTCTGGGAGTAGTTCTCAACCCTTGCGATGGCCAAGATTCGCCACAAAATAAAAATGGATTACAAAAAACAAAGAAAAACTACTTTACAACGAACGTAGCAATTACCCATAGGAAGACAGATGTGAATCTTCAATCGCCCATACCCAACCATGACCGCATATCATCCTATTGTTAATAATTCTTTGGTTAGCGTCCAACTTTACAAAATGAAACACGGAGAACGTCTTTTCAATTCAGAGTTTTATTAAGAACTAACATATAAAGTATAAATGAAATAACTCAAAGTATATGGAAATAAGTAGAAACATAAGAAGATAAAATAACGGTTTCTAAAGAACAAGTAAAGAAAAAACACAAATTAGGGTTGCCATTCGTATTATTTGCAACACCCTTCCACAAACCAAATTTGTGCTTTTATAAAAATAAAATATAATCATTTCAATCCTAACATTTTCACAAATTTAGAATGTTTTCCCTTCAATAAACATTTTGTTAAAACATCAGCCACCATGTTGTCGGTTGGGACGTATTTTAATTGTACGTCCTTATTCTCCACAACTTCTCGAACAAAATGGTATCTAATGTCAATGTGTTTAGATCGGGAATAGTAGACAGGATTTTTTGCAAGTTGTTGTGCACTTAGATTATCACCGTAGATTACGATAGAAGTCCCGTCTGCCAAATAACCAATTTCAATTAAAAGCCCTCTGAGATAGACTGCTTCCTTGGCCGCAGTGCACAAGGCCATATACTCAGCCTCGGTGCTACTCAAAGCTACAGAATTTTGTTTCTTGGATTCCCAAGAAAAAGCGCATCCAGCCAGGTAAAAAGTAAAACCAGTATGGGATTTGCGATCCAATGTATCGCCTCCCCAGTCTGCGTCCACATACCCATGTAAGGGCACACCAGTTTTCCTGTATTCCAATTTCATACCACTAGTACTGGCTAAATAACGTAAAATATGCTTAATACCCGAAAAATGCTCACTGTGAGGATCCACATTGTGCTGTGCCAACTTGGAGACAGAATGCAAAATATCAGGTCTGGTCGCCAACGCAAGAAACATTAAAGATCCAATCATAGACTGGTAATATTTAGGATCAACCCGGCCGCATTCGACATCATTACAATTAAGTTTACTGCCAGGATCCAAAGGGGTCGATGCAGACCGACAATCACTCATACTATGTTGACTCAGTAATTGTTTTATATACTGCGTTTGATCGATAGTTATTGCTCCCAATTCACCATCACGAGTAATTTTCATACCCAAAAACAATTTAAGTTGGCCTGAGTCAACGCATTCAAACTCGTCTGAGATCATCTTTTTGATGTGCAGGATGTCTTCTTTGGATTGACACCCTATAATGATATCATCAACGTAAATAACAATTAGACATAATTTACCTTTTACCAACATTTGGTAAAGACAAGGTTCATGATCAGATTGTTTGAAACCAATTTTCTTTAAAACTGAATCAATTTTGGAGTTCCACTCCCTTCCAGACTGTTTCAAACCATAGATCGCCTTGTTAAGCTTCAAAACAAGATTGGGACACGTTCTATCAACATAACCCTCAGGCTGCTTCATGTAAACGTCATCAGTTAGCTCACTATTGAGATACGCGGTACACACATCTAGTTGGTGAAGATGCATTTTCTTTTCAACTGCGATCGCCAGTAACATTCGAATTGTAGCAAAACGGCAAACTGGAGAAAAAGTTTCACCATAATTTATCCCGTATTTTGGCTGCACCCTTTGGCCACAAGCCGTGCCTTAAAACGTTCAATACTGCCATCATCTTTTCGTTTTATTGTATAAACCCATTTAGATCCAACCACTTTTTGGCCATCTGGTAACTCTGTCAGACTCCAAGTTTTGTTATTTTTTAAAGAAATGTACTCTTTATTCATAGCATCGAGCCACTGTTTCGATTCTGAACCATTCATCGCCTCTGTCGCAGTCTGAGGCACTGTTACATCATCATTTACCATAGCACTCAAAACATTGTACACTTTCTTTGGTCGGCCTGGTTTACCTGTGCGTATAATTTTTGGTCTGCCTGGACCAACAGCTAACTCATCAACCTTTGCTTGATCATCTAGCCCTTTAGCACTTTCATTGCATTCTTCATTTTCATCAGAGATAGAACCATCATCATCATCTTTCTTAATTGTTTCCTCAGTGGTATGTTCCTCTTTGTCACTTTCATTGGCTAATAAGTCAAACCATAGACCTTTATCACCATCATATGTTACCTGTTGAGGCTCATTAAACAGAACATCACGTTTCTCTACCACTTGACGTGTAATCGAGTCATAAAGCCTATATGCCTTCGATGTTAATGAATATCCAATCATACGATATTCTTTGCCCTTTGCCTTGAACTTACTGTGTTGTGTCTTGTCAAGGGCAACGGCTTCACATCCAAACGTTCGCAAATGTTTCACCGATGGTTTCTTGCCACTCCATGCTTCAAAAGGTGTTACACCATCTAACGCTCTAGTAGGTGATCGATTGCGTATGTAAACGGCGGTAGCGATAGCCTCTGCCCATAGACTTTCACTCATGTTTGTATGAACCAGCATACTCCTGGCCATTTCAACCAAAGTCCGATTAAAACGTTCGGCTACACCATTCTGGGGTGGACTATATGGGACTGTGAGTTGACGTTCAATGCCATTCTCCTCCAATAATTTATTAAATTTGTTGTTAGCAAATTCGCCACCGTTGTCACTTCGAATTTTCTTTATCTTTCGGCCCGTCTGTCGTTCTACCATATTTTTAAATATCACAAATTTGTCAAAAGCTTGGTCTTTTGTTGCCAGAAAATAAACGAATACACGTCTAGAACGATCATCTATAAACGATATAAAATATTTCGAGCCAGAAATTGATTGTTTCTCAAAAGGGCCGCACAAATCTGTGTGTATTAGATCAAGAATATTTTCTGATCTATTTTCTGTCGCCTGTGGATATGGTTGTGTACAGACTTTCGCTTTCATACAAGTCATACAGTTTTCCTTCACAAAATTTACTTTTTCAATACCACGAACCATTTTTTTTAGCATCACACAAACTTTTAAAATTCAAGTGTCCATATCTGTTATGCCACATAACTGCAGAAAAACATTTGTTTTTCATTTCATGATCAATAACATACAACTTGTTCTTCCTCTCAAATGTAAAAATAATTTCCCCTTTTAAAACGATACTGGCAGAATTTCTGTTAAATTTAACAGAGAAACCCTTTTGCGTTATTCTGTCCACAGATAAAAAATTACCCTCCATCGTCGGTACAAAAAGAACATCACTCAAAACGAATTCACAGCTGCCAAATTGTAGTTTAACCTCTCCTATACCTTCAGCTGCAATACAATTTTCTCCTGCCAACTGTATGCTCTCTTTATGTAAATTAAACTTAGTAAACATGGTTTTTTCGCAACACATATGAGTTGTCGCCCCGCTGTCCAAACACCAAGTATGTGTGTTGATAGTGTGCGTTTCTGTTGCTGCGAGCATTGAAAACGCATAACTTTGTTCTGCTTTCTTACCGTCGTTTTTCTTTGATGTACATTTCGCTGATATGTGACCATACAAGCCACACTTATAACAATTACCGTTGAACTGTTTTTTGTTCTTAGAACCTTTGTTGTTATTGTTATTTTTATTATTTCGTTTGTTGTTGTCTTGTGCATAAAACGCAAGTTGTTCTGTTTTCTCATCTGATATTTTATTTTCTTCATGTCTACGTTCACCTTCTTCTAAAAGTTTCACCCTTAACACCTTAAGGACCGGAAGCTCATCTCGAGTTTCCATAGCAATAACGAAATTTTCATACGTTTTAGGCAAACTGGAAAGTAATATAATTACCAAAAGCTCATCCTTGATGTCGATTTTAACTTCTGATAATTTTTCCACAAGGTCGGTAAATAAATTTAAATACTCGGACATACTCATACCAGCAGTCATTTTTAATGACAACAACTTCTTGTAGAGTGTAACTTTACGAGCTGGACCACTTTGTTTATAAATCTCTTCCAAACGATCCCATGCCTCTTTAGCTGTGGTAAAATTCTTTATATAATTTAGCTGAGATGGTTTCACACTGAGAACAATAGTCGCCAATGCCTTTTCGTTGGTAGCATTCCACTTTGTTTCAGCATCTGCCCTTATTAAAACACCGTTAACAACACTCCACAGCTCAGAATGGAATGAAAACATTCTTCATTTGTACACTCCAACAGTCATAATTTGTATCATCCAGTTTTTCTATTTGATACAACGAACTCATTTTGATTTTTTATTTTTTGTTTAAAATTTTCTTAAATTTTCCGCACAACGCCTAACCAATACACTTTTTATCGTACGTGGGATCTGGGCCCATAACCTATTGTTAATAATTCTTTGGTTAGCGTCCAACTTTACAAAATGAAACACGGAGAACGTCTTTTCAATTCAGAGTTTTATTAAGAACTAACATATAAAGTATAAATGAAATAACTCAAAGTATATGGAAATAAGTAGAAACATAAGAAGATAAAATAACGGTTTCTAAAGAACAAGTAAAGAAAAAACACAAATTAGGGTTGCCATTCGTATTATTTGCAACACATCCAACCAAAGTTTAACGCGGACCCCACTACCCGTCCATCACATCCTATCCATCAACAATCCCAAATAATAGATTTACTCAATCATAATTAAATAAAACATAAAATAAATGAAAACCAAAACATTAACTTAACTTAGTAAGTTAAAACAATAAATCCTTACAAAAAAAAAAACTAATTATAAATTCTTTCCATTTCCGGACTAAGAAAAATTTACTTCCGTTTTACTTTCATTCGCATTTTAAAACAGCATAAGATTTAATTAATTAATGCTTATGTTAAATTTTTTTAAATACCACAAAACATAGACATTGGCTTAAATTATAATTCTTCATTAAATTAAAATCAAATATTATTTACTTTTAATTGTTGAATTTTCTCTTCTGTCCTCAGATAATAATAATTAAAATTTAAAAGTTCAAAAGTTCAGAAAATTAGTTATTTTTTTATTCCCTTAAAACTTACAACTAACACGTATGCAAGATATTTGACACTACAATAAAAGTTCAAAAATTCAGAAAATTAGTTATTTTTTTATTCCCTTAAAACTTACAACTAAGATATTTGACACTACAATATAAATAAAAAACAAAAACATCTAACAAAGGACCGAACAGAGCGTTATTTAATAGGCTTCACTAAAAATTTCTGCCTGAACGATTTTTTCCTTCGATAATTTACCTACCCTAAGGAGTTATCTGAGGGTCTTATATTACCTAATAGAGATATTTTTTTTATTCTCTTTCCCGCGTTCTTATTTTTAAAATTTAGTCCCTATGCGATCCCTTTTACAAAATACTAAACACTACACTTTTTATATTCTTAATCTAAACATATAAACTAAGTATTTAATAAAAACACGTATACTTATGATAAAACTAGGTTTCCCTATCACTGAGAACACGTAATAAAATTTTCCACTGGGTATGTTTTCCAGTGCCAGGTTTAAAGATTGGACTTTTTTTCTTTTCTTTTAAATGTGTTGCGGGCGGAAGTAACAGCGACAATATTTGATGTTTAAGTACTTACTTTAAATTGTTGTCTATGTTACCTTAGTATTAATTAACAAATGTTTGCTTGGTTTTGTTTTGTTTTATGTCATGTATATTTATGTTTTAATTGTTTCTGCGTTGTTTATTTTGTTGTCTGAATGTTGTTGTTTTTTTTTTTTTTTGTACTAAAATTGTGTAAGGCTTGCAACGTAAAAATACAAAAATTAAAATAAGATGAAACGAAAATACATATAAAAAAAAAATAGAATATTCTACTTATATAATTATACATATAGGAAAATTGGCAACGGATAGCTTTTGAGTATATGACAGGAAAACCGTTAAAATGTTTAGTAAATAAATTTGAGGAAAACGGGCAGGAAGAAAATAAAATAATAAAGTCAATTTAATAGCGATCGTAAAATCACCAGAAAAGGACGTGTTAAAAAAATAAAAAAAAAGTGTGTGTGCAAAATTTGTAGATTGAGTTTTTTTTTAACAAATTAAAATATTAAAAAACGTGAGTTAGTGTGAAATAAAGTGAAAGCGTTTGGGATTAACTCGGATTTTATTCTTTCAGCTGGCTATTTTCTCGGAAAGGAAACCGTCCTGACAGCCACACACCAGAGAAATAAATAGCCAGGTAAAATAATTTATTCTTGTGTCTTAAAAAAACATTATTGGCTTTAAAACCATCATAGGCAAAATAATATTGGCCTGAAAGTATTTGTTTTGGTGATAAATTTATTTATAAATTGTCAGAAAAAGAAGAAAATAAATAGGAGATGATCGCTAAGAACATAAGGAAGGAAAATTTTAAGGAAAGACAGAAATTAAGAATGGAAGAAAAACAGAAAAAAAAATTTAATATTGAAAAAAAAACAGAAAGGAAAATTAACAATAAAATAAGATTAAAAAAGAAAAGATAGTATAGAAAAAGAACAAACAAATAAAAATAAATTTAAGTTAATTTTAAGTGTAGTTTTGTGACTCGTGAAGAAAATCCTGTAAATGAAGTGTCAAGTGTAGTAGTTTGTTTGCATGTCCTATACATTTGTATATATACACCTGACCCTCAATTGCCGGTTAAAACTGAAAATTAAGATTATTTTTATATTTGTTTTGAGTAAAAAAAAAAGTATAAAGACGAGTAAATGAAAGTAAAAGCTTAAATCTCAGGGAGCTCCTTTAGATAAGATAACAATAAGAGTACAGAAAAATAGACACGAGTTAAAAATAAATTAAAAAATGAAAATAAATATATATATATATATATATATGTTGAATTATAGAAAAAAAGGTTAAATGAGGATAAATTATAGTTGTATATATTGATGTTTTTATGTGTTTATTTTTTTAGGTTTTTTTTTATATGAGTGTAATTATTATCATTATTATTATTATTAACTATAAAAAAAATATATTCTTTAATAATAAATAATGTAAATTTCAAATTTGAATAGCTAGATTCTTTGATTTAGCAAGGTACAGGTAATGATGGAGTGGTAAGTGAAGAAGTGGTCAAGTTGGTAGTGGGTCATAGGAAGAAGGTAAGCGGATGCTTCTATGACATGGTTGGGAGGGCCAAATGAGACAAACAGCTGTCTCCCAAATTCTTCATGTGGTAGAGTTGTGTTAAGTGATAGTTTTGATTTGTATTTTATGTTTCATTTTTGTTTTTTTTTTATGTTCGAATACGAGGCTGGTGAGGAGGGTTGGAACCCCCCGAGAATAAAATGTTCAAGAGCTAGTGGGAAACCTCGCCAGACCAAACGGTTCGTAACAGAATGGCGCCCAATTTGAATGTAGTAGAAAAGCATGTGTTTACATCTAAACATGCGGTAATAGCCTAATAGTTTGTTTTTGTAATAGCCCTAGTGTAATCGTAAATCATGTTGTGCAAGTTATTTATGTGGCAGTTCTAGGACGTAATAGAATGTGTGCGTGAATGTAGCTTGACGATGTGGTGATCGGTGAAATGTGTTCATAGTGAAATGTGATACAGTAACTTGCGAGTGACCTGGTGTGTCCCCAAATGTATTGTATTCGTTTCCATTTGTAAATTATTTAAATTTTAGAGTTCATTTGTGTAAAGTCATTGTTTAGTATTGAATGTTGTATAATCTCTAATAGCCTGTCGTGATATATTTCGTGAAGTGTGTAGTATTAGGGTTATTCATTCGTCCTGAATATGATTGTTTCGATTTTGTTTTAGTGTTGAATTGTCATAATGTCTGATAGCCTGTCATGATCGTGTGTATCGTGATGTATGTAGTATCGGCGTTATAAACGTTTGTATCTAGAATGAATGTTTAGTTTTTTGATTTATGTTGATTGTATACCACATGGAGAATTTAAAAGTTTTTGGTTTACCGCATTGACCTTCACGTCCGTCCATCATTGCCTAAGCCGAAAAAAAATAAAAATATATATGTATCAATTACTTTTATTATGATTTTTTTTTTTTTTTGTTATTTACCTATTTTCTTAATTATTTAACATTTATTATTTTTTACGTATTTGTATGTTTAAAATATTTTCAATATTCAATTTATTTTTATCGTTTTATAATTTTTGGCATGCATAATTTAGTAAATTTAAAATTTTTTTTATTTTATTATTTTTTAATTTTAGATTATGACGTTTTTTTTTTGATAGCTTTATTTTACTTTATTTTTTTTTTATTTATTTTTATTTTTATAGTTACATATTTTTTTTATAGTTTTATATTTTGCCGTTTTATTTTATCAATTATTTATTTATTTTGTAATTATTTATATTTATTTATTTATATTTATACCACAATACTAATTATTTATTACATATTTATCATTTTATTTGATTATTATACATATATTTATTTGTTTTTATGTTTTTTTTATTATTTTAATTTATGTTAAATTTGTTGCATGTTGTTTTGTTTTTATTATTATTTAAATATTTTTTTTATGTACTTATTTTATTTTCTGTTGTATTTATTTATTTAATTTTTTTTTAATTATATTTTGCATGGTAGTTTATGTATATACAAAATTTAACACATTAAGTTATTTTATTGCATTTTTATTTTAGTCATAATTTTTATATATGAGATTTTTTTTTACATTTAGTATCTGAGTTGTTAGTTGTAGGCGCGATTAATTTTTTTTATTTTTTTTTCAAATTTGTTTAAGATTTGATGTGCCAAAATTTTTCTCACAAATTTATTTCGGAGAAGACTCCATTTTTATTTAAAGGATTTTGTTTTGCAAGATGTCTGTTTTTCGTAATTAAGCTTAAATCAGTTTTGTAGAGTTTTCTTGCCTATATACGGAAACTAAGAGATTTTTTTTTTGTGTTGCCATAAACCTTGATGTTTTGTAGAAATGCGTGTCTGTCTTATTGTCTCTTTGTTTGGCTGTTGGTTGAAAAATGCCAAGTAGAATTTGTGATGGATAATGAAACCAATAAATTTTAGCATACCCTACAGCTTGGTGTAGTCGCAAAGTGCAATATTTAGTTTAAGGGACCGCAATATAGAATTAAGTCATTCTGTGATTAGAAAACTGTGATATGGGTGTTTAAGTTGTGATGTCTTTTATATGTTTTTTTATAAGTAATTTTAAGGTTTGTGCAATATAGTTTAAGTCTATGTTGTGCGGATCAATTCTTGCTTATGGAAAAACTTTAAAAGGTAATTTATTCGTTTTATTTCGCATTGATAACAGAACGACTGAATGGGAAAGTTTGGGAGATACCACGAAATATCTTAACCTTTTTGCAATAAAAGGGCCTAGGATATTTGGCCATTTTATTAGATTATGTTCTTTTAGCAGGTGAAGAAATAATGGAGATGTAACCCGGTTTTAGTTTAAGTTTAGTTTTTAGAATTTAATGTGATACATGGTGTATTTAATTCTTTTTGCCCTAAGGGGCTATCGATTTGATTATTTTTGTACCAAGGGTACTCTGCTGATGGAAATATTCAGTAACGTGAAATATATTTTATTTATAATAGTGTTAAGATGGGTTTGTCTCTACGATTTCTTTTCACTTAAAAGAAAATCGGAAGAGAACCATAATCTGAGATGGCGTTTGACGGATATCTCTTTAAACTGGAAAACTGTGGAGAAAATTGCGAGGTTTCTACAGGATATTGTATCTAGTATTTAATTGCCCGGCTCAGTCGGTAGAGTATAAGACTCTTTTTTTCAGGGTCGTGAGAGTTCCCCACGTTGGGCTTTTTACTCAACACCCGCCCGTTCCCTCTGGCTACCACCAGCGAAACCGGAGTTTTGTTGCGGGCGGAAGTAACAGCGACAATATTTGATGTTTAAGTACTTACTTTAAATTGTTGTCTATGTTACCTTAGTATTAATTAACAAATGTTTGCTTGATTTTGTTTTGTTTTATGTCATGTATATTTATGTTTTAATTGTTTCTGCGTTGTTTATTTTGTTGTCTGAATGTTGTTGTTTTTTTTTTGTACTAAAATTGTGTAAGGCTTGCAACGTAAAAATACAAAAATTAAAATAAGATGAAACGAAAATACATATAAAAAAAAAATAGAATATTCTACTTATATAATTATACATATAGGAAAATTGGCAACGGATAGCTTTTGAGTATATGACAGGAAAACCGTTAAAATATTTAGTAAATAAATTTGAGGAAAACGGGCAGGAAGAAAATAAAATAATAAAGTCAATTTAATAGCGATCGTAAAATCACCAGAAAAGGACGTGTTAAAAAAATAAAAAAAAAGTGTGTGTGCAAAATTTGTAGATTGAGTTTTTTTTTAACAAATTAAAATATTAAAAAACGTGAGTTAGTGTGAAATAAAGTGAAAGCGTTTGGGATTAACTCGGATTTTATTCTTTCAGCTGGCTATTTTCTCGGAAAGGAAACCGTCCTGACAGCCACACACCAGAGAAATAAATAGCCAGGTAAAATAATTTATTCTTGTGTCTTAAAAAAACATTATTGGCTTTAAAACCATCATAGGCAAAATAATATTGGCCTGAAAGTATTTGTTTTGGTGATAAATTTATTTATAAATTGTCAGAAAAAGAAGAAAATAAATAGGAGATGATCGCTAAGAACATAAGGAAGGAAAATTTTAAGGAAAGACAGAAATTAAGAATGGAAGAAAAACAGAAAAAAAAAAATTTAATATTGAAAAAAAAAAACAGAAAGGAAAATTAACAATAAAATAAGATTAAAAAAGAAAAGATAGTATAGATAAAGAACAAACAAATAAAAATAAATTTAAGTTAATTTTAAGTGTAGTTTTGTGACTCGTGAAGAAAATCCTGTAAATGAAGTGTCAAGTGTAGTAGTTTCCCTGCAAATAATAGGACCAGTCCAAACACGCGTGTAAAGAGTAGTCCACAAGGGACCAGGACTAGTCCACAAGTAACCCAAACGTATGGAAAAAACCTGGTCTATTTAACATTACGATGTCCTAGGAGAGGACCATATAACCCACCTTTGGACCACTACGGAGTAGTTTTAAAACTACTCCATGGTATATAACCCACCTTTGGACCAGTAAGGAGTAGTTTTAAAACTACTCCATGGTATACTCCAGAGGATTAGTTTTGAAGTCGTTTAAACACGAAAGCATGTCGTTAAAAAACGAAGACATGTCGTCTCACTACAAACACTTTTTAACAATGGCATGGTCCATGCTTGCATTACATCGGACTAGTCCATGGAGTAGTCCATTTTATCAAAATGGGTCAGGTGGTCCAATTTTATTTGCAGGGTTGTTTGCATGTCCTATACATTTGTATATATACACCTGACCCTCAATTGCCGGTTAAATCTGAAAATTAAGATTATTTTTATATTTGTTTTGAGTAAAAAAAAAAAGTATAAAGACGAGTAAATGAAAGTAAAAGCTTAAATCTCAGGGAGCTCCTTTAGATAAGATAACAATAAGAGTACAGAAAAATAGACACGAGTTAAAAATAAATTAAAAAATGAAAATAAATATATATATATATATGTTGAATTATAGAAAAAAAGGTTAAATGAGGATAAATTATAGTTGTATATATTGATGTTTTTATGTGTTTATTTTTTTAGGTTTTTTTTTATATGAGTGTAATTATTATCATTATTATTATTATTAACTATAAAAAAAATATATTCTTTAATAATAAATAATGTAAATTTCAAATTTGAATAGCTAGATTCTTTGATTTAGCAAGGTACAGGTAATGATGGAGTGGTAAGTGAAGAAGTGGTCAAGTTGGTAGTGGGTCATAGGAAGAAGGTAAGCGGATGCTTCTATGACATGGTTGGGAGGGCCAAATGAGACAAACAGCTGTCTCCCAAATTCTTCATGTGGTAGAGTTGTGTTAAGTGATAGTTTTGATTTGTATTTTATGTTTCATTTTTGTTTTTTTTATGTTCGAATACGAGGCTGGTGAGGAGGGTTGGAACCCGCCGAGAATAAAATGTTCAAGAGCTAGTGGGAAACCTCGCCAGACCAAACGGTTCGTAACAAATGGAACTTTTGGCTAACATGCACTTGCAATAAAATTGTTCAATTTTACGTAATGTCCAATTATACCGCCAATGTGTATGTTATATTCGAAGGTGCCACAATATATTGGCAGCAATCAAAAGACTTTTGATTTTTATTGCACAACGAAAAGGAAGTGAAATGTGTTGGCAACATTGAACAAAGCTGTTTATGTTATTCCTATAGGTTATGTTTACCTTTTTATTGAATGAATGAAACCATTGTGGGACTTATTGCATAATATAGATCAAAATCGAAATAATATGGCGAAAATCATATACAATAATATTGTAAGTATATAGGCCGCTTAATAACAATTAAGGAAAAAACACAACTTATTAAACAAAAGCAAGCCACACTAAAAAAAAACACAACCATCAATCCTACCACAAAAAGTCATAAAAAAAGACAAGCACCAGGAAACCATAAACGAAAAAACTAACTGCCTGTTTGTAGAACACGACCGCAAAAGTGACTCGTTCAACTTACATTTAAAACAAAAACAAATTTTGAAATTTTGTTTTTGTTTTAAATGTTAGTTACGCGAGTCACTTTTGTGCTCGCGTTCTACAAACTCAGGTAAGAAACCACTAGGCTTGCCAGATTTGAAATCCATAAAAACAGTACATCGAGAAAAAAAGGCAGTACATTTCGTCAGGTTCAAGGCGAATTCAACTACAGGTGGTGTCGGAACTACAACAATCCAAAAACAACAGAAACAACATAGGGTTTTTTGCATTGTATTGTTAGTGCCATTAGCTCGAAATGTCAACCATTATTAGCAAAACACTAACAAATCAAAACAAATAAGCCCGAACTGTCAAAATCAGATGCCGTTTCGACACCACCTGTAGTTAATTCGCCTTGGTCAGGTTATTATTGTTTTAGCCTATAAGCCATCAAGTCGGTTTTGAGAAACACGATAAAATAGGTTTACAATCAATTTTCTCAAAAACTAATCGATAGATTTTTTTAAACGCTCCTAATTGATTACTACGTATGTTTTAGAATGGTGATAATTGCTAAACTCATTCCTATAGGCCCCGAATTGCAGATGCAACATAATTTGGAAAGAAAATTTATTATGGTTTTCAAATTTTGGAATATTTATATTTTATTAGCAAATAAACACAAAAACAGTTCTGCTGTTATGATTAAAAAAGTATAATAAATAACAGATTTTGTACTTAAGTCTAAAACTACAGCCTTTTTTGAGTAAACTATAATAATTATATATGTATAAATATAAAAGTATCAACAACTGAAAACTTTATGTAAACAATTTGTACTTAAATTCTTAGTAAATTTTTGAAATATTCTTTATCTTTAGATGGAAGGAATGTTAGCAAATCTTTGATATCTTTTTTCTTTTCATTTGAAATAGTTACCGATGTTAATACATTTAATTTTTGTTCAAACACATTATGCGGCGTTTTTAAACATTTTAGGGATGCTGATTTTATTATTGCTTTGTTTTGAAATTGTATTTCTCTTACCGAATTTTTAAATTTGATTCGAAATTCGTAAAATTTTTCATATACTAATACTTTTATTTTGGAATATGGAATTTTGGTAAAATCCAATTTATTTGCCACAACAGAGTATGCGTGAAAATCCGATGGAAGCATTTCTAAAATTTTCAATTGTGTTCTATTAGATGGAATAGTTTTAAGCAATTTTAATAGATGAAGGTGACTATGAACTTCAATATTTTTTAAAAAACGATCTATGACTCCATGAATGCAGTCTACTTCTTGAATAAGAGAGTGCCCGGGTTAGGGTAGCCAGATTTTGAATTCGGAAAAACAGTACATTGGTTATGAAAAAACAGTACAATCAAGAAAAAAACAGTACATTTTTTTAGGAAACCATAACTAAATATTTACAATTCTTGAACAACAATAATATAAAGAAATAGACTTCAAACATCAACATCAAAGGAAAGATTTACATTTAATGGTATTTCATATACAAAATCACACCATTAGCGTTTATAAAGCATACACCACAAACGAAGCATTTGGCCATTGTATCATTTTCCAATGTATAATGTTTAAATATCTTAGTTTATATTTAACCTAAAAAACTTATTCATTGATTGGGTTAGTAGAATTTTCTTAAACCATATTGGTATTTAAATCAATTTTCACCACACACATATTGTGGAACTATCGCATAAATTTCAGAAAATATTTGTTTCTTTCTTTAATTTAAACGGTAGTCATATGTGTTAAAATAATAACACGAAAATATATGAAGGATGTGAGCAACTCCTTATTTAATCTGTGTATTTTTGATAAAACAATAGACGCAGTACAAAAGTTCTAATTATTTTACAACTTTTTTGTTTGCAAAACAACAATTTCTTTAAACTAAATATTGTAAAATAGAGTGAGCAACAAAATTAGGGTCATCGCCACCAGCCTCAACACTTTCACCGCGAAATGAAAGTAGACTACTAGTAGAGCAAATCTGCCAAAAGGTTTTGAAAAATTAGCTCGGGCTCCCGAAATATGGGCCCCTAAATTTTTTTAATTTCTTGAAAGGGCGTTTGGTACAAGTCAAAATAAATATACTAAATGTACTTCTGAGCTAAAAAATAATTTTAGATGTCTTCAGTAGAATCGTATTGCGATTCTTTTCTTAGAATTTATTAACCCTCTAACTCTCATTTTAAGGGGTAATTTTTGCCCTTTTTCCCAACTCTTAAAAAGAGGATACAAAAACGGCACTTATAAGAGTTAAAATGCTCTACCAATATTTTCTGCCTCAAATTTCACTAGGGGTCTTCTAAGACCAAAAATTATCCAATGCAAGTAAAACGTGTTTTCGAAATTCCGGGCATTGATTTTTTTGAATTTTTCGAAAACCCGTTTTACATACTTGCACGTTTTTTTGGTCTTGGAAGGTCGCTAGTGAAATTTGATGCAGAAAATATTCATAGAACATTTTAACCCTCTAACGTACCGTTTTAGTGTAGAAGTTAAAAAAATTACAAAAATTACCCCTTTAAATGACTGTTAGAGGGTTAATATATTCTATGAAAAGAATTGCCATACAATTCTACTGAAGACATCTGAAATAGTCTTTTAGGTCAGAAGTACATTTAGTATATTTTTTTGACTTGTACCAAACGCCCTTTCAAGAAATTCAAAAATTTCAATGCCCGAAATTTCGAGAATTCTTTTAACCCTAATAAGTGCCGTCTTGTATACTTTTGTTTAAGAGTTGGGAAAAAGGGCAAAAATTACCCCTCATAATGAGAGTTAGAGCGTAAATAAATTCTAAGATAAGGATATTATGACAATATGGCTTGATAGCATACCGTTAAAAATTCCCAAATGTGTTTTATTTAAAAACGATTTTTCTTAATATCTTTGTTGTTTGGACACTAAACTTAAAAATCAGTACAGAAAACAGTACAAAGTGTAAAAAACAGTACATTTGCGTACTGTTTTGGGTGTTGTGCATAAAACAGTACAATTGACAAAAAACAGTACATGTACTGTTAAAAACAGTACGTCTGGCAACCCTAGCCCGGGTTCGGAAAATTTTTGTATAATCATGGGTAACATTATTTTTTTTAAAAAACATTTTTATTGCAGTTGTATTTATTTTGTTTTTATTTTGTGGAACGCATGAATCGCTCCATAATATCATTGTTTTTATATTAGAAAACTCTGTGATCAATTGGTTTAATATTTTAATAAGAGCACTGGAGATATCATTTCCGCTGCGAACACAGTGAGCTTCATAAAGCACAATATGTAAACGGTTTTAAATTCGGCATGGTAATAGTTGCCGTAAGATTATACATACTCAATTTCCTTTTGTAATAATATGTTGAAGCGTTGCCTTTAGGCAGACTAACAACGCTTTGAAGATCATAGGAAATTACACACTTGGTGGAGTCAACGTTTTTTCTATCTAAGTCACGATTGTCTTTTAATGCTGTTTTTTCTGCTATGTATTCTTGGAAAATGACAGTTTCAATTTCTGGTATATTTTCTTTATTATTAAACATGATACATTTATCACATTGATCTTTTTTTGGTTTATAAAATGAAATATTGAATTCATTATTGAACACTGTTTGTTTGTGCTTTGTTGTGATACAGACGTGTATTTTAGCCCCGCATACGATTTGAACTATTAATTAATCACATTTGATTTTGTAATATAAGCAGCGAATGGACGCTTAAAAAAAAATATACATATTTTGTTATTTAAATTATTTAACATAATAGTGAACAATTTAAAACGATAAAATTAAATAAAATAAAACAGTAAAAATAAATACGTATGTATGAATGTTCATACATGTTTATACATATTCTGAACAAAACATTAAAATTTCTTGTTTTTTTTTGTTGTTGTAAAATACAATAAATAATAAAAATATTAAAGCAAAGCAAAACGGTGAAAAACAAAAACAACTCTTTGCATGAGTACGAACAGTGAAACAACACTAAGACAAAATGAAAGAAACGTTTACGTTTTAGTTCAATCAAACGAAAATAATGCGGAAATAAATAAAACTAAACAAAATAATATAAACTATTTAACGGCTAAGCCAATTACTCGAACACGTTCCCTATCACCCTCGGTGTTTACAAAAACAGTGGATAGTGACTCATTAAAAAAACCACAACTAGATTTGGTGACAAGTGTTGCCAGGCCAGCAAGTATTGCCGTGACGTCAAAAACAAATTTAGTGGGAAATGAAACCATGAACTTAAACACAAATGCAATGGAAAACCCCCCTGTAAAAAGCTGCCAAAAGCCTACAGTACAAGTTGGTATGGACAGGTACATAACAGTGCTTAAACGGGGACGCAGCCCTACCTCTGCAGCAGTTGCTTAAAATAAATACACAAAATCGTTTTGCGATTCTGGAGGATGAATCCTCTGAAGCACCAAACGTCATTAAATCGTCTAAGCCACCCCCGATATACCTTAGAGAGCAAAACTCTAATGAGTTAATAAAAAGTTTAATTTCGGTGATAGGTGAAAATTCCTTTTAAGTAGCTGCAATAAAGCGCGGTATCATTAACGAGACTAAAATACAGGTGAATCACGAGGATGATTTTCGAAAAGTAATTACAAGATTTGAGACTCTGAATAAAAACTTTTATACTTATCAACTGAAGAGCAGTAAAGGTCTTCAGGTAGTAATCAAGGGCATTGACTCATGCGTAGACCCAGAAGAGGTTAAAACATTCTTAGAAGAAAAAGGCTTCAAGGTAAAGCATGTAGTAAATATTAAAAATAGAGAAAAAATTCCCCAACCACTCTTTCGAGTTGAGTTTGAACCCGGCGACGTAAAACTTAAAAAAAACGAAACACATCATATTTACAATTTAAAATATATTCTCTACAGAAGAATAACGTTCAATGTTTAAACTGTCAAGAGTATGGTCATACTAAGGCATACTGCTATTTACCCCCTGTCTGCGTAGTATGAGGTGAACTACACGGTACAGTTTCTTGCGATAAGTCTAAAACCGACCCCAACGTAAAAAAATGTAGCAACTGTGGCGGTAATCACACTGCCAATTATAGAGGATGCCCTGTATATAATATCGTCAAGCAGACGGTTGGACCAAAAACAAATACCCCTCAAATGCAGGTTGCAAATCAAGTAAACACAAATGCAATTCAAGCCCCCCAGCCTAGTAATAACAGAACCTCTTACGCTAACGTCCTAAAATCAAACCATCAGCCAATGCAAGGTGCTTCGCCAAGTAATGATGAAACCCCAGTTTCTAATTTAAGTCGCTTAGAAAAAACCATGGAAACATTAGTGCAAACGGTAAATAATTTTACGAGCACAATGGGTAATATGATGCAGGAAATGCTTAGAATGCAATCGATGTCATTGCAAGCTGTACTTAATAAACCATGAACTGTTTAAAAATTTGTTTTTGGAACGCAAACGGCATCCGCCAACATAAAAATGAATTAGAATACTTTCTTAAAAATAAACAAATTGATGTCATGATGATTTCTGAAACTCATTTGACCTCAAGAAATACGTTTAAAATAAATGGTTATATACTATATGATACCAAAGACCCTCGAGATAGAGCTTGTGGAGGTTCTGCCATTTTAATAAAAACCCGAGTGAAACACTACCTAATGTGTGATCATCGTGAAGATTATCTCCAAGCAACGAACATTTGCGTTGAGGAATTAAATAGAAACCTAGTAATTTCATCGTTATACTCCCCGCCTAGATTTTTAATATCGGAGGACCAATATTATAAATATTTTAAATCATTAGGACCGTGTTTCCTAGCCGCTGGCGATTATAACGCTAAACATACCTTCTGGGGGTCGCGACTTATAACAACAAAGGGTCGTGTTTTATTTAACACAATTTCTAAAATGGATTTAAATGTGGTAGCGAGCGGACAACCAACATATTGGCCCACTGATCATCAAAAAATTCCAGATGTCATCGATTTCGGCGTGGTTAAAAACATTCCCATAGAAACGATTCATGTTGAAGCCTCCCTAGATTTATCTTCCGACCACACACCTACAATTGTTACTATAATGAATCCCAATAGAATTGTACCTCCGACGACAGCTACGCAAATTAATTGGTTAAAATATAAAAAATATCTCAGTACCCATTGCACAGAAAATATTCCGCTCAGTACACCGGATTATGTAGATCGCTCTATTGACAATTTTGACAGTTTTCTGAAACTAGCTGTTCAACATTCCAATATTGCCCCCAAAAAACCAAAACTATTAAAATATATTCCACAGATGTCGAGCATCTTTTGTCTGAAAAAAGGAGGGCTCGAAGAGATTGGCAATTGCACAGATCCCCTCAACTTAAGAACTTACTTAAAGAGTGTACAAAAAGACTAAGAAAGTTACTGCAGACTAAGAAAACGGCTTCTCTGGAAAAATATCTTGAGGAACTTGATGCAACCCCACAATCAAACTACTCATTATGGCGCGCAGCTAGAAATCTCAAAAGGCCAGTTGTCTCTAAACCACCATTAAGAAACTTGAATGGAAGTTGGGCAAGAAATGATGTTGAAAAAGGAAATCTGTATGTCAATCATTTAAAAAACGTATTTACCCCAAATATATCTCACGATATTGCGGTCGAGTTACCACCTGTTGCTGCTAGAGCAGCTGTTCCGCTAAGATTTGAGATAAGAGAAATCGAAAAGGCTATTTGTGATTTAAACCCCAAGAAGGCTCCTGGTTTTAATAAGATCAGCAACAAAATGCTTTTGGAGCTACCCAGCATAGCAAAGAAAATTATTCTTTTAATTTTTAATGCTATTTTACGCCTTGAATACTATCCTCAAAAGTGGAAGGTCTCCTTAGTCACCATGATACCTAAACCTGGAAAGGATCACACAAAAGTTGAGTCATATAGGCCTATAAGCTTACTTTCTAATATATCAAAGCTGTTTGAGAAGCTGTTAGCGTCAAAATTAACCCCAATTTTAAATGAAAATAGATGTATTCCTAACCACCAATTCAGCTTTAGAAGAGAACACAGCACAATTAAGCAAACCCATCGTATAGTAAACGCAATAAGAAAAGCCTTTGAAGAAAAAAGATATTGTTCAGCTCTCTTCATCGATGTTTCTCAAGCTTTTGATAAAGTCTGGCATGAAGGCTTATTACATAAATTGAAGCTCAACTTACCAGTAAACACACACAAGCTGTTAGAAAGCTACTTAGTCGGTCGAAAATTTATTATTAAATAAGGTGATTATTTAAGCTCTCCTCAGCAAATTGACGCTGGAGTCCCTCAGGGAAGCATCCTGGGCCCACTTTTATACTTAATATATACCTCGGATATGCCAACAAACAACTACACACAAACTTCAACATTTGCTGATGATACAGCTTTTTTGAGCGTGCACGAAAACCGTCAAGAAGCATCTCGATACCTACAGGATCATATATTTCAACTCGAACTATGGTTAAAGCAATGGAGGATAGAGGTCAATGAGCAAAAATGCGTACATATAACATTCACCTTGCGTCGGGAATCATGCCCCCCTATTAAAATCAATAATCAAATAATACCTCAAAATTCGCATGTAAAATACTTCGGTATTCATCTAGATCGCCGTTTAACGTGGAAAAGCCATATAGAGGCAAAATTAACTCAAATGAAACTAAAAGCCATCCAAATTCATTGGCTTATTGGAAGAAACTCTGTCCTTAGTCTCGACTGCAAACTTCTTCCTTACAACTCCATCTTAAAGCCAACCTGGTGCTATGGTATTCAGTTATGGGGCACTGCCTCGGCCTCTAATATCGAAAAAATTCAAAGGCGCCAAAATAAACTACTTCGAATAATCACAGCTGCCCCTTGGTATGTTAAAAACTCAAATATTTACAAGGATCTTAATGTTCCATTAGTTAAAACTATGATTACGAAATATGCAGTAAAATACTTAAAAAGGCTCGAATTGCACCCGAACCCACTAGCACGAAATATTTTAAATGATAGCGGCCACACTCGCTGACGAAGAAGAGACACTGCAGCACTTATCCAATTAGATGAGCGATAAACACCTATAAAAGTGAACAGAACCCGCGATGAAGAAAATTTTTGTCTGTCACTGGCAGGACAAAAAATAACGTATTAGGTTAAGATTTTATTAATTATTGTTAGTTCATATTTAATATATGAAGATTCAATAAATAAAAAATGAAGAAAAAAACTTTAATCTTATGCTTAAAACCATACACTGGGTGTAAAATATAATGACGAAAAGTTCTAAATACGTGATGGACCTTTTCTTCCAACATATATGAATAACTGCCCAAGAATTCACAGGAAATGGTGAAATTATTTTTGAAGTCCTGGTGTAAATTTTTGACAATCAGCACAAACTGCAAGGATAATTGTGTGGAAGTGCAGGAAACACAGATTTTTGAAATTGTATAAAACGAAGAAAATCCTATCAAAGTATTCGGGCGAAAATAAACAAAGCGGCAAACAATAAATTTGTCAACATCACCACAATAACCACCGAAAGTATTCCAGTGAGTTGTTCTTCCGTCTCAAAAGCTAATTCTACGAGTCCATCAATGGAAGAAAGTCAGTGACCGCCAACAAATGTCATCAATAGATCCGGCCACTTTCATCGTCAGGTTTAGTCTTATATTTATTTAAGGTTTATTATACTTGTTTACGAAATTTTTCTATAAGTATTAGATATTACTATGTTTAATATAAAAAAGACAAAAATTACTCAAAAGTATTAACCCTAAAAGGGCTGCTCGGAACACTATATCTAATGGTTAATGTTGTGTGTTTAAGAAGCAATATTAATAGTTAATTAATGTTAGTAATATTTAATAATAAACTAAATAAAAGTATAGTAGTATGGACAATAATTATTACAATTTTATAGTAGTAAATACAGGTTTTTTTTTTTACTCTTTAATTCTTAAATAACAAAATTTTATATTTTCTGCAACATACTCCCCCGAAGAACGACTGTTTTCAGGAATATCTACGCTGGTGGAAAGGTGCCTATCGTTGGGAGTAATTTGATTCAGTCAAGTGACTACGCTATGCTCCGACTCACAGCGTTTTAATTAGGCTCCATCCCTTTATCCAGATCTTTAACGTTGTTTATGGTTGTAGTTTCTTCGGTGGAATCTGTTGGTAAAAAACATATTTTAGATATTGGCCTCTTTATAATTTTATTTTTTGTAAGTATGGATACTACCCGCACCCGACCATCAAGGCCAGGGTGTATCTCTTGAATACGACCTAATAACCATTGTCCAGGACCACATCTGTCGTCTACAATCAGCACTAAATCTCCAACTTTAGCATCAGGTTTCGGCTTAAGCCATTTTGGACGCGCTTGCAAACGATTTAAGTACTCTAAATACCATCTTTTCCAGAAATGCTGCTTTAGCTTTTCGATAGACTTCCATCGAGGTAAGTGGTTGATGTTGAGATTTAAAAGATTTTCCTCTTGGAGGCAGTTTGTTGGCTCACCTATTAAGAAATGTGCTGGCGTCAAAGCATCTGAATTAGATGGGTCTGAAGACAACGGGCACAAAGGACGTGAATTTAAAACACTCTCGATTTGACAGAGTAATGTGGATAGTTCCTCAAAACTCAAGATTCTGCCGTGCATTATTCTTTTCAAATGGTACTTCACAGATTTTACTCCTGCCTCCCACAAACCACCGAAATTGGGGAGCCAGGAGGAATGAAGTGCCATTCTGTACCAATTGAAGTTAGCATTTGAACTAAATCGTCAGGTAAAGATTTTCTATTTTTATTGAGCAGAACTTGAACTTCTTTTGAGGCGGCGACAAAGTGTGTCCCACAATCGGAATAAATGTCCGTGCATGCACCTCTGCGAGAAATAAATCGCCTAAAAGCTGCCAAAAACGAAGTAGAAATCAAATCTGAGACAGCCTCTAAATGTATGGCTTTTGTAACCATGCATACAAAAAGGCAAATATATCCCTTTGAAACAACAGCTGACCTTAAAGTAGAATTCTTTATAGTTATAGGGCCAGCGTAATCGACACCGCTGTGTTTAAATGGCCTCGTCACGTTTAATCGCACGGACGGAAAATTTAAAATAAGTAAAACATCTCATGCAATTATTGATAACTGTTAGCCAATTGATTCCCAGAAACAATCCAATACTTTCTGTTAACATACGACATGGTCAAAGTTACACCACCATGTAGGGTTTTTTCATGGGAATCCTGAATTATAAGTTTAGCTAGGGGATTCTTATTGGACAATAGAATGGGTTGTTTAACGTTGAAATGTAAAGTGGAATTTTGAAGCCGTCCTCCAACCCTAATAATACCCTCTTCGTCTAAGAAAGGCATACGTTTTTGTAATGAAATTTGCTTTACTTCGCCATTGCATTTAAGCAATTTAATATCATCGAAAAAATCAATGGACTGAGTTAGTTTTATTAATTTCAGGAGAGTTTGGTTCAAAGAAGTGATTTTCAGAGGACCAGTTTCTTTGAAATGTTCACCATTACGAAGATTTTGAACATTACGAAAAAATCTATAGCAAATCGATATTGCCCTTGAAAGCATTGTTAATTTTGAAAATTTTAACAGAAAATATGGATAGACAGAATTTTCCTCCATTTTAAAAGAGTCTTTGTGTACCAAAGTTCCAGATAAAATATTTATAGAAATTTTTGCCTTTGAGACAGCCTCTGCAGAAAAACATTTTTTTGATTTTTCCTCAGAGGTTTCCAAATTTAAAAGAGGTTTTGGCCATAAAGATTCTGATTCGTACAGAAATTGTGGTCAGTTCCACCATATATCACAACCTATAAGCTGATTAGGGAAAATACCCCTGGAAGCACAATCAGCGGGATTTAATACAGAAGGTGCGTATTTCCATTGAAGTGGATTGCTATGTCGCTTAACTTCAGCAACTCTGTTAGCGACATAGACCGTCCATATTGAAGGTGATTTACGGATCCAGCTCAATACGGTGGAGCTATCACTCCAATAGAAAATATTTTCGATATTTATGTTTGTAAAGGAATTTTTGACCTTTTTAGTCAATTTTACTAATAATGTTGCAGCGCAGAGTTCAAGTCGCGGTATTGAAACAGTTTTAATTGGTGAAATTTTAGACTTAGCTTGTAATAGATTGACAAAAATCCCATCAGAGATAATAATTCTAGAGTAAACTACTGCAGCGTAGGCTAAAGCAATGTAATTCAAACCTTGTACTAGAAGAAAAATTAATCCATCGTGGAATTTTAATATTAGAAAATTTAGAAAGTGTGGATCTGTACTCCAACCATGTTTCGTTTATCTCAGAAGGAATTGGACTATCCCAATCTAAACCATGTTCCCATAATTTCTTAAAAAGGGATTTGGCAATAACGGTACACGGAGTTAACCACCCCAAAGTAGAGCCGCTCATGCAAAAAAAAATCTATGTTTTTTCCCATTCGATGAATTATTAATTCACATCGATGTTATTCGATGTATCAATTAAAAAAAAACATCGATATTTGCGATGCATCGTATTGATACTAATTGGAACTGAAAAAAATTATTAAATAAATTATAGTCGATTATAATAATTTATAAAGAATAAGACAATTTTATTTATTATATCTCTGCTTGCAAACTGCTTCTTTTCTGGGACAACACTAATAAAGCCTTTCAGATGGCACAGAATTGGCAACCATTGTTAAATATTTATATGCTATATTGTAAAATCTAGGAAATTGAATTTTTTAGTCGGCCCACACTTCTAAGGGGTTTTCATTAAACCGACTTTTCCAATTTTTTTCAACTAATTTGGTACTCCAAAGACTAAAATCGTCCAACATCTTGTCTGAAATATCGGATCGCAATCCCCAGACTTTTCATCTGCTTTATATTTTGTTAACATTTCTTGGAATGAGGCAATAGCCAAAAGTGAAACTTGTTCGATAGTGCCCAATTTTATGTACTTCTTTCAACAATGGTTCTTTAATTCCAACAGCTTTTAGTTTTGATACCATACAGAAAACTAGAGGGATAACTTTGCTGCTACTGCAGTACGTATCACCGGATATTTCTTTTGTGGCTGCCTCAAAAGGGCGTAATACGTTAAGTAGTTTTGAGGATGTGGACAATTCCATACCAGTCAACATTGGCGGTGCAGTTTTGTGTCGAAGTAAGATTTCACTTATAGCATTTCGAAGTTCAAGAAACCTTTCGATCATATAGAACGTACTGTTAAAACGAGTAAGTTTTGCATCAGCTTTTGTTGTTTTTCTTAATTCGTCACTTGCTTCACAACTTTGTTTGAAGAAAGTAACAATATTTTTTATTTAGGTTATTGCCGATTACTACCATATGATACCAAGAAAATCTTGTTCGCAATAAAAATATATTTTTGGATTTTGCTCTGTAAAGATGCTGTTGCTTCGCTGATGCTTTATGAGAGCTTACAAAAAGTGTTTTTAGTACTGTGTTGTTACATTAAGCGATTTCAAAACAATTTTAGGTTTAAAAAAACGTTTTAGAACTCATTCTTGGTGGGTATCCAGTTATAAAAAGGCTGCTGAATGCATAAAACTTAAAATTCAGTTTTTCGATACATCGAATTAAAAAACATCGATGTATCGATTAACATCGTATAATACGATACATCGGCATTTATACGATGCATCGCAACCAAAACATCGATGTTTACGATGTATCGATTAACATCGAACAGCTCTACCCAAAAGGGTCATATATGCGTGCCGTATCAGACAAAATAAGAAAATGTGTCATCAGTGGTATTCCACTGGATGCCAAGCGTTTTCACGACACTGTCACCTTCAAAATTTAAAGTCAAAGATTTTTCCCTAAATTCATCGGGAATTTCGTTAAGTAATTCAGGTGAGTTGGAGATCCACTTTAGCAGATTACACCCACCTTTTTCTAAAAGACTGTACAGATTTTTCTGTAAACTAATTGCTTTTTCAATTGTTTCAGTGCCAGAAATTATGTCGTCGACATATGAATCCGATATCAAAATTTTTGCCTCATTGGGGAATTCTCTTTTATAATCCTCTGCCATTTGTTGGAGAACACGAATAGATAAATATGGAGCAGAAGTTGTTCCATAGGTTACGGTGTTTAACTGGTAAACAGAGATTTCATCAATAGGACTATATCGCCATAAAATTTGTTGAAACGGGCGATGCTGAGAAACGATTTCAATTTGTCTGAACATTTTCTCAATGTCTGCACTGAAGGCAATTTTATGAGTACGAGTTATAATTTGGGGCAGATAATTTTGCAATGCAGGGCCCGGAGAAAGCTCTTCATTCAAAGAATTGTGACCACCTACACAACTACTTCCATCAAAAACAACCCTTAATTTGGTGGTTGTACTATCTTCCTTAAGAATGCCATGATGTGGCAAGAAATATGAATTTTTCTGCACATCTGCTGGATATGTGCTAATCTTGGACATATGACCCAACGACTCGTATTCTTCCATAAAGTTTTTATATGTATCAGAAAAAGATGGACGATTTAAAAATGAGTTTTCCAAATTTTTGAAACGTTTTAAAGCCCCAATCATGTTATTGTGAAGATTTGGGAAAGTATTATATATTAAAAGTGATTTGAAGGGCAGATTCACTATGTAACGGCCAGATGGCGAACGCATAGTAGTGGTTTTAAAAAAGTTTTCGCAAGCAAGCTCTTCATTAGTAAGGTCACGTTTCACAATGACTTCTTCCTGTTCCCAAAAGGAACGCAAAAGATTTTCCAGGTTAACATTATGAAAGTGGATCGTATTTGAATCGGCTGATTCAGATGACCCAGAAAATACCCATCCAAAGACTGTGTTCTGGAAGAACAAGTTGTTGTGTAAAAAGGATTCTGCAGGTATTTTGATTCTAGGACATATATCCGAGCCAAGAAGTATGTCAATAGGGTCTTTTTTGGAATAGAATGGGTCTGCCAAATTGCCATGCTCCAATTTTGGTAAAGAGAGACGCGATGCATGCAAAAGAGCTGTGCAAGGCAAACTTTGTTCTAAGTCCATAGACAACAGCTCAAAACTGACTGTACTTCTTGATAATTTGTCACTATTACCCACACCAGATACCTGAGTTCTCGATTTTCGTTTAGGTAGACGAAGTAACTGAACTGCAGCTTCAGTGATCAAGCTACCTTGAGCTGCTGGATCTAATAGAGCTCTTAGAGGAAATTGTCCGTGACTAGTTTTTACGAAAAGCCGAATTGTGTATAACACCACATCATGAAATGTGTGGAAATTTTGTATCGTAACCCGAGGGCCAGAAGAAGAAGCAATATTAGTATTTTGAACTGAAACTGTATTTTCCTCATGCAACACAGTGTGATGGGGCAGCTTACAAGTCCCACATCTATGCAAAGATTTGCAGTTGTCATGTTTATGACCAACCGAGAAGCAATTTCTACAAATTTTTCTATTACTTAAAAATTCATCTTTAGATTTAAGAGAGAGTGCTAAAAATTTATAACATTGTGACAAGTAATGGCTTCTTTCACAAAATAAACAGGAAATCGATTTTGATTTAGCGATATTGCTATTGTGCACATGTGTCTGTTTCCTGTTGTTGAAATTATTCTTCTGGGTCGATTTAGTTGTTGCGGGAGCAGACTCGTTTAATGATTCTAATTTTCTGAATGTATTTTCGAGAAAAGAAAACCACTCGGATCTATTTGGCACATCCGTTGAGGATTTTAAAGATTGCTCCCATTCTCTTCGAGTTTGCTGGTCAAGTTTTTGACAAAGTATCGGAATAAGCAAGGGATCCCATTCGGATGTTTTAATACCCAAGTTTTCAAAAGAGTTTAGACATTCTTGTGTAATATCCAAAAGAGTTTTTATACTCTGAAAAGATCCATCTGATTTTGGAACATTATAAAGTTTAATTGCAAGATTATCCACGATTTTGCGCCTATTGTGGTATCTTGATTCTAACATTCGCCAAGCCGATTCGTAGTTAGCCTCTGTGACTGAAATAGATTTGATGAGAGATGCTGCTTCTCCTGAAAGGGTTCCCTTCAAATAATAAAATTTTTGAATTTTCGAAAGAGAATTATTGGAATGCACCATAGATACATAAATATCCCGGAATGGGATCCAATCTAACTACAAACCAGAGAATTTGGGAAGGGAAATCCTCGGTAAGCGCGCATCTACACTTGTGTTCATTTCCGGGCGATTATTCGCTAAGCAAAGGTACTACAAAGAGGTGAACGTGTATTACCATCCCTATGTACACTGTCAAGTAATTTTCCCCTAAACGTAAAACATATATCAGAAAACTCAAAAAAAATATCCTCCGCCATATATGGAATATATATGCTTTTAAAGAACTGTCACGAATGATTTGTGAAATCTCATTGTGTTGATGCTTAAATTGTTAAAACACGGTATCAAGTTCCATGGTGTGGCTCTCGATATAACCGAGGGTTTTATCAAAATCACTTTTTTGCATGAATTTAGAATTTAGTTTCTTCAATGTACATAGCAAATTGCGTTGTATAGCAATTAATGATTGCAATTCACTCATGATTTTTAATTTAGGGTCAAAAGTTATAAATCAATTTAAATAATTTATGAAAAATTATTTTTTGCAAACAGAGGGTGTACAGAAGTACAAAACCTTAAAATTGTTGAGAAGTTAGAAATACGATTTAATAATTATAATAAAACGCAATAAAAGGGCAACTAAATTTCGACGAAACCGCAAAAAAATGGAAATTTTGTAAGCGCTTAGAAAGAGCAGTGATTTAATTTTAAACGGATATACACAGTCTTAATAATTAAGGTTATGTTACCAATTGTACAGATGTACTGAGAATATTCCTCAAGTGTAATGAATAGTCAAGTAGAAAAATGCTTACACACGTGATCAGGTGCAAACATGCAAAGCTTTGATATATTAAATAAGTTTCGAAAACGAATCTGTGTAAGAATACGTTTTCAAAGTACAGAAGTACTAAAACAGAAATTTAAGGTTTCTAGAGCGGTGATAAATATCTTCCGAATTAACCGGATAGTTGTACAGATGTACTAGATTAAAGAAATAATAAAATTTTAATTGAATTGTATATCGTTTTCCAAAATAAAACGTATTGAAAGTACAGACGTACATAGAATTACTTCAATAAAGTTTGTAGAGTAAAGCTCCAATTACTTATTACGTAATAAGTAATTATTAATTAAATTTAAGCAAATATTTAATTCCTCAATTGAATTTATTGAAATAATTTTTCCAATAAAGGGACGAACTATAATTTATCCAATATTTCAGTTTGACACAAGCACTTGGCAATAGTGTGCAATTATAAAGGCTTACGTAAGTTCAATGTAGGGTTGCCATACATACTGTTTTTAGCAGTACATGTACTGATTTTTTGCAACTGTACTGTTTTATGCACAACTCCTAAAACAGTACGCAAATGTACTGTTTTTTACACTTTGTACTATTTTTTGTACTGTTTTTTTAGTTCAGTCTACAAAAAACCAAGACTTAAGCCTGATTAAAAATATTAAAAATTTGGATTAAAACCATAAATAATTCAACAAAATTACCACAATACTAATTAAAACCAAGATACATATTAAGAAAAACACTGCTAGTCATATTTTAATAATATCCTAATATTTAACAGTACATAGCTTAAAAAAATTTAGTTGTGTTCCAAACAAAAAAGTTCTAAAATAATAAGTGTAAATGTAGTATAAGCTGAATATATTCAAATCAATTTAACTCAAATAAAAAAAATTTGATTTGTAGTTTTAGAATTTTTATTCAACAAAATTGGTAAAAAATAAAAATATTCAAATAAAAAAATTTTAAATACAAAAATTTCTATTAATTTTTTTTTAATTTTCCCTTGAAAATGAGGACGACAATGTAATAAAATACTGGGATAAAAAAAGTTCAGCTCCATTTTAAATACAAGCATTAAAAGTAAGACGATTTCGTATTTGAAAATTAAAAAAAAAAAAAATTAACGATATTATACAGTTACTGGTTACTTAACAACCACAAGGTTATTTTCCATGGCATTTAAGGCGGAAGTACATAACACGCGTTAGTTTGTCGACGAGTATCGTGCGTTTAAAAACTTTAGCGCGTAAAAAATTGCAAGTTACACAACACGCGTTACAAAAGCCATTCCTGTCAGCTGTTTTTTAATTGTTTACTTATTTGTGCATTAAAAACGTGTTCGAAAGTTTATCAAGATTTTGTTATTTTATTGAATGTATTCTTTTTATATAAATATTGAATGTTTTTTAAGCTCTTCAATAAGTTTTTCTTCCATGATTCACAAATTTGTTAAATTATTCTTTTTATTGTCAGCTGATAACTTGTCAAAAATACACAACGCGTCAAAAAGTTCAAAGTTAACCAACTTTCTGGCGCAAACGCGTCAAAATATTTTGCATGTAGCTTTTTCTATTAAAATATACTAGTTTAACTTTTTTTGACAGAAGACGACAGAGCGCGCGCGCACTAACGCTTGTTATGTAGTTCTACCTTTAGACATAAATTCGGCGGAAAACTGGTCAGAAACTAAAAGCAATATTATATTCCTTGAATTTTGGTAAAGTGCATATTGTGAGGTTGTTTTGAGCTTGAATTGCAAATTTATGTAAGACCATGGACTGAGCTCTAAACAATTTGTAATAAAACTTTCTTGCCATGGTTTTCCAAATAGAAACGTGCAGTTATGTGCTAGAATTAAATTCGACTGAAATTTATCAGTCTTAATAATAATAATAATAATAATAATAATAGTAATAACGCTTATAATTTTTTTCAATTTTAGAATTAAAAACAACTTCACAATAAAGCTTCGTACAGATTACAATTGAGTAACACTTCCTCTCTCTTTGACGAATGAAAAAATTAATTACTCTCTTCAAATTGGTTACTTTGTTATCTTTTCGTCCACTCCGTGAACATAACAAAGTAGTTAACAAAGTAAATCTTGTTTCACTCAAAAGAAAGAGAGCAACAAAATATGTCTCTCTCTTCTCCTCATTAAAATTGAGTATTTCTGGCAGAGCAGTACTAAACTTAGGTGCGGCCAAGTTAAGATAGCGAAATATTGTGAATAGATATGGCAACTTTGGCCATTTCATTGAGAATAATATCTTCTTCTTGTTTTCGGTTTATGGAAGAGTTTTCGGCTTTTAACAAGATAACAAAGTAAAACCGGAAATGTTATTTCAATATTAAATAATAAAAATATTGCGACAAACAATTAGAGAAACTAATATATTTAAATTAGTTAACAAATAATTGTGTTAAATGGATTCCTTAAAAATATTATTTTACTCTATAATTTCCTTTCGTTTGTTGTTAAACAAAGTTTATGAAATAACTTTTTTTGGCTAAAGGGCCAAAATTAGGACTTCCTCCGAAGGTTGGCTATATGTGGCTTATAGCAGAGTACTTAAGCTTCATTTTGGTATATAATTTATATTTCCCTAAAGTTTTTTGTTGAACAAAGTTATAAAAAATAACTTTCGACTAAATTTCACTCATTTTTTATTTTGGCTAAGGGGCCAAAATTAGGACTTCCTCCGAAGGTTGGCTATATGTGGCGTATAGCTAAGTACTTAAGCTTCATTTTGGTATACAATTTATTTCAAACTTAAGTTTTTTTTAGAACAAAGTTTGTAAAAACAAGCTAGTAACGAATTTTTTAATGAGTGCAGGTTTTTCAAAAAGTTTGTTAAAAGTATAAAAATCATCTCCCATGTAGAAATTAAGAATAAGAACATGCACTCACTTTAGTTCTCTCATTTTCGGGTATATGATGTTGCCATATAAATTTACATGCACTTAGTTTCAGGGATGGAAGCACTGTTGCCAGAAGTGCAGATTTCTCTAAGATTTAAGTGAACGTTGCGAAAACGCAACGCAGGGCCTTAATGGGTTAAAATCGATTTCCATCACACCTGATAATGACAAATCATCATATCGATGGTTTTTTTCCGCAACCACGTAACTCGATTTTTTCCAATTTTTTGTATTAACTGGGAAAGTAATCAGTAAATACCGCTTTGCAATTTTGCAATTTTTTTGTTTGGCGGAATATAGGAATTTTTCCTAATTCTTGGATTATAAAAGAATATCCAGCAAAAAGTTAAAATAAAGTATTTTGTCTCTCTCCTGAAAAGTAGTTGTTTTTGAGTTACGAGGTTGCGGAAGAAACCCATCGATATGATTCATTTATGTGTTTAAATGATGATTTTTAAATACCTATTTTGAATTTTTGTTTTCGCCAAATGAAAACATATAAAAATAGAAACTTTCATGTCAACCAAAACAAAAAAAATTATTCGCTTAAGGTTTTATTTGTTTAATATTTTCGGCTTTTCTAAAATCTTTGGAAAAGGTTTCCTGATGAGCTGGTGTAAGCAACCGGCGAAATGCGCATAGAGGCTTGCTTTCCCTCAACAATAAATTTCAGTGTATTTATCAAATATGAAAAACTGGGAATTTAGCACGTCATACGAAGATCGTATTAATGATAAACTTTGTATTCCCGAAAATAACTTTGATAATATAATTGCATGTGCCCGTGCATAAAACTGAATTGGCAAATTGGTTTAGTTCGTTGTTTTCTTACGAAGACAATAGAATGAAGCGGCTTGTTTTTTAATTTTGTTTTTTCTTTTAACCCACTTACAACTACAATTCGAGTCGGAAAGAACCCAACCAATTGTAGGGGGATGTAAGAAAAGATAAACTCACTGTTTATTGTTGGTGTTTTGTTTAAGCTTTGATATTGTTACAAGTAAGACTTAGAGTGTTTATAACTCTTATTCGCTTAAGGTTTTATTTGTTTAATATTTTTGGCTTTTCTAAAATCTTTGGAAAAGGTTTCCTGATGAGCTGGTGTAAGCAACCGGCGAAATGCGCATAGAGGCTTGCTTTTCCTCAACAATAAATTTCAGTGTATTTATCAAATATGAAAAACTGGGAATTTAGCACGTCATACGAAGATCGTATTAATGATAAACTTTGTATTCCCGAAAATAACTTTGATAATATAATTGCATGTGCCCGTGCATAAAACTGAATTGGCAAATTGGTTTAGTTCGTTGTTTTCTTACGAAGACACTAGAATGAAGCGGTTTGTTTTTTAATTTTGTTTTTTCTTTTAACCCACTTACAACTACAATTCGAGTCGGAAAGAACCCAACCAATTGTAGGGGGATGTAAGAAAAGATAAACTCACTGTTTATTGTTGGTGTTTTGTTTAAGCTTTGATATTGTTACAAGTAAGACTTTGAGTGTTTATAACTCTTATTCGCTTAAGGTTTTATTTGTTTAATATTTTTGGCTTTTCTAAAATCTTTGGAAAAGGTTTCCTGATGAGCTGGTGTAAGCAACCGGCGAAATGCGCATAGAGGCTTGCTTTCCCTCAACAATAAATTTCAGTGTATTTATCAAATATGAAAAACTGGGAGTTTAGCACGTCATACGAAGATCGTATTAATGACAAAAAAAAAACAAAATATTGCAGGCGAATTCCACTTCGTTGCGCCAAAAATTGAATGTATATTTTCATATTTATATTGCAAGTGATAGCAGAGAAAAGTATAAATAAAAATGGCTCTCCTGTAAAATTTAGTTTTAGTAACATTCGATAATTTCGCGCAAAGGGGTCGATATATGGTACTCTCGTTGTGAGAAAATTGTACCCTAACCTGAAAGAATCATTTGTGATACAATTTTCTGATTCATTTTTGATCACTTTAATGTTAGTTTTTCTAATCATTATTGAATCGTTTTTGTCTAATTTTTCAATCGTAAACTATAGAGTTTTTGATTATATTTCATATAATTTTTTCAATGTCATGTTTTTTATTTTTTCTCCGAAAATTATGGATTTTGATTATTTAAACCAAACAAAAGTTATCGGTTTTTCGCAAAGAAGAGAAGAAACAATTTGCACTTACATTTACATATGTATGTGGGCATTTCCCCAGAATGGTCTACCAGGATGAAAAAATAAAATTGATTATCATCGTCTTTTATTGTTTATTATTAAAAAAAAGTCTATGTTCTTATAAAAGAATGGTTTCCTAGCATATCTGAGCTGTTTTACTTGAGCAAATTGGGCTGGAAACTGGACAATTTTATATTTTTCTGTATTTTCTACTTCTAAAGACATTTTTATGTACTTATTTTACATGCAAGAAATATGTTATGTTTACACTCTTTCTTCATAATCTCTCAATTACAATCAATTGTAAAAGGAGTGTTAAGTTTTTTTGTTAAGGAAATTTGAAGACATTTATGGTAAAATGCGTGGTGATAATAATAAAAAAACATATGGAAAAATCGTACGTTCGCGACCGTTAAATAAGCCAATTAAACAAAAAACAAGAGAGATATTTTATTTTGTAAATACTGGATTGAGACCTAGATTAATACACTTAAGAAGTATATTAATCACTTTTGAATATTCCGTTCCATTACGCAGATTTTTACATTTAACTATTGTCAGCCGAAGTTGACTTCTATTTTGCGTACGTTCGTGACCACACGTTTATAACTCTTATTATGAAAACTTAAACTCAATGAAATCCATCTTTTGTACTAAACATAGAGCTACCCAAATGCTATCGAATTGCAAAAAAAAAATGCTAGGAAAAGTTTTGTTTTCTATATTATTTGTACATCGAAAGCGTACGAACGTACGTTCGTGACCCTAGGAAATGCGCATGGGGCATTCTTTAATAAGGGCCTTAAGATATGATTTTTACCCAATTTAGCGTTTAAGTCTTTACACATTATGAGAATATAGTGGCACTTACACCACTGCAATACAACAAATTTAGGTTTGGAATTTGGATTAACTTTAAGGTTATTTAAGAATGAGGCGCAAGCATTTAGGTAATCTAGCAAAGTTTGATTATTAAAACTTTTTAATACCGCTCCATATAATGCGGCACTAACATCAGTTCAAACTCTTTTACAAAAATACCATTTAAACTGATATTTTACTTTGTTTTCTTTTAGAAATAGTTTCAATGTATCCAAAAAACCGGTAATTGCATCACGTGTGTGCCGGGATAAAATTGCCTCCGCAATAGTGATGATTTTTTTTAATCTGCAATTTCGCAGAACTAATTTATAAGTCAAAATTCTTTTTTCGGCACATTCTAAATGCCTAACACTTTCACCTGAAGCATCTAAATGTAATGTAAACTTACAATCTTCGAGGATTTTTTTATTATTTGATATGGTCTCAAATGTAAATTTTTCCCATGTATAAACTGCAAAAGGTGCAGCAACCATATGTATATAACTCTTATATGGACCTCTTTTCATTAAAATAAGAGAAAAAAAGGGTTCTGGATGATAATAGAAATTAAAATTTCCTTCCGATTTTCCTTTTCTTAATTCTTCTAACTTATGAATACCTTGAAAATTGCCCTTTTCAGCAATATCATCAGCAGCATTTAATATTTGCTGCTTTCTAAATAAGTAGGCATTTTTATTCTTTAGTTTACTTTTCATAACAGATCTTTCCACCCCATGAATCTGCATGTTTTAAATCTTTCGTTCTATAAACAACATCAGTTCCATTAGGACTTATTTCAAAACGAAATGTGGTACAATCGTTAAATCTACAATATGCATATAAAAACGTATTATCTTTAACGCGCGAAACACAATAAAAACATAAAATGCAAACATTATTATGCACTAAATATTCTTCTCTTACTAAATCTTCAAGAAGTTTCTTTTTAGTGATTTTATCATCATTAAACTCTTTTATAATATCTAAATTAATAGAAAATGAACAATCAAAAATATTTTTTTTAAAGTTTCTTTTAGGTAATTAGTATTGTGGTTATTTTGTTGAACTATTTATGGTTTTTAATCCAAATTTTTAATATTTTTAATTAGGCTTAAGTTCATGAAATTTAATTTTCATTAAATTATTCCTATGAAGAATGGAATTTAACAACATGAAAATTAATTAAAATTGTTATTGATAATCTTTCATTCTTGACGTGGCTCGGGCTCGAACCCTGGCCGGCAGGTTACCATGACATGTTTCGATCGCAACCACTCGATCTCCTCAGATGGATTTGCCGTCTTACACTCGCAGCCATCGACGACTGCTGACGTCAATAGTCAAACATCAATCCTTAAACCAAATTGTATTTTAACATTTGGTAGATCGAAATTTGCTTTCCTGAATGATTATCCATTTTAATTGATTTTACATGTTTTTTCCTTACTTCTGTTTTTTCGTACTTTTGTCAAGAATTTTTCTTGAAGTTCAAGTACATTTTTTGTTTTTTCATTTTGTCTTTCCCTTTTCTGTTGACCTTTTTCAGCACAACTTGAAGGACAAATGTACACATAGAGCTCGTGCCCTAGCCTTAACAATAATTAGTATTGTGGTTATTTTGTTGAACTATTTATGGTTTTTAATCCAAATTTTTAATATTTTTAATTAGGCTTAAGTTCATGAAATTTAATTTTCATTAAATTATTCCTATGAAGAAAGGAATTTTACAACATGAAAATTAATTAAAATTGTTATTGATAATCTTTCATTCTTGACGTGGCTCGGGCTCGAACCCTGGCCGGCAGGTTACCATGACATGTTTCGATCGCAAAAAAAAAAAAAAAAAAAAAAAAAAAAAAAAAACATGTAAAATCAATTAAAATGGATAATCATTCAGGAAAGCAAATTTCGATCTACCAAATGTTAAAATACAATTTGGTTTAAGGATTGATGTTTTACTATTGACGTCAGCAGTCGTCGATGGCTGCGAGTGTAAGACGGCAAATCCATCTGAGGAGATCGAGTGGTTGCGATCGAAACATGCCATGGTAACCTGCCGGCCAGGGTTCGAGCCCGAGCCACGTCAAGAATGAAAGATTATCAATAACAATTTTAATTAATTTTCATGTTGTAAAATTCCTTTCTTCATAGGAATAATTTAATGAAAATTAAATTTCATGAACTTAAGCCTAATTAAAAATATTAAAAATTTGGATTAAAAACCATAAATAGTTCAACAAAATAACCACAATACTAATTATTGTTAAGGCTAGGGCACGAGCTCTATGTGTACATTTGTCCTTCAAGTTGTGCTGAAAAAGGTCAACAGAAAAGGGAAAGACAAAATGAAAAAACAAAAAATGTACTTGGACTTCAAGAAAAATTCTTGACAAAAGTACGAAAAAACAGAAGTAAGGAAAAAACATGTAAAATCAATTAAAATGGATTATCATTCAGGAAAGCAAATTTCGATCTACCAAATGTTAAAATACAATTTGGTTTAAGGATTGATGTTTGACTATTGACGTCAGCAGTCGTCGATGGCTGCGAGTGTAAGACGGCAAATCCATCTGAGGAGATCGAGTGGTTGCGATCGAAACATGTCATGGTAACCTGCCGGCCAGGGTTCGAGCCCGAGCCACGTCAAGAATGAAAGATTATCAATAACAATTTTAATTAATTTTCATGTTGTAAAATTCCGTTCTTCATAGGAATAATTTAATGAAAATTAAATTTCATGAACTTAAGCCTAATTAAAAATATTAAAAATTTGGATTAAAAACCATAAATAGTTCAACAAAATAACCTCAATACTAATTATTGTTAAGGCTAGGGCACGAGCTCTATGTGTACATTTGTCCTTCAAGTTGTGCTGAAAAAGGTCAACAGAAAAGGGAAAGACAAAATGAAAAAACAAAAAATGTACTTGGACTTCAAGAAAAATTCTTGACAAAAGTACGAAAAAACAGAAGTAAGGAAAAAACATGTAAAATCAATTAAAATGGATAATCATTCAGGAAAGCAAATTTCGATCTACCAAATGTTAAAATACAATTTGGTTTAAGGATTGATGTTTGACTATTGACGTCAGCAGTCGTCGATGGCTGCGAGTGTCCGAGGAGATCGAGTGGTTGCGATCGAAACATGTCATGGTAACCTGCCGGCCAGGGTTCGAGCCCGAGCCACGTCAAGAATGAAAGATTATCAATAACAATTTTAATTAATTTTCATGTTGTAAAATTCCTTTCTTCATAGGAATAATTTAATGAAAATTAAATTTTATGAACTTAAGCCTAATTAAAAATATTAAAAAAAAGTTTCTTTTAGGTTTTAAATTATTCGCTTCCCCACGCAATACGTTTCTGTTACACTTTTCATCGGGGTTGGATTCCTTTCTGCATTTTAGAAAGTTTAAAACATTAATCGAATCATTTGTAATTTTAAATGGGCTCATAGTGTGATCGCGATTTTTATTCTGCACTTTCAATTTATTAGCAGAATCAGGTATATTTAAACAATTTTGCTTCTTGCAATTTTCTATTTTATTGCTTTCAATTAATGCACAGTCATTACTATGTCTTAATTTGTCATTTATTTTAATTAATTCATCTTTAATCATTTTAAATTCACATTTAAATTCGTCGACAAATTTAATTTTTTCGCAAAAATCTTTACAAAAGTTTTCATAATTCTTCGAAATCATTTTGATTTGATCTTTCAAGTTTTTTGTTGCTACATCATCTAAATTGATTTCAGTTTCCGATATATTCTCTTCATTACAATTCATATCATTAAAGGTATAAATTTTTCAAAGATTTTTGTTCCAAAACTGTTTCAGAATTTAATAAAATATCATTTTTTTCTTTGCAATTTCCATTCACGCCATTTTTAGACATGCCTAAGCTTTTAACCTTGCTATTTTTTAACAAGTATTTTGCCATACTACAGATGTTTCTTCTATTTTTAATATTATTTTGAATTTTATTGTATTTACTATTTTTATTTATAGCATTTAAAGAATTTATAATAATTTCAAATAATTCAAAATTTTTTATAGAAGAACTTATCTGCAATTCCTCTAAAATAGGACATTTTATCAGTATGGACTTTAAATCACTAATACTATAATTATTCTTACGCTTTTACATTGGTAACTTAGCCTAAATATTGAAGAAAGAAAACAAATAATTAAGTTTTTTTTTGGTTTTTTATTTGGTTTTTATATGTTTAAATATTTCATTTAAATAACTAGAACATACCTTAAAAATTATCCTTCGCACGAATTCTTGCAAACCTTAAAACGAATTAAATACTGTTTAATAAGTGTGTTTTAAAAATATTTAAGGCCATAATTGTGTAAAACGCAACGCAACGACAAAAATTACACTGACAGCAAAAGCAAAGTCAAAAATATTTTGCTTCGTACAGAAATTCATATAAGATTTCAAAATTTTCAACGCCACACCTGATAGATGGGCCTTGATATGCATCGTTTGAAATTTGAAAATTCAATATACATTTCTGTAGAAAGCAACAACAAAATTATAAGCTATTTTTGATTTTGCTTTCAATGTAATTTTTGTCGTCGCGTTGCGTTTTACGCAATTAAAGCCTAAATTCTGAAAATAAAAAAGAATTTTTTGATGACTTACGTCGCGACGGTCTAAATAGAATTGTCTCACTCTTTTGTGTGTTTATTCTCATATTCCAATCAATGGTACAATTTTCGACCGTGTTAAAGGATTTTTGTAGATTGTGATTTATTTTTTCAATAGTACTAACAGAGTGATGTATAACAATATTATCAGCGAAGGATATAATATTTCCTATCTTACTTAGCAGATCTAAAATAATTAAATTAAAAAGAATAAGAGAGTTCACAGTTCCCTCTTGTAAACCGTTCTTAATACTGAACACTTTCTTGCCCTCGTTTTTTTGATGACATACTCTAAACGTTTTATTGCTTATCATATTATAGATAAGACTTATGAAATAAATTGGGTATTGATATTTTCTCAATTTAAAAATTAAACCTAAAGTCCAAATACTATCAAAAGTCATTTCCATGTCTATTAGGCAAACCCCTGTACACAGCATCCTGTTCCAATTCCAGTTCATACTGGATGTAAGCATGTGTATTGCATTTGTGGTCGAAAGTTTATATTTAAATCCGAATTGCTTATCGCTTATTAATTTTCTATTTCTGCAAAATTTGCCTATATTATTATTTATACATATTTCGAAAATCTTGCTGATATTAGGAAGTAGGCTAATCGCACGAACGTTTTTTGGATAACTCGAGTTTTTATCTTTCTTGGGTAAAACAATTACCCTTGCTTCTTTCCATTTTTAAGGAAAGTATGAATTATTTAACATGTTGTTAAAAAGATTACAATATTCAAAAATCAAAATCTGAGGTATATTATTCAATACTATATTCGGAATTTTATCTACACCAGAAGATAATTTTCATTTCAAATTACTAAAAATATGTAAAATACTATCTATCCCTTGTTATAAAATAGTCCCCAGCAACATCCATATTGTCAGAAATATTTTCAGGACTAAACTCTATCAGAGTAGTTTCACTGTTCTCATATGACGTTTTTAATTCCAAGAAATTCTCAAAGAACTCGTTAACTTGCACATGTTGATTATTGTTATAATCAATAGGTTTATCCGAGTGTACAGATTGCAAACATGATCCTATCGTGTCTGACATTTGTTCCTGATCGCGCACAATAAAATTATTGAAGGAATCTCTCTCTAAATTTTCTTTTGGTATATCCGCGACAGTCAGTAAATGTTCCGAATTGGCTGGTTATTTTATAATTTCAAGATTTAAAGGTTTTATTTTCCTAAAGTTGTTCCTTATTCCATCAAACATATCGAGCCCTTATAGCAAAAATGATGTAACCAACAAAAATAAAATTTTACAGGAGAAGGTTTTTTTTTAAATATTTTTGCTTCTTATTTCGTAACGGTACTTCCCAGAGATATGAGATTTTTAGAGATGATGCAAATGATCCAAAATTATCGATATTCATCAAAAAACAAAAATCTTAAATGTTGTTAATTACATCATTTTTGCTATTAGGGCTCGATATATTGTGAATCTTTGGGATCTAAGTTATATAATTTTTCCTGAATATTGCTGTTATAAACCATTTTAAAATTTTCATCTATAAGTTTTCTAATCATCTTTAATTTAACTTTCAGAAAATTGAGAGTGGGTTCGGGAAGTGTATGCTCTTATCTGTTATGTCTCTTTATTAGAGTAAGGATTTTACTTTTTTTCAGATGTAAGTTTCTTATAATTGTATTAGTTTTTGTAGAAACTGAATCAATGTTTTTATATTTAGGTGTAACGTAATCTATAGTACTGACAATTGAATTATCCAGTCTATGTATATGATAATCAATTTCGCAATTTCTAAGATTTCTATCATCAGGAATTTTCAATTCATTTCTTATTTCAATTCATTTCTTCTTTAAAGGAGAACTCCTGCCTATCGTTATTCATAGAACAGCAAATTAGAATAGCGCTATGATCACTATCATAGTCTTTAGTTTAAAGACAGTTTAGAGTATTATTTTCCGTAATAACGTTTAATCTGCAATCTGCAATACATATATCTAAGTACGATTCGATCTAGGAAAGGAGGGGAGACTCGAAGCATAAAATTTGCATCTAAAATTTATATCATTATCATTCAACCATTCTTTAAGTTTATTACCCTTATGGTTATCAGTAGGATTACCCCAATCTGTGTGTCTACAGTTTAAATCACCGGCAAGTAAATAGAAATTACTTAAATTATGTAAGTCTGAGGACTCAAAAAGTTTTTTTATTTCCGTTTTTATGAATGAATCGTTATTGCCCGATGGGTAATAAGCCGAAATTATAATAAATGTTTGGTCATTAGTCAATAATATCCGAATTATGCAAGTTTCTAGAAACATAAATGAATTTGTTGTATGGTTTGAATAACCATAATATTTCAGATTATTTTTTATCAAAATTGCCGTACCTTCTCCCTGTTTTGCATCAGGCCTATCTTTTCTTATCATATTATAATTGACGAATTGGAGCTTATGTCTAGGATTAAGTTTCGTTTCGTTCAGAAAAACAATATCAGGATTGTATTTTTTAAGAAATTGTTGAAGTTCGTAACTTATAGATATCAACGAGTTAACATTTATATGAATAATTTTAAGCTTTTTTGATATTATGTTATTGTGACCAGTAGCCATGTTAACACCCCTAGCATGGAAAAAATAGTATCTATACGAGATGTTTGTAAGTGTAATTGCTTTTGCAAATAAGCCATTTGATTACTTAAATTTATCATCACAAAAACTATTTTAGGTAAGAAAATATAAAAATTTTTGCTTGTTTATTTATCGAATTTATGTAGTTGCATTATATTTAATAATTAAAGGCCAGTTTACACGGTAATACAATGTATTACGACTTTGTAGAATCAAAATATTATGAAATTCTCTCCGTGTTTAAAAGAAAAAAATAAAAATCTTTTGTAAGTATAATTCATGTTTACACGGATGGTATAAGTAAAATCAAAAATAATAACAAAAAAGCAGATGGTTGCAGTTTTAAATATTTACAAAAACAACATGAAAATTTCCTGAGTTGATTTTAGTTGTTTTTGTAATTGTAAAAAAATGCTATCACCTTTAATGTACTCCGTTAAAATACACCTCTGGTGTGATGAGAATACATAAGTTTCTAAAATGGTTTAGAAAAAAACCATTTACCGACCGCTTGTCAGATTTTGTATCCGTATTCTCTCTTACTCAATACATTTTGCTTTTACATGATAAGATTTTTCTCATTCTACATAATCTTTCGACATGTCGTAATACATTATATTACCGTGTAAACTGGCCTTAATGTAAAAAAGTAATAGCTATTATTTCATCATTAAATTTAGTAAGAATACACACTCAAAATATTATGTAGTTAAATACAAACGAAAAATCATTTTAAACAAATTAAAATTCATTTAAAAAACGGATCATTTACATTTCATTTAAAACAAATGATTTTTACATTCATTTTTAAATTTTTTATTTATTAAACAGCATATTCATTAAAATTGAATGGTTTTTACTTTAAAAAAATACATTGCAACCGACAAAAATCAAACTACATAAAAAAATAAAAACGAAAAAACATTATTTTTTGGTAGTTTGTTTTCTGAATAACAAACATAAATGTTAAAAAATAAAATTATTCGTAAAATAACTATATTTTTATTAAAATTTAACAGTACGGAAAACGAATTTAATAACCTACAATCAGTTACTGTAATAATTTTATAAGTGCATTTTTGTTCAACTGTATGTATATTAAACTCGACGATATTATTGTCAAGTGTTTTGACGTTACTCAATCCAATTTGATTTGATGAAAGCGGATTATTCGAAAGATTCATTGATTTAAAGAAAAATTACATTAGGTTTGTTTTGGGAAAATTGTTTACACTTATAATATTATTACAGTAACTGATTGTGGGTTATTAAATTCGGTTTCTGTTCTGTTAAAATTGAATAAAAATATAGTTATTTTTCGAATAATTTTATTTTTTAATATTTATGTTTGTTATTCAAAAAACAAACTACCAAAAAATAATGTTTTATCATATTTATTTTGGTATGTAGTTTGATTTTTTTCGTTAAAAATATATTTTTAATAGTAAAAATCATTCAATTTTAAGGAATATGCTGTTCAAAAAATAAAAAATTTAAAAATGAATGTAAAAATCATTTGTGATCGTGATCGTGTGATCGAGTACTTTCTCGATTCGAAAGCAATTTAATATCTAATTATTTAAGTCAATACTGAACGAATCTGAATTATTTTTTCGATGTTGTAAAGCATTAACTTGAGTTTCAAAATACTGCAAAAATAATTTCGATTCGTTCAGTATCTGTGTCCTTATATCGTTTTCAACATTTGTGCACTAGGGGGGTATTAAAAATAGTTATACATTATTTTAAGATATAAGAAAAGAAAAATGTAATATATGCCATACGATTAAGCTGGATTAATTTGGCCGGCAGGGCTTACAATCCATACTAAATAAATAAATAAAATAAATAAATAAAATTGCTTTCGAATCGAGAAAGTACTCGATCACGAGTGCCAGAATTAGGCCCCAGGATGGGTGTTGTAATTTTAAACCCAGAAATATTTGCAAAAGAAAAACAAGCTCTTGATTCCGAGCTGTCCTTAATATTGTCCAATGAGTATTTAGCATTTCTATTTAAATAGTATAATAAGGGAAAATTTTGTTGCGAATTGTTGGAATGGAAAATGTGTAGATAGTTTTCTTTGAATTTGTGCAATTGGATTGGTAGGCGACTTTAACTGAACAACCTTAACAAAAGCGGCAAGCGTTTTTTTAAAAATGAAAATTTTATTTAAATACAATTTCAATAAAACAAACCGACATAGCGATCTGTCAAATAAGATTTATCAGCCGGGTGGTTTCTAATTCGCATTCTAATGGTTTGTTTCGTATAAATTGTATGCAAATGAGAAGTTTTGACATACAAAAAACGCTTCCGCTCTTATTTAGGTAGCTCAGTAAGAAAGTTTTAATAAAACGAAAACTATTCGAAATCAAAGGCAGAAAATTCGGCTAATGGCGCTCCTAATTGTGAATATTCATTGTCTGAGAATTTAGGCCATAAAAATGTGGCATTACTTCAACAATTTTAATCAGTAATATTTTCTCAAAATACTCTTTTGAGCAGGGCGAATTCATACAAAGTGGTCTTATTTTGAAATTAACATTGCGTCAAAAATAATAAAACCTTGTTGCAAGGCGAATTTATAAAGGTGTCCGCATCATTAGATAGAGTTATGCTAGCTATCCCTTTTTATTGAAAAATACTATGTATTTTGTTTTTGTAAAAAGTTAGAGTGAATGTCAAAAATATTTGTTGAAAATATAAAAAAAAATTTTTTTGTTAATAAAATATACACAATTGCTTTAGAAAGTCCTCCAATGCAAATTAATTTTGGCTCCACTTAATCATTACGCATTTTTATTTTCTTGTGTTTATATTTTATATTCACTTTTTTTATTTCATAAAATTTAAATAAGTTTTTTTTTCAACTATTTAAATTTTTATTGAGTTTTAAATTTGAATTAAGTTTTTCACAAAATGTAAAAAAAGCTTGACATTCAGTATACACACAAAAAAATAAATAAACAGATGATTCGAAAATGTCACCTTTATGAATTCGCCTTGCACTGTTGTTACATATTAATTCAAACAAATATTTCATTTTGTTCTTAATTTAAAATTGTGTGTTTTGATATAATTAATTTAATAAATTTTAAATTTAAAAATTGTAAAATTTAAAATTTATTAAATTAATTATGTCAAAACACACAATTTTAAATTAAGAACAAAATGAAATATTTGTTTGAATTAATATGTAACAACAGTTAAGATTCCCCTGAACCAGCAGGACGGTATACCATTTTGACACATGGTTAGTTATCAGCTGTTTCTTACGTAGCAAGATAATTTCACCTGGTGTAAATTCGCCTTGCTTTTGAGATAACAATATGCGACATGATGTATGTAAAAGTAAAAATGCCTATATAGAGTACAGTTTAAAATATATGTTAAAATTATTGGCACTGCATATAATAAAAAAGCGAAATTGTGTAGCTTTCCAATTTTTTATATCATCTAAGTCAAAATGTTTTTTCTGAAACTCTACTGTTATATCTTGAGAAATGTTTAAAAACATTTTTTGTAAATTTGGTTAGTTTTCTTGCGCTATAAATGCAAATGAGTTCTTACAAATTAGCTTTTGAAGCAAAAATTGTCTAACGCCGAGGCATAGCATATGGGGATTTCATGTCAAGTGACCCAATTTTTAAATCGATGTCTTCCGATTTGGGTGAAATAAGCACCAAGCTTAGTCCTATTAAAAAGTAGTTAAGACACAAAATTTCAACAAGATCGGTCAAAAAGTTTCTGAGTTTTTAAAAAAAATATTTTTGTTTTTTTTTAAATTTTTTTTCTTAAATTTAAAACTTTTTTTTAATTTTTTTTTAGCGGGAATGTTTTCTTTTTTTTTTTTTTTGCTCAAAAGAAAAATTATGTCTTTTCCTTTAACCCCGGGTCTCCACGTAGCAATATTTATTGCGGCAAACGTCAAATTTGATTGCTCCATTAAATTTGCGACGTATAGACCGCAAATTGCCATGAGTGGCAATCCATTGCGCAATGATTGCTCTTCTGATTGCTTGAGCAACTATTGCTTAGCAATCTTCTGTCAGATCAGTTGTAATTTATCTGACATTTCATTTCTCTGTACGGTTGTTTATTTATTAGTGTTTTTATTTATTCAAAAATCAATCAAGAAAAAGCCGCCAAGTGAAAAAATACTTCAACAAAATACAGAAAAAGTTTTTATATATTATATTTTTAAATAAACGTCAATATCAACAAAAACAAACGACGAATTTGTTTTTTTTTTTTTGTACATTTTTATTTTTTCAATAGAACAATACAAGTTTTTGGTTTTTTTCATACGCAAATAAACAAAAAAGCCACAGAACTTTAAACAACTACTCGCGGTGAAAATTGCAAATTTATGGCAAAGCAATTTCAAGTGTTCTCCAGCAATATAATCAGCAATTATTGCTCCATTGTTCTGTCATTGTTCTGCCGACGTTATTGCTTGTACTTAGCAATAAAAATTGCTACGTGGAGACCCAGCGTAAAGTAGTTTTGGTCGCTTTTTGGGATAGAGTGGGTTATGTATAAAAAAAAATAATTTTAAATTTTTAGCATATGTAGTGCTCTTTCTCAGCCATGTAACTTATTACCTATTGATGTTAGCAAAATTTGTCCCAAGTAGCTTCTATAGCTATTTGATCAATCTTTTTAAAAAAAATATTTTTGTTTTTTTTTTAAATTTAAAACTTTTTTTTATTTTTTTAAGCGGGAATGTTTTTTTTTTTTTTTTTTTGCTCAAAAGAAAGCTTATGTCTTTTCCTTTAAGGCAGTTTTGGCCGCTTTTTGGAATACGAGTGGCTTATGTATAAAAAAAAATAATTTTAACTCAAGACGAGGGTTTTTAAATTTTTAGCATATGCAGCACTATTTTGAATTTTTTCCTAAAAGACCAGAACTACCTTAAAGGATAAGACATAAATAAGCTTTCTTTTGAGCAAAAAAACAAATAACATTTCCGCTAAAAAAAAAAGTTTTAAATTTAAAAAAAAAATTTAAAATTTTTTTTAAAAAAACAAAAATATTTTTTTTAAAAAGATTGATCAAATAGCTATCTAATCTACTTGGGACAAATTTTGCTAACACCAATAGGTAATAAGTACAATGGATGAGAAAGAACACCTGTATGGACAAAATGTCAAACTTTGACCCCCTTTATCTCAGAAACTTTTTGACCGATTTTGTTGAAAATTTGTGTCTCAGCTACTTTTTAATAGGACTAAGCTTGGTGCTTATTTCACCCAAATCGGAAGACCTCGATTTAAAAATTGGGTCACTTGACATGAAATCCCCCATATGCATTTCATCAAGTATCACAAACTTAATTAAATCAAAGTTGACTATATCTAATAATGGGCTGCTTGCTTTTGTTAAATGGTGTTCGGGATTAGTCTTATTTCTCAAAAATTCTAAGGTACGTTCTTGATAATAAACTTCTTTGAAAGTGGGTGTGTTATTTAATGTTTGTATCAGCTTTTTTGACGTTGATTATACACAGGGTTGCCGAACATGGTCTTTTCCGACCAAATTTGGTCGAATATTTTTGGTTTGGTCGGATGGTAGGCCAAACCTTATTTTGGTCGGTTTTAGAAAATTGGACGGATAGCAGACAATTACAAATCTCATAGCTTTTTTACCAAACACAAACATTTTTTTTTAATTGTTGATGAAACTATGGATATGGCATTGATATTACGTTAGGACAGTGATAACCACTCCATAGACTCGCGAGCCAGTCAATAATCGTATTTTTCACACAGACACGGTCGGCAATTCACATGTATATTACAACTTTGTTCGTTTCAAAACATCAGACTACCCTGTAGAAAATAAAATAGTCAGTTGTAAAAAACACTAACTATAAATTAACTTTTTTTTAAATGACTACAAATTGGTTTAAATCTCATGCAGATATCAACTAAAAAGGCATACGTAAAACACAAATAAAATCAAAATAAGTAAAACAAGCATGCCATGAAGTCAAATGAAAAAAATATATACAAACATTTTAAAATAATTAAAAAATGAATCAATACAAATCTGTTTATGTACTAGCAATTATGTGGCGTATTTATTTCAGGACTATTATACATCATCATTTAGGGCAGTTTAATGCAAAATTTTCATAAATAATTATTTCTATAACAAAATATATAAAGATATACATACATATGTATGCATGTTCATATGTACATTAGACTGGCCATAGCGTTATATAGAAAAAATTAAAAATGTAAAATCCAAAAGTTTTCGCACTGAAAAATATGAGGTTGGAGATAACAATAATTATGCATATTTTTTTTTTTTTTTTTTTAATTCCGAGTACCTCCGGGTTGAGCCCAAACTTTTATTACATTACCCATTTGTCACTATTTTTGTTCCTGTTTGTATTTAAATAACAAAAAAAATCTGACTTTATGTTCCTAACTGAATTTCTTCGATACCTTTAATTATTACCTTTCCAACGAGCCGCAATAGTCTGCTGATAAACTACAGATAATCTTGCCCGGAATACCCAAAAACCAAGGTCCAAAAAAAAAATTTATTTTTAATTTTTTTTTTTATTTTTTTTTTAATTTTTTTTTATTGCTGATAATATTATACTAATGAAGATTTATTGTGGGATGAAAAGTTTTTTCTGTAGTGCTCCACAACTTGAAGCAAATACTGCTTATCCTCTTCGTCGTATGTCAATGCACGATTGAAATCTGTTATTAGTTTTATTGCTCTTTCTGCCGGGTCATTTACAACGGTTAAGTGTTGGCATATTCGTTTTGCGGTGCAGTATTCTTCTTGGTCCTTCCAAATCGATGGATCCAATTCAAAAAATGTCACATCGATTTCTAAACGATGAAAAAAACGCTTGGTGCGAGGAGTAACGAAAGAACTTAAATCCTTATTTTCAAACGATTTCACTTGTTCCAGCGTTAAGTTTAATCTTTTTGGAATAACTTTGTCATTTTCGTCAACATGATTGCCAAGAGCTTCAACCATTTTCCGCTTCACTTCAATAGATATAGTTTCATCGAAAAATCCAAGAGCCACCGCCTCTTCCGATAAATACCATAAATGGTTTTTGAATTTTGACAATAAAAGTGGAAGTACATAACACGCGTTAGTTCGTCGACGAGTTTAAAAACTTTAGCGCGTAAAAAATTGCAAGTTACACAACACGCGTTACAAAAGCCATTCCTGTCAGCTGTTTTTTATTTGTTTACTTATTTGTGCATTAAAAACGGGTTCGAAAGTATATCAAGATTTTGTTATTTTATTGAATTTATTATTTTTATATAAATATTGTATGTTTTTTAAGCTCTTCAATAAGTTTTTCTTTCATGATTCACAAATTTGTTAAATTATTCTTTTTATTGTCAGCTGATTACTTGTCAAAAATACACAACGCGTTAAAAAGTTCAAAGTTAACCAACTTTCTGGCGCAAACGCGTCAAAATATTTTGCATGTAGCTTGTTCTATGAAAATACACTAGTTTAACTTTTTTTGACAGAAGACGACAGAGCGCGCGCGCACTAACGCGTATTATGTACTTCTACCTTAAGGCATTTGAAACATTTAGATCGAAATATGAAATAACGTCTTTAATAAATTGTAAATCTTGACGCGGTGCAGATACAGCGTTAACGCATCCGAACCAATACGAAACATAAATTCGCGTCAAGAAAATGCAAATGTTTCGAATGCCTTTCAGCACGGAGGATGTCATCTTGAATTGTTCGCGAAGCAAAAAAATGTTATAGCAGTATATAGCTTTGGACATAAACCTTGCATGAATTGTTGCGCCAGGCAAACGCAGCTGCGTAAAATTTGGTACTTCCTTACCAAGAAAAATTAGCGAAAGTTGCAACAACTCCTTATAATCGGCTCGCACATAATGAGATTTCAACGCCTCAAGACAAAAGTTCTTGTGCGTCTCTATTTCGGCTGCTGTTAAGTTTTTTTGCACTGCTTCATCCAATACTCCACTCTTGAAAGTATTGATATTCATATTTTTCCAGTCTTTTGAAAAACGATTAAAGAGAGTGACTTCTGGTGCTGATGTTTTTCCGAAATTTAAATCAAACACAGCTTTAATAAGCAATTCGCTGATATGATGGCGACACGGTAGAAAAAGTAAATCGCGACCCAATTTTCTTTCAAGCAAATATGCTGAGCCTTTTTCAATACCAGTGTTTGTAGATGTTGTGTCAAAAGCCACAATTTGCACTAAATTATCAATCTTCCATTTGCGTAGGAATTTTTCATTGCCTTAAGCAATATTTTCACCACAAGATTCTTCAAGTTTTGCAATGCCAAGGAGTTTTTCTTCGTTCTCTGCGGTTATAACGAGAGCCAATCGATCAACTTTGTCCTTGCCTTTCATATCTGGAAGCATTACTTTACTTTGACGGTGTTAGTTTTATAAAGGTTATTTTTGTCATCTTATTCGAGCTTACCAAGTCAGATGGTGTTTAAATTTTTCTTCTTATAAAAAGCTTTTTGTCAACAAATAAATTCCTATACAAAATTTGATCGGATGTGCAGCAAACGGCGCTGACGCCCTGACTGGAACTGTTGGTAAGATTACAGCCTATTCATCGATGTCGAACGTAGACTTCGTTCGCTTAAATTACATGTAAAACAAAGACAATATTTTATAATTTGTTTTCGTTTTAAATGTAAGTTAACCGAACGAAGTCTGCAAGGTAGTAGGATGTATTGGAGCTCAGCCTTTGTCTAATAAAGTTTAATACTTTTTTTTTAAATTGTACAAACTTAAGTTAATAAATTTTGATTCATATTTTATTAGTGGTCTGTATATGTTATTGCATACGATCAATGAATTATTGTAGTTTATAAGCGTTATTAAATGAATTTGTGTATGGGCATTTCCTCAGAATGGTCTACCAGGATGAAAAAATAAAATGTTGATTATCATCGTCTTTTATTGTTTATTATTATAAAAAAGTTTTGTTCTTATAAAAGAATGGTTTCATAGCATATCTCAGCTGTTTTACTTGAGGAAATTGGGCTGGAAACTGGAAAATTTTATATTTTTCTGTATTTTCTACTTCTAAAGACATTTTTATGTACTTATTTTACATGCAAGAAATATGTTATGTTTACACTCTTTCTTCATAATCTCTCAATTACAATCAATTGTAAAAGGAGTGTTAAGTTTTTTTGTTAAGGAAATTTGAAGACATTTATGGTAAAATGCGTGGTGATAATAATAAAAAAACATATGGAAAAATCGTACGTTCGCGACCGATAAATAAGCCAATTAAACAAAAAACAAGAGAGATATTTTATTTTGTAAATACTGGATGGAGACCTACATTAATAAACTTTTAAAATAAATTAATCACTTTTGAATATCCCGATCCATTTCGCAGACTTTTACATTTCACTACTGTCAGCCAAAGTTGACTTCTATTTTGCGTACGTTCGTGACCACACGTTTATAACTCTTATTATGAAAACTTAAACTCGATAAAATCCATCTTTTGCCCTAAACATAGAGCTACTCAAAAGCTATCGAATCGAAATAAAAATGTTAGGAAAAGTTTTGTTTTCTATATTATTTGTACATTGGTGCGTTCGTGACCCCAGGAAATGCCCATATAAAGGGTGGTTAAATTTCAAGGGCCGATGTTGATTTTGAATAAAACACAAACTATTTAGGAAGTTATTGTAATTTTATTTTATTATGATATATTGGTATTACTCAATTATGTATGGAACAAAATATCGGCCAAATGGGCGCCGCGACCACGGCGGCACACCTCCATCCGATGGTCCAAATTTTCGATGACCCTGAGGCATAATGGAGGTTCTATGCCGTTAATGTGCCGAATTATATCATCCTTTAGCTCTTGAATTGTTGCTGGCTTATCGACGTACACCTTTTCTTTCAAATAACCCCAAAGAAAAAAGTCCAACGGTGTCAAATCACATGATCTTGGCGGCCAATTGACATCGCCATTAAGTGAGATAACACGGCCATTGAATTTGTTGCGCAAAAGAGCCATTGTTTCGTTAGCTGTGTGGCAAGTGGCACCGTCCTGCTGAAACCACATATCGTCCACATCCATATCTTCCAATTCGGGCCATAAAAAGTTCGTTATCATCTCACGATAGCGAACACCATTCACAGTAACTGCCTGACCGGCCTCATTTTGGAAAAAATACGGCCCGATGATGCCGCCAGCCCATAAACCGCACCAAACAGTCACTCTTTGTGGGTGCATTGGTTTTTCGACAATCACTCTTGGATTCTCATTCGCCCAAATGCGGCAATTCTGTTTATTGACGAATCCACTGAGGTGAAAATGTGACTCATCACTGAAGATGATTTTCTTCGAAAATTGATCATCCACTGTTGCCATTTCTTGCCACCATTCTGCCCATTGTTGGATTGTGTATCTCTCCATGGTTGAAATTGAGTAAGTCCGAAATAGAGAAATGTCAAATAAAATTCGGAAAAAAACTTTAGGTGTGGTTCACATTCAACATCGGCCCTTACAATTTAACCACCCTTTACATTTTGTTAAAGTTAAACGTTACCAGCAAATAAACTTTTAACAAAACTAGGGGTTAAGAGTAGGACGTTAAATTTTTAATAGGTGTGAACATAGGCTTACTTTTTTGTTTTTACTATAATTACATACCTATTACAAAAAAAATTATTTGTAGATTTATAGCTTTATCCAATAAAAATTATACTTTTTATCAAAAATACATGACATTTATGACGATATTATTGTTTTTAAATATTTCAAAAATTTGATCGGTTTCAAAAGATTTTGGTAGGTTTTGCAGACAATTTTGGTCGGATAAAAATTTTTCAAACGGCAACCATGATTATACACATGAAACAAAAACAAATTGCCTGTAAATGTTGTATTATTTTGTTTGTTGTATTACTGAGGCCCCCTTTTAGTAATTTCACCATGGTAAAACCTAAAGGAATATTCAGTTATTTTATAAAATTCAGTAATTTTCATTTACTCCACAAAAGAGCCGAATTTCTGAAAAATACCAGACAGACACCTGTCCGTTTTTTTTAATGAAAGGGAGAAAGAGAATATTATTATTTACTTACCCCGTTACACGTTTGTTTTACACCGATATGGTTCCGCAATTATTTTACTTTAAAAATTTGATGTATTTAATTATATAATTTTAACAAATAGAAACTGGGAATTGTTTTACACAAAACAAGCAAATCGTTTTTTATAGATAAGTAAAAATATATTTATTGGTTGTTAAATGACTTCAAATAACTGAATATTCCTTTGTTTTTACGGATCATGTAGTTAATTTTTTGAGAGTTAATTTATATAAAATAACTGAATATTCCTCTGGTTTTACGGAATTCGCGGTTGAATTTTTGATAATAAAAATTAAATGAACTTTTCATTATTTGAAATTCATTTAATCATTTAATTTTACATAAAGAAGAATTTTATTTAATCAACAGACAATATTAACTGCAACTGATAATCCGTATTAATATGCACTTAGTATTTTGAATAAATGTTACACAGCTCATTTGATTTTTGAATTTGGTTACATTTTGTTCTCACATTCTTGAGGTTGCCTAATACTACAATTAGAAAAATACTTAAATTACGGGTATATTGAAAACAAAAGTAAGGAAAAAAAGTATAAATTACAATCTTTAAAATAACGTTTTCAAATAACCGGCTCACACTCGCTGAAAATTTTATTTCATTGGCCAAAAGTCCAAGTTTGTCACCGGTTGTTGTGCCATGTTGTTAAACACAACTTTTTTTTTTAATTTAGAAAAAAGTGTTTTTTTTAATATTTAATCTGAAAGAAATTATCATTGCACAAAAACTATCAGCTAGCTGTTTTGCTAGATTGGTAGTCTTGTTATCTTTATAAAGGTAATATTTGCGACTATTGTGTTATTTATATTTGAGATGTTAAGACATATTTTCTAAAGTACTATATTTTTGTCAAATTTCAACTTTAGTAGATAGAACTTTCGCGGATCAAAAGGGATTAAGAATGTAAAAAAACTATGGGAAAGGTGAGCGTGTTTTCTTTAACCCTGTATGTACACTTGTACCCGTTTGGACCCGTCTGTTTAACACTTTTTTAATTTTAATGAAATTACTCCAAACAAATTTCTAAACTACTATCTTTTTGTCAAATTTTAAAAATTGTCTGGGTAACAATTTTTAATTTTAATGAAATTATTCCAAAAAAAATTTTTTTTTGTTTGAATTTTTTTTTAACTTTTTTTTTATTTCGCAAAAATGTTTGCAGAAGTAATCATGTGCTATTGCCTTCAAAAAAAATTTTATGATATAAGAAATATTGATCGTGATTGAACAGAATGCAGCCAGTACATATAAAATATTTTTATTATTGTTACACAATCAGGAAAACGAATAGCTGCCCTGATTCATCCTTATCCGCTACACTTCGTTCACACTGGCGTATTTTATAGTATAATAAAGAGCTTGGACACGCGTTTACGCTAAACAGGTATATAGTGAGTCCCACCTTAGAAGGGATTTTTAAATTTTGTTTGGTCTTTTTATTTTATCTGTTTTTATGACTCTTATAATATTCTAATACTTTTCAAGTTTTTTTTATATGGACTTTGACGTTTGGTATGACAAAAAATGGTCTGGTGAAGACCCCATGTTATGTGACCACGACCTTTAAGGAGATGATGCAAGTGTTGCCAATAAAGTCATTTATTAAAAAAAAAAAATTAATATTGAAAATGATGTCGCTTACATCATTTTTGCTATAAGGGCTCGATGTGATTTTATTAATTTATATTTGTTTATGTTAAATAAAACAAATAATTAATTGCATTTTTTTTATTCAGCAGAGGAAAAAGTATTCGGGTTTTCATTAATAATACAAGATTACAAAAAAGCCTTTGTTAACAATAAGGTATTTATAAGGCAAAACTAAATATTTAATATCTATATAGGTATATCAAATTGCAACGTTACTGACTGATTGACTGACAGATGAATGAAGTTTGGACCGGATGTTGGTCTCTCGCTAAATCGATCCACCAACCTGTGGTTTACATATGAAAGTTCTTTCTTTCAAGAAGAGTATGCGTATTATCAACGAAAAATCGAAGAAACTGTCGATTGCCCAAAAGCACAGAAATTGTGTCTGTGAAAGTGAAAAAATTTTTGTGTATTGCGACACTCAAGAAACTACTTTCATGTGTGAATGCTAGCTAGGTAAGATGAGATTTTTGTAAATTCGAATGTTAAGGGAAACATAGGTAAATTCGCTAATCTCATATCTCATAAACTAAAATATATTACTTTATACCATGTTCACACGGACAGCAATATTCGTGTTTCACTCTCTTATTCCTGTTTGGCGCCCCAAACATGATTGAAACGACTTGTTTCCCCATACAAAATTTTGAGAGCGAAACTGGTCGCTTCATTTTGAAACAGGCTGCGAAACAGGAAAAATGTACTATCATCTCCAATTTTGATAACATTTATCGTTAGTTTATCTGAACTAGCTCTCAAATCCAAATTTTCATACAAAATTTGTTTTGTAAACCTTTATTAAATTTCAAAATTTTTTAGAAATACAGGCATATATGTTTAAGTTTTATTTAATTTTTTTAATCTATATTCAAAATTTTTCATTTTTCGAATTTGTTCTATGAGCTAAATTTCAGTTATGTATTTTATAAAGCTTTTTTGTAATAGTTCTATTCCTTCAATTTTTCAGAAATAAATAGAATAAATTTGAAAAATGAAAAATGTTGAATATAATATAAAGTAACCTTCGGAAGGAAATAATTCCCAGTTTCTATTTGTTAAAATAGTTGAGTTAAATACATTCAATTTATAAAGTAACACTATCCAGTGAGACACAAAGAATGCTGACGAAGGCCGTATCGGGCCAGAAAATGCATTACATTCTGCTGGTGTCTAATAATTGTAAATTTTTCTGTACATACAATATACCTCATTGCTTTCCAAAGGAAGGCTAAGGTAAAATGTAAAAAGAAAATACAATATAATAGTCTGGTAGTGTATAAAGTCATTTCTGAAAAATTGAAGGAATAGAATTATTACAAAAAAGCTTTATAAAATACATAACTGAAATTTAGCTCATAGAATAAATTCGAAAAATGAAAAATGTTGAATATAATATAAAGTAACCCTCGGAAGGATATAATTCCCAGTTTCTATTTTTTTATCTATTTAAAAAAAAAATCACATTAATAACACAAAAAAAAATGTCAAAATGAAACAAGAATGAATCGTATAAACAGCATGTTTGGCAAACTAGTTTCAAAGAGCGAAACGAGTGGTTTATAACGTCGTATGAACATGCATAGCATTACCTACTTACTTACTTTTTCAATATTCGGCTTATTCTTTAGGAGCAAATGGGTAAAACCTGTGTTTTGGAACTTTTTTGTTACCCAAAAAAATATATAAATTTAGTACTTTTTTTAACATTTAAGGGGTGAAAATTTTACTTACTTTCTTAACCAACCATGTTCTCCATTCTTTCACATATACGTACTCAAACATGGGCTCCGACTTCAATAATCAATTTTTTGATACTTCAATGGGGAGAAAAAAAAATATAAAAAAGGGGTGAAATACGGAAAATTAATTACATTTCTTTCTTTTACTTTTCCGTTCTACATGTGTTATTTTTTTAATTTTTTATAATAGGTATTCAATAGTTATTCCTGAGTGAATGAGAAAAAGTAAAATTGAGATTTAAATATCTCCCCGAAAGAAAGGGAGACGTTAGCGGGTTAAATTGTAGTTAATTATAAAATAATTTCAGATATTCTCATTATTTACTGTATGCCCGTTTTATTTGGTATAATAAATAAAACGGTCATAAAGTAAACAATGAAAATATCTAAAATTTTTTTATTTTTTAATATATCTCAATTTCTTACAAGTAAAAATTTTACCGGGAAAAATTTTTTGTTTCTCAATTTTTTATTTTTTTTTTGACACTCTCTACTTGCAAATTTTTTGGGTTAGTGAACACTTTCCAGTAACATTTGTTACAAATTTGTAACAATTTTTAGTAAATGAACACAGCTATTGTAAAAACAATATGTTAATTACAAAGATTGTTTTTTACTGATTCACACGCAAAGAAAAAACATGGTTGTGGTAAGCATATTCTAAGAGCAACATATTATTGATTGTAGTCACCATATTAATTGCCAATTTTCAGGATTGATATTAAAACACATTTATTTTTAAAATCGTTTTAAATACAAAATTCTATTCATCACTAAAAACTTAAGTGAAACTTAATGGCTCAGTTAGGCGAACGTTGCTGTACCGTATCTGTACTGTATCCATCAGCTGTTCGCTTTTTATTATATGAAAACCAATACAAAAGCTTACCGAAATGCAATGTACCGTAGTTGCAACGTACCAATCTGTATAAAATAGAATTTCATGCCGTTGTTACGTGACATTTGTAAGGCAGTGATGGGCGGCTTGTATGTTACATTGAATGCGGGTAATTTTGCTCTTTTTTGTTGGAACTTTTTTCAGTATATCTATGGAATTGCGACAAAACAACTTACAATACAACATATTTCCAAATATACATATGTTTAGATGTTTAAAATAAACAAAAGCATATACACATACAATGGAAATGTGAAACACATAAAATACTTTAAAATGGTATCAAAACCTTGTTTGGTGTATGCACATTTAGAATATATGTATGCTAAAAATTTATATATGCTAAAATACAAATTTATTTATTGTAAATCTATAATAAAAATATTAAATTATTAAAATTTTTTACAAACACAAAATACTGTTTTAATACTATTTAAATCACGTGGTACCTTTTCTGCACAACGGTAACCATTTGAACATTTTTGATTCCCATCACTGTGTGTTTTTTTTTATGTATACTCGTGCTTTTTGTTTATGTATGGGAAAACATATGACACGTTTGTAAACGTTCTATAAGTGCACCAACGTGCTTACAGTACGGTGCGGTACATTACGGGTACAGCAACGTTCGCCTAACTGAGCCTTAAGTCACCGCTGTGGTACACTTAGGGGGTAATTTTGTTGTTCACTTCACCTTGCGTTGAGAAAATTTTCATATAAAATTTTTTGAAATTTTGAAAATTCAAAAAATTTTATATGAAAATTTTCTCAACGCAAGGTGAAGTGAACAACAAAATTACCCCCTTAATTTCAACTTAAGTTTCCATTGTAATATTTTAGCAAGGTGGCCTCAATATCACAAGAATACAATAACAACAGGCAAAGCATTAACAGTCAGCTGTTTTTTCAGACCACCATGTAAATAAATACACTATTTTATATTTTTTTTTTTTGTATTTAGTAGTGCTACCATAATTTTTACTTCATTAAATTAAACTTTTCAAATAAAACTCAAAAAAAACAATCTGTTTTAAATACGATTTAAGTTTGTTATGAAAATTAACTTAATATTGATTTAAATACTATCCTGAAAATTGGGCATACGATTATTATTGAATCATATTATGGATAAATATATTCGTAATATTACATCATAATATTTTTCTTTTTTCTTTATTATTGACATGTTAATCATAATAAGTTAAGAAGTTATCATATTATCATCATGTTAATAATAATAAATTTATAAGCAATCATATTATGATACAGCACCTTTCATAACTGTCATAACAATACAAAATAAATTAAAATTTGTTTGCATCGATTTTTTATCTTGTGGCTTTTTACAAGTGTTCTTAATGTAAATATAATAGCGGAGTTCAATATTAGGCTTGCAAAAGAGCAATTGCAAAATGTCGTAACACTTTTATAAAATAAAACGAAATCTCTGTGTGTTTTGTTGCTGGATTTCGCTACGATATTTTAAAAAATAAAACGAAATCTCTGTGTGTTTTGTTGTTGGATTTTATTACGATATTTTGCATTTGCAATGATTCATAATTATTATTTTTAAAACTTAATTTGATCCATTTTTAGATTAAATGTGAGGCCGGGTATCCCCTCCGACAATATATAATGACACCATTTCGAATGACAGAGGCTGGTTCTTTACAAGCTCGTTATAACACTATGCATGCCATTTGTAAGCAGTTAATTTTCATGATGTGATCAAGAAAACAATTTCTAAAGATCAACTCGTAATCAGCTGTTAAATTGAAAGTAAAATTGCCAAACATATGGAAAGGTGAAATTGAAAGCAATCTCGTGGTCAATTTAAAAAGAGTGATTGAAATGCAAAACTTGATCCTGTGGCCTCCAAGTTAACAATTTAACGTTTAATTTAACAGCTGATTTTGAGTTTGTCTTTATAAATTGTTTTCTTGATGGCATCTTGAAAATAAATTCCTTAAAAATTGCGTGCAGCATACGTAACAACTTAAAATTTATGTAAATTTTGACAAACAGTGTACCCTGCAAATAATATTGGACTACGTGATCCATTTTGATCAAATGGACTACTCCCCGGACTGGTCCAATGTAATGCAAGCATGGACCATGCCATTATAAAAAAGATTTTGCAGTGAAACGACATGTTTTCCTTTTTAAATGATTTCAAAACTAATCCTCTGGAGTAGTTTTAAATAGACCATTGGAGGATTCACAAGGTGTCATAAAGTCATATGTCTTAAAATAACAACATGAAAAAGTACGACTGTTGTGAACAACCCCTCATAATTCAGTGTGCTATTTTGAATTTAAATCAACTGATTTAAAACAAATATAAAAAACTATTTTCCGTTTTTCAGACACAAATCAGAAATAAATTTTATTTTGTTTGCTATGGCTGGATAAGGGCGATTCTATTCCGTCGGGTGCAACATTTAGACGCTTTAAACGTCTTTTACTAGTAGAAAGAAACACATTTGCAATTAAGTTATTTCTAGAAGGGTAACATTTTTTTATATACTATTGTTATCTACATATTTACAAGAATTCATATGAAACGATCAAATAGCCACGAGAGAGCTTTAAAGTGCATGACCAGGGTTGTCAGATTTTTTGAGCTCCATCGCCAAACCGGATGTCAGAAATCGCCAAACGTCAATTTTGTTTAGTTTATGAAATCTTTTTTTTTTTTTAAATTAAATTTTGCATACAAAAAAAGCTGATATAATATTGCATTCAAAAATCGCCAAAAACTGAGAAAAATACAAAAAAGTCGCCGAAAGTAAATTTTGTTTAGTAACTGTTATTTTTTTTAAATAACATAAAATAGAGATCATTTATTCAGTAAAAAAAAAATAAAATTAAGCACACACGTCTATAAGATCACTTCAGGCTCATCAATTTCATTACTATTGTGTTGACCTGCAGACGTACTATTAGATTTAAGCAGTGTTTAAAAAACTGCAGTCGAAGTTGAAAAACTGCCATCTCTTCCACTTTTTCATTTGTCATTGGCCAAAAAAAAAAAAAAAAAACATTTGCTTTTACTTGCAATTCATTAAATGTAAATAGTCGCTGTCAAACCAAATCAAAAAGCGAAAAATTGTAGACAAATTTTCGTTTTTTGTTCGACTGGTTTTGGTTTCGACCTTGGAATTAAAAAGTGACTGAATAATTCACGTAAAATGATAATAAAACGAAAATCATGTGAAAAAAAATTTGCCAGATTTTTTTTAAACTAGTAATGATAACAAAAAAGGACAAACTGTTCAAAAATCTATAAGTATGTATGTATATATTTATATATATTTAGCTGGAGAGGCCTAACTCCGCTTATGTAAATAAAAGTGCAAATTTTTTATTTCAAAATCGCTGAAATAATATGAATGGTAAAAATAGCCAAGTAAATCGCCAGTTAGGTCAAAAACCGCCACAAAATTCGCCAGTCGCCAAACGGAAAATCCCATCACCAAACACGTTTCAAAATCACCACGTTTGGCGAGAAATCGCCATATCTGACAGCCCTGTGCATGACGGGTGCAACCAAATTGGCCAACTTTCATAAGATCATACCACAAAAACACAAGACTCTGTTAATTTTTAAACTTTTATTATATTATTCTTTTTTATTGTGAAAGATGAGATATCAGACGATGATTAGCAAATCAAATATCGTAGAGAAATATAATCCAATATGTAATAAGAAATTTGCTCGTTAAGCCATTACGGGTGCAACATGTAATGAAGTTTCTGTTCGCTCCAAATCTATGAATCTTAATGCTTTGAAGTGCACAACAAATTTATATTTAAGCTTACGTCTAAAAAAATTATAGTATAATAAAATATAGATTATCAAAAAGTAATTTCAATTTTTGGGAATACAAAATTTTAATTTCAAAAGATTTTGTTATTCGTGCTTAGTTCCCAGTTTTTATTATTGATAAAAACAATTGAAATTTATTGTTGATGGGATAAGCTATTCCTATGCGCATTTCACTGGTTGCTTAGGCCAGATCATCAGGAAACTTCATCCATAAAGATTTTAGAAAAACTAAAGATATTAAACCAAATAAAACTGTTAAACGTATACGACTTATAGCAACAGTTCTACTTGTAATAATATCAAAGCTTAAACAAAACACATCAACAATAAACAGTGGGTTTATCTCATCTTACATTTCCCCACTACAATTAGTTGAAATTCTCTCAACATTAATTGTAGTTGTAAGTAGTGTAAGTAGTGTAAGTAGTGAAATGCGAATAGGAATAGCTTATCCCTTCAACAATAAATTTCAAGTGTTTTTATCAATAATAAAAACTTAGAATTAAGCACGAATAACAAAATCTTTTGAAAATAAAATATAGATATTTTTCTTCAAATTGGCATCATAAAAGTATCAAATAGTGTGATATGAAAATTGATGTTAAAAGTTGTCAAGAATAGATTCGCCCATAACACTATTATACTTTGTATTAATACATGTCATAAACTCAAGTAATATGACAAAGTGTGATAGGGTGAATGCAATGTGTCACGATAATGACAAGTATTATGAAAAAAGTTTGACATCCCATACGACTTCATCGGTTTTTAAAAAATTTCTAAACCATAATACTTTTAATTGGATCAGGGTTGCATTTTATTTCATGTGTGAACAGTATTATTGTTTAGAAATTTTTCAAAAAACGATGAAGTCGTATGGGATGTCAAACTTTTTTCATAATACTTGTCATTTTCGTGACACATTGCATTCACACTATCACACTTTGCCATATTACATGAGTTTTTGACATGTATTAATACAAAGTAGAATAGTGAATCTAGCCTTTACTAAACAACAGAGTCCTAAGCCGATCTAATTTGACGCCTCAAGTGATTTGTTGCGAAAATTGCAAGCCGCAGGTCAAATTCGGATGTCAGCCGGATAAAATTTTGCCATCAACGGCGACGGCTTACAAAAACTAATGTGACTCGGCTCAGTCGATCAGCGCAGATCTCTTCGGATTAATTACGACAGCGCAATAAATATAGCAAGCTAAGTTATATTTCTTTAAGACACTTTTTGTTTACAAAGCAACAATAATATTTTTAAACTATTGTAACACGTTAGAACATTATGTCAATATAACATGGTAGCACACCTTGTGAATACCCCACATGTTTTTTCCATACATTGGGGTTACCTTTGCACTAGTCTAGTCCCTTATGGGCTACACTTTACATGCGTGTATGGACTATTCGCATTATTTGCAGGGTATGTAAAAGACTATCAAGAAAAACTTGATCGTGCGGCCGCAGGGTTAAAATTCAAATTTTATAATTAGTATTGCGGTTATGTTGTTGAACTATTTATGGGTTTTAATCCAAATTTTTTTTTTTAATATTTTTAATTAGGCTAAAGTTCATCAAATTTAATTTTCATTAAATTATTTTTATGAAGAAAGCAATTTTATTACATGAAATTAATTAAAATTTATTGATAATTTTTCATTCTTGACTGAAGCTAAAAAAGAAAGACAAAGAAAAATGAGAAACAAAACAAAAAAAATGTACTTTGAAGAAGAATTCTTATCAAAAGTACGAAAAAACAAAAGTAAGGAAATAACATGTAAAAATAAATTAAAATAGATAATCATTCAAGGCAAATTTCGATCTACCAAGGTTAAATACAAGTTGGTTTAAGGATTGATGTTTGACTATTGACGTCAGCAGTCGTCGACGGCTGCGAGTGTTAAGCGGCAAACCCCTCTAAAGAGATTGAGCGGTTGCAATCGAAACATGTAAGGGTAACCTGTCCGTAAAAACGCCTGGGTTCAAGCTCAGCTTCAGTCAAGAATGAAAAATTATCAATAAATTTTAATTAATTTCATGTTGTAAAATTCCTTTCTTCATAAAAATAATTTAATGAAAATTAAATTTGATGAACTTTAGCCTAATTAAAAATATTAAAAAAAAAAAAAATTTGGATTTAAAACTCCTTCTTTTAAATTGCATTTTTTATTTTGCAATATGCACTTAAAATTATTAACATAGTTAATTTAGCAATGCAATCAGAAGATGATCGAATGCATGTATTTTTACAAAAGCTAATTTTTTATTCCGCCAAATAGCACGTAATTTCATGAACAAAAATGTTTTTGATGAATGTGATATTCTATCGTAGACCTTTGCAAAAATCACGTGCCCTTTGAAGAAATTTATTGCGGAACAGAAGTGAATTTATATATTTCTACAAATAATATCAATATTGATATAATTAAAGAAATTAAAGAAAATGAAAAACAATTTTACATTAAATTTTGCGTAGTTTTGAGAACCAAAGTCAACTTTAATAACGAAGTTTTAATGTGGTTCCATAAATTACCTCCTGAAAATGTTATTTCATGTAAAACAAGTAATATTGTAACTAATCTAGTAAAAATGTTTCCGCATGAAATGGCAACTTTTGATTCAATCAATAATCAATTTAGAGCTTTAGCTGATGTCGAGCAACTGCATTCGTTTAAAACTAAAAACATTTGTAGTTTTTGGTCGGCAGTAGCTATTTATTTGCTGGAATTTTATCCATTCCACATTCGTCTGCAAATGTGGAAAGGGTTTATCCTTTCAAAATACAATAAAAACTAAGGAAAGCAACCGACTACATGTGCCAACCTTATCAAGTCTCATACAAACAAAGGATTGGTTAAGATCGACAAGTTCCTGCTCGTATAATGTAAAAATTCCAAATAGTTTATTAACTAAACGAATAAGTGCCTGATTTTGATCTTATATATTTATAAGACTTTTATCTACCTTATTTTATTCATACATATCGTCCCCTCAATATAAAAATAGCGTATAATTTTTTTGGGGTTTTGAGAAAATCGTGTTTAAAGTTTTTGTCAAATCGGATGTCTATTAAAACCTCAATTTCGCGGTAAATAAAAATTCTTCATATTGGATTTTTCGACGAATACATAATACCGTTTCTTGTCTTTAAAATTACCAATTTTTTTTATTCTACGCATCCTTTAAGACCATAATTATGTCATTCAAAGTGCAAGTCCTCCATATAGGCTATTTTATTTTTTAAGGATTTAGTATGATGTATGTGATTCACTATTTTATTTTGTATGGTATACGCTGTTTTATTCAATAATTTTACGGTATTTGTATTAAAATATTTGATCTCAAAAATATCAATTTGTAACATTGTAAAACAGTGATTAATTCATTGTTTTGTTAATTCAGTGTCACATATTCATTACTTTCCAATTTGGTTTATTATAAACAACAAATTATGACAAATTAAGGTATTCATTGCGTAAATCAAAAATAACTAGTTTATTCGTCTTCTTTCTCTTCCTCTGCTACATCTGGCTCATCTAAACAATTTCGCTTCTTTTCACCTTGTAAGTTAATGAAAAATGACTGCGAGCCACGAGGAATTACATTCTTCTTGCACAAATTTTGGAGATCATGCAGGTTTCGATGGTCGGAATGAAACTATTTCTCAAACAATAGTGTATATTAATTTAAGCTATTTTATGAGTTAAAGTTTTCATAAATTGTATTTTTTTCTACAGGCTGAAATGGAGTATAATGCGTTTACACTATTATTCTTTTAACAACTTTGGAGTGGCAATTTCAAGTAAAATAGCGCATATGAGCTTACGCTCTTATTGAGGGAAAATTTGAACAAGAAATACACTATTTTTTCCAACGACATTTTGACCCACTTTTTGGAAGTAGAATTTGACGAAATTTTGACCAGACAATAAAATCAATGATGGAGATTCTAAATATGCAATAAAAAATAATAGCGTATGAGCACATACGCTATTGTTATATTAAGGGGACGATATAATGTATGTTAATGTTATGTTTTGTTTTTTTGTGTACAATTGAATTTTTATGTACTTTTTTTGTTGTTTAAATGGTGTAGACGTTTCGAAAGTACTGTATAATAGGAATTTCTTTTCGAATCGGAAATTTTGTTTGATAGAATTTTCATGTTAAAAAAATGCTTGTCGCTCTTGTTTAAATAGCTCAGTGACTTGCTAGTTTTTTCTGGTAAGGCGTTCATTTACTTTTTATTTTTTTGTTAGGTAAATGTTAGAAACATTTTGTAAATTTTAAACTTACAAACGTTGCATGTTTCTGCTAGTAAAGAAAGTTTTTTTTTTATTTATTTAAATAGTCCTTCCTTTATTTACATTATTTTACAAAACTAAACTAAATATTTACATATGAGATCTTATCTTTCCAAAAAGATATTACAACAAATGATTGAGCTTCTCAAGCAAGTTTAAAGAGTTCATTTACATAGTTAAGGATTTTAAAGGTAAAATTGGGAAAAAACCTTTATACAAATAGTTAAATAATGAAACATTGTTCGAGAAGGTTAGTGTTGTTATACTAGGACTATTTTTACAATAGTCAATCATAATCACAGCCTTTTTTTTTTTTTTTTTTTTTTTTTTTTTAAATTTTGTAATTCCCTATGCTAATCCCCGCGAAGCTTGACGCTTGTCTGCAGGAAAGAAACCAGAGTCTCTGGCGGGAATCGAACCCGCAACCCCGGGGTTGATAGACTAGCTCACTATTAGCTAGCCTACCGGGGGTTTGGTAGTTTTTAGTTAACTTTGGTTTAATCTATTACATTCTCTTATTAATAGATAAGAAGAATTTTCGTTTTTCTCAAAATATTTAATTTGTAATCTATTTATAAAATCTACAATTTTTTCGTAGCCTGTTTCCTCATGGAGGATATACGTTGGGTACCACCAGGGTTTATTGTTGATCATTTTGAGACATTTGTTTTGAATGACTTGTAGACGTTTTAAGTGGCATTTTGCGGCAGTGCTCCAAATAGGAGAGGCATATGTTAATATAGGTCTTATAACGTTTTTATAGTAAAGAAAGTGAATACACCTAATGATAGGAGAAAAAAAATAAAATAATTTCTTTAGTCTGGGATCACACTATGAAAGTTTCTTTCAGAAAGTCTAAGTTTATGGGTGAGAGAGGAGAGAAAAAAGCATGTTCTCTTCCCCTCTCACCAATAAACTCAGACTTTCTGAAAGACTTAGTTGTTTTGTTTTAGTCGATAAACAGCTGCGCAAAAAAAAACAAATACTTATTTTATTTTTCTTAACTCGTTTTTATTACGTTAAATATCAGGTTGTTATAAATTTACAATATCATATGTATGTATGTCTATTAGGGACATAACATTTTTTGAGTGCAAAATATCTCTCCAGTACCATGTGGGGAATGTTGATCTGATAATAAAAAACAGTTTTTAAGTTCATTCGGTGAAAAAGTTTTCGAACCGAAAGCGATTTCTAAAGTGCTTTAAATTTTTGTTTCTAAAAAATTATGATTTTTTAATTACACTATACCACAAAAAAATTAATTAATTAAAATCTGATGTAAATAAACACATTTCCAATTTCCACCAACAAATATTAAAGCTACTAATACAACAAAAACACAAATTAATAAAAGAATATAGTGAATTATTATTAAAAACAAAACAGATAATAGGAAGATTGTTGGAGGAGGATGATAAACATTTATTTTTTGAAAGTGAAGACATTATTTATAAAAATCTCATGAATACCAATAAGACAAAACTTATTAAAAAGTTAGAATCTCTTAAGAGTAAACGGAACAAAGAGTTTAATATGAGATTTAATAAAGACTGGTTTGTAAATAAAACAGACAAAGACATACCTACAAACATACAATGGCTACTCTCCTTAGGTACAAAATATGCATTACCAAATACGAAGAAGTCTTTCCCGCTGTTCAAATGCATTGCAGAGGGTGAAGAGGTTGTAAGAACAAAAGAGAATAAAGAACAACAGGAGATTTCTAGATCATTGATGTCCATTCAAGCAAACAATTTTTTGTAAGCCCCACCCCTTTGTTTTTTACGCTCTTTAATTTAGTTGCACACGTACGGAAGATGAGTTGATCTTATTTCAAATACAGTGTGTAAGATAAGTAATAAAATTAAAAAAATATTTGAATGTTTTTACGAAATTGTCATAAAAGCATAAATGTAGAAAAATTAAGTGGAGTTTTTTTTAGATATAATTCTTAATTTTAATTTCTAAACATGCTCGCACTTCACATGGAATTTTTTTTAATTGTAATATTTAAAAATTTCCAATTCATACTGTTTGTTAAAAAGTTTTTAAAAGTTAAAATTTTAAAAGTCAATTTAAAAAATAGAAAATTTAGTTGGACGGTATTATTATAAATATTTTACAATCAAAACAATTTACTTGTATTAAATTTAAATAAAATTTGTGCGTTTAGTTTTGCGTATCTCTGTATTTTGAAACTCTCTCATAATACATATGCAAAACATTTTTGAACATCAATGTTCTAGAATCTAGATCATTGATGTTCAAAAATGTTTTGCATATGTATTATGAGAGAGTTTAAAAATACAGAGATACACAAAACTAATCGCACAAATTTTATTTAAATTAAATAGAAATAAATTGTTTTGATTGTTAAATATTTATAATAATACCGTCCAACGAAATTTGCTATTTTTTAAATTGTCTTTTAAAATGTAAACTTTTAAAAATTTTTAACAAACAGTAAGAATTGGAAATTTTTAAATACCTATTACCATTAAAAAAATTCAATGTGAAGTGCGAGCATGTTTAGAAATTAAAATTAAGAATTATATCTAAAAAAAACTCCACTTAATTCTTCTACATTTATGCTTTTATGACAATTTCGTAAAAACATTCAAATATTTTTTTTAATTTTATTACTTATCTTACACACTGTATTTGAAATAAGATCAACTCATCTTCCGTACGTGTGCAACTAAATTAAAGAGCGTTAAAAACAAAGGGGTGGGGCTTACAAACAATTGTTTGCTTGAATGGACATCAATGATTTAGAGCATTGATGTCCATTCAAGCAAACAATTGTTTAGAAGCCCCACCCCTTTGTTTTTTACGCTCATTTATTTAGTTGCACACGTACGGTAGATGAGTTGATCTTATTTCAAATACAGTGTGTAAGATAAGTAATAAAATTAAAAAATATTTGAATGTTTTTACGAAATTGTCATAAAAGCATAAATGTCGAAGAATTTAGTGGAGTTTTTTTTAGATATAATTATTAATTTTAATTTCTAAACATGCTCGCACTTCACATTGAATTTTTTTTAATGTAAATATTTAAAAATTTCCAATTCTTACTGTTTGTAAAAAATTTTTAAAAGTTAAAATTTTAAAAGTCAATTTAAAAAATAGAAAATTTAGTTGGACGGTATTATTATAAATATTTTACAATCGAAACAATTTATTTCTATTAAATTTAAATAAAATTTGTGCGAATAGTTTTGCGTATCTCTGTATTTTGAAACTCTCTCATAATACATATGCAAAACATTTTTGAACATCAATGATCTAGATCCAAGCTAGTATCGTTAATAGATGACCACTTAAGCAAGACAAAGTTAAACTTAAGAGATAAATTTATTTTAAACACAGTGGGACAAACAGAAAAATATTTGGACCAAAATAAAGATATATTAATATTGACTGCGGATAAAGGAAACAAAACGGTTGCACTAAATAAAAAGGACTACGATTTGAAAATGAAAACCATATTAGGAGATATGTGCACGTACAGGAGAATGAAAAAAGATCCCACATCTATTTTACAAAGTAAGAACAATACTTTAATAGACAAACTTTTTAATTTGAATCTTATTAACCAAACTGAAAAGAATAAATTAATTACAAGAGTAGCTATTGCGCCAAGGTTATACGGACTACCAAAGATCCACAAAGAAGGAGTTCCTTTAAGACCGATTTGTTCCTCTGTTAACTCCCCTTCTTACAACCTATGTAAATACATAACAGAAATTTTAAAACACCTAACTAAAGAGTCGAGGTATAACGTTAAAGATTCAACGGAATTTAAAGAACTAATTAACAATACATACATCAATAAAGATGAAATAATGATTTCATTTGACGTCGTATCTCTTTTTCCAAGTGTTCCCGTTAATTTAGCAATGAAAATTGTTGGAGAAAAATGGGAAAAACTTAAAGAATACACTCAAATACCGAAAAATTTATTTATGGAACTCGTTTCGTTTTGCATTAAAGAGTCCAGGTACTTCAAATATGATGACAAGATATTTGAACAGACAAAAGGCATGCCTATGGGATCCCCTGCTTCACCGGTAATCGCAGATATAGTTATGGAAGAACTTTTAGACGTTACTATTAACAATTTTAAGACGGAGCCAAAAATATTAACTAAATATGTTGACGATATATTTGGAATTATTAAAAAAGATGATGTTGAAAGCATGTTAAGAATGTTAAACAATTTCCAAAGACAAATTCAATTTACAGTAGAAATGGAAAAAGACAATAAATTATCATATTTAGACACGTTAGTACATAGAAAAGGAAATATCATCAAGGTAGATTGGTATCAAAAGCCAATGGCCTCGGGAAGGTTACTTAATTTCCACTCTAAGCACCCAAGGAGAATTATAATGAATACGGCAACAAATTTTATCCACAGAGTTTTGAAAGTCAGCGACAAAGTTTTTCATGGACAAAACGTTAAGAGAATACACAATATATTAGGTATGAATGACTTCCCGAGGAAAACGATAAGGAATTTAATTAAATACGTAAGAACTAAAAACATGTTAGAACCACGGGATAAACCACAAAAAGTTTACAAATCTGTTACATACATTCCTGGTTTTTCGGAGAGATTAAAACATTCAGATATTTATGACAAAGATAATTATGAATTAGCTCTACGAACAAATGACACAATTTACAAACTATTTAGCAATACAAAATCGAGATTAGCAAAAGAAGACAAATCCAACTTGGTGTACAAAATAACGTGTAAAGGTGACAAGTCCAATTTATGCCAAAAGGCATATGTTGGCACAACAAAATCAAAATTAAAAACTAGGATGGCATCACACAAATCAGATTTAAAGGCAGTAAATAAACCACTTGAACAAAAAACGGCACTTGCAGCCCACTGTGCATTGAGTGGACATCAACCAGATTTTGAAAATGTAGAAGTATTAGTACAAGAGAACAATTACAACAGAAGATATACACTTGAAATGCTGCACATTATAAACTTACCAGAAGAGAAGAAACTAAACTACAAAAGAGACACTGAGAACGTAGCTCAGATTTTTAAACACACCATAAACAAATATAAACAAAAGTGACAATCAATACGACAGTTGCATTCCAAAACTTACAGCACAGTGACAAAAAACTTTTAAATTCGTTTCTTTTTTATATAAGTATGTTTTTATTGTTATTTGTAATTAAATGTTTTTTAGTGTTTTTTCTATAAAATAAAATTGTTTGTTTATATTTTTGATTAGATCCCCTGAAGATGAGCAACGAAGTTGCCTCGAAATATTGGGTACATTAATAAAAATATTGAAAATTAAATTAAATCGTTTTTTAATTTATAATAAATGACCTCAAGCCAAACTAAATAAAAACCACAAAAAATTAACTTTAAAAATTAGGGTTTTACTAAAGTTGATTAAGGTATTTCGAAAAATCTCGAGAACTGTTCAACTGAATTGTACAAAATTTAAACATTTGCATAGATATGTCTTTTCTCATTCTATACTCTGTCGATCGGATAAAGATTTTCTGAGCTTGGAAAACTTGAATTTTTTATTGTTTTTTCAAAATTCCTTATTTTAATTCGTTCCAGTAAGGCAAAAAAAAAAAAATATTTTAATTTTTTTTTTAACACGAATCTTAAATAATATTTTGTTCCAAACGTAGTAAGCGTAAAACTGTTATCGTCGAAAAAAATTAAGAAATAACGACTTATTTAGTGAAAACATCCGAATTTAAATTTTCATATACAATTTGCAGTTGCGGATGGCTATTTTATTTATCCGAACATAAGTCAATTGATCTCCATCCCCAAAGCGAAAACCTCCATCATTGCAAGTAACATCAGATAAAGTAGAAGAAGATTAAATCTGAGTTGTAATTCTAAGGGTTATACGAATATTCCAAGATGTACGGAACTATTTTCAGAAAGTAGTAAGTGGGTTTTTAGGAAACAGCAGAAGCCATAACGATAGTCACCTAATTCCAAATATGATGGAAGACTTTTATACCATATGTTAATAAATAAAAAAAGTATTTGTTGAAGTCTAAATGGTTTTCCTCTAATTAGAGGAGCACACATGTTATTGAAAATGCGTTTTCTTTAAAACTTTTTAGACTTGTTTTATTGTGACGAACAAGGTGAAAGATTTTACCGAGGTCTTGCAGTAATAGAAAAGCATTATCAGTGCCATTGGGATCTGACCATGATGGGTAAATACTGCTGTATGTTAATTAGTGAAACGCCATCGATACATAAAAGGATAAATCATAGAGAAAAAATATAACATTTTTGACCAAAAATAGAATTATGTAAACAAATTTAATTAACTCTTTACACTTACTGCCTGTTTTTAGAAAAAGTAAACCAGTGAGTGAGTGAGAAATTTTATTAAAAACATCAATAAAAAACGAAAATTTGTTTTTGTTTTCAATTTAATTTCTCACTCACTCACTTGTTTACGTTTTCTAAAAACAGGCAGTTAATCTTAATTTAATGAATAAAACCAAGAAACAAATATTTTTTGATTGAAAATTAAAATTTGGATGTTTTGCTAGTTATATTGCAACTTTCTTATTTTTTGTCCGATGATAACCATTTTGATACAAATATGTTTCAAACAAATTGTTTAAGATATGGGTTTAAAAATTTAAAAATTTTTTTTTTTAAATTTGATAAAACGTAGAAAAAATCAACTTTTTTTATAATGTTAAGGCATGTAACTCAGTGAATTGTTGTCCGATAAACACAGTATAGGCATCGGCTGAAAGAGGATGTCTTTGCGTAATTATAAAAATCAGTTATCAAGATTTTTGGAAACAGCTCTATGGACTGTAAAAAACTGGGGTTTCGCGTATATCTCAAAGATGCTTCTTGAGAAAAATAAATGAATGCCATATTCGTGTTCAGCAGCCCAAATTTATCTTAAAAAACATCTAATTTTTGAGGTTATGACAAAAGTAAAAAATTTGTGAACCAGTGTTATTGTACAAGCATATATACATAGATAGGATTACATACATATGTATTTTTAAGGTTTAAATCAGCGAAATATAATAAAAATTTTAAGTTATAAGCTTTAAGTCTAATGTGCGTATGGTTTTACATACACGAAAAAAGTTATTTACTAAATCACAAGAAAATATGTCTTGGACCAAGAAAATTTTGCACCATTCTCGTCTAAGCCAAAAATTTCTTATTGTAAACATATGTGTGGTTCGGTTTAAGCTAAAAGTTATGACTCAAAGCGAACTTAAATTTACTTAATTACAGTTAAAAATTTTTTTTTATAATTGTATAGTTACTTAAATCAACTTTTTGTTGCTTATGGCTAATAATAATAATAAAAATAATAAAAACAACGGTTATTCGTTTGAATACCGTAGTTACTCGCTTAATAAAAATAAAATATCTAAAAACAAACTTTAACGCTTTCGGTGCGGAAACTTTTTTTACGATAGAGGAAAAGTGACACCATATTTTTTAATATTTGTTCATGCCCAACACGACTATGCGGTGGTATTTTTGTTATTTGTAAAAATTGCAAAAAGTTATGTCCCTAATGTACATATATTAGTACTTATGTTTTTATATTTTATTTTAAAATAAAAGTAATATAATATAATAATGAATTCCAATATCTTTAAGCTTCTAATCTTTGGTCAATATCTAATGAAAAGAACGTGAACAACGCTGCTAAAATATTACAGCACCATTCACTATTCCCATAACATGGGTTAACTTTATGTAATTTATTTTTAAAGTTTTTAAATGCTTTTAATTTTATAAACCAATTGAATTTACAAACGTTCTCAAAACAAAAATACAACTCATTAATAAATATTTTAATTTATTTTATTTTTTTAATATATTAAAGCAAAATTGCATTTCCCTTCCCACAACGAAAATGAAATCAAACTCTTTAACATTGCAGAGTAAGTGAATATTGATTTCTTTTGCGGGCACTCTGTAGAAAAATCAAATGAAACTTTTCAAAGTAAACGATCTAGATTTGGAGTTATTTCCGACTCTTTTTTTATTAAACCATTAGTTCGTTTCAATATAACCAGTTGGACAGCTAAATTTGCCATTAAAACTTTGATTAAGCAGCAATATTTTCATTTAGCATTTTATTATAATTTTTACAAAACGGTTGAAGCTTTTTCTAACCTTTTAATTTGGACTCACATAGGTATTTATTATTTTATAAATTATTATAACCGTGACCGAAAATTTAAAAGTTATTTAAGCTGATTATTTTACGATATTGTTATAGAGAAATATTTAGATTTTACTAATTTTATAAATTTACTCATAAATTTATTCAGTTAGATGAACAATCAGACTGCAAAGTTGTGCAAACGTAGTTTCTTATATGTGAGAATGTTTTATTGTATGTTTTCTTTAATATTTATCTTTCTTAAAAGAGGTGATATTTGATAAAAATTATTCCAAAAAAAATTTCTTACATGGTCTGTAATCTAAGGAAGAGTTCAAAGAGAAATATGTTATTCGGATTAGCGGTAAATTTTTATTTTATTTTGATCGAATAATGATTATTTTGATGAAAATGAGTTAAATTATTACGGAGAAAATTTCACGTTCGAAATGTCACGTATCGACCCAGATTTTGGCTTAAAAAAAAGAAAATACAGAAAATTTTAGAATCAAACCAAGACATTTGAATGTTACATTGCTACGTAAAATTCTAAAAGTAGTTTGACTAAAAAATTGTGCCAGGTTTCGCTGAATAACGCCTTTTTATACATGGCCACAAAAACTACTTCTGTTTTTTTCACGTTCGAACCGCTACTTCTTTTGCCATTATCTTTGACCAAGAATCGCGCCCTCCATAAACTTTAGCATGGATAACAGTGCTTTCTTAGTGCTATAAGTTAAGGGTTAAGAAAACGTAAAAATATTTTTTGCTTAAAATGTTATTGCATTTTTGATGCGTACGACTGTCACGTTCAACACTTTGGAATTACCCATATATATGTATATAGCTCTCAAAAAAATATTTCGTATGAAAATTAATAATTTTATCTTAAGAATCGTCATGTAAAAATTTTTATATTTAGGGACGAATCGTGTTAACAATTTTGTTTATAAATAATTATTTTCCTTTTAATTATTAGGTAACTTTGTACATACAAAAGTATAGGAAAATTTCTTATTGTTATGTAAAAATTAAATTTTTGATCCCAAGATAAAAATCCTACAGTTTCGTGTTAATCCAAGGAAATATCTGAAGAAATTTTTTGCTCTAAACTGTTGAAAAATGATAATACCGATACCGATACGAATATTAAATTTGAATTCCAGTGAAAGTTAACAAAACTCAAGTAGAGTTAATTGTTTATTATGCAAAAAAAAAACGATTTTGAAAAAAAGATTAAAATTGATAATTTCGTTTTCAATATCTTTAAAAGTTTATTTCTAATACATTTTCCTTTTTTTTATCTCGATCGATTTTCATCACATACTTGATTATCAATGTTTCAAATTGATATTGATAAAGCCAATTAAATTTGATTTCATGGTAAAATTAACAAAAAATAATTTTTTTGTTTTGTACAAGAAAGCAGTGCAAAAGCTAGATATTTAACATAAATATTAATAAGATTCTTGTTAAAAACAAAGTATTCTCCACTTTAGCGAAAAAGAGGATTTTCCTGGTTCATAGTAAGTTTCTGTTCTATTCAAAAACCAGTTAAAGTGCTATTTTCGGATGTACTGATTATTCTTGACCCTTAGCTTTTATGTCAAAAATTTCAAGTATTCATATAAACATCCTGTTGTTGTTTTTAAACCGCTTGTTTAGTTTATTTGGCCATTAAAAGCAGGGCTGTGGAGTCGGTGTCGGAGTTGAAGAGTTGGTTTTGAAGTTTTTTTTTACCAGAGTCGGAGTCGAAGTACCCACAAAAACTCGCGACTACCTAATATTTCGGCATAAAAAATTTTCTAATATTTTCCAAAATAAAAGTTCTTCGAAATTGGCAATGCAATATTTTAAATACCGATTTGAAATTTTTACAAAATAATTTTCTTGCTATATTTAACCATTTAAAATGTACTGCATAAACAAAAGTCAAAGAAGAACCATTCTCATATACATTTAGTATCAATGTAGGAGTAGGATTCGAAGTCGTAGTTTGAGTCAGAGTCGGACTTAACAAATTGTCAGCGGTTGGTGTCAGAGTCGGAGTTAAAACTATTTACTGACGACTCCACAGCCCTGCTTTGAAGTTACCTCCTTTTTTTTCGCATTTCTAAAATTTTTTTGGATAATGTTTTCTGATGAATGAAACATCAATGAAATTCGCATAGAAACTAGCTTTTCCTCCAACAATAAATTTCAGTTTATTTATCAAGAATAAAAATTGGGAATTAAGCACGACAAACAAAATCTTATTAATTAAAAATAGTGTGTTCCCAAAAAATAGTTTGATAACATAATAATTAAATATATTTAAAAAAATCTGGCCATATCAAAGGTATTTTGGCCCTTTTAAATCGTCAATTTTTCCCAAAACAAAAAACGTTAAATGCATAACTGTTTACAGCATCCAGCTGTCAGTTACGAGATTCTGTCTTCCTTTTTATCCCTTAAAAAATATCCTATATAATAATCTGGACCATATGCAATCTGCATACCAAATTTATCAAAAAGAGAAAAAATACCAAAGAACCAGGTTTTTTAATGACTTAACATGACATGATTGAGCCACAAACTAAAAAATGTTAGGTATTATTAACATGGCGTTTACATTTGCCAGTACTGGAAAGACAGTAGCAATACATGCAAGCTTTTTTACTAGTATGTACTACACTTTTCCAACTGTCTTGTCTACTGTCTAGCAAATTTTGCAGACAGTAAAATTGGACAGTGATTTGACATTTGCCAAGAGTAATCTGAAGTTTTGTTAGCAAAAGGGGAAAAAATCAAAATAAAAACAAAAATTAAACATATTTTGCTTTGATTTCTTATATTTTAGTTAAGTGGTATGTTTGTTAACACAATATAGTTATTTTAAGCTGTTTTGTTCATATTAAACACGTTTAGCTGGACTTGCACTGCAATATTCATGTTTAACATATTTTTAAAAGCGAACTGTCTTAACTACTGTCTGGACGCCTTCGTCACGAGACAGTTAGTAGTGTTTTTGGAAAGTAATATGTATTTTCTTACTGTCTTGCCAGTACTGTCAAATGTAAACGCTATGTAAGATTAAGAATGTACGTACTGCTTTTCAATTTGATTTAATACCCCAAATCTAAAACATAGACTTAATTGCCATCTAAAATGTTATTCCCATCGGACTAATGGCTAAAAGTTAAATCAGTGAATGTTTAAACGCTGGTTTAGTTGAACTAAACTCAAATTTAAGTGTAAACTCAAAAGCAATAAATCAGTGTCCCATGTATTATACATATATGGCTCAAAAAAGAACATGTGGCAGCACTACGATAGGTAGGTAGGTAGGTAGAAAGGCCGGTGTGAAGTTTCCTTCACACCTTCACCCAGAGACCAATATGGTCCATTGTGACGCCTTAATTAGAGATAGCCAAGAAGGCATAAGTAGGTGAAATAAGCAGCAGAAGCATAAGACAGATCCGAAAGATGGGTAGAAAAGAAAGGAAGGAAAAGAAGGTAAAGGACCAACCCCGAGAGAAATCCCTTAAACCAAATCCGCCCTACGAGCGGTTAGCACCCGGTCTCCCCTCGCGCAGCCAGGCCATCCCCATTACGAATCCTATCAGATTCTCGAGTCCGCAACCCGAGACATCCCCTAATTCGCCCAGGAATCTACTGCCCAGCCACCTCAACCTGCTACCCTGCAGCCTGGGACAGTGGCACAGAAGGTGCTCAACTGACTCCAACTCCTCAGGGTCCTCGCACAACCTGCATATATCCGACAAGTCGGATCCCATCCTCACCGCCATCCTGCCTATCATACAGTGGCCCGTGATAATTCCTATCATGGTCCTAACGCAGACCCTGCTCCTGCCCAACAGCGACACCGAATCGGACTTCTTAAGCACCGGCCACAGTGTCCGCGATACCCGACAGTCCGTTCGGCTCCCCCAGGCTCGATTGGTCACGCTCGTTATCCATTCCCTAATTCTACTAAAATAGAAGCCCAATGGAGGCCTAACCGCCTCCACACAGTCAGGATCCTCCAACTCTGAGCCCTGTCTTGCCAACTCATCAGCAATCTCGTTGCCGCCTATATCGCAATGACCCGGCACCCAGCATAACCTTAGCAGATACTCCCCTAAGGCTCCCCTCAGAGCCCTCCTACACTCATCAACCAGCTTGGAGTTCACATAACAGCCCCTTACGGCCATAAGAGCCGCCTGGCTGTCCACGTATATAGTGACCTCCGAGCCCCTATCAATGTTGTCCCTCATCAGTTCCACGGCCCTCCAGACCCCCAGAACCTCCGCCTGAAAAACACTGCAGTCGCCAGGAAGCCTATATGACCTTCTTATGTTCAGATCCTCAATGTAGACCCCTGCACCCGTGCCCCTCATCTTTGAGCCATCAGTGAAAATAGCAAATCCACCAAATAATCTGCTCCTGCCCGACCAGCTCTCCCTAGAGGGCATTATTACCTCTGGCAACCGACCAAAATCCAAACTGGTTCCAACATAATCAGTGGATCCCGGCGGTCCCAGGCAATAGCCACCAGCCTCAATCTCACCCAGGATCCGTGAGTGACCCTGAGTGTCATTCCTCGTAAGTCCTAACTCCCTCAGTCTAAGGATGCTCCTGGCCGCCATTCCCATCACATACTGCTCAATAGGCAGAAGATGTAGAATGACATCCAGGGCAGCCTGAGGAGTACTTCTCATGGCACCTGTCATGCCAATTGAAGCACACCTCTGAGCCTTAGAAAGAAGTTTTCTACGACTTGCCAATCTCAATGATTCCCACCAAACACAGCATCCATACGTAAGAATGGGTCTAACCACCGAAGTGTACAGCCATCCCACCACTGACGGCCGGAGTCCCCAGCTCCTACCTATCGATGATCTGCAAGCATAGTAAGCATTGAGACCCCTTTTGAGTCTCTCTTGAGTATTCCTACCCCATGACAGCTTGCTGTCCAGAAAAACCCCCAGATACTTAGCACTATCAGATAGTCCAAGCTCCACTCCTCCCAGTACCGGCAGTCTAAACTCCTCCACCTTGTACCTCCTAGTGAAAAGAACCAACTCCGTCTTCTCCGGGTTTACTCCCAGTCCCTTGTCACTTGCCCATGCCGCCAGTTCGCCCAGCGCCCCTTGCATGATGTCGCTAATTGTCGGCAGAAACTTGCCCGACACCAATATCACCACATCATCCGCGTAGGCTACGACCTTCTGACCCATTCTGTCAAAACGTCTCAGAACGACATTGACGGCCAAGAGCCACAATAAGGGAGAGAGAACTCCCCCCTGTGGGGTCCCTCTAGTCACCGATTTCCTTAAGCGTTCGTTTCCCCAGTCCGAGTGAATAACTCTGCTGCTAAGCATCATAGTTATCCATTCGACCAAGAACAACGGAACCCTTAGGTCAATCAGTGCCTGTCTTATGGCCTCTATCCTCAAATTGTTAAAGGCGCCCTCTATGTCAAGGAATGCCGCCAGGGTGTATTCCCTGGTTCGCAAACCCCGCTCCACATAACCAACCACATCATGCAACGCACTCTCAACAGATCTACCTTTAAGGTAGGCGTGTTGAGCGCCGCTGACGATGCCGGCGTCAATCTTAGTCCTCAGATGTAGATCAATCAGTCTTTCCAACGTCTTCAAGAGAAAAGACGACAAGCTGATTGGTCTAAAATCCTTGGGTTTAGAGTGACCGGTTCTACCCGCTTTGGGAATAAAAACTACCCTAACCTCCCTCCACCTCCTAGGAATGTACCCGTTCAGCACACATACCCTAAACAGTTCCACCAACAACAGGAGTGACGATTTCCCGATATTCTGTAACATCGCCGGAAATATACCATCTGGCCCCGCCGATTTGTAGGACCCAAAGGTATTTACCGCCCATGTTACCTTATCCAAGGTAATCATATCCCCTACCGTCTCCCTTTCCTCACCGCCTGAGCCCGAACCAGAGAAGGGGTCACCACATACAGCCTGTTCCCCCGACCCAGGATCCACACACCCCGGAAAGTGAGTCTCCATAAGCAGACAGAGAGATTCAGAGCCAGATTCCGTCCATGAGCCGTCCGATCTCTGAATAAATCCAGGGACTACAGGGTCCTTAGATAAAATTCTTCTGAACCTAGACATCTCATTCACGGATTCAACTGACTCGCTAAACTTAATCCACGAGTCCCTTTTCGCCCTTCTAATATCTCCCTTATACCTCCCGTAACTCAACTTGAAGTTACTCCAATCCTCATCCCTGCGCGTATACTTCGCCCTATTGAACAGCCTTCTGACGGTGGACCTTTGAGTTTTCAACTCGTCTGTCCACCATCTTGGCTGTGTACGCCTGCCCGGAAAATTTAACGGACAGGATCGCTCATAGCTACTGGTCAATACCCCCGTGAAGGTGTTTACCAGTTGCTCCACACCGGCCGGAGTCGACCCCCAGTTCCGTGTAACCCTAAGGTTCCGTTGCACTAGTCCCGAAAACGAATCCCAATCCGTCCTTCTCGGATTCCTATATGGACACCTTTTCGACCTCTCAAACATTAGACTAAAGGACAGACGACTATGATCAGAGAAGGAAAAATCCAAAGCCACCCTCCAGTCCTCTACTAATTCCCTACAGTTCGTCAATGTCATATCTATCACTGCCTCTCTATCCCTAGTTCTGAACGTTGGCGTATTCCCCCTGTTACAGATAAAAAGATTGCTGGCAACAATAAAATCAAACATAGACTCACCTCTTTTGTTGATGTCGGCACTACCCCATTGGGAATGGTGTGCATTGGCGTCACATCCTAGTACCAGCCTCGAGCCGCTTCTGCCCGAGTGCTCCACCAACTCTCGCACTTTTTCACCAGGTGGATCGGCAGCTTCATATGGCAAGTATGCCGATGCCAGTGCCAGGACCGTTTTGTCCTTGGCTTCCCCTGTCACAACCGTGAGGTCTCCATTACTGAAAGAATGAGAAATCATAAACTTATGTTCAGTTCTCGCCAGTATACAAGTCCGTACCTTCTCATCAGAGCGGGATACGAACAAGGTATACCCCGTGATCTTTAATCCAACTACCCGGTTTTTGTTAATCCAGGGCTCTTGGATTAAAGCCACGTCCACATTGTTGTCAATGAGGTGGGTTACTAATTCGGTTGAGGCCGCTTCACAGTGGTGCAAGTTTATCTGCACCACTCTCAGCCTCTTAGGGTTTATCATTTTTAGGAAACCTAAATCTGATAGACCCTAACCCGAATATAGCAACCCCTCCCATTGACTTCAGTTTTTTCAGAGATTCCCGGTCTACTGCGAACCTGAAATCTCTTCCTTGGTTATCCTTGCAACCCAGTGAAGCTATCATCTTCCACTGGCCTGTAAAGAGTCCATTGTTCTGATTGGCCAGTAACCCCAGTATGACCTCCACCGGTTTTATAGGTGGAGGAATCCATACAGTGACCACCGGCCTCAATGGCAACTCAGACGCGAGTATGACGTCCAATCTGGCTTCAGGATAAGCGCTGCCACACCTGCCGATTGCAGCCTTTAAAAACTCAAAGGTTTTTTGATTGCCGCAACTGACAGTTTTGACACCTCTTATCCAGTCAGCCCCTTTGAACGATACTTCGTCCGGCCTTCCTTTGACGCTAAAGATTTCGTCGAGTAGTTTGTTTTCTAGCACCTGCCATTTCTCGACACTGATCCTTCCATCGGGATCCATACGATCAATGACAGCTGCTAGAATACCGTCCTTACTTAACGACTCCCTTAGCTTCTTTGACGTAGAGGGTTGTTCCTCTCTGGAACCAGCCCTCTTAGTGATCTCCTTTCGGGGATCCTTCCTTTTGGCCGCTGGGGATTTCTGGTCATCACCAGACCTAACTCTCTTAAAAACCCCCTTTTTGGGGGCCTTAGTAGAGCTCTGTCGGTGATCACCCGATTTCCCTGCAGATGTTGGCTGGCCTTTCTCAGTAATCCCTTTTGTGACCTCCCTTAGTGGGGGGGGGTCGGAGATTATCAAGACTTTACCAGTCCTCATCGCGCAGCTAGTAGAGGGTGGTACTTCATCAGGCTTGGTTCCCTTATCCGTGACCGTACTGTCTCGGTTTAGAGAACCAGGTGTTGATTCTGCACCCCCCTTCTTACTTCCCGTTCCATTATTGGAGGACTCATCAGCAGGGGTTACTGAGGGTTTCTTGTCCATACTGACATTTGAGCCCTCAGCAGCCCTTGCTGTGTATCCCGCAGGATAGGGAATGCCTAGGATATCACCGACAGATCCGTGGATTCGTTCGAATCTGGCAACGTTCTTCCGGTGCTTCCTCAGCAAGTGCCTATCCCGCCCATCGTGTAGTGAGGAGTCTTTCTTAGCTATCTTTTCTAGAAAGGCTAAGGAGGCCCTTACACCACTCTTGGCTTTTTCAAGACTCGTTCGGCCTTCTGATGCGACCTGTTCTGTCGCATCCTGCCGAACAATGGGTTTTGATCCACCCACTACTCCGCTCCCTATCTCGAGTGTGACCTCAGGAGCCGATGGCCCGGCCCTATGGTCCTGATCATGAGCCGAAATCATTGTTATTTCATGCTCATCATCAGATCCCAGAGCTAGACCATCGAGTCTTTCCGAGACCCCTGTTCGAGACGGGGAACCGACTGGGGGGTCGCTCGTCCCGCTTGTCTCTGTCAGTTCTGTCAATAACTGACCTTCTTGCTCAAGAATATCTCTGTAGATACTCAGCCAATCGGCGTCTGGATCTGACACCGAAACTGCCGAGTTGTCAGAGATATTCCCTGCATCGACTCTTAGAGTCGCGTCCTTGTTTTTTACAGTAAAGTTGTCCAGTTTTTTGGTCCCACGAGTACGCCGTAAAGAAAAGGACCGTCTCGCGCAGTGACGGCTTGCACGGACTAGGCTAAGTTACAACTGACCCTTGCCATCGGCGCCAGAGGGAAGCTGTTCGCGACCAGTTTCTTTAACCACTAACCAGCCATTCAAGTCCTCGGCACTGCTATCAACCACCTTGACCTTAAAAGTGGGGGAAATGGGAAATAAAGGGGGATTGATAGGATCATAGGTAATGGGATAGGGGATGGGAGGATGGATAACCCTTAGTCGTGCTGGCCTTAAAGCAAATACCTTCCAACTTGTCCCGGCTAGATTTTGCCGACTCAAGTTACAAGACATTCACTACAGCCAGCATTTAAGCCACCACATCGCGGCAAGATAGTTATCCACTACGATAAATTTTGTCAAATTTAAGTTTATATGTTTATTGATTCATAGATTTGTTGATTTAAACACATTTGAAATAAAAACAGGTTTTAATTTGCTCTGATTTATTAGCCCTAACTGTTTACAAAATTCAGAATTATTTCCATTTTTTTTTCCAAAATCTCCCAATATCTAGCGTTGTTCACTTAATTATTTCATACATGAATGAAAAAAATCAATATGTTCTTTATTATTTATATTCGTGAATGGAATTATAATACTCACTCATGAGTGAACGTTGAGGAAACGTTGTAAAAAACAAACATATTATTTTGATCTAAGACGTGTGTTATTTACTTTACAATTTATCGCATGTCAGTTGATACTGCCAATTCTTTATTCCCACGTGATCAGTATAATGCAGCATGCCTTGCGGTGTGTTCATATTTTGATGTACAACGACGGATTCTGTAATTGTATTTAATAAATTTGTGCTTTTTGCCGTATTCACAAATTCTTTCCGAGATTTAGTAGTTTTCTTCGAGTTATTCATAGGTACTTCTATCATTGGATGCTCCAGTTGCCTAGGATTATATTTAAAGTCTTGCGACTGTGAGGTGGTGGTAATTTGTTGTTGGTGTTTCGTAAGATTCGACTGGCGACTGTTAAATTTACCACTTGTTGGCCGTCTAAAAGCGTTTGTAGTTCTAGTTTCAGAATTCGAGCTACTACAGCGTTTAAAGATGGTCGCCGGTCGTGAAAACCACTTTTGTCATAAATCACAATTAAATTGTGGGGTAGAACCCAAGGGATCACGGCGCAACAAATACACACATAAACAAAGCAATGCCAAAAGAAGCAGCACTAGAACTAACATTATAAAAAATCCATGTTTGAAACGTGCTGCATCGGCTGAAGCTTCCATATAAAGTAAATGTTGCGTAATTATTGTATCATCGGAGCTTATGACCAAGTCCTTGGAGATAGCTTCGGGAAGAAAAACTTCCCAAAATCCGTATACTCTTAGCAAATGAACAGCGTATGGTGAAGATCGTATACTTGCAGTTGTTTGCATCCGATTGAGATTCTTCGGCATTTGATAAGTATTACTAAATTCGTTGCGATTTGGCCTCGAGTAAGTCTGTTCCTTAGCTAATAGTTGTGAGATTTGTTGTGTACTTGTTGAGTCAAAAAAGGGAGAATCGATTTTAGATGATGTCCAAGTTTCTCCTAGATCAAAAATAAATTTATTTTTGCTGGCATAAGAAGTCCAACTTTCAAAGTTTCCCCCTGGTTGAGGGTTACCGTTCTTTATAAAATTTATAAAAGGCATTCTAATTTTACGATACACTTTCTCCTCATCATCGTTAAAACGTCTTCGAGCGATTTGTTGAAATAATGTGGGTCCAAATAAAAGCGGTAAGTCCGAACTATGGGAACATCCACCAAATAAATTGACCTTTCCCCGAATGTCCATGGAATTCGAGAAGTCATTTATATAGGCATATAGCTTGTTTTTGTTATTACTTGTTTCGGTGGCATTAGCTAAAACATTGAGCAAACGATAAAATGGAATTTCGTAATTATATTCGGACACAAATCTCTGTAGAGCAGCTAGCAGATTGATTGGATTTTCTTCAAAGTCTTTAGTAAAATAACGCCAGTTCAGGGCTTCTAAGCTATGCTTGTTGGCGCTGTTATTGAGATGAACTTGAGCTGGAAGCACATTTCTCAATAACGTGTAGTTAATATACGATTTTAAAGAATTGTAGCTTTCCCTGACTAGTTCAAGCCAATAATCTTGCAGAAATGCCCCCTCATTTGATGTAATTCCTATCATCGTGGGGGGGAAATTATTCATTATAGATGCGTTGGCTAAAAATTCATTTATATTGGTGGTTAGACTAGGTCCCAAACGGAAAGTACTATTGCCATTGTCATAAGCACTTTCAAAAGCTTTTAATAGATCACTCACACTTTTTGATCGCAGACATATCAATAACTGATTACTAAACTCTTCAAATTGACAGCCCAATTTTTCTACTATGACCTTAGAAGTTTCTTGCACTGGTGAAGCCGATTGTAAGGTCCGTTCAACATTTCCGCTGGACATGAGTATTAATTGATTAAAAGAGGAAGAAGACGAGTACATCATTCCATTATTGAAGAGAGCATGATAAAAAGCGCACGGTCCTCCACTTGTACCATGACCCAAAAGAGTTATTTTACTTGGATTGCCGCCTAGACTTTTTACATTTTCTCGGATCCATTGCAGTGCAAGGGATTGATCAAAAAGACCATAGTTTCCATTTAATTCACTATTACCTAGCACATTTAGCCAACCAAAGATATTTGTACGATATTGTACTGTTATAACAACAAATCCCTCGGCTGCGATGTCTAAACCGTTGATTCTATTTCGTGGCCAGTCGTATGACATGTCCTCACCTGTTAATACTACCAATACTGGCACGTTGCCATAACGCAGACCATTCTAAAAATGTAAGTAAGTCTTTAAATGTTATGGAAATACTTGAAAGAGTTTACCGACCTCCGACACCCAAATGTTTAAATACAAACAGTCCTCGCTAGTTTCAGATGGACGTGTTAGAAGTTCACCTATGGGTGCTTCATCGTATATCGTATTCGTAAGTTGGGGGCATATAGGCCTCATCGACATTGCAAGTAGGGTCCGATTCCAACCTCTATGTACTTTGGGTGGCTATGAATTGTTAAATTTTTTATGAGAATTTTATTTAAGACAAACTAAAGTTCTTACAGCAAATCTTAGTTCTTCCACTGGCGGTTCAGCGTATGGCACTCCAAGAAATGCATAAACAGCAGAACGAACTGAGTCTGGAAATACTTTTAACTGAAAACAAAATATTTGAAAATAAATATACAATAATACTTTATCACTTCATATTTGTATACTATTCGCACTTGATCAACAAGAGGGTATTAACACAAAATTTTTATTTCTTCGCTTTTTGCTATTATATTCATATACACCCGCTGTAAAAATATCATGCTAATTTGTCTACTTTTTGGTAATGAAAAGGTTGGTTTAAAAATTGCTTTACATATGTCTTTCATGTAAAATTAAAAATTGTTTTGCTTTTACTGAACACTTTTAAACTTTAAGTTAATACCCTCTTGTGGATTAAGTGCGAATTGTTTTTTTTTTATTAGTTTTGTTTGATTTTAAGATACGCCTTCAACAGCAAAGACACTCAAGAGGATTTTTTTTTCATTATTTATTTATTGAATCTTCATATATTGAATATGAACTTACAATAATTTTTCGAATCTTATTCTAATACGTTATGTCCTGGCAGCGCCGAACAAAAATGTTTCCCTTCACAGCTTCTGTTCACATATGAAGGTGTTTGTTTAGCTGTATCATCAGTAAATGATGAAGTTTAGGTGTAGTTGTTTGTTGGCATGTCCGAAGTATGTATTAAGTGAAATAGAGGACCCAGAATGGTGCCTTGTGGGACAGCAGCGTCAATTGGCTGAGGAGAACTTTAAAAATCCCCTTCTTTAATAATAAAGTTACAACCGACTTAGTAGCTTTCTAACAGCTAGTGTGTTTTGATGGTAAGTTTAGGTCTATTAAACGCTTGCGAAACATCGATAAAGACATTTACTATTCTATGGGCTTGTTTTTATGTAGGGTTGAGAATTATATCTAATCAAAAATAATATCAAAGTTAATTGATTAACATGATTAAAATAATCTTCTGATAACTTTATAAAAGTATTTTTATCCGTTTTTAATACTTTAAAGAAATATAAATTTGTTTGTTGAGTTTTTTTCTTTATCAACTGTCTTCTTAAATATCTCAAATAAAATGTGAACGGCCTTGATTAGCTAAATCAAAATTTTTCTTAAACGTGTTTAAAAACCCAAGTGTGAACATACCCAGCAAAAATTTGTCTAAAAAATAATGTGTTTAGTAATCAGAAAAAACTAAAAGCACTACTTATAATTCTACTAAAAGAACCAATGAATTTTGGTGGCATGTCATAACGTCCAGTGTCATAGTGTCCATGGACGTTATGACACTCCAAAAAGTGTCACAGTGTCCATGGACTTTATGACAATTTTGAAAATGTCATAATGTCCGTGGGCATTATGACACTTTGCAAATGGACATTATGACATTTTCAAAAGTGTCACAGAGTCCATAATTACTAAAGAAGTTAAATACAAAACAAGATCTGCATATGCGCAGAAAAAACATGTTTTATTATGGTCGCAACCAACAAAACTATTTTTAAAGAAACTAATTTAACCATAATATGGTTGTCGGTGACAGTGATTTGGTTAAATTAAACATAATATGTTTAAAATTTTTTAAAAATAGTTTTGCTGCTCTGGGTGTATATATTAAATATATAACGAAAACACTTTTGGGCGCAAGGATTTTCTCCTCTATGGTATAACAAAAACCGGCTTCGCTAACTAAAGCTCCTCTGCACAGCCGGCCTTTGGCCGGGCGCAAGGATTTTCTCCTCTATGGTATAAAAAAACCGGCTTCGCTAACTAAAGCTTCTCTGCGTACTCGGCCTTCGTTCAGAAACAAGGCAGATTTTAGAAGCTTTACTTAGCGAAGCCGGTTTTTTTTTACCATAGAGGAGAAAATCCTTGCGCCCGGCCAAAGGCCGGCTGTGCAGAGGAGCTTTAGTTTGCGAAGCCGGTTTTGTTATACCATAGAGGAGAAAATCCTTGCGCCCGGCCGAAGGCCGACTGTGCAGAGAAGCTTTAGTTAGCGAAGCCGGTACTTGTTTTAGTTTGTAAGCATGTTGTGGACATTATGACACTCTACAAAGTGTCAACGTGTTCAATTGTAAGTCATTATTTTTTTTTACCTAAATACATCCAGAAAGAAGTAGTTATAGAAGTAGTTATAGAAGAAAGCTACTAAATAATTAGTGAAGGAAGCTATTAATTTTGAAAAAGTTTTAAGTGGGTAGTATAAGGCTTAGTTAGCCGGGAGTAGCAGTAACTTAACCTTACCGTAAAAAGTAAGACCAATCTATTATTCAGATATTGAGACATAACATCTTTCTACCTAACTTTAATCGTTATAATTGCTTTACATACAACAAAATTAAGCTGCTGATTCGCAACGTTACTGTTATTCCCGGCTAACTGCGCTTTTAGTCACTTTTTACGTCTGATTTTTGCAATATTCATTAAGCATTTCGAATTGATTCTGAAGAAATTGCAATCTCTTTTCCCTTCTCTCTTAAAAGCACAAGACTTGACGAGTCAAACTTTTTCTTTAATATAAATGTCTAGGGCCCGTTTTCACGACTGTACGATTGCTAAATGTAGGAAGTTTTCGAACAGATAATGAGTTTTTAATTATCACAAGTTTCCTTTAATCTAAAAATGAAGGATAAGGCAAAAAGAGGAACGTTCTACCTTAAACTTTTGTCGTAAGGTTTAGATTTGAGATTGACATATTATATTCACATATTTTTATATATGGCAACTCTAAGTTTACGTTTATTTTGTAAATTAATAACAAACTGATATTTTGACAAATAAAATTTACAAAATGTTAAATTCGCGTGTACGCGGTATTTCATTAATATTTGCCATTATTAAAAAATATTTGTGCACACAAAAAATTTTTTTTTTTTTTTGTTTTACTTAAAACTTAAAGTTTATTTAAGTTATAATGCCAGGGTATCACACAATTTTTGGAGCTTTAACCGCAAAACCTCGTTCGACCTAAACCTTCGTATAGGAAGGCGAGAGCTTCCAGAATCCGCTCCAGAGTATTTTGGTCTCCACCAGTAAACGTCTGAGTTATTTCCTTGGTACTCCACCAGTAAAACGTCTGAGTTATTTATGGTTCTCCACCAGTCACATTGAGTTTTTTTCTTTGGTTCTCCACCAGACAACACATCAAAACATTGAGGTTAAAAACGATTGCATATAATTAATGCAAATACCGAAAAAACTGTAACTCGGTACAGTTATACGACGCCGAAACACTAACCAATTCGGGGTGACAACGCAAAACGCAACAAAAGCAGACAAACAAAAACGACCTGTTCCCTTACATTGCAGCCACACGATCAAGCTTTTCTTGGTAGTCTTTTACATATACTGTTTGTCAAAATATGCAAAAATTGGCAGCTGTGACGTAGGCTGCACGCAAGTTGAAAGCAATTTACTTTTTAAGATGTCGTCGCCGAGAAAACAACTCAAAATGTTTTGCTATTTTCCACTTATTATTTCACTATTTCACATATTTCACTATTTTTTTAGGTTTTTAGTTAAAATTTTAAAATTCCCGCAACAATTTGTAAAAAAAAGAACTTCAGCTTTTGACGGCAAAATATTTGTGAAAAAAACACAAAAACAACTTCAAAAGATTTGTAATAAGCTGTTTTCTTGAACGAAAATTGATACACTCACTGGCAAGAGAATTTTAGAGGCAAGTTCGTATCAATTTTTAAAAGTATGAGTGTATTGGTAAAAAAGTGTGAGTGTATTAAAACTTGATAGCCAAAACTTGATCGTGTAACCCTCAAGTTAAGAAATAATGACAAAAAGCGCGAGCTGCTTCTCCACTCAGAGCAGTTTTACGAGTGGCACGTTGTTGCCAGTTCGTATTATTATTTTGGCAAAAATAATCGGTATTTACTTTATTATTGCCACATTTTTAAAAATGTTTAGTTTATTTTACACAGAAGTTGTGAAAACGAAAAATAGTTGAAGGTAACTTTATTCCTCACTAGTGCTAAAGGTACCATTATCTATTTCGATCTTTAAAGGTAAGTCGTGAACACGGGCCTAACAATTTTTAGCAAACATGTACCAAATAAAAGGTAAGGCTATGTCCTTTCCTATCCTTAAAAGTTTTCATTCACACTTTTTTTAAAATTCGTAATTGTATTCAAGTATGTGCTGAAAACCTATCGTTTTGAACAGGTGCAATGAATAACGACCGATTTTAATCTACATCTCTGAATTAGAGTCTTATTTTTTTGTTCAAAATACAGCTCAATTAACATATAGAAATTAATAGAAAATAGACACGAAAAAGAAGAAAACGTATAAGACAAGTTACATAATCACTTTGTATCAAAATATGATTACTTCTAATGTTATAATGTAATATTACGAATATATTTGGTCATCATATGATTCAAAAATAATCGTAATATGTTGACTACAATCATGAATCTTATCATGATATGTTGCAGAACCTCTACAAGCTCTATTTCGAGGGTCCTTGATTTTAAACGTATTTCTTGAGGTCAAATGAGTTTCAGAAACCATCATAACATTGTTTGCATTCTCAACATTTCCTGCATCATGTTACCCACTGTATTCATAAAATTGTTCACTGTTTGCGCTAAACGGGAGTTTCATAAGCAATCAGCTATTCAGCAAGTTCTGCGATGCAGCGTCTGCGCAGAACATGCAGTTAAAATTGTGCAACACATTTTGCTATTGTGTAAATCAGTGATAACCACTCCATAGACTCGCGAGCCAGTCAATAATCGTATTTTTCACACAAGAACGGTCGGCAATTCACATGTACATATATTGCAACTTTGTTCGTTTCAAAACATCAGACTATCATCAGTCTCTGCGACCGCACGCAAGCACATAATATCTTTGTGTGCGTGCGTTCGGGGCTTTCTTAGTTCGGGGCTTGGTTATCACTGGTGTAAATCAATACATACTTACAGCCGTATTCATAAACATTTTAAACTCCATTTCAAATCTGTTTTAAGCATAAATCGTTAAAATTGTATTCATAAACGAATATTACCTTAAAAACCCTATTTTAAACCTTGTGTAAATAAGCGAATTTTAAAATTGGTTCGACCCTTGTTTAAACCTATTTTAAAATGACATTTTTGCTTTTTGCTGTGTGTTTATGGTCATTTTGAACAGTTTTGCGAGAAATTTTAAGACAATATATTATTATGTATTTAAACATTAAAAATAAAATGAAATTCAAAAATATGTATGTATGAAAAATGTATATTATTAATATATTTTTCAATTTCACAAATTAAAGCTCAAAAAATTATTAATTGTACATTATGAACTAGTGATGTGTAAACGATCAAAACAAATAAAATAAAACTCGTTATTTGAATACTTTTTGATATCAGCAATAAAATCATCATCTAAATTGCACTTTGTTTTGTTTTGTTTGAACTCTTTATTTTTTTAAATATAAGAGACAACTATTCATATATAAAAAACAATTTTTTTCTCACACACGACAAAAAAAAATTTTAGATACGAATACGAGTATGAATTAATAACCACTGTTTTACATCATTATGATTCATGTGACAAATAAAAGAGATAGCGTTGCCACCATCAAATTAAAAAAGACGGTAAAACGTTTATTAGTTAAAATGCTGATTATGAATACGAATTTAAAAAAAAGCTTTTTTAGGCTTAAAATGTTTTTTAACTAAAATTCATCTAAAACCTGAATTATGATTTTTTTATGAATACGGCTGTTAAAATTTAAAACTTATTTCATATAGCAATTGAAAACATTTGTGTTTCAAAATTAAAATATTTCAAAAACTTTGTCTTTTTTAGAAATAGCGTTTGGTGCGAAACATTTTTAAACCCAATTCTCCTTAAAAAAGTGTAGTGGTATGCCAAACTTTTCGTAAAATTAAGTTTATTCCTAATGTACATAAACTACCTTTTTTTATGTTTTTCTTGTATTTTTTTTTTACAAATTTTTAAAAATTTTATTCACTTGTAAATTGGTATTATACAGGGGTGTCATAGAAACCAATTTTATTGGAATTGGATTTGAAACCGACAAAAAAAATACGTTGGTGTCATGAAATCCAATGTTGTCGGTTTTTTGTTCGAACTTAAATTAGTGTCGGTTTTAGGTGTCACAGAAACCAATATTATCGGATTTTTATTGAAAACAAACCAATCAGCTTACAGCTCTTGTTTTTTTATTGGAAATACAAATAGTTTTGAAAAGCTTAATTTTTTCATTTTATTTTTTCAACCGTTAGATTTTTTGCATAGATGGAAGTAAATAAAATTGTTAAAATAGAATTTTTTGCATGTCTCCGGCAGCGGGTTGCTGCAAACTCGCAAAAGTCTTCTCCTCACTTTTTCAGCAAATATGCAACAGCAGCAATTTATTTTATATACATTTTATGGCTTGTTTAAAATATTGAAAAATTTCGCGAATTTTTGTGATTTTTGCAAACTTTTTTATGCTATTTTCCGACATTTTATTTTATAAAACCCATTTATCAAATTCAAATAATTTTTAAGGGTTGTTTCCAATTTTGCAATTTTTTGCGAATTTTAGCCATGTTCGCGATAGAAGCGTTTTTTCCTCTTATATTTATGGTTCTTTACAGCTTTAACGATTTTTAATAAATATTAAACCAGTGTTCGAAAATAAACACTAAATATCGTTCTTTAATGTTCGGTTCGGTAGATTTGTTGAAAACACAAACGCTAATAGTGTTTGTGTAGAAATTCATTAAAAAAAATAACGTTTCCCTGTTTGTCATCTTTCGAACACAAAAATAATACTGTTTTCATCATACTCAACAAATGATGAGAACATTAAATTCCGTTCGGTTTTTTTTGAAAATCCACGAACTTCAATGTGTTCGGTTCGGCTCGTTAATGTTCGTCGCTTTTTGCTGATAAATAAAAAACCAAACATTTTTTACAAAAACAAAATACACACACGAAAAAAACATTATAGAACATTAAAATATAATGTTTTTCTACAGTATCCCTACAATTGTTCTGTTTTTTAACGAAGAACCGAACATTATATAATGTTCGGTTCTTTCTTGAAAATAGTTACGAACGGTATTAAGGTTTGTGTATGTTTACACAAACACTAAAAAAATAGATATCGCTCTTCGGTGTGTGAGCCGAACGCTAAATAATGTACTGTTTATTTTCGAACACTGTATTAAACGTTGTTATCATGCCCATGTTTGCAAATTTTTGCGAATTTCCGCTAATTTAACAATTTTTACCGAATTTTCGTCATTCCTTATAGTTTTAGGCACTTTTAATCTATTTTATGGCTTTTTTGAAATAATAAAAAATTTTAGCGAATTTCCGCGATTTTTGCAAACTTTCCGAATTTTTGCGCAGCTTTGCTGCTTTATCGTCGCAAACTATATAAATAATTTTTTTTTGTCTTTTAATAAATTCGCTTTATATTTTTACAAAACAATAAAATTATACAAATGCAAATATTATAACGATGGCATTTACTTCATATGTTTACTGTTTTACCATTCTTATTTTCTTTTCTATAATTTTCTTTTTATTAAAAACATGCTACAAAACATAAAACAGATAATTCGAATATCGTTTTTATTTGTATTCGAAAATAACAAAACCGACTTGTTTTCATGACACCAAATTAAACCAATATTATTGATGCTTAGAAAACCAAGTTAGCGACGCCAAACCATAAATCAAAGCTAGTTAAACTCTATTTTTAGTTTAAAATGTGTTAAAAACCAACAAATCTATAAATCAGTAAACATATAAACCACCTTTAAACGTATGAAATTGGGCGTTTAAGCTACCAATGTTATTTTTTTAACTACATATAATACATGGGACACTGATTTTAAGTTGTTGAGCTTAAACTACATCTAAATTAAAGTTTAGTTCAACAAAACCAGCGTTTAAACTTTTACTGATTTATTAGCCATAAGACAGATAAATAGAGACGTCCTCATTGCCCTTATGAAATAATGATAGTGAAGCTTGAGGTGCTTCTCCACCCATAGCACACAGAAAAAATTATTGTTCCAATTCAAACAAAAAATTTGTAGAATCAAACAAATTTTTTGTCTGAAATCGGTCCTATAAACAAATTTGCATATTCAAACAATTTATTTGCATTTTGTTTAGTGAAAAAACACTGATTTTTTCAAACAAATAATTTAACTGAATCAAACAAAAAGTTTACTGAAATTCATATACAAAATTTCAAAATAAAAAAAAAAGTTTTTGCACAAGCAATGACGCGCACACAAGTAAGCACTGTATCAGAAGATGACGGCAGAGCAGAGCCGCCGGCTGGCTTTGAGACACATTTTTTTTTGTTGGAATAATTTTTGAACGAAGTCTTATTTATACACACAACACAATGTTTTTCTTTATCACTCTCAAGGCCCATTGAAAAGGTCTGCGCAAGAAGCCTGATGATCATTGTTTTCGTTCTTTTGAGCTTTCAAAAGTTATTTACATACACGTTTTTTCCTTTTGCTTTGTATATGTGGTAGTAAGTTTTTGACAGCTTAAAAGAAAAAGTTTTTTGTTTTTGTACAAGTAAGGAGACCTGATAGATGGGCCTTGATCACTCTCTGTTGCTGTATCCTTTCCTTTGCTAAAGAATAAATGTAACCAAAAACGGCAGCAGACCGACTCGATATGTTTTTCGTCATCATTCTATTTTTGTATTTCATGTATTTAAGCAAACAGTTTTAAAAAATTGAATACGGGATTTTGTTTCTTGTAATGTTGTTTCTGCTATTGTTTTTCTTATAGTTGCACTTTTTCAAAGCGTCCAAATATAGACTGTGTGTGTTTTTTGTTGTTGTTCTTATATTTCACATAAAGAAGTGTTGCTTACGATCAAATAAAAAAATGCAAAAAGACGACAACATTAAAGAGCGTTAAATATCTCATACAAAATTATGAAAACTTGACACCAATAACGCGTTTATTATATTTTTGAAGAGTTGTCCACATTTTTGTTGGTTAAATAAAAATCAAACAAAAATATTGTTTGAATCAGTAAAAAAATTTATAGAAATTAAAAAAAATTTTCAAACAAGCGTTTTTTTGAAAATAATTCGACAATAATTTTTTCTGTGCAGTTTTACGAATCCTTTTTTTTTGTACTTTAATATCACCTTTGTTTTTTAAAAAAATTACGTGTGAATATTAAAAATGTTCAAATTGTAAGAACTAAATTGGAATCCATGAAAGAGTAACAAAAATTTTATTTTATGACGTTCTTAAATGTTCGGTCCCTGGTTTGCTTCTTGTTAGTGAGCTAGCTGATATTTTAGTGTAGGGTTGCAAGTTCAATTGCCGCCTTAGACCTTGGCTTTTTTTACCACAACGAGCTGTAGGTATACGTTATTATTGCTCAGTATGTTTGAATATGATTTGTTATTGTTTTTGAAACATAAAACAAATTTTTTAATATGTATAAGTACATACGTATAAATAAGATTCTTATATTTTTATTACGACTTGTTTGATTGCATGTATTTTTTTCTTCACTGTGGGGTGTATTCCTCCACTGAAACTTCTTTGAGCCACAAATTATCTGCAATCTGCAATTATATAAACTCTGTTTTAATTAATTGCATGTATTTACCCCGACTAAAGTTCCTTGTTTTAAATTAATATGTGTCTGCTGTCCCGCCGAATAACAAATTAATCCAACAAATATTATCAAGTAAAAAACTAAAACTTTGTATTTTAGATTCATCATAATTTGTTTTGTCTTTAATACATTAATTATTATTCATATTGTTTTTTGTTTTTTTTTTAATGGTTCGTTACGGTTTGATAAAAATATTCTCAATTAAGGTTCACTTTGGCTTTATAAGACTGGGTTATTATATGTTAAGTTATTGTTTTAAAATTATTTGACTTCCACTTTTTGTTGTTGATACTATGACAAGTTTTCACAAACTAAAAATTAAATAATTTGGTGGACACTGTCCAAACAATAAAAAAAACAGATTCATAAACTCCCCACGTGCAATTTTTTGTTAATTCTACACCACTTGTTTTATATTAAATTCAAGAGCTTTAATCAAAAAGATCATTCATGCATCATAATTGTACGATTTACAAACTCGGAAAACACCCTCTCATATGCTTAATAAACATTTTATCGATCTAAATTCAACACGACCGTGTTAGATTTAGAATTTAGCTGTGTTGGTTCTTTAAAATTTTATAATTTTTATTTTTTTTTTCAAATAAAATATTTCAAATACGTACATAAAATTTTAAAACAATTCATTTCATATTTGTTTTCACTTTTTAAAATAACAATAAATTGAATTCTACACTTTACAAAGTTAGTAATAACTTAATCTACCCAGCAGTTCGGACTTACTGACATGTTACTACCTAAGGCTAGATTACACTAGCGGATTTCACCCTTTATAATAAAGTCCCTTGTAGACCTTGTGAATCTTATTAATTTAGTAAAAGTACTAAGATTTACAACACTGCAACAACATAATGTATTAGACTTAAATTTACTACGCTGTGGTTGAAAAATCCAACAAAAAGCTGTAGTAAACACGTTTGTTAATGACCTAGAATAAAACCGTTGAAGAAACTATATGTGTCTCTTTCCCTCACTCAGCAACTTCCTTAATTTACAATACGAACAAAAAAGACACTCACGCTTTGTAGTATAAAATCGTATTAAATAAAGCAGAGTTGTACACTTAATACAAACGGTGAAAACCGCTAATATTTTACTTTGGACTACAGTAGCTTGGACTTAGCTGCACAATCTCCTTTGCACGATTTTTTGTGCAGGTAAATCAAAAATGCAGTTATCTTAAATGCATTTACCTGCCTTAATGTGCAGGTACATAACTGTGGTTACCTGCACAAAAGTGCAGCTAAAGTAAAGTGTTTGATTTCAAAGTAGTATAAATAAAAACATAAATTTATATTTTATTAAAATTTTATTTCAATCCAGCTAGCAGTTTCAATCGTCTAGGAGTCTACTGGGAATCTCACAAAGAGTGTTTTTGATCGTCGACGAGCTCATTTTTTAATTGTAGACTATCCTCGCAAGGAAGAAACTGTTACACGTTCTGATTCGTATGAGAGATTCTTTCATAACGCAACGAAAAACACTTATATTAATCGTAAATGGAATCGTTTATGATGTATGTTTAGATTATCTAACGAGTCTTTCAAAAAGCATGCCAAGAGTCGTATGAGGCTCATGTAGGTATTATTTTACAACTCGTGCAATGCTCAGCCGTATGATTCAGCTACCTAAATAAGGGCATCAGGCGTATTTTTCATGCCAAAACTTCTAATTTTCATACAATTTCTATAAAACAAACCTTAAGGGCGCGAAATCAACACTATCCTGTCGGAAAATCCTTTTTTGCAGATCCTGTGGCCGCTTTGTTTTATTAAAATTGTATTGGAAATAGCATTTTCATACTTCAAAAACGGTCTTATTTAGGTAGTTCAGTAATTGTTATACGACTCTTACAGAGAGTCCCAAAAGGTTCATTCCAAGATTTAAAGACGAGCGTGTCAAAAAAAAAAAAAAAATAAATTTTTGGATGTTTTTGTTACTCATCAGATAATCATCAAAAGATTCTTTTAGGAGTTGTATATTAAACATAATCGTCTAACAAACAGCCAATGCCAGCTGGGAAATTACAGATCATTTTATACATGTATGTATGTTTATTTAATGTAAAAGAAACATTAACAAAAACAATGAGAATTTACAAAGAATATAAAACATAAAAAAACAAAATAGTTGCGATTTATCTTTTTATAAACAGCTTAAATTGGATATTTATGTGAAAAAGTAACCACCAAATATTTTTATGTGTGCAGCTAACTTTGATGTTTTGTATGAAAATATTTTAAAGCTGCCCAAAACGATGAAAAATGTGCAGGTATACAAAATGCACGAAAACAAGGATTTTGAAGAATAGTTCCAGAAAATATTAATTTTAGGCAGTTAAGTCAAAGTGCAGATAACTTAATTTTGTGCATTTATCTTAAATGTGCAGGTGTAGAAAGTGCACTTAAAAAAGGAATTTGTATGGAATTAGAAAGAATAATTCCAAAAATTATAAATTTTGTGCAGTTAAGTCAAAAGTGCACGTAAACAAAAGGCAGTTAAGTCAAAACTACTGTAATACATGTCAAAAACTCAAGTAATATGTAAAAGTCTGATAGTGTGAATGCATGTGTGATGGAAATGACAAGTATTATGAAAAAAAGTTTGACATCCCATACGACTTTATCGTTTTTGTTTTTAATTATTAAACAATAATACATTTCATTGGAAAAGGGTTGCATTTATTTCATGTGTGAGTGTTTATACTTTGTGTGATGGTGTGAACACAAACTGTCATGTGAAATTAGATCTTTTGAAAGTCGTAACATAACTCATTAGATTTATATCTCACAAAGTATTATGGAATACGTAAGACTTGTGAGATAGTAACGCAAATTATTTAATTTTCTATAAATTATTTTATTAGCACACTCGCAATTTGACCCATCTATGGGCATCCTAGGCGCCAAATTGAATAATTTCAATCATACAAATATGATTGTTTAATGAAATTCTTAGATTTGGTCCCTGCAGCGCCTATGATGCCCCTAGACCGGTTAAATATATTACCAACCCCACTCTATTTTTCATTCCCATCATTTGTTTCTAACATACCTACCCACTGTCTCCATTCCTTTTTAACTTTGCTCAAAGGTAATTTTATTTCGGAATTCCGCTTTTTTTAAGTGTTTTCAATAATCTTTACCGTTTTTTAGTTACCCGAATATATGTTGTACACCAGTCATCAGAAATTAAGAACCGAAAACTTAAAATAAAAAGTTAAGACTGAAAAAATAAAAAACTTTAACGTACAAAATAATTTTTTTTTTCATCAGAAAAGAAAAAGAAAATAAAAAAAAGACATTTATTTTGAAAGTATAATATAATTTTGTACATAAAAAAAACAATTTAAATCAAAAACTTTTCTTTTTGTACCAAATTTTTTTTTAATATCCTCTTATTTAATAGGCATTTCGTTAATTTAATTTCATATTGTTGAGTTTGAACAGCAAGTTTTCTAACTGCCTGTTTGGAGAACACGAGCGCAACTCTCGTTCGTTTAACCTTCATTTAAAACCAAATCAATTTTTTTTTTAAATGTTACTGCCTGTTTGTAGAACGCGAGCACAAAAGTGACTCGCTTAACTTACATTTAAAACAAAAACAAATTTTTGCTGGAGAACAGAATATGTATGTAAGTACTTCTTCTTATAACTTAATATTAAGGGCAAGATCCGTTAATTAGGCACAAGCTGATATATTGCTCAACAAAAGGCGAAACAACAGGTCGATTGCCTGCGGATTTGTGAAGATTTCGAAGACGTGGTGGCTGAATTTTGGAAAATATTTTACTACATCAAATTTAAAAAGTGCAGAAAACTAACGTTGTAATCAAACTATTCCTCTAATACTAAATATGTTACTTTATTATTTTAACATTTCTTTAAAATATATACGTGTATATTATTGAACAAAAAGTTCATTCACACCTATCGTGAATAACAGTGAATGTAAAAAAGGAAGAAAGATTAAAAAAAAAAAAAAAAAATAAAAAATCAATAAAATTTTTGTTCAAAAATATTAACGTTTATATTTTAAAGAAAAGTTAAAATAATAAAGCAAAATATTTAGTATTGGAAGGGTAGTTGGATTACAACGTTAGTTTTTTTTCACTTTTTAAAAATTATGCACTAAAGTATTTTCCAAAATTCTGCCACCACGTCTTTCGAAATCTTCACAAATCCCCAGGCAAACGACCTGTTGTTTTGCATTTTGTTGAGCAATCAGTATTCCACGGATAATTACCTCGACAAAAATGCCAATATTTTTGGGTAATTATGCGGGGTAAGCATTTAAACGAATACGCTTAACTACCTCGTTGAGGTAATAATAAGAATACGGTTAACTACCTCATTGAGGTAATTAAGCGAATTCGTTTAAATACCTCAGTGAGGTAATTAGACGTATTTATTTACAAGATAACTTAACTTTGATGTATGAAAAAATTTAAGAAAAGAATTTTTACATGTATCAGCTTAATATTAAGAGATAGCAATAAAAAACAATGGGATTTGTTGTCTTAAATTTTGTCTGTAGTGCTTTCTGAGATATCCATATCCTACTACTACACATAGAAGACGTAAATATGCAATTGCATGGTTTTTCTTGTGCGACCAATGAAAGCAGAAACAATATATTTATGCGTTTAGAGCTTTTAATGAATTTTGGTATCGATTTGTTTGTAAATAATTTCCATATTGTAGCCATTGCTGCATTTTTATTGCACACATATTTTAAGTTTTTAAAAAATAAATAAAAAAATTGCTTAAAAATCTGGTTAACAGATGAGTTTTCTGTTGCCTTAATTTCGCCACCTACATTAAATTTTCACTGTACAATTTTAAGCCATAGCAAGTTTTTGTTGAAGATAAATGTTTTTCGCAACTTATAACATAGAAACCTAGACGCATCGTTTAGTAAACGATCGAATCAGAAACACTTGTTTAGGTAATCTTTTCGTGTCCGTCCGTCCGTCCATCCATCTTGCTGGTTGTATGTCCATGTAAACCTTGTGCGAAAAGTTATGGTAGCAGTTTTTAGATAATTTGATAAAATTGGGTAAATACGTTTAATTGTCATAAAAACGAAACATAGTCCCCATGCAAACTTCAAAGTTTAATCTCTTTAAGACAAAATATCTTATAAATTTGGTGTATCTAGATTATATATAACTCTTATATGAATCTTGATCGCATAACATAACTTTTAATGCAAATATTAATTTGTTGAATATTTTGCTTTTAATCAAGCCACATTTTGTTTTTTAGGCATATTTTTTTAAAAAAATTTTAGTGTATATTTTCAAATTGTTAACATGTAAAACTTGGTTACATTACTTGCTGTGTTTTTGTCAAATAGTACTGAGGCAATTAAACGAATGAAATTTAGGTATAATTTTGTTTTGAGAGTTAAATTTTTAAGGCAATTATCCGAATCGGGTAATTAAGCGTATGGCAATTAAACGTGGATTTTTGTCTAAAAAATGGAAGAAAAAAATCGGGGATTTAAAACTCGAGGTAAATAAGCGTGAAAGGCATTTAAGCGTGGGGTAATTAACCGGGTTATACTTTATATCAGTTTGTGGCTTATTGAAGGATCTAGCCCTTAATATTTGATTCATACATACATGTCGTGTTCCCTACCAAAAATAAATTAAAAAATCTAAGGGAAACGTGAACAGATTACGAGGGAAAAAACTTTTCACGATAAGGGGAATTTTTTCCCCTGAACATTTTTTCACGTTATTATTATCCTTTGAATAACCTTTTTTCATGATCGCTAAAGCCTGGTACTCTGTTCAACATTTCACGTGAAATGCTGTCAAAACGCATATGAAAAAAACTTGTGCGGAATATCTACGAAATAATGTTGATGGAGTTGTACGCTGTTCATTTTGTGAAAAAGTTCCGAAATGTTTCTGACAACATTTTTTTACAACTGCGAAATAATGTAATAATGTATTTCACGTGGAATTTTAAGCAAAAGCAAAAAGGTTTGAACTGATTATTTAATAAGATATAAAAAAAGGAATATAACACAGCCGGTAACAGTTTTCTAACCATATTTACTTTCTGTTTTATTAAATTTTTTATTAAAAAAAAAATTATTTTTAGTAAAATACATGTGGGGTTTGTTTACATACGCAAAACAATGTCGCATGCTTTGCAGGAATAAAATCGGCAAATTGTACAAACTCGCATGATAGGTAACATCGATACATGTCAAAATTTTCGTGTGAAATAATAAATGTTGCTCAACATTTTTCACAAATTTGAACAGAGTACTAGGCTTAATATGTGAAAAGTGGAAAAATTACGAGGGAAAAATTATAAATTTTTTAATATTTTTAATTAGCCAAAAGTTCATCAAATTTAATTTTCATTAAATTATTCTTATGAAGAAAGAAATTTTACAACATGAAATTAATTAAAATTTATTGATAATATTTCATTCTTGACTGAAGCTGGGCTCGAACCCAGGCGTTTTTACGGACAGGTTACCCTTATATGTTTCGATTGCAACCACTCAATCGCTTCAGAGGGCTTGCCGTTTAACACTCGCAGCCATCGACGACTGCTGACGTCAATAGTCAAACATCAATCCTTAAACCAAATCGTATTTAACCTTTGGTAGATCAAAATTTGCTTTGAATGATTTTCTATTTTAATTTATTTTACATGTTTTTCCTTACTTCTGTTTTTTCGTACTTTTGTCAAGAATTCTTCTTGAAGTTCAAAGTACATTTTTTATTTTCTGTTTTTCATTTTTTGTCTTTCTTTTTCTTGTTGACCTTTTTCAGCACAACTTGAAGGACAAATGCAACTCGTGCCCTGGCTTTAACAATAATCAGTATTGTGGTTATTTTGCCGAGCTATATATTAAAAAATTTGGATTAAAAACCATAAATAGTTCGACAAAATAACCACAATACTGATAAATGTTTAAATCTTTCTTCTTTTTTTACATTCACAGGAACTGATAGCATGAAAAACTTTTCACGGGAGATTCACGATTTCATTTTCCCCTTCGAGGGGTATGAAAATTTCATGGGAACAAAAATTCCACTTGTTATTCACGATAGGGGTGAGTATTTTGGTAGTTTTCATAAAATTATATGCTTTTTAAATTCCTTTTTTTTACTTTGCAGAAATAATTGTTATTTGAATGTGTAATGAAAATCCATCGATTTCCAAATGATCGTTTTTAAAAAAGGTGATACATTTCAAGGGATTTTAAATCCATTTCTGAATTATTAACCCCTACCGGAAATAAGATTGGACATTTTTATTCGAATGAAATTTACATTCCCCATAAAAGGAAAATTGCTATCGTGAATTTCATGGCAACGTTTGCTCCTGCTATCAATCCGACGTGCATGTAATATACCGAAGAAGAATATACAAATAGGGAATTAGAATATTAAAAGCGTATGATTTAAGCAAAAAATTTGTGTATAATAAATGTAAACTTGCGGTGCAAACAACATTTTTTTAGTGCAAATATAGTGGTGGTTTTAAATATTCATGTTTAAAAATTCAAATTTTTAGAGTTGGTGCCATCGTTTTATTGCAAAAAGAGGATATACAGTAACCCGATAAGTGTTACTTAAGTTAATGGCTTAATTAAAAAAAAAAAAATATTAATTAGTTTTATCCAACATTAACAGGATGAGAGAACCAACTTTCTCATATCTTAAAATAACTAGCTAATTCTCTACAGGCAACAAAAAAAAATTATTTGGTATTTAACCCATCGTAAGTCTTAGTGCTTGTGTTCGCTTTTTTTTTGCAGAGGACGGATATCAAAAAGGCGTTAAAGGGAATTAGGAAGTGGGAATTACAACTAGGGTTTTTTTCAATTATTTTATTTCCCGCTTTTCTTGCGCGATCCCGGGAAATAAAAAATTCATCATAGTTTATACTTTGAAATTTAGTTTTATATTCTCTTAAATTTAGCATCTGTGGATGGGTTGTCGATTAGATCAATTACAAGAAGTGAGTACATACGTAAATCAATGACTCCTGATGCAATAAATCTACTAAAAGCAGAATAGGCAGTGCAACAGTTGATATTTAATATATTTAGTGAAGTGAAACGTAAATAAAGAACATTAATTCAAAATAAGATGCAGGCAGTCTTAAAAATAGCAGATAACTAAACATACCGCTCCTTTATTGCAACATTTAAAGATATATTTTGCTATTACTTCGGTTCAGTTTGAGATAAAACACGAGAAGGTATGAAGGAACACTTTGCATAAATAACTTACAATTTTTGATTTATTGAGTTATGACTATGTTGCAATCAAGGAGCGATATGTTTATTAGGTGCTAAACTATTTGTCCAACCTCGGTAAAAAAGTGAAAGAAATTTTTCGGAAACATGGTAATTAGAAAATAAAATAAAAAAAGAAATATACTTTTGACGACTTACTAAGCGCTTTGGGTGAGTCAGAAAGTTATTTTCTAAGCCGTTAAAAAATGTTAATTTTAATTAAAATTTAAAATATTTTATCTATTTTATGAATTAACTATTTGATCTCATACCTTGAGTACCTCAGTTTCTTGTTTGTTTTATAATTGTTTTATGCATTAAATTGTTATGTTTATGTTATCTTTTTATCTTGTATCTAGAGCATAATAATATTAAACCCTACGGTAATACATTATAATTCAAGTTCCTCTTTTAATCTTCAATTAATTTTTGTAGTATTAAAGCATTTTTTTTACTTACTTTGTAAACAAGTTACCTTACGTTTTTTTCATTATTTAAAAACAAATTTACTTTGTATTATTTATATGGAGCGGGATACCGGGAAATTTAAAAAAATTCCCGCTTTCCCGGAATCGAAAAACTCCGGAAAAAAAATCTCTAATTTCAACCCACCTTTTGTGAGGTGCTCTCAAAAGCTGACTAACTTGTCAGGAGTTCTACCGAAAATTTAGATTTGTACCTAAAATTAGTTTTAGTTATGTAATCCCCATATTCATAAAACCCATTTCAGGCTTATTAAATGTTTATGAAACGAATTTTCTATGAACATTTTTTTTTGAATATGGGGATAAGTATTTAAGCAAAAGTAAAAATTACTTAAAATTTGTATCCAGTTCGCTTGAGAAAATAAAGTGAACAAACTTACACAAAAAGGGGTAAAGCAAATTAAAATAAACGTTCACGATCTTGGGAATATTTTTGTGATGTTATTCACCATTGAATTACAGATCATTGGAAAAATTATTCGCGATTGCAATTCTAGAAAAAGGGAAAATATTTAATGGGAATACGTTTTCACGATAGGGTGAATATTATTTACTGAGGAGGTCCATATAGCAACACTTCCGCTTTTTAAGCTTTTGGTTTTTTTTGTTGCATTTTTAGACTTTGTTATAAAACTACCAAATGCCAATTATTATGTTCTTATTCAATAAAAAATATAATGGCTCAGATCAAAGTGAGCCAATTTCATATCTATGCAATAAACTATTTCGGAATACTAGTGAGAATTGAGGGGTATCAAAACAATAACGGCCTTATTTATAAAAAAAATTAAACAGTCGTATAAAACCTCTATAAAACGGATTTTCTATGAAAATTTGTTTAATAAACCCTTTATAAAACTGTTTTATTTATACCGCCAATTTTAATTTTTAAGTTTACCGTATAGGTCATATAAACCTCAGTCCAGAAAAAACTTATTGCATCTTTAAACGTTATGATATCGTCTTACAACTTGACAATAATTTCTTTTGTGTGGCTAAAAATCACGACATTTAAGTTTGTAACGATCAGTCCATAACTAACCGTAGGTTTTTTTTTATCTCAAAAATACTTATAAACTAATAACGAATAACTATGATTTCATTAAATTAATTAGGTCTATATATCTACTTATAATAAAAAATTTGGACTTAAATTTTGCCATAAAAATGCAACTTCAGAAAGATACTTAAGTCATCTGAAATGTTTAATGTAACACGCTTTGGTCTAAAAAAATCGATCAGCCATCAATTTTTTCCCTGTTTTGCGAAATTTAAAAGTTCAAAGTAGTGCGATATGTATTTCTTATAATTTTAATTGATAATTTAGAACTAGAAAACCAAATTTTGTAATCAAAACTAGTTTAAAACAAAACTTTTTTTCGTGTTAAGCCTAGTACTCTGTTCAAATTTGTGAAAAATGTTGAGCAACATTGATTATTCCACACGAAAATTTTGGCATTTATCAATGTTACCAATCTTGCGAGTTTGTACAATTTGACGTTTTTATTCCTTCAAAGTATGCTACATTGTTTCGTGTATGTAAACAAACGCCACATGCATTTTACTAAAATTATTTTTTTTTAATAAAAAATTTAATAAAAAAAAGTAAATACGGATAAAAAAACTGTTACCGATTGTGTTTTTTTAATTTTATATTTCTTTTTTAAATATTAAGTCATCCTTTTTTGCTTTTGCTTTAAATTCCACGTGAAATAAAGGCAGCTTACATTATTTCGCAGTTGTAAAAAAAATGTTGCCAGAAACATTTCGGTACTTTTTCACAAAATAAACAGAGTACAACTCCCATCAACATTATTTCATGGAAATTCCGCACAAGTTTTTTTCATATGCATTTTGACAGCATTTCACGTGAAATGTTGAACAGAGTACCAGGCTTTAGTTAGAAAATGAAGGGATTTTAAAAAAATTACCAATCGTGAGCGTATGTGATAACAAACTTTATTTGAAAGAACGTGCGAGCTTGTGTGATAAAGGAAAAAAGTTTTCCCTGAAAGTGCGTGAGCGCGCGGGACCAGATTTTTTCCCCGTAACAGTTGCGTGACAAAATTTTTTTGATATTTAAGATGGAGAAAGACTTCTAAAGCCCGAGTTTTAAATAAAATTTAATTAGGCCCAGTCGTTTCCCTAAATAATAGTTTTGACCAAAAAAGGATCAATTTCCTATAGTTAATTGGACGAACTATGGTCGTATAGTTCCAGTGTACTATCGTTGGGGTTACTCACCATTTTTTGCAATGGTATTTTTGTGGGCGTGCAGAGAAACAGTCCTTCCCGAATCGCTCCGTTACATTCCGTCTAAACCTTAGCTTGTCTTCCAGAGTGATCCCTTATATACTTTGTGCTCTTCGTCAATTTTATCTCGGTGTTATTCAGTATAATAATTCGGAAATCTGGAGTTCATTACTTTCGAGAACTACAATCCTAATAACGCGTTTTTTTTTCAGAAAATAAAATAATTTTGTAAAATTTATAAAATATTTTTGAATTCAGATTCAGAACCTAAGCAACCAGTGAAGTGCGCATATAAGCTTGCTTTCCCTTAACAATAAATTTCAGTGTATTTATCATACAGATACATAATAAATTTTGTATTCCCAAAAATAACTTTAAAAAAAAAGTTACATAACATAGTGATTTAATTGAATTTAGTCTATTCTAATACATGTAAACATCTATTCTCTGCGGTTATAGTTCCTTATTATTCCTTTGTATTCCTTTGTATTCCACAGGTCGAAAATGAACTTAAATTTGTATTCCAACATTTGAACAAAAGCAAAAAATAATATTGCTAAGTCTTCCTTAAAAATCGTACAAAATAATTAAAACTTTGTCCTTGGGTACTTTTAAACATGGAGACTACAAAGGTGCATAAACTAGAATTTTGCTTAAGCCGTTCCTTTTTGCCACACATTATTAGAACCTTATTTTTGATTTAATTCAGATATGTATAACGAGCTTGAAGTTATCGTATAGTACAGAATATTTTTGGTGGCAAAGAATTTGTCAATATAGAACTAAACACGCGAACCGCAGGGTGTATCTACATAAATATGTATGTACCTATATAAAACTGTTTTAAAATTTAAATACATACTTGCATACATATCCACAGTTATGTCAACACTAAAGCAATCACACTAAAAAGAGTGGACAAATGTGTTTTTATTACAAATCTTTCATGCGTAGTTCCTAACAGTGAAATACGTTCGCATTGGTGGTGAAATTGTGGAAAGTATGAAAGCCAAATGAAAGAAACGTTAACTGAGAGACCTTTTCGAGCAAAAAAGAGAATAAACTTAACAAACATTAAATTCAAAGTAAATGCCGTCAACCTAATATTGGTTGGGCTGAGAATTATACTTAAATCAAAGATTTTATGATAGGTATTTAATGGCCAAACAATAATTTTATCGATGTTGAAACTGTTGTAATTTTTGGACTGGTTCAAAAGTTATAAAAGCATTGTTACCAAATCATCGATTTTATGCCAATTACTAGAGTTCGACCGAACATTCGGGTTCGATGTCTTAGTCTGGTTTCACACTATGAAAGTTTTCTTTCAGAAAGTCTGAGTTTATTGGTGAGAGGGGAAGAGAACATGCTTTTTTCTCTCCTCTCTCACCCATAAACTTAGACTTTCTGAAAGAAAACTTTCATAGTGTGATCCCAGACTTACTTTTGCAAAAACTTACTGCCTGTTTGTAGAACACGAGCGCACGACTTGTTCGTTGACACTGCTTTCATTTAAAACAAAAACAAAATTTCAAAATTTGTTTTTGTTTAATATGTTAGTTAAGCGAACATGTCTTGCGCTCGTGTTCTAAAAACAGGCAGTTATGCTCGGCGTTCGGCAAAATAGTACTTTATTCAACAGTTTGGTCCTTTTTATAAAACCTATATTTTACTGAAATTTATGGTTAAGAAAAATGAGTGCAAGGTTTGTAGTTAATTCTTTTAGATCTTTTTAGTGCTGGACCGATATTTAAAACAGCATATAGATTCTAATATATCGACTATTCGGTCTAGACAAAAGGAGAACCAGAGAATCGGAATCGATTAAAATAAAAACAAATCAAATTTTTGACCTTTTTCGTGTTTAATATTTTGCCAATGCTCTTTGAAATGAGTAAGCAGTATCACTCCTGGTCCAGATGTTTTTTCAAATTGGCATTGAAACACTTGCTTAAATCTGCATGGCAGATAGAAAAGATCTCGCTGCATTTTTTGCCCCAGCATTAGAGAAGCCCCTTGGAGTTGGCCAGTGTTCATTGACGTAATATGCAAAGAAGTAGCTTGAAAGCAGTCAGCTATTTTTGACTCTAGCAAAATCCTGTAAGCGGCCTCCATAATATGTTTGCCTTTTCCTTAACCTAATGGTTCTTCTGGAAATCCCAAGAGCTGCTCGTTAGCATCATAAGTGACTAAAACAAGATGTCTAGCTAGGAAAAAGTCATACATTTTCTTCAAAAGCAGATAGAAGCTTGACATTTTAGAATATTGTATTTCTTGTGAAAGGCATTCTCTGTGCCAAAAATGGGAATTTTAAACGGATTTATTCATTAGGAGAATTCCTGAATCCATTTAGACCATTTTTCGAGTGATGACTGTATGTGTGCATTATATAAATCAGACAAGGGCTTTTAGTATCCTACGTGTCTAAAAAAATCCCCTTTTTCCCCATAACCAAAAAGAATTTCTTTACACTTTTCCCTACGTTAAAAGTTTATAGTTTTTAAAGGACAATAATACATAACTATTAAAAATAATTTTTTTATTACATAAGTTCTTATATTTTTAGTGTTGGTACTTTTTTACTAAGTATTTTTCTCCATTTTTGGCGTTTACGTTTTAAATGGGCTCCCACTACATTATCGACATTTTTGATACTACAATGCAATATCCTGAGTGATAAGACTCTATGGGGGAACTTTTTTGTACTTTTCTGGTTTTTAACTGGTACTTTTTGTATTGGACTTTAAACATAAAATTAAACATGAAAGGTCCTGAGTGGATGAGATTCTGTAAATTTCTCTAGCTGGTACGAACTTGGATAGTGTGGTGGGACAATGTTAGTTATTCCTTATGTTAGTGTATTCCTTATAGCCCTTGGTTTGATTAGATAACTGTCAGGGTTTAAGCTGTTTTGGAAGGCGTTCAAAGGAACTGCCGAATTATTGGAGCCTTGTAATTAAAACGCTAAGACAAGTTACTGCTGGATTAAGTTGATAATTTCAAGTCTGATTTATTTAGATTTGTATTATTTTATATACTACTTTTGAGAATTTATGTTAACTAGCATGGGCCAGCAGTCGACACAATCGACTGCAATCTATAAATACAGACATTGCTTAGTGTATACCAGCCAGCCAAACGGACTTGATTGATTGGTACACTGAAGGGGGGTCCAGAACTAATATTTTAATCTGATACATACTTCATTACAATCGCATAATATCCTCTCATCTATGGTAGTGTGGGTATTAAAACGGAATGATTTAATTTTCTTTTTAGAAAATTTGTTTTTCTATCCACACCACCAAAGGTAGAATGTTTATTATTCGTTTATGCTGAACAAAAATGGTGCTTATTATAAATTGTATGAATTGGTACAAAATTACACATACCTCTCTTACGAAAATCTTTCTGGAATATAAGTTTGTGCAAAAATTGCAAAGTTTGAGAATCGGACCATAATTCCACATAGCCCTCATACAAAACTCTCTCCGGTATAAAGTTTTGTACCGTCTAATAATGTTGTTATTTAGATTAAATTCGACCAACATTTATTGTATTGCAACTCTTATAATTTTACCAGATTTTCTTGAAATCGGTCCACTCCCGAAAAAAGCTTTTAATGAAGTAAAAATTTCGAAAATAAAGTGTGATTGAGTTTAAGCCACGCTTAAAAGAAACATCTAAGATATCAGTATCATCAAGCGATTTGTTGAAGACCGATTACATATTTCGTAATATTGTGGAATGTTTTCTTCAAAGCCTATCAACCCTATTCGTCTAGTTACCACTGCGAGGCATTTTTTAAGGATTTTAGATTTTTGTAAATCAGAATAAAACTATATCACTTTTAATTAAAAATTATATTATTTCATGCACTTATAAATTTAGTCAATACATACTTTACTTAAATATAAACTAATTAACACCAAACACTTAAAGTAACACCAAAACATATTATACAAAGAAATCAAAGGTTACATTTAAAATTATTCCTATGCAAAAATCAACGGCAACATTTAAAAACAACAACTCTTCAAAAAAGAAAACAAAACAGTTAAGCTGGAGGTCCATAACACGCGTTTTCGCCTCCACGCAGCGCATGCGTTTATAACCTTACTTGCGTTCTACGTTTCAAGTTACATGCAACGCTTTTTATGCAGCAGCAGCACAAGTAAAAATAAAATTTAATTTGTCAAAATCAGCTGATTTGTTCGAACGCTGCTTGTGACGCTTACAAAAGTAGAAAGTAAACCTACTTTTCGCCTCAAGGCATCTACGCTTTTGTGCATGTAACTTACTACGTATAACTACACAGATTCTACTTTTTTGACAGCTGCGTATGCTGCGAAAAAGCGAGTAACGCGTCGTGTGGACCTCCAGCTTAACAATAGTTCGTCTCTTTTTTTTCGTATTTTCTACAGTTCTCTAATTTAAGAAATAGGAGAGAAATCGAATGTTGTTGTTCTTTTTACAATGTTTACACAAAAAAAGCATATACGCAACTGTGTTCTGTTATTTGTTTACATTTGGATACAACTGTATTTTTTTTTGCATAATACTGGAGAAATTCATCTAAGTTTTATATAGTGCGTAGATATGAACACTGTCCATTGATTACTTACAAAAAGTAAAAATTGAAAAATTTTAAGTTGACTCTGTTTGGAGGAACCAGTGCAACAATTTCTATAACTACTTTTTTCTAGTTGTATGTAGCTAAAAACAAGTTAGAGTGCTATATTCGGCTGTGCCGAATCTTTGATACCCTCCACCGACAGTTCGAATGCTTAAGGAGTAATATCTGTATGATGTTATTATTATCTTAAACAGTGACGTTTGTTATTAATTATGGTTTTAGGCGACTAAACTGTTTTCCGGTAGTAGGGTTTATATGGGGCCTAGAGTAAATTATGGACCGATCATCACGAAATTTCACAGCGTCATTTCTAGTCCTTTAAAACTTTGACGTACCAATTTCTGTTATGATAGCATTATTAAATATGGTTTTAGGTGTACTAAACTGTTTTCCGGGAGTAGGGTTTATATGGAGCCTAGGGTAAATTATGGACCGATGTTCACGAAACTTCACAGTATCATTTCTAGTCCTATAAAACTGTGACGAGCCGAAATTTGTTATGATTGCATTATTTTTTACGGTTTTAGGCGTACTAAACTGTTTTAAGGTAGTCGGGTTTATATGGGGCCTAAGGTAAAATATGGACCGATCGTCACGAAATTTCACAGTGTTATTTTTAGTCCTTAAAAACTGTGATGTACAAAATTTTGTTACGGTAGCGTTATTTTCTACGGTTTTAGGCGTACTAAACTGTTTTCCGGGTGTACTGTTTATATGGGGCTTAGGGTAAATTATGGATGGATCTTCACAAAATTTAATAGCGTGATTTCCAGTCCAATGAAACAAATTTTTGCAAAATCTGATCTCATTCTGTGCTTTGTTCCAGCATTTATGTTACTTTTTGTAACAAAATTATCAATTTTTTTAGGTGGTGGTTCCATATTTTGATTAATAGCTCTGGTCCTTAGGTCCATATTTTGATTAATAGCTCTGGTCCTACTGAACCGATTTTGCTGGATTTCAATCCCAAACTGCTTAGGATAACTACAAGCAATTTGGCACCAAGTTTGATCATTTCTTTTGAGTTGTTCGAAAGTGAGCGTGTTTTCAACAGACGGACAGACAGACGGACATGGCTAAATCGACTTAGAATTACTCAAGGACCCAGAATATATATACTTTATGGGGTCTGAGATGAATAATAAAAAAGTTTCACACGGAATGACAAACTTAATATACCCTCTTCAAAACTAATTGTGGTGGAGGGTGAATAGTGACTTTTGAATGCGTTCATTTTTGGACATCCCTTGTAAAATGCATTGGTTCTTTCAGTAGAATCGTAAGTAGTCTTTTTACTTTTTTCCTAATTACTCAACACATTATTATGTAGGCGAAGTTTTTACTGGGATTCTCAATTTCATATTTTACACAGCGTTTACATTTGCCAGTACTGGCAAGACAGTAGCAATACAGATTCAGTGATAAGGCACATTTGCACCTCAGTGGATTCGTCAATAAGCAAAATTGCCGCATTTGGGCGAATGAGAATCCAAGAGTGATTGTCGAAAAACCAATGCACCCACAAAGAGTGACTGTTTGGTGCGGTTTATGGGCTGGCGGCATCATCGGGCCGTATTTTTTCCAAAATGAGGCCGGTCAGGCAGTTACTGTGAATGGTGTTCGCTATCGTGAGATGATAACGAACTTTTTATGGCCCGAATTGGAAGATATGGATGTGGACGATATGTGGTTTCAGCAGGACGGTGCCACTTGCCACACAGCTAACGAAACAATGGCTCTTTTGCGCAACAAATTCAATGGCCGTGTTATCTCACGTAATGGCGATGTCAATTGGCCGCCAAGATCATGTGATTTGACACCGTTGGACTTTTTTCTTTGGGGTTATTTGAAAGAAAAGGTGTACGTCGATAAGCCAGCAACAATTCAAGAGCTAAAGGATGAGATTATTCGGCACATTAACGGCATAGAACCTCCATTAAGCCTCAGGGTCATCGAAAATTTGGACCATCGGATGGAGGTGTGCCGCCGTGGTCGCGGCGCCCCTTTGGCCGATATTTTGTTCCATACATAATTGAGTAATACCAATATATCATAATAAAATAAAATTACAATAATTTCCTAAATAGTTTGTGTTTTATTCAAAATCAACATCGGCCCTTGAAATTTAACCACCCTTTACATGCAGATACGTTTGTGTGAAGACTTTAAAAAATGGAAAACAATAAAAGACCAGAAGAAACACTGAGGCTAATTGAACTTTTCCGGGAACGTGAAGTTTTGTGGAACATGAACTGCTTTTCATACAGAAGAAACGATCTAAAAAAAAGGTAATCAAGTCAAATATTGAATTCTTCCTGATAATTTTTAAACCCTCAGTACAATAGTGTAAAGGGGTTGTGCAGATGTTTGTAACCATACAATATTAGTCATAGACCAACCTTTTAGTGCACCGATCGACTCATAATCACTTTTTGAATCTATCTAACGAATTCCCTCCAGCTATCTATGCAAACCTTATGCGCAAACATTCTAATTGTCACAAACTTGAAAATGTATTCATGTTTTCTTGCATAAATTTTTTACATTAAAAAATGTTAACATTTTAAACATTATTATAAATTCTTTAACCATCAAATTTTCAACTTTTTATATTTAATTTAAGGCGCTGGAAGAAATTGCTGAAGAGTGCAACTTGACAACGGATGCTGTTAAAAAAAGAATTAAAGCCCTGAGGAGCACATACGTTCAGGAAAAGAGAAAAGTTGAATCAAGTAAAAGGTCTGGATGTGAAGAAGAAAGTGTCTATAAAAGCTCCTTATATTGGTATAAGGAAATGTCATTTCTTGATAGCTCAATTGTAGTCAGGAAACCGATAGACAATATTCAAAGAGTAAGTACTTTTATTAGTTGTACACAGTATTATTGTTAGACCACAGTTTGGCTTAGTTTGTTGGCGATCGGGCTAAAGAAGAAAGAGTGGTTGCCAAACAGACACGAAACGAGTTTTCAAGTTTGTTAATATGAGTTTCCATTTTTTAATACCCACACCACAAGTGGAGAGTGCATTTGTACTGATGTGTGTAATACCTAAAAATATTAGTTGTAGACCCTCCTCAAAGTATACCGATTGACAAGGGATCACTTTCTGAGTATATCTAACAATGTCCGTACGGCTGGCTGACAGCCTGCCCATGTAACCTTGTGCGCAAAGTACAGGTCGCAATTTTGAAGATAATTTGATGAAATTTGTAAAGGTTATAATTGACACAAGAACTAAGCCTATTGAAAATGGACTGAATCGGTCTTTATTTTGACCAAGCCCCCATACAATCTGCCTTCCGGAATAGGCTCTGTGTGCCCACTATTCAAAACAAGGTTCCAATTAGGTAGGTATTAGGGAATGGTAAATAAAAACAGTCGATCGAAAATCGATTTTGGCATCCATTTACCATTCCCTAGTAGGTATACTTGCAAAAATTTGTTCTTATGTACTGTGGTGTATGGTATCATATGGTCTGGCTTGACCAACTAAATTTTTTACTTGTTTAATATGTATGTATATTAGACAATTATACATGAAAACAGGCCTGTTTGGAAGGACATCGTAAAAATGCAAAAAGTTTTTGGTAGCATGTTCAAAAGAGAATGAATAAAAGAGACATGACAAAAAGTCGAGTTATAATTTCTTAAGCTTTTCAAAAAAAAATTATACTTAAATCAAGCAACACATATGTACATACATATGTATATTTGGAATAAGAAATTTTTGGCTTCGACGAGGATCACCCAAAATGTTCTTGGTTCAAGACATATATTCTGGTGATTTAGTAAATAATTCTTTCCTTGTATAAACACAACCTTAAGCACCAGATATTAACCTCTAGCAAATAAATAAAAGCAATATATTTAAATTTAGACTTAAACTTAAAAATGTTTACATTTATTTACTAAAAAACATATGTATGTATTAGGCCGGGTCGATTTGTGGGGAGGCAAAAAAATCGCCCATGGCTCAGTGAAAATCGTATTCTAGGGATTAAAATAAGAAACTTTGCCGAAGGAACCATGCCTCTAAAACCAATTCTACTACCCCCCAAACTGTTGACTTTTGTCCCGTAGGGTCAAGTTTTGAAAAATCCCACTTTGACCCATTTAGAGTGCTGCAATCGAGTCCAAATGTATGACCGACCCCCACTAACTTTGGAGGGCCGATCCACCCATGCCAGTGGCACACCCCCTGGAACTCCCCTGGGGGTTCCCCATACAAACATTTCAAAAAATCACAATTTTTGGCACTTTATTTTATTATTTTTTATTTATTTTATTTATTTTTATTATTTTATTTATTTTTTCTCTTTAGAAATTTATTTAGTCAGAACATATGTAAATGAAAAAATTAATTTAACTTAGTAATAGAAAAGAAAATAAAAAAAATTACTGTTTGAAGTCTTTTTTGCTTTCAAGTCTGGGCAATTTCGCACGGCTCTCTAATTTCGTCGCCATAACAGCCTCTACATTTTCCGCTATAACTCGTTTGGAAACGCTAGCTAGCAATTGAACGTGTCGTTCTGTTCCTTGTATCTGTGATGGAATTTTTGGATCATTAAACGGTGGATCATCTTGATTTAAATATTCTTTCAAAGTATCGTATGGAATGCTTCGCGTGAATGGTGGTTCAAATACGTCATTTATGTCATTCATATTGATCATTTCCGTGTAACTTGTGCAATAAAAGTTTATATCTGGTTTTTTATAAGCTCTAAGTCCCGTTGGGTCGTCAACATCGGATCGATAACGTAGAATTATCTTGATAGCACAGTCGCGATTTTCTTTGCTATCATCAAACAACATTGATAACAAGATATTTTCCGAATGCGCATAATATGAATTATCTGTAATTACTTTATTGACAATTTTGCGTAAACGAGGTTCTATAAATCTTGACCAACTAATGAATTTGAAAAATAATCTACTACCGTACACGACAGAGCTGTAATACTTGATATTGAAGTACATTGGCACATAACATCTAATTTTAAATTCAACCAGTATTCTTAAATTTGCATCTGGATTTTCCGTTGTCACATATAATCGTAATAGTCTAGCGGCCTTGGTGAGCCACCGAGAATGTACAATTTTCCCTGGTTTGATGTTAGCCAGAGCCACTGAAACCACGCCGCTAGGAATTGCATGGGCCATGTCGTATAAGTACTTGGAATCGGTGGAAAATTAAATTTTTTCTGGAGCAAGGGGCAATTCGAATCGTCGTATAATTCCACCGTTTGGGCCAGTGTTTATTGGCTCACCTTCAGTGCATATGCCAATTAATGCATCCAGTGATATATTTTTATCGTTGAAAAAATCATTTAATTTGGTTGTTTTGTATTCAGCGGTTTCATGTTCCAGTGTTACGTAACCAATCAATTCAGAATTCGGTTCTCTCAAAATAACAAGATGAGGTTCTTTTACCATCCTAGTATGATACTTCTCATCAATTGTATCTCTCGTTAAAGTATCATATTTTCTGCCATCGAATGAAAATGCTTACAAATTGGTATCATCTAACCGTTTGCGAAGCACTTCTTGTCTGCATTTCTCTTTTTCTCGGCGAACTTTCGATTTATCCATGATGAGAGGTTTGCAATGGATATCTTTCATTTTAAAATCTTGGAAAAGAGCGGTTCCCATTGCTGATGCTACTCTATCAGGCACACCAAATCTGTCACATACCAAGGCAAAGTTAAAACAATCGTTTCTCTGTGTGTATTGTGAACTTGTGTTTATATCCAAATCTTCTTGAACCGGTGGCGGTGCGTATGTTGAATCATCGGGATCTTGGTATGTTGGCATTGATGACATAGACGTTGCTCCTTGCTAACCAATTTCCATCGCAAATCCATCCATTGTTAGTCTTCTCTGATTATGTTGATCGTGCATAAAATCTTTGAGGCGTTCGGGAACCAAACCGCATGCACATGGAGCTGCCTTCAAATCGCATTTACATGTTCCAATGAAAAAAATTGTTTCCAGAGATTTAACATACTCTGTAAATAGTTGGGGTTTTTTTCTTCTCTTAATTTGCTCTTGATATTTGTCAAGCAATCTATGCAATTTATTACATACACTTTTTTCAGCATTATATCCATACCAAGTTTTTCCCAAATTCCAATCAACTTATCTTGTACTTGAATAGTGAATAGTTTATAGGACAACTTTTTTTGTTCGCTCAAGTAAAAATTATATTTCAAGATAGATATCCAGATGGGTTGGTAAATTAAGACCAGTCAAATCAGTAGACACACCAAAAACAGTAACATCATGCCTGGGTATATGACTCATTGGGTTTTCGATAGTTGTTATTGCCTCATCTTGCGGTGTAGAGGATGGTGGATTCATTGTAAACTTTTTGATTTGGAATGATTTTTTTTTTTATATATTTTTTATCTGAAATTAGCACTTCACACTTCGAGTTCTTCACAGCGACTTAATGAATTCACAAAAACTGTTGCGTTATATATGGTCTACGAGACGAGGTAATAAGAATAAAATGGTAATTTCAATTCTACCTGTAACCGATTTTGTTGTCAAAACTGCCCATAGTGTACTTAAATGTAAATTAAACGTTAATCTGACCACAAATTCTGTTAAGCAAGTGCGCCTTTTATTACTTCTGGAAAAGCCTTTATGATAATTTTATGCTCAATTCTACCTGTAACCGATTTTGCTTAAGTAAGTTTACGACATGCAGCTGTGTCTCGTGGTGGCTTAAAAAACCCACACAACCTATTTTACGACCTGCAACAGAACAAAACGTTCAATTGCTAGCTAGCGTTACCAAACGAGTTATACCGGAAAATGTAGAGGCTGTTATGGCGACGACATTAGAGAGCCGTGCGAAATTGCCCAGACTTGAAAGCAAAAAAGACTTCAAACAGTAATTTTTTTTATTTTCTTTTCTATTACTAAGTTAAATTAATTTTTTCATTTACATATGTTCTGACTAAATAAATTTCTAAAGAGAAAAAATAAATAAAATAAATAAAAAATATAAAATAAAGTGCCAAAAATGGTGATTTTTTGAAATGTTTGTATGGGGAACCCCCAGAGGAGTTCCAGGGGGTGTGGCATGGGTGGATCGGCCCTCCAAAGTTAGTGGGGGTCGGTCATACATTTGGACTCGATTGGGGCACTCTAAATGGGTCAAAGTGGGATTTTTCAAAACTTGACCCTACGGGACAAAAGTCAACAGTTTGGGGGGTAGTAGAATTCGTTTTAGAGGTATGGTTCCTTCGGCAAAGTTTCTTATTTTGATCCCTAGAATACGATTTTCACTGAGCCATGGGCGATTATTAAATCGACCCGCCCTAATGTACATACATATGTACATGTTTGTGTATATAACATTTATACAAAAATGATGTTTACAATTGTATTACAAATATTACATGTATAAAGTGTTTACAATTTATGTTTATGTAATTATTCACATCTAAATAAAAATTGCTAAAAAAAATATATATATATACATATGTATCTGTGGCATTTTGACAAAACATCTTAAGTCGAGATAAGATATTAAAAAAGTTTTTAAAAAAATCTCGGTGAAAAAAATCCGTTTTATCAAATTATAAAATTAACTAAAATTAAAGAAAAATTTCGTTTATAATACAAAATTTTAAAAACGTTAACAAAAATGGTTTTCGAGTGAAAATTCGTATGATTTACATTTTTTTCAAGTTTTTAAATTTTACTTAAGATGTTTTGTCAAAAAGCCACAGGTATATAAAATAACAAAAATATAATGAATTCAAGAATGCAGTGTTACCATTTTGGCATATTTTTTTGCTAGACTTAGCAGTTTTTAGCAATGTTAAATTAAAAATTATTTATTTGGTGTATTTCATACTTTTTTCCTAAAGAGCAGATTATTACGATTAGAAGCAAGTATGCTAGACTAATTGTGTAACATGCAACGCCAAAAATGTCATTGTAAGCAAAAACAAATTCAAAAATAGTTTATAATTTTGTTGTTGCTTTCTATTGAATTTTTCAATTGGAAAGACTTCATATTATGTATTTACTCTTTTGCAACAATAATAAGCAACTCCGCTATTGTTTTTTTTTTTTAATTTCCAACGCCACAAAATATGAGTTCTTTCAGATTTAAAAATTCAATTGAAAGCAACAACAAAATTATAAACTATTTTTGAATTTGTTTTTGCTTACAATGACATTTTTGGTGTTGCATGTTACACAATTAGGGGCTTAAGTTATTAATATCTAACAAAACAGAGAATTAAAGGAAATCAAAAACTCAAAATGCGATTTTTGACTTAAAACACTCTTTTCTTACGGCAATCGAATTTTTTATGACTTCATCGCGGTGTTCCATTTTGGAAATTTCAAAAGTCGTAAGTCTAGCCATTGTGTGTACCAATTTTTTGCCACCACTGGAAATCAACATCACCCTCAGATATACAATAGCAAGAAATCTCATCCCTTATTCTGTCTGCATACCTGTAGGAGCTATACTGCTGCGGTCCTATAGAGGAAAATGTTTCAGGTTGCGTAGCTACTGATTCCAAGTCTTGAGGCATTGTTAGTTTGGTTTTGGTTAAGAAGTTGTGTAGGGTGCAGCATGCTAAAACAATCAAATCAACTGTACTTGGCAGAACCTCAATTGGCCTATGAAAAATGTTGAACCGTTTAGCAAGTCTTCCAAATGCACATTCCACCACCATACGTGCGCGACATAGCCTATAGTTGAATATCTCCTGGGGCACTGATAATTTAATATTTCGGTTGTATGGCTTCATTACATTTTTGTCAAGACAAAATGCATCGTCTTCAATAAAAAAATATGGAATTTCGATGCCACATCCAGAAACTAACTCTTTTGCAGTTGGAATATTTAACGAAGAGTTTTGTAAGCTTTTGTACAAGAAGCCATCTTTATAAATAGTGCTATCTGATACCTTTCCGTTGCATCCAACATCTGTAAATAAAAATTTACCGTTTGCGTCTACCAAAGCAAATAATATTATGCTATAAAAGCCCTTAAAATTGTAGAATTGAGAGCCGGAGTGTGGTGGAGCTTTAATTTGTATATGCTTTCCATCTAAAGCACCAAGCGTGTGTGGAAACTGCCAAATATTGTTGAAGTCTGAAGCTATTTGCAACCATTCTCTTTCGATTGATGGGACCTAAGCACATAAATTAAATACATATATCGATTTATTAATAATAATTTTATTGAGCTTAACATACATTAATATATAATTTATTATTATTTTCCTTTTTGCAGAGCAAATCACTTTAGTCTATAAATATCGATGAAACGACAAGTGAATCAAATGAATCGCTGTTAAGCTGTACACAATCAACTTCTAAGGGAAAACGCAAGCGAGAAGATGAAGAAACAACAAACTTTGACGAGGCATTAGATAAGCTAGTAAGTTTGACAAAACCAGCCAATGATGCTTACAGCGCCTTTGCTGATTTCTTGGTTATACAGTTGCGAACAATGCCTGAAGACGTTGCATATAGGACGATGACTGACATGCAAAACTTACTATTTAAGAGGAAATTTCCAAGTCGACCAAATTCAACTAATACATTTCTTAATACAAGATTCAGACACATTATTTACTATGTCCCTTGAATCACGGGCTTCAGATATTTTATTAACAGCAATGACTGAGGCCGATATTTTAAATCAAAGACAGTAATAGTTTTTTATTTTTTCATATATGTATGTGAGACTTGTTTATTTATATATATTTTGTTGATCAGAAATAGAAATAATTTTTTATTTTTTCGAGCGAATAATAAAAAGAAAATAAAATCCTTTGTACCATTGAAATGAATTGTAATATGTATTTTTATTTGATAAATAAAAAAGTTTTTCTAAAAATAAACTTAAAATTTTTAATTTATTGCTTACAATACAATAAATAGGAAAATTTAAGCATTCCTATATGGGTAATTTAGTAGTGTTGAACGTGACAGTCGTACGCATCAAAACTGCAATAACATTTTAAACAACAAATATTTTAACGTTCTTTTAACCCTTAAATTAAAGCACTAAGAAAGCACTCTTATCTATGCTAAAGTTTATGGAGGGCGCGATTCTGTGTCAAAGATAATGGCAAAAAAGTATCGGTTCGAACGTGAAATAAATAGAAGTAGTTTTTGTGGTCATGTATGGAAGTAGTTTTTGTGGTCATATATGAGTCAAACTACTTTCAGAATTTTTCGTGGGAATATAACATTAAAATGGGTTTGGTTTGATTCCAAAATCTTCTGTATTTTCAAGCGCGAAATTTTTTCCATAATAATTTTACTGAATAATAATTAAAACAAAATAAAAATTAACCGTTAATGCAAATAACATATTTCTCTTCGAACTCTTCCTTACCCTACGTTTCCACATGCAAGTAATTACTTGCAAGTAGTGTATACGTACTATCAACGAAAAATCGAGGATATAGCAGATTGGTTGAAAGTTCAAATATTGTGCGAATGTTAGTCAAAGTGTGAGTGTATTGAGTTTTTCGAACTTGTACTTGCATGTGGAAACGGACATTTTTTGGAATAATTTTTATCATATAACAACTCTTCTAAGGAATATAATATTAACGAAAACATACAGTAAAACATTCTCACAAATAAGAAATTACGTTTGTACAACTTTGCAGTCTGCCTGTTCGGCTTAGTGAACGAATTTATGGGGCAGTTTATAAAATTAGTAAAATCTAAATATTTATCTTTAACAAAATCATAAAAGAATATGCTTTTCATAACTTAAATTTTCGATCACGGTGGACCTTTAGAAAGAAATGCCCATATACATATAATTAGGAGGCGTAGGAGGCAGAATGCAAGACTTGGATGTCTAAACAATTTATTTAAATATGTACAATTTGACTCATTAGTGATATATTCCAAAATACGTATGCAACTTAAAGTTGTAAGGCAAAGACGTTTCTATACACATGTGTATGTACATATTTTATACCCTCCACCACTAGTAGAGATTCTTTGGGAAACTTTTTTAATATTCATTGCAGACCCCATAAAGTTTTATGTTCCGGGTCCTTAAGTTAATTAAAGTAGACTGAGAAATGTCCGTCTGTTGAAAAAATACACTCAAATTGTTTCTAGGTTACATTTATATATCCCATATAGAGTCCACTCCAGAAATACTCTAACTGTAGGTGGAGCGTATTAAATATTTGGCACAGCCGAATATAGTATCTTGTTTTTACATACTTTTAAATAATCCACACGTAGACTGTCGTATATTGCACGTAAAACATGGGGTATGAAGATGCTTATGGTACTCTTCGAAACCCTGGACAAGAATTCCATCGACTTATATGAGTTTCCTGTCGCTAAGTATCTAAGCGTTATGGCCAGTTTCGTCCGAGCTGATATTGCATCCCGAAGTACAGTATTTTGCTTTGTAATACATACAACTACCTATTATTTACAATATTATAATTAAGTGCAATCGCGTGCATACACAGAAAAAATTATTTTTCCAATTCAAACAAAAAATTTGTAGAATCAAACAATTTTTTGTCTGAAATCGGTCCTATAAACAAATTTGCATATTCAAACAATTTATTTGCATTTTGTTTATTGAAAAAAACACTGATTTTTTCAAACAAATAATTTAACTGAATCAAACAAAAAGATTCATATACTAAATTATAAAACAAAAAAAAAAAAAGTTTTTGCACAAGCAATGACGCGCACACAAGTAAGCACTGTATGAGAAGATGACGGCAGAGCAGAGCCGCCGGCTTGCTTTGAGACACATTTTTTTTGTTGGAATAATATTTGAACGAAGTCTTATTTATACACACAACACAATGTTTTTCTTTATAACTCTCTGTTGCTGTATCCTTTCCTTTGCTAAAGAAGAAATGTAACCAAAAACGGCAGCAGACCCAGGGCTGCCAGGTGCTTTTTTTCCTTGTCCCCAATAAATTGAAAAAAAATCCCCAAAAATCCCCAAATTAAAAAACAAAACCTTAAAAAGTAAAAATTTTTTTTTCCTGACCAAATTTTAAAATTTTTCTGAGCAAATTTTAAATTTTTTTAAAAAAAGTCAGAAAAATTTTAATAAGAAATCCCCAAAATTCCCCAAATTAAAATTTTTAGTAAAAAAATCATTTTATTTTGTTTGTAACGACTTGTTTGGGCATGTTTTTTAAAATCCCTTTTATGCGATTTCACTGAGCAATTACAAGAAGAACAATATGCTGTTTTTGAAGACGAATGAGCCAATTAATATAAATTTGGAGCTTGTTCAATCGGTTTTAGCCATCCTTGAAATCAACAATAAAAATAAGTACATACATATGTATATCCGTTATTTCTTTAAAACTTCAATGCATCATAAGTACTTACCAATAGCCCAGCAATCTTTTTCCCAAGCTTTATTATATTGTCTTTCATATTTACTTATTTGCTTGAAAATTGTCTTAAAAAAATCAAAAATTTTATGTGTTGTCAACGGTTTTAGATTCTTTTTTTAAATTCTTCCATTTTAAAACACTCACTCAAACGGCTCATGTCTATTTGACATGATTCTTCCTTTTTCTTCTTTGAACGTGAATTGGCGTTCAAATGATTCATGTCATGTTGACGAAATGGTTTTTATATTGTATAGTCGTGCGTATGCATGTGTGCATTTTTGATATTAAAAACAAAAGAAAATTGAAGCAACGAATAAGAATGCAAAGCGTACTGAGAGTACATGCATCTGTGTACTCGTTTCTTCTCCCCTCGCGCCATTAAAGTAGCAATCATGTCATTTAAACTTGAGCCATTTGAACACAGACTAAGTTTATTAAGTATCTTTTACACACTTAACAATAATGGTAATCTTAATTAGGACCCTTCACACCGTATCAGTTGTTGATAAGAGTAAGATAAAAGTTTTGGTACTTATTTAAATTATAAAAGAAGGTAAAATATATTAAAAATTTGTAAAATCCCCAAAAAATCCCCGAATTTTATTTTTAAATCCCCAAAAAAATCCCCAATCCCCAAATGACTTTCTTTGTCCTTTTTGCTCGCATGAAATCCCCAACTTTGGGGATAAATCCCCAAGTCTGGCAGCCCTGAGCAGACCGACTCGATATGTTTTTCGTCATCATTCTATTATTGTATTTGATGTATTTAACAAAACAAATTTAAAAAATTGAATACGGGATTTTGTTTCTTGTAATGTTGTTTCTGCTATTGTTTTTCTTATAGTTGCACTTTTTAAAAGCGTCCAAAAATAGACTGTGTGTGTTTTTTGTTGTTGTTCTTATATTTCACATAAAGAAGTGTTGCTTACGATCAAATAAAAAATGCAAAAAGACGACAACATTAAAGAGCGTTAAATATTTCATACAAAATTATGAAAACTTGACACCAATAACGCGTTTATTATATTTTTGAAGAGTTGTCCACATTTTTGTTGGTTAAATAAAAATCAAACAAAAATATTGTTTGAATCAGTAAAAAAATTTATAGAAATTAAAAAAATGTTCAAACAAACGTTTGTTTGAAAATAATTCGGCAATAATTTTTTCTTTGTACATACCAAACCCAATATTTTTTCCAATTGGTCTACCGAAAGACGAGTAAAATTCCGGAAGTCTCTTTCGTCGTCTTCCCAATAAATATTTTTAAATAAATGAGCTTCAAGGCTGTGCTCATTTCTATTCATTAATAAGGGCTTCACCCAATATATTCGCTTTATGCTACTTTTCTTCTTTTTCTGCATATTCTTTAATTTGTGTAGTTTATACAAAACACGTATGGCAGCAACTTGCACTTCAACGTTCGACATTTTCTTAAAAATAAACTGTCTTAACTACTGTCTGGACGCCTACGTCACGAAGACAGTTAATAGTATTTTTGACATGTATAATATGTATATTCTTACTGTCTTGCCAGTACTGTCAAATGTAAACGGTGTGTTATAGTACAGTTTTTTTAAATGTTTTTTTTTTATTGAATTTTTGAACGTATAAAAAAATAAGCATTTATTAGTGAATGTCTTTAAATTAGAGCAGCATTTGTTTTAAAATAACACTTGTAAAGTTCAAAGGCTGTTTCACAATTATCAGCACCCTTTAAACCGTTGCACTGGGTCATGGCAGCCTTGACTTTGTCAGCACCAAAGATACTACCCAGTTTGCTAGAAATAACATCATCCTGGACTTGACCATTAACAAAGAGACCAGCTTTATCTAGAAAACAATTTGTGAAACATTTAACTTTCTGATCAGCATTATCGAATTGGCCTGTTTTAAGGGATTGCACGACGTTCTTGTCAACTGAATTCTGCTCAGCGCATGCTCCAGCGTATTCGATTATACGTTGTTTTTGTTCTTCTGATAGTTGAACGTTCTGAAACTACAATTAACTTACATTTGTATGTTTGTAGTAAATTTTTTGAATCCAACTTACACTTTGAGCAGTTGCTGCACCAGCGGCAATAGCTAAAACTGTAAAGGCGACTAAAATTTTCATTGTTAAAAGATTGTTGCTTGTTGGTCTATAGATACTAAAATACTGCTAAGTTAATATTTCAAGTTAATGCTATTTATAGTGAGTTAAAATATACTTTTTGTCTTTTTTTTTAATTTTATTTATTAATTCATTTTAATGTCTTTATTAAAAACTGGTTTTTGCTTAGATTTAAAAAAATTGATAACGTCTTTAAATTGATGTTGTTGTAAAATTGTTAATTGTAATTCTTATTACCTTCACAACGTGTAAAAATAAATACAGTATATTTTCTATTAACAAAACACGAAAACAGAGATATCGAATTTGAGGCCACTAAATTTTTGTGACTAAAACTATTATTGTCGTAAGATTCTAGCAAAACTAGCAAAACATTGGTAAAGCAACACAAATTGGTTCGAACTGTCAAAGTCTGCCACCACGTTGTTTTGAATTCGCCTTGAATATAATAATACAAATGTTTCTTTTAATTCTTTGCTTTGCACAATAGTAGTAAGATATTCTCTCATTGTTTAATCTTGTATCTATTTATGTATGTTTCACTGTTGAGATCAGAAAATTCTAAAATTGTATCGTCCCAATGGCAAAATTGTACCAAATTGATATTAACTGTACCAAAATTACGCTTTAAAATAAAAAAGCTTACATAGTAATTCATAACACTTTAAATATCTTCATTTGTATAAGCTTTGTTTGTCCTTAAGGGATTTAAAGAAGGGCACTTATATAGGACCTTTGGATAACATTTGACATCCCGCACAATAATTTTCGTGAGGATACACAGAAAAAATTATTTTTCCAATTCAAACAAAAAATTTGTAGAATCAAACAATTTTTTGTCTAAAATCGGTCCTACAAACAAATTCGCATATTCAAACAATTTATTTGCATTTATTTTATTGAAAAAAAACGCCGATTTTTTCAAACAAATAATTTTACAGAATCAAACAAAAAGTTTACTGAAATTCATATAAATTTCAAACAAATAATTTTGCTGAATCAAACAAAAAAGTTTTGGCACAAGCAATGACGCGCACACAAGCAAGCACTGTTGGCGAAGATGAAGCAGAGCAGAGCGGCCGGCTGGCTTTGAGACATATTTTTTTGTTGGAATAATTTTTGAACGAAGTCATATTTATACTCACAGTGTTTTTCTGCATCACACACTTTTGCTTTATCCTTTCCTTTGCGAATGAGTCGGCAGACCGACTCGATATGTTTTCCGCCATCATTATATTTTTGTATTTGATGTATTTAAACAAACTGTTTGAAAAAATTGAATACGGGATTTTGTTTTTTTTTTACCAACTTTGAAACCAACCAAAAATTTATTTTGTTTCTGATAATGAGTTTTTTCTGTTGTTTAAAAAAAATTAAAGTTTTTTTTTACCTGCTATTGTTTTTGTTGTTTTTTTTACTACATACCTCGTCACGCTATTTTATCATTTTTCTTATTGCTGTACTTTTTTAAGGCGTTCAAAAATAGACTGCATGTGTTTTTTGTTGTAGTTCTTATATTTCACATAAAGAAGTGTTGCTTACAATCAATAAAAAAAATGCAAAAAGACGACAACATTAAAGAGCGTTAAATATTTCATACAACATTATGAAAACTTCAAACCAATAGCGCGTTTATTAAATTTTTGAAGAGTTGTCCACATTTTTGTTGGTTAAATAAAAATCAAACAAAAATATTGATTGAATCAGTAAAAAAATTTGTAGAAATCAAAAAAATTTTCAAACAAGCGTTTGTTTGAAAATAATTCGGCAATAATTTTTTCTGTGTAGTAGCTATCGTAAAAGTTATTGAAGTCAATTCTTCTGTCAATACCAACATTTATAAGGAAGTTATGACATTAAAAAATATTTCAGGGAGTAGTATATGTGCTACCGCCACTGCTGATAAGGTTTATTCAATTTATTGCAAACTTTACATTATATGCTATTTGAACCAGTGTTCGAAAATAAACACTTAATATCGCTCCTTAGTGTTCGGTTCGGTAGATTTGCGGAAAACACAAACGCTAATAGTTTTTGTGTAGAAAATCATAAAAAAATAACGTTTCCCTGTTTGTCATCTTTCGAACACGAAAATAATACTGTTTTTATCCAACTCAACAAAAGATGAGAACATTTAATTCCGTTCGTTTTTTTTTATAAAACCATAAACTTCAGTGCATTCGGTTCGGTTCATTAATGTTCGTCGCTTTTGGCTGGTAAAAAAACCAAAAATTTTTTACAAAAACAAAATACACATACGAAAAAAAACAAAAAGCCAGCTAAATAATTTTACACAAACAAAACATAAAAACAATAACAAATAAGCGGTTCTTGGTGCGGTCGTTGTTAAAAATGTTTGTTTGTGCATTTCTTTATCAATGTAAAAAAGAAAAAATTATAGAACAATAAAATATAATGTTTGTCTATAGTATCACTACAATTGTTCTGTTTATGTGACGAAGATAATATTCGGCCCTTTCTAGAAAATAGATACGAACGGTATTAAGGGTTGTGTTTTTCTACACAATCAATAAAAAAAAATATATATCGTTCTTGGGTGTGGGAGCCGAACGCTAAATAATGAACTGTTTATTTTTTAACACTGATGTTAACATTGTCTCCCCTCTCACCTATATACTTATGGCCATTTTCTCAATGTATCGACAAACTGTCTGTTACTTAATGTCAACATAAATTTATTGGAACGATAAACTGTCCGTTAAAGATTTTGGGTTTCTCAATATACCGACAAAAAACATTGTTTTAAACTGGCAACGCCACTCAAAATACATGTAAAAGTTGGGAGTCAGCTGATTGAATTTATCTGTACGGCAAATAAAAGGAAAATAAATAATTGACAGATGAGTGCCGGTTAGCTTTGCGATAAAATCGAAGCAAATGAGACATTGAGAAAACTAAATTTCTTTAATGTGCAGTTTTTCGTTGGGAAAAAAGATAATCGCCTAATGAGAAAATGGCCATTAGACTTTCAGAAAGAAAACTTTCATAGTGTGAACCCAGACTAACGGTCTAATTCATAAAAATTTCTTGTTTCAACTTTAATGAATAGAATAGTTTTCAAACATTGTTTTATAAACCATTAATAAAAAGTCTAATTTATAAACGGTTAATAGGAGTGGATTAACAATTAAACGTTTATAGTACCTTTGTGTTATTATGTGGGCAACAACGTGTTATTTTTATTGTCATTTTTGTAAAAGTGATGCATACAACTAGGGATGAAACGATACAATTAAATAAAAATATCAAACAACGAACGAATTTTAAGTGAATTTCTGTTTGGTTTCAATTTAAAATGAATTTTTGTTTTTTAAAACGTAATTTTGTAATTCATTTTATGTTTACAAAATCTGTGGAATTTTGACAAAACATGTTAAGTCGAGATAAGATAGCAAAAAAGTTTTAAAAAAACATGGTGAAAAAATCATTTTTATTTTATAATAAAATAAACCAAAATTAAAGAAAAATTTCGTTTATAATACAAAATTTTAAAAACGTAAAGAAAAATTGTTTTTGAATGAAAATTCGTACGATTAACAACAGTTTTTCAACTTTTTAAATTTGATTTAAGATGTTTTGTCAAAATGCCACAGATATGTACTATTGAAATAGAAGCGAAATATGTAAATCATATTTCAATACAACTTTCAAAAGAGATTAACTAGATGTTTTGAAAATAAAACCTCCTAGGTTTTAACAAAATATTTTTAGCCACATATAACTGCCAAAATATTTTAAGTTAAATGTTTTCATTTACCTGAACATTCAGAGTATAGTAACCCTTTCTGTTTATATAATTTTGAGCAAAATTCCGGTTTGTATACCCTTCACCTCAGGTGGAAAAGGGTATATATAAGTTTGTCATTCCGTTTGTAATTTCTACAATAGTGATCTAAGACCCTATAAAGTATATATATTCTGGGTCCTTATGAGGAGAGAACTTGATTTAACGATGTCCGTCCGTCTGTCCGTCTTACGTTTGATATGTGTTTTCCGGAGACTCCAGACATGATAGCGGCTAGGTTGTTTTACATTTATGTCACATATAGTCCACCATTTCGTGCTATTGAAATTCAGCAAGATCGGTCCACAAATGGCTGAGATATGACCAAAAAAACCACGACTACCTCTAATTTTTTCCAAAAATACCTTGTAGTTGTTGTATTTTTATTACTTTTTGCTGCATATCTTTGAAACGGCAAAAGCCAAAGTTTCCAAATTAAGTACACACATTTAGGTTGCGAATACACACCATCCTACAAAATGTGGGCGGGATTGGAGAAGTAGGCGTGGTACCTCCCGTACAAAAAAAATTAAAAATTGTATAAAAACTAAATTTTAGGGCTGCCATATGTCTTCTGGATATGACTTATATACCAAATTATCGGAAATTTTTAGTAGAACATATTTTATAAAAAACTCGGAAAAATCGGTTCAGATACAAAAAAGTTATGACCAAAATTTTTTTTTAAATACCCACTTTCGGGAACCATAGATCACCCCGAGTCCAAGCTTTATAACTCAGGTAAATGGCAAATTTCTTCTTAAACACGTCGGTACATAAATCTGTCAAATCGGTTAAAAAATGGCTGAGTTATACCCGAAATACTGAATCCCCAAAAATTACTCTTCTTTTTATACCCTTCACCTCAGATGGAAAAGGGTATATATAAGTTTGTCATTCCGTTTGTAATTTTTACAATATTGATCTAAGATCCTATAAAGTATATATATTCTGGGTCCTTATGAGGAGAGAACTTGATTTAACTATGTGATGTCCCGCTGGGATAGTAGTCTTTAAGAAGTGGTTCATTACATCACTGTATCATTTATACCTGATGTGTTATTAAATGTTTACCCAGGTTCTATATTTTAGTTAAATCCGAATTTTAGAGGAGTAGAACTTGTTAGGGTCAAAATGGGTTAAAGAGATTTTAGTACCATCAGAAAGCTGAAAGTGTCCTCTTTAACCCCATATATACTTGTGCAACTGTTTGGAACTGTCTGTTGAACACTTTTTTTATTTTAATGAAATTACTCGCAACATTTTTGTTTGCTCTTTTTGTTTAAGCTGCTCATATCGACCCCTTTGCGCGAAATTATCGCATGTTACAAAAACCAAATTTTATATACTTTTCTCTGCTATCACTTGCGATATAAATATGAAAATATACATTAAATTTTTGGAGCAACGAAGTGGAATTCGCCTACAATATTTTGTCAGGCGACGTATCTTTGAATGTAGAACAAGATTGCATCAAAAACTCAATTTCAAAAAAATTGGCATATACGATAATTTCGCGCAATTGGGTCGATATGACTGAAATATAACACAATGGTTTACGAACGTTTTGTTTTGAAAAATTATTTTGCTTCTTATGAATGAAATTTTAAACTGTCATGGCCGGGTAGCTTTTGAGTTGAATTGAGAGAACATGGGTCCATGGAGGGTCGGGAGAGTGACTTGCGGACCTCTAAAATTGGTAACCTCGGAAATTCAAACTTTTAAAAAATTCACCAAAATTTTTTTATGGATTGCAAAAAAAAAATTAAGCTTAAGCTGAATTACAAAAATATGCGTAAATGTTTAGGTTATCTCCTTTGCCATTGGAGATATTCGGATAAAACGGATTTTTTGGCTTGATTTTATAACGCCTTTAAACAATGTTATGTTGTATTACTGTACCGATTATACCTGCTGTGTTATTAAATATTTTTCAGGTTCTATATTTTAGTCAAATTGAAGTTCAGAAGAATATAATTTATGAGGGTCAAAAGGGGTTAGAGAGATTTTACTAGCTGTAGGAAGGTAAGAGTATCCACTTTAAACCCAAATGCACTTTTGTACCTTTTTGGACCAGCCTATAGAACACTTTTTTAGTTTGTGTAAAATTATTCGCAACATTTCTTTTGCTCTTTTTATTTTACCTATTCATATGACTGGAATATAAGTTGACCAAGCCAAGTGGTGCTAGGTATTTTATATTATATAATTACCAATACCTGTGGGATTTTAAGCGTACCCTACTTTAGCCCATTTTATGGTGTTTTCTTTTCTACAAAAAATGTGACATTTTATTTAAAAAAAATGCACCCGTAAAGGGTGACTTGCTTTATTCTAATAAACTCACCCTTTTCGGGAGTAAAATTTTTAAGAAACAGACACCAAATTGCATTTTTTTTAAATAAAATGTCACATTTTTTTGTAGAAAAGAAAACACCATTAGTCTTTATTTTAGCTTATTATGCTACCTAGGAACACAGTATAACGCAAGCTATGTATAAAAGACAGTGGTATTTGAATAAAATCTTAGTTGTTAAAATATATCTAAGCAATAACAATCTAATTTGTAAATATCTATAAAAATGGAGAGCTTTAGCTATAAAGAATTATCCGAAGAGTATTCTAAAAATAAAAAGGAGGAAGATGTTTTAAGTTACATTGAAGGAAAACTCAATTTATGTTCCTGCAGCACTGAAATACGATCGGAACTGCAAAATAAAGCAAATTAAATCAAGTCCCGGAAAAATCATTAGATAATACCAATGCATATGAATTTGGATTATCGCCGCTACAAACAAGAATACGAATTATGGATCACATACTAAAAATTAGTTATGATTTGGGTTTTGTACCTTCAGGATCAATAAGAAACAATGACACCAACAAGGATTTAAGAAACATAAAAAAGAAGCATGTTCAGGATGAATTTCGCAAATGTGGGTTGATTATAGACCAACCAAAATAAGGATCAGGCAATACGAATGATGGGAATACAGCAAGAAGGCTCTTTTCTGATCCCAAAAAAAGCATCTGAAATCATAGGTGTTGATATAAGTCTTGTATAAGATTTAAAACAATCATTGATGTACTTGCATGCAATGAACAAATTGATTATAGAAAATTTTGGGATTATGCCAAAGAAACAGCACGAATATATACTACCAATTATTCATGGAGAAATATGTCTGCAACCATTCATAAAATCCTCTATCATGGAGAGGATGTGATTAGGGATCATTTAGTACCACTAGGAGATCTGTCAGAGGAAGCCCAGGAAAAAAGGAATAAAGATTACAGATTTAATAGGGAGCACAATACCAGAGAAAATGTCACGAGATTTTACAAATGAAGATCTGTTTAATATACTGTTGGCAACGACAGATCCGCTCATCTCTAGCATTCGAAGTCAATGGAATGTAGAACATCGGGACTAAGATGAAGAAGCACAAGGGCTGCTACAGGACAGAGGTAATACAAAACCAAGTATGGAATATTTGGAGGCAATTCGAATGAATAGTAGATATAATTAACTTTTATTGTTATTTAAGCAAAAAATATGTTTTTTGTCGTTATTGTTATTTAAGTAAAAACGAAAATAAACATTTAAAAATTTACACGTATTTATTTTTTTAATTTAAAAGTATTCTAGTGGAACTGGTTCCAGTTGAACCTGTTGTAGAGTTGATAATGTAGAAACCTATCCACAAAATGATCATAGGTGTTATTACATGCCTCTGCATTTTTTTTTAAAGGTATAGTGGTATATACGTGGCGAATGTATATTAAAGACCTGCAAATGTTGAACTATAAATCATGTTAACATGGTCACATAATGTTATTGTCAATTCATGTTATGCCGCTCATACATGTTTGATAATAACATAATAAGACACTGTCGAATTAAATGAAAACAAAACAATGCATAGTTTTAACAGTGACTTTACAGACATCAACATGGGAAATTAACATGTTAACATTATTTTTAACTTGCGACACATGCGACATATGCAGCATACGTTGTTAATGATTACAATGCATCATTTTAATGGCTTATTATATACAATACCTATAACAAAAATCAAATAAGAAAACTTATTAATTATGATTGTTGTTAATTTCAAGGATTTTGCTTGAAGATTTAAAAAAAAATATTCAGGTGTGTGATGAAAAACGATCGTTTTCAAAATTATCTATCGTCTATAGCAGGTGGCATGAATTTCGACCGATTTTAAAATCCATTTCTACAGTAAAGTATTAATTGTTTGTTCAAAATACTGTTCACTTTACATATATAATAAAGAATTTAAAATATTTAAAGAAGTCAGGGGTGAATAGTTATTTAAACACCACATTAAAAAGTTATACTCCAACAAGATGGAACACTGTTTTCAATTTATTAAAATCAATACAGTTTAACTGGGTCCATATAACCCAGATAATTTAAGAAAACCTTTATATATTTATATATTCAATATAAATGATATAATTGAGATTCTTAAACCTTTTGAGGAAGTCTCGAAGCTTTTGGAAAGAGAAAAATATCCTACAATTCATTACGTTTATCCTCAAATAAGAAAACTTAAAAAAGTAGTTATGTATAGTTAACGAACAAAATGATTCTCAAACTATTAAAACAATCAAGGAGAAAATTTCGCTTTATATAGAATCTGTGATTGATGCTAACATAAAGGATTTTCTTAAAATTGCACTCTTTTTATTTCCACCGGCGAACAAGCTGCAACATTTTTCGGAGAGTGAGAAAAGAAGCATTCATGAACAATGCATAAAAATGTTAGAAACATACAAAAACACATCGCATGTCGCAGACACGACAATGGAAGTACATTGTGAAGATGATCTTTTTAATGATTTTGTGCAGGCTGTTTTTCCATCCGAATACGATGACCAAGTGCACAATGAAATCTTGAGATATGAGAGTCAGATAATTTTATTTTATTTTATATTTAAAATAAAAATTTAATTCCTATTTGAACAAATGTTGGTCAATTATTTAATTTAGAATCTTTATTTAAGAATTAATAAATATTTTTTATACAAGACAGGCAGGTTCAAACAGTATTAAAAACATGCTGCATGTCAAACATTTAAAAATACATGTTATTGAAATAACAGCCTACAACAGCTTAACTAAATTGCAAAGGCATGCAAAGACAGTATGTTAATGTAGAGTCTACATTAACATACTTACCATGTTATGTCTACATTGTAGACATAACATGGCATAACACCTTGTCTGAGTTAACATAACATGTCAATGCATGAAAATATGGAGAACGACATTTCTACATAAAATGTTGAATTGTGCAGTACTTTAATGTATATGCATATAAAGGTAATACGAATACTCATTTGTTCTTTCGCTAATAAAAAAATATTTTCTCCAGAAATATATAAAAATGTTTATATTTTTCGAAAGAAAACATTATGAGTATGCTTGTAGTAGCAATTTTTAGTCAGTTTGACATTTATACTCCCATAAAAAATTAATTTGAGTAAAAATTTCTAATAATTCCACACACCGATTTTTATACAATTAGAACAGTAATGATTTCGTATATGTCCATTATTTTCTAGAAAATTCTGATCAATATCGAGTGGTAAATTGTGTTGCCTTTTTTGAACAAAAAAAAAAAAAGTTTAAGCCATTTTCCGGGATTGGGAATTTGGGTATTTCTTAATCAAAAATGGGGTTGTTTTTCAGTCCACTGTTTTAAGAACTTTTTAATCTACATAACTGCCAAAATTCATTATGATATCTTTATTTATGTTAGATTTATAGAATGTCAAACATTTAAATGTGTAAATGAATAAAAGGGCTTTCAATATGAGTAAAAAATAATAATTTTAAGGTTTAACATTCTATAAATCTGACATGAACAAAGATATATTAATGGAATTTGACAGTTATGTAGATTAAAAAGTTCTTAAAACAGTAGGCTGAAAAACATCCTACTTTTTTAATAAAAAATACCATAATTCTCAATCTCAATCATTAGCATTTTCATACTAAATGCTAAAAAACATCAAAAGTTCAACTTTGACCTTAAATTTCTCAACAACTACTGAACGGATTTTAACAAAATTAAAACTGTAAAAAAGTTCAAGGAGTCTTCTCACCTGCAAAATTGCAAACTTATCTCTATCGGTTCAAAAGTTACAGATTTTTGGCCGATGAAAAACGATTTTCAGCCACTGTGCGCCGGCAAATAAAGTAATAACCTAAAATTTAAATAAAAGTAAAAAAAGAATAAAGAAGTTAAAATAAATTGAAAATTCGAAGGAAAAGTGATTATTAAACCCAAAAGAGCCACAAAAGTGCCATTGAGCCACAAAAACTAAGGGTTTTTTTCTATTGTGTGAAGTGAGTGAGTGTGTCCGCGCCAGCCGCTAACTGAGCTGTCTCAACAAACCACTTGAGTAAGGTCCCCGGCCACATTGTTATTCCGGACAACGTATCCAAGCTACAGGTTACCAGCCCCATTTACACCCCAACAATAATAATGACACCCTTTTTTTAACATTTAATTCCTTTTTTGATATCTCGAATATATTTAGAGATGTTAAGCTCTAGCATTGCCTGATATCCTTAATTTTGCAATTTTCATTGTTTTGCTTCATTTGTCACTTTTTGTGCTATGAACCAAATTTTCGATGCAAAAGTTAAAATATTCAAAGCATGTAGAACAAAACGTTTTTGTTCCGTGCGGCAAACCAGTAACCAACAGACGATATACCATGTGGTTACTACTTTGTGTTTGCTTTAACAAATACTATACATATTTAAAAAAAATACATTTTAAAATATAAGTGTAATGAATGGTAAAAATTAGGTTTACATTATTTGAAATAAATCTTAATAGCTTTTTATATTTTATGCAAAAAGCTATAACAACTTTAAGTTTCAACAGAGAACATACATAAGTATCTCGCGACCCACGCTATTTTTAACAAAAAAATCCATCGAGCAGCTTATATTTAAAATTAATGAAAACATTAGTTATAGTTATTCAAGAAAAAAATTTTTATGAGTATTAAACTTTTTTATTAAAATAAATAAGAAGACAAAAATTTTTAATTTTTCATGCAATTAATAAAATTTTATTTTAACATACATTGAAATATCACTTTATTAAACGCTTAAAGTAGGGTAAAGGCTACAATAAATATTTCAAATTTATGAAACGTTTATTAACCGTTTAATAGGCTATTAAACATTTTCAAATACTCTTTTTTCGACTTTTGCTTATTAATGACTTATAAAGCTGCGTTTATGAATTAGACTGTAAGTTTCTAATATATATTAATCTTGGTGGCCAAACCAAAAAGAATTTTAACACTTTTAAATATGTAAATTGTTTATAACTCTGTGCTTATAATCTATGTTGGATGACATGAGACTGGGTCAGATTCCCCGCCAACAATTTGTATGAGAGCTATCATCGTTATAGATGGTTTACAGGCACAAACAATATTCCGGAAATAAGGTTTTATGTGGACTATGTGAAACTATGGACCAATTTTCACCATTTTCAGTAGGTTCGTCCTTATGAATTGAATTAATTATCTTACACCACTATTAAGGTGTGGGTATACAAAATCAAGAAGAAGCAACCATTTTTCTTTGACAAATTGGTAGACAAAGTCACAAAAAAAACGATAAAAGCGATTGGAGACACTTGATTCCAGGTTTCCTACAGGGATATATTATGTATGTATGTATAACAACATGAACACACATTACCAATAATGCAATTTTTGGTAGTTCTGTGGTGCGATTCACTAACTTTTAACGAACCGACAATCGTTATATTTGTCGACATAGAGGGAGTTTACACGGTGTCTATTCAGACATGTCTAACAAACACGTTTGTTTTGTTTGTTGGCGATCGGGGTAGAGAAGAAAGATGGGCTGCCAAACAGACATGAAATGAGTTTTCATGTTTGTTTATAAGAATTTTCATGTTTTCAATTTGTATGTATGCGTATATTAGACATAAAAACAGACATGTTTGGAAAGTCATCATGAAAAGACATGGTTTTTGAAAGCATGTTCAAAACAGAATGTCAAAAACATACATGTCTGAAAATACTCCGTGTAAACTCCCTCATATATATGGGCCGAATTGCAGGAACACGAGCGAAGATAGGGGGAAATGTCTGCCTCTCAGAAACTATTAAACCGATTTGATTGAAACTTAAATCATAAATAGAAACATATTTATATGGACACATAAGCTATGCAGTTTTTCAAAAATAGGACCACAAGGGGAGGTAGGGGGGCAAGTTTTGCCTCTCACAAACTTTCAAATTAATTTAATGAAGTTTAAAAACATAGATAAATCCATATTTAAATCGACACATAAGCATGATGTGTTTTTAAATACTGTGGTGTAGAGTATCATAAGGTCGAGCTTGACCGACTATACTTTCATACTTGATTTATTTTGTGTTTAGGTAGAATGTAAGCAGACGACATGGTTACTGGTCCATGCAAATCTTCAAAAATTATATTTGTAGCTTGGAATTCGTTGGAACGAAAAGGAATACTTTAATGGTGGTTGATGGTATTTTTCATTAAAACCAAAATTTTTTCAATTAATTCATTAATTGTTCCAATTTATTTCCTTTAATTGATAATAAAAATTATAATGTTTGTGTGTATATTTGCAAATATGAAAACATACACACAAACCTTAAAATATTTAAAATTTTCAAAAAATTTTTTAATTGTTTCAATTAACTGTGTTGATTGAAAAAATATTTTAATTTGTATTTACGGTTTATTTAGCCTATTTTGCTGGTGGTCAGATTTCAATTAAACCTATTGATTAAAACTGAACAGCAAGAAAAGCTCAAACTTACAAATGTGTTAATTGATATGATCAATTTGTTTGCTGGCGGAAAATCAGTACGGAATTTAATTAATAGTACAAATTTCTAACAAATACGTTAATTGAAGTTGGTTTTTAATTTTTTCTGTGTAGGTGCAATATTTGGTAAAACTTGTATTGGGGTATGTAAAAGTGGTTTTTTTGCGTGGAATAAGACTCAGATATGTATAAGGAATTTATCTATTTGATTTGTTATTACCTCTTACACTGCAGTGTTATATAATAACAAATTACTCTAACGGTAAATTTTACCAAGTTCAGTTAAAACTTAACTTCTAGTTAACAATATGTTTTTGACAGTCATAACTGAAAGTTAATTATAACTGAACTTGATGAAATTGTAAGTAAGTAGAGATAAGATAGCAAAAAAGTTTAAAAAAACTCGGTGATAAAATCAATTTTATTATATAATAAAACAACCTAAAACGAAAGAAAAATTTCGTTTATAATACAAAATTTTTGTTTGGTCAAAATGCCACAGATATATTTTTATAAGACTTGTAAAAACATTTTTTTGTTTTAAGTAGAAAGTCAATTCTGGAGCTTAAGAATTGTATATGAAAAACGTCGTTGTTGAAATGTCCACAGATAGTTGAGATATAATCAAAAACACGACTGCCTTTAACTTTTACCGTGTAAATAGTTTTGTTAACGACATACCTCGTAATTCCCTCCACCACTTGTGGTGAATGCTGATGCTATCAGACATACCAAATCTGTGTATTTATAACCGAGATATTTATGTACCTAATTTGGAAACATTAGCTCTTTTCGTTCTCCAGATATACAGAAATTTAAATTGCCTTTGTATGTGAAGTGCCACGCGCGCCTCTCCGATCCAATCCATTTTTTTTAAGAGAGGTTGTGTGTTGATTGCCAAGATGATTGTTCCTAATTTGAAAGCTTTTGGCCTTGCCCATCTTCAGGTATACAAGTAATAAAAAGTAAAATTACAGGCAGTCGTGGTTTTTTGCTTATATCTAAGTCATATATGAACCGATCTAGCAATATCAAAGATTAACGTAACAACCTAGTCCCCCTCATTTCTGAGGTCTTCGGAAACCCATTTCAACATACACACGGACAGACGGATATCGTTAATTCAACTTCGATATTCGTAAGGATCCAGAATGGGGGATTTCATGTCAAGTGACCTTTAAATCGATGTCATCCAATTTGGATGAAAATTGCACCAAGGTTCTAGCTTAGACACAAACAACAAGATCGGTTAAAAAGTTTCTGAGTTAGAGAGGGTCAAAGTTTGACATTTTGGCCATACAGGTGTTCTTTCTCATCCATGTTACTTAAGGCCAGTTTACTCGGTAATATAACGACATGTCGAAAGATTATGTAGAATGAGAAAAATCTTATCATGTAAAAGCAAAATGTATTGAGTAAGAGAGAATATGGATACAAAATCTAACAAGCGGCCGGTAAATAGTTTTTTTTCTAAACCATTTTAGAAACTTATGTATTCTCATCATTCCAGAGGTGTATTTTAACGGAGTACATTATACAATTACAAAAACAACTAAATTCAACTCAGGAAATTTTCATGTTGTTTTTGTAAATATTTAAAACTGCAACCATCTGCTTTTTTGTTATTATTTTTGATTTTACTTATACCATCCGTGTAAACATGAATTATACTTACAAAAGATTTTTATTTTTTTCTTTTAAACACGGAGGGAATTTCATAATATTTTGATTCTACAAAGTCGTAATACAATGTATTACGACATTGCAAAAAATGATGTAGAATGAGAAAAATCTTATCATGTAAAAGCAAAATGTATTGAGCAAGAGAGAATACGAATACAAAATCTGACAAGCGGTCGGTAAATGCTTTTTTTCTAAACCATTTGAGAAACTTATGTATTCTCATCACACCAGAGGTATATTTCAGCAGAGTATATTGAAGGTGGTAGCATTTTTAAAAAATTACAAAAACAACTAAAATCAACTCGGGAATTTTTCATGTTGATTTTGTAAAAAATTAAAACTGCAAGCATCTGTTTTTTTGTTATTATTTTTGATTTTACTTATACCATCCGTGTAAACATGAATTTCACTAAAGGTAGAAGTACATAGCACGCGTTAGTGCGCGCGCGCTCTGTCGTCTTCTGTCAAAAAAGTTAAACTAGTGTATTTTCATAGAACAATCTACATGCAAAATATTTCGACGCGTTTGCGCCAGAAAGTTGGTTAACTTTGAACTTTTTAACGCGTTGTGCATTTTTGACAAGTAATCAGCTGATAATAAAATGAATAATTTAAAAAATTTGTGAATCATAAAAGAAAAACTTATTGAAGAGCTTAAAAAACATACAATATTTATATAAAAAGAATAAATTCAATAAAATAACAAAATCTTGATATACCTTCGAACCCGTTTTTAATGCACAAATAAGTAAACAAATGAAAAACAGCTGACAGAAATGGCTTTTGTAACACGTGTTGTGTAACTTGCAATTTTTTACGCGGTAAAGTTTTTAAACTCACGATACTCGTCGACGAACTAACGCGTGTTATGTACTTCCACATTTACATAAGATTTTTATTTTGTTCTTTTCAACACGGAGATAATTTCATAATATTTTGATTCTACAAAGTCGTAATATATCGTATTACCGTGTAAACTGGCCTTTATTACCTTTGGTGTTAGCAAAATTTGTCCCAAGTAGCTTTGATAGCTATTTGATCAATCTTATAAAAAAAATTTTTTTTTGTTTTTTTTTTTAAATTTAAAATTTTTTTTTAGCGGGAATGTTTTTTTTTCGCTCAAAAGAAAGCGTATGTCTTTTCCTGATGTGTTGGAGAAATTCTGACAACAGATTGCGATTCAGCGCAACTTAAACCATAAGAAGAGTATACTCTGGTCTATAGGTAGAAAGTTTGTTGGCCTGTGTTATTAAATAAAAGTTTGAAAATAAAAATTGCGTAATTTTTTACTATTTTTTTCGCCTTTTCCCAAGTTTTGGATTAAGCAAAATGTGAAGTGAAGTTCGCAAAAAAGGAAAAATATGTTATTTCGGTTAATCGAATAATTTTTATTTGAACCACAACTTTAGTTTTAAAAATTGCTTAGATCGTGCAATTCAAAGCGTAAAGCAATTGGGAGCGATATTAAATTCGATATTTTAGATTTGTAGCATTCATTTTCTAATTTTAATGGCCAATTTCGCCAAGCTCATTTATATATTTAGTACTTTAATTTCTAGTGGAACATAAGGCCAGCACACGGGCCTTCCATTTTATTTCTCTTTTGCAGCTCGTCCTCAATTTGGCGTCCAAAAGCGTTGGCTGTCTTATCGGGTCGTCTGTTGCCTTGAAGGGTGATATCAACTGCTCCCTTAAAAATTTTTTACCCCAGCCATTTTCATTTTCGAGAGCGTAAGTATATCCGCGTCCATTGAAGTTAGGAGAGTTTGGTTCAATAGCTCTTGATTGGAAATAGTTTCTAGCAAAAACATATTTGTAGTATGCGCGGAGACATCGATTTATAAATGCCTGCATATTTTTCATTTTGCGTTTGGAAATGTAGAATGCAGAAAATGCTGCCATAGAAAAGCAAAAATTTAACGTACGGTTTGGAGCAAGTTGTGTTGTTTCGGGATCTTCAAAATTTTTTTTAAGGTGCCGTATGCCTGATTTCGATTTCGTTATATTGACCCCTGGGTGGCTGGTCTGGAAACGTATGCACATAGATTCTGTCTTGCCAATGTTTTTTTTATTTCAATCTATAGATTTAAATCCTATTTTAGGTTATGTATTTAAGAACAAGTAAATACCTTATCTATAGAAAATAAATAACAGTAACATTCAAGGAAAGTCAATAAAATTATATATTTCATTAAATTCATCCCATATTATCCAAAAAGGATCAGAATTAGCATAGTTTTTGTAAAACATCTGAAGAAGAAATGGTATAAAACTGCAATGTTAACTTTTAAGTCAGCTTTTGCAGGTCGATACGCAAATAATTCAATTTTGAATTGGATACAGTGATGCCAAATGTAGGGATTTTCCCTTTTTGTATGGATTTTTTCGAAAAATTTCAAGCCTAGGGAAAAAAAAGATGGATTTTTTTATTTTAAGGCAAGTGTGGGGAATTTTCAAAATTATATCTCATGTTCAATATACAATTTACTAAAACAAAATAAATATTCATCTAATTTTCATTTAAAAATTTAAATTTTTCATATATTTCATATTTTTCAGTACAAATGTAGTATTTTTTAAAAGAAACCATAAACTATGAGTCCTAACAACCTGGCAATCCATATATAAAAACCATGTACCCGAATATTCTTCGAACCCTTAATATATAATAAGTGGCAACTTATATTCGCGAACTATTCTCTTAATTTTGCTATTTGCATTCGCACTCACATTCTCTAAAATGCATGCGAATATTAAAAGCGAATATGTATCTAATAAATTAAATTTCTGCATAGAAATTTATTTGTAAAAAAGCAATCACACCTTCTAAGCTAAGAGAAATAAAAATATACAATTTCGAATTTTTAAAAAATTTTAAATGAAAACTTTTAAGGATATGAAATGATTTACTTTTAAAAGGAACTTTTTTTATATTTGAGTTCAGGGGAACTGAATTTGGTACTAAGTTTGCTAAAAATTTTCGATTCTTATGGTAAAAAAATTATTAAAAATAAGTATTCTTGAAAACTATTAAGCTCTTAAAAAATGAACGAAAGATGAGGAAATTATAAATAAAATACGAAGTTAGAATCTGTTTTGTTCTAGATTAAAGGATTTATAGAGGCGTTTCTGTCAAAAAGAAAAAAATTAAATTTGTCACACAGTGTTATTTTTAAAATTAATTTTTTTTTAATAAATAAATTTTATTTTAATAAATTGTATGTACAAAACGTTAACAAAATAAATATGTATTTGTTTGCTTGTCGCTAAAAACAATAGATTTTTAACGTAGGGAAAAGGGATACACGTAGGGATTTTTTGAAATTTTTCCTGGCATCGCTGATTGCATACTTGAGAGAGAAGGCATCATCAGCGTTATCAATGTTGTGCAACTTTTCATTTAATCCACGTTATACCATGCTGCTTTGCTGTTGCGTTACAACGCCAAGAACTAAGTATGTACATATGTCTGTGTTCATACGGCGCTTGTCTTATTGAACTCAGACTATGTAAAATAGTTATGGTGACTAAACACAGCCTTGACGGACTTCAACATTACCTCTTATTGGATTACTTATGGAGCCCCCATGGAGAATAAAACAGCATGTGGTGTTATAAAATTTCTTAACGTTTTAACTTCTTCGGGGCTCCTTTGTATTTCAATGCCTTCCAAATTGCAGTATGTTGCAAGTTAACTTACATGTAATAAAAATTACTTAGCCGTCAAATAACATACATATGTATACAAGTAAACTGACAGTCATAGTTAATTTTGAAATTGGCCGTAAATGTTACAAAATATAAATGAATAATTAAAAATAAAAAAATTAATGTGAATTTAAACTAATTATGGTAAATAATGTTAACATTGAACCTAACGTGACCGAAACAGTCAACGTCAACCTTCAGACATTTTTAATAAGTTAAACAAACAACCAACAGATGAGAGTATTTTATTTTTTTTTTTAATTTTAAATATTTTTATTGTTTATATTGTGTATTAATTTCATTATCATTATTCTAATTTTTATAATTAATAATTCTGTTAATATTATGGTTATTGTTTAAAACATATTTTATTATAAATATAAACTAATTACATACTTTACATTATAAATACAAGCATATGTTCAATACATATTTGACACACTACATACATACATATGTACGTGCATATGTGCGCATACGTACATACATACTTTCTTATATCACAACATTTATTTATATCATTATACATATTTAATTTTATAATCATACTTTTTAAATAAACCAGCGTTTAAAAAACTGCAGTCAAAGTAGAAAAACTGCCATTTTTTCCAATTCTTTATTTGTCATTAGCTAAAAAAAACTGTTGCTTTAACGTCTGATTTATGAAATGTAAACAGTCGCTGTCAAATCAAGTTATACACAAATTTTCGTTTTTTGGTTCGACAGATTTTGGTTTTGACTGCAGTTTTTTAACCCCTGAAATAAACAAATTTCGAGCAACTAAGAATAAGTCCTTGTACAGACTTGCAATTTTTGGTGCAGCAATTCTTGGGTTTATTGATGAGCGTGGTGAGAAACACAGTTTCGTGAGCTCTGCAATTCTGATTTGTTAGAAAAATACAAAAATTAGAAAACTATAATATTAAAATTTGGACACTTGTGCAAATATTGCAAGTCTGGACGAGGACTAACAGACTTTTGACAACATTTAAACAAATTGCAATTAAATGTGTGTCTCTCATAATTAATTTTAATTTAATTCTAAGAACTAGAAAATTGTCAAAAAAACAAAATTGATTTTCGGTAGGGAGTCATATGGAATATATTTATGTATGTCACTTCAGGAGCATCCGTCACAAATTGTTGCCATAACATACCTACCGTTAAAAAAAGTTATTTTTGCCAAATTTATAGCAGTGAAAGTGATTTCGGGGCTATGACGTTTTTTAATTGAGTTTTTCCTGGCAGAGGAAAGTGGTCTTTGAAGTGAACTTTGAATACAGATGAGTTTTTTAAATTAAACAGCCAGTTTCAAATGTTATTTTCTATGCGAACGTGTGACATCGTGGGACCGGTTATAAATTGCTCGTAATTTTGATTTCCAGAACAAGCCCGTATGTTTTTTTTAAATTTGTTCATTTTTATTGTGTTTTATTTTTATACCCCTTACGTAGGGTTGCCAGATGGGCTTGGTTGCCAAGCGTTTTAAATGTGTGTCAAGAATCAAGAAAAAATGTCATTTGTCAAGTTAAACCGAAAATAACAATAATTGAACGTGTAAATAATATCTATTTGGCCTGCAGTTAAAATATATTTTTTTTTAAAAGATTAAAAAGAATTGTCGGAAAGAGCGGAAAGAGAGGGAATTTGTACCCCAGGGAATATATTTTTTTTTTTTCTTTTTTTTTTATTTATTTCAAATTTTATTATAAAATATAACAAAATTACAATTTCCCCTCAGCGCCAGATTGGCATTAGAGAGGCTTGTTGGCAAAATTTAAACAAAAGAATTTCAATTTATTTATAATAATGAGGAAGTTAAAGATATAGAAGAATTTATAGCAGAAACACTATCAGAGTCTTATTTGTTTTTCTTTCATAACATTATTAATTTTTTAATGTATCAATATTTTATTTAGAAAAAATGTTTGGATTTACATGGTAAAATGTCCAATCTAATGAATGGGCGTCATTAGCAGATTGGCTATTAAAAAAGCGTTCAAAAAAAGTTTTTTTTTTCTATTTTCAAATTATAAAAAATAGGGTTGTCGATTATTCGACATTTTTTAGAAACCGATTTTCGAAAATTTCGACTATATAATTCGGGAAATTGAATGTGAGTGATCATTTTTAAATTTTCTATAATATTGAACTTAGAAACGTAATGCAAATTATAGGTGCAGAGTCCTGAGTGAATGAAACCCTATAAGATGAAAAATTTAGGTACTTTTTGTTTTTCTTTTGGTAAGTTTTGAATTTTTGTTAATTTTAGACCTATAAAGATAAAATTCAAAATGCATGGTCCTGGGGGAATAAGAGCTATTTGGTACTTTTTCGTTCAACAACTGGTACATTGATTAATTTTCGTTAATATTCGAGATAGAAAAATAAAATTAAACACGCAATGTCCTGAGTGACAATCTATTAAGGAGATTTTTTGATACTTTTTGTTTTATCAATTCTGATTATATTGAACTTATAAAATGAAATTAACTCACGTGGAAGTTAAAATATGATTCGGAAGTTGGACCCTCGCCAAATCGATCCATTAAGGCGGAAAAAATGCTCAAAACATGTAAATTTATATATACATAGATGTACTATGTTTACTTCTTATGAACATGAAAATTTATGGTCGAATTTTGACCATTAGGCGAACACTAGTTTTAATAATTCAGTCTATTGTTCAAATATCTTTTAAAAATTTAAAAAACTGATATGTATTGCTATTCTTCCATTGTTAATTTTACTTTCAGCAATATCAATTAATTTGACTTAGTTATTGTTTCACCAATATATCCGTAGTTGGAAAAAAACAAATGCAAATTGACTTCTGATGATATTTAAATTTAATATTTCTTTAACTTTTTAAATAATAAATGCATTAAATTGCAAAAAAAAAAATTTTTAATCGAATTCTGAAGCATCTAGTCAGGTTCCCAATCTTAGAAATACTGGCTGCGGTGGAAGGAAAACCAAGGGATACATTTCATTAAAAATTGCAATACATAGTATTACCTTTTTGGCTTCCAATTTCCTCTGTAATGCGGCGTAACCCATGTACCATCTTTCAATAACAAACTTACAGAAACTGCTTGTACATGCAACAAATTACACTTTTCCATTCGTCTTTCCCCATTCATTAACAAACTCAAATGTTTCGCGGCAAATGTTTCATAATATGGATTGGCACAAACCGATGCCTTTTAAACACAAAATCTTTGATTCGGAAAGGTCGACATCGTTTTTAGACTATCAACAAAAATTTGCATTTGCATGGATGTCCAATAAATAAAAAAATTAAATTTTTCAACATTTCTGTAGAAAAAAGTTATTTATTTTCCTTAGGTTAACATATTGTGGGTAATACAGTATCAAGGGAATCAAATTTAAGTTAGGTATGTTACATACCGTCGGAAAGGTTCATTTAGTTTCATTTTAGTGTCTCAGTTTACGTTTTATTTTTAAGCTTTGCTCACAATCAGAGCAACAATTTCGTTTTTTCTTCTATCTTATTTCTTCCCAAAGTTTTTCATATATTTTCCTTTAATCTTTCAAACAAAAATGTAACTAATTTTTTTTTAAAAAGTTGATTCAACGTCTTCCTTATTCAGCACCAATTTTTACATATGAAATTGTTTGTGACATTTATAATAATTTTATTTAGTTTTGAATGAAAATTTGAACAAAATGTTGCAACAAATAATAATAAATACGTAATTTGTTCTGGGCAAAATTTGAAAACGGTTTTTTTATTTAAAATATGTGTGGTAGCGAAAAAAATTGGTGCTCTATTGTGAACACCAGTGAAAATGTTGCTGGCTGTTGTGAACGAAGCTTTAAGGTTTTAGAAACGCTTACACACAAATACAAAAAAAAAAAAATTCAAATAAGTGGACAATTGAAAAATCATTTTTTTGAGTTACAACACATTTATTTTGATAGATTTCCCACTCACATCCCACTAAGCGACCCCAAAAAGCTCTAAAAACAAAAAAATAAAAATAAAAAATTTAAAACTTTTAAAAGATTAAAAAATAACTATCTTAACTATTTGGGACAAATTTTGCTAAGAACAATAGGTTATAACTTATAAGTTACACGGATGAGAAAAAACACCTGTTTGGCCAAAATTTTAAATTTTTACCCCCTCTAACTCGGAGAGTTCATGAACGATCTTGTTAAAATATTGTGTTAAAACTACTATCCAATAAGACTAAAGCTAAGATCCCACTATCGGCTCAAATAGCACAATCTGTGACGATTTTTATCGTGCTATATCGGCACAAATTTAAAAACATTGCACAATTTTTTCTTAGGTGGTCCCATTATCGTCGCACATTGTGACAATTTCTTTCGGTTCATATCGGCCAAAACTCAATTGCGACAATAATCGGTACAATACGGTCACACTATCGTGCTATTTGGGCAAATTAAATCAAATGTTTTTGTTTATTTACTTGTTGGCAGACATAATTTTACTTTAGAAATTCGCAAAATTCTCCGTCCAAATATTAAATTATGTTTCCTAACAATTTTAAATAATATGTTAATATATGTATAATAAAAAATATATTCAATTTCATTCAAACTTACTGCACTTGTTCTTTTTTTTTGTAATTGTTGTTTTGTAAACAAATGTTTACAAACCAGGGATGGCAACATCGATACAACTGCAATGTTTTGGTTAAAGCGAGTAGTTTTTTTTCATTTAGTAGTACAAATGCACTATTTAACGTTTCAATACATAAATAATAGATAAAACAAATGTAATTTTGGTACAATTAAGCTCAAAATACATATTAAACAATTTGATTGCTCCACATTGTGCAAAATACTGTTCACATTATCGGCGCATCTAGGTTAATTTTGATTGACCACAGTCAGCACAATGTCGGCACAGATTGTCGCATATTAAAACAATTTGACCGTTCACACTATCGGCACATGAAATACGCCAAAAATTGGTACATTGCGCCGATAGTGGGATCTTAGCTTAAGCTTGGAACAAATTTCATACCGTTCGGAAGACATCGTTTTCAAAAGTTGTGTCACTTGAGATTAAACCCCCCATATAAAGGGTTGTTCAACCATAATGCACGACTTTAATTGTGAGTCACACCAGTGATGGAAAATTGAAAAATGTAGATGGTACTGACCAACAAGCAAAAGAGTACTTTTTTCAACATTACGGTACTTTTTTCAAAAAAATTTGTTTGGAAAATAAATTTTTTCAATTAAAATGTACCAAAAAGCATATTTTTGATAAGAATACATTTTCTCTAGGCAATTTTGTCAAAAAGGCTGTGGAGTCGGAGTTGAGGTTTTTGTACCGGAGTCGGAGTCAAAGCACCCACAAAAAATTCGTGAATCCGACTCCAAAATTTTTCGGCATAAAAAATTTATAAAATATAAAATATTGGTTCGAAATTTTTACTATATCCTTTTCTTGCTATATTTAAACATTTAAAAGGAACTGCATTAAACAAAAGAGTGTAAAGTCAAATAAGGACCAGTCTCATATAGATTTAGTATTAAGGTTAGATTAGGAGTCGGAGTTGGAATTTCAGCGGTTGGAGTCGGAGTTAGTATTTTTTGCATTACGACTCAACAGCCCTGGTTGTCAATGTTTAAAAATTTTTAACGCTTAATTTCAAAACAAAGAAGCGTAACAAGAAAAGAGTACTAAAACGGATGTATTTCTGAAAGGAAAAAAGTATTGAAAATAGTATCATAGTACTGAATTTTCCATTACTGCGTCACACCAAGACGTCAAGTTTTTTGCCCAACTTAATTTCTTATTTCTTTGTTTCAGTGCTTGAGAAATTCAACCATGGAGAGGTACACAAATGTGCAACGCGTTATGATTGTTAAAGGCTTTTACGAAAATTGGCATTAAAAAAAAGTAAATTTGGTGCCCATTTGTGAATTTTTTGGTCAGCATAATCTACTAAATATGCGAATTTTGGGCAAATTTCAGGTATTCCACCGAAGCCGAGACATACTATCATAATGAAAAATATTAAAATAATTTTTTGAAAACTTTTTGTTTAATTTAAAACTTACCGACTGCTTAAGGTAGGATTTAAGCGACCGTATAAAAACTGTTCCATTATTATAACTTTACTTTTACCTAAGGTGAGAGATAAGTTAACGGAAGGTTCATACTACCCCGCATAGATGGGGGTAGTGCACTCATTTTACAGTTTCAACTCACAGTTAGTGATAGTGCAAAAATGCAATCATTTTGATAATGTTGAGTGATGAATTGAAAATTTGCAGCCTCATTAAACATGAGTGATAGTGATGTTAAAAAATTTTGCACTCAAAAAAAAAAGTAGTTTGATTAAAAAAAAATCAGCTTATTGCAACTTTTTTTTCTTCACTCATTTGAGTGCAACTTAAATTTTTGCACTAATTTTAACATTAAAAAACAAGTTTTTTTTCATGATTAAAGCCAATAATTATACGGTTTTTACAAAATGTTATTTTGTTTAATGTTCTTTACTTATGAATATCATGAAAAGAAATCAAAAACCATGCACATACAAAGTTACATTTTTTAAATTTTAGTGACATAATATTTGTATGCAGCTTTTTTGATTGCATGTCCAAATTTTGCACTATTTGATTTGAGTGCAGATTTTTGCATTCAATCTGCGTTTAGTGATAGTGATTTTTTTAGTGGTACTTAAAAAAAATAGCAATCATCACTAAAGCTGATAAAAAAGAGTGCAAACTAATTTTTTTGCAGTTTTGTTAAGTGATAGTGCACTGCTGATTTAAATCAATATTTAGTGCACTACCCCTAACTATGCTACCCGTAGGTTAAATTACAGTTGTTGTAATGGAACTCTTTTTATTTGGCCGACTAAATCCTACCTTTAGCAATCGGCAAGTTGTGGAAACGAGAGTTACTTGTTTAATATTTAACGCTCACGTATAAATCTGCATATTGTTAACATTCTTCGCTGCATATACTCCTTTTAAATAATAAAATTAATAATTTTTAAATATGTATTTACATAAGAACATGAATGTTAAACATCTAATAACGTAAACACGCTTTCCAGTTTAGCACTTTTAGTGCTATATTTAGCACTTTTTTTGAATTTGCACTAAGAATTTCGAAAAAAGTGCTAAAGGCTAGATTACATTATTATACTTTGCATTAATACATGTCAAAAACTCAAGTAATATGACAAAGTGTGATAGTGTGAATGCAATGTGTCACGAAAATGACAAGTATTAAGTAAAAAGTTTGACATCCCATACGACTTCATCGTTTTTTGAAAAATTTCAAAACAATAAAACTTTTCATTGGATCAGGGTTGCATTTTATTTCATTTGTGAGTGTTTATACTTTGTGAGATGGTGTTAACACAAACTGTCATGTTACATTAGATTTTTTGACAGTCGCAACAAAACTCATTAGATTTCCATCTCACAAAGTATTATGGAATACGTAAGACTTGTGGGATTGTGTAATCTAGGCTTAAGCCTGGTACTCTGTTCAGTATTTCGTGCGAAATGTTTTCAAACTCAATATAAAAAAAATTTCTGTGAAATACAAACGAAAAAATGTTGATAGAGTTGTACTCTGTTTATATACGAAAAACATGCGAAATGTTTGTAGCAACATTTTTATTTTTCGTGCGAAACAAGTGCAGCTCCTTTTATTTCGCACGGAATTTTAAGCAATAACTAATCATTTTTTGTAATTTTTTATTTTGTTTTTGTAAAGTGGAGTTTATAACAAGCGTTTCAGAAATAAAAATGTAGAAAAGTGCAAAAATTAACAATCAAATGAAATTTTTTTGGTTTTTACTATAGAAAATAATTAAAATAAAATTGTTTTACTTTTTTTAATGACATTTTTCAAAACACATGGTTTTGTCATAGATGGGGGTAGTGCACTTGTTTAAAATTATTGTAATAATTTTGTTAATGTTAAGTGATGAACTAAAAATTTTCAATCTTACTACACATAAGTGACTATAATGTTAAAACATTTTGTGATAAAAAAAATAGTTTGATTTAAAATCAAGCAATCATCAGTTTATTGCAATTTTTTTTTCTTCACTTATTTGACTAAAAATTTTGCACACAATTTAAAATACAAAACTTGTGTTTGCATGATTCAATCCAAGAATTATTACGTTATTGACAGAATTTCATTTAGTTTAATTTTCTATATTAGGCATATCATCGGAAAAATCAAAAATGCAAGTACAAAATTAAATTTTTTTAAATTTTAGTGATATTATGTTTTCGTACAGCTTTTTGATTGCAAGGTACAAATTTGTAAAAAATAATTTATTGCCGTTTTATTTAGTGAGAGTGCAATGTTGATTTAAGTCAACCTTTATTGTACTACCCCCATCTATGGTTTTTGCTTACATTCAAAAATAATGTTGCATACTTGCAGGATAGATAACATTGATACATGACAAAATTTTCGTGTGAAATAATCAATGTTGCTCAACAATTTTCGCAGGTTCGAACAGAGTACTAGGCTTTAAGTGCTAGTTTAGCACATTTTTATAATTATTAAACATTTTTAGCACTTTAACCACTTAAAAACTCACATAATCAATTCAAGTAAAGTATCAATTCTTTAAGTGTATCAAGAAATTCCCATACAAATTAGGCATATAACTTTTTTAAATTTTTGCAAATAGGAAAAATGGCATAGCTCAGTCGAATACAGCATATTTTTTTAAAATCCCATAAATGTTTTCGCCTCAAACGCAATTACTTGTTTTTATAAGATCATATATATAGCCATTTAAGTTATCATTAAATTTTAATAAATTTTATCTGCGAAAAAATGTTTAAAAAAAGGGATATAAGTGTGACACAGAGTTCTTCGTTTTGGCGATTTTTTTTTTGTAAATGAGGATACAAATTTCGTGAAAATCCCCAGGGATTTTTTGGGGAAAAAGCACTTTTTTCGCTGGGGGTTCTTGGGAATAATAAATTATTTATACACGCCATTTGTACAATGGCAGGGCCGGTTTGGACCAGACGTTGATACAAATCAAAATGTTTTTTCGGTCCGAAATTTTTTGTCATACCAAGAGCTTGCTGAAATAATTTTAAATATGCTTTCTGTACCAACATGCAACGCTTGTTTCTATAATAAATATGAATGAAACCAAAATTTGCAACATAATGCAGTATGAGTTATTAGAAGCTCTTTTAAGAATAAATACACACCTTAAAAATAATTAAATATCCCTGTAGGAAGTCAAACACATTTATAACTAACTTCAAACTGGTTTTTTTATAACCATATCTAGTTGATTAAGTGACTTTTTTCCTTGTCGACGACTCACTATTTTAACATAGGCATGTCATAGGCAGTAGTCAATTGGCCATCTTTGCATGACTTTTTAACTGACTACTAACTACTTATTTTTCAACCTATTTGTAATTAATTAAAAGTATTGTCAGTTTATAAAAAATTATTTAAATTTTAAATAATTTTTGTCAAAAAAATATATGCATACATACATACTTATGTATATCTTTATATATTTTGATATATAAATATTTATTTATGAAAATTTTGCATGAAACTGCCCAAAATGATGATGTATAGTAGTCCTGAAATAAATACGCCACATAATTGCTAGTACATAAACAGATTTGTATTGATTTAATTTTTATTTATTTTAAAATGTTTGTATATATTTTTTTCATTTGACTTCATGGCATGCTTGTTTTACTTATTTTGCTTTTATTTGTGTTTTACGTGTGCCTTTTTGGTTGATATCTGCATGAGATTTAAACCAATTTGTAGTGATTTAAAAAAAAGTTAATTTATTGTTAGTGTTTTTTGCAACTGACTATTTAATTTACTACAGGGATTCTATGACTTTTTAATACAAACAACATGTAAAACAAAATTGCATTGGATGATGAACAAGAAGTTTTTGAAATGATAAACATTGATGCATCTTTTTAAGTTACTCAAAGTACAAATAAATTTAATTTTAATAGCACAGCTGGCATAACAATATTTTATTTTTAAGGATCTGTGGGGATTTTTGGGGATAAGAAAATAGCTATTTTGGGGATTTTTGGGGATACAAATTCGTAAATAGGGGATAATGTATAAAATAAAACTGGGAACCCTGGTGTGACATGCAATACTTATGTATATAAATTGGCCAAAGCTTTAAAATACCTTTAAAAATTTTTATTTTCCCTATGATAAAATTAGAGCCATCCGAGCACTCAGTAATACTCGTTTGAATTCTGGCACTTTTGTCTTTAATAATACAATTATAAGCTATTTGTATGTGATGCTTAGAGCGAAGTTTGGTTTTCTGATCATACTATCAACAAAAATAATTTCGCCACGCTACAAAAATCTCATTGTCCGGCTTTAGAGAAGCAAATGAATGTGTTCTCAGACATTGGGACACAAAACCATCAGCTATTCAGAAAGTTCAGGGAGGCAACCTCCTATTGAACTAAAGACCTATTGGATAGACCTTGCTAAGAACTAGAATGAAAACAGAACTGTTATTTTTAGTAAAACGCATAAGAGAAGATGCAAAATTAGACAACGTTTGTTGCCACACTTGAAACATATCGGAAGAAATTGTATAAAAATAGGTTCATTTGAAAAGTATCAAAATTAGTTGGTGTATGCGGAAGATTAAAATGACATAATTGAAATTTTTTTCTGAGAATAATATGTTACATTGTATACATGTAACACTTTCTAATGTTACCTATAATTACTCGAAGTGTTACATGTTGTGCAACTTCAATAGAACGAAATTAGCTGATTTTATTGACAACTATTACACTTTTATCATTAATGTAATTCATGAGCGATTTTTAGGCTATTTGAGCGGTTTCTGCACGCTATTACGGTTTGACAACAAATATTGACATCACTAATGGCTAAGAAATATTAAAACGATTATAATATACTGTATATTATACACATATGGGCAAATCCTGCGTGACGAACGCTACATTCGCACGCGTTTTCTGATTGAAATATAAATATTTTTTGGTGTTTCAAAAGAGATAGCTTCAACTTATATATAGTATTTAGTGACATTAATATGTACTTACGAATGGCATATATCATAATTTCTTAGCGGGTATTTGTTGCGAAATAATTGATCACAAAGTTTTGTGACGCACGCCAATTTTGCTTTATAAGGTACTAGCTTAACCCGGTGCGCTTCGCTACACTGCTTTAACCACTTCTTCAGTTGAGAGATATTTAATATATGCATCCTATGGAATGTTTTTTCCCCTGCGCATTCCCGCTTTATTTTTATTTTCAAAAGTGTAGTATACCATAGGAGTGACTTCTACTAAGTTTGAACATTCTTACTTTAACAGTTCTTAAGATATGCGATATTTAACATTTGCGTCCTATGGGGGTTTCAATTTTGGGGCTCAGATGATCCTACTACCAAAAGTTCAACAAATTGCTTGCAGCGGCTCTTATTAATAATGCTATCTATGAGTGGTACTGCTCCTCCTCTGGCTACCCCGCCCATTTCTATATTGACATTTATAGTTTACCATAATAGAAGCTTTAACCACGTTTGAAGACTCTGCCTTCAATAGTTCTTAAGTTGAGCGATATTGAATATATGCATCCTATGGAAGATATTTCCCCCTGCGCATACCCGCTTTATTTCTGTTTTCAAAAGTGTAGTATACCATAACTGTGACTTCTACAAAGTTTGAACATTCTCACTATAACAGTTTTTAAGATATCCGATATTAAACATTGGCGTCCTATGGGGGTTAACACTTCCCCCGCTGCTATTTTGCTTCAATTTTGGGGCTCAGAAGATCCTACTACCAAAAGTTCAACAAATTGCTTGCAGCGGCTCTTCATTACATTTCTATCTATGAGGGAAACTGCTCCTCCTCTGTCTACCCCGCCCATTACTATATTGAAATTTAAAGTTTGCCATAATAGTAGTTTTAACTACGTTTGAAGACCCTCCCTTTAATGGTTCTTCAGTTGAGCGATATTTAATGTATGGATCCTATGGGAGGTATTTCCCCCCCTGCGCCTATCCGCTTTATTTTTATTTTCAATAGTGTAGTATACCATATGAGTGACTTCTACAAAGTTTGAACATTCTCACTATAACAGTTCTTAAGATATGCGATATTAAACTTTGGCGTCCTATGGGGAAAACCACTTCCCCCGCTGCTACTTTATTTCAATTTTGGGACTTAGAAGATCCTACTACCAATATTTCAACAAAATGCGTGCAGTGGCTCTTATTAATATTTCTATCTATGAGGGGTACTGCTCCTCCCCTGTCTCTCCCGCCCATTTTTATATTGAAAATTTATAGTTAACTATAATAGTAGCTTAAACCACGTTTGAAGACTCTCCCTTTAATAGTTCTTCAGTTGAGCGATATTTAATGTATGCATCCTATGGGAGGTATTTCCCCCCCTGCGCCTACCCGCAGGGGGGGAAAGTGACTTCTAGAAAGTTTGAACATTCTCACTATAACAGTTCTTAAGATATGCGATGTTAAACATTGGCGTCCTATGGGGGATTCAAATACCCCCGCTGCTATTTTATTTCAATTTCGGGGCTCAGAAGATCCTACTACAAAAAGTACAGCAAAATGCGTCCAGCGGCTCTTAAGATATGCGATAATAAATATTGGCATCCTATGGGGGGTACCAATTCCCCTGACCCTATCGAAAAAATAAGTAGCCTATTTTATTTTTAGGGCTCACGTGATGTTACTGTAAAAATTTCAGGAAAATCGGTTCAGTAGTTTCGGAGTCTATAAGCCAACAAACAAACAAACAAACAAACAAACAAACACACAAACACACAAACATACAAACATTTTTCATTTTTATATATATATGTAGATACAAAATCTAATCCTAAAAGAAAGATGACTAAAAGATATTTTTAAAATCACTTATTGGCAGCCAAAAAATGTTGTGATTTCTTGACAAAAGCCGTGAACCCTTTGTGACGCACGCCTTACAACGCCCGTTACAGTTTTTCCGATAGTATATTATTATTTTATTTTATTTATTACAAAAAAAAAATTATATTCTTATGAATTGCATTTCTTAAACTAATTTCTTAACTGATGAACATAACCTTTTTTTAAAGAAATTTTTATTTTGATGAGTCTGCTCTAAGTGCTATTTTAAGCACAAAAATCAATTAAATTAAGAGATCAGGGATGGGGTAGGATTTGGTAAAAATGATTGCATTAATGATCATTGCAATGAATATTTTTTAATATAAAAATTAAATTATACATCTAGTCTTATATTCCATTAAAAAAAATTAATTTGAACAATTTTTGGCTGGTGGACTGTTCCTGGGATTTGCCCATATGCTTTTTTTCATTTTAATATTTAAATATTTTTATATTTTGTTTTAAAACAATCTTTTTACAAAATTAAAAGCGGTATGAATTATGATAAAGAAAATAAAACATTGGTTCTTCAAACAAGGTAGTAAGTACCAAAGTTGTAAAACAGGGCAGTATGAACATCTTAAATAAATGTAAGGGTAAAATATGCAACATGTTTTGCATGTTTTTCATCAACTTATTCACAAAAGAACTTGAAAATGTTTCCCACTGCTGTATTTTTTGTACAAACGGACACAAAATTGTAGAGAATGTGACATTAATGCAACATATTTCTCAGAAAAGAAATCGTCATAAAAAGATTATAATGTAACATTGTGTCTATATTAAACAAAATTGTTTTCAACAAAATTAATATGTAAAAAAAAATTTCATATATAAATTTATTATTATATTTATAAAAACCAATGCTACAAAACTAGCGCTTTTGTTTTTCACTGTAGAACAATTTAGCACTTTTTTTATTGATTTAGAACTTTTAATTTGAATTCTTCTGGCAAGCCTAAACGTAATTAAGTATATTTTATGCACATGTAATTTATAAAAAGTGTTAAAAGTATAAAATTCTGATTTATTTTTATAAATTTTTGTATTTTTCAATTGTTTGTGATTTTTTACTGAAATTTGTTCCAATTATTTTTAAACACATACATTTTATTTGTACTTATGTAAATATAAAATGTATAATGACAAACGTAAAGTACTGTACAGTACAGTATACATTGTTGGATACAGGTAACATTTCTGTATTGATATTATTGACATTAAAAAATTAACTGTGTAAATATTTAATAACGGTTAATATATTTAATGGCCCATAATCATAGTCAAACGCTAAAGTCGGTTCTTTTTAAAAACAATTTTAAAAGAAAAAGATTATTTTAATTATTTTGCTACTATAGTCGAAATTAAAGTATGTTTTAAATTGAACCGACTTTAACTGGGTGCCACCTCAAATGTAGAAATTTTTTTCATACAACATACAAGAAAATATAAGGAAGTGGCAACTCTAAGCAGCTCACATTTTAAAAACGCAATGTGAATTTATGTAGAAAGCAACAACAAAATTACAAAATATTTTTGACTTTGTTTTTGCTTGCATTGTAATTTTTGGCAATGCGTTTTACACAATTAAGGCCTATACATATGTATTTTGTGCTAAAAGATAAAAGTTTTCCTCCAAATCAATAATAATTGCAAAATATCAACCAATATCTTGTAACATAAACATTTTTAACTTTTTGCAAGAACTTTTTTATTTGGCGAAAACAGCTGATGCTGTTGTTAAATGAGTTAAAAACAACTTCAGCTATTTTAAAATTAACACCGGTTTTAACTTGTAAAGTATGCTTTTGCTTGTCTATACAGTAGATCAAAAACATATTTTTTATAAAAGTTTACTTTAGAACTCTTAAAGTATGCTTTGCTTATGACTATAGTAGGGTATTCATTCGGTTAACCGATTAATTACTACCCGATTAACTGATCGGTTAATTTCAAATTGGTTTTTTTCGATTAACGATTAAACCGGTTAATTTCGGTCGATTAGCCGATTAACCGATGTAACAAAAATTTCAATATTTTGTAGTATTATAATATATTTTTTGTGTTTTTAATTATTTGTTTCGTCTCATATACAAAATGTATATTTAATACAAACAAAGATGGTGTTCAGTGACCTTCATTTAAACCAATTTGCCGCCGACCGGTGACTAAAATTACAATGTTTTTAATTTTTTATGTTCATCATCGCTCAACAGGAATGTGGCGAAAAATGGATTAAATTTTTGATTGTCAACACCTTTTTTTGTTTCACGATTCTCATACATATCTCCTCATATCAGTATTTTAACAGAATTTACCGAAACAATTAGAAGTGTTAAAAATTTTAAAAAACTCTAATGGCATAATGGAGTATGTTATATGTTAAGAGAAATCCTGCAAAAGGACTGAGAAATTAGATCTACGATAGGTAAAATAATTGTTTTGCAAGTCAAGTTTTGTCAAAACTAAAGAAAAGAATCGCTTTAATCCTAACCATTTAAACCAAATTACTTTTCTAAAAGATTATTTTATAAGATCTCCTTCAACTATTGAAATAACTAATAAAATTATCTCAGTTAATTTTTTTTTTAAATACATATTTGGGGGATTCACAAGGACGTCATAAAGTCTTAAAATAATAACAAGAAATATATATCGTCGGCTTAATATGCAAACCGGCTAAATCCATTTTTTATGTAAATTGAGATGTTGATGCCGCGTGGTAGAGAAAGATAAGCCTCGTCGCATGTAGTTTTTCTTATATTAAAGTCTTGAAGTGTGTAAGACTAACTGTATTTTTAATTTTCTATCAAGCTGAAAATAGGGAAAATAAAAAGTTTTTCGTCTCTCCTGTAAAATATGCTGAAAGTGAGTTAGCAGGTTTGCATAATAAGCCGACGATATGACTGCTGTGTACTACTGTACAGTTAGGACGAATCAATGAACACAGCATTACAATTTTTATTTATTTTAAACAATTGTAAAATATTATTTAGGATATTATGACGATATGACTTGATAGCACACCTTGTGTATAAATTGAAAAAATGCATATTACATATTTACGAATTGTTTTTTTGTTTGTTCGTTTTAGTTCAAGAATTGTTATGTTTGGTATGTTATTGTTTTTTTTTAGTAATAAACTCCAAATAATAAACAAATAATGCATTTTTATATACTGAAATAACCATATTTATAAAAAAAACTTGATTAATCGGTTAACCGATCAAAAACAAAATTAACCGATTATTAACCGATTAAACCAAAACCTCGGTTAATTAATCGAGCGATTAACCGATTAAAGGAAAAAGTCGATTAAATGAATACCCTAGACTATAGTTATGGGCCAATATTTTTAAAGTCGAAAAAATAAGAGTTACCAACAAGCATTTACACACATTCATACTCGCATATAACAACGTATGTATGTATGGATGTAGAATTTTCAACGATATTCAACATTTTTACAAATATTTGCATCGTTAAATTAATTGGATTGTAATTATAATTGGTTTATGGCAGCTTTAGTTTACCACACACACTTTTAAAACATTTTAAATAAAAGTAAGACCTTTATTGTATCTTTAGTTGTTTATAATACAAGGATTCTTTACAATATAATTATACACATGTACACTAGGGGCATAACCAATTTTTTGGCATAGTACCTGTCCTAGTAACCACGAAAATTATATTCTTTTGTAATTTTTCTCAAAAAAGTTCACGCACCAATTGGTTTTTCTAAACCAATGCAATACTGACTATTTAAAATTTTATACGGTGTTTTTTTATTAATTTTTTACTTTTTTTCGTTAAAAAAGTTTAAAGATACGTTTTGGTTTGCAGAAAAATCTCTTACCATCTCTAAATATTAATGAAATTTCATACTTGAGCTATTTTTTGTTTTAAATAAACATATAATTAATTTTTCTTAACCAACAATAAAATTAAAAATTTTCAAAACTTCATCGCGGTTGGTACGTGAACTTTTTTGACCTTAGCGAAAAAATAAATATACGTTCCCTTATAGTTTTTTTTACTCTATCGAACTGTGCTATGCCGATTTTGGTATCTTAAAAAATTGTTAAAAAGTTATATCCCTAATGTACACATATAAAAACTTTAAGAAGGAAAATGCACCAGGAAACGAAAGCTCTTTCTATAAATAACTGATACTAAAGGTATTTATTTTTAAAAACAATTGTGCAATTTTTTTGATAAGCCTTGAAAATAAAATCCGGTAAGTGGTGGCCATTTTCTGCTTTGCGCGTACGTGCTCTTTTTTACATATTTTATATCAAGTATCGCAAGATTTCGGATGTTATGATCATGCTTTTATTTCGAATGTTGGTTTTAGTTGGTGGATGGTAATAAAGAGAGATAATGCGTTTGCCGAAAATGTCCCTTATCTAAGACATTGAGGCACCTTCAGTATGTGCTGTTAAAACCACAAAGTAGATGACGTTTTTTGAAATTTTCCAACATCATCCGACAGTCACCACCGTCATTTAAAAAGAATTTTTTTTTGCAAGCCAACAAATTATTCCTAATGTCAGTTTTTGGTAATTTTAAGTTGCTCAAAATTCTTTTCACAAAACAGTTAGAAAATGGCATACTAAAGCCCCAACCACAATATGATTAAGTTGGCTTATGCGAATGAGCGAATACATGTAAATTATATGAGGCAAACCATATTGAGCTTAAGGAAACTTTTTGCTCAGTTTAATGAAACTGTCATTTGCTTAAGCAAAGTGCGAATCTAATCACACATTCCGTACGAAATCAAATGTTTTTTTATTTTGTTTTTGCTTTCTTAAATACATTTGAGAGACTTTTTGTTAATTTTTGACAGAAGGTTAAACAAGGCTAGGCATATGGTATATGGTTGAGCCTTAAGAAGTAAAATTATCACAGTTTTTAATTAAGGAAACAGAAGCTCACCAAGAAATTAAACAAAAAAATTATATTCCAAAAATAGTTCAAGAAAATGTTTTTTTGTTCCATTTTAGATATTTAGCAAAAAAATCTGCAATACTGGGCAGGATAGAGGTAAATAGCATTGATTGAAAAACAGCATTAAACGTGTTGTGCACAAATTTAAAAATGTTTCCACATTCGTCATTGAACGCCCAATGCATCTTTACATTCTACATAGTTAGACGTAACATAAATACTTATGGAGTCCAGAATTACGAATGCCAGAAGCAAACTGGTTCCGTCTCAAAAGTATTAATTCAAGCTGAGTATTTATACAAGCTGACTATTTCTATTTCTTTAAATAAGGAAACATTCATGGAATTAAGCTGTTTGCCCCATTTCCCTTACAAAACTGACTTCTCTACTTTACAGTTTAGTCCAAATTTGTCATCATATCTGTAACTTATAGTTTTAAGACCATTTAAGAATTTTGATGAGTGCTAAAAACTGTTCTTGATCTGAAACCTTAAAGTTGTTATATGGATATTTTTTTAAAATACCAGGATATTTTGAAAATATGTATATGAATAGATTAATTCTGATGATGGAAATGTGGTTATTCTCGAAACATATAAATTCGACCTGAACTCGAGCCGGTGTATACATTTTATTTTTTATTAATTTCATGTTGTAAAATTTTTTCCTTCATAACAAAAATTTAATGAAAGTTAAAATTTGATGAACTTAAGCCTAATTTAAATATCAAAAACTTTAATTTAAGTACATAAATATTCTCCTAAGCTATTGATTAACCAACTTTATATCATATCTTTAACATCAATTTGCATAAAAAAATAGCAAATGGAAAATTCGTTTGTCGTAAAACTCATCTCACATGAGTGTGCTTAACATTATTTGTATTGATGAATGTTTGAGATTGTATTTGTTTTCTGTCAATGTTTATTCCATTCTACGAAATCAGTGACAAGTAAAATTAAAAAATCATACATTGGCAAATACATCCACATGTAACTATGCTAGCGTATATTAGGGACACCCCAAACTTAGTAGAGCATTGTTTACAAATTTAACGTTTTCATCAACGATAATTATAAAACTTTAATTGTTTGCATTATATACACAAATTTTTCAGAATTAAAGAATCCAATAGATTTCGTGAAAATCCCCAGGGGATTTTTTGGAGATCAAAAAACTTTTTTCGCTGGGGATTTTATTTATATACGCCATTTGTGCAATGGCAATACCGGTTTGGTCAAGACGATGGTGCAAATTAAATCTTTTTGGTCCGATTTTTTTTTTTTGTCATACTAAGACGGTGGCGTTTCGATACCTTTTCAAGAGCTTGCTGAAATAATTTTAAATAAGCTTTCTGTACCAACCTGTAACGCTTGTTTCAGTAATAAATATAATTATGACCAAAATTCGCAACACAATGCAGTATGAGTTATTAGAAGCTCATCTAAGAAAAAATACACACTTTAAAAGTAATTCAGTTTGCTGTGACAAATATATTCTATCCTCTCAAATGCTAACACTTTTTAATACAAACAACATGTAAAAAAAACAAGTAAGAGTGCTATATTCTGCTGTGCCGAATCTTATATACCCTTCACCATTGCGCGAGTAGAATAGAGAGCAACTAAATAATTTTTACATATACATATACATACATATTTACAATACTTACAACTTCATTATAAATGAAATTTAAAAAGCGATAACTGGTAAATATTGTTTTTAAATCATTTTTAATTTCTATTTGTTAAAATTATTTCGTTAAATATATGAAATAATAAAGAAGGGTGATAACGAAAATCATATTGGCCATTATGCTAGTATATGTAAACAAATACGAAGGGGGGGGGGGGGGGGGGATAGGAAGAAGAGACGACAGCCGGATAACTGCTTTGCATAAGGACCAAGAATATATATATACTTTATAGGGTGTAGGCCCTTCGGTGAAGGGTATAAAAAACAATCTTAATTAAAAAAAAAAGAGTAATTTTTGGGATTTCAGTATTTTGGTCATAACTCTGCTATTTCTTAACCGATTTGACAGATTTATATACCGACGTGTTAAAGAAGAAATTTGCCAGCTATTTTGGCTATAAAACGTGGACTCGGGATGATCTATGGTTCCTGAAAATGGGTATTTTTAAAAAAAAAAATTAATATTTTGGTGATTACTTTTTCGTTTCTGAACCGATTTTCCCGAGTTTTTAAGAAAATATTTTTTATTAAAAATTTCCGATCTTCTGATATATAAGGCGTAACCATAGGTCATATTACAGTCAAAAAATTCAGGTTTTTATAAAATTTTTAATACTTTTTGTAGGAGAGGTACCACGCCTACTTCTCCAATCCCGCCTACATTTTGTAGCATGGTGTATATTTATAACCTAAATGTTTGTACCTAATTTTAAAGCTTTGGCTCTTGCCGTTCTCCAGATATACAGAAAAAAGTAATACAAATACAACAACCACAAGGGATTTTTTGGAAAAATTAGAGGCAGTCGTGGTTTTTTGGTCATATCTCAGCCATTGTTGGACCGATCTGGCTGAATTTCAATACCAAGAAATGGTGGACTATATGTGACATAAATGTAAAACAACGTAGCCGCTATCATGTCTGGAGTCTCCGGAAAATACATATCAAACGTAAGACGGACAGACGGACGGACGGATATCGTTAAATCAACTTCTCTCCTCATAAGGACCCAAAATATATATACTTTATAGGGTCTAAGATCAATATTGTAGAAATTACAAACGGAATGACAAACTTATATATACCCTTTTCCACCTGTGGTGAAGGGTATAAAAATATATAAAAAATATAAATATAAAATATGTTCTACAAGAAATTTCAGATATTTTGGTATATAAGTCATATCCATAGGACGTATAGCAGCCCTAAAATTTAGGTTTTTATAAAATTTTAATTTTTTTTTGTACGGGAGGTACCACGCCCACTTCTCCAATCCCGCCCACATTTTGTAGGATGGTGTGTATTGGCAACCTAAATGTGTGTGCCTAATTTGGAAACTTTGGCTCTTGCCGTTCTCAAGATATACAGAAATAAAAAAAATACAACAACAACAAGGGATTTTTGGAAAAATTTAGAGGTAGTCGTGGTTTTTTGCTCATATCTACGTCATTTTTGGACCGATCTGGCTGAATTTCAATAGCAAGAAATGGTGGACTGTATGTAACATAAATGTAAAACAACCTAGCCGCTATCATGTCTGGATTATCCGGAAAACACATTTCAAACGTAAGACGGACAGACGGACATCGTTAAATCAACTTCTCTTCTCATATGGACCCAGAATATATATACTTTATGGGGTCTAAAATCAATATTGTGGAAATTACAAACGTTATGACAAACTTATATATACCCTTTTACACCTGTGGTGAAGGGTATAAAAACAAATCTGCATTGGCTGATGAGCCAGAAGTTTTTAAAATGATAAACATCGATGCATAATTTATTTTTTGTGCGTCTTTTTAAGTTACTCAAAGTACAAATAAATTTAAGTTTAATAGCACAGCTGGCATAATAATATTTTATTTTTAAGGATCTGTGGGGATTTTTGGGGATAAGAAAATAGCTATTTTGGGGATACAAATTCGTAAATTGGGGATAAGGTATAAAACAAAACTGCGAGCCCTGGCTTATGTTTCCATTTTTTGGTTTGCTTTAAATGAAACAATTTTGGACAATTCAATATGGCTCATACGTAGTACATTACGTACATAATACCTACATTTGAATGTATGTATTAGGAATGCCAATCGGAAATAATTTTTGAAAATGTGTTTTGCTATTTGTATTCGCTAAAATGTTTTGTATATAATGAATATTTAAAGCGAATATTAAATGATGGCACCATTAAAAGTGTTCCATTATTACAACTTTAATAAATCACCATCTTAGGTTTTAAAACAGTGTTTGAAAACAAACACCAAATATCGTTTGTTAATGTTCGGTTCGGTAGATTTGTGGAAAACACAAACGCTAATAGTGGTTGTGTAGAAAATCATTAAAAAAAATAACGTTTCCCCGTTAGTCATCTTTCGAACACAAAAATATTACTGTTTTTATCAAACTCAACAAAAGAAGTGAACATTTAATTCCGTTCGGTTTTTTTTGAAAATCCACAAACTTCAATGTGTTCGGTTCGGCTCGTTAATGTTCGTCCCTTGTGGCTGGTAAAAAAAATATTTTTACAAAAACAAAATACACATACGAAAAAAACATTATAGAACATTAAAATAAAATGTTTGTCTACAGTATCACTACAATTGTTCTGATTTTTAACGAAGAACCGAACATTATATAACGTTCGGTTCTTTCTTGAAAATCACTACACAATCACTAAAAAAAATAGATATCGTTCCTGGGTGTGTGAGCAGGACGTTAAATAATGTACTGTTTATTTTCGAACACTGTTTTAAAATATAGCTCGGCTCAATTGAACTTTAAGTATTAAAGACTTTATGCACAATAATTATGTTTGGATTATTATATATGGGTAATTTCATATCAAGTCACTCAACTTTGTATGAAAATTGCACCAAGGGTCTTATTGGATAGTAGCTATACACATTTTTAACAAGATCAGTCAAAAAGATTCTGAGTTAGAGGGCGTCAAAATTTTACATTTTGGCGAAACAGGTGTTCTTTCTCATCCATGTAACTTATTACCAGGGAAACCATAAATATGCAATTGTATACTATTCCTTGTGCGACCAATGAAGGCAAAAACAATATATTTTTCCGTTTTAGAGCTTTTTATAGATTTTGTTATCGATTTGTTCGTGAATATTTTACCGTTTGAAGAATTTTTTGCATAATTAAGTTGAAAGCGCCCTTCTGCAGCATTTTTTAATTTTTAGCGCATATTTTGCCTTTTTGAGGCATATTTCGATACAAGTTAAATTTTTTTTAGGTGCCTACATGATCTTTCGCAGAAAATAAAATGTTTTTTTTTTGCGAAATTTCGGCTTTACTGTTTTAAATGTCTATCAGTATACCCAACGTGTAAGATTAAGTAGGTTGTCATTAAAGATAAATGAGGAGGTCCATAACAAAACGTAAAAATGACACCATCACAGTTTTTTGGATAAACGCATATGTTTTAGGTTTATGTTTGTATTAAAGACAATTATTGTGGTATTATAGTTTTAAACAAACAATACAAATCACGAATATATTAATTTATCTCGCAGTTAGTTTTTAAGTTACTTATAAAACAAAATTGTAATTGTTGCGTTTTGCTCTGTCACATAATATTTATTTCGTTTTGCTCTGAACCCTTTGGAAATATTGCATTTTGGTAACGGTTTGGAATTATGTATAACTTTTTGCTTTGAATCAAATTGGTTTACATCATTTTAATTTAAATTTAAACAATATAGGAAAGCAAAAAACACTTCTTTATATTAGCGATATATAAAGGTTTAAACATAGATGTAAGCCTATCTCCACTTCGGTTCTCTTTAGGAATACTACCATCATAAACAGTTCTTGCCATACTTTTCGCTTCATGCTTTCAAAAAGAAGGATCGACATAATTTCACTAAAGCTGGGGGTCCACACCAAGCGTTACTCGCTTTTTCGCAGCATACGCAGCTGTCAAAAAAGTAGAATCTGTGTAGTTATACGTAGTAAGTTACATGCACAAAAGCGTAGATGCCTTGAGGCGAAAAGTAGGTTTACTTTCTATTTTTGTAAGCGTCACAAGCAGCGTTCGAACAAATCAGCTGATTTTGACAAATTAAATTTTATTTTTACTTATGCTGCTGCTGCATAAAAAGCGTTGCATGTAACTTGAAACGTAGAACGCAAGTAAGGTTATAAAAGCATGCGCTGCGAAGAGGCGAAACGCGTGTTATGGACCTCCAGCTTAAAAAATTTGAGCGCTTTTCATATAAATTTTACTACACGTTGGTACTGCGTAAACTGCACGTTAATATAAACAGAAGCTGTTACCAACTGTTATTAAATTCTTAACATTTTACAGTTATCTCAGAGTTACCATTAAAACATACACAGAAAAAAGTAAAAAACGGTTTTGATCACCAAAATAATTGAAACAAGCAAAAAATTTTTTAATTTTACACCTATTACTGAAATGATTATACCAATTACTCAAATTTGCAAAAATTGCAAAACAAGGATTTTTTTTTCCAATTAAAAAGTTTTTACATTTTAATTACAAAAATAATTGAAAAAATTATTAATATTAAACATTATTTTAATTGAATAAATTAACAAATTAATTAAAGAAAAAACTATATTTTAATTGAATGAATTAACAAATTAATTAAAGAAAAAACTATATTTTAATTGAATGAATTACTAACGTAATTGATAACAATACAGAAAATTAATTATTTTAATAATTGTTTTGATTAAAACAGTGATTGAATTTTTGCATTAAATTGATTAAATTTTTAATTGAATAAATTAAACAGTGTATTTGAAATACAATCTTAATTCAATTACGCAAATTATTCAATCAAACAATTAGTTAATTGAATAAGTTTGTTAAATCAATTCAGTTGATGGTTAAATGAAGCAAAATAATAATATTTAAAATATATGTTTTATTTAAATATGGTTTAAAAATAACTTGTTTTATTTGTTTAATTGTAATAGCTCATGCTTAATTGTACAAATTTTGGAAGATTTTTTTGACAAAGGAATTTCATACATACAACTTTGTATAAAATTGTAGAATAACTCTGATTCTTCAGGGTATTCAAGATTGAAAACAAAAAACTGTTTTTGTTGTGTAATTTGGCTGTACTTTTTTCACCTATTCACTTTAAACGCACGACATGAAATAACGCCAAAAATAATTCAAGAATTAACAAACAAAGAAAATAAACACCAAATTTCGATTGCGATCATAACCACCGTCAACAAGGCGATTTTTTATTTTACGCATAATATACATACATATGTATGTAGGCTCATTATTGACATTTTTGGTGGTCATAATTGTAATTCGTCTATATCAAATTTCAGTTCATTTTTTACTTGTTGATGGTTTTTTGTTTTGCACGCGACGCACAGTGCTTTGTCCCCATATAACGAAGGGACATAAATAGAAGGAGTTGTCAGAAATTTTTGAAATTTGGTACACTAGCATAAAATAGCTTAGTTAAGAAAAATATGAATTTTTGGACAAATCGCTCCAAGGACACGCCTACCTCCCATGTGTCCTGAAATGGAAAAATGTAATTTTAGCTTCAATAACGCCCACAAAACTACAAAGAATGGTCATACTGATACACACACTACTAGCAACGTGTGTGTAAATTTTCATTTAAATCTGAACAAGGACTCAAGGTCCTGCCATATATCCTTTTTCTTAAAAATGCTATAACACTTACAAAAATTGTCTAATTGTAATAAAATTTGGTATGAAAATTGATATTTGTTAGATATATATGTATGCCAAATTTTGGTAGAATCGGATTAATAATGTGAAAAATACAAAAACATCATTTAATGAAAAATGAGTTAAAAACGCTTAAAATGCTCTTGCAAAATAACAAGTAAGAAAGTATAATCGGTCAAACCTGACCATGTGATTCCCTATAGCATAGTATTTAAAAACAAATTTCCTAGAGTGTAATCAAATTTCATAGAGTGAAATCCATTTGGGCAATCATGGACCCGCCAGAACAAAATTATGTTATGAGGCTAAGATTCGTTTAAAAGTTCTTTCTGCCGAATATTATTTAGATATCTTCATCTACATATATGAGTTTTTTGGATGAGGGTTTATATGGAACCTATGGTTTAATTTGGAACTATCTGGACAACATTTTGTCATGACATAGTAGCTATAGTAAAAGTCACTGTCGCCAATTTGTATGTAAATACTAATATTTTTAGTGATTCTGAGCCGATACTACGAATTATTTGGAATTATTTCTTATTATATTCCTAATTAATTTTCTTTAAACTAATTTATTTATTACATTTACATACATATGGTCATTTTTTTAATTAGAATAAATCATCTTCAGCACTGGATTCTTCCAAAAAAATATTGCCGCTCAACGAAACATGTGTTTCGTCATCTTTAGCTGGTTCATCAACATTTTCTCTCAGTATATATTTCTCAATTTCTTCAAAAAATATATTTTTTTTAGTCTTTGGATTCCTTTTTGAAGATAACAACGGATCTAAGGAAAGTATTAAATGAGTCATTAAATCTTTATGAGTGTCGTCGTGGGACAGTCTGGTTTTTCTCACGATTTTGTGGTTGGCTTCCAATGCTTCTTCGGACAAGCACCCTGAAATTTATTTTAGTTATTAGTTACGTTTCATTATAATTACATAAAACCACTTTAATACCTTAATATTTCTTATTATGTTCCTAGTTTATTTTTTTTTTAACTAATTCAATCTATGAAAATTTGAGCAAAAATCACGAAAATAGCATTTTTTTGAATACATTTTTTTTCAAGTTGTGGTAAAATTTTTTCAATTTTTTTTCTTGTAGTTATTAGAAAACAGTCTAAATATTCGAAATCAGAAAAAAACCCATAGACCATATTTTTCTTTTTTTTTTAATATTCCATCAAAGTTAAGAAATTTTTAGAGCTTAAGTAAATAATAAGCATTTTTCAAACCAATAAAAAAACACTTATGAGAAAATAAATCAATAAAAATTTTTTACAGTTAGTTCTAAATATAGTAAACTACTACAGAAAAAAATTTCAATCTCGTGCTTTAAAAAACAACAGTTTTACAACAGTTTTCCTAAAGCATGTAAAACTCAAGTAGTTGTTTGGCCATTTTTACTATAAATTCTCAAACTTTGGCGCCCTCTAGTGCCGCCAAAAAGAGTTAAATCTTAAAAATTCTTCAAAATTCATTTTAATTATTTTGTTATCTATCGATCTGTACATTTTTAAGCACAATATAAGACTTGTTTTTTTTTTGATTTATGTCTATGGGCCAAAGCACTGTGCGACGCTTACTGTGTGTATGTACATGTAAGGGCAAAGACAATAAATTTATAAAGATGTTGGTTGCACTTGTAACATTTTTCGCAAACTGTTGATGAGGGAGGAAAGCAACAAAGTGTTCAATTTAAACAACCGAGTTGATTGATTCAATTAAACTTATAATTAAAATTAAGCTTAAAATCAAGTAAAATTTTAATTGAAAAAAAAAAACATTTTTTTTAATTCAATCAATTAAGAACGTATATAATCAAATTTATTTTAAAATTCAAAAATCACTATTAATTGAAAAAAAATTGGTCTGAACCATTTGGCATGTTTCATAGTAAAAGTTACATAGATTTTAGTGTATAGACTATGATTCAGTAAAAAAAAACTCAATCTTTTAGTATGCCGATCACTTTTTAAGATGATATAACTTAGTCCATCCGTCCGTCTGGCTAGTTGTCTGTCCATGTTAACTTTGTGCGCAAGTACAAGTTGTAGTCTTGTAGATAATTTGATTAAATTTGGTAAAAACACTTTAATTGTAGGACGAAGACTATGTAAATGGAGAGAATAGGTCTAAAATTTACTGCATATTAAATGCGCATAAAACGCGTTTTTAGAGCATATTTCTGGTTTCCCTGCTTATAACCTGTTGTTGTTAGCAAAATTTGCCAAATTTGTCTGTCCGTCTGTTGAAAATACGCTCACTTTCGAACAACTCAAAAGAAATGAACAAATTTGCTGCCAAATTGCTTGTAGTTATCCTAAGCAGTTTGGGATTGAAATCCAGCAAAATCGGTTCAGTAGGACCAGAGCTATGAATCAAAATATGGAACCACCACCTAAAAAAATTGATAATTTTGTTACAAAAAGCAACATAAATGCTGGAACAAGGCACCGAATGAGATCAGATTTTGCAAAAATTTGTTTTATTGGACTGGAAATCACGCTGTTAAATTTCGTGAAGATCCATCCATAATTTACCCTAAGCCCCATATAAACAGTACTCCCGGAAAACAGTTTAGTACGCCTAAAACCGTAAAAAATAACGCTACCGTAACAAAATTTGGTACATCACAGTTTTTTAGGACTAGAAATAACACTATGAAATTTCGTGACGATCGGTCCATATTTTACCTTAGGCCCCATATAAACCCTACTCCCGGAAAACAGTTTAGTACACCTAAAACCATATTTAATAACAAACGTCGCAGTTTAAGATAATAAATAGACATCATACAGATATTAATCCTTAAACATTCGAACTGTCGGTGGAGGGTATCAAAGATTCGGCACAGCCGAATATAGCACTCTAACTTGTTTTAGTTATTTTTGCAATATCGGGTTTTTTTAACTTATTTTGCGATTTAAAGATTTTTAGTTTAAATTTTTGTAAAAATCATTATTATTTTATTTTTGATGTGCAACTTTGTTTTTATAAATACTAAAAAATCAAATCCTTTTTGTGCTGTAACAACTGTGGCTAAAAAAAATCGTTCAACGTTATGGTAATATTTTGTGTTTCCCTCGTACAATATCATCCCAACAACCCATAATATGGTTGTGGCTTCTTGATGAAGGACGAATTCAACCATAATATGGTTGTCGGTGACAATAATATGGTTAAATGAAACATAATATGCTTAAAATTTTCTTTAAAAATATTATTGTTGGAGGTGACCATATTTAAACATGTCTACGTGCATTCTGCCGCTACCTGACAACTACATTCCAGTAGAAAATAATTAAAATTTCGATCAATGTAATTCAAATGAGTTGGAAAAGAATTGCTAATACTTTTTTCTAATTCATTTGAATTAATTCAATTCAATTCTAAAATAACGTGCGTACAACCAAACATCTCATACGTTCAATAAAGTGATAAAAAAACGAACTGAAGCCTGATAAAAAACTTTTCCTGCTCAAGTACAAACATTTAGTCGATAGTTATATCGATAGGGAAATCTGAACTGTCGATAGTATCCCAGCACTAGTATTAAGCCTTTTTATCAACGTTCCAACGTTCGATCTTGTTCCAACATGTATTTTAAATCAATGTGCAGAATCATTAGTTACGCCATTAACTTTTATGTTCAATGCTTCGAATATATGTGGTTATTTTCCCGTATTATGGAAAGATTCGTATAGAAAACCTTTATTTAAAGCTGGTTATAAATCGGATATAACAAACTATAGAGGAATTGCAAAATTAAGTGCTATTCCAAAACTTTTTGAAAAACTCGTTACTGATTTTCTCAGCCATCACACCTCGTCGTTACTAGCAGCATGCCAGCATGGTTTTAGAAAAGGCTGTTCAACTACAACCAATATACTTCATTTAACAACTTTAATTAAATTGGCAGAAATCAAAAAGTGCAATTCAATAGTTGTATGTCCAAATACATTTATGTTTCGTCCGGTGTTCCCTAGGGCAGTCATCTTGGCCTACTTTGATTTTCGCTGTTTATTAATGATCTGCCCAACGTTATCAGCTTCGCCAATATAATAAGGGTCTTCATGATATGGCTTAAAATTGCCATTTGTGCAAATGGGTAAACTTGCGAGACTCGTTTCATGAAGATCCTTTTTAATTTTTGTGTAATTTTAAACAATTACTGTCATTTCAAACTGAAACGTCAATAAAAAAATATATTAAAAAAAATAATCAAAAATATAATAAAAAAGTTGAAATTTGTGAATAATTAATGAAATTTGTTTTTAAACATGCATAAAGAAAGCCAAAACACTAATATGCTTATGTTATTACAAGAATTTATTGTTTGTGATTTATTAACACTTGAAGTTTTCATTGAAAACGGCGGTAAGCATTAAAAAAATTTGTTTGTATAAATGCACAATTGAAGAGCGCAAGTTTACGAGTCATAATTGTTGGGCAAATTTAAGCAGTTTGTGTAAAATAATTTTCATACAATATTTGACAGTTCATTTACGAGGGCGCAAGAATGCACAGTTTGCACACATTACGAGACTTATAAACGATATCATGAGGACCCTTATTGATTTATGCCGACGATGTAAAAATTTTCCATTCTTTTAATTGCTTTGCTAATCCTTTTTGTCTTCAATCGTATCTTTATAACTTCTTTTTATGGTGTTATCATAATATGATGGAGCTGAATCTTATGAAATGCAAATGCATGCGTTTATATTGAAATAACTGTATTGCTGTTAATTATGCTTTGGGTGGTCATCAAATGGAGTTGATTGATTCGTTTTTTTGATCTTGGAGTCTTACTGGATCCCAAATTAAACTTCGTTTCTCATATTTGATTAACTGTAAATAAAGCTCGAGGTGTTCTTGGCTTTATTAAGACTTCACCGATCCATACATAACGAACTAACTTTACGTGTCACTCGTTAGATCTATCTTAGAATATGGGCCAATCATTTGGGATCCATTTTACAACATTCACAATTCTCGTATTGAATCTGTCTAAAAACAATTTTTCTTATTCTGTTTACGTGATCTTCATTGGAGTTACAAACATTCCTTCCTATGCTAGTAGACTGGCATTAATAAAATTACTATCTCTCAAAAGTCGTCGTACAATGGTTAATGTATCTTTTATGGTTAATGTTATTAATGGTAATGTTTGTTGTGATTTTCTGTTAAATTTTATAGTATATCTTGTCGCAGTACGCGTCATTATAATCTGCTTTTTAACAGAGTAAATTGCGTTATTGCTGATCTTTTTTCAAGGTTATGTAGACAATTTAACTCTTTGTCACAATTTGTGGATTTTTCTTTATGTTTAAATTCCATAAAGCATAAAATTATTGTTTTTATTAACACGTAATTTTTTATGTATGTACATATATATACCCTGTAGTAAATAAAATAGTCAGTTGCAAAAAACACTAACTATAAATTAACTTTTTTTTAAATGACTACATATTGGTTTAAATCTCATGCAGATATCAACCAAAAAGGCACACGTAAAACACAAATAAAATCAAAATAAGTAAAACAAGCATGCCATGAAGTCAAATGAAAAAAATATATACAAACATTTTAAAATAATTAAAAAATGAATCAATACAAATCTGTTTATGTACTAGCAATTATGTGGCGTATTTATTTCAGGACTATTATACATCATCATTTAGGGCAGTTTAATGCAAAATTTTCACAAATAATTATTTCTATAACAAAATATATAAAGATATACATACATATGTATGCATTTTCATATGTACATACATATATTTTTTTGAAAAATATTATTTAAAATTTAAATAATTTATTATTAACTGACAATACTTTTAATTTATTACAAATAGGTTGAAAAATAAGTAGTTAGTAGTCAGTTAGAAAGTCATGCAAAGATGGCCAATTGACTACTGCCTATGACATGCCCATGTTAAAATAATGAGTCGTCGACAAGGAAAAAAGTCACTTAATCAACTTGATGTGGTTATAAAAAAACCAGTTTGAAGTTAGTTATAAATGTGTTTGACTTCCTACAGGGTATGTACATATTCTGTAAAGTTGGTTACTACACTCACAATATTCTGTACGTAAAATTAACTGAAATTGTAATACATATAAAATAAATGAAAATTCAATTAAAAACCGGTCTACTTATTTTTCATTTATTTTTAACACAAAATTCATTTAATTTTTACTGTCAAAAATTCAACACCATATTCAGTAAAAACAATTAAATATTCAGTTATTTTTTAAAATTTTACTGTTCAGTAAAAACAATAAAATATTCAGTTATTTCATTAAATTTTCGTTTACTCCACAAAAGAGCCGAATTTCTAAAAAAATACCAGACAGACACCTGTCTGTCCGCTTGTTTTTCTTATAAGCGAGAGAGGGAGAATATTTTTATTTACTTACCCTGTTACACACGTTTGTTTTACTTTTGTTGTACTCAGTGATGTTAGATGTTTTTTTCGAATTATCGTCAAAATTTGAAAAAAAAAATCGTCATAATCGTCTTTAGTTCTGAAAAAACCGTCAAAAAATCGTCATATAAAAAATCGTTTTTTTTTATCAACACGGATTAATTACTCTATTAAAACAAAAAAAAATAATTCAGTATAAAATTATAAAAAACCAAAAAATATAGAATTTTTAATACTTAAGACGATTTGGTGGGGCTTTGATATTGCTCTCCGGAGATTCTCGTCAAACACTTCCTGTCATCCCCAAATCTTCTGCTGCGGATGAACTTAACGCGTGCCTCTAATCGTCGTCTTTGTGGAGGCACTTCCAAAAGTTGGAATTGACCACAAACATGACAGTCGCGTTGCAAAACGACCCATCGACTGCTAAATTCTCGGCACAACTGCTGGAGCTTGGCAACGGCAAAAATTCCTGTTGATGTTTCGAATAGATTGATATCGTTCCCTGAAAATTTTTTGGAATTCACATCGTCCAAGGGGGAACTCATCAGCAAAGTGTTCCCTGGCTTTGCACAAAATTACAAAAATCTCGATTGGATTCGTGAACGGGCAATACTAGCAGCGAAGAATAAGGACGTCGATAGCTTAAACTTAATTATTCAAAGTCAAATCGCAGGACAACCGCATACGTACAAATCTGTTGACTGCGTGACCGACAAAAACGAACCGACCAGCTACCCGTCGGAATTTTTGAACTCGCTTGATGTACCAGGAACTCCGCCACATAATTTACAGCTGAAGGTGGTAACGATCATAATGATGTTGCGGAATCTCAATCCTCCAAAAATGTGCAACGGTACGCGGTTGTCCGTCAAAAAGCTAATGAACAATGTGATTGAGGCGACAATCACCAAGGGCAAATTCAAAGGAGAGGAAGTCCTTATCCCACGAATTCCCATTATTCCAACTGACCTTCCATTCCAATTCAGTTCCCCGTTCGATTGACATTTGCAATGACAATCAATAAATCGCAAAGCCAATCACTAGAAGTCTGTGGGATTAATCTCGAATTCCCCTGTTTTCCGCACGGCCAGCTGTACGTTGCATGTTCGCGTGTTGGGAAACCGTCTTCGTTATTTTTTTTTTGCGCCGGAAAACAATTCGAAAAACATTGTTCATCAAATCGCTCTCTACTGATTCCATTCAAATAAATCACATTGAAAATTGAAATATTTGTGTTGTATTATTACTCTAAAGCTGCCATCGGCAAAATCAGGGCGCCGCGTTTTCGCTTTTCTCTTTTATTCTCTTGTATGCTCTTTTATTACGTACATGTGCACACACATTGCAGAGAATTAAACAACATTAACAACAACATATGTAAAATTCGTACAACGCATATAATCGCAAAATGTAATAGTATAGGTTGCCGATGCCCTGCAAATAATAGGACCAGTCCAAACACGCGTGTAAAGAGTAGTCCACAAGGGACCAGGACTAGTCCACAAGTAACCCAAACGTATGGAAAAAACCTGGTCTATTTAACATTACGATGTCCTAGGAGAGGACCATATAACCCACCTTTGGACCACTAAGGAGTAGTTTTAAAACTACTCCATGGTATATAACCCACCTTTGGACCAGTAAGGAGTAGTTTTAAAACTACTCCATGGTATACTCAAGAGGATTAGTTTTGAAGTCGTTTAAACACGAAAGCATGTCGTTAAAAAACGAAGACATGTCGTCTCACTACAAACACTTTTTAACAATGGCATGGTCCATGCTTGCATTACATCGGACTAGTCCATGGAGTAGTCCATTTTATCAAAATGGGTCAGGTGGTCCAATTTTATTTGCAGGGTGGCAGCTCTAAAGCTTGTCTGAAGGCGTTCAGTTGGGACGAGGCGAAGTTCGTCGGGTCCGCTAGTGTAGATATATATTCGCCTCTACACACATATACAACCTAAGAACAAACTTTACTTGCCAGATTGAAGTGTTATTAAATTGATGCCAGATTAAAGTTTAAAATAAAATTATTGACGGGATTAAATCGTCAAAACCTAAGTGACTCTACATTAAAAATCGTCAATCGTCATTTTGGTAAATTCATCGTAAAAAATCGTCAAAATGACGTAAAATCTTCACATCTAACATCCCTGGTTGTACTGACCACGTTGTTTACAGAAGAACCACAGAATACACATAACTGTAAAAAGTGACGTGTGAAAAGGGCCCAAATCAGTTGCAAGGGTAGCGTTCGAAGAAAGAGACAGAAAGCTTTTTTTGGTAGTGAAGCGGCAAGGTGTAAAAACAGGCCGCAACAATCAACACAAATGGCGTGATCAAAAGCAAAAATAACAAAACACAAACCACGTTAAACAAATGCATTAGTTCAACAAACGTTGTTTTTTGTGCAAAAAAATGTATGTATTTAGTAATATTGTTTTGTTTTATAATGTTATTTACTTACTTAAATATTATTTACTCGTGTTGTGGTGAACTTAAAAGTTAATTTTTACAACAGTTTTGAAAATAAATCTTAACTAAATAAATTTGTGTTCATTGTATTGCGGCATAGAAGATGATGAAAAAAGAAATGCAAAGGGCAGCTTTCTTTGAAAGAGACAAAAAAAAACGCAAAATCTTCCGTCTCGTGACAGTTCTGTGTATTCTGTGAGAAGAACTCTCAATTATAAGACACCAGCAGCATGACCGATATGGCTTCGCAATTATTCTACTTTTTAAATTTGATGTATTAAACTTAATTATTTTAACAAATAGAAAATGGGAATTGCTTACACAAAACAAGCAATTAATTTTTTATAGATAAGTAAAAATTAATTTTTGGTAGTTAAATAATATAAAATAACTGAATATTTAATTGTTTTTACTGAATATGGTGTTGAATTTTTGACAGTAAAATTTTATAAAATAACTGCATATTTATTTGTTTTTACGGAATTCGCGGTTGAATTTTTGACAGTAAAAATTAAATGAACTTTTCGTTGCTTTAAATTACATTTTTATTTAATTTAACATAAAGAAGAATTTAACTCAATCAACGGACAATATTAACTGCAACTGAAAATCCATATTAATATGCACTTAGTTTTTTGAATAACTGTTAGAATCAGTTAAAAATAAATTTGCTTGGAATTTTAAATGTTTATTTATTTAAAAATGACTGAACGGAATATTTCTTAAATAAACTACAGTCCGTTACTGTTATAATATTGTGAGTGTATATTTTAAAATTAAAACATTAATTTTAAGTCAATATTCTTATTAGTCAGTAAGGATAATATCCATTGATTAAATATTTATTATTTGCTTGTTTAAGTTATTTTCTCTCGAAAATTCCATATTCTAACGATCACATTCCTCAGTCACACAGTCACTTCATTCAATAATACTCTTTCTTTGTCTTTTTACATCATAGTTTGTAACGTCTTATTTTTATACCCTCGACCACAATTAGTTGTGAAGAAGGTATATTAAGTTTGTTATTCCGTGTGAAACTTTTTTATTATTCATCTCAGACCCCATAAAGTATATATATTCTGGGTCCTCGAGTAATTCTAAGTCGATTTAGCCATGTCCGTCTATTGAAAACACGCTCACTTTCGAACAACTCAAAAGAAATGAACAAACTTGGTGCCAAATTGCTTGTAGTTATCCTAAGCAGTTTGGAATTGCAATCCAGCAAAATCGGTACAGTAGGACCAGAGCTATGAATCAAAATGTGGAACCACCACCTAAAAAATTGATAATTTTGTTACAAAAAATAACATAAATGCTGGAACAAGGCACGGAATGAGATAAGATTTTGGAAAAATTAATTTTATTTGACTGGAAATTACGCTGTTAAATTTCGTGATGATCCGTCCATAATTTACCCTAAGCCCGATATAAACAATACTCCCGGAAAACAGTTTAGTACGCCTTAAACCGTAAAAAATAACGCTAGCGTAACAAAATTTGGTACGTCACAGTTTTTTAGGACTAGAAATAACACTGTGACGATCGGTCCATAATTTACCTTAGGCCCCATATAAACCCTACTACCGGAAACAGTTAAGTACGCCTAAAACCGTAATTAATAATGCTAGCATAACAGAAATTGGTACGTCCCAGTTTTAAAGAACTAGAAATACGCTGTGAAATTTCGTGATGATCCGTCCATAATTTACCCTAGGCCTGATATAAACCCTACTACCGGAAAACAGTTGAGTCGCCTAAAACCATAATTAATAACAAATCGTCACAGTTTAACATAATAATAACATCATACAGATATTGCTCCTTAAACATTCGAACTGTCGGTGGAGGGTGTCAAAGATTCGGCACAGCCGAATATAGCACTCTAACTTGTTTTTAATATAGTTTCTGTATAAAGTAACGTCTGTTAGTGCCCCTTGTCTCTGTTTGTGAAAAGTAACGTATTTTTTTGCGTTTTTAATATAGTTTTAGCTATTAGGAATTTCTCTGTATATATTTATCTATGTGTATATATAAATCGGCTAAGGCAAAACAGTTAAGAACACTTTCCTCCTCCGTATGTCAACCGATTTGAACAAAATATACACCATTTAAGAGGTATTTACTCAAAGAAGTGCACAATGTATATTTAATTAAAATATGTTCAATAATTTCAGAGTTATAACCCTGTAGGAAGTCAAACACATTTTAAAGTAACTTCAAACTGGTTTTTTTATAACCACATCTAGTTATGCCCCTATTGCGGTTCTCCACTCAACTCAGTTTGGTCGTGTTGGAGTCAACCCAACTTATGCACAACCAAACTCATTTTAGGTATTGTGATACTCAACTGTTTTTGGTTGAGTTTGCTTTAAAGTTGCCAACTTAAAATATCGATTTGCCAACTTTAAATATAACGTTTTACAAGTGAAAATTTTATAAAATTAAATAATTTTTTGAACTAAAAGTATTTCTAATTGTTGTGTTGAATAAAAAGTATTTATACCCAACAAACACGAAGGTTTGATATCAAATTGAAAATGATTTGAAATCAAACGTTTTCTCAAACAACAAACGTTTGATAATGATTTGAAAATCATTTGAAAATCATAGCGTTCTCAACAAAAAGGGGAAATTATTTTCAAATTGAAAAATGCCTTTATTTTCAACTTGCTTTCAAACGTAATTCTCAAATGTTTTTCAAATGTGGATTATAATACAATGTGGAATATAAATAAAAATATTTTATTTTTTTTAATATACATTTATTATTTATTTAAATAAACTGTGAGATAAACATTCGGCACCATAGCTTAAAGATTAAATAATGTCCTCTAATTCTTGGAAATACAAACTACTTGGCTCCCTTTTATTTTGAGGATTGTAGCACCGCGATCGTTCAACAAACTTTCTTCACTTTCCCGTTTTATTTTCCTTTTTTTCGTATTTTTAATCATTGAAATTACTCACAAATAATTTTTATTTTTCACAAGAAATAAGCTGTTCACTTTATATTAAAATTTATTTTTAATAGTAAAACACATGTAACCGCAAAGTAAAAAATTTAACTTTAATCGCCATTTTTAATGATTACATTTATTTTTCGCTTTAGTATTGCCAAGTTTTTTTTTGATTTGATTTAACATTTGACAAACATTTGACATCAAATTGATAAAACATTTGATATCAAATGTTTATTTTCAAATCATTATCAATTTGAATTTAAATGTTAAATCAAACAATTGAAACACGTTTGAGAATTGTGTTTGATGTCAAATGAGAAAGTCATTTCATATCAAAGGTTTGACTTCGTGTTTGTTGGGTAATTGATATTAGTGTCAACTTATTTATGTTGATGAAAAAGAAAACTCTTGTATGAATGCTCTACATACAAGAAGACAAATTCGTGATTAGTCCAACCCTCTTGAACTTTCCAGTGCCAAGTAAGAATTCCTAATAAGTAACGAAACTTTCTTGAGCCGGATGAGTTCCTCTTCTGGTTGGGATAGCTGTTGGCGAATCTTCTGGCTGTATTATTGGTTAAACTGACTCAGTAAAATTGTCACTTGATGGTGGAATATTTTCAACACCAAATACTTGGCCGGACTTGCAATACAAGAGCTGCGAAACAGTATCCTTAAGGCTATTTAATAAAACTTCTTGTGATAGCCCTCCCCCGTCGATTGAGTGTTTCTTTTATTTTTGGCAAGTTTTTTCTTTATACTTGCCTTGTAGTGTATCCAAACCTGTGCCAAGAATATTATAATTAGATTAAGAAGATTATAAGTGTTTAAAAGAAGTTTTAGTCGTGGTCCAAAACAATTTAACTCCACTATAAACTCTTCCCATAACTGCTTACATGAATTTTTCATCATACCAAACTGGTGTTTTCCGCGAACAATTTCTAAGTTTCTCTTGACGAGACGCTTAAATTGAGCTTTCGTTTTTATTTTCAAACTAATAAAAGTTTTTAAAAAAACCGAAATAGTTATTACAAAAATTTATACATACGATTTCCCCATGTTGTTTTCGATTTTCACCGAAATTAAATAAAATAAACTTTAACTGCCAATAACACAACTACTTTTTAGCAGTTGTGTGTATTTAACATTTTTGTCGACCAAACTTTTACAAAGTTGAAAACGGCAATACCACGAAACAAACAGATACACAACTGAACAGCCAACTGCCAGTTTAGTTGAGAATGGCAATTTGAATTTATCAAAGACAACCAAACTGTTACAAAAGTGGAGAACCGCAATAGGGACATTAATTAAGTGACTTTTTTCCTTGTCGACGACTCATTATTTTAACATGGGCATGTCATAGGCTGTAGTCAATTGGCCATCTCTGCATGACTTTTAAATTGACTACTAACTACTTATTTTTAAACCAGTTTGTAGTCAATTAATAGTATAGTTGGTTTATAATAAATTATATAAATTTAAAAAATTTTTTGTCAAAAAAATACACATATGTATGTACATTAGGGTGGGTCGAAAAAAAAAGTTGTGCCAGTCACCGCCTAGAATGAAAGATATGTCAATGAAGTTTCTAAAACAGGAAAAAATTTTTTTTGCCACGCCCCAAAATACAGCACTTTGGTATTTTATATGTAGCGCTGCCATTTAAAGTCCGATCTCATCATATCGCATGTCGTTGTTTATGGCTTGATAGTGGCTTAATTTTTGTCTTAAGTGACTTTTCAATCCGACCTGATATTCTTGGCGCCACTTATGCCATCTCGGATCCTTCCCCCAAATGTCCAATTTTTTTGACGGTCCAAGAAAGTCCTTATAAAACTACGTATGTATAGATTTTAATATGCTCACTTTTATGCCACGCCTCCAAATTAAGTCCCTTTTTTCTTTTTCACATACATACTACAATAAACCAAGTAGAAGCCAATACAAACCCAAAAAAATTTTCATCAGTCACGCCCTAGAATAAAAGGTATTAATATATATACCTTTTGAAAAACTTTAAAAAAATTGTTTTGCCACGCCCTAAATTACTGCCCTTTTCTCGTATCGTATATCATTGTTAATTGCTAGAATTTGCCTTTATTTTCGTATTTAATGCTTTTTTAAACTAACTTAAAATTCTAGATGGCAATTATGATATCTCTGTTTAATAAATATCTGTGATGTTTAATTTTTTCAGGTGCTAAGAAAGTCCCTCTAAAACTTAGTATATCTAGCTTTTAATATATTCGCCATGCTCCAATTTGAGTCACCTTGAGTCTAGCTAAGATTTATATACACCGACTGCCCAATTTATAATTTTTCGCATATATGTTTTGAGGCATTCATTTTTATGCATTTAAGTTATTTTGTATTTTTTCATTTTTAGAATTGTGCAGATTCTTTATATTGTTACGAAAGTAACTTTAGTTAAGACTTAGTTCTAATTATTAGTTAAGAATTAGTTGTATTTATTGGTTAAATTGTATTTACTAGTTATCTTCTAGTAATTTAATTAGTTTACATTGTTATTAAAATTTGTTATCATTATACATACTTCAACCCCAATGTGCAGAGTACTCTAGAAAAAGTTGATGTTAAAAAGTCTGTTTAAAAAAAACTATAGTTTAAGTGATGCGACTACTTAACCATAGATGTCGCTAGTTATTACTTTGTAACTGTTTAGTTTAAAATGCATAACATAGCCAATGTATTAGTCGTTAGCATCAAATAGTAAAAGCTCAAACATACCAGAAACATTCTGGAGCTTTCTAGATAAATGTTATTGAGTATAAATAATTGCGAAATAACGTTGCCAAATCAGTTTTAGTTTAAACTTTCAAGTGTGTGGATCACATAGTGAGCAATAAATAAAAGCTGTAAATTAGGGTTGTTAAAGTGACTAAGTACTAAATAAAGTTGTGTAAATTTGTAAACAGTAGCAAAAGTGTTGTGTTTATTTGTTTTATTTGAATTGCAATAAAAGAACTCGAAACGGTTTATTATAAAGGAAATAAACCAAAGCGTTATTGAAAGGCAGTAACGTAACAATATTTTTTTAGTTCTTGTTTTAACTCTGTATCATGGTCTCATATTTAACATTATGTTTGCTTTTACAAATGTCTTAATTAAGATGTAATAAAAGATAAACTCACTGTTTATTGTTGGTGTTTTGTTTAAGCTTTGATATTGTTACAAGTAAAACTTTGAGTGTTTAAAATTCTTATTCGCTTTAGGGTTTTATTTGTATAATATGTTTAGCTTTTCTAAAATCTTTGGAAAAGGTTTCCTGATGATGTGGCCTAAGCAACCAGTGAAATGCGCATAGAAACAATAAATTTCAGTGTATTTATCAAATATGAAAAATTGGGAATTTAGCACGTCATACAAAAATCTTAATAATAAATTTTGTATTCCCGGAAATAACTTTGATAAGATTTTTAATTGAAATACGGGAAAACAGTGCCAGAAGAGTTTCACAGTCCAGCAAAAAAAATGGCACAAAATATCAAAACTGGCAAAAAAAAACGCTAGTAGTTCAGATGGAGAAAGCTTGTCAATACATTCATCCGTCTCACTTTCATTAAAATATGAGTAGTCCACTTGCAAACACCGCTAAGTTAAAAAAACCAAAGGCTAAGAAACAGTTTTTAAAAATTGAAATGCCAAGCCATAGAGAGTGGTTTTCAGGATTATTGAATAATTAACCAAAAATTGGGCGTTACTTACAGAGTTTTGTACCAGATTGATTATGGTTTAGGGAGCCATTAAAAAAAAAATAATATGGAGGCTTTTACAGAATTTTTATTTTGCTATATGTCGAAAACAAAAAGGGCTGTAATTTAGTGCGTGGCAAACATTTTTTTTAAGTTCTTAAAACTTAATAAATATACCTTTTATTCTAGGGCGTGACTGATGAAAATTGTTTTGGTTTGTATTGGCTTCTACTTGGTTTATTGTAGTATGTATGTGAAAAAGAAAAAAGGGGCTTAATTTTGAGGCGTGTCATAAAAGTGAGCATATTAAAATCTATACATACGTAGTTTTATAAGGACCTTCTTGGACCGTAAAAAAAATTGGACATTTGGGGGAAGGATCCGAGATGGCATAAGTGGCGCTCAGAATTTCAGGTCGGATTGAAAAGTCACCAAACACAAAAAGTAAGCCACTATCAAGCCATGAACAATGATATGCGATATGATGAGATCGGACTTTAAATGGCAGCGCTACATATAAAAAAACCAAAAGTGCTGTATTTTAGGGGGTGGCAAAAAAAATTTTTTTCCTGTTTTAGAAACTTCATTGACATCTTTCATTCTAGGACTGGCACAACTTTTTTTGTTGTATGGAGGTCGGCCCGGTCTAATGTACATATAAACATACATACATACATATGTACATATAAATGTATATTTTTATATATACATACATACATACATATGTATACATATATTTATATTGAAATAATTATTTAAGCAAATTTTGATCAAATTGCTTTAAATGATGATGTATAATACATGCTGAAATAAAAACGCTACATAATCCCTTGTACATAAACAGATTTGTATTGATTAAATTTTCAATTATTTTTAATTATTTAAATATTTTGTAATATATTTTTTTCATTTGACTTCATGGCATGCTTGTTTTACTTATTTTGCTTTTATTTGTGTTTTACGTGTGCCCCTATGCAATATGTTTGGTTGATATCTGCATGAGATTTAAACCAATTTGTAGTCATTTGAAAAATAGTTAATTTATAGTTAGTGTTTTTTGCAACTGACTATTTTATTTACTACTGGGAAGCGTTCAAAATTGTAACTAACACAAATGCATTGAAACTAAATAAAAATTTAGTTTCAATTATCAAATAATAAAAAATTAGGGTGATCGATTATTCGACATTTTTCAGAAACCGGTTTTCGAATATTTCGACTATATAAATCAGACCAGGCAAAACAGTTAAGAACGCTTTCTTCCTTTGTTTGTCAACCGCACCTCTATGGGGAGAAAAAAGGGGAAATATGGGAAACTAAATTTCTTTTTTTTTTACTTTTCTGTGCTTCATGTGATCATTTTTAAATTTTCTATAATATAGAACTTAGAAACATAGTATTATAGGTGTAGGATCCTGAGTGAGTGATAACCTATAAGATAAAAAATGCTGGTATTTTTTGTTTTTCATCTGGAACTTTTTGAATTTTCGTTAATATTCGACCTATAAAGATAAAATTATAAATTAAACTGGGTGAATAAGAACATGTAAGGGGAGCTTTTTGGTACTTTTCTTTCTACATCTGGTACTTTGATTAATTTTCGTTAATATTAGACATAGAAACATAAAATTAAACGTGCTACGTCCTAAGTGGATGACAATGTATAAGGGAGACTTTTTGATAATTTTTTGTTTTTCAATTGGTATTTTTTATTCTGAACTTACAAAATTAAATTAACCGACGTAGAAGATAAAATATGAACCGGAGGTTGGTCCCTCGCCAAATCGATCCACTTTGAAGGAAAAAATAAATGCTCACTTATTAGATGAATTATGTTTTCTTCATATTTACAAAAAAAAGTTATGGTCGAATTTTGACCATAAGGCGAACGAACACTAGTTGGAATAAGTGTTTTGCGGACCCAAATACATATTGTTTATTTCTTGGGGTTTAACACGAAGTTGTAACAAAATTGGAAACAACAAATCTTTCTTTGGTTTCCCAAGTGAATATAGTTATGGACACCGTAAGAAAATTGTCCGGTGTTCCAGGGGATATAGAAGACAAACTAAATAAACAATTTAAGTCAGTTTTATTAAAAAAATGAAGGAGTTTCGGTACTAATAGATATTGTGGATATTCTGGGAGGCAAGTGGAATTGTGAGTCCAATCGTATAAAAAATACTTCAGAGCAAATACTCAATTTTTAAAATGCCCCGTTAACATCTGTAGACGTAAAAAAAACTTTTTCTATGCACAAGAACATGCTGACTCCAAATAGACAGAATTTTCTTTTCGCAAATTTATCGCATCAATTTATGATTAACTGTAACAACGTATTAAACGAATAAAGTGGAAAATAAACAAAAAATTTAAATTGCTTTTTTTAAATTGTAACAGCTTATTTTCATGTTTTTGAACGCTATTTTTAAAAGCTTAAAACTGTTTTTTCAGTGCTTTTTTTTGGTTCCACTAGTGCATAAGTTACATGGATGAGAAAGAACACCAGTTTGGCCAAAATGTAAAATTTGACCCTTTCTAACTCAGAAACTTTTTCACCGATCTTGTTGTTATATCTAACATACTATTCAATAGGACTAACCTTGATGCAAATATCTTCCAAATCGGAAGACATCGATTTCAAAAGTCGGGTCACTTGACATGAAATCCCCCATATGTATATAAGATGAGGCATATTTTTCTCAGAAGATAAATCGTCATAAGTTTTGTTTTCACACTTTGCGACATATCGCACAGAATATTTCATTAAACAAAAGATTGTGACGAAGGCTGTAGAGACATTTGGGAGGTTAATAATGTCGCACGATATGTAAAATTTGTAGTTAATCTTTAATATGTTTCGTAAAACTTTTTGAAATTTAGTAGATAAGTTTTAATTTAAGACCTTAACGTCAAATAGAGCTTATGGATTGCAACAAATAACGTAACGTCTAAACATTTATAAAGCTCCAGTTAGCTGACAGTAACAGTAATGTAACCGTACAGTAAAAAAGTAAATTTTCTTTAAATTTGTTTGCATCAAGCAGAGCCATTCGCAGCGAATTTTAAAATTTTTTACGTTTCTTATGTTTTAAAATAAAAAAAAATGTGTGGACTTAAGAAGAGATAGGAACATGGCATTCTCTTTTCCCATCTCTCCTAAAAGATTAAGACCAGAGACCTACGCCTTGAAGGCTCAAGCCGGCTGAGCCGCGCCGCCGATTATTTTTAACAGCCGCCGCCGCCGAAAATTTGTCGACTAAAGTCGGCTTAAAATCAGCCGCCGATCACAGTCATTTAATCGAATATTCCCTACAAGAAATGCATAACCAAAACTAGAAAAAAATGTTTTCCATTCTTTTTATTTTTTTTTTTTTTTTTTAAGAAATAAAAATGTTAATGAGTAAGTATAGTCCTTGTATATTTTCAAAGGTTTTGCGGTAAAATAAGTAAATAAAATAAGTATATGTATGTATATGCAAATTAATTTTATTTTTCAAACTAAAATATGAAAGTTGGTAAAAAAAATAATTTTTAAAATTGGCCTAAGTTTAAGTCGGCTTAAGCCGGCTTTGAGCCGCCGCCGGCAATATTTTTCCAAGCCGCCGCCGCCGACAAAACTTGACGGCGCAGGTCTCTGATAAAGACTTGATGTCTACAACTTGAAGAGTGTGAACCAGAACTTGCTTTAGCAATCGACAATATGTGCTTTTTTGTAAGTATGTATGTATAACCACATAATTGCAAATAAGGAATATCTTATAAAATTAAAATGTGGTCAGAAAATAAACAAAAAAAAAATATTAGATTTTAAGGTTTTGTTTTAAATTTGGGGATTTTGTTTTGAATTTTTTGGGGACAAGGAAAAAGTACCTGGCAGCCCTGAGCTAGACCGACTACACTTTCTTACGTGTTTTTTTTTTTGCCAAATTTACCTTAAGTAATTAGCCATTCGCACTTTCGGTAACAACCAAATTAGTTTTTTTTTTAAATAAAAAAATTCAGATCAATGTCTTTATAATCTCGTATTTATAGAACAAATAATAAAACCCACAAAATTAAAAAATAAGACAAAACAATGTTAAATGTAGTTTTAAATTGTCCGCAGACACAATGTTGTATACATACATATATTTTCATAAAAAATCTCCATGCAATACACATACATACACTACATGTGACATGATGTATAAATTAAATAATAATACATAGTTTAATAATTAAATTTACGCATGTATGTATAAATAAATATAGAGATAATTGAATGACATAATAGTTATCTTCTATATATAAAAAAAAACTTAAATATGTACGTGCTCTTGTTTTTGCATTTAATAAAAACTTCATTGATTTCTTCGATCTGTTTAATTTTATTAGGAAAATCTGCTTCAAAAGCATAAAATGGCAACTCAGACTGAATATTTATTAAGTTTTTTTTTTTTTTTAAATATTTATTTAGATAAATTGTAAATAATTATGTAAAATATTTAAAACATATGTATTTAAAGAAATGTAAAAGTAATAATAAAAATGATTTAAAAAGTGATACAGGAAAAAAATAAAATATTTGCTAACAAAACACAAACAAAAAGAATTAATAATATTTTAAATAGACGATAAATAAATAAAAAACATTTTATTTTTTTTAATTGTAGTAATATAATAGCACATTGTACAAATTCTTATGTAATAACTTTTTGTTAAAATGAAATTTATACATTTTTTTGTTTAATATTTTTTGAAGTACATAAATATTTACAGTAAAAACTAACAATTTCATTCAAGTATTTGGTAAGTATTTCAAAAGTAAAAGTATTTCAAAATCAAACACACAACAAAAATTAAAACGTTTGTGTACCCACTCTAATTGCTGTATTTTTCATTTACTTTTATTCTACACGTTTACACAATTACGTAAATTGGTCGTCTACACTTGTCTTCAGTATTTGATTGTGACAGCGACACTTCAGTAAAGAGTTTCACTCATCTTCAATGATTTAAAAATGTGTGCAAATGGAATTGTAGAGGTCTCTATTTAGTAGTTGAAAGTAGGGATGTAACGATACGCCTCTTCGCCGAAACGATACTTAAAAAGAACTATCGGCGACACTGATACGCATATTAAATTTGAATACAAGCTCAAATTAAAAGAACTCAAAAAGAGTATTTTTTATAACACAAAATTACAGTGTAAGAGATTATTATTATTTAAAATTTTAAAAAAGTAAAAATAATATAAATGAAAATTAAATTTTTTTTTTTTAATAATTCTTAAATTAAACATTTTCCTTGATCCATTTAATTTAATTTTTCTCTGAATTGCAACCCGTTTAGCTGCGTAAAACTCATAAATGGGTTATATATTTCGTAAAAAATAAATAAATCCGACCAAAAAAAATTTTACGGTTAATTGCACGAACGGATTTCTTGATTCTTTTTATGCTTTGTTTGTAACTTTTAAGGAATTTTAGTTTTCTTTGTATTTTAAAAAAATTAGGCAATTCACAAAGTATTCTGTTGTGTCATATTGGTTGTATTTGATATTATTCTATGAATGTCTAAAAAATTTATAATGAACAGGTCAAGTTTTCAATGCTATTTGCATGAAAAATATGCTCTTACTGAATAGCACACTTTCAGAACTAAAAAATATTAGATTGTCTATGTCTATGTGGTTATGTTTTTGCGATTTTGCAACTTCACAATAGTGCAACTTTTGGCGTGTATACCTTTATAATATAATTTAATTTATTTGTACAAATAACAATTCATAAGATCTATTAAAGAAGTTTATTAATGCTTTAAGCGTTAATAAAAAAATTTACATAAAACTGAAATAGTTTAATTGAATCCCTAAGTGCAGGAAGGAAACCACTTCAAAACATTAATTTTGAGATAATCAATAAAACCAGTTAAAAAAATAAATGCAAGTTTTATATTCTTAGCTTTTAGAGGGGAGAACTGACTTTAGTTTGAAGTTGTCTAAGGCGGCACTTTTTACACTGGTTTCTTAGCCATACTGAATTAAGGTACATGGAGTTAATATCAGTTGTTCCCTTTTTGCACTTGAGTGTCTCGGTAGGCTAGCTGGTAGTGAGATAGTCTATCAGCGCCGGTGTTGCGGGTTCGATTCCCGACAGAGACTCTGGTTTCTTTCCTGCAGACAAGCGAAAAGCTTCGCGGGGTTGGTTTAGAAAATTAAAAAAAAAAACTTAGTGATTCAATTATATAAACAAAATATTTCTTTAAAAATAGAATTTTAGTACAGAAAAAGCATTTACAGAATTGTTTGACAGACTATTTCTTATTTTTATCAAGAAGAATCATGTCAATGAAAAACACGTTCTATTCTATTATCTTTGCCTTAAAAAAAACTTATATAAATAATCTCTGGAAACTTTTAGTTTCCTCACCATATCCTAAAACTAATTCCTTTTATAAAGAAAATTAGTTTCTTTGAATCGAATAAGCGTTTTCTTAACTAAATTCTGCATTCAACATTTTCTGAAATGCTCATTTTTTACTTTTGTCACAATCTCTCACAGAAATAGGTATTTTACTGCATTTTCAAAATCTAATCCAAAAAATCTTTTATGATGTGTTCTGCATATAAAAGCATTAATTTTTTTTAAGGCGAGTGAGAACAACTTTTTTTCGTTTTTATAAAATAAATCTGGGGGGTAACTGCGTATTTCGATTCAAAAGAAATAATTTACGAGTTCGAACAATTTGTACTGTGTATTACGATTTTCGCAATCGTTCTAAACGATTTAATTTAAGATTTGATCAAAACTTTTTGTCCGTAATAGAGAGGGACTTTTAAGAAAGGGACTTTTTGTCTTCGATAAAGTATGAAAAACTTCCGTTTATTTGGAACAAATATTACGAAAATCGTAATAAACAGTACAAATTGTTCGAATTCGTAAATGATTTCTTTTGAATCGAAATACGCAGTAACCCTTCCTGCACGCAGAGAAAAAACATGTTTAAATATGGTCACCTCCAACAAAACTATTTGTAAAGAAAATTTTTAACATATTATGTTTAATCTAACCATATTATTGCTATCTACAACCATATTATGGTTGAACTAGGCCACCGTCAAGAGGCCACAACCTTATTATGGCTACCCCTAAACTTGCTATGGTTAAATATGACAAAAATTTGTTTTTAAATTTACAATAGTATTTTTCTCTTTTTTAAGAGCAACATGTTTTGGTTTAAAACCAACTATGCTATTATAAGTTTTAAGCATATTTTAGTTATTAATAACCATAACATGTTTTGAGGCCATCATAATATGATTGGGGCCTCTTGATGGTGGCAGAATTTAACCATAATATGGTTGCCGATAACAATTATATGGTTAGATTAAACATTATATGTTAACATTTTTCTTTAAAAATAGTTTTGTTGGAGGTGACCATATTTAAACATGTTTTTTCTCTGCGTGTGGGTTTTTAAAAAATTTTAAATTGTGCACATTTTTACTCCTTTTCTTTTACGAGTTCGAAATTTCAGAGCATCAAACATTGCCTTCCATATTGGATTTTAATTACCATATTTCTCTTGCCATAACTTATTTACAATTATATCGGCAGTAAAATTGCCATTGTTAAATAAAAAAAAATACCGGAAATCAATGCACAAATTTCCCGGGATTTTTGTCCCGAAAATGTGCGGGAGCCCGGCATTTTCGTCCTGGGAAATCTCGAATGAAAAACATAACTGCTAATGAAGAAAAACCAAATTCTTTTCTTTCTTTTCATGATTGTCTTTGCTCTGAGCAGCATCTCGATCATACAACAAACGTATAAATACTTTACATTTCCGTTACATCCTTTTTTATTCTCCTATTATATGTAATTTTTCTTTAATTGTAAAAGACATTTGACTTAAGGCCAAACTATAACAAGCATAAGCTTGCTTAACCCGCCAATGGTGACCTACCGGTCTGTGAGACCGTGTGTGTTTTTGTTTTTGGTTGCAATTTCGAGTAGCTGCCGCATTTCACGTCCCCCACCATCTGTTCACGCCGAAGCTGCTCAGTACGTACACGTTGTGTATTTTTTTTGCTAACCCAGTGCGTGAGATCGTGTGTCACTGTACATGTAGGTAAAATAAACACGGACTAATTTTAAAGGACTTTGATATAATTTTTTTTTTTATTTTGTAAAAGATTCAAATGTCGAAACACTTAAAAAGTAACTTTTTTTATGAATATGTGATTTTTCATTTATTTTCTTAATTTTAAAAAATTTATTACGAAAATCATTGTTATTTTTAATGCTCTAATTAAAAACTTTTGTGACTTATAATATCGAAATAAAAGAGCTTTAATTGATTAAATATCTCAGTATTATTGTTTAAGAGCAGCAATTAAAAAAAATCACAAGCCATTGGTAACACGTTTCAAAAAATCTTCAGTTGAAAACCCCGGTGCGTGAGACCGGCGCACAGTGCTTTGTCCCCATATAACGAAGGGACATAAATAGAAGGAGTTGTCAGAAATTTTTGAAATTTGGTACACAAGCATAGAATAGCTTAGTTAAGAAAAATGTGAATTTTTGGACAAATCGGTCCAAGGACACGCCTACCTCCCATGTGTCCTGAAATGGAAAAATGTAATTTTAGCTTCAATAATGCCCACAAAACTACAAAAAATTGTCATACTAATACACACACAACTAGCAACGTATGTGCAAATTTTCACTTAAATCTGAACAAGGATTCAAGGTCCTGCCATATATCCTTTTTCTTAAAAATGTTATAACACTTCCAAAAATTATCCGATCGTAATAAAATTTGGTATGAAAATTCATATTTGTTAGATATATATGTGTGCCAAATTTTGGTAGAATCGGATTATAAATGTGAAAAATACAAAAACATCATTTAATAAAAAATGAGTGAAAAACGCTTAAAATGCTCGTGCAAAAATAATAAGTAAGAAAGTATAATCGGTCAAGCCCGACCATGTGATATCCTATAGCATAGTATTTAAAAACAAAGTTCCTAGATTGTAATCTATTTGGGACCCATGGGCAATCATGGACCCACCAGAACAAAATTATGTTATGAGGTTAAGATTCGTTTCAAAGTTCTTTCTGCCGAATATTATTTAGATATCTTCATCTTCATATATGGGTTTTTTGGATGAGGGTTTATATGTAACCTATGGTTTATATTGGTATGTTACTACATATATTTTTAAGGAAGCTGGCATTAAAAGCTATTTTCGGGAGAATGATTTGTATGGGAGCTATGTTTAAAAATAGAAAGATTCCAATAAAATTTGATAAGCTGATTTTGATTGCAATAAAATTGATTAGAGATGTGCACGTTCATTTTTTGAACCACGCGCCCTCACTTTTACTCGTTTGTAAAAGTAAGTATTTATTAAATATATAAATTGATTTAACATTTTAATAGAAAATTTTTATTTTTTTTAAATTTAAAACCCTGTATGCAATATTTTCGAACACTCCACAATAGAATTGCTCTTACTACAAACAAAGGCTGTTACCAAAAAAAAACTTCTGTCACGTAACCATCTTCAATTTAAATAAAAAATAACGGCACTAAGTCACATTTTGAAAATATTCTTTATACGATGAAAAACCAACGTCATCTGGGAATTTAGCGCCATCTTGTGTCGACAAAAAGAAACATACACAACTGTTATACTAATTTTTTTTAATTTATCTTGTCAATTTTTCTAACAATAGTATATATATTTGGATTTTTTTCTTATTATGTTCCTAGTTTATTTTTTTTTAACTAATTCAATCTATGAAAGTTTGAGCAAAAATCACGAAAAAAGCATTTTTTTTAAATAAATTTTTTTTTAAGTTGTGGTAAAATTTTTTCAATTTTTTTTTTTGTAGTTATTAGAAAACAGTCTAAATATTCGAAATCAGAAAAAAACCCATAGACCATATTTTTCTTTTTTTTTTAATATTCCATCAAAGTTAAGAAATTTTTAGAGCTTAACTAAATAATAAGCATTTTTCAAACCATTAAAAAATATGTATAGGAGCATAATTCCAGTAAAAATTTTTTATAGATGGTTTAGAATATAGTTAGCTGTTACAGAAAAAAATTTGAATCTCGTAATTCAAAAAATTAATTTTTAACAATTATTTTCTTGAAACAAAAAAAAAACCAAGGGCATTTGTGATTTCAGCGCCCTCTTATGCCGTAAAATGCAGACAAACACAAAAAATGTTTTATACATATTTTGATTTTTGTTGTTTTTTATTGAATGGTATAAGTTTGAATTAATATTTCACAGTATTTGTAGTTAATTGTCTTTTAAACTCCTGAAAACTATCAAAATTTGATCAAAAATCATGAAAATAGCCATTTAAAAAAAGCTTTTTTTTTTTCAAGTTGTGGTAAAATTTTTTCAATTTTTTTTTTTGTAGTTATTAGAAAACAGTCTAAATATTCGAAATCAGAAAAAAACCCATAGACCATATTTTTCTTTTTTTTTTAATATTCCATCAAAGTTAGAAAATTTTTAGAGCTTAAGTAAATAATAAGCATTTTTCAAACCAATAAAAAAACACTTATGAGAAAATAAATCAATAAAAATTTTTTACAGTTAGTTCTAAATATAGTAAACTACTGCAGAAAAAAATTTCAATCTCGTGCTTTAAAAAACAACAGTTTTACAACAGTTTTCCTAAAGCATGTAAAACTCAAGTAGTTGTTTGGCCATTTTTACTATAAATTCTCAAACTTTGGCGCCCTCTAGCGCCGCCAAAAAGAGTTAAATCTTAAAAATTCTTCAAAATTCATTTTAATTATTTTGTTATCTATCGATCTGTACATTTTTAAGCACAATATAAGACTTGTTTTTTTTTTGATTTATGTCTATGGGCCAAAGCACTGTGCGGCGTCACCACTGATCAAAGTCAAATTTGCGTCACCATTGACGGGTTAAGCTTATGTAAAAAATAACAAAAAGCCTGTCAAATGCATTTAAAAAAAACAAAATCTGAAACATTTCATTCCATACGGAAAGTGCGATCAATTTCGCACTTTGCTTCAGAAAATAACAGATTCATAAAACTTAACAAAGTTTAATAAAGTTCAATATGGTTTGACACATATAATTTACATGTGTTCGCACAGTTGCTTAAGCCAACACAGCCCGAATTGACCACGTCTGTCCATATGGAAACAAAAATAAGCATTTACTAAGAGTTAGAAAATGCAGACAAATTTGTTTAGAATATCGGTACCAACTATTATTGAGTTTTTAAGCATCCACGTTCATTATGGCGAAGTTTCGGTTCAGTTGGTCAATGTTTGAGAAAAGCAGCGCGGCAACAAAAGTGTGTAAATTAAAAAACAGTAAAAATTAGGATATTTTGGGACAAAGAAATAAGTATTGCTTAATATTTGTTTATTCATTATTTTTAATCATGAATGTTTTGTTGAATAAAACAAATAGAGGGTTAAATACCAAAAAAATTTTTATAGGCGTGTCCATATGGACACACGGGTACGTAGTCAACAAAAATAAATATTCAACAAACCACAGATTTTTTGCTTTATTTTACTTATTTTTAAACGATTTAAAAGCAAATTGACGCTAGAAAAAATGGCTTTGCACTATATTGAAAAGCTAGGTAGTGCAGATGAAGGTGGTAAAAACAATATGCATACCATTCTTTTGTGCCGCCAGAAAATAAAGGTTATAAGTTCTGGTAAAATTCGTGATAGGCATATTACAGTTAGCTCTTTAACCAACATGTTAAAATTTTTACATTTATTTTTCACTTCAGTGTTGCCAAGTTTGTAATTAGTTTGAGAAAAGCACTAAATAGCAATTTAATAAAGCATTGCTTGTCCAATGTTCATATTCAAATCATTATCAATTTGAATAAAAATTTTGAAATCAAATCATAGAAAAGGTTTGAGAAATGTGCTTGATATCAATTCGACTTCGTATTTGATGGGATATGTGTTTCCTACCCCCGGTCTATATATTATTAAAAATAATTAGTATTGTGGTAATTTTGTTGAACTATTTATGGGTTTTAATCCAAATTTTTCAATATTTTTAATTATTAAAAATATGATGTTTTGTTTATTTTTCAAATAATTGATTTGTAGTAAAATTTTTTAATAAATAAAGCCTGGTTCTCTGTTCAACCGGTAACAGTTTTTCATCCATATCTATATTTTTTATTTAATTTTTTATTAAAAAAAATTATTTTCAGGAAAATACATGTCGGGTTTGTTTACATGCGTAAAACAATGTCGCATACTTTGAAGGAATAAACATGAACAATTTTCCTAACTCGCGAGATAGGTAACATTGATACATGTCAAATTTTTCGTATGAAATAATTAATGTTGCTCAACAATTTTCACAAATTTGAACGGAGTAATAGGCTTAAAGTAATGCAAACTTTATGAGACGATTACGAATGGCAACTGAACCGTAGTTGAGTTGGCAGCAGCGAAATCAGGCAACGCCGCTCATGTTAAAATATAAAATATATGTTGGATGCTTTGACATGATCGGCGTTACCTGATTTCGCTGTTGGCAACTCAACAACACAACTGAATTTATCCGTAAGACCCAGTTAACAATGTGGACATTTCTTGCCAGACAGACGAGTTTGTAGGCGAGAAAGGAATGAAGTTAAATGTGTCACGCATACCCCGCATGCCCCCTTACCAACAAACTTCGTCTGTATCGTATGAGTCTAATCGACCCATTAGATTATTAAATTTACTACAAAATTTAATAATTGTAGATGGCGTAAACGTATTAAATTTAAAATGTATGTACATTAGTGTGGTCGTTAACTGTATGGAACAATTTTTTTTTCTATTTTTCCATGCTCTAACCCCCCAATTCGGTGGGTATTGATGAAAAAACAACTCAAACACGATCGGCGATGGCTAAGCCGTCCCTCAAGCCCGCCAAAGTTTGAGAAAAATCGTAAAGTCCGACTTGTATGACTTATATTTGGGAAAATATTAATTTTACATAAAAATCGTTTTCTAAGAAGTTGTTGGTAGTAAAGTTTCCAACAACTTTTGCCTTAACAAGTTTTCTATAAAACTCATATTGAACAAAACCTAATTAAAATAAAAAGTAAACAGCAGCATTGATTCTAATTTTTTCTTTAGAACTGTTTTTTCTTACACACGTCAATTCAGCTTTAATATTTGCGTTTGTGTGCGTTTGCTTAAAAAAAATAGTCAAACGCATATCATTTGTTTCTAACGTACCACGGTTGATAAAGTTGGAGCAATTGTACTTTTTTTTTTCCGCCCTTGCAGATAGTATATTATACATTGTCATTTTTTTTTTTTTTTGATGATGTATAAAATATTGTCTGCTTATGGGAAGCATAGCTGAGTGCTACCGGACGCGTCACAGGTTGCGGATAGTGGTACGTTCCGCAGATATGTGGAGTAGCTGCCATTGGCAGTCGCGGACAGTCAGCGGTTACAAGGGGAGAGTCTCGGAGGGTCTTTCGAGCTCCCACCAAATCCCGAGTTTGCCTGTGATCCTTGTAACGTCGTGGCGAGCAATTGGCGCCAACCAACAAAACCAATAACATAACCGACCATGGGCGGTATAACCCTAGCATGCCTGGATGTGATGTTGGCAGCCCCAACACCAGGATCGGATGCTTTGGCCCAATCAGTCATTCATCTTAAAATAAAACCTGATTACCGAAACCGTAACAACAAGCGGCCCTATGCTCCTTGCAGGAGTAAAAGGAACGAATATATAATTGTACTTTTTTGATACAATTCAAAGCCAAAAAGTACGGTGGTACCGTAGGGTGACCGTTAAAATCAAAAGTTGGATTTATTTAGGTCTCACTCGCCAATTTGGTGGGTATTGATAAAAAAAACCACTCAAAAAATTTTTTAGGACGATCGGCGAAGGCTAAGCCGTCCCTCAAGCCCACCAAAGTTTGAAAAAAATTATAATTTTACATGAAATCTGACTTTTATGTTTAATAACTTGGAAAATATCAATTTTGTAGAAATTTTGTTAAAAAGTTTTTCTTTATCTCTTATTAAACAAAATAAACTTAAAATATCGAATAAGCCACTAAAAAAATCTAATTTTTAATTCATTAAAGAAACGCATTTCTATGAATTAGTTTTGTTGAAAAACGTTTTTATTATTTATTTAAAAAAAAAACGACCAGCAGGGCACCTAGCGTTTTACCCTAATTCGGGTAAGCTGAATTCACTGGTGCTAACCGTTTTTTAGGTTAGCTCTTGTTTTCAACATTTCGAAAACGGAGGAGGTTGCACAGCGTAACTTAAAAACGGTTTAGTTTATAAAATAAACTAAAAAAAAAACGAAATTCCAAAATAATATTACCTTTAACAATTGTTATAGGTTTTTCTAATATGCGTAGTCGTTTTAAAAACTAAATTTTTGTTGGCAATGGGGATAAAACAAATTATGTGAGGTTGGTCATACATTTGACCCAACTAAGGGCAATCTTGGCGCTGCAGTGGCCAATTTTAAGGATTACTTTGGCGCCCTATGCTCCAGTGGGAGTTAGAGGAACATATATATATATATATATATATCGTACTTACGAACTTCTAAAATCGTACTTTTTCGACCCCAATAGTAATAAATAATTTTTTTTTATAAAAGAAAAAGACTTTTGTTTCGGTTACACTTGAAACCATTGGTACATACGGTCTATTTCGTTCCTTTGTTTTTATAATATTTTGGCATTAAGGCTTATATGCTGCCGCTGATACTTGATTTAGAATGTGGCATATGCAATCGTCCAATGATCAAGTGCAAAAATCTATTCACAATAGCGAAGTTTAGTGTTTGTTACAAATGGTCTTGCAAAGAGCAAATGCAAAATATCAAAACTGTTTTGTTAAATCCAACAACAAAATACAAAGAGTTTCCTTAAGATTTCATAAAAACGCTACGAAATTTTGCATTTGCACTTTGGCAAAACCATTTGCACCAAACAATGAAATCCGTTTATATTCATTGGACAGTAAATACGAGTTGCCATTTTATATCAATTATAAATATTTAGGTTTAAAAAATTTGGAAACAGTACCAAATGAGTCACGGTACTTTTTGGCTTTGAATTGTTTTAAAAAAGTACAATTGCACCAACTTTATCAACCGTGGTACGTTAGAAAGAAATGATATGCGTTTGACTATTTTTTTTAAGCAAACGCAAATATTAAAGCTAAATTGACGTGTGTAAGAAAAAACAGTTCTAAAGAAAAAATTCGAATCAATGCTGCTGTTTACTTTTTATTTTAATTAGGTTTTGTTCAATATGAGTTTTAGAGAAAACTTGTTAAGGCAAAAGTTGTTGGAAACTTTACTAACAACAACTTCTTGGAAAACGATTTTTATGTAAAATTAATATTTTCCTAAATATAAGTCATACAAGTCGGACTTTACGATTTTTCTCAAACTTTGGCGGGCTTGAGGGACGGCTTAGCCTTCGCTGATCGTCCTAAAAATTTTGAGTTGTTTTTTTATCAATACCTACCAAATTGGCGAGTGAGACCTAAATAAATCCAACTTTTGATTTTAACGGTCACCCTAATGTATGTACATATTTTGTTGTTGTCGTATTTTAAATCAAGATTTACAAGACCTACAAGATGTACAAGGTCTACAATATCAAACCGTGAATTCTCCTAATGAAGTTTAAACACGTTTAAAATTGTATTTTTTGGTTGCAAAGAATGAATTTTCATGATATCTTATTTTTCGAATGTTACGCAGGCCATCATGTCGTATGAGTGTAATTGAACAAAATTTCAACCGTAAGTCGGCACTGGAGGTTAAGGTTTCGACAGTCATTTCTGCATCAAGCCTTTAATTTTTTAAGTGGTAAGACTTAAACCACAGAGCACACAGAGGCGTCACGAGACAGAAAATATTGTGTTTTTTCTGTATTTTTCTGCGAAAGCTGCCCTTTTTGCGTTTCCGTTTTGATCACGCAATTTGTATTGATTGTAATGTCCTTTTTTAACACATTGCCACTTGACTACCAAAAAACGTATTCATTCTCTTTCTTCGAAAGCTGCCCACGCAAATGATTTGGGCATTTTTCATACGCCACTTTTTTCATCTCTGTATGCTCTGGACTTAAACATCTCTTATAGTGTTTACCCATCAATTATCCTTCACTTTTTGCAGCATTCTTTTGATTTATGAACTGTATTTTTGGGGTTTCTTCCGAAATAACCATAGTAGCATTCTAGTAGAGAAAATTTACAAATCTAAACTATCTATCCTTTTTTTTTCCCAAATTAACCGATTTTGCACAATAGCCTCTTTATCATATGAGCTAGGAGAATCAAATTTGTCCTTTATATAACGAGTAGTATTTGGGTGGCATGTCATAGTGTCCACATTATGTGGCACCAAAGAACGACATTAAGTCCATGGACGCTATGTCGCTCAGCGATGCGACGAAATGTCCATCAATATAGTGTAATAATGTCCATGGACATTATGTCCTTTTTTGGTGCGACATAATGCTTCTCTGCACAGACGGCCTTCGGCCGGGCGCAAGGATTTTCTCCTCTATGGTATAACAAAACCCGGCTTCGCTAACTAAAGCTTCTCTGCATAGCCGGCCTTCGGCCGGGCGCAAGGATTTTCTCCTTTATGGTATAACAAAAACCGGCTTCGCTTACTAAAGCTTCTCTGCATAGGCGGTCTACGGCCGGGCGCATGGATTTTCTCCTGTATGGTATAACACAGACCGGCTTCGCTAAGTAAAGCTGCTAAAATCTGCCTAGTTTCCGTAGGACGCCTATGCAGAGAAGCTTTAGTTTGCGAAGCTGGTTTTTGTTATACCATAGAGGAGAAAATCCATGCGCCCGGCCGAAGGCCGGCTATGCAGAGAAGCTTTAGTTAGCGAAGCCGGGTTTTGTTATACCGTAGAGGAGAAAATCCTTGCGCCCAAAAGTGTTTTCGTTATATATTTGATATATACACCCAGAGAAAAAGCAGCAAAACCATTTTTAAAAAGACATAATGTCCATATTAAAAACGACTTAATGTCCGCGGGCATTATGACGTTTTCCAAAACGACATAATGTCCATGGGCTTTATGTCGCATCGAAGGGCGTCATAATGTCCATGGACATTATGTCCGTGGACACTATGACATGCCACCAGTATTTGTTGAAAAATTGCCAAATTGGAACATTATATCACCGGACCTCCATAAAAATTTAATCCAGAATTTGATACGATTTTAAATAAAAATGTTTATATACATAAGTAAACCAATTTATTGTTCAAAATTACCAGAAACTAATGTAGGAAAATACCTTTTTGACTTGTTGAAAAAACTAGACTTTCTACAATCTGCGCAGGTATTGACAAATTTTTCTGGAAACACTGCCACATAGCAAGCAAGAAGTGAGCCAGTCTATCAAGCGTGTTCTGTAAATCACTTTTTCGTAAAGTGAATGTGTTTGAAATTTAAAACCGGGCGGCTTACATCCCGACGATTTCATATCACTTAAATTTTAAGAATTTTTTTTTCAAATCAATAATAAAATTATCACATGCACTTGAAATGATATGTTTTTGATATAAAATTAATTATTTTACAGAGAAGAACCTTCAAATTTACAAATCTAGGATGAAGCTGTATTTTATCGAACTGTTATTATGATACATTTATTCAAATAAATTATTCATTAAAAATTTAAATTTATTAAATTTGGTTAAAAAAAAAAAAAAAATATTTTAATTTTAATACACAAAGGTAAAAAAGGAAAAATGGCAAAAATAAGTATGCACTAAATGAATGCGGCTTGTGATTTAGAACAATGAAAATCGCTACTAAAAATTAAAAATATCGTATTTTAAACTAACACTGCCGTGTTTTCAAAATCATCCGTTATTAAAAACACTTCTGCTTACTGAATCTATATAATACATACATAAAAAACTACATTACACTCAGGTCTCGTTTTATGCGATAGATGCGTCCAAACAAAATCAAATAAATTGAATTCGCATAAAACGATACTCTAGCTTCATATAAAAACTAATGATTCGTTTCCAAATTCTGAAAAACTGCATAAATTTAAATTTTAATTAAAAAATCAAAACAAAAGCGCATAAGAAAAATCAACAAATATATGTATTTAAAGCGGACAACCCAATAAAAATGTTTTGTTACCTTTATATTTGGCATAACTATAGTTCTAGAAGATATGGATAAGTGTGCGAATTTTTTTTGTTCTATGATGTTTATTTGTCGAGTTACGGGGTGGTAAAGTGTTGCCGTTTTCAAAAAAATGTTTTTTTTTTTTAATTATTATTTCAAACTAAAAACTAATCTAGTAAAATAAATTTTAGGCGATTCTTAAAGAAAATCGATTGATCTTAAAATAAAAAAAAAATTAATTAAAAAAAAATATCTGGGGCCTGATTCTGGCAGTCGTGATCGAGTACTTTTTCGATTCGAAAGCAATTTAATATCTAATTATTTCAGTCAATACTGAACAAATCGCAATTATTTTTTCGGTGTTGTAAAACATTAATTTGAGTTTCACAATACTGAAAAAATATTTTCGATTCGTTCAGTATCGACTGAAATAAAATTGCTTTCGAATCGAGAAAGTACTCGATTACGACTGCCAGAATTAGGCCCCTGGAAAAAGTTATGCAAATTTCCTTAGACTCGTACATGGTTCAATGTTGTACCGTAAAAGACAGGAAAGAACGAGCTTAAATTGAAATTTTTCTAACTTTCACATAATTTTTGATTCTATTTTTACCGAAATTAGCCTTCGTTGTAAAACTAATATTGTGTGATCTTCATTACCCTGTAGTTTATGTGGCTGTCGCCGCGCTGGTAATAATACTAGCCCATTTATGACACTAGTCCAATTGCTAGCCATATGACTGGCCACCTTAACAAGGGGATGTCCTACGAGGGGGTAAATTGTCACTAAGAGGCCACAAAAAGACAGTTCACAAAAAGACAGTTCAGCCGGTTCTTCTTGGCTTACCCTTAACTGTCTCCTTATACCAACCATAAATCTGCTTTTCGGATTGTGTTGTCATACGTTCTGTTTCTCTCTCTCTCTCTCTCATAAAATGAACGAAATGCTCAATGACATACATTTTTACTATCCACCATCTGCGACACAAAAAGACTGCTAAGTGCCAGCACAAAGTGACAGTAAAATTTTCCACAGTTTTAGACACAGTCTTCCGAGTATAGGATCAATGTGGATAGTTTTATAACCAGTCTACTGTGTATAGTACTGCCACTTTTGGGGTAAATTGTGACGAAAAAACTACAGGGTAGTTTAAAAACACTCATACATATGTACGTATCTGCTATGCATATAAAAAACTCAAAATAAAACAAACTATAATGAATATATCAGTGATGCAAGCTTGGTTTAATTTGAAAATGGTAATAAAGCTTAAAAAAACATTTAAAAAACCGTAAAAATTTAAAAAAATCGTTAATATAAAAATCGCATAAATTTGAATCCGCATAAAACGAGACCTGAGTGTATAATAGAATGTGGGAGTGGTTCTTTCTTTTAAAAATATTTTTTTATTTTTTAAACATTTGCAAAAAAAAAATGTTTTTATAGCATATTATAATCGTATTTTTTTAACAATCTAATAAATTTTTTCAAATAAAATACAAAAAAAAAAAAAAAACTGAACTTTTTGGTTAAGTAAACCTTTTTGATTTATATTTTTAATTAAAGTGTTATCGTCCTTTTTTCAACAGCAATTTTAGTTTTTTCTAAAATTTTTTCTGGGGTTTTTGATAAAAAGAAATTGCAAAAAATAATTATAATTACATCTCAAATATTGTCCAATATTAAACCAACTTAAAACTAAAATTAAAAAAAATTTGATCTTTCTATTAAGCTTCCAAAAATGCTTCTGAAATAATGGATGATCGAACCCTATTAGGGAGCCCTTGATCTTTAGATAAGTGATCAAAAATGGTATGTATGTATGTACATATGTATATACAATATACATATGAATAATTTACATGAATAAAAAGGATAAATTTGGTATGTTCAGCATACAGTAGTGTGTATGTGTGTATATGTACATATGTAAGCATTTATGTGGTATTGTGTTATTTGTGGACCTTGTGTTTTTATGTACATAAAAATAACAATGATACGCATAATGAGAAATAGATGGCAGATAGGTAGTTTTGTAATTGTTGTTATTAAATAACTCATCCATTTTTTTTGATATACAATCTCACTTTGTTTTTGTATTCATATGACTGCATAGACAGGCATGTGTTTGTGTGGATTTTTTCATTATTTGATAAATTATTTGTATTAATTATTTTAAGATATGGCATTTTATAATGAACCTCTTAAGCGTTTTTGTCTTTATTTTCTCTATAATTTTTTAATTGTTTTCTTTTAGGTTTTCCTCTTAATATTTACTACGGCACCTTTATTTCATTATGACGCTCTTTACTTAATTATTTTATTATTAATAATTTTTAATTTTTAATTTGTGTTTCGGTTTTGTTGTTTTGTTATTGTTTAAAAAACTAATAAAATATTTAATATTTTAACTAACATTATTTAATAAACTTAGTACTCAATTAATTAACGTATCTTGGATTTGGATATTATTTATATAGAAGATTTATAAGCTGTTATTTATGGAACGCTAGCTACCGACTAATTCAATCTGTCGATATTTTTTACGCAAATTTGATACAGGATCGCGATATAAAATGGGATCTAAACGCATGTTGGAACGTACAAGTGGCATGTAACTGAAAAAAAAGAAAAAAAAAGAAATGGTATTTATTAATAAAATTTAATTTTTGTATTTTATTTCTTTAGAATGATATTTTTTTTTATTGAATACTAAAGCATAAAGGGCAGTGTTATTTGAAGCCGGAATTTGTTGTCCTACACAATCGCACGCTTCATTTACACGAAAATCTGACAGAATTCTATTAGACATTTTTTTAAAATAAAAAAAAACACTTCTCGAACTGCGGCCACTAACCCTTAACTGAAAGCTGTATTTTCTTATTGTAAAATTTCAAGGCTGGGGTATAATTACCGCATACGATATCGAGCAAAATTGATCGAAATTTTTTATTTTAGTATTATGACTCTCGATATCGAATGAAATGTATCGTAATTTCAGATGATAGCATTCGATATCGAGTAACCAAAAACTAGTTTTCATTCGATACGTCAGTGCCTATCGTATGCAGAAAAATACGATAGTTTACTCAATACGAAAGCTTACTCGATATCGTATGCGGTAATTAGGACCCTGTACTTTTTGCGTTTATTAACTGAAGCTAAGAAATAATTTATAATTTGTTCTGAAGACAAAATTTTGTCGGACAAACCTTTCTCACATATAGAGACAGAGAGGGATGGATGTCAAGCTACATCTAAAAAAAAAAACTTTTTTGTAGCCAAAATTGTGTTGGAAACAAATTAATATATACATATTTTCTTTTATTAGTTTCAGAGTTAATCAGAAAATAATAACAGAAAGGAAATTTTAAAATTAAAAATAAATTACTTAACTATAAACCCGGTTAATAACTTAACCGGGTTTGAAAATTATATTATTTTAATTCAGGCTTTTTAAATAAAACATTTTCTATAAAGTTATTTAAATAAACAATTTTCTTATATATTTTCTGCTCTTGGTGGAGAAACAGCTCGCCATATAAAACTCATTTCTATATTTATAAGGAGCTGATTTTGGAATTTTCGGAAGTCTTGCATGAAGTTTTATATAAGATTGCGGCCTTACTTCTACGAATACGAAATTTCGATGAAATTTAGTTTAATTAGGCCCGTTTTCACAACTTACCGATAGCTAAAGGTAGCATTTTATCGGCCGTGTAAATAGTGTTCCATTGTTACAACTTTATTTTAACCTACCAGGTAGGATGAACCTTAATCTACATTATCGTTCACTTTAGGTTAAAGTTAAGTTTTAATAATGGAACACTTTTTATAAGGCCGTTTAAAGTCTACTCTTAGCTATCGGTAAGTTGTGAAAACGGGCCTAATTAAACTAAATTTCATCGAAATTTCGTATTCGTAGAAGTAAGGCCGCAATCTTATATAAAACTTCATGCAAGACTTCCGAAAATTCCAAAATCAGCTCCTTATAAATATAGAAATGAGTTTTATATGGCGAGCTGTTTCTCCACCAAGAGCAGAAAATATATAAGAAAATTGTTTATTTAAATAACTTTATAGAAAATGTTTTATTTAAAAAGCCTGAATTAAAATAATATAATTTTCAAACCCGGTTAAGTTTTTATAGCTCGTTTTGAAGAATATTGAACAATTAAAGTAACAAATAAAGAATTGACTATTGCTAGAAACACAACTGGGACGAACGACGAATTATTCGCAACGAATATTCGTCACCAGTAAAAGAACACATTGTTGTATATGAAAGGACACACAATCATTGCGTAGACCAAAATTCGTCGTGCGTAACGAACTCTGCGATAGGTTCAAGGTCCCATTAGCCGACCGTTAATGTAAAAATGTAAATGTAATGTAAACAGCTGATCGTTTCTGTTATATGGAAAGCAATGCAAATGCTTAACTGACTGTAATGTCACTTAACCGTAACGTGCCAACCTGTAGAAAATAGAATTTCATTACGAGGTTACGTGACAGTTGTAGATAGTGATGGGCTGCTTATATTTTAAATGCAATGCGGGTAACGAATATGATATAATACATATTTGTTTTTTGTAAATCTGTAATATTAATATAAAATATTAAATTATTTATTTATTTATACATGCAAGAAATACAGTTTTAATACTATTTTAATCACTTGGTACTTTTTCTGCAAAGCGGTCACTATTTCAACATTTTTAATTCTCATCACTGTGTGCGTTGTTTTATGTATACTAATGCTTTTTGGTTTTTGGTTGTGAAAACCAGCTGACACGTTCTTACGTGTTCTATAAGTGCACAAACGAGCTTACAGTACGTTACGGTACTTTACATTGCATTTAATTATATTTACGGTCGGCTAAAGCGGCCTTTATTTCTATTTACTACGCAGACGAACGACGAATAAATTGGGAAAGGGACAGCGCAGCATGATAGCAAAGTTCAATATTTATTAAAAATTGTGAAATCTGTAAAGAATTACAGGAACAATTCGCTTCTATTTCGAACTTGGCTAAAATGAGCGAAAAAATTGCAAACAAACACTAAAATTTATTAGAAATCGCTAAATGAGTGAAAAAGAAAACAAAATGTCGGAAAATAACAACAAAAAAAAAAAAAAAATTGCAAAAATGGCAAAAATTCACAAAAATTTTAATATTTCAAAAAAAGCCATAAAATTGATAAAAAGTCCCTAAAACTATAAGGAATGGCAAAAATTCAGTAAAAATTGCTAACAGCGGCATGATACCAAAGTCTACTATTTATTATAAATCGTGAAAACTGTAAAGAATTAAAAAACTTACAGAAACAAATCGCGAACATGTCTGAAATTCGCGAAAAAATTGCAAAATTTGAAACAAACCCAAAAACTAATTTGAGATCGCAAAATCGAAATGCAGAAAACTAAAAATGCTGAAGAAATCCACTTCGAGTGGATACGGATTTTAGGACATACCCGATTAATAGTTTTTTAAAAATTAAAAAATATGTTTGGTTCACGCACTTATTGTGTCTCATTTGACGAATTTACGTTCTTGAATTCGAATTTAATTCTTGCCGACGATACGTCGTACTATGCGAAGTTCGTCGTTCGTCCCAGTTGTGTTTCTAGCATATATTAGCTATTTTGATAACAGCAGTTATGTAATAGAAAACGATTTTGAAAACCAAACGATTCGAAACAGATGTGATCGTTTTCAATATCTTCAAAATTTGATTTCTTGTTGTTGGGTCTACATTTATTAAAAAAGTGTCCGAAGAAAGTTCACCTAAAACTTTTTGAAATCTTATAAATTAAATGTTGGGTATTAAGCCATATTTGCCAATTCGCCTTGGACTTCAAAAGTATTTTATGCTACGTGTTTTGTTAAGTTATTTGGTAAAGGGCATGGGGAAGTATTTGTCATTCGGTAAGCCAACTGAATGGACAATCCAATTATCCAGGCTATGCAGAGATGCTTTAGTTAGCGAAGCCGGTGTTTGTTATACCATAGATAGGAATATTCTTGCGTCCGGCCGAAGGCCGTCTAAGGATAAAGTTTTTGTTTGCGACATTGGTGTTTGTTATTTTATAAAATTTGTATTAAACATTTATTTAATCCAAATATCCCGATATAAAATCAATTGTTCCCAGTGTTCGAAAATAAACAGTACATTATTTACCGTTCGGCTCACACACCGAAGAACGATATCTATTTTTTTAGTGTTTGTGTAAACATACACAAACCTTAATACCGTTCGTAACTATTTTCAAGAAAGAACCGAACATTATATAATGTTTGGTTCTTCGTTAAAAAACAGAACAATTGTAGTGATACTGTAGAAAAACATTATATTTTAATGTTCTATAATGTTTTTTTCGTGTGTGTATTTTGTTTTTGTAAAAAATGTGTGGTTTTTTTTATCAGCAAAAAGCGATGAACATTAACGAGCCGAACCGAACACATTGAAGTTCGTGGATTTTCAAAACAAAACCGAACGGAATTTAATGTTCTCATCATTTGTTGAGTATGATGAAAACAGCATTATTTTTGTGTTCGAAAGATGACAAACAGGGAAACGTTATTTTTTTTTAATGAATTTCTACACAAACACTATTAGCGTTTGTGTTTTCCACAAATCTACCGAACCGAACATTACAGAACGATATTTAGTGCTTATTTTCGAACACTGATTGTTCCCCACCTTTTCTGTAGCCAAAACGAAAACCTGCAGCATTAAAAGTAACATCAGATAACGAAGAAGAAGATTTAGATCTGATTATTTTTTACTTTTGCAATCGCTCCAAGTTAAATGGAACTTTAAATGGAATTTTTAGGAAACAACAGAAGCTATAATGACATTCAACTAATTCTAAATATGATGGAAGACTTTCATTCAGATTATAAAATTAAATAAATCAGTAAATTTTGAAGTCTAAATGAGTTTCTTGTAATTACTAATTGCAGGAGCGCACACATAATTAAAAATTAATTTTCTTTACAACTATTTATTTTAATTTCCTCCAAAGATTTCACAAGATTTTGCAGTAATGGAAAAGCATTATCAGCGCCTTAGGCCATGATGGTTGCCTTCTGCTGGATACAAATTCCTAAAACTCCATCGCAACATAAATGGAGAAACCGAGGAGAAAAACTATGACATTTTCGACAAAGAATAGAATTATGTAAACAAATTGTCTTTTAACACTTAATCCTAATCCAATCAACACAAACAAGAAACAATAAATTTTTTATTGAATTTTAAAATGAGGATGATTTTAGAAATTATAATGCAATTTTTTTATATTTTTTCCGATGACAACAATTTAAAATAAGGAATTTTGAAAAAAAAACGTAGAAAAAATCAATTATTTTTGAAATTTAAAGGCGTCTAACTAAGTGAATTTTTTCCATTAACATATTATAATAACGGGCTGCAAGAGGGAAAATAATTTAAAAAAAAACTGATCTGGAAAATATCACAACTTACCCGAAAACGGCTGCAAAGGTATTTAAGCAACTTTGGCGTTGTATAAAATGATCGGGATCATTCCACGGCGAACGACCGGTTTCCCGGTCCTTATAACCTTTGCGTTGTGTAACTTTAATGGGGGCCTTTCGAGTTACATGCGATACCAGAAAGTTCATTAGGATGTCTTCACAATTGGAAGATTGTTGCACAGTCTTCAGTAGTAAAAGCGACAACCAGTTTGTATATAAATAATTGTAGTAGCGATGATAAAAAGCTGCGCCAGTTAAAACAATGGAATAGTAATTTGTCCATTTTGATGTGTAACCCCAAGCATTCTGCAAAAACAAAAAAGGTAAGATACAATCTATAAGTTAATCTAAATAGTTCTAATGCAAACCTTGGAATCGTCCCAGAAATGAGCACGAGCAGGATAGCCAACAATGCGATCGGGAAAATCTCGCCACACTGTATAGGCAAAGTCCAGTTCATCCGTATTTAGGATGGCATCTTCATCCAATGAAAGTACAGCATCAGTTTGTATTTCGTCATAAGGATAAAATCGTTGGGATATGCTGGGACGTTCATCGGTCGATTCAGCGTCGTTGTCGGTTGGCGTATCGCCATCAGGTGAATTGTGTGCATTATTAACATTATTGTTATTATTATAATTATTGTGCTGGGAAGCTGAACGACCATTTAAGGCACCATCGTTTCCTACTTTAACCGCATCTCCTCTAGCAGCAGAAACAGCAGCAGCAGCTACAACCGGCTTTGTTTGATATGAGCTGCCAAGTGATATCACATGGAATGGTATATGGTATGTTGGAGGCCAACGTTTTTTTGATGGAACCGGGCGGTCGGCCGCCCATAAAACAATAATCTATTACCAAATTAAAAAGATGCATAAAGTCCTCTACAAATTAAAATAATCCATTGATTGATTTAACTTACTCTATCTACAAATTGACTCTTTGTTATCGTTTTGACTAGTTTGTAAAGTGCATTGTTAGGACCTAAAGGTGCACCTATTTGAACATATATCACGGCTGTATAATTGTCTCTAGTTCTCAAATTCATATCATCCAATAAGAAAGGCATAAATCTAAAATAAAATCGTTGATGAATGATGATACTTCCACTAAGAAAAATTAGTTATTTAAAAGATGTGTTTTGTATCTTATAAGAGATTCACGAGTGTATTGTGTATGAACTATGAACTACCGTAATTATGAGAGATCAAATGTCATGTATGTATGTAAGTATGTGTTCTGCTTAAGGTTGCATTTAAAATTTAAATGTTTAAAAATATACATAGATACATTTATTTTAATGGTTTCTTACCTCGAACTGTCACCAAATGTTGGAAGCGTAAGCAAAGCACCGGGTGCTGTATTCCAAACTACACTATTTCGCTCTGGATAATCCGGCAAACGTTCTCGTATAATCTAAAAAGATAAATAAAAAATTAATATTAAATTACTTTAACAAATTTTTAGGACTGAATATAAAACTAATAACTTCGAGATAATAGTGAAAAGCCATGAAACCAATAAGATACACCGCACCACTGACCATTACTGTCTTTACGGGCGTTTTTTTTAAAGGCGGACAACTTCAAATTGGCAAAGTTCACGTAATGGACCACTTGAAGCCATAGGATTATTTTTTCTGGGGCTATGTTAAGTCCAAAGTCCACGCAGATAAGCCAGAAACGATCAACAAATTTCTTTTAAGACATGTAACAGTATCATACAGGGCATACTGCATTAAAAAATACAGTAGTAACCTTTTTTAAATTACTGCATACTGAAAATGTTTTTTGTAAACAGTAAAAATTTACTGGTTATTTGCAAATATTTTACTATTAAAGTTATTTAAATACAAATATAAACTTATAAAACGGATTCGCCTTAAGTGCATATTTCAGCAAATGTTACTGAGACCCCTTTCACAAATTGGATATTGAATATTGCAGACAGCGAAGTTTGTAGGCGAGAGAGGAAAAAAGTAAAATGTGTCACGCATACAGCGTTGCCGTCTTCCACCGAAAAAATATCTCAAGGAATTTTTTTTTTTTTTTAAATAAAATTGTAGGTCAACAAACTTTTTATTTGATTCAATGAAAAAATTTATCAAAATTATACTTTGTAAAATAGGACTAAATAAAACATTTTTAATAATGAAATAATTAAATATTTCTTCATACTCAAGTAGAAAAAATATTTGAATCAAGGTAAAGACAGTATTTTTACAACTCCTGTCCTTTTTTAAATAGCTCATAATTATTATTCGCTTTACAGTTTTATTAATATAATTCTTGTATAATTTTAGTGAATTTATCAAAGAATAAAAATTGGGAATTTAGCACATCATAATTAATAAACATTTTGTTTGATTTTTCAGCATTTCCAACAATTTGTTTTACAAATCAAGTAAACATCATGTCGAAAAAATTATTTCGGGCAACAACTTTTTTTTATTAACTCAATAAATTTAATACATAATTAAATATACCTACAAACTTTTTTATTAATACCGCAAAAATCGTCATCGCAGAATTCAATACTTCCTCTGCCTGCCTTTTAAATGTAAAAGGAGTTTTCGGATAATCAAGAGGAAAGGTTCGTCTAAGTATTATTATAGTCAAAACTTATTTTATTGGTAAAATATACAAATCGAAAAGTATTCGACAAAGCCGGTTTTTAAGCTTTGTTCACAATCAGAGCAATAATTTCGTTTTTTCTTCTATGTTATTTTTTCCTAAAGTATTTCATATATTTTCAAACCAAAATGTAACTAAAGCTTTTTTTTAATGTTGAGTCAACTAGAACTTCAGCAACAATTTGTATTAAATTGTCTCTGACGTTTAAAATAATTTTATTTAGTTTTGAGTGAAAATTTCAACAAAATGTTCCAACAAATAATAATAAATACGTAATATTGTTCTGGACAAAATTTGCAAACGGTTTCTTATTTAAAATGTGTGTGGTTTCGAAAAAATTTTTTGATCTATAATAAACACCAGTGAAAATGTTGCTGCCTATTGTTAACAAAGCTCTTATTAAAAAAATCGGACTATTCGACATTCAAAAAATCAACATTATAAAATACCGACAACTGTATTATGAAAAAACCGTTATTTACCGGTATTGAACATCCATTGGAAAATATTAATGAATTAAGAAACAATTAAGAAAGTATAAATAAAACCATATGATACCCTACACCACAGTATTTAAAAACACATCATGCTTATGTGCTTATTTTTGAAAAACTGTGTAGATTATGTGTCCATATAGATATGGATATGTTTTAAATTTCATTAAAATCGGTTTGAAAGGCGGAAATTGCCCCTATCTCCCCTCGTGGTCCTATTTTTTAAAAATGCATACCTTTTGTGCCCATATAGATATGGAAATGTTTAAATTTCATTAAAATAGGTTTCTGAGAGGAAGAAATTTTCCAATATCTTCCCTCGTGGTCCTACGATTCGACCGATTGCAATACGCTTGATCCTTGATCCAATAAGAACCCATGTCCCAAAATTTATCAAATTATCTCCAAAACTGCGACCTGTACTTTGCGCACAAGGTAACATGGACAGCCAGCCGGACGGACATCGTTAGTTCGACTCAGAAAGTGATTCTGAGTCGATCGGTATACTTTTAGGTGGGTCTAGGACCAATATTTTAAGACGTTGTATACATCAGCACAAATGCATAATACCCTCTATACTATTGTGGCGTGAGTATAATGACAGAATTTAGAAAACGATTGCTATAATATCGAGTCCTTTTTGCGATAATATCGTAAGAGACGTCATTCAAACTATCGTACACCACAACTTCTATGATCAATAGAATCTCAGGATGCTCGTAAAAACTCTAAAATGCATAACACAAAACCAAATATAGCACTGCACTGCATAAGAAAACAAATAAATAATAATCGCCTTATAAAACATTATTACACACTGCAAAACCATTTCGGTTTCATAATTTTGTTAGTAATTTACAGCGTTCTTCCACTGACTGACACTTTGTACGCCATTTTAGGTGCCAAATTTTGGGTATTTTGATGTACAAACTGTGTTAGAGAGTAAAGTTAATGATTATCTGCAAAAAAGCTGTTTTTGGAAAAAGTGGCTTTTACAACGTTATTCGCGGCTGTGCTTCAATTGTTTATTTTAACATTTAATTTCAAATTGATAATGATTTGAAAATAAGCATTTGACATCAAATGTTTTATCAATTTGATGTCAAATTGGTATCAAATGTTAAATTTAAATCAAAACTAAACTTGGCAATACAAAAGCGAAAAATAAATGTAAAAATGGCGATTAAAGTTAAATGTTTACTTGGTGGTTAAACGTTTATTTCTTGTGAAAATAAAAATTATTTGTGAGTAATTACAATGATTAAGAATACGAATTAAAAAAAACAAGTAAGAAAATATAGTCGGTCAAAGCCCGACCATTTGATACCCTACACCACAGTATTTAAAACCAAATTTTCGAGAGTGTATGGCTATATGAATAGGGATTTTGCTATGTTTTAAATTTCATTGCAATCGGTTTGATAGTTTCTGAGAGGCAGAAATTTCCCTCTATCTCCCCTCATGGTCCTACGATTCGGCCCAGGCTTGGTCATTGTGCCAATATGAGCCTATGTACCAAATTTTATTAAATTATCTCCAAAATTGCGACTTGTACTTTGCGCCCAAGATTACATGGACAGCAGAGAACGGCTTTCTGCGATTGCAAAAAAATCGCATTAAATGAACAGCAACAGATACACTCACTTGCGGTCATACAATCAAACTTGCGCAACCCCAAACATTCGCTGCTGGTTTGCAGTCATTCAAATAATGCACATCGTGCTTTGTTATTTATTCCATCGTTTAGCTCCGTTTGTCAATTTAGTTGTTTGTGTGTTTGGTCCGACAATGATTGTTTTGGCAAAGAAAAAAAAAAAAATACAAGCAAATAAGCCAGAAATCAAGCAATAATTACTCATGTAGACATTCAGCAGTTACTATGTAGCACAAGAAAAAAAATTTAAATGAAACAGAAGACTTTTTTTTTATCATCTTAAAAAGTACAGTAGTTCTGTATGTACAATGTATTCTTGTTATTGTTGTTAATTTTAACAAAGCGTCTCATCGAGTGGACAATGACTACTTGAATGCAAAAGTATAAGAATGTGTGCCTTTTGACCTTACACAATTAACTTATATTGCGTGCTCAACAAAAAATGCAAACAAAGCACTTTCAATAAAGAACGCACACTTGCAAAAATCAAATGTGTACGAAACGATGTAAAAATTACGAACGTTGAACTTTGTTTTGCAGGCAAAGAGTGAATTTAAATTTGAGCGTATGAATAAATCAAGAAAAATAGTGATTTTGCAGTTCTCTGATGAACAGCCAGCCAGCCAGAAGGACATCGTTATATCAACTCAGAAAGTGATTCTGAGTCGATCGGTATACTTTAAGGTGGGTCTAGGACCAATATTTTAAGTTTTTACACACATCAGCACAAATGCATAATACCCTCTCCACTATTGTGGTGTGCGTATAATATAGGAATGGGAAAAAATATCGATATATCAAAATATCGATATATATCGCCGATATTTAAAATACCGATGTATCGATATTGAAATACGACTATCGAATTCGATATTTTTTAAAGTCAGTCTTCATTAAAAACTCAAAATTTTAGCCGTTTTCCCAACAATCCAGAATTGGCATCACTGCATGCATCATATGTTTTTTTAAACTAATATGAAGATCTAAAATGATTGTCATTTATAAGAAGAAGAATTAAGAAAAAAGCAGGGGTTTCACATTGCAGATTTCTTATTAAAATAGTAAAGTCAAACGAAATTGAAAAGATGTAGTTTATGAGGTTTTGGAACAATATATGTGCCTATATACATATATTTAGAATAATAATAAGATTTGTGCATATATACACATAAAATTTTTTAATTTGGTAATAGTTTCAGCAAAATACGTTCGATATATCGATATTGTTGAAATAATAAATATCGATACTCTTAAAAAATATCGATTCGATATATATCGATATATTTTTTCAATTTGCCCATCCCTAGTATAATAAAATTAAAATGTGAAAAAATTTGAAGTTTGTTGTGTGATCGCGCTGATATAATCCTCAAAATAAAAGGGAGCCAATTATTTCGTCTTTGCAAGAATTAGAGGACGGAAAGAACATTATTTTATCTTTTAGCTATGGTGCCGAATGTTTATCTCAGAGTATATTTAAAAAAATAATGAAATTAAATAAAAAAAATAAAATATTTTTGTTTATGTTCCACATTGTATTATAATCCACATTTGAAAAACATTTGAGAATTACGTTTGAAAGCGAGTTGAAAATAAAGGCGTTTATCAATTTGAAAATATCCCCTTTTTGTTAAGAATGCTATGATTTTCAATTTGAATTCAAACCTCCGTGTTTGTTGGGTAACGATAAAAGTCGATTTCAAGATTTTGCATATTTATACAAACTACATTTTGGACTATGAAACACGTGTATTTATTAAACTGTTAACAGAAAAAATTGAGCTTGACTTAACAATATTTTAAGCATACCTTGCCTAGGATGCATTCATTAGTTGTTCTATTTTCACACTTTAAGTTTAACCATGTATAGCCACCCTCAAAACAGCGATAGATCTGTGGTAACAACTCGTTTTCTTTAAGACTCAGAAACACTGGTAACAGCATTTACGTTTTCCTACGTCGCGACGGTATGTATTATTAAGTTTCATTTGAAATTTGTTGCATAAAATTAAACCCCAAAACCAAACCCAACTGTAAAGTATCAGCTTTCTACAAAATATCTATTTAATTAAATACTTCTCTTTTAAAATACTTTAAAAAAATCAAATTATTAACGCACATTTTAATAATTAATTATCTTAGAAAATTCTAAATGTGGTTATTTTTTGTAAAAATTCTTACACATTAAAAAAAATGTAACTAAATTTTATATAATATGCAATATGAAGATATGTATGTGCGTACGATTGTATGTATATATGTATTACAGTCAAACCGCGATAATTTGTACCCAGTTAATTCAAAAACCTCAACAATTCGAATTAAACGGCTGGTCCCTTAAAAAACTCTTTAAGTCGCAAAAATCCCATACATAATGGTCTCCTCGTTAATTTTCATTTTTTTTTTGCAATTCAAAATCGCACTTATTCATAAAAAATCTCTTATAATTCGTAATAAAAACCAATATGTTAAAAAAGGGTTTTTATACAAGTTTGTTTAAAATTTTAAAATCTCATTTAAAAAAAAATGAATTATTTTTATTGTTTATTGCATATTAATTATTTAGTTAAAACAAATTGTAACCTTTTTATATGATTTGATTTTTAATTTAAGCCTCTCTAAATCTCTTATCTCGTTAAATTGAAATCGCGGTTCCGTTGATCACGAACTATCGGGATTCTACTGTGCTCATAATATTGTGTGTACAAATTATGCAGCAGATCTGGTAAATCTAGCAACATAAACTTATTGCTTAATGAAGGATATAAGAGGCACTTAAAAGCTAAAATAAGTGAATTTTCAAGCAAAAATACTTCATTACTATTCAAGTACATAGCAAACAGGCAAAAAACAAACAAATGAACGAAAGTAGAGCACAAAGAAACAAATAATTATATGATATATACATACTGTAAATACGTTCTATACTTATTATACATTAGGGTGGTATCTATTTATATGAAAATTTATATCCGCTCAACAAAGAGTAAAAGGCAAATTAAAAAAATAATATAAAATAAAAAAAAAAAATCATTTATTTAATTTCCGTTTATAATTTGCAATTGTGACCCGCCTGATGGGGGGTTGTGAAATGTTGGGTTTCAGGTTATAACAGTTCTATAAACCGAATAAAAAAAAAAATCAATATTTTTGAAACTTGCTGGTTTTTTTTTTTGACATTTGCACATTTTGGGGACGAAAAAGGGCAAAAATATAATTTGATTCAAACCATTATTATAATGCATAAATTCATACTGCAGAATGCCGCATTACTCGATTGGCTGCCATACTACCCAGACTTAAATAAAATTGAAAATTTATGGGGATGGTAGGCGCAAAAAGTTTATAAGTCCGGGATGTGATATGAAACCAAGCATTAGTTAATTGAGGCCAAATAATATACAATACTTTGTGTTATAAAAAGTCTTAATGACTTCACTTAAAATCGCATTTATAACCAAAAAGGTGGAACAATAATCACTAATCCAAACCCGCCTAGTTTTTGACAGCTGACGATAAGAATATGACAGATGCCAGCAAGTTATCTAAAACCTTTTTTTTTTTTTTGAATCATCCCCATCGTGAATAACCAGTGGAATTTTTGTTCCCATGAAATTTTCATTCCCCTTGAAGGATAAAAAGCAATCGTGGATCTCATGTGAAAAATTGTTCATGCTATTAGTACCAGTGAATGTAAATAAAAGAAGAAAGATTAGAAAAAAATAAATCAATGAAATTTTTGTTTAAAAATATACACGTATATATTTTAAAGAAAAGTTACAAAATAAAGCTAAATAATTAGTATTGGAGGGATAGTTTGATTAGAACGTTAGTTTTTTGCACTTTTTTAATTTTAGGTAGTAAAATATTTTCAAAAATTCTGCCACCACGTCTTTCGAAAGCTTCACAAATCCGCCGGCAATCAACCTGTTGTTTTGCATCTTGTTGACCAATATATCGGTTTGTACCTTATTAACGGATCTAGCCCTTAATATTCGATTTATAGAAGGAACAACTGACATTCATGTTATGTTCCCTAGCAAAAATAAAGTGAGAAAATCTAAGGGAAACGTGAACATATTACGAGCAGGGTTGTGAACTATTTCTAATCAAAAAGCGCCGTGTCTCCAATCAAAAAGCGCTAAATAAAATTTAAATAAAAAACTTAATGACATGTTTAAGATCCAAGTTCTAAAAAAAATCGTTTTAAATAAAAATTTATGAAAAACAAAGATACTACTGCGCTAAATTCAAATCAGTTATTTCTATCATGTCTAGTTCTTTTATGGGCTAAACTTATATTTTGACCGAAATAAGGCATTTATGCTACATATATTTTATCATAACTTGAGAACGATATTGATATTTTACAAATAATTATTTTATATTTTATATTATATTTTTCCATGCAAATTAGTATTTTTATCATTTATTAGAAATCCAGGTATATTATGAATAAAAAAAGCAAGAAATCAGTAAACAAAATGTTAACTAGACGTGTTTGAATAAACTATTTGCATTTAGCACGCTCAAGTGAATTAAAATCACATAATCAAGTTCTCTAGATCGACTTTTTTTTAGTTTTTTGCCGAGCAGTGTTAATAAAACATTAATATTTTCAAAAAGCCTTTTCTGATATTTAAGGAAGATTAAAGTAATATAATTTCAACTATACACGGAAAGAATTATTTACTAATTCACCAGAAAATATGTCTTAAACCACGAAAATTTGGCACTATTCTCGTCCAAGCCAAAAATTTCTTATTGTATATAAACATAAGCAAAAAGTTGTGACTCAAAGCGAACTAAAATTTACTAAAATACAGCTAAAAAATTAATTTTAATTCTATAGTTGCTTAAATCAAGTTTTCTTTGCTTTTTATTTTACAAAATCAGAAGAAAAGCCTAAAATTTTTCCATAAAAACGTATAGCACTAGTTAGTTTATAAAAAAAACTTTGTTTCTTGATTCTATTTTAAAATCAGACTAATATTAAATAAATGCTTCTTGAAATTTTTGATCATATACCAAAAACGTGAATTTTTTAATCATGAGAAAATGTTTCTTTATTTAAGAAACTTTTACTTAATACGAACAAAATAAGTTAAAATCAGTTATTTAGTTTTGAATTTTCTTGTTTTAAGAAACGAAATGGATTTCTTTAGAAAATAAACTTCTTTCCTTGTATAGAATGCTTTTCAGAGTAAAGTATTTTCAAAACGGAAACAAATTTTGGTTTAATGTGTCTTGATTTTAATGTATGCAAATAAAAGTACAAAAATGTTGGGTATCAATAAAAGCGCTAATTTAGCGCTCTTTTTAAAAAAAGCGCTAAGGAAAAAATATGCGCCTTTTCGACAGTTAAAAAGCGCTTAATCTAGCGCCAAAGGCGCTAAATTGGCAACTCTGATTACGAGGGAATAAACTTTTCATGATAAGGGGAATTTATTCCCCTGAACATTTTTTCACGTTATTATTCTCCTTTGAATTACGTTTTTTTCATGGGAGCTTTTCATGATCGCAAATATGTGAAAAGGGAAAAATTCCGAAGGAAACATTATTCACGATAGGGGTAAATATGTATTCAAAGTTTAATTCTATTATTAGCCATTACCAATGTAACCGCTAATTAATGGCATAAGTGTCAAAAAAGCTTGCTAGGCTCAAAGTGTCGGTTCTTTTCAGCCTCCGGTGACCTTCGAACTTTATTACATCTCGAACCTTTTATGAAATTTATTATTTCATATCAGATTTTTATTCTTATCCTTTTTTAATTCCCGTTGTTTTGCTGCCCTACAGAGAACGGCTTTGTGCAATTGTAAAAAATCGCATTAAATCAACAGCAACAAATACACTCCCTTGCGGTCATACACTCAAACTTGCGCAACCGCAAATATTCGCTGCTGGTTTGCTGTCATTCAAATAATGCACATCGTGCTTTGTTATTTATACAATCGTTAGCTTCGTTTTTTAATAAAGATGTTTGTGTGTTCGGTGCGACAATGATTGTTTTGGTAAAGAAAAAAAAAAAATACAAACAACAAAGCCAGAAATCAAGCAATCATTACTCATGTATTCATGCAGCATTAACTATGTAGTACAAGAAAAAAAAAAATTGAAATGAAACTAAACGCACATATGTAGGTACATACAAACAATTTCCATAGAAACAGACTTTTTTTCATCTTAAAAAGGACAGTAGTTCTGTTTGTAGGTACAATGTATTCTTGTTTTTATTGTTGTTAATTTTAACAAAGCGTCTCTTCGAGTGGTTTATTGTTGTTAGTGTGGGTAATGGTAACAAAGCGTCTCATCGAGTGGACAATGACTACTTGAATGCAAAAGTATAAGAATGTGTTCCTTTGAATTTACACATTTGTGTTATATTGCATGCGCAACAAAAATGCAAATAAAGCACTTTCAATAGAAAATGAATACATGCAAAAATCAAATGTGAACGAAACGATGTAAAAATTACCAACGTTGAACTTTGTTTTGCAAGCAAAGATTGAATGTAAATATTAGCGTATGAATTAATCAAGAAAAATAGTGATTTTGCAGTTCTCTGCTGCCCTACTCGAAGAACGAAACAACCAGTGAAATGCGCATAGAAACTAGCTTATCCTCCAACAATAAATTAAGCTCGACAGAAAAAATCTTATAATTAAAAAATTTGTATTCCAAAAAATTACTTTGATAAAAAATTTGAAAGTGCACGGCATTCTTAGCAAAACTCGAATAACGTACATGAAGTAAATGTCAGTCGTTCCCTTCCTGCACTTAGCGATTCATATGTTGTTTATTGGTTGGGTTCATAATGAAATATTGTCAATTAAACATTTAATACACTTGATTAAAAGTTTTATTCACCTGATTAAATAATTAATTAAAACTGATTTTATTTTTAATCAGTTCTTTTACTGACGCAAAAATTTTTTTCTGTGCACCATTCGTTATCAAATTGAACGCAAACGATGTTGGCATACTTTTGACAAATTTTGGTTTTTTACACAGTTTTTTCTCTCTGTGTACCTACAAGATACACTCGAAAACCCAACCACTTCGTTGATAGTCGAGTAAAATAAAATTTGTTTGATAATTTTACTAGATTTACAATTTAACTTTGTTGACTAGTTCACAAAAAATAATGAAGTTTTTTTTTAACTTGTTCTAATGATTTTTCGCTTTATATTATCAAAAATAAAAAGCTTAACACTAAAAGGATTCGTAGAAAAAAAGAGTTACTACCGTAATGCTTGTAAACAAAAACATACAAGCAAACAAATTATTTTCTCGCCTTATTGGTACTTAAAGCGCACAAATAAATAAAACATACTCCTTCAAACTTTTCCTTCCCAATAATGTTTAATTTTCGCTTTGCTTTGCTAATATTTATTAAATATTTCAACAAATTAGATGTTTTTATTGTCTTCAAACTGTATAAGTTTAAGATAAGCATAATACGGGATTTAATATCAACACTAAAGCTATGGGCACACTAAACAAATATTTGACGCCCAACACACGTAACCATTATTGCTAGTAAAAATTTCTCTAATTTTAGATTACGTTTGCTAGATAAAACAAAGTTCCAGAGTTTATTTATTAAAGAGAGCTATTTCATTTAATTCTACCCAATATTCTTTTAAAAACAAAGTTTAGTTAAAGTTTTTGCATATTTTTGATTAGGCTTAAGTTCGCCATATTTAATTTTCATTAAATTACTTTTAGTCAAAGAAGGAATTTACAACCTGAAATTAATTATTTTTTTTTTGATAATTTTATTCTTTAACCTTTTTTATGAAAATTTGTTTAACAAAAGCTTTATAAATCTTATTTTTTTAAAAACAGCGTTCGTATTAACAATTTATGAGGAATATAAACTGAATAAAGCAAAACAAACAAAAAACTTTAAAACTATTTCAACGACTTTTACTTTTTGTCGGACAAAATATAAAATGTTTAACATCATGAAACAGGACAGTCAAAGCCTCTTATTTTAAGCAAATACTGGAAGATATCTGATCGAACGTTTCTTAAAATAAAATCTCTTAATTTCAATTACGATTTATTTTCTTAAATATTTCGTGATGCAATGAAAAGATTGAAAACGATGTTAAACATTTTGGAACAAAATGATGGCGGAACGAATTCTTCTGGTCTCTAATATCTGCAACATATTCCTAACAATACAAACGAATCACTTTTCCCTAATTAAGCCCATTTAATTGCTTTACGATACTTGTAACATTGATTTTCAATAATTGATTTTAGCTTATTTACTTTTTCACAACATTCCTTAGTCTGTGTTCAAACGGCTCATGTCTTATTGACAAGATTGCTACTTTATAGGCGAGAGGGACGAGGGGAAAAGAAACGAGTACACAGATGCATGTACTGTCTTTACGTTTTGCGTTTTGTCTTTACGTTACGTTTTCATTCGTTGTTTTATTTTGTTATTGTTTTTAATATCAAAAAAGCACATGTCGTCAACATGACATGAATCATTTGAACGCCAATTCATGTTTTCGTGTTTTATTTAACACAATTTCTAAAATGGATTTAAATGTGGTAGCGAGCGGACAACCAACATATTGGCCCACTGATCATCAAAAAATTCCAGATGTCATCGATTTCGGCGTGGTTAAAAACATTCCCATAGAAACGATTCATGTTGAAGCCTCCCTAGATTTATCTTCCGACCACACACCTACAATTGTTACTATAATGAACCCCAATAGAATTGTACCTCCGACGACAGCTACGCAAATTAATTGGTTAAAATATAAAAAATATCTCAGTACCCATTGCACAGAAAATATTGCGCTCAGTACACCGGATTATGTAGATCGCTCTATTGACAATTTTGACAGTTTTCTGAAACTAGCTGTTCAACATTCCAATATTGCCCTAAAAAAAACAAAAACTATTAAAATATATTCCATATATATTCGAAGAGAGTGGCAATTGCACAGATCCCCTCAACTTAAGAACTTACTTAAAGAGTGTACAAAAAGACTAAGAAAGTTACTGCAGACTAAGAAAACGGCTTCTCTGGAAAAATATCTTGAGGAACTTGATGCAACCCCACAATCAAACTACTCATTATGGCGTGCAGCTTGAAATCTCAAAAGGCCAGTTGTCTCTAAACCACCATTAAGAAACTTGAATGGAAGTTGGGCAAGAAATGATGTTGAAAAAGGAAATCTGTTTGTCAATCATTTAAAAAACGTATTTACCCCAAATATATCTCACGATATTGCGGTCGAGTTACCACCTGTTGCTGCTAGAGCAGCTGTTCCGCTAAGATTTGAGATAAGAGAAATCGAAAAGGCTATTTGTGATTTAAACCCCAAGAAGGCTCCTGGTTTTGATAAGATCAGCAACAAAATGCTTTTTGAGCTACCCAGCATAGCAAAGAAAATTATTCTTTTAATTTTTAATGCTATTTTGCGCCTTGAATACTATCCTCAAAAGTGGTAGGTCTCCTGAGTCACCATGATACCTAAACCTGGAAAGGATCACACAAAAGTTGAGTCTTATAGGCCTATAAGCTTACTTTCTAATATATCAAAGCTATTTGAGAAGCTGTTAGCGTCAAAATTAACCCCAATTTTAAATGAAAATAGATGTATTCCTAACCACCAATTCGGCTTTAGAAGAGAACACAGCACAATTGAGCAAACCCATCGTATAGTAAACGCAATAAGAAAAGCCTTTGAAGAAAAAAATATTGTTCCGCTCTCTTCATCGATGTTTCTCAAGCTTTTGATAAAGTCTGGCATGAAGGCTTATTACATAAATTGAAGCTCAACTTACCAGTAAACACACACAAGCTGTTAGAAAGCTACTTAGTCGGTCGAAAATTTATTATTAAAGAAGGTGGTTATTTAAGCTCTCCTCAGCAAATTGACTCTGGAGTCCCTCAGGGAAGCATCCTGGGCCCACTTTTATACTTAATATATACCTCGGATATGCCAACAAACAACTACACACAAACTTCAACATTTGCAGATGATACAGCTTTTTTGAGCGTGCACGAAAACCGTCAAGAAGCATCTCGATACCTACAGGATCATATATTTCAACTCGAACTATGGTTAAAGCAATGGAGGATAGAGGTCAATGAGCAAAAATGCGTACATATAACATTCACCTTGCGTCGGGAATCATGCCCCCCTATTAAAATCAATAATCAAATAATACCTCAAAATTCGCATGTAAAATACCTCGGTATTCATCTAGATCGCCGTTTAACGTGGAAAAGCCATATAGAGGCAAAATTAACTCAAATGAAACTAAAAGCCATCCAAATTCATTGGCATATTGGAAGAAACTCTGTCCTTAGTCTCGACTGCAAACTTCTTCTTTACAACTCCATCTTAAAGCCAATCTGGTTCTATGGTATTCAGTTATGGGGCACTGCCTCGGCCTCTAATATCGAAAAAATTCAAAGGCGCCAAAATAAACTACTTCGAATAATAACAGCTGTCCCTTGGTATGTAAAAACCTCAAATATTCACAAGGATCTTAATGTTGTTCTATTAGTTAAAATTATGATTACGAAATATGCAGTAAAATACTTAAAACGGTTCGAATTGCACCCGAACCCACTAGCACGAAACATTTTAAATGATATCGGCCACACTCGCTTAAGAAAAAGAGACACTGCAGCACTTATCCAATTAGATGAGCTATAAACACCTATAAAAGTGAACAGAACCAGCGATGAAGAAAATTTTTGTCTGGCACTGGCAGGACAAAAAATAACGTATTAGGTTAAGATTTGATTAATTATTGTTAGTTAATATTTAATATATGAAGAATCAATAAATAAATAATGAAGAAAAAAAAAAAAAAATCATGTTCAAAGAAGAAAAAGGAAGAATCTTGCCAATAAGACATGAGCCGTATGAACTCAGACTTAGAAAAAATTTCATGGAAAGAAAGAAAATTTTTTTTGCGTTCTCGGGAATGAAAATTTCCAGCCAAGGCGCATTATGTGATTCTTTTTCATTGACTTTGATAAAATAAAAAAGTGTGAATGAAAACTTTGTATCACATCTCAATTTCCAGATACATTTTGAATTTCTTCCGGGTTTTATTGAAAAGGAATGGTTTTTTTGGAGTGACTAAAAAGGCTCCAACAGTAATCTGAAATCAAAGCAGGCTCCCATTTACCTTGACGGCACCTTTCATCTTTTTCATTTGCAAGAATCATTAATTTCCGGGCTACTTGATTTTAACTTGATTTTTTAATAAAACAAGTCATATATTTTCACTTCCAGATTCGATATCAAAATAGTTTTCATACAGTTGTTTTTAAAGGTCAACCTCATTATGAAATAATATGAACCGAGTCATATATTTTTTTAGTGTTGAGTAGTGTTTTATCCTTCATGTAAAACTGGTTGACACCATGGTACATCCACACAAGGTAGACTCGTTGGTACAACAAGTACAAAAAGACAAAAACAACAGGCAATTTGTTTTTTTACCCGAGACTTCAAAAAAAGAGCAACCAAAATAAAAATTCAAATTTAAAAAAAAAACAATATAAAAAACGTGATTTTTTTTTTGTTTGCCGTAAAAAACAAAAAAATTAATATAATTTGATGTATTATTATTTATTCCATTATTATCCATTCCTATGGATACAATACAAAGTGGTCAATTGAGTGTTTTGCAATTAGAATCTATGATATAGTATGTAGGTATGCCTCGCAGGACCATGATCACCTATTGCCCGATGGCAGGTCGTAAAAAAGCTTTATAGATTTCGGTATCAAATTATTCGAAATATGTATGATGCTGCTGTAAGAGATTTGAATGATATTTGTAGGAGCGGGAAAAATAGAAGTTCGTGCTTTAAATAAGTTGATTATTGCAACATTAGTTTTATTTTTATAATCACGAACACAATTTGCTTACTTTTTTTTAGCTTAAATTTGCCTAAATAAATTCGGTAATAATAACAATTGTAAAAAAAATTGTAAAGGACTTAATCGGTAAAATTTTTGCTTAATAATTTACAAGATGGGGTTAAAGCTCGTGATGATGTTATGCCAACACAATGCGTTGTAACGCAACTGCTTCAGAGTGGCCAAGAAGGTTAATAAATATAATTTAAGAAGTCCAATAAGGCTGTTTTTATCACCGTTTACATCTAAATGTTACCAAGGGCTTTAACCATTTACTAAAAGCACCTTTTTGCATTCACTCCGCTACGGGACAAATTTGTAACAATTTTTAGTAAATGAACACAGCTGTTAATAAAGAAGATATGTAGGTGTTTTATTATACAGAAAACAAGTTTTTTATTACATTTTACGAAATTTTATTAATTAATGTTTAATAAAAGAAAAATTAATTCTAAAAAAGCATTTTTAATGCGTTTTTTTAAAACAATATTTGAGTCCTTTCTCTATTTATGCTTCTTTTATCTATCATGTACATTATTGAATCGTACTATTATCAGCCTTTCGTATTTCTGCCTCCAGACGAACAAATCTTTCCTCAGGTACTTCAGCCTTCTTGATATGTACCTCATTGATTTTTGAACCAAAACGCAATTAAAATACTTCAGAGTCGACCGAAGTATTTTAATTTTATTTTTAAAACAACAGTTTTACCCAAAACATCTCCAGGATTCAAAAGATTTCATCATCCTCCACTGAACCGGGCCATATAGTCACTTCTTCGGCCACACATTCATTTTTCCGACGATTCCAAAACTAGTTTTTCACAATTCTCCATGTCAAGAGTTTGGCGTGCGCATCCCACTGCTACAACCATATCGGCTGATATGGAAATATTTATTTCGAAATCTAAATATATGTTGGACTGGCTGTGTTAGACTTTCACGTGCGCAGCTCATTTGATTATTAAAATCTACACCCTCCGTTAGGGAATATACTAACAGTTGAGTGGATGGTGAAGTTGACAGACTATGTTTACAGTTAGCAGTAGCCGAACGGATCTTGGCTAATGAGCAACGACTTTCATGTGGATCCATTTTATATTTTCTTTGGAATCCTTCTTAATTTTTCCAACTTTTTTGTAAACTGCTGTACGCCTATGTAGAATAGGCCAAAGCATTCCACTTTTGTGTATATACCATGCTTAACTTTGGCATCCTCCTAATTCTGATTCAAAAAGCTTGACTTCTCTTCAAATGGTGACAACTCTTTAACAACCTCGTTGTCTTCACATCATCGTCGTTCTTCATGTCTTTCAACAAAAACTTTTGCTTCTCTGAATCATATACACTAGATATCGTTTTTCTGGCCTTTGTCTATGATTCTTTCGTTACGGTCGTGCTCCCTTAAAGTATTTGTTTTTGCACAGACACACTTTTGGTTTTTTTTATTTAAATTACATTAATCAAATTTTTATATGAAAACTGTTTTTTTATTTTTTTAATATAAAAATGTTTATATGTAAACAAACATAACATCTTTTTGACATTTGGGGTTTAAGTGGGGTAAACAGCTGACAAACATATGGGCCAACGAGTCTACCTTGTGTACTTGTGCCATGGTTGACACATTATTAAAAAATTTTAATGAAAAATACTTTTAACTAAAAATTCAAGTTAATCTAGACAACATTTATTAATCATTCTTTCGAAAAGTGACAGGAAATGAAAAATTTACCACAACATTTATTCATTAATGAAAACAAAATATTTTTTTTTTTTTTATATTTATCATAGTTGTTTTGCTGCAAGAAAACATTGTATGTACATAATGTTATTGCAACAGTTTTATTTTATTTAGGGCCGTTTTCACAATACCTGGTTAAATGTTAATCGAAACATTAACCGAAGCCCTGCAAATAAAGTTGGACCACCTGATCTATTTTGATAAAATGGAGTACTCCATGGACTAGTCCGATGTAATGCAAGCATGGACCATGTCATTGTTAAAAAGTGTTTGTAGTGAGACAATATGTCTTCGATTTTTAACGACATGCTTTCGTTGTTAAACGACTTCAAAACTAATCCTCTTGAGTATACCATGGAGTAGTTTTAAAACTACTCCTTAGTGGTCCAAAGGTGGGTTATATGGTCCTCTCCTAGGACATAGTAATCTTAAATAGACCAGGTTTTTTTCATACGTTGGGTTAGTTTTGGACTAGTTCTGGTCCCTTGTGGACTACTCTTTACACGCGTGTTTGGACTGGTCCTATTATTTTCAGGAAGGTTAACAACATTTTCTTTTCACAATTAACGATTAACACTAGGGATGCCAATCGGGATTGATTTTAGAAAATCCCGGGATTCGAGATTTTGGACCCAGAAATCCCGGAATTCCGGTATTTTTCGGGATTTTTTTTTTAAATAGTTATTATTTATTTATGAATTTTCAAAAGGTTTATATATGTAAATATAAGTATAACATATATTTTTAAAAAAGAAAAATAAGAATTATAAAAATAAAAAATACAACTGAAATATAATTTTAATAATTTTTTTTTGTATAGAGTATAAAAATTCAATAAAAACGAATATTTTTGTACACAAAAGTTGATATCGACGGCTTATATTCAATACCCGCCATCCGCCAAAATACAATTTTTCAGGAGAGAAAAAAAACAGTTTCTTTCGAAAATTCTTAAGGTATGAATTAATCTTTCTTCTATAATATTTTTTAAATATGACTACTAAGTCACCCTTATAAAAAAAGTAGAACTTTTAACTCTATTCGTAGCGATATGGTTGATGGCGGGTATTGCAACTGAAATCTTCAAATATTTTTATGGCGTATAGCGGTAATTGCACAGTAATAAAAATATGTTTTTTTGCTCTAATATGTTAATTGTATTAAATTAAGCATTTGTTTAACGTTTTTCTAACCAAAGAATTCAATAACAAAACAATAACAAAAAAATAAACATAATTAAAAAAGGTAATTCAAATTGGACATTGTCACATTGCTCCTTATTACTTTGACTCCATCTGAACTAAATTATCATAAAAGTAATGATATTCTAGTGGTATAACCGGCTTCAAATCTTGAAGATGTTTCCATTTACTAGGCTGGATATAATTTAACTGTTAATTTAACCGTTCTGCAACCCGATAATGATGTTAAAAAATTATTAAAAGACTATGCTTGAATTACGTATTCATGTGTTTTCTATTTGTTTTTTCTATGGGAGGTGGGCGTGATCAGGTATTTATTTTCAGGAGCCCATTTTACAATTATAATATTTATTTTTTGTGAAAATTGAGTTGATGTATTAGAAATCAAGGCAGAAATCAAATTTCACACAAATGATTATGAGTGTTTCAAAATGCTATGTGCCAAAAAACAATGCCATAGGTCAAAATTTAATTTTCACTTTGTATGGGAGGTGGGCGAATATTTTTTAAATATCACACAAATGATTACGAGTGCTTAAAAATGCTATGTGCCAAAAAACAATGCCGTAGGTTAAAATTTAATTTTCACTTTGTATGGGAGGTGGGCGTAAAAGTGGGCGATTCATTTTGATTTTTCCATGTTTTTCTTGATTCAAACAAATGCCTATGTGCCAAGTTTCATTATCCTTCAACAACTTCTTCTATTTTTTGCCGCTCGTTCTATGAACTTCAACCAATGTGTTGCGTATGGCGGGTATTGCATTAAAAAAAAATCGTGCGGTTGATAGCGGTATCACAAATATTAAAAAAAAAAAGAACATGTTTCGATCGCAACCACTCGATCTCCTCAGATAGTTTTGCCGTCTTACACTCGCAGCCATCGAAGGCTGCTGACGTCAATAGTCAAATATCAATCCTTAAACCAAATTTGTATTTTTAACATTTGGTAGATCGAAATTTGCTTTTCCTGAATGATTATCCATTTTAATTGATTTTACATGTTTTTTCCTTACTTCTGTTTTTTCGTACTTTGTCAAGAATTTTTCTTGAAGTCCAAGTACATTTTTTGTTTTTTCATTTTGTCTTTCTCTTTTCTGTTGACCTTTTTCAGCACAACTTGAAGGACAAATGTACATATAGAGCTCGTGCCTTAGCTTTAACAATAATTAGTATTGTGGTTATTTTGTTGAACTATTTATGGTCTTTAATCCAAATTTTCAATATTTTTAATTAGGCTTAAGTTCATCAAATTTAATTTTCATTAAATTATTTTATGAAGAAAGGAATTTTACAACATGAAAATTAACCAAAATTGTTATTGATAATCTTTCATTCTTGACGTGGCTAGGGGTTGAACCCTGGCCGGCAGGTTACTATGACATGTTTCGATCGCAACCACTCGATCTCCTCAGATAGTTTTGCCGTCTTACACTCGCAGCCATCGAAGGCTGCTGACGTCAATAGTCAAATATCAATCCTTAAACCAAATTTGTATTTTTAACATTTGGTAGATCGAAATTTGCTTTTCTTGAATGATTATCCATTTTAATTGATTTTGCGATCGAAACATGTCATAGTAACCTGCCGGCCAGGGTTCAACCCCTAGCCACGTCAAGAATGAAAGATTATCAATAACAATTTTGGTTAATTTTCATGTTGTAAAATTCCTTTCTTCATAAAATAATTTAATGAAAATTAAATTTGATGAACTTAAGCCTAATTAAAAATATTGAAAATTTGGATTAAAAACCATAAATAGTTCAACAAAATAACCACAATACTAATTATTGTTAAAGCTAAGGCACGAGCTCTATATGTACATTTGTCCTTCAAGTTGTGCTGAAAAAGGTCAACAGAAAAGAGAAAGACAAAATGAAAAAACAAAAAATGTACTTGGACTTCAAGAAAACTTCTTGACAAAGTACGAAAAAACAGAAGTAAGGAAAAAACATGTAAAATCAATTAAAATGGATAATCATTCAGGAAAAGCAAATTTCGATCTACCAAATGTTAAAAATACAAATTTGGTTTAAGGATTGATATTTGACTATTGACGTCAGCAGCCTTCGATGGCTGCGAGTGTAAGACGGCAAAACTATCTGAGGAGATCGAGTGGTTGCGATCGAAACATGTCATAGTAACCTGCCGGCCAGGGTTCAACCCCTAGCCACGTCAAGAATGAAAGATTATCAATAACAATTTTGGTTAATTTTCATGTTGTAAAATTCCTTTCTTCATAAAATAATTTAATGAAAATTAAATTTGATGAACTTAAGCCTAATTAAAAATATTGAAAATTTGGATTAAAAACCATAAATAGTTCAACAAAATAACCACAATACTAATTAAAAAAAAGAACTTATATTAATTTTTTTTTCTGAAATTTTTGTCAGAGATAAAGCTGGCATCAGTGAACAATTTGCCATCAAAAAGCCATTTTCCAATAATTGGTGTATGGCGGGTATTGAATATAAGCCCTCGATATATTAAAAATCACAAAAAATCCCGGGATTAATTTTTTTTAATTTAATTTGTCAATCCCGAAAAATCCCGGGATTTCGGGATGAGGGATTTCCCATTTGGCATCCCTAATTAACACGTAACCGAAACTATTAAACGGAACAGTTGTTGTAAACTATAACCAAAGAAAAAAAAACGGACTTAGTTTTAAATAAACAAAATGAATTTGAATGCACAATCAATCGCCTGTCATGTGGAAACGCCACATAAAAAAATAGAAAAAAAAACAATTTAAATTTGTATTTTGTATATTTGTTTTTATTAAAAAAGTATAAGAGAAGATATAAAAGTCTTTTAACAAGTCGATACGACTTTTATTTTTCGGTATAAATTTGACAGCAACACAATGCTGCCAGCACATTTTTTACAATGACAAATCTGAACTGTTTTAAATAATAAGGCGCCATATAATTAAATAAGTCCAACACCACATTATAATTGTTTCTACATAGTGCTATGCCAGTAGATGCACTGGTGTTTTTTTTTGCACAGACGTAGGCGTTCAATCGTTTTGCAGCATCACTTCATCACATGTGTTCACTAATAATGCTTATAGGATGTTTAAACTAAATATAAATACTTTATAATTTTTTATAATTAAAAAAATATTTTAAATTAAACATCAGTTTTATGTTTTTGATTACACAATTTTTTTAGTTAAAACTGATATTATTTTTGATTAATGTTTTAATTGAAAAAAAAAACTATTGGCGAGAATTTTGTTTGTTTATCTTTCTGTGAAAGTTCAACCAATACGCTTGGCCATTTATTTACTTTCTCGATAGATTTATCCAAAAATTTCGGTACAACACCTGTATTTATAAATTTTATCGGGAATGTTACAGTAGATCACTAATTTATTTATCGTTTCCTTAAAGATTTTTGGGTGCCCCGGTTGGCTAGCTGGTGCGGGGGTTGCGGGCTCAATTCCTGCAGATAAGCTTTGAGCTTCGCGGGGTAAGCATTGGCATTAGGGGCAACAACAATGTATAATTCCTAAGGTCTTTGTTGTGTTTCTTTATGTTGTTGTAAACCATTTTAACGGCGTGTTCTCCGTATAAATGTTATATACGTAATATTTCGACCATTCAATATAAATATAAAAAACTAAGATTCCGTTTAGCTCGACGCCATTTATTTAGAGAAAAACAGCTAAACCTTAAACTATCATCCAGATCCAATACATCCATTCCATTCATCCATTCTTGTTTCACACTTTTGGGTTATTTTGAACCATTTTTTTCGTTTTTTTTTCGATTATTCATCTGGGTTCTTTTGAAAATCATTGTTCCTACTTTTCATTATTTTTCATAATTCTATTTAGTTTCCTACTCCATGTTTAAAATTTTAGAAGGTATCATTTGCCTTTATGTCGAAAAAGCCATTAAATTTTCAGAAAATGTTATTTCCTTTTAACTGCTCAGTAATATGTATTCAATCTCATTTTTTTCTGTTCCGTTTTTTCGAGCTTCCTTACCGCAAGATTCAGATGAAATTTAAAATCACTATTATATTTTACAATAAGGTGTATCTAGTATTTTGAGCAGGTGTGTGTACATACACTTTAACATATTTTAGCATTGAAATTATGTTTAAATCCGTTCATACAACCGGCTCCATTGGTACCCATTTTCTGTTGCTGTCATTGCATAATCACAGTACGCCCTCGGATTGTGCAACAAAAAGTTTGTTGTTTTAACCGATAATTAATTGCATTGATTAAAGCAACAAATTAAATGCTTCAATTCATTAAAAATATTATTTTTCCTTTGAAAAGTGGTATTACGGTTCACATTCAGGGGTGTCATAGAAACCAATCTTATCGGTATTGGGTTTGAAATAAAAAAAAAAAAAAAAAAATTGGCGTCATGAAATCCAATGTTATTGGTTTTTTGTTCGAACTAAAATTAGTGTCGGTTTAAGGTGTCACAGAAACCAATGTTATCGGTTTTTATTGAAACTAAACCAATCAGCTTACAGCTCTTGTTTTTTCATTGGAAATTAATATACAAGTTGTTAAAAACCAAATTTTTTTTCAACAGTTAGATATTTTCCACAGATAGAAGAAAAAAAATTGGTAAAATAGTATTTTTTGCTGCAAATTCGGAAAACGTCCTCTTCTCACTTTTTCTGCAGACAGTAAATATGCAACAACATATTTTTATATTTTATACTTTTAATAAATTCGCTTTATACCTACATATTTCTATAAAGCAATACAATTAAACAAACGTAAACAAAAAACGCAATGCAAGTAATACAACGATGGCATTTATTTCATATGTTTACTCATATTACTTACTACTTCTTATTTTCTTTTCCATTACTTTCCTTTAATTAAAAATACAGGTTTTTAACGTCAAAATCATAATTTACAAACTTGTCAAACAAAAATTGCATTTAAAGCTGTAGACACATGAGCCAAAACATTAAACAGCTGATTCGAATGTCGGTTTTATTTATATTCGAAAAGAACAAATCTAACTTGTTTTCATGACACCAAATGATTCTATGACACCCCTGATTAGGACAGTTTTCTTTAATTCTCTTTTGAACTTGCATTTTTATAGGTTAACATCAAAATATTTTTTTTAAGTTCTTCTGTAACATGCTTACTTTTACATAATTGTTATGTTTTCGATATTTCTTACCAAAAAGGTAAAGCAAGCTAGCAAAAACAAAAAAAAAAAAAAAAAAAAAAAATAAAAATAAGAAGATGAAGAGAACGCCAAGGATTTTTACGAAATATGTGGATGATTTGTTTGGAATCGTTAAGAGAGATGGTATTGAAGAAACCCTGAATACATTGAACGAATTTAATAGACAAATACAATTTACGTTGGAAAAGGAAACAGATAACAAACTAGCCTATTTAGATTCGGTTATAGTTAGACACGGAGACTTACTTAAACTAGATTGGTACCAAAAACCGATGGCGTCTGGTAGGTTAATAAATTTCTAATCAAAACATCCAAGAAGAACAATTATAAATACAGCGACCAACTTCAAAGAGAGTTCTAGAAATAAGTGACAAAGTTTTCCACCCAATAAATATCTGCAAAATAAGGAATATATTAAGTAAAAACGATTTTCCAAATAAAACAATTAATGAACTAATTAACAGAGTAAAAACTACGATAGCAAAAGGAACAACTAAAAGGGAACGACCACCAATAATATATAAGACTATGACATATGTAGAAGATTTTTCCGAACGAATTAAACATTCCAACATTTATAATCGGGAAAAATAGGAATTAGCTTTTAAAACTGAAAATACAACAAAAAAACTTTTTAATAATATGAAATCTAAGATTGAAAAAGAGGAAAAATCGCATTTAGTTTACAGAATACACTGTAATGGAGACAAAACTGACGCATGCGAAAAAGTATATGTTGGCACGACAAAAAACAAATTAAAAACCAGACTTGCAGCACATAAGTCAGATGAAAAGGCTACTTACTAACCATTGAAACAGAAAACTCCATTAGCAGCCCACTGTACTGTAACTGGACATAAACCAAATTTTAATAATGTAGACATATTGGTGGGAGAGCACAACTACAAGAAGAGATTTACTCTTGAGATGCTACATACATATAATTGATCAAGAGACAGAAAAGACATTAAATTTTAAGAAAGACACAGAAAGATGTGCAAAAATTTATAAACCTGCAATAGACAAACAAAAATCAAAGAAAGCTTTATCAGAGAAGTGTTAAATTCGTCCGAGTTTTTAAGCTTTTATTGTTTATTTATTTAAATGTAAATATTTAATTTGTTTTGTGTAAAATATTTTGTATTTTTAATGCTATTTTTGCTTTTTTGTATTTTTAAAAAGATTCCCCTGATGATGGTCAGAGATTTTGACCGAAATATTGGAAAAATATAAAAATAAAATAAAAAGTTTTTTGAATTTTATTTATTATTTATATAGGACCTCAAGCCAAAATAATAAAACAACAAAAATAAGAAATATTAAAATCACACATCCAATTCAGGTTAAAATTTAAGAATTAAAAAAAAACATCAAAGAATTTTTAAGTAAACAAAAGCCTGCACCCAATGCTATTCTTTCCTCGCCTCTCACCAATAACCTCGGACTTTCTGAAAGAAAACTTTTATAATGTGAACCTTGATAAAATACATTTTTTTCCTCAAAAAGCTCTCAGTACTACGAACATCTTTGATAAACAATCACGCCTATCGTAAATATTCAGCCCAATCATGAATAAAAATTCCCCGGAAGTTTTCTCCCTTGTCCCATTTTTCCTATGTAAATACAATTGTAAAAATGGGAAAAGGAAAAAAACTCCCGGGAAATTTTTATGATAATTGGGCTGATTAAGTTTTCTCCCTCGAAATTTAGCTTTTTCCCATTAATTTTTTAGAGAAAATTTAACAAATTTCGAAAAAAATTTTATTCACGATAAACGTGAAATTTATGTTCTTACTATGACATAAAAAAAATGATCAACTTATTTTTATGCATGCACACTTTCTTTAACTGAAAAATAACAGTAATAACCAGTTAGTATATGAAAAAAGCAAACTGAGAATCTCAAAATTTTGCAGTGTTGTGCTTGTAGAGTCTACACAGAAAAAATTATTTTTCCAATTCAAACAAAAAATTTGTAGAACCAAACAATTTTTTGTCTGAAATCGGTCCTATAAACAAATTCGCATATTCAAACAATTTATTTACATTTTGTTTATTGAAAAAAACACTGATTTTTTCAAACAAATAATTTAACTGAATCAAACAAAAAGTTTACTGAAATTCATATACTAAATTTCAAAATCAAAAAAAAAAGGTTTTTGCACAAGCAATGATGCGCACACAACCAGGCACTTTATTAGAAGATGATGGCAGAGAGAGCAGAGCGGCCGCCTGACTTTGAGACACATTTTTTTGTTGGAATAATTTTTGAAAGAAGTCTTTTTTTATACACACAATGTTTTTCGTCATCACTCACTGTTGCTGTATCCTTTCCTTTGCTAATGAAGAAGAAATGTAACCCAAAAACGGCGACAGACCGACTCGATATGTTTTTCGTCATCATTATATGTTTGTATTTGATGTATTTAAGCAAACAGTTTGAAAAAATTGAATACGGGATTTTGGTTTTTTTTAACCAACTTTGAAACCAACCAAAAATTTATTTTGTTTCTTATAATCTTGTTGTTTAAAAAGAGTGAAACGTTTTTTTACCTGCTATTTTTTTGTTTTTTTTTTACTTCAAACCTCTCATCTTTCTTACTGTTGAACTTTTTAAAGTGTCCAAAAATAGACTGTATGTCTTTTTTGTTGTAGTTCTTATATTTCACATTAGGAAGTGTTGCTTACGATCAAATAAAAAAATGCAAAAAGACGACAACATTAAAAAGCGTTAAATATTTCATACAAAATTATGAAAACTTGAAACTAATAACGCGTGTATTATATTTTTGAATGGTTGTCAACATTTTTGTTGGTTAAATAAAAATCAAACAAAAATTTTAATTGAATCAGTAAAAAAATTTTTAGAAATTAAAAAAATTTTCAAACAAGCGTTTGATTGAAAATAATTCGGCATTAATTTTGTATACAATGTAAAAAATTTGATGTTGCAATAGACGAGGAGTTGCGTGTATTAAGAGTTGCACAACATGAGGGCGTACTGTATTTGGTTGCTTATTTTACTCAGAGCCATTACTATTAACTGGGGATGTAGCAAATGTCAGTTAAACAAAAAAAAAATTTATTTTGGCAAAAGTTCCCATAACAACAGAATTAGGTTCAAATTATAAAAAGGCGATGTAAATAAAAAATAGTTTCTTTCCATTTTAGTTTAGGAAATTCTTAGAACAAATATTCCCTAAACATGCAATCAACATTTTAGTCTTTTGAAAAGGGAAAAGTTTCTTAAAAAACAAGTTTACAGAATTTAGCCACTAAATGGCTTAATTGGCAACAGTGCGTTCGAGATGTTTAAAAAATTTACATTCAAGTTTTCCACTATTTATTATTTTTGATAATTGACCTCTTATCCGACATTACAAAAGCAATAGCGGTTTTCACACTTGATAGTAAAGTCCCTTGTAAACCTTGTTAATCTTATTAATTTAGTAAAAGTAATAAGATTAACAGCACTGCAACAACAAAATGTATTAGACTTAAATTTACTACGCTGTGGTTGCAAAATCCAACGAAAAACTGTAGTAAACACCAGTGCTGCCACAACCAATACAATTTTTACAACCAAAATTTTAGAAAAAGTTACCAAATGTAAAAATATATAACCAAATTTAAAATGCCTCTTTTTAATTTAGAAAATCATTTATTTTAAGTTGCATTGTAATACAAAGGTTATTTGCACTTTATAGTAAAATAATAATTATAAATCAAGAAAACAAACTTTATTAAAAGTTTTTATTTATTTGAGATTTTTTCGTAAAAAAAAAATATATTTATTTTACAAGAGTTAAGGTTAGATTACACTTTCTCACAAGTCTAACGTATTCCATAATACTTTGTTAGATAGAAATCTAATGAGTTTTGTTGCGACTATCAAAAAATCTAATTTAACATGACAGTTTCTGTTCACACCATCACACAAAGTATAAACACTAACACATGAAATAAATGCAACCCTTTTCCAATGAAATGTATTATTGTTTAATAATTAAAAACAAAAACGATAAAGTCGTATGGGATTTCAAACTTTTTTAATGATATTTGCCATTTTCGTGACACATTGCATTAACACTATCACAATTTGTCATATTACTTGAGTTTTTGACATGTATTAATACAAAGTATAATAGTGTAACCTGGCCTTTAAGCCCGTAAAATTTCCAAAATTCGGTGTATTGAAAGTTAATAAATTTAATATTTTTTTAAATGCCACTTATAAATTTATAAACGTTTGGCGATTATTTTGGCGAAAATGAAAACGATTGGCGATATGCGAAATTAATTTTATGTAAATATTTTCTAATTTACATACATACATATATTTAAAATATTTTAAAAATTTTTTCAAAGAAAATTCCATAAATTGTGGTTATTTTGTTGAACTATTTATGGTTTTTAATCCAAATTTTTAATATTTTTAATTAGGCTTAAGTTCATGAAATTTAATTTTTCATTAAATTATTTTTATGAAGAAAGGAATTTTACAACATGAAAATTAATTAAAATTGTTATTGATAATCCTTCATTCTTGACGTGGCTGGGGCTCGAACCCCGGCCGGCAGGTTACCATGATATGTTTCGATTGCAACCACTCAATCTCCTCAGATGGATTTGCAGCCATCGACGACTGCTGACGTCAATAGTCAAACATCAATCCTTAAACCAAATTGTATTCTAACATTTGGTAGATCGAAATTTGCTTTCCTGAATGATTATCCATCCAGCCACGTCAAGAATGAAGGATTATCAATAACAATTTTAATTAATTTTCATGTTGTAAATTTCATGAACTTAAGCCTAATTAAAAATATTATGACTTTATGCACTTCCTACTTTAAGTACTACTTAACTTTACTAATCTTAAAATCAAGAAAAACTACGCTCATTTAAAAAAAAAAATAATTGAAAATCTCCATTGATTAAAACTTCATTTTTTTTTCGATTTCAGAACATGGCGTTTTTAATATAAAAATTACAAATGGCAATATTTTCTTAACAAAAATCTTAAAAAAATTATTTGGTTGCTGTTTTGAAAGGATTTTTTGTTTTCGATAGAGTATAAAAAACTTCCGTTCGTTGGTAACAAATAATGACAAAATCCAAGAACACAGTACAAATTATTCGAGCTCGTAAATAACTGTATCAAGAAAACCATATTCGTTCGTAGGATTATTTAAGAAAAAAGTAACCAAAATGAAAAAAATATTCACATCTCCACATTGAAAAAAATATAACCCATTTTGGTTAGAAATAACCAAAAACGGCAGATCTGTACATAACCCAGAATAAAACAGTTGACAAAACTTTATCTGTCTCTTTCTCTCATTCAGCAAATTCATTGATTTACAATACATACGAAAAAGACACTCACGTATTAAGTTAAACAGAGTTGTACACTTAATACTAATATTTTCAAGATAAACCCGTATTCATAAACGATTATTAAATTTAACAAACGTTTATAAGGGATAATTTTCATAGTAAATTTGTTTTTTAAACCTTTATTAAATTTTAAAAATTTTTGTGAATACAGGCAATATTCTTTAGTTGGTAGTTATATCATTGCCGCTTATGCCAAAAATAACGACACAATGTGAAATAAGGGCAACTATGCTTTTTTGTTCAGTTGCAAGGGTAACAAAAATTGAAGTGAATACCATTAATAAACTTTGGAATATGAGGCAGCTGCCACTGTTTAAACGACAAGTGTGCAAACTCTTACTGAAACTGTCTGTTTTATATTTAACACCCGTTCGAGGAATCCAAATTTTATTTCTGTCAATTGAATGCAAAATCGTAAATTGAAATGTTTTTTAATTCGATAACAATAAAAAGAATTCGTCATTACATAAAAATTTTTATCAACAAAAACCTTTTTCTTTAATAAAAAGATTTTTCTTTAAAAAAACGTATATGAAATTTAATTTTTAAATTAATTATGAATTTTTTTTGTACTACTCACTAAAATTTAGGCTTCGCTTAGGACTCGCTTAAAGCTTCGTTCATGCTACAAAACAGGCTTGTGGATTCTCAATTCAACAAGAAATAAAATTTTGAATGAAATTTTTGAATAAAAATTTGCACGCGTTGCTCTGGTGTAAGTCGATTCATAATGAAATTTCAAAGCAAACTAAACAAAAATCAATTATCAGCTGTTAAATGGGTGCTCAAATAAAGCAGTAATGCCAATTCAAAGTTGTGACACTATAAAAAAACACCCTATATTTGTTAATTTTGACCAAAATATAATATAATAAAATTATAACTTTTAGCTTTAGTTTTATGTTTACAAACAAAAGCTTAATTTTGCTTACGATGAAAAACTCCCAAGGTTTTATTCGAACATTCGCTCGTTATCGACAGCATGTCGATATATTTGTCGATTTGAAACGTGTTTGGCGATGGGATTTCCCATTTGGCGACTTTCATGGCGATTTCTGATATAACTGGCGATTAACTTGGCTATTTTTACCATTTATAATATTTCGGCGAATTTTTTTAACAGCTTGTCATTTTTTGTTATCACTAATATAAACAAAACATCCCAGCAAAAACTTTGCTTACAAAATAAGAAGAAAAATAATGAGAATTTGACGAGCCGACTACTTACTTTTCTACTAGAAAAAGTACTTATTTTTGTTCGAGATGTCCCAAAAGTAATCCTTTATAATTTAGCCTATTATAATCTAAAAAATAATATGTTTTTTTTTTTATACTTAAAATTTTTATAAAAATATATAGTTACACAAAGTCAATAAAGTAAATTTTTTTTTTTTTAATTATTTTTTTTTTTATTTTTTTAATTATTTTATTTTTTCTTATTTTATTTTACTTTATTTTATTTTTTATTTTTTTTTCTGTCTCTGGCGGGATTCGATCGCGCAACCTCGGTGCTGATAGACTAGCTCGCTACCAGCTAGTCTACCGGGACAGTGTATAAATACATTTTTATTGTCATAATGAAAATTTAATTTTTTTTGTATATTTAAGATATAATTATAAAGTTATTATTTAATATATAACTAATAATCCAAAAAAAGGCGAAATAAAGTCATTAAAAGTAGGATTGTAAGTAAAGTTTTTGCTGGGATATTAAGTGAATTTTATATTCAGTCACTATTTAGCTCTTATAATATGTATGCAGGTCAAAACTCCAGTAATGAAATCGGTGAGGCTGTAGTGCACGATCTTATAGACTTGTGTACTTAATTTAAGTTTTTTAACTGAATACATATGAGGGGCTTAAAGCACAAGGGATTTAAGTGTCTTTTTCTAGAATTGAGTTTTCATATGGAATTATTTAACATAAGTCACTTGAACCCCTTGTACTTTTAGCCCCTCATATATGATCTTCATTTTATGTTATTAAAAAAAAATACAGAAACAAAACAAAATTTACTTCGGTGACTTTTTTGCATTTTTTCTCAGTTTTTGGCGATTTTTGACGGAAATATTCAATTTTTATATGTTAAATTGCCATTTAACTTACTATCCCTGTAAATTATAAGATTATATCTTATTGTGATAGGTATTAAAAATAAAAATAAAATAAAATAAAATAAAATAAAATATTATTATTAGCGTTTGTTGTATGCAAAATTTTATTAAAAAAAAAAAAATTACAAAAACTGAACAAAATCAACGTTTGGCGATTTTTGGCGATGGAGCTCAAAAAAATCTGACAGCCCTGCATTAGTTTAATAAGTCATAAAGACGAAGCCTATTAAAAATTATGCGAACCGGTCCATCGTTTCATATGGCCGAATACAAATTTCTTGCCGGAAGAGTCTTTGTTGTTATCAACTATATTATTTTGTTGGTATTAAGATTAAATGTGGCTCATACATATTTTTTTTTTGCAACGATAAAGCGTATTACCAAATTTTTCTTAAATCGGTCCTTTTGGCGACTATAGCTACAATGTCATGGCAAAATTTTGAACTGGTAAGTCCATAATTTACCATATATTTCAAAATCGCTTTAAGACGAACAAACCTCATGTTTATAGTTTATTCTGCACAGAAAACTCTAATATGAATCTTAAGCTCAAACATAATTTTGTTTTGCCGGTTACCGACTATACTTTCTTACTTGTTTATTTTTGTCACGCACAAAGCATCGAAAATTAAATTGTTTGCTTAAAAACACTAAAAGATCGTCGATACCGATATATCGGCAAATCTGACATATCACCGTATCACATATCACATGTATCGGTTATGAGCCCTTGGAAAAAACCATAGTTGCATTACTAAGAACTACTTGATTCGGAGTAGATTTCGTTTAAATCTAGTCAAGAAGTATGCATAAAAAATCTTGTTAAAAAACTTATTGTAAAAAACTGAGAGTAGAAAACTATTTAGTGGTATTGTTATAGAGCCTAGAAGAGCCAGGTGCTAAAATAGGTAACGAAAAACCAGATTTATAGGTATAAATGTCCAGTGGTAATGGCCTTTAAGTTATTCCTTTTTAACTTTACCAATCATATTTCAATAAAATAGACACCACAATTCATTCAAATATTTAGAGTTTTATATTTCTATTATGACACAGAACTTTTTCTGTCTAAAAAAGGCAAACAAAAAAATCACTTACATTATTTTATCTTTTTGAATATAATTTATGTCAAGTGTGCAAATGACACGGTTATTGTGTCAAACGATAAAGGAAAATAATACTTAATGGCACTTCTTGTATAAAAAGGGGAAAATCACATTTTGCCTGTAGCAAAAACATCTTAAATATAAACTGATTTACTAAAAAAAAATATGATTTAGAATAGAGTAAACGGTAAATGAAATTTGAAGGCCAAAAAAAAAAAAAAATTATGTCAAGTACAAATTTAATTTTTAGTTAATTCCTTTAGAATATTTAATTAGATAGAATTGAAATTTATGGAAAACAATAGCGTTAATTTTACTTTTTTATAAAGGGTGTCCAAATTTGAGGTATCAATGGTCAATGGAAATCGCTACAGGGAGATGATCCGAAGCTTTTCGTGGCGGAAATTTAAGATTTAGACGTAGAGAATGTGTGGTTTTGTGACACTTGCCACACAGCATTAGAAACAATTGAACTTTTGAAAGAAAAGTTCGAAATTCGCATTATTTCTCATGGAGGAGGAATTGGACACCTTTGACAATAGTTTATTGAAAATCGTGATTGAGAACTTTGGAAAAAGATTGGAAGCCTGCTGAGCCAGTAGAGGGTCATGACATAATTTTTCATGACATAATTTTTCATTTTTAACCGGAACCTTTTTGTAATAAACTGTAATAAAAATATCTTTAATACCTCAAAAAAGTTTTTTTTTATTAAAATTAAAATAAAATCTCAATTTTATACACCCTTTACCTGCAAAAGGGCTAAATTAGAATTATAATAGATGGTACGTTCCGCTTTCCAACACAGCCGAATTTAGGTTGTCTCATAGAACCATTCTTTGAAACGACTCACAAAAAATAGTGGTTACACCCTTTTAAATATTTCTTGCTTGGTTTTACGATTTCTAGTGATGTTTGTTCGCAAAAGGACAATTTTTAGTATTCTGAATTAGTACGTTAAAAAGTCTCCCAAAGCTACATCCAACGGCACTAAAATCATGTTTATGCTTCTACTAAATATCGTATTATTTTTGTCATCTTTAATTTTAAATTGAAATACTTCACTTGATTTAAAAGATATTTCGTTTAATAAAATTATCTGCACTTTATCCCGTTAAACCAAAACATTGATATAGATAATCAGCCTCATTGCGGTTGTCGTTGTCGTATACGACTGTGTCGTTTTTGGTAATAGATTAAAGAGCACAGGTTGAGTGTTACTACATAAAACTACACAGTCATTTACGACAACGACAAACGCAATTAGGCTCATTAACAGATTTCGACAGTTTCCACAAGCAAAAGTTACAAAAAATTTCTGTTACTGTAGGATTGCCGCCAACTGATTTTAAAATTCGCCTTGCTTTATGTATTATCAGGCCTGTTCTGAAAATCACTTTTATTTAAATCGCGTGATTTCAAACCACAACTGACTTTTAAAATCACACGTGCGATACTCTGATGTTCGGTTTTTGTGTTTTTCGGTGTGATTTTCAATTGCCGAAAGCACACCGAGAAACACAAAAACGGTGTGTGGTTTTCAGAACACTACAAATTCACACGAGCAATTTTTAAAGCACGTGATTTGAAATATACATATGAATATCCCTTGTTTTCACTGATTTTTCGCTATAACCTCTAAGTTTTTAATAGCAGTCAAAATATTGACTTCTGGTATGTTTTATAACAATTTAGAGTTAAATTCAGCAAAAAATTAAATCATGTATGTTCCATAATATTTTGTTTAACTAACAACAAGTTAGTTTTCTTCTGACCAAATAATATGCCTTAATTTTTATAAAGGGTGATTTTTTAGCTTTTATCTTTTTGGCAACGCTGGTTTAAACAGCTGACGCACGTTTCGTGTTTTGTTTCACTGTCAAACATCTTCAGTTTTGTCTATAATTTAACCATGAATCGTCTTACAAACGAACAACGCTTGCAAATTATTGAATATTATTATCAAAATGCGTGCTCTGTTTAGAAAGTTCATCGCGCGCTTCTTGTGTTCAGCGACGAAGCTCATTTTTGGCTCAATGGGTACGTTAATAAACAGAATTGTCGATTTTGGAGTGAAGATCAGCCAGAAGCATTGCAAGAGCTACCAATACATCCAGAAAAAGTCACAGTTTGGTGCGGTGCTACCGTGGCTGATATCCAACTTTTTTTTGCCCAAAATGTAAGAGCTTGACTTGCATGACATGTGGTTTCAACAACACAGTGCCACATGCCACACAGCACGCTTAAGAATGGACTTATTGAGAGGCGAGTTCGGTAAACATTTTATTTCACGTTCGGGACCGGTCAATTGTCGGCCTAGATCGTGCGATTCATGTCTATACACACATGCCCGCTTCAATTGACGCATTGGAAGACAACAATTCATGAGATACCGGCCGAAATGTTGGAAAGAGTATGCCAAAATTGGACTAAGCGGATGGACATTCAATTATATGAACCGTACTATCGATTCAAATAAAGATTTTATGCATTTTTCTGAGTTTTATGTGTTTTTTTTTTAACTTTCCTATAGCTCTTAAAAAATCACCCGATACTTGCAACTGCAACAATCACAGTATGCGATGGCTGGAGACTTCAAGAGCAATTCAAGTTTAGCATATAAACTTTTACAAAATAAAGTAGGATTACAATGCCTTTTGGGAAAAATATTTTCAAGTACTTTTCACAACATTTAGCCTGTTGTAGTAAATCCATTTAATAAACAAATGAAAAGATTACGACTATTTCAAAATTGTATGAAATTGCACAGCTATAAATGCAGACGTGATTGCATTAGGGTGCCACTCACACAATATTATAACTAAATAAATGAATACAATTTTTGAATTCTACCTAAATTTCAAAAATTACGAGGAACAATTTTGATATTCGATATCACTGATACCTTCTTAGAATGGTCTTAGTAGAAAAAAGAAGTTTTAGGAGTAGCAGGGTTTTTAAATTTTATTTGCTTTGAAATGAATATTTCCAATTAAGAAACAGTACTTTTAGTAATAGTCTTAAATTTAAAGCAAAAAACTTACAGAAACAGCAATAGAGATATGAAAAAATGCTGCATTAACGTAACAAAAGATATCGCAGTTATATAAGCAATATGAGTAGCAACAAAGCAGCACATGATATAGCAAAAAATATGATCATATCTAGGGTATTCATTTAATCGGGCTTTTGCTTTAATCGGTTAATGGCTCGATTAATTAACCGAGGTATTGGTTTAATCGGTTAATAATCGGTTAATATTGCTATTGATCGGTTAACCGGTTAATAAAGTTTTGTTATAAATTAAGTAATTTCAATAAATAAAAATGCAAAAAATATTTATTATTTGGAGTTTATTATTGAAAAAAAACAATAACATAACAAACAAAACAATTCTTGGACTAAAATGAGCAAACAAAGAAAATTCAATACTAATTAATACATATGGGCATTCCGACAGAATGTTCTACCAGGATGAAAGAATAAATATTTTTAAAGACATTTTTATATAATTATTTTACATGCAAAAAAAATGTTATGTTTGGACTTTTTCTTCACAATCTCTTCATTACAATCAATTGTAAATTGACTCAATTTAATTGAGTATTAGGTTAGGTTTGTTAAGAAAATTTTAAGATATTTTTGGGAAAATTCATGGTGATAATAATAAAAAAAAACATTTGGTTTAAATGTTTAGCATTTAAGCGATTATTTTCTTCAGATTTGTTAAATCTTGACATGGAGAAAAATTCTTGCATTTATCGAAGATGTTAGAGAAATCCAAAGCAATCCATAATACAGAATATCTAATTTCTCAGTCTTTTTCCTGGATTTCTCTAAACATATAAAATCTTCCATTATGCCATTATATACTGTTTTATTTTTTTAAAATTTTGATCACTTCTAATTGTTTCGGTTACTATCGAGAGTTTCTTCTGTTGTCAGGCCATCATCTGGCATAGCTCAGCTCCGCACATTCTGCAAAAAAGTTTATTTCCGCATCCCTTAGTTTCTGTTTTTGTACTGTATCTTAAGAATGTATTGCTAGAAGAAAATATATTGTATGAAAAAATATTTTCTGAACACATACCTTTTGAATATGAGACGAAACAAATAATAAAAAACACAAACAAATTTGTTATAATACTACAAAAAATTCAAAATTTTGTTATATCGGTTAATCGGTTAATCGACTGAAATTAACTGGTTTGACGTTTTCTTCTCAATCTATTTCCAAACAGTCGCAGGTGTTTTTTTAAATTCGACAACCACGATAAGGGTGATTATTATAGAACTCTAATTAGGAAATACGATAGTTTTTGTTTTTTGACTGTTTAATTGCTTCATCAAAAACTACTTTTATTGCTACCAGGCGCCTAATTCACAAAACTGCAAGTTAAATGCGTTATAAATTTTACAACTTTTGTGTGTGTTAAAAATTTATTTTATGTATCGGGAATTTCTTTTAGCTGCATGAGAACTTTCGATATCGATAACTCTGTGCACAGACCATGCACCATGGTTTTCATAGGCAACCGCGTAAATCCATTTTTTTTTTTTTTTCAGATTTTGAGATGTTGATAGCAATTTCATATTGCCTAATTTTAAATGCTTTTTACATGTTTCATAAAAATTTGGAAAAAGATGGATGGAAAAGTGCAATACCTTGCCCATAGTTTGATCTAGAATGGCTCTCCTGAAAAATGTGATTTTAAGACATACGCGGTTGCCCACGAAAACCACAGAACTATGGTTTGACAGCTGATGTCAAACTGTGTTGAGGTTTCTGTACAGTAAGGCTTGGCAAGTCATCATTAACGCTAGAACAACGCTTCTAATGTGTGGAAATTTACTTTGAAACAAAACAAAAAAATCTGTTCGCGATGTTTATAGAGAAACTCGCCCACTTTACGAAGCTCATTTGTACATTAGCTACACCAATAAGCAAAATTTCTGTTTTTGGTCACGGCATGGACTTCCGACATGTTTTTCAAAATTAAAAACTCTGGTGTCCGATGATTTGTCCGAAGAAAATAGAGCTAACTCTAAATGAAAGTTTTTCAGACGACTTTGCTCAGCTTGCTTCTAATAATAACAATAATTTCTCCAAATAACCCATTTGGTTAAATGGTGATTAAACATATTTATAATTGAGACCAAGAAATTCAGTTCTTTATTGCTTATTTATCTGTTATTTTTGTTTGTAAAACACACATAAACATATCAGAAGCTAATTATTAAACTATGGAAAAGTTATTGCATTTTAGAAGAATGACAATAATAAATAAGAACTTCTCAGCTAAGATGTAAGCAAAAATATAACATAATACTCGTAACATTGTACTTGTAATTGTTCTAGAAAAAGATAAGAAAAATACGTTTTTTTTTAAGAAATATTTATATAACTTAAGTACAAAGATGTCAGACAGTCAGCAGGAGCCTTTAGGCTACGAGCTTTTTGTAGTTTTTAAGTTTGGAATTGCAGTTTACGCTGTTTTGAATTTTACTCATGTTTACTCTGAGATAAATGCACACACACACCCATTTATATATTTCCAGACACATACCGACACATAAATGCATCTTTCTCATCTGAACATGTACAAAAGTCACTAATGGTGTTGCTTATCTGCCATGACAAACTCATGTCCTTTATATTTAATGTCTCTGTGTGTATAGTAAGTCGAATGTGTGCACCACACTATGTACATATCCACGAATATTCGCTTAACACAAATTACAAGTACACATACACATAATATAAATTACTATGAAATACTCAAAACAAATAAACGTGATGTTGTCTTCCGGGTGCATCAACCCACTATTGAGGAATGCCACAGTGCATTCATGAGTTTTACACTTAAAATAAAAGACAATATTCATACCAACTTCTGTTTCAGACAATAGGACTACTAGCATAGATTTAAAAGAATGAATTCCTCAATTTTCTGCAAAAAAACCATTTTTTATTGCAGAATTACCAATTCCACAATTCCAATTCTACAAAGTTATTAACTATTTGTTTTTATTTTAAAGATTTTAGGTTAGGTGGTTAGGATCAATGGGCAGCCGATACAAGGACGGCTTACTTGGGTTCTTATAGCGGCCCCATTGTGATAACTGGCGATGAGATTTTCATGCACTAAAAAATCGAAAATATGCACTAAAAAATCTAAAATATGCACTAAAAACTTAAAAAAAATCCATAAAAAATCGTTTTTAATTTTACTGAAAAAAAATATATATAAAATGCTCAAATAACAAAGAAATTATTGGGAATACAAAATTTTAATTTAAAAGATTTTGTTATACGCGCTTAATTCCCAATTTTTATTCTTGATAAAAACACTGAAATTTTTTGTTGATTACTTTGATAATAAACTGGCAAGTGCACGACTTAAAAAAAAAAACTTAAACTGGCAACATGCTTTTGCAAGTTGTTTTTGTTTTCATTTTGTTTTTTCTTAACCTACTTACAACTAAAATTAATGTTGGAAGAATTCCAATCAATTGTAGGGGGAATGTAAGAAGAGATAAACTCACTGTTTATTGTGGATGTTTATGTTTAAACTTTGATATTGTTACAAGTAGAACTGTTGCTAATAATTCTTATACGCTTAACAGATGTATTTGGTTAAATATCTTTAGTTTTTCTAAAATCTTTTTGGATGAAGTTTCCTGACGATCTAGTCTAAGCAACCAGTGAAATGCGTATAGAAATAGCTTATCCCATCAACAATAAATTTCAGTGTTTTTATCAAGAATAAAAATTGGGAATTAAGCGCGAATAACAAAATCTTTAAAAAGAAAAAAAAATTTTCTCAAATATCTTTAAAAACTTAATTAAATAATTTAAATATGGGCATTTCCCCAAAATGGTCTACCAGGATGAAAAAATAAAATGTTGATTATCATCGTCTTTTATTGTTTATTATTTTAAAAAAGTCTTTGTTTGCTGTTTTACTTGAGGAAATTGGGCTGGAAACTGGAAAATTTTATATTTTAAATGCAAGAAATATGTTATGTTTACACTCTTTCTTCATAATCTCTCCATTACAATCAATTGTAAAAGGAGTATTAAGTTTTTTTGTTATGGGAAAATGCGTGGTGATAATAAAAAAACATATGGAAAAATCGTACGTTCGCGACCGGTAAATAAGCCAATTAAACAAAAACAAAGAGAGATATTTTATTTTGTAAATACTGGATGGAGACCTACATTAATACACTTTTAAAATAAATAAATCACTTTTGAATATTCTGTTCCATTGCGCAGCTTTTTTTCATTTCACTACTGTCAGCCAAAGTTGACTTCTATTTTGCGTACGTTCGTGACCACACGTTTATAACTCTTATTATGAAAACTTAAACTCGATGAAATCCATCTTTTGCCCTAAACATAGAGGTACCCAAATACTATCGAATCAAAAAAAAAAATGCTAGGAAAAGTTTTGTTTTCTATATTATTTGTACATCAAAAGCGTACGAACGTACGTTCGTGATCCCAGGAAACGCCCATATTTCTTTGTTTTAATAAATAAGTACTGTTTTATTAAAAGTAAAACTTTGGCCTGTACTTGAAGAATGCCAATGCATTTTGGAAAAACTTGTTTGCAGATCCCATTTTGTTTCCAGATCAGATCAAAAACATTTGAAATTTATTTTATTTTTTGAAATCCTTAATTTTTTTTGGCAAAACGTTTTGAATTTTTTTTTAATTTGTCGGGCTATTCTTCCTTCCACATTGTTATTTCTACTTTTTGCAATATCAATTAATTTGACATGAGTATTAAGTTAACTAAATCCCTCCTAATAAGGTATTGTTTCAACAATATATCCGCTATTGGAAAATACAAATGCTAATTGACTTCTGATGTTATTTAAATTTAATATTTCTTTTCCTTTTTTTTATTGCACCATCATCGGCATAAACAAGCTCTTCAAACATTCTTAAACTACTCGAAATTTGTTTTAATAGAATTCTGAAGCAAATAGCCAGGCCCTCATTTTGTTACTACTGACTGCAGGATACATTTTATTAAAAATTGCAATTGTATCGAATTGGCTTCTAAATTCTCTGCAACGCGGTATAACCCATGTGCGAAGCAAGTAAGTTGTAACCCATTGGACGGCTTAACGATGTAAGGCGCTGAATCGGGTTTAAATAGAAGTATCTTTTGTCGAAATCTTGAAAATCTTGTATATGAAGCAAAGCTCCAAAAGAATTTAATTATTTTTTTGGAAAGTTTGGGTACGTTCGTAAATGCATCACTGCGCTGCATCAGAAAAGCAAACTTTTTTAATGGCGATTAAAGAATAATTATAATTTTTTTATTTTTGTAGAGTATTTCGTATTTCATAATTTTTTGGTCCACATTTGCTTCACTGATAAATATATAACAATTTGAAATTACTGATGCAGCGCAGTGATGCATTTACGAACGCACCCTTTTTTTGTGTATTTAAAACAGTGATAACCAAGCCCCGAACGCACGCACACAAAGATATTATGTACTTGTGTGCGGTCGCAGAGACGGATGATAGTCTGATGTTTTGAAACGAACAAAGTTGTTGTATACATGTGAATTGCCGACCGTGTCTGTGTAAAAAATACTATTATTAACTTACTCGCGAGCCTATGGAGTGGTTATCACTGATTTAAAACTATTCTTAAGAACTTTTTTATAATGTGGAAATGAAAAAAATCCCTCAAAAATGTCAAAATATGCATTTACAACCTAAATATGCAAAAATATGAATTTTCACCAAAATATGCAACAGCATGCGAAAAGAAATCGATGCCATTTTAACGCAAATTTAATAATTCGGAAAGATAATTGGTCGACATCATTCTTAGACTATCGACAAAAAACATGCATTTGCGTGGAAATCGCATCCTTAGTGATAACCTTAGCCAGTATCCACCAGATAATTCCCCAGAAATCACTGCAGCCTCAAACCACCCCGACTCCCTGCAAAACAGAGAGATGGATTTCTGTCCTACACTAGACATATCGTCGAAACATGGCAATTGCGGTCTCTCAAAATGCATAATCCATGTAGCCCCGAGCTCGGGGCTAAAGTGAAATGCCGTTTTCTGCTGCTCCTCATCGTGGTTACTTTTACAGTAGTCGATGTAATCCAAACCCACTTTCCCGGCATGAGTCCCTATCATCCATTGAGCCGTCATGACCGATATCACTGTCCTTATCTGGTCTCTACCAAAATGGTTCATTGAAATATTTTAAGAGGATTTTCATTTTTCAGCGAATTTAATTTAAATAGAGTTAATTCTTTTAAAGGTTTGCGTACTAGTGAAATAATACAAATAAAATAATTGTGTCATAATAAAATTTTAATTAGACAAAAAGCCCGTCGACATTCAACAATTAATTACATGTCAATTTCAACTGTTTCCTTTCTTTTTTTTTTTTGTAATTTTAAGTTCCTGTTGTTAATTTAATTAAAAAATTGGTGTAGAATTTTGTGTGCCTTCCTATAAAAAAGATGTGACCATATTTAATTTGTCATTCCATTTGCAACAAATCTGATTTTAAGACAATGAGACATGAGTTTAGCATTTTAAGTGGGCCAAATCCGGTGTTTTAACTTCCCTTTTTTAATGTCTTTAAAGGAGAATGTGTTTAAAAAAACAACATTTATTAACGCGATAAAATACTAAAAACTACCATAAAACTAGTGGTGGAATGCACCGAGTGTCATTTAATTTACCATTAATTAGTTCTGTATGACAAAAACTAGAACAGTAAATTTTTTTTGTAAAATATGCATGTACGTCTAAAGCTGTGACAAATAATGAAGTTGTGGTGAAATATTTTCCAATTTACATACGTGGGACTTAAATTCACACCACCGACTTTTGTAATGACCGGTCCAGAACTTACAACAAATCCCACTAAACCAATTAACTATTGTATTGCAATTTGGTTTTATTTAGGTTTATAAGACTATAAATAAATCTATCGAATTTCGTGGGGTTCGACAAATAATTTACTATAAAACCTCCCTCAGAAAATCATTTAAATTGTACTAACCATAGTATTCAAGGGAGACTAGGTCCAATTATTGGTGTTTTCTTTTCTACAAAAAAATACCAAATTTTAAAGGGTGCATGTATAAAATGTCTTGCCAAACATACATGCATAAACCCAAATTTGTTAATAGATTGATATTAAATAAATAAATAAATGAACAATATGAATGACGAAATTCCAATTTCTTTAGTTTGTTTTTTATAAAATATGTAAACAAGAAAATAAATTTGCCAGATTGCCGATTTTTTAACACTAAGTTTTTACGATTTCTTGATTTGACGTTTTTTTCAAAAACAATTTTATAACACCGAATCCATTTAAATTTTATATCACTGACGAGCTACCATTAACAATTTAATGCTTTCTTTTGTTTTTACTACAAAATATAGTTATTAAAACTTAAAATTTTTACTGTCCTGATTAGAGGCGATTTTTTCCCAACTACGTCTGGTAAAGTGCAATATGCCTTATGACATTTAAGGGTGAATTTTTTCAGAATAAAACACGCTGCCCTTTTAGAGAGCAAAGCATTTTTAAGAAACGAACACCCAATTGCATTTTTTTAAATAAAATGTGACGTTTCTTGTAGAAGGAAAACACCATACAAAACACAAAACTTTGTAATAATCGGCCCACAATTTAATATAGTTGGTCCTATAAGAAATGTTATATCGGGATAGAATTTTTTAAAACGCCTAAACAAGTTAAGAATCGGAATACAATGAGGTAAGATTTTCTGAAGATTATCACAGATCCCACTTCTAGAAAAATCCAATTCTCGATGTAGGGTATCACAGACTTGGCACGGCCGAATAAAGCAAACTTTCTTTTCTTTATTTATTAAAACTTTTTAGCAGATATTTTATTAATTCGATTTAAATTTGACTTGTGATTTTACTGTCATATCAGTCAGCGTTTCTAGGATGGGTTGGTTGTTTATTTAAAATCTTTCTTTTAAAATTTAACCGAAGGCAAAAACTTAAATCAAGAATAATAAAATACAACAACTACAATAATAATCTTAAGTGGATTTGTCTGCAGTTTGAGTAAAGTTTACAGCACTTTAATCATCTATGTGTTACATACAAATGCTTACTTAGTACATACAAATGTACATATGTTCAGATTTATATACTTATAAATGAATACTTATTTAGCACATGTTCTTATGTAAATACTTGTTATATGTGTGTATTTATAAATGAATGAATGGTTGGCTGGCTGGTTGTTTGGAAATACTTATGAGTGCATGCAGTAGCGGCTTTTAGGTCGTGCGACCTGTGCAGTCCCACAGGGCGCCGAGCGTTTTAGGGCACTCTAAAGAAAAATTAAACTAAATATTTTCAAAAAGTAAAAAAGGTTCGTTTAATAAAAAATAACGCCTATAAATAAAAATATATTGGTATATAACGATGTTAAAGCGTTTGTTTCAAATCCGTTTTTAGGGGTTTTCTATTGCGCTCAGATTTTTTTTGGGTTTGACTAATATTTCGCCCAAACTAAGGCGATTACCCAAATAAATTTATTTTATCCTAACTTGAGAATTATTAGCCCGATTTTGATCCAAACACCAAAAAATTATTAGGAAATTTTTGCCTCAATGCCTGGAGTGGAAAGGTCTAGCGGTATAAAATATTCATCACGGCCTTTCTCATACTTACAAAATCTACATACAAAATTTCATAAAAATCAGTTGAGCCGTTTCGAAGGAGTTCAAACAAAAACATCGGGACACGAGATATTTTTATATAGATTTTGAAATGAGGAGAAGCGGAAACTGTGATAAATTGTATGTTGGAACCACGAGGAGTATGTAATATCAGGCCAGAGACAGCGTAGACAAGCCACTGTGTGCTAAAGAAACACAATTCGGATTTTTCGGATGTAAATAAGGTATGTGACGAAAATTGCACGTTTTCAAAACAACCATTTTAAGCAGGTGTGATAAATTTCGACAGATTTTAGAATCTATTTCTAAATTGAAGTCCAAATTTTTTGTTTAAAACGCAGTTCAATTAACATATAGGATTCCCATTACACAAATTTTAGAAACATATTGGGTTCTCTTCGTTACAGATAATCGATTGTCAGATTAAAAGTATGAAAAATAATAAAATGTAACAAGAAAAAAAGAAATTAGTTAAAAAACAAAAAACCGAGTCGTTTTGTTTACACCTTTTTTCTTGTCTTCACCGTTCGCTATCAAACAAAAAAGACATCCTAAAAGCCCCGGTGTGAATTGGCTGTAAGTAAGGGTTGCCAGACGGCCTGGAATGACTTGGATTGACCAGTTTCGTTGGTATTGTAAAGGTACCAGCTAAAACACAATTTATCCAGTTAAAAAAAATTTATTTAATTTTCAAAAATTCCTTTTTTATTAATTATATTTTTTAATAATTAAATAAATATTTTGTACAGAACAAAATCACATACAAAGACAAAAATTGTAAAGAAGAAAATTTTTATTTGCCGAAAGACATTCCAATTAATCCTTAATAGCCTACTGGTTCCGCTAGGAACCAACCAAAAAAAATAAATACTTTGTTTAACGATTTTTGCTTAAACTTGCACTTGCGACTTTAAAAATATTTATTGATACAACTTTATTTGACTCATGTATGCGCAGTAAGGTTTCACAACCTTGAAAAAAAAACAGCTTTTGCGAAATAGCGAACTTTCAAAAAATAATTTTGTGTCAAATACGTAAAAATTTAAGCTTAAAATAATATTTCCGTGATCGCTATAATCCCTTGAAGCTTATGTGAGTATTTGAAATAATAATTTTTATTTTATTTTAGTGGAATTTTTAAAGCGTCAGGCACCGGGAGATCGAAATTTTCCAATTTTTCTTACGGGGTTTTTCAGTTTGTTGATTAGAAATGTCGTATTGAATTCGTGATTTTAGAACGGTTGCGTGGTCGGACAGTGAAGATAATGGTGATTTTTCTTCTTACGATGGTGATTATGACCCAGATTTCGATTTTGATGCTGCTTTCCGAAATGAAAATTTTGAAGATGACGAGCAAATAGGCCATTTATTTACATGATGAAAATGAAGCGATGGAAGTTGCAGGTGTTCAGAACAAGGCAGCAGTCGATTAAGGCTTGCACGCAGTGCAGCAAAACGTTGAAAAACCACTGAAAACTACAACAGATGAAATCAAACGATTCATGGGAATCAATTATTGAATCAATTGGTATTGAAATATGCGAGCGATCGATAATATGGGAGTGACTAATAATGGACTGCATGACACGAAATCGTGATGACGAAATTCGCCAATTCTTGCACTACAAAAGCAATCAGACAATGCCGCGCCGTCACTCACAATTGTGAGTGAGTTGCGCATTGCTTGACCAAATCTGGTACTGAAATGAGTGTGGGAAAGGTCGACGAAGCAATCTCTAAGTTGATATTATTACGAAACATCATCACCCAATGTCTGCTCCGATGCGGCCGCATGACATTCGCCTTGATTACGTTGGGCATTTAGCGGAATATGCCCAGGAACGGAAACCGTGATGCAAAAATCCGAAATATACATCCCGATCAAAAGATAGTTGCCAAAAATGTGGAAAACATTTTTATTTTTCGACTTAAAAAACTGGTTTGCTGTGTTTTACCCAAACTAAATGCAATTGCTGATATTTTAATATTAATAATTCTTTATTTTTCTGTTATTTTTGCATTACCTAAATAAAATATGCTGATTTTTGTTAAAAAAAATTCTGTGCCATAAAATTTTTGATCTCCGGGTGCCTAGTGGTTCCGCAAAGAACCAACCAGGTTTTTTTTACCTAGCACAAAGTCGTAGAACAAAAGTTGTTCAGAAACGCGAGTTTAAAAACATTAATATGTTTCTGCTCAAAAAAATAAATCAGGCTATTAAGGGTTAACATGATACGGTCCAGTTTTAAAAAATCTTAAACTTAAATCAGGAAAAAAACTGGGAATTAAACACGAATAACAAAATCTTTTGAAATTAAAATTTTGTATTCCCAAAAATTTATATTACTTTTTGATAATAAACAGGCAAGTGCACGGCCTAAAAAAACACTTAATTGACAACATGCTTTTGTATGTTGCTGTTTTTATTTTGTTTTTCTTAACCTACTTACAACTACAATTAATGTTGAGAGAATTTCAACTTATTGCAGTGGGGAATGTAAGATGAGATAAACCCACTGTTTATTGTTGATGTGTTTTGTTTAAACTTTGATATTGTTACAAGTAGAACTGTTGCTATAAGTCTTATACGTTTAACAGTTTTATTTGGTTTAATATCTTTAGTTTTTCTAAAATCTTTATGGATGAAATGAAGTTTCCTGATGATATGGCCTAAGCAACCAGTGAAATGCGCATAGGAATAGCTTATCCCATCAACAACAAATTTCAAGTGTTTTTATCAAGAATAAAAACTGGAAATTAAGCACGAATAACAAAATCTTTTGAAATTAAAATCAGGAAAAACTATGGTTATTTTCAAAAAATTTAACAGGAAATCTCCATTGATTTCAATTTCGATTTCCATAATATGGCTGCATATGTACTTTTTTATGTGATTTAAATTATGTATACGGTAGCGGGCAATTCTACAACAATATAAAAACAAGAGAAACATGGCACTGTAAGTCTTTACGACTCGAAATGTGAACCATTTATAAACAAAAAATTGTAAAACCAAAATAAATTTGTTCGAATTGTGTGTATACACTTCTTTCCAACAAGAGGGCGCCAAAACAAATCTCGCACAGGGCGGCAAGTTGGCAAAGATCGTCACGAAGTAGATGAATGGAAGAGTAGGAATTAATGTTCTTATGTAGGTCATGTTTCTTAGTGTAACAACTTTACACAAACATTGTACATTGGAATGTACGAGTGCGGAGATGCTGTTGGTTGGCATCCAACTTTTACAACTCTTTAGTTTTATGCACGCTCTAGCCACTTTTCCAAGTGCCACTACATTTACTGTTTTAATTTTACAACTTTTTCAAAGAATTTATTTCACTATGAAAATAAATAGACAAACATCCACCAAAACTCATATTCGCCCTCAGAACTCTGCATATGCATTCATCATTTAATAAATGAATGGAAAAAATTTGTTTAATTATATTTAAAAAAGCCATTTTGTACACTAGAACAACAACAAAAACAAAAGAAGATCCATTAATAATATTATGTTTAAGGTAATTTAAAAGAAAGTCGTCCAGAAAAACAGTAATTTTAAATACATATTAATATAATTAAACATTTTTAATTTTTCGAATTTATTCTATGAGCTAAATTTCAGTTATTTATTTTATAAGAAAATACAATATAATAGTCTGGTAGTGTATAAAGTCATTTCTGAAAAATTTAAGGAATAGAACTATTACAAAAAAAGCTTTATAAAATACATAACTGAAATTTAGCTCATAGAATAAATTCGAAAAATGAAAAATGTTGAATATAATATAAAGTAACCTTCGGAAGGAAATAATTCCCAGTTTCCATATTAATATAAAATTTAATAGAATTTAAACCTGAAAATAGAGTAATTTCTTTTTGTGATGACTGTAATATTTCCTAAAGGTAGATTCACATGGGTGATAGTTTTCTGCAGCACAATTCATTCACTTAGGAAAATTTGTCTGGAAAATCAAAGCTGCCATATGAACACAAAAACTATTAGTTTTACCAAGTGGTAGTACTCTAGCGATGGATTATAATCCGTAATTATATTTTGCTTTGCTTTTTTTGTCAAACTACATTTTTGAATTATTTTCAAAGATTGTGCGTTAATTGGAACCTCAGTTCTAGTTTGTCCGGACAAAAAAAAAAAAAAAAAAAAAAAAAAACCAATATAAGCTGTGAAAAATTTTTATGTTTGTTTTTGATTTTTTTATTTTTATACAAAATGAACAAATAACGAAAGCTGTAACTTATAAATTATAGAAATTTTGTCAAATGTTTTGCTTTCCTTTAACACATATCAAGCGCAACATTTACGTGTCCGCAACATTTACGTATGAGTAACGAGGCCTGAAGTTATTTGTTATTGTAGGATTAAGAGAGAATGCATTTTACATCGCTGATGCATGTTTCTGTTTTTTTTTTTTTTTTATATTTTGTCCAATTTGAAAGATATTGCAAGAAAACAAGAATTTGGTCTGGCCAAGAGGGTAATTTCATAGACTTTTACATACAAATAGAATTTCGTCCCACATGTTTGTCCCAATCGAATCCAAATCAGTTTCACTTGATTCCACACATATCATTTATAGAATTCACGCCCCGGTTTTTTTGTAATATCCGAAAAATATTGCAAGAAAAACCCAAATTTGGTTTGGTGAGACCAAGACGGTAATCCTAGGATTAAGTTCATTAGTTTTACCTTTTGGTACTTTCTTTACACAAATTGTTTTCGTCAATATTCCCAAAACGAACAACCGATAATCTATGATGCTATTTTAATATTTTGTATGCCCAGAAAAGTGTGCAAAACCAATAGACAACAAGCTGACATAAAACCTCATTGTTTTAAAAATTTACTGTTTAAAAAACTGAAAAAAAAATTATGTATGTTGTACAAACTTAAAGTTAAAAATCTTTATTTCTTAAAATAAAAAATCTTATTTTGTTCAAAAAATAAGATAAAATCTTAATTCTGGCAACATTGCTTGGAATATCGAACCACAAAGCTTATTATTTATCAGGTAAATTTGTATCTACTAACAGGAAACATTTGACTATTTTTTATGTGTTTTTTTATGTCCATTACATCCGCTGGTACTCCATATTGAGACTTTGTTTTCTTAACCCTGCAAGCATAACGCTAGTTTGCGTACATAATTTTTTCTACCAGAAAGGGTTCTGTTAATAGTCATTGGCGTAGATATAGGAGGGACAATGGCCGTCAAAACTTACCCAGATCCGCTTCAAAAATACCTACAGAAGAGGTTTTAAATTTATTGTTGGTGGGATAAGCTAGTTCCTATGCGCATTTTATAGATTGCTTAGGCCACATCATCAGAAACCCGTTTTCCAAGGACATTATAAAATCTGAAGATAGTATACAAATAAAACTGTTACTCCCCGTCTACAACTGACATGATATGCTGTTATAACATGATGTTATAAAAGCGTTGTTAAAACATGAGAAAACTTCTAACATGATGAGTCTATACTTTACACTAACATCATAATAGTGTTAATGTTAAGAATTTCACGTCTGTTGTAGACTTGTAAACCAAATGAGGATTACAAACTTTCAAGTTTTACTTGCATCGATATCAAAGCATAAACAAAATAACAACAATAAACTCATTAAATTAGATTTTATTTTAGCTAATACGGCCTAAAGTTTTTTATGTAATTAAAAATGCATTTAATCCATATTTTCCCAACGTTTCGTGAATGTTATGTTCACTTTATCAAGGGATTCGTAATAAGAAAATCAATTTTTATTACATTGAACAATAATTTGTTGTAGTCAAGCATGAAAAACATTAAACATGAAAAATTATATTAAACACAAAATTAAAAATTATATCACAGGTTTTTTGATATTGCAACACAGTAACTGGCACTAATGTTTTGTGAGTTTATCTTTTCTTACATTCCCGACTACAATTGGTTGTTTTTTTTCCTAACTGTAGTTGTAAGTGGGCAAAGAAAAAACAGAAATAAAAACAAATTACTTTTTTTTTATTGTGTTCGTAAGAAAATCAAATTAAAGCGATTTTCCAGTTCAGTTTTATTGCACTGCCACTTGCATATTTGTTAACAAAGCTTTTCTTGGGAGTTAGAATTAGTTGCAGCAAACACCTTTGTAGATTAAAATATACATATTTTCATTTATTGAAAAAAAATCAAACATTGATGTTTATTTTCAAATATAAATATCCATCTTTCGGAAAAATTCGTAAATTATTCGGTTAGCCAACAACAACAAAAGAAGAACTTCTGCATCATTAGTTTGGTCACGGTAGCTCAATAAATAATTTAAAAATTAATTTGAAGTTAGTAAGTATCGTATAGGGGAATTTGTCACGAGAACCACTAATCCGAATAAGTCGAAACAAATTTAAAAAAATTAAGAATTACAATTCCTTTAATTTGTTCATACAACGTTACATAAGCAACGCTACATAAGCAACAGTTTCGCAGTTATAAATAAATGTATGAAGAAAAAAAATATTTTTTGCCCAAAAAATTTAAATTTTTATTTTTAATTCATAAAAAAAATCCAAAACGGTAAAAAAAGTGTCAAGCCCTATTACTTTCACGTAAAGTCGCATAACCTATGAAAAATATGACACATAAATCATGAAAATCGATGAACGCGTTTCGCTTTTATTCACAATTAATTAAAGGTATGAATTTCAAAAATTTGCTCGAGATATCCAAAAAATTCTTTGGAAAAAACATTGATGACTTTTTTATGATTATCAGAATTAAAAAAAAAAGTAATAAACAAAAGGTTATTTGATTTTTATGACTGCGGTAGCAAAGTAATAAGCGTTAATAAATGTGAGTGGACAATTAAAAGGAAAGTGCCCTTTTTTAATTATTTAGGTTTTTCCGTTAGTTACCTGCATGATTTTTTTTAACAGAAATTGCACCCACATTTATGAGTGCTCTTGTTTTGGCACGTTTCGAAAACATATTTCATAAGTACCTGTCAGTAAAATATTGAAATATTTGTAGTGTTTAAAGGTGCTCTTTGATCGATTTTTGTCATTTGACAAGAGTCGACGAACGCGAGAAGTACAAGTTTTCAAGTTTTCATTCATAATTTTTAATAAGGGTCTTACTTTGAATCCTTTGTCATCCTTATCTATTTCCATTTTAGTTATCGGCAAAATGTATATATTTTTAAATATACACTTCTAGACATACATGCCTTGACAATATTTATACCAAGATCTTCTTCCTCGCTCCAATAATTTCTTTCAGATGGCAACCCACAAACGATTTTATTATGTCTATTACCACGGTGAAATCTGGATAATTCTTGCATATTTTCACACAAGATTTTCTTTAGATTATCGCTATTTATACTGGCCGTTTTTAAAACCGCTGGCAATAGAAAAAACATGTTTGAGCATGGTTATGGCAACTACTCCGTGTTTATTGTAGCAATATATTGTTGTCGTAGACAAATAATTGTTATTTTAATTTAATATCAGCAATATTCACCCCTATCGCGAATGTTATTGGAATATGTTATATGGGAGCAAACCTATATTCCCATCCCCAACAAATCGTTATCGAAAACATTTTGGGAGTTATAATTTCTATTGTGAATTATTTGTTAGTATTTTATAAACAAACGTTTCTATTGCGAATAACTTGTCAATGCTTGTATTGTGAAAGAAAAATATACAAAATAAAATACTAACAAAAATATAATAAAATAAATAATGAATAGTCTTTTATCTTCATTTTCTTAATTAAAACTCCTTCAATAAAAGAAAAAATAAATTTAATTGAGTCCTACCTTAGAATACAAATTAAAATTTACATGTTCCCTTCTCGTGCACTTGTTGGGAATTTATTTAGTAAAACTGATCGCGGGAGTAAACATTGGCGATGCCAAATTTTTTAAGTTTGGGAATTCATTCCCAAAAAATTTGTCATGGGAATCATTCACAATACAATATAAAAAAATATGGGAATATTTTCATGGGAGTAGTTGTTTGCGATAGGGGTGATTATAGTTACTGTAAACATATCAATGTTTTTCGCAATCATAAATTTGAGTATTGTTGACTGAAAAATAACTATTTTTCTAACAACTAAATAACGATAACTTTCAAAACATATTTATATTACTCACAACCATATCATGATATTTAATAGCCATAACATGATAACTTTCTATACATTTATTATAATATGTTTAAGATGCAATCAAAATATCTTTACTCTTATAATATTTTGTTATCTCCATTTGTAAAATAGTTTTCAATCAGGGGGCAAATTACGGCAGCCGTGATCGAATTATTTTTCGATTCGAAAGCAATTTTATTTCAGACGATACTCAACGAATCGAAATTATTTTTGAGCGTTGTGAAAACTTAAATAAATGCTTTACAACACTATAAAAATTATTCCGATCCGTTCAGTATGGACAGAAAGAATTAGACAAAAAGACTTGGCAATTATATGATTACTTCCTAGCTAAGTATGTTTATCAGGATAATAATATGATTAAGGGAAAAATATTACGATGTAATACTAGGAATAGTTTTGGTCATAATATGATTCAATAATATTCGTAATATGGTGACTACAATCACGAGTCATATCATAATGTGTTGCTCTTAGAATATGTTTACCCCAACCATGTGTTTTCTTTGCTTCCAAATGTCTATATCAATTTTGATTTAGTTTTTGTTGTTTGAATTGTGGCTTTATCTAAAATCTTTTTTCGTTAACTTATCGCTCACTTTAGGTTAAAGTAAATTTGTAAAAACGGAACACTTTTTATACGACCGATGCCATCCTACCTTAAGATATCGGTAAGTTGTGAAAACGGGCTTAAATGTGCATATAAACATTCTTTTATCTTACTGTTTTCCTTATTTAACTTTTTCTTACAACACATTTTTATTATTTTTAAATTTTTTCATCCGATGAAAAAAGATAAAAATAATTTTCAACTTTTGTGATAAATATCATACATGATTTTTATTCAATTTTTTTTTTCAAGAAGAAAAGAAAAAACATATTTTTTTTTCCAAATTAAAAAATCCAGATACATTAATATAGTGTCCGACCGAACGTTCGGGTTCGGTTACGGAGTGCGGCAAAAAATGATGTTCGGTCAAAGTTTGGTGTTTTGGAGTTTTTTTTTTAAATTGAGCAAGCGCTCAATGCAAATGTCGCGCCAAACAAATGTCAAAGGGAGTTCATTGCCAAGCAAACAAACTACCGCCAATATTAAACGCCTCTTTGATAAAATACACCCCAACGAATTCAAAAAATACATTGTAGAGGTTTGAGTACTAATATGTATACTAGGGCTATAACCAAATTATTGGCATACTACGACGTAGTGGCCAATAATGTTTTAGTAATGAAAACACCTGTCTCCCGTCGTTTTGCGAAAAAACCTCTCGCAGGGAAGCAAATTTCTAAAACCTTCTAAGAAATTTTGAACCGCGATGAATTGTTAAAATTTTTAAATCTAAAGCAGTGGATAAATTCCAAAATAGCATTTAAATGATACTTATAGGAATATATACAAATATCAGGTGTATAGTTTTTAAAATTTCCGTGAGATAAAATGGTTGTTTTCAAATTCAACTCGATCCCTGCGTGAACTTTTTTAACAATCCGAAAAAATTATCATATTTTTATTAATAACTTTTAATGTTCTACACATCTATACTATGCCGTTTTTGATTTTCGCAAAAAGTTTGAAAAATTTATAGCCCTATTGTATACTGTGTTAAAATTGAACCTTATTTTTTATTTTTGTCTTAAAAAAAGTAATTACTAATTATTTTTTAACTATAAAATAGTTTTAGCTACTATAAAGCGCAATTTATCTTTTCATGTTGCATCCTTCCAAAAGTGTAAATGTAATAATTTCCCGAATTTTTATTTTGTCTTAAATAAATGCATTAAAAAAGTATAATTGTTCAGATTTATTGACAAAAAGTTCGGTTTCGGGTTCGGCCGAACTTGTCAAAATTTACCGAAGTTCGGGTTCGGTTTCAAAAAGTGCGTTCGGTCGGACACTACATAAATACAATTTTTTAATCACAATTTTATTTTTTATTTTTATATGACAAAAACAAAAAAGATGGTTTTAAAAGTGTTAAAGTACGGTCTCTGGTTTTTTTTTTCATTACAAACTGAGTTTTTGGGATATATTTTTTAGTTTTTATTTAAAAAAACTTTTTTTTAATAAAAAAGTATGAATTTTTTCTTTTTTTGGAAAGGGGCACACTTGCCCAACCCATAATAAGAGTCTAGCTACGCTTATGTTAGTAATAATACATTTTGAGGAAATTAGCTTAGGAATTTAAAAAGAAAAAAAATTGGAGCAACTTTTACCACAACATCTATATAAGTTAACTTTTTAGTAGAGTAAACTTTATATGGGGCCTATGGTATTTTATGGAGTGATGTTAACGAAATTTGTTAGAGTGATCTCTAATCTTATGAAACTTTGACAGACCAAATTTTAACTTTTAAAGAATTACTCAAGCAGCCAGAATATATATGGGTCGATATCATGAATTGACTACAATCGAGGATTGAAAACGGCCAAGTGCGAAAATGGGTTTAAATAATTATTTTTCGGTTGATACTGTTTTATAAGACCTTTTTATATATTAATAAGCAATGGGCCATGTATATTTAAGGATTTTAACGATTTTTGCACCCCACGGGAATGACAATAGTCCAACGGAAATGATATTTGTGCGGCACGGTAATGACTGAGCAGCATGGTAATGATGTTTTATCATGTATTGCAGCTAAATAAAACATATACAGCAATTTATGGAAACACATTTAATAAAATGCATACGTTATGTCCATTCTTTGGATTTTAATTCCAGGTGTACTTTTTAAGTTTGGGGAACATCAAATTTCTTAAATAATTACCATAGATTGAATAATCTCAAATATACATTGAAAAGGTAATTCCCGTGTTCCTTTTGTCGTTACCGTGGTTTAGATTATTCCCATGGCCAATGACTGCACGGTAATGATGGAAACGTGAGTATTATTGGATTTAAATGTGAAAATCTTCAAAAATTTTTATAAAATATATTAGAATCTAATAAAGAAAATTTACAAACCAATACAACGAATTTGGAAATTATAATATAAATAATAAAATGTCTCAAAATCATAAGTTTTAAAATAAAATTATATTTATGAAATTAAAATTGAGTTGGTTTATTCTTCTCGAATAACTTGACATACTTCATTTATAATATATATTTTGAGATACTAATGAAAATCTGTGTTTTTTGAACACAAAACGTTTGGACGCACACCATGGTAATGACGATTTGCACCGTGCGACCAAATTTTTTCATAAAAATATCTAAAATATTTTATTTTGATTTCCGCGCCTTGTTGTCGGACATTTTGTTTTATTTAATCCTGTTCTCAGAATTTTAATTTTGTAATATTTTTAATACAAAATGCGTCGGGCCACAGAATGTAGTCATTTCGTGATATCGACCCATATACTTTATGGGGTCATTCCACACGGAATGACAAACTAAGTATAACGTGATTCTCCACTATTGGTAATGGGGGGAATAAAAAGAAACAGTTGACCAGGTTTTTTAAAAATTATTTTTTAATTCTTTCAAATAACGTATAGATTTTGTTGATTTCATGATATAAAATAACTCTATAATTAACATCAACAAAATAAATTTACACACACCGCCTTGGCATATGCAGTAGATAAATTCTATTTATGTTTGGATTATCGAGCAATGGAGAGTAAAATAAACTATTTACCAGCGTTGCCAATTTCTGTGTAATTATCAAAAAATGGGACCAAAAATCTTTTCCTGGACTATTTTTTGGATCATAAAATTGTTGTGTAATTTCGCCTAAAAATTATGTTATATACCGTGTTGCCAATTTGTGTGTAATTACCAGGGAGAGTTTTTCATGGTGTTTGCATGAAAAATATGCATTTGCATAATTTTTAAGTTTTTCCCAAAAATATATGCTTTTCATTAATATGCATATATTTGTTGGTTGGCAGTCGCTTTTAACAGAAGAATTGTATTTGAGCCGAATCTGTTACATTTACAAGCTATACTGGTCATTTCTTTCATATGCATTTTCCTACATCGAGAATAAGAATAAAGTAGTTATTGAAAACTTAACTTAACTATAACGATCATGATTTAGCTTAAACTTCTGTCAAAAATAAACAAAAAACTTGTCAAATGCATTTAAAAAACAAATACAAAATGAAACAAGTTAGAGTGCTATGTTCGGCTTTGCCGAACATTTGATATCCTCCACCGACAATTCGAATATTTAAGGAGTGGGCTCTATATGATACATATCTGCATATTATTAATTTATGTTTATAAAAACGGAATAAAGCATTCAAATTGGTTGCGGTTTAGACCTATATAAAATTATTGACCGACAATCAGAGAGTTTTATGCTTTTAATGTTGCAATTTTAATTTGCTTGAGTAATCTTGAGTAATCATGATTCGTAACAGTTTAAGCCGAACTTAAATGATTTTTAGGAGGGGTATTTATATTGGACCCATGGTAAATTATAATCCAAACATCCCAAAATTATGTAGAGTGATTTCTGGTATTAATAATCATTAATTAGAAAAAATTTCAACACAACAGCGAAATTAGTTTTAGCGCTTACAGTGAATTTCAGAACGTTGCTTATTATGGGATCTAATGTAAATTATGTACCGTATATCACAAAATTGCATGACATTTTTTGTGGCCAAACGAAGCTATATCTTTTACGGTTTTTGGCGAATTTAATTAATTTCTGAGGGTTTATATGGAGCAGGCGCGGATTCAGGGGGGGGGGAATAAGGAAATTCCGCCCCCCCCCCAAATTATTAAAATATGTTTTGTTTATTTCAATAATACAAGAATTCCCAATAATAATATTTTTTTTGAAGTACAAAATTTTTGGAATTTTTTTTTTTTGTTGAATCTCTAACGAAATTTGCAATAAGTATCCAAATCTTAATCCTTATAGTTATTTATTAGATATTTTCAAAGCAACATCTAGTTTACCGTATTCAAGTACTTATTATTCTACATTCAATCCCAGCAGGTGCCATCTATATCCAAAGACTAAACGTCTGACTTGATAATGCGTGGCTTGAATTATTTTAAAGCCTTAGTATTTGCAATATTTATGTATGTATTTATGTGTTATATGAATCAAAATTCTACTCGATCATTTTTGACGAAAGCACGGATTTGTCGGGGAAGAGCCAGATTTCCTTATCTTTAAGATATTTCAACATACAACAAAAAGTTGTAAGGGATGAATTTATTGGCTTTGTTGTAAAAGCACTTGAAGAGGCTTCAAAGGATATGGATGACGTTGATGTGTCAAGTGATGCGAAGGCACTATCATCAATAGTTCATAAAGCTTTGACAAATTTTGGTCTTGACCTAAAAAATTTTGTAAGAGTTGGAACAAATGGGTGTCCTCTGATGTCAGCAGAATATTAAGTTGGTTAAAAATCCTGGAAACCGCGACAAGTGCGAAATAAATGCCATGCTTTTCCCATAAACCAAACATTTCAATTTCAAAACGCAATAAAGTGCCATTAATACAAAAAGTTTGTTAAAAAAAACGACAAAAATTTTTATATATAATCATACCAAGCGAAACGCAGTTTTATCAAAGTACTTGGGAGCCAAACGCTCTACATTATGCGAGACAAGATGATTTGGAAAAAATGGAAAGGTAATATCTCTACCTTTATATTAAGGAACTCCTTAGTACTTTTGAACTTATTTGCAGAATATACATATTCAGTGTGATACTTATTGTAACACAGCCACTTAGTATCATTTTACAAAAGCACGATATAGATCTTCACAAAGGATCAAGCCTTATCAAAACTTTAATCATGTGCCTTGAAGAGAAATTATATAAAGCCGAAGAACAATTTAAACCGATTTTTGAAAAAGTTAAAGTTATTTGCGTTCAGATCGAGGTTCCAATTGAAAAGACAAGATTTGATCGAAATAATCACATCCAAAATGTTGAAGATTACTACCGAGTTGTAGGTGACATTCCTCTTATTGAATTTATTTTAGAAGATTTCAAAACACCTTTCCCAATATATATCCTAAATGTATTGAACATACTTAAACTTCTACCTCAAAGGGTAATTAAGTCATATGGGCAAATCCTGCGTAACGAACGCTACATTCGCACGTGTTTCTGATTGATATATAAACTTTTTTTTGGCTTTTCAACAGAGATAGCTTCAACTTATACATATATAGTATTTAGTGACATTAATATGAACTTACGAATGGCATATATCATAATTTCTTAGCAGGCATTTGCTGCGAAATAAGTGGCCACAAAGTTTTGTGGCGCACGCCACAAAAATAAGAAGCAACTTTAAAAGTTGAAGTGTGTTTTCCTAATTTTTAGCGAATTTTGCATCATAAGGTATACAAAGTCTTATTCTTAAAAGAAAGTTGAATATAAGAGAACTGTAAAATCACTTATTCGCAGCTTAAAAATGTTGTAATTTTTTCATAAAAGCCGTGAACCCTTTGTGACGCACGCCTTACAACGCACGCTACAGTTTTTCAGTACTATATAATAAACCCAATTTTATTTATTTTAACAAAACAAATTATATATATAAACTAGTTTTGTGATCATTAATGAATGTATGAATGAATATCAATCTTTTTTTTAACGAAATTTATACATATTGTGATGAGTCTGCTGTAAGTGATATTTTAAGCTCAAAAAGCACCTAAAATAATGTTAAATTCATGTATAGCATTAAGAGATCAGGGGTGGGGTAGTATTTGGTAAAAATTATTGTATTAATGATCGTCGAAATACATATTTTTTAATATACAAATTAAATTATACATCTAGTCTTATATTCCATTAAAAAAAATTTATTTGAAAAATTTTTGGTTTGTGGACTGTTTTTGAGATTTGCCCATATACCATTTATTTTAAAACCAAAACTAGCTGATGAGCTGATTTTATTTGATAAACGAGACATACACATCTTATTATGAGCCTGAACTGTTGCATTGGCAACAAACATGGAAAATATCGGAAAACCTATCAGATAACGTTGTAGATGCTTTAATAAACTGTGATGAAGATATCTACCCAAATCTAAGAAAAATATTTCAAATTTTCGTGTCAATGCTTGTCAGTAATGCTGCGAGCGAGAGGTCATTTCCTACCCTTCGTCGAATAAAAAGATGGCTCAGATCGGCAATGACCGAAGATAGACTGTACTATCTCAATTTGCCTTACAGGGAAATCACAATTTACTTATTTAAAAAGATTAATTTATTTTAATTTATATTGAACGGATATTATACTTTTAAAAACAAAATTTTTACTTTTTTGTATCATACAAAATTTCCCCCCCGTAAGACTCGAGCTGGATCCGCGCCTGATATGGAGCCTATAGTAAATTATGCACCGATCTTCACGAAATATACCAGTGTGATTTCTAGTCCAATAGAACTGTGACGTACCAAGTTTTATTATGATAGCATTATTTGTTACGGTTTTAGGCGTTTCCCTGTTTCCCGGAAGAATGGTTTATATGGGGAATATGGTAAATTATGGACCGATCTTTACGAAATTTACAGTATGATTTCCAGTCGCACAAAACGAATTTGTGCAAAATCTCATATCATTCCGTGCATTATTCCACCGTTTGTGTTAGTTTTTGTAACAAAATTATCAATTTTTTAGGGTGGTGGTTAAACATTATAATTCATAGCTCTGATCCTACCAAACCGATTTTGCTGGATTTCAATCCCAAACTGCTTAGGATAACTGCAGGTAATTTGACACCAAGTTTCTTCTTTGACATGGCTAAATCGACTAAGAATTACTCCAGGAGCCAGAATGTATATTAGGGTGGGTCGAAAATATTTTTTTTCTCTTATCGACTTCTAATAGCGTAAAAATGTTGTATTTTTGTCTGCACTAGACCCCCGTAATATATTATTAATTTATTTTTAGTGTAACAGCCCGCGCATTGACCTTCAATTTTGTTAAATTTTGAATATAACAACAATAGCATTGTATTGCAGAAAAGCATATTACTGTATTTTATCGACTTGTAAGTTCGTGAAAATAGTATCAGAAGCATCCACAACTCTTTGCAATAAAAAAATAAGAGAAGGTTTAACATAGACGAAACTTAAATCAAGACGATAGATGCCTAGATTTTACAGTAAACAAGATTTTGTGACCAAAAAATGATTTTATTGTTTTCTGTTGTATACGAACCAAAGTTTTATTTTTTTTTAAGTTAAATTCAAAATAGTTTCAGTTTTAATTAATAATAATTGATAGTAAATAAAAAATTTAAATTTAAAAAATTTACTTTTCTTACATATTCTTAATTTTTAGGAGCTCTTGCGCGGGCTGAAGATGTGACTTTTTTTTACTTTTTTTTTGCAGTTTTTATTTGTGTTGACGTAAGACAAAAAAAATATTGCTGTTAGAACATGATTCGAGAACTTTTATTTTTTCTCATACATCAGTGACCCAGCCTAATGTATATACTTTATGGGGTCTTGGGCTTTTTATAAAAAAGTTTCACACGGAATGACAAACTTATAATACAATCATTAGTGTGACCGCAAGTTATATGGGGAATTTTTTTTTCGTATTTTCACTTGGCAAGCCCATTAGAATGATTTCAAATTAGAAAAAAAAATATATATAGAAAATTTTAGATCGTTTGCATAGTTATTAGCCGTGCCTTGAGCCCACAAAAATTGCTAAAATGCTATTTTTCTCACTATGGGTCGCTTTAATTGTTGATAACTTCCGTAATATTTATTTTAGAGAAAAACCTTATTTACAAATTTTCTAGGGCTACATCTTATGAACAATGTTGCACTGTATTAAATAGTTTTCTTTAACATGAATATTTTATCCAGAAAAAACCAAATTAAAAAATAACACCGAAATTTTCACATATCTTCGCATTCTTTGCCTGGTGATTACACTACGTGACAAATTTCCCACATAGTCGTGACCAGATGATTCTGACAGCTTATCTTTATGTAAAACTTTCCCCTGAATCCGAATATGAAGTCAGAATTGTCAAAAGTATAACAGTTTTTGAGATATTACAAAATAACCGTTATTTGTGTTTTAAAAAAAGATGATGTGACTGAAATGCAAATATCTTCAACAATTTTGAACGGACTATGTATTTCTTTCTTTTTATTGAGAGTTTATAAAATTTATTAAATAACCATGGGTCGTTTGAAGAGTGGGACCATACACCGAAAAACACAAAAGTACCGTTAGAAAAAATAAATTACATCGATTTTCGTGTTCAGGAGATCCCAATTAACTTATTTTTTGGCTGTAAGCCAGTGTTATAAATTTTATGATTTTGTTCAATTTGGTCTTTTCAAGTTGTTTTTTAAACCAAAAAATAAAACTTTTTTAAGTTTTATAACTTACGACATTAGCCTATTTCAATACGAACATTTTGTGCCCAATAGGATCCAGATCGGTGCAAAAATTACATAGTTACAGAAGATTAATTGAATTAACCCACCTTTCGATTTGTATCAAAACACAACAAATAAATGAGGCTATCAGCCGTTACAACCAAGTACTATAGTGCAAGAGTAGTGTTAACTCCTCATTATCTCATAATAAGTAGTCTGGGGCTACACCACTTCTGCGCTGCTAGCCTCAAATATACAAAGCTAAATTTTTAGTTAAAATAAATATTTAAAATAGCTTAAAGGTATTGAATTTCTATGTGGGTACATTTACTAAATGTAGCTTTGTCATTTTTGTACCAATCTTTGTCTTGTTGTGCGCAAATTGTTCAGGCTGTAGGAAATATCGCCCAAAAAAAAAAATGAAAAATCGCCCAAAAAAATTGCATGTAAAATTGGGCCTGATTTCATATGAAAAATGGCCCAAAATTTTTGGGCTATTTATCGTTATTGTTGGGTAATTTTTCGTTTTTTAAATTTGGGTGATTTTTCATAATGATGATGTTGTATGAAAAATGGCCCAAAAAAATGGGCTTTTTTTTAAAATTCTACCATAATCTTACATAGCAGAGAAAACCATGTTTTATTATGGTTGCAAACAACAAAACTATTTTTCAAGAAACTAATTTAACCATTATATGGTTGTCGGCGACAATGATTTGGTTAAATTAAACATAATATCGGTAGAATTTTTTTAAAAATGGTTTTGTAGCTTTTTCTCTGGGTGTATATATTAAATATATAACTAAAGCTTCTCGGTATCGCCGGCCTTCGGCCGGGCGCAAGGATTTTCTCCTCTATGGTATAACAAAGACCGGCTTCGCTAACTAAAGCTTCTCTGTATAGCCGGCCTTCGGCCGGGCGCAAGGATTTTCTCCTCTATGGTATAACAAACACCGGCTTCGCTAACTAAAGCTTCTCTGCGTAGTCGGCCTTGTTCGGAAACAAGGCAGTTTTTCGAAGCTTTACTTAGCGAAACCGGTTTTTGTTAGACCATAAAGGAGAAAATCCTTCCGCCCGGCCGAAGGCCGTCTATACAGAGAAGCTTTAGTTATAGATGAAATCCTTATTTTGGATATATATATTTAATATATACACCCGGAGTAAAAGCTATAAAAATATTTTATCCATATTATGTTTAATTTAACCAAATCATTGTCACCGACAACCATATTATGGTTAAATAAGTATCTTTAAAAAAATCACTTGAAATTTTAACGGTATTTTAAAAAAAAATTTACACATTTTTGATTATAAGTTAAGTTGCGGACGTTGCAAAGTGTCATAACGTCCTCGTCCTCGTCTTCGATGGACATTATGACACTTTAAAAGTGTCCAAGGACACTACGACACTGGACGTTATGACATGTCACCTAAATTTATATGAATAATAAACACGTTTTTGCAAATTTAGTAATTTTTTTTTTTTTTTTTTTTGGGAAAAAATTCGTTTTTGCTTTTTGGGTCATTTTTCATTTTCTTTTTGGCCCTTTTTCGTTTTTTTTGGGCAAAATTTCATATTTACCTTTTTGGGTCATTTTTCATGTTCGCTTGGGCGATTCTTCATTTGGGCGATTTTTCATTTTTTTTTTGGGCCATTTTTCTTTGGGCGATATTTCCTACAGCCAATTGTTCATATTAAAATAGTCTAATGTCGCATGCAATAAGACATTAGGACTTTTAAATCATTAGTTTAAAAACAAAATCATAAAATTTATAATGAAGTTTATCTTTTCATCTTTTTTAAAAACACAAATAAATTTTTAAAAACATAATAACAAATAAAATATCTCAAAAACTGTTATACTTTTGACAATTCTGACTTCATATTCGGATTCAGGGGAAAGTTTTACATAGAGATTAGCTGTCAGAATCATTTGGTCACGACTTTGTTGAAAATTTGTCACGTAGTGTAATCACCAGGCAAAGAATGCGAAGACATGTGAAAATTTCGGTGTTATTTTTTAATTTGGTTTTTTCTGGTTAAAATATTCATGTTAAAGAAAACTAATACAGAGCAACGTTGTTCATAAGATATAGCCCTAGAATATTTGTAAATAAGGTTTTTCTCTAAAATAAATATTACGGAAGTTATCAACAATTAAAGCGACCCATAGTGAGAAAAATAGCATTTTAGCAAACTTTGTGGGCTCAAGGCACGGCTAATAACTATGCAAACGATCTAAAAATTTTTAATTTTGAATCATTCTAAGGGGTTTGCCAAGCGAAAATACGAAAAAAATAACAGTCAACCTAACCCTCATTCACCACTAGTGGTGGTGGAGGGTATAAAAACATCTGATTCCGTATGAAATTTGCAATCATTTTCGCACTCTGATGTTGAACGTGTATTTTCAAAATACTTGTTATGCGATTTTGTGTGCCAATCGAAGATCATTTCAAGACAACTTGAAAAATACATGATTTTACTTTGTAATAATCATTTGTTTAAATAAAACTATTTAAAAACTATTCGTTTGTGTTTCTTAGCTTGTAAATTTTTATGTTTTTTTTTTTGGGTCAGTTTGCCCTGGTAATTACACATGGCGTATGCAATTTATACTTGCATGTGTAGCCCATGTGTAATTACCCTAAAGGATACCTTAGTGCAAGTGTCTCCAAGACACCAATTTTGCCAACTATTTAAGTGACTTTTTGGCGACATTGTCAACGAAGTGTCTACACTTATATATTGGCCTTTAATCTGTGGTTTTCATGGGCAACCGCGTATGTCTTAAAATAAAATTTTTCAGGAGAGCCGAAAAAACCATTCTAGATAGAACTATGGGTTAGATATTGCATCTTTTGATGTTTGTAATTGAGTTAAAACATCGGAATGGGTCTATCTGTTTTTAAAACTTTTTTAAAAAATGTAAAGAGCGCTTAAAATTAAGCAATATAGCATCAACATTTCAAAATCTAAAAAATAGACATACGCGGTTGCCCATGAAAACCACAGTAATATGAAAACAATTTTGTTATAAATTAGTAATTTTGTTTTATTTTTTAATAAAATAATTAAATGTTTAAAAAATATACAATTTTTAATTCGACAGCTGCTTTAAAAAAAGTACCAAAAGTGTAAATTAGATTTACAAATATGTACTAGTAAATCTCTGTACCTCGTTTCTGTATTTCTCGCATCGTAAAATTTCTTACATGAAGTGTGAAACAAAAAATTCCATTGTTTCTCGATTTATGAGATAAAAGTGTTTCTGTATTTGAATGCGAAAACAGACACAACAAATTCTGTTTATACTGGAATATTTCCAGTAATTAAGTGTCAAATAAAAGCGAAACGTCAACAAAAGAAATAAATATAATAAAAACGGGGCTGCCAGATTTGACGAGTTATTGTCATTTTGACAACTTTTTGTTCCGAAATTAGCAAAGTGACGATTTAATGATTTTTCTAAAAAAGTGACGAAAGCCAAAACAAAATCAAAAATATTTTATAATTTTGTTGTTACTTTCTATAGAAATTCATATTGAATTTTTAAATTTCAAATTTCAAACACTTCATATTTTGTGGCGTTGAAAATTGAAAAAACAAAATGAATTTCTGTAGAAAGTAACAACAAATTTATAAAATACTTTTGATTTTTTTTTTGCTTTCAATGAAATTGTTGGCGTTGGCCCTTAGTCTTCGAAATAAGATAGTTTTAAATATTTTAATATGTTTGTTTATTAGTAAAAAAAATATCTTTAAAAACAAGACAGCTTAAATTTTTTTATTTATCCCTTTTATGAAAATTGTCCTCGAAGTTGTTTGCCTCTTCCCTGAAAAAGGTATCGGCAAAGGCAAAATTTCGAGGGAAAGAAATGGACCGATTTGGCTTATTTTGAACATTTAATACTTCTTATATACATTAACAAAATATGATTGATATTTGGGTGTATCCAAAGTAACGGCCGTTACTTTATAAATGTGCTGTTTTAAAATGTCTGAAACAAACATCATGTTTTGTAAAATTTTGCACAGGATATGTCAAGTTAAATATCTGATTTAATTCTTTGAAATGTTTTGTTTTAATAATGCATTATAAAAATTACAAGTTTTTTGCGTGTGAATTCATTTATTATCGGCGATAAAAAAAATATATTTTTGTTAGTATAAATAAAATTAAAGTTAATCTTTAGGAATATGACACGATACATTTATTTTGTATAATAGCGGAAAAATTAATTCAAAATAAAAATTTAATTTTTGAGCTATAAGGGGTTAATTTCTGTGGAAACACCCTTTTGATACTCTTATCTTATATGGACATTTTTGGGCCAAAACCATTATTTCTTCAAGAAAAAAAGTTGTTTGTCTGTAACCCGTTCATTTATGAATCGATTTTTTTAACTAAAACTACCAGCTGTTCTACTAAGTCTATTTCAGGTAAAAAAAAGAAAAAAAATTTATAGGAATAGGTAAATTACAGATTTATATCTCAGCCATTTGTAAACCGATATAGTTAAATTTCAATTATATACTATTTCGGACTACATACGATATAAATATAAAACAACGTTGTCACTATGAATTTTAGGTTTTTCCCAAAGCTGATTTAATTAAAAAATGTATCTATTTATCCATTTTAAATAAGGATGTATGTTTATTTTATTAAGCTTGGCTTCTTTTTGCTTTTGTAAAAATATTGGCCCATAATCATAGTAAAACGTTAAAGTCGGTTCTATTTAAAAACAACTTTAAAATAAAAACATTCTTTTAAATATTTTGCTACTATAGTCGAAACTAAAGTATGTTTTAAATTGAACCGACTTTAACTGGGTGCCACCTCAAATATAGCAAATTTTTCATACAACATACAACAAAATATAAGCAAGTGGCAACTTTAAGCAGCCGACATTGAAAATTAAAATATAAATAAAACACTGCATATCTTGTACGGTTGAAACACGCAATATGATTTTATGTAGAAAGCAACAACAAAATTACAAAACTTTGTGTAAAACGCTAGGCAATTTTGGCCTAGCGTTTTACACAATTAGGGCCTATACATATATATTTTGTGTTTCTTTCCATAAAAGTTTTCCTGCAAATCATTAATAATTGCAAAATATCAGCCAACATCTTATAACATAAACATTTTTAACTTTTTGCAAGTACTTTTTATTTGGCGAAAAACAGCTGATGCTGTTGTTAAATGAGTTAAACACAACTTCAGCTGGTTTTAAAATTAACATCGGGTTTAACGTGTAAAGTATGCTTTTGCTTGTCTATAGTAGATCAAAAGCATATTTTTAATAAAAGTTTACTTTAGAACTCTTAAAGTATGCTTTGTTTATGACTATAGTTATGGGCCATTTATTTTATTTTTTGTTTAATATGATATTTTCTCATGCCTTTGTGTGACTTCTTCAGGGAAAAACAATTTTTAATTGTTATCGGATTAAAGAAAATAAATAGTTTTATAAAAAATTATCCTTCAGCTTAACAAAAGAAATATAAATTTAAAGAAATAATTAGTATTGTGGTTATTTTGTTGAACTATTTATGGTTTTTAATCCAAATTTTTTAATATTTTTAATTAGGCTTAAGTTCATGAAATTTATTTTTATTAAATTATTTTTGTGAAGAAAGGAATTTTACAACATGAAAATCAATTAAAATTGTTATTGATAATCTTTCATTCTTGACGTGGCTCGGGCTCGAACCCTGGCCGGCAGGTTACCATGACATGTTTCGATCGCAACCACTCGATCTCCTCAGATGGATTTGCCGTCTTACACTCGCAGCCATCGACGACTGCTGACGTCACTAGTCAAACATCAATCCTTAAACCAAATTGTATTTTAACATTTGGTAGATCGAAATTTGCTTTCCTGAATGATTATCCATTTTAATTGATTTTACATGTTTTTTCTTTTACTTCTGTTTTTTCGTACTTTCGTCAAGAATTTTTCTTGAAGTCCAAGTACATTTTTTGTTTTTTCACTTTGTCTTTCTCTTTTCTGTTGACCTTTTTCAGCACAACTTGAAGGACAAATGTACACATAGAGCTCGTGCCTTAGCTTTAACAATAATTAGTATTGTGGTTATTTTGTTGAACTATTTATGGTTTTTAATATTTTTAATTAGGCTTAAGTTCATGAAATTTATTTTTATTAAATTATTTTTGTGAAGAAAGGAATTTTACAACATGAAAATCAATTAAAATTGTTATTGATAATCTTTCATTCTTGACGTGGCTCGGGCTCGAACCCTGGCCGGCAGGTTACCATGACATGTTTCGATCGCAACCACTCGATCTCCTCAGATGGATTTGCCGTCTTACACTCGCAGCCATCGACGACTGCTGACGTCACTAGTCAAACATCAATCCTTAAACCAAATTGTATTTTAACATTTGGTAGATCGAAATTTGCTTTCCTGAATGATTATCCATTTTAATTGATTTTACATGTTTTTTCTTTTACTTCTGTTTTTTCGTACTTTCGTCAAGAATTTTTCTTGAAGTCCAAGTACATTTTTTGTTTTTTCACTTTGTCTTTCTCTTTTCTGTTGACCTTTTTCAGCACAACTTGAAGGACAAATGTACACATAGAGCTCGTGCCTTAGCTTTAACAATAATTAGTATTGTGGTTATTTTGTTGAACTATTTATGGTTTTTAATCCAAATTTTTTAATATTTTTAATTAGGCTTAAGTTCATGAAATTTATTTTTATTAAATTATTTTTGTGAAGAAAGGAATTTTACAACATGAAAATCAATTAAAATTGTTATTGATAATCTTTCATTCTTGACGTGGCTCGGGCTCGAACCCTGGCCGGCAGGTTACCATGACATGTTTCGATCGCAACCACTCGATCTCCTCAGATGGATTTGCCGTCTTACACTCGCAGCCATCGACGACTGCTGACGTCACTAGTCAAACATCAATCCTTAAACCAAATTGTATTTTAACATTTGGTAGATCGAAATTTGCTTTCCTGAATGATTATCCATTTTAATTGATTTTACATGTTTTTTCTTTTACTTCTGTTTTTTCGTACTTTCGTCAAGAATTTTTCTTGAAGTCCAAGTACATTTTTTGTTTTTTCACTTTGTCTTTCTCTTTTCTGTTGACCTTTTTCAGCACAACTTGAAGGACAAATGTACACATAGAGCTCGTGCCTTAGCTTTAACAATAATTAGTATTGTGGTTATTTTGTTGAACTATTTATGGTTTTTAATCCAAATTTTTTAATATTTTTAATTAGGCTTAAGTTCATGAAATTTATTTTTATTAAATTATTTTTGTGAAGAAAGGAATTTTACAACATGAAAATCAATTAAAATTGTTATTGATAATCTTTCATTCTTGACGTGGCTCGGGCTCGAACCCTGGCCGGCAGGTTACCATGACATGTTTCGATCGCAACCACTCGATCTCCTCAGATGGATTTGCCGTCTTACACTCGCAGCCATCGACGACTGCTGACGTCACTAGTCAAACATCAATCCTTAAACCAAATTGTATTTTAACATTTGGTAGATCGAAATTTGCTTTCCTGAATGATTATCCATTTTAATTGATTTTACATGTTTTTTCTTTTACTTCTGTTTTTTCGTACTTTCGTCAAGAATTTTTCTTGAAGTCCAAGTACATTTTTTGTTTTTTCACTTTGTCTTTCTCTTTTCTGTTGACCTTTTTCAGCACAACTTGAAGGACAAATGTACACATAGAGCTCGTGCCTTAGCTTTAACAATAATTAGTATTGTGGTTATTTTGTTGAACTATTTATGGTTTTTAATCCAAATTTTTTAATATTTTTAATTAGGCTTAAGTTCATGAAATTTATTTTTATTAAATTATTTTTGTGAAGAAAGGAATTTTACAACATGAAAATCAATTAAAATTGTTATTGATAATCTTTCATTCTTGACGTGGCTCGGGCTCGAACCCTGGCCGGCAGGTTACCATGACATGTTTCGATCGCAACCACTCGATCTCCTCAGATGGATTTGCCGTCTTACACTCGCAGCCATCGACGACTGCTGACGTCACTAGTCAAACATCAATCCTTAAACCAAATTGTATTTTAACATTTGGTAGATCGAAATTTGCTTTCCTGAATGATTATCCATTTTAATTGATTTTACATGTTTTTTCTTTTACTTCTGTTTTTTCGTACTTTCGTCAAGAATTTTTCTTGAAGTCCAAGTACATTTTTTGTTTTTTCACTTTGTCTTTCTCTTTTCTGTTGACCTTTTTCAGCACAACTTGAAGGACAAATGTACACATAGAGCTCGTGCCTTAGCTTTAACAATAATTAGTATTGTGGTTATTTTGTTGAACTATTTATGGTTTTTAATCCAAATTTTTTAATATTTTTAATTAGGCTTAAGTTCATGAAATTTATTTTTATTAAATTATTTTTGTGAAGAAAGGAATTTTACAACATGAAAATCAATTAAAATTGTTATTGATAATCTTTCATTCTTGACGTGGCTCGGGCTCGAACCCTGGCCGGCAGGTTACCATGACATGTTTCGATCGCAACCACTCGATCTCCTCAGATGGATTTGCCGTCTTACACTCGCAGCCATCGACGACTGCTGACGTCACTAGTCAAACATCAATCCTTAAACCAAATTGTATTTTAACATTTGGTAGATCGAAATTTGCTTTCCTGAATGATTATCCATTTTAATTGATTTTACATGTTTTTTCTTTTACTTCTGTTTTTTCGTACTTTCGTCAAGAATTTTTCCATCTGAGGAGATCGAGTGGTTGCGATCGAAACATGTCATGGTAACCTGCCGGCCAGGGTTCGAGCCCGAGCCACGTCAAGAATGAAAGATTATCAATAACAATTTTAATTGATTTTCATGTTGTAAAATTCCTTTCTTCACAAAAATAATTTAATAAAAATAAATTTCATGAACTTAAGCCTAATTAAAAATATTAAAAAATTTGGATTAAAAACCATAAATAGTTCAACAAAATAACCACAATACTAATTATTGTTAAAGCTAAGGCACGAGCTCTATGTGTACATTTGTCCTTCAAGTTGTGCTGAAAAAGGTCAACAGAAAAGAGAAAGACAAAGTGAAAAAACAAAAAATGTACTTGGACTTCAAGAAAAATTCTTGACGAAAGTACGAAAAAACAGAAGTAAAAGAAAAAACATGTAAAATCAATTAAAATGGATAATCATTCAGGAAAGCAAATTTCGATCTACCAAATGTTAAAATACAATTTGGTTTAAGGATTGATGTTTGACTAGTGACGTCAGCAGTCGTCGATGGCTGCGAGTGTAAGACGGCAAATCCATCTGAGGAGATCGAGTGGTTGCGATCGAAACATGTCATGGTAACCTGCCGGCCAGGGTTCGAGCCCGAGCCACGTCAAGAATGAAAGATTATCAATAACAATTTTAATTAATTTTCATGTTGTAAAATTCCTTTCTTCATGAGAATAATTTAATGAAAATTAAATTTCATGAACTTAAGCCTAATTAAAAATATTAAAAAATTTGGATTAAAAACCATAAATAGTTCAACAAAATAACCACAATACTAATTATTGTTAAAGCTAAGGCACGAGCTCTATGTGTACATTTGTCCTTCAAGTTGTGCTGAAAAAGGTCAACAGAAAAGAGAAAGACAAAGTGAAAAAACAAAAAATGTACTTGGACTTCAAGAAAAATTCTTGACGAAAGTACGAAAAAACAGAAGTAAAAGAAAAAACATGTAAAATCAATTAAAATGGATAATCATTCAGGAAAGCAAATTTCGATCTACCAAATGTTAAAATACAATTTGGTTTAAGGATTGATGTTTGACTAGTGACGTCAGCAGTCGTCGATGGCTGCGAGTGTAAGACGGCAAATCCATCTGAGGAGATCGAGTGGTTGCGATCGAAACATGTCATGGTAACCTGCCGGCCAGGGTTCGAGCCCGAGCCACGTCAAGAATGAAAGATTATCAATAACAATTTTAATTAATTTTCATGTTGTAAAATTCCTTTCTTCATGAGAATAATTTAATGAAAATTAAATTTCATGAACTTAAGCCTAATTAAAAATATTAAAAATTTGGATTAAAAACCATAAATAGTTCAACAAAATAACCACAATACTAATTATTGTTAAGGCTAGGGCACGAGCTCTATGTGTACATTTGTCCTTCAAGTTGTGCTGAAAAAGGTCAACAGAAAAGAGAAAGACAAAGTGAAAAAACAAAAAATGTACTTGGACTTCAAGAAAAATTCTTGACGAAAGTACGAAAAAACAGAAGTAAAAGAAAAAACATGTAAAATCAATTAAAATGGATAATCATTCAGGAAAGCAAATTTCGATCTACCAAATGTTAAAATACAATTTGGTTTAAGGATTGATGTTTGACTAGTGACGTCAGCAGTCGTCGATGGCTGCGAGTGTAAGACGGCAAATCCATCTGAGGAGATCGAGTGGTTGCGATCGAAACATGTCATGGTAACCTGCCGGCCAGGGTTCGAGCCCGAGCCACGTCAAGAATGAAAGATTATCAATAACAATTTTAATTGATTTTCATGTTGTAAAATTCCTTTCTTCACAAAAATAATTTAATAAAAATAAATTTCATGAACTTAAGCCTAATTAAAAATATTAAAAAATTTGGATTAAAAACCATAAATAGTTCAACAAAATAACCACAATACTAATTATTGTTAAAGCTAAGGCACGAGCTCTATGTGTACATTTGTCCTTCAAGTTGTGGAAAAAGGTCAACAGAAAAGAGAAAGACAAAGTGAAAAAACAAAAAATGTACTTGGACTTCAAGAAAAATTCTTGACGAAAGTACGAAAAAACAGAAGTAAAAGAAAAAACATGTAAAATCAATTAAAATGGATAATCATTCAGGAAAGCAAATTTCGATCTACCAAATGTTAAAATACAATTTGGTTTAAGGATTGATGTTTGACTAGTGACGTCAGCAGTCGTCGATGGCTGCGAGTGTAAGACGGCAAATCCATCTGAGGAGATCGAGTGGTTGCGATCGAAACATGTCATGGTAACCTGCCGGCCAGGGTTCGAGCCCGAGCCACGTCAAGAATGAAAGATTATCAATAACAATTTTAATTGATTTTCATGTTGTAAAATTCCTTTCTTCACAAAAATAATTTAATAAAAATAAATTTCATGAACTTAAGCCTAATTAAAAATATTAAAAAATTTAAAGAAATTATTAAATACCCATGAACTTTAACTTTGTTTTTGTTTGATTATGTTTTAATAAAAGTCGAAACAAATTTGTTTAAAATTTATTTTAAATTACACGATTTTTAAAACAAAAAAGGAGGATCTTTTAAATTTTTTTCTCAGAAAATTGACGATTTTGACACAAATTTATCTGGCAGCGCTGATTAAAACCAAAACAAGAAAAGGCTAAAAAAATTTAAAATAACAAAATATAACAATGGTTTTTTGTTTATTTTCATCATATAAATTATGCATTCATCATTTATATTCCTTCTATTTTTTTATTTATTAAAAAAAAATAGTATATAAACATATTTTAAATTCAAAATATCTACATTTTGTTTTTCTCGCCACCAATTTCAAATGCGACTTATTTTGACAGTTCTTGAAATAAACTTTTCGCAAAACATTGTTATAGAAACACTTTTTCTCGCATCCTTCCAATAATTGCTGGAAAATTATTAAAATGACAGATAATTCTCGCCAAGAAAAGATACAGAAACACTTGCGTGAGAAAAACCATTTTTTGTTTCATTTCACACTATTTTTGTTGCAATTCACATGTTTCATGCGGAAAATTTTACGAAGCGAGAAATACAGAAACGAGGTACTGGTTCCAATGTCTACATATGGTCGCATAAAGAACTACCTAGTCAGTACTTCCAACGTCAGTAGTAGATTTCCAATGACACGGACATGTCAAATGTCCCTAGCAAATAACATTGTGTGGGGTTTAATAAGTCAATAGCAATGGTGACTGTGTCAATAGTAAATCGGTAACGATGCACTTGTGACATTTCCTGCAGGATAGTTTCATGTGTAATCTGTGTGTAATTTCATTTTCATTCCATTTTTTTTTTATTAATTTTTAACAGTCGAGTTTTTCTTTTCAAACATTGATTTTTTCTCACTTTTTCAGTCACCTGTTTTCAAACCCTGACTTTTTCCCTTTTCTTTTTTTTTCTCATACAAAAGGCAAAAATAAATGTCACATGACAAGTTTTATTGCCAACACCAAATGTACAAGTGTAAATCGCAAAAACATTAATTTCCACATCCACACATTGTGGAAAACTTGTTAAAGCATTTTTGAGGAAATAAAGTCTAAGATAAGCTATCAAATTTGATTGCCCAATCTTTGACATTTGTTATTTGCGCGACTTAATAAAAAAAAAACAATATGCACATTCAATAGATTTGATTTAGGAGATAAGTATAAATAAAAAATTTGAGCAGTTTATTTTAAGACAATACGGGATACCTGTAAGTCCAAAAGTTTGCTTGCATCAAACAGAGCCATTTACAGCGAATTTTAATAATGCATGTTGCTTCAGCTTGTACTTAAACATTGTGTATCTTTTATCCTACCGACATAATTGATTGTGTACGGAAAGAAATATTTGCATTCATTTCGTTGATGCTTCAGCAATCGACAAACGTTGCTTATTTTCATTGCAAACAGAACATATGAATAAGGTTACGCAAAGCAAATTCATTCTTTCAAAGCCTTTTTTGGTTTTGTGCGTGAATTTTACTTCACAATAATGTATAATTTCCAAATTCTTCATTGTCAACACTGATTAAATACTATATTCATTTAATTTTAAAAGCTTTTTACTTCGAATATACAATTGAAGCACAGCCGCGAATAACGTTTTAAGTTACAAAATAATAATTTTTCAGGAGAGCAAAAAAACGTTTTTTGACAAGCAGCATTATTTGTTTTAAAAATTTTTTTTTTCTATTATTTAAAATAGTGATAATAAAAACTTTAATGCAAAAGGCTTTTAAAACATTATTCCGCACTGCAAAACCATTTCGGTTTCATCATTATGTTAGTAACTTGCAATGTTCTTCCACTGGCTGACACTTTGTACGCCATTTTGAAGGCGTTAAGGTGCATAGTTTTGGTTGATTTGATGTTTAAACTGTGTAAGAGAGTAAAGTCAACGTTTATCTGCAAAAAAACAGTTTTAGCAAAATGTGGCGTTTACAACGTTTTTCGCGGCTGTGCTTAAATTTAATATTCCAAAATGTATTAAAGGCAAATTTCAAAATGCCTCATTAAAAAAAGTAAATAAACTGCAAAGAGCTTCGCTTGTGAGGTCTGGTATATTTTTTTGTTATGACAATTTGGATATTGAAAATTATTACTTCAAATCTTTTTTTTAAACAAATTTTGTGAAATATTGTTTCTATTTTCGAGCAAATTGATATTTACAAAAACTGGCATAAGGAATATATTGTTTTTTGGTACCATATTTAATTTTTTGCAAAGGAAGGCATAGAAAAAATGGTGTTTCAATTTCTGGTGCATATCAAACGACGTAGGAAAATTTTGTTGCTGGCCGGCTGTGGAAAGCAACCCATGTTGTTTAAACAAGATGAAACCACAGCACATACTGGACATAAGGGACAAATTCGGCGAAAGCATTAATTCGCAACGGGCGATATAAAATTACATCTAACTTCACCGGAATATATTTAAATGAGCACGATAGTGCGAAGCAAAAAATGGCCACCAGTACTTACTTTATCTCATTAATAACAAATTTAAAAGCAATTTAAGCCATAAACATAACTTCTTTTGCATCACGCTGTATATATTCGAAATAAAGAACACATTTTCATAAATACAAAACTTGTTTTATGCACAAAATTTATAAAATGTTTGGGTAATTTTGCAACTTTGTTTGTGTAAAATTTAATTTGGATTCCGGCAACACTGCTATTTCTCGTTAGATACCTGTAGTGCGATTCTCTATTCAATTTTAACATAATTTAAATTGTTAAAAATATTTAACAGCAAAGTAAACGTAAATTTTATTCAGTAACTTTTTTAACAATAACGTTTACTGCTAAGTTCTATCTTAACGTCAGGTATTTAAGTTATCTTAACGGCAAAATATTTTTCATTGTTTATTTTTAAATTCGTAGTTATTAAAAAAAAAAACAAACAAACAAAAAATTTGGCGAATAAAAGCCTCATTAACATTTTTAAAATTCACGTTATTTACATAAATTTTGCAAAAATAATATTAAACAATTTGGTTCTTTTTTGCGAATTTACCAAAAAGCATTAAAAATATTACATTTTAGATGCAGCTTATGGAAATCACTAAAAGTATTTTCTTTTCTACACAAAAAATAAGTGGTAGACTTTCCAATCATTTTAGCTAATTTTTGCAAATTTCCACTAATTTAGCAATTTTTACCGAATTTTTGCTATTCCTTATAGTTTAAGTGACTTCAAATCAATTTTATGGTTTGGTTGAATGAAGTATTAAAAAATTTCGCGAATTTTCGCTGTTTTTGCATTTTTTTTTTTTTTTTTTGTTATTTTCCGACATTTTGTTTTTTTAACCGATTTAATGATTTCAAATAAATTTTTTTGCTTCTCTCCAAGTTTGCAATTAATCGCGAATTATAGCCACGTTCGCGGTAGAAGCTTTTTATTCCTGTAAGTTTTCTGATTCTTTACAGCTTGAACGATTTTGAATAAATAGTAGACTTTGCCATCATTTCGCTGTTAACAAATATTTGCGAATTTCCCCTAATTTAGCAATTTTTACCGGATTTTTCCATTCCTTATAGTTTAAGTGAATTTAAATAAATTTTATGGTTTGTTCGAAATATTAGAAAATTTCGCGAATTTTTGCTATTTTTGCAAAAAAATTTTATATATTCCGACAACTTGTTTTTTAAGCGATTTCAAATAAATTTTAAGGTTTTTTTTCCAAGTTTGCAATTTTTCGCGAATTTTATCCATGTTCGCGTTATAAGCGATTTTTTCCTGTGGTTCTTTAGAGCTTTAACGATTTTTAATAAATACCCGCTGTTTGCAAATTTTTGCGAATTTCCGCTAGTTTAACAATTTTTACCGAATTTTTGCAATTCCTTATAGTTTTAGCGACTTTTAATCAATTTTATGGCTTTTTTGACATGTTAAAAATTTTCGCTATTTTTGCAAATTTTCCGATTTTTTGCAATTTTCGCTAGACTATCAAATCCTAAATGGGGTTTTGTTAGTTTCGAAAGTACTTTAAGTCGTTCCACACGAGAAGAAGTTTACAGTGTTCGTTAAATATACTAATTAATTAACAAAGATGCCACTTGATTGATATTTTTAGCTATGTTGTTTAAATTGAGTTACTGAATTGCTGTATTGTTACCGTAAGCAATAAACTGTGCCGGTAAAATTAACGTTAACGTTAGTTGTTAAAAGTTAGAGAATTCCACTACAGGGTTGGAAACTTGCTTTTTAAAATTAACATCAACTTTTTAAACAAAATGTACTTTTTAAGCCATGGAAGTACGTTTTCTTTCGTTTCTTAAAGAAACATTAATATGGGATGATAAAACGGAACAGTGGGCACGTTTGTTGGCGAATGTTAAATAGTTACATATTTAAAATACCAGTAAACAAAGCTTATTATTTGTTAGGAAAACTTATATATATATATATATATATATATATATGTTCCTTTAACTCCCACTGGAGCATAGGGCGCCAAAACTTAGTATGTCTTTAATTATAATCTATTGGTAAGAGCTCTATTTTAAGAATTTGTTGCTGTAACCCTTAATTATGTATAAGGATTTTCTTATAATTTTAAGAAATTTGGTACATAGGTTCTAATTGGACCAATCCTATTGAAAATGGCATGTAGCCCCCATACAAGCTGCTTTACTGAATAGGGTCTTTGTGCCCACTATCAAACCAATTTTAATGAAATTCAAAACATAGAAAGATCCATCCATACCTTAATGGACACAAAAGCTATGCATATTTTAAAAAATAGAAAAACGAGGGGAGATAAGGGGAAATTTCTGGCTTTCCAAAACTATCCAAATCTAAATATGTATTTATATAGCCATACACTGTCGAAAATTTGTTTTTAAAAACTATGGTGTAGAATATAATATGGTCGGGCTTGACCAACTTTACTTTCTTACATGTTTTATTATGGATATGCTGGTCATTTTTTGTAAAAACTACACAATAATATTAAAGTAAAACACGGTTATAACGAACACAGGGGACCCATACTAACGACGAAATTCCAAAATTTTAATAATTTGTCATTAGATACGAATAATATTTAAACAAAATCAAAACCATAATACTTAAGAGGGCAGAGATCTGAATTCAGAAATATGTATGTGCACATAAAAACACACATACATACGTGTGTTTAGGCGAGTTCGTTATACGTACATAGTTTTTTTATTGAAAGTTTTTACGTAAAATCCCTTGGACAGGAGATAAGGAACTAGCCCGTGCAAATGGATACACTATATGGGATAGCGAACAATACAGATTAAAAGCGCTTCAGTATTTTATTGTACATAAAGATCGCGGTAGCAACATTGTACCGATAAAATCTAAAATGCACAAAAAAAAAACAAATGTACCAGGGTTTAATTTATCTTACACACCCAATATTTAAATGCAAATTCTTTTCGTTTTATTTGTATAATTATGACGTCATTTTTCCGCGACCACATCTATAAAAAATTCTTTCTAAACATGAATTAATCATCAAAGTGAATTATTTGTATTTCGATATACATACATATGTACATATATACATACATATCGATACCTTCCCATAAGAATGTATTAAGCGACATTTCTAAAATTGTGTAGGAAACGAAAAAAAACGTCTCATTTAGTTATTTATTTGTGTATTTTATTGAAAGGAACATATTTGGAAAGCGATTTTCAGAATACAAAACATATTTAAAAATGTGGCTTAGCATAATTTCTTTGGCGGGTAATACAAATAACAGGGTGCAACATTATTCCAGTGAGAAAACTTGACAGTTGGTACAATTTTATTTTCTCTCTAGTTTCCTTTGCATCCATGATAGGGCAGCGAAACCCAGGCCAAAATGTGGCGCTTAACTTCTAGTATAGTTCTACATCAAAAAGTCGTTTTCGAAAAAAAGTGTCGCTTAATACATTCTTATGGGAAGGTATCGATATGTATGTATGAACAGAAACTAACAAGAATACGAAGTAATTAAATTTGTTGAGTTTTTCAATAAGTACAGTAGTTTTGACCTAGCAGCCTTTTGCTTAAGTGCACTTTTGACTTACATAACTGCACAAAATGAATCATTTTTGTCAATATTCTTCAAAATCCCATACAAAATTCTTTTTTAAGTGCAATTTCTATGCCTGCACATTAGAGATAAATGACCAAAATTTTTCGTATGTACTTATTTTAAAATTATTTTCATACAAAAAATCAAGGATAGCTGCACTTTGACTTAACTGCCCAAAATACGTACCTTTTTTCTGTAATTAAGTATTCTTCGAAAGCCTTTTGTATACCTGCAAATTACTCATATTTTTGGGCAGCTTAAAAAAAAAACTTATGTATTTTCATATAAAATATCAAAGTTAATTTATCCAAACGTTTTTTATTCTTCTTTTAAACAATTTACTTTAGCTGCACTTTTATGCATGTAACCAAAATTGTGTACCTGCACATTAAGGCATATAAATACAAGGCATATAAATACAATTAAGATAACAGCACTTTTGATTTATCTTCACAAAAATTCGTGCAAAGGAGTTTGTGCAGCTAAGTCAAAATTACTGTATTTTATCTTTAATATATTGAATTTTTTTTTACATCTTATATGACGGATAAACTGTAATGAAAAGGACCAAGAACTTTGCAAGATTTAAAGAGGATGGAATTATCGTTTTTCAGGTTCATTTTTTACCAAAACCGGAATTTCAAAAATGGAAAAATGTAAGCTGACCAAAACAACATAAAAACAAATTTTTATTATCCGTACATCGTTGTCCAAAGCGTACTGCGATGAAGACTTTGTAACACCCCTAATGTACATAAGTATACATATGTATGTAAAAGTATAAAATGGTTTTTTATGTACCCTGTTGAAAAAATGATACTGTGATGTCACTCCTAAATATGGCATTGAATTTATGACAAGTCGTTAATTTTTTGTAATCACACAACGAATGGAGTACAAAAGGAAAGGCATAAAATAATAAAAAACAATATCATGTTTAAACACGATTAAAAACAAACTGAATTCTAATGAGAGGAGAACAAGTTTAAGCTTTCATTTAACGCTTTCATCAACACAAACAAAATCAGTGAAAAATATAACGATGATGATGACGGAATGAAGCTTAAAACTGGGTTTAGCAGAATAGAGACAGGCAATAACAAGTAAGAAAGTATAGCCTGTCAAGCTCGACTATTTCATACCCTACACCACAGCAAATAAAAACCAATTTTAGAAAGTGTACGCTATTTGCGACCCGCCAGAACAAAATTACTTACAGTGAGAAGCATAAATCAAATCATAAATCGTGTGAAATAAAACAATATCTAAATTTTTTTAAAAAACAAGTAAGAAAGTTTGTGTTATTTCATCCTATATTGTAAAATTATTCATATACTACCGTCTAGCAAAATTATGCACTCATATTCTAAGAAACAACCATAAAATATCCTTAAGTACCTGGCAACTCCATAATTTTGCACAGCAAAAGTCTTGGTACTTTCTAAAGTGATCTATGTTTAAGTATTGACATATCTATTATTTACATTTTTTTTCTTCTACATTAATAAGGATACATTTAGAATGTATTCAGAGTTATTTCTTGTTGATATCAGTAGCAATAATTGGTTTTTTATTGTAAAAAGTGTTAAATAAAGTGACTCGCAAGGAGCTATCGATTGAGGAGCGCAATATTATTATTAATAATCACAGATTGGGAAAATCATATTCTCAAATTGCTCAAATAACTTATAGAAGTCAACAAAACGAAAGGTAATAAATCTCTTTCAAAAAGAAAAACGGGTTGAAAATAAGACCAATTCTGGGCGACATTGCAATCTTAGTATCCGAGAAGAAAGAAAAATAGTGTCTTTACTTAGGAATGACCCCTTTAAAAGTGCACCAAATATTGTTGCCGAGTTAAACAAGTCCATGGACAAAAGTGTTTCCGCGGATATAGTACGAAGATCAATCAAAAGAGCTTTACACAACGCTCGTACAGCACGCAAAAAGCCCTATATAGCGAAGTCAACAGAAAAAAGCGAATTGATTCAAAGTTTTGATTTGACGTGTTTGTTGGGATTAACAACAACAAATGTATGTCTCTCAAAAGAGTCTATGGCACAAACTCAACACATACTAGAAGTTGCAGTTACGTTTCGCCGTCTGTTCTGGGCCTTACTCTCGTATAGTAAAATAATGTCGCTTATTCGAAATTGGTTGCTATAATTTTTAAGTCCTTAAAAATTTTTTTTTATGCGTTTTTCCCAAGATTTGCACTTTTTCTATTAAAAGATGTACATTAAAAATTCCAATTGTAATTTATACAATATTGATATTGAGTAAATATATTCTGGATGCTTATAAGATGAGAAGTTCAAATAACGATGACTGTCTGCCTGTAGTTTGCGGAGAATAGCTTGAATATGGCTAGGTTGTGAGCATTAATGAACTAAAGCATCAGAATTTCCTAAAAAATTTGTGCCAGTGATCCATGGAGAAAAGATTTGTTTTCTGAAAAATCTGCATTTTCGGGAAATATATAGGTATCTTCTGAGGGGGCGGAATGCACCGATTGTCGTTAAATTTCGCACAAAAAAGTACTTTTGGAATACCCATAAAAACGTTACGAATTGTACTATTGTGACGTCAGTTTTTACTTTGAATTATGTAACTAATCGATTCCATATAAACTCCACTTATGAAATATTCTATGCCTTGGTAGAGGGTTTCAACGACTTGGCACAGCCGATTATAGCACTTGTTTAAGATATGCAAACATTTTAACGTTTTAAAGGATTTTTTTAATGGTTTTATAGACAATTTTGGTGGGATAGAAAGTTTTTAAGTGGTAACCCTGGTATATACATATGTACATATGTGCATAAGATGAAAATTAAAAGTAAAACAAATATTTAGATATGTACATACATATGTATGTATGTATTACCATTTCGTACTGGAGATAATAAACCAAAGAGGTGGGGAAGCAAAAGCAGTCACACTCTGGGAGAAAAAACTTTAAATAAAACAGCAAATTGTGTTATTAATTAAAATTGTTAAATGCTCGAGAGCGCATAAAATATATGTATACATATGTATATGTATGTATATAAATGTGTACATACATACTTATTTACGAGTATTACGTAGACCGTGAATAAAATAACGGACCAAATAAAAGTACTAATAACACACATACATACATACATACCTACATATCCATGAAATATTTATTTGTTTTATTTGTTGTTAAGTTTCTTTGTAGGTGTTGTAAACGGGTATCCCATTAAATAAAATTTCTCTTTTTATAATGCTGCTTTCTTGCAGTCTAAGTTGCCAGATACACTTGCTAGAAAAACGTCAAATATTAGGAAAGAAATTATCAAATATGCATACTACATAAGTATGTATATTAGGAGTATAACCAATTTTTTTTTGGCATAATACCATGATGCCACCCATGTCCTAGTAACCACGAAAATTATAATCTTTTGTAATTTTCTCAATTGGTTTTTCTTAACCAATGCAATATTTGTACGGTGTTTTTTTTATTCATTTTTAATTTTTTTTCGTTAAAAAAGATTAAACATGCGTTTTGGTTTGCGGAAAAATCTCTTACCATCTCTAAATATTAATGAAATTTTATACTTGAGCTATTTTTTGTTTTAAATAAAAATATTATTAATTTTTCTTATCCAAAACTAAAATTCAAAATTTTCAAAATTTCATTGCGGTTGGTGCGTGAACTTTTTTAACCTAAGCGAATAAATAAATATACGTTCCCTTATAGTTTTTTATGCTCTATCGAACTGTGCTATGCCCATTTTGATATTTTTGAAAATTATCAAAATAATTTTTGGGAATACAAAATTTTAATTTAAAAGATTTTGTTATTCGTGATTAATTCCCAATCTTTTTTCTTGACAAAAACACTGAAATTTATTATTGATGGGATAAGCTCATTGCGCATTTCACTGGTTGCTTAGGCCAGATCGTCAGGAAACTTCATCCAAAAAGATTTTAGAAAAACTAAAAATATTAAACCAAATAAAACTGTTAAACGTATAAGAATTATAAGCAACAGTTCTACTTGTAACAATATCAAAGTTTAAACAAAAACATCTACAATAAACAGTGAGTTTATCTCTCCTTACATTCCCCACTACAATTGATTGGAATTCTTCCAACATTAATTGTAGTTTTAAGTAGGTCATTGTTACAAGTAGAACTGTTGCTTATAATTCTTATACGCTAACAGTTTTATTTGGTTTAGTTTCTTTAGTTTTTCTAAAATCTTTTTGGATGAAGTTTCCTGACGATCTGGCCTAAGCAACCAGTGAAATGCGCATAGAATAGCTTATCCCATCAATAATAAATTTCAGTGAATAACAAAATCTTTGAAACTTTAAAAAATTGTTAAAAAGTTATATCCCTAATGTATATACGTTAGTGTGTGATTTTTATCGCTAACGTTTACTTTAATGTCAGAACTTCTGAAACTGATTTTAAGAATTTATTGCAGAGCATACACTACATCCCCAACAACCCCAATAAACGATTTTTAAACAAAGCAAAAAATAAAAACGTTTGATTTTTATTTGTTTGTTGGGTATGAGAAATACAAAGCTGAAAACCAGTATAACTCAGGAACCGTAAGAGCAAATTTAAAAATAGTTGTTCCTTAATTATTAAGATCCAATCGATCTTTCAAACCCCATTGGTAGTTTTTTTTTTTAATTTTCATACAAATTTTAAAGTTATAAGCGAGCAAATGCATTGCAAAAACTTTTGTTTGTGCACATAAACATTAAGCTGGGACATTTTTCTTTTAAATTATTTCCTAAAAAGTGAAGAAAATCATAGGTTATGAAGAAAACTCAGAAAAAAAGCGCGGCAAACCCGATTTTTGGCAAAAGTTCGACTTGAGCGAAAAAATACTTTACCCTATGGATAAGCTTTTAAATTATGATTGACCCCAAAAAAATTTTTTTGGGACACACTAATGTACATATGTACCTAAATGCTATATCAAAGTTTAAAAACATTAAGAATTATTTATTAGAAAAAAATCTTTAGAATAAGATTAGTTAATCCCTCAGAGTGCCCCGGTAGGCTAGCTAATAGTGAGCTAGTCTATCAGCCCCGGAACTGCGGGTTCGATTCCCGCCAGAGACTCTGGTTTCTTTCCTTCAGACAAGTGTAGAGCTTCGCGGGGATTAGCATAGGGAATTAAAAAATAAAAAAAACTTTTTGAATCTGCTACATTTGGTGGATATTGTTAAGAAGGTTAAATATTCGGGAAAATGACAAATGTTTAAAACGAAAATTTTTCTTCTGTATAAAAGTATTCGGACGAACAGAATTCAGGTAATATTGAATATCGCTTTTTTACGTCCGAATTCCTGTTTCAACGCAACAAAAAAACATGCGTTTTACATATAAAAATATACATATTATACAATGCTAACCCCGGGTCTCCACGTAGCAATATTTATTGCGGCAAACGTCAAATTTGGTTGCTCCATTAAATTTGCGACGTATAGACCGCAAATTGCCATGAGTGGCAATCCATTACGCAATGATTGCTCTTCTGATTGCTTGAGCAATTATTAATTAGCAATCTGCTGTCAAAAAAGTTGTAATTTATCTGACATTTCATTTCTCTGTACGGTTGTTTATTAATTAGTGTGTTTATTTATTAAAAAAGCAATCAAGAAAAAGCAGCCAAATGAAAAAATCAAAGTATATGTTTTACAAGTACATGCAAGTGATCAGCTGTTCAGTTGTTTTATTTTCTATAGTGTCAAAATTTGCTTACATTTTAGTGCGCCATGATTTTTTTTTTTTTTTTTTTTTTGTTTTCTTTATGTTGGCTGTTTGACAGTATGAAATGTTTTTACACAAACAAAATGAATGTTGTTTTTTTATTGTTGATTTGTTGTAGTCTTGCATATACTTGGTATAAATATACTTTGAAAAAAAAATTTGTTTTTTTTTTGTACATTTTTATTTTTTCAATAGAACAATACAAGTTTTAGGTTTTTTTCATACGCAAATAAACAAAAAAGTAATACAAAACACAGCTACGACAATTACAATTAATTATTTTATTAATTTAATTTAATTTAATTTTAAAAAAGAAAATTTAACAATCACTTCAAAACATAACATAAAACATTTGCTATAAATACAGCCACAGAACTTTCTACAACTACTCGCGGTGAAAATTGCAAATTAATGGCAAAGCAATATCAAGTGTTCTCCAGCAATATAATCAGCAATTATTGCTCCATTGTTCTGTCATTGTTCTGCCGACGTTATTGCTTGTACTTAGCAATAAAAATTGCTACGTGGAGACCCAGCGTAAAGGATTGTTACTGGGAATGAAAAATACAGTATAACCTCTGTAATTCGGTCAGATTAAGTTTAAGCTTTTGAACGGATTACTGAATTGTTGGGATTACAGTAAAAAATATATTCCTTTTCTGTTGCTGTTCTTTGTTCGGCCCATAAAATAACTCTGGACAAAAATCGCTTGCTTTTTTATTTGAAACTTTGTTTTGAACATCCTTACACAATTGTTTTTTATTTAGTATTATAAACCTATTATTCAAAACACGACATTCCAAATACGGTTAAAATGTGTATTAAATTGTCTTTATCATTGTAATGATACTTTAGTACTACAGTTGATCCCGGTTACAACGAACTCGAACTTTAATCGTGCGCTAAGCCCGTAATGAAGAAATACCAAAAATAAATTTATAATTTATCAAGAGATAGATATTTCATAAGGATCTCCCCTTAATTTTGAAAAAATATTAATTTTTAAGCAAAACTAAATAAGCTGACATAAAGGAATAAATTGAATTTAATTCATTGAATTTAATTGTTTTAATCGTGGTAATTTGTATTAGATTTTAAAGTTAAACTAATAAGAACGGAGCCAAGTGTTTTTCATTGACATGTCAAGCTTTAGACAAAAGCGCAAAAAACTTAATTTAATTTTAAATCTTTTGTTTAGCTCTTAATATTCCCATACCTGAATTTAGTTTATTTCATAAATTTCCAAGACAACGGCTATTGATGTCGCTTACGTCTTTTCCTGTCATGCTGTTTAGCTCATAATACACGTTAAGGCAATTACGCCTGTGTTTACTTCTTTCTTATTTTTATTCATTTATTTAATCTACAGAATTATTTCTAAGGCCGAGGCCACGCAATGAGCGGCTAAGCGTCAAGCGACTGAGCGGTGAGCGTCAAAGCGTCAAGTTTGACCGGCAAGTGGCTTATTAGTGAGCGTCACTTCTGAGCGGTTAGTTGTTAAAATGCCATTGTAAAGAGTAGCTTGTTTAATGTTAGTACGCGAAAATCGTATTCATAAAAATTTAATGTGTTTTTTAAGAAAAAAAAATTGCAGCCTGTTCGTCGATTTCGAGCGAAGACTTCGCTCGCTTAACTTACATTTAAAACAAAAACAGATTATAAACAAGTAAGAAAGTATAATCGGTTAAGCCCGACCATATGATGGATTTATCTATGTTTATAAACTTCATTAAAATCGGTTTGAAAGTTTGTGAGAGGCAAAAATTGCCACCTACCTCCCCTTGTGGTCCTATTTGTGAAAAGCTACATAGCTTATGTGCCCATATAAATATATTTCTATTTATGATTTAAATAGGCTTGGTCCTTGTGCCAATAAGAACCTATGTCCAAATTTTATCAAATTATCTTCAAAATTGCGACCTGTACCCTGCGCACAAGGTAACATGGACAGCCAGCCTGCAAGCCACCGGACGGACATCGTTAGTTCGATTCAGAAAGTGATTCTAAGTCGATTGGTCTAGGACCAATATTTTCAGGCGTTACACACATCGGCACAAATACATAATACCCACTCCACTATTGTGGTGTGGGTATAAATATATTGTATTGGGTAGTTTGGTTTCATCCTATAAATCAAGCAAGGGGAATTAAACCATTTATAAACAAATCTAAACAATACAATACTGCCGTATGTCTGTGATATCCCTTGATTTGCTGTTGCAAAAAGTTAACACCAAATTGACAAAACAAAAAAATAATTTCTCGGTCATATTTTTATTTTTAAAATTTGGTAATCTGTCTTGCCATAATTCGGTCGGCTTTGTACGGATGAAATTATAAGCTCCATATTCACTTTTGCCATGTTTATTTTTTGACGCTCAGAAAACAACTAAAAATTAGAACAAGTTTTATTCCTGAGCGACGCCGCTTAGCCGCTCAAAATTTTCGCTCGCATGCCGCTCATTTCGTGGCCAGTAGTATTTCATATGTTTTAATTTTTTGACGCTCATCGCTCAGCCGCTTGACGCTTAGTCGCTCATTGCGTGGCCTCGGCCTAAGAATAAATTTATATTATAATTGTTAATATTTTAATCCTTAAAGTTTCCTCATATGCTAAATTAAAAAAAATTATTGTTAAATCTTTTCATATTTGTACTTTATTGACAAAATTTTTCATAAATTGGCTATTAAGTCAGTGCTTCGTCTTGGTCTTTCATTTAAGTTCTGATCATACTCTTCAATTTCCGAATCATCAAAATATCCATATGAAATATGAAACAATACAATTTTTTGGTTGAAAACTAAAACAAAGTTTAACAACGCAAATAACACGGTGAGACAGTCCAAAAAACCTGGGACCGGATATCATTTTTCTTGTAGGGCTTGTCGAGTAAAACAAGATTCCAATAGTGAAATATGCCGGACACCTCCAAAATCCGGATTTACGGTTAAAAACCCGGTTTTTGTACCTTTGCGCACTTATAAGCTTGTAATTTTGTTGATAATGATCATATTTTCAATTTCATACTAGATTTGGAAAGAAGAAACTGAGATCATTCGAACGATATATAATTTGTTTAAGAAAACTGGAGAAATTTGGGTGTTATTGTCGAGCAAACACAAATTTTGTAGATTTTTCAAAAAATTTCAAATTTGGTGACGTTTTTATACATTATTTTCTTAAGAAACTATAATACTATTGAGTTTATTCAAAAAGTACGTTTATTAACGATTACAACGCATATTTGGGTTTAAAACTAGATAAGTAATTGACTGAGTTATTTAACTTTTCATGAAAATAAACTTTTAAACATTTTATAAAAATCTTATTAATCAATTAAATTAAATTCAAAAATATTGTTTTTTTTCGTGTTCTTTTTACGCACTTTCTTTAAAATTACAAATCACTGTTAGCCTAAACACAACTAAGATTTACAACAAATATTTGTAATGAGAGCTTTACTCATGTAAAATTATTGTTTTTTTTTTTTTAATATGACGTTTTGTTAATGTCTTCTTTTTCTCTTTGAATCTGTGTATTTAAAAAAACGTTTGCAATTTAATAAAAATCGTGTGCAATTTAAATTAAAATTATGACAAAGATGACAAAAAGCATCGCCGTTTACATCTAATTTTTTACAAATTGTTTCATGTATCACAGTTTAAGATGCACTGGTGCCAGAATAACGTCCTTAACTTTAACTAATTGGTAATTTAAAATGTTTTTGCTGCCTTTTCTATGTGACTCGCGAGATGGCCATAGTTTGCGATCATAACGATTCGGCGCACGACATATTACATTACAAATCTTAAATTAATAAAAATAAAGTCATAAATTTTTTTAAGAAAATTTACTTTTAAATGAACCATCAATAAAAAGTCGCCATTCATCTGCATTATAATTGTGATTTAATGCCGAAAATAGTTTCGGTACATCAACGCAATACACGAGATCACTGTCATTGGAAATATGTAGTCTTAAATCTTTCTTCAAGTAACCAAGTCCGGTAACTTGTTCTACCAGATGTTATAACGAAATCCTTTTCCACCAAATTCTACTGCTTTAATCGCGACCAAAGGACTTCGGTCCCAGGTTTTTCTATTCCATTCAATTTTGTAACACTGTGTAATATCTAACTTATCGAAATATATATGCAGCTACTTACCTTATAAGTGGAACACATAGAAAAATAATTATGATGGATATGTTTGAAACATTAAAACAAAAGTCTTATGGCCATCTCAATGTATCGATAAACTGGCTGTTACTTTATGTCAACAAAAATTTATTAGAGCGATAAACTGTCCGTTAACGATTTTGGGTTTCTCAATATACCGACAAAAAACATTGTTTTCAGCTGGCAACACCTCTCAAAATACATGTTAAAGCTGAGAGTCAGCTGATTGAATTTATCTGTACGGCAAATAAAAGGAAAATAACTAATTGGCAGATGAGTGCTGGTTAGCTTTGCGACAGAATAGAAGCAAATTAGACATTGAGAAAACCAAATTTCCTTAATATGCAGTTTTTCGTTGCGAAAAGAGATAATCGTGTAATGAGAAAACGGCCATTAGTTTAATTTAGGAATTGTCATTTAATATACTTCATTTTATGTGAATTAAAGGAATTAAATCAGCTCAATTTAATTCAGACCTTCATAAAATTACAAACATAAGGTATTTTTATGAAGTGTCCCACTTATAGTGTAAGAATCAGTATATGTGAAAAATAGAAAGGGACGTAAGGGTTTTGCCATTTTAAAGATTTAAATACGTATATCTTTGGTGTACCATCACTGAGCGTGTTGGCATTGGACTCATTTGAAAGCGACACATCTCAACCTTGTTGGTCAACCATGAAAACGTAGGTCGTCCCTACCTCTTGTTTTGTGTAGTTGGTTTTTACTGTTCCCTTAACCTTACTGGTCCCTTTCTCTATGTGCTGTCACATATGTTTATTGCACAAACACAAACACTCATATTAATTAATTTGTTGGACCTGCTAAAGTTGTTGAATGTGTTTAATCAAATAAAGTTGAATCGAATAAAGCGTCCGTGGCAACAAAATATTTAAACAAATAACATACGCCTAAATTGTTTTTGCTGTAAAGTCAAAACGTTACGTTGTATAGCTATTTTTATCTGAGATGACAAAAATCGATTATAATGGCGCTTGGGTCTTTTTAGCGGTTATGGCTCGATATGTAGTTCGTTATAGCCGTGTTTTACTGTATTGATATTTTTTTAAGTGATTATTTGGGAAATAAAACAGCTTTATTTATGCATGTTATATGTATATATTTTTTTCTTATGGTTTGAAAACAGATTAAAACTGCATTAATCACTTTAAATTTTGAAAATACAATTACGAATAAAATGTATATTTGAGTTTTGCTCCTGTTACGGTTTGTTTACCAGTCAACTCAGCTGAGTTAAAACTTAACTTTATAACTGCAGTGATGAGTTTTAAATGCTTGACGTTTTAGGTTAACGCACTAATACAGGGCTCTAAATAGTTATACAAAATCGGAAAATTTTACCTGAACTGTGGTTGAAATAGTAAATAAAAGTCCATTCTAGTACATAGTCCCCATACAAACTTCTTTCCCGAATAGCGTCTTTGAGTCCATGAACTATCTATTTATGTTTTTATTGATATTAAATTCAACCACAAAGTTTTTCTGCCACATAAATCACTTTACCAAATATTATTGGAAACGGTCCACTGCTGACCAAAGCACTATTGATTTAAAATCGTTTCATTTTCTAAAACAGTGAAGGGCACACACATACTATCACATTTATGCTTTTGTTGACGAAATAACAACAAAGCAACAGCCGAACGTACATTGTCACAGACACACAAAGAAGTTTATAGTGTACATTAGGTTGGCCGTTATTTTCTTTTTTTTGATTTCTTATATTCTCCCCCACCAAATCGGTTCAGTTTTATGTAAAAAAAAAATACAAAAAAATTTCGTAGCGATAAGTTGTGTTTTAGGGGGGGCGTCCGCCCCTCAAAGTTTGCATTAAGCCATTTATTCAAATGTAATTTGTTTGCGTATGACTATCTCTTAAAAACAACATTTTACAAGAACATGATATATGGCAATATTTTAGCTCTTCTAGTCAACAACATTAGCCTCGAAGAAAGTTTTTTGCTAAAATTAATATTTAAGAAAATAATTAAGAAAATAACAACAAAATTCCAAACATTTTATATACGTTTTATATATATAAAAGACGGATTTAATGTCAAGTGAACAAATTTTGAAATCGATGTCTTTCGATTTGGATGAAATTTGCACCAACGTTAGTCCTATTGAATAGTAGTTTAGACACAAATTTTCAACAACATCGGTCAAAAAGTTTTTGAGTTTGGGGGGGTCAGAGTTTGAAATTTTGGCCATATAGGTGTTCTTTCACATCCATGTAACTTATTACCAATTGGGGTTAGCAAAATTTGTCCCAAGCAGCTTAGATAGCTATTTGATCAATCTTTTTAAAAAACAAATTTTTTGTTTTTTTTTAATTTTTTAAATTTTTTTTTTTAAATTTAAAACTTGGCAAAAAAAAAATAAAAAAAAAAGTTTTAAATATAAAAAAAATATGTAAAAAAATTTTTTAAAAAAACAAAAAATTTTTTTTAAAAGATTGATTAAATAACTATCTAAGCTGCTTGAGACAAATTTTGCTAACCCCAATTGGTAATAAGTTACATGGATGTGAAAGAACACCTGTATGGCCAAAATTTCAAACTTTGATCCCCCCAAACTCAGAAACTTTTTGACCGATCTTGTTGAAAACTTGTGTCTAAACTACTATTCAATAGGTCTAACGTTGGTGCAAATTTCATCCAAATCGAAAGATTTCGATTTCAGTTCACTTGACATTAAATCCCACTTTTATATATATAAAACGTATATAAAATGTTTGGAATTTTGTTGTTATTTTCTTAATTATTTTCTTAAATATTAATTTTAGCAAAAAACTTTCTTCGAGGCTAATGTTATTGACTAGAAGAGCTAAAATATTGCCATATATTATGTTCTTGTAAAATGTTGTTTTTAAGAGATAGTCATATGCAAACAAATTACATTTGAATAAATAGCTTAATGCAAACATTGAGGGGCCGACGCCCCCCCTAAAACACAACTTATCGCTACGAAATTTTTTTGTATTTTTTTTTACATAAAACTGAACCAAATCGGGGGGGAGAATATGAGAAATCAAAAAAAAAAAGTTCTCCATACAACTAACGGCCACGCTAGTGTACATGTATCGACGTCGCACAAGTAGCATTTTTATTCTTATGCACGCGTACATAGGATTTGCAAATGTGCCCGTCAGTGTTCTAAAACGAACACAAGTTACACATATTACTTTTATCTAAAATGTTAAAACTTCACCTGGTAGGGTCCCATATAGAGTTCGCTCTCCAAATATTTGTAAACAGTGTTTAAAAACCGGCAGTCAAAGTAGAAAAACTGCAATTTTTTCCACTTCTTCATTTGTCATTGGCCAGAAACAAGTCAAAAAGCGAAAAGTTGTACACATTTTTTCGTTTTTAGTTCGACACTTTTTGGTTTAAACCCTGTTTATAAATCCTGTGGTGTAGCGTATCATCGTAAGCGACAATTTATCCAAATTTTGTTGTTTTCTTAAACTTTATACTACGCTGACGCTAATAATTCGTGTAAAATTATTTTAAAATTTGGAAATAGGAATTGATTTTCTTATAACAAATACAAATATTCAATATTTATAAAAATCAAACGTGATTATGTGATATTTTAAATTAACTAAAATTGAACTCCGCTTATATCTACGTGCAATAGCAACATTTTGTTAACGAATTTTAAATTATGCAACTTTCGGTAATTCTCTTTTCAAGCTGCATTCGTGTCCGTACAATGGAAATTTTGTTTTCCAGAATTTTTAATATTGTTGATACTTTCCCTCGCCTTGCATGAAACAAAGTACACTGTTCCATTGTCTTTTCCCTTTCACCCTACCCTAGAATTTCAAATTAATACAGACAAGATGTAAGTCTGCAAATGCAAGTGGGCGTGGCACTTCCCATACAAATACATTTAAGGGTTCTGTATATCTGGAGAATGGCAAGAGCCAACGTTTCCAAATTAGGTACAAGCATCTTGGTTATCAATTCACAACATCAGGCAAAATGTGGGCGGAATTGGACAAGTGGGCTTGGCACAAAGTTTATTTATATCTAAAGAACGATATTTACATAACTTTCTGTTATTATCGCACCATGGTGAAGAGTATATAAGATTCAGCATAGCCGAATATGGCACTCTTGTTTTTTAATAAAACTCCAATTTGGCGATATTTTACACAAAAATTTAATTCAACTATTTTTTGCGATTTATTTTCGAGCAACTATTTGGAAATGCAAATTAAAAAGTATTTGACAACCCTGAGTCGGATCCTAACTTTTCAGGTTTAAATTTTACGTCAGTATTAACCGGGTATAACACGCTCATACTTGGTATATCAGATATGCTTTGCTATTACACTATCAAATCAAGTACGTATGCATGTACATATCGTTGGTTGATTATTAAATTGTCGTATGTCGTATGTAATTTGTATCCACATACGACAATTAAATAATCAACCGACGATATGTCATACAGTATGTCATTGAAAAAATTGCAACGACAAAAACAAACACAACTGTTGCTGCAAAAAATATCCGAAGCATTTTTTGTGAGTATTTTAACACAGTTAAAGTGTTCTAAATGTTTAACTCTTAAATACATTTATAAAATACATCTTCCCACTTTTCTTACGAAAGCACAAATGAAATTTGCACTGTGTGTGACAAAAGAGCTATAACAAGAGTGATGGCATACAGAAAATATGTAGGCATAAAATTTTTTCGAAAAATGTTACCAAACTAACAAACACGAATTTTACACTAGATATTAAACTAGTATGTCGGCATACCAAGTATTGTCGTGTAATACTCGCTTTATATGTATGTATGCATGTGTTAATTTAAAGCAATGTTGATGTAGGATTTACTGTGCAAAATGGTAAGGGCTCAACACAGTTTCTTATTAGACAAACATAATCACTTAACTCTGAAAGGTTACTCTTAATTTTGGTACGAACTTTTAAAATTCTACCGGAAAAATTTTTAAAGTCAAAAATCAACAAAATCTTTTTTAATTAAGCATTTTAATAAAAAATAAACTAAAATAAAACATACAAAATTAAATTTCTTCATCTTTCTCAAATTTTTTTTTACGAATTTTAGCACATTTTGTGTATTCAAATTATATATTTATTTTTTTAAAACTTTCGTCATCAGCTAACGTTGTTGAAAATAGAGCGTAATTTGAATACACATAAAAAAGTAACAGATATGATTAAATGTAAATGAGCTTCATCGATTCGACGAACAGTAAATATCCAGGGTTAAGACTAGTTTACACTACCACACGAGTCTTTTGTATTCTCTAATACTTTGCGAGATCGAAATCTAATGAGTTTTACAATTTCTAGGCACACTATCACACATGAACATGCTTTTGCTAAAATGCAACCCTGATCAAATTAAAAGTATGTGTTATTGTTTGAAAATTTTCAACGAACGATGAAGTCGTATGCAGCGTGGCCATTTTGGCATTTTTGCAGCTAGATTTAGCATTTTTTTGTCTGTTTTAGCTGCAAATTTTTCATATAGCAGTTAGCATTTTTTTTTAGCATTTTTCAACTACATATTTAGCATTTTTTAGCATTATTTAATTTAAGAATATGTAAGTAATATTTTTTAAAAATCTACCACGCTTTTTTGTTGAATGCACATACAATTCCCTACTCTTTTGCTATAGAAACTGTACAATCTTTTAAAAGTCCTTTCATATCAAATTGTTTTAAAATTTAAAATAGCGGATTTTTTCCCTCAATTACGATTTTAAAAAATTTTTGGAAACGAAAAAATACCATAACTTTTGAAATAGAAAAACAAATTCGAACTACATGCCGAGATTTTATAGCTTAATAAATATGTGAACTTAAACAACGATTGCCAAACAATTTTCATAATTTAACATATACCAACTTTTTTTGTGGAGAACAGTTTAAAAACTAATGAATGTAAATTTAGCGAACATTTAAAAGATGAAATGATTGATTTCACTGTAGAAAAAATTACAACTTTAGAACATCAGTGGCAGAAACTAAATTCATATGCATTGTTAAATAGGAACTAAACAGTTGATTTCTGGATAAAGTATATGGATATAAAAATGCATTAAATGAAAATCCATTCAGTGAATAAGTTTTTTTGCAATGAAGTTCTTAGTTTTGCCATTTAGCAGCGCGGAAATTAAAAAAAGGTTTTTAGTGGTATAAATCTCTTAAAACAGAAAATTCGAATTAGAATGACGTTAAAGTCTATGAAATCGCTACTTTATATTAGGTGTGGTTTAAATTATTGCGATAGTTTTAAAAAATTGTACGATCTCATATAAAAATGCAATAAGAACATATATTGTAATGATATCTCGATCAATTCTTCAAAAGCTGAAGAAGAATATTCATTTGAGGGGTATAGATACAAAGACTGCAATGTCCACTTTTTTCACAAACGTAACGAATAATACCTCTTAGTTGTATTTAATGAATGCTTTCAATTAGTGAATATAACATTACCAGAAACACTTTTATCCCATTAAAAAGTATGTTCAAAAATTAAGAATTGATGTAAAAACGGCAATGTCCATTGGAGATTGTCGTTTTTGCTATGATCACAGTTTGTTAAGCTCTTTTTTTTATTCTGTTTCTTTTTTGCAAAACAAAACTAAAAAGAAATTTAAAAATACAACAAAGTATTTTTATATGAAACAGTTAGTTTTATTGTTCATTTTATAACTTCGTCATTAGTGGTAATTATGGAGCTAAGTTGTTATGAAGTTCCTCCAAATCAATCAAGAAAAAACTAATGGCGATTTCTTTTCTGAGAAAAATATGTTACAGTATACACATGTAACATTTTGTAATGTTACCTATAATCACTCGAAGTGTTACATGTTGTGCAATTTCAATAGAACACAATTAGTGCTTTTATTTGCAACTATTACACTTTCATCATTAATGTACTTAATGAGCGACTTTTAAAGCTATTTAAGCGGCATGCATGCTATTACGGGTTGGAAACAAATATTAACATCACTAATGGCTTATAAAAATTAAAACGATTATAATATAAATAGACTTTTTTTGATTTTAATTAGTAAATATTTTTATATTTTGTTTTAAAATAATTTTCTTACAAAATTATGAGCGGTATGAATTATGACAAACAAAATAAAACATTTGTTGTACAAACAAATTAGTAAGCACCAAAGTTGTAGAACGGGGCAGTATGAACACCTTAAGTTAAAGTAAGGGTAAAATATGCAACATGTTTTGCATGTTTTTCATCAACATATTCACAAAAGAACTTTAAAATTTTTCCCACAGTTCTATTTTTTGTACAAACGAACACAAAAATGTAGAACATGTAACATTAATGCAACATCTTTCTCAGAAAAAAAATCGCCATAAGAATCCCCATATAACGCAAATTGAACGCAAACACAAGAAAAGCCTTAATAAAAAAATAATTGCTTGCATAAAAAAGTACTTTACGCAGATTCAAAAAAGGGTATTTTCTCACACTCAGTTATAACTGCGGGTAAGAAATGGAACAAATTTGCCATTTATTGTTGCAACATGTTTAGAAAGGAAAACGACAACTTCTCACATGTTTGCATATATTTTTAGAATAGAACAAAAACCCGCACGAATGGTAGCATATGTGGGACATTATTGTCAGAAAAGAAAACAGCATAAGCCTTTGTTAAGTTTAAGAATTTTATAACTACTGATTTTTTAAGTACTTGCCCATGCTAAAAAAAGCATCAATGTACATTTGATTAGAGCACACACAGCTATCTCCAATTTATTATTATAATTGCCAGCAAACCGCTATATCGATTTGGTTGAAACTTACGTCATACATATCTTCATCATCTTCTTATTTACTGAATAGCATGATACACAATACATAAATATTTATATACTTTGAGCTAGAGGTTTTTACTATTTATTACGAAAACTATAAATGTGGACATTGCAGTCTTTGCATCTATACCCCTCATTTGATGACGTATTTAATTTATAAAATGAAATTTTTTATTAAACATGTTTTTTTATGGACGTACATATATAGTTTTTAGACTTTTTATGTTTTATAAATATTGAAATAATGTGTGTTTATAGGGAAGAATTATACAAAATAAATCATGTAGGTATAAAGGTATATTAACTAAAATAGCAAAAAAAATAATACAATTTAAATCTTAGCATTATTTTTTGGCAGTTTAGGAATTTTTTTAGCATTATTTTAAAGCCGATTTAGCTGTAAAATATTTTTAGATATGGCCACACTGGCCGTATGGGATCTCAAATTGTTTTTCGTAATACGTGTCATTTTCATGACACATTGCATTCACACTATCACACTTGCTCATTTCACTCAACCATTTCGTTAAAGTAAAACTGGATATGTACATTTTGAGCGGCTTTACATGATAAGAGGGTACCTTGTACAGTACTTAAGGAGTATGCCAATGGTCTACATATTTCGAGTTAAAAGCATTGAAGCCATTTGAAGCAAATACGAAGTCAAAAATATCCCTTAAACTTACACAGGTAGTACCTATCTTAAATAAATTGCGTTCATTAAATTACTTCAGAATTGGCTTCAAAAATTTCCTTATGTGAAACCCCTACAATTGTTACACATTGGAATCCAATGATAGAAAAACCATATTAATATATGTACATACATATGTAGGTAATGACGTAATAAGGTGAATAAAAAAGTATTAAGGAATGTAAACAATAACAACAGAAATTATTAAAAAAAAAATGTGTTTTTAGAGAGCTTAAAAAGCATTTGAGACAATTAATTAAAAATAACTTACGCACACAAACATACCTATGCGATTCAGTGCCAACAAGAGATATAAAAAAGAGAATGAAAATGGTAGCAAACGAAGAAAAACAAAAGCGCCAAACAATTCCGCCAATGTAACACTACAATAACAAAAATTCTTACAACAAACGAATTAAATGAACAAAATAAATTAACAACAATATGAATGAATACAACATACAAGAACAGCAAAAGCAACGAAAAAGAGCAATAAAAGAAAACGTAAACTAAACAAACAACTAAATTTTTCGTCTACTGCTGGTACAAATTCGTTTGTACGACTTTGAATTCGACGACGACGAGACGATGGTAATGATGATGATTTCATTTTTAATATCGCAAAGGTTAAATGTTTAGTTTAATATTTGAATTCAAACTAAACAGACGTGTTCTACAAAAAACAAAATCTTAAAAAATTTATTTGAAAATAATCTTAAAAAATACACATAAAAAAATCAATAAAATATAAGAAAAAAATAAACATATACACAACTGAACTGCTATTGTTAAAGGCATTGAAAAAAGTACTTAAAAGTCGTTCCTATTACTTAAGCTCCCCCCAGCAGACGTTGGAAAAATAAATATTTACATCTAGAAATGTCTCAGAAACGTGTAACTCTGTCCACGGCACGTGTGTCCCGCGCCTCAACCTCTACTCCAGTAGCTGGAGGTTCCCGCCATGGCGCTGCTAGTCCCACTAGTCCAACACGCACCAGTCGTCTTCAGGAGAAAGAAGAATTGCAACATTTAAACGATCGTTTAGCTTGCTATATTGATCGCATGCGTCATTTGGAAAACGAAAACAATCGTTTGACCCAAGAATTGCAATTGGCACAAGACACAGTCAGCCGTGAAGTTTCCAATATTAAGTCCCTTTACGAAAAAGAACTGGCTGCCGCCCGCAAAATGCTCGATGAAACTGCACGCGAAAAAGCCAAGTTGGAAATCGATATTAAGCGTTTGTGGGAGGAAAATGACGAACTTAAACAAAAGTAAGTATCAACTGACCTGATTTTCATTCCATAGCCTTCAGGTTCATATAACTTTGTTATGCATTTTCAAAATAATCTAAACTCATTTACACCAAACATAAAATCTGCCAACCGCCACCCTATTTAGTTTCCATTTCCAAATGCTACCGTTATATGGTATAATATCCAGTACAAGTACAGTGGAATCTCTCATTACCAAACACTGAAGGGACCATTGAAAAGTGCCTGAACAATGAGAAAATTCTCTTGATAGAATTCCTGGCAACAATGTGCTCAAGAGGGGGTATCCGCCTAGGGAAGAGGGAGACTACACTGTATCTGATAGTAAATGTTTCATTAGGTTAAACAATCATTATCAATGGCAACACCACCCACAACTTAATATGTACTTGAATTTTATTGGTATATTTCGTATGTTGTACACATTTCACTATAAAACTTTTTCAAAACTGGTCGATAATTGAGAATGTTTGTGTGTGTGTTGTTGTTATTTGTTTGTGTTTAAAGGGTTTTATTGTTGGATTTCAAAGAAACCAAAGACGATTCAACAATAATAACCAAACATATGGGAACAACATAAAACTACTATGTATTTCACATTATGATGTCATATTTTTATTTGTTACATGCTCGTAATACCTCATCTCTAAAAAAATTGAGTCAAAACTACAACAACAAAACTAAAATACAATAGCAACAAAAATTATAGAAGAATGACTAGAAGAGAAAGAAATAGGAAAAAAAAACTTTCTCTAAGATTGTGTGGTTAAGGGATGCGTTTATTTTGTTTTTGCAACTTATCACATACGGAATTTTGGGAGAACTTTCTTGAGAGATTTCTACTCTAGTCGTTTCTCTATGATAGAAATCTTTTTAATAATGAGAAAACTTTTTGAGTAACAAAAACGTTCACACTCAACAAACCATACAATCAAGAAAACATTAACCGACAATGATGTCATTCGGTATTTATTATTTCGAATGTATTTTTTCGTTCTTTTTCATTTTTTTTTTTATTCTTTTATTAATGCCTTTTTCCTCTAGTACACTCATGGTAAACGAATACAAAAAATAGATAGAAACGCAAATTCGTTATAAACAATTACTTGGTGCATGGGCAGAGAATTAGAGGGGTGTGTGTAACAATTCGGCACATAATGACACATGGTTTTGTTGCTATTTCAAGTTTGTTTACATGTCAGTTTGACAGTGCCTTTGCGAAAATGTTTATGATTAAAAAACGTACAATAAGATCTAATAGGAATATTTACAGGAGCTTAAACTAATATTTGTTAGAAATGTTATGAAAACATTAAAAAAGAAGATATGATAAAAAAAAATTCCGCGAAAAATATGTAGGTATTGAATTGTTACTAACTTGACCTTACGAACTCTTTTTTTTTAGAGGATAATCATCTATTAAAACTGTCTGCCATCTAGGTATAAAATGTGTGTCCTCTTTCTGTCATCTTTTTTTTTCTTGACAAACCTTATTAATTGATATGTACTACATATATCACTTGTTCAACAATAGTGCATTAACTCAAAATTTTGACTTTTCACTTTTTGGAAACAACCGCCACGTAATATTCATATCTAACCGCTGTTAAAATATCGTGCTATTTTGCCTACTTTTTGGTAAAGAAACAGTTGATTTGAAAATTCGTTCTCATATGCCTTTCATGTTAAAATAAAAATTGTTTTGATAATACTGAAAATTGTTAAATTTTGAGTTAATCCAGTATTGTTGAACAAGTGTGATATAGTTAATGTAATCTCTGGGGAAGTTATTTAAACAAATTGTTATCTGGACGATTAAATGGTAAAACTGCCAGTTTATTATTTCAAAGTAGTGCTTTCGAAAAAGTAGCTCCCCTTATAGCAACTTCATTAATGACGCATTAATATTTTTCAACCTCGCTGTAGATACATTTGGAGTTTCTTTTCCATGTGTATATATACATATACTATGTTTATGTACATAAATATGCATGTAGCTGAGTTTTATACACCATTGAGCAGTAAACAACAAAAAGCAAATATAAATAAAAATATTAAAATGTTTGACAACAATAATCAATTTCATAATAACAACACTCTACTTTGGACAAATAAATGAGGGAGAGTTACTATAGAGAAGAGTTTAAGTTTTTTTTAATAATACAGATGTTTTTTTTTTGTTTTTTTTTAATTGAGGTGTAGTCTCCACCAGTTTCTAAACTCCAACAAAATGTTAATGCTTTGAATTTAATTATACTGGTTTATAATCGCCATTTGTTAAAAAATCTATTTTATTTTGTGTCGAAATGATTGTTTCCTATTTGTGTGTTTAAATATTCCATTTTTGTCTCACACACAAATACCACAAGGTCGTCAGTCCCAACCGCATTAGCGACAATAAATAAAATACGTTTCCAGAGGGTTGCTTGTTTGCTTGGTTTGTTTGCTGAGCATGATGTCAGACAAATAAAAATAAACACAGTGCGTACGAAGTATACGCATTAGATCTAGGAAGTTAATGCGTGTTTTTTAAAATAAACTTATTAAATGTCAGACAGGCAGTCAGACATACTAACTAAATTATAGTAAATGTTTGGCTTTATCAACTGAAACATTTCTTTCTCAAACATGAAAGAAAAGTATTACAGTAGGTAACGGATATAAGAAAATAAAACTGTATGTGTAAAAATGTATAATAAGAGTAAAAAAAATGCGTAAGCAAATAAAGTGCATATTTTTATATTGGTTCATGACAAAATATGTCTTGTATGAGTTTTTTTCTTATAAGAATTTGTCTAATACAGAATACTTTGGATATTGACAAATATTGTTGAAGGCACGATGCTTTTGCCTTACATTTTTAAAAGTGGGGCTTTTCTTATATGAAATGTTCTTATATCCATTATCTACTGTACGTACTTTGTACTCCCCCGCCAACAATTTCCAAACAAAATACCTATGGGCAAATAAAAACCAATTGGTAACGAATGGGTTTATGAGAAAAGATGATAATTTTTTTTTTGAATATTTTGTTAGATAATTAGGTAAATTAAGAAAACAATTTCAAATACCGGCATTGAAACGCACATGACCATGAAACCTTCAACATTTTTTTAAATCTCTCATACTTTTGTTTAGTTAATTTACAATTATTATTAAATTCCCGTAGTTCCAAGGTGGAACATAGGGCCTCGTTTTTTTTAATTGCTAAATTTTATTTTATTATTTTCTTCTAATAATCGAAATTTTCAAAAAATGGGCATGTTCTGAAAACGTGTAATTTTGTGGTATTCTGAAAATCATACCGTTTTTGCGTTTCTTGGTGTGATTTCGCACACACGACAACGGAACATCAATATATCACACGTGTAATTTTAAAAGGCACATGCGATTTGAAATCACGTGAATTAACTGATGTATAGAACTGGCCTGATGTATATATATTTTTTTAATTCCCAGCAAACAAATCAATATGGTAAAGATTTTGTTAAACGCATTGATTGGACGAAAAGTATTATGCGGATGCGACAATCGAATTTCTTTTGGAAAACTTTTCCTAAGAGTGAAATTGAGTTTCAGTGGTTACACTAGTCGTAGATTTTTATCTCGATATTGGTCTTACTAGCAGATAGAATACTTCATACAATCATACATAAACAGATTTATTTATCTTTTTCTCGAAAATGGAGAGAGTAAGAAGTTGATTCTTGTGTGCCTTTGCCACAATTAGAAAGTAAAGGCCATAACAGATGAAACTTTTGATTCGCGTTGCGCTCGAGATTCGCTTTAACATCTAAGATGAAATATTCATAATTTTACGAAACATGTCACATAAAGTATTTTTAACGCAGAGCGAAGCAAAAAGTTAGGCAACTCTCATATTTTTGCGCGCGTTGACAATCTCGTAGTATACTTTTTTTTAAACACACGATGCGTGAGTTTCATACACCTTTTGCTTTACGCTTTTCTGTCGTAAGTAACAAACGTCACGCAAAGCGAAGAAGTTGTATCTGACACGAAAATTCAATTGGCAAAATGTTATTTATAAGAAAAATAAAATACATGGATAAATCAATGTTATTTGGTGTAGAATAAAAATTGTTAAATAGGTACATTTAAATAAATAACTTTTTATCAAACCATTGGGATATAACAAGTTCTCATTTTTATCTTAAATGATTTTAACTTAAAAAGTTCAAAATTATCTATAAAAAGTGAATGGAAATTTTTAATTTCAAATATTTTTAGCATGAATATTTATGTATACACGGCGATCAAATGGTTAAAATGAATTTTGCAAAATTCTGCTAATTATAAAGTTCGAGAGAGATATGACGAGGGTGAGCGCAAATTCATAGTACAGTTAACAAAATAGTTCGTATGAAAAGAATTCCCTGGTTTATAAGTAATTCACGATGCTATTTTTATAATTTGTTTATTTCTATACTAACTAAGCAAAAGTATGACAATGATCATACATATTTCCATCATTTTCCTATCTAATGATCATTAATAATGCGAGGCAACGTCATTTCACAAATGACTATATAAATAATCACCAAAAAGATCATAAATTATGCTAAGATATTTTAAAATGTCCAACTGGCTGCAAAATGCTAATAAATAAAAATCAAAATAGAACAAAACATATTAAGTTGGTTTAAAAATAAATATGAACGTTTGTTTTTCAAGAATAACAACTTCAAACATTTAACTTTTTTATACTTTAAAATTCGTTTGTACACAAACATTTTTTTCCTTTTAGGGTGAACGCGTTTCAAGTTTTCGCATAAAACTTGTTCAAAATTTAGAGCTGACGTCAGTTTAGCTCTGCATCACAATAATGTTCGTGAGGTTTTAATAGTATTTACATTCAAACACATTTACATTTTTTTTTATAATGGTTGTCATAAGTGAAGTCGTTATCATCTTAACTTTAATTATTATTAATTATTTTTTTTTATTAAAAATCTACATCTTTTTTACTTTTTTAGACTTGACAAAAAAACAAAGGAATGTGGTATTGCCGAGAACAGTGCCCGAGTTTATGAATCTCGCTACAATGAAATCAATGGCAAATACAATGCTGCTTTGGTGGATCGCAAGAAGGCAGAAGATCAAGCCAGGGATTTGGCAGCAGAAAATGCCCGCTTGCTTAAGCAATTAGATGAATTGCGCAAACAACTCGAAGCCGAAACTTTGGCACGCGTTGATTTGGAGAATCAAAATCAAAGCTTGCGCGAAGAACTCAGTTTTAAGGATCAAATTCATGTGCAAGAACTTACAGAGACTCGCTCCCGCCGTCAAATCGAGATAAGTGAAATCGATGGCCGTCTCTCTAAGGAATATGAGGCTAAATTGCAACAATCGTTGCAAGAATTGCGTGATCAGTACGAGTCTCAAATGCGCGCCAATCGAGAAGAAATCGAATTGCTGTATGACAATGAAATTAAGAATCTCCAAGCCGCTGCTAATCGTGCTGCCAATTCTTCAGCTCACGCTACCGAAGAAGTTCGTGTTATGCGTACTAAGATCGATGGCTTAAACGCTAGAATTGAAGAATTGGAGAATACTAATTCTGGTTTGAATGTAAGTAACTCTGCTTGAACTTTTGTCAAAAGATACAAATATATGATCGTTTATAAAATTTTTAGGCTCGCATTCGCGAATTGGAGAATCTTTTGGATAGCGAACGTGCTCGCCACAACCAATATATTGCCTCATTGGAAGCAGAACTTCAACGTATGCGCGATGAGATGGCCCATCAATTGCAAGAATATCAAGATCTTATGGATATCAAGGTCTCATTGGATTTGGAAATTGCTGCCTACGACAAATTGTTGGGTGGAGAAGAGCGTCGTCTTAACATTACTTCTCCAGGACGTGCCAACACTAGTGGTAGCAGCGCACAAGCCGATTCCGGTTACTCCAATGGTACCCATTTGTCGGTAAGCTCTAGCTCAGCTTATCGTTCGGGTCGTGTTACTCCCAGTGGACGCCGCTCAGCTACTCCTGGTGCCGGTGGCAGCAGTAGTGCCGTTAAACGCCGTCGCACTGTTATCGACGAATCCGAAGACCGTAGCTTAGCCGACTTTACCGTCAACTCTGCTGCCAAAGGCGATTTACAAATTTTAGAAGCCGACAGCGAAGGTCGTTATATTAAACTGCACAACAAAGGTACCGATGAAATAAACCTAACTGGCTGGCAATTAACCCGTATTGCTGGTGACGAAGAATTGGCCTTTAAATTCACCCGCGGCACTAAGATCACTGCCGGTCAAACCGTTTCCATCTGGTCCGTGGACGCCGGTGTCAATCATGAACCCCCCACCAATTTGGTGATGAAGAAGAAATGGCCTGTCGCTGACTCCATGCGCAGTGTTTTGTCTAATGCCGACAAAGAGGTGAGATTATTGTCGATTTACAACACATGTAGCAAATGTAGAATTTGTCGTCACTGTCAACAACTAGCATTTATACTAGATCAGTTATGTCCTAAAATTTTTTCCACAGTTTTTACAATAATCATAAATAATTTTCTTCTTTTTTTTCTTTCTACTCTTCCCCTACCCCGGATCATGGTAACTTTTATTTATTTTTGGAATTGCTAACCCTCACAGGATGTTGCCAGCTACGAGCGTGTTCGTTCAAACATTTCCAGTCATGCATCGAGACACAGACAAAGCAGCAGTGGATTTACACTCGGTTCCGGAGCAACTTCAACAGGCGTAAGAAGTCTATTCTCTTTGCTCTTCTAAGGTCATCGCCGTCTAGATGAATAGTCAAATGTTTATAGCAGACAGCCAGACATAAAATGAAAAAATTTAACTTTTAATACACATCCATAGTATATGAAATGGACATACGGACCGACACAGTGTGTAATTATGCCACAACGGAGATGTGGTCTCAACACATAATCCGTTCTCGGCTTATCCTTCCAAAACAAAGGATTCCATACAAATTTCCTACTGTTTTACTCAGTTACTCGTACATATCATGAGACTTTTGTACTTTAAATATTTTTTTTTTTTTCTATTTTTTTGGACTTATTTCCATTGCAAATCTTTACGGATTTTGTTTTTGTAAACTCGTTATTTTCTATTAATTTTTGTTAAAATCATATGTGTAAATAAGAATACTAGGTATTCATTAAGGAGACGTAAGTATAAAATAAATTTTTATTTTTTTATAATTAAAAAAAAAGATTTTTTTGTATACATATAGTTTTGTTTGTATTAATTATGTTCATAATTTATTTATTTTTTTTTCAACCAACGGACACGAACAAAGAATGTTTAGAATGTTAATATCACAGAAGAAAATATTTCAGTTTTTTGTGTGGCATTGAAAAAGTGTGATTTTTTTTATTATTATTTTCGTAACACACATGGATACACAAATTAAATTTTGGTTTAATTTATTTGAACAGAATGTATTTAACTGCATTTAAATCTTAAAATATTCTAAATACAAAATGAAAAAAGATTAAATATTATAAAATTGGTTCTAAAAAAATCTGCTTTTGGAGTTTTATTTTTGGTTCTTGGCGAATTCGATAGAATTCCGATTGTTGGAAAAAATCGTTCTAAATCTTCAAAACCGCAAAACCGCTTTTAATTTTCACTTGTTAAAGTGCCGTTCTAAGCCAACCTGGCGCTCAGTACCAAATTTGTATGTACTAGGAAAATATCGTTACAAAAAAAAAAAAAAAAAAACTATTCTGGGTACGTCGCACATCTAATTCAAAAGTGACTCAACTAAAAATCTTAATTTTTGCATACTAAATTTTAGTGTCCCGTTTTTTGTGTGTTTTGGCTTGATCTTCAATTGCCGAAAGCACACCGAGAAACACAAAAACGGTATGGCTTTCAGAACACCACAAAATCACACGTGTAATTTCAAAAGCACGTGATTTGAAATCACGTGATTTTCAGAACAGGCCCGTATATGCTTAAACTATGCACAATACACTTGTTTATCTATAAAAAAATATCAGTATATTTTGTTGTTGTTAGCTGTTGCTAAAATACAGTTATTTCTTTCTTTATGTTTTAATTGGTACAAAGTTGCAATTTGTAAAAGTGACTTTTTTTAGTTGTGTCAGAAAATATACAGGAGTATTCTGGAAATCGAAAACGCGAGAATTTTAAACGTCGTTTTTTAATAAGATTTTTGTAATTAAAGAATTTAATGACAAATATTTTTCTACTAAACAGAATTTTATAACAAAAATTTTAAAAATTAGATTAAAAGTGTATTAAAAACATCTTCCAAATTCTTGCGTTTTCGGTTTCCAGAACACCCTTGATAATGGTATTGATTTGATATTGAATTGTGACACATTTGATAAAATAAATCTTTGTTGGAGTTTACATTAATTAGACTTGTGTCAGTATGACATTCGCCATATTATTTCTATTTTGTCCTATATTATGCAATAAGTACCACAATGGTTTCCTTCATTCAATAAAAAAGGTGAACATAACCTATAGGAGTAACATAAACAGGGGTCTAATTACCGCATTCGATATCGAGTAAGCTATCGTATCGAGTAAACTATCGTATTTTTCTGCATTCGATAGACACTGACGTATCGAATGAAAACTAGAGAGTTGTAATGGCTTTGGTTACTCGATATCTAATGTTATCATCTCAAATTACGATACATTTCATTCGATATCGAGAGTCATAATACCAAAATAAAAAATTTCGATCAATTTTGCTCGACATCGTATGCGATAATTAGACCCCAGCATTGTTCAATGTTGCCAACACATTTCACTCTCTTTTCGTTGTGCAATAAAAATCAAAAATATTTTGATTGTTGCCAATATATTGTGCCACCTTCGAATAACAAATACATATTGGCGATATACTTGTACAATACGTGAAATTGAACAATTGTATTGCAAGTGTATAAGCCGCTTAAAGAATTTGGCAAAAGTGTAAAAACATAAAAAACAAAATAATTCGGTAGCTTGTGCAAATAATTACCCCTATCGCAAACAACTACTCCCATGATAATATTCCCATCTTTTATTTATTTCGTATTGTTAATGATTCCCATAACAATTTTTTTGGAAATGAATTCCCAAACTTAAAAAATTTGGCATCGCCAATGTTTACTCCCGCGAATTTTTTTACTAAATAAATTCCCAACGAGTGTTAATGTGAACGAGAAGGGAACATGTAAATTTTAATTTGTATTATATGGTAGGACTCAATTAAATTTCTTTTTTCTTTTATTGAAGGAGGGTACGTTCGTAAATGCATCACTGCGCTGCATCAGAAAAGCAAACTTTTTTTAATGGCGATAAAAGAATAATTATAACTTTTATTATTGTGTGGCTATTATTTTTGTGAAGTATTTCACAATTTTTTGGTCCACATTTACTTCACTGATAAATATATTACCACTTGAAATCACTGATGCAGCGCAGTGATGCATTTACGAACGCACCCGGAGTTTTAATTAAGAAAATTAAGATAAACACTATTCATTATTTATTTTATTATATTTTCAAAGTATTTTATTTTGTATATTTTTCTTTCACAATACAAGCACTGACAAGTTATTCACAATAGAGACGTTTGTTTATAAAAAAACTAACAAATAATACAAAATAGTAATTTTTACTCACAAAATATATGCGATACCGATTTGTTGGGGATGGGAATATAGGTTTGCTCCCATAAAACATGTTCCCATAACATTCGCGATAGCGGTGATTACATCATTAAGAATGACACAACAAAAAATGGTTCATTATCTAGTGTATAAATATGTCTTAAAAAAAAAAACTTTTAAGATCATAATCTGTATGGAGTTTCTACTAAATGGTCCAAAGATTTGTTTTTAACTATTTCTTAGGTCAAAAACTGTTTTTCTTTTTATTTCTGAAAAATTAAGTTTTTTGAGTTGAATCACTTTTGAACGAGGATTGCGACTTGTCTTATTGTAAAACGATTTAACAATGCACGATAGAGCATGCGAAAGATTAATGAAGATCCAAATCATTAACGGCATAAATAATTCGTAATTCAGTTTTTAATTTAGAGTGACGTATTTGGGTTTTATAGTTAAGATATTTGTGGGGTAGTTGTAAAATTAAATTTTAGTTGAAATGAATGTATAGTCCAGGGTTGATAAAGTTAGTACAATTGTACTTTTTTTTGTAAAATTCAAGACTAAAATGTACGCTGGTACCCCCGTGACTCATTTGGTACTATTTCCACATATTTATAATTGATATACAATGGCAACTCGTATTAACTGTCAAATGAATTTAACAAAACAGCTATGATATTTCGCATTTGCTCTTTTACAAGACCATTTGCACCAGAACACTTAACTCCGCTACTGTGAATAGATTTTTGCACTTGTTTATTGAACGATAGCTTAAACCACATTCTTAATTTAGTATCATTGGCAGCATATAAGCATGCATTTTCTAATGATATTGACAAGTTTTTAAAAGATGTAGGAAACCACTTCTGCAAAAGTCTACATAGTAGAAGAGACGAATTCCTCTCAATTATATTTTCAAATATTCTTCAACAAGATGGTTGTCACGTCAAGAAAAAATCAACAGAATTTTGGAATAGTGGGAGCCCACTCCATTATTTTAATCCGAATTATTTTTAAGGAGATTTTACAAGCGCTAACTTAAATTTTATTATATTCGGACTTTCTTCTCCTTTCCTGTTTCTGCAAAACATATTGAAAATTGTAAACACAATAAATTTGGAAATGCAATCCGAAGATGTTCGTATGAACATATTTTTAGAACGCTTAAAACGCTTTCGTTTAAAATTCAAGATTGCGTTTTGAGAAATATTCGCCAATTTTCCACAAAAAAAGACGATAAATTCTAAAAAGTGTATGAAAAAGCTCTCTGGCAACAATAAAAAATAATAGATTTCTCGACTATAAAACCCGCATGATGCAGGTCTGGCTAGATCAAATACAATTTGTTTGCCTCTATTCTTCAATATTTTGGGAAACTAAATATTTTGAAAAATCCGGAGCTTAAAACTTATTTTTGACCTGTGGTTTCTTTGGCAAAGTTTCTGGAATGACTTATAGAACAAGAATCGCGATGTGCTTTTGACGCGAAAAAATTTTACCCACCTTATGACTATGTACCTATGTATAATTAATGAACATATGAATTTTAAGTACCTTTTTTTTGTTGTATTAAATATTTGTTTTTAAAAATAAAAAAAAAGATTTAGTACTATTGGGTCCGAAAAAGTACAATTTCAAAAGTTCGTTGGTACGATATTGGTTTTCTCATTTATCATCCCTGGTATAGTCCCATCGGCTTTATTTACGGATTACGACATCGTTCTAGCGAGTGAATACGCTGGAACAACTTTTGCGTGACTCATGGACACAAATAGGCAAACATTTAATTCGATATTGGCCTTCAGTCTTTCTAGGAACACAACTGGGACGAACGATAAATTTCGCCCAACACGACGAAATTTTCTGTAAAAACTCGCTAAGTAAATTCGTCGTGTGGCCAGTGTTGCCAGGGGAAGAATCAAAAAAAGTTACGCTACTCTTTCAAAAAAGTTAAGTTTTTCGTCAAAAGTTACATTTTAAAATATTCCATGTATAAATTTTTGTGATTTAGACAAAATAAATATTTTTTTTCATATTGTTATTTTCTAGTTGAGAAGTGCGTGCTCACGCCATTCATTGTGTAAGGCGCACTCGCACACTTCAATATAAAATAACTGACAATTCTTTCTTAAATATAAATTTCATCGGCAACTTGTTTTAAATCTAGAAGCGATGTTTGATTTAAGACTCCTAGATAAATTTTTTCTATAGGTAGAAAGTAATTTGAGTTTGAAAATTCTATTTTGAAAGCCTCAGTTATTTTTCAACCTCGTACTGTAACATATCGACTAGGGCTTCCAATCGGGATTGGTTTTTTTTAATCCCGTGATCGGGATTAAAGAAAATATTTCAGGATCCTGATTTCGGGATTCACGGGATTTTTGAAAAATTTTCGGGATTTATTTGTTTTATACCAAATTCCAGTAAATACTCATATTTCATGAACATAAACATAGGTATTATTTATTTGTAAAAATATAATAAAACAAACTTAAAGTAATAAGTGATCACAATTCATATAAATATTAGTGGTATTCACACCGATCTTGTTAGTCCTTAATCGCTACTTTTTTGCACGCATTTTATTTTTTTGTATATTTAACGCGCTACCGGATTAACATTAAACAAATCAACGACACGGCACCCCTGATAAAATAGTTGTTAGTTGGTAACTCACAATCAGCTGTTGCAGTTTCTAAATAAATATAATAAAAAAGTAATTTGTAATAAATTTCTAAAAAAATATTTGTGTTTTGGCAATTTTCGTGTACATTGAGAGTAAGTATGTTAATTAAATGATTTTTTTATTTTAAAGTTACCAGACTAACAAAGTTTTAAAAAGGGGGTGGTTCACAGTTTGTAACTTTAACAAATTAACAAGCTACCCAATAACAAATTAACAAGTTCGGTGTGAATACCACTAATGTAATAAAAACGTAACAAAAAACATACAAGTCTTATTTTTTATCAATATTTGATTATTTCATATAAAAATCAAACCATTTCGAAATGTATTTTAAAAAATTGTGTACAGGAAAAAATTTGGACAAATTTAAAACAGAATTGTACAATTTCAACAAAAAAAAAATTGGAAAATTTAATAAAAATCCTTTCAATATACATATTTAATCGATATATTTAAAACAAAACTTTTTGTTATTAATAAATTGTACACATTGTAATTATTGTTTTCTTAAATGATTTGGTTTTGGTATGTTTTGTTTATTTTTGAACAACAGGGTGCATCAAAAACTTTTTTTGTCAACAAATACACCAACAAATAAATATTTCCCAGTGGTAACTAGAATGAGTAAAGAGGCCTAATAGAAGGCCTTATTTAGCAGTCACAAGCAGTCTGAAGCCCTTCTAGCCACATTCCATACTTATTTATTTTTTACACAGGTTGTCATTGGGCGCACACACTTCCTTTAAACCCAACTTCGATCCCTTCCCAAAGAAGGGAGTAAGGAAGATCACTAAAAATAAAAAGTAAATAAAACTGAACACCTTCCTTCCTCCCTTCTCAAAGAAGGGAGTAGCGAATGTGTACTGAATATTTGAGAAGGTCTTTTAAAAAGAAGTTTATACCTTCTAGAAGGCATACTTCTGAAGGCAGGATATCATGCGAAGCGAATCTTTTAGAAAGGAGTATAGAGGCCTCTGACAAAATTCCACTACGTTGCTCCAAAAATTGAATGTATATTTTCATTTTGATATTGCAAGCGAATGCAGAGAAAAGTAGAAAAATGGCGGTCCTGTAGAAGTGCTTTTTCTGATTGATATATTTTGTTGAACTCATTTAAAATCTCTAGAGCATATGACATGAATTCAAAATATATTTTTGTTATATCGCTGTTTAAGCCGTTGAAAATTCTGTTTTACTATTGGTAGGAGTTACAAAAACTTCCAAGCGAAAATAATCTTTTAAAACAGTGGTATTGTTTCAGAAATGAAGTAATTTTTTTAAAATATTACTTCGTTCTTGGCCATGCACCAAAAGTTACGAAAATATGGCCAAATATAACAAAATTATACATGGTTGCATCGGACCTTCAAAGCTACGGAAAATTTAACAAATGTAACCAAACGGCATCACTGCGTATGGCGTTTAATAACGATGAATAACAAATGGGGCCCATACACAATACCATCATATTTGTGCAATTAAGCTTGAAGAACACAATACACCAGCATGCTGGTACAAAATTGGTTTTTTACCAATAATTGTGTGGAGAAGGTTGTAATGAATAACGATAAAATGTTTTACCATTTTATTGTAGCATTGGTTTTTTAACTCACATTTGCAGTATTCCGTACTGTTAATTTTCCGATGCCAGGCATTGTTTTATAAAGTTCCAGAAATTCTCGCCAAAATATTTTTTCATTGGCATTACTATTTTAAATTTTGTATTTTTTGATGTTTATGCCTTGACGAATTGACTTTTATGAGCTTACTTTACAACACACGATTCAATCATGATGGTGCAATAAAAAAAAAATATCAAACTATTTTTGATAAATCACCAGCAGCTGGTACAATCACACCAGAAGCTCATACACGGTCAATCAGCTGTCGCAATCACTTGATTGCAAAATCAAGATGGTGTTTTGTATGGGCCCTATAACAGCTTCGATAATTGAGATATTTGTTTGCTCTTTGTGCAAAGAGAGAGAAATAGTGCGACCATATAAAAGAAATAATACTTAAAAAATAAAACATTAACTAAATCACAACTAAAAACCATTTCTATATTTAGATATTTTATATATTTATAAGTGTCCGACCAGCCCGAAGCCGAACTTCGGTAAATTTTGAAAAGTTCGGCCGAACCCGAACTTTTTGTCATATATTTTTAGGATTTCATATGCAAAATGATTGATATATTGCACTTTGAAGCACTGATGGGATTTGTGGTACAATTGTTCCAAATTTGGTACAATCGAATCTTTATTGGTACACTGGTACAATTTATCCTTTTTTGGTACAATTTAAAAAAAAAGACACACGAAGTTTTATCATTTCTTTGAGGTGGATTAGCTTACTTTTCTCTTCAATACTACAATTTATAATAACAAATCTCTAGCCCTAACCAGAACTATTAAAAATTGAATGATTTTTAATTTATTTTCATGATGTAGTATGTACTTGTATATTAAGTACATACATAAAGATGTGTACTCGTATCCCTGTAGAAAGACGGAGATCAAGTGTGTCCAAATCGCCACATTTGTCGATTGTTTTTGTGACACTAATAACCAAGCATCTACATTTTTGTCTGCCTTTGCTAAAAAATAGAAATTGATACATTTTTTATAATTTTACATGGCACCCATACCAACTTCTTTCTGGAACAGTTTTTGTGCCAATAAACTATGTATCTTATTACGTTGATACATATTTAGATTAAATTTGTTCCATACTTATTTTATTGCAATCTAAATCATCTTACCAAATGTTATTAGAATCGGTCTATATTTGACGATAGCTCCATACAAATACTACTCCCCATATAGCTTTTAATACCACAACTTCCTTATAAATGTTGGTATTGATATAAAAATTGGGGACGATAACTTTTGTTATAGGTGCTATGTCATAATAAAATGTTGTGCTGGTAGGTCCAAAATTTACTTTCTTCGCATTTCACATGAATCTTTACCCCCTAACATGATTTTGTTCTGGCGGGTTCATGATTGCCCATGGGTCCCAAATAGGGTACACTATCAAAATTTTGTCTTTATATGCCGTGGTGTAGGGTATTAAATACTCGAGCTGGACGGACTTCACTTTCTTACTTGTTTGGTTATTATTGAATAAAAAAGTGTAATGAATTCTTACTATGCATGCTCTTTTATTTTATAGCGAAATTTTGGCACAATTTATGTCAATTTGGTACAATTTTGCCATTTAGACGGTACAATTTAAGAATTTCCAGATCCCAACAGTGCTTTGAAGTAGTAAAACTATTTTAAAGATAAAAAATCAGAAAATATAAAAAAATTTCAGTATTAACGCAGAAAAAAACCATGGTACTATAGTACAGCAGCCGTATTCTGTAACTCGCTTAGCTAAAGCTCAATCTCGATCGCTAAAATGCCTTAGAGAATGCAAAATTTAAAAATTTTAGCGATGTCATTAAAAGCCAAAATTGCGGCGAATTAAATTTGTATGGCATTGCCAAAACTTGCAATGAAAGTTACAGTATTGCCTTCGTAGTCAAAAATCACTAAATCAACTTTAAAGATTTTTTAGTGAATAACAGAATACGGAGACAGGAGTTCAATGTAGAATACATATTAGTCTCAAGGTTTAATATGTTAATATTTTTATGCTGTGTGAATTATTTTTTAAGTCTGAATAAAGCACTTTATAATTGAAAGATGTTTTCTGGTCTCGGTCTTTAGTTTTATTAATGGGCTGGAGTTCATTAATGAAATATATCTGTACTTCGAGGTCTTCAAAGTTTAGTCAAATACAAATTGATTTCTTTTTCAACGACGTTTTCATTCTCTTCTTCTTCTTGGAGTTCTACATGTGATGCTTGCGTGTTATTTTCATTTTTATATTTGTCGAAGATCGATCAGTCGCTATCGCCCGCACTATAAGCGACCTGATGACTTCGACTTTAAGTGACAGTTCCCGTTCAAAGCGCCAAGACAAAAGTAGAGAAAACAAGGCCCTTGTCATCGAAAAAGAAACAAAACAACATCTAAAGCGGATAACAGCGAACAAAATCGCACCAAACAAGGCAATACGTTTTTACATACACAACAAATAAAATTTTAAACAATTAAAACACAAACATTAAAGTTAAACTGTAAAACATTAGTTAGTAAAACAAAACAAACAAAATATTAAACACAAACGCTCTCCCGAAGAAACAAATAGAAATACCTATACAATCCACACACTGAACAATTAAAAATAAGCCAGTGGTAAAATAAATTTCCTTTTTTTTTTTTAAATATATAAACCTAAGATCCCTGAAGCAGCAGTCCATTGTGGCAGCGAAATATTGGATTTACAATAAATAAATATCTTTTGCATAACCTGACCTTGAGCTTGATTCAAAAATAAGAAGAAATAAAATTAAAATGTCAAAGAAAATAGTCTAAATAATTTATAAATTTGTAATTTTAAAGTTTAAACATTCTCTTTGCTTTCATCAGACAACCACCAAGTAAGTCAGTACAGTCAATTCCTTTGAATTTAAGTGTAGCTGATATACAAAACCGCAGTTGTACCCTACACACATTTATTACATTTCGTGTAATAAATTATTTAAATTATCTACTTCGGTCACGCCAAGTAGACACAACGATTTTCCCATTGACGATTGGAAATTCGTTTAATATTGATATATATGTATATATCGGCGATACTTCAGATTTTCCGATATATCGGTATCGGCGTTATTTTGCTGTCGTTAAGACGATACTTTTCGTATTTTTTTGGAGTAATTTTGAACAAACAATTAATTTTATAGGAAATGAAACTGTTTCATATAATAAATGAATCAACGAAGATGAAAAATAGTTCGGAGTCCCAAAATGTAGCGGCTGGCTTAGCATAAGTTCTGATTTGATCTGATTTGAGGCTTAAGAAAATAATGAAACCTATTGTTTATCTACAATGTTTGACCCTCAATGCAGTGCTCGAATATTTCAAAGACAATTGACTTCAAGCGTACCGAATAAATAAGCCTGATTACGGTTGACGCCAGAGTTGTTTTTTTTTTGTAGTATATTAAAGATCACAGGTTGTGTGTTACTTTAATCTACTTTCTGCATTCCGAAAGAGTTGAAAACACGGTCACACCTAGAGTTGGTACAAGTTCTGATAAGTCTAGAAGAACTGTCCTTTGAAGCATTTGTGGAAAAAATTATAAGAGGATGTGAGGAGGATGAGCCTCTTGATTCTGTTAATGAAGATGTCCAGAGATACCTTAAATCTTCTATTTCTAGAGACGCATTTCCGCTTCTTTACGGGCGCAATGACATGTTATACCTAAACTTGACTGCAAGTCTGGTTCAAAGTGACCACAAAAGTTGAGAATACTTTGTTTTTTAACTCTTTCAGCAACACTTTTATATTTGCATTGTTTAAAGTTTATTTATAATAAAAATGTTGATTGTTGATTGTTGGTTGGCATAAAAATTTATTTTTGGTGAAAATCCGAAAAAAAATGTTTTATTTGTTTGGATGCATAGAGGAACTACGCTGGTGCTGCATTACCATACAGAACGCACTGGTCATAATTTTTCTTAACAGAGCAAATAACCTATTGCTGTTTTTTCAACTTGGGGAAAGCCCGATTTAAAATAAAAAGATTACACATTTAAAAAAAATTTATAAATGTTAAATTTTAAAATTTATGCCCCAAAATTTCGCATTAATCTATCACCGTTGAACTTAAAAAGATGGTTAGATAACTAACCACCAAACCTGAAAGAGTTAAACAAAAATCTTATTAATATTTTTGTAAGCAAATGGTTTTTTTTTTTAATTTTATCATTAAAATTAAATTCTCTGTTTTTTAAATCTTATTAATATCCATTTTAAATATTTCCCCTTTTTTGTCCCAGCGATTTTTTTTCGAATAACTTTATAAAACTTGGTGGTTGATAGATAATTTGGGACTAAAAAACACGAAAAATGGTGTTCGATTGGGCACTAAATATTTATCATTTTTGTTTTTTTTTCTCCTATAGATTGTAAATATAGAAAACCTAAGTTTTTTATAAACTGAAACTAATTCATTTTATTTAATTAAAGAAAAATTGAACCAGGCTTTTATTTTAATTAAAAATATATAGTTGAACCTCGATTACCCGGCTCGTACAGGAGCGGGCTGAGCATGGATTGTAGAAAAAATGGGTGATTCATCGTGAGGTTTGAATCAGTGTTCGAAAATAAACACTAAATATCGTTCTTTAATGTTCGGTTCGGTAGATTTGTGGAAAACACAAACGCTAATAGTGTTTGTGTAGAAATTCATTAAAAAAAATAACGTTTCCCTGTTTGTCATCTTTCGAACACAAAAATAATGCTGTTTTCATCATACTCAACAAATGATGAGAACATTAAATTCCGTTCGGTTTTTTTTGAAAATCCACGAACTTCAATGTGTTCGGTTCGGTTCGTTAATGTTCGTCGCTTTTTGCTGATAAAAAAAAAACCAAACATTTTTTACAAAAACAAAATACACACACGAAAAAAACATTATAGAACATTAAAATATAATGTTTTTCTACAGTATCACTACAATTGTTCTGTTTTTTAACGAAGAACCGAACATTATATAATGTTCGGTTCTTTCTTGAAAATAGTTACGAACGGTATTAAGGTTTGTGTATGTTTACACAAACACTAAAAAAATAGATATCGTTCTTCGGTGTGTGAGCCGAACACTAAATAATGAACTGTTTATTTTCGAACACTGTTTGAATTATAGTGGAAAATAAAACAAACAAATTCGAGAGTGAACTTAAAATTTTTATTATCGGTTAAAGGAACAATTTATGGCATTAACTGTATAAAATTTATATCATGGAAATGTTGGCCATGACTTCGTCTGAGGTGGTCCATTCGGAAGGTCCAATTTTGGGCGAATCATTCGAGCATAGCAACTAGTATCACGCAAATAACACGAGTAATGTAAGCTTTTTTTTTTTTTATTTATTTAATATATATAATTAGGTCTATGGATAAATCCTTACAGCCAAATACAAATGAGTATTTAACTTAAGTATAATATTACGTTTAACAATATTTAAATCCAGAGAAAAGTCAATAAATTCAAACATTTCATTGAAGCAACAGCACAGTTTTCTAAATGGGTCTGCCATAGCATAGTTAGTTCGGAAAGCTTTTATAAATAAGGGATTATAGTACCGTACCGTACGTCGTGGAATGTTAAATGATAAACTACTTAATAAAAAATTTGAGAATACTTTTCCATTTATTAAGTTAATTACAAATGAGACATTTAGCATAACTATGCGACTTTTCAGTGTTGGCAAACGTATTAAAGATAATCTTGTAGAATATGAGGGGAGATATCATATCCTCGATATGTATCTCTCAGGCAAAAAAGCAAGAATTGTTTTTGAATGGATTCAATATGATCACTATGAACCATATAATGTGGATCCCATACAATCGAACCGTATTCCAAGATTGGTCTAACGAGAGATGTGTAAAGTTGTTTAGTGACGAAAGGATCATTGAATTCTTTCGCCCAACGTTTAATAAAAGCCAGAGTACAACGAGCCCTGTTGACAGTCATTGTTATGTGTTGAATAAAATCCAATTTTACATCCAGTAAGATGCCAAGATCGATAATTGTGTCAACTATCTCGATTTTATAGTCACCGAGTTTATAGTTATTTAAAATACTACGTTTTCTAGAAAAGCGAATATGTTTACATTTCATTAGGTTTAAATCCATTAGGTTATGTTTACACCAATTATAAAAGGTATCCAAGTCTTCTTGAAGATAAATATGGTCTAAAGAGTTCGTGAAGTTTAAAAAAAATTTTACATCATCTGCGAACATTAGTATATGTGAATGTTTAATAATATCAGGCATGTCGTTGATAAAGAGCAGAAATAAAAGAGGGCCAAGGTGACTACCTTGCGGAACACCAGATTTTACCAATATAGGTTTAGAAGTTGAAAACCCAAATTTAACGCATTGTATTCTGCCGAGAAGATATGACCTTAGCCAGCTTAAATAAGTTTTGTCGAAACCCATAATATCAATTTTTCTCAAAAGAAGGTTGTGATTTACCTTATCAAATGCCTTACTGAAGTCGGTATATATAACGTCGGTATGCTGGTTGTTGACGAATCCCTCATTTACCAAAGTTGTCAGTTCTAAAATATTTGTCATAGTTGATGATTCTTTAGGAAATCCGTGTTGAAAAGATGGTAATAACGGTGAAACTTGATGAACCAATGGATCTAAAATGCATTTTTCAAAAAGTTTTTGAATTGCGCTAAGTTTAGCTATACCTCTGTAATTAATTATATTTGATTTATTTCCAGATTTGAACAAAGGAATTAAATATTACTCTTTCCATATTTTTGGAAAATAGCAATTTTTCAAAGAAATATTAAAAATAATTGACAACGGCATTGCTAAAGCTTCCATACATTTGATTAAAATACTGCTTGGTATACCATCAGGACCCATTGAGTTTGAATATTTAAAAGATTTTAAGCAATTGATAATATTAAGTGTGGTTATTGGTGAAAATGAAATGGATAATTGACATTTTCAGCACAATGTGCATCAGAATATGTGGACGAAAAAAAGTCGGCGAATAAATCACTGATTTCCTTTTCATCGTGTGTTTCAGTACCCATATATTTCATGACCTTCGGTGCGCCAGAGATCTTTCTTTTCGAATTTACAAATTTATAGAATGATCTTGGATCGTATTTTAAGTTGTTTTTTATTTTAATCAAATAATCGTTATATAATTTAGCATTTAGCAAATTGTATTTTGCACGAATCGATTTAAAGCATCAATCGTAGCTGACTTATTTTTAAAGACCCCAGGCATTACATATCCCTAGAGAAAATAGTCTTAGGTGTGATATCGCACGATCTATGTATGTGGCCAATTTACCATAGCAAAACATGAAATTAAGTGATCACCAAAATGATTTCTCGACAAGGTTATTGTTTCACGCGGTGTATGGCTCGTAGCGCCGTCTGGTTGAAACGGGACCATGCGCTACATTTTCAGGTCGCTATACTGCAGACCTACTGGCCCTGTTACCGGAAAATTGGTGCTGTTCTATTTACCATTTTGGCGAAAGTAAGGTAATTGCTTAAGATATTTCCACGGCGTTTGACAGAGTGCGACATGGTGCTCTTTTGTCAAAACTTGTTGCATTTGGTGTTGGTGATAATTTCTTTCGATTAATATCGAGTTTTCTCAGGGCTCACACGAATTGTTATAGATGGGGTTTCGTCAAACAAGTTCAAAATTCATTCAGGGGTGCCGCAATGGTCCGGTCTTTCTCCTACTATTTAAATTTCTTATTTTTCTAAATGAACTCCTATGTCAAACTTCCAAACCTATTTATTTTTTTTGCAGATTACATTTTCCTTTGCCATTCGTAATCATTTGATTATAGACCAAGCGCATCCGATGTTGGTGCTATGAAACCCGTAAGTTCGTTCGTAACACACGTTTTTCCTCAAGAGCCCATCTTTTTGTGGCCGATTGGCCGGTAAATCGTACAATGCATTAAAGGGAAAATTCGTTTTTTGGCCGGACTGTTCGTATGGGGAATAACCTGCCTGCTGAAGTCTTCCCTCTCACTGTCAACATGAATAAATTTAAGTCGAATGTTCACAGGCACTACTTCCTCTTCTCTCCTTCCCATAACCTAATTTCCTAGTTTCTATCCTAGCCAATGATTACACTCTCAGCTACGCTGCTATATTCACTTCGCTATGTGCTGGATGTGATCTAACCGGTCGAGTATCATCCACTAATGTAAACTGGGATTCAAATTTGCGAATGGTGTTAGCAGTAGTGGTTTCAGTAGGCCGGTTATGCGCACCGTAAGTTCCTCGAATCGCACGAAAAACATTTCTCACAAAACGATGATTATGCACAAACTTTTTATTGATCAGCAAATTATTTCCGTTATTCAAATGCGTGAACAATTTATATTGTGGTAATATGCGATGATTCAGTTAGCCCTTTTGAAAAATAAAAAACAAAAGTGCTAAATAGTGTCCAGTGTTCGAAAAATCGAACACTGCTTTTTAAAGTCAAATAAAAAAAACACAATTGGAAAACACGGAAATGTTTTTGTTGAAAGTTTAATCGTTTTTATATTTTTTACAAAGTTTTCAGTTTTTAAAATTATGCTAAAATTAATGTTTTCTCTTCCACCTTGTTATACAAGGGGAGGAGTGAAGTGGGTAAGAACTTTTATTTTTATATTTGCAGCTAACCACTTACAATATATAATTGTTTAAACAAATTAGTTCTTTGTCTTGCCTAACAAGAGTAAAAAAAAAACAAAAACACGTAGAACTTACTGTTCGAAAAATCGAACATTGGACGATATTACGGTTTGGTTATAGATTAAAGAGAACGTAAACTTATTATATCCTTATATCCATTAATCTATTACCAAACAGTCGCAGGCTTATTTTAAATTCGCCAACCTCGATAAGTGTGCACCTCTAGCACTGTAGTTTTGAATAATAAACAATTGAATCTGCTTGAGTTTTGTTAATTTTAACTTGAATTCAAATTCAATATGCGTATCGGTATCGATATCGGCGATATTTTTGTTTGAGTATCCGTATCGTTATTTGAATATTAAAAAATATGTAGCACATTTATTGCAGCGTAGTCATATATTAAAAAATCAAAAATTTTAAGTTTCGAGTTTTTCCAAATTTTGCAGCTCATATTTTATAAATGAAGATCCATGAAGAAAAAAAACTTTGTTCCAATTCGCCAATATCCATTTCTGAAAATAATTTTTAAATATTATTTATCATTAACAAGATTTGGTTTGTCGTGCTCAATTCCCAATTTTTATTCTTGATAAAAACACTGAAATTTATTGACCAACAAAATCTGTTAATTAATTAAAAAAGTCGAGAAACAATCGACAAAACGTCGGGAACAAAATATTGTAAATAAAAATTGAATTTTATTTACATTGAAGAAATTTAGGCCTTATTAGCTTGACAAAAATAACATTCATACAAATTTTTCGGTTCATAAAAATTATTTTGATATTATTTATCATTTCAATCCGAAATTATTTTCCACCCAATTACGAATTAAAATTCATGTCCCCTTTATTTACAATTGAATTTAAATAGTTAAATTGGGAGAAGGGATAACATTCCCGTGAAATTTTTATTCATAATTGGGTTCCATAAGTTGAAACATTTTTAGTCTTCCGAGCGTAGTACACGCAGAGAAAAAATATGGTTGGGCATGATTACGGCAACTACACCATGTTTATTGTAACAATATATTGTTGTCGTACACAAATAATAGTTATTTTTATTTGATATCAGCAATATTATAGTTTCTGTAAACATATTAATGTTTATCGCAATTATAAATTTGAGTATTGTTGACTGAAAAATAATTTTTTTTTTTCTAAAAAAAATTACAAATTAAAAAAACAATTTAAAAAAAATTAATTAAATAAAGAAATTGTATTAACATTAAAAAAAATTGTGGCACAAAATAAAAAATCGATGCAAAAATTTTTAATCTTTTTTTAATTGTTGTGACAGTACCACTGTATCATAAAATGATTACCTCTAATTTTGTTATAATTGGCATGACAATAATATGATTACTTCTTAACTTAATATGATTAACACGATAAGAATATGAATAAGGGAAAAATATTATGATGGTACAGTACGAATAAATTTGGTCATAATATGACTCAATAGACATCGTAATATGGTGACTACAATCATAAATCTTATCATAATTTGATGCTCTTAGAATATGTTTACCAGAACCATATTTTTTCTTTGCGTGTAGAGAAGGAGAGCGAAAGCAAGAAAAGGTAATTCCCATTTACACAAGAATTTTTATTTTATTATTAATCTAATCATATTGACAACAAACTAGTGCTTAAGCCCATAAATTATATTTAAAAGGTTTAAAAGTTATTATTTTTTAACTTCTAAAGTTTTTTACATATTTTACAATGATCTAATTCTATGTATGTTTGTATATGGGCAAATCCCAGAAACAGTCCACCAACCAAAAATTTTTCAAATGAATTTTTTTTAATGAAATATAAGACTAGAAGTATAATTTAATTTTTATATAAAAAATATGTATTTCAATGATCATTAATGCAATAATTTTTACCAAATCCTACCCCACTGCTGATTTCTTAATGTTTTACGTGAATTAAGCATTATTTTAGGTGATTATTGTGCTCAAAATAGCTGACTTATCAACATACAAATTTCGTTAAAAAAAAAGTTGATATTCATTAGTTAAGAAATTAGTTTGAGAAATGCAATTCATAAAAATACAATTTGTTTTGTTAAAATAAATAAAATTTAATAACAAAATGCTTCTGGAAAAATGTAGCATGCGTTATGTCGCGTGCGTCACAAAGGGTTCACGGCTTTTGTCCAGAAATCACAACATTTTTTGGCTGCGAATAAGTGATTTTAAAATTATCTTTTAGTCATCTTTCTTTTAGGATTAGATTTTGTATACCTTATAAAGCAAAATTGGCGTGCGTCACAAAACTTTGTGATCAATTATTTCGCAACAAATACCTGCTAAGAAATTATGATATATGCCATTCGTTAGTACATATTAATGTCACTGAATACTATATATAAGTTGAAGCTATCTCTTTTGAAACACCAAAAAATGTTTATATTTCAATCAGAAAACACGTGCGAATGTAGCGTTCGTCACGCAGGATTTGCCCATATAAAACAACAATATTCCAACACTGTCAAAAAAATCATATGTATAAGTCAATTCAAAAAATTATCTTTTGAACAAATTAGGAAGCTCTAAAAAATACATACTAAATGTGAGTGTTCCACTTTGATTGTACAATGAACATACATACATGCACACATACGTACTTTTAAATTTGTTTTAAAATGTTGTTCTTGCAGTCGGAAAAATAGGTTGTATTGTTGTTGATAAGCAAAGCAAATTTTGTAAACCCATTTCCCCCTCCCACTCTACTACATGCCGCAAAACTCACAGTTATTCACTTTCTAAGTAACACATGACTTTCTGAACTTCGATGTAGTATGTATGTAAGTTTATATGTGTGTTTATGTATTTTGTTCAAAGTTAAGTTTCTTTTGTGTGTACGCCATTCAGTCATTCTTTCTGCCCCATGGTGTTTCATGCAACTCATAAAATACAATGTTTCTCAACTTAAAAAAAAAAAATGTTTTTGTAGGCTTCCTTTTGCATTCGACTTTTTGTTTGGTTGATGGTGCTCCTTGTACTAGAATCAGGATCTCTTTAGGCTTAAATCAATTTTCTACGTGAGTGAAAAACATTAGGCGTTTTATTCTTTGCTTCCTTCTATCCTCTTGACTTGATACGAGTTTATGACTTTATTACAAGAAGCTCATAGAACAACAAAAGCTTAAGGGTTGGTTGGAATTTGTGTTGTTTGGAATGTATGTGTGTTAGTATTTTTATGAGTGTGTTTTTGTTATTATTGTTGTATCCTTTACCCTAAACATTTATCATGATGGGTAATAGATTGATAAACTCAAGTACAACATGATTTTTAGTGTGGGTTCTATTTTGAAAAGCTACAAATAATAAGACCACAGGGACAAAATAAGTACTTATACATGGCTGGCTCTTCTTGTCACAAGAGAAACCTTTTTTAAATACAACACAATTTTCAAGTGCAATGAAATAAGTACAATAAAAAAATATAACATATTTTTAGGGTTGCACAGGCATGAGTAAAATTATAGGTTTAAAAAATCTCAAATAAAATAACATTATTTTTTTACGCATTAACTTTAACTTTTGCACAAACGTTTATTTTAAATTCGATTAAAACATGAAGCAAGTCGTAACACGGGTTTAAAACAATTAAATGGGAGTTAAATTAGCTACAAGAACTTTTAACGTTCCTCGTACTAAACTTTAAAGATTGTCAAGAAGAAAAACTAGCGTTACCGATCATTTTACTTGGACGATTGCGGGAACTAATAAAAAAATTTGTAAATAATCTCCCGCAGATTCAATTCAAACCTATAAAGGCATCGAACCAATAAAATTAGCTTTTGAGGAAATTGCTTCAGGTTTACAAAATGTTGTGAAACCACTGTTGCCAGAAGTGCAGATTTCTCTGCATTTTGCTGATTTTTCGTTGCAAAAATGACGAAGTGAGATTTGCAGATTTTTGCTATCAAATTGCAGATTTTTTGAAATTGAAGAAATTTTATAAATTGGACTTTTATATTGAACTTCGTGACTAACTTTTTAAAAGATTGGATTTTGGAGATCAATTTAAAATTGTAAAAGGAATAAATCCAAAGATTTTAGTTAAATCAATATTTGAAATTTTATAAACAGTTTCCAAATTTAATATGAAAAGAACATAATCGTGCCTTTTGGTTAAAAAAAAATTTGCTTTGCCACATTCATCAGCTAATGTGCAACCAATATTAAGTGAATATACATAAATAAAACAAAGCAAAATCGTTCAGATAAAATATCGCTTAAAGGAATTTTGTACACAAAAGACTTCCTTAAATTAAATAAATCAAATTATTTTAATACTCTCATTCAAAGTAAAATTTTACGACAAATGACTTCTGAAATTTACAATAGATAAATGTATAAAATTATTTTATATACGATGACATGATAGTATGTATGCACAATGTTTTTGAATATACATTTCAGTATATATACACATACATACATTCATATAATATATATTTTTTCTCTTTTGTATATATTAACTTTTAATTTTAATGTACCAAAAAAATGTTAGATATCGGCTTAAGTTTTAGTTTGTTGTACGAGTCCGAAAATAAAAACAAAATCAACCCCAAAATAAAGTATTTTAAGTTCCCAGATATTTTGCAGATTTTAACAGTTTTTTTTCCAGATTTTCCAGATTTGTTAGTCCAATTTTTCAGATTTATTAGAAAAAATTTCTGTCAACAGTGTGTGAAACTATAGAAAATTTTGACAAATTTTCGGCAACCCAAATTTAAATTACTGCAAATTTTCTTTGTAGATATCTGCTTCTCCAAAAATGTAATGCCCGTCAACGAGCTGCCAAGGACAAAAAACAAAATCGAGTTCTTAACAAGTCACAATATAAAACCAGAAAAAAGTTTATAATCTACACAGAAAAAATGTTTCCGAAGTTTTCACCAATTAAAGGCATTACAGTACACTCGCGATAATATGAACACCCTAATATATGAACCCCCCAACTGAGTTTCCACTTCTTCTATTGACTACGCTAAAATATGAACTTGTCCAAAAGCTTTAAAATATGAACTTATAGTTGTGTTTTTAACACTCAAAACCAATGTTTATTCAACTGCATAGCAGCTTGGGGATTTTCCCAGATATCGCTTCAGTCTTCAGTTGTTAGTCAAAATGGTTTACATACACTTTTTAGTAAGTTCTCACATTAACATGGACTTCTATATACATACATTTTTAAATATAATTTTAACGTGAAAAGTTCTTAAATATGAATTAAAAAAAGCAGAAAATTTAGAACATTTAGGAAAAGGCATTACTTATTTTATTTCGCATATCACTATGATAGTAAATAAAGCTAGGGGTGTACTTGGTTTCGTCAAGCGCTGGGCTAAAGAGTTTAATGATCCATATGTCACAAAAACTTTGTATACTGCTCTTGTAAGACCTATTCTAGAGTATGGATCTATAATATGGGACCCTATATATAACACACATTCCGATGCTATGGAATCCGTCCAAAAGCAATTCTTGCTCTTTTGTCTTCGTGGACTAAACTTTAATCCAGTAAACTTGCCTTCGTATACTTCTAGACTCTCTCTTATAAAGCTGCCCACCCTGAAAAGTCGTAGGACAATGTTAAACATATCGTTTATTTTCAACATAATTACTGGTGAAGTATGCTCTGGATTTCTAATACACAATATTTCGTTTAATGTTCCTCAACGCCCATCACGTCATTTTATCCCATTATCAGTTCGATGTTTTAGAGCTAATTATGCTAATGCTGATCCTCTTATTAGAATGTGCAATGAATTTAACAAATTCTATAGTTTTATTGATTTTTCTTCAAGTTCAAATGTCATTAAGAATAAAATTATTATTTCATTAAATTCATAGTTTTTATTTTTTATTGTTTTAAATAATCATTTTATATATTTTGTATTGTATTTTATGTTTAATGTACACTAAGTTAAGAATATTAAATTTAAAATGTCTGTAAGGATAATCTTCCATAGACAAATAAATAAATAAATAAATAATTTAGCGAATAAATTTGTTTTTTTTTTAATGTTCTAACAATTCGTTTAATTGACTTGGACAAAGAAAAATGTGCGCCCTCCGAATACCCAAAAAAAGGAAAATGTATGCACCGATGGTTTTTGAAAATGAGATACGAAAAATTACTAGTGTCCGACCGAACGTTCGGCTTCGGCTTCGGAGTTCGGCCAAAAAAGCGATGTTCGGCCAAGTTCGGTGTTCGGCCAAAAATTGGCCGAACTTGGCCGAACAACCGAACTTTTTAATGATTATTTAATAAACAAATACAAATAATATACAACTGTGGTTATATTGCTAATCGATCATACTAAAGAAAATAGTTCTAAAAAATGCAACGTTGTCAATCATATATAAAATTATGTACAGAAAAAACAACGATGTTACAATATAAATATATATGTGTGTGTGATAAAATTTCAAGAGAAGCCATCAAATTTTGAAAAGAAAATTCCAGAAACACATTCAAACGGTTAATAAAAGTTAGTGCCAAATTATTTTATGATAATATACGTATGCTTTTTCTTTTTACAATAAATTTTTATTGGTAAGTAATATTTTGAAAATGCATTGCTCTCTATTTATGAACATTTTACTTTCAGATAAAAATGTCTGCTAACAAAAACCCAATCTGGAATTTCTTTGAGAGAAATAAAGCTACTGCAAAATGTAAGTTTTGTTGCAAAAATTTGTCGTTGGGAAGTGAATTACCAAAAAAGCAAACAACCATAATCATAAAACGTCATTTGGAAATATGTCATCCTGAAGAATATAAAAAGCTTTGTGAGGAGATTTCTCAACAGAAAATCGAAGCGCCAGTTCGCAGAAATCCTCCAGTAAGTGTTCAGCAAACTTTGCAAAACTGTTTAGACAACAAAGAATTTTGGTCAGACGATTCATTAGTGGCCAAAAATATTGACAAGTCCATTATGGACTTAATATTAGTAGATATGCTGCCATATAATATGGTGGAAGGTGCTGCATTCCAAAAGTTAAACTTCGCGGATCCAGAAAAGTTTTGTATATATAAAAAAAAGTCTGAAACTTACACAAAAATAAAGGAAAGGGTATTTCAAAAAATCCAAAACGCGGAATGGGTAAGCTTTACCACTGACATTTGGACAAACCCCTCGAAAAGTTGCTCTTTACTAAGTTTCACCGCTCATTTCATTGATGGGCCAAACAGACAAAAATTGATACTAGGTGCATCTGTTTTAAAAGATGACCACACAGGTCAGTATACATAACAAAAATTCTTTATACGATTTTATGTAATATTTTTTTATTTTTTGTAATTTTGTTATTTTGCAGGATCACATATATGCGAAAATTTGCAGTCAGTTATTTTATATTTTAATCTCGATAATAAAATACATATTGCCGTTTCTGATAATGCTGCCAATATGAATTCTGCTATGAGATTTGGGAAGTTTTTGTCTTTTGGTTGTACAGCCCATACTATACAATTAGTTATTCATGACAGCTTAGCAAAAAACTCGCCTTTAAAAGAGTTGATTACAAAATCCCGATCTATTGTAGGCCATTTCAAACGATCTGAGCAAGCAAGTAGAAACTTAAAAGACATACAATTAAAATGCTCCTTGCGACGACTCATCGAACAAAGAGACGCGCTATGTATATACGCAAGTAAAACAACAAAAATTAAAACTTTTTCACCCCAAGAATGGGACACAATAGAAGAAATGGTAAATTTACTGGAAGGCTTTTATGAAGCTACCCTTGATATATCTGGAAATACTTCATCAATTTCAGTGGTTATTCCTATATACGAAATGCTGAAGTCAAAGTTAACTGACGATGAGTCAGAATCAGGTTTTAAATTATCTTTAATGGAAAATTTAAAGAAAAGATTTCAGTGTATTGAAACAAAGACCTTTTTAAGTGTTGCAACATTATTGGACCCACGTTTTAAAAAGAAGTATTTGACTGATGAACAGTTTAAAAAATCAAAAGAGGAAATACAAACTTTTTTGAAAGAAAATTTTTTTTATTGTGACTTCTGATGTTGAAGAGATTTCTAAACAAACTGATAATTCCAAGAGAAATCGAAAAAAGAGCATAAAAGGTTCATCAATATGGGATAGACACGATGCAAAACCACACATTGAAGTGTCAGAACCAAATGGAAATATTCTGGAAAAGGAAATTAAAATGTTTATTACTGAACCTTTAAGTCCCAGAAATATAAACATATTTGAGTATTGGAATTCGAGTCCATTTGCAAACTTAAAGGCAGTAGCCATAAAATATTTATCAGCCCCACCAACTAGTGTAGCTAGCGAACAGCTGTTTAGCGCTGCTGGACGGCTGTATTCTGATAGACGAAGCAATTTACATGGTGTAAATGCAGAAAAATTGCTCTTCTGTCATTACAATATCAAACTATTTAATTTTAAATACTAAAGTATGAGTATTTTTCTATTTTAACTAAAAAATAGTTCAACTATTATTATTTTACTAAAAAATATAGTACAAATATTTTTTAAATTTGTCAGACTTTAAACAGTACAACTGTTTTTAAAATAGGTATTTAAAAAAAAAAATGAATTTTTATTTTTGTTTATGTTTATTAATTTTTTTTTAAATAAAAAATCGATCTCAAAAACTTTTTATTTAAATAACTTATTTATTTTATTGAAATAAGAAAAAGTTCGGCTTCGGCTTCGGCCGAACATTAACATTTTGGCCGAAGTTCGGCTTCGGCCAAAAAAAGCGAGTTCGGTCGGACACTAAAAATTACTGTTAGCGGACACGGCAAATATCTCGAGATTTTTAAGAGAGCAAGGCGTTTTTAAACTGACTGAACGAAAGAAAATCACAGACCTTTTCGCATAACTTTAAGTTTGTTTTTCTTTTTTAAAAATCAATAGTTTTTTAAATCCAATGAACAATAAATAAAAAACCTTTAACATTAGAAACTTTTATTTTTATGTAAAAAAAAACGTTTTTGAAGCGAAATTAGGTGCCATTCACAAATATGAAAAATCTAGCAAAAGTGAACTGGCTTTGTTTTAATTAGTTCATATTAACGCGAGTGCAAAGTATTGACATATATAATCAGTTTTAATTAAAAACTAAATCAAGTGAATTAAACGTTTGATCAAGATAATTAAACATTCAATCAAATGAATTAAACGCTTAATCAAGTGAATTAAACTGTTAATTCACATTATTAATTTGTTAACTGGTGTAAATTTAATTAATTTTTTTAATTTATATCACAAATTTTTTAATTGAAATCAATTTTTGTTTTTTTCTGTGTATTAGACAAAAGTTAAAAAGATAACGTTAAACTTTGAATGTGTTTGCATGTTTTTAATTAAGAAAAAGTTTCACTTAATTAAACTTTCTTTTAATTTAATAGTTTGTTTCTGGCAATGTGGAGTAGTATTCCACAAACTCATCTGGGGATTCCACATTATCCTTCAATTTACTGAAATATGCCTTTTGAGGTGGATGAATAAAATTTAATTATTGGAAAATAATCAGTTGACCAGTCGATCAAAAATCACATTAAAGGAATTCAGCTGAAATTTTAGAAAAAATTTTTCGAAGAGCGCTAAAAGAAGCACCAGAACTTACTCTATCATCTTTCAATTTATATAGTTTTAAATTTAGGTCATACTTTGGGACTTAATAACGAATTTACTTTGACGTCATTGTAGAGAGTTCATATTTCACAGTTTTTTTTTTTTTATATTTTGCAATAAGTAAATGTGTTCTAATACAATCAACACAACTGTAAAAAAATCATATTCAACCATAAATACATACGCGTATCAGACACTTTTTTGTCATAAACGAGAAGTTATGAAAAAGCTATTAAGATTGAAACCATGATTTGTGAGTTTTATTTAACCCTTTCGGTCCGACTTTTTATTTGAGAAACAACAATGTAAATGAAAAATCTGTTTACACATATTGAAAAAGCTTAAAAATTTATTATGTTTTGCATTATTAGTTTTTCCGTAGGTTCTTTCATAATTCTGAGATATTGTCTGAGATATTGTCTGAGATATTTTCCAAATTGGATTTTTCGGACTATTGTCCCAACCGGTTTTTTAATACAAATGGGACAATATGTCCCACTAGTATTGAAACCATGTACAAATCTTATAAAAATGTGCTCAAAATTGGCGACCGTTACTTCTTTGATAAACTAACACAAAAAGTTCGACTGGGACAATGCAAACGTGATTTTTTTACTTTAAAGAACCAATCGGATCATTCAAACATTGTCTGGGATGTATTATCCCAATAGGACCGAAAGGGTTAAAGGAGGTTTAACAAAAGAATTGTCTTCTCATATATCCTTACACTCGTAGTTTTAGTTATATGTACAATAAATGTCGTTTCGTAACACGAAGAATGTAAACACACATTATATATATCGTTAGCTAAAATTCAAAAAGGCGTAACTAACAAATATATAATTTTACAGAGGAAGCAAAAAGCTTTGTAAAATGAAAACTAAAAACATGTCAGAAAAAATGCGTTGATAAGACGTTCATGAAGTCCTTCAAAAAATTAAAAAAAAAAACATTTCGTTATATTTTGTTAGAAAAAAATTTTAATTACGACGTTTTGCATACATCAAATAAAAATACTTGTAGTTACGTAACTTTGTTTTTTGTTTATAAAAGCACGGATTTTGATCGCAGAAGTGTGAAATTTTGTCAAAAAATCGATTTTGAATTTCTTGTTAGTTACGCCTTTTTTACTTTTTTGCTAACGATATATAAACATAAATTAACAACCACTTAGTATGTATGTATTTATTAACTTTTACAGTGGCTGTTAAAGCCGTTTTGAATATTGTATTTAGAAAATATTTCAAAAACAAGATCGGAAAGTTAATGATCAAAAGTCTGATATATGTAACATATGCCCAGGGGTGCCATAGGGCAGCGTTTGAGGTCCCATATTATATACAATTAATACATTTAACACAGAGACAGACCCAGCCTTCAGTGGATGGGTAAGAGTCCAAGACAAATGTACACTAGCCACTTACGCAGATAATTATGCTATAATCTGCATTTCCAGTCGAAGCGAAAGAAATGCAGATAATTCAAATCATGATTCATTTACCCTACGAAAGGATGAGTGGCATATATATACCATAAGCAAATTCTGCCAAACGTTGAACTAGGAGTGCATAGAGAAACATAGTGGACATAATTTGCCAAAAAGAAAGCAACTGGGCCCTATTCCACAAAACAACTTATCAACTTTTCACTTTGCACTTATCAAATTGCATTTTTTGGCAAAGTGATAAGTGTTTCTGTTCCACAACATTCTTTGTTATTACAATTTTCTGCAGTCAAACATTTTTGCTGGGCGACAAGAAATCATCATCGCAATAATGTTACTCTTTAATATAAATGGGTAATTCCAAAGTGTTGAACGTGACAGTCGTACGCATCAAAAATGCAATAACATTTTAAGCAAAAAACATTTTTACGTTTTCTTAACCCTTAAATTATAGCACTAAGAAAGCACTGTTATATATGCTTAAGTTAATGGAGGACGCGATTCTAGGTCAAAGATAATGGCAAAAGAAGAAGCGGTTCGAACGTGAAAAAAACAGAAGTAGTTTTTTTGGCCATGTATAAAAAGGCGTAATTCAGCGAAAACTGGCACAATTTTTTAGTCAAACTATTTTCAGAATTTTACGTAGCTATGTAACATTTTTAAGCCAAAATCTGGGTCGATTCGTGACATTTCGAACGTGAAATTTTTTCCGTAATTATTAAACTGAATAATGATCAAAATAAAATAAAAATTTACCGTTAATCCGAATAACATATTTCTTTTTGAACTCTTCCTTAGATTACAGACCATGTAAGAAAATTTTTTTGGAATAATTTTTATCAAATATCACCTCTTTTAAGGAAGATAATATTAACGAAAACATACAACAAAACATTCTCACAAATAAGAAATTACGTTTGCACAACTTTGCAGTCTGATTGTTCATCTAAGTGAACAAATTTATGGGTAAATTTATAAAATTAGTAAAATCTAAATATTTCTCTATAACAATATCGTAACATAATCAGCTTTTAATAACTTGACGGAAATGCCCATATTGAGAAAAAAAAACCGAAAATTATTAAAGCTTACATTACAAGATCACACAAGTCTTATAATACATTTAGGGACGTGTGACATTGTCAATGTTCAAACGGTTGGGTTTAGGAATGCATGACTTTGTCCGGTTGCATTGAAAATGACGTTTTGGAGTTCATCATATTATTGTTTAGAAAATTTTTAGAAAACGATGAAATCGTATGGAATGTAAAATTTTTTTTCGTAATATTTGTCATTTTTATAACACGTTGCATTCACACTATCACACTTGAGTTTTTGACAAGTATTAATACAAAGTATAATATTGTGTAAAGTAGCCTTAAGTATAAAAGTAGATACTTATTATTGTGTCCATTACTGTATGTATAAAACTTTAAATAAGATGTTTTGTTAGTAGAGAAAAAATGTGTCTGTCGGATTCAGATATGACATTGAAGTTGATTAAATCATATGTTACGGATAAAAAGAAAAATGTTGTTGTTAGTTTTAAGTTTTTTTTTTATTCAAGTTGTTCCAGTAACATTCCGGATATGTACTTAAAATTTTTTGGAGAAATTTTAATTTAGAATTTCAGAACTTTATAACTTTTATATGTATTTCAAATACGCCGTAAATTACCTCAATAAGACATTTAAATTGATCAACCTTAAACGAATATTTTTTTAAGCTGTAAACCAGTAATTAAGGAACAAACAAATTTTTGGACTTCTTAAGGCCATATCATTACTATTAACTCGGTGAAAATTGTGAACGGATTTTTCTTTTATTTAATTTATTGCAAATAATAAATACACTTATTCACTTTAACAGCATTTATTGTTAAAAAAAACACAGTTCCCAATTTTATCCAGATCTTTTTGCGTACGAACTTAAACGCGAGAAGGCTCAAGTAAAACTCTACTCACATCATTGTATTGAGCTGCATTTATCTTAACGTCTATCAGTTTTTTGAACCTTCTGGTATATTTCTTTATGTGAAATTATAACAAAAATTTTTAATAACTTTCAGTTTACATAAATAAAGAAGTCATATTCCAACTCACTTTGGCCCTGAATACTTGATTGAAAAATAAAACAAAAAAAGAAGCTTAATATCGGTCCTATATACACATTACGCGATATCGATAAACATTTTTAAAAATGTTATTCACTTTCGATACAAATTAGATTAAAAACAAGTTCAATACTCACACATCTTGTTAGTATTGAAACTGATTTGGATTTGAATGTACATAAAATATTAACTTAACCTCAACATAAAATATAACAACATTTACATACATATCGTCACCTTAAATGCAAACGGACATTAGTACACTATAAATTTTTTACAGGAGAAGAAAAAAAAATTACAAAATCAATAATAATAAAATATTTTTAAAGTTTAAATTTCTTTAATAAAGTCGCGATTTGCAATCGCACGGATCTTAAAACGAAGCACGTTCAATTAAAAACTAAATTTTCATGTCCGTTTGCATTTAAGGTATATTGTTAATCGTTTGAAAGTGATTTCCAGTAGTGAGTTTTAGTTAATTCTGGACCTACCGAAAAACATTTTTGCTATAAAATACTAAATCTATTATATAAAAATGAAAAATTTTTGTATGTTTGTTTGTTTGTTTGTTTGTATGTTGGCTTATAGACTCCTAAACTACTGAACCGATTTTCCTGAAATGTTTACAGTAACATCACGTGAGCCCTAAAAATAGGCTACTTATTTTTTCGATAGGAGCAGGGGAATTGGTACCCCATTGGATGCCAATATTAAATATAAATATATATTTAAATAAAGTAGCAGCGGGGAAGTGGTTTCACCCATAGGACGCCAATGTTTAATATCGCATATCTTAAGAACTGTTATAGTGAGAATGTTCAAACTTTGTAGAAGACACTCTTATGGTATACTACACTATTGAAAATAAAAATAAAGCGGGTAGACGCAGGGGGGGAAATAACTCTCATAGGATGCATATATTAAATATCGCTCAACTGAAGAACTATTAAAGGGAGAGTCTTCAAACGTGGTTAAAGCTACTATTATGGCAAACTTTAAATTTCAATATAGTAATGGGCGGGGTAGACAGAGGAGGAGCAGTTCCCCTCATAGGTAGAAATATTAATAAGAGCCGCTGCAGGCATTTTGTTGAACTTTTGGTAGTAGGATCTTCTGAGCCCCAAAATTTAAATAAAATAGCAGCGGGGGAAGTGTTACCCCATAGGACGCGAATGTTTAATATCGCATATCTTAAGAACTCTTATAGTGAGAATGTTCAAAATTTGCAGAAGTCACTCTTATGGTGTACTAGACTTTTGAAAATAGAAATAAAGCTGGTAGGCGCAGGATGGATAGGATCGACAGGATCCATATATTAAATATCGCTCAACTGAAGAACTATTAAAGGGATAGTCTTCAAACGTGGTTAAAGCTACTATTATGGTTAACTATAAATTTCAATATAGAAATGGACAGGGTAGCCAGAGACAGTACCTCTCATAGATAGAAATATTAATAAGAGCCGCTGCACGCATTTTGTTGAACTTTTGGTAGTAGTATCTTCTGAGCGCCAAATTTGAAATAATATAGCAGCGAATAATATAGAACGACGATGTTTAATATCTCTTATCTTAAGAACTGTTGTAGTAAGAATGTTCAAAGTTTGTAGAAGTCACTATTAAGGTATACCCCACTTTTGAAAATAAAAATAAAGCGGGTAGACGCAGGGGGGAAATACCTCGCATAGGATATTAAATATCTCTCTACTGTAGAACTATTAAAGGGAGAGTCTTCAAAGGTGGTTAAAGCAGTGTAGCGAAGCGCACCGGGTTAAGCTAGTTTATAATAAAAATTATTTTTGGGAATATTATTTGTATGGATCAAACATGAAACGATTCCAATAAATTTTAACAGTATGATAAAAGTTTCAATAAAAAAATTTTGTGGCGATCTTTTCCCCTTTTTTTAACAAAAAATAAACAAGTAAGAGTGCTATTTTCGGCTATGCCGAATCTTATATTCCATTCAACATGGTGCGATAGTAAGTGAAAGTAATATAAATAGCGTTCTTTAGATATAAATAAATCAACGCCCACTTGTCCAATCCCGTCGGAAGTTGTGTATTATAGCAAAAATGCTTGTAGCTAATTTGGAAACTTTGGCTCCTGCCGTTCTCCAGAAAAGGGATTAATGGACAAAATAAGAGGCAGTCGTAGTTTTTTGCACAAATCTCAGCCATTTGGGGGCCGATCAGCCTGAATTTCAATAGCAAACAATTCCGGACTTATGTGACATAAATATATATCTGGATCTTCGGAAAACCTATTTTAACGAACAGACAGACATCCTTAAATCAACTTCGCTCCTCATAAGCACTTAGAATATATACTTTATAGGGTCTTAAATCAATAATGTAGATTACAAACGGAATGACAAGCTTGTATATACCGTTTTACCTTCGGTAAAGAGCACAAAAAAATCGCCAAAACGATGAACAGTGATCTAGCCTGCGTCGTCATCATGATATTAAAAGCAATCAAGAAATTAATCTTCGTCTGGCAACATTGTTTTATAAATTTTTTGACAAAAAGTGATTGAAAAGCATCAACAAAAAACAACGGTACATGTTTTTCTACTTTGTTTGATTCGTTTTATGTTTGTGATGTTTATTTATAAATAAAAATCATAAAAAAATGCTTGCGACTTTTATTTTTGAAAACTACTTTATTTTTATAAAACGACCTTTTTGCAACTTTTTAAACATTTCTTATGATAGCCCTGCTGATGGATATCGTTAGATAGGATTAGAAAATGGGTGTCTAGATTCTAAAATCAAGATTTTATACAAACCTAAACAAACCCAATCAACCTCAAGTGAAGTAGAGTATAAAAAATAAAATGTTCACAAAATTATCTTAAATTTCTGCATGTATGTGCGTTTCAGATCAAGGAAAAGTTTAATGGCCATTTTCTCAATGTTACTTAATGTCAACATAAATTTATTGGACCGATAAACTGTCCGTTAACGATTTTGGGTTTCTCAATATACCGACAAAAAATATTGTTTTCAGCTGGCAACGCCACTCAAAATACACGTTAAAGTTGGGAGTCAGCTGATTGAATTTCTCTGTACGGCAAATAAAAGGAAAATAAATAATTGGCAGATGAGTGCCGGTTAGCTTTGCTAAAATCGAAGCAAATGAGACATTGAGAAAACCAAATTTCTTTAATGTGCAGTTTTTCGTTGGGGAAAAAGATAATCGCCTAATGAGAAAATGGCCATAAATCTAACATTTAAAAATTTTCAAATTATTTTAAAGCATAAGACAAAATTTTATAATATTTTAAAATTAAAAAAAAAAAAAATAATATGATATTCTTTTAAGAGTGGGAGTTATCAAAATGTCAGAACATTTAGAATTTTGTTTCACGTTCCCGGGAATTGAAAACGTCCGGGGTAACCCCCCTAATACTAACGCGCAGCACCAGGAATTATGTAATTTAAATTGTATTTTTTTAGGTAGAATTAAATCGTAATTTTCATAGCAAGTAGACTCAACAGCTTTGAATACAAGCTTCATTTTTGAAATTTCTAAGCGCATTTTCTTGGAGTTAGAAGACTTTGACATTTTTGTTTTATAATGTTACACATTATATTTTTACTTTAGTGGGACAATATCAGGTCAGCAGATAATTAACCTCTGAGGATTTTTCAACGGAGTTAAAAACACGATTCTGTCTTGAAAAACTAACACAGAGTTCAGCTCCTTAAATTGCGCTTAAATGCGTTAATATTGGCTGTGGTGTAAAAGTTTTATTCTATAATTTCTTACGATAAAACTAAACGGCAAACCCCTCTGAAGAGATTGAGTGATTACTATCGAAACATGTAATGGCAACCTGTCCGTGAAAACCTGGGTTCGATTCCCAGATCAGTCAAGAATGAAAAATTATAAATAAATTTCATGTTGTAAAATTCCTTCTTCATACAAATAATTTAATGAAAATTAAATTTGATGAGCTTTAGCCTGGGGTCTAATCACCGCATTCGATACTATCGTATCGAATAAACTATCGAATGTTTTTGCATACGACAGACACTGACGTATCAAATGAAATCTCGATAAATGTAATGTCGAGATACTCGATAACGAATGCTTTTATTTCAAATTCCATAATTTTCATTCGATATCGAGTTTCAAGATACCAAAATAAATGATTTCGATCAATTTTGCTCGATATCGTAGGGGTCTGATTAAAAATATTAAAATTTGGATTAAACACCATGAACATTTCAATAAAATAACCACATACTAATTAAAACAAATATTACAAAAACCTTAATTTAGAGTTTAAAACTTTGGAAGGAATTTCCCGTCTTTAAACTCCGAAAAATTTCAAGAATATTTTTTTTCCGGAAACTTCTATAATTTTTATTGATTCAGAATATCGTGACTCTACTTCTTCTACAATTTACTTTATTCTTTTCTCGCCTTAAGACTTAAGCATTTTTTTTACGTGGAAATTATTGCCAAAACTATGTAGAAGCAATTATAATATAAAAATATAAATATAAATTATTTGTATTACAAATGAAATATTCGAAAAATTTCTAAAATACAGTTGGTATGTTGGTACAGTTATAATTGGAACGACTTTAAGAAAAACTCGCCAATATTTAACCCGCCAATTGTGACGCAAATTTGACTTTGATCAATGGTGACGCCGGTCTCACGCACCGGAATTTTCAACTGAAGATTTTTCAAAACGTGTTACGAACACTCAATTTACATGATGAATTTTATGACGTCCAATTTTGGACTTAGTGAGTACAGAAAAATAGACATGATTTCTGTTTTCTCTTCCTCTTTCTTCTCTTCACCGCTTGCTGCCAAACGAAAAATGACGTCTTAAATTGGACGTCATAAAATTCATCATGTAAATTGAGTGTAATAGTTTATGTTTTTTTTAAATGATGCTCTTAAACAATAAAACAAAGATAGTTAATCAATTTAAGCTCTTTTTTCGATATTATAATTCACAAAAGTTTTAAATAAGAGCATTAAAAATAACCATGATTTTCGTAATACATTTTTTAAAATTAAGCAAATAAATGAAAACTTACATATTCGTAAAGCAAAGTAACGTGTTTTAGTGTTTCGACATTCAAAATTCAAAAAAAAATGTATATCAAATCCTAAGTCCTTTAAAATAAGTCCTTGTTTATTTTACTTACATACACAGTGTTAGCAAAAAAAATACACAACGTGTACTCACTAAGCAGCTTCGACGTGAAGGTACTCGAAATTGCAACCAAAACCAATAACGTAGAATAAAGATATTTGAATTTTTTAAAACACACGGTCTCACAGACCAGTAGGTCACGGCGGCGGGTTAAGTGTATCAATGTTCAATTAAATCATGATTTAGTGGGGTAATACAAAACACAAACTAAAAGTTTTGATATTCCGAAACCTTGACCTGCACTACTCAAAATATTCTGCAAATAAAAAAAAATATATTTTTAAATCTGATTTTAAGATTCCAAAAAAATGCAATACATTTTTTAAATTTCTTTTTTAATTCACTTAAAATAATCGATTTTTTTTATATTTGATAAAACTTTATATAAGTTTTACATAATGTCACATAAAAATTTTTTCGTTACTTGTTTTATGACTTTTCGAACAACCACAACGAAAGCAAAGCGTGAGTAATTCCTAGTGATTATTATTTTAAATAAAAAACAAGTTAATAACCAATCAAATTATAAATAATTTTGCTAAAAATATTCCCACATCAATTTACAATAACAAAACGAGCACAACAATCATGACCAGAAGTGTAAAACTAAATTTAGTCATTTCGAAATGAAACTTTTGCTATTAAACGATATTGCTTCTTTTGATTTTTGTAAAAAAGTTTAAACCACTTTAACGAAATATGAAAAAAGTTATGGATTGGCAACACGTTGCTGAGCCACCACTGCCTGCACAGTTTGCCAAAAGTCAGTCATACGACTGTCATTCTAATAGAGGAAAACTTTTTATATAAAATCCTACAGAAAACATAAAGAGAAACAACATCAAAAACACTTGTTCAAACATACAAACAAACAACAACTACGAATATGGCAAGAATGTTTAAGGAGTTTTATTTGTATTCTCATCGCTGCTCCTGCAACGACAAGAAGAACAGTGTTATCTCCTTTAGCGGACACTTTTATTCGACGGACACTGTTGCCTGGTCCCGGCAGCGTTCTATAAGAAGAACATTGAGTTCTTCTGAAAGGACTTTTCTCTTGTACGGACACATTTTAATCGTCCCTTTGGAACCCGGCCATGAGAGATTCCACTGCATATTGATTCACATTGTCAGAACTAGCAAATACAGTGAAACATATTTGTGTTCCAACAATGCCAAAAACCGATTTTGGTTGTAAAAATCCTGATTAATTTAAAATAGTTTTCGGTTTTTTTTTAACTTTTTTTTCCAAAAATTGTTGTTACTTTTTACATTTGGAAGTTTCAATGAAGGAGCAATAAAAGTATTGATTAACTCTAAAATTCAAAAGATTTGTCTTTAAAAGAGTAAAATCCCTTTTCATTAAAACTAGTTCTGGAAAACAACCATCAACTTTAAACTTGTTAAAAATAGTTCATCAAAGTAGAATCCATCCATTTGATCATTATTCGCGTTTACGCAGTGTTCCCAGTTTTGGGGATTTTTTTGTAATTTGGGGATACAAATTTCGAACAAATCCCCAGGGGATTTTTTTGGGGAAAAGCACTTTTTTCGCTGGGGATTTTTGGGGATAATATATTATTATAAATTCCTTTTTTGCAATGGCAAGACCGATTTGGTCAAGATTTGGGCTAAAATTTTAGTCTTTTTTGCGGTTTAAAACTTTTTCAAGAACTTGTTGAAATTGTTTTAAATATGGTTGTGTACCAACTAGCGTTACTTCTGTTGAAATAGTCTTTTTTTTTTGTAATGAATACAACCAAAATCAATATTTGTAACAGAATGCAATATAAGTTATTAGAATTAATAAGAATAAATACACACTTCAAAATAATGCAGCTTGCTGTGACAAATTTATTCAATCATCTCAAATGCACTTTTTAAACAAACAACATGTAAAACAAAATTGCACTGGCTGATGAATCAGAGGATTTTGATTCCCTAGTTTTTGAAATGATAAATACTGACGCATAATTATTTTTCTTTTGCGTTTAAACGTTACCCTTGTTACATACTATACATGTGTACATATTTATGTACGTAGAACTCAAATAATAAATAACATTAGTTTTAATCATATTACACAAATGGATTTCTTTATATATATCGATGTATGTATGCATATTTTTCCATTGACTTAATATTATGTATTTTATTTTTAAGAAAATGCGGGGATTTTTTGGGGATAAGAAAATAGCTATTTTGGAGATTTTTGGGGATGAAAAATCAAAAATTAGGGATAAGACTTAAAATAAAACTGGGAACCCTGCTTTACGTTAAAATTTTTAGTTTTGATTTAAGAAATCAAGAGAATTTAAAAGTGTTACAAAACATAGAAATTGATTAATTAATTGTACAAAAAAAGTATCATTAAACCAGTGTTCGAAAATAAGCAGAACATTATTTAGCGTTCGGCTCACACACACAAGAACGATATCTATTTTTTAGTGATTGTGTAGACAAACACAACCCTTAAAACCGTTCGTAACTATTTGCAAGAAAGAGCGGAACATTGTAATGTGTTCTGTTCTTCGTCCAAAAAAAAAACCCGAACTATTGTAGTGGTACTGTAGACAAACATTATATTTTAATGTTCTATAATTTTTCTTTTTTTCTTTGATAAAGAAATGAACAAACAAAAAATTTTCGCAACGAACGCAGCACGAACAGCTTGTGTGTGAATTTCACCAGTGATGGAAAATTCAGTACTATGGTACTATTTTCAGTACTTTTTTCTTTCAAAAATACCACTTAAAAATACCCATGTGCGTATTAGTACTCTTTTCTTATTATGCTTTTTTATTTAAAAATTTAGCGTTGATATTTTTTAACATTGACAACCAGGGCTGTTGAGTCGTCAACAAAAAGAACTAGCTCCGACTCCAACCACTTAAATTCCAACTCCGACTTCTAATCTAACCTTAGTGCTATATGTATATGAGACTGGTCCTTATATTACTTTAAAAACTTTTTTTTAATCCAGTACCTTTTAAATTGTTAAATATAGAAAGAAAATGATTTAAACCCCGACTCCGGTACAAAAACCTCAACACCGACTCTACAACTCCGACTCCGCAGCCCTGTTAACAACATTGCCTACAAAAAATTTCTTATTAAGGTTATGGCAACACTGCTTGTTGGTATACATATTTTAATGTCAGATATCCTCATCTGAATTTTGCTGTTGAAATTTAGCCAGCTCGGTCCATAAATGGCTTAGAATTGAGCAAAAAAATTTGTATTTAGTTTTTTATCTTTAAGTTTATTTTCAAAAAAAAAAAAAAAATTTTTTTAAAGTACCAAAATGTTGAAAAAAGTACTCTTTTGTACCATCTAAATGTTTCAATTTTTCATCACTGGTGTGAATTGTGTATATGTTTTGTTTGTGTAAAATTATTTTGCTGGCTTTTGGTTTTTTTTCGTATGTGTATTTTGTTTTTGTAAAAAATGTTTGGTTTTTTTTACCAGCCAAAAGCGACGAACATTAATGAGCCGAACCGAACACAATAAAGTTTGTGGTTAAAAAAAAAACCGAACGGAATTAAATGTTCTCATCTTTTGTTGAGTTGGATAAAAACAGTATTATTTTTGTGTTCGAAAGATGACAAATAGGGAAACGTTATTTTTGTTATGGTTTTCTGCACTACTAACGTTTGTGTTTTCCACAAATCTACCGAACCGAACGCTAAAGACCGGTATTTAGTGTTTATTTTTGAACTCTGCATTAAATCGCGCATGTGGTTCAAAGTTTTCGAAAATTCCGAAATTTTGGGCTTCATGAAATAACCCCCCACAAAAATAATGAAATAACCCCCCAAAAGTTTGTACCGAGAACAACAAAAACGATTTTGGGGGCTATTTCATTTTGTTTGGAGTGTTATTTAATTTTGTTAATTGGGGTATTATTTCATATGAAATTATCCCCCAAAAATCATTATGAAATAAAGCCCCAATATATTTTTTGGGGGATTATTTTATTTTTAAATTTGTAATGAAAACGTTTTCGGGCGCAAGGATTTATCCACTTTGGTATCTATACACCGGCTTCAATAAATAAAGCTACCCTGCATAAGCGGCCTTCGGCCGGGCGCTATGACTTTTTCCTCTACAGTATACCAAACACCGGCTACGCTTACTAAAGTTTCTCTGCGTAGCCGGGTCGAGTAGGTATTTTAGCTGCATTTCCCAATTTTTAATGCCGTTTTAAAAAACAAAAATTTCCAATTTTAAAAGGTATTTTTATAGTGGAGTTTCGACGAAAAACGAAACCGTTTTTGAATTACGTGGATATACGTTGTGTAACCTCCCTCATCTTCGAAACAACGAAATATGCCTCGAAAACAAGAGCTAACCTAAAAAACAAAAGGGTAAGCACCACTGAATTCAGAATACTCGAATAAGGTTTACCGCCGGATGACGGTAAACCTACTAAATATTCGAATTTACAAAAATGCCGTCCTTGCATATCGATTTTTAGAGAGAATAACCTCAGGTCCACATTTAAACTATTAACCTTCAGGCCTTTAGGCTGTGCGATGATGAATCGGTCAGTAACGTTATAATTTAAAATGTATAGATAGATAAGTAATTGTTTTAGAATTTTATCAACATTAAATTATTTAAACATTTCAAAATTACAAAATCGAACGATGTTGTTTGGCAAACTAACTGGACTATTTCGAGACATAATGCATTCTTCAGAAAATTTCCATTTGTTTAACGCACTGCATGGTTGTGAGAGGATTAACATGAGCACGGCCCACAGTGCTTTGTCCCCATATAACGAACGGACATAAATAGAAGGAGTTGTCAGAAATTTTTGAAATTTGGTACACTAGCATAAAATAGCTTAGTTAAGAAAAATATGAATTTTTGGACAAATCGGTCCAAGGACACGCCTACCTCCCATGTGTCCTGAAATGGAAAAATGTAATTTTAGCTTCAATAATGCCCACAAAACTGCAAAGAATGGACATACTGATACACACACTACTAGCAACGTGTGTGTAAATTTTCATTTAAATCTGAACAAGGACTCAAGGTCCTGCCATATATCCTTTTTCTTAAAAATGCTATAACACTTACAAAAATTGTCTAATTGTAATAAAATTTGGTATGAAAATTGACATTTGTTTGATATATATGTATGCCAAATTTTGGTAGAATCGGATTATTAATGTGAAAAATACAAAAACATCATTTAATGAAAAATGAGTTAAAAACGCTTAAAATGCTCTTGCAAAAATAACAAGTAAGAAAGTATAATCGGTCAAACCGGACCATGTGATTCCCATAGTATTTAAAAACAAAATTTCCTAGAGTGTAATCAAATTTCATAGAGTGAAATCCATTTGGGCAATCATGGACCCGCCAGAACAAAATTATGTTATGAGGCTAAGATTCGTTTAAAAGTTCTTTCTGCCGAATATTATTTAGATATCTTCATCTACATACATGAGTTTTTTGGATGAGGGTTTATATGGAACCTATAGTTGAATTTGGAACTACCTGGACAACATTTTGTCATGACATAGTAGCTATAGTAAAAGTCATTGTCGCCAATTTGTATGTAAATACTAATATTTTTAGTGATTCTGAGCCGATACTACGAATTATTTGGAATTATTTCTTATTATATTCCTAATTAATTTTCTTTGAACTAATTTATTTATTACATTTACATACATATGGTCATTTTTTTAATTAGAATAAGTCATCTTCAGTACTGGATTCTTCCAAAAAAAATATTGCCGCTCAACGAAACATTTGTTTCGTCATCTTTAGCTGGTTCATCAACATTTTCTCTTAGTATATATTTCTCAATTTCTTCAAAAAATATATTTTTTTTAGTCTTTGGATTCCTTTTTGAAGATAACAACGGATCTAAGGAAAGTATTAAATGAGTCATTAAATCTTTATGAGTGTCGTCGTGGGACAGTCTGGTTTTTCTCACGATTTTGTGATAGGCTTCCAATGCTTCTTCGGACAAGCACCCTGAAATTTATTTTAGTTATTAGTTACGTTTCATTATAATTACATAAAACCACTTTAATACCTTAATATTTCTTATTATGTTCCTAGTTTATTTTTTTTAAACTAATTCAATCTATGAAAATTTGAGCAAAAATCACGAAAATAGCATTTTTTTTAAATAAATTTTTTTTTAAGTTGTGGTAAAAGTTTTTCAATTTTTTTTTTTTTGTAGTTATTAGAAAACAGTCTAAATATTCGAAATCAGAAAAAAACCCATAGACCATATTTTTCTTTTTTTTTTAATATTCCATCAAAGTTAAGAAATTTTTAGAGCTTAACTAAATAATAAGCATTTTTCAAACCATAAAAAAATATGTATAGGAGCATAATTCCAGTAAAATTTTTATAGATGGTTTAGAATATAGTAAGGTGTAACAGAAAAAAATTTGAGTCTCGTAATCCAGAAAATGAATTTTTTACAATTATTTTCTTGAAACAATAAAAAACCAAGGGCATTTGTGATTTCAGCGCCCTCTTATGCCGTAAAATGCAGACAAACACAAAAAATGTTTTATACATATTTTGATTTTTGTTGTTTTTTATTGAATGGTATAAGTTTGAATTAATATTTCACAGTATTTGTAGTTAATTGTCTTTTAAACTCCTGAAAACTATCAAAATTTGATAAAAAATCACGAAAATAGCCATTTAAAAAAAATTTTTTTTTTTTTCAGGTTGTGGTAAAATTTTTTTTCTTGTAGTTATTAGAAAACAGTCTAAATATTCGAAATCAGAAAAAAACCCATAGACCATATTTTTCTTTTTTTTTTAATATTCCATCAAAGTTAAGAAATTTTTAGAGCTTAAGTAAATAATAAGCATTTTTCAAACCAATAAAAAAACACTTATGAGAAAATAATTCAATAAAATTTTTTTACAGTTAGTTCTAAATATAGTAAACTACTACAGAAAAAAATTTCTCGTGCTTTAAAAAACAACAGTTTTACAACAGTTTTCCTAAAGCATGTAAAACTCAAGTAGTTGTTTGGCCACTTTTACTTTAAATTCTCAAACTTTGGCGCCCTCTAGCGCCGCCAAAAAGAGTTAAATCTTAAAAATTCTTCAAAATGCATTTTAATTATTTTGTTATCTATCGATCTGTACATTTTTAAGCACAATATAAGACTTGTTTTTTTTTTTGATTTATGTCTATGGGCCAAAGCACTGTGCGGCCTAACGGTTTAGCCTCATCTTGGTTATACCAATGAGTGCCCCGGTGGGCTAGCTGATAGTGAGCTAGTCTATCAGCGCCGGGGTTGCGGGTTCGATTCCCGCCAGAGACTTTGGTTTCTTTCCTGCAGACAAGCGTAAAGCTTCGCGGGATAAGCTTAGGGAATTTGAAAAAATAAATAAGATGGAAATTTGATTGTTATAACACATGATTACAAACAATGCGTTCACCAACCGCCCCAATATGTGAGCGCCACCAACAGACACACTTAAACATAACTTTTAAGAATTCTGCTCACCACGACCGGCACGTTTTCTCTGAAGAGGCCTTAACCAATGGCCAGTTTAGAACCCCATGCAATTGAGTCCACAGTACCGCTCGCCGGCTTCCAACTAATCGGCTCCAAACAAACAGTTCGGGCTGTGATTTTTTTAAAAGCGGTGCCTAGAGAAAGTTTTTAAACCATTTAGTTTATTGACCTGCCACGGAACGAAATATGAACAGAATATTGCGCTTGAACAATGAATAAACATTTACAAAGAGACGAATAAATTTCTAATTAAATGCTCACCGTGTACCAATTGAATCACTGAAACAAAATCATGATGAAAATTTCGTTGCAGAATTCTTGTATCATGTTTTCGTTTTCATAAAATCTCGGTATAGCCCTTCTTCGTGCTCTTCGATTGATTGTTTATAACAAGGGAAACCAGAAATATGCTCAAAAAATGCGTTTTATGCGCATTAAATAAGCAGAAAAAACTTGAATATATGCCCTGAAAATTTTTAATATATGCCCCAAAAAATTCGAGAAATTGCTAATTTAAAAACAAAAGATTTAAAAATTTAATAACAGTTCCTTTTAATAAAAACAATTCTAAAATTATAATCGGTTAAGCCCAAACACCATAGTATTTACTATAGTATTCATTCGGTTAACCGTTAGTCGGTTAACCGATTAATTACTACCCGATTAACTGATCGGTTAATTTAAAATTGGCTTTTTTCGATTAACGATTAAACCGGTTAATTTCAGTCGATTAACCGATTAACCGTTGTAATAAAAATTATAATTTTTTGTAGTATTAAACCATATTTTTTGTGTTTTAAGCAATAGGTGAGTTCCAAAACGTAGGTTGCAAAGCAACTCCCTTTTTTAAATACATTCATTCTACAGTCACCAAAAAAGTTGCCAAAGTGCACCAATTAGAATTATTTTTTTATACAATATATTTCCTTCTATAAATACATTTTTAAAATACAGTACAAAAACATTAATTACGGAATTCGGAAATTAACTTTTTTTGCAGAATGTTCGGTGCTGTGCTTTGCCAGGACGCAAACGCAACAACAGAATTAACCCAAGCAATTAGAAGTGTTAAAAATAAAACAGGATTTAAATGGTATAATGGAAGATTTTATATGTTTAGAGAAATCCAGAAAAAAGACTGAGAATTTAGATATTCTGTATTATGGGTTGCTTTCGATTTCTCCAACATCTACGATAAGTGAAAGAAATTTTTCCAAGTCAAAATTTATCAAAACCAAAGAAAAGAGTCGCTTAAATGTAATACATTTTAACCAAATTTTTATCTAAAAGATTATTTTATAAGAATTTCTTAAACTATTTAAATTACTAATAAAATGATATCAGAGTTTACTTTTTAATAAATACATAATCGGCCTTGTTCTGGAAATCGAAATCACGTGAAATAGAAATCGAACAAGTTTTTAATTCTATCCTGTGTTTAAAATTGATACAAATATTTCTTTTTCATTACCAAATACTTTTTATATCACACATATCTTTACCAAAAATACTTTTGAAATCTGGAAGAGCTACGTTCATTTAAAAAAATTGAACTTGAAATCTCCATCGATTTAAATTTCACGTGATTTCGATTTACAGAACGTGGCCGAATATGTATTAATTAAAAAATATGTATTACAGAGTTATAAATTAGTTTTTTTGCTCGTTTTAGTTCACGTGTTGTTATGTTATTGTTTATTTTTTACTACAAAACTGCAAATAATAAATAATTTTTCATTTATATTCATTGAAAGTACCTACTTTATTAATCGGTTAACTGATCAATAACAAAATTAACCGATTATTAACCGATTATACAAAAACCTCGGTTAATTAATCGAGCGATTAACCGATTAAATCAAAAGCCCGGTTAAATGAATACCCTAGTATTTACAGACGAATTTTCGAGATTTACCCTATTTGGAAACGATGGGCAGTCATCGGCTCACAAAAACAAAGTTTTGTTAAAATTCATATAAAAGTTATTTGTACCTTATAATTATCTAGATATTAACATCCATATGAGATTTTTTGTTTTAAAGGGATTTTAGGGACGGTCGCTAAATTGTTTATTATTGTCAACATTTTAAAAGGAAGTTTATTTATAGATGGGAGATTTGGGCAAATGTGAGCTGATTCGAAAATAATTTAATTTGCAGTAAAATATTTTTGGGGCGAATTTAATCTAAATGCCATCATTATTAGATGGTTTACGGGCATAAAGAGTCTAATTTGGAAAGAAGTTTTAATGGGGAATATGTGAAATTATAGACCGATTCTCACCATTTACATAGACTTCGTCCTTAATACAATTAATATGTATTTACCAAATTTAATGAAATTATCTACAAGACTACAACTTGTACTTTGCGCACAAGGTTAACATGGACAGACAACTAGCTAGGCGGACGAATGGACATAGTTAGATCACTTTACAAGTTATTCTGAGTCGATCGGTATACTAAAAGATTGATTCAGATTTCTATGCATTACACACATCGCCTAAAATGTATATAATTGACTTTTCCTTATTTTTTTTTTTGTACATAAAATTTTATAGTTTCGAGTAAAAATTAACAGCCTGTTCATGGATTTCGAACGTCATCGTTCGCATAGAAAATAACATTAATAACTGCCGGTTTAACGATGTCGAACGTCATCGTTCGCATAGAAAATTATATTTAAAACAAAAACAAAATTCGAAAATTTGTTTTTGTTTTAAATGTAATATTCTATGCGAACGTTAACGTTCGAAATCGTTGAACAGGCTGTAAAAACAAAAACAAACTTCGAACAATGTTCGATTTTTGTTTTAGTTTTAAATGTAATTTTCTATGCGAACGATGACGTTCGATATCGTTAAACAGGCAGTAAGGCCCTAAATTTGTAAAACGCAAACGCAATGCCAAAAATAAAATTGAAAGCAAAAACAATGTCAAAAATGTTTCAAAATGTTGTTGTTGCTTTCTACAGAAATACATATTGCGTTTTAAAATTATCAACGCCACAAGATATGCAGCGTTTAAAATTTAAATATTCAATATACATTTCTTCAGAAAACAACAACAAAATTATGAAATATTTTCGATTTTGTTTTTGCTTTCAATATAATTTTTAGCGTTGCGTTTGCGTTTTACAAATTTAGGGCCTAAATGTGAAAATGAAGCAACACTTTAGCAACATTTTTCTATTTGCTGCGAAAACTCTTGTATGCATATTAAAAATTTAACATGTATCACAATAAGCCTCAAAAAGGGAAAATATGCGCTATAAACTTAAAAAATGCTGCAAAAAGGGTTGTTTACTTTTTACTAATTTTTATTAATCAAAAAACTGCTCCAAGCGGTAAACAGCAAAACTATGCACTAACAAATCGTTGCCAAAATTCTTAAAAAATCTCTAAAACGGATAAACATATTTGGGGTAATCACAAGGTTTGCTATCATGTTATATTGTCATAATGTTCTAACATTTTACAATGGTTTAAAAATATTGTTTTTGCATTGTAAACAAAAAGTGTCTTAAATTAATAGAACGTTGCTTGCTATGTTTATTGTGCTGTCGTAATTAATCAGAAGAGACCAGAGCTGAGCCGTACCGCGTTAGTTCTTGTAGCCGTCGCCGTTGATGGTATAATTTTATCCGCTTAATATCAAAATTTGACCTGCGGCTAGCAATTTTTGCAGGAAATCAATTGCGGCGTCAAACAAGATCGGCTTATGACTCTGCTGTTTGGTAAACAAACAAAATAAAATTATTAAGATTTTTGTATGACGTGCTAAATTCCCAATTTGATAAATACACTGAAATTTATTGTTGAGGGAAATCTAGCTTCTATGCGCATTTCACTGGTTGCTTAGGCCAGATCATCAGGAAACCTTTTTCAAAGATTTTAGAAAAGCTAAAAATATACAATTAAAACCCTAAAGCGAATGTTTATTGTTGGTGTTTTGTTTAAGCTTTGATATTGTTACAAGTAAGACTTTAAGTGTTTGAAATTCTTATTCGCTTTAGGGTTTTATTTGTATAATATTTTTAGCTATAGATATAGATAATAGATATATGTTTTATTTTTTGAAATCCATATTTTTACAAAACATTTGGATTTCTTCTTAATTTGTTAATTTTACTTCTGCAATATCAATTGATTTGACTTGAGTTGACTTAAGTAAATGAAGTTATTGTTACACCAATATATCAGTAGTTGGAGAATACAAATGCTTATTGACTTTTGATGTTATTTAAATTGCATAAGCATCGGTAGCAACAAGTTCTTCAATAACATTCTTAAATTATTCAAAGTTTTTTGAATAGTATTCTTTAGCATCAATCAATATTATCGAATTGGCTTCCAATTTCCTCTGAAACTCAGTGTAACCCATGTGCCAAGCAATTCACATGGGGACAGTTTTTGATAAAATATTTTAAGCCTATTGGCAGCCTTAACCACGTAAGGTGCTGCATCGGTTAAAAGTAGAAGTATCTTTTGTCAAAATTTTGAAAATCTTGTATTTTCAGCAGAGCTTCAAAAAAATTTATTTTTTGATTTTAAAATTTTTATTGGAATATTTTTTTTTGTAAATTTGTGAATTTTTTGTAGAACTTTCTTTTTAATATGGAAATTTAAAAATATATCACTCAAAAATGTTAAAATATGCAAAAATATGCATTTAAAACTAAAATATGCATTTTCACCAAAATATGCAAAAACAAATGGATGCCATTTTAAAGCAAATTTAATGATGCGGAAAGATAATTGGTCGACATCGATCTTAGACTATCGACAAAAAAACATGCATTTGCATGGAAATCGCATCCCTTATAAGCAAAATTTTAAAGTGTAACTCTAAAAAGATACCAATTTTAGCAAACCTATTCAAGATCAGAATTCAAAGCCAGAATTTATCTATTTGAAAGTTTTTTCAATTCAATAAAAATTAATACAATTTCCCAAAGCATTTTTCCCGGGAACTTGAGCGAATTTGTCCAACGTAATCCTTTAACAAACGTGTATTTTTCAATTAAAATTTTATTATAAATAAACAAAAAATCGGTTTTGCCGTATTCGAAGCTAATAGCTTTTTTTTCGAATAATCTAAAAACGTATTTTTTTTAATTGTCGAAGTTTGAAAACTCTAATACTCACACAATTCAGGATACCCGCTTAAACAAGTATGGGTAAATAAAAAAATATTATTCAACTTTAAAGACATGTCAGTTATTCCGTTGTAAAACAAACATGTTCATGCACATATAAACCTCGCAAGTGACCGTTAATTTGCACTTAGACACATGTGCTACTCATGTCCGCTTTCATAAACTTCAACTCGGTTCCGTTTTATTCTCCTTAAGCCCCTATGCCTCAAGTTTGTGATGGCATTGACTACTCCGCTGATACTATTTTCTCTGTTACTGCTACAAACCTTCCTTAAATCCTTTTCTGCTCTTTCGGCTGTTGTTGTTGCTGCTATTTTTCCTATTCTCTTGCGTCCATTTACACCAGCTCACGTTACGCGCATAAGTGCCACTTTTCACTTTAAATCGTTTCGCATAAATCACATCCAATACAGCAAGATGAAAAAAAAAATTACAAAAAATATTAAAATAAAATTTAATATATTGTTCTATTCCCTGTACGAGAACGAGTTAATGTGTGGCAGTGGGTGGGGAGGTGGGATTGCTCTGGCCTTAGAGATATACATATGAATAATAGTTAACACCATGAAAGGTTCAATGAAATCAATGTAAATGTTGGCAGAAGGCCGAGATGGCTGGACATAATTGGACCGTAACTTGTGTATGTATGTCTACTGCTGGTTAAATATCCCGATATAAAAATACTCGTATGCATTTTGTAACATAAATAAAATACAGCCGACATTTGTACACGTTTCTAACGTAACAACAATGTTGTACTTAAAATAATGCTCTTGATTTATGGTTTTTTTTATTGCTATTTTACATTTTATCGTCAAGTAGGAGACGACTGGTCATTCGAAAAAAAAAACACAACACAGGAGGTAATGTTTCAACATTGTCAAACGGATTTCTTTATTATCTTCGATCCTGCTCATCTGAAAGAAGTTTAAATTATTATGAACTGGGTTTTGACCAAATTCTGTCATTATAATTTTGAAATCAGGGGGGAAAGTTGCGGCATTTAAAATTAATCGAAATTTTCATTTAAAATTTACCCCCAGGAATTTCACAGAATTGTTTATACGTTTTTTAATATATAAATTTTTGAGGGTTTTTGCCAGTAATACATTTGTTTATGTAAATAAAAAGCAAATTTAAATACACAATTAACAATATATGTAAGTTTCTTGTTTTAGACCAAAGAACGAGTACAATTTTATGGTTCGATTACGGATGGCAACTGAACTGAAAATGTGCCTGGTAAAGAACAAAAAAGTATAAAAAACACTCCTCTTATAGTTTCTCAGTCACTAAGAGCATTGCATATTTAATTTTACGTTTCTAGGTCCAATACTAACGGAAATTAAAAAAGCAGTAAAAAACAAAAAAAGTACCAAAAATTTCCCTTTTATAGATTCTCATTCATGCTTCTAGGTCCAATATTAACGATTATTAAAAAAAAGTACCAGCTGTAAAACCAAAAAGCTTAGTAAAGAAATTTCATTTCCTGTATTTCCCCTTTTTGGTACTTTTTTTCTCCGCATTGAAGTATCAAACATTTCAATATTGTAGTGAGAGCCCATAATGAATGAATGGAAAAAAATGTTTTATAAAAAAGTACCAAAAATAATTACGATTTTCGTCACTTAAACGTTCGAATTTTAAAAAAGTTCCAATTTGTTTTTGTTTAGATAAGTTTGGAATGTGATAAAATCTTTATTTCTATGTTTTTTGGTTTAAAAGATAGAGGGATTGACAAAAAAGTTCCAAAGCACAGGCTGAGATATGATTATATTTTCTTAAGTTGAAAACATATCTTGATATGGAGTTATAAGTCACGGTAAGTTTTTTCTTAGTAGTAGAATCAAGGTTGGCAAACACTTCAAATCCATACAACAAAGTAAGTATAAGATAGGTTTTGGCAAGCAAAATACGAATATTGAGTGGGGTAAGGTATTGTGTAGTCCAAAGTGTACGTATCATGGAGTAGGGTTTTCCGGCTGCGGCATTAATATGATCAGACCAAGAAAGAGTGTTATTAAAAATGATACCCAAATTTTTGGTCGAGTTTACGACTTGAATTGGTTGATTATTAATAGATACGGTTGGTTCAGTAATCAAGTTTACTGACTTACGGGTTGTAATTAGGCATTTCGATTTAGATGGATTAATCAGAGTCCATTAGCTGTTGCCCAAGTGTGTACATTAGCCAGATCTGCGTTCAATTTATCCACGCAAGTCGTAATTTTATCTGCATATCGTCAGCATACAAATAAATTCTGCAGTATGATAGATGTTTAACTAGATCATTAATATAGATCGAAAAAAGAAGTGGACCCAGAATTGAGCCTTGATGCACACCCTTAATCACAGGCAAAGCACGTGAATTTTGGTTATTAGAAAACACAGATTGGAAACGTCCAGATAAGTAAGACGATATGAGGTTGGTAGACGAGGATGAAAAATTAAACATTGTTAATACTTTCGTGCATAGAATATTGTGGTCGACCGTGTCAAATGCTTTAGAGTGATCTAAAAGAACAAGAAAACATACATATATCACCATCATCAATACTTTCACATATTTCTTCCGACACATCAATAAGGGCGGTAACACACCTGTGCTTATTACGAAAACCTGATTGTCTGTCAGTTAGCAAAGTATTATCATGTAGGTATTTGTTCATTTGTTGGTGAAGCAGCTTTTCATACACCTTTGATAAATATGGTAGAATTGCAACAGGCCTGAAATCATTATTGGACTTTGGTATTGGAATAATTTTGGCATATTTCCAATTTTTTGGAAAGTCACTTTTCGTAATTATTGTGTTAATAATATATGTTAGATAAGGTAACACTGCAGGCAACATAGCTTTAACAAATTTGGGATGTAATCCATCATATCCAACAGCATTCGATTTTACAGCACAACAGCTTGAGAGTACATCTAACTGCGTTACACAATTGAAGTAAAACCTGTTTTCATCATTTGCGATCCTACAGCAGAATTAAAACGATGGTAATAATACGCAATAATATCGCCACGGCAATTGAATTTATCGCGCAAAACAGCCATTGTTTCGTTGACTGTGTGGCAAGTGGTACCATCTCCCGATTGTGGACACAAAAAAGTCACGAAGTGCACGAAATTTGTTTTGATTTAAACGCCCATTTTCGTTAAAGGCTTCAACAATCCTTACGCGCTACTCAATTGTGTCCCTCTCCATGGTTGAATTTGTCAAACACTTAAATAAAGAAAACTTGACGTTAAGGTGTGACTCACAATTAACATCGTGCATTATGGTTGGACCACCCTTAACAAGATAAAATCTTGTTGTACAGGAATTCAATCAATAATAAATAAATAAATTTAGGCAAAGCTTTTCTTTTTAGCGAAATGTATATCGAGTTTTAATGCCAGTGTGAGCGATGGGTTTATTTATTCAATTTTGGTAAACGAATTTTATCAGCAGAAATGACAAAGTTTTTAGAAAAGGTCATATTCAGTTACAGAAAGTTTTATTTAATTTACAAATTATATTCTAACTTAATTAACCGAGGAATAGTTACTTAGACCTTCAGACCGTTGTAGTCAACCAGACCGGAGTCTTTGGTGGGAATCGAACACTCAACCCCCGCACTGTAAATTAGCTCACTACCAACTTGCCTATCGCGTCACCCAGTTATAAAATGTATTTCAATTTTAAACACAATTTTGTTATTAATTTGAACAGCTTAATAATTACACTTTTTTTTATTACGTGAATCAAAAATAGAATAAAATTGTTGTTGAACTAGATAAAAAGAACAAGAAAAATATGAAGTAGAAAAAAAACATTAAAATTAAAGCATTTGACTTTGCTGATAAACCCTAATCGATGTTTTTCATAATAATAGAGAGTGTAAATTAGCTCAGGGTTTTAGCGGTAAATAACCGACAATTAGTTAATGTGTTTGTGCAACCTTTAATATTAAATCCTCTTATTTCATTACTTTACGACTTCTGTACAACACCTGATATTGTCTCTAATGATGGTAAAACTTAGAAAGCTGCAAAAAAAAATCCAAGAAAAAAACTCACGTAGCAGAGCCGAAACAAGCAGCAGGAAAGTGTTCAATGTCTTATATTGATGATTCGCTTCTGATGTTGTTGTTGTTGTTGTTTCTCTTACTATTTATTGAGGATGATTGGAAAATTGTTGATGCCTAAGTGGCATAAATATCAAGCATAAACGAACAACCACTTTTGCCACTACTTCTACTATCAGTACCCATCACTATCACCACTAATAAAACTATAATAATTTGAACCACCACTACACTCTTAATATTTCAACGTACATACATCTATACATATCGTCACCTAAAATGCAAAAGGGCGTAACAACACTTTTTATTATTTTATAGGGACATGGTATTTAGTCTAGTGCATCATAATCAATCAAAAGCTCGATTTTGAATTTTTTTTTGTTGTTACGCCCTTATGCATTTCAGGTGACGATATGCATGTACCCGTGTGTGTGATGTAGATTTAAAAAAAGACAAGACAAAATAGCAGGTGGATAACAAGCTCACCGTTAATAGTTAATGGGTTAGTAGTAGGTTTGAAGGTGTTTGTGTGTGTGTTGGGTGAAATGAATGAACTTAAGTTGACATCATGTCATAATGTCACACCGGAAACCAGGTTAACAAATCATCAGCGAATACACTTAAACTCACGGCCAGACTGTGGCAACAAACGCCCAACGACATCGAACATTTTCCATAAAAATTCATTACAATTAACACTACAGAACAATACACGACAATACAAATTATTATATTTATAAAATACAACCCACCAATATTATGATTTCTTTTTATTTTAATTTATCCTACACATGGATTCAAATCAAAATTCAAGCACCTGACACCCATATAAATCATACCATAAACTCTTTATTTATCAAGGACAAACCAGCAAACTTTTTTTTGATTATTTTCTTAGAATGTGAGTCACAATTTCGGTTGCTAAATATTCGAAAAACTGGCATCCGAATTTGTATTAGAACCCTGCAAATAATAGGACCAGTCCAAACACGCGTGTAAAGAGTAGTCCACAAGGGACCAAGACTAGTCCAAAACTAACCCAAACGTATGGAAAAAACCTGGTCTATTTAACATTACGATGTATAAAGGAGAGGTCCATATAACCCACCTTTGGACCACTAAGGAGTAGTTTTTAAACTACTCCATGGTATACCCAAGAGGATTAGTTTTGAAGTCGTTTAAAAACGAAAGCATGTCGTTAAAAAACGAAGACATGTCGTCTCACTACAAAGACTTTTGAACAATGACATGGTCCATGCTTGCATTACATCGGACCAGTCCATGGAGTAGTCCATTTTATCCAAATGGATCAGGTGGTCCAATTTTATTTGCAGGGAAGATTTAGAGTCCTTTGAACAGTGTTGCCATTTTTGAAATGAAGAAAATCATCAAATATTTCGGAAAAAAATGTAAAAAACGCCACTAAAAATTCGAATTTAAACAAAAACTTTTAAAATGTAATGTTTTGCTTTGCAAATAACACATAACAAAAGTGTAGAATTTATGCAAACAACTTTAAATATAAAAAAGGATAATCAGTATTGTGGTTATTTTGTTGAAGTATTTATGGTTTTAATCCAAATTTTCTAATATTTTTAATTAGGCTAAAGTTTATCAAATTTAATTTTCATTAAATTATTCTTATGAAGAAAGGAATTTTACAACATGAAATTAATTAAAATTTATTGATAATTTTTCATTCTTGACTGAAGCTGGGCTCGAACCCAGGTGTTTTTACGGACAGGTTACTCTTACATGTTTCGATTGCAACCACTCAATCTCTTCAGAGGGCTTGCCGTTTAACAACCGCAGCCGTCCACGACTGCTGACGTTAATAGTCAAACATCAATCCTTAAACCAAATTGTATTTAACCTTTGGTAGATCGAAATTTGCTTTGAATGATTATCTATTTTTAATTCATTTTACATGTTCTTCCTTTACTTCTGTTTTTTCGTACTTTTGTCAAGAATTCTTCTTGAAGTTCAAAGTACATATTTTGTTTTGTTTTTTCATTTTTTTTTGTCTTTCTTTTTCTTGCTGACCTTTTCAGCACAACTTGAAGGACAAAATGCAAACATAGAGCTCGTGCCTTAGCTTTAACAATAATTAGTATTGTGGTTATTTTGTTGAACTATTTATGGTTTTGAATCCAAATTTTTAATATTTTTTAATTAGGCTTAAGTTCATCAAATTTAATTTTCATTAAATTATTTTTATGAAGAAAGGAATTTTTACAACATGAAAATTAATTAAAATTTACTGATAATTTTTCATTCTTGACTCAATCTGGGCTCGAACCCAGGTGTTTTTACGGACAGGTTACTCTTACATGTTTCGATTGCAACCACTCAATCTCTTCAGAGGGCTTGCCGTTTAACAACCGTAGCCGTCGACGACTGCTGACGTTAATAGTCAAACATCAATCCTTAAACCAAATTGTATTTAACCTTTGGTAGATCGAAATTTGCTTTGAATGATTATCTATTTTAATTTATTTTACTTGTTTTTCCTTACTTCTGTTTTTTCGTACTTTTGCCAGAATTCTTCTTGAAGTTCAACGTACATTTTTTGTTTCTGTTTCCCATTTTTTGTCCTTCTTTTTCTTGTTGACCTTTTTCAGCACAACTTGAAGATAATAGAGAAACGGTTTTAATTAAACATTCAGATCTTTTACAAATTGGATTTGAATTAATTTTTGGGCAATTTGTATTTGCAGCAACAAAGTTTTTCTTGTTTTAGACCAGTGACGGGCACATTTGCAAATCCTATGTTCGCGTGCATAGGAATAAAAATGCTGCTTGTGCGACGTCGACACATGTACACTATAAACTTCTTTGTGTTTTTGTGACGATGTACGTTCGGCTGTTGCTTTGTTGTTATTGCGTCAACACAAGCATAAATGTGATAGTATGTGTGTGCCCTTCACTGTTTTAGACCGTATTTAATATGAGGGGCTTAAAGCACAAGGGGTTTAAGTGCCTTTTTCTAAAATTGAGTTTACATATGGAATTATAGGTGAAGTTCGGAGAAATTGTTCAGAGCACAAGAAGTGAATGTAGTATGATGAATAATTCCAGCACTTGACATTAAAATACCTGCTTCGCTTGGAGCACAAGCGAAACAACCGTTTTTGTCTCATTATTTAACATAAGTCACTTGAACCCCTTGTGCTTTAATCCCCTCATATGCAATAATGGCTTGACTAAACTCACAGAAAGTCGATTTCTAATCTTTGGTTTAAAAACAAATTCATTAAACCAAATGCTCTTTCGACTTCGGGATTTGAGTAAAAAACGCAATTGTACAAATAAAAAGGTTAGCTAATTCTTGAAAAGGATTTTCCCTAAAACATTTTGGAAATTGTAAACTTCAATCCAAAAATTCATCAGTTCTTTCCTTTTTTTTCCAATTTTTGCAATGTAGAATTCTTTAGGAAAATGTATATATTTTTTTTTATTAGAGACGAATTATCAATTAAATTTCGTATAAAATCAATAACACGCGCTTTTTTTTTTTTTTTAAATAATATCCACAGTAAATAGCGATACTTTTGCATACAGAAACAAAAAACTCGTACTAAATTTGAGTTTTTCTTTCCACTTGTTTTTAGTACGAATCGTGCTTAAAAATTTGAGTAAGAAAATAGTTAAACAATCCAAAATGGAATTACTTTTGAAAACCAATCCCGGAATAACTTTAAAAAAATATAAAATTATTAAATCAAGTAAATAAAAGCCTGAACTTTTCGTTGGTCATGCCACTGGTCGTGAGTTTGTAAAAGTTTGTTATATAAACAAAAACACGACAAGAAAAAACATGCATTATTTTCATGTTAAAGAAGTAAAAAAAAGAAGTGAAATTCCCGAATTCTATTTGTTCAAAAAATTATATAGTTAAATACAAATTTTAAAAGTAGAATGACTACGAAAACCATATCGGGCTTGCTGTCGGTGTCTTTTAAGTAAGTGTTCTTCTGTTAACAAAGGGGGGAGACAATGATGAAACAAACATTTGTAACGAACGAGTGGGTGAGGGTATGGTTAAGTAAAGAAAATAAATAACAATATTCTCTTTCTGGTTCACTGGGGTTTAAGTGTTTAGGATGGAATCAATCAATCCACTTTCAGATCATTTCAAGTACGAATTTGGGATTTAAACCAACTTAGAAATTCTTGAATCAATCACCAGTTTGGGATTCATTTTTATCTCACTTTTACTTAAGTCAATCCTGTTTTGTGATTATTTTAAGTACGGGGCACTTGAGTTATCCACACTAGAATCAAGAATTCTGTACTTGATTTAAGGAAATCCGGCTTGATTTAAGTACCTATGAATTGATTTTTCTTTTCAGTGCAGCAATTTAAAATTTGAAGGAAGTTTACTACCTCTAAGATCGAGTACGAGATATTTTGTTGCCAAAAAGCTCTAAAATTGCAAAAAAATAATAATCGCATGTTTGTAAAAAAATCACTAAAACGCTACCAAAAAAATAGACAAAGCGTAAAAAAATATCCTTTTTTAAAAAAAGTGTATTCGGGCAAAAATATAAAAGAGAACAGAAAAGCTTAAAAAATACCCGAATAGCGTCAAAATGGCAACAATGGATTTGAAAGATTTTTTGGAAGATAGAACTTATTTAAATACATTTGAAAGAGTAAAAACATAAATTCTTTTTTTTTAATATCTTTTTTTTTTTTTTTTTTAATTCCCTACGCTAATCCCGCGAAGCTCTACGCTTGTCTGCAGGAAAGAAACCAGAATCTTTGGCGGGAATCGAACCCGCAACCCCGGCGCTGATAGACAAGCTCTCTACCAGCTAGTCTACCGGGGCACTCAAATGAACCATTAGCTAATAAATGTGACGTGATGGAAAGAAACTGAGCTCATATTCGGCTTTAAAATGCCAAAAAACACAAGTCAGGTGGAAAGATTAAAAAAATGTTTTCAATGTCGCAAAACATCTGGTGCGGTAAGATCAGGAGAATGGGTGTGCTGCCCAATATGGAGTCTCTAGATAACAGCTTATTGGATAATTTGACATCCTGGCTAAAGGACAGCTTGCACCAACTTGTTCAAACCACACAGTGTTGAAAGGAATCTTTTGGCGTAGTTCAGTAAAGAAAAACTCGGTTGGCAATAGGCCAAGCTATTTTTACACTTATCAAATATTTGACGGACCACTAGTTTCATTAAAAAATAAAGACGCCACTACCCATAAGTAGATGGCAGCACCAACACAACAGACAAAACTAAATACGTCAATATAGAAACGTCAATACCACTATGCAGAAGCTGTTATACAAGGACAATATCAAGAGATCTGGAAAAGTTTGCAATTTGGTAGGAATTACTTCGAGCCATACATGAGCTAATTTTAAATAAAACGGAGCATGCAATTTCTTTTTCCTAAAAAATTTTGACCGAGTTGTCCCACAGATTTTTATTCGAAAAATGAAAAGCAGAGAAGAAAGAAAATCAGAAATCGATGCAGAAGGTAGATATAAAGATTAGGCCGTAGGATTTTACCTATAAAATATAATACCAAATAAAAAAGTATATTTTAATTGGATATGGAAATGGTGTAGCATTTAATTTATTAGTTTCTTACTCGTGAACAACTGAAGGCAATGGCATATTGTTTTACTGTAAAGTTTATAATTATATTTTTATTTTATTCGTATGAAAGTACAGCAAATAAATTGTAGTTTTTTAGGTCAAAATATCTTTAGGGAAATGCATTATTAAAATTATAAATGGCGACATGATTCGATAAATATCTTTTAACTCCATAGAAATCCGGCAAAAGTTAGTAAAAATTTGTTTAAGTTTTTTGTTTTTAGATGGTGATGATTAGAGTGTTTGTGTATATTTTTTTGCTTTTATTTTTTATTTTTATTTTTCAATGGCTAAAAACAACACTAGAACCGCCAGAAAACTATAAAATGCAAATAATTGTCTTAAATATCGTTTAATTGAAAAATAAAATGAGAAATATTTCAAAAGAGTAAATTAAACATTAAATTAATTAAACATTAAACATTTTAAAGTTTTTAAAAGTTGTTAATACAGTGAAATCTCCCTTCCTTAAGTGGATACCCCTTTTGATAGACATGGTTGCCTGGTTGGTGCAGACGGCGTTCCATAATGCAAGCATTTTATTGTATTCTTTAGTCAAGCAAACTTTTTGTAAAATCAATTAGTGCTGGTTCACAAGCTTAAAGTTTTATTCATCAAGTCTTGAGTTTTTAGCAGAGAGAGGACAAGAAATGTCATTCTATTTTCCCTTCTCCTCTATACGCTCAAGAGTTGACGGTTTAAACTTGAAGCGCGTAAACCAGCACTTAGGGTGTGAAATATTTGTACAGTGTGACTAAAGTTGTATCCAGTTTTTTTTTTATCTGCTAAAAAATGCTTTTTTAAACAACACAATATCTAAAGGTTTCAAGCGCATTCTATTACAAAATCAAAACGGAAAATATAGCATAAACGCATAATTGATAGAACAATTAAAATTGTTTTCCATCTCTGATTCATTTTGTTTAGCTTTTTAAGTATTCACTAAAATTTAAAAAATTTTTCACTCCAAATTTTTTAAAAGCATTAATTTTCTCGCAACAAAAATTAAAATCATTGTTAACACACATTAACAGAATAAAAATACATATTAACGTGTGCTCAATTTGAAAATAAAAGAATATAAAAAATACTTCGGCACTTACCTCGAAAGTTGTAAAAACTATTTTTTCAATGGAACCGAAATAACGTTCCCAGAGTACTTGTGTTTGTTGGCGTAAAGAGAAGATTCGTTCTTCAGTTATAGAACGAACAACTTCAGGAACCTAGAAAATAAAAACAAATTATAATTTTATTCGTTAATGGTGCATGATGATTTAATATTTTTATACAAAGCGTATATGAGGAGTTCCATAATTTCCATTAAATTAGTTCAAAGAAATATTTTTACGAAACAAAGTTAAGTTACACACAGAAAACAAATTGGTTGGAAAACGGTTGCAGTAATAAAATATTGATCAGGAAATATAATTTATTATTGCAACTATTAAAAATGTGTAACTCTAACTGATTTTTAAAACTAATGATTATTAAAGCGTAATTCTAACTGAAATATGAGTCCTTCAATTCTTTTATTAGTTATGATAACTCATTTTATTCAATACTAAAACTTAGTACGAATAGTGTCAATCAAAACCAAATTTATTGAAGTGCAATACTAAATATTGGTTATTACAATTAATAATTTGCTTTTGTCAATAAATTGTATAATATAATTGCTTATTCATTTATTGATTGTTAGTATGGTTTCAATTCGTGTACAACAAATGAAAAGATAATTATTTGGTATTCGCAACCAAAAAAAAGCTATATGTCCCAATTGTTTATTGTGAGTACTAAACTTATTATAAGCTGAATTTTCTGTCAAAAGTAAAAAACAAATTATTTTATAAAATAGTTTTAATATCATATTTAAAAAATATTTGGTCCGATCCACATCGTACATATGGGCTAACTCTCCAGCACGCTCTATACACTCCAATAGATCACTAGTTCCGTCAAAGTCTATATTCCATCTTCTGAGCTTATCCATCAAATCCATTTTGGACCCGGCGGCTAAAGATGCTATCGAGGGGTGAGTCATCTTATTACTCTTTTACCGGTGATTTTACCACTATATTCAGCTACGGGGTCACTAGGAATTCGGGCGAGGATAGGCCAGCTATTGTTTCCTACTTCATTTGGATTTCTTAAAGGCGCTGTGTTTCAAGTTCGTCAGGTTCACCACCTTTGAATTTAACCCAATGCTTTCTCAGTTCCTCAACACTGCCCGATTGGTCTAAGTGGAACTCTTTCCGTTTAAGGGAGTAGGTCCACGATGTTCTCAACATTGTCTGTGTTGGTCGGATAAATAATGTACACACAGAAAACAAATTGGTTGGGAAACGGTTGCAGTAATAAAATGTTGATCAAGTAAGATAATTTATTATTGCATCTATTAAAAATGTATAGTTCTAACTGATTTTTAATTCTCTTGATTATTAAAACGTTATTCTAACTGAAATATGATTCCTTCAATTCTTTTATTAGTTATGATAACTAATTTAATTTAGTTCTAAAAATTAGTACAAATGGTTAGAATCACAACCGAGTTAAATGCAGGGCAATACTGAATATTGGTCATTGCAATTAATAATTTGCTTTCGTCAATAAATTTTGTAATATAAATGTTAATTCATTTATTGCAGCTAATTATTGATTGTTGGAACAGTTTCAATTCGAGTACAACAAATGAAAATAGAATTATTCGGAATTCACAACCAAAAAATAGTTAAAAGCCCCAATTGCTTACTAAATTTTCTGTCAAAACATTTGATAGAATAAAATAATCTTTAATTTTATATTTAAAAAATATCTTTGCGGACAAAAACGGAAAGTAATTTACGTATTCTTATAAGTATGTACATATACACGTACATATGTATGTATGTATTATTTTTAGTATACCCTGCAAATTATATTGGACTACTTGATCCATTTTGATCCCGGGCTGGTCCAATGTAATGCAAGTATGGACCATGTCATTGTTAAAAATAGTTTGCAGTGAAACGACATGTCTTCGTTTTTTAACGAAATGTTTTAATTTTGAAACGATTTCAAAGCTAATCCTCTGGAGTATACCATGGAGTAGTTTTAAGACTACTCCTTTGTAACGCAAGCTGGGTTATATGGTCCTGACCTAGGACATCGTAATGTTAAATATGCCATGTTTTTTCTATTAATTGGGGTTATCTTTGGACTAGTCCTTGCCCCTTATGGGCTACATTTGACATGTGTGTTTGGACTAGTCGGGTAAAAAACAAACATGCATGTATATGTATATACATAAGTAAGTACCCAGCTAGCATTTTTAATCGAAAGAATCTACTGAAAATCTCATGAAGAGCGTTTTTGATCGTCGACGAGCGCAATTTTTAATAGAAGAAGATTCCTCGCACAGGAAAATTTGTTACACAAGTTGATTTCTCTGTGAGTTACTTCCACAACACAGCTAGAGACGCTTATATTAATCGTAGACGGATTCGTTTAAGATTTGTGTAAAGATTATCTAATGAGTCTTTTAGAAAGCAAGAATCAAGAATCTTATGAGACTCATGTAGGAATGCCCTTACCGCTCGTGGAATGCTTAGAATAACTGAGCCACCTAAACAAGAGCATCAAGCTTCTTTTTAATGAAGAAACTTTTGACCATCATACAATTTGTACGAAAGAAACCTTAAGATCAGGAGTTACACACCATCCTGTTGGAAAATCTTATTTGGCAGATCCTTACGTCGCACAGTGCTTTGTCCCCATATAACGAAGGGACATAAATAGAAGGAGTTGTCAGAAATGTTTGAAATTTGGTACACAAGCATAGAATAGCTTAGTTAAGAAAAATTTGAATTTTTGGACAAATCGGTCCAAGGACACGCCTACCTCCCATGTGTCCTGAAATGGAAAAATGTAATTTTAGCTTCAATAATGCCCACAAAACTACAAAAAATGGTCATACTAATACACACACAACTAGCAACGTTGTGCAAATTTTCACTTAAATCTGAACAAGGACTCAAGGTCCTGCCATATATCCTTTTTCTTAAAAATGTTAGAACACTTCCAAAAATTATCCGATCGTAATAAAATTTGGTATGAAAATTTATATTTGTTAGATATATGTATATGTGTGCCAAATTTTGGTAGAATCGGATTATAAATGTGAAAAATACAAAAACATCATTTAATGAAAAATGAGTTAAAAACGCTTAAAATGCTCGTGCAAAAATAACAAGTAAGAAAGTATAATCGGTCAAGCCCGACCATGTGATACCCTATAGTATAGTATTTAAAAACAAATTTCCTAGAGTGTAATCTTTTTGGGACCCATGGGCAATCATGGACCCACCAGAACAAAATTATGTTATGAGGTTAAGATTCGTTTCAAAGTTCTTTCTGCCGAATATTATTTAGATATCTTCATCTTCATATATGGGTTTTTTGGATGAGGGTTTATATGTAACCTATGGTTTATATTGGTATGTTACTACATATATTTTTAAGGAAGCTGGCATTAAAAGCTATTTTCGGGAGAATGATTTGTATGGGAGCTATGTTCAAAAATAGAAAGATTCCAATAAAATTTGATAAGCTGATTTTGATTGCAATAAAATTAGTTTGGTTTGGACCAAATTTAATCTTGCCGATGTAATAAGATGGTTTTTGTAAAATTATGGACCGATTCGTTCCATTTTCAATAGGCTTGGTCCTTGTACCAGTCAGAGCCTCTGTGACAAATTTCATCAAATTATCTCCGAATTTGCGATCTGTATGCACAAGGTTGCATGGACAACCAGCCGGTCGGACGGATATCGTTAGATCGACTCAGAAAGTGATACTGAACCGATCTAACGAATCATTTTGAATCATTTCTTATTATATTCCTTATTTATTTTCATTAAACTAATTTATTCAAAATTTACATATGTTCATATTTTTTATTTACAATAAATCATCTTCATTACGAGATTCTTCCAAAAAAATGTTGCCGCCCAACGAAACATTTGTTTCGTCATCTTTAACTCGTTCATCAACATTTTCTCTTAGTATATATTTCTCAATTTCTTCAAATAATATATTTTTTTTGTCTTTGGATTCCTTTTTAAAGACAACAACGGATCTGAGGAAAGTATTAAATGAGTCATTAAATCGTAATGAGTGTCTCTTCGTGACGTTTTTCTTGTATGGGACAGTCTTGTTTTTCTCACGATTTTGTGGTTGGCTTCCAATGCTTCTTCGGACAAGCACCCTGAAATTTATTATAGTTATTAGTTACGTTTCATTATAATTACATAAAGCCACTTTAATACCTATTGGCAAATTAAAAAACTCAATAACATCAGCTCCATGGACTAAAATTTTGTGAACTGTGCTAGGCATATGCAATATTTTCGAACACTGCACAATAGAATTGCTCTTACTACAAACAAAGGCTGTTACCAAAAAAAAACTTCGGCAAAAAAAAAAAATAACGGCACTAAGTCACATTTTCAAAACATTCTTTATACGATGAAAAACCAACGTCATCTGGGAATTTAGCGCCATCTTGTGTCGACAAAAAGAAACAGCACAACTGTTATACTAATTTTTTTTAATTTATCTTGTCAATTTTTCTAATTCAATAGTATATATATTTGGATTTTTTTCTTATTATGTTCCTAGTTTATTTTTTTTTAACTAATTCAATCTATGAAAGTTTGAGCAAAAATCACGAAAATAGCATTTTTTTTAAATAAATTTTTTTTTAAGTTGTGGTAAAAGTTTTTCAATTTTTTTTTTTTTTGTAGTTATTAGAAAACAGTCTAAATATTCGAAATCAGAAAAAAACCCATAGACCATATTTTTCTTTTTTTTTTTAATATTCCATCAAAGTTAAGAAATTTTTAGAGCTTAACTAAATAATAAGCATTTTTCAAACCATTAAAAAATATGTATAGGAGCATAATTCCAGTAAAATTTTTTTGCAGATGGTTTAGAATATAGTTAGCTGTTACAGAAAAAAATTTGAATCTCTTAATCCAAAAAATTAATTTTTTACAATTATTTTCTTGAAACAATAAAAAACCAAGGGCATTTGTGATTTCAGCGCCCTCTTATGCCGTAAAATGCAGACAAACACAAAAAATGTTTTATACATATTTTGATTTTTGTTGTTTTTTATTGAATGGTATAAGTTTGAATTAATATTTCACAGTATTTGTAGTTAATTGTCTTTTAAACTCCTGAAAACTATCAAAATTTGATCAAAAATCATGAAAATAGCCATTTAAAAAAAGTTTTTTTTTTTTCAAGTTGTGGTAAAATTTTTTCAATTTTTTTTTTTGTAGTTATTAGAAAACAGTCTAAATATTCGAAATCAGAAAAAAACCCATAGACCATATTTTTGTTTTTTTTTTTTAATATTCCATCAAAGTTAGAAAATTTTTAGAGCTTAAGTAAATAATAAGCATTTTTCAAACCAATAAAAAAACACTTATGAGAAAATAAATCAATAAAAATTTTTTACAGTTAGTTCTAAATATAGTAAACTACTGCAGAAAAAAATTTCAATCTCGTGCTTTAAAAAACAACAGTTTTACAACAGTTTTCCTAAAGCATGTAAAACTCAAGTAGTTGTTTGGCCATTTTTACTATAAATTCTCAAACTTTGGCGCCCTCTAGCGCCGCCAAAAAGAGTTAAATCTTAAAAATTCTTTAAAATTCATTTTAATTATTTTGTTATCTATCGATCTGTACATTTTTAAGCACAATATAAGACTTGTTTTTTTTTTGATTTATGTCTATGGGCCAAAGCACTGTGCGTCGGGTTTTTTTTTAAATCAAATTGTATTGACAATAAATAAATTTTCATGTTTTAAAAGCGCTCATTTTTAGGTAGCTCAATAATTGTTACATGACTCATAAGGAGAGTCGCAAAAGGTTCATTTAAGATTAAAAGAAAAGCGTTTCAGAAAATGTATAAAAAACTAATAAATAAACAATTTTAATGTTTTTATTATTGTTACTCGCAAGGACCGGAAATTACGAACGGAAAACACAAAATTAAATTTAATTTTTTAAATAAAAAATTTTTGTGTGTGAAAAAAAAAAGAATATTGTTTTTCTGTAATTAAAATTTGAACGAAAAAAAAAAATTTCTTTGAAAACAAAATTTATAGTTTCAAAAAAAAAGCAAAAACTTTTTTTGTAAAAAAAACAAAAAAAAACTTTTAAAAAACTTCCAATATTTTTAATCAGGCTTAAGTTCATCAAATTTAATTTTCATTAAATTATTTTTATGAAGGAAGGAATTTAACAACATGAAAATCAATTAAAATTGTTATTGATAATCATTCATTCTTGACTGACCTGAGATTCGAACCCAGGCAGCTGGTTACCCTGACATGTTTCGATCGCTACCACTCGATCTCCTCAGAGGGTTTTGCCGTCTTACACTCGCAGCCATCGACGACTGCTGACGTCAATAGTCAAATATCAATCCTTAAAACAAATTGTATTTTAACCTTTGGTAGATCGAAATTTGGTTTTTTTTTTTTTAATGATTATCCATTTTTAATTGATTTTACATGTTTTTCCTTTACCTCTGTTTTTTCGTACTTTTTGTCAAGAATTCTTCTTGAAGTTCAAAGTACATTTTTGTTTTTCATGTTTGTCTTTCTTTTTCTTGTTGAATCATTAAAAAAACAAGTAAGAGTGCTATATTCGGCTATGCCGAATCTTATATACCCTTCACCATGGTTTGGAAAGAACAGAAGTTTATATATATATTTAAATATATGTATATATATATGTATATTTATAAAATATATATAGTTCAGTTTTATTTAATTATTTGCACATGATTGCGTGCTATTAAATATATTAAAAGTTTAATTAATATATAGCACGTTAAGTTTTGATCGAATTTCAGTATTTGGTCATACCGACATCTTAAAGTATAAAATTACCATTTACTTTGGTGATAAAACTTGTAGTCGGGAAGTTCTATGGTTCACGAAAATAGGTATTAAAAAAAAAACTATATTTTTGACATTACTTTTTTTCTAAGTTTCCGAGTTTTTCTAAAGATTTCCGATATTTTGATATCTAAAACGTATGAATAGGTCATAATACAGCTCTAAAATTTTAGCTTTTATAAAAATGTTAATGTTTTTAGTCCTTTTTTGGAGTATTTTGCACATAACTTAACCATTTTTAACCGATTTGGCAGATTTATATACCAACGTGCATAAAAATAATATTTCCATTAAATTGGCTTTTAGTAAGGCCACCAGATTTTGAAAATAAAAATAGAGGACATAAAGAAAAAAAGTAAAAAAATTTTTTGAGTTCAAGATTTTTTTACATATTTTACAGACAAATTTACATTCCCATATTAATAAATGTAAAGAAGATTTAAAAAGAATTACATATCGTCGGCTTAATATGCAGACCTGCGAAATCCACTTATTAAGTAAATTGAGATTTGATGCCGTGTGATAGAGAAATATATGCCTCGTCGAGCAGCATGTAGTAATTCTTCAATTTGAGTCTTGAAGTGTGTCAAATCAACTATATTTTTGGATCTCCTCTCAAGCAGTAAATAGGAAAAATAAAAAGTTTTTCCTGTAAAATTTGTTGAAAGGGAGTTAGCAGGTTTGCATATTAAGCCGACGATGTATACAAATTTACATTTACTTAAGTAAAATTAGTTACAAAAAAAAACAACTAAACTTTAATAATCATTGCAAAAAATTATTCAAAATTTTATACTGCAGAAAAAACCGTTGATCACCGTGAAATAAAATTTTTATTTTAATTTATAAAAATAAAAGCAAATGTTGGTCATGCTTTTAAAAATAAAGAGGACAAAGATGACAGATTATGAAAAAAAGATGATAAAAGAGGACACAAATTTTATAGAGGACAGCCAGTTAAAAAAGAGGATTGTCCTCTAAAAAAGAGTACGTATGGTCACCTTACTTTTAGGCATATATATATATATATATATATACCTACATATGTGTACATATATTTAAGCAAACTTAATTATAAAAAAAAACAAGCTTAATTATAAAAAGAGTAACTTTTGGGATTTCAGTATTTTGATTATAACTCAGCCATTTTTTAACCGATTTGACAGATTTATATACCGACGTGTTAAGCAAGAAATTTACCATTTATTTGTGTTATAAAACTTGGACTCGGGAAGATCCATGGTTACCGAAAATGGGTATTTATTTTATTTTTTGTATCTGAACCGATTTTCCCGAGTTCTTTATAAAATATGTTCTACTAAAAATTTCCGATATTTTGGTATATAAGTCATATCCATAGGACATATGACAGCCCTAAAATTTAGGTTTTTATACAATTTTTAATTTTTTTTGTACGGGAGGTACCACGCCCACTTCTCCAATCCCGCCCACATTTTGTAGGGTGGTGTGTATTGACAACCTAAATGTGTGTACCTAATTTGGAAACTTTGGCTCTTACCGTTCTCCAGATATACTGAAAAAAGCAATAAAAATACAACAACAACAAGGGATTTTTGGAAAAAATTAGAGGCAGTCGTGGTTTTTTGATCATATCTCAGCCATTTGTGGACCGATCTTGCTGAATTTCAATAGCACGAAATGGTGGACTATATGTGACATAAATGTAAAACAACCTAGCCGCTATCATGTCTGGTTTTCCCGGAAAACACATATCAAGCGTAAGACGGACAGACGGACAGACGGACGGACGGACGGATATCGTTAAATCAACTTCTCTCCTCATAAGGACCCAGAATATATATACTTTATAGGGTCTAAGATCAATATTGTAGAAATTACAAACGGAATGACAAACTTATATATACCCTTTTCCACCTGTGATGAAGGGTATAAAAAAGCAAATTTCGATCTACCAAAGGTTAAAATACAATTTGGTTTAAGGATTGATATTTGACTATTGACGTCAGCAGTCGTCGATAGCTGCGAGTGTAAGACGGCAAAACCCTCTGAGGAGATCGAGTGGTAGCGATCGAAACATGTCAGGGTAACCTGCCGGCCAGGGTTCGAGCCCCGGCCACGGTCAGGAATGAGAGATTATCAATAACAATTTTAATTAATTTTCATGTTGTAAAATTCCTTTCTTCATAAAAATAATTTAATGAAAATTAAATGTGATGAACTTAAGCCTGATTAAAAATATTGGAAATTTGGATTAAAAACCATAAATAGTTCAACAAAATTACCACAATACTAATTATTTTTAAAAAACTTTTTTTTGTTGAAAAATATTTCTTAAAATGTTTTTTTTAGAAATTTTTTTCTATGTATGTATTTTCAAAAAATGTAATATGTATGTATGTATTCTCAGAACCCTGTAGGAAGTCAAACACATTTTTAAGTAACTTCAAACTGGTTTTTTTATAACCACATCTAGTTGATTAAGTGACTTTTTTCCTTGTCGACGACTCATTATTTTAACATAGGCATGTCCTAGGCTGTAGTCAATTGGTTATCTCTGCATGACTTTTAAATTGACTACTAACTACTTATTTTTCAACCAATTTGTAGTCAATTAATAGTATAGTCGGTTTTTAATAAGTGATTTAAATTTTAAAAATTTTTTGTCAAAAAAATATACATATTTATGTACATATAAACATACATACAAAATATATATTTATATAGAAATAATTATTTAAGCAAATTTTGCATCAATGATGATTGTATAATTGCTTGCTTTAAATGGTGATGTATAATACATGCTGAAATAAAAACGCTACATAATTGCTTGTACATAAACAGATTTGTATTGATAAAATTTTCAATTATTTTTAATTATTTAAATATGCTTGTAATATTTTTTTTTCATTTGACTTTATGGCATGCTTGTTTTACTTATTTTGCTTTTACTTGTGTTTTACGTGTGCCTCTATGCAATATGTTTGGTTGATATCTGCATGAGATTTAAACCAATTTGTAGTCATTTGAAAAATATTTAATTTATAGTTGGTGTTTTTTGCAACTGACTATTTTATTTACTACAGGGAAATCTCTTCATAAATTTTATTTAAATTTGTATTGAAGAATGAAATTTGTATGAAAATGCTTAAATATAATTATTTTGTTTTTGTTTTCTTTTATGTTTTTAAGAAAACGTTTTATTTTAAAAACTTTATTTTATTTATTTTTTTCGACGGCTTTTTTTCAAAACTATTTTAGAAATTTTTTATTTTCTGTAAAATGTACAATTTTTTAAACTTGCACAATAAATATTTTTTTAGAAACAAAATAAAAAAACCTTTTCCGGTCCTTGGTTACTCGTCAGATAATCATTAGAAGATTCTTTTAGGAGTTAAATATTAAACACAGTCGTACGATACTGTATCAACATTAGACTGGTCGCAATTTTTTTTTTTTTTTTTAATTTAATTGTTTGCGCTGCTTAAAATATGAGGTTTGGTATAAGAAATCATGATCTAGTTTTTCAGGTCAATCCGACGGTGCCTAGCCGTGCCGGGTGGGGCCCAAAGTTCCCCATATTATAAAAAAAAACATTTTTTCTATCAGATCTTTATAGTTATACTAGTTGAAAAGCCGAAAATCAAAAATATGGCTTCGTTACGATCTTCCGCAGAGAAAGTACTTCAAGTGTGCCAAATGTCAGATTCCTGTGTCATCAAAATGCTTCAGAAAGTTGCGGAAAGAATAGGACATACATGCAAACATCCTGACATAATAAGAAATTATATATTGTATAGAAGATTAACATATGGGCAAATCCCAGAAACAGTCCACCAGCCAAAAAATTTTCAAATTAATTTTTTTTTAATGGAATATAAAACTAGATCTATAATTTCATTTTTATATTAAAAAATATGTATTTCAATGATCATTAATGCAATAATTTTTACAAAATCCTACCCCACTGCTGATTTCTTAATGTTAAACGTGAATTTAGCATTATTTTAGGTGATTTTTGTGCTTAAAATAGCACTTACAGCTGACTTATCAAAATATAAATTTCGTTAAAAAAAAGTTGATATTCATTAGTAAAAAAATTAGTTTAAAAAATGCAATTCATAAAAATATAATTTGTTTTGTTAAAATAAATAAAATATAATCAGGCCTGTTCTGCAAATCACTTTTACTCAAATCACGTGATTTCAAAAAACATGTGCCTGCTAAAATCAGACGTGTGATATTTTAGTGTCCCGTTTTTGTGTGTTTTGGTGTGATCATCAACCGCCGAAAGCACACCGAGAAATACAAAAACGGTATGACCTTCAGAACTCCACAAAATCACACGTGTGATTTCAAAAACACGTGATTTGAAATCACGTGATTTTCAGAACAGGCCCGAATAACAAAATACTACGGGAAAAACTGTAGCGTGCGTCACAAAGGGTTCACGGCTTTTGTCAAAAAATCACAACATTTTGTGGCTGCGAATAAGTGCGTTTAGAATTCTCTTATAGTCATCTTTCTCTTAGGAATTAGATTTTGTATACCTTATCATGCCAAATTCGCTAAAATTAGGGAAACGCACTTTAACCTTTGAAGTTACTTCCACTTTTTGTAGCGTGCGTCACAAAACTTTGTGATCAATTATTTCGCAACAAATACTTGCTAAGAAATTATGATATATGCCATTCGTTAGTACATATTAATGTCACTAAAATACTATAAATAAGTTAAAGCTATCTCTTTTGAAAGACCAAAAAATGTTTATATTTCAATCAGAAAACGCGTGCGAATGAAGCGTTCGTCACGCAGGATTTGCCCATATGTTCGCGCAACTCAAAAACGCTTTAGCTTATTGAAAAACTAAAAAAAACCGTAATTCCGCAATAAAATTTACTTTAAGAAAGTTAAAACTTTTTTCTTTATGTTGGCTTTGGTTTTCGAGATATACCGTTATTTCGAAAATTAAGGAGGTTGCACAACATATGTTCGCGTAACTCAAAAACGCTTTAGTTTATTGAAAAACTAAAAAAAACGAAATTCCGAAAAACAACATTGTGCAAACAAAACAAGCTATAAATGATTAAAATCTGTTAACAACTTTTGATTTTATGTATTCACAAAAGACGAAAAATTTTAATTAATTTAAGAATTTTATTAAACCGCCACATCTTTTGTGAATACATAAAATCAAAAGTTGTTTACAGATTTTAATCATTTATAGCTTGTTTTGTTTGCAATGTTGTTTTTTATATGTCTGCATAAAATTAGAAGCATAGCTGCATTTTTAATTTTTTATGAATTTTTAAAAACAAAAATTCCGAAATTTTAATAAAAAAATTATTTTTTTTTTCCAGAAAAAAAATTATGTTTCTAAAACGACTGCGCATATAAGAAAAACACCAAACCTCATATTTTAAGCAGCGCAAACAATTAAATTTAAAAAAAAATCCCATACAAGATGCGACCAGTCTAATGAACATATTCTTATATTTTGCTCCGCGTGTACATTGGTCAAACAAATATGAAGATTCCTTTAGGAGTTGAATAAACACTATCGTCTAACAAACATCCTATGCTTTGCTCCGATTGTACATTGGTCAAACAAATATGTTATACATACCATCAAAGTTATTTTCGGGAATACAAAGTTTATTATTAATACGATTTCCGTATGACGTGCTAAATTCCCAGTTTTTCATATTTGACAAATACACTGAAATTTATTGTTGAGGGAAAGACCAACATCAGGAAACCTTTTCCACAGATTTTAGAAAAGCCAAAAATACTAAACAAATAAAACCCCAAAGCGAATAAGAGTTATAAACACTCTAATGGCCATTTTCTCAATGTATCGACAAACTGTCTGTAACTTAATGTCAACATAAATTTATTGGACCGATAAACTGTCCGTTAACGATTTTGGGTTTCTCAATTTACCGACAAAATACAAAGTTTTGAGCTGGCAACGCCACTCAAATTACATGTTAAAGATAATCGCCTAATGAGAAAATTTACAACTTCAATCACTGTTCGTATTGTGAAACCACACGTTAATTATTACTATATTTTACTTCAGATAGTGGAACAAGACGACATTGATGAAAGAAATTGCAGCCAAAGATTGTTTTTGTTGGTACATTAAGTGATCATCTGTACCTGAAAATCCGTAGGATGATGGGGAAAGCTGTATGCATGTGTTTGAATAAAATTAAATAATGTAAAAACTATAAATAAAAATACTAAAACATAGATAATACTTTAAAAAATGGAGTTTATTGGAATTATTTTGATTTTCTATCTTATATATCGGGAAAAAGGTTTATGCAACCGGTAAAAAAAATATATTGATAACGACAGTCAAATCTTTTGTTATAAACACCAATTATGTGTTAATTCAGTTGCAGCTACCATATATTCGGGTATAAGCACAATTTTGTTTCTAATAATCATACTAACAACTAACACTATCTGTTGTTATGACTGATAGTGTACTAAAATTGAAATGTTGCTATCAAAAATATTATGCTAAGCAGCGAAATTGTCAGTAGTTGTAACCGAATAGTGTGATAGTACATGCAACCGATGAAATTCGATTGGCGCCAAATTCGGTTGTTATCACGAATCTGTTTTCTCTGTGTACACAGAAAAAATTATTGCCGAATTATTTTCAAACAACGCTTGTTTGAAAATTTTTTTAATTTCTACAAATTTTTTTACTTATTCAATTAAAATTTTTGTTTGATTTTTATATAACCAACAAAAATGTTGACAACCATTCAAAAATATATACACGCGTTATTGGTTTCAAGTTTTCATAATTTTGTATGAACGCTTTTTAATGGTGTCGTCTTTTTGCATTTTTTTATTTGATCGTAAGCAACACTTCCTAATGTGAAATATAAGAACTACAACACAAAAAAAATTATTGGCAGTTTTTTTTTTCAACTAATAGTGATTCTTGAATTTAAAAATAAATTTGATTACGTTCTTAATTGATTGAATTAAAAAAAAAAATATTTTTTTTCAATTAAAATTTTAATTGATTTTAAGCTTAATTTTAATTATAAGTTTAATTGAATCAATCAACTCGGTTGTTTGAATTGAACACTTTGTTGCTTTTTCCTTGTTACTTTCCTCCCTTATCAACAGTTTGCGAAAAATGTTACAAGTGCAACCAACATCTTTATAAATTTATTGTCTTTGCCCTTACATGTACATACACCCATGTTTTTGTCATCAAAAAGAACAGTAAGCGTCGCGTGCAAAAAAAACTATCAACAAGTAAAAAATTAACTGAAATTTGTTATAAACGAATTACAATTATGACCACCAACAATGTCAATAATGAGCCTACATTCATATGTATATTATGCGTAAAATAAATAATCGCCTTGTGGCTGACCACAGTGTTGACGGTGGTTACGGTCGCAATCCAAATTTGGTGTTTATTTTCTTTGTTTGTTAATTCTTGAATTATTTTTGGCGCCATTTCATGTTGTGCGTTTGAAGTGAATAGGTGAAAAAAGTACAGCCAAATTACACAACAAAAACTGTTTTTTGTTTTTAATCGTGAATACCCTGAAGAATCAGAGTTATACAAAGTTGTATGTATGAAATTCCTCTGTCAAAAAAATCTTCCAAAATTTGTTCAATTAAGCATGAGCTATTACAATTTAACAAATAAAACAAGTTATTTTTAAACCATATTTAAATAAAACATATATTTTAAATATTATCATTTTGCTTCATTTAAAATCAACTGAATTGATTTAACAAACTTATTCAATTAATAATTTGTTTGATTCAATAATTTGCGTAATTGAATTTAGATTGTATTTCAAATACACTGTTTAATTTATTCAATTAAAATTTGAATCGATTTAATGCAAAAATTTAATCACTGTTTTAATCAATACAATTATTAAAATAATTAATTTTCTGTATTGTAATCAATTACGTTAGTAATTCATTCAATTAAAATATTGATATTTTTTTTAATTATTTATTAATTCATTCAATTTAAATATTGTTTAATATTAATAATTTTTTCAATTAGTTTTGTAATTAAAATGCAAAAACTTTTTAATTGGAAAAAAAATCCTTGTTTTGCAATTTTTGCAAATTTGAGTAATTGATATAATCATTTCGGTGATAGGTGCAAAATTAAACAATTTTTTGCTTGTTTCAATTATTTTGGTGATCGAAACCGTTTTTTACTTTTTTCTGTGAACAAAAAACACATACAGTCTATTTTTGGACACTTTAAAAAAGTACAACAGTAAGAAAGATGAGAGGTTTGCAGTAAAAAAAAAAAAAAATAGCAGGTAAAAAACGTTTCACTCTTTTTAAACAACAGAAACAACAACAACATTATAAGAAACAAAATAAATTCAAATACTTTCCAACAATGTGCCACTTGTTTCGATCGGACTTTTCGCTTGGGCTCCACAAGGGTTTGAGTGGGACCATACACCGAAAAACAAATTTACTGTGTATTATTTATATGGAGCGGGATCCCGGGAAATTCAAAAAAAATTCCCGCTTTCCCGGGAATCGAAAAACTCCGAGAAAAAAAACTCTAGGCATTAGGTAAATTATGTACCGATCTTCATGATAGCATTATTTTTTAAGGGTTTAGGCGTACTAAACTGTTTTCCGGGAGAAGGGTTTATAAGGGGGTAGGGTAAATTATGGACGGATATTCAGTCGAATAAAACGAATTTTTGCAAAATCTTATATTATTCCGTGCATTGTTCCACCATTTATGTTAGTTTTTGTAACAAAGTTATCAATTTTTTTTAGGTGGAGGTTCCACATTTTGATTCGTAGCTCTGATCCTACTGAACCTATTTTGTTGGATTTCAATCCCAAACTGCTTAGGATAACTACAAGCAATTTGACACCAACTTTCTTTTGAGTTTTTCGAAAGTGAGCATGTTTTCAACAGACGGTCATGGCTACTCAAGGACCCAGAATATATATACTTTATGGGGTCTGAGGTTAATAATAAAAAAGTTTCACAAGGAATGACAAACTAAGTATACCCTCTTCACAACTACGTAATTGTGGTGGAGGGTATAAAAATATATACAAAAAGAAACAATTAAGAATGCATAAGTCGAACAAAAAAAATCTTAAAAATAGGAGTTATTGCGTATTGTTGTTTTATTTTTTGCCTCTTCGAATATATACAGAAATCAATTTTTTGTTGTTTGGCTTACATCTATATATATAAAAATAAGTCCGTATATGTACGTCGCCGAACTACTCATAAACGCGTCGTGCGATTTCAACCGAACTTATACACTACGTAGGCAGTGGTTTATATGAAGTTTGGTTGAAATCCGATAACGCATGTGTGTGCGGTGCGTATGTGAAGTGAGTGTGTTTTTGCCGCAGGAAAACCAACTTTATTAAAAACAAGTGTGTTTATTTTCTTATTTTGTTTTGCCGTGCGAAGCAGGCAACGGGCCCGCTAGTACTTAATAAAAAGTAAGCCTAAACAAATTCCATTGTAATTAATTTTAATGAAAAAAAAAAAATTCTTTCTTGGCTAAAAACAATAGTATTTTTAAAACACCTTTAAAACATCCCGGCATGCTGGTAAAATATTTACCTTTTTGAAATTTACTGCCTGGTTTTAGAATATGAAAACTAAATTTCGTGTTAGAAATTATATTGAAAACAAATACCAATTTTCGTATACTATTGTTGCTTTCAATATAATTTCTCACATGAAATTTTATTTTCATTTTTTAAAAACAAGCAGTTAGTGGAAAAACATCTTTCTACAAATTTTGAAGTACTTTAAAATTTTAAATCGTGTCACAGTGTTTGTAATTCAACTACTCCGAAACGGCTTGACCGTATTTTATGAAATTTTGTATGCGTATTCGTTAGGAATGGGAATAAGTCGTAAAGTATATTTCATATCGCTAGAAAGCGTAAAATATGGCAAAACTAAAAAAAAACTAAACTAATCCACCGATTTTCTTAAAATGTGGCTTGCAGACACAGTAACATCTGAAAGGAACTTAAAGATGTAATTTTTTGGATATTCCAACATTTAGGGTGTTAAATAGGAAAAACGGGTAAAAGCTCCCCCTTCCAGTGTCTTCTTTATTAATTATCCGATAATAGTTTAAAGTCTTGAAGGAACTAATGGCTATAAATTTTGACATTAAGGGCAAAACGGGTTAAAGCTACCCCTACCTACGTTTTTCGACATTTGCAATGACAATCAATAAGTCGCAAGAGCAAACGATGTCAGTTTGCGGCTTAGATTTCGGCACACCATGTTTTTCACACAGACAATTATACGTGGCATGTTCTCGAGTCGTGAAAATTGATTATCTTTGTTTGATTTTCATACTTCAGGATAAAAAATACATCACTTTTTTATGTTTAACTTTCGCATATGTATCGAACAGAAACAAAGAAATAAATGGCTATTGTTTTTTCCATCGCCAATCATGGTATAAAGCGTCCTCTTTCTGATATATATCCCATCTCCACATACTTAAACATGTAAGAAAATACAGTCGGTCAAGCCCGACCACATGATACCCTACGATGGAAAATCTATCTATGTTTTAAATGTAATTTAAATCAGCTTAAGTTTTGGAGAGGAAGAAATTGCCGCCTATCTCTCCTCGTGGTCCTACAATTCGGCCCATTTTCAATAGGCGTGGTCCTTGTGCCAATAAGAACCTATGTGACAAGTTTTATTAAATTATCTCCAAAATTGCGACCTGTACTTTACGCATCGTTGGATCGATTCAGAGAGTGATTCTTAGTCGATCAGTATACTTTAAGGTGGGTCCAGGACCCATATCTCCACTATTGTGGTGTGGCTATAACTACATTCGAAATTTTTTTAATTAAAAACACAAATTTTCTCAAGAAATATATAAATAATATGGCAAAACAAAGTTTGCCGGATTAGTTAGTCTTTCTATGTATATAATTTCCTTATTTGTGAATTTCTCTTTTTGTCTATTCAGATTTTTTTGAAGCCCACTGATGGGCTAGAGAGCAGCGAATTGGCATGCATATAAGTAGAACACCTCGGCCAAATCCTGAAGTAGTCGGATCTAAGATTTTTGGACTACGGTTGGAGAATTGTGAGGTATTTCAGCTAATTTTAAAGCCCCCTAAAGACCAATGAAACTAAGAATCGCCAAGGATTTGATACTGACGATGGGGCTTACCTTAAAGTAGCTAGAGGAAAAAGGGGCGTGGAAAATTTTTTTTTCTGCCTGGCAGAGACATGCTTAACAGCCAGTAAAGAAAATATATTTTAATCCGTTAATAACTTATGATTTTTGAAGTCTGTAATTTTCAAATTATCGTTATTTTATAAAAACAAAGTGATGGAGAGATTTTAAGAAGCAGAAATGCAAAACAGGAACTTCTGCAAATGTTCATTCTTTACTTTTGTATCAACGTTAAACTGATTACAATAAATAATGCAGGTTGTATCCAAAGTGATTACATTTTCGTATCACCGAGGCGTTGTAGTGTCGTATCAAATGTTGTAATATTTTTTTTTTAATTTTCGTTGAATAAAATTTGGTTTATTTTATTGTCATGAGGACGAAGCCTATTGAAAGTTGTAAAAATTGGTTCATAAATCCCTAAAATTGCTTTAAGACGAAAAAAATCTCATTGTATCTAGATAATATTTAGCGGAAAGAACTCTTCACTTCATTATATAACCTTGTTTTTGTGGGTTCATGAGTCCCAAATAATGGACCCTATCCCCTTTAGTGTTGCCGTATAATAATCCATACCGGGATTTAAGGTTGAGTTCGTCTAAAATTCAACAGAAGAAATAAATTATTATCTGTAATATTTTGTAAACTAGAGAATTGTTTTACAGTACTTTTCGTTAATAGTCACTACGCTTATAGTCACATTAGCGATAAAGTCCATTTTATCTGTTCATTTTGCCGCTATAAGTTAATTTAATGTAAAGTATTAACGTTGTAGTCAATTTAGCGATATAAGCACATTTGACATATATGCCATTTATCAACAGTAGTCAAAGGGAAAAGTAAAGCAAATTAATGGCGTTATAGTCACATTAGCAAAATTTACTAACTTCTTTTTAGTTTTCGAATCAAAAATCTATCCAAAGAAAGAATGAATTAAATCATTTACGGTCTAATTCATAAAAATTTCTTGTTTCAGCTTTAATGAATACAATAGTTATCAAACACTTTTTGTTTTATTAACCATTAATAAAAAATCTAATTTATAAACGCTTAATAGGCGTGGATTAACAATTAAACGTTTATATTACTTTTGTATTATTATGTTGGCAACATCATGATATTTTAATTGTAATTTTTGTAATAGTGATGCATACAACTAGGGATGAAACGATACGAGTAAATAAAAATATCATACAACGAACGAATTTTAAGTGAATTTCTGTTTTGTTTTCAATTTAAAATGAATTTCTGTTTTTTAAAACGTTATATTTGAATTAATTTTATGTTTTTTTTTTTTTTTTTTTTTTGTTAATAAAATACATACAATTGAAATAGAAGCGAAATATGTAAATCATATTTCAATATCAAATTTTTACTGCTTTAACTCTGTATGTTCCAAAAGAGATTATACAGCTTTATGTTTAATGAATAATTTAACCAATTTTAACCAGATGTTTTGAAAATAAGACCTCCTAGGTTTTCACCAAAACATTTTTAGCCACATATAACTGCCAAAATATTTTAAGTTCAAATGTTTTCATTTACCTGAACATTCTGTTTATATAATATTGGGCAAAATTTGCGCCGGTTTTTTTTTTTTTTTTTTTTTTTTTTTGATATGTATGTGCGTACTAATAATGTTTGGGAAATTTTTCAATGTCTTAAATTCTGTCATTAGGATTGCTTTCTCTATAAGAGATGAAGGCATTTTAATTTTCTATTGCCCTAAGGCACGAGCCACTCTGGCTGAAATACTACACACTGTTACTTGAGAGAACCCATGAAGATCGGCTGCATCATCTTAAATCTACGAATTGTTTTTTTAACTTCAATTTAATTTGTTATTATCGCTTTTTTGGTAATTGCTAAAATTAGTTTTTAAATTTCTGTCAGGCACATTTTTGCAAAAATTTAGTTTTAAATCAATTCTATATAATAATAGTAACACCCTTTTTAACATTTAATACTTTTTTTGATGTCTCGAATATATTTAGAGATATCTAGCTCAAGCATTTCCTGATATCCCTAATTTTATAGTTCTCATTGTATTGCTTCTTTTGTCACTTTTTGTGCTATGAATCAAATTTTCGATGCAAAAGTTAAACCAGTAACCAACAGACGATATACTATGTGGTTTCTACTTTGTGTTTACTTTAACAAATACTATATATACCTATTTGAAAGACATTTTAAAATATAAGTGTAATGAATGGTAAAAAAGAGGTTTACATTATTTGAAATAAATCTTAATAGCTTTTTATATATTATGCAAAAACTTATAACGACTTTAAGTTTTAACAGAGAACATACATAAGTATCTCGCGACCCACTTTATTTTTTACAAAAAAATCCATCAAGCTGCTTATATTTCAAATTAATTCAAACGTTAGTTATCGTTTTTCTAGAAAAAAAAATTTTATGCGTATTCAACTTTTTTATTAAAATAAATAAGAAGACAAAAATGTTTAATTTTTCATGCAATTATTAAAATTTTATTTTAACAAACATTGAAATATCAGTTTATTAAACGCTTAAAGTAGGGTAAAGGCTACAATAAATATTTCAAATATATGAAACGTTTATTAAACGTTTAATAGGCTATTAAACATTTATAAATACTCTTTTTTCGACTTTTGCTTATTAAAGACTTATAAAGCTGCAATGAAGTGTTTATGAATTAGACTGTTAATGTTTATCATCAAATCTCTACTCGTAAAAATTAGTTTTTACCGTTGGTATCAGTTATGAAATATCTTGTTATTATTTTGACTATTTTCTATACAGTATGCAACTCTGTTGTAAAACCATAAGCCTGATGTCAGTGTTATTTATATGAATTTTTTATTTCCTCTATTCACATAATTATTAGAATTAGCCTTATAGTCACATTAGCGATATAGTCCACGTTATGATTGCAACTAAAGGATGTGACTATAACCGAAAAGTACTGTATCGACATTAGACTTAATTAAAGAAGAAATAGAAACAAATACTCAAGAGCAATAATTTCTTTTGCCTCGTATTAGGTCGAAGAGCAAAGCAACAACCACAACAGACACACAATAAAAACAAACAAGGATGACAGACAACCAAGTAGATGTGCTGCATGCAGATACACTCAAAATGACAAAATACATACAGGTACTGGTCAAGAAGTTATTAAGCACGAATCAAAGAATTATCCAAATCATAGACAAAAGAAAAGTATTGGCTAACGATAAATTTAGGACAAAATAATTTTTTAATTTTCTAAGAAAACAGTGAAAGTAAAATACTTTTAGTCTAAAACGAAATCAAACTCTTTGGAATGCAAATGTGTAAATGAAGTCAGTTCAAGGAAAAGAAAACTTGATTCTATACTTCGTAGAATTTTGTCTAGTTTGGAAATTTTGATACACATCATACCGGCCATCACCCACAATCACAAAACTTATGAAAGTTTATAAATACTATCGGGTTTTTCAGTAGGTACAATGCATTGAGTTGCTTAAATTTCTCGAATAGAATTAAGTTTGAGTTCGCAAATATTTTACATTTTGAAACATCAGTTTTGCCATTTAATGATGGAGACATCTTCGAGAACAGTTGTTTATTGTAGATTTTATTTGTTTACGTTCACGTTACATCGCAACTACGTCACAGGGGAAAATCATTTTCTTTTTGGTCTCTAAATCGATAATTTTGTCAACGAGCTAAATTTTTGCATTTGGACGAGTGAGCAGCCTGAAAAATGGATGAGACGAGGCTCAACTTTATCCGAAAAATTCACCATTTGGTACGGTTTTTATGCCATCGCCCAATTTTCTTTATTGAGAGAAACGGCGTGCCAAAAGCAGTCAACGTCACGACGGTCGCAACAGGTCCTTGACCTCAAAGTATGAAATTGGCATACGACGTACTGCGTACGTCACAATCGAATTATTAAAGACCATGTTTCGGAAGCGACTTTTCTAACGCAACGATGCTCTTTATTGTTGAGGAAAAGCTAGTTTCTATGCGCATCGCTTAGGCCAGATCATCAGAAGACCTGGCCAAAGCCAACAATAAACAGTGAGTGAGTTTATCATTTCTTTTTTTAGTTGCATTAAATCAGAAGAGCTTAAGGCCGACATCGAACGCGAAATTGCTGGTACACATAAAAAATTGTTCACCAAAATGTATTAAATTAAATCAAGTAATGCTGTTTAAACAACTTTTTGAATTGTTACAATTAATTTGCCTTAATTGAAAATAAAAACTACAATGTATGTGTATTTATTTGCACATATGAAAACATACACACAAACTTAAAAATATTTTGAAGTTTTGAACAATTTTTTAATTGTTTCAATTAATTGTGTTAATTGAAAAAAATAGTCTGATTTGTGTTTACGTTTCATAAAGCCTATTTTGCTGGTGGTCACATTTCAATTAAACCTATTAATTGAAACTCAACAGCAAGAAAAGCTCAAGCCTACAAATTGGTTAATTGATACCTATGATCAATTTGTTTGCAGGCGGAAAATCAGTACGGAATGGAATTAATAGTACAAATTTCTAAATAATATGTTAATTGAAGTTGGTTTTTGTTGTTGCCTGTGTAGTTCGGCCGATTTGCGCCAGCGTTTCCACGACGGACATATAGACAGTGTCGTATTTCATAAATTATTGCTTTTTATGAAATGAAAACTATTTCCATTAACAACTCACATTTTTAGAAAAGAAAAGAAAAAAGCAAAATTCGTCGCTCTTAGTGAATAACCCATTTAGACATACATAAATCAATAAATGTGTGTGAGTGTGTGTGTATATACAAAGACAAATCTATTTATTTATGAATGCAATGTATGTATGTTCATAGATCACAATAAAGCTTGGAATGTGTGCAAAACCTTTAACACAGAAGAATTTCGGAATATGTACGTGCCACTGCACTTGTACTTTTATCAATACATGTATTGGCTTCCTGAACATTTGAGTACACGACCTTGAAATTTCCTATACTCAAAACTCTTTTATTTAATCATTTGATTAAAAACGTTCTACAGTTTTGCTGTTTTACAAATTCATTATTACATGTCTTTACCAAAAAAAAAAGCAATCATAACTCACTTAAAGGACATGAATTTCGAACGAAAACATGTAATAAAATAAATGAATATCCGTTTACAGTGAAATGAAAACGATGGATGGTAAATATTAAAAAAAAAAAATTATATTTAAACTATTTTTAATTAACAAGATTTTGTTTGTCGTGCTTAATTCCCAATTTTTATTCTTGATAAAAACACTGAAATTTATTGTAGATGGGATAAGCTATTCCTATGCCCATTTCACTGGTTGCTTAGGCCAGATCGTCAGGAAACTTCATCCAAAGATTTTAGAAAAACTTAAGATATTAAACCAAATAAAACTGTTAAGCGTATAAGAATTATAAGCAACAGTTCTACTTGTAACAATATAAAAGTTTAAACATTCCCCATTACAATTGGTTGGAATTCTTCGAACATTAATTGTTGTTGTTAGTAGGTTGAGAAAAAACAAAAGCAACCTGCCTAATTGCTCTCAAAAAAAGAAAGCATGTTGCCAGTTTAGTTTTTTAAGCCGTGCACTTGCCAGTTTATTATCAAAGTAATTTTTGGGAATACAAAATTTGTAATTTACATTAAGCACGACAAACAAAATCTTGTAAATTAAAAATTATGTATTCCCAATATTCATTTTTCATATGACCGATTATCTTAAATGCGAACATTTAATTTTATTTTAAATTTTATCGACAGTGCGCCTTAGTACAAAATGAAATTTGCTTGATTAGTTGATTCGACTGCAGTTGAAAATAACTATTAACTCCTATTTTCTATAAAAATAAACAGGTTTATTAGAGTGCCCCGTTAGGTTAGCTGGTAGAGAGCTAGTCTGTCAGCACCGGGTTGCGGGTTCGATTCCCGCCAGAGATTCTGGTTTCTTTCCTACAGACAAGCGTAGAGCTTCGCGGGATTAGCGTAGGGAATTAAAAAAAAACCTTTTATAAACCTCTTTTATTCTTTTACATTCAACAAAAAAGTACCAACATTTTTCATCTTAGTGGTTTTCATTCACCCTGCTCCAATAATTTTATATTTCTAAGTTCAAAATTATAAAAAACTATCGAGCCCCTGCACACTTCGTAGCGCAAAAAAGAAAATAGGAAATCAATTAGAATTCATTTTAATCAGTGATAAATTGTTTTTATTGTAATGCTCTGTGGTACACAGCATTTTTTGTTTTTCCGTTTTCGGTGTAAATATACAAAACCGATGGTTTGCCAACGCGCGAACAGGCTACATACAACTGTCCATGTATGAAAACTGGATACTCTATATTCACTCCACAAATTCCTAATGATTGGCCTTGCGCCTTATTAATAGTAACCGCAACCCAAGCCGAACAGGAAACTGAAGTCGTTTAAATTCAAATGGCATAACAGACGGAGTCATTAAGATGCGTGGAATGAATACATCTTCGCCTTTGAATTATTTTCCAGTTAAAATAGTAGCTTCAATTACATAAGCCATTAACCTTTTGAATAGCAAGTCTTGTGCCAATACACAAACGGGGTTGATTGATATTGCGAAGCAAAATAACAGTGACTCCAACTTTCAATGGGAGATTATGCGGAGGCAATCCTGGTAAATCCAACGAATTCAAAAATTCTGTTGGATAATTCACAACATCTCCACCATTGGTAACAGTATCCACAGACTTCTACGAAACCAATTCGCCAGGAATCTTTGATTGTATAGCCATATTTAATTCACTAACATCTTTGTTTTTTGCCGCTAAAATGACTCTGTCACTCAACCATGTATGGCATGTATATTTTTTGTTAGGGAACACACGTTCAATCAATTCCTCTTTTGACTGTTCGAAATGGCAAAAATCATTTGGCAATGTTATCAATCCAGTGTCATTAACAGGCATTGCACCATTCCCAATTTTCAGCAATTGCTTAGAGAACTAATCAGCAGATGAATCATTCTGCAACTGAACACGAACGTTAGTAGTGAGTTTCAATGTTTTTACAAATCTCCATAAGCATGAAGACTTTAAGCAAGCGTTAATTTCATCGGCAGCTGTCGATCTAGGAATGACGGGCAATGTTTGCCTAAAATCTCCTGACAATAAAATAAAGGAACCACCAAACAACTCTGACTTACCTCGAAGTTCTTTCATTGTTCTTTCCAATGCTTCAACAGATTTCTTATTCGCCATAGTGCATTCATCCCAAATAATGATACCGCAACGTTCCAATAATTTTGCCGTTCCAGATGTTTTTGAAACGTTACATGTGGGAGTTTCATTAACTTGGTAATTCAATGGCAATTTGAAAGCAGAATGTGCGGTGCGACCACCATCTAACAAAGTGGCTGCAATGCCAGAAGACGCCTTTCAGTTTCTCAAAATATTCTGCCTTATTCCAGTTGTCGTAATCGTTCAAGTCGTTTTTTGTAAAAGATTAAAGTAAAACACAACCAGTGTTCTTTAATCCCTTACAAAAAAACGACTTCATCGATTACGACAACGACTACCGGAATAAGGCTGATTACATGTTTCGAAATGAAAGCAGTGGCTATAACTCATGACGATGTGATTTACAATACCTAAGTAGCTAAATTAAAGTAATGGTTAGACCAAAATCGAATTGTAATGAATTAAAAAACTATTTGAATTTCAGTTTTTCAAAATATTAAGTCAAATTCGAAAAATTTCCATGCAAAAAAAAACTACATGTTTCGGAATGAATGCAGTGTTCACTAAAATGGCTATAACTCATGAACCAATACACATTTGAAGACCGTTGATACATAAAAACCTTGGTATTGACGTCACATTGAACTTAGCAAAACCAAAATCCCTTCACGCAATACAGAGAACATCAATTACTAATACAATGCAACTTTTTTTATATATATAGATTCACAACGGAGAAGTAAAAGAAAGAAATTTAAATTCCCGAATTTCCCCCTTTCGGTACTTTCGCCCCCTTAAAGTATCACAAATTTCAATCTGCAGTTTGAGCCCTAAATTACGGGCGTATATGTCAATGACTGTTTTGTTAGAAAAAAAAGTACCAACAATGGGTATGATTTTCACCCCTTAAGCGATTTTAATTTATTTATTTATTTATTTTTTTCTTAAATCGCCAAAGAAACTAATATTTCTTACTGACTTGTATGCTTAAACTAAATAAATTTCGATACTTTAGTACATTTTATAAAATAAAAATTTAGCATTTAATTTATCTTAAGACATTTAAGAGGTTACTTTTGACGCCAATTGGATCAGTAAAATCAAAATAAAATAAAAGCTCATTCTGCGGATATGATCAAAATTTGCATAATTAGACCGAAAGCACTGAAGTCTAAAGGGAATATAATTTCTGAAAGGACGAATAGGAATTGAAAACTCAACCTTATGAAGTAGGAATTCTGAGACAATTTTACCCTTTAACAAATTCCGCATAAAGAAGATTATGTTCATATACATCCTCCGATTTTTTAAGGTTGGTGGATTAATTAATTTTAAACGAGTTTCATACGGGGGTAAATTGATATTTGGATTGCAGTGAGAATAGTGAGAATAAAGATATTGCTTTTGTACGGATTCCAATTTTTTAGCATGAGCCTCGTCCTGGGGGACCCAGACGCCCGAGGCGTTCGAAAAAGTACTGAATTCTTTACAAATGCTAATAAGTAACTAATGTGATATCATTTTTATTTCACTGCTTATGGTTTTAAAAGAAAGATGTGGTGACTAGGGTGTTCAGTCGACTAATTTTTGTTCGATTAATTGAACAATTTTAAACGATTAATTGTTCGAATAATTTAAAATTGAATAAACAAACCAAATGTATGTGTCCGTTGGAATTAAAAAAAAAACCAGTCATGTGAGTAATTTAGCTTATATTTTTGTGACCTTTTTTTAACACAATATAAAACAATTCATTTCCCAAAAGAAAAAAAAGGCAAATGTATGTTAACTCAGAGATCTTATCAGTATATTTTAAAGCAAACTAATTCATGAGAAACTCACTTTACAATAAGTTTGGTTGGAAAATATTTAACGAAGAATAAATCTAATAATGCTAAATGTAACAGGTGTCCAAAAATGTATAAACATTTTTACTAATTTACCACTTACGCAGTGACTATAACATAGTACTTGAAGAAGCTGCACCATCAACGAAATCAAAAGCGGCTACAAGTTGTTAAATGAACAAATATTTTTAACAAGATATTTCAATCGATTCTCTAGAGGAAATTATTTGCAGAAGCATAGCATGGGATGGAATGCCCGTGAAATGCTTCAAAAAATTCAAAGTTATATTGACTCTTTTAAAATCTAAGTGCCCGAAGGTGAAGCAATAATTTGGAGCTACATTGACAAGTTTTATTTAAAAAAGAATGTTTAATTACTCAAGAACTAATTTTTTCTAAAGTTATAGAAAAAAAATCCTATAATTTATAAAATTTCTGGATCTAGAATTATTTGATTAATCGAATAATTTCAAAATTTTATTCGTTTAATCGAATAAGTTAAAAATGCCAAATATTGATTTATCATTTAATCGAAGAAAAATAAAACCCGAATAATTGAACGCCCTAGTGGTGACCAAAAAGCTCGAAAATACAAGTTTTTTTAAAATTTTAAAAGTTGTTCAAAATTCAGAGTAAAAACTTTACTCGTACTCATAATTTTTTTCATATAAAACAGAAATAAAAGAAAAATGTAAAACGTGTTCTGAAATCGTCAAAATAGTCGCAATTTTTTTAAAATAACGCCAAAAAATCGCAAAAGACGAAATTTCATAGCCAAAAAGGTTAATAAATCGCCATGTTTGGCGAGAAAATGCCGCATCTTTTTTTTTGCTTTTTTGTCTTTACGGGCCTCTTGAAGAAAACCAGACGTGGGTTTATTTTTCAACAGCTGATTTGTAAATAAGCAAAATTGCGCTATCAAGAAATGGAAATATGTCTAATTCCGCACGATTTACAAGACTCATCCTTCACATGAAGTATTAAGCTAAAATGCTCTCCGACGCATTGGAGGAACGCCAATAATATATAAGTATATATATCGTTGGTCTCATGTAGAAAGGCCCTAACTCACATAAATGCAGCTTTCTAGGAGACATAATAGAAACTGTATGTATCATAATGTAAAATGGCTTGTTCAATTGCCTGTTAAACTGATATTTTTGATGCTATTGTATTAAATTTTTGTGACGAGGTGTATTTGTGGGAAATGTATTGGAATCACTAAAAAAACACAATTTCGAAAAAAATTGAGTTAGGGCCTTTCTACATGAGACCGACGATATATATATATTAGGTAGCTGAGAATTAAATAAGCAGTCACGAACAGTCTCAGCGGTTTTAGGGGATGAGGATGGAGAGGCTCATTCGTCTCCTCATTAAATGTCCGAGTATGAGTTAAAAATGGTGCTCCGTGATGAGTTCCAATTCCAGAAACGTAAAAATCTGAATCTCAAAATCCCAAACATTTTAATTCCGAACTTTTGAAATCCTAGATTTAAAAATCCCGAATTAAGACGCTTTTATTAGCGAAGCCGGTTTGGTCCGGCCGAAGACGAATGTTTGCTTTACCCAGGGTTGTTAGATGAGACGATTTTTCGTCATTTTGACGATTTTTTTTTTGTGAAAATACAGTAAAATAACGATTGACGATTTTTAAACTAAAAATAGTAGTGTTGTGACGATTTTCTGGCATCAGCAAAACACTTACGAGAAATATTAACAATTATATTGAGAACAGCTCAAAACGTAAAAATCATTTTTCGGTATACACAAATTATTAGAAATTAAACAAACAAAGTTCTTCCCCTATCACAAGCCAGGTAGGTGGTTTTCATTAGAAGCACTAGTAATTCGAATTCTACAATTAAATGAATGCCATCTATACGGCAAACAAATATACACTAGAGCCCCGATTTGCGCCGGTCCTATTTGGTCCGCTTTTTAAAAATTGGTTAAATCCGGTTTGCGTTTTTATGATTTCGATTTGCGTTGCTACATCCGATTGCATTTTTTCACTGAATTCAAAATCATATGTGAAGAGTTTTTCTATTTGCGTGTAAAAAGCCGAATTTCCATTTAATTCTGTTAGGTAAGTTATTCTAAGTATAGTTGAGTGTTAGGAAGTAAGAAGTTAGTTCTTAATAAGAACTTGTGTAGAAAAAGTGAAGAAAATGCACTCGTTTGGAACTAAAATTGGACGTCATAAATCGTTTCAAGTCGGGTAAAAAGACTATTGATTTAGGACAGAACCCTTGGTTTGTCACCTTCAACAGTAAAAACAATTTGCATAGCGCTAAAAATTAATTTATTTATTTTTTTAATAATAATGAGATTTTATTTTTTATTTAATGTTTTTGTGAATATGGATAAATGAAATAAATAAATGTTTGTTATGTTTTTATGAAAATATATTTTTTCTTATGTACATATTTCTTTTCAAATGATAAATATATTTCAGCCCACTTGCTGAAATAAATAGAATAAAACTTAACAATATCACCTTCTTTATCATCAATATAATTTCTTGGGAAAAATTTTACGATTTGTTGACGATTTTGTTAACTGTTCATGACGATTTTGACGAATTTTGTTCAAACTTTTGAAGATTTTTGAAGAAAAAAGCCTAACAACCCTGGCTTTACCATAGCGGAGAAAATACTTGCGCCGGCCGAAGGCCAGTTATGCAGAGAAGCTTTAGTTAGCGAGAGCGGTGTTTCGGGGGGCTATTTCATAATTTTTTTTGGTAGGCTATTTCATGAGGGATTATTTACTGTGGCCTTTAAGGAAAATTGTTAAGCCCACGATAAATTAGAGCTTCAAGACAGAAAAAATTAAGTTTTGTTTATTTTGCATTGTGTTTATATTAAAAGAATAAATAGGCTGACATGGGGAGGGTGACTTGATTAAATGCCCAGTATTATTCGTAACCACAAACGACTTTTTTTAGGTTAATTTAACGAAACAAAAACGTTTAAAATGTAAATTTTTACAGACATCCAAGAAAAAACCATAAAAACCAAATTAACTTTAAAAATAATTGCGGTTGAGAGTTTTTTGTTGACCGCACTTCTGTCAGTTTGTAATAGTTGGAGTCTTAAATCTAATGACCTTCGTTTAAAAAAATACTCTAAATTTTCGTACAAAAATAAAAAATGTTAAACCTTTAATATATGACGGAGCAACAGGTCGTCTTATTTAACGTCACTATGTATTAGGGTTCGCAATGTCGAGTTTAAGAAAACGCAAATCTTCTTATTTTTAAACTTTTTTCAAAACGACGAATAACCCACAATTTTAAACTAGGTACCTTGTAAATGAATATTTGCTCATAAAGACTTCATAAAATGTGATGGTTAACGTTTCCGCAAAATGTCACTTTCCATTTATTGCCTTTTTATAAACTTTTTGAATAGAGAACCCATACACTAAGAAAGAAATCCGATAGAAAAATACCAAAAATTACATCATCCGTTGTCATTGAAACACTAAAATGGTCTGAAAGCGTTTGTTCTTAATTTGACAATTGGATGGTGTCAAACGGTTAAAACATCAGTACCCATGTTCTGTAACTTTATTGGGAACTTTTCGCATCGAAAAAATGTGAAAAAAATATTCCATCGTTTCTCGAAAAGTGAGAAAAAAGTGTGCCTGTAACTCATGTCGAAAACTATCAAAAGAGATTACCTCGTTTCGTTATAAATGTCCTTACATTGCACTCGAATTGGATGTGACGTTGCAGACGTTGAGAACGCTATTAACACATATCGTTGACGGCGACCAAAATTTACTAAAATTGAACATTTTTCAACGACGGTGGCGAAAATACAAATGCATTCGTATATTTTATAAAAATGTTTAAAGCAAAATAATTAAACAACGAAAAAATGTGCCAAGAACAAAATACTATTATTATTATTTTTGCATTTTGCATATTTGATATGTTTTTTAGTGTTTAAATTTTTTCTCATCCCGTTTCTTTTCGTGAGTTTATTTAATAGTTCAAAGCGGGAACTTTATCACAGAAATTTTACAGACACACTTTTCCGTAAATTTGCGAGTAATTTCCTTAATACTCGCCCAAAATATTACAGGCGCAGTAAAGTGAGAAAAACAGTTGTTTGTTTTATTTTATGGCATTTGTGCTTCATTTCGCACATTTCAATCGAAAAGTTTCTCGACGCGAGAGTTACAGAACAAGGGCACAGGTTGTTATTTTTGCACATTGGCTCTCATTTTGTGAACATTTCCTAATTATATTTACAGATTTTATTGATTAATTATGTTTTGAAAACGCACAATTAGTATATTGACATCATATTGTTGTCATTTCGACCACCTGCAGTTATTTGATGACATTTTAAATAAACAAAATTGTAAAATTAATTGTATTTTTAAGCAAAACGCAGTTAAAATTTAATTAACTGTTATAAAAAAAGTTTTTTGTTTGGATTTTACTTGTAAGCTTATTTCTAATTTAAAATTAATTTCAAAATATATTTTATTGAAAATTATAAATCTTTACTTATATACGAACTGAATTTGACAACGTTGCGTTCTTGATATAACAATGATTTAAAACTTCGCAAGTTGTAGCTTTGTTGTTTTGAAATTGTAAGCATTTTTTGAAGACATTAATAAAAATTCGAAATAAAAATTTTAAATTTCTTCGAATTTAAAATCTGTATTAAACCTGTAAAGGCAGAGTTAGCCGAACACCCACGACACCTAACGGAACGTCTGGTTTGTGTTGTTATTTGCAAACAATGCAAATGCTTGCTGAATTTAAATGTCACGTTGACGGAACGTCTCAATCTGTATAAAACATATTTTTATGCCGTTGTTACGTAACTTACGTGACAGTTGTAAAGCAGTGATGGGCTAGTTGTATGTTAAATTGAATGCACAAACTCTTTTTTTTGGTACTTTGTTCCATAGCCATACTGAAAACAGTACCAAAAAATAAGAGCAAAAATACGCGCATTCAATTTAACATAATGTTTAGATGTACAAAATAAACAAATTCTGTAAATAACGGTTTATTCCTTTTCAAATTTATATGAAAGGTATTAAAACTATTACGAAAAATTGTAATTAAGGGTATCTAAATGAGTACACTCATCACCAAAACTTATAATTTTTTCACACAGGAATAAAGCTTGGATACTTTTCTTTAAATCTGTTTCCTCAAAAGTGAAGAAACTCGTGGTATTAACCAAGTTATGAGTAAAGTTAAATAAATGGCCGAAAACTCCGTTTTTTTATGAAAACTCCATTTGCGCGACCTCCAAACCTATTCCGAAAATTCTAAAAAAAATCAAAAATACTTTACCCTATAAGCTTTCAAATTATGCTTGAGCCTCTTACAAAAAAAAAATTTTGGGACACCCTAATACACATACAATGGAAATGTAAAGCAAATAAAAGGCTTTAAATGGTATCAAAACCTTGTTTGGTGCATACACCACAATACAATATATGTATGCTAAAAATATATGAATATGCTAAAATACAAATTAGTTTATTGTAAATCTATAATATAAATGGAGCGCTCAGAGCTGAAGCGAACCAAGTCAAAAATGAAAATTTGATAATATTTTGAGTTTGAGTAAGTGAATTTCCATTAATTTCTGGAGCCATTGACATGGGTTTATTGCCGTTATCTTTGGAACGAAAAACTTTTTGATTTAGTCCGTTACAGAACTCGATAGAGTTAAACTATGCGAAGAATTTCACTCCAGTTTTGAAATACATATATGCATTTTATTTTATGACTTGGTTCGGCTCAGCTTTGATCCCTACAAATATTAAATTATTAACGTTTTTTACATACACAAAATACTGTTTTAATACTATTTAAATCACTTGGTACTTTTTCTGCACATCGGTCACCATGTAAACATTTTTGATTCCCATCACTATTGCTTCTTGTTTATGTATAGGAAAAACATTTGACACGTTTTTAAATGTTCTTTAAGTGCACCAACCTGCTTACAGTACGATGCGGTACATTACGGGTACAGCAACGTTTGCCTAACTGGGCCTTAAGAGTAGTTATATAGAGTGGTTCAAATTTAACTTGTTTTTATATTATTTGGTTCGTTGTAAAAGAAGATTTGGAAAATAAAATTTGAATAACGACTTGTGACATTAGAGCAGCGGTAGGCGCCTGTACTTTTACATTTTGCGATTGTATGCGTGGCATGAATTCTACACATGTTGTTGTTGATATTGTTAAATTCAACAAAATAGTGGTGTCACTTTTCCTCTATCATGAAAAAAGTTTCCGTCTTCCGTCTTTATAAATATATTTTTTTTCGTCAAATTTAATTTTCATTAAATTATTTTTATGAAGAAAGAAATTTTACAACATGAAATGAATTAAAATTTATTGATAATTTTTCTTTCTTGAATGCCGCGGGAATCGAACCTAGGCTTTCTCGGACAGGTTACCCTTACAAGTTTCAATTGCAACCACTCAATCTTTTCAGAGGGTATTGCCATTTAACACTCACAGCCATTGACGACTGCTGGCAGTCCTTCAAGTTGTGTTGAAAAAAGTTAACAGGAAATGGAAGGACAAAAAAAAGGGAAAAGAGAAAAAATGTACTTTGGACTTCAAGAAGAATTCTTGACAAAAAGTACGAAAAAAAGGAAGTAGGGAAGAACATGTAAATCAATTAAAATTGATAATCATTCAAAGCAAATTTCGAGCTACCAAAAAAAGGTTAAATACAATTTGGTTTCAAGATTGAGATGTTTGGCTATGGACTGCCAACAGTCGTCAATGGCTGTCATTTTACATTTAAAAATATGTACATATGTATGTAGCCTATATATGTTTGTACAATCAATAAAAAATCGTAATTTTTTATAAATTAAAATTTAAGACACTTTAGAATTTGCTTTCGATGCGGAAACTTTGTTCACCGAATCAACCTAAAAATGGTTTTTACTATTATAACAACATCGCATCGCATCGCATCGCATCGCATTGCACTCAAAAAAAGTGTGCACACGTACACGTGATAAAAGAGAAAACAAAGGCATAAGAGAATAACAAAGCGCCCACATGCGGCATTCTGCCTATCTCTGTATTAGAGGCAATGTCACGCACGTTTTCCGATTGCACGTTTTCGACAAGACACTTTCTATGTAGACCTCATAAAAAAATAGTTTATGCGTAGAAGAAAGTGTGCAGAAAAACCTAATAACGTCAGTCAACAAGAAGGCTTTACGCAGCTCGTTGCCTTAAAAAGTGCAAATTAACAGCAGCGATTTAACTTCTGCGGAACATTTTCGGTAAACACCGCAGCGTTCGCCGGAATCAACCTCTTCCAATTTTCTCTTCGTGTGTGGTAGTTAACAAAAACATATTTATGTACTTAAATAAAACTCAGAGCATACCCCAACTAGAAAATAACGAAATTAAAGCGGAATGTCTTAGAAATAGCTCAGCAGCGAAACCCCTATTTAAATTCATGTGCACATGCTCGAATGTGACTTTGTTCATGTGTGACTAAAAGAATTTTACGAATTATATATCGTTACCTTAAACGCAAACGGCCCGATATAACATTTTGAACATTTTACAGAAAAAGCAAAAAACTATTAAAAATGATAAATTTTGCCTAAAACTGTTTATAATTTATTTTTCTTCAATAAATAATTTTGACAGTAAGACCTACCAGTTATTTTGACAATTGCCAATGTTGCATATTATGCAAACGGTTAGTTGGGTCTTTTAGCGTTATCCATTTTGTAGATAGGCCCGTTTGTTTTTTGTTAATAAAAATTTTAATTTTGGACGACCGATTCCGGTGTTCCAATTTTGTTGATATTTATGTTGATGCAATACATCAGAATCGAAGAAAAAGTCGATTTTTAATTTTTGGTTAGTTAGGGCTGTTTGCTTTTTAGGCAGTGTTGTCAATTTAGCCATTTAGTGGCTAGATTTAGAAATTGTTCCCCCTGTTTAGCCATTAAAAAATGAGTTTAGCCATTAGCCACTTTTTTTATCCATTTGTCAACTTGTTTAGCCATAACATTTTTTTGCCGTTTTCTTTAAAGAAATTTTTTTATTTTATTATACAAAATTAAAAAAGTAAAATAAACATTTTTAACTATTAAAACGCCTTTAACTTAAATCACGACTTTAACAACTGTTGAAAATCGCTATAAGCAATGATGATGAAACATTTTTCAAAATAAAGGAACGGTATTCCAATATTAAATTTATAAAATGGTTCAACACAAACATCGGTGGCAACAAATTTTTTTTAGAAATTTCAAAATTGACTATAAAATTGCTCTCCCTTCCATGGTCTAATGCTGAGTACTTAGGGTATTTAAAGAGCGTAAAAATCGTTAAATATTCTTGTACTACTGGATCACTCAAAAGCTTTCGACACTGTTGACCACTCCATGTTGAGTATTAAACTACAAAAATTGTTTCGATTTTCCTCAACATCTAACAGATTACTCAAATCGTATTTATCAAATAGACGCCAATCGGTATTCTTAAATAATGGATATTCATCTTCCATCCCAGTTTCTAAAGGAGTTCCACAAGGATCAATTTTGGGGCCACTATTGTTCTCAATGTATATAAATGACTTACCACAATGTCTTAAATATACAAAGGTCCACATGTATGCAGATGATGTGCAAATATACATTGATAGTACGGTACAGCTTATTGAAGAAAATGTGGAAAAGTTGAATACTGATTTGAACAACGTCTACAACTGGGCCACAGCCAACAAACTTTTAATTAATCCTCATAAGTCAAAATGCCTTATTATACACAAAAAAAACAACTCGGGTAAACTCGAACTTTGATATTTTGCTAAATAACCAGAAGGTTGAATGTGTATCATCTGCAAAAAATCTTGGTGTCATTTTTAACAACAACTTGGATTGGTCAAGCCACATCAGAAAAGCCGCTGCAAATACATACCTAAGGTTACGAGAATTATGGCCTTCACAATTTTTTACACCTCTTGATACAAGAATTTTGATAGCAAAAATATATTTAATACCTCAATTAGTATATGGTAGTGAAATTTTCACTAGCTGTGACTCTGCAAGTAATAACATACTACACAAAACAAATAATAACATTATAATATATGTATACGGTTTACGCAGATATGATCACATATCGTCATTTTCAAACAAACTTTACAAAATATCTTTTAAAAATTTTATGGATATGAAAATACTTGTCATGAGGCACAAAATCATATATACAAAGGAACCATCTTATTTATATAATCGCATAGTATTTGCAAGATCCAATAGAGGCAACAAACTTATTCCATTTAGTCATCGTAGTCTTGTCTCTGAGTACCAATTTTTCGTATATTCTATCCGTCTTTGGAACTCACTTCCTAATTCTCTCCAAGCAAACAACAACGCTAGAGATTTTAAAAAAGTTTTACTTGCACATTTTACTTAAAAACCATTAATTTTTAGCACATTTTTTGCCATTTTTAGCCATTTTTCCGTAAATTTAGCCATTTTTGGTCACCAAGTTTTGGCAACACTGTTTTTAGGTATTATTAAAGTTTTGAAGGTTGCAGACATGATGATGACTTGTTTAAATCTACATAGAATAGCAAAAAACATACTAATGCATAAGCAGTTACTAATTTAATTTTGGTTTTGTTAATACATACCGCAATTAGGGTGTCATAAAACTTTTTAATAGATATTAAACATTTGAAGCCCAGCCGCGAATAACGTTTTAAGCTACAAAGTAATTTTTTTTCAGGAGAGCAAAAAAACGTTTTTAACAGGCAAGATTATTAATTTTTTATATTTTTTTTTTTAGATTTTTAAAAATAATGATAATAAAAATTTTTATGCAAGATATCAACAAATTTAAAACTTAAATTACATGCAAATTTACAGTTTATAACTTTTTTTAGTGGAAAAACGTTTTATATCCACAATCAGGATGTCATTTAAAACGTTCTTCCACTACGCAAAGCATCATGACGGGAGGCTTTTAAAACGTTATTCCACGATTAAAACCATTTACTTTGTATCATTTTTAAGTAACTTTCAACGTTCTTCCACTAGCTGACTCATTGTATGCCCTTTTTAAAGGCTTTAAGGTGCATAATTTTGGGTGATTTGAGGTTTAAACAGTGTACGAGAGTAATGCTAACGGTTATCTGCAAAAAAACAGTTTTTACAAAAAGTGGCTTTTACAACGTTATTCGCGGCTGTGCTTCATTTGCAACACTTCTGGTTGCATTCGTATCGTTTATGTTTTTCTGTTTTTTTTTTTTTTTTAAGAAGGCTCAAGTAAAACTTCAGTAACTATTTGTTTGGGCAGCATGTACATCTTTTACTTGTTTGGGACAAAATAACATACTTTCCCCACAGAAAAAGAACTTAAGGTAATAGCTTTTCTATTCCATTTTACATGCATTTTTCTCTCTTCTTATCATTCCATTCCGATTTCTTAAGGAATATCCTTCGAAAATGGAAGGTAAAAGCTGATTTGAAATTGCAGAAACTTGCTTCTAGAACTCTATTTTTTAAATATAATTGTATAAAATATATGTATATTTTTATGAAGGGTTTAGTGATATTACTTAAGCTTTAACATGCAACTGGCACTGGCAAGACATTTAATAAATAATTAGAATAATACACTCACAATATTCTGTACGTAAAATTAACTGAAATTGTAAAATAAATTAAATGAAACTTCAATTAAAAACCGGTCTACTTATTTTTCATTTATTTTTAACAAAAAGTTCATTTAATTTTTACTGTCAAAAATTCAACACCATATTCAGTAAAAACAATTAAATATTCAGTTATTTCATTAAATTTTCGTTTACTCCACAAAAGAGCTGAATTTCTAAAAAATACCAGACAGACACCTGTCCGCTTGTTTTTCTTTTAAGCGAGAGAGGGAGAATATTATTATTTACTTACCCTGATACACAAGTTTGTTTTACTTTTGTTGTACTGACCACGTTGTTTACAGAAGAACTCTCAATTATAAGACACCAGCAGCATGACCGATATGGCTTCACAATTATTTTACTTTTAAAATTTGATGTATTTAACTAAATTATTTTAACAAATAGAAAATGGGAATTGCTTACACAAAACAAGCAATTCATTTTTTATAAATAAGTAAAAATTAGTTTTTGGTTGTACAATTATATAAAATAACTGAATATTTAATTGTTTTTACTGAATATGGTGTTGAATTTTTGACAGTAAAATTTTATAAAATAACTGCATATTTATTTGTTTTTACGGAATATGTAGTTAATTTTTTGACAATTAATTTATATAAGATAACTGAAAATTCATTTGGTTGTACGGAATTCGTGGTTGATTTTTTGACAGTAAAAATTAAATGAACTTTTCGTTGCTTTAAATTACATTTTTATTTAATTTAACATAAAGAAGAATTTAACTCAATCAACGGACAATATTAACTGCAACTGAAAATCCATATTAATATGCACTTAGTTTTTTGAATAACTGTTAGAATCAGTTAAAAATAAATTTGCTTGGAATTTTAAATGTTTATTTATTTAAAAATGACTGAACGGAATATTTCTTAAATAAACTACAATCCGTTACTGTAATAATATTGTGAGTGTATCTGAATAAAAGTTGTAACAAGCTGGACAGCCTACTGGTAAAGCTAATTCGAGTATGCTGAATTTAATAGTGATAGCCGTTTTTTTTAATGAAACTGCTCGTATTCGCGATTAAATTTCAATTAAAGTATTCAAATGTGCCATAAAATGATAATTTTAAAACTTTTGGGATAATTGTTCTATTAACATCATTAATGTCAAATTCATAGCACAATTGCGCTAGCCAAAAAATCAGACACATTCTTAAGGGCTAACCATAATGTGCTTAAGTTGAATTAAGCAAATGTGCGAATACATGTAAATCATACTAAGCAAACCATATTGAACTTACGGAAACTTTTTGTTAGGTTTTATGAAACTGTAATTTGCTTAAGCAAAGTGCGAAACTGATCGTACATTCCGTACGGAATCAAATGTCTTTTGATTTTGTTTTTGTGTTTTTTTTTAATATATTTGAGAGACTTTTTGGTAATTTTTGACAGTAGTTTAAGCACGGTTATGCATATTATGGTCGGGTCTTTACTTTCTTTAATTCAGTAGTCGATTTGTCAGCGAAGATAACACAACAGGTCATAACCACCAAAATAAAATTATATGCGGAAAATGTTTTTTTTTACGATAAACAAAAAAATCATTAAATTTTCAATATCTTTTTGTCTATAAATTTAACAAGAGAGTTACTACGCTTTAAAGAAAATATAACAAAATTTTTAATATATTTTTTCTTTAACTTTTTAATTATACAATTAAGAATAAAAATTTATTTCACGGAGTTTTTGGTAATTTAAAAAAACTACTCGCACCCCGACCTTGAAAACTACAATTTTAGCCCATGATCACACGTGTAAGTTAACACAAAAATAATTTTTTTTAAAAGCTCATTCTCCAGTTCAGTTATATCTCGCTTAAAGAATGGTTAGTTAGGTAATTTAACTTTTTTTACTCACAAAATTTAACACAAATACAATCTTGTTTTTGACATTAATGATTTAATATCCAAGTAATTTTTGGGAATACAAAATTTTCAATTAACATGATTTTGTTCGTTAATTTAAATCAACTCAACTCTTTAAAATACAACTTTTCGTTTTGTTATTCGAGAAAAAATTTTTTTTTCGCTATTTTTAAAAATAAATTTCTTAGCTCTATTGAATATTTTTCAAACCCTATTCAATATACGCAAAATTACATAAGAATGTAGTTGTTATTTGTAGAGCTCTTCACTATGGTTATATAATAATAGAAAGTTACGTATATAAATAAATACCGTTTTTTAGATTTAAATAAATCTATATTGTACCACGCCCACATCTCCGATTCCGCCCACATTTGATCGGATGTTGTATATTGTTAGCTATGTAAACCAAATTCGGACAATTTTACTCTAACCGTTCTTTAACCTTCGCCTTACCAAAGATTTTTATCTACCTCGTTTACCAATAGGACAAGTTTTCTTCACAAAAAGAATTTGTTTAAATTTTTTTAAAGAAATCAATTGTTTTAGTGAGACAAAATTTCCTTTCAACTGAAGCAAAGTGCAAGCGAACATCGACATCGTGGGCCAGGCTGTAAGTAATTTGTAAAGGACATCCTAAATGCCCTAGAAAACAGCTTCTGATCTTCTTGGCATCATTCGTCCTTTATCGTTTTCACGAAATCATTTCTGTAAGAAATTGCATGTTTTTTTTAAATCGGTTTCTAAATGTGCCCATAGATGCTCAATAACTTGATTTACGGAGATTGTGGTGGCGGTTTAGGAACATGTGTCCAGAATGTGCCTTTTGTTGTGGATCGTATTCCTGGTAAAACTAAACCGCGCATGCGATTTTCAAAGTTATCGACAATTCCTGACACTTGAATCACGAAAATATTTGTTAAGACCAAAATCAATTTAATAATACCGTTAGAGTTTAATTAAATAGATTTTATTTTTGTCCATTCATAAGTGAGCCACTCTTAAAAAAATTATTTATATTTTACATTTTTGTTTTGCCCCACCCTAATGTGCATTTTTTTTTCTTCATAAGATCTTTTTTGCTAGTAGTGTACAAGAATAAAACAATTATTATCAATAAAACATTTACAGTAATTATTGTCGTAAATATAAAATAATCATCCCTATCGTGAATAACAAGTGGAATTTTTGTTCCCATGAAATTTTCATTCCTCTCGAAGGGAAAAAAGCAATCGTTAATATCATGTGAAAAATTGTTAATGCTATCAGTTCCAGTGAATGCAAAAAAAATGGAGGAAGATTAAAAAAAAATTAAAAATCAATGAATTTTTGTACAAAAATATACACGTATATATTAAAAAGAAAAGTTAAAATAATAAAGCAAAATATTTAGTATTGGAAGGTTAGTTTGATTACAACGTTAGTTTTTTGCAATCTTTTAAATTTTATGTAGTTAAATATTTTCCAAAATTCGGCCACTACGTCTGTCGAAAGCTTCACAAATCCTCAGGCAATTGACCTGTCGTTTTGTATTTTGTTGACCAATTTATCGGTCTGTGCCTTATTAACGGTTCTTGTCCTTAATATTCGATTTATAGGAGGAACTACTTACATACATGTTCTGTTCTTTATCAAAAATAAAGTGAGAAGATCTAAGGGAAATGTGAACTAATTACGAGGGAAAAAACCTTTCACGATAAGGGGAATTTTTCCCGTGAACATTTTTTCACGTTATTATTCTCCTTTGAATTACCTTCTTTTCATTGGAATTTTTCATGATCTCAAATATGTGAAAAGGGGAAAAATTACGAGGGAAAAATTATTCACGATAGGGGTGATTAAAAATCTTTAATAATAATTATGGATAAAAAAACCCTTTTTTCGATAAAGTTATTAATCGAATATAATATTCATGTCCAACATTTATTTTCATTAGATAATAACAACACTGAGCTTGGTGAAAAAAAACAAACAAGCCGGGCACCTGGCGTTTTAACCTAATTCGGGTACGCTCAACCCAGTGGTGCTAACCGTTTTTTAGATTAGCTCTTGTTTTCTCATCACTCAAAAGCGTTTTAGTTAAAACTAAAACTAAAAGTTAAGTAAAAGTTAAACTTTTTTCTAATATTTGCAGGCGTTTTAGAAACATAAAATTTTTTTCAATATGATTTTCTAGTCTGTATTGAAAATTTTGTGTTATTTTGGAAATTCACCATAAATTATGAGGAAACGTATATTTGCGTGAAATATAATACGAACTGTAAACAGATTTTAAATTGTTTAACTCACCTGTAGTAACAGTCTTTCATCGGCCCAAACAGCCGCTTGTTTCCAATCGATTTTCGATTCAAAAGGTAATACCCAATCATTGGATAACAACACAGGAATGCATCCAGCTTGTATAGCTTCAAGGAATCTAAAAGAGAAAAAAAAAACATATTTAATGATAAAAGAAACGTCGAGTATTTGTGGTCTGGCAGAAAGGAAGCATACAGACCTAAAAGAGCCTAAACGTCTCCCCCGAGGTACTAAACAGAATGTTGAATTAAGCAATAATGTCTCGTAGTCATATCTGCAAACAAAAAAAAGTATTGGTTATAAATATTTAAGATTTTTCATTTAAATTAAAAATTTATGCAATCGCGATTGCCATAGAAACATTCTGTGATCCTGATTACCATGTTGTAGTCGGCAGGTCGAATCTTGAAAACCCTCCAACAGGAATTAATATATTGCAGCCCCTATACGTAGGGACTTAATGGAAAATTTTAATAAGTGTTAGTCCGTTAAATAAAATATTAAAAAAAAAAAATTATTATTATTATTATTTTTACAAATAAAGAATACAACAGAATAGCTACATGTTAACCAGAATTTTAAACTTTTTTTTTTTGATTCGCTGCGAAATCGAAGAAAAAATTAAGAAAAAAATTACCATGTATAAAAATAAAAATCTAGAGGTATAAGATACTTAGAACCCGGTTCATCCCAACGTGAGGTTAGAGTACCTTAAATATACAGACAATAAGCGTGAGCTCGCGCACAGGCATTCTTATATGCAAAACAAGCTGAACAATTTAGCTAATGTGTCCTTACCCTGCAAATAATAGGACCAGTCCAAACACGCGTGTACAGAGTAGTCCACAAGGGACCAGGACGTATGGAAAAAACATGATATATTTAACATTACGATGTCATAGGGGAGTACCATATAACCCAGCTTTCGACTACAAAGGAGAAGTTTTAAAACTACTCCATGGTATACTCAAGAGGATTAGTTTTGAAGTCGTTTAAAAACGAAAGCATGTCGTTAAAAAACGAAGACATGTCGTCTCACTACAAACACTTTTTACCAACGACATTATCCATGCTTGCATTACATCGGACCAGTCCATGGAGTAGTCCATTTTATCAAAATAGATCAGGTGGTCCAATTTTATTTGCAGGGTAAAATCAACATTGCCAAAACCAAAGATATGAGAGCCAACTCGACTGAACCTATTACCCTTACACGAAAAGTAAACGAAAGAGTTATAGAATACCAATACTGAGGCAGAAAAAGGAGGTACGGATAAAAATATTCTTGGATGTTCTGGAAATCGAAAACGCAATTTTAAACGTCGTTTTTTAATAAGATATCTGTAATAAAAGAACTTTATGACAAACATAATAAGGGTCTTCATGATATCGCTTAAAGTTGCCATTTGTGCAAATAAGCAAACTTGCGTGACTCGTTTCATGAAGTTCCTTTTTAATTTTTGTGTAATTTTAAAGAATTAATGTCAGTTTGTAAGAAACGTCAAAATATAAATTAAAAAAGAAAATATAAAAATAAAAGTTGAAATTTCTTTTTAAAAATGCACAAATAAAGCCAAAAGACTAATTGAAAACGACGTTGTTTGTATAAACACACAATTCATTTGCGAGGGCGTAAAAATGCACAATTTGCACAGATTGCGAGACTTTTAAGCGATATCATGAAAAACCTTAATATAAATATTTCTCTATAAAATAGAATTTTATAACAAAAATTAAAAAAGATTAAGTGTATTAAAACAACTTCCAATTTCTTTCGCTTTGCGTTTTCGATTTCCAGAACACCCCTGATTGATTGCCGTAAAAGAAAAGCACTCGGAGCTTACACAACGTTGAATAGAGACTGGAACAATAATATGCATCAGCAACGTGTGAAACGTGGTATACCATGGATATAATTCAAAACAAACTGCGTGTTTTTGTCTGCAGAATTTGAAAAATGTATTGTCCGAATAGAATATCTAATGAGCAGTTATGCAACCGATCAAGCAATGGAGATGTCAACGTAGAAATGCACACATACGTAGGCGAAAGCTTGGGTGGATTGGGCACAAACTACGTTCATCGCCCATAGAAGTATGTTGCCAAGCGCTTATGTACAATCCCCATGACTCAAGGAGGCCGGGGCGTCCAGCCACAACTTATGGAAGAGCAACGCTGAACGAAAAAAATAATAATCGGGCATGTTCTAGAAATCGAAATGAAGTGAAATCGGACGAGTTTTAAAGTTTAAATACTTCCAAAATTACCGTAGATTCATCTGGTTTAAAGAGTTGTTATTGTAAAAAATAACTGGTACTCGAAGAATGAAGTAGATAAAAAGAAATATTTTTATGAAGTTTCATTACAGGGTCCTTTTTAATATTTGCTCGATTTTAAATCCACTTCAATTCGATTTCTAGAACATGCCCGATTGTCTCCGACAATAGAAGTTACAGAAACAGCGGTGAACCTCGAGAATCATTGTCAAAAGGCAAAGAAGGGAATTATTTAGAGACAGCCTATGTCTACTATAGAGGCAGTTTCTACAACTACTAGAATAAGGCTAATTATTAATATTTTTAAAATTTGCTTCAGAAAGGTGAAATATGCGCTTTAAGCTTGAACAATTCTCTTCTAACCAAATTATGAAAAAAAATGCTGCAAAGGATAAACTATGCAAAACTGTGCCCTCAAATCGATGCCAAAATTCAAAAAAAGCTCTTGATCAGATAAATATATTCAGCCTTATTGTGGTTGTAATAAAAAAATTGTTTTTGTAATAGATTAAGTAACACACAACCTGTGTTCTTTAATCTACTACAACAACGACACAGTCGTTTACGGCAACGAAACATGTATCCCCAAAGGACTACATAACTATATACAATTTAAATTTAGATGAGATTATATACATATGTATGTAAATATTTACAAAAAGCAGACTAGCCTCTAAAAGGCAAGTCTAGTACATGAATTCGCTGCAGTCTACGTGTTTCACAGCTGTCGTCTAATAGCGCAACCGCCAGAGGGTTACTATGGTTAATCTTTGAAGATAGTTTTTACTGAATCTTTGAATTTCTTCTCGAACTGAGGACATATTTAAGTCTTTACGAATATTTTTGTTTCTGACAAACCATCGATGTTTGATTTGCTTGCTGTTCCCCATAGCATAATTCCGTATGTCCAAACAGGTTTTAAAAAAGCCTAATAGACAATATAATTTACCAGTTTTTATCTAAGTTGTGTTCGTTTAGATTTAATGTGCTACTTCCAAGTCAGCCTCCTGTCTGAAATCATTCCCAAATATTTAATGGAATTTTCAGTAGGTATTTGTTCCACGTATATAGCCACTCTTGAGCAGTCTCCTCGCCTTATGGCGTTTTATCTGAGTTGACTTTTATATTCCACTTAGTAAGCCATTTTTCAAGAAGTTGAATTTGCTTCCGGACAAATAACGATGATTCTAATGGTGACTGGCTTGTTGCAAATATTGCTGTGTCATCCGCATATGTTGCCATCATGACATCATTTGTGACTGGAATAATTAACTATTCTTTGACATTGTTCTGGAGTTCCATGTTTATGTCGGAAGCCGAACCGATGATCTGGGATGATATTTTGTCTCTCTAGAACTGGCAATAATCTTCGTAGAAATATATTTGAGAATATTTGCTATCTTTAAAAACCAAACATTTCTTTCAATTTTATCACTTTGCCATTTTTTTTTTGTCATATTGTATGCGCATTTTTAAAATTGTTTTCGTATTTTCATCAAACATCGTTTCTTTTGTTATAAATCCAATATTTATTGCAAATTAAAACTATGTTGTGCTACAAAAATAAAAACAAACAAAAAATGCACAAACATCAGAGAAAATCACAAAATAGTTTTTTCTTAAAGGAAATATTTGGAGGTTCTTTTGGCGCTATAGAATTAAAACATAGAATTATTGTGTCAAAAGTATCTACAGACATACCCTGCAGTTTAAAAAATTAGCAGTTGCAATGTAAAGTCATGAAATCCTTTCAACGAAAAATGTCAATCGACTTAACATTTGCTTTAGTCTTTGTTTTCTACTAAAATAAAGATCTTTAAAACTGCCGATTTTCGGTTATTTTAAGAAAAGAAGATGCACAGGGTATCCCCAGAAAAGGTGCAGCTTTTCAAAATGTTAAAGCAACGTATGATTTAGATTTTATTTATTTTATGTAGGAGTATTGCAAATATGGAATATAAACTTATATTCAGTGAACCGCAGGGTACTCCGCATGAATATGCACACACTCCTTTAAACACTCGTACAAAACGTCTTTTCTTTATCATAAAATGTATAAAGATAATGACGAGAATGACAAAACTCCCACACCCACACAAATACAAATAAAAGTACAACTCAGGGATGGAAAATGGCTTTTCTGATTTTATACGGACTTTGAAAACAAAATGTACTTTTTAGGCAAAGACGGAGGCATTTATTTAATCTTTTAATTTGTTGTAGAACCATTAATGTGCATGTGTTTGGCTGGCCTTGATATATTGTGAGATTTTGAAAGGGCGCAGATTGCATGACCACCCACGAATGTGGAATATTTTCACGTTAAATTTATATACATACAACATTTAATTTGAGATATGATTTAAAAAATTTTGACATTTATTAAAAAATACCATGATTTCCAACCCTGGAACAACACAACTAAAATAGCAACTGTTTATGTATATGTAGAAAAATCGAATTATTTTTTTTATAGAAGAGCGTACCAGAATTGATAAGAAGAAAACACGAGACAAGTCATTTTGTTTGACATACATAAACGCTTCGAACACAAACAAAACAACCCATCGGCATTGCAAAAAAAAAATAAATAAAGATTTCGTTTTGTTCTCATTCAAAAGATGTTAATTTTGTGCAATCAAAAGTTGTATTTCATTAAAATATTTTTCTTGTTCGAAATAACATGGAAAGATTTTAATATCGGAAGCAAATATTAGCCAAAGGGTAGCTAAAGTGAATCATGTTAGAGGAAGAAGATACATTTTCTGTATCTTCCTAATTATTTGTACATATCTGAAGCTTCAATGTTAATCAAAGGTTAGCTTTAGCACAAAATATGTGAAATATTGAGGGAATAGAACTATTGCAAGAAAGCTTTATAAATTAAAATTTTACTTATAGAAGCACATTCGAAATAGTTTTTAAATTAAGGAAGTAAATATTATTAAAAACGTTGATAGCGTTTTTAAATGACTCTGAAGCTAATTAAAAATTATCACTTCTCTTGGGAAGTACGCTTTAAAGAATATTTGTTATTTTTTGTTTAAACCTACGCTAGCAACCAGTAAAATGCGCATAGAATCTAGCATTCCCTCAACAATAAATTTCAGTGTATTTATCAAATATGAAAAAGCACATAGTCTTAATAACTTTTAACTTTTGATAAAGGAGGTCATAGCTTCAAATGTTTCACGTGATACTTTGTACGAGAGCGTTAATTCTTTTTTCTCAAAAAAAAAAAAAAAAAAACACGTGGCTTCTGTTGAATTACAAAGCGTTTCTCAGGCACAGCCAAATTTAAGCCCAAAAATGCAGTTCTGCATCCTGGGTGATCAAGCCAATTCTTGTGATGAAGCCATTTCTAACGGTGTCGAATGCATGTATGCTAAAGCTTCGAAGAAACTGAACAATAAACAATAGTTTGTTAAGAAACTGGACAATCTTATGACGCTTTCTTTGTTTGCTACCTTTTCCTCGATCAAACAAGTCCCCCGTCTCTTGGGTCCTGGTTGAAGCAAGGCTGAGAAATGCCCTGAATCGATTTTTCTGGATTTTAATCCCAAACTGCGTAGGATAACTACAAGCAATTCGACACCAAGCTTGTTCAATTCTGTTGAGTTTTTCGAAAGTGAGCGTGTTTTCAACAGACGGACAGACGGGCAGACAGACGGACATGGCTAAATCGACTTAGAATTACTCAAGAAGCCAGAAATATCAGAAATATAATAACTAGTGGTTATTGAGGGTATACTAAGTTGTCATTCCGTGTGTAACTTTTTTATTATACATGTAAGACCCCATATAGTATATATATTCTGGTTAATTTCGTGAAGATCGGTCCATAATTTACTATAAGACCCATATAAGCCATACTCCTGGGAAACAGTTTATTACGCCTAAAACCGTAATAAATAATACTATCAGAATAAAATTGAATAGTTCACCGTTTTATAGGACCAGAAATCACACTAAAAAATTTTGCGATGATAATTTACTATAGGCCCCATATAAAGCCCACTCTGGTAACATAACTAAATACGCCTTAAACCGTAGAAGATACAGATATTGCGGTAAAATTTCTTCCTACTTAGCTTCAAATGGCCAGAAAAAATGTCATGCAATTTTGTGATATACGGACCATAATTTACCATAGATCCCATTTTTAGCAGCCTTTTGCTGTATTGAAATTTTGGGAAGATTCACTGTAAACGCCTAAACTTATTTCACCGCTGCACAGTGTGCCGCGTAGAACATGCTAGGTTGACAAAATACATGTTATCATTTTTAGGAAATCTTTTTTGCAAAACGTAAACTACACCCCCAAACTCCGAATTCCGAGAAAAGGGTGTTTGTCAAATTCGCAAGTGGTGAGTCATAAGGGTCAGAAGTAAGGTTATGAGTTGAATGCAACTCTTTCAATCAATCAGTTAAAATTTTGCGACCCTTTCGTGCACATCTCATAGTGACATATTGTAATATTGTGAAAGTTTTTGTGATGGATATTAATACTGAGGGTAAGTACTATTTTTTAATGTATTTTTTTTAATCAGAATCTGTTAATTTGAATTTTTAGTATTTTGTTTATATCCTATACATTTAAGCGTGTTTTTTTATAAAAAAAATCTTTGAAAGTTCAGAATATACGGACATACGCCTCTATCCGGGCTAGTTTTTAGATATAACGCAGAAATAACTTTTTTCTTCGTTAAAATACACATATTGTTTAGCACACTTCAGTAAAACATGTGTTTATTTCTTTTTTATAGAACACGTTTACTCTTTTTTAAGGGCAACCTTTTTCGAGGAGTGGTTGAAACACGCTAAGAATTGAAAAAAAACTCGCGTGTACATGACTTTCTTTCTTCAAAATTTCACTTTGGTGATATAACCAAAAAGAAGTATAGTTGAAAATATCCAACTTGTCTAATAAGATTGGTGCCAAATGGTAGGCTTCAGGAAAGTCAAAGGAGCGTTTTTATTAAAAATAAGACAAGTGAGGCTGTGACTCCTGCAGGAAGAACTTGCAAACACTTCGAGGAATCTTCGTTTAAAACGAAGAAACGTCGCGTCGTAAATCTTGTAGAATCTCGAAGTAGCAGTGAATTGGTGACTGCTGCCGAAAGAGACATTAGTGAGAAGCCAGATAATATTATTAAGTCTTAAAAATACAAGTTCCGTTATTCCTAGGCAATTAAGTGACGAAGCCTTAGCTTACTATATAGATTCTAAGTCAACAACGCATTCTTACAAACCATGAAGGATGGACTTAATGTGTTTCCGTCATATTTTATCTTAAGACAGTCCAAACCAGCCTGTTATCCCGCAGAGGTGCACATTGATATAACAGAAACTCGTGCTGAAATAAATTTGCAAGCCTTATTAAATAAAACAGTGGAACGTCTAGTATTAGCACAGTATGAAGTTATCAGCAGTGTGCTCCCAACAAGTTTATCGTTTACACTTGTTAGTAAATGGAGAGGTGATGGAAGCAAAATGTACTGCATTTTGGGGGGTGGCAAAAACTCTTCTTTATAATTGTAGATCCCTTATTAATATTAAATTTCGTTCTGACTTATGCAATTGTCTTGTTTTTGTATGTTTATCTACCTGGTTTAATATAATATTTATGTGCAAAAGAAAAAATGGGGCATACTTTTGGGTCGTGGCATAAAAGTGAGTACATTAAAAGCTAGAAGTACAAAGTTTTAGAAGGGCTTTCTTGCCACGTGCAATAAATTGGGCATTAGGGTACGTTCCGAGATGGCATAAGTGGCGCCCAGCATTTGATGTCGGATTAAAATGTCACCAAAGGCAAAAATGAAGCCATAGACAAGCCATTAATAACGATATGCAATATGTTATGATCGGACTTTAAATTGTATCCAGAGGCGTGGCAAAAAAAAATATTTTTTTTTGTTTTTTAATTCTTTTCAACTTATCTTTAATCCTAGGGGGTGACTGGCTCACTTTTTTTTTTTTGTATGGCTACTGAACCACTCTAATGTACATATAAGTATGTATTTGAGTATTTTATATACATATATTTTTCTAATTGAAAAAAATCGTTTTTTAGTACAAAATAAAACCATGACTTTAATATAAATTCCCATCCTGAAAATCATTTCAGTACGGCTTAATCGGTTCCGAATCATTATCTTTTACTCAACCTAGTATAAATTGCTAAAAAAAAAGCAATCAGAAAGTTTACTGATTGTCGGTCAATAATTTAATAGAGGTCTAAACTGCAACCAAATTAATAATAAATAGATTTCATATAGATTTCACTCCCGAAATATTCGCACTGTCGGTGGAGGGTATCAAAGATTCGGCACAGACGAATATAGAACTCTAACTTGTTTTTTCTTGTTTTTTGACTTTGCATTGCATTTGACAAATGAAATGAAGCACAAAAAGAAAAGAAAAAACAAGCATTATAAAAAGTCCGATAATTTTTAATGAGATACACGTGTTTTCATATTGATACTATCATCGATATAAAAAAATATTAATATTACTTGTGTTGCTAATAATAACGATTAGAAAAGTTGTAAATTAACCGAAGGAATTACAGATTTCTTTTTAATTTTTTTTCTTCGTTACACATTATTTGCTCAATCTGGCAGTGAATGTGCAGTGATAAAATAAAAAACTGTTCCAGTATAAAACAAAAACAATACTAAAGACATAATTATAATAGCTTTAAAGGTTAGGCCAAAAAGCGCACACTGCTATAAAAATAGATAAAATTGTTTTTATTAATATCTGTGACAAAAAGCAAAAAGTGCTTTAGTTGACTTTAGTTGAATTTGAGCTTATGACACCTCTAAGATCTTCATGATTAAAAGTTGAATTATTTTGTATGATTTTTCAGAATGAAATCAAGAATAAAAACGGGGAATTAAGCACGACAAACAAAATCTTGTAAGTTTTTGAGGAAGTTATAGCAAAATCACTTTCTGTTGATCTTTTTTTAATGTGCAATATTATTTGATAAAAAAAACTGAATTATACTTTCGATCTGTGAAATTATGAATATTAAGTAGGGGTGGGTGCTTTAAAAACATGTGAGATAAAGCCATGATGGCTTTATTGCTCAATTTAATGGGAGATAAAGCCATAATGGCCTTATTGCCCAATCATTGAGAGGTAAGGTCATATTTAAAATTTTGCGAAATGAGAATATAGCCATATTTTTTTTTCGCAAATGAGAGATAAAGCCATATTTTTCCAAAATATTGTTATACATGGTGTTAACATTCTGTAAAAGGGAAAATCCTTAGTTATCATTGAAAAACATTTTTTTATTCTTGTGACGCACAGAGGAAAACTTTATTCAGCGAAGCCACCTGCCGCGTCCTACTGGAGGAAAAAACCCCTAAGCACGGTCGCAGGCCGCCAAGCAGAAAAACTTTAGTATGCGAAGCCAGATTTCAATACTTAACTTTAGTGTCTCCGGAACTGAAATGAGAGATAAAGCCATTTTCTAATATTTTACTCACATGGTATTAATGTATGTACATTAGGGTGGCAGCTAAATGTATGGAGCAATTTTTTTGTATTAATATTGATGTCTCCCGGGCGGAATATTGTGCCACATGGTCTAAAACTGATGTGGAAAAAATTTCAGCCAAATCGGATAACTTTTACCCCTGCCCCTTTGAGGTCAAAGTTCAAATGATAAAAAAAAAAATTTCCATACAAGCAAAAAATTTTTTTTTTCGATTTTTTTTTTTTTTTTTTTTGAATATTAGTAAGCTTTATAAGCTTATTAACAACAAAAAATTTCATTTCGATCGGACAAGATTTTCAGTTTCAAAGCTAAATTTCAACTTTGGATTTTCAACATCTCCCGGGCGGAATATTGTGCCACATGGTCTAAAACTGATGTGGAAAAAATTTCAGCCAAATCGGATAACTTTGTATGTATGTACATTAGGGTGGCAGCTAAATGTATGGAGCAATTTTTTTGTATTAATATTGATGTCTCCCGGGCGGAATATCGTGCCACATGGTCTAAAACTGACGTGGAAAAAATTTCAGCCAAATCGGATAACTTTTACCCCTGCCCCTTTGAGGTCAAAGTTCAAATGATAAAAAAAAAAAAATTCCATACAAGCAAAAAAATTTTTTTTCGAATTTTTTTTTTATCATTTAAACTTTGACCTCAAAGGGGCAGGGGTAAAAGTTATCCGATTTGGCTGAAATTTTTTCCACATCAGTTTTAGACCATGTGGCACAATATTCCGCCCGGGAGATGTTGAAAATCCAAAGTTGAAATTTAGCTGGCACCCTAGTAATCATGCTCTTAAATAGGGCCAAAAACTGAATTTTTCCAGTTTTTTACCCCAAATTAGAACAAAAATGCGATGTCGAAAAAAATTTTTTAAAAAAAATTTAAAAAACCTGGTATTAAGAGCAACAAAAAATCTTTAATGTGTGCTTATCAAAACAAAAAAAAAAATTTTTTTGAAAATTTTTTAGAGTAAGCCCCTAACAAGCCTCAAATTTTTTTTTCAGAGTCACTTTTGAAACTGAAAAGCTTGTCCGATCGAAATGAAATTTTTTGTTGTTAATAAGCTTATAAAGCTTACTAATATTAAAAAAAAAAAAAAAAAAATCGAAAAAAAAAATTTTTTGCTTGTATGGAAATTTTTTTTTTTATCATTTGAACTTTGACCTCAAAGGGGCAGGGGTAAAAGTTATCCGATTTGGCTGAAATTTTTTCCACATCAGTTTTAGACCATGTGGCACAATATTCCGCCCGGGAGATGTTGAAAATCCAAAGTTGAAATTTAGCTGGCACCCTAGTAATCATGCTCTTAAATAGGGCCAAAAACTGAATTTTTCCAGTTTTTTACCCCAAATTAGAACAAAAATGCGATGTCGAAAAAAATTTTTTAAAAAAAATTTAAAAAACCTGGTATTAAGAGCAACAAAAAATCTTTAATGTGTGCTTATCAAAACAAAAAAAAAAATTTTTTTGAAAATTTTTTAGAGTAAGCCCCTAACAAGCCTCAAATTTTTTTTTCAGAGTCACTTTTGAAACTGAAAAGCTTGTCCGATCGAAATGAAATTTTTTGTTGTTAATAAGCTTATAAAGCTTACTAATATTAAAAAAAAAAAAAAAAAAATCGAAAAAAAAAATTTTTTGCTTGTATGGAAATTTTTTTTTTTATCATTTGAACTTTGACCTCAAAGGGGCAGGGGTAAAAGTTATCCGATTTGGCTGAAATTTTTTCCACATCAGTTTTAGACCATTTGGCACCATATTCCGCCCGGGAGATGTTGGAAATCCAAAGTTGAAATTTAGCTGCCACCCTAATGTACATCTATCCCACAAAATACCACTAAATCCCTATTTTTTTCTAATTTAGTTCACGTAAAGAGCTCAAACGACGACTGGGCGGATTTAATGAACTGTGCCATAAAATTTGCCTTTCCTTATTGAAATAATAAATTCTGTAAAATATCTGATACTTGCTGAAGTCGTTAATGAATTAAAATCGGGTTTCTTGCCTTTCATAGATGTTAAAAACCAATTAACCTTAATGGACTTGTTGTTTAAAATTACCAACCTATTTAAAGAAGTAAAAGCGAATTATATATTTATTATCAGAAGTAAAAGAAGTAATTTTCTCAAAAGAGTTGTCGCCATCACAGCGGTGAAATACATATGCCTGAAAAATTCTATAAAAAAAGGGTATAGTTTTTCCTATAAATTTTTATTTTCAACAGTTCTTTAAAAACGAGGGTTTGATTGGAAGCTCGCTAAATTGTGTAAAAAAATTACTTCAGGAGAACATGTTGGATAATTTTATACAGGCTAGTTTATGCCGAGAGAAATTAAGCAAGTTGCCGAAGAATCAAAAGATTATTCCATACTTTATTTATAATGATGACCTTCAAATTACAAGCCCACTTGGATCCCACACATCTTCAAGTTGTGCCTTTTAAGTTAAGAATTTGTATTTTTTACTTATTTTTAAGCGTATCTTATAAGTGTTTTTTGTAAATATACTTTTAGCTATAAAAATAAATAATTATTTTCTTTAAAAAACTTGTTTTCATTTAGTTAAAAATTAGAAAGAATAGTTAAAATCCGTAATTTTTACGGAAATTGTAGTTTGTTTTATTGATAGTTAAATTTTCGAAACAAAAGTTAAAATCAGTCATTTCTACTGTTTTAAGTGAGTTATTTTTTAACATTTAAAAATAAAAGGATTTTTAGTTTGATTTAAATGAAAAAGGAGTTGACTGGGTTTTAAATGAATTTTCATTTGTTTTATATTTCATTTTACGTTGATTTTACATACATAATATTTTGAGTGCAGGAATACATTTATAAAAATCACCTTTAAATTACTAAAAAAAATAGATTCAAGCCCTTTTCCTTATTGTTAAAGATATGGGTAAATCCAAAGTGTTGAACGTGACAAAAACAACAAAACATTCTCACAAATAAGAAATTACGTTTGCACATCCTTGCAGTCTGATTGTTTATCTAAATGGAAAAATTTATGGGAAAATTTATAAAATAAGTAAAATCTAAATATTTCTCTATAACAATATCGTAAAATAATCATCTTTTAATAACTTTTAAATTTTCGGTCACGGTGGACCTTTTGACAGAAAGGCCCATATGTAGCAGACTTTGATCCGGACGATTAGCTAAATGAGCCTCATTTCTTCGTCGCAAATAGCTGAAGACGAGTCGGTAATTGAAAAGCATTATTAGCGGCCAAATGTGGCGACAAAAATTCGTTATTAGCAATGAAAATGTTTGAACTGCGACTGGCGAGATACTTCTCGATTTTTTAAGTCCTTTGTTTTTTAGCTTTATCTTATATTATTTTTTCTTCAGTAGCTTTCCATTGTATTATATTTTTCTAACGTTGCACTACCTTGATAATAAGACTGTCTGGCAGCTTTATGACAAGTGTTTAAGGAGGATTAAGGTCGGTTAATATTAAAGCAAATTCGTTTTGCCTGCCTTTTTTTTTTTTTTTTTTTTTTTTTTGAAGTAGGCCGTGGAATGTCATGCATTTATAATAAAATGTGTGCATGAAACATGCTTTAAAAAGTCAACATATGCTTTAAATATTAATAAAATATGCATTTAATAGGTTAATAAAAGCTGACAGTGTAGTTGCTGTATTTATTTTTAGTTTTTTTAATAGACTTTTACTTACAAACAACAAATTTTGAATAGTAAACTTAATTTTTTATTGGCTTTTCTAAAAATTAAACAGTTTATATGCGTGCAGTGTTCCCAGTTTTAGGGGGTTTATCCCCAAATTGGGAATTTTTTTGTTTGTAATTGGGGATAAAATTTCGTGAAAATCCTCAGGGGATTTTTTGGGGAAAAGCATTTTTCTCGCTGGGGATTTTCGGGTATAATATATTATTATACATTTAATTTTTGCAATGGCAAGACCGATTTGGTCAAGATGTGGGTACAAATTTTAGTCTTTTTTGCGGGTTAAAACTATCTCAAGAACTTGCTGAAATAGTCTTAGATATGCTTGTTGTACCAACTAGCGTTACTTCTGTTGAACTAGCTTTTTTCGGTAATGAATACAACCAAAATCAATATTTGCAACAGAATGAAATGAGTTATTAGGAGCTCTTCTTAAAATAAATACACACTTTAAAATAATGCAGCTTGCTGTGACAAATTTATTCATTAACCTCAAATGCACTTTTTAACCAAACATGTAACACAAAATTGCATTGGCTTATGAATAAGAAGATTATGATTCCCTAGTTTTGGAAATTATAAATATGTATTGACGCATAATTATTATTCTTTTGCGTCTTTACGTTACCCTTGTACATAGATACGTACAACTCAAAAAATAAATAACATTAGTTTTAATAGTATATTACACAAATGGATTTATTTAAATAAATATAAATATGTAAATATTTCTTACGAAGACAATAGAATGAAGCGGTTTGTTTTTCAATTTTGTTTTTTCTTTTAACCCACTTACAACTACAATTCGAGTCGGAAAGAACCCAACCAATTGTAGGGGGATGTAAGAAAAGATAAACTCACTGCTTATTGTTGGCGTTTTGTTTAAGCTTTGATATTGTTACAGGTAAGACTTAGAGTGTTTATAACTCTTATTCGCTTAAGGTTTTATTTGTATAATATTTTTAGCTTTTCTAAAATCTTTGGAAAAGGTTTCCTGATGATCTGGCCTAAGCAACCAGTGAAATGCGCATAGAAGCTAGCTTTCCCTCAACAATAAATTTCAGTGTATTTATCAAATATGAAAAACTGGGAATTTAGCACGTCATACGAAGATTGCATATTTTTCCATTTACATAATATTATGTATTTTATTTTTATGAAAATTTGGGGACTTTGGGGATAAGAAAATTGCTATTTTGGGGATGAAAAATCGCAAATTGGGGATAAGGCTTAAAATAAAACTGGGAACTCTGTATGCGTGTATGTATGTATGTATGTATGTATGTAGGTATGTATGTACCCTGCAAATAAAATTGGACCACCTGACCCATTTTGATAAAATGGACTACTCCATGGACTAGTCCGATGTAATGCAAGCATGGACCATGTCATTGTTAAAAAGTGTTTGTAGTGAGACGACATGTCTTCGTTTTTTAACGACATGCTTTCGTGTTTAAACGACTTCAAAACTAATCCTCTTGAGTATACCATGGAGTAGTTTTAAAACTACTCCTTACTGGTCCAAAGGTGGGTTATATACCATGGAGTAGTTTTAAAACTACTCCTTAGTGGTCCAAAGGTGGGTTATATGGTCCTCTCCTAGGACATCGTAATGTTAAATAGACCAGGTTTTTTCCATACGTTTGGGTTACTTGTGGACTAGTCCTGGTCCCTTGTGGACTACTCTTTACACGCGTGTTTGGACTGGTCCTATTATTTGCAGGGTAAGTACAGCGAATGCTTATTTTTCTAACAAGATTCTTTTGACAACAACAAAATTAAATCGATAAAAAGTTTCTGTCAAGTTCTAGTCTTATTACAAAAAATTCTACAGAAATTCAATCTTGTCTCGAGGATTTTCATTTCATGCATTTTCTCTTATTGGAACCAGTTGTAGGTTGCAGCGATGCCAACTTAGTGCTTTTGGCACTATTTATGGTGCTTTTTGATGCCTCAAAACGCCAAAATTGTATCCATAGTGCCAAACTAAGAAAAAGCACCAACTTGGTGCTTTTTAAATTTTTCGTTAGTGCCTTAGTGCTTTTTAAAATTTTTATTTTTTTTCTACCAATTTTCAAAACTACGATTATATAGAGGATGGTTTAGATGAGCTTTGCTTTTTGGGGTACAAATGTGAGACGGCTTGTAAAAATTTTAAGATTTCAAATGATAAAAAAAGTGATAAAATAAAGTTACATTCGTTACATTCGCCAAAAACTTTATTTACGAGGTTAGAGCTAGGCTTCCTAGCATTTTGGAAATTTAACGAAACGTTGCATTTTTTTGCGTTGACAACATATTTATTAATAGTAATAGTAACGATGTATTTCGGTAAACATTTTTTTAAAGATGTAGACACTATTTCAAAAATAGAATATGACTTGGAAAATACTAGGAATTGTTAAAAAACATGCAGTCGGAAACCGTACAAACAAAAACGCAAAGATTAAAAACAAAAAAAGAGCCGTAGCTTGGAATAAGCAAAGTGTTAAATAAATTAAAAACAGCTGACATAAACTTATATAAAAACGAGCGTTGTGTAGCCTGCCATTTTTCATGCGCTTTAGTTTTCCACGCGTTGTGCACTTCTACCTTTACCTCTAGTGCTATTGCAAAAAGGTTTGACTAAGTAACAGAATGCAAACATACATGTTTTTTTTTTTTATTTTACACCTTATTTGTGTTCTTTAATCAGAAGCTTACATATGTATGTTCAAATAATTGGATAATATCATACGCCAATTGTTTTATTTAACTTTGCACGATTTTAATTTACATAGATTTTTTTAAACGATAAAATATAATGTCATTCAGTTTTATAAATAATGGTCGCTCATTGCAAATTTTTGGTAATTGCAACAGGTGCGATTTTTTCGAGTTACGAAAATCGAGCTCGCACTGTATTACTTTAAAACTGTTTAATGGCCAATTTAAACTCAGCTGATGATGATCCAAATAATTTGGATGATTTTTTATTGAAGATAATAATAATACATTTAAAAATTTTTTTATACAAATCCAAATATATTTATTATGGAATCTTAAATGAAAATGGCCCCCATCAACGCCGTCGCCTTTTTTTAAATTTTGGAGGCATATAATATTCGGCACAGCCGAATGCAACTTGTTAAGTGTCTAATTAAATTGTAAAAATGGCGTAGTGCTTTTTTACGCTTTTTTTGCTCGAAATAGTGTTTTTAGTGCTTTTTTCAAGTTTTAAAGTGCTTTTTGCTCTCAAAAAGTTGGCATCACTGGTAGGTTGTGCCTTACAAAATCATAAAAAATAACACGTCAGATAGACATCAAACGGTGATTTTGCACTTTGGAAATGCTACTACAAGCATTAAAATAACAGTTATTTTAAATTATTATCAATGTTTTTAAATATTTTATTAAATTTTTTGTTTGTGTTCTAGAATTGTTTGATTTTAATAAGACCAAAAACGAATTGAATAAAAACAAAAAATATGCTTTTAAACTTTAAAATTTAAAGCAAAAAAATAACATAATATGCGAATATTCTTTATTTATTTATTTGATTAAATCTATGGATATGAATCCTTACAGACTACTATATATTACAAGATTTTCCATAAAGGTATTATTAACGAAAAAAATTTGTTAAGACTATTAAGTATCATAGTTGTTTGTGCTTTGTTGTGAAACAGACGTGTATTTTTAACCCCGCATACGATTTGAACTATTAATTAATCATATCTGATTTTGACATATATCAGCAGCGAATGGACGCTTAAAGTAAATAATATATTTTGTTATTTAAATTATTTAACATAATAGTGAACAATTAAAACGATCAAATAAAAAAGTAAAAATATATACATACGTATGAATGTTCAAAAACATTTAAACTTAAATTTCTTGTTTTTTGTGTTGTTGTAATACAATAAATAATAAAAATATTAAAAGCAAAGCAAACCGGTGAAAAACAAAAACAACTCTTTGCATGAGTACGAACAGTGAAACAACACTAAGACAAAATGAAAGAAACGTTTACGTTTTAGTTAATGCAAATGAAAATAATGCAGAAATAAATAAAACAAAACAATATAAACTATTTAACGGCTAAGCCAATTACTCGAACACGTTCCCTATCACCCTCGGTGTTTACAAAAACAGTGGATAGTGACTCATTAAAAAAACTACAACTAGATTTGGTGACAAGTGTTGCCAGGCCAGCAAGTATTGCCGTGCCGTCAAAAACAAATTTAGTGGGAAATGATACCATGAACTCAAACACAAATGCAATGGAAAACCCCCCAGTAAAAAGTTGTCAAAAGCCTACAGTACAAGTTGGTATGGACAGGTACATAACAGTGCTTAAACGGGGACTTAGCCCTACCTCTGCAGCAGTTTGTTCGGCCTCAAAAGTACCATCTTTTGAAAAAATAAATACTCAAAATCGTTTTGCAATTCTGGAGGATGAATCCTCTGAAGCACCAAACGTCATTAAACCATTCAAGCCTCCCCCGATATATCTTAGGGAGCAAAATTCAAATGAGCTCATAAAGAGTTTGATATCGGTGATAGGTGAAAATTCGTTTTACGAATATCAAGCGTGGAAATATAAACGAGACAAAAATACAAGTCATGAGAATGATTTTCGCAAAATAGTAAACAACTTTGAAACACATAAAAAAATTTGTATACCTACCAACTGAAAAGCAGTAAAGGTCTACAGGTAGTGATTAAGGGTATTGACTCATGTGTGGACCCAGAAGAGGTTAAAACATTCCTAGAAGAAAAAGGCTTCAAGGTAAAACATGTAGTAAAAATTAAAAATAGAGAAAAAATTCCCAAACCACTTTTTCGAGTGAAGTTTGAACGCGGCGACGTAAAACTTAAAAAAAAACGAAACACATCCCATTTACAATTTAAAATATATTCTCTACAGAAGAATAACTATAGAAGAGCCGCACAAAAAAATGGACCTGTTCAGTGCTTAAACTGCTACTTACCCCCTGTCTGCGTAGTATGTGGTGAACTACACGGTACAGTTTCTTGCGATAAGTCTAAAACCGACCCTAACGTAAAAAAAATGTAGCAACTGTGGCGGTAATCACACTGCCAATTATAGAGGATGCCCTGTATATAATATCGTCAAGCAGACGGTTGGACCGAAAACAAATACCCCTCAAATGCAGGTTGCAAATCAAGTAAACACAAATGCAATTCAAGCCCCCCAGCCTAGTAATAACAGAACCTCTTACGCTAACGTCCTAAAATCAAACCATCAGCCTATGCAAGGTGCCTCACCAAGTAATGATGAAACTCCGGTTTCTAATTTAAGTCGTTTAGAAAAAACCATGGAAACATTAGTGCAAACTGTAAATAATTTTACGAACACAATGGGTAATATGATGCAGGAAATGCTTAGAATGCAATCGATGTTATTGCAAGCTGTACTTAACAAAGCATGAACTGTTTAAAAATTAGTTTTTGGAACGCAAACGGCATCCGCCAACATAAAAATGAATTAGAATACTTTCTTAAAAATAAACAAATTGATGTCATGATGATTTCTGAAACTCATTTGACCTCAAGAAATACGTTTAAAATAAATGGTTATATACTATATGATACCAAGGACCCACGAGATAGAGCTTGTGGAGGTTCTGCCATTTTAATAAAAACCCGAGTCAAACACTACCTAATGTGTGATCATCGTGAAGATTATCTCCAAGCAACGAACATTTGCGTTGAGGAATTACATAGAAACCTAGTAATTTCTTCGTTATACTCCCCGCCTAGATTTTCAATATCGGAGGACCAATATTATAAATATTTTAAATCATTAGGACCGTGTTTCCTAGCCGCTGGCGATTATAACGCTAAACATACCTTCTGGGGGTCGCGACTTATAACACCAAAGGGTCGTGTTTTATTTAACACAATTTCTAAAATGGATTTAAATGTGGTAGCGAGCGGACAACCAACATATTGGCCCACTGATCATCAAAAAATACCAGATGTCATCGATTTCGGCGTGGTTAAAAACATTCCCATAGAAACGATTCATGTTGAAGCCTCCCTAGAATTATCTTCCGACCACACACCTACAATTGTTACTATAATGAACCCCAATAGAATTGTACCTCCGACTGGTTACATAGCGACGACAGCTACGCAAATTAATTGGTTAAAATATAAAAAATATCTCAGTACCCATTGCACAGAAAATATTCCGCTCAGTACACCGGATTATGTAGATCGCTCTATTGACAATTTTGACAGTTTTCTGAAACTAGCTGTTCAACATTCCAGCGATACCCCTAAAAAAATTAAAAACAATAAAATATACTCTTCAGATGTCGAGCGGCTCTTGACTGAAAAAAGGAGAGTTCGAAGAGAGTGGCAACTTTACAGATCCCCGCAACTTAAGATTTTATTAAGAGAGTGCACAAAAAAGCTAAGAAAGTTACTGCAGAATCAGAAAACGGCTTCTCTAGAAAAATATCTTAAGGAACTTGATGCAACTCCACAATCTGACTACTCATTATGGCGTGCAGTGTAATGAACAATTCTCGAAACATGCTACTTCTCATACAATTTCTGTAATTTTTCTTACATGTATCATTATTTGCGAAATATGTTTCTATTGATTTTACTTTGTGTAGAAATACTATTTGTATTGATACATGTGTTTATATACATTTGGACATAAACATATTAGTAAAGTTCCGAAACCATCTTGGTGTAGGTAAAAATCGTCAGTGTTGGCTTGTATCATAGTATAACAGTTACTTTAACATGTAATGTATACCTTTTGTAGTGAGGGGGAAACATGGGAAAAATAATGTGCTACCTGATTAATAAAGGGTAATACCGGTTACAAGTTATTTTAAGAGTATTCAGTTATTGAATACTTTGTGCTTACACTTCGTGAAAGTGCTTCGTAATAAGCTAACTTGGTTCGGTTGAAATTATTTTTACTTCCTTTTTTCTGGAGAATTTGGAAAAGTGAAACGTGTTTCAATTATTTAACTTAAAAATTAAAACATCAAAAACGATTTTTAGTAAGATTATTATTAATTTAAGCCATAAATAACCTAACTTGAAAAGCTCATCAGATATAAAGGTAATCTTTTTATATTTCTAATAGTTTTCATAGAATTGATTTGGAAATATTTTAAAATTTTCTTGCCTCTAGATTTATTTTCTTGCATAAGTAAAAGAATTTTATTCTACCCCTGATTAATGGTGTCTTGGTGAGCTAGTGAGCTTGTTTTAATGAAATTGTGATTATTTCACTCCGGAAGAAAAGGGCACTTATCCCTCCTTGGGAATAAGGCAAAATAATCTGAATAGCAACAAACCACACCAAGCATCGACAACGTGCTCCTAGATGCCCACATAAATCTGCTGTTTAATAATCAATGTAGGTTTATCGCTTTCAAGAACATTTTGGATTGACCAAACCATCCCATGTTCTTGCTGATCTGCCTAAATACATCGTGAAATACCATCACTACCCAACACCGGACATCAGTTGTCATCATAACCTTTTTATGTCCAGTAAATACGAAGAAGCAGAACGAGTACATATGAATGTAGGGAAGTGAGGAATGATCAAAGCATAATATTCAGTCGGTGAAACTAAAGTGTAAAAAGTAAAAGAACATTTATAATTTTTAAAGTAAAGAGAAACGTGAATAATAATTAAAATCATTTAAGTATAAAAGTTAAGCGGTAAAGTAAGAATAGATAAGTATAGATCAGGAAAGTGTTAAAATAGTGCGAATTTGTTTTTGATTTGGTTTGCTTCTCGTTTTTCTACTGGTTTAAAATTATTTATATATATGTATATATATATATACATACATATATATAAATCAGAAAAAGAGAACCAAATAGAGAAAGAAAAGAAACAAAATTTTGTTCATGAAATATAAAAATTATTAAAACGTCACAACATATCACAGCAGAGACAATATCTGAATATCATCGTCGTTAAACCCTATTTTAAGCTATAAAGTACATACGCAGAAACATAGTTTTCATCAACCACGTCAGTTCGCTGAGGCCTCAACGTTCCAGATCATTGGTTGGTAAGTTTAAAACATTGCTTTAATATTCAAAGTTAAGAATATAGGAGTAAGATAAACCGTTGACGTCATAAAGATCAAGAAGAAGACCTAATTGTTTGTAATGTTAATAATCAGATTGTTTTGCTAGTTTATTGTTCAATATTCTTCTTACTCCTCTATTCTTATAACTTTTTTTTCCCCTCCTTTTTGTTATGGTATGTTCGACGATCATTAACCCATAATCTGTTAACACGATTATTTTATTTTCTTAGTAAATTTAAAATGTTGGAGTTAGCATATATCGAAATTGCATTGAATAATTAAAATGGGCACTGTTTTAATAGGAAAGATTAAGATTAATATTTCGTTAGTTTTTATCACTTAAGAATAAGTTTGTATATTTTCAATACTACTGGAAAATATGTAATTTTTTTTTAGATTAGCTAATACGTCTAATTATGTTAATAGAATGAATAAAGTGAATTCGGTAAATATGAGATTCTAAAAAATTAAATTTTTTTTTGTATGAACTGATGTGGGAGGGGTAAGATAAATGAAGGGTTCTTATATATATATATAGCATTTAAGTGTCCATGAGAATTAAGGTTGGCGTGGGTTTCGAGGCACAGGTCTTATAACAGCTTTAAGATCATTTGGCTAAATTTATGATCAATTAGCATCCAATAGAATTTCTCATTTTTTAGTCATAGTTTTGGGGCTTTTATATTTGTTTACTATGATTTACAAAACCATTCGTTAACGTAGATATTTTTTTGTATATTTTATATTATCCAGGGAGTCTATATAAAAATTTTTTGTAGTGATGATTGAACATAACGATAGAAGACAAGAACCCCCCCAAACTGACTGATCGCTAGCGATAGTAAGGCTCCCGCTGTCGATTATCGTATTATGTTTTTTTTGAGTTAGGTTTGGCAGCAAACTATATTCATAAAATCAACAGGCAACTGATTGTGACCATTACACATTACAAAATGGCGCCCAACGTGGGGCCGAAAATGTTTCTTTTAGCGATTCATTTTCGGTTCTGACCATAAGCTTTAGTTTATTAGACTTCATTAGAAGGCAATTTAGATAATAATATTGAGTTAAGATTATTACATATGAATAAATGAGTATGCTTTTATGGATTTTTTAGATATTTGAGGGATTCAGTCGAATAATCTAACCGATTAGCCAATTCGCATTTTTTTTCATGTGTCTTAAGAATAACTGCGAAGTGTATTATCTAGATATGCAAAATTGAGTAGAATTTTAGACAAAAATACATTTGTAACCAAGTTATCAGCCGCTAATTTTTATTTGGAAAATGATAGTTTTGCAGATTGCAGTCTAACATCCGATAGGAATTAGTATTTGCATACGTATATGAAACAAAATAATTGCTGGTTTGTTTCATTTTTATTTTATTCTTCGATTCTACGAAATTAGTAAATATTCCGGTTATTGTCGTTATAATTTATTGATCATAGATTTTTTATATTATTTACCCTCCAAACATCATCATACAAAAGAAAAAAAAAAAAAATAAAACAAAATAAAAATACGTATATTTAATAAAAACGGAAGTAAATACTATAGACGTTTGCTGAATCAGTAGTTTCAGATTTTGAAGTTCATTATATATATAAGTGGTTGTGAAAATGCCACTAACACACTCCCCCAATACAAACGGGGGTCTATCGACGGATCAGTTCCCCCAAGATGAATCGAGTTCTTTTTCAACATCTGCTCAAACACTTAGTAATACAAATGCTTCTGATACAATTTGCTTGGTCTGTAACGAGGTCATGAATGAAAGAATTGCATGCTTGATTATCGTTCGCTGTAACCATGCCTTTCATAGAGCATGCATTGAAAATCATTTATGCAATAACAATGCATGTCCGGTTTGTTCAATGCCCTGTGAGTTAGCTGGCTTGCAGAGGATTACCTTTCCGATTAAACAACCACCAAAACATAAGGGAAAACCTCGAGGAGCTTTGGCTAAACAGTATAATACTAGAAGTAATGCTAGTAACAATCTTTTTCTAGAAACTCAAGCTTCATTGGGTGATTTAAGTTCAAATGAAGCACAAGGTCTAATGACTCCTATAAATAATTGCACACCATTGAAGAGCCATACTTCCAATGCTAATCATTCAAATGCTCTTAATACTTATGCGGACAACACGATGTTCGAAAAAAATCCGCAAGGTATTGATTACGCTGAAATAAACAAAATGATTGAGATACAAATCACTAAAATTTTGAAAAATTTACATTTAGGGCCTAGAAATCCCATACCGAACTCCTCTGATAATACTGTACACCATTCGCAGGAAGGGAATTTTTCCTATAGATCGAGAAACAATAATCGTTCAAATAATTTTCAACAAAATTTCTCTGGAGCAACACCTCCAACTCTGAATAGAAGATCTCAGCTATCAACTTCATTCAGTTTTCACACAGACAAAATTACGTCAATTATTCAGAATTGGGGTCTTAAGTTTGATGGCTCGTCGACTATTTCAGTAGAAGAATTTCTGTATAGAGTAAGAGTCTTGACGAATGAAAACTTTCAGGGTGATTTTAATATAATTACTAAAAATCTCCACATTTTGCTTGCTGGTAAAGCCCGGGACTGGTTCTGGAAATACCATAAGCAAGTGGAAGTCATTGACTGGAATGAGTTTAGCGAGGCAATAAAGTCTCAATATAAGGACTTTAAATCCCCTTATGATATTCGTGAGGAAATACGCAACCGTAAACAAAAGGCGGGGGAATCATTTGACTGTTTTTATGAAGCTATATCGAATATAATGGATAGGCTCCCTGTCCCATTATCTGATACCGAGTTAATAGAAATTATGACACGTAACTTACGCCCCGATATTCGGCACGAATTGTTGTATGTGGACGTGTCTTCTATCCCTCAATTGCGTAAATTGGTTCAAAGAAGGGAAAGTTTTCTAAACGACGAGTACGTAAGACAAAATTTCACAGCACGCAATGCTACCGCATATATGTCTAGAAGGCAAATTTCCGAAATTGACACGGAGGTAGACGTAACTAATGAAACGGGGGGCGAACATATAGAAAGTTCTGTTAATGCAATTCAACAACATGACGACATGGTGAAGTGTTGGAATTGTGATCAAACGGGGCATTACTGGGAAGACTGTCTTCATGATAGATCTATATTTTGTTATGGCTGTGGGGCCAAAAATACCTACAGGCCACAGTGTTCAAAGTGTCAATTACGAAAATCAAAAAACTTCAAGCAACCAGTTCCTCTGAGGGAACTACATTAAATAATCCATATTCAATACCCCATAATATTTCCAGTGATAAACCAGACGATAGATTGTTTTATTGCAAGACTTTCTTAAGACCTGATGGTGATGTTGAACATGAAGATAAGGGAAACGTAAACTCTAATAATGTAAACAATGGAGGGCATCAAGCTGCATTTTACAAGATTTTGCAACGAAATCCATCTAAAGATGAATTGGATTTAAGTACTGATTATTCAAAAATTGTATACCCGAAACTCCCATACCACAAAAGGTGGGAAAACTATGTTGCTAAACGCGGCTGTAGGAAATATCGCCCAAAGAAAAATCGCCCAAAAAAAAAAATGAAAAATCGCCCAAAAAAATTGCATGTAAAATTGGGCCTGATTTCATATGAAAAATGGCCCAAAATTTTTGGGCTATTTTTCGTAATTGTTGGGTGATTTTTCGTTTTTTAAATTTGGGTGATTTTTCATATGAAAAATAGCCCATTTTTTGGGCCATTTTTCATTTTTAAAATTCTACCATAATCTTACATAGCAGAGAAAACCATGTTTTATTATGGTTGCAAACAACAAAACTATTTTTCAAGAAACTAATTTAACCATAATATGGTTGTCGGCGACAATGATTTGGTTAAATTAAACATAATATGGGTAGAATTTTTTTGGTTTTGTAGCTTTTTCTCTGGGTGTATATATTAAATATATATATATCGAAAATAAGGATTTTCTCTTCTATGGTATAACAAATACTGGCTTCGCTAACTAAAGCTTCTCTGTATAGCCGGCCTTCGGCCGGGCGCAAGGATTTTCTCCTCTATGGTATAACAAAGACCGGCTTCGCTAACTAAAGCTTCTCTGTATAGCCGGCCTTCGGCCGGGCGCAAGGATTTTCTCCTCTATGGTATAACAAAGACCGGCTTCGCTAACTAAAGCTTCTCTGCGTAGTCGGCCTTGTTCGTAAACAAGGCAGTTTTTCGAAGCTTTACTTAGCGAAACCGGTTTTTGTTAGACCATAAAGGAGAAAATCCTTGCGCCCGGCCGAAGGCCGGCTATACATAGAAGCTTTAGTTAGCGAAGCCGGTCTTTGTTATACCATAGAGGAGAAAATCCTTGCGCCCGGCCGAAGGCCGGCTATACCGAGAAGCTTTAGTTAGCGAAGCCAGTATTTGTTATACCATACAAGATGAAATCCTTATTTTGGATATATATATTTAATATATACACCCGGAGTAAAAGCTATAAAAATATTTTATCCATATTATGTTTAATTTAACCAAATCATTGTCACCGACAACCATATTATGGTTAAATTAGTATCTTTAAAAAAATCACTTGGAATTTTAACGGTATTTTAAAAAATAATTTACACATTTTTGATTATAAGTTAAGTTGCGGACGTTATGACAATTCTTCGATGGACATTATGACACTTTTAAAAGTGTCATAAAATCCAAGGACACAACGACACTGGACGTTATGACATGTCACCTAAATTTATATGAATAATAAACACTTTTTTGCAAATTGAGTAATTTTTTTTTTTTTTTTTTTTGGGAAAAATTCGTTTTTGCTTTTTGGGTCATTTTTCATTTTCTTTTTGGGCCCTTTTTCGTTTTTTTTTTTGGGCAAAATTTCATATTTACCTTTTTGGGTCATTTTTCATGTTCGCTTGGGCGATTCTTCATTTGGGCGATTTTTCATTTTTTTTTTTTGGGCGATATTTCCTACAGCCGCTAAACGCAATGAAATTTTTCAAGAATCCTGTATAGATTCGTTAACTTCTAGACGCACTAAGCGGCTGTAGGAAATATCGCCCAAAGAAAAATGGCCAAAAAAAAAAAATGAAAAATCGCCCAAATGAAGAATCGCCCAAGCGAACATGAAAAATGACCCAAAAAGGTAAATATGAAATTTTGCCCAAAAAAACGAAAAAGGGTCCAAAAAGAAAATGAAAAATGACCCAAAAAGCAAAAAACGAATTTTTCCCAAAAAAAAAAAAAAAAATTACTAAATTTGCAAAAAAGTGTTTATTATTCATATAAATTTAGGTGACATGTCATAACGTCCAGTGTCGTAGTGTCCTTGGACACTTTTAAAGTGTCATAATGTCCATCGAAGACGAGGACGAGGACGTTATGACACTTTGCAACGTCCGCAACTTAAGTTATAATCAAAAATGTGTAAATTTTTTTTAAAATACCGTTAAAATTTCAAGTGATTTTTTTAAAGATACTTATTTAACCATAATATGGTTGTCGGTGACAATGATTTGGTTAAATTAAACATAATATGGATAAAATATTTTCATAGCTTTTACTCCGGGTGTATATATTAAATATATATATCGAAAATAAGGATTTTATCTTCTATGGTATAACAAATATTGGCTTCGCTAACTAAAGCTTCTCTGTATAGCCGGCCTTCGGCCGGGCGCAAGGATTTTCTCCTCTATGGTATAACAAAGACCGGCTTCGCTAACTAAAGCTTCTATGTATAGCCGGCCTTCGGCCGGGCGCAAGGATTTTCTCCTTTATGGTCTAACAAAAACCGGTTTCGCTAAGTAAAGCTTCGAAAAACTACCTTGTTTACGAACAAGGCCGACTACGCAGAGAAGCTTTAGTTAGCGAAGCCGGTGTTTGTTATACCATAGAGGAGAAAATCCTTGCGCCCGGCCGAAGGCCGGCTATACAGAGAAGCTTTAGTTAGCGAAGCCGGTCTTTGTTATACCATAGAGGAGAAAATCCTTGCGCCCGGCCGAAGGCCGGCGATACAGAGAAGCTTTAGTTAGCGAAGCCAGTATTTGTTATACCATAGAAGAGAAAATCCTTATTTTCCATATATATGTATATATTTAATATATACACCCAGAGAAAAGGCTACAAAACCATTTTTAAAAAAAATTCTACCGATATTATGTTTAATTTAACCACATCATTGTCGCCGACAACCATATAATGGTTAAATTAGTTTCTTGAAAAATAGTTTTGTTGTTTGCAACCATAATAAAACATGGTTTTCTCTGCTATGTAAGATTATGGTAGAATTTTAAAAATAGCCCATTTTTTTGGGCCATTTTTCATACAACATTTTTGGGTGATTTTTCATAATGAAAAATCGCCCAAATTTAAAAAACGAAAAATCACCCAACAATAACGATAAATAGCCCAAAAATTTTGGGCCATTTTTCATATGAAATCAGGCCCAATTTTACATGCAATTTTTTTGGGCGATTTTTCATTTTTTTTTTTGGGGCGATTTTTCTTTGGGCGATATTTCCTACAGCCGCACTAAGCGCTCAACTTTACGCTTGAGAAAATTTTATAAAACACGAAAATTTTGTAACAAAATACTAATTTCAGCTATTTTAAGTAACTCTAATGACCAAAGATATTATGCGAAAATTTCGTTCTTAAATTACACAGAATATGGTTTGCTTGATACAGGCGCCAGTATTAGTTGCATTGGCTCCGATCTTTCTAAGGAAAATTTTTCGGAGTATAAAAACTTTTCAAAATGTACGTCATATGTTAAAACTGCGGATGGCAAATCGCAGAAGGTCATAGGTTGGCTTAGTGTCGAAGTTAAATTTAAGGATAAAATTCGTAGTTTAAACCTGTTTATAATCCCAACGTTATCCCAGAGACTCATTTTAGGAATCGATTTCTGGAAGGCTTTTGACTTAATTCCTAGTATAATCGCTTCTGTAGATTTAGTGGATAGACAACCTTCGAATATGCAACCCCTGGGATCAGAGAACGATCAAGAAAATACCACTGTTAAAGAACAGTTTGACTGTGAGGATAATAAGTATTATTATTCGTTGGATGACGACCAAAAACAGCAATTGAAAACAGTTATTTCATTATTCCCAAATTTTGAAAAACAAGGTCTTGGAAAAACGAGTTTAATTGCACACGATATTGATGTAGGTAAAGCAAAACCGATAAAGCAACGCTTTTATCCAGTTTCTCCAGCCGTGGAGCAGCTAATGTTTCGGGAAATAGACCGCATGTTGGCGTTAGGAGTAATCGAGCCTTCAAATTCAGCTTGGAGCTCACCCATGAGAATGGTCATAAAACCGAACAAAGTCAGACTTTGTTTGGATGCTCGCAAAGTTAATGCAGTCACAAAAAAGGATGCATATCCTTTGCCTTCTATTGAAGGCATATTCTCGCGGTTGCCAAAAGCGAACTTAGTTTCCAAGCTGGACCTAAAAGATGCCTTCTGGCAAATTTCCTTGACGGAAAAATCCAAGGCAGTGACTGCATTCACAGTCCCTGGTAGACCACTTTACCAGTTTGTGGTTATGCCATTTGGACTGTGCAATGCAGCACAAACAATGTGTCGTCTAATGGATGAGATTATTCCTGCGGATCTAAAAAACTCTGTTTTCGGATATCTTGACGACTTAATTATAATTTCAGAGGATTTTACACAGCATTTGGCTACCTTAGTCCGCATTGCGGAGCAATTTCGAAAGGCAAACTTGACATTAAACATTGATAAAAGTCACTTTTGTGTTACCAGAGTGAAGTATCTGGGATACGTTATAGGCAATGGCGGAATTACTACAGACCCGGAAAAGGTTAGCGCGATACAGGAATGGCCAGTACCAAAAAATCTTAAGCAGGTTAGGGGATTTCTAGGTTTAGCCGGCTGGTACCGGAGGTTTATCGGAAATTTTTCAACAATAGTTTACCCTATAACCGAAACCTTATCAAGTAAAAGCAAATTTTCCTGGACACCAGAGGCACAACAATCCTTCGAGAAGTTAAAGTCTATATTAAGTTCCTTGCCAGTTCTTGTTAACCCAGATTTTTCAAAGAAATTTTACTTACATTGTGATGCCAGTGATTATGGCATAGGGGCGGTTCTGATTCAATTGGACTCTGAGGGGCAAGAAAGACCAGTGGCCTATATGAGCAGAAAACTTAACTCAGCACAGCGAAATTACAGTGTGACTGAACGGGAATGCCTCGCGGCCGTTGAGGCCATTTACAGATTTCGGTGTTACTTAGAACTACAGGAATTTGAAGTCATCACTGACCACTCAAGTCTTGTTTGGCTAATGCGCCAACCTAATGTCAGTGGGAGGTTAGCTCGCTGGGTGCTTAAGTTGCAAGCCTTTAAGTTTACAATAAGTCACCGCAAAGGTAGAGAGAATATAGTCCCTGATGCTCTTTCAAGAGCGTATGACCAGGAGGTTTCTGTCATTGAATTTTCAGGACCAGAAGTAGATCTTAATTCACCAGTTTTTGATGGGTCGGAGTATGAAGTTTTGAAAAATAAGATCCGCAAAAGTCAGGATAAATATCCCGACATTAAAGTTGTCGACCGCTACGTTTACATACGGATAGATCATTATGATGGCTGCGAGGAAAATGAACAAAATAGTTGGAAGCTCTGGATTCCAGAGGAATTAAGAAAGGATTTAATAATAAGAATGCATAATTGTCCAACTGCATCCCACGGAGGGGTGGTAAAAACCCTTGAATTATTGAAACGTCTATTTTTTTGGCCGGGGATGTCTCGAGATGTACGGGAATATATACGTAATTGTGACATTTGCAAATCAACAAAGGCTCCTAATTTTGTAATGAGGCCGGAAATGGGACAACAAACTATCTCGATAAGACCATTTCAGAGGATGTTTATAGATCTCCTAGGACCTTATCCCCGAAGTAAATCAGGTCACATAGGTCTGCTCATTGTACTGGACCATTTTAGCAAATTTCATTGGCTACATCCATTAAAGAAATTTACGTCAAATAAAATTAAAGAATTTTTGCAGCAACAGATATTTCACGTTTACGGTGTACCGGAAACGATAGTAAGTGATAATGGTTCCCAATTTAGAGCTTATGATGTTAAAGCTTTTTTTACCTCGCTTGGTATTAAACATGTCTACACGGCACTGTATTCACCACAGGCGAATGCATCAGAGCGAGTTAATCGATCTGTGATCGCAGGTATCCGTGCGTACCTTAAAAATGACCACACACGTTGGGATGAGAATCTAAGTGCGATAAGTTGCGCGTTACGAAATTCTTATCACCAGGCTACCAAAATGTCCCCCTATCATGTTCTATTTGGTTTTGACATGATAACACACGGAGAAACATACGCATTGTTAAAAAATCTTAACTTATTGACCGAATCGGTATGTAAATTGAATCGCGATGATAGCCTACAAATAATGAGAAAATATATTCAAAAACACATGAAAAATGCCTATGAACATAATAAACAACATTACGATCTACGTGCAAGACCCCAGAACTTTCAAGTTGGTCAAGAAGTTCTGCGTAGAAATTTTGTTCAAAGTAATATGGAAAAACGCTTTAACGCAAAATTGGCCCCATTGTTTGTCAAAGCCAAGATAAGGGAAAAGTTAGGAAGACACTATTACGTGCTAGAGGATTTGGGGGGTAAAACAGTAGGAACGTATCACGCAAAGGATATACGTCTTTGAGGAAATTACTGTTTATACACCCATAGGAGTGTACATTAGATGATTACACAGAGAAAAATTATCGCCAATTTTATTTCATTTAAACCATCAATCGAAAATAAAATTAGTTTTAATTCAAAATTTAATCAAGCGATAAAGACGCTTAATTATATCAACAACATTATGGCAGAAAATGGTGGTAATAAAAAAAAAAAAAAAAAAAAATGCTATTAATTTGTTCACTGGTGCAAATTTCATTAAATTTCTTTTCCATTAATTTCATTTTGATCAGTATCAAGGGTTTTTTTTTAAAACAACTTTTATTTTTTTCTGTATATAAATTAATTTACTGTGACTTAAGAGTCAAAATAAAACTGTTTAGTCGAGAATTGATTTTTCTTTCGAAATTGGAAAAGACAATATCGAAATCGTTTTCTTCTGGCTAATATTTTCACTAAATTAGTAAATATTATCCAGTTTTGTAATGAACAATTCTCGAAACATGCTACTTCTCATACAATTTCTGTAATTTTTCTTACATGTATCATTATTTGCGAAATATGTTTCTATTGATTTTACTTTGTGTAGAAATACTATTTGTATTGATACATGTGTTTATATACATTTGGACATAAACATATTAGTAAAGTTCCGAAACCATCTTGGTGTAGGTAAAAATCGTCAGTGTTGGCTTGTATCATAGTATAACAGTTACTTTAACATGTAATGTATACCTTTTGTAGTGAGGGGGAAACATGGGAAAAATAATGTGCTACCTGATTAATAAAGGGTAATACCGGTTACAAGTTATTTTAAGAGTATTCAGTTATTGAATACTTTGTGCTTACACTTCGTGAAAGTGCTTCGTAATAAGCTAGCTTGGTTCGGTTGAAATTATTTTTACTTCCTTTTTTCTGGAGAATTTGGAAAAGTGAAACGTGTTTCAATTATTTAACTTAAAAATTAAAACATCAAAAACGATTTTTAGTAAGATTATTATTAATTTAAGCCATAAATAACCTAACTTGAAAAGCTCATCAGATATAAAGGTAATCTTTTTATATTTCTAATAGTTTTCATAGAATTGATTTGGAAATATTTTAAAATTTTCTTGCCTCTAGATTTATTTTCTTGCATAAGTAAAAGAATTTTATTCTACCCCTGATTAATGGTGTCTTGGTGAGCTAGTGAGCTTGTTTTAATGAAATTGTGATTATTTCACTCCGGAAGAAAAGGGCACTTATCCCTCCTTGGGAATAAGGCAAAATAATCTGAATAGCAACAAACCACACCAAGCATCGACAACGTGCTCCTAGATGCCCACATAAATCTGCTGTTTAATAATCAATGTAGGTTTATCGCTTTCAAGAACATTTTGGATTGACCAAACCATCCCATGTTCTTGCTGATCTGCCTAAATACATCGTGAAATACCATCACTACCCAACACCGGACATCAGTTGTCATCATAACCTTTTTATGTCCAGTAAATACGAAGAAGCAGAACGAGTACATATGAATGTAGGGAAGTGAGGAATGATCAAAGCATAATATTCAGTCGGTGAAACTAAAGTGTAAAAAGTAAAAGAACATTTATAATTTTTAAAGTAAAGAGAAACGTGAATAATAATTAAAATCATTTAAGTATAAAAGTTAAGCGGTAAAGTAAGAATAGATAAGTATAGATCAGGAAAGTGTTAAAATAGTGCGAATTTGTTTTTGATTTGGTTTGCTTCTCGTTTTTCTACTGGTTTAAAATTATTTATATATATGTATATATATATACATACATATATATAAATCAGAAAAAGAGAACCAAATAGAGAAAGAAAAGAAACAAAATTTTGTTCATGAAATATAAAAATTATTAAAACGTCACAACATATCACAGCAGAGACAATATCTGAATATCATCGTCGTTAAACCCTATTTTAAGCTATAAAGTACATACGCAGAAACATAGTTTTCATCAACCACGTCAGTTCGCTGAGGCCTCAACGTTCCAGATCATTGGTTGGTAAGTTTAAAACATTGCTTTAATATTCAAAGTTAAGAATATAGGAGTAAGATAAACCGTTGACGTCATAAAGATCAAGAAGAAGACCTAATTGTTTGTAATGTTAATAATCAGATTGTTTTGCTAGTTTATTGTTCAATATTCTTCTTACTCCTCTATTCTTATAACTTTTTTTCCCCCTCCTTTTTGTTATGGTATGTTCGACGATCATTAACCCATAATCTGTTAACACGATTATTTTATTTTCTTAGTAAATTTAAAATGTTGGAGTTAGCATATATCGAAATTGCATTGAATAATTAAAATGGGCACTGTTTTAATAGGAAAGATTAAGATTAATATTTCGTTAGTTTTTATCACTTAAGAATAAGTTTGTATATTTTCAATACTACTGGAAAATATGTAATTTTTTTTTAGATTAGCTAATTAGTCTAATTATGTTAATAGAATGAATAAAGTGAATTCGGTAAATATGAGATTCTAAAAAATTAAATTTTTTTTTGTATGAACTGATGTGGGAGGGGTAAGATAAATGAAGGGTTCTTATATATATATATAGCATTTAAGTGTCCATGAGAATTAAGGTTGGCGTGGGTTTCGAGGCACAGGTCTTATAACAGCTTTAAGATCATTTGGCTAAATTTATGATCAATTAGCATCCAATAGAATTTCTCATTTTTTAGTCATAGTTTTGGGGCTTTTATATTTGTTTACTATGATTTACAAAACCATTCGTTAACGTAGATATTTTTTTGTATATTTTATATTATCCAGGGAGTCTATATAAAAATTTTTTGTAGTGATGATTGAACATAACGATAGAAGACAAGAACCCCTCCAAACTGACTGATCGCTAGCGATAGTAAGCGGGAGCCGATTATCGTATTATGTTTTTTTTGAGTTAGGTTTGGCAGCAAACTATATTCATAAAATCAACAGGCAACTGATTGTGACCATTACACATTACAGCAGCTAGAAATCTAAAAAGGCCAGTTATATCTAAGCCACCATTAAGAAACTTGAATGGTATTTGGGCAAGAAACGATATTGAAAAAGGAAATCTGTTTGTTAAGCTACGTTCACACCTATTAAATAAATTAAATTAAATATTTGACGTCCTACACGTAACCCCTAGCTTAATTAAAGAATTATTTGCTTTTGCTAAACGTTTGGCTTGATTAAAATCCATTAAAGAGTTTCTAAATTACACTAAACAATTCTCTTCTTACAAATAAAGATTAGTAAGTGAATAGAACTTGTCAAAAATAAAGCTAAAGTTTGTTCAATTTATTGGTCACGCTTTTTTTGGATTTTTTTCGTCAAATATTTGTTAGGTCTGAACATACCTTTAGTCACTTGAAAATCGTATTTACACCAAATATATTTCACAATATTGCGGTCGAGTTACCACCTGTTGCTGCTAGAGCAGCTATTCCCCTCAGATTTGAGTTGAGAGAAATCGAAAAGGCTATTTGTGACTTAAACACTAAGAAGGCACCTGGTATTGATAAAATCAGTAATAAAATGCTTTTGGAGCTACCTCGCATAGCAAAGAAAATTATTCTTTTTATTTTTAATGCTATTTTACGCCTTGAATACTATCCTCAAAAATGGAAGGTTTCCTTAGTTACCATGATACCAAAGCCAGGTACAGATCATACAAAAGTTGAGTCTTATAGGCCTATTAGCTTATTATCCAATATGTCAAAGCTGTTTGAGAAATTATTAGTTTCAAAATTAACACCGATTTTAAGTGTAAATAGATGTATTCCAAACCATCAGTTCGGATTTAGAAGAAAACACAGCACAATCGAACAGACTCATCGAATAGTAAATGTCATAAGAAAAGCATTTGAAGAAAAGAAATATTGCTCAGCACTCTTCATCGATGTTTCGCAAGCTTTTGACAAAGTCTGGCATGAAGGCTTATTACACAAATTGAAGCAAAATTTACCAGCAAACACACACAAGCTGCTAGAAAGCTACTTAGTCGGTCGTCAATTTATTATTAAAGAAGGAAATTTCTTAAGTTCACCTCAGCCCATTGCCGCTGGAGTCCCACAAGGCAGCATCCTGGGCCCCCTATTATACTTAATTTATACTTCGGACATGCCAACAAGCAACTATAAACAAACTTCAACATTTGCAGACGATACAGCTTTTCTAAGCGTCCACGAAAATCGTTATGAAGCATCGCGTTACTTACAGCATCATATATTTTAACTAGAAATATGGTTACGACAATGGAGGATAATGGTCAATGAGCAAAAATGCGTACATATAACATTAACTTTGCGCCGTGAATCTTGCCCCCCTATTACAATCAATAATCAAATAATTCCTCAACATTCGCATGTAATATATCTCGGTATACATCTGGATCGGCGATTAACGTGGAAATGCCATATAGAGGCAAAATTAACTCAAATGAAACTAAAAGCCATTCAAATTCATTGGCTTATTGGAAGAAATTCTGTCCTTAGTCTCGATTGCAAGCTTCTACTTTACAACTCTGCTGCTGAATAATCACAGCAGCTCCCTGGTATGTTAAAAACTCAAACATTCATAAGGATCTCAATGTGCCATTAGTTAAAACTATGATTACAAAATATGCAATAAAATATTTAAAAAGGCTTGAAAAACACCCAAATCCACTAGCTCGAAACAGTGATGCATTTTGAGTTTTTTTGTTTTGAGCCAAATTGGCGATTTAAAAGGGCCAAAATACCTTTGAAAGGGCCAAACAATTTTCTTAATATATGTAATTATTATGTTTGTATTTAAATAAAACTATGAGTAACACATAATAATATAGAATATGTATTTTTTATTATTAAGAACAAAAACAAAAATTCAAGTTGTTTTAAAGTATTTTTGTCCATTTTTATTTCACTTTACTATTACGAACTTTCAGAACACTGGAAATCGAAAATACAAAACGCAAGAATTAAAAACGTCGTTTTTTAATAAGATTTATGTGATTAATGAATTTTATGACAAATATTTTACAAATATTTCTCTATTAAGCAGAAATTCAGTCTACTTGACAGTCTACCTTGATTTTTTGATATTTACCTACTTAAAAAATTTTAATTTAAAGCTAGACTGATTTACATATAAAAGTAATTGTTCTTACTTAAAAGGGCCAAGTATATTACACAATTGGTTAGAGAACAGCAACAGGATGTTTTAGTGAATGTTTTAAATTTCAGCAAAAACTTTATATGTTATTTTTCATCAAACCGCTTGTGTTTATTTGGTTCTGTACAAGAAAAATAATTTCGTAAATAAAAGTAGCGTTCGAAAAAGTTAGAAAATAACATTAAACAAGGTATTGAACGAGTTTTTTTCCTGAACTAATCACGGGAAGCTCTAGGATTGTCTGAGGGAGACCAGTCGCTGATAGACTAGCTCACTACCAGCTAGTTATATTTTGACCTGAAGGGCCAAAATAGATTTCCACAGGGCCATCAACCATTCATATGTGCCAAAAATGGCCCAATTGTGCCACGTTTTGCATCACTGGCTCGAAATATTTTTAATTATGGCGGCCACACTCGCTTAAGAAGAAGAGACACGATAAACATAAGTTTTTTTATGAGCGAAATATGTAAGTGAACAGAACCCGTGATGAAGAAAATTTTGTCTGGCACTGGCAGGACATAAAATAACGTATTAGGTTAAGATTTGATTAATTATTGTTAGTTCATATTAAATATATGAAGATTCAATAAAAAATAATGACAAAAAAAAAAATATTAAGGGGGGTGTGCTGGAAATCGCAAACGCAAAACGCAAGAATTTGGAGGCTGTTTATAATACACTTTTAATCAAATTTTTATAATTTTTGTTATAAAATTCTGTTTAATAGATAAATGTTTGTATAATATTTGTCATAAAATTCTTTTATTACAGAAATCTTACTAAAAAACGACTTTTAAAAATCTTGCGTTTTGCGTTTGCGATTTCCAGCACACCCCTGTATGTATTTAAAAACACGATAATATTGCGTTTAATTATATTTACATTAATAGGAAAATCGATTAAGCTATTAAATTCATTGAAATTTTTGCATATTCTCCTCAAAGGGTCAGCATCAGCATAATTTGTTTCAACAACAGGAAGGTGTCGGGTAAAACGTCGTGGAATATTAAAATTTATGTTACGAAGAAGGAAGTCGGAGTGGACTTCGCCATGAATCAAATTAATTAGGAATGCCACATTTAGCATAGTCCTTCGGCTTTTTAAAGTTTAATTAATGATAACCTCGCAGTATACGAAGGAATATTCCCAGCACAACAACCGAATGAAATAATAATAAGGCAGAATAAGAAAAAACTGCTTATGAACAGATTCAATTCGGTCTATGTGCATATTAATTTCAGGATCCCAGACAATAGACCCATGCTCCAAAATTGGCCTTACAAGCGATGTGTATAGTTGTTTCGTTACATTAGGATCTGTAAACTCTTTAGACCATCGTTTTATATAAGCAAGCACACCACGAGCTTTATTGTAATATGTTTGCAGAAATCTAGCTTAGGATCAAGTAGAATACCAAGATCCAGAAATTCTCCAACTAACTCTAGTTGATACTCGTCCAGGAGATAGTGTAGCATTGATGTGCAATTTCTAGAAAATCGCATGTGCTTGCATTTTTTTAAGTTTAGCTCCATTTGGTTATATTAACACCATGCGTAAAAACTATTTAAATCCTGCTGCAAATACGCCCCATCTGAAGATAAATTGTAGCTGAGAAACATCTTAACATCATCAGCGTACATTAAAACATTACAATGATTCATTACAAGCGGCAAATCGTTTATGAAAATCGAAAATAGCAAATGGCCTAGGATACTTCCTTGGGGGACACCGGAGCTAACAGAAATTTCCTTGGAGGGGGTATTGTCAAAAAGAACACAGTGTGTCCTGCAGGTTAGGTACGACCGTAACCAGCACAAAGCGTTGCTAGTAAACCCTAATAAATTCAGCTTAGTGAGAAGTAGGCTATGGTTGATTTTATCAAAAGCTTTGCTGAAGTCAGTATAAATAACGTCCATAAGTTGGCCATCCTTAAAAGCTCGATTTGTTAGAGTTGTTAGTTGCAAAATATTTGTTACTGCAGAACAACCTTTCCTGGAACCATGCTGGTATGGTGATATGATTGAGGATACACTGTGGCAGAGAGAGTCTGTTAAGTATTTTTCAAAAAGTTTGGAAATTGCACTCAATTTTGCAATGCCTCTATAATTCGTTATGTTCGACTTGTTTCCTGATTTGAATATCGGTATGATAAAGGATTTCCTCCAAAATTGGGGAAAATATCCGAATTTTAATGACACATAAAGGAGTAGCCAAAGCATAAGCACAATTTTTAAAAACGCCAGCAGGGATGCCATCAGGTCCACTACACAATGACGATTTTATTGTTTTTAAAGATAAAACAACCTGAGAAGTATCAACAGAAGAAAATGATATTGCCTGATGTTCCATCAGACAAAACGGGGATTCAGTTGATGTATCGTACTGTTGCTTAGAATATGTTGTTGCAAAAAAATCGGCAAACATATTGCTTTTGATCAAATTAATATTAGATTCATTAATTAAATACTTTATAACTCTTGGATAGCCAGTAGATATTTTCTTTTCGAATTTACAAAATTATAAAATGATTTTGTGTCATGTTTAAAGTTCTTAAGCATAATATTACAACAAATGCTAGTCATTTTCAGCAAAAGTTTTGTTTCGGATAAATAACTTATTCACTTACCCCCGTATTCTTTAACAATTATTAAATTTAACAAACGTTTATTAAGGATAATTTGCATAGTAAATTTGTTCTTTAAACCTTTATAAAATATACAAAATTTTTATGCATACAGGCATAATATTTAAAACTTCTAGGAAAAACATACATTTGCATGAAATTTCACGCACTAATGATAACCAATTTTAGCATAGTTTGAAAAGATAGATTTTAATTCTGTATTCGTTTGACAGACAATTAACGAATTTAAGAAAATTATCGAAAACAAAAACTGTTAAATTTGGGGCAAACCTTTTTAAATATGATCAATAATTTTTGGGAGAGTACGTGATAACGACAAAAAGAAAGATAACAATATGTTTGCCATGATCAAGTCGAATTTAAAAAGGTAAGTGCAACTCTACAACTACAAAAAGCCACATGTATTTTGTTTTTGCAAAATAATTGCTTGTTGTCAAAAACACTGAACACCAACGCATTTTTTTTTTTTTTTATTTAAAATTAGAATTTTCACATTTATCAAATTAATTTTTGGGAATACAAAATTTTAATTTAAAAGATTTTGTTATTCGTGCTTAATTCCCAATTTTTATTCTTGATAAAAACACTGAAATTGATTGTTGATGGGATAAGCTATTCCTATGCGTATTTCACTGGTTGCTTAGGCCAGATCGTCAGGAAACTTCATCCAAAGATTTTAGAAAAACTAAAGAAACTAAACCAAATAAAACTGTTAAACGTATAAGACTTATAGCAACAGTTCTACTTGTAATTCTTCACTCCATCTGATCTCCTTACTATTTATACCACCTATATCCGACCGCGTATGGAATACAACTCTCATGTGTGGGCCGGTGCTTCAAAGTCTATTTTGGAGCTTCTCGACCGCGTGCAGGAGAGGGCGAAGGTTCTCATTGGTGACAGTAGGGTATCCAATTCTATTGACTCCCTCGAGCACCGTCGCAATGTGGGTTGTATTTGTCTGTTTTATCGTTACTACAATGGGATGTGTTCTGACGAAATTAGGGATCTGGTTCCCGAAACCCGTACGTTTGTTCGTAATACACGATTTTCCTCAAGAGCCCATCCTTATGTGGTCGATTGGCAGGTGAATCGTACAACGCATTACAGAGAGAATTCATTTTTTTCCCGCACAGTTCGTATGTGGAATAACCTTCCTGCAGAAGTCTTCCCTCTCACTTACAACATGATTAAGTTAAAATCGAATGTTCACAAACACTACTCCCTCTATCCTCCTTCCCACAACCTATTTTCCTTGTTCCAACACAATGCAATGCATTAGTAGGGGTCATCCCCTGAGTGCTGGTCCTAACAGTAAAAAAAAAAAAAAAAAAAAATAATATCAAAGTTTAAACAAAAACATCATCAATAAACAGTGAGTTTATCTTTTCTCACATTCCCCACTACAATTGGTTGGAATTCTTCCAACATTAATTGTAGTTGTAAGTAGGTTAAGAAAAAACAAAAACAACCTGCTTTAAATAGTAAAACATGTTGCCAGTTTTAGTTTTTTTATTTTAAGCCGTGCACTTGCCTGTTTATTATCAAAGTAATTTAGTTTTTCTAAAATCTCAAAAAATGCGCATCAACAATAAATTTCAGTGTTTTTATCAAGAATAAAAATTGGGAATTAAGCACGAATAACAAAATCTTTTAATTTTTAAATTTTTAAAAAAGAAATAAATAATTTTCCTTAATTTTTCGCAGCTTTTTATTTGTTTTATTTTAATTTTTCGCACTCTTCAATTAAATTCTTCTCAGAAATTTATTCGGTTATTTTGGCGCAAAACATAAACAAAAGTATATTCTGACGTTTTGGGAATTATATTTGCAATTCGCCGAGGAGACAGCTGATGAACGGCTGACGAGTTGCACTTACCTTTTTAAATTCGCCTTGGACATGATCAAAAAGTAAAATAATTAGTATGGTGGTCAATTTTTAACCACAATACTAATTATTGTTAGGGCTGGGGCACGAGCTCTTTGTGTACATTTGTCCTTCAAGTTGTGCTGAAAAAGGTCAACGGGAGAAGGAAAGACAAGAATGGAAACGAAAAATGTACTTTGGACTTCAGGAAGAATTCTTGACAAAAGTACGGGAAAACGGAGGTAAGGAAAAAACATGTAAAATCAATTAAAAATGGATAATCATTCGGAAAAAGCAAATTTCGATCTACCAAAGGTTAAAATACAATTTGGTTTAAGGATTGATGTTTGACTATTGACGTCAGCAGTCGTCGATGGCTGCGGGTGTAAGACGGCAAATCCATCTGAGGAGATCGAGTGGTTGCGATCGAAACATGTCATGGTAACCTGCCGGCCACGGTCAGGAATGAGAAATTATCAATAACAATTTTAATTAATTTTCATGTTGTAAAATTCATTTCTTCATAAAAATAATTTAATGAAAATTAAATGTGATGAACTTAAGCCTAATTAAAAATATTAAAAATTTGGATTGAGAACAAAAAGTAAAATGTTAAACTGTTTAAGTTTAAGTTCTATCAAATTGGCTTGCGCTCTCTATTCAGATTTGATTGCTTCTATTATGTTAATAGTGTTGCGAACTTTTTCAATTTCCGAGACAAAAATTTTGCAGTCTAATTTCTACTTCGTTAAAACTGTGACTGACTTAATTCTTCATTAAATTTGGTGGCGAGATTTCTAGTCTCATGAAACTATAACAGAGCCAAACTTACTACCATAGCGATATTCGTTACGGTTTTAGGCGTGCTAAAGTGTTTTTGGAATTGGGGCTTTATATGGGGTCGGTGCTAAGTTATGGACAGATTATTACGATATTGTGATTTCTAGTATTATGAAACTATGACAGAAAAAATTTTTCAATAATTGCATTACTGGGTCTTTCGGAAGTGAGCGTGTTTCCAACCGACTTGTGACACCTTTTCCCTACAAAATTCTATAGCCATGCCTGTGTCCAAAAAAAAGTCATAATAAAATGTCAGCTAATTAAATTGCATTACTTGCATGCCTCAAGATCTGTTTCATTTATAAGTGCAAGTTAAATCACGATTTCGTTTTAAAATAATCGATTAGTTAAGATTTCTGCGAAAACCCTATAAAACAAAAGGTTACAATTTATGAATTAAATAGAAATGTTCTTTAATTTTTGTAACGCAAAATCTTCAATGCAGTGCAAAATAAAAGTAAATAAAATTAACGGGAATCAAAAACTATTTTTCCACGCAAATTTTAATTAAACAAAATTAATAATTCTTTTTAATTTTTTTATTTATAGTTTTTGTTGTAATTTTAAATTTTAGAATCCGATTAAATGGAAACCGTATTTCACGTTTAACATAATTTGTGAATTTAAAATTTTTTATTCAAGGACTATTAAAACAAATAAAATCAACAAATACAAAGACTTCAAAAAAAAATCTGCTCTTTGAGATAAACAAAAAAAAAAAAAAAGAAAAATATGTTTAATAACAGAAAATTGTTGAGGTTTTTAATTTTGTTCTAGATTTTTTTATTAAAGAAAATAATCACATTTTATGGATTTTAAAGAGAATGGCCGAGAGAAGAACATCAAGGAAAAAGCCAAGTTGTTTTTCTTTTCAGCTGTTTTACAATATAAAAATGTACAGTGTAATATCCCATAACGAACATCTTCGCTAAGCGAAAATTCCCATTCGACCAGCGTTGCCGTTGTGTCACTTAAGTATCACTTTTGACCCTTTTTCATGCCAATGACACTTTTTGTGAGTCTTTTTTTAATTTATCCCTTTGTATCATTTTAACAAAATTGATGACACTTTTTGAACCTTTTTGAAAATAAGTACAAGTTTTCAGAAACAGAGAGGTGTGCAACGTGGAACATTTTTCAATAAGAAGTTTAAAAATATTTGTGAAGTTGGTTTTTGCAAAATGTGTATGGTATAATTAAGTTAACATTTTTTATGACGTTAAAAAAATATTTAAAAAAAACTAGGCGAAATTAAGAAGTAACCAAATTTTAAATAGACTTTGTAAAAGAGACAGAGTAACAACAGTTTCTTAATTTATTCTCATTCTCGAAGCGACAATGAGATCTATAAAAAAGGAAACCAGAATTAGGAAAAGTGTAGCAGCTGGAACTTAAACGAACATGGGTACAACTTTAGACGTTCGGGAAATCAAACTCAACAGCGAATCCCAATTGATGTCAATGCTATTACAAATAAAGCTTTGAGGGCTTATGCAAAGTTTTGATCAGCTACCATCTACAAAAAATATCGTTTAGGCAAGTCGTGGTTGCTTTGAAGAATGTAAGCAAGGACATTCCTTTCATAATCTAAAATAAAAAGGTGACAAAGCTTGTTAAAGATGCGGCTAAAGAATATCCGGTAAAATTTGCTAAAATTCTTGCTGCCAATTCATTCACTCCGGATGAAGTCTTTAATGCAGTCGAATCGAATTTAATTTATTTTAAAATAAACGAATTTTCTAAACAACATTTCAAATTAAATCGTATTTGGTCTTTTTTTCGATTTAAACGATTTCTCATACAAAATTTGTTCATTTCGATTTACACGATGTTTTCAGGAACGCATCTATCGTGTAAATCGAGGGATATGTGTATAATTATACCGTGGTAGACAATCTTAATAAAAAACTTGCTTACTTCCATCTGGTTTTTGGCCCGAAATTTTATTTGTGATATGCAAAGGTTTGTTTGTACCAAAGGAGTTTAAGAATAATCTACGTCGAGATTTTTTAACTGCACTATGTGTGTTGTTTTTGCAAATATGTATATTGTAACCTGCTAGGGCTGAAATATCCAATAAATTAAAAAAACAACGCCAAAGGCCAACGTCTTATTGTTCTTTTGGTAGAGTATTGAGACAACATTTTGTCCATTGTGGCAACTTCTTCACTTAGTATTCCCATAATATTAGATATTTTGATAAAAAAAATTTCTACATACATATGTACATAAAATGCCTAACACACATTGAATGGATAAAGTGATTATCCAGGTGTAAACCATGAGTTCACATAAAAACATATCTTCATGAAAGCGAAAGTTAAAAGAAAGTTATAGCGACGTTTTGCCTCACCCGCCTTATGGCCCAGACCCTGCACGGATTGAGTTCCATTTATTTGATCGAACGCAACACATTTTTACCGGAATACGCTTCACTTCAGCACAGGGTATCTGAAATTGGCTTGAATCAGGTTTGGCTTAGAAAAATTACGCGGAATCCATATATTGCAAGAAAGATGGAAATAGTTCCAAAACGCTAACAGTTTGCTAAGATTTGGATATTTTAAAATGTTTTCTTTGTTGCAGGGGCTTAAAAAAAGTTTTACTTTTTTCTTCACTTAAAATCTATAGAAATCCTTTCACTAAACCGAAAGCCTGTCGGCTTTAGGCGGCATTTATACGATGTCTTTTCAGACATGTCTAACAAACATGTTTGTTTTGTTTGCAGACGATCGGGTTAGAGAAGAAAGAAGGGTTACCAAACAGACACGAAATGAGTTTTCATGTTTGTAAATATTCGTTTTTATTTAGATAACACTACGTGACAGTTTTTTGACCAAATGAATTTGACACCTAATCTTTATGTACAATTTTGCGCTGAATCCGAATATGAAGTTTTTGAGATATCACATATCCCTTGCTAAGGAGCAGTTTAACCTCTACTGCAAAGCGTCTACTTCTGTGGAATAGGCAACATCACACAGGGAGATCCGCTAGCAGATATCCCTCCCAGCGAGTTTGAGTTCAAACTATAGCCACCATGTTATCCACGAGGGATCCCTACCATCAACCAGTCTAGGACCCATAAGGTCCTGGCGGCATCTGTCAATCTTTAGCTCCTGCCATCTCCGAGATTGCAACACAAAGAGGTAGGTTCTCCTCAAGAAGATATTAGGAGGTTTAATAAAAGAAAACAATTAGTTATTTGTGCAAATTAAACTTGAAAATGGCGCAGAACATCTATCATATGACGGAACTCAAACCACTACGAGTATTTATACTTTCTTAATTCTTATTTTTTAAGATGATATAAATTTAAATCCTTTTATTTTTTTTTTTTTTTTTTTGTAAATTCCTGGCGTTAATCTAATATTTTAGAAAAATAAAAGTTTTTCGGCGTATCACCAATTCAAATATAGTGACACTTTAACAAAACTTAATTACTTTGTGCTAATCATCACTAAATTTATTCCTTCAGGTTGGTAGTTTTAACAAGTTTTTAATGAATTCCTAAAAAGTCAGAATTACATTGTAAAACGTATGAAGGAAAATGAAAAAAAAAATGAACAAATAAAAGAAAATGAAAAAAACTGCAGTTAGTTACCTGTCATATTCTCGATTATCCTCATCACATCGAGCATCCTGTAACTCTCGCCAACTTTTACCGTGACGACATGTTGTGACCAAAATAATATCACGACCATTATGCAAATGGAATAGAGAATTACGTGTCTCCGAGCCAATGCCATGCACGTACCTGAAATTTAACAAAAATACAAAAAAAAAATGCAATTAAATGTTAACTAAAACAAAATATGACTTAAATTTAAGGAAAGTAGAAGCACCACTTCTTTTCACGTTCTTTGATAACATTCAAATTGCTATAAAAACAATAATTGTTAATTGTGGCATAATTATTAAATGCACAGTGAAGAATTTGTGGGAGTTTTTTTCGTATTTTTTTTTTTTTTTTTTTAATTAATGCACTTTTTTTAGAATAAATGACGACCTAATTAAAGAACTTGTTGTTATAACGACAGCCACGTCTTTATTTTTTTTTTATCCCCTAGTAATAAAAAGATTAGCCAGTTAGTAAGTTTTTAAATGTCTAAAAGGATAAACTTAATAGAGAGCCAAATGTAATGCTTCAAATAATTTAATTGGGGATTTTATTAGGTTTGACGCATTATGTTTTTGACATTTTTCGAATACAAGTATGGGTTGCAGTTCTTTCACAATTTAAAGACATTTTATGCCATTTAATCATAAAGAGAATCACTAACGCTCAAAAATGTTTAATGATTATTTAATTCTTTATCATAGTTCACGTTCTACCGCTACTACATTGCGTGCGCAAATCATCTTTTCGGATGATGCTAACTTCTGGTTCGATAGTTTTGTCAACGAGCGAAGTTGTCGCATTTTGGACTAGTAAGCAGCTTGATGTGGTAAAAAGCACAATTTTAAACAAAATAAAATATTTGGTCAGTTTTCTTTAAAAATAAAAAAAAATGTCAACGGCGATCGTTACGGGGTAATTGAATGATATCAGAGTATTTTTAGACCAACTCAGCCTATGACACAATCCAATTATTCAGGTAGTTTTCTTACGCAATGCTGCTCGCGCGCGAATGGTCGTTTGGTTCATTTGATTAAACCCCTTTAGACTTTTCTCTTTGGGGTCCCTATAAATCATTGATGTACAGCCCGTAACACAATTGTAGAAATTGATTTACACAGATTCTTATGCTCTTCCATTTAGTCGTCAATGATCCAGTGAAAACTGAACAAGCGGCGCATGCTTATCTATAAATTTTTTTTAGGAAAACATATCCAGCAAACACACGGTATTATTTTATATTTAAATAATTAATAGAATGATGCAATTTGAAATGCTTTTTGATGTACAATGTCTCTAATGCATTGGTGTCCAGCCCATACCACAATTGTGGAAATAAATTCACACACATTCTTCACACGCATTCTTACGCTCTTTCATTTAGTCCACCAGAGTACACAATTCAGTCGTCGATTACCAAGCGACGAGTGCACATGCGGCGGATGCTTACATATTTTTTGTATTTTTATTAAGAATATTTGAGGGGTATAGAATCAAAGACTGCAAAGTCCACATTTATAGTTTTCGTAATAAATAGTAAAAACCTCTAGCTCAAAGTATATTCATATTTATGTATTGTATATCTGATATTCAGTAAATAAGAATATGATGGAGATATGACGCAAGTTTCAACCAAATCGATATAGCGGTTTGCTGGCAATTATAATAATAAATTGGAGATAGCTGTGTGTGCTCTAATCAAATGTACATTGATGCTTTTTTTAGCATGGGCAAGTACTTAAAAAATCAGTAGTTATAAAATTCTTAAACTTAACAAAGGCTTAGTTTTTTCTTGATTGATTTGGAGGAACTTCATAACAACTTAGCTCCATAATTACGACTAAAGACAAAGTTATAAAATGAACAATAAAACAAATAAAAAAAAATTTGTTATATTTTTAATTTCTTTTTAGTTTTGTTTTGCAAAAAGGAAAAAAAATAAAAAAAATAGCCTGCATTTTCGAAAATGGTTGAGAGAAAAAGAGCTTAACAAACTGTGATCATTGCAAAAACGACAATGTCCAATGGACATTGCCGTTTTTGCATCAATTCTTAATTTTTGAACATACTTTTTTATGTGATAAAAGTGTTTCTGGTAATTTAATATTCACTAATTGGAAGCATTCATTAAATACAACTAAATGGCATTTTTAGTTACGTTTGTGAAAAAAGTGGACTTTGCTGTCTTTGATTCTATACCCCTCATTTGTCTCTTTATTCACTAATACTAATAAAAAGCAATACAACCACAATTTAAATTTTGGACGTCACTGCTCTAATGTCATAAAACCAGGGTTAAAAAAAACTGCAGTCAAAACCAAAGACTGTCGAAGAAGAAACTAAAATTTTGTGTTCAACTTGTCGCTTTTTGAGTTGCTTTGACATCGACTTTTTACATTTAATGAATCAGAAGTAAGAGCAATAGTTTTTTTTTTTGCCAATGCCAAATGAAGAAGTGGAAGAAATGGAATTTTTTTTACTTTGACTGCAGTTTTTCAAACGCTGCATAAAACATTTTAAAACAAGAGCGAAGACGTTTTAGAAAGGCATTTTGATAGCTTTCATTAAATAAATGGCTTAGCAAAAAATAAAAGTTAGAAAAAAAGTATTGTAATTTTTACGATATTGCTCAACATCGTTTTACGGCCCCTGATTTAGACTATATAAAACATGTTTTTTTTTAGTTTCAAGGTTTAAAGTAATACCTATGTGTTTTCTGGTAGACTCGCTCTCTTCACTGTGGTGCAGAAATGCACCCACAGTTTAAATTTTGCGCATCAAGGCTTAAAATAGTCCTCACCGACAACGTAAGAAGGGCTGCAAGCCAAGATCAAACGGGAAACTCCTCGTGTTCCAGCGTTCCTGCGTCGCACAGTGGCTCATGTATTAATTTAATTGGCTAAAATGTTATTTTTTGTTACCACCCATTTCCAAAATTGTAATGTCTTTCAATAGTTAATTAAAATAAGGCTATACAAAAAATTAGGTCAACACTCATAGAAAAATGTATCTTCATATTGATGATGCCCTAACATGTTATTGATAATGCCCTTATGTTATTACAAATAGCATCAATTAGGCAAAAAGTAACATCAATCCAATGACGAACTTCGTCATAAAATGTTGTCATATTTTACACGTTTTCTGTGCTATGACTACAGTGACATCAATTCGATGTCACATGTTTAAAAAGTAAAAAAAGAAGCAAAAATTTCCAAATTCTCCAAGTACATCCAATTTTCAAAGTAGAATGATTACGAAAACAATATCGGGCATGCTTCTGTTGTCTTAAAATTTTAAGTTCTTCGGCAAACAAAGGGAGGAATAAAACAAGAGTGAAACGAACATGTGTAACGGGTAAGTAGGTAATAATATTCTCTTACTTTGACTTAAGTCAATCCTAATAACTCAATTTAATGAGTCCCTTCTCGGATGGTACTGAGTACTACACAGACTCCGATTCGTCATTTCTGTGATGCCGATGTGTCATCCCATTGATGGCATTATTTCAATTCAACAATTAGGCCAGGTGCTGTTAAGGCTGACATCACAATGATACAAAGTATTAAGGGGTTAAAAAACGAAGACACTTGTCATAGTATTGATGTCAAAATACATCAGCGTTATTACGCCTTTTCTCAGTGAACATATTGGTGTGGTATGATATTAAAAACAAATCTTTTTGTAAATTTAGAAAAAAATTGATCAGAAGGAAACAATCATTCCTCGCAAGCGGTTATCAATAATGCAATTCTTTTTTTTTCTTTTTATAGGATAGCAGTCTTTTATAAATGTATGTTGTATCACTGTTCCGTTTATACCTGGTGTGTTATTAAATGTTTTCTTAGGTGCTATGTATATTATAGTTACATTTCAGAGATACACGAAACATTTCCTTGCGTGACGGGTGGAGAGGGGGTTTTTCTGTAATATTAGTATTTTTAAGTGAGAAGCATTTTTTTTATCAATCTTTGAATAGTAGACAAGCGTGCTTCGTTCTTTATTTCTCTCAAAATAACGCTTTTACAAGTGTGCGAAAGAACCCTTTTATTACTTCCGTTTTTTGTAGTTTGCCGTTGTAACTTTACGACTTTTGCCGATTTTGTCAATATTTCGCTTATTGACAGCTTTAAATCCTCGTAAGCGTAAATTTTAGCCTTCGCTTTCACAGAAAGTTATTTTTCTTTAGTGATATTAACAACAATAGACAGCTTTATCAGCAAACAAAAAATTGGTATCGATACGCTTTCTATTCTTTAACAAACACTAAAAAGAAATTGCAGGCGCTAACCTGATAATGCAAAAACTATGAAAGATTTTTCATTGAAAATTAAATAATATAGAAAAAACAAAGTAACGGCAAATTTCAAAATTATATTAACCACAAGAGCAAATATACAGGCATATTCTAAAAATCACTTTTTGTAAAAATGATTTGAAATTACAAAAAAGGTATTATGGACAAAAAGCTTTTTTCATAATTGTGATTTTAAGCCAGTCAACTGATTGGCCGCCGATTTAAAATTGCTTGCTTCATTTTTGCACCATTTTAAACCAAGTTAAACCTTTGTGGTTTTCAAAACACCCTTAAATCACAATTGTGATTTTAAAATCACAAGTTATTGGAAATCTTGTGATTTTCAGAACATGCCTGACAATAAGCTCTTGATGATGCGCAGTGTATAGGGTAGGTGATAGTAAAGTGGAAATAATAAAAAACTTTTAATACGTTCGACAAAATCCTTCTTTAAACTAACGCCAAGTTGAAATAATGGCGCCCTAAAAGTATACAAAAATGTAAGTCATCACTTAAACTTACTGTATAAAGAAAATATTAAATGCACACCCAGAAAAATTATATGGTTCGATATGGTCAAAAACAGCTGGCTCATTCAGTACATTGGCAAACAAAAAAAAAAAAAAAAAATAAAAAAATTTGATCTTTTTATTTAATCAAACGAATCGTTATTGCAAATGCATTAGCAATGATTGAATCAGACCGTGCACGTTTTTGCCGAAACAATTTTGCTGTACTTTTAGCAACATGTTATGGTTGTACAGACAACTATTCAATTATTTGTCGTAAACATAAATAGGGCTGTAATGTTCATTTAGCGGACTGATTTTACGGTTGATATCAGTGTTGCCAATTTAGCCATTTAGTGGCTAGATTTAGCCATTTTTCACCGTCTTTAGCCATTAAAAAATGAGTTTAGCCATTAGCCATTTTTTTTAGCCATTTTTCAACTTGTTTGACCATAAAATTTTTTTGCCGTTTTTCTTTTAAAAGAATAATTTTTATTTTATTATAAAAATTTATAGAAGTAAAATAAACATTTTGAACAGTTAAAACGCCTTTAATTTAAATCACAACTTTTACAAATGTTGAAAATCGCTATAAACTTTGAAGCTGAAACATCTTTCAAAATAAAGGAACAGTATTCCACTATTAAATTTATAATTTATGGTTGCAAGTATTTCAATAAAGGGTGCAGGTGGTAACAAAATTGTTTTACAAATTTCAGAATTGACTATAAAGTTGCTCTCCTCTCCCTCTGGAGAGGGTGTTTAGCCAAGTAAACATCGTTAAAAGTAATTTGAGAAATAGGTTACATTAAGCAACCGTTAATTCGATTTTATCAATTAGGTAAATATTTTTACAAATAGAAACTGGGAATTATTTCCTTTCGGAGGTTACTTTATATTATATTAAGTATTTTTTATTTTTCAAATTTATTCTATGAGCTTAATTTCAGTTATGTATTTTATAAAGCTTTTTTGTAATAGTCCTACTCCTTAAAGTCATTTCTGAAAATTGAAGGAATAGGACTATTACAAAAAGCTTTATAAAATTCATAACTGAAATTTAGCTCATAGAATAAATTCGAAAAATAAAAAATGTTGAATGTAAATATTTTTACCATAACAATACAATATGTATACCACCACCACCTGGAGGGTGGAGAGGGTACTATGCGTTTGTGCTGATGTCTGTAACACCTTAAAATATTGGTCCTAAGCCCACTTTTTCGTATACCGATTGACTCAGAATCACTTTCTGAGTCGAATTAACGATGTTTGTCCGGCTGGCTGGATGTCCTTGCAAACCTTGTGCGCAAAGTACAGGTCGCAATTTAGAGATTATTTGATAAAATTTTGTACAAAGGTTAAATGTGGTGTATGGTATCATAAAGTCGGGTTTAACAGACTATTCTTTCTTACTTGTTTTTTATTGTAGATCTGGACTCAAAAGGTTGGGTAAATGTTGTCGTGATTATGATTTACCTTCAAATTATTTAAAACTTATGATTATTTGAAACTAATGAGTGAGTGATTCCTATGAGATGAAAATAACGACATCGAATTTTTCGATGATTTAATTTTTTATATTATTTACGTTTTTTCTTATTTAACAAATTGATCTTAACTCACAATTTCATCGTTAACAACTATAAATTAATTATTTCTGTTTTGTTATTGAATTTTAATGTATTTTTATTTAAAAAAGCTTTTAGCCATTTTTTAGCCCATTTTTAGCCATTTTTTTCCGTAAATTTAGCCATTTTTGGTCACCAAGTTTTGGCAACACTGGTTGATATGTATATTAATATTATTATTGCAGTACCCCAAATATGTACAAAATTTCTTTAAAAATATTTTAATTCACCATGACCGTTATTATTATTTACTTTAAGTTCGTTTTTCAATTCATATTTTTTTAACAATGTCCCAAATTATTGTATAACAAATTTCATATTTTTTGATCAACGCCAAACCGTGCCAACTATCATCAAATACATGTCAGTACCAGAGAATGACAAAAAGTAATTTTCAAAGTTGTACTTAAGTTTTAAGTACTCGTAAGTCATTGTGTTTACTCATAATTGTAACACAGAGAATACAGAAATATTTGTAGCAGAGAAATGCAAAAATCTGATTTTTATTGACTCGTTTACTTTTAAATATTTTTCTGTACAATCAATGAAGGCACTCAAATGTAGAGTTGTGGACAAGAACATGAACAATATTTGGTTTAATGATTTCGAGTATTACTGAAACATTTAACTCTGCACGTTCGACACTCGGTTCACACTTGAACATTTCTTTGCGGTGTTTTGGTCCAGGGTGCCGAAAACCTTTACAAAGTTTACTTAAAGTTAATAGCGAGGAGGTGGTCCTGTTTCACTATTACTACGTTTATACGCACCACTTATTCGCAAATAAATATATTGCAAGTAGAGAATATTGCCGCATAAACGTAGTATATGATTCTTAGGGCTAAAAATTCAGGGCAAGTTAAACTCTCTTTTTGGTTTAAAATGTGTTTAAACCAACAAATCTATAAATCACTACACATATAAATCATCTTTAAGCGCATCAAATTGGGCGTTTAAAGATTTATCGTAGTGCTGCCACGTTATATTTTTAACAACATATAATGCATCGGACACTGATTTATAGTTGTTGAGTTTAAACTACATATAAATTCAAGTTTAGTTCGACTAAACCAGCGTTTAAACCATCAGTGATTTATTAGCCATTAGGCTGCTCTCAAATAAAAAAGCATACAAAAACCTAATGATTTTTGATTTTTGTAATTTATTTCACAAACAAATAAAAATGTTAAGCAGTTTCGTAAAGAAAATCGCTGTATAAAAAGCTTCACTTTTGTATCAGCGTTCGTTCAATTAAAGTGTTTACTTACGTTAAAGCAAAATGAAACAAAAATGTGTTAAATTCATGCAAATGCAGGCAGAAACAGGATATTAAATGGAGTTTAACATAATTAATTATTAAAATGGTTAAATAACCATTTAATTTGAAAATATTACAGCACACAATAAGTTTTAAGTGTTTTCGATACATTTTTATAACAATGAGAGTATTAAAAATGTATAAATAACTATAATAATATTATATTTTATGTATTATTAAAGTTAATAAAAACGGAAGGAAGTAAATTAAAAAGCAAAATACCGAATGAAATACTCGTACCAACCAACACATGCAGCACTCCACAAATAGATATCGATGGAACGAACTAATTAACAATTTGCAAATAACTTAAAACAACAAAATCTTTCATACAACTAACAACACAGTCTACAAGTATCTGTGCAACAACTATTTTGCGAGGCACAGTGGGGGAAAGTTTTTACTAAAGAAGAAATACAATTGAAAAATTTTCGAATTTATTTATTTTTTAATAAACATCTTAAATAAAAAAAGTTGGTGCGTTTTTCTTGAAATGGCGCGTTTTTTCTCGCTTGTGAAGAATTTCGAAGCATAGTTGCGTGTTAGGAAGTAAGACGTTAAGTGGGGAACAGAATAGTTGCTGTAGTACAACGTTACGAACAGTGCTGAAAACTGTCAAAAGTTATAAACGGCAGTTTCAAAATGGTGTCAACAGAATACGTATGTAGTTGTAGTAGTCGTTGCAGTTGCAGTTGCAGTTGCAGTTGAAGTTGAAGCGCAAAATTCGAAATGTTTAACTTTGTTGCGCTACAGAGCATTTTTTAGCTTCAGCTACTACTACAACTTCTTAATTCTGTTCCAGTCCTTAGATCTTAATAAGAAGTTGTGTAGAAAAATGAGTGCAAAGATAAGAAAATGCATTAGTTAAGAACAAAAATTATAGCACCTTCCACAGTAAAAACAATTTGTAATAGTGATAGCGCTAAAAACTAATCATTTAAAGATAGCTCGAGTTAATAGCAAATAATATTGTATTTAATGTTTTTGTAAATATGGATAAATGAAATAAATAAATTTTTGTTATGTTTTTATGAAAATATATATTTTCTCATGTATTTCTTTTCAAATGATAAATATATTTCGGCCCACTTGCTGAAATAAATATAAAAAAACTTTCTTTATCATAAATAGAATATCTTGCTAAAAATTTATATTTTTGAACCAATCAATGCAATAAATTGTCTCTGATTTGTAAAATTTAAATATTTTTTTGTTGACGGTTTTGTTAAATGATCGTGACGATTTTGACGAATTTTGTTTAAACTTTTGACGATTTTTTAAGAAAAAATCCTAACAACCCTGTTCACAGCAGTAGCGAAAGCAAGAGTTTACTTGTTGAACTTAAAGCTGTTACTGCAAAGCAACAGCATCAAAGTTTAAACTTTTGCTTTCCTGCGGCCGTATTCTGTAATTCGCTAAAGTTTAATCTCTATCGCTAAAAATCTTTAAAGTTGATCAAGCGATTTTTGGCTACGAATGCAGTTCTGTAACGTGCATTGCTAAATTTGGCAATGCCATAACAATTAGAGTTGGGTAGTTCATGAACGAACTAGTTCAATTGAACTAGTCAGTCAGATGAACGTTGAACTGTCATTCAGTCTGACAGTTCCTTTTAGTTCAACAGTTCACTTTTCGTCACTTTGTCTTTTGCGTCAGCAGTCTTTTGAGAGGGTTCATTTAGTTCAATTCATTTAGTTCAATTCATTTAGTTCAATTCATTTAGTTCACAGGTTCATTTACTTCAGTTGCTTGTCCACTTGATTTTATTCTTTACCGCACTGATTGAAAAGAAACAACAATAGTATTAGTGTCTCTATGTTTAACATTATATTGTTTCTTTTACTCATTGCTAGATAACTTTAAACATTTTCATAATAAAATCAAGGCTGCCATACTTAGAGATGTCTAGCTGCGATTTTTTCGGCAATTTATAAAATATTTTGTATTATTAATAAAGGGTCACATAGACACATACTTCTCATGCTCATGCAATCAGCATGTGTTTGTAAATTTGAAATTTTTATTTATGTATGCGTCACACAGACAATGCAGTATGAAAAACCAAAATAGGTTTGATTTCAAAATGAACTCATACTGCTGACAGTTGTTGAATGAACAATAAAAAAAATTATTAATTTTATGATATATTTTTCTTTCAATTTAAATTAAAACAAATTTAAAATAGTTTCTGAGAAAAAAACGTGTGAAGAAAGTAGGGGTTCTCTTGACATTTATTTTAAAATGATGATTGATAGGTGTGTAGTAAAATATCAATCACACACGTATACGAAGGATTCATCGGCAGTAGGTGTCAGCAGTATGTGTCTATGGGCCTCTTAAGATTTCCGTAGGACATGCTGAAATTTATTGTTGAGGTGATTTTGTCGGCATTAACATAGCGTTTTCACCTGACAATTTTTTGTCATCGCAAATATTTTGGGAGTAAAAATTTATATTGTGCATTATTTGTCAGTGCTTTATAAACAAATGTCTCTATTGTGAATAAATTGTCAGAGCTTGTATTCTGAAAGAAAAATATACAAAATAAAACACTAATAATTATATGATAAAATAAATAATGAATAATGTTTATCTTAATTTTTCTTATTAATACTCCTTCAATAAAAGAAAAAAGTAATTTAATTGAGCCCTACCTTAAAATACAAATTAAAACTTACATGTTCCCCACATGTTTTTAGTTTGGGAATTCGTTCCCATAAAATTTGTTATAGGAATCATTCACAATACGAAATAAAAAAAAAAAATATAGGAATATTTTCATGGGAGTAGTTGTTTGAGGTATGCTTATTTTGAGCAAAACGTGTCAGAGTGTTTCCATTATGTAATAGTATTTCACTTAAGCGGCTCATACACTTAGAATAAAATTGTTAAATTTTACGTATAGTACAATTATATCGCTAATATGTATGTGATATTCGAAGGTGGAACAATATATTGGCAACAATCAAAAGACTTGATTATTATTGCACAACGAAAAGAAAGAGAAGTGTGTTGGCAACATTATACAATGCTGTTTATATTATTCCTATAGGTTATGTTCGCCTTTTTATTGAATGAATGAAACTATTGTGCGACTTATTGTAAAATATAGGACAAAATGGAAATGATATGGCGAATATCATATACAATAATATTGCAAGTGTATGGGCCGCTTTACATGTTTTGGGCCACAAAACTACATTTGCAGCAAAACAAGTGTTCTGCTACTTGTTTTCCCATACAGTTTTCATGTTCGAAAAACTCAAATAAATACTAGTTTTGCTCCAAAAAATGTCGAAAACCATGAAAAAACTCAGAGTTTTCCATTATTGGTGATTAAAAATTTCGAAAAAAATTACAGATTTACCAAAATAACAAGACTTATTAAATTATATGTATAATGTGTATTAAAAAACAAATAAGAAAATATTTATTATTTTACAAAAATATTTTTTGCTTTCATGTTTGTAAACAACATTAATGCCAAATTGATTTCGAAAACCAAAACCAGTTTTACATAATGGAAGCACTCTGACACGTTTTGCTCAAAACAAGTTGACAACAAGCTGATAGTGGAAACATAGTATTAGAGTCTTAAAATAAATTAATAGCTTATCTAATTTCAGTGTATTTATCAAAAATAATAATTGGAAATTTAGCACGTCATACGGAAATCTTTTTAATAATAAAAAAATCGCCATATATTTTATAAATCGCAGTGTAGTCAAAATGTTTGAAAATTGCCACATGTGGCGAGACATCTCTTAATATGGCAGCCCTGATTATATTATGAACATATTTTAGTAGTCTGGCAATGAGTAAAAGAAACAAGTATATAATAACATATATAAACTAATAATATTGTTGTCTCTTTTCTATCAATTCGGTAAAGAACATGAAAAATACTATGCATTTTGTTTTTGTAAAATGAGGAATGTCAAATTTATTTGTTGAAAAACAAAGAAAAGGAAATTTTTTAAAAAATTCACAATTGTGTTTTTGAACTTTATTAAAAATTTATATTTATTACATTATATTTATTATATTTAAATATTTATTAAAAATTTAAATAAGTTTTTTTAAGCATTTAAATTTGTATTAATTTTTTCAAAGCTTGACACACACAAAAATAAACAACAACAGAATAAGAAATCAAAACGAAATATACAGCTGGCTCAAAAGACTGACTGACTAAAAGTGAACTACTGAACTAAAAGAACGAACTAGTTAACTTTTTTTAAATGAACTCTAATGAAAAGTCACCTAAATGAACGATTAAGCCCAAGACTAATAACAATTTAATTCACCGTAATTTTAGCTTTTATTGTCATCATTAAAATTTTTAAATTTTGTTTTCTCTAAGGCATTTTATCGATAGAGATTTTTAGCTTTAGCTAAGTGAATTACGGAATACGGGTGCTGTATTCAGTTTTTTAAAGACTGTGAACTGTCGCTTTGATTTCTCTTTAAATAGTACAAAAATAAAAATAAAACTGAACAAAAGCAAAAGTTGAAAAGACCAGTGTTCGAAAATAAACACTAAATATCGTTTTTTAATGTTCGGTTCGGTAGATTTGTGGAAAACACAAACGCTAATAGTGTTTGTGTAAAAATTCATTAAAATAAATAACGTTTCCCTGTTTGTCATCTTTCGAACACAAAAATAATGCTGTTTTCATCATACTCAACAAATGATGCGAACATTAAATTCCGTTCGGTTTTTTTTGAAAATCCACGAACTTCAATGTGTTCGGTTCGGCTCGTTAATGTTCGTCGCTTTTTGCTGATAAAAAAAAAACCAAACATTTTTACAAAAACAAAATACACACACGAAAAAAACATTATAGAACATTAAAATATAATGTTTTTCTACAGTATCACTACAATTGTTCTGTTTTTTAACGAAGAACCGAACATTATATAATGTTCGGTTCTTTCTTGAAAATAGTTACGAACGGTATTAAGGTTTGTGTATGTTTACACAAACACTAAAAAAATAGATATCGTTCTTCGGTGAGTGAGCCGAACGCTAAATAATGTACTGTTTATTTTCGAACACTGGAAAAGACTTTTAAACACTACAGCCATACGTTTATTTAAAAAACATTAACTAAACATCATCTCCATCGATTTTAATTTTGCTTGATTTCAGTTTTCAGTTTTGATAGTTACGGACAACTCATTCAGAATAGATGCAGAAGATTCAAAAATGTTATGGTATCTTTAAACATATTGACTCAGCTTTTCTGCCTATTACAATCAAGTTATATTCGCCCACAAACGTGTTATGGTTGCTCATAACCGTGTTTATTTTTAGTGTAAACTTTCGCGTGTTTAAAATTAAATAATACCATTTTGCTTATTTTACCAATTTTAGGGACAACATGTGTTAAGCATATTAATGTTATTAACAACCATAACATATCTGTAAGCAACCATAATATGGTTCTGCTTACCTAATAAAGGACTGATTTAGTATAGTTGCTGGTCACAATAATACAGGTTAAGTTCCCATATTGTATGTATACCTGTGCAATAAATTCCAAATATTAACAAACAAACATTTTAGTTTAGATTAAAAAATAATCAATGAAATCACAACGAAAATCTGTCTTTGCCTTCCTCTTAAAAGTCTTTCCCACTGTGCAAGAGAGAGTATGTGTAATAGAAGAGTCCATGTAAATGATTAATGTTGCATGCAGCCATACAACAAAAGTTGTATTAATATTAAGTAAATATAAATAGTTGAATACGCTTTACAATCGGGTTGCACCGAATTCAATTCACTATTTAGGAAAATTAATGCCACAAATAAGTTCGTAAAAATATTAGCGAAAATGTTTTACTATTTTTTTCACGAAAAAATTAATCTTTTATTGCTGTCAAAAAAAAAAATTGACAATCGATTAGACGAAAATTTTTATTAAACGATTAAAGAGGCGAATTTAAGCAAAAATTTATTTTCGTTTAAATCGGGTTTTTATCGATTTTCACCATTTAAAGCATGAATAAATTTACAATTATTTGCTGTTAAAGGCACTGAAACTGAGCCAACGAAGTATACCAACCACACTTATAAAATAAATATTAAATTATTAAAAAAAATGCATTTAATTAAAACTATTAATTCTTTTATTAATCTAAAGTAATTGTACAATAAATTCCAGTGTATTTTTTGACGATGGGCTCGTTTAGTTTCAAAATTCAATTTGAAGAGATCGAGGGGTCCCAATTGTACTTTCTTTTTAACCTTCGACCTGATTGGGATGTAACCACGTAGAGTATTTTTGGGTTAAAATTTGAAACGTGCTCCGATGTAAACCAAATTTCACAGAGGGTTGTTCCGCCCACTGCCACAACTCCTCCTCATACAGTATCAATAAAGGAAATAAACAAATTTGAGGTCCTTAACTTGGGCCAACTGATTTCGGGAGAAAAAAATTCCACATCAGAGAAAAAATAGAAAATCGAAATCAGCCATAAACAGTTTCTCACTGAAACACAAAAGGAAATAATCATTTTGTTGAATGAAACATTTTTTTTTGCTTAGATTCCTCCCATTGAGTAGAAGCCAAAAAGTCATAACATTGCGTTTGACACACACCCACTTAAACCCCACATAGAGAACCAGTACGATTGTCCACTGATCTGTGGCATACCATTGCCCGGAACAAACTTCTAATACTTTACGCTTATGCTGGAATTATGTCCGAATTTTTGATATGAACACGATTGATTCACTCCAAAAAATTGGTAACTCTTACTGTCTACCTTTTGACATTTTCAAACTCTCGGGATTTGCGATATAAATTTGATTCATCAGTTTTTTTTCTTCTACTTATTTTCGGCTGTATTTATGTGGGTGTCGGTATGTATGTGTTTGAGCTTCTAAATATGAAAGCTACAAATGTGGTAATGCATTGTATTTATTTTCTCAGTAGCTACAACAACAATTACTGTTAGAAAGGACATAGCAATTTTGTTCTATTTTAAATCCCTTGGGTATCGTATTGAGGTATGTATACTGGACAGTAGCTTGAGTATAAAAGTTCTTTAATTAAACAATTAATTCAGACCATTAAATTTTTTACTAGTTTTGCCCCTGCAAAAGAATGGATCATATCAATTAATGTATTTGTATTTCGAGTCATGCCAGACAAATTAAGTCAACCAAAAAATTAATTGCATAAATTAAAAAATACACAACATATACACAAACACTAAAATGTATGTGTTTTGATTAAAAAAAATTAATTGCAACACGCAAAAAATTAATTGAAAAAATTAATGTACACCAATTAATTATTTAATTGAACAGTCTGTATCCTTCTAATATTACAAATGTGAAAGTTTGTATGTTTTTGATTTTGTTAGTCTGTATGTTTGTGGCGCAATCACGACAAAACCGCTTAATAGATTTGTATGGAATTTAGTAGACCGACAGCATATGGTCCAGATTAAAATATAGGGTTATTTTTAGGAGATAAAAACGGAAAAAATTGTAACTTTTGGTACATCTTCTTTTTGATAAATTTGGTATACAGATTGCATATGGTCCAGATTAAAATATACAGGGGTGTCATAGAAACCGATATTATCGGTATTGGATTTGAAACCGACAAAAAAAATACGTTGGTGTCATGAAATCCAATGTTGTCGGTTTTTTGTTCGAACTACAATTAGTGTCGGTTTTAGGTGTCACAGAAACCAATGTTATCGGGTTTTTATTGAAAATAAACCAAGCAGCTTACAGGTCTTGTTTTTTTATTGGAAATTAATCAAGTTGTTAAAAGGTTAATTTTTTATTTTATTTTTTTCAACAGTTAGATTTTTTCCACTGATAAAAGCAAAATAAAATTGATTAATTGGTAAAATTGTATTTTTTGCATGTTTCCGGTAGTCTCCGGCAGCGGGCTGCTGCAAATTAGCAAGTCTTCTTCTCATTTTTTCTGCAAACAGCAAATATGCAACAACAGCAGCGGTCATTTTATTTATTTCTAAAGTTAAACAACAAATTTGTTTAGATTTTTAATAAATTTCATTTAATTTTTACAAAACAATAAAATTACACAATACCAATGCAATGCAAGTAATAACACCTTGGCATTTCTTTCATGTTTACTGTATTACCACTTCTTATTTTCTTTTCTCTAATTTTCCTTTAATTAAAAACCCAGCTTTTAACAATATTTTAGCACTAAAATCATAATTTACAAAATTGTCAAACAAAAATTGCACTTGAAGCTATAAACACATGAGCCAAAACATAAAACAGCTGATTCGAATATCGGTTTTATTTGTATTCGAAAATAACAAATCCGACTTGTTTTCATGACACCAAATGAAACCAATATTGGTTTGCAAAACCGACAATGAGCAAAACCGACTTGGATTCTATGACACCCCTGATAGTGTACTTTTTAAGGAATAAAAACGAGACAAATTGGCCAAATTAAATTGGACAAATAGTAGGGTACTTTTTAAAAGGTTAAACAAACGGTAAAAAATTGATACCTTCGGTACTTTTGCTCTTTTTATGAATTTGGTATACAGATTGCTTATGATCAAGTGCCCGGAATATACATATTTAGACACCTCTTGCTTCACACATGGAAAGTTGTACGTATGTCCGTTGGTCTTGAGTATCGAGTGCTCAAAATTTATATTTAATTTACTTTGTACCTTGAGACATTCACTTAAATCAGTCACAGACTCTAGCCAGACCAAATATTTTTCTCTTGATCCATTTTTTGCCGAAAGCTTTGTTCCCATTTCAATGTATATGCATGGAACACTTTGCTTCTAATGTTTTTACTTTCAAAACTACAGCACGTTCTTTCTTCCAAAAAGCTATCATATCAGTATGTACCCAGTAGAAATTCTGCCTACAAAATAATGTGTTAAGTAATCAGAAAAATGTAAAAGCACTACTTACAATTCTGCTGAAAGAACCAATGAATTTTACAAGGGATGCCCCAAAACTAACGCATTCAAAAGTAAGTCATTATTTTTTTACCTAATAACACTAATAATGAGTGATGGAAGAAGCTATTCATTTTGAACAAGTATGCGAAGTTTTTACTGGGTAGGTTTGCGACCCCAAATTTTTTAAATCTGCAATCCGTTTTCGACTATCTCGCCTCAGTGCTGATATTAATCGTGTCCATTTTGCTCTATATCTTTTTAAACAAAAACTGTTGGTGCCACTTTGCTCTTTACGCCATTAAATGACGTATAGAGCAAAGCGGCACCAAATTTCAGTACAAAATCTTGAAATTGAATTCTGCTAGACATTTTGCTCTACGTGCAGTTGAAACTGTTGAATGATAATATTTTTAATTTTTTTTTCGTTACAAAGAATTATTAAAAGTTTTCTCTTTTATAAAGTATACTAAGTATAGTAAAATGTACTCGCTCTTACAACCTAAAATAAATAAATGTGTCAAGCTTTGCATTGGGGGTGTTTGTATTTTTTAAGGTAGTGAGAAACTCTGACCGCTACAGTCAATGCAACGCTTGACGTGCTTTTTTGGATTTAGCTGTTATTCCTTAGTCGGCATTTTCCCCATTTGTGGCAATCGACTAACAAATTCTGCTAAAGAAGAATTCAACAGAATTTTTTAAAAGTTTATCTTTTTTAACGGAAGTAAAATGGCAACAATGCCTGTATAGTTGAGAAACATCCCACCGGGAAAAGAAGAAGTAGGAGAAGGCCTCTGTATCCATTCTTTTGGATGTACAAGGCCTGCTCGCTCCATTCCATACTCATATCTTTTTTACACACGTTGTCATTACACACGTTGTCATAGGCCTTCCGCTCTCGATTCTTTAGCAGGTTCATTAGAATGGTAACGAGATCAAAAAAATATTTATTTTGCTTTTGTTTGTGCAAAAAAACCATACGAAAAATGTTACTCCTTCTCTACTCCCTTCTCATAGAAGCGAGTGTGGAAGGTGTATCTTATCTGTTATACCAAAGAGCCGAGGCCTTTTGTGAGGCATTCCAGCTGGGATTAAAAGAGGGAATGAGTTACAGAAGAGAGTTACGTAAAAGGAATTTAAAATTAATCTCCTGTGTACTTTAATTTTCAGTTAAAACAGTAGAAAATATCGATACTAATAACTAATTTACAAAAATTATGTGAAATTACATAAACAAATTTGTTATCAACGTGTACAGTTCCAGAAGGTCAAATTTATAATGTCGTCTGTGCAAAAAATGTAAAGAAAAAGTGATAAAGAAACTATTAGGCCCGTTTTCACAACTTACCGATAGCTTCCCAGCAAAAACTTACATTGCAAAGTAATGAGTTAAAAAGCTAATATAACGACTCTTCACTACTTATACATTGGCATTTTAACTCATTATTTTAACACGGTGATGTCATTGGAGGCAAGTACTTACCACCCTCGCTTACAAATAGGGAGTTAAATAAGTCATTACCACATTCGCTTACAAATAGGGAGTTAAATAACTTATTACTCCGATGACTATACAATTTCAGTACAGCATAATTTTTCATATTCAAATTTATTACAAATTGTTTTTTATTTATAATAAAAAAAAAACAAATTGTAAGAACAAATATTTTAAATCAATTTGTATTAGATTTGAAAAAACTTCAACCGTAGATGCATTTTATTACGAATGAATTATAAATTTCGTTAATCAACTCATACACAAGTACTTAGGTATCAGATTATATGTCAGCCATTACCAAACTACTTCTATGTACTGTAGTCATTGAAAAGTAAGTTGTTCAGTAATGGCAAGTCATTACCAAGTTTTTGCTGGGTTAAAGTAGACTTTTAATGGCCCGTTAAAAAGTGTTTCATTATTAAAACTTTACTTTAACCTAAAGTGAGCGATAAAGTAGATTAAGGTTAATCCTACCTGGTAGATTAAAGTAAAGTTGTTATCATGGAACACTTTTTATACGGCCTATAAAATCTTGCCTTTAACCATCGGTAAGTTGTGAAAACGGGCCTTAAAGATATTTCAAATATAAAAAGCTTGCCGGAATAAATTACCAACACAGTTAAATATTTTTAAAGTAGAGAAAAGTTTCGTAAAAAAATGCAAAAATTCAAAATGATAAAATTTTTGATTTAAAATTTTTATTCAATTTTATTTCTGAAGAAGATAAAAATGACATAAATAAAAAAAAAAAAGATACTGATTTTTTTATTATCATTTGTGAATTTGTAATTACTTTGTAAATAGTTTTAATTTTGTTTTTTGTTAACGAATAAATTGTTTTTTTTTTTTTTTACTAAAACTTTTTGGTGTGTTTTACTGCTTTTTTAATGATACTTTGTGCTCTACGTGTATGTATTTGCTAGGAAATACGCTTAAGGTGGCGTATAGAGCAAACAGGATTTGTGTTACCATTAGAAAATATCCCGTTATAGATGCGTTCGGGAGATAAAAATGTTTCCTCAGAATCATCTTTTTCAAACAAATAAATATTTGAAAATCACAAAATTCTATAGAGTAGTTTTATAAAAAAATTATGTTAAACTTCAACATCGATTTTTCTCAAAATGCATTTTTGGCAAATAGAGCAAAGATCCATATTTTTCAATATTGTATTCTTAATGTTATTTTTTTTTTTTTTTTTACTACGTAGAAAAAAATCATTTTCATATTTGAATACGAAAATCGCATATGGGTAATTCCACAGTCACAAACGTGATCGTCGTACGCTTTAATGAGACAAAAAACAAAAAAAGCGTTAACAATTTTCTTACTTCTTTTTGGTTTTGTGTGGACCATTCAAAGCTATACATTTGGTAAAAGAGAAAAAAGTAATAAAACATGCAGCTCAAAAAAAAATTAAGAACTTCAAGGCGGTGACGTGGCGTTTGTTTTTTCCTTGTAAGCAAAACTCTGCGAACTTCGTCAATATTTTTTGTCATAATTTCCAACATTATAAGTGATTTTTTTAATTTTTAGAATTGACAAAACGTTTCTTGATTGTCCCCTACAGCCCGTCGTTTGGTTTGTGACGTTACGTGATGTAACGTGACACGGTTTACCATGAAATACTTGTACTAAATTTTGTTTTCAATAACTGTTTGTTTTTTTAATTCGTGAAAGAAAACAGGTTATACATTTTATTTGATGATTTTATTTTGTAAATTAAATGAATTCAATTATTTTTAAATGTATGAATTATAAAAATAGGGACCTTCAAAAAGAAGACAACAAGGCAATTGAGAAAATTTTGTATGAAAAAAATACTAAAATTGAGCTCTTTTCTATACAAATTTTTTTAAATCGTCCTGCTGTCTTCTTTGTTAATAGGGGGTAGATGATTTTTGATTTAAATACTACTTTTTGGGGAATATGATATGGTCCAATTTAATGCTTCAATAAATAAAGATCATTTAACTTTATTAACGTAAAAAGTTTGAATCACTTGCGACCATCGACTCAGAAGAAATGACCATTTATGATGTTTTGTGGTCACGAGTGTGACACTAAAATGTTAATAAAGGTATTCACGTCACAAGTTGCACCCTTGCAAAATAGCAAAAGTGCAAAAACATAACAACAACCAAAAAGAAAATTATTTACGCACAACTAATTGTCTGTGTGGTTGTTGTTATATTTGTGACGGGAATACCCTTAATGAAAACAAATTGAAAATTTTCTGTCAACTGATCTTTATGTTCAGATATTTGTATTTGTTCTTAATTTAATATCGTTGTTAGAACTGTTTATCAAAAAGAGTACTCTCCCATCCCCAATTTTAAGGAAGTAAATATTTAAGAGAAAGTACCATTCAAAACTCAAAAAAAAGTGACTTAAGCCCTTGCACAGCTTCGAAGTCCAATAATTGGCCGCGGAAATAAAAATACGTTTCGGACTCTTTAGTGTAATAAATTTTAAGTGTTGTTCTTTAATAAGACATTAAAAAACTAACGGGGTTTTAGCTTTTATTTTTTCACACGTGGTTGAAAGTTCTGTGGAAATAGCCATATTTGATTTGATTAAAAAAAATGTTTGAATATTCTGCGATGACGATTTTTGCGGTATTGATAAAAAAATGTGTAGGTATAGTTTTTAAATTTTTAGTCCAAACAAATCTTTTTCAACAGAATGTTTACGTGATTTTTTTTTAAATAAATTGTTCAAAATTTTGAATAAATCAAACAAAATGTTTATCGAATCTTTATTTATTACTTTATTCATTAATTAACATGTTCTTAATTCCCAAAGATCTTAGAAAATGTTAAAAATATTATCCATATATAAATCGGCTAAGGCAAAACAGTTAAGAACACTTTCCTCCTCTGTATGTCAACCGATTTGAACAAAATATACACCATTTTATTAAAATATGTTCAATAATTTTAGAGTTATAAGCGTTCAAAATTGCTACTAACACAAATGCAAAATAATAAATAATTTCAATTATCAAGTAATAAAAAGTTAGGGTGATCGATAATTCGACATTTTCGGAAACCGGTTTTCGAATATTTCGACTATATGAATCTTATTTATAAATCAGAGCAAGCAAAAGAGTTAAGGACGCTTTCTTTCTTTGTTTGTCAACCGAACGTCTATGGGGAGAAAAAAGGGAAACTAAATTTCATTTTTTTTTACTTTTCCGTGCTTCATGTGATAGTTTATAAATTTTCTATAATATTGAACTTATAGGGCTAGGGTCTTGAGTGAGTGATAACCTATAAGATAAAAAATGCTGGTATTTTTTGTTTTTCATCTAGAACTTTTTAAATTTTCCTTAATATTCGACCTATAAAGATCAAATTATATTTTAAACTGGGTGAATAAGAACATGTAAGGGGAGCTTTTTGGTACTTTTGCGTTCAACAGCTGGTAATTTGATTAATTTTCGTTAATATTAGACATAGACCATATTTACATTATGCAATTAATGCCGCAACTTCCGCATGCAACTTTTTGTTTGTTAGCAAGAGGTGTAGGGAAGAAATCGGGGTTGTAAAAGTGGAAAAATGCATGAAAAAAATGTAAATGTGAAAAGAGTTTCGTAGCAACTTCTTTAAAAGAAAATAGAAAAAAAAACTCGGCGTTAATTGCATAGTCTAAATGCGGTCATAGAAACATAAAATTAAACGTGCAATGTCCTGAGTGGATGACAATATACAAAGGAGACTTTTTGATACTTTTTTGTTTTTCAATTGGCATTTTTTATACTGAACTTACAAAATTAAATTAACTCACGTAGAAGATAAAATATGAACCGGAGGTTGGTCCCTCGCCAAATCGATCCACTTTGAAAAGAAAAAATAAGTGCTCGAAACAAATAAATTCATATATATTTAGATGAATTATGTTTTCTTCATATTTACAAAAAAAAATTTGGTCGAATTTTGACCATTAGGCAAACACTAGTACAAATAAAACTGTTAAGCGAATGAGAATTATAAACACTCATATCTTACTTGTAACGATATAAAAGCTATAAAGAAATGGACAAGAGTTGTAAAAATACTGTCTTTACTTTGGTTCAAATATTTTTTTATTGAATATGAAGAAATATTTAATTATTAAATATGTTTTATTGAGTACTATTTTGCAAGGCGCAATTTTGATAAATTGAATCAAATGAAAAGTTTGTTGACCTAAAATTTTATTTTTTAACAAACTGTGTTGTTAAACATTTTCTTGAGATATTTTTTTCTGTGTATATTGATTCAAACCTTTTAAAGATCTGAAGAATAGCATGTGACGCGTGAAATACTCACGCCTTTTATGTCGAATTTTGCTTCTGGTGTTAATGTGAAGTAAGTTTTAAATGCACGGTATGAGTGTATGTGTATTTTTTTGGTACAACACATGCTACACATATAAAAACATGCACATGTACTTACTTTGATGCACACTATTAATTCAAATACAACATTTTATCATTAATTTGAACAAGTAGTTTCATTCAAAAGTATCGAGAAAATAGAGAAAAATTAATTAAATAAAAGAACTTTCTTAAAAAACATGTCGAAGTAAATCATCTTAAAGGGTTCAAATTTTTTTATAAATTTATTGAATAAACACAATAAAACAGAATCAGAAAACCGAAAATTAAAAATATGTAATTTGGAAAACTAAACTCTTCACGCAAAGAAAAAACATGGTTGTGGTAAACATATTCTAAGAGCAACATATTATGATAAGATTCATGATTGTAGTCACCATATTAAGATTATTATTTAATCATATTATGACTAAATATACTCGTACTATTACATCATAATATTTTTCCCTTAATCATATTATTATTCTGTTAATCATACTAAGTTAAGAAGTAATCAAATTATTGTCATGTTAATCATAATAAGCTTAAAAATAATCATATTATTGTCATGTTAATCATAATAAGCTAATAAGTAATCATATTATCATCATGTTAATCATAATAAATTTAGAAGCAATCATATTATGATACAGCACCTTTTATAGCTGTCATAAAAATACAAAATAAATTAAAATATTTTTGCATCGATTTTTTATTTTGTGGCTTTTTACAATTTTTCTTAATGTTAATCAAATAGCGGAGTTCAATATAAGGCTTGCAAAAGAGCAAATGAAAAATCTGTGGTTTCCATGGGCAACCGCGTGTGTCCATTTTTTCGATTTTAAGATGTTGATGAAATATCGTAGCACTTTTATAAAATATAACGAAATCTCTGTGTGTTTTGTTGTTGGATTTTACAAAAAAACTATGATATTTTGCATTTGCACTATTACATCACTAATACTTGAATGAATTCCGCTAATATTTTAATTTTTCAATTTCTTTAAACTTATTTTTTTTATGGAATTTTATCTTTTAATTGTTTAACCGCTCACAAATAAAAAAAACGACACAACTGCTTCAAAATTATTTTACAAATGGCGCTAACATAATATGATTAGAGTAAAAATAGTTTGATTGCATCTTTAACATAATATGATAAATGTATAGAAAGTTATAATGTTATGGCTATTAAATATCATGATATGGTTGTGAGAAATATAATATGTTTAGAAAGTTATCATAATTAAGTTGTTAGAAAAATAATTATTTTTCGGTCAACAATACTCAAATTCATAATTGCGATAAACATTGATATGTTTACAGCAACTATAATATTGTTGATATTAAATAAAAATAACAATTATTTGTGTACGACAACAATATATTGTTACATTAAACATAGTGTTGTTGCCGTAACCATGCCCAACCATATTTTTTCTCTGCGTGTTCAATTCAAAATAAAAACGTTTAACATCTTAAAAATTTTAAATTACTTATCAGTTGATACACGTAAATGTATGATAGGACGGACAACTTAAAAGGCAGAAAAACTAAATGCACTACAGACTTTGTACACAGTGTAATTTTGCTAATTTATATGGCTGACTGATTGTAGAGTACTCGAGTACATTTTGTTGGATGATTGTTGGTAGTTGAACATTATACAAAAATATTGTTCGTATATAAAACTACCAACATTTGCCGTCATTGATTCAATGTTATCACAACATTAAAGTAAGACGCAGCGAGGAAAATATTCGTTCAAAAGGCAAGCGGATCTCCGAGCTCTTGAAGAAAGCTTAACAACCTGCAACTATCATTAGTCTGTTAACAACATAAAAGTCAATTGCCAGCTGTGATAAAAGTTCGTACAGCATCATTTGTATCTGACGAATACTCTAAATAGAGAATGTTGATGTTTTTGTTCAGAAAATGTTGTGTAAGTTTGCAATTTGATTGTTTCATTTTTTTATACTCTCCTTTGTTGAATGGTGTATAAACATTTTGTAGCGTATCTTGTGGAAAAACCGAAGTCATAGACAACATATTATTTGGTTGTTTCTACTCGTTCTATTAAGTCAGCGGCAGGGCAGTGATGCTAAGCCGAGAAAATGGAATCACAGGTGAGCTTTATTTCTAGTCTCATACGCGCCAGTGTATGATAGGCATAAGGGCGGTGTTACTGGGATCTGACTAGTGTGATTTATGTAGGTTATGCGAGGACACAGAGAGAAAAGAGACAGTTGAGCATATTCGGTGTTACCGTCTTAGTTTATTGTACAGTATGCTGAAATGGCTGGGTAGTAGGTATATTGGCGAATTAGGAGATGTTCGGTTTATGGGCTCGATAATCTGACGGTATCAGTTATGGGCATAAATTGAACTGGGCTGATGTAGGGCTATTGTGCTGTAGAGGGCTGTTTTCATTATCGTTTGAAGGAGCTTACTACTACTTCTCGTGCTTTCCATCCTCTAATTTTTATTTTTTATTTTATTGAGTGCAACAAAATGGACAATGCTGGACACTGGGTAGGGGTGTGAAGATAGACATTCTAGCTACTACCTACCTTTAAGGACAACATTGTTTTCAATGCAAATATTCAAACACTTTTATGAAAGATATTATATAAAAATTTTTTTTGAATATTAATAAATTTTTAAGTTTTCCAACCTAAATTTTATAATCGTAACAAACTTAAAAAATATTTCGTTTCTCGAAGAATACAACGTCGTTTTATGTGGAAACAGATGGACAGTAGTGTCGACGGATTTGTGGATCGAGTAGTGACGGGAGCCCGAGTTATGAAAAGTATGATTGGTGATTTTATGCCTCCGAAACAGAGCTCTTCAAATGTCATGGACTATTTACCAACAGAGACTACAAGAATTAGATATATTATTAGAAATCCCCATACAAAAGAAACAAAAGTTATTCGATTACGGCCATCAAAAAAAGTGGTGAAATTAATGGCAATGACTCCAAAGCCCATTCTAGCAGATAAACCCAAATTAGTGCACATGGACGAACAGGAACATACGACAGATAAACTAAAAGCAATGCACATGAAGGAGCCTGAACACATGACAGAAAAACTGAAGAGTATGTATTCGATAGATCGCCATAAACTTAGGCAATTGGAAAAGGAGCAGGAGTTAATAGCAGAAGGCCGAATACCAATGAAAAGTGAATCAAGGCCCAGTTACATGTCATTTTTATCCGAAAAACCAGCAGCTCTACGAGGCCACGATGTTAATTTTCATTCAGATGATGATATTATTAGCGGTAAAATTCATGAATTTAACGAGAGTTGGAGGCCTGTCTATAAGCTCGGTGACCCACCAGCTGGATTCTCAACTTCCAAACCCTATATGATGAGCTCTCTGCACACAAGTGTTGTAGGAGAGCTACTCCCAGAACCTCAAAAGCAAGTATATGAACCTCTTACTTCTAATCATTTTCCTGAAGAAGAACCAAAAAAATCGCATACATATGAGGTAACCGAATACACCGCAGAGGAATCTATTGTACAACCATACGCTCATGAATTTTTAAATCAACGACGTCCATCTGCTTCACTATCTTCACAAACGGCAGAGGCGCCTTTAAAGCATTCACCAGTAACTACAGAAACTCCCAATATCGTTACACAAATTGAAGACGGTTCCGCTGCTAAGACATATCTTTCGGAATATCGATCGCAACGTGGTTTTTTGCCGTCTAGAGAAAGTTTCAGGTTAACTGGTGAAACGTCGACAACAACTTCAACTCCTAGGACGACCACTACTACCGAGGAGCCCAACTATCCAGCAATATATCTTAAAAAAATCCGTAACCGCCCAGACAGCAACTACAGTCCAAAAGTTCATCAGCGAAGTAAATCACCAGAAATTCTCCTTGAAAGCAGTTGGTTACCTTCAAATGTCACATATACTAGTCAAAGAAGTGGACAAATTCCATATCACCAACATCTCACCTCAATAAATACATCACTAAGAACAAACTCTCAAAAATGGCCACCAGATATAGAAGACACTTATTTAAATTCAGAATCATCGGCCCCATATGATGTTTCCAATACAACAAAAACACCAGATCTCGAGGAATTCACAACCTCGCCTATTATCAACAACAGTAGTTCGCGGAAAAATGTTCGACTCAAAGAAACGCATTATTCATCCTTCGCCGGGACAAATCACAGAAGTGTTAGGCATCGAGGTTCAGTGAAATTTGGAGACAAATTAGAAATAGAGGAACGTTAAAGATAATTGCGTGTGTAAATAATGGTTACATTAGCTTGTAAGTTCTGCAAATGTTTTAAGGCTTCTATTTTAATTTAATTCCTTTAAAAAATATTTATTAGATTTAAGAGTTTTGAATAAATATCATTTGATTTTAGTACTTGAAGTCAAGGTCGCAAAAGCATGACTCACATACATATTAGAAAAAGATTCATGATATTTATTTTTATTTAATTTTAATATGGTGGGAATAATTTATCCCTTATAAAACATTCTTTAAGGAAACCCTCAGTATCTTCACGTTACTGAATAGGAGCTTTTTTTTTTTTGTAAAAATTAATATTTATTTCCTTAAATATTTCTAGCAGAATAAAAATTTCATATTCAATATAAAAAACTTTTAATATTATCAAGATTAAAAAAAAAATGGTTAAAACTTACCCAAGTGTTTTTCTTTTTCCATTTTTTTTTTTTTTTTTTTTTTGGTTCATGGTATGTTTTTAAATTATTTTTTCATACAATAAAATAATTTTATTTTAGCTTTATCTTATGTGCTCATCAGACATATTGATACAAAATAACGCCGATTCGATGGATTTCCAAAAGTAGTTCCAGCATTGCTTGATAACCCAAACGTTTTTTAAATAGAAGAAGTCCATTTTTATACCCTCCACCACAATTAGTTGTGAAGAGGGTATATTCAGTTTGTCATTCCGTGTGAAACTTTTTTACTATTCATCTCAGACCCTATAAAGTATATATATTCTGGGTTCTTGAGTAATTTTAAGTCGATTTAGCCATGTCCGTCTGTCTGTCCGTCTGTCCGTCTGTTGAAAACACGCTCACTTTCGAAAAACTCAAAAGAAATCAACAAACTTGGTGTCAAATTGCTTGTAGTTATCCTAAGCAGTTTGGGATTGAAATTCAGCCAAATCGGTTCAATAGGATCTGAGCTATGAATCAAAATGTGGAACCACCACCTAAAAAAAATTGATAATTTTGTTACAAAAACTAACATAAATGGTGGAAAAATGCACAGAATGATATAAGATTTCGCAACAATTCGTTTTATTCAACTGGAAATCACGCTATGAAATTTCGTGAAGATCCGTCAATAATTTACCCTAGGCCCCATATAAGCCCTACTCCCGGAAAACAGTATATTAAGCCTAAAACCTTAACTAACAATGCTATCATTACAAATTTTGGCAAGTCACAGTTACATAGGACTAGAAATTAAACTGTTAAGTTTCGTGAAGATCGGTCCATAATTTACCATAGGCCCCATATAAAACCTACTTCCGGAAAACAACTTAGTACGCCTAAAAACGTAAAAAATAATGCTATCATAACAAAATTTGGTACATCAAAGTTTTATTGGACAATAAATAAAATTGTGTTATTTCGTGAAGATCGGTACATAACTTACCCTGGGCCCAATATAAACCTTACTCCCGGAAAACAGTTTAGTACGCCTAAATCCGTAAAAAATAATGCTATCATAACAAAATTTGGTACAACAAAGTTTTATAGGACAAGAAATAAAACTGTGTAATTTCGTGAAGATCGGTCCATAATTTACCCTGGGCCCCATATAAACCCTACTCCCGGAAAACAGTTTAGTACGCCTAAAACCGTAAAAAATAATGCAATCATAACAGAAATTGGTACGTCACAGTTTTAAAGGACTAGAAATGACGATGTGAAATTTCGTGATGATCGGTCCATAATTTACCCTAGGCCCCATATAAACCCTTCTACCGGAAAACAGTTTGGTTGCCTTAAACCATAATTAATAACAAATCGTCACAGTTTAAGATTATAATAACATCATACAGATATTACTCCTTAAACATTCGAACTGTCGGTGGAGGGTATCAAAGATTCGGCACAGCCGAATATAGCATTCTAACTTGTTTTAATTGTAAACAATTAACAGAATGCACGTTCTCTCCAAAATGATGGGCAAATGTAGTCTTTGAAACTCTTTTCATTTATTTTAAAACTAATAAAATGTTAAATATTTTGTTTGTTTTCAAAAAAATATTTCTTTACCCACTTACAACTACACTGATAGAAAAATGCATCTTCATATTGATGATGCCCTTACATCAGAATTGTGACATCAATGTTACTACAAATGCAGCAATGATGCAAAAAATAACATCAATCCAATGACTAACGTCTTCGTACAATTTTGTCATTTTTTACGTGTCATCTATTTTATGACTATAGTGACATCAATTCGATGCCACATTTTGTATATTATTAACATTATTTTCAAGATTACAATGAATTATAAGAAGCAAAAATTCAAAAATTCAATTTTTTAAAATTATTTCGTTAAATACATCAAATTTTTAAAGTAGAATGATTACGAAAGCCATATGGGACATGGTGCTAGTGTCTTATTATTGAGAGTTCTGCTGTTAACAAAGGTCGTAAGTAAATAATAATATTCTCTCACTTTGACTTAAGACAATTCCAATGACTTTGACTTAATGACAAACTGTCATTAAATTGTTACTTAAATTGTTATCCGATGTTACTGCGTCATCGCACTGAGGACATGTTCGTCATTTCTGTGATGCCAATGTGTCATCCCATTGATGACGTAACTTCATTTTGAACCTGATGACACTTTGGCCAAGTGATGTTAAAGTTGACATCACCATGATGAAAAGTGTCATGGGGTCAGAAACGAAGACACTTGTCATAGTACTGATGTCAAAATACATAAGCGTTATGACGCCTTTTCTATTAGTGTACATTTAGAGTTGATAAAAAATTAACCAATAGCTTATCCATCAGCAATAAACTTCAGTTAGTCAATAGTATGAAATGGGAATTTAGCACATTATAACGAAACCCTGTTAATTAACAATTGAATAATTTTTTTCGAAAAGGGCTCAGGTACAAATTTGTTTAAAATTGTGTTCCTTGTTTTTTTTTTTTTTTTTTTTTTTGAGGTACACATATACACCGATATACTGTGAGAATGAAAGTGTATATACGACCCCTTCCATAGCTGTGAAAAACAGGTGGCTTGTTAAAATGAATTTTGAAAAAGGCTCATCATCTCCATACTCATTGAGAATATTTAATATGTGTACATATTTTAGTTAGCAATTGAAAAAATTGCATTCAATATGTTTACAGTGAGAGGTAGGTTTTGAATAAGTGGTCAATTTGTTATGAAAAACTATTTTTGATTACAAAATTCTGAATTGTGAACACCGTTTCAGGAGAAAAACGAAAATAAGAACACAATTTTTGTTTATCTTTATTTTGAAAATGCACACAGAAAAAAATCAATGTAAATTCGTTCAAAACAAGGTTGATTTACATTTTTCAGTAGTGATTTAGCGTCATTGTTTTTTCATGTAAATTTAACATGATTCTACAATAACTTGCGAACAACATTTTTTTCTTTTAAAATAACTATAATTCATGTTAATTTAACATTGCAGGAAAGTTAGAGCAAAATGACATTCATATTGAAATAACAATCCGAATCACGTTGAATGAAAGTTATTTCAAGTTGAAACAACGTGAATTTCATGTAGAATCAAATTGGTTGGAGTGCGATATAACAGTGTGAAGACAACATATCGACCCCTTACCGCGAAAATAACGTAAGCGCCAAAAATAAAATTTTACAGGAGAGAGCTTTTTTATTTTATTTCATATTAATTTTGTATGAAATTTCTCGCTTACAATAAAATTGTTTTTGCTATAAAACCATAACGGTACCTTTTGTGACCATGACATTTTAGGAGATGATGAAAGTGTTGCCAATAAAGTAATTTATTAAAAAAAAATCATGTCGCTTACGTTATTTTCGCGGTTAGGGCTCGATATGCATTTATTTAAGAATAATTCAAAACACTTACCCATGTAACACATGTTTCACTTATTTTGTATCTCCTTTGTTATCAGAAGCATCAGCAGAATGGCCCGACATGGTTTTCGTCATCATTCTACTTTGAAAACTTGATATACTTTTTAACTAAATAATTTTAATTAAAAGAATACGGGAATTGTCTTCTTCTTTTTATAACATATTTTAAGCATGAAAATAAAAAAATTTACATACTTATGGCCATTTTCTCAATGTATCGACAAACTGTCTGTTAGTTAATGTCAACATAAATTTATTGGACCGATAAACTGTACGTTAACGATTTTGGGTTTCTCAATACACCGACAAAAAACATTGTTTTCAGCTGGCAACGCCACTCAAAATACATGTAAAAGTTGGGAGTCAGCTGATTGAATTTATCTGTACGGCAAATAAAAGGAAAATAAATAATTGGCAGATGAGTGCTGGTTAGCTTTGCGGTGTAAATGAGACATTGAGAAAACCAAATTTCTTTAATGTGCAGTTTTTCGCTGGGATAAAAGATAATCGCCTAATGAGAAAATGACCATTAGTATGTATGCATGTTAATTTAACAAGATATGTAACTTTTGATTTTAATATAAAACAGGGACCGAATTACCGCATACGTGAACGAAAAAAGCTTTTGTATCGAATAAAATTTTGTCACGTTTCGAATGAATGGAGTATAACATTCGATAGCTGACGTAACGAAATATTTGCAAAATGTACTAGATTTGTGTTTCGTTGGAATAGAATAAAAACATGTGTTTAGTGCATATAATTACCAGCTGAATGACACTAATAAGAAGAACAAGTACATGTTTAATAAAAAATTTAAAACAAAACCAAATTTTCGCGGCTTATTTCAACATGTTCAGTGAATTTAAATATTTTTAAAAACAAAAATAAAATTATATAAGGAATGGCTAAATTCCTATCATCGTCTTCCGATTCTAAAGTTGATTATAACACAATACGTATCTGAAAAGAAATGAGGGAAATGGCCAAATTAGGATGATCGACCATGTACTGCGCCCTAACATATTTTTGTTTTCCATTTATTTTGTTGGTATTCGTCCAATAAACAATAATCACTTTATTATCTTGTTTTTAAAACTTTAAAAATAATAATAAACTTTTTGCACACAAATTAAAAATTGTATGATTTCGATCAGTACTGAGATGACGAGTAAAATTTAAACACTCGATTACGCCCTCGTTATCGTATGCTATCATCTCAAATTTCGATTGTGCTTGTTTGATAACGAATGCAGTAAAATCCCAAAGAGAAAAATTACGAACAATTTTATTCGATCACGTATGCGGTAATTCGGGTCCAGGTTTTTATGGATTCAATATTGAACAATGTTATTTATTTAAGGTTATTTTAATATTTTTCATTTAAAATTAATATGAAATAATCATAAATTTAAAAAAAAGTCATTCTTTTGCAGAAATTTACCATGATTCTCAATCAACATTTCGCCATGTTATTTTAACATTTTGGTATTTTTTTCTGTGTGTGTGTGAATGCAGGCTGCAGCTGGGATGATAATGTTATACAAATTGTGAATTTCCAAAATTTTCCAATTGGCGGTTTATAGGCACACATAGAAAGACGAAGATTTTTAATTCAAATGTTTAACTTGATGAAATATTTTCGATTTTGTTCCATGAATGTTTGTGTTTTCTAATTTGTAATGTTAATAAACAGATAGAAATATACCGAAATGTTCTTAATGTTCCTTTATAATAAAAAGCTTTCGTTGAAAATGTTGTTTACCTTTATTTAAACTTTGAAGTTCTTAAATGAACCTTCAAAGGGGATGATCTTATCTTACAGTGAGCCAAAAAAAACTGGTACACTTGTTTAATTAAAATAAAAGAAAACACAGAGATTAAAGTAAAACCATATTATAACTTTTATTTCACATTAATTAAATTTTAAGATCTATATTTTAATTTAAATAAAACTTCTTTTTCATTTTGTATATTTAAACGTTAAAAAAAAACAACAAAAACATAAATATACTAAAACTCATAAACAAAAAAAAAGTTGTACAGGACAAAAAACTAAGGGTGTGAAGATAAATTCGTCAGTTAAATAAGTCCTACAGTTATTTTAAATACGTTCCACACGATGTTAAACGAATTGCTAAAACAAACAAATTTTCTTTTTGTAAAAAAAACCAATATAATTATTAAAATTAAAAACAATAACATTTTTTCAATAAAAAACAAACTGAAATTTTTATTAAAAAGATAATTTTTTTTCATTAAAAAAGTATTTTCATAGAAGTTCAATTATAAAAGGGTCAAATATAGATTGTTCCCATGGATATTTCGAGAAGACATGAATCGGGGTACCGGGAGAGTGGAAGTAGCCTAGGACTAGTAGATTCCAGCACTATAATTTCTACGTCCAGATTCGTCCCGATATCGGAGATATATAATTTTGAAAAATTTGGTTTTTCATTGACTTAGTATGAAAAATATGGTAATTTTCAAGTCCAAAAATAGGTATTTCGAGAAGGCATGAATCGGGGTACCGGGAGAGTGAAAGTAGCATAAGACTAGTAGATTCCAGCTCTATAATTTCTACGTCCAGATTCGTCCCGATATCGGTGATATATAATTTTGAAAAATTTGGTTTTTCATTGACTTAGTATGAAAAATATGGTAATTTTCAAGTCCAAAAAATAGGTATTTCGAGAAGACATGAATCGGGGTACCGGGAGAGTGGTAGTAGCCTAGGACTAGTAAATTCCAGCACTATAATTTCTACGTCCAGATTCGTCCCGATATCGGAGATATATAATTTTGAAAAATTTGGTTTTTCATTGACTTAGTATGAAAAATATGGTAATTTTCAAGTCCAAAAAATAGGTATTTCGAGAAGACATGAATCGGGGTACCGGGAGAGTGGAAGTAGCCTAGGACTAGTAAATTCCAGCACTATAATTTCTACGTCCAGATTCGTCCCGATATCGGAGATATATAATTTTGAAAAATTTGGTTTTTCATTGACTTAGTATGAAAAATATGGTAATTTTCAAGTCCAAAAAATAGGTATTTCGAGAAGACATGAATCGGGGTACCGGGAGAGTGGAAGTAGCCTAGGACTAGTAAATTCCAGCACTATAATTTCTACGTCCAGATTCGTCCCGATATCGGAGATATATAATTTTGAAAAATTTGGTTTTTCATTGACTTAGTATGAAAAATATGGTAATTTTCAAGTCCAAAAAATAGGTATTTCGAGAAGACATGAATCGGGGTACCGGGAGAGTGGAAGTAGCCTAGGACTAGTAGATTCCAGCACTATAACTTCTACGTCCAGATTCGTCCCGATATCGGAGATATATAATTTTGAAAAATTTGGTTTTTCATTGACTTAGTATGAAAAATATGGTAATTTTCAAGTCCAAAAATAGGTATTTCGAGAAGACATGAATCGGGGTACCGGGAGAGTGGAAGTAGCCTAAGACTAGTAGATTCCAGCTCTATAATTTCTACGTCCAGATTCGTCCCGATATCGGAGATATATAATTTTGAAAAATTTGGTTTTTCATTGACTTAGTATGAAAAATATGGTAATTTTCAAGTCCAAAAAATAGGTATTTCGAGAAGACTTGAAAATTACCACATTTTTTAATACTAAGTCAATGAAAAACCAAATTTTTCAAAATTATATATCTCCGATATCGGGACGAATCTGGACGTAGAAATTATAGTGCTGGAATCTACTAGTCCTAGGCTACTTCCACTCTCTCGGTACCCCGATTCATGTCTTCTCGAAATACCTATTTTTTGGACTTGAAAATTACCATATTTTTCATACTAAGTCAATGAAAAACCAAATTTTTCAAAATTATATATCTCCGATATCGGGACGAATCTGGACGTAGAAATTATAGAGCTGGAATCTACTAGTCTTAGGCTACTTCCACTCTCCCGGTACCCCGATTCATGCCTTCTCGAAATACCTATTTTTGGACTTGAAAATTACCATATTTTTCATACTAAGTCAATAAAAAACCAAATTTTTCAAAATTATATATCTCCGATATCGGGACGAATCTGGACGTAGAAATTATAGTGCTGGAATCTACTAGTCCTAGGCTACTTCCACTCTCCCGGTACCCCGATTCATGTCTTCTCGAAATACCTATTTTTTGGACTTGAAAATTACCATATTTTTCATACTAAGTCAATGAAAAACCAAATTTTTCAAAATTATATATCTCCGATATCGGGACGAATCTGGACGTAGAAATTATAGAGCTGGAATCTACTAGTCTTAGGCTACTTCCACTCTCCCGGTACCCCGATTCATGCCTTCTCGAAATACCTATTTTTGGACTTGAAAATTACCATATTTTTCATACTAAGTCAATGAAAAACCAAATTTTTCAAAATTATATATCTCCGATATCGGGACGAATCTGGACGTAGAAATTATAGTGCTGGAATCTACTAGTCCTAGGCTACTTCCACTCTCCCGGTACCCCGATTCATGTCTTCTCGAAATACCTATTTTTTGGACTTGAAAATTACCATATTTTTCATACTAAGTCAATGAAAAACCAAATTTTTTAAAATTATATATCTCCGATATCGGGACGAATCTGGACGTAGAAATTATAGTGCTGGAATCTACTAGTCCTAGGCTACTTCCACTCTCCCGGTACCCCGATTCATGTCTTCTCGAAATACCTATTTTTTGGACTTGAAAATTACCATATTTTTCATACTAAGTCAATGAAAAACCAAATTTTTTAAAATTATATATCTCCGATATCGGGACGAATCTGGACGTAGAAATTATAGAGCTGGAATCTACTAGTCTTAGGCTACTTCCACTCTCCCGGTACCCCGATTCATGCCTTCTCGAAATACCTATTTTTGGACTTGAAAATTACCATATTTTTCATACTAAGTCAATGAAAAACCAAATTTTTCAAAATTATATATCTCCGATATCGGGACGAATCTGGACGTAGAAATTATAGTGCTGGAATCTACTAGTCCTAGGCTACTTCCACTCTCCCGGTACCCCGATTCATGTCTTCTCGAAATACCTATTTTTTGGACTTGAAAATTACCATATTTTTCATACTAAGTCAATGAAAAACCAAATTTTTCAAAATTATATATCTCCGATATCGGGACGAATCTGGACGTAGAAATTATAGTGCTGGAATCTACTAGTCCTAGGCTACTTCCACTCTCCCGGTACCCCGATTCATGTCTTCTCGAAATACCTATTTTTTGGACTTGAAAATTACCATATTTTTCATACTAAGTCAATGAAAAACCAAATTTTTCAAAATTATATATCTCCGATATCGGGACGAATCTGGACGTAGAAATTATAGTGCTGGAATCTACTAGTCCTAGGCTACTTCCACTCTCCCGGTACCCCGATTCATGTCTTCTCGAAATACCTATTTTTTGGACTTGAAAATTACCATATTTTTCATACTAAGTCAATGAAAAACCAAATTTTTCAAAATTATATATCTCCGATATCGGGACGAATCTGGACGTAGAAATTATAGTGCTGGAATCTACTAGTCCTAGGCTACTTCCACTCTCCCGGTACCCCGATTCATGTCTTCTCGAAATACCTATTTTTTGGACTTGAAAATTACCATATTTTTCATACTAAGTCAATGAAAAACCAAATTTTTCAAAATTATATATCTCCGATATCGGGACGAATCTGGACGTAGAAATTATAGAGCTGGAATCTACTAGTCTTAGGCTACTTCCACTCTCCCGGTACCCCGATTCATGCCTTCTCGAAATACCTATTTTTGGACTTGAAAATTACCATATTTTTCATACTAAGTCAATGAAAAACCAAATTTTTCAAAATTATATATCTCCGATATCGGGACGAATCTGGACGTAGAAATTATAGTGCTGGAATCTACTAGTCCTAGGCTACTTCCACTCTCCCGGTACCCCGATTCATGTCTTCTCGAAATATCCATGGGAACAATCTATATTTGACCCTTTTATAATTGAACTTCTATGAAAATACTTTTTTAATGAAAAAAAATTATCTTTTTAATAAAAATTTCAGTTTGTTTTTTATTGAAAAAATGTTATTGTTTTTAATTTTAATAATTATATTGGTTTTTGTTTACAAAAAGAAAATTTGTTTGTTTTAGCAATTCGTTTAACATCGTGTGGAACGTATTTAAAATAACTGTAGGAAGTATTTAACTGACGAATTTATCTTCACACCCTTCAAAAAACTTAACGTAACTTTAAAAAATATTAAAATATTTAGGTTTTCAGTATTTTGTATGGTGTATTTTATGTTCTTTAACAGAAAGAAGTATTCTTGGAATCGAATGGACTAGATTTTTTGTAACTTCTTGGGGAATAGAACTCCAGATATCTTTGAGAGCGTTTAGCACTCATACACCCCCAAACCATAAGATTGCCGCCACCGTGCTTAACAGTATGACAAATATTTCGTGGATTAAGTGCTTACCCTTACTTTCTCCATACAGATTTACGTCCATCACTTCCAAATATGTATTTGGAACTGATGGAAGTAAATCTGGAAGTAAAACAAAACACATCAACAATAAATAGTGGGTTTATCTCATCTTACATTCCCCACTGTTTATTGTTGATGTGTTTTGTTTAAACTTTGATATTGTTACAAGTAGAACTGTTGCTTATAAGTCTTATACGTTTGACAGTTTTATTTGGTTTAATATCTTTAGTTTTTCTAAGATCTTTATGGATGAAGTTTCCTGATGATCTGGCCTAAGCAACCAGTGAAATGCGCATAGGAATAGCTTATCCCATCAACAATAAATTTCAAGTGTTTTTATCAAGAATAAAAACTGGGAATTAAGCACAAATAACAAAATCTTTTGAAATTAAAATTTTGTATTCCCAAAAATTTAAATTACTTTTTGATAGTTAAATAAAATTTATTTCAATATTTTTTGAATAATAGTGATAACTACATGGTTTCGTATTAAAAACGAAATAACAACAAATATTCGTGAAAAGTTTAAAGAACTATTAAACATTTTAGTATTTAGAAAGTAACAGCCTTAGTCATAAAAAATAAAATAGGTTTATAAAAGGTTAATGAAACGAATTTTCTATAAATTGTATTTTCTATGAAAATTTGTTCAATAAATCTTTTATAAACCGGTTTTTTCATGAATCAGGGAGTAAGTTTCTAGATCTCTACAGATGTTTTATTTTCAAAAACTGTTTTCAAAGCTAAGAGTTGGAGGTACCACGTTAAGTTTACGAGCAAATATTGCATGAGGCAAACACGTTATTTTAACTGAGCTTAAAGGTTTTTGGATAAGTTTGTATACAATAAAAGCACAATTTTGCAATTTTTTTAAAGTTTTTCTCACATCATTTATGTCAAAATGTTTTTCAAGCATATGTGAGCATCGTTTCCGTTTATCGGTAGTAAAAGAAGGATACCGTTCGAGGTCGTCGCAAGAAAAATCATCTTTTCTTGAACTCATTTTTCAATTTTCAATAATAAATGTAGAGTTTTTATGGAACATTACAATTTAAAATATTTAAAAAAAAAATTTAACATTTTTAAAAAAAATTAAGAATATTTCTATTCAAATTTGGAATATTTACATCGTTTTTGTTGATTGAAGAATGCATAAATTATTCAACATTTTAGCTTCGTCTACAATGGCAGCAACATTTTCGTTTTTTCTTCTATCTTATTTCCTTCCAAAGTATTTCATATATTTACCTTTAATTTTTTAGATTATAAACGTAACATCGTTGTGGGCAAAATTTGCAAACGGTTTCTTTATTTAAAATGTGTGTGGTTGCGACTGTGAACACCAAGTAAAAATGTTGCTGCCATTGTGAACATACATAGTTAGAAATAAAACAAATTTACTCCGAGTATATATTTCATTTCAAAGCAACATGATTGATTTTTAATCGATCCCACCTCTTTCTATAATTTTTTTATTTAATTAGAAACGTCGGTTTGAGTGTTTCCCTCCGTAGACGCAAACAATTCTAAACTATTTTGACGGAAAATTTTTAAACACATTTATCTCAAAAAAATAATTGTATGGAATTAAAATACAGTCGAACCTCTATATAGCGAACTCATTTTAAATGACACTTTCATATTATGAATTGATTTTTAAAACACAGAATTTTCGATAAAATTTTAGTGTTCATATTTTAATATCGTTACAATGAATAAATTTTGCCAAATATACATTTGACTGATATACATTTTTGTCTCCATATAATGAATTATTTCAAAAATGCAAAAAGAATATAAAAATATACAGAAAATATCACATCAGTAACACTTTTAATAGCAGTAGCCCGTGTTTAGTAAACAAAAACGTCAAGCCGACAAATGTTTTAGTATTTTATAGGAAGATCGAACTATTATTATTCGATCGGTTTTAACCGGTTTTTTTTAGTTTTGCATAAGTCAGTTATTTTTAAATGTCCATTTTTTTAATATCGAATAAACCTGTTATTTTGGTATAATAAACCGATTACATATTTTAAAAATGTATTATTTATATAAATTTTTCTTTCTTTTGTTGTAAATATACTCGTAAATAATTTATTAGTTGATTGTTTTATTAGGTTCTTGTTTTTTTAATGGCCGCTCATCGAGGTAGAAGTTAAAGAAAAAGGTGAAAAATCTACAAAATGTCCCATAACTGCCGTTGAGTCACCCAAGATACCCATTAATTTTTTGTCCCCAAAACTTTTTCCAAACATACCTACCCCCTGTATTAACTCCTAAAGGGGGTTTAAAATTTTATTAAATTGTAAAAAATTGGCCCCACCGCTTCTAGGATGCCTCAAGATAAATCAAAAGTATGACCGACCCGACCCCACTTTATTTTTCATCCCCAACATTAATTTCTGTTGAATCTACAGCGCTCAATTAATAAAACAAACTGAAACGTTTTGTATTAAATTCACGATTAAGATAATATTTATTTCATTTGTCTTTACAAACTTAGTTAATGTAACTTGATTTAAAGATTTAATTATTTTTGTATAAAATAGTGGAGGAGCAGTAAAAAATCACGTTTACAATCTTTCGAGAACAATTGAAGAAGGAAGAGAAAATTTACAAAAAGGATGAAAATAAAAAAAACTGACATTTTTATAAATAACAAAGAGTTGCCAATTAATTCAGAAAGAAAATGTAAAAGTTAAATAATATTATCATATTACAACAATTTCTAACATGCCATTCCTTAAAGATGCTTCCATACAAAATTTTTATTTCAGACTGAATATTAATAATAAAAAACTTCCATAGCAGCCCAGCAGTCCCCCGTAGGGCTACATTTTATGACCGAACTACCTAAAATGTTCTTTCCAACCCTTTGGGATTATCCCATACAAATATAGCGGTTTTATTAAATCGTTTCGTTTTCAAAATCAAGTCTATGAGGCAGAAATGAAAAATTTGTTACTACTGTACAATAAAATGCACTGAATTCCTTCCTGAGATTACAAGTACTTACTTTAAAAAAAAAAGAAAATTTTGTAACAAGATTTGACCTCAACATAATGAAACACTAAAAAAGTTAAAACTTTATGGATTAAAGTTTTTCCGAAAGTTTAAAACAATATTTCAACCGAATTATGGAAGATGAACTTAAATGTCGCTCCGAATAAATTCTTGTTTTTCCTATCACAAACTTTTCCCTTTAATCTTGTGCGAATTGATCCACAAGTGCAGATTAATCAAGACACAACGACGATGATAAGAGTTTTGAAATAAACAAAAATAATAAACGACTTCTGTTAGATTAAGTCTGAACAGAATCCAAGTTTATTTAAATCTATGTATGTTTTTTTTTTTTTGCTTTAAACTAGAATTAGTTTTTGTTAAACATATTTAATTGTATGTATTCTTTTATATTGTTCTCTACAAAAAAGTCAAAATTCCAAAATCTATTTTTATTCAAAGTAAAGGGTGTTTGTTAAGGCGTACAAAACTTCCGACAGGGATAACTGTGAAACTAGCTGTCATACTAATGAAGTGTGTTCGACTTTATTTCTGTATACTTTGGCAAATCACCATGCAAAGACTTAACCCAGAACAACCGTTACAAATTGTGGGAATTTATTTCCAAAATTCGCGCTCTGTTTGTCAAACTTATAGAACACTTACTTCGTCAAGCTTACGGTGCGTACAATCGTCCGTCTGAGCAGGTTATACGAAATACAAGGGATCGATTCATGGCCACATTAACTCTTTTGGATAATATTCATTCAAATCTAGCACTTACCATGCGTACAGAAGAAGCTAGCGTCACTGCAGACTTGAAGGTGGCAGAGAACGCGAATTAATCGATCCGAAGTCGTTCTCAGCAACTCAGTCTCTGCCCATCCACAACTTGAAAATTTTTGAGGAAAGCTACATCCACATAAGATCGAACTGGTGCAAAAATTAAGGCCAGCGGATCATTAATTGCGCCGGGAGCTCGGTGAATAGTCTGAGAACCTACTAAAAGTAAAACCAGACTTTTTTGTTGAATCATCATCAGCGATGAGGCTAATTTCAGACTTTGCGGGTATGTAAATAAGCAAAATTGGCATTTCTGGAGAGAGCACAATCCTCATTAGACTCTTGAGACTCCATTATATCCCTAAAAAAATCTAGAATGCCAATTAAGCTTAGCAACTTGTTAGCACAGAATTAATTCATAACAAACTTTTGTGCTTCTGCCAACTTTTAATAAATCAACTAGGATTTTTAATGATGACACATTTTATTGCTCAGAATGCAAAACATTTTGCATTAATCATCGCTGGTTTTGTCTTTTAATTTTTTTTTCACCTCCGAAGTTTTTAAAATCAAATTTAAATTAAAAAAACCAACAAAACTGTTTGAAGTAAACGGCTGTTTTTCACAAGTTGTCAAATGTTTGGCAGCTCGTTAACAAGAGCTAAGCAAATCGTTAGCCAGAGTTTGGTTGTGTATTATGAATAAACTTTGTGCTAACTTCATGCCAAATTTTCATTATGAATGCGGCTGTTAATGTCCAATTAATTTGCTTTACGTGAAAATCCTTTTTTCTTGCAATATATTTTGATAACTCTGTTAACAAATTTTATTTTTTTATTGTATTTTATTTCTATTTTGCCGAATATATTTTCAATTTAACGAAATTGTTTGAAGAACATTGTTTTTTAATCCAATTTTATATATATTTTTTAGGCAATTTTTTGTGGTTTTTTTAACTTTCAGATTTAGCAAAACTTTTTAAGACATTCTCAAGGCGAGTTCATGTTAACTGTGGTGGCGATACTACAACAAGTACAACACCGAAAACACAACATTGTATTTTATTTGTTGCTTTCGTTGGTCGATATGTCAAAAATACAAGCAACTTTTGACATTCCTCTCTCTTAGTAACAAAAAAAAGTAGCACAGCTATGCTTTTAACCCCACCTGAAAAATAAATTCGCTTTGGACATTCTTAACATTTTTTTTTTTTTTTTGAAACGTAAAAACTTTCATCCAATTGAACTTTTCAAAAATATTTTATATTATACTAGCATATACCCGCTACTTCGTTAGCGTTTCCCTTTTTTCTTCGTGGACATATTTTTATGTCAAAGTTTATTTTTCTAGGTTTGAACTTGTTAAAATTCTAGCATTTAACCCGCTACTTTAGTAGAACCAAAAAGCTAAATAAAATATCAAATTTCCCGTATTTCTTTTTTGGGTACTTTATTTTTCCCCCATTAAAGTATCAAAAATTTCAGTATTGTAGTGGCTGCCCATAATTAAGTACGAATATGTCAATGAATGGAGGAAAATGTTTTGTAAAAAAAAGGACCAGAAATAGTTACGATTTTCAGCCCTTAAATGTTCGAATTTCGAACAAGTACTAAATTCGAATACGTATTTTTTTTTGATAAGTTTCGAATGTGGTATAAACTTTGTTTCTATGTTTATTGGTTCAAAAGATAGATGGGGTGGCAAAAAAGGACTAAAATTCAGATTTTACCCGTTTACTCCCAATTAGGGCCGAATTTTAAAAATGTACCAGAAACCTGTATGCTTATTTTTCTAAAGAACAACGATAAGTATTACATTTATTTTGCATGTCTTTTAGTTTTGGAGATATAAGATTACCGAATTTTCCCGTTTTTACCTTTTTTACCCCCTTAACATCCGAATTTCGAAAAATCCCGTCTTAGTGGATCGATTTGGGGAGTGACCAATCGCTAGTACGAATTTCAAGTTTATAGGGTTAGCGGTTTAGGCTGGGCGATGATAAATGAGTCAGTCAGTCAGTCACTCACGCAACTCTTTTATATTTTATATATCTGAGGCTTGGTGCAAAAAGGGCCAATGTAGTAGAGCAGCCTTTTCGAAAACCATGTTGAGCAGATGACAATAGAGATGATACATGATGAGAAATGCATTCAGTTACCATCGTTTCAAAAAGTTTTGGAATAATACTTAGTTTAGCAATCCCTCGATAATTAACAATATCAGACTTAGTACCAGATTTGTATAGCGGAATAATAAAAGACTTTTTCCAGGTATTAGGGAAATATCCATATTTAATTGACATATTACAAATGCATGTTAATGGTATGGCGAAAAATTCAGCACAGTTTATCAATATACAGCTAGGAACATTGTCAGGACCATTTCTATACGAAAATTTAAGTTTTTTTAAGTTATATAAAATTGTGGAAACATCAAAGAATGGAATTGAGATAACTTGATTAACTGATTGAGAACAAGAAGGAATAATGGAGCCAATATAATTGGTATCAGAATAGGTCGTAGAAAAAAAGTCGGCAAACATGTTACTTATGTTAAGGTCATCACAAGACTCACTGTCTTGAAACTTCATTACTGTAGGAAATATGGTAGCTCTTCTTTTGGTGCTTACGAAATTGTAGAATGATTTAGGATTATTTTTGAAATTATTCTTCATTTTACGTAAGTAATTAGTGTAACAAGATTAGTTTAACATATTATACTCAGCACGAGCAGTTGCATATTTGGTATATTTTATAAGTCGGCCTGTTTTTTTTGTAATTTTTATACAACTTGTTTTTCTTATTTTTGACTGTAGACAAATGTTTTGTGCCCCAGGGAGGACCACTAGGTTTGCGAAGAGATTGCTTAGGGATACATAACTCCATTAGTGAATACATTTTTGTATAAAAACGTTTTGTTACTTCATCCAAAGTAATACTTGAGGGCAAAAATAATTCGTCCCAGCTTATATTATCCAAGAGGCTATTAAGTAAAGGAAAGTTTGTATTTTTAAAACACAATACCTTATCGTTTACCTCAGTAAGTTGCGAGTTAGATGAAAAAGAGATTGGTAGGTTTACTTCTATTGTAGGGTGATATCGATCTTCCGGAGTGGTAATTGGCTCAGAACGCTTAACAACGATATCCACATATTCATTTTAAAAAATTAAGTCCAATAATTTCCCATAATCATTAAATATACCATTCAACTGACAAAGCGACAAATCCATAACAGAGTTGAGAAACTCTATACATATTAAATTATTTGTTGACGTAACTGGTGTAAAGAACCCATCATCGGGTGAGTAGTTCCATATTATTGAAGGCATGTTAAAGTCACCAACTGAGATAACCAAATCATTCAGTTTAGCAGTACGACAAGCAGATTTAATTGCGTTAGCATGTTCGATATATACTGAGTGCGGTGATGATGGAGGAATATAAGAGCAAGTAATAAATATGTTTTTATGTTTCAGTTTTATTGATATACCAGTAAATTCAATATTGGAAGGTGAATCATAAGTTAATGCTTCAGAGTGAAAAATGTTTGAAACAGCGATAAGCACACCTCCGGATTTCCTATTATTTTCGCGATCACGTCTGAAAACTTGGTAATTATCACACATTATCTGAGAGTTTAAAACGTTTTCAGTAAGCCAAGTTTCGGTAAAAATTATGATTTGATGATTAAAATTGAAGCTATCAACAAAAAGAGAGGACAGTTTAGTATTTAAGCCCCTAACATTTTGATAAATTAAAGAAATTGTATCAACAGGAGCAGCACTTAGTTTTTTGAAATTTTTGTGTTGCGATATGGAAGACGAGCAGCAGTGCTATGGTTTTCTTTATAAGTAAACTCTCGCACAAATGTATTTATAGACCAGAAGGCAGGATCATGAATTATTTTAAAATATTGATCAGGAACAATAACTTTAAAAGACGCTATCTCTCGGGGCTGAGAATGCTTAAATTTAAACGTTGATATCTCTGCATTTGATCCAATTTTGGATTTTATGAAGAACTCAACATCTGCAACAGTCGTATCAAAAGCTAAACGTGATTTATTTATATTATATTTTTATTTATTTTTTTAATGATGTCTCTATTTTATATACCGAAGGTCTTCAACCGGTTAATACGAGTATTTAAATGAGAAATTCCAAACTAAACAATGCAACATTTTTTTAAATCTTTTAATTTTGATTACTTCATCTTAAATGTTATAATGACAATTAAAGAAATCAGTGACAACTTTAACAGCGATTGCATGAAATTGTGTGTCTTCTTATGTGGTGTTAAAAATTATTGAATAGACGACAATAGCGTATTTAAAAAAAATTGCATATTTTTAAAAATTTTAAACTCCTCGCAATAGATTTTTGGTACAACGACCCCGACAATAACTTCCACAACTTGCTAAGAAAATGAAACAACAAAAAAAATCAAATCAAATGAAAAGTTTTAAAAAGAAACAAAATAATAACGGTCTGTTAAACCATTAAAAAATTCCATTTCCCCCCTGCTGATATTGCTATACAGATCAGTTGAGAGATACACATTAGTGTCGGGCGGAAGATTTCGTTTAAGATTTTTTAGATGGAAATCATTTTTTTATTATACTTGATATTATAAAGCAAATAAATTAAAAGAAGGAAAAATTTTATTAAATATACAAAGATGAAATGTTTTCAACACTTTTGCTCACAAAAATGCTATTAAAATAGTTTTTGCCGATAGCAGAATGTTTCAATAAGACAAGAAATATTATCAATATTAATAGAGAATTGTGGCATTGAAAGCTTTTAATTAAAAGCTTATCCGAAACAAAGTCGGATCCAGCCTTCAGTTCAGGGGCTCCCGTGTGACAATTCAGTTGCGGCATCCTCCAGTGCTCGACTAGCTCAGGAAGTCATGACACCCATGACCCTTATTTTGGATTCGCAATTGATACGAAATTGCAATTATTTAATTTTTGTTTAGTAAACTTTTTGAAAAATGCTAAATTTATTTTCAAAACTGTAGTTGTATGTCAACTGCATCACAGAGCGCCTTATTCTATTTTAGATTTGTCTAAACCGACAATTGTTTTAAACTACATTCACAGTAGAACTAAAAACAGACACGATATTTTCAATACGTAAGTGCATACGAGTGTAATTCTAAAAGTAATAATACTACGTGACAATTTTTTTACCAAATGAATTTGACACCTAATCTTTATGTAAAATTGTCCGCTGAATCCTAATATGAAGTCAGAATTGTCAAAAGTAGAACAGTTTTTGAGATATTCCAAAATAACCGTTATTTGTGTTTTTAAAAAAGATGTTGTGACTGAAATGCAAATATCCAAAAATTAAAATTTTAGCCTATTTCAATACGAACATTTTGTGCCCAATAGGAACCAGATCGGTGTAAAAATGACAAAGTTACAGAAGATTAATTGCATTAACCCACAACAAATAAATATACAAAGCAAAATTTTTATTAACAAAAATTGCTTGAAATGATTGTATTTCTATGTGTGTTAATTTACTAAATCTTATGTAGCTTTGCCATTTTTTTACCAATCTATGTCTTGTTGCGCTCAAATTGTTCATATTAAAATAATCTAATGGCGCATGCAATAAAACATTAGGATTTTTAAATCATTGGTTTAAAAAAAATAACTTGAAAAGAACAAAATTGAACAAAATCATAAAATTTTCAATGAAGCTTGAACTTTTGTCCCCTGTAACTCTGTCATTTCTTGACCAATCTTCACAAGAAATCCATGTTATTTTAGAAATTTTATAACCTTTCACTTAAAAGAAAGAATTACATAATCCGTTTACAATTTTTGAAGATATTGAATATCTCAAAAACTGTTCTACTTTTGACAATTCTGACTTCATATTCGGATTCAGAGGACAATTTTACATAAGCTGCCAGATTCATTTGGTCACGACTTTGTTGAAATTTTGTCACGTAGTGTTATTTGAATTACATTTTTAATAAATTTGGTACGTACATGTGAACAACGAGTTATTTCTGAAAAATTATTTTATGCACCTGATATGTCGAAAGCAGAAGACCAGAATTAATTTCAAATGTTAAAAGCGGCAGAGTGCCTCAGCGAATAGTATATTTCTTGAATTTAGTATTATGCTAGGAACACAATTGGGTCGTACGTCGCACAATGGTTGAAGAGCGGCATTAATAAATTTTTTCCATGTTCGACGATTTGGATAATTTTTTGGTATTTTGTTGTGAGATATCTGAATATTATGATTCCGTAATATAAGCCTGATATATTTATTATTTGTTTGGACAGACACGCTCAAAGTTCATATACATATGTTCGAAAATAACAATTGTCATAGATGAGATTTGCATTACAAAAAGTTGGAAAAAGTGCTATGTAAGTATATAAAAAATTTCGTAGAACAAAATATAAACAACATCAAAATTTCAATGTTCATAAACTTCAGTGGACTGCATCGTTTTAGCGATGTGGAGCGCTGTTTAACGAAAGATGTCAAATTACAGCTTGAAGGCTCAGCTAAAAGTTAAAAAAAAATCAGCTGCTCCTACCTGCTGCTTTCCAAAAAAAAAAAAAAACAGTAAAAACTATAAAATGATAAAGTAACAAAACATAAATTTCATTAATGCTTGTTGTTGTTACCATAATTCTTAACTGTTTAAAATTATTACATAATGTATGTATATTACTAGTCAATAGTGTTAATTGTTGAAAAACGCATAAGCTTCAACTGAATTTGAATTTATTTGTATCAGGTATGGTGTCCGAGGAAGCTCAGGAAGCGAGGAATAAGGACTATAGAGCCTATATATTGCATCATTCGCAAAGAATTGGACGTGTAGCCACTAATGAAGACGTAATCCAATTCCATCTTTTTTTGTCTTCAGACCCATTTATAAATAGATTTCGCTCAAAGCTGCAAATCAAAATATTGGAGTACGATAATGATGTTAAAAAATTATTAACAGACTATGCTTAAATTACGTATTCATGTTTTTTCTATGGGAGGTGGGCGTAAAAGTGGGCGGATCAGGTATATATTATCAGGAGCCCATTCTACAATTATAATATTTTTTTTATCAAAATAATTTTTGGAAATACAAAATTTTAATTTAAAAGGTTTTGTTATTCGTGCTTAATTCCCAATTTTTATTCTTGATAAAAACACTGAAATTTATTGTTGATGGGATAAGCTTTTCCTGTGCGCATTTCACTGGTTGCTTAGGCCAGATCGTCAGGAAACTTCATCCATAAAGATTTTAGAATAAACTGGCAGTGCACGGCCTGAAAAAACTTAACTGGCAACATGCTTTTGCAAGTTGTTTTTGTTTTCATTTTGTTTTTTTTAACCTACTTACAACAACAATTAATGTTGGAAGAATTTCAATCAATTGTAGTGTGGAATGTAAGAAGAGATAAACTCACTGTTTATTGTTGATGTTTTTGTTTAAACTTTGATATTGTTACAAGTAGAACTGTTGCATTGAATTCTTAAACGCTTAACATTTTTATTTGGTTTAATATCTTTAGTTTTTCTAAAATCTTTATGGATGAAGTTTCCTGACGATCTGGCCTAAGCAACCAGTGAAATATGCACAGGAATAGCTTATCCCATCAACAATAAATTTCAGTGTTTTTATCAAGAATACAAATTGGGAATTCAGCACGAATAACAAAACCTTTTAAATATTTATTTGTGAAAATTAATTTGTGAAAATTGAGTTGATGCATTTAAAATCAAGGCAGTTATGCTACTTTTTCAATACAAGTTGTATGGGAAGTGGGCGGATATTTTTCAAATTTCACACAAATGATTATGAGTGTTTAAAAGTGCTATGTGCCAAAAAACAATGGGGCGATTCTATTCTAGACAACTTCTAACATCAATTTTCAAATCACGCTATTTGATACTTTTTTGATGACAATTTAAAGTAAAATATCTATATTTTATAATAATATAATTTTTTTAGACGTAAGCTTAAATATAAATTCGTTGTGCACTTCGAAGTATTAAGATTCATAGATTTGGCGCGAACAGAAAATTCATTGCATGTTGCACCCGTCATGGCTTAAAGAGCAAATCTCTTATTATTGGATTATATTTCTCTACGATGTTTGATTTGATAATCATCGTCTGATATCTCATCTTTCACAATAAAAAAGAATAATACAATAAAAGTTTAAAAATTAACAGAGTTTTGTGTTTTTGTGGTATGATCTTATGAAAGTTGGCCAATTTGGTTGCACCCCTCATGCACTTTAAAGCTCTCTCGTGGCTATTTGATCGTTTCATATAATTTCTTTTAAATAGATAACAATAGTATATAAAAAAATGTTACCCCTTCTAGAAATAACTTAATTGCAAATGTGTTTCTTTCTATGAGTAAAAAACTTTTAAGGCGTCTAAATGTTGCACCCGTCAAAAAAGAATCGCCCAATGCCGTAGGTCAAAATTTAATTTTCACTTTGCATGAGAGGTGCGCGTAAAAGTGGACGGATCATTTTGATTTTTCCATTTTTTGCTCGATTCAAACAAAAAATGCCAATGTGCCAAGTTCCATTATCCTTCGACAACTTTTTCTATTTTTTTACGCTCTTTCTATGAACTTCAACCAATGCGCGTCGTAAGGACGAAATTCCGTACATTTCTACAATCGTGATCAATTTACCCACAATTCCGTCATAAACGTATTTGGGTGTCTTTAAAAAATCTTAAAAAATTTCAATTTTATATACAAATTTAGATTTTGTCTTTTTTCCTATGACAATACGATCGCAACCACCGCACAGTGGCGCCATTTGAGTTTTTTCGTTGCAAAAATCATATCTTTTGAACCGAATAAGGTAATTGAACAGTTTAAACAGCATATGATAGATAACTGTTCAGCCTATGAAATGTGCATTTGAAAAGGGTGCTACGCTGTGTAGGGGCCTACTTATGGGTTATCAAAGTTAAAATTAGTAGAAAAATCAATTTTATGGTACCTAAAAAAAAATTATTTTTACATTTTTAGATTGTTTTTATTTTTTTTTTCTTTAGGGTTCTAAATTATTACCCAACAAATTAAAAAAAAAAATTTTTTTTTTTTAAATTTATTTTTTCAATTTTCTGTATTTTCGGTATATGGGTAATTCCATGTCACACATATATTCGCGTAACTCAAAAATGGTTTAGTTTATTGAAATAACTAAAAAAACCGAAATTCGGCAATAAATAATAAAGTGGGGTTGGTCATACATTTGACCCATCTAGGAGCATCCTACGCGCTGTAGGGGCCAAATTAAAGAATTTTATTAAACCGCAATATTAGTATGGCAACCATGTCTTTTTAACCTTTTTTACCTCTAGAAGCCAAACGGGCACGTACGGGCAGATAAAATTTTTGAATTATGTAAAGAAATAATCAAAGAACAGATTTTGCAAATATGGCAAATATAGAAAAATATAGATTTTTGTTATTTTCCGTCAAAGTTGAAAAATAGTGAAAAAACGGATAGTTTTTAAATAGTGATTTACCAGGAGAAACACAAAGCAAACAGTTCATTTTTTTTTTATCATTACACATTTAATAAATGCATCAATCAATACAAACAAAAAATAAGGCGATTCGTTACCTATTTTTCGTGATATTACACCTGAAATCGCAACAAATTTACTAAAAATTGTGTGTTTTTTTGAAAACCGAAAGTCGGTCAACTTTGAACGGCTATATCTTCTAAACTAAAAATGTGATATTATTAAGAGTGGCAGATTTGAAATCGTTGAAAAGTTTCCTATAACATGAGTTTATTCAAAACTTCGTCGGTGCTCATGAAAATTTTGATTTTTGCAACCTCGTTTGCTCTACGGGCGCTACTGTGCACCGCACAGAGGTGTATTTTGCCAATCTTGCGGGACATTAGGCCAACAATTAAATTTAAGAAATGTAAAAATTAAAGTACGCAGCGCGACAGACAACAAAATTCTGCATCGTAAATTTTCAAGTCTTTTGCTTGAGATTTGTGGTTTTGGGAGACGGTTAAGTCAGGAAAGTTGATTAAACTGCATGCCTTTTTTCTGACTTTTACTGTTTTGAGAGGCTGACCACATATTTTTTTGCAACTAAACGAATAAAGATTTTACATTGATTTCTTTTCTGTAAAAGAAAATTCGAAAAAGGATTTTTTATTCACTTTATGTAAAAAAATGAAAAGGTTTTGGAAAACGAACGTAGTCCCGATCCTAAAGATGTAACATATGGGAATTTCTGTCAAAAGGTCCACCGTGACCGAAAATTTAAAAGTTATTAAAAGATGATTATTTTATGATATTGTTATGGAGAAATATTTAGATTTTACTAATTTTATAAATTTACCCATAAATTTGTTCACTTAGATGAACAATCAGACTGCAAAGTTGTGCAAACGTTATTTCTTATTTGTGAGAATGTTTTATTGTATGTTTTCTTTAAAATTTATCGTTCTTAAAAGAGGTGATATTTGATAAAAATTATTCCAAAAAAATTTTCTTACATGGTCTGTAATCTAAGGAAGAGTTCAAAGAGAAATATGTTATTCGGATTAACGATAAATTTTTATTTTATTTTGATCGAATAATGATTATTTTGATGAACATGAGTTAAATTATTACGGAGAAAATTTCACGTTCGAAATGCCACTTATCGACCCAGATTTTGACTTAAAAAAAAGAAAATACAGAAGATTTTGGAATCAAATCAAGACATTTTAATGTTACATTGCTACGTTAAATTCGGAAAGAAGTTTGACTAAAAAATTGCGCCAGTTTTCGCAGAATTACGCCTTTTTATACATGCCCACAAAAACTACTTCGCGCCCTAGATAAACTTTAGCAAAGATAACAGTGCTTTCTTAGTGCTATAACTTAAGGGTTAACAGAACGTAAAAATATTTGTTGTTTAAAATGTTATTGCATTTTTGATGCGTACGACTGTCACGTTCAACACTTTGGATTTACCCATATGGGGGATTCATGTCAAGCGACCCAACTTTTGATGTCTTCCGATTTGGATGAAATTTGCACCAAGGTTAGTCCTATTGGATAGTAGTTTAGACGCAAACTTTGATATGCTAATTTGTCTAGTTTTTCAGCATTTTTTAAGGTTTTAGAAACACTTACAACACAAATAAGAAAAAAAAAACAAAAATGTTGACCCCCTGTAACTCAGAAACTTTTTGACCGATCGTGTTGAAAATTTGTGTCTAAACTACTATGCAATCGGAAGAAATCGATATCAAAAGTTGGGTCACTTCACATGAAATCCCCCATATGTTTACCTCACGATAAAATTTTAAATCTTAACTTTTAGACTGGAAAAAAATGGGGGTTTTTGCGCCATTTTTGTGATTTTTTGTAAATTTCATCTTTTTTCTGTTTTTGCTCATCTTGCGTAGGTACATATTAGTAGGAAACCTTTTTGTCTGTCATAAAATGTTTTGGTTTTTAATAATTGTACGTATGTAGATGTGTTTTGTTATTTTAACTCAAATTGTTTATTTCATTTACAGCTGACACATACAGGTATGTGATGAAAAACGATCGTTTTCAAAACGATAGTTTTTAGCAGGTGTGATGAATTTCGACCGATTTTAAAATCCATTTCTGAAGTAAAGTCTTTATTATGTGTTCAAAATACAGTTCAATTAATATATTTAATAAAGAATTTAACAGAATATATAAATGAAAACGGAGGAAACTGTATTAGAAATCAATTTTTAAAGATACCGAAAACGATATTATCGTTTTCAAATTGTTTTGTTTTCAAAATCGTTTTCCATCACATACCTGATAGATTTATACTTTAAAAAACTCCCGAGTAGAACGGGAACACAATTTATATGTACTTACATATGTATGGTTGTAAGTATTTTTAATATTCAAGAATGTTGATGGACATTCTCCACATTACATATAGACAATTTCGTGTAACCACAAATTAATAAGCAAAAGTATTAAAAGTCACATTGCGTTTTTAGAGTGCAAACTTTTTATTGTTGTTTATTCAAACATTCTGATAAATCAATAAAAATATTTTGTGCATTTTCAAACAACACAAAAGAAATCTTTGAGTTGATTATGAAGAAATTATTCAAAAGAATTTTGTTTTTTTTTTAAGAATTCATTCAAAGTTTAGCAAGTTTATTTAATTTCCATTTTTTTTTTTTTTTTTTTTTTTGCTGTGACCTCCAGCTTCGCACACGTACCGAATGTAAATATTTTTGTCCGTGTAGGAAATGAATGTACGTACAATAATTTCAATTAAATCTAAAACGAATTACAACTATTTCAATAACGACAAATAAAAGTTTATTGCATTTAGAATAAAACATGCAAATGATATACTCTTTATACTCTGTTAAAAATAATATGTTTTTATTTTTAAAATAGAAGAAGCTTCAATTCTGTTGCATTTTGACAAAACATCTTAAGTCGAGATAAGATAGCAAAAAAGTTTTTTATAAGAACTCGTTGAAAAAATAATTTTTATTAAATAATAAAATAAACCAAAAATACAGAAAAATTTCTTTTATAATACAAAATTTGAAAAATCTAAACAAAAATATTTTTTGAATGAAAATTCGTATGATTAGCAATATTTTTTTCAACTTTTTAAATTTGACTTAAGATGTTTTGTCAAAATGCCACAGAATTGTTTTCTTACTAATAAAAATTTACTTCAAACAAGAGGAGCATTCTGAGGTTAAATATTTTTTACTTGTTGATTGTTTATTGTGAATAATAAATACTTCTCAGAATGAATGTAAATAAAAACCAATTGTAAGAAAAGAAAAAAAAACGAATATTTGCAAAGTTTGCAATTAATTTTATAAGAAACGAATGATACAAATGCCCTTAAGAATGTTTAATACCAACACTACTATAGTTGAAAGGGTCCCAGTTGGCCAGATTGCCGTTGACGACATCGTCGTCAATGATGTATGCACGACTTGTCCCCCGTTGTTTAGGTTTTCTAGAAGACAATTTACAGGAAATCGTCGTGCACGACAGTTTGAGCGACGTTGTCTTGTAAGTTGTGTTCTATTTAGCTTTATGTGGGACAGTATGAGCGACTTTGTCTTATAAGTTGTCGCCTATTAAACTCTATGTGGGACAGTATGAGCGACACTGTCTTATAAGTTGTCTTGTATAAAAGCTACTGACGACAAAGTTTTCTTGAATGCTATTCAATCAATTGCTTGGTTTTCTTCAAATTCTCACATTCTTTATTTTTTAATTGTTGATTTAAATACCTACAAAAAATTTACAAATTAGTTCTAAACAATAAAACCAAAAATGATGATGAAATTATTCGCGGGCGGGAAAATGGATTGCATGGAGTTGCGTATATGTGTTGAATATAAAACATATTACAGAAATTAAAATATAAACTATACTAAAAAAAACTGTCTGAATTAGATAACCATATAATAATTTTGTCGTGGACGTCAAAATAGACGACATTGTCATGCAGGTAGTCGTTAATGATAAAGTAGGCGACATTGTCTTTCTTTGTTTCATGCACGATTTTCGCGACACTTGTTCGAAAATGTCGTTGACGATTTGTTCCCGCTGTCCCTCACATGTCGTGCAGGTATTAACATTGTCGTGCATCCGTCTTCGAGGATGTCTTAAAGACGTGGCCAACTGGGGTATTATGAATTTGTGCTGAAGTGTGGCACACATACATATACGACTAAAAAACAAATGCGTTGACAAAGCATCGCAAATAAAAACCATGCACAAATTTCGCAACCGTTGTGCAATGAATACGGTTACCATGCAGTAATGAACTCGAGGCATTGTCTTCACTTTCTGAATTGATATAACGATGTCCTTCCGGCAGGCTGGCTGTTAACTTTAACCTTCTACGAAAAGTATACGATTTTGGTCAGTTGCAAAGCAACTAACTTTTTGACATGTATTTTTCAATGTAACCGTGGAATTTTAAAATGTTATCTGTCCAAAAGTGCACCAAAGAAAACTGTATTTTGTTAAACTTGATAAAATATTTTTGACTTTGATTGCAAAGTATTATGATATGTTGGAACTTAGCCTTTTTATCCTGACTGACTTTTGAAAGTTGTGCAATTAGTTGCGTTTCTGAAAACTTTAAAAGAATCTCCATACCATGTGAAATTACCGCATCTCTCAATTTGTGAGTTAATAATCAGTAAGAATTTAGAAAGAATCACGTACAAATTAAAAATTGGTTTTTTACACAAATAAATTTAAGCATAAATGAGTATAATCATAAAAAGTTAAAAAATAATCACACTTATTATTGCTAATATTATTTTAAAATTAAGTAAAGTAATAAAATATACAACGAGATATTGTTTACCAACGTTAGGGAAACATTTAAAATTTATACAACAATTGAATTTCAGAGAAATTGATAAACTTTTCACCCCAAAAAATATTTAATAGAATCTACATTTTAATTAATTCTTTCCTCGTTCTAATTTTATGAAAAGAGTTCGATTTATGAACAAATTTTAGAAAAATGAGCAGAAAACTTTGATACAACTTCTGTTTAAATTATGTACATTTGTATCAGATTTAATCGAAGAGACGTATTATATTAATAAATTAAAATTATAAATAAATAATTTGTACATTAAGCGAAAAGTTTGATTAAAATAATACTAGAGATCAAATCAAATTTATCCATTTACTTGGATTTTAATGAATGTAAGCGACATTTTAAAAAACATTTTTTGATTGAAAATGGACTTTCATTCGATTTGATCGTAAGTCATGTTGATACCAATTGATCGTAAGCGACACACAGGCATATAAGGAGTCATGTTGTACAAAAATATTAGGAGAATGCATAGTTTTTTATCTCATAATCAGGGCAACCAGAAATATGCTCTAAAAAACGGCTGTAGGAAATATCGCCCAAAGAAAAATCGCCAAAAAAAAAAAATGAAAAATCGCCCAAAAAAATTGCATGTAAAATTGGGCCTGATTTCATATGAAAAATGGCCCAAAATTTTTGGGCTATTTATCGTTATTGTTGGGTGATTTTTCGTTTTTTAAATTTGGGTGATTTTTCATTATGAAAAATGTTGTATGAAAAATGGCCCAAAAAATGGGCTATTTTTTGAAAATTCTACCATAATCTTACATAGCAGAGCCACCACCATGGATAACTATCTTGCCGCGATGTGGTGGCTTAAATGCTGGCTGTAGTGAATGTCTTGTAACTTGAGTCGGCAAATTCTAGCCGGGACAAGTTGGAAGGTATTTGCTTTAAGGCCAGCACGACTAAGGGTTATCCATCCTCCCATCCCCCATCCCATTACCTATGATCCTATCAATCCCCCTTTATTTCCCATTTCCCCCACTTTTAAGGTCAAGGTGGTTGATAGCAGTGCCGAGGACCTGAATGGCTGGTTAGTGGGTAAAGAAACTGGTCGCGAACAGCTTCCCTCTGGCGCCGATGGCAAGGGTCAGTTGTAACTTGGCCTAGTCCGTGCAAGCCGTCACTGCGCGAGACGGTCCTTTTTCTTTACGGCTTACTCGTGGGACCAAAAAAACTGGACAAATTTACAGAAAAAATCAAGGACGCGACTCTAAGAGTCGATGCAGGGAATATCTCTGACAACTCGGCAGTTTCGGTGTCAGATCCAGACGCCGATTGGCTGAGTATCTACAGAGATATTCTTGAGCAAGAAGGTCAGTTATTGACAGAACTGACAGAGACAAGCGGGACGAGCGACCCCCCAGTCGGTTCCCCGTCTCGAACAGGGGTCTCGGAAAGACTCGATGGTCTAGCTCTGGGATCTGATGATGAGCATGAAATAACAATGATTTCGGCTCATGATCAGGACCATAGGGCCGGGCCATCGGCTCCTGAGGTCACACTCGAGATAGGGAGCGGAGTAGTGGGTGGATCAAAACCCATTGTTCGGCAGGATGCGACAGAACAGGTCGCATCAGAAGGCCGAACGAGTCTTGAAAAAGCCAAGAGTGGTGTAAGGGCCTCCTTAGCCTTTCTAGAAAAGATAGCTAAGAAAGACTCCTCACTACACGATGGGCGGGATAGGCACTTGCTGAGGAAGCACCGGAAGAACGTTGCCAGATTCGAACGAATCCACGGATCTGTCGGTGATATCCTAGGCATTCCCTATCCTGCGGGATACACAGCAAGGGCTGCTGAGGGCTCAAATGTCAGTATGGACAAGAAACCCTCAGTAACCCCTGCTGATGAGTCCTCCAATAATGGAACGGGAAGTAAGAAGGGGGGTGCAGAATCAACACCTGGTTCTCTAAACCGAGACAGTACGGTCACGGATAAGGGAACCAAGCCTGATGAAGTACCACCCTCTACTAGCTGCGCGATGAGGACTGGTAAAGTCTTGATAATCTCCGACCCCCCCCCCCTAAGGGAGGTCACAAAGGGGATTACTGAGAAAGGCCAGCCAACATCTGCAGGGAAATCGGGTGATCACCGACAGAGCTCTACTAAGGCCCCCAAAAAGGGGGCTTTTAAGAGAGTTAGGTCTGGTGATGACCAGAAATCCCCAGCGGCCAAAAGGAAGGATCCCCGAAAGGAGATCACTAAGAGGGCTGGTTCCAGAGAGGAACAACCCTCTACGTCAAAGAAGCTAAGGGAGTCGTTAAGTAAGGACGGTATTCTAGCAGCTGTCATTGATCGTATGGATCCCGATGGAAGGATCAGTGTCGAGAAATGGCAGGTGCTAGAAAACAAACTACTCGACGAAATCTTTAGCGTCAAAGGAAGGCCGGACGAAGTATCGTTCAAAGGGGCTGACTGGATAAGAGGTGTCAAAACTGTCAGTTGCGGCAATCAAAAAACCTTTGAGTTTTTAAAGGCTGCAATCGGCAGGTGTGGCAGCGCTTATCCTGAAGCCAGATTGGACGTCATACTCGCGTCTGAGTTGCCATTGAGGCCGGTGGTCACTGTATGGATTCCTCCACCTATAAAACCGGTGGAGGTCATACTGGGGTTACTGGCCAATCAGAACAATGGACTCTTTACAGGCCAGTGGAAGATGATAGCTTCACTGGGTTGCAAGGATAACCAAGGAAGAGATTTCAGGTTCGCAGTAGACCGGGAATCTCTGAAAAAACTGAAGTCAATGGGAGGGGTTGCTATATTCGGGTTAGGGTCTATCAGATTTAGGTTTCCTAAAAATGATAAACCCTAAGAGGCTGAGAGTGGTGCAGATAAACTTGCACCACTGTGAAGCGGCCTCAACCGAATTGGTAACCCACCTCATTGACAACAATGTGGACGTGGCTTTAATCCAAGAGCCCTGGATTAACAAAAACCGGGTAGTTGGATTAAAGATCACGGGGTATACCTTGTTCGTATCCCGCTCTGATGAGAAGGTACGGACTTGTATACTGGCGAAGACTGAACATAAATTCATGATTTCTAATTCTTTCAGTAATGGAGACCTCACGGTTGTGACAGGAGAAGCCAAGGACAAAACGGTCCTGGCACTGGCATCGGCATACTTACCATATGAAGCTGCCGATCCACCTGGTGAGGGAGTGCGAGAGTTGGTGGAGCACTCGGGCAGAAGCGGCTCGAGGCTGGTACTAGGATGTGACGCCAATGCACACCATTCCCAATGGGGTAGTGCCGACATCAACAAAAGAGGTGAGTCTATGTTTGATTTTATTGTTGCCAGCAATCTTTTTATCTGTAATAGGGGGAATACGCCAACGTTCAGAACTAGGGATAGAGAGGCAGTGATAGATATGACATTGACGAACTGTAGGGAATTAGTGGAGGACTGGAGGGTGGCTTTGGATTTTTCCTTCTCTGATCATAGTCGCCTGTCCTTTAGTCTAATGTTTGAGAGGTCGAAAAGGTGTCCATATAGGAATCCGAGAAGGACGGATTGGGATTCGTTTTCGGGACTAGTGCAACGGAACCTTAGGGTTACACGGAACTGGGGGTCGACTCCGGCCGGTGTGGAGCAACTGGTAAACACCTTCACGGGGGTATTGACCAGTAGCTATGAGCGATCTTGTCCGTTAAATTTTCCGGGCAGGCGTACACAGCCAAGATGGTGGACAGACGAGTTGAAAACTCAAAGGTCCACCGTCAGAAGGCTGTTCAATAGGGCGAAGTATACGCGCAGGGATGAGGATTGGAGTAACTTCAGGTTGAGTTACGGGAGGTATAAGGGAGATATTAGAAGGGCGAAAAGGGACTCGTGGATTAAGTTTAGCGAGTCAGTTGAATCCGTGAATGAGATGTCTAGGTTCAGGAGAATTTTATCTAAGGACCCTGTAGTCCCTGGATTTATTCAGAGATCGGACGACTCATGGACGGAATCTGGCTCTGAATCTCTCTGTCTGCTTATGGAGACTCACTTTCCGGGGTGTGTTGATCCTGGGTCGGGGGAACAGGCTGTATGTGGTGACCCCTTCTCTGGTTCGGGCTCAGGCGGTGAGGAAAGGGAGACGGTTGGGGATATGATTACCTTGGATAAGGTAACATGGGCGGTAAATACCTTTGGGTCCTACAAATCGGCGGGGCCAGATGGTATATTTCCGGCGATGTTACAGAATATCGGGAAATCGTCACTCCGGTTGTTGGTGGAACTGTTTAGGGTATGTGTGCTGAACGGGTACATTCCTAGGAGGTGGAGGGAGGTTAGGGTAGTTTTTATTCCCAAAGCGGGTAGAACCGGTCACTCTAAACCCAAGGATTTTAGACCAATCAGCTTGTCGTCTTTTCTCTTGAAGACGTTGGAAAGACTGATTGATCTACATCTGAGGACGAAGATTGACGCCGGCATCGTCAGCGGCGCTCAACACGCCTACCTTAAAGGTAGATCTGTTGAGAGTGCGTTGCATGATGTGGTTGGTTATGTGGAGCGGGGTTTGCGAACCAGGGAATACACCCTGGCGGCATTCCTTGACATAGAGGGCGCCTTTAACAATTTGAGGATAGAGGCCATAAGACAGGCACTGATTGACCTAAGGGTTCCGTTGTTCTTGGTCGAATGGATAACTATGATGCTTAGCAGCAGAGTTATTCACTCGGACTGGGGAAACGAACGCTTAAGGAAATCGGTGACTAGAGGGACCCCACAGGGGGGAGTTCTCTCTCCCTTATTGTGGCTCTTGGCCGTCAATGTCGTTCTGAGACGTTTTGACAGAATGGGTCAGAAGGTCGTAGCCTACGCGGATGATGTGGTGATATTGGTGTCGGGCAAGTTTCTGCCGACAATTAGCGACATCATGCAAGGGGCGCTGGGCGAACTGGCGGCATGGGCAAGTGACAAGGGACTGGGAGTAAACCCGGAGAAGACGGAGTTGGTTCTTTTCACTAGGAGGTACAAGGTGGAGGAGTTTAGACTGCCGGTACTGGGAGGAGTGGAGCTTGGACTATCTGATAGTGCTAAGTATCTGGGGGTTTTTCTGGACAGCAAGCTGTCATGGGGTAGGAATACTCAAGAGAGACTCAAAAGGGGTCTCAATGCTTACTATGCTTGCAGATCATCGATAGGTAGGAGCTGGGGACTCCGGCCGTCAGTGGTGGGATGGCTGTACACTTCGGTGGTTAGACCCATTCTTACGTATGGATGCTGTGTTTGGTGGGAATCATTGAGATTGGCAAGTCGTAGAAAACTTCTTTCTAAGGCTCAGAGGTGTGCTTCAATTGGCATGACAGGTGCCATGAGAAGTACTCCTCAGGCTGCCCTGGATGTCATTCTACATCTTCTGCCTATTGAGCAGTATGTGATGGGAATGGCGGCCAGGAGCATCCTTAGACTGAGGGAGTTAGGACTTACGAGGAATGACACTCAGGGTCACTCACGGATCCTGGGTGAGATTGAGGCTGGTGGCTATTGCCTGGGACCGCCGGGATCCACTGATTATGTTGGCACCAGTTTGGATTTTGGTCGGTTGCCAGAGGTAATAATGCCCTCTAGGGAGAGCTGGTCGGGCAGGAGCAGATTATTTGGTGGATTTGCTATTTTCACTGATGGCTCAAAGATGAGGGGCACGGGTGCAGGGGTCTACATTGAGGATCTGAACATAAGAAGGTCATATAGGCTTCCTGGCGACTGCAGTGTTTTTCAGGCGGAGGTTCTGGGGGTCTGGAGGGCCGTGGAACTGATGAGGGACAACATTGATAGGGGCTCGGAGGTCACTATATACGTGGACAGCCAGGCGGCTCTTATGGCCGTAAGGGGCTGTTATGTGAACTCCAAGCTGGTTGATGAGTGTAGGAGGGCTCTGAGGGGAGCCTTAGGGGAGTATCTGCTAAGGTTATGCTGGGTGCCGGGTCATTGCGATATAGGCGGCAACGAGATTGCTGATGAGTTGGCAAGACAGGGCTCAGAGTTGGAGGATCCTGACTGTGTGGAGGCGGTTAGGCCTCCATTGGGCTTCTATTTTAGTAGAATTAGGGAATGGATAACGAGCGTGACCAATCGGGCCTGGGGGAGCCGAACGGACTGTCGGGTATCGCGGACACTGTGGCCGGTGCTTAGGAAGTCCGATTCGGTGTCGCTGTTGGGCAGGAGCAGGGTCTGCGTTAGGACCATGATAGGAATTATCACGGGCCACTGTATGATAGGCAGGATGGCGGTGAGGATGGGATCCGACTTGTCGGATATATGCAGGTTGTGCGAGGACCCTGAGGAGTTGGAGTCAGTTGAGCACCTTCTGTGCCACTGTCCCAGGCTGCAGGGTAGCAGGTTGAGGTGGCTGGGCAGTAGATTCCTGGGCGAATTAGGGGATGTCTCGGGTTGCGGACTCGAGAATCTGATAGGATTCGTAATGGGGATGGCCTGGCTGCGCGAGGGGAGACTGGGTGCTAACCGCTCGTAGGGCGGATTTGGTTTAAGGGATTTCTCTCGGGGTTGGTCCTTTACCTTCTTTTCCTTCCTTTCTTTTCTACCCATCTTTCGGATCTGTCTTATGCTTCTGCTGCTTATTTCACCTACTTATGCCTTCTTGGCTACCTCTAATTAAGGCGTCACAATGGACCATATTGGTCTCTGGGTGAAGGTGTGAAGGAAACTTCACACCGGCCTTTCTACCTACCTACCTACCTACATAGCAGAGAAAACCATGTTTTATTATGGTTGCAAACAACAAAACTATTTTTTCAAGAAACTAATTTAACCATTATATGGTTGTCGGCGACAATGATTTGGTTAAATTAAACATAATATCGGTAGAATTTTTTTAAAAATGGTTTTGTAGCTTTTTCTCTGGGTGTATATATTAAATATATACATATAGTATATCGAAAATAAGGATTTTCTCTTCTATGGTAAAACAAATACTGGCTTCGCTAACTAAAGCTTCTCTGTATCGCCGGCCTTCGGCCGGGCGCAAGGATTTTCTCCTCTATGGTATAACAAAGACCGGCTTCGCTAACTAAAGCTTCTTTGTATAGCCGGCCTTCGGCCGGGCGCAAGGATTTTCTCCTCTATGGTATAACAAACACCGGCTTCGCTAACTAAAGCTTCTCGGCGTAGTCGGCCTTGTTCGGAAACAAGGCAGTTTTTCGAAGCTTTACTTAGCGAAACCGGTTTTTGTTAGACCATAAAGGAGAAAATCCTTGCGCCCGGCCAAAGGCCGGCTATACAGAGAAGCTTTAATTAGCGAAGCCGGTCTTTGTTATACCATAAAGGAGAAAATCCTTGCGCCCGGCCGAAGGCCGGCTATACAGAGAAGCTTTAGTTAGCGAAGCCAGTATTTGTTATACCATAGAAGATGAAATCCTTATTTTGGATATATATATTTAATATATACACCCGGAGTAAAGGCTATAAAAATATTTTATCCATATTATGTTTAATTTAACCAAATCATTGTCACCGACAACCATATTATAGTTAAATAAGTATCTTTAAAAAAATCACTTGAAATTTTAACGGTATTTTAAAAAAAAATTTACACATTTTTTATTTTAAGTTAAGTTGCGGACGTTGCAAAGTGTCATAACGTCCTCGTCCTCGTCTTCGATGGACATTATGACACTTTAAAAGTGTCCAAGGACACTACGACACTGGACGTTATGACATGACACCTAAATTTATATGAATAATAAACACTTTTTGCAAATTTAGTAATTTTTTTTTTTTTTTTTTTGGGAAAAATTCGTTTTTGCTTTTTGGGTCATTTTTCATTTTCTTTTTGGGCCCTTTTTCGTTTTTTTTGGGCAAAATTTCATATTTACCTTTTTGGGTCATTTTTCATGTTCGCTTGGGCGATTCTTCATTTGGGCGATTTTTCATTTTTTTTTTTTGGCCATTTTTCTTTGGGCGATATTTCCTACAGCCCTAAAAAACGCGTTCTATGCGCATTAAATATGCAGTAAAAACTGGAAAATATGCCCTGAAAAATGTTAAAAATATGCCCTAAAAATTTAAAATTGCTCATTTGAAGACACAATATTAAACAATTTCGGAACGTGTACTTTGCGCACAAGGCTAACATGGAGAGACAACCAGCCAGACGGACGGATGGGCATCGTAAGATCACTTTAAAAAGTGATTCTGAGGCTATCGATATACTAAAAGATTGGTCTAGATACACATCGCATAACTTTTATCCTTAATGACAACCTGCTTTGTCTTACAATATAAGAGTAAAAATTAAATGTAGATGTTGAAATTGAAATTGAAGTAACAGATATTCGAAAAAAAAATGTATTTGCTGCGAAAGCTGAACATGTATCAATATATGACATAAAAAAGCAAAATATGCGCTTTACACTTAAAAAATGCTGCAAAAATGCTCTTTTAACTAAATTATGCAAAAAAATGCTGCAAACGGTAAAATATACAAAAATATGCACTAACAAATCGGTGCCAAAATTCATAAAAAGCTCTAAAACGGATAAAAAATATTGTTTCTGCCTACTTTGGTCGCACAAGGAAAAACATGCAAATGCATATTTATGGTTTCCCTGCTCATAATTTGCGAAATATAATATGTATTTTTTTCAGGGTTTTCAGGAGGGCAAAAAAAATTTTTTTATTTAGTTACCTTAGCATATACATATTCTTAAAGTGAAACGGTTAATTGCATAAATGTTAACATTGCTTTAAGTATTTCCTGAAATAAAAACTGCACATAACTCATTTCGTTGGAGCATTTCTAGCTGTTGTTTTGAAGAAAGAGTGAATATTTTTCTTTAAAATTTATTTTTTAAACAATTTCTGTGTTAAAATTTTTGTTTGGAACTTTAAATAAGGAATAATTTAAGTGTTTAAGGAATTAAAACTTTGGAAAAATTATGAAATGCCTGCAGATATAGTAATCATTCCACCAAGATAAGATACAGTTGTTGAATCCGATAAGTCGGTCATAGAAATGAATGGGAAATTGGGAGAACTTAGGGAGATTGCCTCGTTCAATCATGACGAAAATAAGGCAACAAAATGTTCTGGCTATTAATGGGTTAATGCTAATAAATTTTGGGGAAAGAACTAAAAGGAATGTATTTTGTATTTTAAAAACAGAACATTAAAAAGCTTAAAAAATAGTAAATTGAGAGCTAATGATTTAAATGCGTGGTAAACTTTATATGTATATATTTTTTGAGTGATTGTAGACTTCTATATTTTGATCCATATATTTAAAGTTTCTTATTGCACGCAGAGAAAACATATTTGACAAGGAAAAATTTTAAACAAATGGATAAATTAAGCCAAGTCACAACCGTATTATGGTTGCCCCCAAAAATGTTACCGGAGAAAAAAAAATTAAAGAAGTTTGTTATGTTTAGAGTGCACCGTTAGGCTAGCTGGTAGTGAGTTAGATATGTTCAGACCTAACAAATATTTGACGATGAAATCCAAAAAAAGCGTAACCAGTAAATTGATTAAACTTACAGACTGTTCGTCGATTTCGAACGTTAAAGTTCGCATAGAAAATTACATTTGAAACAAAAACAAAATTCGAAAATTTGTTTTTGTTTTAAATATAATTTTCAATGCGAACGTTACGTTCGAAATCGACGAACCATTAACCATTATTTTTAACAATTTATATTTATTTTATTCTATTTTATTTCTAATATGGTAATTGTATAAGGTAATTTAGAAACTGTTAAATAATTTTTGCTCTAGCTAAACGTTTTGCAAAAGCGAACAATTCGGCTGTAGGAAAAATCGCCCAAGGAAAAATGGCCAAAAAAAATAATGAAAAATCGCCCAAAAAAATTCCATGTAAAATTGGGCCTGAATTCATATGAAAAGTGACCCAACATTTTTGGGCTATTTTTCGTTATTATTGGGTGATTTTTAAATTTCATAAATTTATAATGAAAAATCACCAAAAAATATTGTGTGAAAAATAGCCCATTTTTTTCGGGTCATCTTTCATTTTTAAAATTTTGTCCAAATCTTCCATACTATTTGTCTAAAGCATTCATTATCATTATACGTCGAATTCCTAAATGTTATTTGTAAAAATAACGTCCAGTGTCATTGTGTCCATCAGAGCAGTGTCATAAAGTCAATGGACGTTATGTCACTTTGTAGAGTGTCATAATATCCACAACATGCTTACAAGCTCGAAAGCATAGCCGGCCTTCGGCCGGGTGCAAGGATTTTCCCCTCTTTGATAAAACAAGTAACGGTTTCGCTAACTAAAGCTTCTGTGCACAGCCGGCCTTCGGCCGGGAGCAGGGATTTTCTACTCCCTGGACACTACGACACTGGACGTTATGACATGCCACCTTGCAAAAAGCTATATTCTGTTTTGAGTAATTGATTATAACTATGCAGTGATTAATTAATATTTAACTATTGAAGAGTGCACAAAGTTTGGTGGAGGGCTCAAATAAGTATTACTGTCCATACTGCCGAATAGCTGTTGAAGATACAATGCAATTTTTTACATAAAACTTACATTTGTATGTAACTAAATTTATTTGAATAATAAACACTTTTTTGCAAATTGGGTAATTTTTTTCGGAAAAAATTCGTTTTTGCTTTTTGGGTCATTTTTAATTTTTTTTTGCCCCTTTTTTGTTTTGTTTGGGCAAAATTTCATATTTAACTTTTTGGGTTATTTTTCATGTTCCTTTGGGCGATTCGTCAAATAGGTGTGAACATAGCTTTAGTCTATCAGCGCCGGGATTACGGATTCGATTCTCGCCAAAGATTCTGGTTACTTTCCTGCAGCGAGCGTAGAGTTTTGCGGAATTAGCTTCTGTAAGTGAAGAAGATCGAAAAATAGTTTTTCATTAGTTTTGGGATTTATCCACATGGGTTGCTAAAAAAGCACACATAAACGGGTTGGTCGATAGACTTTCGATATATTATTTATTTACTAAAAGTTACAAATACAATTAAAATTTGTGTTCAAACTTAATTAACCAAGAAATAGTAACGAAGACCTTCTGCTCGTTATAGTAAAACAGACCAAATACTTTTGCGGGCATCGATCCCGAAATTATAGCTTTGACAGACCAGTTCACTACCAACAAGCCTATAGGGGCACCTTTTTACATAAAACAACTGAAATAGTTTTTGTACAAAAACATAGCTGTTTTTGTAGGAACATTTTATATGTGGGTTACCCATAGCTTCTTTTGTTAACTTTTGAACCAGTAAAGATATCATTAAACGGATTGGCGCGTATATTTTTCATAAACAAAAGTTTCAAAGGGAGTAATAAAAAAATTTTAAAATCTTGCACACCGATGGTGTCAATTCCTTAGTAAATACATTGAAATTGTTCAAAATAAAGCTTAAGTTTGAACAGTAAGGTCACGCTTTTTTGATTTTTTTTTTTTTTTTTTTTTTTTGTGACCTTGTGATGTCCGTGGCAGAACAAAAATGTGTACATTCACTTTTCGTAGACGCAAACAAACCTGAAATATGGTTAAAAAACAATATTATGGTCCTCGCAATGGCCACAAGCAAACTATTGATATTTAGTTTTATTATTTATAAAATTTTGTTTCTATTTAACAATAAACTTGAACTTCAAATATGGCTGAATTTAACAATAAAAATTTTAATAAAATTTAGCTAATAAAATTCGCTTTAAAAGATTGCGGTTACTTTAACCATATTAATATCACCGGCAACCATATTATGGTTAAATTAGTGTTCCATCCAAAATCAACAGAAATATTATAGTTATCTCCGAACATTTTATGGTTAATAACAACAATAATATTTTTGAAACATTTTATGTTAAATTTAAAATATTTTTTTATTTTAAATACGGCTTAGGTTCATCAAAATTAATTTTCATTAAATTATTTTAATGAAGGAAGGAATTTTTACAACATCAAATGAATTCAAATTTATTGATAGTTTTTTATATTTAACGGAACTGGGGCTTGAACTCGCGTCGAATTAACATGTTTTGAGAGCAACCACGCTGTCATCATCATTCTTTGCAGTTTTACCCTTTCCGGGAGTGTGACGGATGGCAGTCTATTGTCAAACATTAATCCCGGTTCAAAAAATATTTAAAAAGCATCAATAATAAATAAAAAGAAGTAGATTTAGGTAACGAAAAAGGGCAAACCTATAATTTTGGTAACCAATTTATCTTTTTAAGTTGTAAAGATAAAAATAAAATTAAAATTGTATTCTCCTCTCCTTAGGAAGCCCGCAAGCACAGTTTGGTACTTTTGAATATACATATAAATCTTTTTGGTACTTTTTTCTGTACAGCTATTTTTGTACACGATACCCCGGCTTGTGTTGCTTATTGGGGAAGCAAGGTTAATAATATTGTTTGTATAAGTATGTTTTATATATATATAAAAAAAATTATTTCATATGGATACTCCAATAGGTATTTCAATGGAAGCTGTTTATTATTTAATCCTATTTCATTTTATAAGGCAATGTTTTATAGTCGAACACATATTCTTTGCTTTGCATTTGCATTAAATACTGATGTGTGTGAAGTTAGCTCCGTCAGTTAGCTTCGTTTTGTTGCCTATCAAGTTTCCTGTACACAAGCAACTTGTGTTAACATAGTTCAAACTCAAAGACTGTTAAGACAACAGAATGGATGTTTTTTGCCAAAAATAAAAAATTTGAGACAAAAATAAATTTAAAAACGGTAATTCAGAATAATTAATAAAACATTTATTTTTTAATCCAAATTTTTTAATATTTTTAATTAGGCTAAAGTCCATCAAATTTAATTTTCATTAAATTATTTTTATGAAGAAAGGAATTTTACAACATGAAATTAATTAAAATTTATTAATAATTTTTCATTCTTGACTGAAGCTGGGCTCGAACCCAGGCGTTTTTACGAACAGGTTACCCTTACATGTTTCGATTGCAACCACTCAATCTCTTCAGAGGGCTTGCCGTTTAACACTCGCAGCCATCGACGACTGCTGACGTCAATAGCCAAACATCAATCCTTAAACCAAATTGTATTTAACCTTTGGTAGATCGAAATTTGCTTTGAATGATTATCTATTTTTAATTTATTTTACATGTTTTTCCTTACTTCTGTTTTTTCATACTTTTTGTCAAGAATTCTTCTTGAAGTTCAAAGTACATTTTTTGTTTTTCATTTTTATGTCTTTCTTTCGAAATGGTGCTCTAATATGGACTAATAGGGTTGATAGTTGAATAAAAACTTTATAGTTCTGAAATCTAGAATACCTAAACTATCAACCCTATTAGTCCATATTAGAGCACCATTTCGATTTTGACCCATTTTCGGGTTCTGAAAGTAGGACTTTTTTTAGTAGAAATCTCATAAATTCACTTTCAGCTATGCTCTATTATATGTGGCAGGTCAATTCAACTTTTATGTACAAATTGAAAAAAAGTGGCATCTCAGTTCATTTTGTTCGGCACAAGAATTAAAATTAAACCAATTCAAGAAAAAACGTTCCGAACAAATTCATTGCTCTCTCTCTCTCTCAAAAGTAAAACGTCAAACTCAATATAAAAAAAATTTTGTCCGGACAAAAATGTTGTTCGGAACGCATGGGTGAATCGAGCTTTATATCTACGGGATATGTCTTTTGTATTTTTAAATACTTTCGGCCTTAAGCTGCGTTCACAATCAAAAAAACATTTTCACTTGGTGTTAACAATATAAAAACAATTTCTTTTGTAACTACACACATTTTGCATCAAGAACCCATTTGCAAATTTTAGCCACAACAATATTATGCATTTATTTTTGTAAACATTTTGTGAAAATTTTAATTCAAAACTAAATAAAATTATTTTTAACGTCAGAAAACGGTTCATACAAATTGTTGCTGAAGTTTTTTCTTCTATCTTTTTTCTTCCCAAAGTATTTCATATATTTTCCTTTCATTTTTAGAGCAAAAATGTAACTAAAATTTTTTTCAAAATGTAACTAAAGTTGAGTCAACTGCAAGGCGAATTCATTAAGGTGACATTTTCGAGTGTTTATTGTTTATTTTTTTTTTGTGTATACTGAATGTTAAGCTTTGTTTACATTTTGTGAAAAAATTAATTAAAATTTTTAAATTCAATTAAATTTTAAATAGTTGAAACAAAAACTTATTTTATAAAATAAAAAAAGTGAATATAAAATATAAACACAAGAAAATAAAAATGCGTTATGAATAAGTGGAGCCAAAATTAATTTGCAATTGAGGACTTTCTAAAGCAATTGTGTATATTTTATTAGCAAAAAAAATTCCTTTTTTATATTTTCAACAAATATTTTTGACATTCACTCAAACTTTTTACAAAAACAAAATACATAGTATTTTTCAATAAAAAGGGATAGCTAGCATAACTCTATCTCATGATGCGGTCACCTTTATATATTCGCATTGGTCAACTGGAACTTCAGCAACAATTTGTATGAAATTGTTTCTGACGTTTAAAATAATTTTATTAAGTTTTGAATGAAAATTTTAACAAAATGTTTACAAAAATAAAAATAAATGCATAATATTGTGGTGGCTAAAATTTACAAACGGTTTCTTGATGCAAAATATGTGTAGTTACAACAGAAATTGTTGCTCTATTATGAACACCTAGTGAAAATGTTTTTTTGATTGTGAACGAAGCTTTATAGAAAACTTTTGAGAATATTATTTAATATTAAAAAGTTCAAATAATTTTTTTCATAGTAAATTTAATTTAAAACAAGTAAGAAAGTATAGTCGGTCAAGCCAGACCATATGATACCCTACACCACAGTATTAAAAAACACATCATGCTTATATGTCCATATAAATATGGATTTATCTATGTTTATAAAACTCATTAAAATCGGGTTAAAAGTTTGTGAGGGGCAAAAATTGCCCCCTACCTCTCCTTGTGGTCCTATTTTTGAAAAACTGTATAGCTTATGTGTCCATATAGATATGGAAATGTCTATGTTTTGAATTTCATTAAAATCGGTTTGAGAGGGAAAAATTGGCCCTATCTCCCCTCGTGGTCCTATTTTTTAAAAATACGTCCCTTTTGTGTCCATGAAGATATGGTTCTATGTAAGTTTTACATTTCATTAAAATCGGTTTGATAGTTTCTAAGAGGAAGAAATTTACCCCTATCTTCCCTCGTGGCCCTACGATTTGGCCCATTTTCAATAGGCTTGGTCCTTGTGTCAATAAGAACCTATGTCCCACATTTTATCAAATTATCTCCAAAATTGCGACCTGTACTTTGCGCACAAGGTTACATGGACATCCAGCCAGCCAGCCTGCCAGCCAGCCGGACGGACATAGTTATTTTGACTCAGAAAGTGATTCTGAGTCGATCGGTATACTTTAAGGTGGGGGTAGGACCAATATTTTAAGGCGTTACACACATCAGCACAAATGCATAATACCCTCTTCACTATTGTGGTGTGGGTATAAATATCTAAATATATCAGGATTCTATTTGATTTTATATGAATTAATACCACAAACATTTAAACAAGAAATCTAAAACTAAAATTGTTTTTATTTTCTTTTATAAAATAGAAATTAAAATTAGAAAAAAAAATTTAATTTTGTATTTAATTCATATCTAACAGCTATGCACCCAACAAACAGAGCAAATTCGAAAATAAATATTTGTTTCTAAATAATTTAGAACGAATTGATCTTTCAAACTGCGTTTTTAGTTTTCTTAATTTTCATAAAAATTTAAAAAGTTATAAAGCATTTTTTACAAGATTTATGTAAAAATTATGAAAAATTGTAATTTGTAAAAGGGTACCTAAATGAGCAAATTCATTGCAAAAACTTGCACACAAAAATAAAGCTTAGACATTTATCTTTTAACTTACATATTTCCTTTAAAGTGAAGAAAATCGTGGTTTTTGACAAGGTTATGAAGAAAACACCAAAAAAAGGACGGCAAACCCGATTTTTGGCAAAAACTCAACTTGAGCGACCTCTAAACCTCTTCCGAAAAAATCTTAAAAATACTTTACCCTATAAGCTTATAAATTATGTTAGGGATTTTCATCTAAAAAAATGGCCGTAGGGAAAAAAGGACAGATTTTTTAAATCGTTAAATTATATGGACTTTTGAATAATGTGGCAAGGCTGTATACATTTTGCAACTACCCAGGCAGAAATTACGACTCTTCTAAATATTATGTACCGCCAAAAACCTATATATACAAAATTGTGACTCTACCAAAAATATGGTACCATCACAACACTGTAGATACAAAACTACAACCTTAGTTTTTTAATACCGTTTTTAAATAAGATTCAACACCGGTACAACACCCTAAATACAAATATACGACTTTAGTTTTTTAAAGTCGTATTTACCATAAAACTATACCGCTACAACACTGTATATACAAAAATTAAACCTTATTTTTCTAATATATATATATATATATATATATATATATATATATATATATATATATATATATATATATATATATGTTCCTTTAACTCCCACTGGAGCATAGGGTGCCAAATTTTCTAATACCGTGTTGATAATAGTTCTATACCGCTACAACGCTGTATATACAAAAATTTAGTCTTATTCACCCCTATCGTGAAAAATTTTTCTCTCGTAATTTTTCCGCTTTTCACATATTTGCGATCATGAACAACTCCCATGACAAAATGTAATTCAAAGGTGAACAATAACGTGAACAAATGTTCACGGGAAAAAATTCCCCTTATCGTGAAAAATTTTTTCCCTCGTAATTTGTTCACATTTCCCTTAGATTTTTTCACTCTATTTTTGCTAGGGAATAGAACATGTATTTTAAAAGCTCCTCCTTTATATCGAATATTAAGGGTTAATAAAGTTAAAAAGGCACAAACCGATATATTGCTCAACAAAATGCAAAGCAACGGGTAGATTGCCTGCGGATTTGTGAAACTTTCGATTGACTTAGTGGCAGAATTTTATAAAATAGAGAATTAAATTTACATTAATTAAAAAAGAAAAATTTATTTTAATTTGCTTGTGTATAATTGTAAACAAATCGTCAGCTCATTACTGGTTTGACCTACCGACCATTTTTAAAAAAAAAATGAGTTAGGTATGAGGAATATATTTTTTTAATACCCTCCTTCTAAGTCAAAAACCTGTTTCGCGAAAATTTTTATGGTTTCTGAGATATAAAGCATTAATTTCGCTGCATATCAACTGTTTCAAAATGTTTTAAGTACTGTTTTGCTCTACAAGCCATTGTTTGGCGATTGCAGCAAATTCTTCATACAAAAACGTACAAAATATATTTTACTGTTGCTTTGCTGCATTGCCGTAAGAAAAAAAAGTAGTTAAAGCAAAAGCAAAGTAAAATGACAACAAGAAAATAAATTTGTGAAAAATAGTTTTATAATGGGCCCAACCAAGTGTACGGTTTGCTTTTATTTGTGTTTTTAGCCTACCTAAGGGAAATGCTTCAAAATTTTACTACAAACGAAAATAAAATATGTTTAATCTTACAGCAACCATTATTACGTCATATATACCAACTTTTACTTATTGTGCCTTTTTGACGGAAGCTCATAGTGGCCGGAGTGGTAACAATATTGCTAGTGCTTAAATTAAAATTTTAAATGAATTAATAAAAGATTATCCACTTATTAAAACTTTGACATTATGGAGCAATTCTTGCGTACCTCAAAATAAAAATCAAATTAACGCAACCGCAATCAAAATGTTCTTTAAACAAAATAATATTGATGCCGTAATACAAAAGTCTTCAGAACCAGAACATTCTTTAATTCAAGAAGTGGACTGTGTCCATGATGTTATTGACCGGTACTTAAAGAATATTGAAATTCATAGTCCTCTTCATTTACTAAATTTGCTTAAAACAATGCCAAATATGTAATAAAACAAAACTTAAAGTTATGGAAATGCTTCCGGAAAATTTTCGCACATACTCGTTGAAAGCAAATAAAATGGACTTTCGAAAAGTCCCTTTTCCTAAAATTAAAGTACTCCTATACAGTTAAAATAATGATTTATGTATATATTATAAAACTTCTACCAGAGAGGAAAAATATAAAAATGCAATTTTGGTTAAGTCTGCATCAAAAAATTTTTTGAAAACTCCTGAGAATTTGTTGACGAATGTTTTGAAAATATCGAAACCATCATTTATTTCCAGCGATAAAAATAGATACATAAAAGACTTGCTTATATTTCTTCCACGTGTTGATAAAGCTTATTATAAAAATTTACTCAATATTAAGTTTTAAATTTTCTTTTTACTTTTGCATTATTTAAGTTGTTTAATTTGTGGCTTTTTATGTAACTTTTCATAACAGTAGTAAATCAAATAAAAAAACTATAAAAAAAATTCATCTCAACAACAAGTTACTCAATATACAGCAATAAGTATACGTATGCAGCAGAAAAAGCCACTTTTTTAATTTTTTTTTAGAAAAGTGGCGTATGCGGCACAAAACAATATTTTTCATTTTCAAAAAAATACTATTAAATTCTAACTTTATTCATGAAAGTGCGCAAAAATTTGCATTTTACTTCAAAACATATACCGGAAGCAGTGGTAAAAATATAAAAAAATTCTATCGGGTACAATTTGAGTAATCTTCATGTAAATATTCTTTGTCGTTTTTCTCCACTCCGACTTTTTGGCATATGCGCCAAACCAATTCGGAGCTGACGAAATGCAGATTTTTTACAGTGCTGCCAGAAGTTTTTAGTGTTGCCAGAATACATTTTTAGAAAAATAGCATATTTGCACAAAAATAAAAGTGGTATGCTCACGATCAATCATAATATGCACTGCAAATTTACACATTACAAATTTGCACAATGACCATCATGAATTACCCTTGTAAAAATATTTTTACCTTACAGTAACTTGATTTACATAAAAAGGTATCCTTACACCTGTACGATTGTTAGGAAATCACCATTCAAAATTGATACGGGCAACCAATTAATTTTTCTAGTAACCAAACAAAATCCAGAAGAACATAAATGTGTTTTTAATTGAATTTTTATAACTTTTTCGAATTAAAATTATACTTTCGTTGTGAATCCGATGATTCCCATTAAAGAATCCTTTCTGATACAATTTTCTGTATTTTTTTTCTAGTTTTTGTAATCATTTAAATTTCCGTCTTATTTTTTAATCGTAAATTACATATATAGTTTCTGTTTATAATTCAAATCATTTGTTAATCGTCAAATTTTAAACTTTTCCTCTGATAAAAGCAGCAACCATTATATTACGGCTTTTGATTATTTGACCAATTTTATTTTGAACCAAACAAAAGTTATTTGGTTCTCGCAAAGAAAAGAAGAAAACTTTCGTACTTTGATCTTTTTTCATTAATTGACAATAATTGTTGGACTTCTTTTTAGCCAAGTGATAAATCAGTTTGTAATCGTCAAAAGTGATCCGAGATAACTCACTTATGTGATTTTTAAATGCTAGCTGACAACAACTTTAAAAAAAAATATGTTCATTATTACAAATGGTTTTATTTGTAATGATATTTTATCATTTAAAAGTTGTAAGATTTTGTGAAGACAAATTTTTTAACGCTTAGGGAAAAATAGGGGTTTTTACGGGCATCGTAAAGACATTTAAAAAAGTTTATAACATCACTGTACATAATACACTGCACCACAATATTTTAAAACAAATTTTCGAGAGCGCGCCCTATTTGCGACCCATGGATAATCATTGACTCGCTATAACAAAATAATGTTTTGAGGTTAAGAAGAGGATTTGTATGGAACCTGTGGTTAATTTTGTACCTACCATCACAACATTTTGTCATTACATAGGTAGAATCTATTGTAAAATTTCCTGTCGCAAATTTTTATGTCAAAGCCAATATTTATTTGTAAGTATGTTATGGCATTAAAAGCAATTCCAATAAAATTTGGTAGGGTGATTCCGATTGCAATTAAAATAGTTTCGACCAAATTAACCCTAAATAACAACATAATAAGATGGTTTTGGGCCAAAGACTCCATTCCAGAAGTAAGCTTGTATAGCGGCGTCGGAAATTATAGATCGATTTTTACAATCTTCAATAGGACTGGTCCTTAAAGTGATTTAAGGTCGATCGTTATACAAAAGGTCGGTCTAGGGTTAATACTTTAAGGTTTTACAAACATCAGCACAAACACATAAAACTTTTACATGCTAAACTTTCATTATTACACAAACATCGGATAGTAAAATAATAATTGCTTACCTTTTGCCTTTAAATGCTAACAGATACTTTTTATTTGATGGAAAGTGCATGGACGATGCCAGACCAGTAGAACCGGCGCGTAACGGAAATTGCTTGTGAAACAATGGAATGCTTATATCGAAACCCGGTCGCATCTGCTGCACACTCATGCTGGCTTTGGCAAGAATTGCCTCCCCTGTATCAAATCCAAGCGAATGTTCAACGTATTCGGGCCAGGTGCCAGAGTACAAGTTGAAAATGACATGATTGCGACCATTGTTCCAATGAGGTAGACGGGCCAAACGAGACGGTACATTACGCACGTAATCCTCAGATAACGAATCGCGATCTAAAGTATCGATACCTAACACGAATAAACATGCACGTTCCGGATCTGGCGTATAGTAGCGTGACTCCTGAATGGCGGTTATGATCTTTTGATAATTCGGTGAAATTGGTGGAGCTGCTCCTAAAGAATTTAGTGGTTCTAGTGGATAGACATAAATAAGGAATTCATTGTAACATTTGCTGAAATTAAAACATGTCTCCATGCGACATGAGCGTGGCACTGTTGAAGACACAACTCCATTAGCGGACAACTGTTCACTAGGAGGAACCAAATTTTCTGCAGATATTCGCAATTTTGCGACAATTTCCGCCACTTCAGGACCAACGGATTGTAAATAGTCATTAGCACCTTCATGTGAAAGGTAGCTGGGCAAATGATCCACGGACTCGGTGTCACCTTCAACAGAAGGAGATGAGGATGATCCGCGACGGCGATGCGATGCATTTTTCAGCCGGTATCCACCGAAATAGCAGTACGCAAGGAATGCGCAGGATACAAACACAAGTATGTAGCGTTTTTTCGCTTGCATTTTCTGTTTTTTCTTGTTTTTCTACTTTATTTTAATTATTTTGGTTAAATTTATTCTACACTTTTTCTATTTTTATTTATCCTTTTTGGGTTTGTTGTTGTACAGTTGTTCTAATTTGAGTGTTTATGTGTGTGTGTCGTATTAAACAGGTAAAGTGTAGAATTGTTATTGGTGTAAAAGGAGTATTAGCTATAGAGTCAGTCGTTATATACAATTTATGTGAAGTTATAGTAGAAGTAATTATAGTGGTAGTGGGGTGGCGGTAAGGAGGTGCCAGTGGAGGTGGGACGAGTGCACATTAACACGGTGTTGAAGGGTTAACAACTATTTGTCACTGCTGCAACTGCGACAGAAACCAACCTGTCATTGGTTTGATTACGTTTTTCTACTTTTTGTCTTTACTTAAAATTATTAATTTTAAAGAAATTTTGCTGATACATATTTTTTTTTAACATCGACGTTGCACTTAACAATTTAAATTTTACTACTTGAGTCTACGGGATGCAAAACGTTGTGATGCATCCGTAATATTTTCCAACAATCAGGGAATAGTAGAAAATTGCGAAAACATTGTTGTTGTGTTTTTTTGTATCTATTCCAAATATTGCACATTTTTCAATGATTATTATTATAAAAAAAATTAATTTAAGCACTTTAAATTTAAAAGGAAACGAGAACATTAAAGCAGCACCGCCACCAAATAAGTATTTTCCTTTTGGTTTTAATTTTTCTGCTTAATTTAGTTGAAGAAGAGGTTTTTATGTTTTCCAAACTTCTTCTTCTTCGTCGTTTAAGTGGCGGCAGCAGCATTGGGGGCGTTAGCCCATAAACACAGTTTTCTTTGAGAACACTTAAATCAATTTTGGTTTCTTTTCCAGCATTTTTCGCATAACACAAATTATTCTACAGGCGTTTGAAAACAAAAATAAACAAATTTTATTTAACTTCTTTAAATTTTTATTTGAATTAAATTGAAACAACTTTTTTCGATCAACTTTTTCCACAAATCACAAGTAAAACGACCGAATTTTGTTAAACGAATAAAACAGAGAGCACAATATGAGCAAGAGAGGGTATTTGACAGTTGTCAGTTGACTGTCAAAAAAAACACACTTTTAGAGATGCCACACTTATGAACGGATCTCGGATTGATAGGATTCTTGCCACTGGAAAACAGGCAATGTACATGCGCTGTTAATTATTGTAGGGCTGACATCTATTTTTCAAAACCAAATGATTTTTTTTATTAAATAATTGTTGATTATTTTTACAGTACCATTTTTTGCAAATGACATTGTACATTCATACATTTTTCTTTTTTTTTTAGCATTTGCATATAAGCACAAAACAATTAAACATCTAAACTTTACAATTACACACACACATATGCATAAATATATGAGCGCATGAAGTTAAACATATGTGTATTAATAAATTTGTATAAAGAAAAAAGCGCGCACACGAACTAAACCGCTAAATAACATTTCGCTTAGAAGTCTTGAATGCAACTATTCTAATGTTGGGTGTCAGATGGACCCTATTGAAAGTCGGACAATTTAATCCCAACTTTCCATGCCATATTATTCCCATAACGATTGCTTTTGTTTTATCACTCCACTTTGTTTTGCCTGTTTTCTTATCACTTTTGCCTTGTTGTGATATGTTTGTTTTTGTTTATATTATTAAACAGACTGACACTGGAATGTAATACATGCGCTGTAAATATATATTCCGATAGCGACATCTATGTGTCGAACCATATTTAGTTATCATAGAAACTTTCGCTATTCTACAGTAGATGTCGCGTTAAACAACCAATGTAATTCGTAGTAAAAACATCGCTAAGGCAGTGATGGGAATTGTGACACAATTGTGCCATTTTTGACACCAGCGTTGTCAACGCGTTGCGTGGCGCATCTATTTTGTTTTTTTTTTTAATTTTTTGTACGAAAGTTTACTTCCTGCCTGTTTGTATAACGTGAGCACAAAAGTGACTAGCTTAACTTACATTTAAAACAAAAACAAAAAAATTTGCTATTCGTGCTTAATTTCCAGTTTTTATTATTGATAAAAACACTTGAAATTTATTGTTGATGGGATAAGCTATTCCTATGCGCATTTCACTAGTTGCTTAGGCCAGATCATCAGGAAACTTCATCCATAAAGATTTTAGAAAAACTAAAGATATTAAACCAAATAAAACTGTTAAACGTATAAGACTTATAGCAACAGTTCTACCTGTAATAATATCAAAGTTTAAACAAAACACATCAACAATAAACAGTGGATTTATCTCATCTTACATTCCCCACTATGCGCATTCCTATGCGCATTTCACTGGTTGCTTAGGCCAGATCGCCAGGAAAAAAACTAAAGATATTATACAAATAAAACTGTTTAGCAAATAAGATTTATAAGCCTCAGTTTAACTTGTAACAATATCTATGTTTCTTTACTTTTTGGGTAAAGTTCGTGAAAATAAGAGTTAGGTAAAATTTCTCTCATAATGAGACCATTTACACAAAAGTACGGGAACAGAAAAAACAATTTTAATCACAATCTTATAAAACAATAAAAGTTTGCGCCACTTTTAAAAACTAGTATATTGTCCGAAGAAATAAACTACTTTTATCAAAAATACCCCAAAACAAACACTTTTACAATAACAAACATTATGTTTTCCTAATATTTCAATACATAACTTTTTATTTGAGTACATTATTTTATTCCATAACACTTTTTTCAGAATTTTGTTCATGATTTCTTTCTTTTGGAATTTTTTTGTTTAGGTTTTGTTTTACTGCTGTCTCACTATTTGCAGGATCCCGAGGGATCCCAAAGTAGAGTTAAGAAACAGAGCTAAAATGTATCAAAGCTTAAACAAAAACAACAACAATAAACAGTAAGTTTATCTTTTCTTACAGTCCTGACTACAATTGGTTGATATTTTGTCAACTCAAAATAAAATTGTAAGTGGTTTAAGAAAAAACAAAAATAAAATAAATCTTTTAGTTCAAATAAAGTCAAAGCAGTTTTAAAATGATCAATGCCATCCCTGCAATGATCTGTAAAAGCAGGGCTGCCATCATTTTAAACGAATAATTTAAATATTTACTTGAGTTTTACTTGCAGGATAATTTTCAAGAGATCATTATTATCGTAAAGAAATACGTAGTTGTATTTCATTTACTGTTTGACTAATATGACTAAATATGAAGTATAATGAAAAGGACCAAGCATGTTTAATTAAATCTTTATAGGTTGAATGTTAACAAAAATTCACTCAAGTACTTGCACCTATAATATTACGTTTCTAAGGGTGTGTGTGAAACGGTAGCAAAGTTCTGTGGTGAATTAAAAGGCTGTAGGAAATATCGCCCAAAGAAAAATGGCCCAAAAAAAAAAATGAAAAATCGCCCAAATGAAGAATCGCCCAAGCGAACATGAAAAATGACCCAAAAAGGTAAATATGACATTTTGCCCAAAAAAAACGAAAAAGGGCCCAAAAAGAAAATGACCCAAAAAGCAAAAACGAATTTTTTCCAAAAAAAAAAAAAAAAAAAATTACTAAATTTGCAAAAAAGTGTTTATTATTCATATAAATGTAGGTGACATGTCATAACGTCCAGTGTCGTAGTGTCCTTGGACACTTTTAAAGTGTCATAATGTCCATCGAAGACGAGGACGAGGACGTTATGACACTTTGCAACGTCCGCAACTTAACTTATAATCAAAAATGTGTAAATTTTTTTTTAAAATACCGTTAAAATTTCAAGTGATTTTTTTTAAGATACTTATTTAACCATAATATGGTTGTCGGTGACAATGATTTGGTTAAATTAAACATAATATGGATAAAATATTTTTATAGCTTTTACTCCGGGTGTATATATTAAATATAGTATATATATCCAAAATAAGGGTTTCATCTTCTATGGTATAACAAATACTGACTTCGCTAACTAAAGCTTCTCTGTATAGCCGGCCTTCGGCCGGGCGCAAGGATTTTCTCCTCTATGGTATAACAAAGACCGGCTTCGCTAACTAAAGGTTCTCTGTATAGCCGGCCTTCGGCCGGGCGCAAGGATTTTCTCCTTTATGGTCTAACAAAAACCGGTTTCGCTAAGTAAAGCTTCGAAAAACTGCCTTGTTTCCGAACAAGGCCGACTACGCAGAGAAGCTTTAGTTAGCGAAGCCGGTGTTTGTTATACCATAGAGGAGAAAATCCTTGCGCCCGGCCGAAGGCCGGCTATACAGAGAAGCTTAAGTTAGCGAAGCCGGTCTTTGTTATACCATAGAGGAGAAAATCTTTGCGTCCGGCCGAAGGCCGGCGATACAGAGAAGCTTTAGTTAGCGAAGCCAGTATTTGTTATACCATAGAAGAGAAAATCCTTATTTTCGATATATAAGTATGTATATATTTAATATATACACCCAGAGAAAAAGCTACAAAACCATTTTTAAAAAAATTCTACCGATATTATGTTTAATTTAACCAAATCATTTTCGCCGACAACCATATAATGGTTAAATTAGTTTCTTGAAAAATAGTTTTGTTGTTTGCAACCATAATAAAACATGGTTTTCTCTGCTATGTAAGATTATGGTAGAATTTTAAAAATAGCCCATTTTTTTTGGGCCATTTTTCATACAACATTTTTGGGTGATTTTTCATTATGAAAAATCACCCAAATTTAAAAAACGAAAAATCACCCAACAATAACGATAAATAGCCCAAAAATTTTGGGCCATTTTTCATATGAAATCAGGCCCAATTTTACATGCAATTTTTTTGGGCGATTTTTCATTTTGGGCCATTTTTCTTTGGGCGATATTTCCTACAGCCGAATTAAAATTTCTACGCTAATGTCAAAATTTACACAGAACTGTCACGAGACGGAAGATTTTCCGTTTTATTTTGTCTCTTTCAAAGAAAGCTGCTCTTTTGCATTTCTCTTTTCATCATCTTCTATGCCGCAATACAATGAACACAAATTTATTTAGTTAAGATTTATTTACAAAACAGTTGTAAAAATTATCTTTTAAGTTCATCACAACACGAGTAAATAATATTTAAGTAAGTAAATAACATTATAAAACTAAACAATATTACTTAATACATTTTTTTTGCACAAAAAACAACGTTTGTTGAACTAATGCATTTGTTTAACGTGGTTTGTGTTTTGTTATTTTTGTTTTGATCACGTCATTTGTGTTGATTGTTGCGGCCTGTTTTTACACATTGCCACTTCACTACCAAAAAAGCTTTCTGTCTCTTTCTTCGAAAGCTGCCCTTGCAACTGCTTTGGGCCTTTTTCACGCGTCACTTTTTACAGTTCTGTGTATTCTGTGCCCCAGGGCTAGTGAAATTTTATTCACCTCAACAGTGTCAAAATTTTACTTCCATGAGTACTTGCTACCGTTTCACCCAAACCCTAAGTTTAATATTATAAAAAATGAAAAACTTATCACAGGCAGATAAGACTTTTTGAGAGTTTGCAATTCTCATTCACTTTTATTTTGGGAGAATGTTTCCAGATGCTCCGGCCTAAGCAACTAGTGAAATGCGCATAGAAACTTACTTATCCTCAAAGATTGTGAATTAAGCACGACTAACAAAATCTTGTTGATTTTGTATTCCCAAAAATTACTTTGATAAAAAAAATTGTTTAAAAAGTATTTCCATTTAATCAAAGTGATAATTGAATCAATTATTTTTTTTAAGAAAGAAAATTAAAAATGTTATTTTGATTTAATTATTAAATTAAATAATAAAAACTCAGAAAACTGAATTGCCAAATTTTTTTTTTTTTTGTTGTTTTCTTGCGAAGACAATGGAATGAAACAATTTGTTTTTTAATTTTGTTTTTTCTTTTTACCCACTTACGACTACAATTCGAGTCGGAAAGAACCCGACCAATTGTAGGGGGATGTAAGAAAAGATAAACTCACTGTTTATTGTTGGTGTTTTGTTTAAGCTTTGATATTGTTACAAGTAAGACTTTGAGTGTTTAAAATTCTTGTTCGCTTTAGGGTTTTATTTGTATAATATTTTTAGCTTTTCTAAAATCTTTGGAAAAGGTTTCCTGATGATCTGGCCTAAGCAACCAGTGAAATGCGCATAGAAGCTAGCTTTCCCTCAACAATGAATTTCATTGTATTTATCAAATATGGAAAATTGGGAATTTAGCACGTCATACGGAAATCTTGATAATAAAATAATTTAAGCTTGTAGAATTGTTGTTGGGAACTGTCAAAACCTGTCAAAAAAATGGGTAACAATTTTTTACAATGAAAATGTAAGTTGAGATCAATTTTTTACATAAAAATAAACGTAAATTAATAATTTAGGATTTAAAAAATTAAATCGATAAATTCGTCACATAGGAATCACTCGTGTCTATTAGTTTAAAATATGTAGTTTGAAGGTAAATCATAATCATGGCAACATTTACCCAACCTTCGGCTCAGAAAGTGAGTCTGCGTCGATCGGTATGCTTGAAGGTGGGTAAGGAACCAATATTTTAAGGTATTACAAAATCTGCACAAATGCAAAATGAATTTAATAAAATAAAATCGAATTAACGGTTACTAAATTAACGGTCAAATTACTTTAAACGATGTTTACTTGGCTAAATACCCTCTCTACTTCAGCATTTTACCATGGAAGTGTGAGCAACTTTATAATAAATTCTGTGTTGATCCATTTTATAAATTAAATATTGGAATACCGTTTCTTTACTTTGAAAGATGTTTCATCATCGTCATCGTTTATAGCGATTTTTAACATTTGTTAAAGTTGTGATTTAAATTAAAGGCGTTTTAATTATTAAAAATGTTAATTTTACTTTTATAAATTTTTATAAGAAAATAAAAATTATTATCTTAAAAGAAAAAACGGCAAAAAATTGTTTTGGCTAAACAAGTTGAAAAATGGCTAAACAAGGTAAAAAATGGCTAAATCTAGCTCCGATTCAAGCAAATTGAGAGATGAATGCATGGACTCACAAGTTTCTATTTAAAGTTTGTTTGTAAATAGTGTCCGTGGACACTGTGACACTGGACGTTTGGCATTCTTACAATTTTTATATGTACTACATATGCTCACAAAACTCATGGTAGTTTTCGTAAGGAATATGGAAACTTGTGGTTGTTTTCAAAAAGTAAATTAAGATTTTGATGCTGTGTGGTAGAAAAATATATGCCTCGTCGACCAGCATGAAGTTTTTCTTCAATTTAAGTGTTGAAGTGTGTCAAATCAACTATATAGGAAAAACAAGTAAGAAAGTATAGTCGGTCAAGTCCGACCATATGATACCCTACACCACAGTATTTAAAAACACATCATGCTTATGTGTCCATGTAAATATGGATTTATCCATGTTTATAAACTTCATGAAAATCGGTTTGAAAGTTTGTGGGATGCAGAAATTGTCCCCTGCCTCCCCTTGTGGTCCTATTTTGTAAAAACTGTATAGCTAATGTGTCCCTATAGATATGGATCTATCTATGTTTAAAATTTCATTAAAATCGGTTTGATAGTTTCTGAGAGGAAGAAGTTTCCCCCTATCTTCCCTCGTGGTCCCACGATTCGGCCCATTTTCAATAGGCTTGGTCCTTGTGCCAGTAACCTATGACCCAAATTTTATCAAATTATCTCCAAAATTGCGACCTGTACTTTTTTATTTTTTATTTATTAAATTAAGTCTATGGATACAATCCTAACAGACTAAATATTAAATTTAACAATTTTTCTCAATATAACTGCAGTTACATGTTTAAACTTAAAATAATATTACGTTTAATTACATCAACATTTAAAGAAAAATCTACAAAATTAAACATTTCATTAAAACAACAACATAATTTCCTAAAGGGGTCTGCAATCTCGCAGTTTGTTCTAAAAGTTTTAACATATAGTGGTTGATTAAATCTTTTTTTTTTTTTGTCATTATTTTTTATTGAATCTTCATATATTAAATATGAACTAACAATAATTAATCAAATCTTAACCTAATACGTTATTTTATGTCCTGCCAGTGCCAGACAAAATTTTCTTCAAAAATTTTCTTCATCACGGGTTCCGTTCACTTAAGTATATAGGTGTTTATCGCTCATCTAATTGGGTAAGTGCTGCAGTGTCTCTTCTTCTTAAGCGAGTGTGGCCGCCATGATTTAAAATGTTTCGAGCTAGTGGATTTGGGTGTTGTTCAAGCCTTTTTAAATGTTTTATTGCATATTTTGTAATCATAGTTTTAACTAATGGCACATTGAGATCCTTATGAATGTTTGAGTTTTTAACATACCAGGGAGCTGCTGTGATTATTCGAAGAAGTTTATTTTGGCGCCTTTGAATTTTGTCGATATTAGATGCCGAGGCAGTGCCCCATAGTTGAATACCGTAGCACCAGATAGGCTTTAAGATAGAGTTGTAAAGTAGAAGCTTGCAATCGAGACTAATGAAAGAATTTCTTCCAATAAGCCAATGAATTTGAATGGCTTTTATTTTTATTTAATTTTGCCTCTATATGGCATTTCCACGTTAATCGCCGATCCAGATGTATACCGAGATATTTTACATGCGAATGTTGAGGAATTATTTGATTATTGATTGTAATAGGGGGGCAAGATTCACGGCGCAAAGTGAATGTTATATGTACGCATTTTTGCTCATTGACCATTATCCTCCATTGTCGTAACCATATTTCTAGTTGAAATATATGATGCTGTAAGTAACGCGATGCTTCATAACGATTTTCGTGGACGCTTAGAAAAGCTGTATCATCTGCAAATGTTGAAGTTTGTGTATAGTTGCTTGTTGGCATGTCCGAAGTATAAATTAAGTATAATAGGGGGCCCAGGATGCTGCCTTGTGGGACTCCAGCGGCAATGGGCTGAGGTGAACTTAAGAAATTTCCTTCTTTAATAATAAATTGACGACCGACTAAGTAGCTTTCTAGCAGCTTGTGTGTGTTTGCTGGTAAATTTTGCTTCAATTTATGTAATAAGCCTTCATGCCAGACTTTATCAAAAGCTTGCGAAACATCGATGAAGAGTGCTGAGCAATATTTCTTTTCTTCAAATGCTTTTCTTATGACATTTACTATTCGATGAGTCTGTTCGATTGTGCTGTGTTTTCTTCTAAATCCGAACTGATGGTTTGGAATACATCTATTTACACTTAAAATCGGTGTTAATTTTGAAACTAATAATTTCTCAAACAGCTTTGACATATTGGATAATAAGCTAATAGGCCTATAAGACTCAACTTTTGTATGATCTGTACCTGGCTTTGGTATCATGGTAACTAAGGAAACCTTTCATTTTTGAGGATAGTATTCAAGGCGTAAAATAGCATTAAAAATAAAAAGAATAATTTTCTTTGCTTTTCGAGGTAGCTCCAAAAGCATTTTATTACTGATTTTATCAATACCAGGTGCCTTCTTAGTGTTAAAGTCACAAATAGCCTTTTCGATTTCTCTTAACTCAAATCTGAGGGGAATAGCTGCTCTAGCAGCAACAGGTGGTAACTCAACCCCAATATTGTGAAATATATTTGGTGTAAATACGTTTTTCAAGTGACTAACAAACAGATTTCCTTTTTCAATATCGTTTCTTGCCCAATTACCATTCAAGTTTCTTAATGGTGGCTTAGATATAACTGGCCTTTTTAGATTTCTAGCTGCACGCCATAATGAGTAGTCAGATTGTGGATTGTGTTTTCTGATTCTGCAGTAACTTTCTTAGCTTTTTTAAGTTGCGGGGATCTGTAAAGTTGCCACTCTCTTCGAACTCTCCTTTTTTCAGTCAAGAGCCGCTCGACATCTGAAGATATATTTTAGTATTTTTAATTTTTTTGGGGGTATCGCTGGAATGTTGAACAGCTAGTTTCAGAAAACTGTCAAAATTGTCAATAGAGCGATCTACATAATCCGGTGTATTGAGCGGAATATTTTCTGTGCAATGGGTACTGAGATATTTTTTATATTTTAACCAATTAATTTGCGTAGCTGTCGTCGCTATGTAACCAGTCGGAGGTACAATTCTATTGGGGTTCATTATAGTAACAATTGTAGGTGTGTGGTCGGAAGATAATTCTAGGGAGGCTTCAACATGAATCGTTTCTATGGGAATGTTTTTAACCACGCCGAAATCGATGACATCTGGTATTTTTTGATGATCAGTGGGCCAATATGTTGGTTGTCCGCTCGCTACCACATTTAAATCCATTTTAGAAATTGTGTTAAATAAAACACGACCCTTTGGTGTTATAAGTCGCGACCCCCAGAAGGTATGTTTAGCGTTATAATCGCCAGCGGCTAGGAAACACGGTCCTAATGATTTAAAATATTTATAATATTGGTCCTCCGATATTGAAAATCTAGGCGGGGAGTATAACGAAGAAATTACTAGGTTTCTATGTAATTCCTCAACGCAAATGTTCGTTGCTTGGAGATAATCTTCACGATGATCACACATTAGGTAGTGTTTGACTCGGGTTTTTATTAAAATGGCAGAACCTCCACAAGCTCTATCTCGTGGGTCCTTGGTATCATATAGTATATAACCATTTATTTTAAACGTATTTCTTGAGGTCAAATGAGTTTCAGAAATCATCATGACATCAATTTGTTTATTTTTAAGAAAGTATTCTAATTAATTTTTATGTTGGCGGATGCCGTTTGCGTTCCAAAAACTAATTTTTAAACAGTTCATGCTTTGTTAAGTACAGCTTGCAATAACATCGATTGCATTCTAAGCATTTCCTGCATCATATTACCCATTGTGTTCGTAAAATTATTTACTGTTTGCACTAATGTTTCCATGGTTTTTTCTAAACGACTTAAATTAGAAACCGGAGTTTCATCATTACTTGGTGAGGCACCGTCTGCTTGACGATATTATATACAGGGCATCCTCTATAATTGGCAGTGTGATTACCGCCACAGTTGCTACATTTTTTACGTTGGGGTCGGTTTTAGACTTATCGCAAGAAACTGTACCGTGTAGTTCACCACATACTACGCAGACAGGGGGTAAGTAGCAGTATGCCTTGGTATGGCCAAATTCTTGGCAGTTTAAGCACTGAACAGGTCCATTTTTTTGTGCGGCTCTTCTATAGTTATTCTTCTGTAGAGAATATATTTTAAATTGTAAATGGGATGTGTTTCGTTTTTTTTTAAGTTTTACGTCGCCGCGTTCAAACTCCACTCGAAAAAGTGGTTTGGGAATTTTTTTCTCTATTTTTAATATTTACTACATGTTTTACGTTGAAGCTTTTTTCTTCTAGGAATGTTTTAACCTCTTCTGGGTCCACACATGAGTCAATACCCTTAATCACTACCTGTAGACCTTTACTGCTTTTCAGTTGGTAGGTATAAAAGTTTTTTTTATGTGTTTCAAAGTTGTTTACTATTTTGCGAAAATCATTCTCATGATTGACTTGTATTTGTGTCTCGTTTATACTTCCACGCTTGATATTCGTAAAACGAATTTTCACCTATCACCGATATCAAACTCTTTATGAGCTCATTTGAATTTTGCTCCCTAAGATATATCGGGGGAGGCTTGGATGGTTTAATGACGTTTGGTGCTTCAGAGGATTCATCCTCCAGAATTGCAAAACGATTTTGAGTATTTATTTTTTCAAAAGATGGTACTTTTGAGGCCGAAGCAACTGCTGCAGAGGTAGGGCTGCGTCCCCGTTTAAGCACTGTTATGTACCTGTCCATACCAACTTGTACTGTAGGCTTTTGACAACTTTTTACAGGGGGGTTTCCATTGCATTTGTGTTTGAGTTCATGGTATCATTTCCCACTAAATTTGTTTTTGACGGCACGGCAATACTTGCTGGCCTGGCAACACTTGTCACCAAATCTAGTTGTAGTTTTTTTAATGAGTCACTATCCACTGTTTTTGTAAACACCGATGGTGATAGGGAACTTGTTCGAGTAATTGGCTTAGCCGTTAAATAGTTTATATTGTTTTGTTTTATTTATTTCTGCATTATTTTCATTTGCATTAACTAAAACGTAAACGTTTCTTTCATTTTGTCTTAGTGTTGTTTCACTGTTCGTACTCATGCAAAGAGTTGTTTTTGTTTTTCACCGGTTTGCTTTGCTTTTAATATTTTTATTATTTATTGTATTACAACAACACAAAAAACAAGAAATTTAAGCTTAAATGTTTTTGAATATTCATACGTATGTATATATTTTTACTTTTTTATTTGATCGTTTTAATTGTTCACTATTATGTTAAATAATTTAAATAACAAAATATATTATTTATTTTAAGCGTCCATTCGCTGCTGATATATGTCAAAATCAGATATGATTAATTAATAGTTCAAATCGTATGCGGGGTTAAGAATACACGTCTGTATAACAACGATTGAGGAACATTCAATGATATTTTACTTAAAAGAAAATCTGATAAAACATTTCCGTTTAAAAGATTTACAAGAAATGAAACGTTAAGCATGATTCTTCGGCTTTTTAATGTTGACAGTCGAATCAAAGCAAGTCGTGATGAATATGATGGAAGCGCAGAATAGCCTCTATAAGCATCTCTTAAACAAAAAAGTAAAAACTGTTTCTGAACAGATTCGATAAGATTAATGTGAACGTTATAGTAGGGGTCCCATACAATTGAGCCATACTCTAAAATCGGTCTTACAAGTGACGTGAATAATCTTTTGGTAATAAAGGGGTCCTTAAATTATTTTGCCCATCGTTTGATGAAAGCCAAGATTCCTCGAGCTTTATTAACAGCCATCATGATATGTTGTACAAAGTTTAATTTTCCATCCAACAAAACACCAAGATCCATAATTACGTTAACTGATTCCAGTTTACGACCACTGATATAATAGTGACCAAGAGCGTCACGCCTTCTCGAAAAAGTCACGTGCTTGCATTTTTTGAGGTTAAGTTCCATTAAATTAATGTTACGCCAATTATAAAAATTATCCAAGTCCTTTTGGGGATAATTATTATCTGGTAAATGCTTGAGGCTTAAAAATATTTTAACATCGTCTGCGAACATCAGTATATTAGAATAATTTATTGCTTCGGGCAAATCGTTGATGAAAAGTAGAAATAAAATTGGGCCCAGGTGACTTCCCTGCGGAACACCGGATTTTACCAAAATATTTCTTGAATTTGCAGAATTAAATTTAACGGACTGTGTTCTGCATAACAGATATGACTTTAACCAGCTTAAATAAGTATTATCGAAACCCATTTTATCCAAATTTATCAAAGGCTTTACTGAAGTCAGTATAAATGACATCTGTTTGTTGACCAAGAGTAAAGCCTGGTACTCTGTTCAACATTTCACGTGAAATGCTGTCAAAACGCATATGAAAAAAACTTGTGCGGAATATCTATGAAATAATGTTGATAGAGTTGTACTCTGTTCATTTTGTGAAAAAGTTCCGAAATGTTTCTGGCAACATTTTTTTACAACTGCGAAATAAAGTAAGCTGCACTTATTTCACGTGGAATTTTAATCAAAAGCAAAAATGGATGAACTGATTAATTAATAAGAAATAAAAAATTAATATAACACAACCGGTAACAGTTTTTTATCCATATTTACTTTCTTTTTTATTAAAAAAAATTATTTTTAGTAAAATACATGTGGGGTTTGTTTACATACGCAAAACAATGTCGCATACTTTGCGAAATAAAATCGGCAAATTGTACAAACTCGCATGATAGATAACATCGATACATGTCAAAATTTTCGTGTGAAATAATAAATGTTGCACAACATTTTTCACAAATTTGAACAGAGTACTAGGCTTAAAGGCAGAATTAGTCTTTACTTTCTGTTCTGTTACGAATCAGCTGACTTGTTTTTGTTATTAAAAAACCTGTGAAATTGATTAGTTTTTCTCTTCTGTTGCGGTTCAGTTTGTTAAAATCAAAAACTTGTTAAGTAATTGTAAGTGACAGCAAAATAAATAATAAAAAATACATATTTATATTGAAATAAACTGATTTTTGATTTTAAGAATTCATAAAATTTAATTTCTTCAAATTTATGTGCATAAAGTTATTGAAATAAAACAATGGACGGTGCAAAACTAATAAATTTTTCAAAAACTGCTGGTAAGTTGCTACAGAAAAAGTAACTATTACAATTTCGTAACAGAACAGAAACAGAAAGTAAAGACTAACTAAGCCTTTAATCCTTTATTAACCAAAGTCGTTAATTGTAGAATATAAGTCGTAGCTGAAGATCCTTTACGAAAACCGTGTTGACATGGCGTAAGTAGGGGAGATACTTGATGAACGAGAGAATCAGTAATACATTTTTCAAATAGTTTTGGAATAGCGTTTTATTTAGCTATGCCTCGATAATTTATTATATTTGACTTATTGCCAGATTTGAACAAAGGAATAAGAAACGATTCTTTCCAAATTCTAGGGAAGTAGCCATATTTTAAAGAAGTATTAAATATAATTGATAAAGATGTTGCAATAGCTGGTGCACAGTTTTTCAAAAGACAACTTGGTATGCCATCTGGACCACACGACAGTGAGGATTTGAAGTTTTTTAAACAATTTATTATGTGCGTAGTGTCAAGTAATGGGAATGATATTGTTTGAATGGAGTGAACATTAAATGGATAGGGTTCATCATCATCGTATTCGGCATTAAAGTAGAGGCAAAAAATTCAGCGAATAAATTGCTAATATCTGACTCATTGCTTGACTCTGTACTTAAATATTTCATAAATGATGGGGTGCCGTAATTCTTCCTTTTTGAGTTAAAAACCTAAAGAACGACCTTGGATTACGATTAAAACTATGTTTCATTTTGGTTAAGTAGTTTTTGTACAGTTGAACATTCAGCAAATTGTGTTCAGCACGAAGAACAGAGTATTTTCCATAATCAAATGCGTGGCCATATTTCTTGTATTTTTTATAATATTTATTTTTAAGATTTTTTAAGGAAGATAGTTGTTTAGAGTTCCAGGGTGGACCAGTTTGAGAACGTGGGAATATTTTGGAATACATTCATCCATTTATTGGTACATGGTTTCGTAAAAAATTTGAATCATTTTATCAACAGAATTCGTCAAACCATTTGGTATGGATAATAGTTGAAGCCAATTAGTATTATATAAAAGATTGTTTAAATCCGCGTAATTTTTACGTTGGAAGCAGTTTTTTTTCCTTTTTCGTAACATTTTTAGCGCAATTTAAACCTTGAATATTACAGCTTATTTCAATTGTGGGGTGGTATCGATCTTCGGGCAGTGTAACTGGATCAACACGATTTACTGTGCATTCATTAGGTACGTTTACAAATACCAGATCAAGCAATTTTCTAAAAATATTGTAGACTCCGTTAATTTGGTGTAGACATAGATTTGAAATATTACAAAATACATCTGCACCATTTTCATCAGAACTTATGGGGATGTAATTATAATTCTCAGGAGAGAATTGCCAGCTTATTCGAGGTAAATTAAAATCACCAAAAACAAAAATGAGATCATCCGGATTAGTCTTTAAAGAAACTGTTTTAATTAAAGCAATGTGTTGCTGATAAATTAACAAATCTGATTGAGGAGGAATATACGAACAGGTAATAAAAAATTTTATGTGAATTTTCAGGACCACAGCGATAAATTCAATGTTACAGGCTATATAAACTTTTAATTCCTCAGCTGAAAAGTCATTAGAGATCGCTATTAAAGCCTAGATTACACTATCTCACAAGTCTTACGTATTCCATAATACTTTGTGAGATGGAAATCTAATGAGTTTTGTTGCGACTGTCAAAAAATCTAATGTAACATGACAGTTTGTGTTCACACCATCTCACAAAGTATAAACACTCACACATGAAATAAAATGCAACCCTGATCCAATGAAAAGTATTATTGTTTTGAAATTTTTCAAAAAACGATGAAGTCGTATGGGATGTCAAACTTTTTTCTTAATACTTGTCATTTTTGTGACACATTGCATTCACACTATCACACTTTGTCATATTACTTGAGTTTTTGACATGTATTAATACAAAGTATAATAGTGTAATCTAGCCTTAATACACCACCCCCAGTCGTATTTGTAATTCTATCTCGACGGAAGACTTGAAAATTTTTGCAAAAAATTTCCGTATTTAAAAAGGTATTGTTAAGCCAGGTCTCGGTGAAGCAAATAATATGATTATTAAAGTCAAAGCTGTCTTGATATAGTTTAGAGCATTTACTTTGCGCACAAGGTTACATGGACAGCCTGCAAGCCGGACGGACATCGTTAGTTCGACTCAGAAAGTGATTCTGATTAGATCGGCATACTTTAAGGTGGGTATAGGACCACTATTTTAAGGCGTTACACACATCAGCACAAATGCATAATACCATCTCCACTATTGTGGTGTGGGTATAATAAAAAGTTTTTCCAGTAAAATTTGTTGAAAGGGAGTTAGCAGGTTTACACATCAAGCCGACGATATATAAAATTTACATTTACTTAAGTAAAATTAGTTAAAAAATTACGAAACTTAAAAATTTATTGCACTAACTTATTCAAAATTTATACTGCAAGTGTATGAGAGTTCAGTAGGAGTATGAACAGAACAAGCATGGCACGACATTTTCTATACGATTTGACAGAAAAACCCAGCGATTGCCGTGAAATAATATTTATTTTAATATATAAAAATAAAAGCAAATATTGGTCAGCTTTTAAAAATAAAGACGACAAAGATGACGGATAATGAAAAAAGAAGATAAAAGAGGACACAAATTTAATAGGTGACAGCCAGTTAAAATAGATGATTGTCCTCTAAAACAGAGTACGTATGGTCACCTTAAGTTACAGCCAAGGTGAATTCATTAACCCATTAGTGCATGAAGTTCCCCAAGTACTTTTTAACAAAATTCTATTTGGACACGTAATTTAAAACAACTATTAAAATAATTTTTAGAAGTTTTATTTAAATAAAATTTTGTTTAAAGATTTTAGAAGGATTTTAAGGGACATTATGCAATATCGTCAGATGAAATGTGAAATTTTTTGAAATATTCTTTCGGGTGAAGGCCCTTGTTGCACATAAAATTAGACTTGTTACCGCAGTTTGCACATCTTTATCCGTTTCGGAGTAGTCTATTATGTGATTTCTACCGGCATATCGATTGGCAGCACTGAAAATCGATGGTCTGTAACCTCTTACATAGCGTCTTCACCTGACAATTTTTTGTCATACATAACGTCAAATTCTATATAAAAAAACTCGAAAATTTTTGTAAGCGTTTTTTTAATATGAAGGTGCAGACACTATATTACGGAGGGCACACCGTACATTTCTAGATAAGAAGTGGCTATATATCTACGGAATTGAAACAAGTTTGAGCAATCTAGATCATTTGGATGCAGCTTTCTCATTAGTAGCCAACCATTAACAACGGAAGCATCCAACATATATGCGAAAATTGGTCACCACCATTTACGTTGTCTTATACATGACCGATAAACAACAATTAACTGGTCCATTTTGTCTACACCATCCATGCCTTGATTGGCGCCTTCTCCTCTTGCATAACGCTTTCACGTTCTAATTTCATTTTTGTCAATATTAGTTCCTAAGGCGACTACAGTAGACATTTTTCGGTTCGACTACCGCTTATTGTACCAAATGAGCATATTCCAGAAGCTGACAAATGCCGAAGAAGGTTCACTGATATGAAATAATTATCAATAAAAACCTTTATGTAAGAAAACTTAAAATTTTCAATTGAAAAATATATTGCAAATATGTCGGTATTTTGCAAGTTGTCATCTACATATTCTATCTGCTCCAATATTTCAGCAACAGTAAGTCTGTATAAGAATAGCAATGAATATTACCATAGAGCATAATGTCCCTTAAAAGGGACATGAATAAAAAACGCCAATTGCTAATATTTTTAAAATCATTTATGTTTTAAAACTTTAACTGCCGTATTCATAGAAAATTAAAATGGATTTGAAACACATTTTAAACTTTAATTTTTTTTAATTTTTTATGAATACGGCAGTAACAATTCAGTTACTTAATCTCATTTTAATAAACACACATTAAATAAATATAAATAAAGCAACAAACTGTTAATTTTTTTTTTCATTCTTACATACCCTTCACGTGTGGTGCGAATTTTTTTATTCCCGTTATACATTTTTTGCACAATATTACGCACTCAATAGAATAAAATTGAATAAAAACAATTGTTGTTTTGACGAAGACACACAAAAGAATGAGATACTAAATGAAATTTTAATTTTTAATTCATCGAGTTCCTGTTAAGTGGAAAAAAGCGTCCCTTAAAAGGCACCATATGCACTAATGGGTTAATGAATAGTACATCAGAAGCCAATTGAAATTTTGTTTTCCTGACTTCGGCACATTATTAACTAGCAGAACAAAAAATTGTGAAACAAGCTTGCTTCAAAAAAATGCATCTTGTCCCTCAAAATTACTAAATATGGAACAATTTAATTTTTTTATATCTTTTTTCACCATTTTTGTCCCATATCTCCCGAACTGTGGGGAATTCATCAAAGTTATCTTAAGAAAAAATTAAAATACTGGATAATGATTTTTTGGCTCCAAGAAAAGCCCCCCAATGAAATAACGCCCAAACGAGAAATGAAATATTCCCCAATTTTTTTTCATAAATTTTTGGGTGTTATTTCATATGAAAAAACTCCCAATTTTTTTGGGCCGTTTTTCATTTTTTTTTTTTGGGGGAATTATTTCATTCTTCATTTGGGGTTTTCAAATTATGAAATAATCTCCAATGAAATAACACCCAACAAATTTTTAAAATTCGGGGCTTGTTTCATAGCGTGTTTAATTTGGGTGTTATTTCATTTTTAATTCGGAGGTTATTTCATTTTTAACACCAAAGTTAAGTATTGAAATATGGCTTCGCATACTAAACTTTTTCTGCGTGACGGCCTGCGGCCGTGCTTAGGGATTTTTTCCTCCAGTAGGACGCGGCAGGTGGCTTCGCTGAATGAAGTTTTCCTGCGAGCGTCACAAGAATAAAAAAATGTTTTTCAATTATAACTGAGGATTTTCCCTTTTACAGAATGTTGACACCATGCGTAACACTGTTCTGGAAAAGTATGGCTTTGTCTCTCATTTGTGAAAAAAAATATGGCTATATCTCTCATTTCGTAAAATTTTAAATATGACCTTACCTCTCAATGATTGGGCGATAAGACCATAACGGCTTTATCTCCCATTCAATTGAGCAATAAAGCCATTATGGCCTTACCTCCCATGGTTAAAAAGCACCCCCCCCCCCCCCCGTGTAAAGGCCAAACGTAGAAGGCCAAATTGTCTTCCGAACTGCAAAAATAGAGCAGGGCTACAAGGATCTACGGGCGGGTAAAATAACTACAGCAACATTTTTGAACCGAATATATCCTTATAATTAAGAAGACGCCTGCGGGCCTCCACACGATTCATTTCAATAATTTTGCGACTTTGCTGTTGGTCCATATTGACTTCATGAAATCCTTGGTGAAACTGACTCTTTTATGAATTTTGGGCATAATTTCATTTTTGTTGCTGATGGGGTTAATTTCATTGGGGGTTATTTCATTTTCATCATTGGGTGTTATTTCATATGAAATAACATCAAAATATTGGGGGTTGTTTCGTTTTCGTTTTGGGGTTTATTTCATTTATTTTTCGATGTTATTTCATTCACTGCTTTTGGGTGTTATTTCCTATTTTTTGGGGATTATTTCATTGGGGGCTATTTCCTGGGCGTTATTTCATTGGGGGGCTTTTCGTGGAGCCGATTTTTTTTCGCATTTTCCAGCTGCATGAATAAATTGATATCATTTTTTTCTTGCCCTTTGTTACACTTTTTATACATATTATCTATACAGTAAATAACAATTAATAAATAACGCATTTCTTGAGGTCATATGAGTTTCAAAATCGATCATAACATCAATTTGTTTATTAATAAGAAAATATTATAGTTCATTTTATGTTGGCGAATTCCGGTTGCGTTCCAAATTTTTAGACAGTTCCTTGCAATAACATCAACGCCCAAAATAGGGCAATAATTCGTTCTTTCGGTGCTTTTTGTCACAAAATAAGTTTGCACAAATTTAAACCTTTGTTCTTTCACATTAGTGCGTTCGTTTACCCCAAAATTTTCCAAAATTTGTACAAATTGGATTTTACTGAAATGTAAAGTGACAGTTGTCAGCAAAGAGCCTGCAAATTTTTACTGAACAAATTTTTGCCTGTAAAATCCAGTAGAAAACAAAAACTTATGATTCAATATAGTAAACAAGCAAAAAACACACAATTTGCAAACAAAAAGTCTAGAATTTGTAAAAAAAAATTAAAACTATTTTTCTAATAGGTAGTCTACTTTCACACGTTTCAACTTTTGATGCTCAACTCTTATGTTTTTAGGTGAGAGAAGAAAGAAGAAAGGGGGTTAGTACAGAGATGCCTGTACTCGGTCAGTACGCTTTGTGTTTTTATTCGTTGGTATATGCCAGCAATGGCTGCATGTAATTTTTTTCTTTTCTTTTTCTCTTTGATTCGCTGTTAATGAAATTGTTGTTGTTTTGAACCGAAAAAAGTTGAAACCGATTGCTGCGTGTGATTATGTTGGCATCTTTAAAAGGGAATTGAAAAGAAGTTGAGCATCAAAAGATGAAACGTGTGAAAGTAGACGTATTATTGAAAAGTAAATTAAATTTAATTTAAATAGCATTGCATTTACATATATATTAGAGATGTAAACCAAATAAAAATATGAATACTTCTTAAGCCTATAGTACACGGAATGTAAAAAGACACATGCGCATGTATGTATTTCTGACGTAATTTTGTCGACATAACACAACATGAACTGGCGATTGTGGCTTTGTAGTGACGTCAAAATTACGTAAGAACAACATGCGCATGTTGCTTTTTACATTCCGTGTAGTAAAGGCTTTACTGCATATTATTCAGGGTACCGAATATCAAACATCAAGTATTTATGTAAATATGTTATTTAACTAGAAACAAAATTAAAAGTCATGTACAAACCAGAGATCAGCAATGAGTAGTGAAAAAGTGAGTAGAGCTAAATCATGACTCTTAAATTCTTGTACTTATACGCACTCATACTTATTCCAATGTGATTCAAACTCATATTCACTCAAAAGTTTCATTTTATTCATCGTACTCATATTTACCAACATTTGAAGTGTTTGATTTAGAATCTACTCAAGTCAATGTGTATAGGCGAAGCAAAATGCGAGGCTGCCAGATTTGTCCCCGAAATAGCAAAGTGACGATTTGGCAATTACAGTTTACTAAAGAACATGTATGAAGTAGACGATTTTTCGGCAAATTTATCTGGCAGCGCTGATTATTAAGTTGTGTGTTTTCTCTGTTGTGTTAAAACGGTAAATGGATGAGCTAAATGATTTGAATCATTGTGAGTATTATAAGTATTTTCTTGAAATTATAAATCAAGCTGAGGTCATTTATGAGTATGCGTATAATGTCGACGTCGCACTCATAAATATTTCTCTTGTGAGTATGAGTGAATCAGAGTAGTTTAGTTTAAATGATTTCTACGAACTTATACTTACAATTGCATGAGTCAGTATGAGTAGCGAAAAAGCGATTCATTGCTGATCTCTGGTACAAACCAAACAAGTCTAAAAGCTTCCACAGAAGTTCATTTAATAAATACATTTGCTACGAATTTATAATTATTAAAATGCAATGCATCAGGTACCAAAAACAATATAAACTGGGTAGTCTATATAACACATATTTTACAACACTAAGCTTTTTAGCGGTCATATGCTTAAATTAACCGTAAGATTTTGCAATTTTTCCGTTCGTTTACTTTTTTTTTTGTGCAAGAGCCAGTTTTGAGACTAAAATTTTCATATTGCCCAAAAGTAAACAAACGCACCTATTATGTACATTTGAGGGAAAGCAGGGTACTTTTGGTCAGTGTTTAAAATGCTGTCGCCATATTAGCAAAAGCAGCCAAATTTTGCATTTTTCCTATTTAAAAAAAATCAAAAATAAAAAGCCGACAAGTTCCACTGCTAAAAAAGCCCACACTTTTCAAAAGCAGCCGCAAAATAAACATACTAGCGGAGTTCAGTGTTTGATGCGAATGGTCTTGCGAAAGGGCAAATGCAAAATATTGTAGCTTTTGTTTGCAATCCAACAACAAAATATACAGAATTGCAATTGTCACATCATTGCTTTTGCGCAACACTAAAACTGTTTAGCTTTTTTTTGCTACATGTATTGCGTTTACATAACTGATACCCGAACAGCTGACATTTGTAAAAAAATAATTTAGAATCGTGAAATAAAATTTAAGATATGGAGCCGACAACTCTAAATAAAAAATTAAAAAGAGAAAACCCAACAAAAAGTGGACGGCAGATGAAACAAAAACTGTTTTGGATTATTTGGAGGAGTCGGAAAACATAGAGGTTAGTATTTAAAAAAAAGTCCGTAATTTTTCAAAAGCAATTTCTTTATTATTATTATTATTATTAAGACACCAACAGTTCAAATGTTTTATAAAAAATTAATTGAAAAAGGGGTATTAATGCAACCTGGGATATTATAAGGTGGAAGGTACGATACCATAAGGCATCTTAAAAAAAGGCCAACGATTGAAGTAGTTCTACTAATGCTGCGATAATATTTTATTTTGCACTGCTTCGTAGCATTTTAAATCAATTTCACAAAATAATCAAACACCTTTTTGTAAATTTTCACGACCAATAATTCCGTAAAACAGCTGTTATCTAATTTGCATCTAGCATTGCAAAGTTGCTTTAAATACCGCTCACTGTCAATAATACAATTATTGCAATACCAAACCGTTGCAAACTAAAACGCACCAAACATTGAATACCGCTACTGTTTTTGAAAAGTAACACTGCTTTTTCCAACTATTGCTTTTTTAACAATAGCAAAAATTTCTTATTTGATGGAACTCAAAAAGCAACGGCAATAACTTTTCTGTTGTAGGAGAAAATATGTAGGAAAGAGAATGAAACAAAAAGATTCTGTCAAACAGCAGCCAAATCAAAAACCACTGCATGCTAATAGCCGCAAAATAGGAGATAAAAGCAGCGCAAAGGTAGCTGAAAGGCACATGATCGACGAAGACAAGTGATATTTTCATGCAAAACAAATACAACAAGAATTTGTTTTTGTTTCTATACAATAAAAAATCCAACAGACACTTTGGCTGGTTGCCTTTACTAAAAATATTTAAAAAAACCAAAATACACACACACACATTTCGTGCTATAGTCATGCAAACTGTCGAGCAACAACAACATTACTGAAGAAAGGCAAAAATTTATTTTTCCTCACCACCATGAAAAAAACCATGTTGCTTGTACACTGATCAGTATTTTTTCGTTGTAATCTGCCTTTTTGCAGAGCTAATAGCTCTGCTCAGACTGCTTTTAGCACACACTTCAGCGGCTTTTTGTTATTACCAGCCAGAGAAGAATTTTTGTTCTTTGAATTTTAGATTTTTTTTTGGTTTGTCTTTTTTAACTAGCTCTTCTTTCAGGAAAAAGCAAAAGGCGAAATAATTTTTTTTAGCTTTTGCTTTTTATGTGGTTGTCCATTTTTGTCGCTGGCTGGTAAAAAAGCAGTTGTCAGAAAATAAAAATATTCAAAATAGGAGATTTGCTTTTTTGCACCAGAGTTGCCAATTTAGCGCCTTTGGCGCTAGATTAAGCGCTTTTTAACTGTCGAAAAGGCGCATATTTTTTCCTTAGCGCTTTTTTTAAAAAGAGCGCTAAATTAGCGCTTTTATTGATACCCAACATTTTTGTACTTTTATTTGCATACATTAAAATCAAGACACATTAAACCAAAATTTGTTTCCGTTTTGAAAATACTTTACTCTGAAAAGCATTCTATACAAGGAAAGAAGTTTATTTTCTAAAGAAATCCATTTGGTTTCTTAAAAAAAGAAAATTCAAAACTAAATAACTGATTTTAACTTATTTTGTTCGTATTACATAAGTAAAAGTTTCCTAAATAAAGAAACATTTTCTCATGATTAAAAAATTCACGTTTTTGGTATATGATCAAAAATTTCAAGAAGCATTTATTTAATATTAGTCTGATTTTAAAATAGAATCAAGAAACAAAGTTTTTTTTTTATAAACTAACTAGTGCTATACGTTTTTTGGGATAATTTTAGGCTTTTCTTCTGATTTTGTAAAATAAAAAGCAAAGAAAACTTGATTTAAGTAACTATTCTATAGTTGAATGAATTTTTTAGCTGTATTTTAGTTCGCTTTGAGTCGCAACTTTTTGCTTATGTTTATATACAATAAGAAATTTTTGGCTTGGACGAGAATAGTGCCAAATTTTCGTGGTTTAAGACATATTTTCTGGTGAATTAGTAAATAATTCTTTCCGTGTATAGTTGAAATTATATTACTTTAATCTTCCTTAAATATCAGAAAAGGCTTTTTAAAAATATTAATGTTTTATTAACACTGCTCGGCAAAAAACTAAAAAAAATGTCGATCTAGAGAACTTGATTATGTGATTTTAATTCACTTTAGCGTGCTAAATGCAAATAGTTTATTCAAACACGTCTAGTTAACATTTTGTTTACTGATTTCTTGCTTTTTTTATTCATAATATACCTGGATTTCTGATAAATGATAAAAATACTAATTTGCATGGAAAAATATAATATAAAATATAAAATAATTATTTGTAAAATATCAATATCGTTCTCAAGTTATGATAAAATATATGTAGCATAAATGCCTTATTTCGGTCAAAATATAAGTTTAGCCCATAAAAGAACAAGACATGATAGAAATAACTGATTTGAATTTAGCGCAGTAGTATCTTTGTTTTTCATAAATTTTTATTTAAAACGATTTTTTTAAAACTTGGATCTTAAACATGTCATTAAGTTTTTTATTTAAATTTTATTTAGCGCTTTTTAGCGCTTTTTGATTGAAGACACGGCGCTTTTTGATTAGAAATAGTTCACAACCCTGTTTTGCACAAACGAAAAACAAAACATTGGCTATTGGAAAAAAAACTAAAAATTTCAAAAGCAGTGGCAAAAGCAAAAATAAAAAGCAGCCAGCTGATGGGTGCTTTTAACCCTTCTGCATCCCTTGGATATGTGCCCTTCCTATGATCCTTTGGGTCAATATGACCCAACAATAAAATGTTAACAGCATTTCATATTTATTTGACCGAAAAAATTATTGATCGATGATTCGGAATGATGATGAACTCAATTCAATAGAAAACAAATTTTTAAAGTGGAATTAAACTTGCAATATCGCATGTTGGGTCATATTGACCCAAAGGATATTAAATGTGTGTAAATCGTGTTTTTTGGAGGGGGAAGGAAAAACTAAAATTTTATTATTTTCATTTAAATTTATAATTTTTGTCCCTGTAATGGATAAATTGAAGTTTCACGTCCATATCTTATATTAAAAGGGACAAAAAAAAATTTGGTCAAATTGACCCAAGGAGTGCAGAAGGGTTAAACCAGGCATTTCAAAAAATTTTTTGGTTGTGTATTAGTGAGTACCAGCCCTGCAAATAAAATTGGACCACCTGACCCATTTTGATAAAATGGACTACTCCATGGACTAGTCCGATGTTATGCAAGCATGGACCATGCCATTGTTAAAAAGTGTTTGTAGTGAGACGACATGTCTTCGTTTTTTAACGACATGCTTTCGTGTTTAAACGACTTCAAAACTTATCCTCTTGAGTATACCATGGAGTAGTTTTAAAACTACTCCTTACTGGTCCAAAGGTGGGTTATATACCATGGAGTAGTTTTAAAACTACTCCTTAGTGGTCCAAAGGTGGGTTATATGGTCCTCTCCTAGGACATCGTAATGTTAAATAGACCAGGTTTTTTCCATACGTTTGGGTTACTTGTGGACTAGTCCTGGTCCCTTGTGGACTACTCTTTACACGCGTGTTTGGACCGGTCCTATTATTTGCAGGGAGAGAGTAAAAAATTGAGAGAATACAGCCGAAATAAAATGTTAGTAATATATTTTATAAGTTGTATAACGCAAAGGAACAAAATAAACATTTTTTGTGTTGATAAAATATTTGTAGCAATTCTTTACCAATTCAATGTCGCTGATTTTAAAACTGCACTTTTTTTTATTCGGAAGCTTTTTGACTGTAAATCAGTTTCAAATATCTTATCAAACAATTGTAAAAAAATTAAAGATTTTTATGTTTTAAAAATTCATAAAAAATAAATACTGCACGCAAATCAGAGCTGATAAAAAAAAGTGCAGTTTTAAAATCAGCGACATTGAATTGGTAAGTCTACTTTCACACGTTTCATCTTTTGATGCTCAACTTCTTTTCAATTCCCTTTTAAAGATGCCAACATAATCACACGCAGCAATCGGTTTCAACTTTTTTCGGTTCAAAACAACAACAATTTCATTAACAGCGAATCAAAGAGAAAAAGAAAAGAAAAAAATTACATGCAGCCATTGCTGGCATATACCAACGAATAAAAACACAAAGCGTACTGACCGAGTACAGGCATCTCTGTACTAACCCCCTTTCTTCTTTCTTCTCTCACCTAAAAACATAAGAGTTGAGCATCAAAAGTTGAAACGTGTGAAAGTAGACTAAAGAACTGCTACACATTTTCTAGCAACACAAAAAATGTTTAATTTTGTTCCCTTTATTATACAACTTATAAAAAAAAATCTTCTAAATTTATACTTTACGAAAAGGGTTTTCGAAAAGATCTAATAGCGGTTGTAAAATTACAAAACCTTGAAACCTGTCTTGAAAATTATTGAAACGTGTTTCAAATATTTCGGCACACAGAAAAAATTATTTTTCCAATTCAAACAAAAAATTTGTAGAATCAAAAAATTTTTTGTCTAAAATCGGTCCTAAAGGGTGGTTAAATTGTAAGGGCCGATGTTGAATGTGAACCACACCTAAACGCCAAGTTTTTTTCCGAATTTTATTTGACATTTCTCTATTTCAGACTTACTCAATTTGAACCATGGAGAGATACACAATCCAACAACGTGTTAAAGTTATACAGACTTATTATGAAAATGGGCGTTCAAATCAAAATGCATATCGTGCACTTCGTGATTTTTTTGGTCAATTTGATCGTCCAAATGTGCGTACAATCGCAAAAATCGTGGAAAAATTCGAGCAAACCGGGTCTGTAGAAGATGTGAGAACACCAGTGCATGCTCGTACAGCTCGTACTGCAGAAAATATTGCTGCTGTTCGCGATAGTGTATTTTTTTCAAAATGAGGCCGGTCAGGCAGTTACTGTGAATGGTGTTCGCTATCGTGAGATGATAACGAACTTTTTATGGCCCGAATTGGAAGATATGGATGTGGACGATATGTGGTTTCAGCAGGACGGTGCCACTTGCCACACAGCTAACGAAACAATGGCTCTTTTGCGCAACAAATTCAATGGCCGTGTTATCTCACGTAATGGCGATGTCAATTGGCCGCCAAGATCATGTGATTTGACACCGTTGGACTTTTTTCTTTGGGGTTATTTGAAAGAAAAGGTGTACGTCGATAAGCCAGCAACAATTCAAGAGCTAAAGGATGAGATAATTCGGCACATTAACGGCATAGAACCTCCATTATGCCTCAGGGTCATCGAAAATTTGGACCATCGGATGGAGGTGTGCCGCCGTGGTCGCGGCGCCCATTTGGCCGATATTTTGTTCCATACATAATTGAGTAATACCAATATATCATAATAAAATAAAATTACAATAATTTCCTAAATAGTTTGTGTTTTATTCAAAATCAACATCGGCCCTTTTTAACCACCCTTTACAAACAAATTCGCATTTTCAAACAATTTGTTTGCATTTTGTTTATTAAAAAAACGCCGATTTTTTCAAACAAATAATTTTACAGAATCAAACAAAAAGTTTACTGAAATTCATATAAATTTCAAACAAATAATTTTGCTGAATCAAACAAAAAAGTTTTGGCACAAGCAATGACGCGCACACAAGCAAGCACTGTTGGCGAAGATGAAGCAGAGCAGAGCGGCCGCTGGCTTTGAGACACATTTTTTTGTTGGAATAATTTTTGAACGAAGTCATATTTATACTCACAGTGTTTTTCTTCATCATTCACTGTTGCTTTATCCTTTCCTTTGCTAATGAAGAAGAAATGTAACCAAAAACGGCGGCAGACCGACTCGATATGTTTTCCGCCATCATTCTATTTTTGTATTTGATGTATTTAAACAAACTATTTGAAAAAATTTAATACGGGATTTTGTTTTAATACCCTTCACCTCAGGTGGAAAAGGGTATATATAAGTTTGTCATTCCGTTTGTAATTTCTACAATATTGATCTAAGACCCTATAAAGTATATATATTCTGGGTCCTTATGAGGAGAAAACTTGATTTAACCATATCCGTCCGTCTGTCCGTCTTACGTTTGATATGTGTTTTCCGGAGACTCCAGACATGATAGCTGCTAGGTTGTTTTACATTTATGTCACATATAGTCCACCATTTTGTGCTATTTAAATTCAGCAAGATCGGTCCACAAATTGCTGAGATATGACTAAAAAACCACGACTGCCTCAAATTTTTTCCAAAAATCCCTTGTTGTTGTATTTTTATTGCTTTTTTCTGTATATCTGGAGAACAGCAAGAGCCAAAGTTTCCAAATTAGGTGCAAACATTCAAGTTATAAATACACACCAACCCACAAAATGTGGGCGGGGTTGGAGAAGTGGGCGTGGTACCTCCCATACAAAAAATTTCAAAAATTTTATAATAACCTGAATTTTTTGACTGTGATATGACCTATGGTTACGCCTTATATATCAAAAGATCGGAAATTTTTTGTAGAAAATATTTTCTGAAAAATTCGAGAAAATCGGTTCAGATGCTAAAAAGTTATGACCAAAATATTAATTTTTTTTTTAAAAATACCCATTTTCGGGAGCCATAGATCTCCCCGAGTCCAAGTTTTATAACCCAACTAACTGGCAAATTTCTTCTTAAGCACGTCGGTATATAAATCTGTCAAATCGGTTAAAAAATGGCTGAGTTATAATCAAAATACTGAAATCCCAAAAATTACTCTTTTTATACCCTTCACCTCAGGTGGAAAAGGGTATATATAAGTTTGTCATTCCGTTTGTAATTTCTACAATATTGATCTAAGACCCTATAAAGTATATATGAGCCGTTTATTTTGAAAGTGGCATTAGTCACTTTTTCAGAAAAAATCGCGAACTAGCTCTTGACGAGTACGGACGTGTATCAGTGAGTAACAAAAATACAAAAAAAAAAAAAAAAAAAAATATAATATAAAAAAAAGTGAAAAATATTTACCGTAGGTGAAAAAAAAAAATATTTGTAATAGGTGAAAAAAAAAAGAACAATAACTAGTGTGCCCGAAGAGATTTGTGAATGAGCCTCACAAATACTCCCAATAAGGAGAGTAGGCCCAGCACAAATAGCAGAAATGCGTATATTGTGGTAAGCTCCCCGAGCGTGAGCAATGAAAACATTCGATACCCTGAATTAAACAAACATCTTTTAAGTGCAAAAATTGCCAGCGCAACTGGTTTTCCATACAGAAATTTAAGTTCAAGTGTGCCCAACCTGAGCAAGTGTGTTGATCCGACCGTAAATGTGGTTCAAAGTGTGAAGCCGTCTGACCAGAGGAATAATAACGAAAAACCTGGAACATCACGATTTGCATTAACAAATACAGGAGCTGTACCAAAAAGTACTAAAGTGCAAACAGGCATGGACAGATATATAACAATAACTAAGAGGAAGGCTAGCCCTAGGTCCACCCAACAGGAACGCGTGGCCAAACAATACAAAGGCTCTAACGTAGTCTCTTTGCCAACAAATGGTAACAGATTCTCTGTACTATCCATACCTGACGATGAAGAAGCAGAATTAGCTAATGGGACAGCCACTAAAGAAGTTAAACCGCCACCTATCTATCTGCGGGAGCAAACATCAAATAGCATAGTCAACATGTTGACTCAACTTGTAGGTAAGAACAATTTCTACGTCGTTTCTATACGACGCGGACAAATTCAAGAGACCAAAATTCAAGCCAGTACAGAAACGAACTTTCGTATTATATCAAGACACCTGGACGCAGAAAATAAAAGCTACTATACATACCAATTAAAAAGTGCTAAGGGATTGATTATTGTCATAAAAGGCATAGATAGTTCCGTTCCTACAGATGAAATAAAATCTGCCGTAGAGCAAGAGGGGTACGAGGTAAAATCGGTTCATAACATTTTGAACAGGAACAAAGTTCCCCAACCACTGCACCGCATTGAGATATCGTTTGATTCATCGGTTCTCAAAACCAAAAATTCAGTTCATCCCATATACAACTTGCGCTACCTACTCAACAGAAGAATAACTGTTGAGGAGCCAATAAAACGAAAGGGTCCCTGCCAATGCACAAACTGTCAGGAATATGGGCATACAAAATCATATTGTAAATTGCCTCACGTATGTGTGGTTTGTGGCGACGCTCATAAAACCGCCGAATGTAATCGTTCTAAAGTTGACCCAAATGTCAAGAAATGCAGCAACTGTGGCGAAAATCACACGGCAAACTATAGGGGTTGTAAAGTCTTCTTGCATTTAAAAAAACCAGCTTTAGTTCAAAAATATACTCACTCCCAATATGGTCCATCACATGCGCCCAGCCAAGCCGCTGGCTCTATTGCTAGTACTACACAAACAAACAAACAAAACCAATCATATGCCCAAGTCCTAAAAGGAAACCCTAATGCGAAAAATCCCCCGAGTACTTCCAACGCAAAGCAACCTCCATACGCTAATGTTCCTAGGGAAGGTCTACAAATGCCTACCTCAATTGAAAATTTAATTCAAACTATGAATAACTTCATGGCCACTATGCAGAGCATGTTTCAGGAAATGATGCGAAACCAGAACATGCTCCTGCAAGTTCTACTCAACAAAAAATGAACCAGTTAAAAATATGTTTCTGGAATGCAAACGGGTTATCCCAACATAAACACGAAGTTGCAAACTTTCTTCATAGGCATGAAATCGACGTACTTCTTGTCTCTGAAACACACTTTACTCATAAAAACTGCTTTAGGGTAAATGGTTACCTTACGTATGACACAAAACATCCCAGCGGACGAGCTTGTGGTGGCACAGCCATAATTGTGCACAAACACATCAGACACCTACCATTGCCAGAGTTCGAAGAAGATTGTATCCAGGCCACATCTATAAATCTGACTGATTTCAAACTAACGTTAACATCCGTTTATTGTCCCCCGAGGCACAAAATTCTACACGATAAATTTCTCAACTTCTTCTCCACATTGGGCCAGAAATTCATTGCTGCTGGCGACTACAACGCTAAACATACATATTGGGGCTCCAGACTTATTAGTCCTAGAGGTAATCAGCTATATAATACCGTAACTGCAAATAACTTTGATGTGGTATCGAGTGGTGAGCCTACCTATTGGCCAACCGACTTCAACAAGCTACCAGACCTTATTGACTTTGCTGTAATCAAAAACATCAAGCGCGATCAGGTACTAGTTAGTTCCTCCTATGATCTTTCGTCTGATCATTCACCTTCAATCCTCATTTTAAAATGTAACTCTGACGCCGCAGCTGCAAACTGGTTTTCCTATCCAAACAGAAACACAAATTGGTTAAAGTATAAAATGTATGTGAGCTCTCACCTATCACAGTGCATTCCCTTAAAAAATTCATCTGACATCCAAATAGCTGTCGACCGATTTACAGAAGTCTTGGATGCTGCAGCAAGAAATGCAACCCCAATCAAGCGGACAATTAAACGTGCTCCTTACAATACATCGACGGATATAGAGACCCTTATCAGAGAAAAAAGGAAGTTAAGAAGACAATGGCAAAACAGTCGTTCCCCAACCACTAAGGCCCAACTACAATTATGCCTGACAACTCTTCGCAACAAATTGAGACAGAACCACGAGTCTGCAATAGAAGGCTATCTAAACAGCCTAGATGCCACAAAAAACTCCAATTATAGCTTATGGAAGGCTGTACGGCATATGAAATGCCCTATAACCCAAGAATCTCCATTAAGACTGGAAAAACGCACTTGGGCGAAAAACACAGATGAAAAATTAAACGCTTTCGCGGGCCATCTTGAGAAAGTTTTCACGCCACATGATACACATACTTGTTCCTGTCGTCCAACCATTCCTGATAAGGTAAACCATCCATTAAAATTTAACATTACTCAAGTAAAATCTGCAATAGAAAAAGTGAATATTAGAAAATCTCCCGGACTTGACCGTATCACAGGGTCAATGATAAGAAACTTACCTTCGTCTGCTTCCAGAATCTTGCTGTTCATTTTTAACGCTATATTAAGAGTCGGATACTTCCCATCCTCATGGAAGAAGTCTATAATTGTTATGATTCCCAAGCCAGGAAAAGATGCTAGCCAGGTTGCGTCGTACAGACCGATAAGCTTATTATCAATCCTATCAAAGCTTTTCGAAAAAATATTCATTTTAAGTATAACTCCTCATCTAAATGAACACGACATCATCCCGGATCACCAGTTCGGATTCAGAGCGAAACATGGTACAATAGAGCAAGTGCATAGAATTGTCACCCTTATTAGATCGGCGTTTGAGAAAAAGCAATACTGCTCAGCCCTGTTTATAGACATTTCCCAAGCATTTGACAAAGTTTGGCATGATGGGCTACTCATCAAAATAACACGAATGCTTCCTCAAAACACTCACAAGCTTCTGGAGAGCTATCTAACAGGCAGAACATTCATAGTAAGGTCTCAAGATAAATACTCCCCCCTCAAGAAAATTACTGCTGGTGTTCCCCAAGGCAGCATATTAGGACCGCTTCTATATATAATATACACAGCGGATATGCCAACAAACCTGAGCACGCATACCTCTACATTTGCAGACGACACAGCATTTATTAGCGTTAACCATGACCCAAAAGTCGCATCGCAAAATCTGCAGTCCCACATCAATGAACTAGAGGCATGGCTAGAAAAATGGAGAATAAAGGTTAACCCGGCTAAATGTGCTCACTTAACTTTCACGCTCAGAAGACAAACGTGCCCAGCAGTAAAAATAAATAACATCACTGTTCCGGTAGAAAACCATGTAAAGTACTTGGGAGTTCATATAGATAGACGTTTGACCTGGTCTCGTCATATCGAAGCGAAAATAACGGCTATGAAACTTAAAGCAGCTCAACTACATTGGCTTCTCGGTAGAAACTCAAACTTGTCTTTAGACAACAAAGTTCTTCTATACAAGTCCATCATAAAACCAATATGGACATATGGCATCCAATTATGGGGTACTGCATGCGCATCTAACATCCAAAAGCTTCAAAGAAGACAGTCTAGAATATTACGACAAATTGTCTGCGCCCCATGGTATATACGTAATGATATTATCCACAGAGATCTCAACGTCCCCACTATCCAGGAGGAAATTAAAAAATATTCAATAAGCTACATCGATAAACTAATGGTTCACCCTAACTACCTCGCTCGGGGTTTGCTTCAGTTTGAAGGTCACCAGAGGCTAAAAAGAACCGATACTTTGAGCCTTACTAGAAGACAGTCTTAAAAATTTTGAATACAGCAGTTAGTGGTTACACAGGTAACAACTAATAAACAACAAGTAGAATTAAGATTTGAATACATATTGTAAATTTCGATAAGAAAGATTCAATAATAAAAATAAATTATTAAAAAAAAAAAAAATAATAAATATAATAATAAATAATAATAATAATAAATATTGAGAAAAATATCATTATCATGATGTATCAAATAAAAGTGAATCTTCTCGAAAGTTAGCATCCATATTTTTAAACGTGTTAAAACGCAAACCCTTAAATATCTCGACTTAAAAACCGAAATGACTTATGCCACTTTCAAAATAAACGGCTCATATATTCAGGGTCCTTATGAGGAGAGAACTTGATTTAACCATGTGATGTCCCTCTGCCCCCAAATATTTTTACAAATAGAAACTAGGAATTTTTGTGTTTTTGCTACTTAAAAACTCGCCAAAAAAGATAAAAGAAAACAAACAAACACACATACATGGCGCAAACTATTTTGGTGAATATATTTCCCAACTTTGTGGTGAACAAAAACATCAGAAGTAATTACAACAAAACTTTGTTGAATTTTGTGAACAGTCAACGTGCCATATTTCATTTTAATGATATTCGATTAACGTTCCTTCATGGTTCAGTTGTCTAGGGGGTTTGTTAGAAACTGAGAGTTCCCGGTTCGATTCTTGGTTTTTTAAAAAGAAATTTTTTTTTTAATATTTTTATTTTTTTTTATGTTCTAAAAAAGATTTAAAAAAAATATTTACCAGTTTTCGCTTTTTAAATTTTATTTATAATGAAGTTTGAGGTATTGCAAATATGTATGTATATGTAAAAATTATTTAGTTTTTGTCTAGTTGCTCTGTATTCTGCTCGCACAATGGTGAAGGGTATATAAGATTCGGCACAGCCGAATATAACACTCTTACTTGTTTTTTACCAACTTTGAAACCAACCAAAAATTTATTTTGTTTCTTATAATGTGTTTTTTCTGTTGTTTAAAAAAAATTAAACGTTTTTTTTACCTGCTATTGTTGTTGTTGTTTTTTTTACTACAAACCTCGTCACGCTATTTTATCATTTTTCTTATTGCTGTACTTTTTTAAAGCGTCCAAAAGTAGACTGCATGTGTTTTTTGTTGTAGTTCTTATATTTCACATAAAGAAGTGTTGCTTACAATCAATAAAAAAATGCAAAAAGATGACAACATTAAAGAGCGTTAAATATTTCATACAAAATTAAGAAAACTTCAAACCAATAGCGCGCTTATTAAATTTTTGAAGAGTTGTCCACATTTTGGTTGGTAAAATAAAAATCAAACAAAAATATTGATTGAATCAGTAAAAAAATTTGTAGAAATCAAAAAAAATTTCAAACAAGCGTTTGTTTGAAAATGATTCGGCAATAATTTTTTCTGTGCATATTCATATCTTTTGTCGATTTCGAGATTTCTATAAACAAGTCAAGTTTTTGGAAAATTGGAAAAATCACCAGTTTTAACTTGGGGAAAAATTAGAACCTGCTGTCACATTTGCTTTTATCTGTATAGGATTACACATAAATTGAAGCAAAACAAAACTTTTTTAACTTTTTTTTTTTAAATATTTTTACTTACTTAAGAAAAGTGTTTTCAAAGAAAAAAAAAACCCCCACCGACGCGATTGGTACAGAAACAAAAATATTTTTACAAGCCCAAAATACCAACAAACTCTTGTGGCTATTTTTTTTTTAATAATTTCTGCATTTAGGAACGTCTTTTTAACGAAAGAAAAAGGGACCCTTTTACAGGCATCAAATAATTTTTTTCACAAACAAAACACATATCGTTAGCTTAAATGCAAAACAATGTAGATATTATTTGAAAATTACAAATTATTAGAATACAATATTTTTTCCTTAATAATATCTGTTGACGCATTTTTATCTGAAATTTTAAAAATTGATTTTAAATCTCAAATAATTACCATTTTACAAAGTTCTTTGCTTTGCATGTAAACTAATGAAATGTTATATTATTCTACATTTAAGTCTTAAAATTTGAACTCTAAATAAAAATTGCACGCAAGGCATTGGATGTTACCAAAAGCACAATATTTTTTGAGTGTTTGCTGAAACAAAATAATATAGCATCCGCTAGACATGTACACTTGTCGAAGTCACATCCAGCGTTACCGTTGTGATACTAAAGTATCAATTTGACCCTTTTTCGATGGTGTTGATACCTTTTATGACCCTTTTTTTAAATTATACTTTTGTATCATTTTCACCTATTTTGTGACACTTTTTGAACCTTTTTTGGAAATAGCTCTCACATTTTGTTTTTTGTCAACACTGCGGAACAGAAGTGCTAAACAAATGTGTTCGAAATAAGCATTGCTTGATATGGAACAGACTCAAAGTATAAACTTACAATTCCATGCTTTATTCTCCTTGATTTTTGATAGTAAAGTACAATTTCCCTAAAAGCAAACATAACTTATATACATATTTGTTATTTTTTACGGTGGTTTGTTTTTAAAACAAAAATTTGACATTTTATTAAAAAAATGCAATTTGGTGTTTTGCTCTCTTAAAGAGTAGAATGTTTTATTCAAAAAAATACGCCCTTAATAATGGCAAAAGGTATTGAACTTTTCGCACCCTTTTGAATCGACAGTGTTGAGAGTGCCCTAACCGGAATGAAAACAAGAGGTAAAAATTGCTAAATTAGCGGAAATTCCCAAATATTTGGTAACACCGGTACGATAGCAAAGTCTAATATTTATTAAAAATCGTAATAGCTTTAACAAATCTGACACTTACAGGAAAAAATCGCTTTAATCGAGAAAATGGTTACAATTCGCGAACGATTACAAAATTTAAAACAAACACTAAAATTTATTTGACATCGCTAAATCGGAAAATTACATAAAAAGTATTAAAAAATTAGCTACAATGATAAAGAATAAACTTTTTGTCAGGTGTTAAAACAGGACAGAGCATTCCATAAAAAATTAAGTTTTTTGAGCTCTTCCTACCTGAAATATTATTTTTTTGTTGCTTATAAAAAACTTGGTCTTATTAAGTATGTTCATTTAAATGGGAAATACTGCTTATAAAAACTTGACCCTTTTTTTTATTGAAATACCCTTTTTTTGACCCCTTTTTCTGGAAAATCCCCTTTTTGTGACCCTTTTCGAAAATTTCCAACGGTAACCCTGGTCACATCGACGACTAAATTGAAGATCATAAAAATATGTGTAAGTTTTGTTTAGCACAATTGTGCAAAGAAATGGAAATCCCTGTTTTAAACCCTGCTTTTGGTACATTTTGTAAAACGTTTTTTGTTTAATTATTTTGCGCAAACTTGTAACCTATGCTCTTCAACATAAACACAGTAAAAGGACAAAGTACATTTGTGTGTAGTAATCAAATTATGAGACAAAATGGGTTAAAACAGTAAAGTAAACGGGGGTGAATACTCTCAATACGTTTTATTTGCTATCTCGTCTTTTTTTAAATTTTACTTTTTTTCTCCTGTAGAAGGTTTTTGATGAGAAGTTAAATGAAGACACCTTATGTGGGTTTGCACATGCTTTGTTACATGACATACAAATCTATTTAAAACAAACCACGAAAAACATAAAATAGAAAAGTATCCTTGTCTTAAGGATTCAGTGAGTGAATAAATGTGTGCATTCTATGTTTAATTGTTGTTTAAATGAAACGGAAATGCAGTTCCTTTGAAACGGAAAATTATAAACGTCTGTAAAGCAATAAAAACAACGATTTCTAAGGAACTTGACAAAAAACAAAATTATTTTAAGTTCATTAAAGTAAATGATTATGATTTATTTATTTACAATAATGTTAAAAGTATTTATTTTGCGGTATTCTCAACCTGGTTTTTGTACAAATTTCATTAAATTTAATAGTAACCCGCTTACTGCTCCTTCTCCTTTATCAAATCGGTCCATAACTTTCCTTATGCTTCATTTATTACGACAAAAAAAAAAAACGTTACGAATAATGATTTTGTATTGAATCCATAATTTACCATAGTCCCCATATAAAATCCATGCTCAGAAGAAACTTAAGTACGCCTTAAATCGTAGCAAGTAATGCTATTATTGTGTAATATAGTAAAATTTGGTGTGAATATTCCGATTGAATATTCCTTTACAGTGATGCATTTTGAGTTGGCGATTTCAAAGGGCCAAACAATTTTTTTAATATACATACATATGTGATTATTATGTTTGTATTTAAATAAAACCAATAGTAAAACATAGTTTTTATCCATTTTTGTTTTATTTTAATATTAAACACTTTATGTTTCACAAATACGATTACTCAAAAGCAACATGAAATTTTATTTTCAATACAAAATTTAATATATGTTGAAGCATTTTTATCATTTGACGGTCTACTTTGAATTTTTGATATTTACCTACCCCTTTCACACTCGGCAAGTTAGTTGCGCAAGTCTCTTGCGCAACTCTTTGCTTGTAGTTGTCAGCGGTAAAGTCGGAGTAAGGAAAAAATATTTTTTACACATTTTGCCGCTGGCTCTATTGCTAGTACTACACAAACAAAGAAGTCCAACCATATGCCCAAGTCTTAAAAGGAAACCCTAATGCGAAAAATCCCCCGAGTATTTCCAACGCAAAGCAACCTCCATACGCTAATGTTCCTAGGGAATGTCTTCAAATGCCTTCTGGAAATATGCCTAGCTCAATTTAAAATTTAATTCAAACTATGAATAACTTCATGGCCACGATGCAGAAAATGTTTAAGGATATGATGCAAAACCAGAACATGCTCCTGCAAGTTCTACTCAACAAAAAATGAACCAGTTAAAAATATGTTTCTGGAATGCAAACGGGTTATCCCAACCCGACGTACTTCTTGTCTCTGAAACACACTTTACTCATAAAAACTGCTTTAGGGTCAATGGATACCTTACGATTGACACAAAACATCCCAGCGGACGGGCTTGTGGTGGCACAGCCATAATTGTGCGTAAACACATCAGACACTTACCATTGCCAGAGTTCGAAGAAGATTGTACCCAGGCCACATCTATAAATCTTACCGATTTCAAACTTACGTTGTCATCCGTTTATTGTCCCCCGAGGCACAATATTGTACACTTCTTCTCCACATTGGGCCAGCAATTCATTGCGGCTGGCGATTACAACGCTGAACATACTTATTAGGCTCCAGACTTATTAGTCCTAGAGGTAACCAGGTATATAACACCGTCACTGCAAAAAATCTTGAAGTCGTATCGAGTAGAGAACCTACCAATTGGCCCACTGACTTCCACAAGCTACCAGACCTTATCGACTTTGCCGTAATTGAAAACGTCAAGCACGATTAATTACTAAATAGTTCCTCACAGCTATCTCAGAGCATTTCCCTTAAAAATTCACCTGACATCCAAACAGCTGTCGACCGACTTACGGTTGTCTTGGATTCTGCTGCAAGAAATGCAACCCCCATCAAGCGTACAATAAAGCGTGGTCCGCAATTCACATCTGTGGATATAGAGACCCTTGGCAGGGAAAAAAGGAAGTTGAGAAGACAATGGCAAAATAATCGTTCCCCAATCATCAAGGCCCAACTGTGGTTATGCCATGCAACTCTACGCAACAAACTGAGACAGAAACACGACTCTGCAATATAAGTTTATCTAAACAGCCTAGATGCCACAAAAAACTCCAATTACAGCTTATGGAAGGCTGTAAGACATATGCACTGCCCTATAACCCACGAATCTCCACAAAGACTGGACAACCGTACCTGGGCCAAAAACACAAATGAAAAAATAAACGCCTTTGCAAGCCACTTGGAGAAAGTGTTCACGCCCTATGATGCTCATATGTACTTGTTCCTGTCGTCCAATTATTTATAATACAGTAAACGATCCAATAAAATTTAAATTAGCTCAAGTAAAATCAGCGTTAGAAAATGTCAACATTAAAAAATCTCCCGGTCCTGACCGCATCACAGGCTCAATGATAAGGAACTCACATATGTCTGCTTCAAGAATCTTGCTGCTCATCTATAATGCGATATTACGAGTAGGCTACTTCCCATCCTACTATCAATATTATCAAAGCTATTCGAAAAAATATTCCTTTTTAGTATAACTCCCTATCTTGATGAACACGCAATCATTCCGGATCATCAGTTCGGATTCCGAGCGAAACATGGTACAATAAACTGCTCAGCCCTGTATATAGACATTTCCCAAGCATTTGACAAAGTTTGGCATCATGGGCTACTCATCAAAATAACACGAATGATTCCTCAAAACAATTACAAGCTTCTGGAGAGCTATCTAACAGGCAGAACATTCATAGTAAGGTCGCAAGATAAATACTCCCCCCTCAAGACAATTACTGCCGGGGTCCCCCTAGGCAGCATATTAGGATCGCAACTTTATATGCCCAGTAGTCAAAATAAATAACGTCAGTGTTCGGGTAGAAAATTATGTAAAATACTTGGGAATTCATATAGATAGACAATTGACGTGGTCACGCCATATTGAAGCGAAAATAACGGCTATAAAACTTAATGCAGCTCAACTACATTGGCTAATCGGTCGAAACTCAAACTTATCCTTAGACAACAAAGTTCTCTTATACAAATCCATCATAAAACCAATATGGACATTAGGGGTATAACCAATTGTTTGGCATAGTACCATGAGGTCAACCATGTCCTAGTAACCACGAAAATCATAATCTTTTGTAATTTTTCCTAAAAAAAGTTCACGCAATATTCATAATTTTATACGGTGTTTTTTATTCTTTTTTAACTTTTTTTGTTAAAAAAGGTTAAAGATACGTTTAAGTTTGCGGAAAAATCTCTTACCATCTCTAAATATTAATGAAATTTCATACTTGCGCTATTTTTTGTTTTAAATAAACATATTATTAGTTTTTCTTAACCAAAAAGAAAATGAAAAATGTTTAAAACTTCATCGCGGTTGGTGCGTGAACGTTCCCTTATAGTTGTTTATGCTCTATCGGACTGTGCTATGCCAATTTTTATATTTTAAAAAATTTTTAAAAAGTTATACCCCTAATGCACATATGGCATCCAATTATGGGGTACTGCATGCGCATCTAACATCCAAAAGATTCAAAGAAGACAGTCTAGAATATTACGACAAATTGTCTGCGCCCCATGGTATATACGTGATATTATCCACAGAGATCTCACCGTCCCCACTATCCAGGAGGAAATTAAAAAATATTCAATTAGCTACATCGATAAACCAATGGCCCACCCTAACTACCTCGCTCGGGGTCTGCTTCAGTTCGAAGGTCACCAGAGACTAAAAAGAACCGATGCTTTGAGCCTAACTAGAAGACATTTTTAAAATTTAAATACAGCAGTTAGTGGTTACATTGGTAACAACTAATAAACAACAAGTAGAATTAAGATTTGAATACATATTGTAAATTTCGATAAGAAAGATTCAATAATAAAAATAAATTAAAAAAAAAAAAACTTTGCAGATTTGTCTGAAAATATTATTCGCGTTTGTAAGTCATTTCGGCTTGGAACTTTTCCGATTTTCCAAAAATAAGTTTACAACGCACACGAAAATAAAAATATTGTAACTGGCGTAGCTTAAAGATGTTTAAATGGGGTTGAAAATGAATATCTGATGACGAGGTTTCTTAACTAAAAACCAAGGACCGGAACAGGTTTTTTAATTTGGTCTTTGTTTAAGTATTTATCATTTAAATTTTAAATATATTTTAAACCGTACGAAAAAATACACCTAAAAATACACCTTTGATAAGAAAAAAATTAGCTGGTTAACTTCAAAATCGTTTTCTCCAAAACTCAATTTTTTCCCAGGTCCCTTTTAACTGAAACTGTCACATATGTATATAAAAAAAATTCAAATTAATATCCCTCAAAGTACAAAATAATAAAGTTATCGAATTAAAAAGTTTTTGAAAGAAAAAAATATGTGAAAAAAAAATTTTTTTTTGTACATTTAAAAATTTCAAACTGAAATTAAAACTTTTCAAAGCAAAATAATTAAAATTTAAACAAATACTTTGAAATAAAATTTATTAAAACAAGTAAGACAGTATAGTCGGTCAAGCCCGACCATATGATACCCAGCACCACAGTATTTAAAAACACATTGTGCTCATGTGTCCATATAAATATGGATTTATCTATGTTTATTAGGGTGGTCGTTAACTGTATGGATCAAATTTTTTTTCTATTTTTCCATGCTCTAACCCCCCCCCCCCCCCCATTCGGTGGGTATTTATAAAAAACCAACTCAAAAAAAATTTTAAGGACGATATGCGAAGGCTAAGCCGTCCCTCAAGCCCGCCAAGGTTTGAGAAAAATCGTAAAGTCCGACTTGTATGACTTATATTTAGGAAAATATTATTTTTACATAAAAATCGTTTTATAAGAAGTTGTTGTTAGTAAAGTTTCCAACAACTTTTGCCTTAACAAGTTTTCTCTAAAACTCATATTGAACAAAACCTTATTAAAATAAAAAGTAAACAGCAGCATTGATGCGAATTTTTTCTTTAGAACTGTTTTTTCTTACACACGTCAATTCAGCTTTAATATTTGTGTTTGTGTGCGTTTGCTTAAAAAAAAATAGTCAAACGCATATCATTTGTTTCTAACGTACCACGGTTGATAAAGTTGGTGCAAATGTACTTTTTTGATACAATTCAAAGCCTAAAAGTACGGTGGTATTCTAGGGTGACCGTTAAAATCAAAAGTTGGATTTATTTAGGTCTCAATCGCCAATTTGGTGGGTATTAATAAAAAAACAACTTAAAAAAAATTTCTAGGACGATCGGCGAAGGCTAAGCCGTCCCTAAAGCCCACCAAAGTTTGAGAAAAATTATAATTTTACATGAAATGTGACTTTTATGTTTAATAACTACATTAATATTAATTTTGTAGAAAATTTTTTAACTAGTTTTTATTTATCTCTTATTAAACAAAATAAACTGAAAATATCGAATAAGCGACTAAAAAATCTAATTTTTAATTCATTAAAGAAACACATTTTCTATGAATTAGTTTTGTTGAAAAACATTTTTATTATTTATTTAAAAAAAACCGACCAGCCGGGCACCTGGCGTTTTACCCTAATTTGGGTACACTGAATTCAGTGGTGCTAACCGTTTTTAAGTTTAGCTCTTGTTTTCAAAATTTCGAAAACGGAGGTTGCACAGCGTAACTCAAAAACGAAATTCCACAATAATATTACTTTTAACAATTGTTATAGGTTTTTCTAATATGCGTAGTCGTTTTAGAAACCAAATTTTTTTTGGCAATGGGGATAAAACAAATTATGTGAGGTTGGTCATACATTTGACCCAACTAAGGGCAATCTTGGCGCTGCAGTGGCCAAATTTAATAATTATATTAAACCAGCATATTTGTATGGGAGCACCCCTAAAGGGTGGAGATATAAGGCAAGTATGTTTTAAGAAAATGTTAAGCACAAACAACTAATGAAGGTCCGTCATATATTTAATCCCCCATGGGGCGATTCCTTGGCAGTTCTGGGGCTTCAATATATTTCTAGTCTGTGTTGACAATTTTATATGAGAGCCCCCTTAAAGAATAAAGAAAGCGTGCAGGTATGTTACAGGGATGATAAACGAGAAAACCAATATCGTACTTACGAACTTCTACAATCGTACTTTTTCGACCCCAATAGTAATAAATATTTTTTTTATAAAAGAAAAAGACTTTTGTTTCGGTAACACTTGAAACCATTGGTACATACGGTATATTTCGTTCCTTTGTTTTTATAATATTTTGGCATGAAGGCTTATATGCTGCCGCTGATACTTGATTTAGAATGTGGCATATGCAATCGTCCAATGATCAAGTGCAAAAATCTATTCACAATAGCGAAGTTTAGTGTTTGGTGCAAATGGTCTTGCAAAGAGCAAATGCAAAATATCATAGCTGTTTTGTTAAATCCAACAACAAAATACACAGAGTTTCCTTAAGATTTCATAAAAACGCTACGTAATTTTGCATTTGCACTTTGGCAAAACCATTTGCACCAAACAATGAAATCCGTTTATATTCATTGGACAGTAAATACGAGTTGCCATTTTATATCAATTATAAATATTTAGGTTTGAAATATTATGAAATAGTACCAAATGAGTTACGGGGGTACCACCGTACTTTTTGGCTTTGAATTGTATCAAAAAAATACAATTGCACCAACTTTATCAACCGTGGTACGTTAGAAACAAATGATATCCGTTTGACTATTTTTTTTTAAGCAAACGCACTTAAACACAAATATTAAAGCTGAATTGACGTGTGTTAGAAAAAACAGTTCTAAAGAAAAAATTCGCATCAATGCTGTTGTTTACTTTTTATTTTAATTAGGTTTTGTTCAATATGAGTTTTAGAGAAAACTTGTTAAGAAAAAAGTTGTTGGAAACTTTACTAGCAACAACTTCTTAGAAAACGATTTTTATGTAAAAATAATATTTTCCTAAATATAAGTCATACAAGTCGGACTTTACGATTTTTCTCAAACTTTGGCGGGCTTGAGGGTAGGCTTAGCCTTCGCCGATCGTCCTAAAAAATGTTTGGAGTGGTTTTTTTTATCAATACCCACCATATTGTCGAGTGAGACCTAAATGAATCCAACTTTTGATTTTAACGGTCACCCTAATGTTTATAAACTTCATTTAAATAGGTTTGAAAGTTTGTGAGACGCAGAAATTGCCCCTACCTCCCCTTGTGGTCCTATTTTTGAAAAACTTTATAGCTTATGTGTTCATATAGGCATAGATCTATCTATGTTTTAAATTTCATTAATATCGGTTTGAGAGGCAGAAATTGCCCCTATTTCCCCTCGTGGTCCTATTTTTTAACAAATGCATACTTTTTGTGTACATTTAGATATCATTCTATCTATGTTTATAAATTTCATTTAAATCGGTTTGATAGTTTCTGAGAGGAAGAAATTTCCCCTTATCTTCCCTCGTGACCCAACGATTCGCCTCATTTTCAACAGGATTGTTCCTTGTGCCAATAAGAATATATGTACCAAATTTTATCAAATTATCTCCAAAATTGCGACCTGTGATTTGCGCATAAGGTTACATGGACAGCCAGCCAGCCATCGCTAGTTCGACTCAGAAAGTGATTCTGAGTCGATCGGTATACTTTAGCACAAATGCATAATACCCTCTCCACTATTGTGGTGTGGGTATAAAAAATGGGTCAGGCAAAACGATATAATATGGAACCCCACGAAGCTAAAAGTTTGTCAGCAATAGACACTATCGGAGATCGTTACCAAAATTTGAAAATAAAGGCATTAAATGTATATACTCGTATTTGTTGTTCCTTCCAACACTCATTGGAAAAGCTATAGCATGGTATACCTATCGGTTTTAATATTTCGACATTTTGGAAAGCTAAATGTTTTAAAACACCAATAATGTCGAAACCAATGTTGCCATAACTGTTTGATGAGAAAATGCCAAGACATACAAAAATATCTTTTAAAATTTGCCAAATGTTAAAATATTGAAAAATCTGCTAAGATTAAAATATGATCATTTTAATACTTTAAGTTTGCTAATAATATGCTTAGTTTTTAGTTTTTTACAAAAAAAAAAAAAATTCTTAAAATCTGCTGAATTTTTATAAAAAAAAAAAAATCAGCTAACAATTTAATACATGTTTCATAAAAATTGTATTTCTTAAAAACAATATGCTAAATAAAAACAGCTTTTCTAAAGAGTAAATATATGCTAAAAATCTGCTATTGAACAAGGAAATATTCTTAAAAGAAGTGAGCATATTAAAAAAAAAAAAAAAAAAAAAAAATATGCAATTATCCAACTTAATCTGCTAAATCTAGCAGAAAATATGCTAAAACGGTTACACTGGTCGAAACTTGCTTGAGTAGCTTGGCTGTACCTGCAACTCAGGTCTCCGTGGAAAGGTCGTTCAGCGCTTTACCAATTATAATGACAAAAAAACCGCAGAAATTTAAGTTCCGAATACTTACTGCATGTTTGTAGAACACAAATTTTGAAATCTTGTTTTTATTTTGAATGAAAGTAAAACAAATGACTTTCGAAATAAATATCTTATTTTTATTTTTGTAATTTTTCTTTTCTGATGAAAAAAAAAAATAGTTTGTACGTAACTATACCCACACCACAATAGTGGAGAGGGTATTATGCATTTGTGCTGATGTGTGTAACACCTTAAAATATACAGATCGACTCAGAATCACTTTCTGAAAAAATGCTAAAAATCTATTATTGGCACAAGGACCAAGCCTATTGAATATGGGCCGAATCGTAGGACCACGAGGGAAGATAGGGGAAATTTCTTACTCTCAGAAACTATCAAACCGATTTTAATGAAATTTAAAACATAGATAGAACCATATCTATATGGACACAAAAGGTATGCATTTTTTAAAAAATACGACCACGAGCGAAGATAGGGGCAATTTCTTCCTCTCAAACCGATTTTAATGAAATTTAAATGAAAAAAAAATTTGTGCAATTGCAAAAAAATCGTATTAAATGAACAGCAACAAATACACTCGCTTGCGGTCATACAATCAAACTTGCGCAACCGCAAACATTCGCTTTTGGTTTGCAGTCATTCAAATAATGCACATCGTGCTTTGTTATTTATACCATCGTTAGCTTCGTTTTTTAATAAAGATGTTTGTGTATTCGGTGCGACAGTGATTGTTTGGTAAAGAAAAAAAAAAATACAAACAAAAAAGCCAGAAATCAAGCAATCATTACTCATGTATTCATTCAGCATTAACTATGTAGCACAAGAAAAAAAAAAAATTGAAATGAAACTAAACGCACATATGTAGGTACAAACAATTTCCATAGAAACATAAGGCTCTTTTTCTATCATCTTAAAAAGTACAGTAGCTGTGTATGTACAATGTATTCTTGCTATGGTTGTTTTTATTGTTGTTAATTTTAACAAAGCGTCTCATCGAGTGGTTTATTGTTGTTATTGTTGTTACTGTTAACAAAGCGTCTCATCGAGTGGACAATTACTACTTGAATGCAAAAGTATAAGAATGTGTTTCTTTTGAATTTACACAGTTGCGTTATATTGCGTGCGCAACAAAAATGCAAACAAAGCACTTTGTTTTGCAAGCAAAGAGTGAATGTAAATTTGAGCGAATGAATAAATCAAGAAAAATAGTGATTTTGCAGTTCTCTGATCTATATGGACACATAAGCTATACAGGTTTTCAAAAATAAGACAAACTTTCAAACAAATTTTAATGAAGTATATAAACATAGTTAAATGGACACAGAAGCATGATGGGCTTGGCCGACTATACTTTCTTACTTGTTTTATTTTTTATTTTTTCAATGAAAACTTTTTTTATAAAGTTTTCGGGTCTTCATTTCTGATGCCTGCTAGGAATGGGCAAAAAATATCGATATATCAAAATATCGCTATTTAAAAAAAATAATCGATATATATCGCCAATATTAAAAATACCGATGTATCGATATATCGTTATTGAAATACGACTATCGAATTCGATATTTTTTAAAGTCAGTCTTCATTAAAAACTCAATATGTTTTTTTTAAGAATTGGCATCACTGCATGCATCTTATGTATGTTTTAATAATATAATATGAAGATCTAAAATGATTATTATTTATAAGAAGAAGAATTAAGAAAAAACGGGGTTTTCACATTGCAGATTTTTAATTAAAACAGTAAAATCAAACAAACTTGAAAAGATTTTTTGCGGTTTTGGAACAGTATATTGCGCGAAATTGTCGTATATCCCATTTTTTTTGAAATTGAGTTTTTTATGCAATCTTGTTCTACATTCAAAGAGACGTCACCTGACAAAATATTGTAGGCGAATTCCTCTTCGTTGCTCCAAAAATTGAATGTATATTTTCATTTTGATATTGCAAGCGAAAGCAGAGAAAAGTAAAAAATGATTGTCCAGTAAAATTTGGTTTTTGTAACATACGATAATTTCGCGCAAAGGTGTCGATATGTGCCTATATATATTTGGAATAAGATTAAGTTTTGTGCATATACATTTGATATATATTAAATTTTTTAATTTGGGAATAGTTTCAGCAAAATACGTTCGATATATCGATATTTTTTAAATAATAAATATCGATACTCTTAATAACTATCGATTCGATATATATCGATATATTGTTTCAATTTGCCCATCGCTAATGCCTGCTAAAAACACAAATTACATAATTTCCAGGAAAATACTCCTAACCCCAATGTGCATAACATGGCTTAAGCAACTGTGCGAAACTATATTGAACTTAAGCAAACTTTTCAATAAGTTTTGAGAAATTGTTATTTGCTAATGCAAAGTGCGAAACTGATCGCACATTCCGTACGGAATCAATGATTTTTATTTTGGTTTTTTAATCGCATTTGAAAGGCTTTTCGTTGATTTCTGATAGTAGCTTAAGCTTGTTTTTCTGTTTAGTCCTTTAAATCCCATTATTGCCATCTTATTTAAAAGAAAAACTTTTTATTTTTAAAAAATATTTTGAAAAATACAACACAAAATCATAAAATAGGTATGTATGTATTTTAAAAAAAATTGCATTCTTATTTCATTATCGTTATGCTTATTACTTGGTTTTATCTGCAAAAATTACTTCTTACCGTAACACAATGTTCTATTTGGTATGTTGTCCCAAATTCATGTGCCTCATCGTTGAGCAAAAGAGTTATATCGGTTTTTTTGAGACATAATTTGTGCAAAAACTAATAAAGTAGCATGAATATTTTTAAAAGGATTTTCAGGACTAAATTGAAATGGTTCAAAAACGAGTTTTAAGTTAATTGGAAACGGACTTAGTTAATCGATTAACAATATTCAACCTTGCTTTTCTCAAAAGTACTGTTTGTTCAAAAAGAATCACCTTGTTGTCCCAAGGCAGTGATGCCAGGAGAAATTTCAAAAAATCGCTACGTGTTTAAAAAAAAAATCCTCTTTTCCCCCACAACCAAAAACATTTTATAATAAAATTGAAATTTTATGTTTTTCGCTTGTTTAAAAAGTCTGATATTTTTTTAATTTGTCCTTCTTTTATTAACAAAATGTGCGGTTTAGAGGAGTTAAACGTATAACCGACCTCCTTTAGTTTTTGGTACGTAACATTTTCTCAAAACGTACTTGCGCCTTTTTTCCACCCCTTAGGGTCTTAGAGGGACTTCTAACATATATGGCAATTTATTGAAATTCTTAATTTTGCCCCTCCAGCGCCCTAGACGGGTAAAATGTATTACCCTCCAAACATTATTTACATTAAAAACAACACCGATGTTTTATTCTATGCATAGGTACGGTGACCATTCGTTGTCCTTTTGTTAAATTATGACTTCTTCTTTAAACTCAAAAACTTAGTTTTATTTTTCCAAAACCCCAAAATTTCAACATAAATACAGCAAAACACGCTGGTTAACATCAATGCCAGCGTTAGATGGGTTTCTAAAATTGTTTGTTTTCATTGAAAGAATATTTTCTGTCTCAACAAAGGAGCTTGATGATATTGCAAAAATTATTTTGATGATCCATGTGCTGGATTGTGGTTACGTTTGGCACGTATCCAAGCCTTTATATTCCACAAATATATTTCGTCGTGCGGGAGTTTATGTGCTCTATATGCCAAAAGTGTATTTTGAGAAAATCGATCTTGAAGTTTTAACATAATTCAGGTTTGAAGGATATAGAACAAAACAGACACTATTTATCTCAGAAACTAGATGAGATAGCCGAAAACGGATTACATATTTGAAAAATTTGGGGTCGAAAACCTAAAGTGGCATAATTAACTCGAAATGTGTAAAATGGCGGATAGAGCACATAAACTCCCGCACGACGATTTGTCGTCTAGAGTCAAAACATATTTCAATGCCTGAGGCTGCTCTTACTTTAAAGGACATTAAATTAAAATGAATTGCACGCAAAGAAAATGTGTTTTTACCATTGGTTATTAAAGCTATTTTGGCATACTAAGTTGGCAGGTAGTATTCTGTATTGATGATTTAAATCAATGGGCTGCAGTGTTTACAAAAATATAACATTTTGATTAGCTGAGAAGTGGAGAAAAGATGATACATCAGTGGATCAAATATAGATGGAACATTTTGGCTATTTCAATAAAAAAATATTGGAGATAAAAATATAATGAAGCTTGTGGCATTTTGTTTGGTTCTGCCGTATTTTAGTGCGCCAACAAAAAGATTATTTTCAATTGCAAATAATTTTTGGATTATCGAAAAGTCGCAATTAAAAATGGTTACTTAAGAATCCCTTTCAGTAACAAAGTGCAAATTTAAAAGGTGGCATGTCATAACGTCCAGTGTTTTTCTCTGCGTGTATGCAGATCTTTTTTTGTATTTAACGTCTTTAGTAATTATGGACCTTATGACATTTTAAAAAATTACATAATCTCCATTTGCAAAGTGTCTTAATGCCCACGGACATAGTGTCCATGGACACTATGACACTGGACGTTATGACATGCTACCATTTAAAATGGGCTGTGCAGAATTTAAATTAGTTTTAAGTAAAAACAGTCATATTAAAAAAAAAAACAAGTAAAAAAGTATAGTCGGTCAAGCCCGACCATATGATACCCTACACAACAGTATTTAAAAACACATCATGCTCGTGTGTCCATGTAAATATGGATTCATCTATGTTTATAAACTTCATGAAAATCGGTTTGAAAGTTTGTGAGAGGCAGAAATTGCCCCCTACCTCTCCTTGTGGTCCTATTTTTGAAAAAATGTATAGCTTATGTGTCCATATAGATATGGATCTATCTATGATATAAATTTAATTAAAATCGGTTTGAGACGCAGAAATTGCCCCTATCTCCGCTCTTGGTCCTATTTTTTAAAAAATGCATATGTTTGAAATTTCTGAGAGGAAGAAATTTCCCCTTTCTTCCCTCGTGGTCCTACGATTCAGCCCATTTTTAATAGGCTTGATCCTTGTGCCAATAAGAACAGATGTCCCAAATTTTATCAAATTATCTCCAACAGGTCGTAATGTACTTTGCGCATAAGGTTACATGGACAGCCAGCCAGCCAGCCAGACTCAGAAAGTGATTCTGAGAAAGTGAGGTGGGTCTAGGACCAATATTTTAAGGCGTTTAACACATCACCCCAAATGCATAATACCCTCTTCACTATTGTGGTGTGGGTATAATTACTTCTATAGAAATAAATCAATTATCTTAAATTATTAAATTTTTTTGTTTTGAAGACTTTTACATAATGTTTTCATATGAATTTCTAGGTATATTTTATTGATTCTTTTCATAGACAATAAAATAAGTGTATGTATTAATAGTAGGTATTCTTTGAATTAGCATATTACCTATCCAATAACCTTGATACTATTTATCATTTTTACTACATTTCGAAATGTCCTTTTTTTCGTTTGAAAAATATGGTCACCGTATTCATAGGCATCGATGTTACATCGATATTTCGCAAAATACATCGATTTTTTTTTGTAATGTAAAATATATAAAAGTTGTTTTAAGGAAAAAAAAAAAAACAGAGATTTAATAACAAAAAGCACTATTTTAAATAATAACACTGTGCTAGTTGCAAAATTGGAAAAAAAAAATTATTTTATCAAAATTTCGTAATTTTTGTTTTTTAAAAATTCATAAAAAACGGAGCTGCAAACAAAACATGCCATAAATAATTAAAATTTGTTAACAATTTTTGATTTTATTCACAAAAGTCAACAAGTTTTAATTAATTTAAGAATGTTATAAAACGCAATATTTGTATGGGAGCACCCCTAAGAAGTGGTTATAAGGGGAAAGTATGTCCCGAGAAAATGTTTTTTTTTGCATTATTTATTTATTGAATCTTCATTTATTAAATATGAACTAACAATAATTAATCAAATCTTAACCTAATACGTTATTTTATGTCCTGCCAGTGCCAGACAAAATTTTCTTCATCACGGGTTCCGTTCACTTATATAGGTGTTTATCGCTCATCTTATTGGATAAGTGCTGCAGTGTCTCTTCTTCTTAACCCTGCATTACTAACCTTAAATCATGTCGCATGGTTACTAACCATGGGTCTTATCGACCCACCAATTGTATTATCCATTGAAATCGTCTGAACTTATAAATTGATAAAACGTTTATTTCTTTTGGTAGATTATAGTCTTTTAATTGTTAAATTTTAATACACAATGGTGTGTTAAACAACTTATATATTTAAATTGAAATTAAGTTTGTACTCATTACAGCATAGCTAAAAAAAAGTGAAAAAAAGTTATCCAGCCGAATTGCGCATAAAATTATGAGTTTTTTAGATATTGACGTCAAATAAAGTGCATTTGAAACCTGAAATATAGAAGTAAAATGTTAGAAAGAAAAATTGGTATGGCTAAAATTTATCCTTTGTATAACGGTATAATAAATCTTTGTTACATAATTGCTAACTATGGGTCTAGTCGACCCAGGCTGTTTTTTTAAATAATTTTATATGCATAATATCATAAATTTTCTTTATGTTTATTGTTTAAAAACGTTTAAATATAAACAAATTTAGATTACAAATATATCTCGAGTTAAAATATCGTCTTGTTTTTTTTTTAATTTAAAAAGCTTGCGTGTCTGGGTCGATTCGACCCAGAGGTTAGTAATGGAGGGTTAAGCGAGTGTGGCCACTATCATTTAAAATATTTCGTGCTAGTGGGTTCGGGTGCAATTCGAGCCTTTTTAAGTATTTTACTGCATATTTTGTAATCATATGGTATTTTCTTTTCTGACAATAATGTTCCATATATGCTACCATTCGTGCGGGTTTTTGTTCCATTCTAAAAATATTTGCAAAAGTGTGAGAAGTTGTCGTTTTCCTTTCTAAACATGTTGCAACAATAAATGGCAAATTTGTTCCATTTCTTACCCGCAGTTATAACTGAGTGTGAGACAATACCCTTTTTTGCATCTGCGTAAAGTACTTTTTTTTATACAAGCAAGTATGTATTTTTATTCTTGTGTTTGCGGACAATTTACGTTATATTGTGATTTTTAGTTATATTGTGATGGATATAAAAACTGTTTGTTTTTCGTTTGTTTTACTTTTATTATAATTTTTTTGTCGCAAAATTTTTAACAACAGCTTACATTAATTATTGAAAATCAGTGCTGTTAACGCTTATTGGAATTTTAAGAAAATTCAATGTTGAAAATTGCTACAAGCGTGGTGAATATCGCTTTTAGTACAAACTTTGAATTCAATATTTAACACGCTAAATGCACATTAGTCTTGAGTGTAAAACGTTGCTATTATTTTGTTCCATTGTAGTTTAGAAAAATGTATCACTTTGTAAGGGTTCGTGTAACCTAATAAATATATTACACAGCTATAATGCATCATTGTTTTTTAGAAAAAAAAAACACAAATAGTTTTAACTAATGGAACATTTAGATCCTTGTGAATATTTGAGTTTTTAACAACCAAAGGGCAGCCGTAGTAGTTTATTTTGGCGCATTTGAATTTTTTCGATATAAGAGGCCGAGGCAGTGCCCCATAACTGAATACCATAGCACCAGATTCGCTTTAAGATGGAGTTGTAAAGAAGAAGTTTGCAGTCGAGACTAAGGACAGAGTTTCTTCCAATAAGCCAATGAATTTGGATGGCTTTAAGTTCAATTTGAGTTATTTTGTCTCTATATGGCTTTTCCACGTTCAACGGCGATCTAGATGAATACCGAGGTATTTTACATGCGAATTTTAAGGTATTATTTGATTATTGATTTTAATAGGGGGGGCATGATTCCCGACGCAAGGTGAATGTTATATGTACGCATTTTTGCTCATTGACCTTTATCTTCCATTGCTTTAACCATAGTTCGAATTGAAATATATGATCATGTAGGTATCGAGATGCTTCTTGACTGTTTTCGTGCACGCTTAGAAAAGCTGTATCATCAGCAAATGTTGAAGTTTGGGTGTAGTTGTTTGTTGGCATATCCGAGGTATATATCTATACGTATAAAAATGAAAAATGTTTGTATGTTTGTTTGTATGTTGGCTTATAGACTCCTAAACTACTAAACCGATTTTCCTGAAATTTTCCCAGTAACATCACGTGAGCCCTACAAATAAATTATTTTTCGATAGGGGCAGGGGCATTGGTAACCCCCATAGGATGCCAATATTAATTATCGCATATCTTAAGAACTGTTATTTGCTGAACTTTTGGTAGTAGGATCTTCTGAGCCCCAAAATTAAAATAAAATAGCAGCGGGGGAATTGGAATTCCCCATAGGACGCCAATGTTTAACATCGCATATCTTAAGAACTGTAATAGTGAGAATGTTCAAACTTTGTAGAAGTCACTCTTATAGTATACTACACTTTTGAAAATAAAGCGGGTAGGCGCAGGGGGGGGGGAAATACCTCCCATAGGATGCATATATTAAGTATCGCTCAACTGAAGGAATATTAAAGGGAGAGTCTTCAAACGTGGTTAAAGCTACTACTATGGTTAACTATAAATTTCAATATAAAAATGGGCGCGGTTGACAGAGGAGGAGCAGTACCCCTCATAGATAGCAATATAGTTAAGAGCCGCTGCACGCATTTTGTTGAATTTTTGGTAGTAGGATCTTCTGAGCCCCAAAATTGAAACAAAATAGCAGCGGGGGAAGTGGTACCCACCATAGGACGCCAATGTTTACTATGGCATATCTTAAGAACTGTTGTAGTGAGAATGTTCAAACTCTGCAAAAGTCACTCTAATGGTATACTACAATTTCGAAAATAAAAATAAGGCGGGTAGGCGCAGGGGGGAAATACCTCCCATAGGATGCATATATTAAATATCGCTCAACTGAAGAACTATTAAAGGGACAGTCTTCAAACGTGGTTAAAGCTACTACTATGGTTAACTATAAATTTCAATATAAAAATGGACGCGGTTGACAGAGGAAGAGCAGTACCCCTCATAGATTGCAATATAATTAAGAGCCGCTGCACGCATTTTGTTGAACTTTTGGTAGTAGGATCTTCTGAGCCCCAAAATTGAAACAAAATAGCAGCGGGGGAAGTGGTACCCACCATAGGACGCCAATGTTTACTATGGCATATCTTAAGAACTGTTGTAGTGAGAATGTTCAAACTCTGCAAAAGTCACTCTCATGGTAAACTACACTTTTGAAAATAAAAATAAAGCAGGTAGGCGCAGGTGGCAAATACCTCCCATAGGATGCATATAATAAATATTTCTCAACTGAAGAAGTGGTTAAAGCAGTGCAGCGAAGCGCACTGGGTTAAGCTAGTTAAGTATAAAAGTGGGCCCAGGATGCTTCCCTGAGGGACTCCAGCGTCAATTAGCTGAGGAGAGCTTTAATAATCACCTTCTTAAATAATAAACTTTCGACCGACTAAGTAGCTTTCTAACAGCTTGTGTGTGTTTACTGGTAAGTTTAGCTTCAATTTATGTAATAAGCCTTCATGCCAGACTTTATCAAAAGCTTGAGAAACATCGATGAAGAGAGCGGAACAATATTTTCTTTCTTCAAAGGCTTTTCTTATTGCGTTTACTATACGATGGGTTTGCTCAAACCTTCCACTTTTGAGGATAGTATTCAAGGCGTAAAATAGCATTCAAAATTAAAAGAATAATTTTCTTTGATATGCTGTGCAGCTTCAAAAGCATTTTGTTGCTGATTTTATCAAAAACAGGAGCCTTCGTGGGGTTTAAATCACAAATAGCCTTTTCGATTTCTCTTATCTCAAATCTTAGGGGAACAGCTGCTCTAGCAGCATCAGGTGGTATTTCGACCGCAATATCGTGAGATATATTTGGGTTAAATACGTTTTTTAAATGATTGACAAACAGATTTCCTTTTTCAACATCATTTCTTGCCCAACTTCCATTCAAATCTCTTAATGGTGGTTTAGAGACAACTGGCCTTTTGAGATTTCTAGCTGCACGCCATAATAAGTAGTCTGATCGTGGGGTTGCATCAAGTTCCTTAAGATATTTTTCCAGAGAAGCCGTTTTCTGAGACTGCAATAACTTTCTTAGTCTTTTTGTACACTCTTTTAGTAAGTTCTTAAGTTGAGGGGATCCGTACAATTGCTACTCTCATCGAACCCTCCTTTTTTCAGACAAGAGACGCTCGACATCTGTGGAATATATTTTAAGTTTTTGTTTTTTTGGGGGCAATATTGGAATGTTGAACAGCTAGTTTCAGAAAACTGTCAAAAATGTCAATAGGGCGATCTACGTACTCCGGTGTACTAAGCGGAATATTTTCTGTGCAATGGGTACTGAGATATTTTTTATATTTTAACCAATTAATTTGCGTAGCTGTCGTCGCTAAGTAACCAGTCGGAGGTACAATTCTATTGGGGTTCGTTATAGTAACAATTGTAGGTGTGTGGTCGGAAGATAATTCTAGGGAAGCTTCAAAATGAATCGTTTCTATTTTAACCAAGCCGAAATCGATGAGATCTGGAATTTTTTATGATCAGTAGGCCAATATGTTGGTTGTCCGCTCGCTACCACATCCATTTTAGAAATTGTGTTAAATAAAACACGACCCTTTGGTGTTATAAGTCGTGACCCCCAGAAGGTATGTTTAGCGCTATAATCGCTGGAAACACGGTCCTAATGATTTAAAATATTTATAATATTGGCTTTCTGATATTGAAAATTCAGGCGGAGAGTATAACGATGAAATTACTAGGTTTCTATTTAATTCCTCAACGCAACTGTTCGTTGCTTGGAGATAATCTTCACGATGATCACACATTAGGTAGTATTTGACTCGGGTTTTTATTAAAATGTCAGAACCTCCACAAGCTCTATCTTGAGGGTCCTTGGTATCATATAATTTATAACCTTTGATTTTAAACGTATTTCTTAAGGTCAAATGAGTTTCAGAAATCATCATGACATCAATTAGTTTATTTTTAAGAAAGTATTCTAATTCATTTTTATGTTGGCGGATGCCGTTTGCGTTTTAAAAACAAATTTTTAAACAGTTCATGGTTTGTTAAGTACAGCTTGCAATAACATCGATTGCATTCTAAGAATTTCCTGCATCATATTACCCATTGTGTTCGTAAAATTATTTACTGTTTGCACCAGGGTTGATAAAGTTGGTACAATTGTACTTTTTTTGATACAATTCAAAACTAAAAAGTACGCTGGTACCCCCGTGACTCATTTGGTACTATTTCCAAGAGGCTTATTCTGAATTGCGATGCGAAAATCAATGCGATGCGAAAATGCATAAATGCGAACAATTAGTATTCTGTATTGCGATATTCGCAAAGTTTTTTTTTTAATCGCATTTCAAATGCGAAAAGGTGACAAGTCGGTATTCTAAATTGCGAAAACAAATGTCAAATTCGCAAAATTTATTCGACAACAAAATAGCATTCGCAAAGTACAAACATGTTAGTGAAAGATAATATTTTATTGATTTATTCATCATATATTTAGTATTTAATTCAGGAAGCAATAAAACCACCAAACCGCGTCAATTTGAAATAATGATAGAATATATAAATAAGCACAGCCAATTGTCAAGAGGCCATTTAAAAAAACATCAAATGTACATCAGTCGGGAAATACTTTGTGGCAAACGTTAACTGAAGAACTAAATATCAATGCACCACCTATTAGAGAAGCTGCAGGATTTAAAAAGTATGAAATATATAAACCAGTTCAAAAATATTTGACTTTAACTTAAATTTTAATAGGATTGGGCCGATTTTAAAGTACACACAAAACATTTTCATTTTCTTAGTCGTCGAACCACAGTGCCACAAAATCCATTTTTATTATTTTTTTTTTAATACAGAATGTCCTAAATAAATTATTTAAACAATTTTCACAGCGAAACAAAAACAATTTATTTATTTTTAATTTGATGTTTATTGACACTGACGTATATTTGAGCAGCGTTGCCACAATTTGAAATAAATTGCGAATGCGATTGCGAAAGTCTAACAGAATACCAATTTTCTTTCGCATCGCATTTAATTTGCGCATCGCATTGATTTTCGCATCGCAATTCAGAATAAGCCTCCAAATTTTTCAAACCTACACATTTATAATTGATGAAAATGGCAACTCGTATTTACTGTCCAATAAATATAAGCGGAGTTAAGTGTTTGGTGCAAATAGTCTTGCGAAAATGCAAAATGTCGTAGCTTTTTTATGAAATCTAAGGGAAACTCTATTTTTTGTTGTTGGATTTAACAAAACAGCTATGATATTTTTCATTTTCTCTTTTGCAAGACCATTTGCACCAAACACTGAACTCCGCTATTGTGAATAGATTTTTGCACTTGTTCATTGAACGATTGCTTATGCCACATTCCAAATTTAGTATCAGCGAAAGCATAAAAGCGTGCATTTTCTAATGATATTGACAAGTTTTTAAAAGATATAGGAAACCACTTCTGCAAAAGTCTACATAGTAGAAGAGACGAATTCCTCTCAATTCAAGATTATTTTGGAACGAATTCATAATATTTTCAAATATTTGTCAACAAGATGGTTGTCACGTCAAAAAGTAATCAACAGAATTTTGGAACAGTGGAAACCCACTCCATTATTATTTTACTCCGAATTATTTTTAGTGCTTTTTTTAGCGCTCAATTAAATTTTGTTATATTCGGACTTTCAACTCCTTTCCTGCTTCTGCAGTACATATTGAAAATTGAAAACACAATAAATTTGGAAATGCAATCCGAAGATGCTCGTATGCACATATTTTTAAAACGCTTAAAAATTTTATTTTCGTTTAAAATTCGAGAGATTCGTAAGTTTTCCACAAAAAAGACGATACTTATTAAAAAATGAATGAAAACACTCTCTGGCGGCAATCAAAAATAAAAATAAATGGATTTCTCGACCCTAAAAACCGCATGATGCAGGTCTGGCTAGACCAAGTACAATTTGTTTGCCTCTATTCTTGAATATTTTGGAAAACTAACTATTTTGAAAAATCTGGAGCCCGAAATTAATTTTTGACCCATGGTTTCTTGGAATGACTTATAGCACAAGAATCGCGATGTGCTTTTGACGCGAAAAAATTTTACCCGCCCTATTATTATGTATAATTAATGATCATGTATTTTTGCTATCTATACTTTACATGTACAAGTGAATATTAAGTACCTTTTGATTTTGTTGTATTATATTTTTGTTTTTAAAAATAAAATAAAAAAATTTATAAAAAAATGATTTAGTACTATTGGGGCCGAAAAAGTACGATTTTAAAAGTTCGTTGGTACGATATTGGTTTTCTCATTTATCATCCCTGGTTTGCACTAATGTTTCCATGGTTTTTTCTAGACGACTTAAATTAGAAATTGGAGTTTCATCATTACTTGGCGAAGCACCTTGCATTGGCACATGGTTTGATTTTAGGATGTAGCGTAATAGGTTCTGTTAGTACTAGGCTGCGGAGCCTGAGTGTCAGTAGTGTTTACCTGATTTGTTATCTGCATTTGAGGGGGGGGGGGGGGGGGATTAGTTTTCGGTCCAACCGAATGCTTGACGACAGTATATGTATACAGGGCGTTCTCTATAATTGGCAGTGTGATTACCGCCACAGTTGCTACATTTTTTTACTTTGGAGTCGGTACGCAAACAGGGGGTAAGTAGCAGTATGCCTTAGTATGGCCAAATTCTTGGCAGTTGAGACATTGAACGGGACCATTTCTTTTGTGCGGCTCCTCTATAGTTATTCTTCTGTAAAGAATATATTTTACATTATAAATAGGATGCGTTTAATTTTTTTGAGCTTAACGTCGCCGGGTTCGAACTCCACTCGAAATCTGGTATGAAGGCTTATTGCATGAATATTTCTACATATTTTACCGTTTGGAGCACTTTTGCATAATTTGGTTAAAAGAGTATTTTTGCAGCATTTTTAATGTTTTAAGAGCATATTTTGCCTTTTTAAGGCATACTTTGATACATGTTAAATTTTATAGATGCCTACAAGAGCTTTCGCAACATATAATGTGTGTAATACATAGAAATCTCGAACAATCTTTTAGTATGCCGATCGATTTAGAATCACTTTTAAAGTTATCTAATGATAACCATCCGTCCGCCTGGCCAGTTGCCTGTCCATGTTAATTTTGTGCGCACAGTACAATCGCAATCTTGTAGGTAATTTAATCAACTTTGGTTGGTAAATACATTTTAATTGTACTAAGGACGAATTCTATGATTGGTAAAAATCGGTCTAAAGTTTTACATATTCCCGATTAAAACTTTTTTCCTAATTAGACTCTTTGTGTCCGCAAATCATCTAATTATGTTTGTTTTTTAAGTTCCATGGGCGGCTATCAACAGACAGCTCACTTGGATCCTTTATTCATCCCTTTGTGATATCTAATTATGTTGGTTTTTAGATTAAATTCGCCCCAAAAATATTTTAGTGCAAATTAGACTATTTTCGAATCATTTCACATCTATAAATAGTTTTAACTGCCTTTTAAATGTTAACATTAATTAACAATATAGCGACCGTCCATAAAATATGGTGTATGGGCTTTACCGATTTTAATTTTAGGATTGTTTTTGTTAAATGGAACTGTTATTAAATTGTTTAATATTTTGATTTCAAATTAACCATTTTTGAATTTTTTGGGGCTTATTTTGCGGATGATACAGCTTTTCTAAGCGTGCACGAAAATAAACACACAACATTTCGTTACTTACAGCATCATATATTCCAACTATAAATATGGTTAAAACAATGGAGGATAATAGTCAATAAACAAAAATGTGTACATTTAACATTCACATTGCACCGGAAATAATCATATAATACCTCAGCATTCGCATGTAAGATATCTCGTTATTACATATAGATCGGCAGTTAACTTGGAAATGCCATTTAGAGGCAAAATTAACTCAAATGAAACTAAAAGCCATTCAAATTCATTGGCTTATTAAAGGAAACTCTGTCCTTAGTCTCGACTGCAAGCTTCTACTTTACAACTCCATCTAAAAGCTTATCTGGTGCTATGGTATTAAATTATGGGACACTGCTTTGGCCTCTGGGCCTGTTCGTAAATGCATCACTGCAGTGCATCATACAACCAAACATTGCTTTGCACTGCCAATTTAAGTTTGCTGTTGATATTTTTTGGCGGGAGCCATTTCTCCACTCCGTATTTTAAACTTGGTTGTGCGTCATCTGCTTAAGCAAAGTATTTTAGGGCATTTAAATTTTCATTTGCAGCGCAGTGATGCATTTACGAACAGGCCCTAACTGTTCGTAAATGCATCACTGCAGTGCATCATACAACCAAACATTGCTTTGCACTGCCAATTTAAGTTTGCTGTTGATATTTTTTGGCGGGAGCCATTTCTCCACTCCGTATTTTAAACTTGGTTGTGCGTCATCTGCTTAAGCTAAGTATTTTAGGGCATTTAAATTTTCATTTGCAGCGCAGTGATGCATTTACGAACAGGCCCTCTAATATCGAAAAAATTCAAAGACGCCAAAATAAACTTCTTCGAATATTTACAGCCGCTCCCTGGTATGTTAAACACTCAAACATCCATAAGGATCTCAATGTGCCATTAGTAAAAACTATGTTTACTAAATATGCAGTCAAATATTTAAAGAGGCTTGAACTACACCCAAATCCACTAGCTCGAAATATTTTAATCGTTGCGGCCACACTCCCTTAAGATGAAGAGACACTGTAGCACCGTGATGATGTAATTTTTTACACTGTGCTAGAAATTGACACTTTTTTAGACAAGCTGGGAACTTGTCGTTTTAACCTAATTCGGGTACGCTGAATCCAGTGGTGCCAGCCATTATTTTTAGATAAGCTCTGGCTTTCGAGTTATACCGTTATTTCGAAAATGGACGAGGCTGCACAACATATGTTCGCCTATCTCAAAAACGCTTAAGCTTATTGAAAAAAACTAAAAAAACCGAAACTCAGCAATCACTTTCTAAGTTATTATGTTTCTAACTTCAATATTATAGAAAATTAAAAAATTTAAAAAAAGAAATTTAGTTTCCCGTATTTCTCCCCATAGAGGTTCGGTTGACAAACAAAGGAAGAAAGCGTTCTTAACTGTTTTGCCTGGTCTGATTTATACAAAAGATTTATATAGTCGAAATATGCGAAAACCGGTTTCTAAAAAATTTCGAATAATCGATCATCCTAATTTTTTATTATTTGATAATTGAAAATAAATTTTTATTTATTTATTTTGCATTTGTGTTAGTAGCAAATTTGAACGCTTATTACTCCGAAAATATTGAACAGATTTTAATAAAATATATATTGTGCACTGCTGTAAGTAAATATCTTTCAAAAGAGGAGGAAAGTGTTCTTAACTGTTTTGGCTTTGCCGATTTATATTGTAGATAGATGTTTCGTTGCTAACAGATTTCATTTATGGCTTGTTTTGTTTGCCATTTCGTTTTTTATCCGTCTGGAAAAAATTAGAAGCCTATCTTTCGGTTTTTTTTTAGTAATTTCAATAAACTCAAACCGTTTTTGAGTTACGGGAATATATGTTGTGCAACCTCCTCCATTTTCGAAAAAACGGTATATCTCGAAAACAAAAGCTAACCTAAAAAAACGCCATGTGCCCGGCTTGTCTATTTTTTCAACTAGCAAAGTGTTATTGTTAGTTCATATTTAATATATGAAGATTCAATAAATAAATATTGAGAAAAAAACTTTTCAAAATCAAACAATACTTGGATGTACTTCAGTATAAGAATTTTGTTTATTTTGAGAAAAATCGATCGTAACGAGCAACTCCTAAATATTATTCAATCTTCTTAAAACATGTACGTACTACATAAATTTTATATCACCGCACCTCGGGGCGAGCGCAAAGTCATATGAAAAACAGATTCATATTTGGAAAAAAAGTTAAACCCCCTAATGTACTGACATAAATACAAATACACACGAATGTAGGTATGTAGCTTTGGTTAATAAATTTTAACAAATAGAAACTGGGAATTATTTCCTTCCGAAGGTTACTTTATATTATATTCAACATTTTTCATTGAAGGAATAGAACTATGTATTACAAAAAAAAAAAAAAAAAATACATAACTCAAATTTAGCTCATAGAATAAATTCGAAAAAAAATGAAAAACGTTTAATTTAAAAAATTTTAGTAATTCTTACTTTGTATGTTTAAATTTCCAAAGAATATTCCTTAAAAATTACCGGGAAAACGCAAGTACTTATTTAAAACAAAAAATTGTTTATATTTAATTTAAAAAAATCGAGAAAATGTTTGATTTTATTGAACCATTGGGCACATTCATAAGTCGTAACCGTTGAGGTTTTTTTCATATAAAAACACAAAACAGTTGCGCAACAGTTACGTCTTATGAATGCGACCATTTAATTAAATTTTAAGTCTAAATCATTTAAAATAAAAACAAAAAAAAACATATATCATTTTTTATACAAAAAGTAAAAATTTATAACAATTGATAACTAAACAAATAGATTTATACTAATAAATAATATTATTTCTTAAATTTCATTCTAAAATACGTACAAAGGCGGCATTTACACGATGTATATTCAGACATGTCTAACAAACACGTATGTTTTGTTTGTTGGCAATCGGTTTAGAGAAGAAAGATGGGTTGGCAAAGAGGCACGAAATGAGTTTTCATGTTTGTTGATATGATTTTTCAATATGTATAAAAAGAAGGTTAGACAATGATACTTAAAATCAGACATCTTTGGAAAGACATCGTGTAAATGCAAAAGGTTTTTGGTAGCATGTTCAAATGAGAATGAATAAAACAGACATATCTGAAAAGACATCGTGCCGCCATAGATAACAAAAATGCTAGCTCAATTTTTAGTTGCTTTAATTCATTTTTTTTATGAATATCAAAAGGAGAAATTCAAATTATAAAACTGATTGTTCAATTATTTCGAACGTAAACGTTCGTACAAAATTTAATATGGAAAATATTTCTAAAACTGAGTGTTTCTCATAGAAATTTTCTATGCGAAAGTTGAACAGGCAGTCAATATATTTAAGTATGTATTAAAAAAAAATATTGCGAAATATTATTATAAGTTCCATTTTACCATTGAAAAACAGAATATAAATTTCATAGGATTTTATAATAATTATTCTGGATAGACCTGCAATGAAAGGGTCTATGATTTTTTGCTTTAAAGTATTTTATGTCTTTTTTCTAATATTAATTTAAAATAGCAAATAAATAAAGAAACAAAAACCACAAATCAGTAGCACGATAAACTAAATTAGTTAAATACATACAAACATATGTATGTATGTAAGTAAAAATGTATATAAAATTTACAAAAAATAGTAACATTAAATTTACAATAGTTTTATTTTCTTAAGATACAAAAATAATAAAATTATATACATACATATAACAGATATCTAAAATAAAAAAAAAATTACAATATCAAAATTGATTTCATATAATATACATATTATGTATAGAGTACATACATATGTAAACCTAAACTTAATTTATTTCAATAGTCTATATCCCATAAAAAAAACATACATACGTACAAACGTTAACAAACAATTATTCCACTTCCGCCTTAATATTTAAAATAATAATTAAAAAACGTAAAAGGAGTAGAAATGCTGAAAGTCATTGAAAAATTCGTCTAACAAATAAATAACAAGAAACGCAAGAATTCGACAACCATGTCGTCCATGTGTGCATGTGATCTTAGAACCTCATTTCGTTGTTACAGATTCTGTCATAAATGTCTTTGGTAAATGGTTCATATTTGCCTTTCGGCGTCTGATAGTAAAGAGCATCACTGACTTTGTCGGGATCGTAGCCTTCCTTTTGCAGATCGACTTTGCGCAATTTAAATGTACCGGTAAGATCAATTTTTGTAAGGAAACGCAAGAATTGTGGTCTGGCATACGTGGGAAGTACTTTAGCGATGTTTTCACTAAACTTGTCGAGATCAACTTGACCGTCAGGATCGTAAATAGCTGCCATACCGGCACGACCTTCTGTATTGGGTATAGTAACGCCATAGACAATCGTGTCCTTGTAGCCAGCAACATTACTGACTTGGGCTTCAACTTCGCTTGTAGATACATTTTCGCCCTTCCAGCGGAAAGTGTCTCCGGTGCGGTCTTTGAAATACAAGTAACCCTTTTCATCAGCTACCAAAAGATCTCCGGACAAAAACGCCATGTCACCCTTCTTAAAGACATCACGCACTACTTTCTTAGCAGATGCTTTTTCGTCAACATAACCCAAGAATTCTCTGGATGGGTTTCCCTTGATGATTTTGCCAATGAAAACACCTGGTTCATTTGGTTTACACAGTTGGCAGAGTCCATCGGGACCACGAATGGGTTCACCAGTGTCAGGATCAGCACGAATAATTGAAATGGGATATATTTGGGGTAGAATGCGGGAAACAAAACCAATAGCACCCACTGTATTGTCATGATTCATAATGTTTGCATTACCCTCTGTGGCACCATAAAATTCACCAACCTTCGCTATACTGAAACGTTCAACGAACTGAGGCCATATTTGGGGACGTAGACCATTGCCGAAAATAAGACGCACTCTGTGTTTGCTATCATTTTCTGATGGAGGAGTAGCCAATATATAACGGGCCATTTCACCAATGTATTGACCAATCTGTGAAATAAAAAAAAAAACATTATTAAAAATTTGTAATTTTGTAAAGATTTAAGAATATAACAGGTTAGGGCTGCCAGCAAAATGACCCTAAGCAATGTGTGAAAAATTTACCAAAATTTTCCATAAAAATTTGGGTGACTTTGCGGAAGAAATATAACGCTTTTTTGGGCGTTTTTCGTAAATTTTAGGGAATAATTTACTATTTCTTATGTTGAGAAATTTTTTAATGAGATAGAAAAAAAAAAACGGTTGTAAGATACGCATTGTGTATTGAAAAAAATGGGCGGGACTAGAGAGCACATTTAAAATTTATATATATCCAAATTTTTAATATTTTTAATTAGGCTTAAGTTCATGAAATTTAATTTTCATTAAATTATTTTTATGAAGAAAGGAATTTTACAACATGAAAATCAATCAAAATTGTTATTGATAATCTTTCATTCTTGACGTGGCTCGGGCTCGAACCCTGGCCGGCAGGTTACCATGACATGTTTCGATCGCAACCACTCGATCTCCTCAGACGGATTTTGCCGTCTTACACTCGCAGCCATCGACGACTGCTGACGTCAATAGTCAAACATCAATCCTTAAACCAAATTGTATTTTAACATTTGGGAGATCGAAATTTGCTTTCCTGAATGATTATCCATTTTAATTGATTTTACATGTTTTTTCCTTACTTCTGTTTTTTCGTACTTTTGTCAAGAATTTTTCCTTGAAGTCCAAAAAAAATATTAAAAATTTGGATTAAAAACCATAAATAGTTCAACAAAATAACCACAATACTAATTATTTATATATATCTTTAGAACGGCACAGCCAAAGTTCCCAAATTAGGTACAAGCATTTTGGTTATCAATACACAACCTCTCTAAATAAATTGACGGGATGGGTGCTGCACTTCTCATTAAAACACATACAACACATTATAATTTCTTTATGTCTGGAGAACTGAAAGAGCCAAAGTTTTAGCTACAAAAACCTCGGTTATCAACACACAACATCCCACCAAATGAGGACGGATTGGAAAAGTGGGCGTGGCACAAATAAGTTTGTTGATATCTAAAGAACGGTAAGGAAAATATTGTCCATATTTGGTCTAACGAAATATCCGACGTTAAAAATTTGCTATTTTAGACCTACCTTGGTCCAGTATGTTACAAATATAAGGAATTACCAGCAAATCGATAAATTGTCTTAGCTTTTGCACAATGTTAAGAAACCAAAACTTTTCTTCCGGAAAGACTTTAGAATAATTATAAAAAATCGTCTCCTGTAAAATGCGTGTTTTGGCGCTTACAATCATTTCGCAAAAAAGGGGTCAACATGTAGGTATTGTTCTTTTTTTGAGTTGTTTGAAAGTAAGTGTGTTTTCAACAGATGGACTCAATCTTAGAATTACTCAAGGACCCAAAATAAACATACATATTTATATATCTTATGAGGTCTAAGATGAATATTAAATAAGTTTCACACAGAATGACAAACTAAGTATATCTTTATTTACGACTAGGATTAGAGCATATACAAATTAGAACTAAATAACAGATTCTTAAAAACATTTAGGAAGTTCTGCAGATTCTTAATCACGAATTTGTTTTTTATCAGCGTTTTTTTTCTCTTTTAAGCAATTATTGTTTATAAGAAATTTATTTCTTATAATAGTTTTTAGTCCTTTAAGAAATTAATTTCTTATTAGAGTTCAAACTATATTATATACCATCCCACATACTTTAAAAGAATTTTAATACTATTCTTAAATTAACGATATTTTATATGACATAAAATTGCAAAATTGCTGATTCACACACGTCAAGTTTGACTTGTCGAATGTGAACCGGCACTAAGTCATTGTTGCTGCAATTTTTAAAAATTCTGAAATTAAAGTTCTGCAATTATTGTATTTTTATCTTGTCTTTCCTCTCCCCCTTTATATATTTTATATTTAAATACAAATACACCTACAGCCAACATCAAGTTAAAAAGTGTGAGAATAACGAAACGAAACAGAAATGCAGAGTACATGCAATTGAGTACGCCTCCCCAATCATCCCTTCCCAACACCAATAAACTTTAGAATTACTAAAACAAAAATTGCAAGTCTGGACGATGACTAACTTTAGGGTCACACTATCAAGTTTTTCCTTTCAAGCTTTAATACACTCAAACTATTCTTCTTCAAGTTGAGTGTTTCAACATACACGAAAAGAATTACTTATTAAATCAGCAGAAAATTTCTTATTGTAAACAGGTATATATGTGGCTTAATTTAAGCAAGAGTTGTGACTCAAAGCCAACTAAAGTTTACTTAAATACAGTTAAAAACTTTTTGATTAATTCTATACCCAGTAAAAACTTCGCCTACAAAATAATGTGTTGAGTAATCATAAAAATATTAATGCACTAATTACAATTCTACTGAAAGAACCAATGAAGTTTACAAGACATGTCCCAAAATGAACGCATTTAAAAGTAGTTTTAGAAGTTGTGATACATGTAGTTATAGAAGAAAGCTACTAAATAATGAGTTAAAGAAGCTATTCGCTTACTTTTTCAAAACGAATAGCTTCTTTAACTACTTACAACTACAATTAATGTTGGGAGAATTTCAACTAATTGTAGTGGGGAATGTAAGATGAGATAAACTCACTGTTTATTGTTGATGTGTTTTGTTTAAACTTTGATATTGTTACAAGTTGAACTATTGCTTATAAGTCTTATACGTTTAACAGTTTTATTTGGTTTAATATCTTTAGTTTTTCTAAAATCTTTGGATGAAGTTTCCTGATGATCTGGCCTAAGCAACCAGTGAAATGCGCATAGGAATAGCTTATCCCATCAACAATAAATTTCAAGTGTTTTTATCAAGAATAAAAACTGGGAATTAAGCAAGAATAACAAAATCTTTTGAAATTATAATGACTTACTTTTAAATGCGTTAATTTTTGGACATGCCTTGTAAAATTCATTGGTTCTTTTGGTAGAATTGTAAGTAGTGCTTTCATATTTTTCTGATAAGCCAACACATTATTTTGTAGGCGAAGTTTTTACTGGGTAGTTACTTAAACCAAGTTTTCGTTGCTTATGGCCAATTTCACTAATTCTATTTAAATATCAATTTATATTTATATAAATTGGTGAGATCGGCCATTCATACGAAGAAAAGCCTGAATTTTGTTTATTTTATTTCTAATTTTAAGAAATTTTTGATCACATACCAACGTAAATTTTTATTATCATGAGAAAATGTTGCTTTTCTTAAGAAAATTTTACAAAATACTAACAAAATCAGTTTAAATCATGAAATTATTTTTGGATTTTCTTGTTTTAAGAAACGAAATTGGTTACTTTAGAAAATAAACTTATTTATTTCTGTGTACGTTCAAGAAAAGCAAATTTTTGGTTTGTCTTTATACACTGTTTTCTTGATGGCATCTTGATTGAAAGTTAATTGCTACAAAAATATTGCAGGCAGCCTACACCGGTTAACCGATGTAACAAATTTCTTTAGTTTTTTGTAGATTATAACTTATTTGTTTGTGTTTTCAATTATTTGTTTCGTCTCATACAAAAAAGGTATATGTTTGGAAAATATTTTTGTCTACAATATATTTCCTTCGACCAATACATTCTAAAAAAATACAGTTCAAAAACAGAGACTTAATGGCCATTTTCTCATTAGTCAATTAACTTTTTTCCCAACGAAAAACTGCACATTAAAGAAATTTGGTTTTCTCAATGTCTCATTTGCTTTGATTTTATCGCAAAGCTAACCGGCACTCATCTGCCAATTATTTATTTTCCTTTTATTTGTCGTACAGATAAATTCAATCAGCTGACTCCCAACTTTTACATGTATTTTGAGTGGCGTTGCCAGCTGAAAATAATATTTTTGGTCGGTCGATTGAGAAACCCAAAATCGTTAACGGAAAGTTTATCGTTCCAATAAATTTATGTTGACATTAAGTAACAGGCAGTTTGTCGATACATTGAGAAAATGGCCATAAGGGTTCGGAAATACATTTTTTGCAGAATGTTTGTTGCTAAGCTTTGCCAGGATGAGTCAAATGATGACCTGACAATAGAAGAAACTCACGATTGTAACACAAACAATCTTTAAAAAAATTAGCTAAAATAATGACAGCTAAAATATAGAAACACAAGCAAACAAACATGTGTATAATATGCTTAAGTGACGTCATATTAAACAGTTGAGTTTTGTAAATATGTGCAATGCATAATCTGGTTTTTATCATTATTGAATCAGTATTATGGGTTGCTTCCGATTTCTCCATCATCTTCCATAAGTGAAAGAATTTTTTCCAACTCAAGTTTTATCAAAACTAAAGAACAGAATCGCTTAAATCCTAATCATTTAAACCAAATTATTTTTCCAAAAGATTATTTTATAAGATCTTAAACTATTGAATTAATTAATTAAAAAATCTCACAGTTTATTTCTTAATAAATACATAAAAAACTTATGTATAAATTATAAAATATGTTTTTCATACTTATGAATTCCTTTTTTGTTTGCTCGTTTAAGTTCAAGAATTGTTTTGTTCGTTATGTTATTGTTTTTTTTTTACTAATAAACTCCAATAATAAATAATTTTTGCATTTTTATTAATTGAAATTACTTAATTTATAACAAAACTTCATTAATCGGTTAACCGATCAATAACAAAATTAACCGATTATAAACCGATTAAACCAAAACTCCGGTTAATTAATCGAGCGATAAACCGATTAAAGCAAAAGCCCGATTAAATGAATACCCTAGTTAGTATCCATTGAGATAGCGAAATATTGGATATTTTGTGCAAGTAGGCAGTATTGCCGTGTAAAAAAAAATTTCTCTTAAAAAATATTTTTGAGCGTATTTTTATTATTGGTGCATAGGAAAATATTTTTTGTATCAGTTTTTTTCTTAAGCAATTACTTTTAATATATTTCATATTGGCACATATGAAAAAGACACGGTGCTTTTGAAATACCTTCTTAAAAGCATTTTTTGCTTACATGAAATGTTCCTATATCCGTTATCTACTGTATTTGTTTTTAATAGTTTTAGAAAATTATTTGAAATATTGAGGGCTTTTCCCAGCAAATGTATGAAAATGATAAAATGTCTACATAAATAATTATGAGAACGATAATTTCCGATATTTTAGTACAGATATTTATAACTTTATCGCAACCGTACAATTTATCGATAATTTAAATTGGTCTAATTTTGGTAAAATCTGGTTAAAAAAACTTATGCATATGGGCAGTTCCAGCGAAAAGTCTTCTTTTTGTAACGTAACGCCAGAAGTAATTTAAATTGTTTCTTAAAAAATTGTATATGTATAGTAGGGCGGGTCGATTTATTTTTCGACAATTTCCCTATGATTTCCGTATTCTATGGGTTATTCCATGAAAATTTGCCAAAGGAACCATTCCTCTATCGTTAAAATCGAGTCCCCTACTTTTTGTTGGTAGATTTTTTCCCAAATTGACGTTCGTATGAAATATTACCTACACGTTCACATCCATAACTCAAAAACTAATCGCCAGTAGGCCCTGATCAATTTACAAAAAAAATCTCCAACATTGGTCCAACGGTTCAAAAGTTACGGGCATTTTTGTCCAAATTTTGGAGCATTTTTCCATTTTTTTCAAAAAGTTGGTTTTATGTGTTATTTTGTTTTAGCATTATCGCATGAATTAATAAACCGAATTCGATAAATTTGGGCTTAAACTCTTCGTTTTGAATTGTAAATTGAATTAAATAATGGATTGAGCCAAAAAAATGGCCATGAAAGTAATATTCTTGGACAAAATCATGAAAAAAATGGTAAAATAGTCCAAAATTTGGACAAAAATGCCCGTAACTTTTGAACTTTTTACCAACAAAAAGTAGGGGACTCGATTTTAACGATAGAGGTATGGTTCCTTTGGCAAATTTTCATGGAATAACCCAAAGAATACGGAAATCATAGGGAAATTGGTGAATTTTTTCACTCCCTACAAATCGACCCGCCCTAATGTATAGTTAACTTTTTTATATTTTGATGTAAAGCGCAATTAGTTCTACATTTAGTAACAAAAGGGTTAACATTTGAACAACATGGTCCTAAAATGCAAGCTTATTTGCATTCTGGCGTTACATTACAAAAAGTAGACTTTTCGCTGGAACTGCCCATATGCTCCTTTTAACGAGCAAAGATTTTGAAATTTGAAAAATCAATCTAAATTAGTCCAAAGCTTACTAAAAAAGATTTTATACAGAAAGTCTTGTCCAATTCACAGTCTTATGCAATTATATATGTAATGCAAGTCAAAATCCACTTCCGTTTTTTGTAAAGTTACGCCAGCGCATGTTTTGCTTCAAACCCTTAGCGTCGATTGTTGTAATTTTTTTTTAAATATAGTGCTACTTCATTACTTTGCAAATATAAAAAAGCCCTTTTTACAAATTTGGCTTCTTCATTTAATTTTTTTACATTTTACATTCATGTCACGTACAAATCAAACATTTTGTGACAGTTAAAGCCTTTTTACACTGATCAACATATAACATCTACCATCAATTTGCCACGCGAATTTGCGAAGAAGTTAGCATCTTTCCATAAGAAATACATAGGGCTAAAAACCAACATCTTTCAACATCTTTAAAAGATGTTCCTATCTCATTTTATTCCATTCTACATCTTTCGATTATTTTAGTGTCATCACTAGAAAAGTGGCAATAAGTTCTATTATTATTGTGGCATCACTGACAAAAAGAAGATTATTTTGAAAGCAGCGTTACCATTTGTCAAGGTTTATCTTTTATTGCAATGTTTTTTTGTTAAGCATTTCTTATATTTTTAAACAAATTGAATTACAAATACATTTTTGAGTTTTCTTTTTAAATTTTGGGCACTTTTGTGAGAAAAAACATTTTTAATTTAAAAAAAGAAAATTTTTTCAAAAATTGTGACATTTTTGTTTGATGGTAGATGTTAGAAGTGTGCAAAGAAAACGAGTGTTTCATATTTTCTACATCTTTGATGGTAGATGTTAGATGTAGATCAGTGTAAAAAGCCTATTAGTCTATAATTGAATAAACTTAATAACACAGTGTTACCAAAAAAGAATGAAACAGAAATACCTGGGATGCGATATATGTACATAAGTGCAAAAGCATATAAGTGCAAAGGGTACGAAAACCCGGTTCTTTACTCGTAACTCGAGAGTATGGAGGTGTTTCGCAAATTTCATTTACAGAGTCTTGTTGTGTTCGACAAGACCTACTAGAACAAAGGTATCGCAACCCAGGTATTTTTTCCTGTCGCACTGTGTAATTTGTGCAGTTTTCTTACAAACATTTCTTAAACTGGAACTGGAATTAATCCTCAGAATATTAATCTGGACATATTTAGCAAGTTACTTTAAACATCCACTTTTTAAAAACATTTGCACAGTTCCAAATAACTTATCAATGTTAATATCAAGATGTGTGAGAATTTTCTTCTCCAAGTGTTTTTGAGATTCTGAAAATGATACTTACGGTACAATTGAATTTGACACAATCAGCAAAATAACCAGAAGCTGAGAACTTCTTTCGTATGGCGACTGTAGAACCGAACAACAATGCCTGACCCATACTCATAATACCACCAGCAGTGTGATACAAAGGCAGTGGCGTATAAAACACATCTTTCTGTTGGAAACCCAATGTAAAGTGAATGCCGGCAGCAATAAACAAGTAACTAAAATGATCAAAAAACAAGATTAAAATTAAAAACACCTGTATGCATAACTCCGATGACTCACCGAGAATGAGAAATGACTGCAGCCTTTGGTAAACCAGTTGTACCCGATGTATAAATATAAACAAGTTTATCATGGTGTGTTGGACGGTCCGCTGAAGCGGGTAATTTATCTTTTGGAGCAGCATCCAATAATGTTGTCAAATCCTTAGCTGTACCATTTATTGGGTGATTAGCCTCGTTATTGAATTGATACAATGCAATATTCGATGGAATTTCCTTGGAAATATCATGCATAGCCTCTACAAATCCTTCACCGTAAATAAAGGCTGTACAGTTGGCAACCGTGATGCTGTGCAACAGAGAGGGGCCTCTTAAATTTGTATTGATTAAAGGAGTAATGACGCCAATTTTAGACAGACCCAACCAGATGCCAACAAATTCTGGACGATTTTCCAGCAACAATCCCACAACATCGCCTTTCTTGTAGCCATGGCCATGAAAGACGTTGGCAATTCGATTGGAGAATTCATTTAATTGACGGAAAGTAAAAGATTGTGTTTCGCTTACAATGGCAACCTTATCGGGGAAATTGGCAACATTTATTTGAAATATATCGGCAATAGTAAAATCTTTCTTTTCATATTTCTTAATCAGTGTCAATAACTTGATGTAGGCAAAGAGGGCACTGTAACGAAAGAATAGTAAACAAATCAAGGTAATAAATTTTTAAAATTCTGAGAAAGATCAAGTTCAAAGAGAAAATAATCTACAATAAATTAAAATTATGAAGCAGTTTGTTTTTTAATTTAGTTTTTTCTTTTAACCCACTTACAACTACAATTCGAATCGGAAAGAACTCAACCAATTGTAAGGGGAGTAGGATAAACTCACTGTTTATTGTTGGTGTTTTGTTTAAGCATTGATATTTTTACAAGTAAGATTTAGAGTGTTTATAATTCTTATTCGCTTTAGGGTTTTATTTGTTTAATATTTTTAGCTTTTCTAAAATCTTTGGAAAAGGCTTCCTGATGAGCTGGCCTTAGCAACCAGTGAAATCATCAAATATGAAAAACTGGGAATTTAGCACGTCATACGAAAATCGTATTAATATTTTAAATTAGATAATTTCACTTTGTATGTATGAATAATGTTTTAATCAGCGTTTAAAAAACTGAAGTCAAAGTAGAAAAACTGCCATTTCTTCTATTAAATTTAAACAGTCGTTGTCAAACCAACTCAAAAAGAAAAAAGTTTAACACAAATTTTCGTTTTTTGTTCGACAGTTTTTATTTTTAACTACAGTTTTTTAAACCCTGGTTTTAATATGTTTTAATTTTTATCTCTAAAAACAGCAATATCGACCGACGATTCTACATTTTTTCCATCCAAATTTCGTCAGGAATAAGTACAATGACTTTTTTGGCTTTTTCTATTTAGCACATCTTCAGAGGTGCTGATAGATAAGACTATTGTGAAATTGATATATCACACAATAAATTTAAACAGCCAAAACTCAAAATTCGTAAATGTTCTGGAGGCTGTAGGAAAAATCGCCCAAAGAAAAATGGCCCAAAAAAATAAATGAAAAATCGCCCAAAAAAATTCCATGTAAAATTGGGCCTGGCTTTATATGAAAAGTGACCCAAAATTGTTGGGCTATTTTTCGTTACTATTGGGTGATTTTTCGTTTTTTAAATTGATAATGAAAAATCACCAAAAAAAATATGGCTCCACGAAAAGCCCCCCAATGAAATAACGCCCAGGAAATAACCCCAAAAAATAGGAAATAACACCCAAAGGCAGTAAATGAAATAACATCGAAAAATAAATGAAGTAAACCCCAAAACGAAAACGAAACAACCCCCAATATTTGGAAATTATTTCATATGAAATAACACCCAATGAGGAAAATTAAATAACCCCCAATGAAATAAACCCCATCAGCAACAAAAATGAAATTATGCCCAAAATTCATAAAAGAGTCAGTTTCACCAAGGATTTCATGAAGTCAATATGGACCAACAGCAAAGTTGCAAAATTATTGAAATGAATCGTGTGGAGGCCCGCGGGCGTCTTCTTCATAATAAGGATATATTCGGTTCAAAAATATTGCTGCAGTTATTTTACCCGCCCGTAGATCCTTGTAGCCCTGCTCTATTTTTGCAGTTCGGAAGACAATTTGCCTTTTACGTTTGGCCTTTACACAACTACCTCCACTGTTTAAATATAATTGTTTTTCACTTAAAGAAGATAGAAAATTGGTATTTCTTCGTTTTCCACTAACAATTTCGAATTCCATTTTTATAAATATTAACATCATCTCGTGATGTAAAGCGTTCGAACTTCGATGCACAACTGAAAATATTTTATGTTTTACAACAACTCAACATGCAAGGCAGATTGTACTCATATGTTGACACTGTTATTCCAAAAAACCGTTACTTGAATTCTCAAAAAAAAGAAAAAAGATCCAACTAAGCAAATGAAATAAACGCCAAATAAAATGAAATAACCCCCAAAAACAAACAGTTTTAAAAATGAAATAACTCCCGAATAAAAAATGAAATAACACCCAAATTAAACACGCTATGAAACAAACCCCGAATTTTAAAAATTTGTTAGGTGTTATTTCATTGGAGATTATTTCATAATTTGAAAACCCCAAATGAGGAATGAAATAATTCCCAAAAAAAATGAAAAACGGCCCAAAAAAATTGGGAGTTATTTCATATGAAATAACAACCAAAAATGTATGAAAAAAAATTGGGGAATATTTAATTTCTCGTTTGGGCGTTATTTCATTGGGGGGCTTTTCGTGGAGCCAAAAATATTATATGAAAAATAGCCCATTTTTTCGGGCATACTATTGTCTAAATCATTCATTATTACTATACGACGAATTCCTAAATGTTATTTATAAAAATAACGGGACATATTGCAAAAAGGTGGCATGTCATAACGTCCAGTGTCATAGTGTCCGTGGACAAACTCGAAAGCATAGCTTACAAACTCGAAAGCATAGCCGGCCTATGGCCGGGCGCAAGGATTTTCTCCTCTTTGATAAAAACAAGTACGCTTTAGTAAGCGCTGCCGGTATTTGTTACAACATAGGGGAGAAAATCCTTGCGCCCAAAAGTGTTTTCATTATATGTTTAATATTTATATGCACCCAGAGAAAAAACAACAAAACCATTTTTAAAAAAATGTTGACCATATTATGTTTAATTTAACCAAATCATTGTCACCGACAACCACAATATGGTAAAATAACTTTCTTTAAAAATAGTTTTGTTGGTTGTGACCATAATAAAACATGTTTTTCTCTTACATTTGTAAGTTACTAAATTTATATGAATAATAAACACTGTTTTGCAAATTGGTAATTTTTAATTTTTTTTTTGGGAAAAATTTCGTTTATTCTTTTTGGGTCATTTTTCATTTTTATTTTGGGCTCTTTTTCGTTTCTTTTGGGGAAAATTTCATATTTAACTTTTTGGGTTATTTTTCATGTTCTTTTGGGCGATTCTTCATTTGGGCGATTTTTAATTTTTATTTTTTTTTTGCCATTTTTCTTTGGGCGATATTTCCTACAGCCGTTCAGGAGTCAAAAAACCATTTTTAATAACTTGGCTGTAATACTTTTTTCATTAATAGCGCCACAACTCCAAATAATACTATTAAGGTGAATGAAAACCACATAACGCTCATTTGCTGCAAGACCGGCATAACTCAAAAAATTAAATTTTGGAGTTAGAGATGCAGAATTGTTCGATTTGCTTTTCTTTATATTTTGTATTAATTTCATCCTTACATCTTTTATACTTTCCCAGTTTGAAGAGAATGTGTCTTCTTTTTTTCTAAGTAGTTAGAGCAAATCAAAAACTTTAAATGCATTTATCTCGAAATGGATTTTTTTTAGTTATGCCGGTCTTGCAGTAAATGAGCGATAATTTCTCATACGCACTGCCACAACCAGTGTGATCAGATCTTAAATGGCCAAAAAAAATTCCTAACATTTTTTCTGGATTTTTGTTAAAATTTCAACAAAAGTATCAAATTATATCCGAAAATAAATAAATTTTAGCGGCTATTTTTGAACAAAATGTAAATATTTAAAATTTTAAAAATTTTTTTTAGTAGTTTAGAGGAAGTTTTTTTTCAGAATTTCGTTGGATTAACAAGAAATATCCTACAAAATTTTCATCTTGTTACTAAAACAAAATATTTTTTAAATGCAACTTCATATATAAATTCAATTTTTACATTTTAATGTGAAATTTCATTATACTTTTATTTATTTATACTTTTCTACAATGACCACGATTAAGGAGGGCGTTCTATAAAATATTCAAGTTAAATCAATGAATGTTCCTGCAAATTTTTTTAATTAAGCTAAAAATAAGCTCAAAGCATTTGAAAAATATGGTAAATACAAATTTTCTCTGGTCACAACTAAAATTGTTTTTCATATGGGATTTCCCGGGATAAATATACCGGTGTCCCACACATTTTTTGGGAAAAATCCCGGAGAATTTGTGCGATAATTCCCGGGATTTTTTTTTAAGTTTAGCAAGTTTACTGCTGATATAATTGTAAAAAAGTTATATCAAGAAATAGATGAAAATTTAAATCCGTGTGTAATATTTGATGCTCTGAAATTTCGAAAAGGAGTAAAAATGTACACAATTTTAAATTTTTTTTAAGACACAGATGCAGTGCAGCTGCATAAAAGATTTTTTTGATTAGTCATTGTCCAGGCTTGCAATTTTTTTTTGCAGCAATTCTTGAGGTTGTGGGTGAGTGAGGTGAGAAGATTGGGGAGGGGTACTCAGTTGCATGTACTCTCTAATTCTGCTTTTTGTTCCTTAAATCGCACTCTTTTTAACTTGAAGTTGACTGTGGTGTATTTCTGTGGCATTTTGAAAAAACATCTTAAGTCGAGATGAGATAGCAAAAAAGCTTTTATAAAAATCTCGGTGAAAAAATCATTTTTATCAAATAATAAAATAAACCAAATTAAAGAAAAATTTCGTTTATAACATGGTAAAATAAGGACAAGGTATAGTCATAAGAATTTTTGTTCTCAATTTTTAAGCCCATTTAACGTCAAACTAAAGAAAATAAGGAACAAAATTAAAACAAGAGTGAAAAATCAATTAAATTAATATGACATTTCATCGTTAAATAGTGACAATTCTCCCTAATGAGCATACCTGGTACTTATTATACTATGGTTTATAAAACAAAATTTTAAAAACGTAAACAAAAGTGTTTTATTGAATAGAAATTCGTATTTTTCAACATTCTTAATTTGACTTAAGATGTTTTGTCAAAATGCCACTGATTTGTATTTTATGTTAAATTTAAAAAACATGACAAAAATACACACTAGTGCAATTACAAAGCAGAAATTAAAAAAATTGCAGCAACAAAATTTGCAAGTGTGGACGATGACTAAGATTCTGAAAATGCCGTATATATTTTATCTGATGATGATAAAAGTCAATAATTAAAATTTCAGGAAATTTTGAATGCAGCAATTAGTAAAGAAAGCACCGATTCGATGTAAAAAAGTATTACAAGTTTTCGAAGTAAGTGGGAAAAAAAACTGAAAGTGTCCAGAGCCCTGCAGGAAATTTGTGTCAATTATTCTTGAAGCACTTTTCCCGTGAGATGTGAACACAATATCATAATAAAAATGAACTATTTGTGATAGGTGAAAACGAGAAATATCACTTAAATGGCGATACTGTGTTAAAAGTTAAGTTACTCCAGAGGAAAGTAATTGACACAAAAGTAGTCATGCGACTAAATGTTTTGTGTGTAGTGGCTGATTCTCTCTGGCTCTATTACTTTAAATGAAGGGGATCTATCATACCAACATTGACTCGGGACAGTTTCTGACTCGGGACAGTTTCTGTGCGGACACTTTTAAAATCTAAATTAAATGTGTCTATAAGGTTACTTCAACGACCTGTTATAAATGTGCCAATTAACCCCCTCCTAAGACATCGCCACGTTAAAGTGACAAGTCCCCATCATACAAAGTGTTAGAACTGGAACCGCTCCCTTTAGACCTTTTTAAAACTGTCACGTGACAAGTTTTGTGTTAGTTCTCTTTCCCCTAGGGAGAATATACAATTGACTAAAAAGACACACAATCATCCTTAGAAAGGCAAAGTGTTTTCTAATTGACAGGACTTTCCTTGATTAAAATTAGAAATAGGCTGTCGAACGATTCTGTAAATGCTTATTCCGTACTATTTTCAGTTCTATTTTCAATGAAATATTTTTTTAATATTTTATTTAAATTAGTTTTTGCACAGTTAAATATAAAGCAGGAGTTCCCTGAAGTCTGCAAATATAAAAGTCTGGGAAAAGAAGAGCTCTATGTACAAGTAACATAAAAACATACCGTTATGTGTATTTTTTCAATAAAAGAAGAAAGACGCAAAACAATTTCGTTTGATTTGTGAACTAGTTTATGAAAAAAGAATGATTTTAATAAATTTTGAGTTCTGACTGTTTATGAGTGTGTGATATGTAAATCTTAAGGCCACCTGTACATGTTAGTAGCTCTACATTGCACAACTCTCTTTTATGTGAAGACAAAAACCCCATAATTTAGTAGACATTTAAAAAATTTAGAGTTCCTATTAGTAAAAAACTTCCCCAGAAAAGTATTTATGAAAATCCCATTAAATTTTAAGAAGAACATTTCGGATTTTTTCCTAACTTTTTTGCAAAACTTTTATCTAAACACATATTCAGGTTTTGTGGCAGTAAATGGTACTAATTTTTGAGTTAATTGATGTCGTAAAATTAGTTTTTGAATTAAAATGTTTTTAGAGTAGTCATGGGAATCATAATCAAGAAAAGCTGCTAAATTTGTGTTTTTACTGCAGACGTCAGTAAATTTTCTCAGGATGCAAGAAAAAGAGAAAATGTTGATAAGTCTGGGTTCACACTATGAAAGTTTTCTTTCAGAAAGTCAGAGTTTATGGGTGAGAGAGGAGCGAAGATAAGCATTTTCTCTTCCCCTCTCATCAATAAACTCAGACTTTCTGAAAGAAAACTTATATAGTGTGAACCCAGCAGACTAAAGTATGCCCGAAGGAACTTGCACTTGAAGGTATGTATGTAAGTATGATGTACATATATGTTTTCTTTTAATTTCGACAAATATTTTAACAGCATCAGTAAATTTTCACAAACAAAAATGCCTGCTGCTTTCGTATTTTTGTAGTTACGATGCCACCAATACGCTTTGTGTAAATCAAAATAGTTTTAAAATTTTGAATCTTCATGTCTATTTCAATCATAGAGAAAAAAATATAAACACAAAATTAAAAAGCTAAGAAATTGCAAATGTGTACATATACAACATCATAATTCGGTCTATATAAATTTACTATAATTTTTTTTCTAAAATAATTTATATCAATTAAACTAGGTCTACAACTTATGTATTTAAACCGCATGGATACATTTGCATGTTCATTAGGGAAATAACTTTTTACAATTTTTGCAAATAGCAAGAATACCACCGCATAGACGTGTGAGGCATGAAAAAATATTTATAAATATGGTGTCACTTTTTCTCTTTCGTGAAAAAAGTTTCCGCATCGAAAGCGTTGACATTTTGTTTTTATATAAATTATTTTTTTTTATATTCAACATCTTTCATTTTCCGAATTTATTCTATGAGCAAAATTTCAGTTATGTATTTTATAAAGCTTTTTTGTAATAGCGCTATTCCTTCAATTTTTCAAAAATTACTTTTTACACTACCAGACTATTATATTGTATTGTATTGTATATTAATTATATAGTCTGGTAGTGTATAAAGTAATTTCTGAAAAACTTAAGGAATAGAACTATTACAAAAAAAAAGCTTTATAAAATACATAACTGAAATTTTGCTCATAGAATAAATTCGGAAAATGAAAAATGTTGAATATAATATAAAGTAACCTTCGGAAGGAAATAATACCCAGTTTCTAATTTTTTTTTTTATTAAAACCATTTCTTTTGTCTTAAATAAGTTATTTTTTGTTTAAATTCTTATATAATCTTCAATAGCAAACCATTTTTCATAAGTCAAATGCAAAATTTTGAAATAGCGTTAACTTAAGCGGAAAAAGTACCTTTCTTTAACTTCTTAAATTTTTTTCTTTTCTTATATGACTTTTAATACAAAATAAGCTCCAACTATTTTGATAAGATAGTTAAACAAACATTAAGTTAATCTTAAAAAAAACTTCTCGAAAGCTTATGAATGTTTATCAAGGCACTGGTCCTAAAATACAACCTTATTTGTATTAAAAAATAGACTTTTTGCTGAAAATGTCCATATTTACCTTAAAACGAGCAAGGGTTTTTAAATTTGATAGCTTGAAAAATATATCTATATAAGTCCAAAGTTTACTAAAAAAAGGTTTTGTAATGCATGTCAAAATCCACTTACGTTTTTTTAAATATGCGCTGGCTATTTTTGTTTATAAATGCAAATCCTTAGGGTCGATTGCTGCAATTATTTTTCTGAATATAGTGCTAGTATATAAATATAAAAATCCTTTTTACAAATTTGACTTCTTCATTTAATTTTTTGGCTCCAATAATGCCTCCAATGAAATAACGCCCAAACGAGAAATGACATATTCCCCAATTTTTTTTTCATAAATTTTTGGGTGTTATTTCATATGAAATAACTCCCAATTTTTTTGGGCCGTTTTACATTTTTTTTGGGAATTATTTCATTCCTTATTTGGGGTTTTCAAATTATGAAATAATCAGTGATGCCAACTTTTTGAGAGCAAAAAGCACTTTAAAACTTAAAAAAAGCACTAAAAAGCACCAAGCCAATTTTACAATTTAGTTTAACACAAAACAAGTTGCATTCGGCTGTGCCGAATATTATATACCTCCAAAATTTAAAAAAAGGCGACGGCGTTGATGGGGACCATTTTCTTTAAATATTAAATAATAAATATATTAACATTTGTATATAAACATTTTTAAATGTATTATTATCTTCAATAAAAATAATATCATCCAAATCATTTGGATCATCATCAGCTGAGTTTAAATTGGCCATAAAACAATTTTAAAGTAATACAGTGCGAGCTCTGTTTTCGTAACTCAAAAAAATCTTGCCTGTGGCAATTACCAAAAATTTTCAATGATCGATAATTGTTTTTAAAACTTAATGACAGCATATATTTTAATAAAAATCCCTATATTTTATCGTTTAAATAAATCTAAACTAAAATCGTGCAAAGTTTTATAAAACAATTGGTCTATGATACTTTCGAACTATTTTAACATCCCTGAAGGAAACCTGGGTGCAAGTGTCTCCAAGTCACCAGTTTTGTCGACTATATTGGTGACATTGTCAACGAAGTGTCTACACTTCATTACATTTGCCACTATATTTGGCTTTAAAAAGATTTTACCAGAAACAACTGAGAAGTACAATTCCTATAATACTTGAAGAAATAATAAAAAAAAGATTGTTATGAATTCGTATTCTTACAAAAAGTGTATACTTTTTTACTAAAATGTACTAGCGATTCTCTGATTACACTGTCTATATATGTTCCCAAAGGAACTATGTAGTCAGTACCTAGTCAGTAGTACCAACGTCAGTAGTAGATTTCCAATGACACGCACATGTTAAATGTCTATTGTAAATAACATTGCTGGGGTATAATAAGTCACTAGTACTGTTGACTGTGTCAATAGTGAATCAGTACAGATTCACTAGTGACATTTCTTGCAGGGATATGTATGATTCTGAATAAAGAACACACATAAGGTGTAAAATAGAAAAAACATGTATGTGTGCATTCTGATACTTAGTCAAACCTTTTCTCAATAGCACTAGAGGTACATAACCCTCGTTATAAAAATATTTTCTGTCAGCTGTTTTTAATTTATTTAACACCTTGCTTATACCAAGCAACGGCTTTTTGTTTGTTTTTAAAGTCTTTGCGTTTTTTTTGTACGGTTTCCGACTGCATGTTTTTTAACAATTCCTAATATTTTCCAAGCCATATTCTATTTTTTTAATTTTATCACTTTTTTTATAATTTGGAATCTTAAAATCTTTACAAGCCTTTTCAAAATTGTACCCCAAATAGCAAAGCTCATCTAAATCATCCTCTATATAATTGTAGTTTTAAAAAATGGTAGAAAAAATTAAAATTGTAAAAAGCACTAAGGCACTAACGAAAAATTGAAAAAGCACCAAGTTAGTGCTTTTTCTTAGTTTGTCACTATGGTTAAAATTTAGGCGTTTTGAGGCATCAAAAAGCACCATAAATAGTGCCAAAAGGACTAAGTTGGCATCACTGGAAATAATCTCCAATGAAATAACACCCAACAAATTTTAGCGTGCTTAATTTGGGTGTTATTTCATTTTTTATTCGGGGGTTATTTCATTTTTAAAGCTGTTTGATTTTGAGGGTTATTTCATTTTAATTGGGGTGTTATTTCATTTGCTTAGTTTGAGCTTTTTCCTTTTTTTTTTTTGAGAATTCAAGTAACGGTTTTTTGGAATAACAGTGTCAACATATGAGTACAATCTGCCTTGCATGTTGAGTTGAGTTGTTGTAAAACATAAAATATTTTCAGTTGTGCATCGAAGTTTGAACGCTTTACATCATCTCGTGTTAATATTTATAAAAATGGAATTCGAAATTGTTAATGGAAAACGAAGAAATACCAATTTTCTATCTTCTTTAAGTGAAAAACAATTATATTTAAACAGTGGAGGTAGTTGTGTAAAGGCCAAACGTAAAAGGCAAATTGTCTTCCGAACTGCAAAAATAGAGCAGGGCTACAAGGATCTACGGGCGGGTAAAATAACTGCAGCAATATTTTTGAACCGAATATATCCTTATTATGAAGAAGACGCCTGCGGGCCTCCACACGATTCATTTCAATAATTTTGCGACTTTGCTGTTGGTCCATATTGACTTCATGAAATCCTTGGTGAAACTGACTCTTTTATGAATTTTGGGCATAATTTCATTTTTGTTGCTGATGGGGTTTATTTCATTGGGGGTTATTTCATTTTCCTCATTGGGTGTTATTTCATATGAAATAACTTCCAATTATTGGGGGTAGTTTCGTTTTGGGGCTTATTTCATTTATTTTTCGATGTTATTTCATTCACTGCTTTTGGGTGTTATTTCCTATTTTTTGGGGTTTATTTCCTGGGCGTTATTTCATTGGGGGCTTTTCGTGGAGCCAATTTTTTTACATTTTGTGGTACAAATATCACGACACGTCAAAATGGAAATGCCCATATGTGATTTATTACCAAGTTAAAAAAATGATAGAGTTCAGCAAAATAAAAGAGATTTTTAAATAAAAATTTTGATACAACACAGCGGGAAAATGAGGAATGGATTACATACATAATTAAAAAAAGGTAATTTTATCAGATAAAATAATTATGAATTGATTACCACGTATATTCCCACATTTGCAGAACAAGGAATGAATTGTTTCTGTTCGTGAGTATTATTCGTGTTTTTTTCTACTACATATTTTCTTAATAAAAGCCCGTTATTTCTTGCTGTTTTAATGTCGTCTACTAATTTTTATTAACAAGGATGAATTATTTAATTCATTCGCAGGATACATTAAAATAATTTATTACAATCCTAGGACATGTTCTGTGTTAAGAATAATGAGTTCTGGAATCAAATATTATACATGATATGTATTACTTTTTCGAATTCTATTGATTACATTTTCCCGCTGGGAAATAACTTATGATTACAGAAAAATAAAAATGAAAACTAATGTCGAAAGTGAGTATGTATTTATTAAAATATTGGGGAATTTTTCTATTTGTGTGATTTTATCGGCAGAATTGAAAATTAATACAAAAGAACTATGAATTGGAATTTCACTTGGCCCTTGCAAAAATTTATTGCAATTGAAAACTTAATTTTTTCGTTAGGGCAATCAAATATCTTTCATAAATATCAAACTTGAGCTGCAAATAATTGCAAATATTTGTTAAAAGCATTTTTTTTGGTAACTTAAGTGTGCCAAATTCAGAGTGACACACGTTAATGGCCTTTTATATCATTTACTGCTAAAGGCAAGTATTTCGAACATTTTATACAACATTTAAAAGAGCAGTCGCGAGTATTTTGTTTAAGTTTCAGAATTAGATGGCGAAAGATTCTTCAGAAATTGCAAACAGGAAGACGAACAATATGTTTAGAGCAAAGATAAAGAAATTGAAAATCATGTTTTTTAAATTCATATTTTTTTTAAATTTAATTGATAAAAATGAAAATTTGTTTAAAACAAGAGTTTCTTTTATGTGGGGAGCATGAGCGCGCGTGACCAAATTTTTCCGCGTAACAGTGCGTCAAAAAAATATTTAGGCCTTAAGAGTGACTTCCAAAGATCGAATTAAGAAAAAAAATTTTAGTTTGGCCCAGTCGTTTGGCTAAAAATTCGTTTTTGCAAAAAAAAAAAAAAAAAAAATGTATAGTGCATGGTACTGGAGTGGTATTTGGTACTCAAAAAAAGTTGTCTCCCTAATGTACATGCAAACAGTTTTTATATTTCTATATGAAAACCACATTTTGTAAAATAAAAACCACCCTCAATCGCTTACAGACAATTGTGAATGAACTGATGATGCAAACGTCAAGCATGTCAAGTCAACTAAACAACATTTTTTATTATGCAACAAAAGCGCAATTTGATGCGATTTGTAAAGTCTTTAGAGAAATCGTATCTGAGATATTTTTTTTTTTGTATTTATGTACAATTAAATTACTGTTATGGCCTTTTCAGTGGATGAGACGTTGTTGATACACAATTGACAGTGGCGTGACACTTTCGATCAACTTCGTGTCCGGTTAAGTATATTTTCACTGTTACAACGAAAAAAGATCCACAAAAATATACCGAGATAAAGTAAAGACAAACGTACGAATGTATTTGTTTTGAAACGTGCAAAAAAATGTGTTCAAAACCTGCAATTAGTGGGTCAAGAAGGTAATAAAAAAAAATAAGTAAACTGCTTAGAGATCAAATTAGTCATGTCTACTGTAATACAAACATGTTTGTGTTTATTTTATATTTATGTGTACTATTTATGTAGATGCAGTTACATGCACACGTAATAAATCATATGATCATCCATGCATAACCCCAATATACAATCTGAGAACACATCCATTTGAGAAACATTTAAATTATATTGAAATATTTATGCAGAAATAATTGCGATTTATTCCATTTCCACTATGAATCTTAATTGAAATGGCAATTTATCCCAAAGAAGTTTGAAATACGTAGGCACATACATTTTTATAATATTTGTGGCCAATATTTGACTTATGTACTTTTTTAGCTATTTTTAATTTAAAATATAATTGTATTTCAATACGGTTTTAGTTTCCCAGTGTTATTTAAAAAGTCTTATTTAATTTAAATAAAATTATGGTTGCACTACAAAATTTAAAAAAGAATATCATAAAACAGTTGTTTAATCAAAGTAAAGAAACTTGTAAATTGTAATTATTTTTTAGATGATCTCAAAGAAACAGCTTTTGTTTTGCCTATTGTTCATGTTTTGTTGTGAAGTTGAGGCCACCTTGCTAAGTAAACACATATAAGAAACTAAAATAGACTTTTAATAAGCGACATCGGCTATTTAAGTGTCATTTAAAAAGAACTGGAAAACATAGGCCCTTATTATATAAAACGCAACGCCAAAGAATTACATTGAAAGCAAAAACAAAGTCATTTACATATTGTAATATGTTGTTGCTTTCTACAGAAATGCATGTACCGCTTTAAAATTATCAACGCCACAAACTATGAGGCGTTTGAAATTTTAAAAGGCAATGTGAATTTTTGTAGAAAGCAACAACAAAATTACAAAATATTTATGACTTTGGTTTTGCTTTCAATGTAATTCTTTGGCGTTGCTTTGCGTTTTAGATAATTAGGGCCATAATTTTGTATTTAAATAGAACTTAAAGTTAAATTATATTTAAATAAAAAGACATAATTTTGTCATTAATAATTAACAATTCTTTAGATTTAAGTTTGACAAAATATGCCCCCAAACACAAAAAAATCTTGTTTTATTTGAACGCACTTCAGTAAATTGCGTTCGCGTACACAGATAGAAAAAACTCATACTAAATTTAAGTTTTTTTACTTTTAAAAATTTTAGTACGAATAACACTTAAAAGTACTAAAAACAATCCAAAATGGTATAATTTTGCAAACCAATATGTGTGCATACGCGTATGTTTGTAAGTTTGTTGTAGAAACGTAAGATGCAATAATTCCCATATTCTATTTTTTAGATTATTTAGTTAAGAACATTAAATTTTCAAAGCAGAACGATTACGAAAACCAAATTGGGCATGCTGCTTGGTGGTGTCTTATAACTCTTCTGTAAACAAAGGGCGGAATACACAACACAAGTGAAATAAACATCTGTAACGGGTAAGTAAAAAAATAATGATCTCTCTGGTTCTGTGTGGTAAGTTTTTAGGTTAGAACCAATCGTATCTCACTTTTGGATTATTTCAAGTACGAATCGAGATTAAACCATCTTAGAAATTCATGAATCAAGCAAAGTTTTAGATTAATTTTTTCTCACTTTTAATTAAGTTAATCCAGTTTTCGGATTCAGCACTTCAATAATCCGTACTTGAATCAAGCATTCTGTACTTGATTTAAGGAAATCCGTACTTAGCGTGCTATTGACACCGCTTCCGCTTGATTTAAGTACGGATGGATTGATTTGTTTTTTTTCAGTGTACACCAAACACCTTAAATCGTAAAGTACAATTCTTGACTGAGTACTTAAAAATGTTAACTGCAGAAATTTTTGCATTAAAATTTAGTTTAAAAAAACATATGTATGATTCAAAAGGTAAACATGCAAAAGTACAACAAACAAAAAGCTACAGATTGTGAGAAAAAAAAGAAAAGCTCAAATAAAACTAAAGCAAAAATCAAAAGTAAAAAAATATAAGTTAATTGCCCTGTGCTATTATAGCATTTTTATGACTCCATATCAATTTTTAAACCTTTTTTTGTTGTTTTAATTTTATGGAGTTGTTTAAGTGCAGAGTATTTGGGTGCTACACTTGTTTTTTAATTATATTTTATTAAAACCAATAAATTTAAATTAAAAAAACGTTAATTTTAATTTTAGTACACAAAAATAACAAAAATACATAACACAAAGAAATTAGAACAGAAAGTTGTTTTTCAATAAAATTATTCAGGCGTAACCGCCTAAACATTATGGCAGCGAAAATCCAAAGCGACATTAGTAGACGTTATCTTGGAAATATGTATATCAAATATTTTAATTACAATGTATAGCTAAAAATTAGCAGTGCTTACTTACTAAATTTCAGGGTAATACTTAGACCTGAACTAAATATTTTAAATAAAAACCTTCATCTGTAAAATTCGGGGTTTGTCGGTTATGGCTCCATGTAAAATAAACTATACGCCTAATTATATTTGTGAACGTAGCACAGTGGGAAATTTTACGAGAAGGCGGTCAAAATTCCATAACTTTTGACTGGATCGGTACTTTTTTATGCGATTTTTTTCCTCGATAGGTGCGATGTTAGGCTTTAATTTGCACTATAAAACGTAAAATTCGACTGATAGGAGCAAAAGTTATGGGGAGTTCAAAATGCATTTTCATTTTTTTGTTGAGTTTCGGTGTAAAAGTTGAATATTTCAAATATGATTTTTTTATAATTTATTATTATTTCTCTTGTATTTTACAACTGATACTTATTTTTTATTGTCGAACTTAGATCCTGTCAGAAAATGCCAATATTTGGCACCTGTAAATTTTTTAGTCCCAATATTCACAGGGGGAAAGGTTGGCTTTTTTTTGGGACGAGACGAGTTGTTATAAGGATAAAACTGAAAAGGAATATTTTGAAAAATGCCCAAATAGCATTCTTGGCTATCGATAACATTTTAGGTAATTCAACTTTTATTTTTGGTTTGAGATGTATGTGTATTTTATTTTTATATATTAACTAGCTTAACCCGGTGCGCTTCGCTACACTTCTTTAACTACTTCTTGAGTTGAGAGATATTTAATATATACATCCTATGGGATGTATTTCCCCCCTGCGCCTACCCGCTTTATTTTTTTTCTCAAAAGTGTGGTATACCGTAAGAGTGACTTCTACAAAGTTTGAACATTCTTACTATAACAGTTCTTAAGATATGCGATATTAAACATTGGCGTCCTATGGGGGTAACACTTCCCCCGCTGCAATTTTATTTCAATTTTGGGGCTCAGAAGATCCTACTACAAAAAGTTCAGCAAAATGCGTCCAGCGGCTCTTAAGATAAGCGATAATTAATATTGGCATCCTATGGGGGGTACCAATTCCCCTGTCCCTATCAAAAAAGTAAGTAGCCTATTTTATTTTTAGGGCTCACGTGATGTTACTTTAAAAATTTCAAGGAAAATCAGTTCAGTAGTTTCGGAGTCTATAAGCCAACAAACAAACAAACAAACATACAAACATTTTTCATTTTTATATATATATAGATGCTCGCGGAAGAATCTGTAGTCTTTGTTTCTTTTTTCTTGCGCTTCTTCAGATAGATCTCCAACTGGTAGCATATTGTGTTGAACTATTTGTTCCCCATGGTATAAAATTTTATGAACTGTGGTTGGCATATGTCTCCAAGAGTATTTTTTGTTATAAAGAATTGCTGTTTCATTTGCATACTGGCCAAATTTTTTTGCATTTATCTTTCTGCTACGTGATATAACTTGTAAAATGATCTGGAATCGTCTAATTAATTCAAAATGTACTCCTGTGATAGATGGTGCAGTTTCTGGATCGGAAAAGAATCTCCTTGCAGTGTTTCCATCATTTGAATTTCCTTCTCCTTGTTTTGGCTGATCAATTATAAGGCCTAGGTAAAGGTATTTTTCTTGAATTTGTTTTTTTGTTTGCTTCCTTTTTTCCACATTTTCTTTGTTTTTCCTCACTGTTTCGCCTAACGGGCCAAATTCCAAATCATAGCCCAATTTACGAATATGCTCCATAAAACGAATTCTGGTATGAAGAGGGGACATTCCAAATTCGTATGCTTCATTGAAACTATTGTCTTGTGATGGGGGTTGGCTTAATTGACTTGATGTCTTTTGGCATATGGTTCACCTTGACGAAGACTTTGTTTCGGTTAATGCTTGTGCAACTTTTCCATCGATCATTGTAAGGAACATTTGAAAATTAATTTCAATATATTGGTCATCAAATTTAAATATTGCCGGTTGAAGTTCTTTAATTTGATCTTTTATTTTTCGAACTTCTTCAGTTATAACATCTTAAGTTTCCTTTTTGTAAACAAACTGTATTGGTCTGCAATACTTCGTTGAAGAGGGAATTTCATTTTTCCATACATCCATTTCTGTAACTCTACTGGTGGTAATGGAACTAAAGATACCATGAATAAGTTAGCATCAGATGAGTTTTCTGAATTACATTGCTTGTATTGTTTCTGACCAGAGCTTCCATCACATCCCCATTTAGAAAATAAAGTGATGCTGCAATTTTTAAGTTTTTTTAAACAGTCAGCATCAAGTGTAAAAAAAATCAGATCATTTGTTAGCCATTTTTCGTTGCGTAAGTAAAACTTTTTCTTGTTTCTAGAACATTTAAGGTACCGTTTTCTTAATGTAAATGAAAAATTTTTAATGTTTATCTTATGTATTTTGATTTCTTGTTCGTTGCATAATTAAAAGAATGGATTATTCATTATGTGTAATACAAAATCTTTTTCATCTTTCTGTTGAAAATATATATCTGCGAGAACTTTATAACTGAACTTAGCCATTGTTTAAACAATCATGAAGGTAAAATTATGAATGCATGCATTTTTATACTCTTGATAGAAGTTTTTTTAAATGATCTTTTGTTACCACTTCTTTGAAACATACAAAACCCCTGTTTTCACACTTTTTAAAAGGATAACATACCGGCAATAAATTAACAGGTAACATGTAGGTAATTTTCACGTAAAATATAACTGCGTGCTGGTTTTTTTACCATTTACCTGCTATTCCATTTTTATACCCTCCACCACAATTAATTGTGAAGAGGGTATATTCAGTTTGTCATTCCGTGTGAAACTTTTTTACTATTCATCTCAGACCCTATAAAGTATATATATTCTGGGTCCTTGAGTAATTTTAAGTCGATTTAGCCATGTCCGTCTGTCTGTCCGTCTGTCCGTCTGTTGAAAACACGCTCACTTTCGAAAAACTCAAAAGAAATCAACAAACTTGGTGTCAAATTGCTTGTAGTTATCCTAAGCAGTTTGGGATTGAAATTTAGCAAAATCGGTTCAATAGGATCTGAGCTATGAATCAAAATGTGGATCCACCACCTAAAAAAAATTGATAATTTTGTTACAAAAACTAACATAAATGGTGGAAAAATGCACAGAATGATATAAGATTTCGCAACATTTCGTTTTATTCAACTGGAAATCACGCTGTGAAATTTCGTGAAGATCCGTCAATAATTTACCCTAGGCCCCATATAAGCCGTACTCCCGGAAAACAGTATATTAAGCCTAAAACCCTAACTAACGATTCTATCATTACAAATTTTGGCAAGTCACAGTTACATAGGACTAGAAATTAAACTGTTAAGTTTCGTGAAGATCGGTGCATAATTTACCATAGGCCCCATCTAAAACCTACTTCCGGAAAACAACTTAGTACGCCTAAAAACGTAAAAATAATGCTATCATAACAAAATTTGGTACATCAAAGTTTTATAGAACTAAAAATAAATCTTTGAAATTTCGTGAAGATCGGTTCATAATTTACCATAGGCCCCATATAAACTTTACTCCCGGAAAACAACTTAGTACGCCTAAAAACGTAAAAAATAATGCTATCATAACAAAATTTGGTACATCAAAGTTTTATAGGACAAGAAATAAAACTGTGTAATTTCGTGAAGATCGGTCCATAATTTAGCCTGGGCCCCATATAAACCCTACTCCCGGAAAACAGTTTAGTACGCCTAAATCCGTAAAAAATAATGCTATCATAACAAAATTTGGTACATCAAAGTTTTATAGAACTGGGAAAAAGACTGTGAAATTTCGTGAAGATCGGTCCATAATTTACCCTAGGCCCCATATAAACCCTACTACCGGAAAACAGTTTAGTCGCCTAAATCCATAATTAATAACAAATCGTCACAGTTTAAGATAATAATAACATCATACAGATATTACTCCTTAAACATTCGAACTGTCGGTGGAGGGTATCAAAGATTCGGCACAGCCGAATATAGCACTCTAACTTGTTTAAATTAAGTTGCAATTTTCAGGTAATTAAACTATGTAGTTTATGTTGCGGCCGTTTACTAATGTTTAACCTTTTAACTTACTCAGAAATCTAACGTGTTAGTCTATTTATGTCGCCTATTCGTCTTGCAGCATCCGTTCACCCACAATAAGTTCATAACAATGGCAATACCTTTACCTTATCTAAATTAATTGATAACCTGACGTGCTAGATAATTTATGTGGCCTGAATTGCTTTATTTGTCGAAAATTCTTTAAGACTCATCTTCTTTAATTTCAGTTTCCTTGCAGGACTTATTTTTTGAACCGAATATCTTACCTTGGGTCACAGAAATTGCTGTAGTTCGCGAGGTCGTATCCAGACGTGTATACAATGGGGTATAGAAATGTAGGTTAGATTCTGGACTACAAGAGAGTATAGTTTTTTTTGACGCGTTTTGACGGGCAGGACTTATGCTCTATAAAGTAGGAAATTTCCGAGAAATTTTGACATTAAAAAAAAAAAAAAACTAAATAGTTCTAGAGGTCGCAGAGTTTAGTGCTTTAAACCACGTGTAGCTAATAAAATAAACTAAATCACAAAACTTATTCTGTCAAAAAATCTTAAAAAACAAAAAAGTTATGAGCATTTCAACTTCAAAAATTTACTCAGAAATTCAAAACTATAACCAAATATTGAGAAAGTCCATTTCGGACCACCCTGTTCTCAATGAAATAGTTGAAATAGGGTTGAAATTTTTGGCTCCCGAGGTTCACTAGTATTTACTTTCACATGAATAAACAAATTTTAAAATCGGAGAACATAAAAAAAAATAATTTTGGCCGCCTTCTCAAAATATGAACCAGTGTGCGTAGGTGAAAAAGGTATATGGTCATTTCCATAGAATAGTAAGCTTTTTGTAATGTAACGCCAGCAAGTAATTAAAATTGTTTTTCAAAAACTTTTATATGTATAATTTACTTTTTAATATTTTGGTGTAAACGCTTGCTGGCGTTACGTCACTAGGGATGAAACGATACCTCTGAGGTATCGATACTTTTACTCGATGTGGTATCGCTAGTAAAGTATCGATACCTACTTAGTATCGAACAAAAAGTATCGATACTAAGTTACTTGTATAGGTACTTCTATCGGTTTGTATGATAAAAGAATAGAAACTACGACCTATTAGAATTTTTGTGCAAAACGATAAGTGTAAAGATTTAGATCCAGTTTAGTTACCACCTGGTACCAATTTCCTTTCGAAAAATCTTTTTAATCTTAGGAAACAAAATTTTATAGAACGTTCAGGATAACAACCTTCATTCACCTTTTATTCCAGAAATCAACAATGTCACTATGAATTTATTAATTATTTATTAAGTTGTCATTCCGTATGAAACTTATTTATTATTCATCTCAGACCCCATAAAGTATATATATTCTGGGTACTTGAGTAATTCTAACTCGATTTAGCCATGTCCGTCTGTCCGTCTTTTGAAAACACGCTCACTTTCGAACAACTCAAAAGAAATTAACAAACTTGGTGCCAAATTGCTTGTAGTTATCCTAAGCAGTTTGGAATTGAAGTCCAGCAAAATCGGTTCAGTAGGACCAGAGGTATGTATCAAAATGTGGAACCACCACCTAAAAAAATTTATAATTTTGTTAAAAAATAACATAAATGCTGGAACAAGGCACGGAATGAGATAAGATTTTGCAAAAATTTGTTTTATTTGACTGGAAATCACGCTGTTAAATTTCGTGAAAATCCGTCCATAATTTACCCTAAGCCCCATATAAACAATACTCCCGGAAAACAGTTTAGTACGCCTAAAACCGTAAAAAATAACGCTAGCGTAACAAAATTTGGAACGTCACAGTTTTTTAGGACTAGAAATAACACGATGAAGTTTCGTGACGATCGGTGCATAATTTACCTTAGGCCCCATATAAACCCTATTACCGGAAAACAGTTTAGTACGCCTAAAACCGTAAAAATTAATGCAATCATAACAAATTTTGGCTCGTCACAGTTTTATAGGACTATAAATGATACTGTGAAATTTCGTGAAGATCGGTACATAATTTACCCTTGGCCCCATACAGGCGCGGATCCAGCTCGAGCCTTAGGGGGGGGAAATTTTGTATGATACAAAAAAGTAAAAAACTTGTTTTTAAAAGTTTATTAAAAACAATAAGTGTATTAGGGTAAGTACTTTTTGCAATTTTTGCGAACATCCAACTCTTCATCGTATAGCCCTATAGGCCGTGAAAAAATATTAAAAAATGATGTATTACTTTTTCGCGATCGTGAAGAAAGTTTCCGCACCAAACGCGATAAAGTTTTGAATTTCAATTTTTCTCGTTACTATACAAAATTAACATTTAGTTACAAAATGTTAAGTATTTTCTAATAATTTCATGAATATAACAAGATCTTACCATTTGTACGGAAGAAGGGCGCAAAAAAAATCGCGACTCTATTTCGCGGTTTTTTTTAATTAACTAAATTGTAATGGCAAAAGATAGATGTTATGATAGATGAGTTGTTTGGCGGATATATGAAACAGTGATAATTTTCAGCAGCGTAGTAATATATGCGCGGAACGAGGTATTAAAGTTGCACAAGATATTTTTCCATTATATAAATCAACTCGCACTTAAAACTTAAAATTTATTTCATTAAACCCAAAAAAATAGCTTTACATTTTTGTTATACAGTTGCTTATTTTATGTATTTATGTCTGCATTCATAAAAATATTTTAAATTTAATAAAGGCTTGAAAACCAAATTTTCTATGAAAATTTTCCTTAATAAACGTTTATTAAATTTTATTATCATTTATGAATATGGGGGCTAAAATATATAGCATAGCGTCATCTTAAAGACCTAATAACCTATCTGCAGAAATTTCAAAATAGAATTTTTTATGTATTTTTATTCCCTATATCATAACGCATATGTGTGCAAAAAAATACCTAGAGGACCGTTACGCACAAAAAAGAGAAAAATAAATCATCAAAAATCACGATAAAAGTTTAATTTTGTTGCATGGTGTAATTTAAACAAATATTAAGTACTTGTTTTTGCTTAAACCAGTAAAAGAAACTACTACTGTAATCATTTAATGTATATAATGTTCATGTGTAAAGACATTTTTATTTATTCATACTAATAAGTACTGCAGATAGGTTATTTGGTTTCAGATTTCTACAATTCCAAAAAACCTAAGTGTCATAACATAAGCTGTGATAAGAAAAACAAAATTTTCTCAACCGATATATATTATTGGTTTCATTTTAATCAAAATGTGTAATTTTCGTTTCAATATTGTAAATAGTTCCAATTTTAAAACGTTTTTTCCCTCTCCTGTAAACTTTTGAAAACTGCAGATAGGTTATTTCGTCTTTTAGGTGACGATATATAAACAATAAATGTACTATACATAATGTGTATGGAAATTAAAAAAAAAAAATTAAAAATTGCATTTGGTGCGGAAACTTTTTTGGCCAAAATGGGCTAAAAAAATTATTTTCATTATCAATACTAAATTTTTTGTCCATAAAAAGTCATTACCCTAATTAAAAAACTCAACAAAAAGGTTAAATAAAATATAAGATCAGTTCAATATACATTAATCTTTTTAAATAAGCAATTTATGATTTCCTGTGAGGCAAATTTAGACAGTACAGTCTATCTTTTGTCATTGTTGATCAGAGCCATGTTTTTATTCGACGAGGGGTAGGAAATGCCCGCTCGTAGCTTTACTGGCGAGCATTACAACGAAAATTAGAAATATTTTTCTAAGATTTGGGTAGATATCTTCATCACAGTTTATTAAAGCATCTACAACGTTATCTGATAGATCAGGCTCAAGTTTACATCTTAGAAGGTGTTTACCTCTTTTATCAAATATAATCAGCTCTTCAGTTAGTTGTGGTTTTAACAGTTTTGTATCTGTATATGACTTGATTACACTTTGAGGTAGAAGTTTAGGTATGTTCAATACATTTGGGATATCTATTGGGAAAGTTGTATGAGATCTTCTAAAATAAATTAAATAAGAGGAATGTAACCTACAACTCGGTAGTAATCTTCAACATTTTGGATGTGATTATTTCGTTCCAATTTTGTCTTTTAGATAGGAACCTCGATTTGAATGCAAATAACTTAAATTTTTTAAAAAATCGCTTTAAATTGTTCTTCGGCTTTATTTCTTTTTTCTTCAAGGCACATGATTTAAATTTTGATCCTTTTTGAAGATCTATATCTTGCTTTTGTAAAATGATACTAAGTGGCTGTGTTACAATAGGTATCACACTTAATATGTTTATTCTGCAAATAAATTTAAAAGTACTAAGTGAGTTCCTAAATAAAAAGAGATACTACCTTTCTACTCAGATATTTTTTCCAAAGCTTCTACCATATGATGTACACTTGTTGCAAAGACGCATAATGAAGAGAGTTTGGCTCCCAAATACTTTGCTAAAACTGTTTTTCGCTTGGGATGATTATATTTAAAAAATTTTGTCGTCTTTTGTTTAACAAATGAAACAACTTTTTGTATTAATGGCACTTTATTGCTTTTAGAAATTAAGTTGTTAAATTTGTGGGAATAGCAAGGCGTTTGTTTCGCATTTGTCGCTTTTCCAGAAATTTTGAACAGCTCCATTTTCTGCTGACATCAAAGGACACCCATCTGTTCCATCTCCTACACAACTTTTTAGGTCAAGACCAAAATTTGTCAAAGCTTTAAAAACTATTGATGATAGTTCCTTCGCATAAATTGACACATCAACGTCATCAATATCTTTTGAAGCCTCTTCAAATGCGTTTACAACAAAGCCAATAAATTCTTCCCTAAAAACTTTTTATTGTATGTTGAAATATCTTCAAGATAAGGAAATCTGGCTTTTCCCAGACAAATCTGTGCTTTCGTCAAAAATGATCGAATAGAATTTTGATTCATATAACACATACATACATACATAAATATTGTAAATACTAAAGCTTCGTACAGACGATTGTCAGATCTTACAATATTGTAAGCAGGCGTTGCCAACAGCAATATTTTTCTGACAATAGTCCATTGTCAGATGCATTAATTTTGCGCTTCTGCAAATACAAATGAGCTTACAACGTTCACACAGTTGTAAGACATTTTAGCCAATTTTAATGCAATTTAAGCAACGCTGCTTACCAATATTGTAAGATCTGACCATCGTCTGTACGAAGCTTAAGACTTTTTAATAATTCAATCGCACGCATTATCAAGTCAAACGTTTAGTCTTTGGATATAGATGGCACCTGCTGGGATTGAATGTAGAAAAATAAGTAATTGAATACGGTAAACTAGATGTTTCTTTGGAAATATCTAATAAATAACTATTAGGATTAAGATATGGATACTTATTGAAAATCGTTAGAGATTCCATAAAAAAAAACCTTGCTGGGATTTCCAAAAATGTTGTACATTAAAAAAAATATTATTATTGGGTATTCTTGTATTATCGAAATTAACAAAACATATTTTTATAATTTACCCCCTGAATCCGCGCCTGGCCCCATAGAAACCCTACTCCCGGAAAACAGTTTAGTACACCTAAAACCATAATTAATAATGCTAGCATAACAGAAATTGCTACGTCGCAGTTGTAAAGGACTAGAAATGACGCTGTGAAATTTCGTGATGATCGGTCCATAATTTACCCTAGGCCCTATAAAAAACCCTACTACCGGAAAACAGTTTAGTCGCCTAAAACCATAATTAATAACAAATCGTCACAGTTTAAGACAATAATAACATCATAAAGATATTACTCTTTAAACATTCGAACTGTCGGTGGAGGGTATCAAAGATTCGGCACAGCCGAATATAGCACTCTAACTTGTTTTAAATGTTAATATGTATTTCATTTTAAATTGATAAATATATAATAAAGGGTGGTAAAACCATAATCCATGATGTAAATTGTGAGTCACACCTTAACGTCAAGTTATTTGTTTCAGTATTTGAGAACTTCGACCATTGAGAGGTACACAATTTAGTAGAGTTGTGTCGTTCCGGAACGACCTAGTTCCATTGAACGATTCACTAAAATGAACGGTGCGGACTTTTTCAATAGTTAATTTTTTGTCGTTCCGCAATTGCAATCCGTTGGATGATCACATGTATTTTATTAGTGTTATTTTTTGTGTATTGATCAATGTTGCCGACTTTTGTGTATTTTTGTCGTGACATATAAAACATTTCTTATTAAATCAATTACTAATGTGATCCAAAGCAATATATTTAAGCAATATACCACTAATTATTATTTGTTATAATTTTTTACAAACATTAAAAAAAATTAATAATTCTTATGTAGGTAGTTGTTACGCCACAACATAAAAACAAACAACAACAAATATTTCATTGTTGACGTTTTAATGTCATTCATTGTTCAAAGTAAAAACCGGATCGATGAACGAAAGGAACGACCTAGTTCCTTTGATCTTTCGGATCGGTCGGAACGATTCCACAAAAGGAGGGATTTTGCCCAACTCTCCAATTGAGTAGCGCGTTAAGATTAATAAAGCCTTTTACGAAAATGGGCGTTCAATCAAAATGCATTTAATGCACATAGTGATATTTTTGGTCAGTATAATCGACCAAATGTTTCCACAATCGGGAAAATTGCGCGTAAATTTCAGAAAACCGGGTCTGTAGGAAATGGGAAAATATATGTGCAGTTAGTTCTGCGGCTGGCGGCGTCTTCGAAAATGAGGTCGGCCAAGCAATTATCGTGAATTTTGTTCGCTATCGCGGGATGACAACGGACTTCCTATACCCAGAAATTGAGGAAATGGATCTAGAAGATATGTGGTTTGACGAGGTATACCAAACGGAACTAGGTTTTTCGAAACCCGGGATTCGGGATTTTTAATTAAAAAAAAGGATCCCGGGACGGATGGGGATTTTTCGGGATTTCATATATAAAAGCCAATTTTTAGAATTCATATAATTGTAATTTAATGTTTATGTATAAGAATTAAAACAAATTAATTCATGAAGAAAATTAAACTCATAACAGAAAAAATTAAAAATTGTCTCTAATCAGCAAATTTGTTCCAAATTCATAGAAACAAGCAACCCATTTGTTGATTTTGCACCTATTACCAAAATGATTATATTGATTACTAAAAATTGTAAAAATTTAATATTTTGAATAGTTTTTTCTCAATTAATGATATTTTTAAATTTAATTAAAAAAAATGTTAAAAAAGCCTTGGCCGTTTCAAACAATGTGTTGATTGATTTCGACAATTTCCAACAACAATTTCACAAGTTTGAATTATTTTGTTTTAAACGAAATAATTTTTTGTTATATAATTAATTTTTTAATTCAAAATTTATTTTAAAACAACTAAAATGCTAATTAAATCAAAATTATATTTTTAATTTTCATTCAACAAAAAAAATAATTGATTCAATTATCACATTAATTAAATTTAAATACTTTTTAAATAATTTTTTTGATTGATAAAAAACTACTAATAATTTTTTCTGTGATTACAAAATAAAACTGTTTAATGTATTCTTTTAAAGTAATATGGAAGTATTATGTATAAAAACTTATATTTTAAAAAGATATGCTGCCGACGAAACCAATATTCGCATTTAACACTTCTGGGTGGTATCGTTAATAAATAACTACATATATGCTATATGACAATATTTAATTTATTTTATCTCAATTATATATATGCAAGTATTAATCTAATAAAATAAACTTGTATGTGTCAAAAGACCTTTGGTAGAAGCCCCTAAAGTTTTTAACACCTTTTTGCACAGCTTGCATTTTGCGTGCGCAGTTCTATTATCATCCACTTAGAAAAAAGACCCACCTTCTGATTTTGTTTTCGTGGTACATAATGCATTGCATGTAACATTTATTCACTTGTGACTTTTTTTGTAGCCAGTTAAAAATTAAATTCATGGCCAGTATGATTTAATATTGAAATTTTACTAAGCTAAAAATCTCAGGATTTTTATGTCAAACCCCGGGATTCGGGACTTAAATTTTTAGAATAATCCCGGGATTTCGGTATTTGGAATTGGCATCCCTAGTGTTTACTGATCAAACAGTTTCTTGATACCGTTACTGCTGCTCCAGCTTTGAAAAATAATCAAAAATTTAAGATTAATTTCAATACCAAAGTGAAACGATTACTTTTGACCGATACCGAGTATTTTTTTACCGATACTACTTGGTACTCGGTTGCTAAGTATCGATTACAAAAATACTTGGTACTTATATAAACGTATCGAATATGTACTTGTATTTGCTCGTATCGTTTCATCCCTATACGTCACAAAAAACTAACTTTCGCTGGAAATGCCCATACATAAGTTTGTCATTCTGTTTTTATTCGTTAACTTTAAAGAAAATAAGATATGAATTTAAATGACTGTGATATTAATATTAACCAATTTTAATAATTATTTAATGTATTCTTATTTAAAATTTGTCTATAAAATTGCTATTTAATTGCTTTTTAATAACTTAATGTAATTTACTAACATTAATATTGTCTTTAGCCTTCGGTAAAGGGTATACAAATGAGCGATTTATTGATTAAAATTAATTGATTAAGATTAAAATTGCTGAAATCTCAGTCATTTGTAGACCGATTTGGCTGAATTTTAATTGCAAACTACTCCGTACTATCCGAGATATAAATATATAACAACACGGGAGATCGAATATTCGACTTTCTTTCAAAAGTGTTTTCAAATATTCCGAAAAGTTAATATTTAATAAGCCGAGTTTCGGTTAGGCATTTAAAAAATAACCGGATAATAGGTTTTATTAGAATAAATAAAAATACAAAGGGCAAATTAGTTTTGAATTAAAAAAATTATTTGAATAAAAACTTAATAAATCGCAAAGGTAAGGAACCAACAAAATATATATCGTCGCCTTAAAGATGAAGAAGGAGAGGAGAAAAACGTTATAAAATTGGAACTATTTACAATATTGAAACGAAAATTTCATATTTTGATTAAAATGAAACCAGAAATATATATCGGTTGAGGAAATTTTGTTTTTCTAAACACAGCTTATGTTTAGTCACTTTGGTTATTTGGAATTGAAAATATCTGAAACCAAATAACCTATCAGCAGTACTAATAAGTATGAATAAATAACAATTTCTTTACACATATCAGTGGCATTTTGACAAGTTTTTAAAAAAATCTCGGTGAAAAAATGAGTTTAATTTAATAATAAAATAAACCAAATTTAAAAAAATAGTTCGCTAATAATACAAAATTTTTAAAACGTCAACAAAAACGTTTTTTGAATGAAAGTACGCATGATTAACAAAATTTTTTCCAACTTTTTAAATTTGACTTCAGTTGTTTTGTATTATATACATTAAAAAAAACAGTTTCTTTAACTGGTTTAAGCAAAAATAAGTACTTAGTGTTTGTTTAAATTACACTATGCAACAAAATTATACTTTTATCGTGATTTTTGATGATTTATTTTTCTATGTTATGAGTGCGTAACGGTCCTCAGGGTACAAAAACTTTGTCATTTGTAATATTACCATAAAATATCCATAAAAACTCACTTTTAAATTTTTGGAGATAGGTTATTAGGTCTTTAAGATGACGATATCGAACTTTTAACGAACTTTAGTTTCGAGGACTTTATAAAGCTTCGTTCACAACATTTTCACTGGTGTTTAAAAAAAAGCAACAATTTGTTTTCACAAACTCACACATTTTGCATTAAGAAAACGTTTGCAAATTTTGCCCACAACAATATTAATTATTTATTATTATTTTAAAAAACATTTTGTTAAAATTTTCATTCAAAACTAAATAAAATTATTATACGTCATTTTCAATTTCAAACAAATTGTTGCTGAATTAGAAGACTCAACTTTTTTTAAAAACTTTTGTTACATTTTTGTTCGAATAATGCAAGGAAAATATGTGAAATATTTTGAAAAGATAGAAGACAGAAGAAAAAACGAAATTGTTTCTCGCATTGTGAACGAAGCTTTATTTGAGATATTCTTAACATTAAAAATAAGTTTTAATTTGTTGGTGGTTAAACCATTTAGGCCCAACCAAAAACTACCGGAAAAAAATTTAAATTTGTTTTATTTTATTATTATGTAAATTCATTGCAACTAGATGACCCGTGCGAATATTTCGCATCGTTAGTTGTCATTTTTGTAACATTAAATGAAAATAATTAATAGAAATTATAGTAACTTCAATACATTTTATTAAAAGTATAAAAATATTAGAAATCATAATATATATCATTCATATTTACATACATACATACATATGTTTAAATCTTTTATAATACTTCTTTGAATACCATGTTAGAGGTAATGACATGATCATCGTTAACTTTTTGCCCGTACGAATCCTTAATACAAACAAAAATATATTTCTAATTATTTTTCGTCATTAGTATTAGAAATAAGCTTTAAAATGAGATATCATTCATTAAATTTGATGCGGTGGTATGGGAGATATTTGCAACCGACAAAAAAAAAGTGCTTTAGAAATAATATATATGTTTAAACAAAAACACCAAAAGAAATTAAAGAGATTTACCCAAATTTGCACAATGGGCACTTAAGTGTGAACATTTTTTTTGATGTTTTTCAAATGTCTGTACTTTTAGTTAATCAATAATGCAAACATATATTGAATATTGTCAAAAACTTTGTCGTAAGCCGCCAGTAATGAAGAGTTCCCAAATTGGCGCAACGAGAATTAATGGGTTAAGAATATTATAGACATGCTTTAGTAGACGTCATCCTTATTTTTGGAAAGCATTACAGAGACGAATAGTAATATGAACATATGTTTTTTTATGAAATATCGGTTGGTTTCGTGGCAACAATAATACAACAATACAACAACAGGGGTTTTTTTTGCATTGAACTGTCAAAGTTAGCAGGCTGTCAAAGTAAGAAGGCTGCCACCTCTGGCATAGGTCAACAGGACCAGTGTTACCATATATTCCAAAAAAAATCTTGTTATCTCAGAAAAAAAAACTTGTTTTCGCAAGAAAAACTTTTTTTTTTCAAAAGTGCCAAATATTTAAAAGAAACTACCAAAATGTTCCTACAATCACTGTTATTTGTTTCAAAAAGTCTTTTGTTCTTTAAATACCACTTAAAATTTGTATTTCTAATTTGTTCCTAATACTATTTTTGCTTAAATTAATTTTTGAGGAAATACGCTCTGCATTTGCTGTAGATATTGGTAACGACAAAATTGAATAAACTAATTTTTTAAATATGGAAAAACTTCGGACTTATCACAACGTCTTACTTTAAATACATCCTCCCAAAAACTCTAAAAATTTTACTCTTTTTGTAAATTATGTTCCGAAAAATCAAAGTAAATATCACTTACATCTACAACATGTGGAAAAATAGCACATAATTGAGCAATACGTTTTTAGTAACCTTTTTTTACATTAAAAGGCTCTAAAACTTCAACTTGTTTAAGGAAGTCGTTATCAAAATCGAACCTTTTTAACAAGCCATTGCAAAGTTCAACATAAAACTTTAAACAATGAACTCTTAAGTCTGTTTCATCATCTTCAGATAACTTATATGAAACTAGTGCTTATTGTTTACATAATTTTTTTTAAAACTTCCAAAACTTACATACTAAAAACTTGGAAAAACTTAAAATAAATTTAAAACTTTTTGGCATCTCAAATAACTTGCAAAAAAAGGGAAATCTTGACAAATGGTAACGCTGATCAGGGCTGAAGTCTTCTCTGTTGGGCGCAACAATTTATTAATTTGGAGTCATTATACATTTGGTCTTGTATGTCTTCAATATTTTAACACTAACGGCCATTTTCGCCAAGTTCGGTTAAAACTAACTTTCAATTAAAGTTCCGGTTACCAATATGTTTTGACAGCTATAACCGATAGTTAATTATAACCGAACTTGGTGAAATTGGCCGTTACTGTATGTAATATTTACTATTTTAGTATAATTCTTATTCTTATCATTAATACTTATCGTGGTCCGAATTCAAACTGCTTTCTTGAGGTTTTGGACGAGTTTTTGTCGAAAAAAAAATTTTTTTTACGCGTTAATTTTTAAGGTTTTTTAGTATGTTTTTTTCGATTTTTACTCTTCTTTTTATTATTTTTAAGGCTGGTTTAGAGCTGCCATCGGCAACCTATACTATTACATTTTGCGATTATATGCGTTGTACGAATTTTACATATCCCAGTGGTATAAAAAGTAGCAATCACCACCAATGACAGGCGAAATAGTTAGCACTTTCACTCAATTTGTACCAGGGTGTACTGATGTGGCATTCAGATTATTCCTAAATCTTTCTCTAGACACCAATATCTAGTGTTAACATTTAAAAATAGGTACCCACTTTTCGCTAGCTAATTCTATAGCTCCAAGTAATGCAGAAAACAATTTTTTTTCAACGACAACACAAAAAAATGTGTATCCGAAATAGATCCCGTTATTAGAACAACAACACAATCGCTTGCTTTTTGCTAGCTCGCTTTGAAGATATAAGTAGCTAACCCTTATGGTAGGTAGAGATTATGCAGAGAGGGATCCATCGCCACCTCGTAGGAAATCCCCGTGTTAAATTCGCCACTCAAAAGCATGTGAGGTAGATTGTAGTGGGACTAGCGGTAGTTTTTAATGAGCTAGCGAATATACACGTTCAGAGCTAGTACGCCATACCACTGGGATGTTCCCTGCAAATAAAATTGGACCACCTGACCCATTTTGATCAAATGGACTACTCCATGGACTAGTCCGATGTAATGCAAGCATGGACCATGTCATTGTTAAAAAGTGTTTGTAGTGAGACGACATGTCTTCGATTTTTAACGACATGCTTTCGTTTTTAAACGACTTCAAAACTAATCCTCTTGAGTATACCATGGAGTAGTTTTAAAACTACTCCTTAGTGGTCCAAAGGTGGGTTATATACCATGGAGTAGTTTTAAAACTACTCCTTAGTGGTCCAAAGGTGGGTTATATGGTCCTCTCCTAGGACATCGTAATCTTAAATAGACCAGGTTTTTTCCATACGTTTGGGTTACTTTTGGACTAGTCCTGGTCCCTTGTGGACTACTCTTTACACGCGTGTTTGGACTGGTCCTATTATTTGCAGGGTTGTTGTTAATGTTGCTAAATTCTCTGCAATGTGTGTGCACATGTACGTAATAAAAGAGCATACAAGAGAATAAAAGAGAAAACGCGGCGCCCTGATTTTGCCGATGGCAGGTTTAGAGCTCACACTTTGCAGATAATTTAGCAACATTAACAACAACATATGTACAGCGTTACCGTTGTGATACTAAAGTATCAATTTGACCCTTTTTCGACGGTCTGTATACCTTTTATGACCCTTTTTTTGAATTATACTTTTGTATCATTTTCACCCATTTTGGAAATGGCACTCACATTTTGTTTTTTGTCAACACAGCTGAACGGTTGTGCTAAACAACTGTTTTCGAAATAAGCGAAGATGGAGGAATGAACTTCAAGTGATGATTTAATACCAAAATATAGAACGCAAATTCCTAAAAAGGTAGTTAGTATTCGTAAAAAGTTTTTGTTAAAAAATTTGTTATGACTTCTAAATTAGATTTTCGGTAATAAAGTACAAATTAAAGTACAATTTCCCTAATAGCAAACATAACTCATATACGACTTTAGTATTTTTTTATTTATTGAATAACTTATGGTGGTTTCTTTTCAAAAAAAAAAAAAAAAATGTGACATTTTATTAAAAAAAAAGAAATGCAATTAGGTGTTTGTTTCTTAAAAATGTGTTGGTCTCTTAAAGAGAAGCAAGTTTTATGATAAAAAATTCACCCTTAATAATGTTAAAAGCATTGAACTTTTCGCCCTCTTTTAAATCGACAATGTTAAGAGTGTCCTGTAAAATAGGTGAGTTAGGTTTATGTATGGGGCTGGTTTTAAAACGACGACGATTGCCTCAAAGAGCAAAATTTTAAAAACTCGAAAAAGTCTGCAAAGATAGCGCCATAAAATTGATTTAAAGTCTCTTGAACTAACAGAAATGAAAAAAAATTGGTTTAAATTGCTGAAACTTTCAAATATTTGGTAACAGCGGTATGATAGCTAAGTCGAGTATTTATTAAAAATTGTAAAAACTTTATTCAAGAATAAGAAAACTTACAGGAAAAGATCACAAAATACAAAATTGGAAACAATCCCTAAAATTTATTTGAAATCGGTAAAAAAGGAAATGTTGGAACATAACATAAAAGGTATTAAAGAAATGAGTTATAATGATGAAGAACAAACTTTTGGTCAGGTGTTAAAAACAGGAAAGGGCATTCCATACAAAAACTTACTTTTTTAAGCACTGCCTACCTGAAATATATATTTTTCGTTTGTTTATAAAAAACTTGGTCATATTTTATTTATTCAAATGGAAAATACTGCTTTTAAAAAACTTGACCCGTTTTTTATTGAAATACCCTTTCTTTGACCCCTTTTTCTGGAAAATCCACTTTTTGTGACCCTTTTCGAAAATTTCCAACGGTAACCCTGCATATGTAAAATTCGTACAACGCATATAATCGCAAAATGTAATAGTATAGGTTGCCGATGGCAGCTCTAAACCAATTTTTATGTATTTTCTCTCGTATCAAATAGCTCTTTTCTAAAGAAATACGCATGCTAAAGGCGATGGTGATATCAGTTAAAAAGAAAAAATAAATTTTTGGCTGAAAAATTAAAAAAAAGCAAATTATATGCCATCGTTTTAAGCGTACATTACAAATTTGGGCGCCTCTAAAATTATTTTTTTTTTAATATGTCCTCATGCCAAAAGCTATCAAAAAAATCGATGGCACAATATCGATTTCTAAATCGACCCACACTAGTATCCATAACTTTAAGAGCTATGCAAATTTCTTTGCATTCGCGAAGCACCACTAAACCGGAAGTGGAATTTCGAATTCGAATTTTGCTAACGTAGACTCGATTTTTTTAAATCCACATACTCATTCTCATAAAACTGTAGACGGTTGATGTGGGATATGCGATATGAAATAAATTTAAATAAATGTATTTTTGTTGTGAATATAACTTAATAATCATATAACCTGATAACCTGCCTTCCGTGAACAACCCAACTGTAATTTTGTATAATAAAGAAATTACTCTACTTGAGTTTTGTAAATTTCACCTTGAATTTAAATTTTATACTCGTATCGGCCAAAATTTCTTCTTGAGTATCGGTATCGTATCGGCAAAAAGACGTGTCGTTACGTCCCTAATATTCAACATATTTCTCTATTCTTTTACTTTAATTTTTTTAACTTCCTTTATTTTGATATTAATAAATTCAATCAATTTTACTTAGAACTGTAAAATATAAACAAGCGAAACAAAACATTTGTAAATTCTTTAAGATATTGAAAGAATGGCCAACATACATAGCGCGACTGGCTCTTATTAAGCTCCCTACTTTAAAAAGCCGTAGAACAAGGCCAAATGTGTCGATTATTTTCAACATTATTAATGTTGATATCTGGGCTGGATTTATAGTTAATGAGATTTCATTTAATATACCACAACGATTATCCCGAAATTTCATACTGTTGTCCGTCAAATTCTTCAGAGCTAATTATGGTGATGCCGGCCCTTTTAGAAGGATGTGTAATACTTTCAATAAATTAAATGAATGTTTTGATTATTCATTGGATCCGAAGTCAATAAGTAGATTGATAAGTACTTCTCTTAATTGATAGTAAAATTAATGTAATGTAATCATAGTCAAAATAGTCTGTTTTATTTAAACGAAAATTTAAATGTGTAAAATCCATAGACATTTAATAATAAAATATAATTTAATATGTCGTAAAAAGGTGTAAATCGTTTAAGTTTTTTAAGAGACAGATATAAAGGCCGTCATCAAGCATTGTGGTAGTATTATAACGTCCAGCACACGAACACGTGTGAATTCGCCTGCTGGACACGCATTTGACAAGTGTATTTGGCCCTTAAAATTTATAAGGGTACCTAATCTGTCGGGGAGTTTGATGGCCTACTAAAATAAGGGGGAACATAAACCCTACACGACATTCCATCTAGTCGTCTCATAATTTGTATGTACATATTATCTTTATATTGATTTTATGTTTTGTCCTTAATCAATGTGTCTCTTACATTGCAGCCACACGATCAAGCTTTTCTTGATAGTCTTTTACATATACTGTTTGTCAAAATATGCAAAAATTGGCAGCTGTCACGTAGGCTGCACGCAAGTTTAAAGCAATTTACTTTCAAGATGTCATTAAAAAAAAAAAAATTATAAAGAGAAACGAAAAATTTGCTCACTAACCTTGAAATCAGCTGTTTTCTTGAACGTAAATTGAAACACTCACTGGCAAGAGAATTTTAAAGGCAAGTTCGTATCAATTTTTAAAAGTATGAGTGTATTGGTAAAAAAGTGTGAGCGTATTAAAAATTGATAGGCAAAACTTGATCGTGTAACCCTCAAGTTACTTCGGTAAAATAATAATTATTTAGAAATTTACCAATTTTAATCACATACTCCAAAAATATAGTCGCCGCATTACAAGGATAAAATTTGTCCCGCTTTCCAAAGACTGAAACTAAAACAAATTTTAGAACTGAAGCACCAGTTATCAGTTTGGTCTATAATTTAACCATGAATCGTCTTACAAACGAACAACGCTTGCAAATGATTCAATTTTATTATCAAAATGCGTGCTCTGTTAAGAAAGTTCATCGCGCGCTTCTTGTGTTCAGCGACGAAGTTCATTTTAGCCCCAATGGGTACGTTAATAAACAGAATTGTCGATTTTTGAGTGAAGATACGCCAGAAGCATTGCAAGAGCTACCGATGCATCCAGAAAAAGTCACAGTTTGGTGCGGTTTATGGGCTGGTGGCATCATTGGACCGCACTTCTTCAAAGATGATGCGAATCGTAACGTAACTGTGAATGGTGAGCGCTACCGTGAGATGATATCCAACTTTTTTGTCCAAAATGCAAGAGCTTGACTTGCATGACATGTGGTTTCAACAAGACGGTGACACATGCCACACAGCACGCTTAACAATGGACTTATTGAGAGGCGAGTTCGGTGAACATTTTATTTCAATTGGCCTTTAGACTATTTTTTGTGGGGCTATGTTAAAGCTCATGTCTATACACACATGCCCGCTTCAATTGACGCATTGGAAGACAACATTGAAGCATTTATTCATGAGATACCGGCCGAAATGTTGGAAAGAGTATGCCAAAATTGAACTAAGCGGATGGACCATTTGAGGCGCAGTCACGGTCAACCTTTGCATGAAATAATCTTCAAACATTAAATTATATTGACCGTACTATCGATTCAAATAAAGATTTCATGAATTTTTCTGAATTTTATGTGCTTTTTTTAAACTTTCCTATAGCTCTTAAAAAATCACCCGATATTTAATTGTGATCTAAAAATAAGTATGTATATGCAAATTAAAAAAAGAAATTAAAAATACATATGATATTTAAATGAAATTAAATACCGATACTTAGAACTGATAGAAATTAAGCGGAAATACTTAAATGTAAAACAAGTACTACCTTTATTTTAATTATTATTTATTTGTTAAATTTTTGTTAGTTATGCATTCGTTTTATTTTTTATGGAATTAAAACGCTTTTTAAACAAATTTCTACGTCATGTTTTTGTGCGATTTCAAATTCCGTAAGTTCAAGGTCAATCAGTCAATAAATCATTGAATACGTTAGTTTAGGAGTTATACATTACTTGCGTTTTTTATATCGTGACTTGAATCATTTGATGAATACAAATAAACTCAATCCAATAGAAAACAATATTTAAAACAACTAAGAAAGTATATTCAGTCAAGCCCGACCATTTAATACCCTACACCACTGTATAAACAGAAAAATTTTTAAGAAGGCTCTCTATTTGGGACACGGCAAAACAAAATTGTGTTATGGGTTTAAAATTAATTTAAGAGTTTAACGAATATTATCTATACATCTGAATCTATATGGCAATTTTTGATCATAAATCGATTTCAGACAAGGGGTTAATATGAAACCAATGTTCTATTCTGGACCTTTCAGCAAAAAATTTTCTAAGTAGCTATTTTTAAGGTATGTATTTCTGTAGTGGTATTTGTATGGGAGTCTTGGTCGAATATGGACCGATTGGTAAGACTATTTATACTTTAATACGAAATAACCCCCCAAAAAAATAATGAAATAACCCCCCAAAAGTTTGTACAGAGAACAACAAAAACGATTTTTGGGGGGTTATTTCATTTTGTTTGGGGTGTTATTTTATTTTTTTTTATTGGGGTATTATTTCATATGAAATTATCCCCCAAAAAATCATTATGAAATAAAGCCCCAATATATTTTTTGGGGGATTATTTCACTTTCAAATTTATAATGAAAGCGTTTTTGGGCGCAACGATTTATCCACTTTGGTATACAGAACACCGGCTTCGATAAAAAAAAAAGCTGCCCTGTATAGCCGGGTCGAGTCGGTATTTTTATACTATAGAGGAGAAGCGAAGCCTGTGTTTGTTATACCATAGAGGCAAAAGTCATTGCGCACGGCCGAAGGCCGGCTATGCAGAAAAGCCTTAGTTGGCGAAGCTTGTGTTTGGTATATCATACCATGAAATATATCGCGTAATTCTTTTAAGCAAAACTGTATAATTAATTGAATTACATATACATATTGGGCCTTTATTTCATTTCAGAAATTGGGGCTTTATTGCATATGAAATAAGGCCCCACGCTTTGGGGGGCTATTTCATTATTTTTTTTGGGGGTTATTTCATGCCGCCGATATTTTAAGAAAAATTTTAATCTAAATACAGACCAAGGCGAAATCATATCATGAAGTGTGACATTTAAAATACAAATGTATATGAAAAATACATACTAAAAAATGACAGCCACCATAAGACTCTCTGATGCGGTCACCTGTATGAATTCGCCTTAATACAGACATAATAAGACTTTTGTAACATTATGAACCGATTTTTACAATTTTCAATTAGTTTCGTTCTTTTGACTATTAAGACCAAATTTCATAAAACTATCTTCTAAATTGCGACTTTTACTTTGCGCACAATGTTTACATGGACAGACAACCAGCTGGACGGACGGTCATTATTAAATCGACTCCGAAAGTTATCGGGACTCGATCGGTATATAAAAAGATCTAAACCCAATATTTTTATGAGTTACAGACATCAGCATAATACCCTCTCCACTATTGTGGTGTGGATATAATAATATACAGAGAAAGGGTGTGGACAACAAATTGTGATTTGGATATTCCAGAGGGATGCATAAAAACGTAAACGGCATAACGAAAAATACTCCGTTTAATTAACACCGATTATCTGGCGATGTTTAAGTTTTGAAAATTTAAATTTTTTCCCCAAAAATTGTTGGATTTTTATTAAAATCATCTGGCAGCCTAATAGCCGTGTAAGATTAACTCGACAGCTCACTTCCAAAACATGCTAAGTCGAAAAAGTAAGTTTTGCAGGAGAAGATCTTAAAATTTAGGGGCGATACAATATTTAGTTGTATGCTAATTACTTTTTGTACATAACTTTGGATTGGATTAGCCGATCAACAACAAAATTGGAAAGAATTGAAGTTGAACAGCACTATATTCATGTAAGCACGTTTTGGAGTTCAGCTATCGAAATGTACATTCATTGAAATATTAGTTTAAACACGTCAGTTCCTGCAAACTGTTTTCATTAACTTCACAGTTTAAATTATTTAAGGAGTACATTTTTCTCAATTGAGTTTCCATAGGGAATCAATTAGGGCAAAAGGACAATGAACTCATGCGAGTAGAATGGGTCTGAAATTCAATGACTATTGCAGAAGTTGCCATGCCGAGAAGGAAAAGAAAACTGTATTTTATTTTCTGTGTCTACATCCTGGAATCAAGGACGTTAGGGAGCGATACTTTTTGTATGATCTATATTATATAGGATAAAACTAAGGTTGATTTTCTTCATTAGGAATTCCCAGTGATACCTTTGATATAGCTGCTCTTTAGGATGGGCTATGGCGCTGTGTATCACAAAGAGACAACAAAGCCGGTGTTTGAAAAAAGTCGAATAATCGATCTTCCTAGTAAATATCATGATTTATTAAACATTTAAATAAACTGGATGAAAAGCTTAGTCGAAAGCTTTATCATACCTGGGGCCAAATTACGGCAATCGATATCGATCGAAATTCCCATTTAAATTGTTTTGTAATTTCGATCGATATCGAATGCTGCAATTTGGTCCCTGGATTTTCAAAAGTTTTATCTATATTCAATGGGCCAGTGCATGTGGGATGATTAATTTTACGCAGTATTTATGTTTGAATAAATGAGTAAATGAATAAATAATAACAAACAAATAAAAAACAAGAAATTGAAATTAAAATCATGTTTTAAACGTTTGCCATTTGAATACTAATGAATCGAACACGCATACAAACATATAGGAATATAAATTTTTTTTTTGTCATGACTACTATTGTATTCTATCGCCTTTTGTTAGTTAATCTGCTTGACTATGGGTCCGCCGTATGCCGGTAATATGAGGTGTCAATGTGTAACATCAATGACCATTAATATCGAGTGTGTGAGTGAGTAGGTCTACATGTAAGTATGTGTGTACGTTTTTCAAAGTCAAGGTACCAACCAACCACCACCACCTCAAATTTGACAAGGAAGTAATATCTTAAGCACACGTACGACTGACTTAATTGTTTATTGGTTCTATGAGCTTTGTTTGTTGTTTCATACAAAATAAAATGTAGTCCAGTCAGTCAATGCTCTTTCTTGTTTTGGCAGGTATTCGTTAACGTTCATTTCATTCATATACCAAATTAATAATTTTCTATGCGAATTTATTCAGTATGAGTTAATGAGTTAATCATTGGTCGTAAATAGAAGAATTGTTAATAAAATTATAAAATAAAAAAAGGCTATTATTTAATATTTTATATATGTTTATAGTAGATAAGCTATTCTATAGAATTGAATATTATTTTGTATTAAATATGTGTGAATTGTTGCCAGATAGAGTTGGTTGAAAATTGTCAAGTTTTATAAAAAAAATTCGTCAAAATTGTCATATTTATTTACTTAAATCTTGACAAACCCGTAATTTTAAATAACCATTAAGCTTTGTTCACAATCAGAGCAACAATTTCGTTTTTTCTTCTATCTTTTTTCTTCCCAAAGTATTTCAAATATTTTCCTTTAATTTTTAGAACAAAAATGTAACAAACATTTTTTTAAAAATCTAACTAAAGTTGAGTCTACTTTAACTTCAGCAACAATTTCATACAAATTTTATTTAGTTTTGAATGGAAATTTTAACAAAATGTTAACAAAAATTAAAACAAATGCATAATATTGTTGTGGCTAAAATTTGCAAACGGTTTCTTAATGCAAAATGTGTGTGGTAGAAAAAGAAATCGTTGCTCTATTTTGAACACCAAGTGAAAATGTTTTTTTGATTGTGAACGAAGCTTTAAGTTTTATTAATGTTAAGAAATAATGTTTAATTAAAAATTCTTATCTTTTATTAAAAAAGTTGTTCTCACTTCCAATAACTTTTTATTACTAAAACATTTTTTGGTTTAAAAAATCTTTATATATTTTCAACGTTACTCGAATAACATAAAGAATCATTGGAATTCAATTAAAATTATATCTTAAGTATTTACGTACACAGAAAAAATTATTGCCGAATTATTTTCAAACAAACGCTTGTTTGAAATTTTTTTTAATTTCTACAAATTTTTTTACTGATTCAACTAAAATTTTTGTTTGATTTTTATTTAACCAACAAAAATGTTGACAACCATTCAAAAATATAATACACGCGTTATTGGTTTCAAGTTTTCATAATTTTGTATGAAATATTTAACGCTTTGTAATGTTGTCGTCTTTTTGCATTTTTTTATTTGATCGTAAGCAACACTTCCTAATGTTAAATATAAGAACTACAACGAAAAACACATACAGTCTTTTTTGGCCACTTTAAAAAAGTACAACAGTAAGAGAGATGAAGAGGTTTGAAGTAAAAAAATAGCAGGTAAAAAAACGTTTCACTCTTTTTAAACACCAGAAACAACAACAACATTATAAGAAACAAAATAAATTTTTGGTTGGTTAAAAAAAACAAAATCCCGTATTCAATTTTTTCAAACTGTTTGCTTAAATACATCAAATACAAAAATATAATGATGACGAAAAACATATCGAGTCGGTCTGTCGCCGTTTTTGGGTTACATTTCTTCTTCATTAGCAAAGGAAAGGATACAGCAACAGTGAGTGATGACGAAAAACATTGTGTGTTTTAAAAAAAGATTTCGTTCAAAAATTATTCCAACAAAAAACTGTGTCTCAAAGCCAGCCGGCCGCTCTGCTCTCTCTGCCATCATCTTCTAATACAGTGCCTGCTTGTGTGCGCATCATTGCTTGTGCAAAAACCTTTTTTTTTTTTGATTTTGAAATTTAGTATATGAATTTCAGTAAACTTTTTGTTTGATTCAGTTAAATTATTTGTTTGAAAAAATCAGTGTTTTTTTTCAATAAACAAAATGCAAATAAATTGTTTGAATATGCGAATTTGTTTATAGGACCGATTTCAGACAAAAAATTGTTTGATTCTACAAATTTTTTGTTTGAATTGGAAAAATAATTTTTTCTGTGTATTAACATTTTCAAAAAAGTAAAAGTGTGGCCACATGAACAGAAGAGAGATATTAACATTTACACGTCGGAAATCCTGTTTTTGCGCTTAAAAAATGGTTTAAAATTTGATGTATTACCAGAATCAAGCTATGTTTAAAACGGTATTAGGAAGCCAGAAAACAGCGAAAAAATGTTCGAATGTATTTTTTATTATTAACTGCTGAATTATGATAATTTATGCCAACCATAGAAATAAAAGTGTTCAAAAATCGAATAAAAATGTGAAAGTATTTAAATCAATTCTAAACTAGTATAAAATTTGACATTTGAAAAATCTTCAAATTTAGGGCATCAATCGTCAAATCGTAAGTAAACCCTTTTGAAACTAAAAAATCTTCAAATCTGGCAACCGTGTATGTGTGTGTTTTTGTTGTATTTCATCATTATATTCGACTTAATTCACTTTCATACGTTTCGTTTTCAGGGCAAATGAATAATTTAAAATTCAAGTCACATAACTTCACACTCGTTAGTGTAGAAATTCCATTTTATTCCTCGAATACTACTGACCTACAGAGCAGTGTTCTTAATAAAAACGATAATAATTGAAATGTTAGACAAATGAGAGTATTAATTAATACAAATAAGGTATTTTACTACTCGCTAACAAATAAAAAAAAAAAAGGAAACACAATGACTTGTGGAAAACTTTTAAACTTAGAAAAAGAAGAGAGAAATATAAAGTTGTCGTCAGATGGACTAAGGTAACATATAGAACTGAGGTTACTTTAAAGATCCTAATTAATTTTTTATTCAATAACTTAAGCAAAAACTTATAAGGCTAGTGTGTCAACTATTTTAAAAATTTAAATAAAAGCGTCCACTTTGAGTCTTGAACAGTAGCGTTAACTTTCTTGTTTAAAAAAACCTACGTTATAGAAATTAAAGAAGATTGAACCACTTTTTCACCTAAAAACAGCAAAATTGCCATTTTTGATTTACAATAGCGGCCAACTTCGCAATTAAACGCGCTGTGCAAATCGGATTTTCTAATTGCAAAGCTATTTTTGCTACATACAAACTTTATGAGCTTTAAAACTTTTGACAGGTAGAAAACGATTTTCGCTCCTTTTTAGGTATGGCTTCAAGCGTTTACTACCTGACAAAAATTCTAACGCTCATACAAAACGAATAAAGCAAACCCAAACAGATTGCCTCGTTCAATGCTTTGCATTGCAATTCCCGATTTTGACAGCTCGTTATGTAGCGAGTTGGCCGCTAAAATATAGTTTATTTTTTTCCGTGTTGAAAATGTATGGTAGTTTAGCAATTTTTAGGTCAATATAGCGATTTTATCTCCATTTTTGTATTCCTATTTGTGGATTTTATTAAACAGGAGAAATTAACATTATTGTTCATGACGCAATGTCGATGCTCTTATTTGATTATGTTTGCGATTTCAGCGTTACGTTTGGCGCCCTGATTAAGGTTTGTCTGTTAGACGTTATAAGTACTTCAAAAAATGAAGTGAACCTACTGTAAAGAAAATGAACCCACTGTAAAGAAAGAACAGTACCGGAAATTCTATGGTGTGGTAATGCTTTTCCAACAGTTGGTCCAATTTCTGAAGTTTCTAACACAATGACAGCTACAAGGCACACAGACATTCTTAAACGAGTTATGTTCTTGTATGCGGAATGGGAAATGCCTGTTTCTTAAAGATTTCCGCATGATAAAGATCTACAACATATAGTGGGGATTCTAATAACCCAACAAACACTTTCAATTTGAAATCAAACCTTTTTTCAAACGACAAACGTTTGATAATGATTTGAAAATCATTTGAAAATCATAGGATTCTCAACAAAAAGTGGAAAATATTTTGAAATTGAGAAATTCATTTATTTTCAACTTGCTTAATTCTTTCAAATATTATTCTTAAGTGATTTAAATTCTTTATTCATTAAAATAAACTGTGAGGTAAAAATTTAGCACCATAGCTTAAAGATGAAATAGTGTCCTTTCCGTCTTCTAATTCTTGGAAAGACAAAATACTTGACTTCTTTTTGTATTTAGGATTGTTATGACGTGGCACCGCGATCGTACAACAAACTTATATTTTCTTTACTTTCCCGTTTAATGTTTATTCACATTCTTTCACTTTGTAATTAACTTTTTACTCACAAATAATTTATTTTTTTTAAAGGTGAATTCACTTCCCGTTATTTGGTTATTTTTTTTATTTTTCGCTTCAGTGCTGTCAAGCTATTTTTTTTTTTTTTTTATTTGAGAATAACATTTGATAACAATTTGACATCAAATTGATAAAACATTGCTTGTCAAATGCTTATATTCAAATCATTATGAATTTAAATTCGAATGTTAAAACCAAACAACTGAACACGGCTTGAAAATTGTGTTTGATGTCAAATGATAAATTCATTATTCCATATCAAAGGTTTCACTTGAGGTTTGAAAAAATCTTTAAACTTTAAAAAAACTACCACACTACTAAATGCATTTTACATAATATTATTATGTAGATCAGTGCTCCGCAACCGATGTGCCGTGGCACACTGGTGTGCCGTGAGCTGGATACAGGTGTGCCGCGGTCAAATTCAATGTTTTTGACATTTTAGCATTGATGGTCAAACATTTCCGGAGGAACTTTTGAAGACGATGAATGAATGCATTAAAATCGTAAACATAATTAAATCATGAGCCCTGAACTCGCGAATCCTTGTAATACTCTGTGCAGTAAAGGGAGCCGAATATGAATCCTTATTGTTTTATACTGAAATTCGTTGGCTATCCCGAGGCAAAGTTTTGGCTAGATTATATGAGCTTCGTCACGAGGTGCGTGAGTTCCTTTTAAATCAAAATATGCTCGAACTACATCAGTATTTCGATGATGATTACTTGATATGAACTTTGTGAACTTTGAATGAACTTAATAAAAAAATACAAGGTCCAAATGAGAATATATTGACGAGCTCCGACAAATTACAAGGGTTGAAAAAAAAACTCGAACTTTGGCAGAAAGAGTTGCAAAAGGATGTATGTAAATTTACCAAAGGACCAACCATAGTACAATTGAAAACAAACAATTAATCGTGGATCTGGCCCAACAACATTTAAGTATGCTTCAGCAGAAATTTGATCAGTATTTTAATTCCATTAATACGGAACAATACGATTGGATTCGAAATCCTTTTGCAACCAATGCAATAATTTCTACGGAAGCACTGCCTCTGCAAATTCGAGAGGAATTTACAGATTTAAGTAATGACATGACTCTAAAGCTTCACTTCTCCGAAGTTCCCTTAGATGTTTTCTGGATTTACGTTAAAAAAGAATATCCTTGCATTTCCGACAAAGCAATCCTAACACTACTTCCATTTTCGACAACAAATTTATGTGAGCAAAGTTTTTCAACGCTTGTATTAATCAAAAATATTAAGCGGTCATGCTTAAAAGGTCTTGATCAAGAACTTCGGGTTGCGCTGTCAAAAATCGAGCCGAATATAAAACTTTTATGTTCATTGGAACAAGCGCATGTATCACATTAGTGTAGTTAGCTTCTGATTTAATAATAATTCAGAGCCTTTAATAGTAATGTAAAAAAGAAAAACTTTTCAAATAAAAAACTTAAAATTATTGTAAAATTTTGTATCGATTTAATACCTATATATCTTAGCTTTTGGTGTGCCGCGTAATTCTAGGAAGAATTTTGGTGTGTCGTAGGCAAGAAAAGGTTGCGGAGCACTGATGTAGATGACAGTGTGGCTAAATCTTGAAGATTTTCACAGCTGAATCTGGCATTTTACAAGGCCAAATAATGTTAAAAATGTTTTTGAAAATTATAAAAATAATGATTTTAAAGATTTTTGTTAAAAATATATTACCATGAAATTTTATTTGAAGCTAAATACATTTAATTGACTTATTTTTTACAAAATTAAATCAAAAAGTAATATTTAAACAAGTGGTTTGGTAAAACGACAGATAAAAATATGTAGCACAGGTACACAGAAAAAAATAAAAATTGTCTCTTATCACCAACTTCATAACGAATTCAAAGAAGCAAGCAAGCAATTTGATGATATTGCATCTTTTATCAAAATCTGTAGGTATATATATATATAAAGAAGTGTACACTTTGATGTCACCACTAACTGCGGAAACGGTTCAACCGATTTCAGGAAAAAAATTTAGGGTACGTTGGGAATAGCCTGCAGATGGTTTAAGTTAAGTTTGCACGAAGTCGGCTTAGGGGTTCCGCAGATATGGCATTTAGATTTTCCTATATATTCCCATACAAATATTAACAAAACGCCCTCCATTTTGAAATCCTCCGAAACGGCTTGACTGATTTTTGTGAAATTTTGTATATGTATTTTTTAGGCATGAGAATAGGTCGTAGAGTATATTTTATATCGCTAGAGGGCGCAAAATAGGGCATTAGCACCCCCTCCCTATATCTTCTTAGCTAATAAACCTGTTTTCTTAAAATTTGGCATGCAGGCGCTGTAACATCTGAAAGAAAATAGGGCGTGAAATTGGGCAAGAGGGGTAAAAGCTCCCCCTCCCCAAACTTTTAAGCTAATCAACCGGGTTTCTTAAAATTTGGCATGCAAACACTATAACATCTTAAAGGAAATTGGGAATAGGGCGTGAGATAGAGCAATAGCAGTAAAAGCTCCCTATATCTTTTAAACTAATGAACAGATTTTCTTAAAATTTGGCATGCAGACACTGTAACATCTGAAATGAAATAGGGAATAGGAGGTGAAAAAGGGTAAGAAGGGAAAAGCTCCCCCTTCCAATATCTTCTTAACTAATTCACCGAATTTTTTGAAATTTCTCAGGCAAACAGTGTTAAATCTGGAAAGCACTATGGCCTTAAGTTTTTATTATTAAGGGCGTGAAGCGAGAGGGGTTAAAGCTCCCCTCCCTATATCTTCTTAGCGAATCAGCCGGCTTTCTTAAAATTTGGCATACAGACACTGTAACATCTGAAAGAGAACTGAGCATGGCATAGGGCAAGAGGAGTTAAAGGTCCTCCTCCCTATATCTTCTTAACTAATCAACTGATTTTTTTGAAATTTGGCGGGCAAATAGTGTAACATCTGGAAAGAACTATAGCCTATAATTTTTATTTTCTTCTTAACTAATCAACCGGTTTTCCAGAAATTTGGCATGTAGACTCTGTAACATCTGAAAGAAATAAGTTATATCGCAAAACAACGTTTGCCGGGTCAGCTAGTGATTTTATAGATTACTAAAAATTGTAAAAATTTAAAATTGTGAATATTTTTTTTTCAATAAATGATATTTTTAATTTTAATTAAAAATATGATCAAAAAACTTTGTCGTTTCCAACAATCTGTTAATTGATTTCATGAAATATAGCCCAGGTTTTGACATTTTTCAACAACAATTCTACAAGTTTAAATTATTTTGTTTAAAACGAAAAAATTAATTAAGATTTTATAATTGAGTTAAAATTTTAAATTTAGGCGGCCCGCAAACTTCTGATAGGTACAAACAAAACAAAATTTTTTTTATTTCTATGCTTTGCTCCGACTTAAAAGATTCTATAAATCACCATTTTTTGCACCATATATATTTCTTATGGTTAAGGTACAGTTGGAGCTCAAAAATTATAATTTTTCAACAGTTTAGAGCAACATTTTTTCAGGTATTTCGTTGGATTACCACGAAATGGCCAAACATTAATGATATAGACTTTTTTTGTCAAATTAAGCTGCAAAAATGCCAAAACGGTAACACTGGTAAAAGTCACATATCGATGGTTTTCTTCCGCAACCTCGTAACTCAAAAACAACTACTTTTCAGGAGAGACAAAATACTTTATTTTAACCAAATATTTGAAACTTTTTGCTTCATATTCTTTTATAATCCAAGAATTAGGAAAAATTCCTATATTCCGCCAAACAAAAAAATTCCAAAATTGTAAAGCGTATTTACTGATTACTTTCCCAGTTAAAACAAAAAATCGGAAAAAATCGAGTTACGTGGTTGCGGAAGAAAACCATCGATATGCACAGCGAACCAAATTATCTTTTGTGAAGCCTAAGAGTCCAATAAAGTAAATTAAGGCTGCACATAAATTGTATATTTCACCTGAAGTCATTAAGTTAACTCCAAGAAACCTCATTCTGCTTGCATACTTTTATAATTTTAATAGATGCTTTCACAGATGCTGCAGTCATATTCGGCGGTGGCTTTATTTAATTAAGGGCTTCTTTTTGCTTCTTCACACCATTTTTCTCACAGTATTTAATAAGGGATATCAACCGTTTAGTTGCCCACTCTTAATTATTGTATTATAAAAGAAATGTCTCCTGTATTTCAGTTATATTTTCCAAATGATTGCCGATATCTGGATATAATTATAACTGACCCATTTTATTTGTCAATAACTTCCTTACAATAATTAAACATTTTTGCAAATTATTGTATTTTTTTCTTATTCTTATCTCGCGAAGCCAGTGCTCGACTAGCCCAGGAGGGTGGGGGGTCATGAGCCCCCTCAAATAAAATATTAGAACGTCTGTAATTGACTTTTTAACGTCTAGCATTTAAATTGGTACTTGCAATGCAACAATGCAAAATAGAATAGCAAAATAAAACACTGTCCAGACAAGCTATGAATATACTTACATATGTGCTCAACAGTGTGACCAGATCTTAAAAATTTTTGGGGCTAAGTTGGCTTAAAGATGCTAACAAAATAAATAAAAATGCCAAAATTTATTATGAACTATGTACTTCTTTTTAATTATATATTTTCTTATAAATCTCTTATTTTTGCCATTTTTTGCTTACATTGCCTTAAAATTTGTATTTCCTTTAAATTAAACAAAATATCTCAAAATATGAAAAACTATTTATTTAACATAAGAAGTATAAAAAACACAACAAAAATATTAATTCACTCTTTACTTATGTATGTTCTTACATATCGTCACCTAAAATGCAAAAGGGCGTAACCTTTTTTTTAGTTTTATAGGGAAATTTTATTTGTGTCCTTTTAGAATTTAGAAATACATTCAAAGCAAAAACAAAGTCATAAATATATAGTAATTTTCTTGTTGCTTTCTACAGATGCATCGTAATCAATCAAAAACTCGGCTTAGATTTTTTTTGTTGTTACTCCCTTTTGCATTTTTGGTGACGATATGTAAATGTAACTCAAGCGTTTAAACGGTGTCAATTTACTTCTATTTCGCTACTACTACTTAAGCGTTACAGTACATCCATACACTGTTTTGTGTTCGTTTATTTTAAGCGTCAAATTCAACAATGAAAACCTGTGCGTTCACACATGGGAGTATGTTTGCGTGCTGATTTTACTTTGTAAAGGGCAAAATAAACCACACAAATTGCTTGGCAAACACACACTTTGTTGCCGTTTTGTGTCCAGCCGTTTTTATATGGCTTAACAAAAACAAATCGCTAGATCTAGCAGCCTTGATGGTGTACTTAATTTAGATTTATTGTAGTATCAGTCATTAAAACTTGGGGTTACTTGGAACTATTCCCGGTAGTGTGTCTAGTGAACAATTATTTACCAAGGCTATTCAGCCTTGTTACGTTTCTCGTGTCGTTAACACCGTAAAACGAATTTTGTAGATTTTTTTCAATTAAAATATCTTAAATTAAATTTTTTAATATATTGCTTTGTATCCCACTGAAAACTTCGCCTACAAAATAATGTGTTGAGTAATCAGAAAAACATGAATGCACTACTTACAATTCTACTGAAAGAACCAATGAATTTTACAAGGGATGTTCCAAAATGAACGCATTCAAATGTAAGTCATTATTTTTTTTACCTAAATAAAGCTACTAAATAATTAGTGAAGGAAGCTATTCAGTTTGAAAAAGTAAGCGAAGTTTTTACTGGAATAATTTGAATTTCAATCTATTTACCGAATTCAATTTATTTTTCGAGTAATTTCAGTTCGTTATATATTCAGTACAGAATGAATTTAATTTGATTATTCGCATTCGCTGAACACATCTTCGCAACACCTCAAGTTCCTTTACATATAATTAATATACATAAAATTTAAGCCATCGATAGAATTAATTTTGTTTGAAATGTACATAAACACATGTATGTATATAGTATATATACAGTATCGGACAAAATCTAAGCAGCCCCTCAGTATATTTTTTTTAAATGATAATTTTTTATTTAAGAAAACAAAATTATTAAACATTTTTATTTTTTTATTTATTTACAGTAGAATCCCGATAATTCGTAATCGCAAGGGACCTACCATTTCTTACGAATTATAGTGGTTTTCGATTTAGGGGGGTTTCGATTTAACGGGGTTAACATAAAATAAATATGAATTAACGGGGTTTTTCAATTTATTAACTAAAACGATAAAAAAAAAACATAAAAATTAATTGTTAAAAATAAAATATATAATAAAAATTATTCATGTAACAAACTAATCTTAAGAAAATAAACACACACACGAGCAAAAGCAAAAACCCACGCAGAAAAATGGTAAAAAAATCCTTCTCACCATATTTCTGTTGTTTTTATTACGAATTATAAGTGGTAGTTAGCAAACAATTACGATTTATAAGAGGTAAAGAAGACTTTATTTGAAAAAAATTACGAATTAGCGAGGGGACCTAAATGTATGGAAATTTTACGACTTAACGAGATTTTTTCAAGGGACCGACAAATTATTACGAATTATCGGGAATTACGATTTATCAGGGTACGAATTATCGTGATTTGACTGTATATCTTTTTTATTAAAACACAAACTTAAGGAATTCAGAATTTAATAAAAAAATAAGTTAAAATTCAAAAAGTCGCAAATATAAGCGGACTAAACTAAAGCACCCCCTACTTAAGGCACAAAAAAAACTATTGAAATCAATATTTCGTTGCGAATTCTTTATTCTGCATGACACACGCACATCTTTTAGGCATAGAGGATATTATATTATTAATTATTTCGGGTGATATTGCTTCCCAGGCTATTTTTGCGGATTCAAATAAATTTTCTTTGGTTTTGCAATTTTCTTGGTTGATTTTTAAGTTAACGATCTCCCCCAAGTTCTCGATTTGGTTAAGGTCAAGTGAATTTATCAAGACATTAATTAAGTGCAAAATATTCGATCAACCGATCAATTATTTCTAGGTTAGTTAAAAAGTTTTTGCAGACTGGTCGCACATCTCCTACTCATTCTGGAGGAAGGCCACTTTAAACTTCGCGACATGAAGACTCCTTAATTAAAAGGAGAATCCAAAAGGTCTTAGTCTTAGTGTCAATATCACTGAGAGAATCAACAAAGCCTGGCCCGTATTCAATTCCCAACAAAGAACATGGAGAGCAAACAATATTACCATACCCACAAAGCTAACAATCCTTAATTGTAGTGGCAAATCGGTACTGCTGTAAATTGCAATTGTTTTATAATAAATGCCTGAAACAAATCCTAATGGCTAACTGCAGGTCAATTGCCTCCAAAATATGCAGGCGCAAATGGACTTGGTTTGGTTATATCTTGAGAACAGGGTTTAAAAAACTCCAGTCGAAACCAAAAACTGTCGGAACAAAAAACCAAAATGTGTGTACAACTTTTCGCTTTTTGAGTTGGCTTGGCAGCGACTGTTAACATTTAATGAATCAGAAGTTAAGGCATTAGTTTTATTTGGGCCAATGACAAATAAAGAGGTGCAAGAAATTTCAGTTTTTCTACTTTGACTGCAGTTTTTTAAACGCTGCTTGAGAAGACCAACCGATGAATTCGCAAGACAGAACACACAGGGCCATAGAAATCCTAGAATGACCAACATGGATACGAGTGATGAGAAATTAATGTAATTCTCGTAGTGTGACTTGGACACAAGCAAAGATCCTAGCTTATGTAGGATTTGATTATGCCTACATGTATTATTAAGTAAAACACTAGTTCTTTATTTAATTCATGGTAGACTTAATCTAGGTGAAAAAGTATAAAATAATAGTTAATATTTGAATAACCGCACAACGTCTTGTGTTGTCAAACTCTTTATACACAATCATCTGTCATTTATCTAGACAATCTATCCCAATTCCCATTCGTCCATTTACTCTACACTGTCCATACTGTCCGAAATATCCCCATCTTGTACTAATGATCGAGGATATATATGGAAATATATAAGGAGTGCCCCGGCAGGATTGTTGGTAGAGACTAGTCTACCAGCGCCGGGGTTGCGGGTTCGATTCCCGCCAGGGACTCTGGTTTTTCTACAGACAAGCGTAGGGCTTCGCGGGATTAGCTTAGGGGAAAAAATATATGTTAACATTAGGCACAATCGCTACTACTTAAAGATGGAAAAGCATTCTCTCCATCCTTTAACTCATTGAAAGACAAAATTCTCTTTTTATACCCAGTAAAAAAAGTGCTCCAAAAGGAGCAGGTTTTATGTATGTAATCATACCTCAAATCGCTTCAAACCTGCTAATGGGATGCCTGATTTTTGTATGGAGTTTTCCCGGTTTGGAGGACTATTTTCTGCTGGCAATAAGCGCTTCATTTAACATCCTAAAGTGTTTTTTTTAAGGGCTAACTATATAGGAATATCCACTAATGTTTTGTTTTAACTTGTTTAAGTGCCTTTTTACATAATTTTCGTAAACCATAATATATTTAAATTTTTTTAAAACCTTCGTTGTCATCACTAAAATAGCAGCTTTTTGTTTATCTTATTGAAGCGCTCGATTATGCGCTAATTCTCTCAAGTGCTTTAAAAACCCAATTTTTTTTTTTACTGGGTACCCACACAACAATAGTGGAGAGGGTACTATGCATTTGTGCTGATGTGTGTAACGCCTTAAAATATTGGTCCTAGACCCACCTTAATCACTTACTGGGACGAACTAACAATGTCCGTCCGGCTGACTGGCTGGCTGTCAATGTAACCTTGTGCGCAAAGTACAGGTCGCAATTTTGGAGATAATTTGATAAAATTAGGGATACATGTTCTTATTGGCACAAGGATCAAGCCTATTGAAAATGAAGTTTATAAACATAGATAAATCCATATTTATATTGACACATAAGCATGATGTGTTTTAAAATACTGTGGTGTAGGGTATCATATGGTCGGGCTTGACCGACTTTACTTTCTAGTTTGTTTATTTTCAGATTTGTCTTGGGTCTGCGAAACACCACAATCATACAACAAGCATATATTTTCACTTTCCCGTTTTATCCTGCTTATACCCTCCACGACAAGTGATGAATGAAGGTATCCTTAGTCCGTCATTCCATGTGAAACTCTTTTAATATAAATCTAAAAAAATTATATATGATTAATTCTCAGTCAAATTAGCCATGTCGGTTGAAAACACGCTCAACTTCTAACAAGGTGTTTATATTCATCCTGAGCAGCCTGATGGAATGCAAAAGTAATTCTATATCAACGATATGAATTATACATATCGCTCATTTGCATTCATCATAAATTAAAACAAAATACATTTCGCAAAAATAAATTTCGAACATATTTAAACTTTTTAAACGGAGAAAGTATAAAAGATATAAAAATGAATTTTCTTTGAACTGGCCCAGAAATTTAATTTTTTTTAGTTTTGACGATATTGCAGCAGCAGCAAATAAGCTTTATGTATATCATTAAAATAAGCAACCTAACTCTATATATCGATCATTTCTTAATATCGGTTTTTTTAAAAAATAAAAAAATTTGTTTAATTCTTAAAATTAAAATCGAACTAAAAAGTTATACCTCTTATACACAAACTCTTAACTAGTGTTTTCATTTTACAAAGTAAAAAAAAAACGAAGCAAGATCCAAAAAATACAACTTGTTTTGCGCTCATACCCGTTTTTACATTTTCTAGTTTTTTTTTTTTTTTTTGTTAAAAACTATTTAAAACTCATTATAAAAATGTACTTTGAACTTTTGTTCCAGTATTAATTTTTAAATTTCATTTGTTTATAATTAAACGCATTGATAAGATTTTAAATAATAAAAGAAATAAATTATTTAGTGTAAACATTTTTTGACAGCGATTCGTTTAATGACTTCGACCAACTTCAGCTAATAAATGTAAAAGTCAACATTATAACATTTTACATATAAATAAATAAACAATATGCATATTTAAAAGTATTTGTAGTATTTAAAGGAATTATACGCGCATTTGAAAAATTAAAAGTCTAATTAAAATTGTAAGAAAATAGGTCAACAAGTGTAGAGATTTCATTTATTTACAAGTTATTTGTATTTGACAAATCACAAAAATATTTTGCCCAACCAAATTTTCTTAAATTTTGAAAACTAAATCTCTCTTAAAATTCAATACGTTTTTTAATAACAAAATCCACCAAGCAAAAATTTTTCAAATGAATTTTTTTTTTAATGGAATATAAGACTAGATGTATAATTTCATTTTTGTATTAAAAAATATGCATTTCAATGATCATTAATGCAATCATTTTTACCAAATCCTACCCCACTGCTGATTTCTTAATGTTATACGTGAATTTAGTATTATTTTAGTTGATTTTTGTGCTTAAAGTAGCACTTACAGCAGACTTATCAAAATATAAATTTCGTTAAAAAAAAGTTGATATTCATTAGTTAGGAAATTAGTTTAAGAAATGCAATTCATAAAAATATAATTTGTTTTGTTAAAATAAATAAAATTTAATAATAAAATACTACTGGAAAAACTGTAGCGTGCGGTATGTAGCGTACGTCACAAAGGGTTCACGGCTTTTGTCAAAAAATCACAACATTTTTTGGCTGCGAATAAGTGCGTTTAGAATTGTCTTATAGTCATCTTTCTTTTAGGAATTAGGTTTTGTATACCTGATTATGCCAAATTCGCTAAAAATTAGGAAAACGCACTTCAACCTTTGAAGTTACTTCCACTTTTTGTAGCGTGCGTCACAAAACTTTATGATCAATTATTTCGCAACAAATACTTGCTAAGAAATTATGATATATGCCATTCGTAAGTACATATTAATGTCACTAAATACTATATATAAGTTGAAGCTATCTTTTTTGAAAGACCAAAAAATGTTATATTTCAATCAGAAAACGCGTGCCAATGTAGCGTTCGTCACGCATGATTTGCCCATATAATACATGGGACACTGATTTACAGATGTTGAGTTTAAACTTCATATAAATTTAAGTTTAGTTCAACTAAGCCAGCACTTAAACATTCACATCTTAATGTTAATCAATTTTGTTTTTTTTTTTTTTGCAATTTACTGTTTTTATTGATTAACTATATTTTTTTTAAATATATTTTAATTTTAAAAACTTTTAAAATTCTTGTATGTGGATCGTAAAACAAAATCAGCGATGACTTATGCACAACGTGTTGCATTTTTGAAAAATATAATGTGGCACCATTACAATTCAGAGTTGATTTATTAAAAGTTAGCAGATGGAGAAAAGTTTGTTATAATTTAACTCTGTGCAAAATAGCTGCTAAGCTTAGTCGGCATTCTAGTTATCAGCTCGAGTTACGTACACAGAAAAAAGTATCTCAAGAAAATTTTTATCAACACAGTTTGTTAAAAATATAATTTTTGTTCAACAAACTTTTTGTTTGATTCAATGAAAAAATTTATCAAATATACACTTGGCAAAATAGCACTCAATAAAACATATTTAATAATGAAATATTTAAATATTTCTTAATATTCAATAAAACAAATATTTGAATCAACGTTAAAAGAGTATTTTTACAACTCTTGTCCATTTTATAATAGGTCATAATTCTCATTCGCTTAACACTTTTATTTGGTTAAATATCTTTAGTTTTGCCAAAGTCTTTAGAAAAAGGTTTCCTGATGATCTGGCCTAAGCAACCAGCGAAATGCGCATAGGAACTAGCTTATCCCCCAATAATGAATTTTAGTGTATTTATCAAAAAATAATATTGGGAATTTAGCACATCATTATTAATACACAAATGAATAAAGATTCGATAAACATTTTGTTTGATTTATTCAACATTTCCAACAATTTATTTTAACAAATCACGTAAACATTTTGTTGAAAAAAATTATTTTGGGCAACAACTTTTTTTATTGATTCAATAAACTTGGTTGTTGACTAAAAATTCAATAACTATACCTACAAACTTTTTTATCAATAATGCAAAAATCGTCATCGCAGAAAATTCCAAAAAATTTTTTATCAAATATGCGAATTTCGTATTCAAATATGAAAATAATTTTTTTCTGTGTAGTGTAAAAACTGTGTCTAACTTTTGTTATTAGGGATAGATTTTTTAGACAGCTTAGCTAGGGTTTTCCCCCTTTTAGTTATTTTCTATAGTTCGTGCTATCATCATTTTAGTAAAAAACATATCGAGGGCTTATATTCAAATATTGATTTCTGCAATTGTTTCGCAAATGAATTTTATATAGAAATGTGTTCAGTGTCTATATGGTCATCTTTCAATTAATTTGAAAAAAAAAAAACAAATATTTCCAAAACGTTTTTTGCATATACAGTGTAAATTCGATAATCCGGACTCCAATAATCCGGAATATTCGGTAATCCGGACTGAATTTTGCAGCTCATTGCGTATTCTATAATCCGGATTGATTGCAACTCTATAGTCCGGATTAAATAAAACCCGTTTTTATTTTTTAAATAAAAAAAAAAAAAAATAAAAATCACAGCATGCTTTGAAAAATACAGTCATTGCGTATTCTATAATCCGGATTGATTGCAACTCTATAGTCCGGATTGAATAACAGCCTTTTTTATTTATATTTTTATTTAAGAATAGTGTGATATGATGTGGTAACTATAACCCATTGATCAAAATCCAATTAGACTTACCAAAATGTATTATAAAAAATTGTTCTTGTGTTTTAAAATTCTTTACCATTCAAAAATGCTGTATTATGCTGAGAAATTCTTGGGGAAAAATCAGTGATAGAGATAGAAGAATAAATTGTTTCCGGATAAATGGGACTCTGAAGATGATTTGCCTTTGTCCGTTTTGCAGGAAAGGCTAGATGACAATGAAAATAATATTACATTTTTATCAGACATGCTTCAAAATTATTTTCAAATAAATTTCAATCCCGAAGAAATAGAAGAATGGATTAACGATAATCACTCAACGGTATCAGATATTCAGATATCCTCAGAAGATGAAGAGGATGAAAATTTACCCCTTTTACAAGTCGTAAAAGCCAAGGATGATGTACAAAGTTTGGATTTCTCAATAAAGTGGGCCGAAGAAAATGATGTAGGAGTAGAAAATTTGTATAATATTTGTAGCTTTTCTAAAATCTTTGGAAAAGGTTTCCTGATGATCTGGCCTAAGCAACCAGTGAAAGGCGCATAGAAGCTAGCTTTCCCTCAACAATAAATTTCAGTGTATTTATCAAATATGAAAAATTGGGAATTCAGCACGTCATACAAAAATCTTGATAATTATTTCTAAATCTTTTTGGTTTGTTGGGGTGTTGCTTTCAAATGAGACCAATACCAATACGCTCAGTGATGGTACACCAAAGATACACGTATTTAAATCTTTAAAATGGCAAAACCCTTAGGTCCCTTTCTATTTTTCGCGTCACATATGTGACAGTTTCAGTTAAAAGGGACCTATGAGCAAAAAATGAGTTTTTGAGAAAAACGATTTTGAAGTTAACAAGTTAATTTTTTTTCTTATCAAATTTATGACAAAAGTAATGCAGTTAGAAAACTGCGGTTTGCTGCATTAGAAAGAGCGTATTGTCTTTTTTAAGAATCACCAAAAAAGTAGAAATCGATTTGTTCATCCATAGGTCCCTTTTAATTGGTACTCGTTTTAATAAAAATTTCTATATTTTTATCCTGAAGATGTTTCCCGTAGGGTTACGAAATATTGACTATTAAAATAAATAAATAAAATTTATTAAAAAACTAAGGCCTTGAGCTTAATTATTCGTTTACTTATTGAAGTTAAAACAAAAAGGTCGAAAAAACATACATAATAATTTGGAAAAATATATAGAAACGATAAAATATGAATGTATATTAATTTAAACCGTGAAAATTCGTTCAAGAAAGTAAGTATAACCTACTATTTATACTATATAAGTACATATATGTATGTATACTAAGCTTGGCATTTATTGTTATTCATCTCAGACCCCATAAATACTGTTTCCTTGAGTAATTCTAAGTGGATTTAGCCATGTCCGTCTGTTTTAAACACGCCCACTTTCGAAAAAGAAAAGAACAATATTGGTGTCGCATGGCTTCTTGTTATCCTAAACAATTTGGGATTGAAATCTAGCAAATTCGGTTCCGTAGAATAAGAGTTACAAATCCAAATGTGTTAAAAAAAACCAGCATAAATGCTGGTATAATGCACGGATTGATATAGGTTTATGCAGAAGTTCGTTCAATATGACTAGAAATCACACTGTCAAATTTAAACCGAAACGAATAATGTTTTTGTATTAGAAGTTGGACTTTCGTAGTTAAAAAAGCTTCAAAACACTGTGAAAGTCTGTCAATAATTTACCATATTCCCCACATAAGGCTAACTCTGGGAAATATTATAAATACGCCTAACACCGTAGCACATAAAGATATTGTGGCAAAATTTGGTCCAAATTAGCTTTATATAGAAAGAAATAATACCATGTAATTTTGTAATAACCGGTCTATAATTTACCTTAGGTCTCATCTGAAAGCTACTTTAAAACTATAAAACGCTTTAAAAAATTTCACTACTATATCGAAATTTGTTCTAATTAAGGTTTTTTAATGCGAAAAACACTCAAAAAATATTTGTTGGGGTCCATAATTTACCATGGGTCCAATATAAATTTCACTCTTGAAAATAATTTTAGTTCGGGTAAAACTGTTACGAATCTTGATATTTTACGAAAATTTGTTCCAATTAAGTTTTATATGTCTAGAAATAAAAGAATATAGAGCTCTGATTGCCGGTAAGTAATTGAACATAGGGTACGCGATAAATTTAATACTAACGTCCGTTTTTAAAAAGATTGATTATTAGCTTATAGAACCCAAATAGAGCCCACTCCTGAAATATTCTAACTGTCGTTGGAGGGTTCCAAAGATTCGGCACAACCGAATCAAAAACACTAAACATTGTGTAATAATCGATAAATTTGCAACAATTGCTAAATTTTTGGTTATAAAATTGTGTTTTTTCGTAACTTTGGTTTTAGAAACCGAACTATTTGTGTATTAACGTTAAGCATTAAAAATACATACATGAATGTTGTTTCTCTTTCCATTGATTAAGTCACAATAGAAGTCATTCTCGGCTATTTTGAAGATTTTAACAAGTTTTGTTTAAGATTCGATGCGTTAGACGTTTTGTTGATTTAAGTGTTATTGCTGTGTTTACTCGATAACTTTACATGTGTACATAAGAAGAAATCTGTGTGTGCTGCAGAGATGGAAATCATGTTACAGTTAAAGGTACTCGACTTTTTTATGCTTATTTAATTTATTGTTGTTATCGTGGTACTACCGCGTCTTTTTTGATACAATTTAAAAGCAGAATCGTTTCATTTCAGTATATGGAATTTGGAAGAACCCAGTTTTCGCAGGAACAGTTCAGATGAATTTTTGGTAGCATTTTTGCATATCCCATTCAGTTTATTTCTTGGTAATCCTCAATCTTTTGTTCGGAAAAGCGTTATAGATTTCAGGTTTAAGGCAATAAATTCTTTAAAAAAACAATAGCCGATGTGATAGAACTGAAAACATGATACAGAGAAACAAGAACTCCGGATTATATAGAGACTATGTCAATAACTAAATCTTATATCCAATCTCATTGATGTTGCCAGTGTTTACAAAAACCAGACAAGGAGTAGCAACTAAATTAATTAAATAGTGTTGTTAAAAGCGACAAGAACAAGGAGCCAATTTTACTACTACCACTGCTACCTTAATATAGCAATAATTGCAGTCGTAGCAGAAAAACAAAATTTTAAGAGCATCAGAGTTTTTAAAAGTTTGTTTGCTACTGCTATTTTCACAATTAAGAGGCAATAGTTACGGTTCTAGCTTAAAAACAGAAGCTTACATAAACAGCAAGTAATTTAGCAGTAAAAGTAGCAATATAGAGAAGTCTAAAATTGTATACTATAGAGGAGAAAACCTTGTGCTGACCGAAGGCCAGTTAAGCTGAGAAGCTTTAGTTAGCCATTCGGGATTTTAATGAATAATTACATATCAATTAGTGAAAACAAGTTTAATAGAATAACGACTGTAAGTTATTGTCATAGAAAAAAATTAAAAGTCGCCAAATAAATCTTTCTAAACTATGGTTAAAGTAAATTTTTACCCAAAAAAATTACGAAAAATCGCCAAAATAATAATGCACAATCACCCAAATTTTGTAAGAAAAATTATTGGGCTACTACAGCCTACTATTTAACAACTTTAAAGTCAAATTGTAGATAAAAAAATTCAACTATAAATGAAAAAGCAGCAAACGATTTGATCATAAACTAAAAAAAATAGTTCATAGATCTTATTCACAGTAAATGCTGTCAGCTAACAGAAGAAATGCAACTCTGCAATCAAGGCGAATTTACACAGGTGACCGCATCATGACATAAAGCTATGCTACCTATTCCTTTTTTTTTTTTTTTTTTTTTGAAAAATACTATGTATGTTTTTGTAAAAAGTTAGAGTGAATATCAAAATTATTCGTTGAAAATATAAAAAGGAAATTTGTTGTTTATAAAATATACACAAGGAAAATCTTTTTCTTGTATTGCAAATTTATTGTGGGTCCACTTATTCCATACACATTTTGAATTCCTTGTGTTTATGCATAATTAATATGTATTCACTTTTTTTGTTTTTAAAAATTTAAATAAATTTTTTCAAGTATTTAGATTTTGATTGAATTTTAAATTTAACCTAATTTTGTTGGCAGCAATTTGGCATGTAGAGAAAATAAAATGTATCTGCAACTAGATAGCCAAGCCTACCGTTTACATGATTTATTCTTGGTTAATTTTTAAATTTTGTTGTGTCCTGTTAGTTTAAAAAGGATAAAAACTTACTTTTTTATTAACAATAATTAATAATAAAATATTTATATATTATTATTGTATTATTACTTAATTTATTTAATATGAATTTTTGTTTTGATTTTCTTTTGAGAGCTAGTTCAGATAAACTAGCGATAACTATTTATCAAAATTGAAGATGATAGTTAATTTTAAGTGCTCAAAATGAAACAAGATGGTTCGCTGATTATGGCGCGAACCCTAAATGGGAGAGCTAAACAGGAATTTTGATGCTTGTGTGAACATGGTAATGCTTTAAAGCTATTAAAAACAATTTTTGTTAATTTTTTTAATTATTCAGGAAATTTTGAGTGTTTATTGTTTTGTGTATTTCAGAGTGAAATCAAGCAGCTGTTCATTAAATGTATGTATGTATTAGTTAGTTTGCATTTAGTTACAGCTATATCCAAGACGAATTCATTTAAAGGTGACCGTAAAAGCCCAGCTGTCTATTTTCTATGCGTTTACGTTTTGTTTTAGTCAAGTGATTTGTATTTATTTACATTTTGCACTTGTTTTTAGCAGCGCCGGGGCGGTTGAATTCGCTTTTTTTCTACCGAGGTAAGGTGCCTTGGCTTTACTCATAATATAGGTGCAAACTTTTCGTGCTGAAAGTCGTCAATTTAAAAAGGCATTAAAAAAAGTTAACACTTCGTGATAATTTCAGATTATGCTACATTTAGGTTTGTAAAAAAAATCTTTTGGCACATTATTAAAAATTTTGGTTTATCTTGCAACTTGTCTAGATCGTGCACTAAAAAATGTATGTCACTTTTTAAAACAAAACTAAAAAAAGTTTGCTAAATAGTAGATAAGCCATTTTCCATCCCTGGTATGTTTCTTTAGTAATTATCACATCTGTCTCTTGGTTAAACCACAACAGCACAAGATTACAAAAATTTTAAAGGGGAAGAAATATGTATTGTGTAAAAAAAATAAATCAAAAGTACAAGACAAAAGTAGTTACATACGTACTGTCATTGAACAAAAATATTTAATCCATACTTGCTGCAGTGTTTGCTTTTTTGAATTTTGCTTATTTATGGTTCTTGTTTTGAATTTGTTTTGCGAACGTCATTTAAATACAAGTTTTTAAGTTTCTAATTTATTCTCTTTAATTATGTATATGTTTTTAAGTGTATTTCATGTCAGGGAATTGGATCTCAATTGATATTTTATCTTAAATGCAACACAGATTTCAAAAATATTATTTAAATAGAAAAAAACTTACATTAAATCTCGTTTAGCTGTTGCACCGGCTATATAAAACCATCGCCAACCTGGTTTTGTAAGCAAGATCACCAGCAGAGCGACGAGGAGTGCGGGTAAACCGAATGTCCAACCCATGTAGTACCAAATAAGCGTTACAATCGCAGCTAAAAGACCAACACCAACCGTCGCTAACACGATTCGACAAAGAACTGAAGAGCGCTGTGATTGTGATGACTGGCCGTTTGAGAGATTGTTTTTCGTGTCTGTTGTGTTTATGCTGTTTACACGATCGGCGGTTTGTTGGTGTTGATTATCGGATGTTTGCTTTGTGGCTCCGTTCGTCAGTGTTGAAATCGATGTGTCATTTTGATCGGCAATGCCGTTCCGTTTCACATCGATGTCGATAGTGATGTGCGACGAACGGCTCTTATCGAAGCCGTTGGCATCGGCAGTTTGTTGTTGTTGCTGCTGCTGTGGTAAGAAATAATAAAAATTATTGTTTTGTGACAAGTATTCGTACTCTTTAACATTTGATAATGTATTGTAGCTGTTTTCGTAAATGTTACAGTTGTTGTTATTATTGTTTCTGATATTATTATTGTTGTTGTTGTAAGAATGACTGCGAAACTTTCGATAGCGTCGTACGGCTAAATGGTGTCACAAAATAGAATGCGGCGAACGACGCATTGGCAAGTAATAGTTGATACTCGAGCGAAATAGGAAATTTCTTATTAGCATACTTTTGGGATGTTTTTTTAATTTTTCGATTTCCTTAAAATTCGTGGGCTGTACTCTTTTTTATTTTGATGATTTTCTTGTTTAGCAAACACACAAAATTTGTTAAAAAACCCAAAATTTGTTAAAAAACAATAATATTTTTTACCCTTTCAAGGCAATCTGTGCATATGAAACTGTTTAGTGTTAAAAATCAATATGTGTGCACATGAATCAAAAGTATGCCATGAAAAAATTTTTTTTTTTCTATTCAATAACTGGATAAATACTGTATTATTGAAGAATATTCACAAATTAACTGTTGTATTATTTTTAGCAAAAATTATTTGTTCAATATTGAATAAATGTTTTCTTATCAGAATATTTATTTTTATCAAATGATGTCGACAAACAGTTTTCCACTTGTACTATGCACCAGTGTTGCCGAATTAGCACAAATTAAAATAACATTGCCATTACGGAAAGTATGTTTTATTTATATAGCAAATTAAAAAAGGAACATCTAATTATCATGCCGAGCTCTATTTGCGGTTATATCGTAAGCGACAAAAGTCAAATTTTACAGGAGAAGGGTTTTTTTATTTTTTTTTTTTTGTAAGCAATGCAATAATTTATTTAGATTTAGTCTCTGAATTTGTCCGTCATTCTAATGAGTACTTATTAACTATTTGCAAGAAAATTATTATAAGGCTCCTTATTGAAAGCGATTTCGAAAAAAAATGTCAATGATTTTAATCAGAAAAGTAAACAGTTATTTTCCTCCCAAGTAGAAAATTTTAAAACAAAGTTTAATACGTATTATAATTATTAAAAAATACCGTTTTCCCAGATTTATTGAGTTCCCGTAAAAGAGTGAGGCAATTTTTAATTTCTTGGTATTCCTTCAATTCCCCCGTATGAAAAAAAATCGAAAAATACCAAATAATCCCGCTTAAAAAAGATGTATGTCAACAATTTTAATTTTTAGATTTGTATTTGAAAATGACTAAGTTTTTAGAACAAACATTCGTATTGCCATTTGTGAAAACAAACACTAAAAAAACAACTTTTTTGTGGACTAAAAACTAAACAAATTTTGTGTCTCATAACATTTTGTGCAACTATGTGTGAGGTAAAAATATTTTACAATTGGACATGTTGTAGAAATCGAAATTAAAGGCTATGTCGAAAATGCATCTGTGATTCAATTATAGATTGAAATTTTTTCAAAAACAATAAATACTTACCATGACACTGTTGTATTTTACTTTCAGCTTAAGTTAAGGCTTTCAGTTCAAGTTAAAAATGTATGAAGCTGTTCCTGTTTTAAGAGAGAGTTGTTTTTGTGAAGAAAATTGGTGCTCAAAGAATGAAGTATGCCTATAAAAAGAGATATTTTTATGAACCTTGTGTATAGGCTCGTTTTCCAAATTTGTTCGATTTTAAATCCGCGTTATTTCAATTTATAGAACATGCCAAATATCAATATTTTTTAAGAAAACCTTTTGACAACAGAGTTAGGATTTTCTCTCTCTCTCTCTCTCTCTCTTTCGATTCTAGTCATTCGTCTATATTTATTGATTTAACTTAACAAAATATATATAAAATGTTTATGATTAAAACAATTTCATAATATATGTAGTAAGTTGAAGCTAAGATCAAGAACATAGAAAACCTTTTTAATAAAGTTAAAAAATTTTAAAGAAATTTAATATTTGAATGAAGTAGTTTTTGACTATAATATTTTGCAAAAAATGTGCTACTTTTACATGGAAATTCAAAAAAAATTTGAAATCAAGATATGTATGTATGACTTTTTTAAACTATGGAACGACTGAAAAGTTATATATCGTTTTCATATACAAAATAAGAGTATACAGTAGTTAACGGATATAAAAACATTTTATATAAAAAAGAACCGCTTATATGAAATTATGGCAGAACACAACGTCTATTTCAATATTTAAAGAGTATTATTATTACATATGTAGGTCGCTATGCCGAGAGGCTTTAGTAAGAGAAGCCGGTTTTGTAATACCATAGAGAAATCGCTTGTATAACAAACATATTAAAGGCCTTCTGCCGGGCACAAGGATTTTCTCCTCTTTGGTATTACAAACACCAGATTCGCTTACAAAAGCATCTCTGAACAGCTGGCCTTTGGACGGGCGCAAGGGGGTTCTCCTATACTGGCTTCGCCTACTTAAGCTTTTAAATTCGGGATTTTTAAATTTAGAAGTTCGAAATTCGCTATTATAAAGTTCGGGACTTTAAAATTCAATATACTGAAGTTCGGAATTTAAAAAATTCGTCATACATTTATAAAGGCTTTAATTATGTAAAACGCAACGCAACGCTAAAGAATTTTATTGAAAGCAAAACAATGTCATAAATATTTTGTTATTTTGTTGTTGCTTTCTACAGAAATTCATATTGACTTTTAAATTTTCAAACATTTCATAACTTGTGGCGTTGAAAATTTCTGTAGAAAGTAACAAGAAAATTAAAAAATATTTATAATATTGTTTTTGCTTTCAATGTAATTCTTTGGTGTTGCGTTTTATATAATCAGGGCCGAAGTGTTTCGTATCAGATCTTGGCCATTTTGGAACCAACAATTAATTATTTATAGCACACCAAATAGTGTCAAAACGTCGATGGACCATATGACATTCCGTACATGGACTTTATGATACGTTTAACGGTGACATTATGTCCATGAACATGTGACACATTTTGGTGCGATATAATGTCCATGTAAGGAATGTTGTATTGTTCATGGACTTTTTGACACTTTTTGTAGTGTTATAATTAATGAATTGATGATTCCATTTTTGTAAATTTTTTTCTATTAATCTTTTTTGAATATTTTGAACTAACACAAATTTATTTTGATGCAAAATTACAGAGGTTTTATTCGACTTTATTATTATTGTTATTTTATTATTATTCACTTAAAAGCCACCATAAAAGTTATTTACATAAATGCTGGCAACGCTGATCCTAGCTTTAAAAACCAAATATTGATAGTGCAGTCGCTCTTTATGTCGGTAATGTAGTGCTTTTTGTATTACATCCGTGGTGAAATTACTACAAGGTGGCAGCACTATGCCATGTGGGTATTTTTTGCCTAAACTATGGTGAGAACATCATTTTGTAATTTTTTTTTGTTTATGTTTTTGAAAAAAAATTTTGTATGTTTAAAAATAATCATTTTTGTGCGGTTTTTAAATGAAAATTATGTCAAAAAATTTAAATATTAGCAAAAATACATATGTACATATATTTAATATATTTTAACTACATAAAGGCAATACAATTTAATAATTTAAAATTAAAACTCTTCCAAAAAATATGTTTCGTAACATTTGACAAGGAAGTAGTATAGAATTCTGAATGTGAACAATTATGATGTAGTTAGAGGTCATTGTGGTTTTTGGTCCTAGCGTTTGGTGTGTTTTCCTTTTGCTTTTTTTTTAGCTGTTTTAATCCTTTTTGCCATGCTTTTTACTAAAGTTGTTAGCATTTCTTGCTTAATTATTTTCCAAGCTTTAACGGCACGCTCCCTAAGCTTATAGGTATACGGTGTTAGGCGGGTTCCTATGAGCAAAAATGTTGTGTTTTCTAATGGACCAAATGTACTGTAGTTAAGTTGCCATCAGCGAAATCCTCTCATGTTAAAATATAAAAAAAATTGTATACTTTAACATTTTTTGATTTTGCTGCTGGCAACTCAACTTCAGTTGACTTACCATCCGTAATCGAGCCACACAATTTTAATTATGAATCTTTAAAGGTTTTTTTACACAATATTTATTTAGCAGTGTATTTGTCATATTTCCCACTGCAAAATGCATACATGTCGTGTAAAAGCAGAAAAAAAAGTGCTTCGACTGGGTTCACACTATGAAAGTTTTCTTTCAGAAAGTCTGAGTTTATTGATGGGAGGGGAGAGAATAATAGCATGTTCCCTCTTACCAATAAACTTAGACTTTCTGAAATAAAACTTTCATTGTGTGAACCCCACCTTCTGTAAATAGGTGCGTTTGTTTACTTTTCCATTTAAATCCAGTAGATGAGTAAATTTAAGGCAATATGAAAATTTTACTCTCAAAACTGGCTCTTGCACCAAAAAGTAAACGAATAGAAAAATAGCAAAATTTATATACCGGCGTGCTGAATAACAAATTTAACCTTTACTTGGATGAAAAAATTTGGACTCGGGAAGATTTATGGATACCGAAAATTGATATTTAAAAAAAAAAAAATGTCTGAATTTAAATATCCAACTATAACAGAGCATATGTGACATCAATATATAATAACCTAATCTCCATAATTTTAGCTTCGATTTAAAATATTATTGTTTTATAAGAGTAACACCGTCAAATTACCATACAAAATTTCGTTTATGTAAAGTTTATAAATCGAATTTTATTTAATATGGCCTTAACAGTGTATCAGTAAGTATTGTTGAAACAGATACACCAGATACTTATCTGTTACTACTGATATAAATGAGAGAATGAGTGTAACTGATATTGTATCAGTGATTCCAACTTTTTGAGAGCAAAAAGCACTTTAAAATTTAAAAAAGCACTAAAAAGCACTATTTTGAACAAAAAAAAGCGTAAAAAAGCACTAAGCCATTTTTTAAATTTAATTTAACACAAAACAAGTTGCATTCGGCTGTGCCGAAAATTCACCCCAATCGCAAACAACTACTCCCATGAAAATATTCCCATATTTTTTTATTTTGTATTGTGAATGATTCCCATAACAAATTTTTTGGGAAAGAATTCCCAAACCTTAAAAATTTGGCATCGCCATTGTTTACTCCCGCGAGTATTTTAACTAAATAAATTCCCAACAAGTGTTAATGTGAACGAGGAGGGAAAATGTTAATTTTAATTTGTATTCTAAAGTAGGACTAAATTAAATTATTTTTTCCTTTTATTGAAGGAGTGTAAATAAAGAAAATGAAGATAAACACTATTTGTTATTAATTTTATTAAAGTTTTATTAGTATTTTATATTGTATATTTTTCTTTCACAATACAAGCACTGACAAGTAATTCACAATAGGGACTTTTGTTTATAAAGCACTGACAAATAATTCACAATAGAAATGCTTACTCCCAAAATATTTGCGATACCGATTTGTTGGGGATGGGAATATAGGTTTGCTCCCATATTACATATTTCCATAACATTCGCGATAGGGGTGATTATATACCTCGAAAGTTTAAAAAAAGGCGATGGCGTTGATGGGTGACCATTTTCATTTAAAATTAAATAATAAACATAATTACATTTGTATAAAACATTTTTAAATTTATTATTATTACCTTCAATAAAAATTATGTCAACCAAATCATTTGGATCATCATCAGCTGAGTTTGAATTGGTCATAAAACAGTAATAAAGTGCGAGCCTGGCCTGTTGCAATTACCGAAAATTTGCAGTGACCGACCATTCTTTATAAAACTTAAGGACAGCCAAAATTTTAATAAAAAAAATATGTTGTCAACGCTAAAAAGTAAACGTTTTGTAAAATTTCCAAATTGCTAGGAAGCCTAGCTCTAACCTCGTAAATAAACTTTTTGGTTTTACGAATACAACTTTATTTTATCATTTGAAACCTTAAAATCTTTACAGGCCTTCCCAAAATTGTACCCCAAATAGCTAATCTCATCTTAATCATCCTCAAAATAATCGAAGTTTTAAAGAATGGTACAAAAAAAATAAATATTGTAAAAGCACTGTGAGAAATTGTTAAAAGCACTATAAATACCCGTTTTTCAAAAACGGGTGTTTAACAAAATTTCGGGTATTTTTTTTTTTTTTTTTTTTATTTTTATTTTATTTTAATACCTATCACAACAAGATATAAATCTTATAATTTACAGTGATAGTAAGTTACATGGCAATTTAACATATAAGAATTGAATTAAAAAATTAAGTTATACAATAAAAACAATTAATAATTAAATGGATATAGATATATTTAAGCTATATTAAAGATTTTTAGAATACTTTAATAATTCCTTCTTAAAGGCCAAAGTGTTGCTTTGTGTTTGAAAACGTGATGGTAATTTGTTCCAGAGACTAATTGTGTAGTTAAAAAATCGTCTCGAAGAGATAAGATATCTATATTTTTGAGAAATCAAATTTTCACCGCGTGGAGATTTGGCAAAAATTATTCTCTTAAATAAATATTCGGGCTCCTGTATATATATTATTTTATGCATCATGAGGAGGCTTTTAAATTTTAGTAGATTTTTAAAGCTCATGTCATAAAGCTGAAAGGAGTACGACGAAATACTATCAGTTCTCCTACGGTTAAATACATATCTAGCTATATTATTATAGGTTACCTCAAGTCTATGAAAATCGGAGGTGTCGCAATTGGCAAATATTTCACATCCATATAGTAAAACCGGTATTAGATAAGTTTTAGCTAGTAACAATCTTATATTAAATGGAGTGAAAGATTGAATAGCCCATAAGTTCCTAAGCATTCCGTGCACGTTTCCTGCAATAATACAGATATGGTTTGATAATACAGATATGGTTTGCATAAGCAAAAAAGCACTAAAATATACCCGAAAGGCACCAAAATGGCAACGCTGTATTGTATGGTTTTGCTTTTGCCCGCTCACCATATCTTAAAAACAACTTGTAAAAGATCTCAACCAGGGGTGCCAGATGGTTTTAATAAGAAATCGGCATATTTTCAAAATCAAACAGGAAATCAAATTATGAAAAAAATTACTTAAAATTACTGTTTAAAACACAATAAAACATATTAAAAAAAAAAAATAAAAATAAATGTTTTATAAATAAATTTTATTTAATTAAAAAAATTACGGGGTATCTGGTAGCAGATTTATATTTTCAAACTTATGGCGATTTCTTTTCAGAGAAAAATGTTGCATTTATGTTACATGTTCTACATTTTTGTGTTCGTTTGTACAAAAAATACAACTGTGAGAAAAATTTTCAAGTTCTTTCGTGATAATGTTGATAAAAAAGATGCAAAACATGTTGCATGTTTTACCCTTACTTTTACTTTAGGTGTTCATACTGCCCTGTCTTACAACTTTGGTACTTAATACTTTGTTTGTACAACCAATGTTTTATTTTGTTTGTCATAATTCATACCGCTCATAATTTTGTAAAAAAATTATTTTTAAACAATATATAAATATATTTACACATTAAAATCAAAAAAAAAGTCTATTAATATTATAATCGTTTAAATTTTTCTAAGCCATTAGTGATGTCAATATTTGTTTTCAAGCCATAATAGCGTGCAGAAACCGCTCAAATAGCTTTAAAAATCGCTCATGAAGTACATTAATGATGAAAGTGTAATAGTTGTAAATAAAAGAAGCTAATTGTGTTCTATTGAAATTGCACACCATGTAACACTTCCAGTGATTATAGGTAACATTAGAATATGTTACATGTATATACTGTTACATATCTTTTTCAGAAAAGAAATCGCCATTAAATAAAAAATGTAATAATTGACACCAAGTTTTATTAAGAGCATTGAACGATAGAATGGAAATGCGGATTTTATTTTTTAAAGAGAATGTCATCCACATGTCTTCCGTCGACTTGAACACACTGTTCAAAACGAAACCTTGTTTTTCGAGAATTTAAAAAAAATTACCCAATTTTCTCATGCGTGGACAAGGCACACCAAACAGTTACCCTGGGGCAATGTAAAGGTATTTGATGTTTCAATTGAGGGTTGCAGGTACTTGGGGACCATTAACGACAGTTTTTCTTCTTGAAGTGCCTATTTAAGTGACCTAACCTAATTACGTATGAATCATTACCCTTAAAAATATCTCCACAGCGAACGCGCGATGCTCACTCGACCACTGCGACATCGTGACTGACAAAACCGCCCAATCCAACGGCGCGACCCTCTCTCCGCACCGTTTATTACCTTTTGAAATAATCGTATTTAAAAATATAAATTTCCCACCAGACACCCTGTATATGAATAGTTCTTACTTAAGGGTAAATTGCAGGGACCGAAAATAAGAGTGATCCATATAATTTTAGCTTAAAAACTCTCCATATTAGAGTCAACGGAGACCTATGTATACTGTCTTATACCAATAGGTTCTCACCATTTGCCATAGGCTTGATTCTTAGGACAAGTAAAACCTATGTACCGAATTTCAGCAATTTATCTTCAAAATTGCGACTTTGACTTTGCGGACAAAGTTAAAATGGACATCCAGCCGGACGGGTGGATATCTTTAGATCGATTCCCCTTGTGCTTTAAGTCCCTCCTATGAACCCAGCAAACATTTTATGGAAAAATTAATCATATTCGAGTCATTTATGACTCCTCTGTACGATTAAAATATGTATATATGAGCTCATTTTCTGATCATAAATTATTGTTTTCTCGGGAGGAAATGGTACCCTACCCGGGTCTCTTCTTGAGCAGTCTTTTATTACCTGCTTTTCTGATCAGTTTCGACTCATTTATGACTCATATTTTTAATGATTTGCGATTCTTTTTCGAGTCATTTTATAGTCATATTTCTGATTGTTTGCGATTATTTTTCGACTCATTTTTTAGTCGTATTTTTGATCGTCTAAGAGTCTTTTTCGACTCATTTTTTAGTCGTATTTTTGATCGTCTAAAAGTCTTTTTCGACTCATTTTGTAGTCGTATTTATGATCGTCTAAGAGTCTTTTTCGACACTTTTTTCAGTCCTAAGTCTAATCGTTTGCGAATGATTAATGAGTCGTTTTTTCGATTTAGATTAATAATTAATTCAGTTTATTAAATTATTATATAAATTATTTTATAAATTTAATTAATAATAAATAATATAATAAATAATAATATAAAAATTTTTATTAAAAAGAGGAATTGCATTTAAAAACAAGTTAGAGTGCTATATTCGGCTGTGCCGAATCTTTGATACCCTCCACTGACAGTTCGAATGTTTAAGGATAATATCTGTATGATGTTATTATTATCTTAAACTGTGACGATTTGTTATTAATTATGGATTTAGGCGACTAAACTGTTTTCCGGAAGTAGGTTTTATATGGGGCCTATGGTAAATTATGGACCGATCTTCACGAAACTTAACAGTTTTATTTTTAGTCCTATGTAACTGTGACTTGCCAAAATTTGTAATGATAGCATTGTTAGTTAGGGTTTTAGGTTTAATATACTGTTTTCCGGGAGTAGGGCTTATATGGGGCCTAGGGTAAATTATTGACGGATCTTCACGAAATTTCACAGCGTGATTTCCAGTTGAATAAAACGAACTGTTGCGAAATCTTATATCATTCTGTGCATTTTTCCACCATTTATGTTAGTTTTTGTAACAAAATTATCAATTTTTTTAGGTGGTGGTTCCACATTTTGATTCATAGCTCAGATCCTATTGAACCGATTTTGCTGAATTTCAATCCCAAACTGCTTAGGATAACTACAAGCAATTTGGCACCAAGTTTGTTGATTTCTTTTGAGTTTTTCGAAAGTGAGCGTGTTTTCAACAGACGGACAGACAGACGGACATGGCTAAATCGACTTAAAATTACTCAAGGACCCAGAATATATATACTTTATAGGGTCTGAGATGAATAGTAAAAAAGTTTCACACGGAATGACAAACTGAATATACCCTCTTCACAACTAATTGTGGTGGAGGGTATAAAAATAATAATAAAAGTGGTATTTAATTCGTCGTAAATTTTGTATACGGGTATGTTCTGTATATCGAAATGAAGTGGATTTAAAACCGAACAAATTTTTAAAACGAGCATGTAAAGAAAGTTCATAAAAATATTATTTTTTATATACTTCATACTTTGAGTACCAATTATATTTACAAGAACAGCTCTTAAAAAACACGAAAAACTACAGTAATTTTGTAATTAATTGAAATCAAAATCTCGTTCGATTTCAATTACACTTCATTTCAATTTGTAGAACATGCCTAATAGTGTGTTATTAAAACACAAAAGTGTTAGAAAAAAGTTTCAGTATGCTTATTTTACAATTTGCATACCAGGAGAATGGACGGTAAGCCTATTTTGACATTTACCGTCCCAATTATAGTATTTACAATTGTTGCATTGTTTTAGAACTGAGGTCACTCTGTTAACACACTTTGATTTGAACTTGAGGATCTTTTGGAGTAATAATGTTTTAAAAGGCTATAATTATGTTGAGGCAATTTATCGAGCAGTTAAGCCTGTGGAATTGTTTAAGTCCTAATAGTTTTTGGAAGTAAAGAAGAGGAGTTTGACAGTTCCTCTGAGGAACTAGATAATATACGCCTTTTGCATCGTTTTCTTAAATTAATATAATCAAAAGCTGACGAGTTTGAGGGAGAAGAGCTGCAATCGTCATCTTCACTAGTTTTTTGCATTCGTTGGTTATTATGATTTCAATGACATTCGTCTGCTTGTACGATTTGCTATGCACGATATGCGATGCATATTTCAAATTTACTATCCTTTTCTTCATAACCATAAGAGATATAGGAGATATTTAAAGGATTTTAATATTATGATTATATTAATTTAAACTTTTAAAAATTATAATTTAATACTTCAAGTTTACGCTTGCTTCAAAGCCAGCTAACAAAATTAAAATCAGTTTTTCATCATCTAGATGAGCAAAATATTATTCATAAATAACTTCAAAAGAGTCATATTTCAAACACCTGTATGATCCATTTTCGATTGCTGTATGTTTTGTTATTGCATTTTCAATAAATTACTTATTAAGCATAAGAACGAATCATTTTTGAGTCTTTTTTCAAATGCGCAAGTGATTAATCAGTTTTTAATCATCAAAAGTACTCAAGGAAGACTCAGTTAGGTGATTTTTGATCAAACAATCTTCCAAATCTAGTAGGGAAGTTGTATATATGTATTCCAAAATTTGTTTGTTGGGTTAGACACACAATACAAACACTGCTTATATAAAATTAATATGTATAGACATTTTTTCCTTAAGTATAAGCGCTGAATTAATAACAGTTGTCTCTTTGTTTAACAAGTTACCCAAAATTAATAATTTACATATATAAAACAAACCGAAAATTACCGTTTTGTAAGTGTTTATCAAAAAATAGGCACTTTGATAATTTAGAGGCAAAAAATCGTCAAAATTCCGATTAATCGGTAAATATGGCAGGACTGATCCCAACGCTTCTTGCTAGTTTTTATTTTTTTACAAACACAAAGTATGTACACGTATTCAGTTCTTTCAGAATTTTTTTTCACTAATTTTTGACTTCATGGCACTTGAACGAAGAAAACGCACCCTTTAAATTTCATCAAAGAGTTTTTTACACAAACAGAATACATATCGTCACCGAAAATTTCAAAAATGTTTTCCTTCCAAAAAAAAAAAAACAAGCACATTTTTACGATCAGTTTTGTTCTTGTAAAGTTTTTTTGTTTGCCTTTTTTTGTGCTCGAAACACATCACGCAAAAATTATTGAAAAAAATAACTGTTCATGTGTACATATTTTGTTTTTGTAAAAAATTAGTTTTTTACCAGCCAAAGGGCGGCTCTTTTGCGTTGAAAAATAATTGAAAATAACGGCATCGTACAATAAGTAACGTATTGTATTCCATCAGTATCCACTAGTATCTGCTTTTGCGAAACAGATATGATACTCTCTTTCGCTTTTTTATCAACTTACATCCACTCTTTTACAAATCATATCAATATCAACTTAAGAAACACAAGAGCACTCATCCATACGCATCCACTTTAGAAAACACACAGAAACAGATATAAACAGATATATCTGTGCAGGTCTTTAATTTGTACTTCACAGATATAAATTAGGAAAAATTAAATTGTTTTCCGTTTTTTTACCGAGAGTGAGAACTCGTCAATCGTGGCGATTTTTGAACCCTTGGCGATATATTGGTGAAATAAAAAAATTATAAGCGATGTGTTACTTAAATTTTTTGTAAATATTTTTTAATTTATATACATTAGGGCATATTACAATGAAATATACACCAAAAGGTTAGAATAACTACATATATCAATTACATATGTAAGACATTGTTTCAGTTTTTCGGGAATTGTTATAACCAGTATTAATGAAAATTTTGTGACAAATGTCTGAATTAAATTTCAAAATAAACTGATTTTAAATGCTAATACCACAAATCATTTAAAGCAGTGTGTAAAAAATACGATTATTGACTGCCTCGCGAGACTATGGAGTGGCCCGAACAAAGTTGTTGTATACATGTGAATTGCCGACCGTGTCTGTGTGAAAAATACAATTATTGACTGCTCGCGAGTCTATGGAGTGGTTATGACTGATTTAAAGTAAAATAAACTGGTATGCATACTTATACTAAGTTTGCTCAGTATCATTCATCGGTCAAAGTTTGGCCAAGGATACTTTCGGAAGTATCATCCATTTCGATACCGGCTGAAGTAGGAACTGTTTCTACTTTTCATTTTTCGTAACAGTACTATTAAAGTGTTTAATTAGCTTAACTCTTCCTTCCGCCGTGACGTGATGTCTCTAACAAAAATTTTCAGCTTCAAAAATTTTTATTTTGGGACCAGTTCTTTGGATCGTCTGATAAAAAAAATTCGTTTAATATATGAAATATTCGAAAAAAGACTGATCCGAAACAAAATTTGTATGAGAGACATTTTGAAATAGTTTAACGGATTGCTTTTCATACACTTGCAGCCTCATTATTCATGACAAAACAATATTTTGTGCTATTTTTTCGTTTATTTAGATTCATTGTTGTCAAGTTCAGATACCACAGCTGAAGTAAATATTTTTTTAGAACCTTTTCTGAGCATACCTTGATCTTCACATATGTCTGTATTTTATAGAGTTCTAAACGAACTCGAAATCATTATTAGGAGCTGAAAAAGTTAAAACGCTTGAGTTTCACATAAAAGCTAACAGTAAATAAATAGCTGCTCTCTATAATATATATTTAAAGACAGTTAATCGATTTTGCCATCCACCGTCATTTGTCCAGTATTGAAAGCCGTTGTGTCAACACACATACCTATGATTTTATCTCCAATATTTATATGCTGTCGGTAACAGCTTCTGCCTGGCCGATATCTGTGCTGTTCTCTTAAGTAGGGACCCCAAGTAGTTGTTCATTATTACCTTTGCTTACTAAGATTGCCTACCATTCAGTACATTCTTTCTGGAGAAATTTTAGTACAAGTTTTCCATTTCAATGAGCAATGGTCCCTTCCATGTGCGATTTGTCAGATCTTTCCTTAATTTTCTGGGCTCTTTATTTTCAAAAAAACATTCTGAGTTTTCTTATAGTACATCTGCAAAGGGATAGTTCCTAGACATAAGAGCCCAGGTTTACAGCTGTTACGAACAGCATTTCTATCTGAATGTTGCACCTATCTAAAAAAATTTTCGTTATTACTTGTTTATATCCGCCATTTATTTTTCTTTTTTTACTCGTAGTCTGAGATTTTTTCATTTTGAACTTTTGTCTTCAATTTTGAATTTTTCTGAAGTGCCCTCCATTCGTTATATGTATAATTTTTCGATTTTAGCTTTCTACCAGAACAAAAAAACATTTCTTAAAGCCCAAATACACTTGTCAAATGCTTGTCCAGCCGGCGAATTCATCGTGTACGTGTGCTTGACGTAATATTCGCCGTCATATCTAAATTTTTTGATTTTCCATCCAGCATCGTCGGTGTGACACATACAAACATATTTTCACTAATACTGCCACAATGCTTGATGAGTATTTTGATCAATGTATTTGGGCCTTTAGAGTTAGCTTTGCAGCTCAGAAAGGTAATACAACGTTAGATATGTTGTAAAATAACGACTTTAACACTTGATGGTGAGAAGGCAGCTTGTTGTCGGTTATTTGTTGGGATGAATGTCCAATTAAATAAATCTCTATTTAGCTCTGACACGAACATTAGACGAGGGAGGTACTCGCCATTTGAGCTTAATTAATTAACTGGTTAAATATGTACCTTTATCGTTTTAATACCGAACTGTACACATGTTAGTATGTAACGTACATTTGACATAGCCTAGCAAACATAAAAAAAAATAAATTTTCAATAATAAATTTGTGTATTTTTTTATCTTTTGTATTATTTATTTACTATTATTATTTATATTTATTAAAATTGTAATTAATTTTTGCCGCCACAAACTATTTTGTTCATAAAAAGCAGTGATGTAAGATGCTTTGTCACATGAAAATAGAACTCGTTCTAAATCAAAAATGTCATATGTACTGTACACAGATATTGTTTGAAGGAGTTCAGACGATAAAATTCGAGAATCGATTTTGAAAAACCACATACAAATGCCCAAGAAATGTTCGAGTAACTCAAAAACGGTTTAGCGTATTGAATTTACTAAAAAAAAACCGAAATTCCGCAATAAAAATAAAGTGGGGTTCGTCATACATTTGACCCATCAAGGAGCATCCTACGCGCTGCAGGGGCCCAATTAAAGAATTTTATTAAATCGCAATATTTGTGTGGTACAGCGCGTAGGATGCTCCTAGATAGGGTTTTCCAATATATGGTTTGTAGCCCGAAGTATTCTCTTTAAAATTACATTAAAATCATCTTCGTATGTCAAGTAGTTTTCGAGATATTGAAGAAATAAGCTCAACACATTCTGCGAAATTATGACATTTTGAATATGATATAACTTTCGAAAAAAAAATTTTTAATTTTTTTTCGTTCATATATGTTCCTTATAAGATAAAAGGAAGCTCTCACCAAATTTCATTAAAATCGGAAGGAATTACCCAAGGCGAATTTAACAAGGTAAGTGCAACTCTACAACTACAAAAAGCCCCATGTATTTTTTTGCAATTTAATAGGCGGCTGTCAAAAATGCTAACAAGGCAAAAATTGATTGAAAAACGAAATAAAAATTTTGTTTGGGTAATAAAAGTGATTATTAAATTCACTTTAATTATTCGCAGTTTTTCTGAGAAATTTGTTCGGTTATTTTGGAGCAAAACATAAACAAAATTATACTTTGACGTTTCCCTATTTTTTTTTAATTCGCCGTGGAGACAGCTGATGAACGGCTGACGAGTTGAGTTTACCTTGTTGAATTCGGCTTGGAATTACCCATATATCTAAAATTTCATAAGAACGAGTATTATTTTTTTTCTTGTTTGTTAATTTAATTATACCTTTCACCATAGATGGAAAAGGGTAAATATACACATTTAAATGCCTATTATTTATTTTTTGCTTTTAAAATGCTGTGTTAGAAATTCTGTAACGGGATCGATAGCATTAACAATTTTTTTTTTGTGGTTCGGCATTTTTTTTATCAACTTCTGCAGAGCGTTTGTTGCTTCTGCCAGTGCCAGCGGAATTCTCACGGACTCTTAATTGGTGCAGTATGAGGTTGATTTGTTCATCAGCAATAGTTTTCTTTTTCTTTGCAGAGGAGCAGGCAGGAAATTCATCCTCATTGTTTTCAAATGTAAGGATTTTTTTGTAGAGTGGGGTTTTAGCAGCTTTGTTGGTTGGCTTTCCTGTTGCACTAGCTACTCCTGTTTAATCTGTCTGGATGGAGTGACAACTGCAACGGATTTGCTACTTCTTGGTGGTGTGTCAGATAACACAAGGAAGCAGTTGGCATTAGTTTTAGTTGAGTTTTATTTTAGAACTGCTGAAAACCGAACACTTTACCCGGTGGCACTGCAGCCTTGGACAGAAAAAAATTTCAGTATGCGATTTTTAATCGGACCGATAGTTCGAATATTTCTGCAGTGGGCTTTATAAATTGTAAGCCAATTTTTATAAAACCTGATCTCACAGTATTTCAATTCGTTGCCTAATATAAAAAAAACTATCATGATTTGTTTCAGAAATATTATTAGACGTATTAAGGTAATTTGCACCTATCGTAAATTATGGATCGTTCATCATAAAATACGGTAAAGTGATTTTGTGTGCTTCTTAATGGGCTTTTCGAAAAGCTCCTTTTATGGAACAAAACTTTGAAGTGTGATTTCCAGTATTATAAAACGAATTTGTACAAATTTAATGAGAATCGGTGCATTCTGTCACCATGTTATTTAAATTTTTGTACCAAAAATATCAGGTTCTTAGGGAGGTTGTCTCACATTTTGGTTCATAACACTTATAACACTGAGCCGATTATGCTGGACTTTAACTCTAAACAGCTAAGGAGGGTTTCAAGTGCCCCAGTAGGCTAGCTGGTAGTGAGCTAGTCTATTAGTGCGAGGGTTGCGGGTTCGATTCGAATCCGAAACTCTGGTCTCCTGCAGACAAGCGTAGAGCTTCGCGGAATTAGCTTTGGGGAGAAAAATGAATACTAAAAAAGTTTCACACGATATGACAAACTAAGTATACCCTTATTACCACTTGTGGAGGAGGATATCAAAATTCTTAGAATAAACACTAAAAACCTTTTTCCATTTCCTCCACAGAAAATATTGTGCTCCAAACCCAACAGAACCCCTGGCGGTCTCCCCAAAATATAACAAGCGTCTGTAGTGATTTCTTTATGCTGAGGATTACACACATTTTAATAAGATTATACATTGTACATTTCATACTCACCAAGGCGAATTCAACTTCAGGTGGTGTCGGAACTACAACAATCCAAAAACAACAGAAACAGCATAGGGGTTTTTGCATTGCATTGTTAGTGTTAAAGCTCGAAATGTCAACCATTTCAAACAAAACACCAACAAATCAAAACAAATTAGCTCGAACTGTCAAAATCAGATGACCACCTGTAGTTGAATTCGCCTTGATACTCACCATTTGCTTTCCATTTTTTAGTTTAACTTTTTTATTTTATATACTTCTTTAAAAGACTCTTTTTATTTATAATTCTAAAATGTTTTTTCCGGCGACAACAAAATTACAATGTTTTTGACATTTGCTTGCGCACAGATGACAAATAAAGTAGTTACAGGAACGCAATTTTGTACTGAAGTGTTAACATCATTATATATTTGCAACTTGTCGTGCTAAAAAATTTTAGTGGGACGCAAATCATCTATTTTGCGCTTAGAATGCACGCGAACGTTAACGTGTGACATCGTGGGATTTGTTATTAGTTCAAAGTGTCGATCAAAGAATTTGTTAAAAAAACAATACTGCAATCTTCACTCCACATTTATCTTCTGAAACATTAATAATCTACTCAACAAATTCTTTAGTCAGCGTTTTTTTTACATTTCTAAATACTCTTTATATGTATAATATGCATTGTATATCTCTGTGAAATATCTACGTCGAATTTGGTGCTTCTATCTCAAATGGTATGAGTGCTTTTATGCCAAAATTTTGGGAAGAAAAAAGTAGTTAGTTTTTCTATAAGTAATAATGAGAGATTTGTGGAAATGGGTTAAAATTATAGGCAGTCGTGTTGTTTTGCTCATGTCTCAACCATTTGTGGACCAATCTGGCTGCATTTTAATAACAATCTATTCCGGACTATATACATATGATATGAATATAAAACAACCTAGTCCTCATCATATCTGGGGTCTCCGGAAACCCCATTTCAACAGACAAACGTATATGTACCGTTAGTGATTTGCAAAATAAGAATATTTTATGTTGCGATGTAATTAAAAGTATTCATTTGTTTGTTCTATTAAAATTTTTCTTAAATATTACAAAAGAATTCATTTGTTTTAGACACAGCGGCGATATGTTAAATATATAAATACATTGCGTGTGCAAAAAATATTGCATGCATTATTGCATTGTAATAAAAAACGCTTGGTTGCATTTAGTTTTTTTCAACGGCTGCTTCTTTAGCGCAATTAACCTTCCGTTAGTCGTCACTGACGACTCGTCACTGATCTGGTTGATACAAACGTAGATTTTTTTGTTTTAAAATTTGTTAGTTATTTTTTCATACAAACCTATTTAAGCTGTTATTTTATTTTATTTACTCTTTTAAATAGGTACGTTAAATAATATATTGTATTTATTTTAATGAAATTCATAAAAAATGAAGATGTTATTTTTAAGCGACTAACTTCAACTCAAAGTGATTGCGACTAACGGAAGGTTAATGCTGCATTTTCTTAAATTTTTAAATTAAAACATTCCTGCATACTAGACAATTAAATGTTTAAAAGAATTCAATTACTTTTAGAAATGTTAAAAACTAAATGAAGTGGGTTTTTATATAAGGGTTTTTTAAGCCGCCTGTGGAATTTGTTTGTTATACTCTGGTTGATAATATCATGAATATTATTTTTTAAATATGGTTTCCGGCATATGTCCACCGCGACTGCGAGTTACATGGTTCATTCGATCAATCCAATATTTTACTCCTTTTTTTGGCTTGAACATTGGCGTCCAATTTTTTAAGAGTTGCTGGCTGTCGGCATAAACCAGTCAAGCTGAAGCGATGTCAATAGTACAGTAAGTCAGTGATGCCAGAAGTTCAGATTTATATAAATACATAAGGCTAAAAATCAAAATTTTTCAACATCTTTACAGAATGTTACTATCTCATTTTGTTCCCTTTAACATTTTTCGATTCTTTAAGTGTCATCACTTGAAAAGTGGCAATAAATTCTGTTATTATTGTGGCATCACTGACAAAATGGAAGTTGCTTTGAAAGCAGCGTTACCATTTCTCAAGTTTTGCCTTTTTTGCAAGCTTTATTTTGCTTAATTTTGCAAAAATTATTAAACAAAATGAATTAGAAATACATTTTGGTGTTATCTTTTTTGTAGAAAATAAGTATTTAAAAAAAATAAAAGTTTTTTTTCAGAAATGGTGAAATTTTTTTTATTGATACAGTAGTTTTACTTAACTGCCTTTTGTTTACGTGCACTTTTGACTTAACTGCACAAAATTGATCATTTTTGGAATTATTCTTTCTAATTCCATATAAATTCCTTTTTTAAGTGCACTTTCTATACCTGCACATTTAAGATTAATGCACAAAATTTTTGGCATTTTAAAATTATTTTCATTCAAAAAATCAAAGTTAGCTGCACTTTGACTTAACTGCCCAAAATACATATTTTCTGGAATTATTCTTCAAAATCCTTGTTTACGTGCATTTTGTATACCTGCATATTTTTCATATATTTTGGGCAGCATCAAACATCACACATAAAAATATTTGGTGGCCACTTTTTCACATAAATATAAAAAATCAAAATAAAAATCGCAATTATTTTGTTTTTTTCCATAAATTTTTATGTTCTTTGTGAATTCTAATTGTTTTTGTTAATGTTTCTTTTATTTTAAATAAACATACATATGTACATGTATAAAATGATCTGTTATTTCCCAGCAAGCATATGCTGTTTATTAGACGACTATTTTTTATATATGTAGAGTAGGGTGGTCGTTAACTGTATGGATCAAATTTGTTCTCTATTTTTCCATGCTCTAACCCCACAATTCGGTGGGTATTGATAAAAAAACAACTCAACAAAATTTTTAGGACGATCGGCGAAGGCTAAGCCGTCCCTCAAGCCCGCCAAAATTTGAGAATAATCGTAAAGTCCGACTTGTATGACTTATATTTAGGAAAATATTAGTTTTACATAAAAATCGTTTTCTAGGAAGTTGTTGTTAGTAAAGTTTCCAACAACTTTTGCCTTAACAAGTTTTCTCTAAAACTCATATTGAACAAAACCTAATTAAAATAAAAAGTAAACAGCAGCATTGATGCGAATTGTTTCTTTAGAACTGTTTTTTCTTACACACGTCAATTCAGCTTTAATATTTGTGTTTGTGTGCGTTTGCTTAAAAAAAAAAAAAATAGTCAAACGCATATCATTTGTTTCTAACGTACCGCAGTTGATTAAGTTGGTGCAATTGTACTTTTTTGATACAATTCAAAGCCAAAAAGTACGGTGGTACCATCGTGACTCATTTGGTACTATTTCCAAATTTTTCAAACCTAAATATTTATAATTGATATAAAATGGCAACTCGTATTTACTGTCCAATGAATATAAGCTGATTTCAGTCTTTGGTGCAATGCATTTGCCAAAGTGCAAATGCAGAATTTCGTAGCGTTTTTATGAAATCTGAAATAAACTCTGTGTATGTTGTTGTTGGATTTAACAAAACAGCTATGATATTTTGCATTTGTTCTTTGCAAGACCATTTGCACCAAACACTAAACTTCGCTAAAGCTGAATTGACGGGTGTAAGAAAAAACATTTCTAAAGAAAAAATTCGCATCAATGCTGCTGTTTACTTTTTATTTTAATTAGGTTTTGTTTAATATGAGTTTTAGAGAAAACTTGTTAAGGCAAAAGTTGTTGGAAACTTTACTAACAACAACTTCTTAGAAAACGATTTTTATGTAAAATTAACATTTTCCTAAATATAAGTCATACAAGTCGGACTTTACGATTTTTCCCAAACTTTGGCGGGCTTGAGGGACGGCTTAGCCTTCGCCGATCGTCCTATCAATACCCACCAAATTGGCGAGTGAGACCTAAATTAATCCAACTTTTGGTTTTAACGGTCACCCTAATGTAGAGTGAATGCTCCTAAAGTCGGCATGCGCCAATAGTCTGCACTTTTGACTTAAAAGTCAAATAAATAAGAATAACGGTAAATTTTTACATGAGTGCAATTAAGCTTTTATTCATTATACTCTCAGTTCTCTAAATGTATTATTCACAATAAGGGCTGTCAGATATGGCGATTTCTCGCCAAACGTGGCGATTTTGAAACGTGTTTGGCGATAGGAATTCCCGTTTGGCGACTGGCGACTTTTATGGCGATGTCTGATATAACTGGCGATTAACTTGGCTATTTTGACCATTTATATTATTTCGGTGATTTTGTTTAATTGCTTTTAATTATCATTACTAATATAAAAAAAATTACAACTTTTTTTTCACAGGATTTTTGTTTTGCTTAAATCTAATGGTATGTATGCAGGTCAAAACTCCAGTAATGAAATTGGTGAGGCTGAAATGTATTATAGACTTGTGTACTTAATTTTAGTTTTTTTAACTGAATATATGATCTCCACTTTATGTTATTTAAACAAAATTACAGAAACAAAAACAAAATTTGCTTTTGGCGACTTTTTTGTATTTTTTCTCAGTTTTTGGCGAGTTTTGACTGAAATATTATACTAGCGTTTTTTGTATGCAAAATTGAATTTAAAAAAAAAAATTTACAAAAACTGAACAAAATTGACGTTTGCCGATCTTTGGCGATTTCTAACATCTGGTTTGGCGATGGAGCTCAGAAAAATCTGACAACCCTGTTTACAATTGGCTAGAATGAGTAGTTTGTCCTCATTCAGTAACGACCTTTTGATACGTGCGGTTGTGCTTGTTTTTTAGTTTGTTTTTAGTGCGAACGTGAACTGAAACAAGTAAGTAATCACATCTATTTAAGTAATTTTTTTGCAAGACCTATTTTAAAAGATAGAATATTGACTATATGTATATTGTTCTTTTTAAGCAGTTTTTATAAAAAATATTTTATTTTTTTAATTTTAAAGACTGCCGACATTAGGAACAAAAAATTTAACGATTTTCGTTCATTTTAAGCTCAAATTATAAAAATTTGTTTATTCCTCTTTTGTCTTTTAAATTCTTGCAAAAAAACACAGTTCAAAATGATTTTACCCAATAGTCGGCGCAGTTTTTATTGAGTATTTTAAGACCTGCCGACTATAGGTATCAAGTATTCTAAAGTCGGCAGCAGCATTTATTTTTGTTGAGAATACAAAACACATTATAATTTGGAGTGTTGTTGGTAAAAAATTTTCAGAAAACCATAATGCACCCACAAGGAAAAAGACCAATGCATCTGTATTCTGAAAATGCATTAAAAGGCGCTCTTTGCGATGTTAGAGAAAGTAAGAAATCAGTTTTAGGCGCCAGCAAAAAATATGGTGTTGCGCGTTCAACAATTCAGGATAGGCTTAGCGGACGCGTATTAGATGGTCCTCGCAGAATGGGTCCACATACAGTGTTATCTTCCTCAGAAGAAGCCCGTTTGGTAAAATGCTGTCAAGATTTGGCAAAATGTGGATTTCCTTTAAAATCTGAAGATTTGCTGAACACAGTTCAGTCAATTGTTAAGGAAGATAAACGTCCAACACCTTTTTTAAATGGTAGACCAGGAAAGCACTGGTATTCAGGTTTTTTAAAACGTCATCCGTGTCTTGCTATTAGGGAATCAGAAGGAATTAGCAAGGGAAGAGCTGTTATAACTGAAGAAGGAATACGAAAATGGTTTCAAGGGATAAAAGAATTTCTGTCAGCAAAATGCCTTAGATATTTTGAATGACCCATCCCGAATATTTAACGGTGATGAAACAAGTTTCAGTATGTGCCCCAAAACCGGCAAAATTATAGCACCAAAAGGATACCGAAATGATTATTCCATTCAAAAAGAAAATGAAAAAGAAACTATTACAGTTCTTTTAGTATTTTCGGCAAATGGCAAGACATTGGAACCAATGGTTGTTTTTCCATACGTACGACCTCCAAAAGATGTAGTAAATAGTCTACCAGAAAATTGGTCTCTCTGTAAGTCCGAATCAGGATGGATGGTAAGCGATACGTTTTTTGAATATATCGCAAATGGAATTCACAGTTGGCTTAATAAACATAATGTACAAAGGCCCATTTTGTTGTTCGTTGATGGTCATAAATCGCATATGACATTAGAACTAAGCAAGTTTTGTGACGATAACGGTATTTTTTTGTATGCACTTTTGCCAAACACAACGCATATATTACAACCAGCCGATGTTAGCGTATTTAAGCCATTGAGAGTTAAATGGAGGAAAACCGTTAGAGAATGGCAAATGAACCAGGAAAATAAAAACAAAGCAATAACAAAATCAACGTTTTGCCCGCTTCTTAGCACGGTTCTTACCAAAATAAACCTCGAAGATACCATTAAAAACGGATTCCGAAAGTGTGGATTATATCCTTTCAATCCAGACAATGTAGACTTCAACAAATGTGTCCAAAATCAGCTGGAGTTAATGGAGATAAGCCAACAATAAGAAGAAGATTTTGAATTCGTAGTAAATACAATCAACCGTATAGCTTCTAATGTGCTCAAGCGTGGAATAGATTCAAATGTAGTCATTGAAGAGACCAACAATTTAAAAAACATAAAAATTACCAATCTATTGAAATTAGAAGACGTTACCATTGAATCAGGCACATATATTATAAACAATGAAGGTGTATTGGAATTGCAATCGAAGTATGTAGGACCAACGACCTTGGCAACAGAAAGGGATAATAATACTTCTGAAAATAATCCTTCTTTGAAACCTGTGTACCGCCCTTCTCCGAATCCAGAAACAAAAAATAACGACGTTTCTTTTCAACCATTTGACTGTTCTAGTCCAAAATTTAGTTCTCTTTTAGAGACGAACCAAACGTTCCAAATGAATATCGACTGTCCGTCTCCATGCTCATCCAGAACAAGTAAAAAAATTCATTTTTTAAGTCCCTTGGGTGTTCACCAAGTACAGGTGTCCCATTGCTATTTGCTATTTTTTGTTTTCAATTTTAAAATTGCGCAGGCTCCTCGCTTATTAAAACGGATTCTATGTCACCAACGTTTATATTTTCCTAAACCATCGACTTCTTCAAAATTCTCATCAAAGCCAAAGGCCCCCAGTGCTATATCTGCTCTTGCATGGAGAGCCCATATTGAGTCAAAATATCGAAAGAAACAAATTTGTGGATCATGCAAAGAAGATTTTGACACCGATGCGGAGGATGATGGGCTGAAAAATATTGGATGTGATACTTGTCCAGAGTGGTTTCACTTAAAATGCAAAAATTTAAAAGAAATTGCATATGACGATGTAATTGAGGTTGACTTTGTTTGCAAAACATGTAATGAACTAAAAGACTGAAATAATAATCAAATATTTTTATTAACAACTAAGTTTTAATGAAAATAGTACCTTCATATTTAAAATGAATTTAAAAGAATTAATGAAGTACCTGATTTTTTCTTTTTATTATTATTTTTTATTTATCTTTTAAATAAATTTCAAAGACTTTTGTTAATAAAACCTAATATAACATTTTTCCTTTAAGTAGTTTTTATGCATATATTTAAGAAAATAAGTATCCAATACTTCCATTAACATAATTTAAACAAAAAAATAATATAACTATTTCATAAAACATATAATTTTTAATAAAAACATTTGAATTCTTCAATGATCTTAATATTTCCTTAATAAAAACCAACGCCGACAATAGGGTCAGAAAATGCCGAACTTAGGAAAAAAGATGCCGACTACAGGCGCAAATCGTGCATTTTAGAAAAAATGTAAATTACTCAAATATAATAAAAATGTGTTTTGAGTCAGTAAATTGAGTCTAAAACTATACTAACTACTGAGCAATATTAATTCGTTGGCATCCCAATATCATGTTCACACTCATGACAGCTCCAGTTTAAATATCAGAAAAAAGTTAAAGTGCCGACTATTGGTGCATTCACCCTACAACTCCCAAAAGAATCTTTTGACATGCTCGTATTTAAATCTAGGAATGAATATTTTGGGACTCTTTGTAAGAGTCGTATAACAATTACTGAGCTACCTAAATAAGACCGGTTTTGAAGTATGAAAATGCTATTGCCAATTCAATTTTAATAAAACAAACCGGCGTAAGGATCTTTAAAAAAGGATTTTCCGACCGGATGGTGTTGATTTTGCGACCTTAAGGTTTGTTTTATAGAAATTGTATGAAAATTAGAAGTTTTGGCATGAAAAATACGCCGGATGCCGGTCAACGATCAAAAACACTCCTTGTGAGATTCCCAGTAGACTCCTAGACGATTGAAAATGCTAGCTGGGTTGAAATAAAATTTTAATAAAATATAAATTTATGTATTAATAAAATAATTTTTTATTCTACTTTTAAATCAAACACTTTACTTTAGCTGCACTTTTGTACAGGTAACCACAATTGTGTACCTGCACATTAAGATAGGTAAATGCATTTAAGATAACTGCATTTTTGATTTACCTGCACAAAAAATCGTGCAAAGGAGATTGTGCAGTCAAAACTACTGTAGTAGATGTTATATCAGAATGTACTAATAAAGTGACCTCACAAGCGCAACTGTTTGCAGTGATTTTCTTCGTATATGACGTTTGTCGTAATTTTTTTTGTTTATTTACTTTTTTTATAAGGCATTTTGACACTTGCCGTCTCAATTCTAGCAACAAAAAGCCTGTTGTTTTTTTATTGTTTCATTGTTGTAGGGCTGAGGTCACTTTGTTAATACATTTTGTGTTATATGTTTCAAGTGTGAACGCGTATTTCACATTTTCAACATCTTCCATTCGTTCCTCCGATATGTATGCAAGTGTACGAAGGGTATAAAAATGCAATTTTTTATAGTTCGGTGGAAACTGCTTTACTTTTTCACTTATGTTTGTACTTTTTTCACTTCTTGCATTGAAAACGAAAAATAATAACCATTAATGGAAGAAAACACAAAACAAAATCAAGAAAAAAAATGCGTGTTGGTTAGGTGTTGATATTTTAGGTACTTACGGCGATTTTTGCACTTAAGGTAATGAGAAAAATATTAACAACCACCGTTTTGAAATTGATTAATTTTATTCACAAAAAATTACTTAAAAATTTCACATTGATTTCGCGGATTTATGCCATCGGATATTTTTTTGTGCCACGCCTACTTATCTTATCGCGCTTACTTTTACCGCTGTTGCGTATTGATCACCAAGCTATTTGTACCAACTTTGGAAACTTTAGCTATTACCGTTCTCTAGATATACAGAAATCTCTTTTGCCTTTGTATGTGAGATACCACGCCTACTAAGCCACTCCTAGCTTCTTTTGTAAAGAAAACATAGTTTTATATACCGATATGTTGCAAGAACCGGTCAAAGCTGGGAAACCGCCTTTGAATTAAAATTCCGATTTGAATGGAAAATTGATTTTTTTGTACGAAATTTTGTGTGAATTATACCTTTATGGCTTTCGAAATGAAAAAGTAGAAAGTTCTCAGGTGAAATCCGATAGATGGCGTTATACGTCGACTTAGACTTTGCGCAATCGGACAGGTGTCCTTTTGGGCCGTGTAATTTTCTACAGTAAACAAGGCGAATTTATTACAGGTGGTCTCAAACGCCCTGCTGATATAAGCTAAAATCACTGTTGGATGTCAAAATTTTGTTTATTCTCTTTAATTATCTTTGTTTCTGTTTTGTTTTATTTCTGTTTTTGACATTGTACAATGATTTTACAAAAACAAATTGCTTGTGGTTTTTGTACGAGTTGTAGTACCGAGATAACCAGGGATGAATTCGCCTTGACAGTAAATGTGAAAATCATTGTGATAAAAAACGTTTTGAAAATTTAAATATTTCCCTGCAAACAAATGGAAGATAGATAGATAGATAGATAGATAGATAGACAGAAACATTTTTTTTAAATTTAATACATACGTCATAAATAAAAAATAAAAATTAATCCAATTATTAAAACTTAAAAATTATTTCCCAAAATATTCTGCAAAAGGTAAATATTTAAATTAAATAAATCGGTTAAATATTGATCTATTTCCTTTTAAATTTAGTCAAGAATTTCTCAACCCTGGATGCAATTTTAAAGAAGTGGTAGGTTTTTTTTTCAAGAATTTGGTGGAAACTAAATATTTATGTATATTTTTTACTTTATTTTAATTATAAATTATATTATGTAAAGTAAAATTTATACGTATACAATTACCTATTAAATTTTAAATAAAAAGCTGTGCTTTTTTGTACACAAATGACAATTTTTTTTAATGCAAAATACTCTTTTTATCATCCCAATGATATTTTGGTGATATCTTCCTATTTTCTTAAAAGTGGTTATCTGGCGATATTGCTAGTTAATCATCTAGAAGTATCGCTTTCGTATTGCTTAGAAGTATTGCCATCGAGACACGTTTCTTCCCAAAGGAAGTATCTTCCGCAATACGAAATCGATTATTGCCGCAATAACATTTTTCATCCAGGCAATACGTTTGGCAATACATAAGGTGTATTTCTGTGTTTGCTGGGTTGTGTTGTATTATTACTCTAAAGCAGTGAGGGGCACACACATACTATCACATTTATGCTTTTGTTGACGAAATAACAACAAAGCAACAGCCGAACGTACATTGTCACAGACCACACAAAGAAGTTTATAGTGTACATGTGTCGACGCCACACAAATATGCCCTTCACTGCTCTAAAGTTTGTCTGAAGGCTTAAAATTGGGGAGAGGCAAAGTTCGCCGGGTCCGCCAGTATGTTATGTTTTATTTGGGAATATTACAATATTAATTAAATGTCATCTAGAGTGCCCTTGGAACATGTCGGAGAAAATTCTTCGAATTTCGTATATTTTACAGATATTTTAAAAAATGTAAGTAACATAATTTACAAAAAAAAAAAACATTTTTAAATAAACACAATCAGATTTCAGGATGTCTTTTTGTTTTCTTTTCAATTGGAATTTTATTGCTTTTGCCATATGGGGTGATTCAAATTTTGGTTTGGATAACAAGCAAAGCCGAAAAAAATTTGTAAATAAAGTAGTACGCTCTGATCACAAAAAAAAAAATTAAATAAAAAATAGTTTAAAATTTTTATATTGAAATATAAATCAATTTTATTCCACTGAATAAACTGCCATGACTTCGGAAAATGTTACTTTTACAGATACGGCAAAAAAAAATTTTGAACTTTCGTTGGTACAAAAGGTACGGAAGCAATTATACAATTTCATTAAATTCTTCTAATAACTTTTGCTTATAGGTTATTTTTTATTGCGTAGGATTATTAGCCGCCTTAATGATTTTCATTCTAATAAATCTTTGAAGTGACTAAGTGACATAAAAAAAAACAATCTTTAAACATTTGTAATCGTCCTCGCAATCTTTTTGTATTAACCAGCCATGTCTAGAAATTCTTCCTCTAGCTCCAGCTTAAAATCTTCGAGCCATCAAATCAAAAATATCCAGCCGTTAAATACTCGAACCGGTAAAAAGAACCGTAATCGGTCTTCGTTACAAATGTCTTACGATTCCAACCAGCTGTCATCAAAGGTAGAATTCAAAAATTTGAGAACAGCACGATCGAGACAAAAAAGTAAAAAATCAGCTGAAACTGATCCATTGCCTTTCGATTTCCATAATAGTAAAATTGCTGCCAAGCAAAGTACAGTTATGAAAGACAATCGTGAAATTAGTGCTGCACTTGACGAAGAACTCTACACGACGACTGATGTATTTGAAAGGAGGCAGCTACCAAATATGTCGGACTTCACGGAAGCGGTAAATTATATTTTATCATGAAATTTGTGTAATGTGCATGTAAGTGTTGTCATTTTGCCATTTAAAGTGTACTTCGTTTTTCAAATTTCTGGAAATTTCTAACATATAATATGGTATTTGACAACACTGTCCGGCTTCGATTAGATTTCTTTTCTTAACAAATCCCTCTGTTCGTATTTTAGTGTTGCGGCTTTCTTTTAACAGGATTAGCGATCTTCCTTTTGATAAGTATTTCATTTATAATTGTTTTTTCAATCGACGCAATTACTGCCATGCTTCAATTAATAAAGCGAAAAGTAAATTAAGCTGATTTTAGACCTAGATTGCTAAATATGTATATGAAATTAGAAGTAAAAAAACAAATACATAAAAAATATAAAAATTAAAAAGCGTTTGTTTGTTTGTGTGGTTGTTTGCTCCCTATAGGCTTCTTAACTACTGAACCGATTTTGTTAAAATTTTCACAGTTCTTTGTAGATTTTTTAATAGGCGTGGCATCTCATACAAACCCTGCAAATAATTTTGGACTACTTGATCCATTTTAATCAAATGGACTACTTTCAACAGGGTCCGATGTAATGCAATCATGGACCACGCCATTGATAAAAAAGAGTTTGCAGTGAAACGTTATGTCTTCGTTTTAACGAAATATTTTCGTTTTTAAACGATTTCAAAACTAATCCAGTATATATATTTGTAATCCAAAGCTTGGTTATATGGTCCTGCCCTAGGACGTCGTAAAGTTAAATAGACCATGTTTTTCCCATACATTGGTGTTACCTTTGGACTAGACCTAGTCCCTTATGAGCTACATTTTACATGCGTGTACGGACGAGGTTTTGCGGTTGATGCTCCAAAAACTGTGTGATTCCCTGGCATTATAACTTAAATAGTTCGCCAAAAACTTTATGTTTTAAGCTAAATAAAAAAAAATAATTTAGTTTGTGTTCTTTTAAATATAAATTAAGGCTTTTTTGAATATAGATTGTAATAAATTTATTTTTTTTATGGTGGGATAATAAAATATGTTATCTCAAACTCAGGGATGATTTCAGAAAAAAAGGGTTTTTTACAACACATTTTCCGAGTTGATTTATTATGGCCCGAATTGGAAGATATGGATGTGGACGATATGTGGTTTCAACAGGACGGTACCACTTGCCAAACAGCTAACGAAACAATGGCTCTTTTGCGCAACAAATTCAATGGCCGTGTTATCTAACGTAATGGCGATGTCAATTGGCCGCCAAGATCATGTGATTTGACACCGTTGGACTTTTTTCTTTGGGGTTATTTGAAAGAAAAGGTGTACGTCGATAAGCCAGCAACAATTCAAGAGCTAAAGGATGAGATAATTCGGCACATTAACGGCATAGAACCTCCATTATGCCTCAGGGTCATCGAAAATTTGGACCATCGGATGGAGGTGTGCCGCCGTGGTCGCGGCGCCCATTTGGCCGATATTTTTTTCCATACATAATTGAGTAATACCAATATATCATAATAAAATAAAATTACAATAATTTCCTAAATAGTTTGTGTTTTATTCAAAATCAACATCGGCCCTTGAAATTTAACCACCCTTTATATTGAAGATTTTAGCAGTTTTATACAATTACAAAAAACAACCAAAATCAACTCAACGTTTTCATTCATGTTTTGTTAAAATAAATTTTTTACAGACAAAAAGTAATATTTTATATTCTTATTAATTTGAAAAAATTTTAACTTTGACGTTCTTATATTTTTAATGATATGAATTTGTTAATATTTCTAAACAAAAATATTTGTTTATTTAAAATAAAGAATAACAAATTCGTTTAAGTAACTGAGATTTCTCGTTTCTTAACGATATCGGTAGTTAAATTCAAAAAGTTACAGAATTGAGGAACAGGGGCTAATTCTGGCAGTCGTGATCGAATACTTTTTTTTATTTGATTCGAAAGCAATTTTATTCTTAGTCGCTACAAAGCGAATCGAAATTATTTTGTCAGTATTGTAGAGAATTTATTTGGGTTTTCACAACACTGAAAAAATTATTTCTATTCGTTCAGTATCGACTGTAAGAATTAAAATGAAATTGCTTAAGAATGGAAAAATTATTCAATGACGACTGCCAAAATTAACCACCAGAACAGCACGCAAAAATAAATACGCCACCATAGCAACGTCAGTGCCACCATGTAGATGGCAAGACGGTAAATCACCATATACTCCAGACTGTACGATCAGCTATTTACAGCACGGTTTCTGTTGAAGCGAATTAAATACAGGTAATCTCGGTACTACAAAAGTACAACTCTTACAAAAACCACAAACATTTGTTTTTGTAAAATCATTGTACAATGTCAAAAACAGATACAAAACATAAACAAAGATAACACAAAGGAACAAGGTTGTGGTTGATTCAAATTGAATGTTGTTTTAAAGGTTATTTGGGGCACTGAATCCAAATTTAACGTTCGCCATATTGAGTTAAAAAAAATTCAAAATTTGTCAACAATATTGTCTTGAAAAGCTTACATTGGTTTTACATTTGACCAGTAGTTTCAGAGCTATTGTTAAAGCTTAAAAAAAGAACAAATATATATAAGACCAAAACCACAGTTTGGACTAAAAACATTTAGTTAAACATATTTCGAATGAAATGAGCTTCATTTCGTTGTAATCGGTGTTCAAATTTCGAGTTCAGTTAAATCAAAAGTTGATAAAAATCGCGATTTCCATACAAAAATAAAATTTTTTAATAGGTATGTGTGTGTTTTCTGCTGAGGTACCTTTACTTAATTGTGAATAAAAGCGAAATTCGTTCTACGAGATTTATGATCTGTCTCATTTTGTTCATAGGTTATGGGACCTTACGTGATAGTAATAAGACTTTAACTTTTTCCCGTTTTGGAGATTTCATGACTTAAAAAAAAAACAAAACTAAATAACCATTACTTACATTCTTTTTGGTGATTGAAAATCGCTTAATAAAGAGTAAAGCTATGATTTTTTGAACTTTTAATTTTTGGGAAAAAAGTCAAAAGTAACAGGGATGATAAATGAGAAAACCAATATCGTACCAACGAACTTTATAAACCGTACTTTTTCGGCCCCAATAGTACTAAATCTTTTTTTATAGATAGCAAAAAAATTATCATTAATTATACATAATAATATGGTGGTTAAAATTTTTTCGCTTTGAAAGCACATCGTGATTTTGGTTCTTTAAGTCATTCCAAGAAACTTTGCCAAGGAAACCATAGGTTAAAAATGAATTTCGAGCCTCGGATGTTTCTAAATAGTTAGTTTTCCAAAATATTCCAGAACAGAGGCAAACCAGAACTGTATCACGCGGTTTTTAGGATCGAGAAATCCATTAATTTTTATTTTTGATTGCCGCCAGAGAGCGTTTTCATACACTTTTTTGAATTTTTCGTCTTTTTTTTGGAAAATGTACGAATATTTTTCAAAATGCAATCTCGAATTTTAAACGAAAATAAAATTTTTAAGCGTTTTAAAAATATGTGCATACGAACAACTTCGGATTGCATTTTCAAATTTATTGTGTTTACAATTTTCAATATGTACTTCAGGAACAGGAAAGGAGTAGAAAGTCCGAATATAATAAAATTTTATTTAGCGCTTGTAAATCTCCTTCAAAATAATTCAGAGTAAAATAATAATGGAGTGGGCTCCAAAATTCTGTTGATTACTACTTGACTTGACAACATTTTGTTGACGAATATTTCATTACATTATAAGTTCGTTCTAAAAGAGAGGAATTCGTCTCTTCTACGATGTAGAACTTTTGCAGAGGTGGTTTCCTATATCTTTTAAAAACTTATCAATATCATCAGAAATGCACGCTTTTATGCTGCCGCTGATACTAAATTCAGAATGTGGCATAAGCAATTGTTCAATGAGCAAGCGCAAAAATCTATTCACAATAGCTGAGTTCAGTGTTTGGTGAAAATGGTCTTGCAAAAGAGCAAATGCAAAATATCATAGCTGTTTTGTTTAATCCAACAACAAAAAATTTAGTTTCCGTAAGATTTAATATAAAAAGTACATTTTGCATTTTCGCAAGACCATATGCACCAAACACTAAACTCCGCTTATATTCATTGGACAGTAAATACGAGTTGGTATTTTATATCAATTATAAATATGTCCATAGGTTTAGAAAATTTGGAAATAGAACCAAATAAGTCACGGGGGTACCAGCGTACTTTTTAGTTTTGAATTGTACCAAAAAAAAAGTACAATTGTACCAACTATATCAACCCTGGCATGTAACTTAAAAATGCAAGCTTATGGAAAACGGAGATTAGATTTGAAATCAGCGACCCCGAATAAGTAAAAAATTGACATTAAACTTCCAATCAACCCAAAAAATGATTAATTTTGTACGTTTTTGTAATAAACAAAAGTTTGACATCAATTAATTATAAAGCTAACTTGGTGGCCACACGATCAAGTTTTGCATTTCAATTCCATTCAATTTGCAATACACTCTCACTTTTTTACTAACACACTCACACTTTTTAAATTGACCACGAGATGGCTTTCAATTTCACATTTCCATCTGTTTACTTTCAATTTAACAGATGTTTACATGTTTGTATTTAGAAATTGTTTTCCTAATAACATCTTGAAAGTAAATTGCTTACAACTTGAGTGCAGCCTACGTCACAGCATTTAATTTTTGTAAATTTTGACAACCAGTATATGTAAAAGACTATCAAGAACAACTTGATCGTGTGGCCGCAAGGTAAAAGAAAAAGTTATCAGCAGGTCTTCTAAGACGACATCTATCAATAAAAAAAAACTTTTGTCAAAAAGCAAGCAACAAACAAGGACAATATAACTGTCTAAACAGGTACGTGTACAAATTCCTTCGTTATCCATACACGAGGTCTCTTTTAAATATGTTTACTAACTTTATTTCAATAGCCAAAGCGCACCGGGTAAATCTAGTTGAATATAATTTCCAATTTTGATTAACTATCGAATTTATAAAAAAAACTTGTTTGCTGGTGATAAACTGATGACGACGTTATTGAATTTGAGTGAATCATTTAAGACTTTTTTATTGACGTATTATATTATATTAATTTTCCATTATATGTTTTGCCGTAAATATTGCAAAACCAGGGCTGTCAGATCGATTTTGACCTTTTTCGCCAAATTCAATGTCAAAAATCGCCAAAATTGCCAAAGCCTTTATTTTTAACTTTTTTGACAATAAAATACAGATGATTTAAATTATTAAAAATATTTTGTATAAATCTTAAAAAATTAATTTGTTCCAAGTCGCTAAAATCCGTCAAAAATTTCTTCTGTTTAGTTTTTATTAAGAACAAAGATAGGCAAACACATACATGTGCATTTCATAATAATGTTCGTGCTATATGACTCTCCCGCTCTCATTGTTCTGCAGCGTTGCCATAATTCTTTTTTTTAAATATGATCGAACTTCATAATAATCCGTTACTGGGTAACATTGAAATACACAAAGCTGTAGGTCCATACCACGCTTTTTCTCCTCCATGCAGATGCTTTTATAACCTTACTTGCATTCTACGTTTCAAGTTACATGCAACGCTTTTTATGCAGCAGCAGCACAAGTAAAAATAAAATTTAATTTGTCAAAATCAGCTGATTTGTTCGAACGCTGCTTGTGACGCTTACAAAAATAGAAAGTAAACCTACTTTTCGCCTCAAGGCATCTACGCTTTTGTGCATGTAACTTACTACGTATAACTACACAGATTGTACTTTTTTGACATCTGCATATGCTGCGAAAAAGCGGGTAACGCGTGGTGTAGACCTCCAGCTTAATGGTGACATAAAAGAAGAAGAAGAGCGAGACTGAATTGTTTTCATTTTTTTCTTCTGTACGTGTGCTTAAGTACGTGTAAATAAGAGAATAACAAAGCGCCCATGGGCGGCATTTTGCCTATCTCTGATTTAGAACCAAGTAAAAATGATTAGTGAAGACATAAAAGGAAAATTGCACTATTAAATAATTAATAGTAGTCTACTAAAAGCAACAAAGAAAGAATTTTTGTAGTTTGTAATAAACAAATATTTTATTTATGTATGTATGTACATAAATACAAATACATTGTAAGTGAATTAAATTTTTTCAACGAAGGTACAAAAGAAGTGCATCATGTAGTATGTATTAACATTTATGTATATACAATAGACGCTCGCTTATATGAACTAATTTAGGGTCTGTTCGCTAAATTGAAAAGTTACATAATCGAGACAGTAAAAAATAAGTATTTCAAATCAATTTTAATATGTGTACATACATAACCCATATTAAGTTTTTATTTTATATTAGTTTGTTAATAATAGATTTCATGTACATCATGTACAGTATTCGGTTATATTTTTTTGCTTTAAAAGATTTCTGTAATGCCTTGTCCCTGCATTTTCACAATGCCAAATATCATTATCATATATGTATATTATTTTCACTCCAAGCAATAACTTTACAAACACCAACCATCTTATAAATTTTCCTTTGCATTCGTATATACACATTTACTAGCTTATTTCGGGGAAGAACAGATTTATAATAAAGAGTGTTTTTTATAGAGTGACATAAGTTTAAATCATAATAAAACAAGGAAATATATTTTTTATATCAATGAAACGGGCTTTATTGGAAAGAAAATTTTATGAAATTTAAATATGATTTCTGTCATGTGGCTGGTGTGTAGAAGGCGCCAATTTTCAACAACTTTTCGCATTTTGATCATCATCGTTTTTGAAGACATGAGGGCCAATGACTAAGCCAGCCCATAAAGCGTACCAAACAGTAATATTTGTGGATGTAATGGTGTTTCGACAAAAGCTTGTGGATTCTACTCACTCCAAATGCGCCAATTCTGCTTATTTATGTACCCATTCTACCAGAAATTGACTTAATCGCAAAATACAATTTTGAGTGGAGATTCAAAATCAATATCAAATTGTGCTTCAGCCCATTCGCCGAATTATTTTGATTAAAAATGTCAAATATTTGGGCGTTGCTCTACAAGTCGATTCATAATGAAATTTCAAAGCAAACTAAACAAAAAGCAACTATCAGCTGTTAAATGGGTGCTCAAATATAGCAGTGATGCCAACTCAAAGTTGTGATACTCTAAAAAACACCCTTTACAACAAATAGTTTCAAAAAATCAACGGTTGCAAGTTGTTCATATAGTAGAGATAGGTCGTGTTCACTCTTAAGAACCTCATGTGTAAAAATTTTGTTTTTCACTATTTTGGATGCTCATATAACTGGGTATTCATATAACCGAGCGTCTACTGTAATTTATAACTCGTAACACCGCGTCAAGAACTGCATTCTACTTAGAAGGAGAGTTTTAGTGAAGTTCATTATTGAAAATACATTTTTAACACAGTTGGACATAGCACAATATAATGAACAGCCAAAGCAAGTTCTTTTAAATGGTACGTATCTGCCGTGTCCTAATAGCTATAACCTTTTGGCCAAAACTGATTTAAATAAGATGGAATATCATCCAATTACAAACGGTCATTTTGTCCATTGTGTTTTATGTATAAACATCCAAAAGTATGTTACGATTCATTAATATCTTTAATAACAACGAATTTTGTGTGTGATTTGCCACATTTTATAATGAAGAAATGTTCGTAAACTTGAAATCGGTATATTCATGCTTTATTAATTCTTTTTTAAATATGAAAAATAATTTTCTCCTGGATTTTCAATATATTCATCAGCCATTTCAACATAACATATTTTAGTTTCAAATACATACTGACTATAAAAGCCTAAAATGTCGTACATAAACATACTAGAATAAAAATAATATAATTTTTTCGTATTGAATTTAACGAGTTTTAAAACAAATGCATGGCTCACCAAAAATAGCCAACAAAATCGCCAACTATTTTAAAATATCGCCAAAAAATCGCCATGTCGCCAAACCGAAAATTAGGTCGCCAATCAAGTTTGAAAATCGCCACGTTTGGTGAGAAATCGCCACATCTGACAACCCTGTCCAAAACTAATATGTAAATGTTTAATCTTAGATAAGTTCTAAGCTCTAATTTGAACAATGTTACAGTTAGGAACTTTACTGTTTAAGCCGTTCAAAACAGCAATCGTTTGGTATACCCTTCACTGCATGTAATATAAGTTTGTCATTAAACTTGTGATTTCTGATAGTGCATAGAAAATATTCCTGGAAAAAATTGAAGGAATAAGCTTGTATACTCTAGCTTTTAAAGATTGTTATTTGACTTAGAACACGCATTCGAATAATATAAAAATTTTAATAATAAATGTTACTCACAATGAGAAATAAGTTCCCAGATACTAAATTATTTTCTTTATAAAACAATTTGTTTGGCCAAATAAACCCATTTTTTCAAAAGCGACCATGTACTGGCTGTAGGAAATATCGCCCAAAGAAAAATGGCCCAAAAAAAAAAAAATGAAAAATCACCCAAAAAAATTCCATGTAAAATTGGGCCTTAATTCATATGAAAAGTGACCCAAAATTTTTGGGTTTTTTTCGTTATTATTGGGTGATTTTTCGTTTTTTAAATATTATATGAAAAATAGCCCATTTTTTCGGGCCATCTTTATTTAATATAATTGTAATTTATTTAAAAATAAGTTTGTTGTTTTTTCTCTGGGTGTTTATATTAAATATATAACGAAAACACTTTTGGGCGCAAGGATTTTCTCCTCAAGGATATAATATATACCGGCTGCGCTAAATAAAGCTTCTCTGCAAAGCCGGCCTTCGGCCGGGCGCATGGATTTTCTCCTCTATGGTTTAACAAACACCGGCTTCGCTAACTAAAGCTTCTCTGTATAGCCGGCCTTCGGCCGGGCGCAAGGATTTCCCCTCTATGGTATAACAAACACCGGCTTCGCTAACTAAAGCTTCTCTGCGTATAAGTTGTGCTGAAAAAGGTCAACAGAAAAGAAAAAGACAAAATGAAAAAACAAAAAAATGTACTTGGACTTCAAGAAAAATTCTTGACAAAAGTACGAAAAAACAGAAGTAAGGAAAAAACATGTTAAATCAATTAAAATGGATAATCATTCAGGAAAGCAAATTTCGATCGACCAAATGTTAGAATAAAATTTGGTTTAAGGATTGATGTTTGACTATTGATGTCAGCAGTCGTCGATGGCTGCGAGTGTAAGACGGCAAATCCATCTGAGGAGATTGAGTGGTTGCAATCGAAACATGTCATGGTAACCTGCCGGCCGGGGTTCGAGCCCCAGCCACGTCAAGAATGAAAGATTATCAATAACAATTTTGATTAATTTTCATGTTGTAAAATTCCTTTCTTCATAAAAATAATTTAATGAAAAATTAAATTTCATGAACTTAAGCCTAATTAAAAATATTAAAAATTTGGATTAAAAACCATAAATAGTTCAACAAAATAATCACAATAATAATTATTTAATGAAATATTTTCAATTTACAATGTTTTTTTACGGATTAGTAGGTCAACTATTATCCTAGTCGTCGTACAAATGCTGTTCTGATATATGGAGGTTTTCAATGAATATTATAACAAAAGAAGTAGATCTTCTTTAATGTTTATGTTTAATTTAAGGCCATATATTTCCTACAAAAACTAACGTCTCATTTGGAAATTACCATGGATACACTAGTTCTATTGTTGTAAATTTATATCGCACTTGATCAGAAAGGGGGTATGAGCTAAAGTTTTTTTATTTTTTCACTTATATTTATACTACCCGCTGTTAAAATCCGTGCTTATATCCTATTTATGATCAAGTATAATATACCTAATAAATTTTCTTCGAAACACACATTTGTTCGAATGGAATCGACTTTCAGAAGTTTTTCTATAACTTAATATTTTTTTCTAGAAAAAATCGCTTCGAAAATTGCCGAGTTATAAAGAAAGCACCAAAGTATAAAATTTGAGAAACAATCCTAATAGCCTTTTCCCACTTGTCAACATTTAACATTTAACATCAATTTGCGAAGATGTTGGAATTTTCCCATAAGAAATACATAGGGCTAAAAATTAAAATTTTTCAACATCCAACATTTTTTATTTTTCGAATTTATTCTATGAGCTAAATTTCAGTTATGTATTGTATAAAGCTTTTTTGTAATAATCCTATTCCTAAAAATTTTTCAACATCTTTACTGAATGTAACTATCTCATTTTGTTCCCTTTTACATTTGTCGATTCTTTTAATGTTACATGTTCTACATTTTTGGTTCGTTTTTACAAAAAATACAACTGTGGGAAAAATTTTCAAGTTATTTTGTGAATATGTTGATAAAAAATATGCAAAACATGTCGCATGTTTCACCCTTAATGATGAAACAGAACTGAGCACAGAGCATACAGAGACGTCACGAGACGGAAGATTTTGCGTTTTTTTCCGTCTCTTTCTTCTAAAGCTGCCCTTTTTGCATTTTTTGTTTTGATTACGCAGTTCGTGTTGATAGTAGCGGCCTGTTTTTACACATTGCCACTTCACTACCAAAAAACATTTTCTTTCTCTTTCTTCGAAAGCTGCCCTCGCAAATGATTTGGACATTTTTCATACGTCACTTTTTTCATCTCTGTATGCTTTGTGGAACTGAGTCTTCAACTTCAGGCAAAAATTTTTAAGCCCATAATTAAAACGTCGGCAGTAACTTCAAATTCTCTCTCATTTCTTTCGTTTTCTTTTGTTCTTATTTTTCTTTGTTTACAAAATGTATGAAATTGAATGAAAGTTCAGCCCCAGTTCTGTTTCATCATTTACTTTTACTTAAGGTGTTCATACTGCCCTGTCTTACAACTTTGGTACTTACTACATTGTTTGTACAACCAATGTTTTATTTTGTTTCTCATAAGTCATACCGCTCATAATTTTGTAAAAAAATAATATTTTAAAACAAAATATAAATATATTTACACATTAAAATCAAAAAAAGTCTATTTATATTATAATCGTTTAGATTGTTCTAAGCCATTCGTGATGTCAATATTTGTTTCCAAGTCATAATTGCGTGCAGAAAACGCTCAAATAGCTTTAAAAATCGCTCATGAAGTACATTAATCATGAAAGTGTAATAGTTGTAAATAAAAGCAGCTAATTGTGTTCTATTGAAATTGCACACCATGTAACACTTCCAGTGATTATAGGTAACATTAGAATATGTTACATGTATGTATATACTGTAACATATTTTTTCAGAAGAGAAATCGCCATTAGTGTCTTCACTAGAAAAGTGGCAATATATTCTGTTATTATTGTGGCATCACTGACAAAATGAAAATTGCTTTGAAAGCAGCGTTACCATTTCTCAAGTTTTTCCTTTTTTGCAAACCTTATTTTGCTAAAATTATTAAACAAAATGAATTAGAAATACATTTTGGTACTATCTTTTAAAATGTGGGCACTCTTGTAGAAAAGAAGTTTTTAAAAAAATAAAACCTTTTTTTCGGAAATGGTGACATTTTTTATTGATAGTAGATGTTTCAAGTGTGAACGCGTATTTCACATTTTCTATGCGTTCCTCCGAAATGTATGCAAGTGTACAAAGGTTATAAAAGTTATAAAAATCGAATGTGTGATCGTAGGAACACCGTTGCACCCATGGTGGAATAAGCAGGTGGCATCGTTACGGCAACAAATACAACATTACAACAAAAATTGAAATTATATCACCGTTTACGTCAGAAAATACTTTAAACAAAAATCAAAGCGTGCCGCTGAACGTGATGAAATAAATAAAGTTTTAGCCAATTTTAATTTCAAAAGATTTTGTTATTCGTGCCTAATTCCCAGTTTTTATTATTGATAAAAACATTTGAAATTTATTGTTGATGGGATAAGCCATTCCCATGCGCATTTCACTGGTTTCTTATGAAATGCGCATGGAAATGGCTTATCCCATCAACAATACATTTCAAGTGTTTTAATCAATAATAAAAACTGTGAATTAGGCACGAATAACAAAATCTTTTGAAATTAAAATTTTGTATTCACAAAAGTTGGAATTACTTTTTGATAAGTTTTAGCCAATTTTTATTTAATTATGGCCAATATCTTAAGTAAATTATAATCCTTTTTCTTCGACCTTTTTTATTAAATTTTATACTTTATTAAATTATTTAAGCTTAAGGTCACTTTTTAAAAAAATTAATTAAAGTGTTTTTATTCGATATTTCGATTTCCGTTGGAAATCTTCTTCAGGAAAATTTTTTTTTTTTAATAAAATAAAATTTGACAATAAATGGAAAAATAAAATATGGAAAAATATATTTTAAAATTTCAAAAAACAAAATTATCATAATAAATTTAAAAATCCATTCTACAAACTTTAAACAAAAAGACAAACAAACAAAAAAGGAAAACAAAATTTTAAATTTATTCAAAGCCTAAAACCTATTTTAATGTCCCTTTCCGTCAATAATAAGCTATGCCATCTGAAATTTATTTTATAAACAATCAAGGACAAATACCTATTTATAATTATCCTTTACATCAACCTATTTATTTTTATTCAATAAATGTCTATAAATTTGAGCTAAGCCCTCAGTATCTTTTTTAAAATTAATCCTTTTCTCAAATGGAACATTATTTATCTGCAACATTTCTAACATATATCTACGTTTCTTAAAACTTTCCGTATTCAAAATTGATGTGTTTTCAAAATCAGGATAACGATTAAAATCCCTACAATGAGTTGATAACGCCGTTCCATGGGCTGAGTTATAATTCCTATATTTTTGGTCATGTTTATGTCCAGCTAATCTAATTTTCAGTTTTTTCCCAGTTGTTCCTACATATATTTTCCTACATTGTTCATTATCATTGCCACCACAATGAATCTTAAAAATTAAATTCGACCTATCTGACTTAAGTAATCTATCCTTAGTTATTGTGAATAATTTCCCTACATTATTAATCACCTTATGTGCCATTCTGTATTTCCCTTTATCATATATATTCGAGTTTTCGAATCTTTCTGAAAACCCAGGTTCATAAGTTAGTGACTTATGAATACGTGGTGCCGAAATCTCATCAATATTACGAGATCTATCTATATTGTATTGTCTTATTAATTTGCAAATCCATTTATTGGGAAAACTATTATTCTTCAAAATTTCCTTATTTTTCCTATGAAATCTATTGTCACTAATTGTTAATATCCTGTCTATTCGATTCCTAGCTGTGTTAATGATAATTCTCTTTGGGTGTTTAGAATAATAATTTAAAACTCAACCTGATGATCTAATCTACTTCCTTTCCTAATCACCAATGTGTCCAAATATGGAATTGAAAAATTCAATTCCCTTTCAATAGTGAACTTAATATTCTGATCAAAAGAATTAAACGTTGATAAAAGATTATCTATCTCATTCTCATTAACTATAACAAACAAGTCATCTACATATTTCGTTATTATCTTTGGTTTAGTTGTCAATTTTCCTAAACATGTATCTAATAATTTCTCCATAACAATATCAGCAACTATTGGAGATGCTGGAGAACCCATAGGTAGCCCCTTTTTTGTGCATACATTTTCTTATCAAATTGAAAATATCTATTATCTACTATACAGAACTTTATAATTCTCAAAAATAAATCCTTATTAATATTTGTGAACCCTGAAATTGTATCCCAATTTTCCTCAATAATTCTAATAGCCAAGTCCATTGGAATACTAGGAAATATTGAAACAACATCAAGTGATATTAATTTTTCATTATCCTGAATTGTTAAATTTTTCAACTTTTGTTTAAATTGTATAGAATTACTAACATTATACTTAGAATTCTCCGTTATCTTCTTAAGTAAATTCGTAATATATTTACAAAGATTATGTGAGGGTGAATTTATGGACGAACAAAGAGGTCTTAACTACCCGTCTCCACCTTCCATCAACTTGGTAAGAACAGCATGTCGCACATGAATTATACTCGTGTAGACTGTTCATGTTCATGTTTCGTCCATGTGCTGCCATCGTTGCCTAAACATTCGTCTTAGCATCCATGTACGCCATGATGTTGGCCATACAATGTATTTTCTGTATACAACCAAACGCACAACAAACAAAATTGTGTTCAATCAGAACATGAACATCAACACGTATTCGCCACATACAAGAACATGAACAAATTAATACCGTTGCTCTGCCGGCGTTATGGTCATGTCATGTTCTAATCGAAAGCTCATGGAGACGTGGGGTAAAGGAAAATTGTCCTTATGAATTTTTGGTAAACCATATAATCTTGGTGCTACAGATATGAAAGTTTTTAGTTTGTGTTTTTCCACTTATGTTATCACATTTAATTTTAAAAGTTCTTCAATAAATTTATTGTTAATTTTCTCAAATCTGCTTGTTGGATCTTTTTCTAATGTTTGAAAAGTAGTATCATCACTTAAAATATTTTCAATTCTAGACATATAATCCCTTTTATTAATAGCTACCGTTGTGTTACCCTTATCCGCTCTTAAAATCATTATTTCCCTATTACTTCTAAGAAATTTTTCACTCAATTTCACCTTATTTATTGTAAATCTATCCCTACAATCTTGAATTGGCCAATATCTTAATTATTTTAATTTAAAATCATCAAACACTTTAATAAAATAAAAACGTGGACTTTTTGTAAACATAAGTAAAACTTTGACATAAACCTTAACAAACAATACAAAAGCAAAAAATCGTTGCACCTTAGATACGTTGTAGCGAATTACCTTAGACACGTTGTAGCGAATTACCGCGTTGTCAAATTATGCAAAGGCACACAATCGTACGTTGAACTAAGATCTAATTAAATTTCATATGCCGGTTGCGGCCGATTTTTCATAAAAATATAAAAATTTTATATATAAAATGAAAATATTTTTGTGATTTTAAATTGAATAAACAAAGAAGACAAAATAAACAATATAAATGAATTTTGTATTATTTAATGCGAATTCATACCTTGGATTGCTACGTAAAATCCCTGCAGATAACGAGACTAGTCCATACATGCATGTAAAGAGTAGTCCATAAAGGAGTAGGAGTACTCCAAAACTACTCAAAATATATGGGTAAAAGGTGGTCCATTTAACATTACGATGTCCTAGGAGAGGACCATATAACCCACCGAAGTAGTCCCTAAACTACTCCATGGAGTACTAAAGTGGGTTAGTTTTAAAAGTACTCCATGTTACAACAGTATGGAGTACACTTAAGGGTGTTTAAGGGATAGTTTAAGCATTTTTCATTTTTTACTAATCGCCTTTTATGGTGTGTATTGTAGTCTATTATTGCTATTATTAAATCTATTTACTTATATATATGTGTTCCTCTAACTCCCATTGGAGCATAGGGCGCCTTCCGAAGGTAACTTTATATTATATTCAACATTTTTCATTTTTCGAATTTATTCTATGAGCTAAATTTCAGTTATGTATTTTATAAAGCTTTTTTGTAATAGTTCTATTCCTACAATTTTTCAGAAATGACTTTATGCACTACCAGACTATTATATTGTATTTTCTTTTTACATTTTACCTAAGCCTTCCGTTGGAAAGCAATGAGGTATATTGAATGTACAGAAAAATTTACAAATATGTAGACATTGTTTCAAAAATAGAATATGGCTTGGAAAATATTAGGAATTGTTAAAAAAGATGAAGTCGGAAACCGTACAAAAAAAAAAAAAAAAAAAAAAACGCAAAGGCTTTAAAAACAAAAAAAGGAGCCGTAGCTTGGTATACGCAAAGTGTTGAATAAATTAAAAACAGCTGACAGAAAATACTTTTATAACGAGCTTTGTGCAACCTGCCATTTTTCATGCGCTTTAATCTTCCACGTGTTGTGCACTTCTTGCTCTAGTGCTATTGCAAAAAGGTTTGACTAATGGCGATTTCTTTTCTGAGAAAAATGTTGCATTAATGTTACATGTTCTACATTTTTGTGTTCGTTTGTACAAAAAATACAACTGTGGGAAAAATTTTCAAGTTCTTTTGTGAATATGTTGATGAAAAACATGCAAAACATGTTGCATATTACTTACTTTTACTTAAGGTGTTCATACTGCACTGTTCTACAACTTTGGTACTTACTACTTTGTTTGTACAACAAATCTTTTATTTTGTTTGTCGTAATTCATACCGCTCATAATTTTGTAAAAAATTTCTTTTAAAACAAAATATAAAATTATTTGCACATTAAAATCAAAAAAGTCTATTTATATTACATATTTATAATCGTTTTAATTTTTGTAAGCCATTAGTGATGCCAATATTTGTTTTCGAGCGACAATAGCGTGCAGAAACCGCTTAAATAGCTTTAAAAATCGCTCATGAAGTACATTAATGATGAAAGTGTAATAGTTGTAAATAAGACCACTAATTGTGTTCTACTGAAATTGCACAACATGTAACACTTCGAGTGATTATAGGTAACATTAGAAAATGTTACATGTATATTAGCGTGGGTCGAAAAAAAAAGTTGTGCCAGTCACCCCCTAGAATGAAAGATATGTCAATGAAGTTTCTAAAACAGGAAAAAATTTTTTTTTGCCACGCCCCAAAATACAGCACTTTTGGTATTTTATATGTAGCGCTGCCATTTAAAGTCCGATCTCATCATATCGCATATCGTTGTTCATGGCTTGATAGTGGCTTCATTTTTGCCTTTGGTGACTTTTTAATCCGAGCTTAAACTCTGGGCGCCACTTATGCCATCTCGGGTCCTTCCCCCAAATGTCAAATTTTTTTGACGGTCCAAGAAAGTCCTTATAAAACTACGTATGTATAGATTTTAATATGCTCACTTTTATGCCACGCCTCCAAATTAAGCCCCTTTTTTCTTTTTCACATACATACTACATTAAACCAAGTAGAAGCCAATACAAACCCAAAAAAATTTTCATCAGTAACGCCCTAGAATAAATAAATTTAAAAAAATTTTTTGCCACGCCCTAAATTACTGCCCTTTTTGTTTTATATATACAGCATCGTCATTTAAAGTCCAATCTCATCGTATCGTATATCATTGTTAATGACTAGAATGTGCCTTTATTTTCGTATTTAATGCTTTGTTAAACTAACTTAAAATTCTAGATGGCAATTATGATATCTCGGATCCTTCCCCTGTGATGTTTAATTTTTTCAGGTGCTAAGAAAGTCCCTCTAAAACTTAGTATATCTAGCTTTTAATATACTCGCCATGCTCCAATTTGAGTCACCTTGAGCCTAGCTAAGATTTATATACACCGACTGCCCAATTTATAAATTTTCGTTTTGAGGCATTCATTTTTATGCATTTAAATTATTTTGTATTTTTTCATTTTTAGAGTTCTGCAGTTTCTTTATATTTTTTTAGTTCTTGTTTTAACTCTGTATCATTGTCTCATATTTAACATTATGTTTGCTTTTTACAAATGTCTTAATTAGGATTTTTAATTTGTAGTGCTTAAATCAATAAAAAAATACGGAAAAACAGTGCCAGAAGAGTTTCACAGCCCAGCAAAAAAAATGGCACAAAATATCAAAACTGGCAAAAAAAAACGCTAGTAGTTCAGATGGAGAAAGCTTGTCAATAAATTCATCCGTCTCACTTTCATTAAAATATGAGTAGTCTACTTGCAAACACCGCTAAGTTAAAAAAACCAAAGGCTAAGCAACAGTTTTTAAAAATTGAAATGCCAAGCCATAGAGAGTGGTTTTCAGAATTATTGAATAATTAACCAAAAATTGCGCGTAACTTACAGAGTTTTATACGAGATTGATTATGGTTTAGGGAGAATTTTTATTTTGCTATATGTCTAAAACAAAAAGGGCTGTAATTTAGGGCGTGGCAAACATTTTTTTTAAGTTCTTAAAACTTAATAAATATACCTTTTATTCTAGGGCGTGACTGATGAAAATTTTTTTGGTTTGTATTGGCTTCTACTTGGTTTATTGTAAATAGTATGTATGTGAAAAATAAAAAAGGGGCTTAATTTGGAGGCGTGTCATAAAAGTGAGCATATTAAAATCTATACATACGTAGTTTTATAAGGACTTTCTTGGACCGTCAAAAAAATTGGACATTTGGGGGAAGGATCCGAGATGGCATAAGTGGCGCTCAGAATTTTAGGTCGGATTGAAAAGTCACCAAAGACAAAAATTAAGCCACTATCAAGCCATGAACAACGATATGCGATATGATGGGATCGGACTTTAAATGGCAGCGCTACATATAAAAAACCAAAAGTGCTGTATTTTAGGGCGTGGCAAAAAAAAATTTTTTCCTGTTTTAGAAACTTCATTGACATATCTTTCATTCTAGGGGGTGACTGGCACAACTTTTTTTTTTTTGGAGGTCGACCCGGTCTAATGTATATACTGTAACATATTTTTCTCAGAAAAGAAATCGCCATAAGTATCAGAATGCAAACATAAATATTTTTTCTATTTTACACCTTATGTGTGTTCTTTATTCAGAAACGTACATATGTTAAAATAATTGGATATCATACGTCAATTGTTTTATTAAAGTTTGCACGATTTTATTTTAGATTTATTTAAACGATAAAATATAAGGATTTTTATAAAACTATAGGCTGTCATTAAGTTTTATTTCGGTGATTGCAACATGCCATAATCTTACATAGCAGAGAAAACCATGTTTTATTATGGTTGCAAACAACAAAACTATTTTTCAAGAAACTAATTTAACCATTATATGGTTGTCGGTAGAATTTTTTTAAAAATGGTTTTGTAGCTTTTTTCTCTGGGTGTATATATTAAATATATACATATATATCGAAAATAAGGATTTTCTCTTCTATGGTATAACAAATACTGGCTTCGCTAACTAAAGCTTCTCTGTATCGCCGGCCTTCGGCCGGGGGCAAGGATTTTCTCCTCTATGTTATAACAAAGACCGGCTTCGCTAACTAAAGCTTCTCTGTATAGCCGGCCTTGGGCCGGGCGCAAGGATTTTCTCCTCTATGGTATAACAAACACCGGCTTCGCTAACAAAAGCTTCTCTGCGTAGTCGGCCTTGTTCGGAAACAAGGCAGTTTTTCGAAGCTTTACTTAGCGAAACCGGTTTTTGTTAGACCATAAAGGAGAAAATCCTTGCGCCCGGCCGAAGGCCGGCTATACAGAGAAGCTTTAGTTAGCGAAGCCGGTCTTTGTTATACCATGGAGGAGAAAATCCTTGCGCCCGGCCGAAGGCCGGCTATACAGAGAAGCTTTAGTTAGCGAAGCCAGTATTTGTTATACCATAGAAGATGAAATCCTTATTTTGGATATATATATTTAATATATACACCCGGAGTAAAAGCTATAAAAATATTTTATCCATATTATGTTTAATTTAACCAAATCATTGTCACCGACAACCATATAATGGTTAAATAAGTATCTTTAAAAAAATCACTTGAAATTTGAACGGTATTTTAAAAAAAAATTTACACATTTTTGATTATAAGTTAAGTTGCGGACGTTGCAAAGTGTCATAACGTCCTCGTCCTCGTCTTCGATGGACATTATGACACTTTAAAAGTGTCCAAGGACACTACGACACTGGACGTTATGACATGTCACCTAAATTTATATGAATAATAAACACTTTTTTGCAAATTTAATAATTTTTTTTTATATTTTTTTGGGAAAAAATTCGTTTATGCTTTTTGGGTCATTTTTCATTTTCTTTTTGGGCCCTTTTTCGTTTTTTTTGGGCAAAATTTCATATTTACCTTTTTGGGTCATTTTTCATGTTCGCTTGGGCGATTCTTCATTTGGGCGATTTTTCATTTTTTTTTTTGGGCCATTTTTCTTTGGGCGATATTTCCTACAGCCAAAATATTTTCCAAAATTCAGCCACCACGTCTTCGAAATCTTCATAAATCCGCAGGCAATCGACCTGTTGTTTCGCCTTTTGTTGAGCAATATATCAGTTTGTGCCTAATTAACGGATCTTGCCCTTAATATTAAGTTATAAGAAGAAGTACTTAAATACATATAAAATCAGAAGGAAAAGTGAACAAATAACGAGGGAAAAAACTATTCCTGTGAATTACCTTAAAAAAAGTTTTTTTTATAAACTGGCAAGTGCATGGCTAAAAAAAAACTAAACTGCCAACATGCTTTATTTTTTGCGAAAACAATAAAGCAAGTTGTTTTTGTTTTCATTTTGTTTTTTCTTAAACTACTTACAACTACAACTAATGTTGGGAGAATTCCAATCGATTGTAGTGGGGAATGTAAGAAAAGATAAAGTCACTGTTAATTGTTGTTGTTTGCGTTTAAGCTTTAATATTGTTACAAGTAAAACTGTTGCTTATAGTTCTTATTCGCTTAACAGTTTTATTTGTTTAATATCTTAAGTTTTTCTAAAAATTTTGGATGAAGTTTCCTGACGATCTGGCCTAAGCAACCAGTGAAATGCGCACACTAAATTTCAGTGTTTTTGCAAAGAATAAAAATTGGGAATTAAGCACGACGAACAAAATCTTGTAAATTAAAAGTTTTTTGTACATTTGAAAATTTCAAACTGAAATTAAAATTTTTCAAAGAAAAATAGTTCAAATTTAAAAAAATACTATGAAATAAAGTTTTCTAAGAAAATGGGTACGGCAAAACGATATATCGTGCCATAACCGCCAAAATAACGTAACCAACAAAAAACTAATTTTACAGGAAAAGGTTTTTTTTGTTTATTTCTTATTTACTTGGAAGTTTTTCTATGAAATTATTATAATAGCCTACAAATGATCTTATGCTAGTTTGAGATGAGTATTAACGTTGATTTTTCATTTACAAAAGTATTTTTGATCATCTTTTGGTCACTTACGTTAGTTTGGTGGTCATTATTGTAACCAGCTAATAAAAAAATGAGCTACTTACGTTTTATTATTAATAACTTAAAATTTCATTTTCAACTTAAAAATTTACTTTCTTGAATTTTTGTAATACATATGGGTAATTCCATGTCAAAACGGTCTGATGTAGAATGGCCCTAACTCGATTTTTTTCGAAATTGAGTTTTTTAGTGATTCCAATACATTTCCCACAAATACGCCTCGTTACAATAATGTAATACAATAGCATCAAAAATATCAATTTAACATGCAATTGAAGATGCCATTTTACGTTATGATACATATAGTTTCTATTATGTTTTTGCCTTCTCCTATAAAGTTGCATTTATGTGAGTTAGGGCCTTTCTACATAAGTCCAACGATATATGAACGAAAAAAAATTTTTAAATTTAAAAAGTTTTTTCATATTCAAAACGTCATAATTTCGCCGAATAAGCCGAATGTGTTGAGCTTATTTCTTCAATATCCCGAAAACTACTTGACATAAGAAGATGATTTTAATGTCATTTTAAAGCAGTGAAGAACACATTTGCAAATCCTATGTCCGCGTGCATAGGAATAAAAATTCTGCTTGTGTGACGTCGACACATGTACACTATAAACTTCTTTGTGTGGTCTGTGACAAAGTACGTTTGGATGTTGCTTTGTTGTTATTTCGTCAATACAAGCATAAATGTGATAGTATGTGTGTGCCCTTCACTGTTTTAAAGAGAATAAATAGGGCTACAAGCCATATATTGAAAAAAAAATTTATTTTGACATGGAATACACATATCGTCACCTGAAATCCCGTAACTGACAAAAAATTTTAAATCGGGTTTTTTTTTTGTGACAGCTGTATTTTTAATAATATCAACTCATTCAATCAAAGTTAAGGTTTTCTTCACATATCGCACACTTGTCTTTTCTTTCTCTTCTTTTTTCTAATTAAAGAAAACCTTAATTAAATTTATTATCGAAAATATTGCGAAAAACTCAAACGGACAATAGACAATTTGTTAGATTTCTTTCCTCCAAATATGCTACGTAAAGTTTGTATAAAAATTAAACATTTAGAAACTCCGCTGGAAGATAGAACTACACTTTTTAAGAAAGCACGAATAATTAAGGGAGAAAACAAAAAACTAATCACCTCTTCCAATATTTTGCTTAACTCTAGATAAAATATTAGAACAGAAAATTGTAATTTAAATAAGAGTTTTTTAATACCACTTGCTTCAAACCAATAAACGAAACAACGAGTGAATACACATCTTACAAAAAAATAAGTAAAAACCTAACGGTAGATAAAAGTAATTTTTGTTTTTAAGTTGACTGCATTGTTACTTGTAATATTTTCATTTTAGGCTTTATATTTATCTAATTATATGGCAGCTCTCTCGTTGTTTTTATGTTACTTACGTTATTTTGCGGTCACTAAGTTAGACGTATGTCGGTTACGTTAAAATTGAAGGAATCGTATTTCTTTCAATACTTGGATTATCGATACTATATTTTACAGGACAACGTGTTGTTACTTACAGAACAATTGTGCATCAACAACTCAGTTTTGGAAAATATGTTGGTTACGTTATTTTGGCGGTTAAGGCTCGATATGTAATATAGAATCCCACATAGATGAAAGTTTGTCAGCAATATACACTGTCGGAGAACATTACCAGAATTTAGAAAAAAATAAAAAAAATTATTTTTTAAAAACAATATGCTTAACAAAAATTGCAAATATATGCTAAAGAAGTAAGCATATTTATACTAAAGGAAGTAAGCATATTTTCTCAAAAAAAGTTATGCAGTTACCCAACTTAATCTGCTAAATCTAGTAGCAAATATGCTAAAACGGTAGCACATGGTCGACCTTTGCTTGAATAGCTTAGCTGTACCTGTAGCTCAGGTCTCCATGGAAATGGCGTTCAACGCTTTAATAATTATTATGACAAAAAAAAAGCAGACATTTCTGAATACTGAATACTTATTTAATGCCTGTTTGTAAAACACGAGCGCAAGACTCGTTCGCTTAACTAACATTTAAAAAAAAATTGATTTTGTTTTAAATGAAGGTTAAACGAACGAGAGTTGCGCTCGTGTTCTACAAACAGGCAGTTAGAAAACTTGCTGTTCAAACTCAACAATATGAAATTAAATTAACGAAATGCCTATTAAATAAGAGGATATTAAAAAAAAATTTTGGTACAAAAAGAAAAGTTTTTGATTTAAATTGTTTTTTTTATGTACAAAATTATATTATACTTTCAAAATAAATGTCTTTTTTTTATTTTCTTTTTCTTTTCTGATGAAAAAAAATTATTTTGTACGTTAAAGTTTTTTATTTTTTCAGCCTTAACTTTTTATTTTAAGTTTTCGGTTCTTAATTTCTGATGACTGGTGTACAACATATATTCGGGTAACTAAAAAACGGTTAAGATTATTGAAAAAACTTAAAAAAAGCGGAATTCCGAAATAAAATTACCTTTGAGCAAAGTTAAAAAGGAATGGAGACAGTGGTAGGTATGTTAGAAACAAATGATGGGAATGAAAAATAGAGTGGGGTTGGTAATATATTTAACCCGTCTAGGGGCATCATAGGCGCTGCAGGGACCAAATCTAAGAATTTCATTAAACCATCATATTTGTATGGTTGAAATTATTCAATTTGGCGCCTAGGATGCCCATAGATGGGTCAAATTGCGAGTGTGCTAACAAAATAATTTATAGAAAATTAAATAATTTGCGTTACTATCTCACAAGTCTTACGTATTCCATAATACTTTGTGAGATATAAATCTAATGAGTTATGTTGCGACTTTCAAAAGATCTAATTTTACATTACAGTTTGTGTTCACACCATCACACAAAGTATAAACACTCACACATGAAATAAATGCAACCCTTTTCCAATGAAATGTATTATTGTTTAATAATTAAAAACAAAAACGATAAAGTCGTATGGGATGTCAAACTTTTTTTCATAATACTTGTCATTTCCATCACACATGCATTGAGTTTTTGACATGTATTACAGTAGTTTTGACTTAACTGCATTTGGTTTACGTGCACTTTTGACTTGACTGCACAAAATTGATCATTTTTGGAATTATTCTTTCTAATTCCATACAAATTCCTTTTTTAAGTGCACTTTCTACACCTGCACATTTAAGATAAATGCACAAAATTAAGTTAGCTGCACTTTGACTTAACTGCCCAAAATTAATATTTTCTGGAACTATTCTTCAAAATCCTTGTTTTCGTGCATTTTGTATACCTGCACATTTTTCATAATTTTGGGCAGCTTTAAAATATTTTCATACAAAACATCAAAGTTAGCTGCACACATAAAAATATTTGGTGGCTACTTTTTCACATAAATATCCAATTTAAGCTGTTTATAAAAAGATAAATCGCAACTATTTGGTTTTTTTATGTTTTATATTCTTTGTAAATTCTCATTGTTTTTGTTAATGTTTCTTTTATATTAAATAAACATACATACATGTATAAAATGATCAGTAATTTCCCAGCTGGCATTGGCTGGTTGTTAGACGATTATGTTTAATATACAACTCCTAAAAGAATCTTTTGATGATTATCTGATGAGTAACAAAAACATCCAAAAATTAATTTTTTTTTTTTTTTTGACACGCTCGTCTTTAAATCTTGGAATGAACCTTTTGGGACTCTCTGTAAGAGTCGTATAACAATTACTGAACTACCTAAATAAGACCGTTTTTAAAGTATGAAAATGCTATTTCCAATACAATTTTAATAAAACAAACCGGCCTAGGGATCTGTAAAAAAGAATTTTCCGACAGGATGGTGTTGATTTCGCGACCTTAAGGTTTGTTTTATAGAAATTGTATAAAACTTAGAAGTTTTGGCATGAAAAATACGCTTGATGCCCTTATTTAGGTAGCTTATGGCCAATTTTCAGGATTGATATTAAAACACATTTATTTTTAAAATCGTTTTAAATACAAAATTCTCTTTTTCACTAAAAACTTAAGTGAAACTTAAGTCACCGATGTGGTACACTTAATTTCAACTTAAGTTTCAGTTGTAATATTTTAGCAAGGTGGCTTTAATAGCACAACAATACAACAACAGGCAAAGCATTAACAGTCAGATGTTTTTTTAGACCACCTTGTAAATAAATACACTTTTTTATTATTTTTTTTGTATTTAGTAGTGCTACCATACTTTTATCTTAATTAAATAAGACTTTTCAAATAAAACTCAAAAAACCAATCTGTTTTAAATACGATTTAAGTTTGTTATGAAAATTAACTTAATATTGATTTAAATACTATCCTGAAAATTGGGCATTAGTCATACGGCTGAGCCTTGCACGAGTTGTAAAATAAGACCTACATGAGTCTCATACGACTCTTGGCATGCTTTTTGAAAGACTCGTTAGATAATCTCAACATACATCATAAACGATTCCCTTTACGATTAATATAAGCGTTTTTCGCTGTGTAAAGCCTGGTACTCTGTTCAACATTTCACGTGAAATGCTGTCAAAATGCATATGAAAAAAACTTGTGCGGAATAATCATGAAATAATGTTGATGGAGTTGTACTCTGTTTATTTTGTGAAAAAGTACCGAAATGTTTCTGGCAACATTTTTTTTACAACTGCGAAATAATGTAAGCTGCCTTTATTTCACGTGGAATTTTAAGCAAAAGCAAAAAAGTATGAACTTAATATTTAAAAAAGAAATAAAAAATTAAAATAACACAATCGGTAACAGTTTTTTAGCCGTATTTACTTTTTTTTATTAAATTTTTTATTAAAAAAAAATAATTTTAGTAAAATACATGTGGCGTTTGTTTACATACATGAAACAATGTAGCATACTTTGAAGGAATAAAAACGTCAAATTATACAAACTCGCACGATTGGTAACATTGATAAATGCCAAAATTTTCGTGTGGAATAATCAATGTTGCTCAACATTTTTCACAAATTTGAACAGAGTACTAGGCTTTATGGAAGAACCTCTCATACGAATCAGCACGTGTAACAGTTTCTCCCGTGCGAGGAATTGTCTACAATTAAAAAATGAGCTCGTCGACGATCAAAAAGACTCTTTGTGAGATTCCCAGTAAGCTCCTAGACGATTGATGCTAGCTGGATTGAAATAAAATTTTGATAAAATATAAATTTATGTATTAATTAAATAATTTTTTTATTCTACTTTTAAATCAAACACTTTACTTTTGCACTTTTGTGCAGGTAACCACAATTGTGTACCTGCACATTAAGGCAGGTAAATGCATTTAAGATAACTGCATTTTTGATTTACCTGCACAAAAAATCGTGCAAAGGAGATTGTGCAGCTAAGTCAAAATTACGTATAAACATATTTTAAATTGAAAATATCTACATTTTGTTTTTCTCGTCAGCAATTTCAAATGTGGCTTATTTTGACAGGTGTTGTAAAATAAGCCACAAAATATTGTTATAGAACAGTTAAGGGCACACACATACCATCGCAATTATGCTTGTGTTGACGAAATAACAACAAAGCAACAGCCGAACGTACATTGTCACAGACCACACAAAGAAGTTTATAGTGTATATGTGTCGACGTCACACAAGCAGCATTTTTATTCCTATGCACGCATATATAGGATTTGCAAATGTGCCCGTCACTGTTATAGAAACACTTTTTCTCGCATCCTTCCAATAATTGCTGAAAAATTATTTAAATGACAGATAATTCTCGCAAAAAAAAGTTACAGAAACACTTGTGTGAGAAAAACCATTTTTTGTTTCATTTCACACTATTTTTGTTGCAATTCACACGTTCCATGCGAAAAGTTTTACGATGTGAGAAATACAGAAACGGGCTACTGCTTACAATGTGTGTGAAGTAGTGTGCAAGACGCCTTCCACTTGCCCACGAAGTAAGCGAGATTGTGTATAGACTGTCTGCTGCCTGCTTACAACGTGTGCGAAGTTGTATGCAAGTCGCCTTCTACTTGCCCACGAAGTAATCGAGATTGTATATAGACTGTCTACTGCCTGCTTACAATGTGTGCGAAGTTGTATGCAAGTCGCCTTCTACCTGCCCACGAAGTAATCGAGATTGTATATAGACTGTCTACTGCCTTCTTACAATGTATGTGAAGCAGTACTGGGTTTATATTTATTGAATGAACACTTCACTATCGCGCTTACTTTGTGTGCAAGTGGTAGGCGTTCACATTCGAAAAAGTGTATAAGGCTGTAATTAAGATGGTGTGCATTACTATCTTACTCGAGTCTATTACATCATCGCTTCTGTAATCGAAAAATTCGCCCCTTGGTACACGATTAAAAATGCTGGCTGGGATAATACCCTCTTCACTAGTGTGGGTATAAATATAACCCTTTTGTTTGATTACGTTCAATGAAACCTTATCAAAAAAACATTCCATGAGCAATCGGTCTGCTTCATTTGCACAATTTTTAAATTAAAAAAAAGCAAAACTTCTTGCAAATAATGTTTTGTCAGCACACATTCTTAAATCATTGCATTCCACAACACACGATTTAAAATTGAAATTAAGAACAAAATTAAAAATGGCCGCATATATTTTTGACACACAGCAATTTTGTTTACTACAGTGTTGTACTATTTTGACACCACGTTAAAGTATTTTACAGTGTTGTATCCATTTTTTAAATAAGACCACCTTGTATGAATTCGCCTTGGTAGGTATTATTATTTCCAAAATAAAACAAAATAAGCTTGCTACGGAATTATTGGTATAAAAAGAGTGTTTCCAGAAAATTACGGCGTTAAGTTGTACGTTTTTATGTTCTTTTTTTAAGGTTTTATTATTGTAAGTCTTTATGTTTACAAGTTCTTACTCAATTTCGCACAATTAAATTAAAATATTTCTTAGTTATTTTTATTAAAAGTGTAAAAATTTGTTGAATAGTGCCACCTTATTAATTGTGCTTTCGAATCAAGGTTGTTGGTAAATGTTGTTTTTGTTTATATTTGTTTTGCATTTTTAAACCGTTTAAAGTTTCTGACCCCAAGAATAAAAATTCTTTAAAAATATTAATGCACTTTTTTAAGTCTATAACGAAAAAATCAATTGGAAAGTAAATGTGTTTATTATAATTTACGTACGACATCAAAATGATTAAAATAAAACTGCAATTCGCAGAAAAGTAGAAAAAAATTTACAAAGTCGTTAAAAGACTTTTTGAACTTGACATTTAGAAAACGAGTTCGTTAACAAAAAATATGATGTTTATTGTTTAAAAGAGACTAAACCAAACAGGTTTCATAAACAATTTAGCTAAATAAAAATAAATAAGTGAGATGACGTTATTCGGCAGCATCGAATCTTATAATACCCACCACCATTATTTTAACTAAAACGAAGAAGAATTTTAAAACACAAAGGAAATATCGGGTGATTTTTTAAGGGCTATAGGAAAGTTTAATAAAAAAACACATAAAATTCAGAAAAATGCATGAAATCTTTATTTGAATCGATAGTACGGTCCACATAATTTAATGTTTGAAGATTATTTCATGCAAATGCTGACCGTGACTGCGCCTCAAATGGTCCATCCGCTTAGTCCAATTTTGACATACTCTTTCCAACATTTCGGCCGGTATCTCATGAATAAATGCTTCAATGTTGTCTTCCAATGCGTCAATTAAAGCGGGCATGTGTGAATAGACATGAGCTTTAACAAACCCCCACCACGCTGTGTGGCATGTGGCACCGTCTTGTTGAAACCACATGTTATGCAAGTCAAGCTCTTGCATTTTGGGCAAAAAAGTTGGATATCATTTTACGTTGTTGAGTAACGGAGGCCCAATTGCTGCGAACGGCGACGAATCGATAATTGATGGTCATCATTAACACTGGCCGATACAGCTGCGATATTTTCTTCACTTCGCTCTCTACGTAAGCGTGTTGGTGGTTTAATGTCCAACAATGTAAATTTGGTGCGAAATTTAGTCACGAATAGCCGCTTCAGTGGGTCGATAAAACTGACCATAAAATGGAAGAAGCGCGCGATTAACTTTCTTAACAGAGCACGCATTTTGATAATAAAATTCAATAATTTGCAAGCGTTGTTCGTTTGTAAGACGATTCATGGTTAAATTATAGACCAAACTGAAGATGTTTGACAGTGAAACAAAACACGAAACGTGCGTCAGCTGTTTAAACCAGTGTTGCCAAAAAGATAATAGCTAAAAAATCACCCATTATTTATTTTATAAAAAACTAAAAAAACAATACAAAATTTTATGGGGAGAGAAAAAATAGTCAGCCGATCATTTATTGAATAAAAAAATTATATATTTATATTACATTTTTATGCTTAAGCTCTTATGACCGTTATAATGCCAAAATTCTTATCCCGGGGGGACTTTCGTATGGGGACTTGGCGAAATAACGGACCGATTCGGACCATTTTCATTACCAATAGCCCTTTTACACTGCAACGAAATCCAGTATATACAAGATTTTGAGCAAAATATGGGAATATTTCCCATACAAAAAAAAATCTTTTCAAAATCTTGTAGAACTTACTGATGAAACTATGTTTTCTTCCATCCAGAAAAATAGAGTTTAATTAAAAAACAAAACTTAACAATTTAAAATAAAATAGTAAAAATTAATAATGATAAAATACAAAAAGTTAGTACATATATAAAAAAACGTATTGCAATTTTTTAAATGCCTATTTCTTTACATGTATGTATGTGTTACACAAAAAACTTTTAGTGCTGTTTTTGCTAAGAAAACAAAATTTCGCTTGTGTCAAAAAATTACAAATAAACGCCTGGATTTTGGGAAAGATTTAAAATAAAATCTTCAAGATTTCGTTTGTTAATGTAAACGTGCCATAAACGAATTATTTCTCCCTAAATTCATATTCCTAAGTCTTTATTGCGACTTTCATCGTTCTTTCAACACACGGACGTATGTTTGTTGATGGATCGCCTTAGAATTTCACAAGCATCCAGATTCTAAATAGCGTCGCCGTAAATTCAAATGGAAGAACACCACTATCACCCATAAACTCAAGAATTGCTGCAACAAAAATTGCAAGTCTGGACGATGACTTATCGAATTTAAATTTACATCTCTTTCTTGGCATTACTTATTTACAATAACATATATCAGATTTAAAGCTGCCATAATTTAATAAAAAATCCCGGGATTTATTCCCGAAAAATGTGCGGGAAATCTCGTATGAAAAACACTAATGACGACATACATATAATATATATACTTAACATATATACATATATACTTTATTGGGTTTTCGTTGATTATTTCAATGTGTTACAAACGGAATGCAAAATTCAATATACGCCATATCTTGGTGATGAGTATAAAAACAAAAAAAAAAAAAAAATAAAAATCTTCCAATTCAAACTTGTTTTAACGTTCATTTAAAAGATAAAAAAGTAATTGAAAAAGAGAAAAAAGTATAATTAAAAGGTGGTTGTCTCAACCACACGTTGCCCTACATACATACTAAATATTAGATTTGATGATGCTGAAAGCCGGTTCTAAAATAAAGTGAAGTTGGTAAAATGATTTTAGTTTATAAATAAAGATCGGCGTAATTCACTGGGGAAGCTTAAACTTAAGAAAAAAGTCAAATAATTATTTTCTATATACAGATTAAAAAATATACATTTTATAATTAACTATGCCATTCATATGCCTGTGTCTATTACGTTCTAACTATTATCGATTTTTAATACTCAGCTTGATTTATTAATTTTCGCTTTTTATTTTGTTGGCCTTTCAGATCCAATCAAAAAGTTAATAAACAATAATTTGAATTTTTTTATTACGTTTCTCGTAAAAAAAGTAAATTGGGTTTAATTATCAAAATATGGTTAATAAAAGTATAAAAGTAAATTAAAGTAAAGTTTCTTAACGTAAGTTCACATTTAACAAATATTTGACGAACAAATTCTTAAAAAGCGTTAACTTTCGTATTAATGATTTTTGTTGATCTACTAAACTTTATTACTAAAAAAATTAAAGAAAAATGTAATTAATAAAATGTAAAATGCTGTTTAATGTTTAATAAATATAGTATTTACGTGTGGGACGTCAAATGTTTGTTAAATGTGACCACAGCTTTTGTGTTCTGACACACAGTGGGGTCAATGGCAAAAAAGTGGTAATAAATAGGAATCCCCATAACTGCTGATCGGATGGTAATATTATGTTTAAACAAGTCGTAGAGGAGAACATAGGCTTTAAGAAAATTGATTTTGTGACCACCCTGTTAAAATAGAAGGTAAGGTACAGGGTGTCAAAGTTGATCACCTCGAGTTATGTTAACTTTTTGAAGCTTGTAACTTCCAATAAGTTTGGACCAAATTTAATCTAAGTACAATCCGGACACATACAGTTTTAGGCTTGGTCGGATTATCGAGTTGTCCGGACCAGGGTTGTGAACTATTTCTAATTAAAAAGCGCCGTGGCCCTAATCAAAAAGCGCTAAAAAGCGCTAAATAAAATTTAAATAAAAAACTTAATGAAATGTTAAAGAAACAAGTTTAATTAATTACTGTCCGTCAAAAAATATCGTTTGAAATAAAAATATATAAAATAAGATTTGTGCGATTTTGATCTTTTACAATGATTATTTTTGACCATATGGCGACCATTTTTTCATGCAAATTAGTATGTACACTTTTTTTTATCAATTATCAGAAATCTAGGTATATTATGAATACAATAAGGCGAGAAATCTTGAATATCAGTAAAATCAGCACGCTAAAGTCAATTAAAATCGCATAATCAAGTTCTCTACCCCGACTTTTTTTGTTTTTTGCAGTGCAGTGTTAATAAAACATTAACATTTTTAAAAAGGCTTTTCTGATATTTCAGGAAGAGTAAAGTAATATAATTTCAAATATACCCTAAAAAAATTATTTACTAAATCACCAGAAAATATATCTTGAACCAAGATAATTTTGCACCATTCTCGTCAAGCCAAAAATTTCTTATTGTAAGCCTGAAATTTTTTCATAAAAAAGTTAGTTTAAGAAAACTTAATAAAAAAATGAGAAACTTTTGATTGATATGTTAACATGTCGATCTAAATAAAAATTAATTGAATCAAACCAAGTTTTCTTGAGCATTTTCTGAAAAGTTTAAAGAAATCGGTAGCATTTGTTTCTTGATGCAAGAAATTCGATCCAATTAAAATATCAAGAAAATGAGACTAATATTAAATAAATGCTGAATGCAGTTTTTGATCATATAGCAAAAACATGAACTTTTGATAATGACAAAATGTTTCTTTATTTAAGAAAGTTTTACTTAATACAAACAAAAAAAGTTAATGGATTACTTTAGAAAATAAACTTCTTTCCTTGTATAGTATGCATTTCAGAGTAAAGTATGACCATATTTACATTATGCAATTAACGCCGCAACTTTCGCTTGCAACTTTTTGTTTGTTAGCAAGAGGTGTAGGGAAGAAAACGGGGTTGAAAAAGTTGAAAAAATGCTTGAAAAAAATGTAAATGTGAAAAGAGTTTCGTAGCAACTACTTTAAAAGAAAATAAAAAAAAACTCGGCGTTAATTGCATAGTCTAAATGCGGTCTATGTATTTAAAAAACGGAAGCAAATTTTGGTTTTTTGTGTTCTGATTTAAATGTTTGCAAATAAAAGTACAAACATTTTGGGTATCAATAAAAGCGCTAATTTAGCGCTCTTTTTCAAAAAAGCGCCAAGGAAAAAATATGCGCCTTTTCGACAGTTAAAAAGCGTTAAATCTAGCGCCAAAGGCGCTAAATTGGCAACTCTGGTCCGGACTATAGTTGTGATATTTATTTAAATCTAGTAAGTTAAATAAAACATTAATTTACTCTTTTGGGAACTTTATTACAATAAATGTTTAGACAACAAAAAGCATGCTTAACCTTCAATTTATCTAACCAGCTCGAAGAAACTCGTCCTATTCTGTCATCTTTACATAAAAAATTGGTTCTTTGCTTTTAAAATTTCTGATGAAATCGGGATATGATTAGTTCTTTGCTGCAAAAACCATCTGTAAAGCGCTTTGTCTAATTTTGGATTTTTTGCTGTTTCTATAACTTTTCTATTTCATAAAAAATGGTGTATACGTGCGCGATCACATACCTTTCGCTCGAGCGCTTGCGTGATTGCTTGGCAAAAACTACACACGCGCACAACTCTGGTTTTTAATTTAGATTTTAGGTTTTGGTATTTTTTGATCATTATAGAAATATATACATATTCAAATCAATAAATAGTTTGTTTTGATTTTATGGCAGTTATTTGCTATTTGTTATAATTTTTGCTACTGTCGCCACTGTGCAAAGTTTAAATAAAATTATTAATAATAAAGTTAATAACTTAAATTTATTCTTGCCAGCCAGAGTACAGAGTACATTGTCCAACAATTAAAAAATATTAAGAAAAAAATTTTTAATCACTTTAAATCAAAGAAAATGTATCTCTAAAAATGAGTAGATTATGATAAGCCCGAAGTAGGGATACAAAAACGACTATTTATGTGTTTTTCATTCCGTTTGTAGTTTAAAATATTGATCAATTGACCACATAATGTATATATATATATATTTTGGAGCTTTATAGGTAGTTGAGCTGATTTTAGGATGACTGTCTGCACGCTTATCTATTATACATAAATACCATCCTGTTTGGAGACCTCATTATGGAATAGAAGATAGATTAAAAAATTGGTTTTCGATCAACTTTGTTACATTTACATTATTATAATACGTTTATGAAGTTATATACACGCAGAAATAAACATGATTGAAGTATAGCAAAAAACCATATTATGTTGTTACAATTAATTTTGCTTAAAAAACTTTTTCAGTGCTCTGTGACATGGATGCACAAGCTTTACATCGAAATTTCGTATACGTTGGAATGAATTTCTTTGTTATATTTTAAATCACACTCTGGTCTATTTAAATATGGGCTTTAATTCGATTCAAAAAAATTAATAAAATTTGTTTTAATTAAAAAATTAAAAAATAACATACTAAAAAAAAATTTCAAAAAGCGGAAGAAGTTGACTTGAAAAATATTCAAAATAATGTTTTTAAAATATTTTCAAATTTGTTCAAAAACGGCTTAGGTTTAACGAGGATTCTAAAATATCCTTTTCATACCCTTCCCCGAGGAGGAAATGGTATTTATAGAAGACGCTTTTAGTTCTACAATATTGATCTTTGAACTATGTATATCATATCATTTAGCGATGTTCATCGGTTATATTCAAATTTGCGATTCCCCTGTAGAGCTAATAAACATCAACATTTTCATTTAAAATTAAATTTTTAGGGCTCCAGTATGACCAATGGATACGGTTTATATATCAAAAGATATTTTTTATTAAATTACTCATTTTCGAAAAACAGAGATTTTCTCAAGTCCAAAACAACTCTGTCGAATCAGTCAAAAATTGGGCAAATTATGACCAAAGTATTATCTTTAAAAGTACCTTCTCTTTTTATACTTTAATAAGGGTTAATGCCCAGTTAGGCGAACGTTGCCGTACCCGTAATGTATCGCACCGTATTGTAAGCACGTTGGTGCACTTATAGAACATTTAAAAATGTGTCATATGTTTTTCCCATACATAAGTCTGAGTTCATGTATATTAACAAGATTCTTCATTTTTCTTCTTTGAACATGAACTGGCGTTCAAATGATTCATGTCATGTTGACGACATGTTTTTTATTTTGTATAGTCGTGCGTATGGATGTGTGCTTTTTTGATATTGAAAACAATAACAAAATTAAACAACGAATAAAAAAGCAAATCGTAAAGACAGTACATGCATCTGTGTACTGTCTACGTTTTGCTTTCGTATTCGTTGTTTAATTTTGTTTTTATCTTTCTTCTATATATATAAAATAGGATGTGTGTATGTTTCAAAAGTAAAATTTACCACGCCTACTTTTACACCCACTTTTAAGCGATAACTTGAGAACGGCTTGACCGATTTGGACAATCATTTCTTTAAAATGATTGCCATGGTCAAACTTAGGTTTTAACGGAAAGAAAATTTTGCCCCGCCCACTTTTTTCGATTTACTTAAAATCAGAAAACGGCTTCATCGATTTGACTAATTTTTCTTTCAAATGTTCGTATCTTTTTAACGGATACATATTAAAAATCGAACGCAAACACTTTTCCTAAATTGGACAGGACAACGTCTGTCGGGTCAGCTAGTATCAAATAAAACAAAATAAAAAACATGACGTCAAAATGACATGATTCATTTGAACGCCAATTCATGCTCAAAGAAGAAAAAGGAAGAATCTTGTCAATAAGACATGACCCGTATGAACTCAGACTAAACAAAAAGAAATACAGTACTTTTCGTTTATAGTCACAAAGTCACAACGCTTATAGTCACATTAGCAATATAGTCCATTTTATCTGTTTATTTTGCCGCTATAAGTTAATTTAATATAAAGTATTAACGTTATAGTCCATTTAGCGATATAAGCACATTTGCCATATATGCCATCTATCAACAGTCATCAAAGGGATAAGTAAAGCAAATTAATGGCGTTATAGTCCCAATAGAAAAATTTACTTAGTTCTTTTTAGTTTTCGAATCGAAAATCCATCCAAAGAAAGAATGAATTAAATCATTTAATTTTTGTCATCAACTCTCTACTCGTAAAAAATTAGTTTTTGCCGTTGATTTCAGTTATGAAATATCTTGTTATTATTTTAAATTTTTTTTATACAGTATGCAACTCTGTTGTAAAACCATAAGCCTGATATCGGTGTAATTTACATGAATTTTTTATTTCCTTTATTCACATAACTTGATTATATTCGAATTCGGTTATATGCGTCATAGTGGCATATATGTGAATTAGCCTTATAGTCACATATTCACATAACTTGATTATATTCGAATTCGGTTATATGCGTCATAGTGGCATATATGTGAATTAGCCTTATAGTCACATTAGATATAGTCCACGTTATGGTTGCAACTAAAGGATGTGACTATAAGCGAAAAGTACTGTAGTATACATAAAAAAATACACACAGTGATGGGAATCAAAAATGTTTAAATGGTGACCGCTGTGCAGAAAAAGTACCAAGTGATTTAAATGGTATTAAAACAGTATTTTGTGTATGTTAAAACGTTAATAATTTAATATTTATGTTACAATAAACAAATTTGTATTTTAGCTTATATATTTTTAGCATACATATATTGTATTGTGGTGTATGAACCAAACAAGGTTTTGATACTATTTAAAGCCTTTTTTTGCACGTTTCCATTGTATGTGTCTATGCATTTGTTTATTTTGTAGATCTAAAAATAAACATACATATTTGTTTATATGAAGATATTTTGTTTTTTTAGTTGTTTTGTCTCAATTCCGCATTCAATTTAACATATAAGCAGCCCATAACTGTTTTACAACTGTCACGTAACATCGGCATAAAAATCTGTTTTATACAGATCGAGACGTTCCGTCAACGTGACATTTAAATTCAGTAAGCGTTTCCATTGTTTGCAAATAACAAAACGAACCAGACGTTCCGTTAGGGGACGTAGACATTCGGCTAATTCTGCCTTAAACCAAGTTTGTCATTACGTTAGCGTAGCCAAATGTATGTTTTTTGCAGTTTTTTTTAAATTGAAAACAGTCTTGCAGAGAAACTTAAAAAACAGTTTTTCTAAATCACTGCAATTTTTTCAATTTTATTCGAATTATACAAAGAAACAAATATTTTACATACTGTTACTCTATGTAATGTGGAATTTTGCGGACCAAAGACTTTCTAAAAAAAATTACTTTAATGCACAAAATTTTTTTTATCATGTTTTTCTTGAAGATAAAACGAAATGTTTTTTGTTGGTCGACATGCATTTTTTGCAATTATTTTTTAATTTTTCTTTATTATAATTACAAAAACATAAGTATATTTATTTGAAAACAAGAATTTTTAAAATATAATAAAGATATACATAAGTAGAAAAAGACAATCAATTAATTTAAACAAATAAAAAAATTAAATAAAAGTTGTATTTTATACATAACACTACAATAATAACAAAATAAAGATACATTTACCTTAAACAAAACAATTCAGTTTAAAAAACAAACAAAAAATTATAAAAGATTTTTAAATCACATACAAGTAATGGCGACACGAAATAAGCCCCAATTCAGTACATTTAATAAAACTAAAAAAATGCTTGATTGGCTTGTTAATACTGGGCGAAATTTAATTTTTAAATTGGGTTTTATTTTTTTAGCAAAACAATTAGTTGGGGTTTATTTCATTTAAAATATTTAAGTGCTTTATTTTATTTGGGATTTATTCAAATTTTTTTTAACCAAATTTTGAAAATCTTAAGCTAACTATGCGGGTGTTATTGTACCAAAGAGAAGTAAATACTTGCGCTCACTTAAGCGAGGACTTTCTCCTCTTTGGTATAACAAACACTGGCTTCACTAAATTAAGCTTCTCTAAAAAACCGAAATTCCGCAAAATTTCTTAACTTTTTTCTAATCTACGTATTTTATCAAATCTTAAATGTTTCATATAAATATATTGAAGAAAAACTCCCATAACCTGCCTAGGGGTTGCCCCTAGGGGGAAAAAATTAATGGCCGACCTCAATTAGGCCTAAACATTTTCGCAAACATAATTGACTTTTTCTTAAGTAACTCCAATTTTTTGATTTTTTGAGATATGACTATCTTGCAATAAAGGAGCGATTTGATTTTTTCTCTTTTTTTGTTCTTTTCCTCGTTGACCTTTCTTTGTACAACTTGGAGAAACTTTCTTGCAAATTTTTACCAATTTAAGGTCGCTGATTTCAAATCAAATCTTCTTTTTCATCTATCAGATCGACTTTTCGAGAAATACCATGTCCAAAAACAAGGCACTTTCACTACATAAATTGGAATAACTTGAAAGCGGTTCAACATATTTAGTTAAAAAAAATCCGAAACTCAGCAACAATATTGTTACGAAAGTAACTTTACCCTGAAGGAAACCTGGGTGCAAGTGCCTCCAAGTCACCAGTTTTGTCGACTATATTGGTGACATTGTCAACGAAGTGTCTACACTTCATTACATTTGCCACTATATTTGGCTTTAATACGAAAAAGATTTTACCAGAAACAACTGAGAAGTACAATTTCTATAATACTTGAAGAAATAATAAAAAAAAGATTGTTATGAATTCGTATTCTTACAAAAAGTGTATACTTTTTTACTAAAATGTACTAGCGATTCTCTGGTTACACTGTCTATATATGTTCCCAAAGGAACTATGTAGTCAGTAGTACCAACGTCAGTAGTAGATTTCCAATGACACGCACATATAACATTGCTGGGGTATAATAAGTCACTAGTACTGTTGACTGTGTCAATAGTGAATCAGTACAGATTCACTAGTGACATTTCCTGCAGGGTAGTTAGGAATTAGATTAATTTATTTGTTATCTTGTATTGATTAGCTATTAAGCATTATTTAGTTATTTTATTAGTTTAAATTGTTATTGTATAAGTTATGCACACTTCTAGTGTAAAAATAAATGTACAGATGTAATGTTAAAATTATTGTGCATAACTGTACTTTAACCCCACTGTTAATACTAGAATGTTCGTTATTAACGCCGAAAAATATGCCTTAGTTTATGATGCCTAATAACTCAATTAATTCATTCAGAAAGTAACTATAGCAGAATAAGTTTAATTAACAAAATAGCCGTTATAAGACGAACTTTCTAAAGCGATCTAGACGTTACTAATATTTTCTACACGTCTGAGCTAGAGTATAAATAGAATCGCAAGAGATGACATACGACCATTCTAAGTTCAGACTTTGTCAATAACGCATCACGCGGAAAAAATTATAAACATTGTAGTGAGTTGTGAATAAAAGCTATAAATTACGATTGTTAAAGTGACAAAGTGTAAATAATAAATAAGTGTTGTGTTTGTTAAATTTTATTAAAGTGCAAAAAAGAACTCAAGAGGTTTATAAAGGAAATAAACCGAAAATGTTATTGAAAAGGCAGTAACTTAATAATATTATCTTGAAGCCGTGCTCACAATACTTTTAAATTTGGCCAGTAGTTTCAGAGATATCGTTGAAGTTCACATTTATACTTGGTATTCATACATGTAAAAAACTCAAGTTATAAGTAAAAGTGTGACTGCAATGTGTTACGAAAAAAATTGACATCCCATAAGACTTCATCGTTTTTTGAAAATTTTCTAAGCAATAAAAATTTCCATTTGATCAGGTCTGGCAGTCGTGATCAAGTACTTTCACGATTCGAAAATAAAATTGTGAAACTCAAATTAATGCTTTACAACACAGAAAAGTAATTCCGATTCGTTCAGTATTGACTTAAATAATTAGAAATTATATTGCTTTCGCTTCAGGTCCCAGGGTTGCATTTTAACAAAAGCATGTTCATGTGTGATAATGTGGACAAAAACTGCTATATTATGTTAGATTTTTTGACAGTCGCAATAAAACTCATTACCCCGGGTCTCCACGTAGCAATATTTATTGCGGCAAACGTCAAATTTGATTGCTCCATAAAATTTGCGACGTATAGACCGCATATTGCCATGAGTGGCAATCCATTGCGCAATGATTGCTCTTCTTATTGCTTGAGCAATTATTGCTTAGCAATCTGCTGTAAAATGAGTTGTCATTTATCTGACATTTCATTTCTCTGTACGTTTATGGCAAAGCAATTTCACGTGTTCTACAGCAATAAAGTCAGCAATTATTGCTCCATTGTTCTGCCGACGTTATTGCTTGTACTTATCAATAAAAATTGCTACGTGGAGACCCAGCGTTAGATTTTAATCTCACAAAGTATTATGGAATACGTAAGAGTTGTGTGATATTGTTAACTAGTCTTAAGTAGGCCAACAGTGAGTAATAAAAATCTTAAAACTTAAAGCTAAAAATATGTCCCATTCTAGAAAAACATTAATTCCGACGGTCCTCGGCGTAGCGGGCTGGAAGATCGTCTCTTCGAAGCCTTGTTCGCACTTGGAATAGAGAAAGGTGGCTTGGATGGTTTTCAGTTGAGTAATATATTTTTCATTAGCTTTGCGAAATTCATCTTTAACAAGTGAAATCTCAAAATCCCTATGAATGCGGCGCTCCGGTTATGATTTTAAAAATGTTCGATTGTACCCTCTGTATAAGCTCGATAATGGAATTGCTAGCCGTTCCCCAGTATTTGATACCGAATGTTCAAATCGGTTTTGCACAGGATGACTCTATAGTCCATGTTTGGTTTAGATATCCCACTAAATCCATGTAAATAATATTGGACCACTTGATCCATTTTCGATAAAATGGACTACTTACAACATGGTCCCATGTAATGCAAGAATTGACCATTTCATTGTCCGTTTGAATGTAAAGCTGGGTTATATGGTCCAGCCCTAGACATCGTAATGTTAAAAAGATCATGTTTTTCAATACATTTGGGTTACCTTTGGACTAGTCCTAGTCCCTTATGGGCTAGATTTTCCATGCGTGTATGGAATAGTCGTATTATATGCAGGGATACTCAGTGAAATCTAAAGGCTCTTAACTTTAAGTGAAGCCTCTTGGTTTCTATATGTAGACGCCGAGCCAGCCGTCAAAATATAAGCTAAGGTATGTAACGAAATCAGACTGGGGTATTTTTACATTATAAAGTGTGACAAGGGCATAATATCCTCTTCTGAATGTAAATTTTTTAACCAAGTTTTACTTGACTTAGATAGCCATTAGGTGCGTTAAAATGCAATAACTGAGTAAACTGAAAAAGTTGCTCTCACAAAAAGCTGTTGTCCAAAAAAGTACGCGAACGCGAAATTCGTAAAATAAAGGCAACAGCTGATGGCAAACAATTGCAGTGTTGAAAAATGTTTACTTTTTTGACTACTTTAACCCGTTTTCTTTAAGGCACTCGATTAAATACTTTTTATAACACGAACAATTTTGAAAATAAAAACAAATTATTTTATGTAATCTTTCATATTAGTTTGTTTTTTTTATTTTATTTGATTTTACTAATTTGTGGCGTGTTAATTTATTCAAAAGAACATGAATAATTTTTTTGCTATTGGCTTCTTAGGTACCCAAATACTTCACACTTGCACAACTCTAAAATATTAACATAACAAATAAAAGTTTCAAAAGTTGGTATTTAGCCATATAAATAATTCACAAACAAGTTTCATTAATTAATATTTATTAACTTTTTGTTTCGGCTTAATTTTTATTTGAACTTTTCTTTTATTAAACAATTTTTTCACAATTTGTATGCTTTTTGTTTGTTACTTTTGTCTGTTTACCTTTTAAAACATGTTTTTTGTTTTACTAAATTTTACTGCAAAAAAAATCTGTAAGTACTCAGTCAAGAACTGTCACTTTACGCTCTCAATTTGTGTTCTCATTTACTTTATTTTATGTACGCGAATGCAATTTAGTAAAATGCAATAAAGTTCGGTAAAAATTTTTAAAACGTTTGTGTTCTCGAAAGCAGATATTAAGTTGACGAGAAGTTAATTGCGGGTTCACATGCGAACTTACCTCCCGTTTCCTTATGCAAGTGAAAGTTCGAAAAACTCAATACACAGTAACAACTAATTTTTACCAAAATGTTTTCAATTAATTCCATAATGCTGTTTCAAACAATTTTTTTAATTGTTCCAATTAATTTCCCTTAATTGAAAATAAAAATTATAATGTTTGTGTGTATATTTGCAAATATGAAAACATACACACAAACTTTAAAATATTTAAAATTTTCAAACAATTTTTTAATTGTTTCAATTAACTGTGTTGATTGAAAAAATATTTTAATTTGTGTTTACGTTTTGTTTAGCCTATTTTGCTGGTGGTCACATTTCAATTAGACCTATTGATTGAAACTGAACAGCAAGAAAAGCTCAAACTTACAAATCATGTTAATTGATATGATCAATTTGTTTGCTGGCGGAAAATCAGTACAGAATTTAATTAATAGTACACATATCTAACAAATACGTTTATTGAAGTTGGTTTTTTATGTGTACAATCACACTTCTTCACCAATATTCAAACAATTTTTGTACTTTCAGCAAATCGGATTTTTCCTCAATTTTTCGTCGATAATACGTATACACTTCTTGCAAGTAATTACTTCACTGAACCAAAAATCCAATGAAAATGTACGTTAAGCAAACGAATTACGTTTATTAAAATATGTTCGTTGGCTCAACGAATTATTCGTTAATATAATGAACATGTTATTTTTATTAGGTATTACAATTTTCATTATGTTAATGAATAATTCGTTGAGCCAACGAAAATTTTTAATAAAAGTAATTCGTTTGCTTAACGTACATTTTAATTGGATTTTTGGTTCAGTGTTGCATGTGGAAACGTAGGGTTAGAAGCATATCATCTGCAAATGTGGAAATGGTCAGTTTGTTGTATTTGAGCAAATCACAGGTGTATATTAAATAGAGAGTACGTTCAAGAACACCAGCTTATTTTCTCTTGTCACATTTTCTCAGTTTCGTACCCCAAATAAACGGTCCTATAAATAACTCTAGTAATTTGTGGGCTTTTGGTGGCAGCATACATTTGATTTAAAAAATAACGGGCTAATTTTGGCAGTCGTGATCAAATTCTTTTTCGTTTCGAAAGCAATTTTATTTCGAATTCTTTCAGTCGATAACGATCAAATCGAAATTATTTTTACTGTTGTAAATTATTTTTTTGGTTTCTTTTCAGATTCCCCAGACTTTTATGCAATACTTTGTCAAAAGTGTGGGCACCATCTAAAAAACTGCTGAACAATATTTTTTTAGTTCAGGGGATTTTTTTTATTTCTCCAGTCAAGCGGTTAACATGTATTGCTATGTTCACGGAAACCAAATTGGTGGACTGGTATATTATTCCTGTTATTAAAATGAAAACCTCAACCAGACTACAATCATTTGTTAAGCTTTTTGGTTGGAAGCCTGAGCTTAAATTCTCTTCAACCTTATAAGAAGCATTGTGGGCCCAGGTTCCATTAGGTTTGGTTAAAGGATATCATTACATAAACCTTTTTCAATAACTTTGGTCAAATCAGTTATAGGAAAATTTAGTATTAATTATCTAGAAAAGTTCTGTAATCACACTAATGTGTTGGCAATTGCATTACTAGATGGGACTGATGAAGTCACAAGACTTTACCAGCCTCATCTCTTATTTAATGTTTAATATTTAAATCATGTAAATAATTATATGATTACTACTATTAAAATACAAAATTACCTCTAAATTGTATCTTAAAAATAAGTTAAATTATTGTATTAATGCACAGTGGTCAATTTCGGCCAAAAATCCAAAACTTCTTTATATCGTTATATCAATAGCAGAATTTTGGTTTTCCAATTAAGAAGGTGTACCAACAAAATTAATAAATATTATTAAAGCTATGCACAACAATACCACACTGCAAGTTCGTCACAATGGTATGATCAGCGAACCCTTTATGACAAACGCTGGAGTTAAACAAGGTTGCCCCCTTTCACCATTACTGTTCGCCGTTGTTTTGGATGAGGTTATGTCACAATTATGCAGGAAAAAAGGAGGCATTGTCTGGGATTTCCAAAACCACCTAGAAGACTTGGACTTTGCCGACGATATTTGTCTTATATCGCATAAGTTTAATGATATGCAGAGCAAAGTAAATGATTTGGTCGCGCTAGCAAATAGAGTTGGGCTGGAAGTTAATATTGCCAAAACACATGCAATGCGTATAAATAACGCAACTGACAACCATATTGTAGTAAAAAACCAACGTATAAAATATGTGAAATCCTTTTGTTATCTAGGATGCATGATGTCGGTAGATGGAGGAGTGGAAGAAGACGTTTCACTCAGGTTAAACAAAGCAAGATCAGCTTTTGGTCGGCTAAATAAAACATGGCGATCCCCCCAAATCTCAAAGAATACAAAAATTCGTGTATTCAATGCCTGTGTGAAATCCACACTGCTATATGGAAGCGAGACATGGCTTATGACGAGTACTATAGCGAGAAGACTGCAAGTTTTTGTAAACAAATGTTTGCGCATAATATGCCGTATCTTTTGGCCAAACGTAATCACCAACATCGATCTCTGGCGATTGACAAACGAAGTTCCCATTATTCGCCAAATTGCAAGACGAAAGTGGAAATGAAAATGTTTTTTTGATTGTGAACGCAGCTTTAAAATTCATTTAAAAACGGATCATTTACATTACATTTAAAATAAATGAATTTTACATTAAATTTTAATTTTTTTATTTATTAAACAACATATTCCGTAAAATTTAATAGTTGATACATTTAAAAAATATATTTTAACCGACAAAAAATCAAACTACATAACAAAAAAAAAAAAGAACGGAAAAACATTATTTTTTGGTAGTTTGTTTTTTGAATAACAAACATAAATGTAAAAAAAAAGTTATTTGTAAAATAACTATACTTTAATTTAATTTAATTTCAACAGTACGGAAAACGAACTTAATAACCCACAATCAGTTACTGTAATTATTTTATAGTGTATGATTTGGAGACATAGTATGTATTTATGAGCTTTGATTTTTTGCAACCTCTTCTAAGCTCTTCTAATTGGTATGGCCTCTCAAAATTTGGTTTTATTAGCTTTGAATTGTTTTCAAACTAGATTCCAGTATCTTCCCTTATAAAAAAATACAAAATCGCAATTACCACATGGAATGATTTATTACTAGAGAAGCTGCGGTCAAAACTTAAAAATATGCCCTTAATATTGTTAAAACTGTACCCCAAAAAATTATTTAGAAATCTTCATCTTTATGAAAATTGTTTTGTTTGCCTTAAGTGATTTTAGGAAGGGGGTTTATATTGGAACTTAAGTTTGGACTTACCAGCACCACATTTTGTCATGACATAGTAGCTATCGTAAAAGTCATTGACGCCAATTTTTTTGTAAATACTAACATTTATAAGGAAGTTATGGCATTAAAAGCTATTTCCAGGAATAGTATTTGTACGGGAGCTATGGTTATATACATATAGACCGATTCCAAAAAAATTTTGTAATACCGTGTTCAGATATATCTTTTTTATTGAGCCAATATTCGGTTTATTGACATAATTATCTTTCTGTTCACATTTTAAGCAAACTCACTTAGCGTTTGGCAGTTAAAAAAACATTGCTCATATTACCTACAACATTCAACGCAAATAAAAATTACATGTATAAGCAAAATGTAAACAACTTTTGACATCTTTAAATAATAAACATCTGACCTAATGGATGAGCTCAAGGCGAATTAACTACAGGTGGTGTCGAAACGGCGTCTGATTTTGACAGTTCGAGCTTATTTGTTTTGATTTGTCAGAGTTTTGCTAATAATGGTTGATCATTCGAGCTAATGGCACTAACAATGCAATGCGAAAACCCCTTTGTTGTTTCTGTTGTTTTTGGATTGTTGTAGTTCCGACACCACCTGTAGTTGAATTCGCCTTGGATGGGCTTTTGTTTTGTTGTAATTTCAGTTGCCAAATGTCAAAACACTTCGTATAGTAAGTTGTGTTTTGCCCACTAAGCACCCTTGTGACAGGGTCGCATTTTTATTTTACTCAATATTTATAACAATTTCGTATTAATTAAGCAATATCTAAATTGCAATTTTATATGCATAATTGGCTCAATAATGGCATTTATTGCGTAAAACTCAATTAAGGTGCAAATCCGAACACGGTATACAATAATTTTTTAATACCAACATAATAAGATGGTTTATGGGCACAAAAAACCTATTCTGGAAAGGAGCTTGTATGTGGACTATGAGAAATTATGAACCGATTCGCATCGTCCTTGTGCCAATTAGAATCTATGTACCAAATTTCATCAAATTATCTCCAAAATTGCGTACTTTGCGCTCCAAATGGACAGCCAGCCAGCCGGTCGGACATCGTTAGATCGACTCAGAAAGTGATTCTGAATCGATCGGTATACTTTTAAGGTGTTACACGCATCAGCACAAACTAATAACTATTTTTATATAAACTTCTTCTTTGCATATTTATTTTAATAAAAAAGATGAGATAAACCCACTGTTTATTGTTGATGTGTTTTGTTTAAACTTTGATATTGTTACAAGTAGAACTGTTGCTATAAGTCTTATACGTTTAACAGTTTTATTTGGTTTAATATCTTTAGTTTTCCTAAAATCTTTATGGATGAAGTTTTCTGATGATCTGGCCTAAGCAACCAGTGAAATGCGCATAGGAATAGCTTATCCCATCAACAATAAATTTCAAGTGTTTTTAACAAGAATAAAAACTGGGAATTAAGCCCGAATAACAAAATCTTTTGAAATTAAAATTTTGTATTCCCAATAAATTGAAATTACTTTTTGATATTTATTTTAATTTTATAAAATAAAAAATAAAAAAAATAATGATTAATGTAAAAAGTAATTTTATTTACTAAAATACTCGCAAACTAAAACCAAACACTGATTGTTCGTCGTTCGCCTGCGTATGAAATACAACTAAAACTATTTTAAAATCGCCGCGTATAAAAAATGTCGACCGACGCCATGATTGTGTGTATTTTCATATACATATACATATACACAAATATGTTTTAATTTTGGCGACGAATATTCGCTGCTAATAATTTCAGGTTCGGCGTGATTTTCGACAAATCCCTCCTAAATACTCATCTAACTCCAAGTTTATACCGTTACTTATTTGCTAGAAATCCGAAATTTTTGAAACAAGAACTTTTGACAATGACATTCTACATTGTCTAAATATTTTTACAATTATTTTATTTAAAAAAGGGTTAATTTTCATTGCATTATCATAGATAAGCTTTTACAAAGAACAAATATAATAGGAGGTTTCAAGTTCCATTTCATCCCATCAAAAGCCACGAGGTCCTGACAAGTTTAACCCTCTCATATACCGCACGTTTGTGAGACAGCTTTAGTTTTTCAAAAGTTATACATCGTCACCTCAAACCCATAAAGCCCTATCAGATATTTTGAAAATTTTGCAGGAGAAGCAAAAACTATTTGAAATGATAAATTGATAGATCGCCTACACTGTTTATAATTAATTTTTCTTTTAAAACCTATTAAGGCCAGTTTACACGGTAATACAATGTATTACGCCATGTCGAAAGATTATGTAGAATGAGAAAAATCTTATCATGTAAAAGAAAAATGTATTGAGTAAGAGAGAATACGGATACAAAATCTGACAAGCGGCCGGTAAATGATTTTTTTCTAAACCATTATAGAAACTTATGTATTCTCATCACACCAGAGGTGTATTTTAACAGAGTATATTGAAGGTGATAGCATTTATATACGATTACAAAAACAACTAAAATCAACTCAGGAAATTATCATGTTGTTTTTGTAAATATTTAAAACTGCAACCATTTTTTGTTATTATTTTGGATTTTACTTTTACCATCCGTGTAAACATGAACTATACTTCCAAAAGATTTTTATTTTTTTCTTTTAAACACGGAGAGAATTTCATAATATTTTGATTCTACAAAGTCGTAATACATTGTATTACCGTGTAAACTGGCCTTTAGTTGTTTTGACAATACGCGTTGCATATTATGCAAACTGTTGGTAAAGCTTTTTAGCGTTTACGATATAATCTTTAGTAGATAGGGCCGTTTTGTTTTTTTCTAATAAAATCGCAAATTTTGGACGAAAGATTCCAAATTTTTTTGTATACATTTGTATTGAATTTTAATTTTTGGTTAGTTAGGGCCTTTTGCGTTTTAGGTATAGATATGAAACACAAAAAGCATTTTTATGTGTAAGTTGAAAGAAAAGCTAAAATAAAGGAGTACAAAACTCTTGTTGTACATAACAATACATATGTACAGTGCGTGAAAGGTGTAAGATGAGTTTACAAAAATACCTAAAATCAATTACACTGCTTTACAAATTTTTAATTTGGAAAAATACCAAGAACACCACATGCCTAGATAAGTTCATTGGGACCTCCTGAACACGAAAATCGCTGTAATTTTTTTTCCTAAGTACCGTTTTTTAGATAACGGTACTTCTGCGTTTTTCGGGGTATGGTCCCACTCAAACCCTTGTGGAGCCCAACCAAAAAGTCCGGTCGAAATAAAAGGCATATCGTTAGAAAGGTAATCGAATGCCTTTTCCATCGATATGCTACAAATTTCTATCTGATAAGAAATGGCACCTCAAAATTCACGTTTTTTTCAAAATTTTTCATTTTTATTTCGTTTTTTTACTACGTTATATTAAATATCTGGAATGTTTTATTTCTTAACCAAATAGTATATTTAATTAATTATTCCGTGTTTTTTAAATCCATCAGTTTTAACGTATTTAAAAAACAAGGAATTTTATATGAGATGAAAATATTGTCGTTCCACAAAATCCTTAATGAAAACTTTATTTTTCATCCGATTTTTTTCCACTTACGCTTAAAATGTTGGTAATTAAATATACTATAAGGTTAAGAAATAAAATATTCCAGATATTTAATATAACGTAGTAAAAAAACGAAATAAAAATGAAAAATTTTGAAAAAAAACGTAAAAAATAGACATTTTTTGAACTTTGAGGTGCCATTTCTCAGCCATTTCTTATCAGATAGAAATTTGTAGCATATCGATGGAAAAGGCATTCGATTACCTTTCTAACGATATGCCATTTATTTCGACCGGGCTCCACAAGGGTTTGAGTGGGACCATACACCGAAAAACACAAAAGTCCCGTTATCTAAAAAACGGTACTTAGGAAAAAAAATTACAGCGATTTTCGTGTTCAGGAGGTCCCAATTAACTTATCTAGGCACGTGGTGTTCTTGGTATTTTTTGGCTGTAAACCAGTGTTATAATATCGACGAAAAATATTATTATTATTTTAAAGACATTGCGGATTTTTTAATGGGATTGATAAATTTTAAGGCTGTAGTAAAAATCGCCCAAAGAAAAATGGCAAAAAAAATCCATGTAAAATTGGGCCTGAATTCATATGAAAAGTGACCCAAAATTTTTGGGCTATTTTTCGTTATTATTGGGTGATTTTTCGTTGTTTAAATTTTATGAAAAATAGCCCATTTTTTGGGGCCATCTTTCATTTTTTAAAATTTCGTCCAAATCTTACATACTACAGTAGAATCCCGGTAATTCGTAATCGCAAGGGACCGGCCATTTCTTACGAATTATAGGGGTTTTCGATTTAGCGGGGTTACGATTTAACGGGGTTTAAATAAAATAAATACGAATTAACGGGGTTTTTCAATTTATTTGCTAAAACGATAAAAAAAATTTTTAAAAATAAAATTATTCATATGTATAACAAACTGATCTTAAGAAAATAAACACACACACAAGCAAAAGCAAAAACCAACGCAAAAAATAGCGGCAAAAAATCATTCTTTCCATGTTTTTATTACGAATTATAGGTGGTAAATAGCAAACAATTACGATTTATAAGAGGTAAAGAAGATTTTAATTGAAAAAAAATTACGAATTAGCGAGGGGACCAAAATGTATGGAAATTTTACGAATTAACGAGATTTTTTCAAGGGACCGACAGTTTATTACGAATTATCGGGAATTACGATTTATCGGGGTACGAATTATCGGGATTTGACTGTATTTGTCAAAATGAGGGGTATAGATGCAAAGACTGCAAAGTCCACTTTTTTCACAAACGTAACAAATAAACCTTTTAGTTGTATTTAATGAATGCTTCCAATTAGTGAATAATACATTACCAGAAACACTTTTATCCCATAACAAAGTATGTTCAAAAATTAAGAATTGATGCAAAAACGGCAATGTCCATTGGAGATTGTCGTTTTTACAATGATCACAGTTTGTTAAGCCCTTTTTCTCTCAACTATTTTCGAAAATGCATGCTATTTTTTTATTTTGTTTCTTTTTTGCAAAGCAAAACTAAAAAGAAATTTAAAAAAATATAACAAATTAGTTTTGTTGTTCATTTTATAACTTTGTCATTAGTCGTAATTATGGAGCTAAGTTTTTATGAAGTTAAGAATTTAAGAATTTTATAACTACTGATTTTTTTAAGTACTAGTCCATGTAAAAAAGCAGCAACGTGCATTTGAGTAGAGCAAACACAGCAATCTCCAATTTTATTATTATAATTGCCAGCAAACCGCTATATCGATTTGGTTGAAACTTGCGTCATATCTTCATCATATTCTTATTTACAGAATAGCAGATATACAATACATAAATATGTATATACATTGAGCTAGAGGTTTTTACTATTTATTACGAAAACAATAAATGTGGACATTGCAGTCTTTACATCTATACCCCTCAAATCATTCATTACACTGGTTTACAGCCAACAAATACCAAGAACGCCACATGCCTAGATAAGTTAATTGGGACCTCCTGAACACGAAAAACGCTGTAATTTATTTTTCCTAAGTACCGTTTTTTAGATAACGGGACTTTTGTGTTTTTTGGTGTATGGTCCCACTCAAACCCTTGTGGAGCCCAATCGATACAAGTGGCACATCGTTGGAAAGGTAATTGAATGCCTTTCCTGTCGATATGCTGAAAATGTCTAGTTGATAAGAAATGGCTGAGTTATGGCACCTCAAATTTTTTTTACGTTTTTTTTTAAAATTTTTCATTTTTATTTCGTTTTTTTACTACGTTATATTAAATATCTGGAATGTTTTATTTTTTAACCAAATAGTATATTTTATTACCAACATTTTAAGCGTAATTTGAAAAAATCGTATAAAAAATAAAGTTTTATTAAGGATTTTGTGGAACGACAATATCTTCATCTTATATAAAATTCCGTTTTTTTTTTAAATACGTTAAAACTGATGGACGCCGAATATAGTGTGTGAGCAATGAAGATAAAAATATTGTTGTTCCACAAAATCCTTAATAAAAACTTTATTTTTCATTAGATTTTTTTCAAATTACGCCTAAAACGACCATACACCGAAAAACACAAAAGTACCGTTATCTAAAAAACGGTACTTAGGAAAAAAATTACAGCGTTTTCGTGTTCAGGAGGTCCCAATTAACTTATCTAGGCATGTGGCGTTCTTGGTACTTTTCCAAACTAAAAATTTGTAAAGCCGCCCAAAGGCCGTCTGCGCAGAGAAGCTTTAGTTAGCGAAGCCGGTCTTTGTTATACCATAGAGGAGAAAATCCTTGCGCCCATGGACACTACGACACTGGACGTTATGACATGCCACCTTGCAAAAAGCTATATTCTGTTTTGAGTAATTGATTATAACTATGCAGTGATTAATTAATATTTAACTATTGAAGAGTGCACAAAGTTTGGCGGGGGCTCAAATAAGTATTACTGTCCATACTGCCGACCAGCTGTTGAAGATACAATGCAATTTTTTACATAAAACTTACATTTGTATGTAACTAAATTTAGATGAATAATAAACACTTTTTTGCAAATTGGGTAATTTTTCATTTTTTTTTTTTTTTTTTGGAAAAATTCGTTTTCTTTTTTGGGTAATTTTTCATTATTTTTTTAGGTCCTTTTTCGTTTTTTTTTGGCAAAATTTCATATTTAACTGTTTGGGTCATTTTTCATATTCTTTTGGGCGATGCTCCATTTGGGCGACTTTTTTTTTCTTGGGACATTTTTCTTTGGGCAATTTTTTCTACAGCCAAATTTTAATATTACAAAAGAGATATTGGTACTCTCTGGAAAAGTTTCTGTGTACCCAACAAACACGAAGTCAAACCTTTGATATGAAATACTTTATCATTTGACATCAAACACAATTCTCAAACGTTTTTCAATTGTTTGATTTAACATTTAAATTCAAATTGATAATGATTTGAAAATAAACATTTGATATCAAATGTTTTTTCAATTTGATGTCAAATGTTTAATTCAAATCAAAAATAAACTTACCAATACTAAAGCGAAAAATAAATGTAATCTTTAAAAATGGCGATTAAGTAATAACAATGATTAAGAATACGAAAAAAAGGAACATAAGACTGGAAAGTGAAGAAAGTTTGCTGAACTATCTATCAAAATAAATCCTCAAAATAAAAGGGAGTTTGTCTTTCCAAGAATTGGAGAACGGAAAGAACATTATTTCATCTTTTAGCTATGGTGTCGAATGTTTATCTCACAGTTTATTTAAATAAATAATAAATTTAAATTAAAAAAAAAAATAAAATATTTTTCTTTATATTCCACATTGTATTATATATAATCCACATTTGAAAACATTTGAGAATTACGTTTGAAAGCAAGTTGAAAATAAAGGCATTTTTCAATTTGAAAATAATTTCCCCTTTTTATTTATTTATTTATTTATTTATTTAATCAATGGATATTATCCTTGCTGACTAATAACAATATTGACTTAAAATTAATGAATAACAATATGCATTTTAAAATATATTACAAATTTACAGAATATATGTACATATATAAAAATTTACGAATTAAGAAAAACAATAATTTTATGTTTTATGGAATTTAAACATAAAGAAAAATCAACAAATTGTGACAGAGAATTAAATTGTCTACATAACCTTGAAAAAGGATCAGCAAAAGCATAATTTTCTCTATAAAATTTAACAAAGAGCAGATTGTAATGACGCGTATTGCGACTAGGTATATTAAATTTAACAGACTCTAACAAAAAATCACAACAAACATTACCATTAATAAGATTAACCATAAAAGAAACATTTAACATTGTACGACGACTTTTGAGCGATGGTAATTTTATTAATGCCAGTCTACTAGCATATGAAGGAAAGTTTGTCGAGTAACTCCAATGTAGACCACGTAAACAGAATAATAAAAATTGTTTTTGGACCGCTTCAATACGAGAATTGTGAATGTTGTAAAATGGGTCCCAAATGATTGACGCATATTCTAAGATTGGTCTAACGAGTGATACGTAAAGTTGCTTCGTTATGTATGGATCGGCGAATTCTTTAGCCCAGCGCTTAATAAAGCCAAGAACACCTAGAGCTTTATTCACAGTTAATGTTATATGAGAAACAAAGTTTAATTTAGGATCCAGTAAGACTCCAAGATCAAGAAACGAATCAACCAACTCCAGTTGATGGCCACCCAAAGCATAATTAACGGCAATACAGTTATTTCTATAAAAACGCATACATTTGCATTTCACAAGATTCAGCTCCATCATATTATGATTACACCATAAAAAAAAGTTATTAAGATCCGATTGAAGATAAAAATGATCAGCGAAGCAATTAAAAGAATGGAAAATTTTTACATCGTCAGCATACATCAATATATTGGCGAACTTGATAACGTTGGGCAGATCATTAATAAACAGCGAAAATAAAAGTGGGCCAAGATGACTGCCTTGGGGAACACCGGACAAAACATAAATGTACTTGGATATACAATTATTGAATTGTACTTTTTGCTTTCTTCCAATTAAATAAGAACTTAACCAGCATAAACTTCTACGGGATAAACCTAATAAATCCAATTTAGTAAGAAGAAGGTGATGGTTAACTTTATCAAACGCTTTACTGAAGTCAATATAAACAGCATCAGTTTGTTTCTTTTGTGTAAATGCACAATTAATTAAAGTTGTTAAATGAAGTACATTCGTTGTAGTTGAACAGCCTTTTCTAAAACCATGCTGGCAAGCTGCCAGTAAGGACGAGGTGTGATGACTGAGGAAATCAGTAACTAGTTTTTCAAAAAGTTTTGGAATCTCACTCAATTTGGCAATTCCTCTATAGTTTGTTATATCCGATTTATTGCCAGATTTAAATAAAGGTTTTATATACGAGTCTTTCCATAATACGGGAAAATAACCACATATAATCGACGCATTAAACATAAAAGTTAATGGCGTAACTAATGATTCAGCACATTGATTTAAAATACACGTTGGAACAAGATCAGGACCATGACTAAAAGACATCTTTAGCCTTTTTAAGTTAACCAAAATATCATTACTATTAAAAGTAGGGAAAGAGATTGCATGGTTTGATGAGAGCATATAGGGATAACCATTACTATCATCGTATACAGCATCAGAATAAGTCGTGGCAAAAAAATCGGCAAACATATCACATATGACCTGAGAATCTCCAGATTCTTGGCAACGAAATTTCATAACGGATGGATATCCATTAGATTTTCTTTTAGAGTTGACGAATGCAAAGAACGATTTTGGGTCTCGAACGAAATTGTTTTTCACCTTATTTATATATTGATTATATAAAGCATGATTCAGCAGATTATATTCTGAACGACTGACAGAGTATTTTCCGTAATCAATAAATGATCCAGACTTTTTGAATTTTTTATAATTTTTATTCTTTAGATTTTTTAGCCTAGTAAGCTGTTTAGAGTTCCATGGCGGTCCAACTGGAGTATAAACAAATTGTTTAGGTATGCAAATATCAAAAAAGGCGTACATTTTTTCATAAAATATAGAAAGCATCACATCAATGTCCGAGCTGTTGTTTAATTGAGAAGGTAGGACGTTGCTCCAGCACGTATTACTTATTAATTGGTTCAATAAGTTGTAGTTAGTCCTTTTAAAACAAAAAACTTTATCGACCTTAAATGGCTTTAATTTGACTTCTGATGGAATTAAAAAACTCACTTCAATAGTGGGGTGATAACGATCTTCAGGCAACGTTATAGGTTCTGAGCGAGTAATAATACAATCATCCACATTATTTACGAACACCAAATCAAGCAGCTTACCAAAGTCATTGAATACGTTATTTATTTGAAACAGAGATAAACCAAGAATTTCATTCAAGAAGTCATCGTGACAGTTTTTATTTTTGACTTGAATTAAATAAGGTGTATCAGACGTTTTCATCCACGATATTGAGGGCAAGTTGAAATCACCAACAACAAAAATAGAGTCATCATTATAAACATTTAGCATAACAGAATTAATGGCTTGAACATGTTTTAGATAAATAGCACTATCAGAATCCGGAGGAACGTAAGAACAGGTGAAGTAGATTTTTTTATTTTTCAATTTAACCACAACAGCAACAAATTCAATACCAAGGTTATCAGTAACTAAAACTTCAGATGGATATAAACAAGAGACAGCAATCATAACTCCACCACCTCTACGTGCATTTCGATTATACCTAAATATTTGGTATTTATTACACAGAATTTCGGTATTATAAATATCATCTTTTAGCCAGGTTTCAGTGAAGATAATTACATCGTAGGTGAAGTCATAACTATTAACCAAGAGAGTAGACAATTTGGTATTTAATCCACGAACATTTTGATAAATAAAATTTAAACGATTCTTAGAGCCAATTAGTTTTTTGAAGCAAACGGTCTTCTAGGTGGCAAACGAGCAATATTTGTAGCTCTTGGATTATCTTTAAAGATGTATTCACGAACAATGATATTAGCAGGCCAAAAACAGGTATCAACAATCTGATCAAAGACACAAGCAGCAACAGCAATTTTAAACGATGTTATACTTCTGGGTTGAGAGTACGAAAATTTTTTTATAATATCAACATTAGAACCGAGTTTTGTTTTAATGTTATAATCGATGTCTTCTACGGTTGTATCGCAAGCCAAACGGGAAATAAAAATTGTACGTTTTGGAGGCACAACAATTAATGGCTTAGGAACGGTAAAATTGCCAGCATTAGTTACCACTTCAGAACCCGATGGACAAGGACTAAGATCAGCAGAATTTTTAGATCCAGTATCAGTATCGGATATAGGAATATTTGTCGAGAACGCTATGATTTTCAAATGATTTTCAAATCTTTATCAAACGTTTATCGTTTGAGAAAACGTTTGATTTCAAATCATTTTCAATTTGAAATCAAACCTCCGTGTTTGTTGGGTATACTTTGATGTACCATTTGATACCCAATGGTCGGGCATGACCGACTATACCTTCTTACTTTTGTTTTGTTTGTGTTAACTTAAAGCAATTTGGGTGTATTTAAAAAATATAATTAAAGAGCCAAATAAACTACACAAACGGATACACAAACATCCCAATAAACACGGCGCTGGGATTTCAAATTGAAAATGATTTGAAATCAAACGTTTTCTCAAACGACAAACGTTTAATAATTATTTGAAAATCATAGCATTCTTAACAAAAAGGGGAAATTATTATCAAGTTGAAAAATGCCTTTATTTTCAACATGCTTTCAAACGTAATTCTCAAATGTGTTTCAAATGTGGATTATAATTCAATTATGGAACATAAATACAAATATTTTATTTTTTAATTAAAAGTAATTATTTATTTAAATAAAGTGTGAGATACACATTCGGAAGCAGAGCGAAAAGATGAAATAATGTTCTTTCCATACTCTAATTCTAGCAACACATGTAACCACAAAGTAAAAGATGTAACTTTAATCGCCATTTTTAAATATTACATTTATTTTCCGCTTTAGTGCTGCCAAGTTTATTTTTGATTTGAATTTAACATTTGATAAACATTTGACATCAAATTGATAAAACATTTGATACCAAATATTAATTTTGAAATCTTTATCAATTTGAATTTAAATCAAACAATTGAAAAACGTTTGAGAATTGTGTTTTATTTCAAATGGTAAAGTCATTTCATATCAAAGGTTTGCCTTCGTGTTTGTTGGGATATGATAAAATAATGAAGCATGTTTGTGCAAATCTACAATATTTGTAATACTCATACAAACATCTTGTTGCTAGAAAACAGCTTGTGTCGTTTCTTTGGCCCCTATGGAGTTTTTTTAAAGAGCCAAAAATGTTTGTTATTAAAAATTTTTATTAAAAATTTCAATTATTTCCACAAACATCCTTCATACTTTTTTCGTATGTATGTTTGTGTAATTGTTAATGTGGCTTATTTGCCCTTTATCTATAATTTACTATCAAAAATTCATTCATTTTAATAAAAAAAAAACTTTTTTCTTGGCCCTAACTGACCAGTGTGCAATTAAGATTATTAAAACATGTTTTTTTTTATATTAATCAAATTGACTTATTATTTTTAAATATATTGCGAATAAAAAAAAAACAATATTAAAAAAAAGTTAACCAACATAAGATTTGTTTTGTTATAAGATTTGTTATTTATAAAATTTAAAATAATTTGTAAAACTGTATTTTGATTTCGGTAAAAAATGGATTTTTTTTGTTTATGTAACGGCGATTAATTTTCTAAAGCCATGTTCACACCTATATAATATTTGACGTCCTACACGTAACCACTAGTTTTATTAAAAAATTAATTGCTTTTGCAAAACGTAAAGTTAGTTAATCAAAAGAAATTTAGGATTATTACTTTTTTGGACTTTATTCTCCCAAGGGTCTATCTTTGCGGTCAATATTGTTTTGATCATAAAAAACATTTTTTACTTCAATTGGGTGAAAAAACTACACGCGCCAGAAGCGATTTCTTTAATGTACATATTTAATATTTTTTTAATAACCATACAAAAACAAGTAAGAAAGTATAGTCGGTCAAGCCCGATATATGTCCATATAAATATGGATTTATCTATGTTTATAAACTTCATAAATAAATTGCCTCCTACCTCCCCTTGTGGTCCTATTTTTGAAAAACTGTATAGCTTATGTGTTCATATAGGCATAGATCTATCTATGTTTTAAATTTCATTAAAATCGGTTTGAGAATCAATAATTGCCCCTATCTCTCTCGTGGTCCTATTTTTTAAAAAATGCATCCCTTTTGGGTCCATAAAGATATGGTTTTATCTATGTTTTAAATTTCATTAAAATCGGTTTGATAGTGGTCCTACTATTTGGCCCATTTTCAATAGGCTTGGTCCTTGTGCCAATAAGAAGCTATGTCCCAAATTTGATCAAATTATCTCCAAAATTGCGACCTGTACTTTGCGCACAAGGTTACTTTATGTGACATGTTTCGTATAACTATGAATATGTCTTCTTGGATGTCAAAACGAATCTCTAACGCAACGCAAAGCAAAAGTTGTATCTGACATGGTTTCACTCCATCTCATGATGCGGTCACCTGTATGAATTCGGCTTGCATTTAAATTTAACGCTCTGTTACATATAGTATACTACAGACAACATACTGGTCATCTCTCAATAATTTCCATAATAATAGTTATTGTGACCTGTTGTATACAGTCTGTTCTTTACCTTAAGTACAAAAAAGCATAAGCTGGTTGTTTCTTATTGTTATAAATATTGCGATCCAATTAAAATTTGAAAAAGTGAAAATGTGTTATAATAAATAATTAATAAAAAATAGTTTTATAATCGCTGCTTCGTGTTTTTTTTTGTAATAATCTGTAAGGTTAGTGTCCAGATATGAGTTATTACTCTAGAACTTTTAATATTTTTGACTTATTTGCGTAAAACACGAAATTTAGTGTTTGTGTCTTGTGGGCTACACTGAGCGAAAAGGAAATCTTTTTTTTACAGCCTCCAGCAAATTTATTATTGTGCTTTTTCTTTTTTTTTTGGTTGAGAATTACTATTTAGACGTAATTATGTCTAACTTTTAGTTTAACTTTTAGTTGATTTATAAGAGCGAATGCAATCAAGGACTATTATGTTATCGTGAAACTTTCGCCTAGAAGTTAGCGAATCTCTATGTAGGATGAGAAGTTAATCCACCCTTACACTTCGACTTTTATAAGGTTAAATCCAAGCAAAAGCGAAAAAAGTTTCGACTCAGAAAGTGATTCCAATATTTTAAGGCGTTACACACATCAGCACAAATGCATAATACCCTCTCCACTATTGTGGTGTGGGTATAATTAAAATATTTTATGATTATGACTTGGTATTTCAAGAAATAAATATATATGTATATGTCTTGAATTAATTTAATTCCACGCTATGCGCATATATTACTGCGTGTTTGCTTTAAAATGCGGACAGTGTTCAATGAAAATTTATTAATGCCTTATTTAACACTTCAAAACTATTTTCTTGGAAACAGTGGTCTGAAACCCCAATTTCAAGCCATGCCTCACAAATAAAATCAAAATATAGGACAAAAAAGCAAATATTACCCTTGAATTCCACCTTATTTTGCTTATCTTATGGTTCATTTTGACTACATCAACTCTATTTTCATTTAATTGTGACAAAAAATGCAAAGTAGTTTTACATAAATATTATACAATTTCATTAAAAAACCCGTTTTGATTAAAACCTTCAAGGCGTTTGGCGCATGTTCCTTTTAAACGATAGCAAAAAACTAAAAATGCAGTTCTTAATATTTTGTATTCCCTATACGATTTTACCTTGGGAGAACTGATATTTTCAAAAAATTCAAAAAGTTATTGCCCTAATATATGTATATGTTACAAGTTCTAAATTTTTGGGTTCGTTTGTAAAAAAATACAACTGTGGAAAAGTTTTCAATTTCGTTTGTGAATATGTTGCATTAAAAACATGTTAACATGCTGCATGTTTTACCCTCACTATTATTTAAGGACTTTTAACTGCCCTTTATAAAGCCGCTAATATTTTTATTTAACTTTGAAAAAAAAAATCGCTAAGATATGTAATTTATTTTCTTTTGTAATGAAAAGTATTATAAGTTTGAGTGTTTCATTCGGATATGAGGAGTTTTTAAAAGTCTCCACGGACAGTAAAGCGGCTCATACACTTGCAATAAAATTGGTAAATTTTACGTTTTGTTCAATTATATCGCCAATGTGTATTTGATATTCGAAGGTGGAACACTATATTGGCAACAATCAAAAGACTTTGGATTTTTATTGCACAACGAAAAGAAAGTGAAGTGTGTTGGCAACATTGTACTTTGCTGTTTACGTTATTCCTATAGGTTATGTTCACCTTTTTATTGAATGAAAATTGAAATAATATGGCGAATATCATATATAATAATATTGCAAGTGTATGGGCCGCTTTAGAATATTTCAGGAGAAGTCGCTAAATCGGATAGAAAAGTTATGAACTATTCTTAAAAAAAATTTAAGTAAATGTATGGTGTTATTTCTGGCCACAGTATCTACATGTGCTTCGGCTTTAGATGTATTTAAATGATTTCCAAGAGTGGAAGTTATATGGAAGCTATAGAAAATTATGGACCGACCTTAATGAAATTTGACAGTTAGATTTCTAGACTTATGAAATTATGACGGGCCAAAATTTATAACAATAGCATAACTCGTTATGGTTTCCGCATACCTAAGTGTTTTCCGAGAGGAATGTGGCAAATTATAGGCCGATCTTATCGAAGGTTGAAAGTGTGACTTCACGTCATATAAAACTTTGACATACCAAAAATTACTAAAATAGCATTATTTGTTAACAGACGCTTTTTGACAGATAACACATTATTATCTGTCAATTTAATCTTTACTTTAGCTAACTTCAAGTTGTAATAATGGCCCTAAGAGTTTTTAAAAATTGGTCTTTAAATGGGGTGTATGGCAAATTATGAGCCGATCTTCAGAAAATTCAGACGAGTGATATCAAGTCTTATAAAAATGTGGCAAACCAAATTTTATTACAATAGCATTATTCGTTGAAGTTTTTCAAGTGTAGGCTTTCTATTGGGCTTATGAAAATTTACGGACCGATTTTAGCGTAATTTAGTAGTATTTTGGTCATATACAACGAATTTCTGCAAAATCGTATATCAGTCAAAATTATAATTTCTTTAGGATGGATGTTCCACATTTCACTAGTGTTGTAGGGTATTAAAATGTGAACGACACTATGAATACCCTTTATGTTAAATTATATAAAGTTCAAATTTTTCTTTACAACTTCAAAAGAAATGAGCCGAGGAATTTCAAGTTTTACGGGCAACATGTTTTATCTCTTGTTTTTATTTTTTGTTTGGTGTGTTTGTCTGTCGGTCTATCAGTATGTGCACAAAAAACTTACCACGGCCTCTACTGCATGTGTTTGTGCATCGCTTGAAGACATTTTGGTTAAATCCAATTCGGATTTTTTTGTTTGATTTGACTTTCAAAAAACTGAAACTGCAATTGTTGCTGTAGGCTTTTCAAGTTTTCTCTTTGTTTCGATGGTAATTTGTATCCAAAGTGTGTGAACAGTTGCAGCATCCGACTATGGAAAGTGGTTGCTTTTCTTAAAGTGGTTTAATTTTTAAAGGTCGATCACTTTACTTTTTTTTGTTTTTTTTTATTGATTGGCAGTGGTAACCGGTACTTTTATTTTGTATTGCAACACACATAAATCGTAATTTACATTTTTTGTTTTTTTATATACATTTATTTTTTATTTCAGATTTTTATATGCGAATTTCACTTTCATCATTTAAAAATTGCGATCGCAAACAATTTCACATGCAAATTATATTCAAAATTATTCTATTTAAAAGCTGCACTCAGAATGTCGCCATATATTGTTTAAAAAATTTACCTTCGATAGGTACAAATTGAAGAAAATAATTTGGACTCTAGTGCAAATAATCCCTTGTAACAGAACAATAATTAAAAATTTTTTATTTTTTTGAGAAACACTCGCGTGGCGTCTACTTGCTGGTCTGGTTTGTATAGCAGTCTCTAAACAAGTGAAAAATAAATAGTGAATCCGGTCTTGTATCAATTGGAGTGAGTTGAGTTTCTTGCCAACAATTTTTTGCTGTTATTGTTTACTTTAAGCTTTAATCATGACAATGATCAGCAACTTGTTGGGTGCCAAGTTGAAAATATCTGGAGCTTTTAAGTTGAGAGCTTTTGAATAGACAAATGCTCGTTAAATTTAAAATCAATTTTAAATTTGTAAAGACCGTGTCAGGTATATCTTCTTTGCTTTGCGTGACGTTTCATACTTGGAGAGAAAAGCGTAAAGCAAAAGTTGTACAACACAATAAAAACTTTGACAACACTTACGCATCGTTAGTTTTAAAAAAATAATAAAAAAAATTATACTGGCAGATTGTCAAAGCGCGCAAAAAGATGAGAGTTGCCTAACTTTTCGCTTCGCTCTTCGCTCTTCGTTAAAAGTTCTTTACATATGTGACATGTTTCGTAGAAGTATGAATAATTCATCTTAGATATCAAAGCGAATCTCTAACGTAACCCGAAGCAAAAGTTTGTACATATGTGGGTAGTTTCCGGAATAGGGCTATTTTTCCTCCAATATCTGCAAGTGCTCAAGAGTCATTGTCATTTAGTGTAAAAATAAATTAGTAAAATTTTAAGCTTAATCGGACTTTGCGAAACATAACAACAATCTGATAGCGTAGTACTTAAATCAATAGTAATAATCTTTTTAAAACATCAGAGTTTGAAATTTATACTATGTTTCCACTATAAGCAAAACATGTCAAGCGTTTCCATTACACATAGGGTTTTTGTTTTACTGCATTTTTTGATTCCCGAGAAAACGGGAAATAAAAATAAAATTGAATTTAACATATTTATTTCCAGTTTTATACCCTGAACCAGCAGTGGTGAATGAAGGTACATATGTATAAAGTATACATATGCATATGTTTATTCTAGGTCCTTGAGTAATTTCACAAAAAAGAAAAAATAAAATAGTTTGGATGTCAAATAGTTTGTCTGAGTTCATACGGCTCATGTCTTATTGACAAGATTCTTCTTTGAACATGAATTGGCGTTCAAATGATTCATGTCATGTTGACGACATGTTTGAAATTGCATATTTGGATACATACATATATCGACATAATTGTTTTATTAAATTGGACTGGTATTCAAAAGAAACATCATCTAGTAGACTGATGAATTTTAATGCAACTCAACCAAAATACCAAATAATAAATACGGCAAAAAATTTAATTTTTAGGGTACTACATATTAGCGATGAAGAATTCCATGTTAAAAACATAAAGAAAATTACAGCAATATTAATAAATAATAGCTTTCCATTTAAACTTATACACCAACTAATTGAAGAAACACAAAGAAAATTAAAAAACAACACAACTTCAAACAACACTGAAAATAATGACAAAGTTTTTTACAGTGTAAAGTTTATTCCTGGTTTAACGGACAACAGAAATATTAAGACAACGAAAGACACACAAAACCTATGTTACGCCTACAAACCACATACTACACTCAATTCTATTTTTTCCAAAATTAAAATGCCTGTAGAAAAACAACAACAAAGCAACGTTGTGTACGAAATAGCATGTAAGGGAAATGACGAACAAAAATGTGATTAAATTTATATTGGCACAACAAAGAGAAATTTACAAACAAGAATGGGTGAACACAAACTTGACATAGAAAAACACAAGGAATCATCAGCTCTGTCAAAACATATGATTTGCGAAAAACTTAAACCTGTAGCACAAAGTATACAGAGATGAAAAAAGTGACGTTTGAAAAATGCCCAAATCATTTGCGAGGGCAGCTTTCGAAGAAAGAGAAAGAAAATGTTTTTTAGTAGTGAAGTGACAATGTGTAAAAACAGGCCGCCACTATCAACACGAATTGCGTAATCAAAACAAAAAATGCAAAAAGTGCAGCTTTCGAAGAAAAAGACAGAAAAAACACAATATTTTCTGTCTCGTGACGCCTCTGTGTGCTCTGTGCCTGTAGCTCGTTTCTGTATTTCTCGCATCGTAAAATTTCTTACATGAAGTGTGAAACAAAAAATTCCATCGTTTCTCGATTTATGAGATAAAAGTGTTTCTGTATTTGAATGCGAAAACAGACACAACAAATTCTGTTTATTAGTATTGTGGTTATTTTGTTGAACTATTTATGGTTTTTAATCCAAATTTTTAATATTTTTAATTAGGCTTAAGTTCATGAAATTTAATTTTTATTAAATTATTTTTGTGAAGAAAGGAATTTTACAACATGAAAATTAATTAAAATTCTTATTGATAATCTTTCATTCTTGACGTGGCTCGGGCTCGAACCCTGGCCGGCAGGTTACCATGACATGTTTCGCTCGCAACCACTCGATCTCCTCAGATGGATTTGCCGTCTTACACTCGCAGCCATCGACGACTGCTGACGTCACTAGTCAAACATCAATCCTTAAACCAAATTGTATTTTAACATTTGGTAGATCGAAATTTGCTTTCCTGAATGATTATCCATTTTATTTGATTTTACATGTTTTTTCCTTTACTTCTGTTTTTTCGTACTTTCGTCAAGAATTTTTCTTGAAATCCAAGTACATTTTTTGTTTTTTCACTTTGTCTTTCTCTTTTCTGTTGACCTTTTTCAGCACAACTTGAAGGACAAATGTACACATAGAGCTCGTGCCTTAGCTTTAACAATAATTAGTATTGTGGTTATTTTGTTGAACTATTTATGGTTTTTAATCCAAATTTTTAATATTTTTAATTAGGCTTAAGTTCATGAAATTTAATTTTTATTAAATTATTTTTGTGAAGAAAGGAATTTTACAACATGAAAATTAATTAAAATTCTTATTGATAATCTTTCATTCTTGACGTGGCTCGGGCTCGAACCCTGGCCGGCAGGTTACCATGACATGTTTCGATCGCAACCACTCGATCTCCTCAGATGGATTTGCCGTCTTACACTCGCAGCCATCGACGACTGCTGACGTCACTAGTCAAACATCAATCCTTAAACCAAATTGTATTTTAACATTTGGTAGATCGAAATTTGCTTTCCTGAATGATTATCCATTTTATTTGATTTTACATGTTTTTTCCTTTACTTCTGTTTTTTCGTACTTTCGTCAAGAATTTTTCTTGAAGTCCAAGTACATTTTTTGTTTTTTCACTTTGTCTTTCTCTTTTCTGTTGACCTTTTTCAGCACAACTTGAATGTATTGGAATATTTCCAGTCAAATAAAAGCGAATCGTCAACAAAAGAAATAAATATAATAAAAACAGGGCTGCCAGATTTGACGAGTTATCGTCATCTTGACGATTTTTTGTTCCGATATTAACAAAGTGACGTTTTGATGATTTTTGCTAAAAAAGTGACGTAAGCAAAAACAAAATCAAAAATATTTTATAATTTTGTTGTTACTTTCTATAGAAATTCATTTTGAATTCTTAAATTTCAAACACTTCTATTTTGGGGCGTTGAAAATTGAAAAAAGAAAATAATATGAATGTCTGTAGAAAGCAACAACAAATTTATAAAATATTTTTGATTTTGTTTTTGCTTTTAATGAAATTGTTGGCGTTGCGTTTTACACTTAGTATTCGAAATAAGATAATTGTAAATATTTTTATATGTTTGTTTATTAAAAAAAAAGGGTTAAATTTTTCTATTTATCCCTATTGTGAAAATTATCCTCGAAATTGTTTGTCGCTTCCCTGAAAAATGTATCGGCAAAAGCAAAATTTCGAGGGAAAGTAATGGACCGACTTGGCTTATTTTGAAGATTTAATACTTCTTATATACATATACAAAATATGATTGATATTTGATATTCTTATCTTATATGTACACTTTTGTGCCAAAACCATTATTCCGACAAGAAAGAAATTTGTTTGTCTCCCAGTAAAAACTTTTTCAAAATGAATAGCTTCTTTCACTCGTTATTTAGTAGCTTTCTTCCATAAGAACTTCGATAACTACTGTTTTCTGGATGTATTTAGATAAAAAAAATTACTTACTTTTGAATTTGTTCATTTTGGCACAACCCTTGTAAAATTCATTAGTTTTTCAGTATAATCAGTATGTAAGATTTTACTGGGTCCTTAACCCGTTTATTTATGAACCGATTTTTTTAATTTTAACTACCAGGTATTCTACTAAGTCTATTTCAGGTAAGAAAGAAAAAGATTATAGGAATAGGTAAATTAAAGATTTACATCTCAGCCATTTGTAAGCCGATATAGTTAAATTTCAATAATATACTATTTCGGACTACATACGATATAAATATAAAACAACGTTGTCACTTATCAATTCCATAAAAACCCAGAATATTTATAATACTGTTATCAAAGCTGATTTAATTTAAAAAATTTCCATTTTGATCTCAATTTTTGTAAATATCTATTTTAAAAAAGGATGTATGTTTATTTTATTAAGCTTGGTTTCTTTTTGCTTTTGTAAAAATATTTATTTTATTTTTTGTTTCAAATTATATTTTCTCATGCAGGGAAAAATAACAATTTTAAATTGTTATCGGATTAAAGAAAATAAATAATTTTTTAAAAAATAATCACCCAGCTTAACAAAATAAATATATAGAAACTGGGAATTATTTCCTTGCGAAGGTTACTTTATATTATATTCAACATTTTTTATTTTTTCGAATTTATTCTATGAGCTAAATTTCAGTTATGTATTTTATAAAGCTTTTTTGTAATAGTTCCATTCCTTCAATTTTTCAGAAATGACTTTATACACTACCAGACTATTATATTGTATTTTCTTGTTACATTTTACCTTAGCTTTCCTTTGGAAATATACAGAAACACTTGCGTGAGAAAAACCATTTTTTGTTTCATTTCACACTATTTTTGTTGCAATTCACACGTTTCATGCGGAAAATTTTACGAAGCGAGAAATACAGAAACGAGGTACTGATTATTGAATAAGAAATAAAAATAACACAACCGGTTACAGTTTTTTATGTTATGTAAGTTTTTAAATCGTGATTAGGGGTTGACCGGTTTAACCGGTCATACTGATTACCGAATTTACCGATAAATTTAAAAGAAAAATACCGGAAATTTCGGTAATTTTTTATAGATGTTTCATTCCAAATTAAATTAAATTTCAATACAAAATTTAAAATTTTTGCAAGTAAAGGTTTGTTTTAAATTGTATTTTTGCTAAGCTATAGTTGCATATAAACTACTTTCAATTATTTTTTTAGTTTTTGTTGCAGTAATATTTATAAAGTATGAAATAGGTTATTGATTCTATTTAGACTATTTAAAGCTCTGAATACTGAAAAAACAAAGAAGGCGGTATGGGACTACTATACACGAAATGGAAAGATATTCAAAACAGCTGGAGGTTCAACAAGAGGTTTACATGCCCACCTCAAAAGTCAGCATCTAAAAAATATAAATATAAACGAATGGAATAAGATCCTTCCACATCTGTTGAGCCATCTCACCAAAGCGAGAAATTTTCAAGTGCGAGATCATCTAATAATACCTTTAACATTACTTCAAAAGGACTGTTGATGTAAATGGAATAACTAACTGGCTATGGTGGAACGGTTCCATCAATTAAAATCGTGTACCAAAAAGAGTCTGATTGACTTAAATATTGAAATTTCTTTTTCAGAAGATTTAATTAATATAATTAGCATGATAACATATGGGCATTTCCATGAGAATGTCAACCACGACTCAAAAAATTAAAATGCTTGAAACTTTTTTTCAAATATGGGAGAAAGGAAAAAAACACCCAAACTTTACTATGCCGAGGTATTTATAGCTTATTACAATTTTTAAAAAGCAAAAAATAAATGTTTAAACTCACTTTCTTATTAATTCATTTTTAGTAACTGCAATTGACGATTTTCAATATTCTGCCGAATTAATACAGATACTGGCAACCCTGGAATTATGCTTTGAAATTAATGTTACAACAACAATGAACAAGATCCACGAGGAAAGACCGAATATATAGTTCGATTAGCGGTATATTTTTGTGCTTGTTTTGGAGGCTATTCTAAAGCAGTGATGTCAATTATGATTGTGTTGGTGAGATTACTCTTATCTCTTACATGCCCAGCGGGCGAAATATGCGGTTGCGAGGCCTTATTAAAGACCTTTTCTAAGGGTCATCTATGTTCGATTAAATTGTTGGGAATCAGGTAAGGTATTAAAACTTACAAAACATTTTCATGAAAGGGCGATGCAAACACCAGGGCCAGCATTATGCGAGGAAATATAGTTCATGCTTTCCATTAATTTTTCATCAGACCATTTAAAGTTAACTTACATTTATTGCTATGAAGACTTAAAAGCAATGAATAATAATACAATTATCGAAAAATGTTGAGTTATGGACAGACACAATCAGTTATTATTTAAATAAATTTAATTTGGAACCTCAGAAACTTTGCTTATTTTTTGGAAAAATTGCGCAGTTCACAATATTTGAAGTCTTTTTACAACCTAATACAATTCTTTCCAATATTTTTCGTTTTTTGCTCAACATACTTTTGCGAATTCTAACAATGAAAATTCATTTGCTCATACTAATGCAAATATTAAGTTTAAAAATATTCTGTAAGTATTTACCACCATTATAAAAAGAGAAGATTTTACTAGCCTATAATAAATACTTTTATTTACCAATAATATCTTCTAAATTTATATTGCAGTTTCGTAACAACAAAACATTTTTTAGGTTTGCGGATGTTAATTTATTGCGTTGTTTTGAGCAAATGTATTTCAAATCGGAAAATATTTGTTCGCAAAGATATGTTGAGGAGAAAAGCGACAAACATTTGAAGGAATTTTTTTTAATATAGGATATAGCGCCCCGTCTAAATTTTTCCAGAACTCAATCATATTTTCCCTGTCTGGAGGATTAATTTCGCTGTAAAAAAGGTTTTCAAAAATTGCCAAATACTCAGATTTTTTCAAATATTTCTCCTTGTCATAAATAAGCAAAGTTTTAGGAAAGTTGGAAAAATCTTCATTATTTATTTCATTTGTTAATAAAAATAATTTGGTTTTAAAATTAAAAACAATCGTATATATGTCACTTAAATTGTTTCCATTTCCTTGTAGTTCCAAATTTAGCTCATTTAAAATACTGCTTGTATCAGCCAGAAACGCAAGGTCTAAAATGAACTCATAATCATTCAACTGTATTAATTCACATTCGTCTTAATTTTCAGTTTCCCAAAAACGCAACACCTCTTTTCTAAGATCGAATAACCTGTTTAGACAATCACCCCGACTAAGCCAACGAACTTCCGTAAACATTTTTAAGTAGTGGTGATTGGCGTTTACGTTTTTAAGAAAACTTACAAATTTTCTGTGCGTTAATGAATGATGACCCCCCGTATTCTATTGATTATCCGCTCTGCAGTGTTAATAGCGGCATGATCACTTATAAATTTTGAGGCAAGCATGGACTGATGAATTATGCAATGGAAAGCATGTACATCAATTCCATTTTGCTTAAGCTGTCCTACGAAACCTTCATACTTCCCGGCCATAACGTTTGCACCATCCGTGCAAACTCCTGCTAATTTTGAAGCTTGTGTAACAGATATCAGGTTTTCAAAGACTACGTCGTATAATACCTTACCTGTTACATTACCGTAAAACGTTTCAAGTGAGTACATAGTTTCAAAGACATTGTACTCAGTATCTATGCATCGAACACAAATGACCAATTGGCAAAGATCATTAATGTTGGTGCTTTCGTCGAGGTAAAAAGAAAAATATTCACAATTTTTTAACTTTTCCCTAATCACAGATTGTATATGTGCAGCTAAAATTGATGTGCGCTTGACGACACTATTTCGGCTCATGGAAAGCGTTTTTATTACGCTGCAATCGATTTTCAGTTTTTCCAAAACTGCATTGAAAAGCTTTTTTATAAATGCCCCATCGGAAAATGGTCTTCCCTGTTTTACTATTTCCAAAGTAAGTAAATTTGATATTTCTATTTTTAACTCTTCTATCCTATCTTCTTGTGATACCCAACTTTTCAAGCTATCCAAATAAACCTTTTTTTTAATCTTATATTGGTTTTCCCTTTCTTTTACTTCATATTGTTTAATATCATTATGGAAATGATCATAATGCCTTTTCAAAGTATACAATCTCTTAAGTTCAAATGTTTTAAAACATAAGAGACATTGAAAATAATTAAATGCATTTTTTATCATAAAATATTTTTTATATGGCATCATTTATCTTTTTTTTAATAAACTCATCCGCTTGCACGTCCGTTATCGCTGTATACAAGACTATTAAATGAAATTCTAATTTGAAGTTTACAGGTATACACAATTGTACATAGAAATGGATTTCCCTGGTCTATTTATTCAAAAATAAAATTAATTACATGAGAATTATAACGTGAAAAAGTTATTTTAGTAAAAAGTTAGTATTCATAGTGGTAAGTAAAATTGAAAGGGTATTTACGGTGTTGGGTTACTCATACTTCAAACATCTGTGCATACATTTAAATTCTAGCTAATGGTATATCATAACTTTTTACAAAATACCAAATGCGCACCTGAGTTTGCCTGCAAAAATGTATAAAGTCATTATAACAGGTCAAAGTAACGTTAAATAAATACCATAAAGTAGTAAGGTTTACTCTTTAGACTCGGTCATATAATTGTAGCATAAAAAAGTAAGCAATAAAAATAGTGCGAAACAATAAAGTTTCATTAATACATCAATAAAACACATCTTCTTACCCAAAAATTTTACCTGCTGTCACATTTGCCTTTATGTGTATAGGTTTACATATAAATTGTAGCAAAACAAGACTTTTTTAACTTGTTTTTTAAATATTTTTACCTACTTAAGAAAAGAGTTTTCAAAAAAAAAAAAACCCACCGACGCGATTGGTACAGAAACAAAAATATTTTTACAATCACAAAATACCAACAAATTCTTGTGGCTTTTTCTTTTCTTAACAATTTCCGCATTTAGGTACGTCTTTTTAACGAAAGAAAAAGGGACCCTGTTACAGGCATCAACGAATTTTTTTCACGAACAAAACACATATCGTTAGCTTAAATGCAAAACAATTATTTTGAAAATTTGAAATTTTTGTTGATTAGGATTCACTTTACATATATATTTTTATAAAATGTTAAAATTCTATCTTAAAAAATAACCACAATTGCACAATTGTGCAAAGAAATGGAAATCCCTGTTTTAAAATCATTGTACAATGTCAAAAACAGAAATAAAACAAAACAAAAACATAGATAATAAATAAAATAAAAAAGATAATAAAACAAAAAAAAAGATGTACCTACATACAGTTATTGTATATTTATTTATATATTTAGAGGCCTCAAAACAGGCCTTGCAATATTTGCGATATTTCCCGCTGAATGAGAGTGTTTCTCAGTAAACAATTATATTTTACGCTCGCAAAATAAAAGAGCGTAAGCGTACATGTGAATTAATTTGCACAATTGTGCAAGGCGCTGACATCCCTGTTCTAAAGTCACGTACGTGGTGCAAAAACATCATTTTTTTGTCTTTATCATTTGAAATTGATCAGTCTTACACAGAAAAAATTATTTTTCCAATTCAAACAAAAAATTTGTAGAATCAAAAAATTTTTTGTCTAAAATCGGTCCTACAAACAAATTCGCATATTCAAACAATTTATTTGCATTTTGTTTATTGGAAAAAACGCCGATTTTTTCAAACAAATAATTTTACAGAATCAAACAAAAAGTTTACTGAAATTCATATAAATTTCAAACAAATAATTTTGCTGAATCAAACAAAAAAGTTTTGGCACAAGCAATGACGCGCACACAAGCAAGCACTGTTGGCAAAGATGAAGCAGAGCAGAGCGGCCGGCTGGCTTTGATAGACATTTTTTTGTTGGAATAATTTTTGAACGAAGTCATATTTATACTGACAGTGTTTTTCTTCATCACTCACTGTTGCTTTATCCTTTCCTTTGCTAATGAAGAAGAAATGTAACCAAAAACGGCGGCAGACCGACTCGATATGTTTTCCGCCATCATTCTATTTTTGTATTTGATGTATTTAAACAAACTATTTGAAAAAATTGAATTCGGGATTTTGTTTTTTTTTTACCAACTTTGAAACCAACCAAAAATTTATTTTGTTTCTTATAATGTGTTTTTTCTGTTGTTTAAAAAAATGAAACGTTTTTTTACCTGATATTGTTTTTGTTGTTTTTTTACTACAAACCTTGTCACGCTATTTTATCATTTTTCTTATTGCTGTACTTTTTTAAAGCGTCCAAAAGTAGACTGCATGTGTTTTTTGTTGTAGTTCTTATATTTCACATAAAGAAGTGTTGCTTACAATCAATAAAAAAATGCAAAAAGACGACAACATTAAAGAGCGTTAAATATTTCATACAAAATTATGAAAACTTCAAACCAATAGCGCGCTTATTAAATTTTTGAAGAGTTGTCCACATTTTTGTTGGTTAAATAAAAATCAAACAAAAATATTGATTGAATCAGTAAAAAAATTTGTAGAAATCAAAAAAATTTTCAAACAAGCGTTTGTTTGAAAATAATTCGGCAATAATTTTTTCTGTGTAGGAGTTTCAAAATAAAAGTTCAAAGCAAGATATTTGTTGCAAAAAAATATTGATCGAAATTTTTTTTTAAATTGGTATAAAAAAAATTTTATAAGCTTTTAAAGTTCGTCACGAACGATATTGTAAGTACTAAAATGCAATTAAATGCGTCATCTTATTATGTTGGTATTTAGTTACAATTTGGTCCAACCTTATTTTATTACAATCAATATCATCTTACCAAATTTTATTGGAATCGGTCCATATTTGAACATAGCTCCCATACAAGTACTACTCCCGAAAATAGCTTTTAATGTCATTTCCTTAAAAATGTTGGTATTTTCATAAAAATTGGCGACAATGACTTTTACGAGAGGTACTATGTCATGACAAAATGTTGTGCTGTTAGATCCAAAATTAACCATAGGTCCCAAATAAACCCCTTCCTTAAATCGGTTAGGGACAAACAAATCTCATATAGATGAAGACAACTAAATAATATTCAGCACAAATAACTTTTATATAATTCTTAACCTCATAGCATAATTCTGTTTTTGCGACCTTGATTGGCCATGGGCCCAAATAGGGTACCCTCTCAAAAATTTTTTTTTTCAATATAATGGTGTAGGGTATCATATGGTCGGGCTTGCCCGACTATACTTTCTTACTAGTTTGTTTTAAGTTTTAATATACATATATTTACAAAAAATATATTTCATACCTTGTAAATACTATAAGAGAAAAATCTGTCACGTACGGTATGTCACGTACGATATTACATTTGGTTCATTATAAAACCATCCAAAAAAAAAAATGTTTTTTCCAATTACGGATTATAAAGAAAAATATGTGGTTTAATGTATGAAATTAAAAAAAGGAGAAAAACCTCCCACAATTCGCAGATTTTCGTATTATTTTACATTCACAAAAATTCACTTCCGTTTTATGTCACGTACGATATGCACTTATTTTGCCCGATATTTTGGACAACAAGGTTCCGAATTAGAAAAAATTTTTTTTTCATATAAAGTTCCCTCTAAATGAAACATAATCATAAAAAAAAATTTTTCAGTTACTACAATTTTTGCCAAATATCGATCGCTCTGAAGGCGTACAAATGGCACGTACGATGACATGGAAATGCCCATATGTATGTATGTGAAGAACATTAAACAAAAATTTTTTTTTAATGTAAATGAAAAATGAAAATTTGCACTTATCGGTGTTACGAAAACATTTGCAGAAATATAATGTTCTTAACTTTTTGTTATATGAAAACCTATTATCCCAGCTAGCATTTTTATCATAATCTAATCATTTAGGAATCAGCTTCAAGGGCAAAATACCCGTATATGAGCTCATTTTTCAATCATAAATGATACTCTCGTTGTGAGAAAATGGAACCCTACCGATGAATCACCTGAAAGAATCATTTGTGATACAATTTTCTGATTCCTTTTTGATCGTTTTTATGTTAGTTTTTCTAATCATTATTGAATCGTTTTTGTCCCATTTTTTAATCGTTAAATATATAGTTTTTGATTAAATGTACATATGTATGTATTTCATATAATTTTTTAATTGTCATTTTTTTTTTAATTTTTCTCCGAAAAATCAGCTTCACACTGAAAGAAAAATGCTTCATATATTTAATGAATCATTTTCATAAAAAAATTTTCCTTGGGTAAATGAAAATTTTCATTGTTTAAATGGAATTTCATAGTTATAATGAAGTATTTTCGTTAAAATCGCTTCATTGGATTTCGTTATTACGTTAAAAATTTTCATTGGATATATGAAAACTTAAGTTTGTCCAAGTTAAACAAAAAATTTTAATTGCGAACATAAAAAAACAATATACAAACATAACTATATTCATAAATTAATATAAAATAATAGTTTCCTTAAAAAAATGTTTAATTGTTAATTAAAAAATGTAAGATTTAATAATTTCGTACAAATAATGTCATTAAATTTATGAAATCAAAAAATTTTTTTTATAAAAGCAACATATTTCAATAATTGCCTTCATAAATTTAAATTTTCATTATGACAATAAAAATGTTATTATAGTAATGAAACAAAAACTTTCAATCAACGTTGTTATTGTTATTATGGACAATTTAATCTCATATTTACGCTGTTAATTGAGTAAAAAACATAGTTTTTTTATTCAAAAACTACACTGCCCCGGTAGACTAGCTGGTAGTGAGCTAGTCTATCAGCGCCGAGGTTGCGCGATCGAATCCCGCCAGAGACAGTTATAAAAAGAAAAAACAAATAAAGTAAAATAAAATAAAATAAGAAAAAATAAAAAGAAAAAAATAATTAAAAAATATAAAAAAAAAAACTTTGTTTACTCTATTGAAAGTATTCATCTAATGAATTATATTCATAGTCACTGTTGCCATAATTTTTTTCTAAAAAATCTGAAAAATTGGACTAAAAAATCTGGAAAAAAATTGTTAAAATCTGCAAAAAATCTGGGAACTGGGTTGATTTTATTTTTATTTTCGGATTCGTACATTAAAATTTAAAGTTAATAATACAAAAGAGAAAAAATATATATTATATGAATGCATGTGTATATATACTTAAATGTATATTCAAAAACATTGTGCATACATAGTATCATATCATCGTATTTAAAATAATTTTATACATTTATTTTTTGTAAATTTCAGAAGTCGTTTGTCTTAAAATTTTATTTTGAATTAGAGTATTAAAATAATTTGATTTATTTAATTTAAGGAAGTCTTTTGTGTACAAAATTCCTTCAAGCGATATTTTATCTGAACGATTTTACTTTGTTTTATTTATGTATATTTACTTAATATTGGTTCCACATTAGCTGATGAATGTGCCAAAACAAATTTTTTTTAACCAAAAGGCGCGATTTTGGGAAAATTATTCTTGAGTCAAAACTTTTAATTTGACATTTATTTTTCCAAAAGTGTAATAAATTGATATTTTTATTTATCAAGTATTGGAAATCAAGAGTCAATTGTTTGCATATCTTTTTTGCATATTAAATTTGGAAATTGTTTATAAAATTTCAAATATTGATTTTACTAAAATATTTGGATTTATTTCTTTTAAAAATTTTAATTGATCTCCAAAATCCAATCTTTTAAAAAGTTAGTCACAAAGTTCAATATAAAAGTCCAATTGTTATAATTTCTTCAATATCAAAAAATCTGCAATTTGATAGCAAAAATCTCACTTCGTAATTTTTGCAACGAAAAATCTTCAAAATGCAGAGAAATCTGCACTTTTGGCAACAGTGTTCATTTTTATTTACATGAAGAAATTTAGGCCCTATTAGCTTTTTTTTTTTTTTTTTTTTAATTTTGTAATTCCCTATGCTAATAGGGTATACTCAAGAGGATTAGTTTTGAAGTCGTTTAAAAACGAAAGCATGTCGTTAAAAAACGAAGACATGTCGTCTCACTACAAACACTTTTTAACAATGACATGGTCCATGCTTGCATTACATTGGACCAGGAGTAGTCCATTTTATCAAAATGGATTAGGTGGTCCAATTTTATTTGTAGGGTTGTTGTTATTAGTCAACACAAGCATAAATGTGATAGTATGTGTGTGCCCTTCACTGCTTTAAAGTTTTAAATTTTATACACAACTTAATGGAAAAAGAGAACTGTACCTTTCTCTCAATTATTGTCTTTATAAGAATGATTTCCTTACTAGGGAGATCGATTATTCGACTTTTTTGAAAAACCTGGTTTCGAATATTCCGAATATCTACTATTTTAAGAAAAACGTGTCTTCAGTTAAGAATTTTTAAAATAACCGGTTAACCGCTTTTAATTCGAAAACATAAAAATACGAAAATTAAAATTAGTTTTTTTTAATAAAAAGTTAATTTGAATAAAAACAAAACAATTCACGAAGGTAAAAAGGACCAACGAAATACATAAATATGACTTAAGTTATGTTCAGAACTACCAAATGTTTGACGATAAAATCCAAAAAAAGCGTGACCATTAAAATTATCAAACATAAGCTCTATTTTTAATAATTTCTATTTATTTACTAAACTATATGCCCAAGATGATAACTGTATAATGTAATTTAGAAATTGTTTGCTTTAGCCAAACGTTTTGCAAACAACTACTCCCATGAAAATATTCCCATATTATTTTATTTTGTATTGTGAATGATTCCAAAACAAATTTTTTGGGAATGAATTCCCAAACTTAAAAAATTTGGCTTCGCCAATGTTTACTCCCGCGAGTATTTTTACTAAATAAATTCCCAACAAGTGATAATGTGAACGAGTGGGGAACATGTAAATTTTAATTTGTATTCTAAAGTAGGACTAAATAAAATAACTTTTTCCTTTATTGAAGGAGTGTAAATAAAGAAAATGAAGCTAAACACTAAACAGTATTGTGGAAAGGTTACCCTGTCCGTAAAAACGAGGGGGTTTGCCGTTTAACACTCGCAGCCATCGACGACTGCTGACGTCAATAGTCAAACATCAATCCTCAAACCAAAATGTATTTAACCTTTGGTAGATCGAAATTTGCTTCGAATGATTATCTATTTTAATTTATTTTACATGTTTTTCCTTACTTCTGTTTTTTCGTACTTTTGTTAAGAATTCTTCTTGAAGTCCAAAGTACATTTTTTGTTTTGTTTTTAATTTTTTTGTCTTTCTTTTTCTTGTTGACCTTTTTCAGCACAACTTGAAGGACAAATGCAAACATAGAGCTCGTGCCTTAGCTTTAACAATAATTAGTGTTGTGGTTATTTTTGTTTTAAAGGATTGATGTTTGACTATTGATGTCAGCAGTCGTCGATGGCTGCGAGTGTTAAACGGCAAACCCCTCTGAAGAGATTGAGTGGTTGCAATCGAAACATGTAAAGGAGCATATAGACGACATGTTTTTGTCATCTGACATGTCAAATTTCCCACTGCAAAACACATACATGTCGTGTGTTACCTTTTTAACTTTGCTTCTGTAAAAGTCAGACGAAAAGTCATCTGACAAAATTTCAATTAGAGCGTGCTCTATTTTCTTCTGACAAACCATCTGACATCAGAAATCTATGCCGGGAAGAAACTAGCAGCGGCGTCAACTATTGAAGGAATCATTAGACGGCTGAAGTTAATATTTAACAATACCAAGATATGTATGCTCATCTCACCATTGAATAGAATTTATGTAAATATATACATAAAAACCGTTTAATTATAAAATTCTAAATTGGTATCTTTAAAATAAAAGAAAAAATGTTAAGATGGCTAAATTATTTTACGGCGTAAATAAATATTTTCGTGGCGGCAGCAAGCTATTTTGAAACCGAGAACTACTTTGGTTTCTGCAATAACAATGCGAAAAAAAAACAGAGACAATGTCAGAAGCAAATTACATGTACGTTTGTGACCGAATATTATAAACCTTATGTAAAACAGCAATTTTGACAGACATGAATAATTACATGTGACTTGAAAATTTGACATGTCAGATGACAAATACTTGTCGTGTACGGGCGCCTTAAGAGTAACCTGTCCGTAAAAACGCCTGGGTTCGAGCCCAGCTTCAGTCGAGAATGAAAAATTATCAATAAATTTTAATTAATTTCATGTTGTACAATTCCTTTCTTCATAAAAATAATTTAATGAAAATTAAATTTGATGAACTTTAGCCTAATTAAAAATATTAAAAATATTTTTATTAGTATTTTATATTGTATATTTTTCTTTCACAATACAAGCACTGACAAGTTATTCACAATAGAGACTTTTGCTTATTATGCACTGACAAATAATATACAATAGAAATTTTTACTCCCAAAATATTCGCGATACCGATTTGTTGGGGATGGGAATATAGGTTTACTCCCATATAACATATTCCCATAACATTCGCGATAGGGTTGAATTCTTTAAGAAAACTAGTGGTGGTTACGTGTAGGAAGTGTGTAGGACATCAAATATTTAATAGTTGTGAGCATTGTTTAAGAATTTTTGAAAAACTTTGGTTTTTAAAAATTATAGGAATTAAATAAATTTTTTATTTGAATGTCTCAAATAACAAATTTATTTAAAATGAGTTTGAATTTGTTGTAATAACCAAATAAGATACGATACTAGCATTTCTGAACTGGATAGCAAGGAACGAAATATGAGCAATATTGGTGGATTTCAAACTAAAACTTTCTGTTTTTTCTTATTTCCTTTTTACATTACCTGACAATTTTTTTTTAAACTCATAATTAAAATAAACGTTATGTTTTTCTCACTTTCATTGCAAAAGAAAACAATTGAGAAAGTATAGTCGGTCAAGCCCGACCATATGATACCCTACACCACAGTAATAAAAAACACATCATGCTTATATGTCCATATAAATATGGATTTATCTATGTTTATAAACTTCATGAAAATCGGTTTGAAAGTTTGTGAGATGCAGAAATTGCCCTCTACTTCCCCTTGTGGTCCTATTTTTGAAAAACTGTATAGCTTATGTGTCCATATAGATATGGATCTATCTAAATTTGAATTTCATTAAAATCGGTTAGAGAGGCAGAAATTGACCCTATCGCCCCTCCTGGTCCAATTTTTTAAAAACTGCATCCCTTTTGTGTCTATAAAGATATGGTCCTATGAATGTTTTAAATTTCATTAAAATCGGTTTGATAGTTTCTGAGTGGAAAAATTTCCCCCATATCTTCCCTCGTGGTCCCACGATTTGGCCCATTTTCAATAGGCTTGGTCCTTGTGGCAATAAGAACCTATGTCCCAAATTTTATCAAATTATCTCCAAAATTGCGCACAAGGTTACATGGACAGCCAGCCAGCCAGCCGGACGGACATCGTTAGTTCGACTCAGAAAGTGATTCGGTATACTTTAAGGTGTATCTAGGATTAATATTTTAAGGCGTTACACACATCAGCACAAATGAATTATACCCTTTCCACTATTGTGGTGTGGGTATAAAAATGAAAATGTATTATAAAATATGGTAGAGTGTTCGATTACACTGTGCGACAAATGGTAGGGGTCAGTGATCGGGAAGGGTCCAAACTACCGGGGAAAGTTATATTGGTAAAAAAGAAGTTATACGTGTCCCGGCGTTTCGCTGGGTCACGTATAGGAATCGAGATATAACGATTTGAAAAATGGGCTAAAAAACATTAAAATGGCTGAGTTATAACCGAAATACTGAATCCCCAAAAATTACTCTTTTTATACCCTTCACCGAAGGTAAAAAGGGTATATATAAGTAATTTTTGGGGATTTAGTATTTCGGTTATAACTCAGCCATTTTTTAACCGATTTGACAGATTTATATACCCACGTGTTTAAGAAGAAATTTACCATTTACTTGAGTTATAAAGCTTGAACTCGGGGAGATCTATGGTTCCCGAAAGTGGGTAGTTAAAAAAAAAAATTTAATTTTGGTCATAACTTTTTTGTATCTGAACCGATTTTTCCGAGTTTTTTTTTGGTATATAAGTCATATCCATATGACGTATAGCAGCCCTAAAATTTAGGGTTTTACAAAAATTTTGATGTTTTTTAGCCCATTTTTCAAATCGATATATCTCGATTCCTATAGGTGCCCACGAAACGCCGGGTCACGTATAACTTCTTTTTTTAACCGATATAACATTTCCCGTTGGTTTCATCCCATCCCGATTTTGACTGTCCCATAGTTTTATGGACCAGTGTGTAGAAAGAAAATATTGCACTATTTGTTTATTTGAAGTTGAACTTGTTATTAATTAATCTAATAAATAAACTTAAAAAAAACCTTTTTCCAGAGACTTAAGAAAAGCTAAAGATTTTATATAATATCTTTTAAATAAAAAAGTTAAAATATATTATTTCAATAAAACTGTTATTGATAATCTTTCATTCTTGACGTGGCTCGGGCTCGAACCCTGGCCGGCAGGTTACCATGACATGTTTCGATCGCAACCACTCGATCTCCTCAGATGGATTTGCCGTCTTACACTCGCAGCCATCAAGAATGAAAGATTATCAATAACAATTTTAATTAATTTTCATGTTGTAAAATTCCTTTCTTCATGAGAATAATTTAATGAAAATTAAATTTCATGAACTTAAGCCTAATTAAAAATATTAAAAATTTGGATTAAAAACCATAAATAGTTCAACAAAATAACCACAATACTAATTATTGTTAAAGCTAAGGCACGAGCTCTATGTGTACATTTGTCCTTCAAGTTGTGCTGAAAAAGGTCAACAGAAAAGAGAAAGACAAAATGAAAAAACAAAAAATGTACTTGGAATTCAAGAAAAATTCTTGACAAAAGTACGAAAAAACAGAAGTAAAGGAAAAAACATGTAAAATCAATTAAAATGGATAATCATTCAGGAAAGCAAATTTCGATCTACCAAATGTTAAAATACAATTTGGTTTAAGGATTGATGTTTGACTATTGACGTCAGCAGTCGTCGATGGCTGCGAGTGTAAGACGGCAAATCCATCTGAGGAGATCAAGTGGTTGCGATCGAAACATGTCATGGTAACCTGCCGGCCAGGGTTCGAGCCCGAGCCACGTCAAGAATGAAAGATTATCAATAACAATTTTAATTAATTTTCATGTTGTAAAATTCCTTTCTTCATGAGAATAATTTAATGAAAATTAAATTTCATGAACTTAAGCCTAATTAAAAATATTAAAAATTTGGATTAAAAACCATAAATAGTTCAACAAAATAACCACAATACTAATTATTGTTAAAGCTAAGGCACGAGCTCTATGTGTACATTTGTCCTTCAAGTTGTGCTGAAAAAGGTCAACAGAAAAGAGAAAGACAAAATGAAAAAACAAAAAATGTACTTGGACTTCAAGAAAAATTCTTGACAAAAGTACGAAAAAACAGAAGTAAAGGAAAAAACATGTAAAATCAATTAAAATGGATAATAATTCAGGAAAGCAAATTTCGATCTACCAAATGTTAAAATACAATTTGGTTTAAGGATTGATGTTTGGCTATTGACGTCAGCAGTCGTCGATGGCTGCGAGTGTAAGACGGCAAATCCATCTGAGGAGATCGAGTGGTTGCGATCGAAACATGTCATGGTAACCTGCCGGCCAGGGTTCGAGCCCGAGCCACGTCAAGAATGAAAGATTATCAAGAACAATTTTAATTAATTTTCATGTTGTAAAATTCCTTTCTTCATGAGAATAATTTAATGAAAATTAAATTTCATGAACTTAAGCCTAATTAAAAATATTAAAAATTTGGATTAAAAACCATAAATAGTTCAACAAAATAACCACAATACTAATTATTGTTAAAGCTAAGGCACGAGCTCTATGTGTACATTTGTCCTTCAAGTTGTGCTGAAAAAGGTCAACAGAAAAGAGAAAGACAAAATGAAAAAACAAAAAATGTACTTGGACTTCAAGAAAAATTCTTGACAAAAGTACGAAAAAACAGAAGTAAAGGAAAAAACATGTAAAATCAATTAAAATGGATAATCATTCAGGAAAGCAAATTTCGATCTACCAAATGTTAAAATACAATTTGGTTTAAGGATTGATGTTTGACTATTGACGTCAGCAGTCGTCGATGGCTGCGAGTGTAAGACGGCAAATCCATCTGAGGAGATCGAGTGGTTGCGATCGAAACATGTCATGGTAACCTGCCGGCCAGGGTTCGAGCCCGAGCCACGTCAAGAATGAAAGATTATCAATAACAATTTTAATTAATTTTCATGTTGTAAAATTCCTTTCTTCATGAGAATAATTTAATGAAAATTAAATTTCATGAACTTAAGCCTAATTAAAAATATTAAAAATTTGGATTAAAAACCATAAATAGTTCAACAAAATAACCACAATACTAATTAACATTAAAACAAAATTTTAATTATTGAATGGATCTGCCGTGCCTGTGTATTAAAATATGCTCGCAATGTGCAAAGTGTGCCAATTGTATTGTCGTTACGGTTGGTTCTTTTTATTGTGAAAATTAGCCCTGCTGCAGAAAAAGCTCTTTCTGATTCTACACTGGTCGGCTTTTCTGTCAAGAGATGGTTGACTCTATCATCAGATACATACTTCCCACGCTTTTGTTCTTCGTGCAAGCCGGTTTCTTTTTTAATACATTTTTTTTTAAATTGTGGTATTAGTTACTGATGCATTGGAAATTATATTTTGGGTTTTAAAGGCCAATTGTAAACTGTCTTTCATTGTTAACTGGAGTTTCTTCGACATAACCAGATGACTGATTTGAATCATTTGTCTACGCACTTTCATCTCTCAAGTTTAATCGTTCTATTTGCGTCATAACAGTTTTTATCAATTAAGCTTTATGTAGTTTAAATAAATCATAATTATCCTCTAGATGAATATTTCTAAATTCTAACGGCTTATTTAAAAACGCTCTTGGATGCATGAAATTAACTGACATTTTAATTTCCGGGTTAGAGCACCATTTTGTGCAGAAAATTCATCAAGCATGAACTTACGAGTGTCTCGCTTGTATGCAAAGTGCAGGTAACTGCACCCAAATCTTCTGCTGCCAATTTTTCAGGAAACATTGCATATGGGCATTTCCATGTCATCGTACGTGACATTTGTACGCCTTCAGAGCAATAGATATTTGGCAAAAATAGTAGTAACTGGAACATTTTTTTATCATTATGTTTCATTTAGAGGGAACTTTATATAAAAAAAAAAATTTTTCTAATTCGGAACCTTGTTGTCCAAAATATCGGACAAAATAAGTGCATATCGTAAGTGACATAAAACGGAAGTGAATTTTTGTGAATGTAAAATAATACGAAAATCTGCGAATTGTGGGAGGTTTTTCTCCTTTTTTTAATTTCATACATTAAACCACATATTTTTCTTTATAATCCGTAATTGGAAAAAACATTTTTTTTTTTTTTGATGGTTTTATAATGAACCAAATGTAATATCGTACGTGACATACCGTTCGTGACAGATTTTTCTCTTATAGTATTTACAAGGTATGAAATATATTTTTTGTAAATATATGTATATTAAAACTTAAAACAAACTAGTAAGAAAGTATAGTCGGGCAAGCCCGACCATATGATACCCTACACCATTATATTGAAAAAAAAAATTTTTGAGAGGGTACCCTATTTGGGCCCATGGCCAATCAAGGTCGCAAAAACAGAATTATGCTATGAGGTTAAGAATTATATAAAAGTTATTTGTGCTGAATATTATTTAGTTGTCTTCATCTATATGAGATTTGTTTGTCCCTAACCGATTTAAGGAAGGGGTTTATTTGGGACCTATGGTTAATTTTGGATCTAACAGCACAACATTTTGTCATGACATAGTACCTCTCGTAAAAGTCATTGTCGCCAATTTTTATGAAAATACCAACATTTTTAAGGAAATGACATTAAAAGCTATTTTCGGGAGTAGTACTTGTATGGGAGCTATGGTCAAATATGGACCGATTCCAATAAAATTTGGTAAGATGATATTGATTGTAATAAAATAAGGTTGGACCAAATTGTAACTAAATACCAACATAATAAGATGACGCATTTAATTGCATTTTAGTACTTACAATATCGTACGTGACGAACTTTAAAAGCTTATAAAATTTTTTTTATACCAATTTAAAAAAAAATTTCGATCAATATTTTTTTTCAACAAATATCTTGCTTTGAACTTTTATTTTGAAACTCCTAAGACTGATCAATTTCAAATGATAAAGACAAATGATGTTTTTGCACCACGTACGTGACTTAAGAATAGCATCCAAAACAAACACAAAAATATACCGCTAATCGAATTATATATTTGGTCTTTCCTCGTGGATCTTGTTCATTGTTGTTGTAAAATTAATTTCAAAGCATAATTCCAGGGTTGCCAGTATCTGTATTAATTCGGCAGAATATTGAAAATCTTCAATTGCAGTTACTAAAAATGAATTAATAAGAAAGTGAGTTTAAACATTTATTTTTTGCTTTTTAAAAATTGTAATAAACTATAAATACCTCGGCATAGTAAAGTTTGGGTGTTTTTTTCTTTCTCCCATATTTGAAAAAAAGTTTCAAGCATTTTAATTTTTTGAGTCGTGGTTGACATTCTCATGGAAATGCCCATATGTAAGTTAAGAGTATTAAATAAAAATATTTTGAGTTGAATGAATATACATACATATATGTAAATACCTATTTTATTCAGAATTAATTTACAGAATTAATTTCCATATAAATTTTTCTTCTCTGCTGTTTCCAAATGACAGGCGGGGGACTGAGTGCTTTTCATATAAATTTTTCAACACAATCAATCGCCTGTCATTTGGAAACAGCACATTAATGCTTTGATTAAAAACCTTTGCGTACGGTAATTTCGTCTCAAAAACGGTAATTTTTAGAGGTCCGGCAGGTAATGCAAAAATAAAAGTTAACATCACTGGTATATAGCTATCGTGAGCGATTAAGTGACTTTTAAGTTTCTCCATTATTACAACTATCTGATCAAATGAATAATGTTATTTATGTACTGCGGCAACATTGCAGTATATACCGACTAGTTTTGGTCGTTTAAAATATGTTGTGGCAACGACTTACTTTTGTTTATTTCTTTAATTTAAAGCAAAAATTAATTTTTTGTGCCTAATTTCCTTTTTTTATGGTAAAATCAAGGACCGGAAAATGTTTTTTTATTTTGTTTCTAAAAAAATATTTATTGTGCAAGTTTAAAAAATTTTACATTTTACAGAAAATAAAAAATTTCTAAAATAGTTTTGAAAAAAAAGCCGTCGAAAAAAATAAATAAAATAAAGTTTTTGAAATAAAACGTTTTATTAAAAACATAAAATAAAGTTTTAAAAATAAAACGTTTTCTTAAAAACATAAAAAACAAAAACAAAATAATTATATTTAAGCATTGTCATAAAAATTTCATTCTTAAAAACAAATTTAAATAAAATTTATGAAGAGGTTTCTGAGAATACATACATACATATTTCAGTTTTTAAAAATACATACATAGAAAAAAAAAATTCTAAAAAAAACGTTTTTTTCCAGTCCTTGGGTAAAATGTTTATTTTTTGTGTGTGTTAAATTGTGTTTTTTTGAAAACGTTTGAATAATTAACCATATCTTTAGCAGAAAATAAGGCACCTTAAAATCATCATCATGAGGATGAACCTGCTTTTAATTTATCTGTCTTTCTTTAGGTTAATGTTAACTTGTAATACGGAAAAATCATTTATCTGTCAGAAAGCATCCTAAAATTATGTATTTGTAAATTTATTATAAAGGCTACATACATTAATTATGTAAAATTATGTACAATAAAAAATATAAAAGCTTATGTATAAAGAGGATTTAAATCATTTTGTTATTAAACTCCTCATTTATTCTTGTTACATAAATTGTTCAATAGTAAAAACGGCGTGGGAAATATGCAATTACATTTTTTGTTCTCAATAAAACAAATTCACCTTCAAATGTGGAATTCATCACCGAAATTAGCTCGGTTATATAAGGAACGATCTGTTCCAGGATTACGACGATTAAGTAATCCAAAACAGCCTTTTCGATAAATTACTAATCCGCCTAAAGTCAGTGGAATGCCTATCAAAACACCCACTAAAATACCAACCAAAATCAAACTGTCGTTTGCCGGATGACTTGTATTCTCGCATATAAGTTCCTTTTCATCTGCTGTCAACTCCAGCAGAGGCTTGTTTTTCCAAGCCGATGGTGTGGCACACTTGACATCATGCGTAAGGACAGGAGTAGTGCTGTTAATCTGTTTCATTAGTGAATGAATAAACCAGCTATTGGTACAGTCACAGGCCCAGGGATTTAAGCGTAAATCGATATCGGTAATTTTGTCCCAGCGAACCACCCAATTGCGTTCAATGGATGTAAGATTGTTATTGTGTATATAGAGCTATAGGAAAGAAAATAATAAGTACATTTTTTCAATAGGCGATTTTTTCTTAAAAACAAACAAACCTTTTCCAGAGGTGGATATTGGAAGATGTCTAGATTTGTTGTATTCTTAGTAAATGCCAATTCATGTATGTGCGCCAAATGGGGGTTATTTGAAGCTATTAAAGTTGTTAAGTCTGTGAAAAAAATTTGGAAATTTTATGAATAAATTATTTCCATTGCTTATTTTGACTTACTCTGCAAATCCGTTAAAGCCCATGGACCAATTTTGGTAACATCAGGCAAATAAGATATGCTTAAATATTCCAATTCTCCTAAAGATTTGAATACGCTAAAAATAAGGAAAAAAAAACTGGTGTTAAAAAACGAAAATTGTTTTTAAACAGTACAGTATTTATCGGATATAAGAACATCTCATGTAAGAACAAAACGCTTTTAAGAAACATTTTCAAAAACACCATGTCTTTTTAGTGATTTTTCTAACAAAAAAGGTTTCATATAAGAAAAACGCTTATAAGAAAAAAACTGATTAAAGAACATTTTTCTTAAACACCAAAACCACAAAATGTATAGAAAAAGAATTTATATAAGAAACTTCCAACGGCAACACAGAATTTATGTAGTTTGCATGGACAACGCTGTTTTCTGACAGCTTTACAATAAGAACAAAGTTTTTTTTACTTTTAGTTTTAGATGAGCGAGCTGGTTCTCATGAGAAGCTTTGTGTTTTTTTGCCAATAAAAACAAAAGTTTAAATTTTTAAAGAAATACAAAACGGTATAAAAAGAAGCGAAATTGCAAAAACATCTAAAATAGTGAAAAACTCAAAAGTTAGAAATGTTAACAAAAAAAGAGACAGAAAACCAAAATATGAAAGTCTTATGGCCATAGCCACTTATATAAGAAATAAGTTTCTTATATAAAATAATTGTATATAAGAAAGAAACGCTTATAAGAAACTTTTTTCGTGGATTTTTTAAGTTTTTATATCCGATAAATACTGTAATAATATATAATAAGTATATAAGGCTGTACCCAGCTCTGAATATGGAAAGGACAGCAAGTGGCAGGCTCTATACTCCTTTCTAAAAGATTCAGTTCGTATGATATCCTGTCTTCCGAAATAAATATGTAAGCTGTCTAGCAAGGCCCATCTATCAGGTCTGCTTACTTGTACAAAAACAAAAAACGATTCTTTTTAGTTGTCAAAACTTTACTACCACATATGTATACAAAGCAAAAGGAAAAACGTATATGTGTGACATACCATAAACGTAAACAAACGTATACATGCACATGTAAGCAAAATGTAAACAACTTTTAACAACTAAAAAGAACATAAACAATGATCATCAGGCTTCTTGCGCAGACCTTTTCAATGGGCCTTGCTGTCTAGAAGGTATAAATTTATTTTTGAAAGACATTTCTAAAAACCGTGTTACTCTTATGTTTACGTATACGTTAAGGATCATATGCTCCGTTTTTCTTACCAAACTTCTTTAAAATATTTAAACGTGACCTAGCTTTGTGGATGAACCTGATATAATTGTAATCTTTCTCCGTTTTTACGTACCCGCTGTGAAACAATTTTCGATTGTTTATGTTTATTGATCAAGCGAATGTTTCATCGATGTAAATGACCCAAATCCACTTGCTTGAGATATTTTAAGTCACGGATGGGTGAGAAATAAGTTCATCTAAGATGAATTGAATTTAATATTTTGGGGTGTTGGCTTAAGCCATGGAGTGTTACCATACTGAGCACAAATAAATGGCAAACATTTTTTTTAAATTTATCAAAGCACTACGGATGTTTTCAAAGAAGAAGAACAAAATGTGCGAATTTAATATTGTTTACAAGGTAGAAATTTTTTGTGTTTAAAGAAAAAATATAGAAAGAAAAAATTATATAAAAGTGCTTAGTAATATATATTTTTTTAAAAATAATTTTTTGTAAATATTTTTGTAACGCTGCACAGTGGCGCCATTTGAGTTTTTTCGTTGCAAAAATCATATCTTTTGAGCCGAATAAGATAATTGAACAGTTTAAACAGCATATGATAGATAACTGTTCAGCCTATTAAATGAGCGTTTGGAAAGGGTGCTACGCTTTATTTATTTATTTATTAAATTAAGTCTATGGATACAATCCTTACAGACTAATTTATTTATTTAATTTATTCGTCTATGGAATTAATCCTTACAGACTATTTATACAACACAAATGTAAATAACTCACATAAAATAATTAATTATGAATTTAAAAAAATTATTATTTTACTTTTAGTTATATTAGTATTTAAAGAAAAATCTATAAATCTAAACAGTTCATTAAATTGAATACACATTCTCCTGAGAGGGTCAGCGTTTGCATAATTAGCTCTAAAAAACTGAACGGATAATGGTGAGAAGTAACGTGTTGGTCGTTGAGGAATGTTGAACGAAATATTGTTGATCAGAAAACCAGAACAAACATCACCGTTAAACTAAATATTAAATTTAACAATTTTTCTCAATATAACTGCAGTTACATGTTTAAACTTAAAATAATATTACGTTTAATAACATCAACATTTAAAGAAAAATCTACAAAATTAAACATTTCATTAAAACAACAACATAACAACATAATAGTTTTTACGCATGGTGTAAATATAACCAAATGGAGCTTAATTTAAAAAAATGCAAGCACATGCGAAAATCTAGAAATTGCACATCAATGCTACACTACTTCCTGGACGGGTATCAACTACAGTTATTACAATGACGATTAATAAAGCTCGTGGTCTGCTTGCTTATATAAAACGATGGTCTAAAGAGTTTACAGATCCTAATGTAAGGAAACAACTATACACATCCCTTGTAAGGCCAATTTTGGAGTATGGGTCTATTGTCTGGGATCCTGAAGTTAACTTGCACATAGACCGAATTGAATCTGTTCAAAAGCAGTTTCTCTTATTCTGCCTGAGGAGCTCATTTGGTCGTTATGCTGGGAATCTTCCTTCGTATACTGCGAGGCTATCAATTATTAAACTACCTACTTTAAAAAGTCGAAGGACTATGCTAAATGTGGCATTTCTAATTGATTAATGGCGATGTCCTCTCCGACTTCCTTCTTCGTAACATAAATTTTAATCCAAATTTTTAATATTTTTAATTAGGCTTAAGTTCATGAAATTTAATTTTTCACTAAATTATTTTTATGAAGAAAGAAATTTTACATCATGAAAATTAATCAAAATTGTTATTGATAATCCTTCATTCTTGACGTGGCTGGGGCTCGAACCCCGGCCGGCAGGTTACCATGACATGTTTCGATCGCAACCACTCGATCTCCTCAGATGGATTTGCCGTCTTACACTCGCAGCCATCGACGACTGCTGACGTCAATAGTCAAACATCAATCCTTAAACCAAATTGTATTCTAACATTTGGTAGATCGAAATTTGCTTTCCTGAATGATTATCCATTTTAATTGATTTTACATGTTTTTTCCTTACTTCTGTTTTTTTTTTTTTTGATTTAAAATTTTTTTTGTTGTAAAATTTCTTTCTTCATAAAAATAATTTCATGAACTTCAGCCTAATTAAAAATATTAAAAATTTGGATTAAAAACCATAAATAGTTTAAAGAAATAACCACAATACTAATTATTGTTAAAGCTAAGCCAGGTCTCGGTCAAGCAAATAATATGATTATTAAAGTCAAAGCTGTCTTGATATAGTTTAGAGCATTTACTTTTTAATCCTCGAACATTTTGATAGATAATATTAAGTTGAATATCTCTAGTATTAATTAGTTTTTTTGGCTTGTTTGTTGGCGAGGTTGGAGATGTACAATATTATTTCCACGTTGGTTTATATTGTATTCATATTCTCGGACTATAACATGATTTGGCCAGAATGACGGGTCAACCACACGATCAAAAATATTAAACGGAACTGTTATTTTAAAAGACGTAGTACTCCTCGTTTGTGAATAAGTGAATTTACGAACAACAATGTCAGCATTTTGGTTAAGCTTTGATTTAATATAGAAAACAATATCATCAGCAGAAGTCTAGAATGCAAAGCGTGACATTAAAATTTGTTTTTTTGGAGGTACTACTCTTAATTCTCCGTGAGAACTAATATTGTTTATATTATTAAAACTTCGGCATAATTTAAATTAGTTACAGGGTTATTGTTGATAGAAGAACTAGAGGCGACAGGATTATTTGATGGAGCATTATTAAATGACGCATTTTTTAATGGAACATCACGTACTGCCGTAGTAGAATTATGTGATGAGGTTGAAGCAAAATTTTTTAAAGAACTATATTGAACAGAAGAAGTAGCAGCATCAGAAGAAATAAAAAAATTAAAATAACACAACCGGTAACAGTTTTTTATCCATATTTACTTTCTTTTTAAATTAAAAAAAATAAATTTTAGTAAAATAAATGTGGGCTTTGTTAACATACGCAAAACAATGTCGCATACTTTTCAAGAATAAAAACGTCAAATTGTACAAACTCGCAAGATAGGTAACATTGATACATGTCAATATTTTCGTGTAAAATAATAAATGTTGCTCAACCTTTTTCACAAATTCGAACAGAGTACTAGGCTTAACCCTTATGTGTGTGGACAGGTACCTGTGTACCTATTGCGTTTTCAAATCGAAATTTTTTATATAAGATTTTAGTCTACAATTCTACAATTTCATGAGAACTCCTAACTTTTTGTTATTATTATATTTTCATAGGTGTTTATATACAATATCAGTTGGGGGGGGGGGGGGGGGGGGTCGTGGCATATCAATTTGCTTTTTGCACCCTTAATAGGTTGAATAGGTACCTGGGTACCTGTATACGTTTTATATTACAAATTTTTTTTTTTGGGTGTAGGAGTTTTACAAAAATATATGAAAAGGGGAAAACCCGAGTAAAATTTTAATATTATATCATTAACCATCGATTTTTTGTACAATACAAGACAAAAAATTACATTTCTCATACAATTTGCATGAAGGTACCCAGGTACCTATCCACCCTATAGAAGGTGTTTTTTATTACAAAATTTTTTTTTTGGGTGTAGGATTTTAAAAAATATATGAAAAGGGGAAAACCAGAGTAAAATTCTAATATTATATAATTAACCATCGATTTTTTGTTCAATACAAGACAAAAAATTAGATTTCTCATACAATTTGCATGAAGGTACCCAGGTACCTATCCACCCTTTAGAAGGTGTTTTTTTTCCACACACATAAGGGTTAACTAAAAAAAATAATTTTTACATTTTTAGATTGTTTTTATTTTCTTTCTTTAGGGTTTTATGTTGTAAATTATTACCCAACAAATTAAAAAAAAAAAATATAATTTCAAAAGATTTTGTTATTTGTGCTTAATTCCCAGTTTTTATTCTTGATAAAAACACTTGAAATTTATTGTTGATGGGATAAGCTATTCCTATGCATTTCACTGGTTGCTTAGGCCAGATCATCAGGAAACTTCATCCATAAAGATTTTAGACAAACTAAAGATATTAAACCAAATAAAACTGTTAAACGTATAAGACTTATAGCAACAGTTTTACTTGTAACAATATCAAAGCTTGAACAAAATACATCAACAATAAAAAAGTGGGTTTATCTCGTCTTACACTCCCCACTACAATTAGTTGAAATTCTCTCAACATTAATTGTAGTTGTAAGTAGGTTAAGAAAAACAAAATAAAAAACAAACAACAACTTACAAAAGATGTTGTCAATTAAGTGTTTTTTTAGGCCGTGCACTTGCCTGTTTATTATCAAAAAGTAATTTCAATTTTTGGGAATAAAAAATTTTAATTTCAAAAGATTTTGTTATTTGTGCTTAATTCCCAGTTTTTATTCTTGATAAAAACACTTGAAATTTATTGTTGATGGGATAAGCTATTCCTATGCATTTCACTGGTTGCTTAGGCCAGATCATCAGGAAACTTCATCCATAAAGATTTTAGACAAACTAAAGATATTAAACCAAATAAAACTGTTAAACGTATAAGACTTATAGCAACAGTTTTACTTGTAACAATATCAAAGCTTGAACAAAATACATCAACAATAAAAAAGTGGGTTTATCTCGTCTTACACTCCCCACTACAATTAGTTGAAATTCTCTCAACATTAATTGTAGTTGTAAGTAGGTTAAGAAAAACAAAATAAAAAACAAACAACAACTTACAAAAGATGTTGTCAATTAAGTGTTTTTTTAGGCCGTGCACTTGCCTGTTTATTATCAAAAAGTAATTTCAATTTTTGGGAATAAAAAATTTTAATTTCAAAAGATTTTGTTATTTGTGCTTAATTCCCAGTTTTTATTCTTGATAAAAACACTTGAAATTTATTGTTGATGGGATAAGCTATTCCTATGCATTTCACTGGTTGCTTAGGCCAGATCATCAGGAAACTTCATCCATAAAGATTTTAGACAAACTAAAGATATTAAACCAAATAAAACTGTTAAACGTATAAGACTTATAGCAACAGTTTTACTTGTAACAATATCAAAGCTTGAACAAAATACATCAACAATAAAAAAGTGGGTTTATCTCGTCTTACACTCCCCACTACAATTAGTTGAAATTCTCTCAACATTAATTGTAGTTGTAAGTAGGTTAAGAAAAACAAAATAAAAAACAAACAACAACTTACAAAAGATGTTGTCAATTAAGTGTTTTTTTAGGCCGTGCACTTGCCTGTTTATTATCAAAAAGTAATTTCAATTTTTGGGAATAAAAAATTTTAATTTCAAAAGATTTTGTTATTTGTGCTTAATTCCCAGTTTTTATTCTTGATAAAAACACTTGAAATTTATTGTTGATGGGATAAGCTATTCCTATGCATTTCACTGGTTGCTTAGGCCAGATCATCAGGAAACTTCATCCATAAAGATTTTAGACAAACTAAAGATATTAAACCAAATAAAACTGTTAAACGTATAAGACTTATAGCAACAGTTTTACTTGTAACAATATCAAAGCTTGAACAAAATACATCAACAATAAAAAAGTGGGTTTATCTCGTCTTACACTCCCCACTACAATTAGTTGAAATTCTCTCAACATTAATTGTAGTTGTAAGTAGGTTAAGAAAAACAAAATAAAAAACAAACAACAACTTACAAAAGATGTTGTCAATTAAGTGTTTTTTTTAGGCCGTGCACTTGCCTGTTTATTATCAAAAAGTAATTTCAATTTTTGGGAATAAAAAATTTTAATTTCAAAAGATTTTGTTATTTGTGCTTAATTCCCAGTTTTTATTCTTGATAAAAACACTTGAAATTTATTGTTGATGGGATAAGCTATTCCTATGCATTTCACTGGTTGCTTAGGCCAGATCATCAGGAAACTTCATCCATAAAGATTTTAGACAAACTAAAGATATTAAACCAAATAAAACTGTTAAACGTATAAGACTTATAGCAACAGTTTTACTTGTAACAATATCAAAGCTTGAATTTTGTTCAAGCTTTGATATTGTTACAAGTAAAACTGTTGCTATAAGTCTTATACGTTTAACAGTTTTATTTGGTTTAATATCTTTAGTTTGTCTAAAATCTTTATGGATGAAGTTTCCTGATGATCTGGCCTAAGCAACCAGTGAAATGCATAGGAATAGCTTATCCCATCAACAATAAATTTCAAGTGTTTTTATCAAGAATAAAAACTGGGAATTAAGCACAAATAACAAAATCTTTTGAAATTAAAATTTTTTATTCCCAAAAATTGAAATTACTTTTTGATAATAAACAGGCAAGTGCACGGCCTAAAAAAACACTTAATTGATAACATCTTTTGTAAGTTGTTGTTTGTTTTTTATTTTGTTTTTCTTAACCTACTTACAACTACAATTAATGTTGAGAGAATTTCAACTAATTGTAGTGGGGAGTGTAAGACGAGATAAACCCACTTTTTTATTGTTGATGTATTTTGTTCAAGCTTTGATATTGTTACAAGTAAAACTGTTGCTATAAGTCTTATACGTTTAACAGTTTTATTTGGTTTAATATCTTTAGTTTGTCTAAAATCTTTATGGATGAAGTTTCCTGATGATCTGGCCTAAGCAACCAGTGAAATGCATAGGAATAGCTTATCCCATCAACAATAAATTTCAAGTGTTTTTATCAAGAATAAAAACTGGGAATTAAGCACAAATAACAAAATCTTTTGAAATTAAAATTTTTTATTCCCAAAAATTGAAATTACTTTTTGATAATAAACATGCAAGTGCACGGCCTAAAAAAACACTTAATTGACAACATCTTTTGTAAGTTGTTGTTTGTTTTTTATTTTGTTTTTCTTAACCTACTTACAACTACAATTAATGTTGAGAGAATTTCAACTAATTGTAGTGGGGAGTGTAAGACGAGATAAACCCACTTTTTTATTGTTGATGTATTTTGTTCAAGCTTTGATATTGTTACAAGTAAAACTGTTGCTATAAGTCTTATACGTTTAACAGTTTTATTTGGTTTAATATCTTTAGTTTGTCTAAAATCTTTATGGATGAAGTTTCCTGATGATCTGGCCTAAGCAACCAGTGAAATGCATAGGAATAGCTTATCCCATCAACAATAAATTTCAAGTGTTTTTATCAAGAATAAAAACTGGGAATTAAGCACAAATAACAAAATCTTTTGAAATTAAAATTTTTTATTCCCAAAAATTGAAATTACTTTTTGATAATAAACAGGCAAGTGCACGGCCTAAAAAAACACTTAATTGACAACATCTTTTGTAAGTTGTTGTTTGTTTTTTATTTTGTTTTTCTTAACCTACTTACAACTACAATTAATGTTGAGAGAATTTCAACTAATTGTAGTGGGGAGTGTAAGACGAGATAAACCCACTTTTTTATTGTTGATGTATTTTGTTCAAGCTTTGATATTGTTACAAGTAAAACTGTTGCTATAAGTCTTATACGTTTAACAGTTTTATTTGGTTTAATATCTTTAGTTTGTCTAAAATCTTTATGGATGAAGTTTCCTGATGATCTGGCCTAAGCAACCAGTGAAATGCATAGGAATAGCTTATCCCATCAACAATAAATTTCAAGTGTTTTTATCAAGAATAAAAACTGGGAATTAAGCACAAATAACAAAATCTTTTGAAATTAAAATTTTTTATTCCCAAAAATTGAAATTACTTTTTGATAATAAACAGGCAAGTGCACGGCCTAAAAAAACACTTAATTGACAACATCTTTTGTAAGTTGTTGTTTGTTTTTTATTTTGTTTTTCTTAACCTACTTACAACTACAATTAATGTTGAGAGAATTTCAACTAATTGTAGTGGGGAGTGTAAGACGAGATAAACCCACTTTTTTATTGTTGATGTATTTTGTTCTAGCTTTGATATTGTTACAAGTAAAACTGTTGCTATAAGTCTTATACGTTTAACAGTTTTATTTGGTTTAATATCTTTAGTTTGTCTAAAATCTTTATGGATGAAGTTTCCTGATGATCTGGCCTAAGCAACCAGTGAAATGCATAGGAATAGCTTATCCCATCAACAATAAATTTCAAGTGTTTTTATCAAGAATAAAAACTGGGAATTAAGCACAAATAACAAAATCTTTTGAAATTAAAATTTTTTATTCCCAAAAATTGAAATTACTTTTTGATAATAAACAGGCAAGTGCACGGCCTAAAAAAACACTTAATTGACAACATCTTTTGTAAGTTGTTGTTTGTTTTTTATTTTGTTTTTCTTAACCTACTTACAACTACAATTAATGTTGAGAGAATTTCAACTAATTGTAGTGGGGAGTGTAAGACGAGATAAACCCACTTTTTTATTGTTGATGTATTTTGTTCAAGCTTTGATATTGTTACAAGTAAAACTGTTGCTATAAGTCTTATACGTTTAACAGTTTTATTTGGTTTAATATCTTTAGTTTGTCTAAAATCTTTATGGATGAAGTTTCCTGATGATCTGGCCTAAGCAACCAGTGAAATGCATAGGAATAGCTTATCCCATCAACAATAAATTTCAAGTGTTTTTATCAAGAATAAAAACTGGGAATTAAGCACAAATAACAAAATCTTTTGAAATTAAAATTTTTTATTCCCAAAAATTGAAATTACTTTTTGATAAAAAAAAATATATATTTTTTAAATTTATTTTTTCAATTTTCTGTAAAATATTCATCACAATTCGTAAGAGAAGGTATATCTTAAAGACTAACCATTTCTAAACTATATATTTTCTAACTCTATTCGTGACTTCACATGCCGCAGGGAAGAAATGAGTGGATCGGAAGATGCTGCCAACATGTTGAAGAGGTCCTCATTTTGCCTTACCCTTGATGCTTTGAATGTGTTCTGCAATCTATATTTTTTATAAAATTTGTTAAGAGACTCCTGTACTTCTTCAGAAAGCTCTGCAATTGGCAAAGACTGGTACTCAATTATATCTTTGCCATGCGCCAATATTTTATGGACGGTCGGGGTCAACTTCTTCTGCGGATACATTTCTTCTAGAAGAGATGCAGTTTTCGACGCATATTCTCCATATTTTGTAGAATTGACATTTTCTTTGCAGTTTAAAACATCCAAAATCGTTCCCAATCTTGATTCTAGTTACTACCTCATCATTTTCAAAAAATCTCCTAGAAGTGTTTCCATCGTTTGAGTTACCGTATCCGTGGTTGGGACAGTCTACTTTAAGTCCAACTTTTTTAAAAAAAGCATCCTGTATTTTCTTCTTTCTGATCTTTTCCTTATCCTTTATTGTTGTATTTTCATCAAAGTTTTCCTCCTCTTGTGGTAGGGTATACGCCAGTTTTAGCAAGAATTCCATACACCTTATTCTTGCGTGCAATGGTGACTTTCCATATTCGTAATTCTCCTCATTTGTAGAATCGTTTAAATTACCAAAGTTCTTCTGACTCTTTTTGCAAATCGGGCATGACATTGTTGAGGTTGTTCCTGTCAGTTCGTTTACGACTTTTTCGTCAACCATGGTCAGGTGGAACTCGTAATTGCATTCAATATATTTTCCTTCTCCAATTTGCAGCTTTGTAGGCTCAATCTTGCTTATTTGTTCTTCAATGTCCTTCACCGTGGTCCTTATGAGTTCTGCCGATTCCCTTGCAAACTGAAACATTATTGGTCGGCAATAATGCACTGATGACGGACGTGGATTTTTCCAGTGTAGGGAAACATCAGATTATAGCCGCAAAGGAACAACAGATGCCATAAGCATATTTCCGTCCGATATTGTAGCGTCATCGGAAGATATCCTTTGCTTATAAACGATTTGTCCGGATGATCCATCGCAGCCCCATTTGCTGATCAATGTCAACTTCTCAGGAAGAATTTTCACCTCATTTTCAGGAAGACTCTCCAACAACCGTTTTGCTGTATTGCCCATGAGATCCTGCAGATTGGCTTTCGCAGAGACTTCCGTAATATGCTTGTGTCCGGGTAAAATGCCAGCGCCGTGTCGCGTTAAAGATGCCCGTAGTTTCTCATATTTCTCTTTGGAAAGTTCTAAGTCCATAAACAAGGTTAAGGCTTCTTCGGAACCATACTTTTTAATGTGTGCATTTGTGGGCGTGGTAATGCTTTCCTTAATCCTTTTTAGTCGCAGTGGGCTTGCATCAGCAACAGATTTGGTTATCTGCGACCTAACTCTTTCACTATCCTTTGTATATTTAATAGACAGCGCGACCGATAAATGCTTCGCGGTCAAGTCATTGGTGGCATCGGCAAGTTTGCTCTTTCTTGTGAAAATTTAACACTCCTCAATACTTTTTTTTGGCCTTCCTTTTGCTCCTCTGGTTGATGTGGTGGGTTTATCTACTGCCAATATATTCAGGATGGTGTCTTCATTAAGCCAGTCCTCGTATTTGGAGTTGAAGTTCTGAATGGTTCGATTAGATTTCACCCATTTTGCCTTAATATTTGCATATATCAGATAAAAATTATTTTTTATAATTTCGCTTCTCTCAATATTTCCTAGCTTATACGGAAGTTCTTCTAAAGCAGCTTCCGTGAAAAACTTTGTTGTGGTTGACTTTCTAAACAGTTTAAATAATTTTAAATTGTTCAACGCCATGTTTTCAGGACTTAAATTGTTTAATGGTTTCAGTAATTGTTGCGTCGTAGACTAATCCAGGCATTGTGCTTATTTTGCAATATATAGGCTTATGCTACCATGCCTAAAATTTACCTGTTCCCTGCATACATATGGATTTAGGCTGAATAATGCAATTTTGATATTAAAAATAAGATTTGTGCCTACCTGTAGGGACCATAAGGCAATATTGTTCTTGACCATTTGTACGCCAAAGTATTGTTTAAGTGAGGTACGTACCTGCTAATTTCAATGAGTAGTTTTTTTCAAACTATTAGATCAAACTACTGTCAGTCAAAACATATATATAAGGGATGGACGCCATACAATTTCTACAACCATGTCTTTTTAACCATTTTTACCTCTAGAAGCCAAACGGGCACGTACAGGCAGATAAAACCTTTTGAATTATGTAAAGAAATAATCAAAGAACAGGTTTTGCAAATATGGCAAATATAGAAAAATAAAGATTTTTTTATTTTCCGTCAAAGTTGAAAAATAGTGAAAAAACGGATAGTTTTTAAATAGTGATTTACCAGGAGAAACACAAAGCAAACAGTTAATTTTTTTTTTATCATTATTCATTTAATAAATACATTAATCAATACAAACAAAAAATAAGGCGATTCGTTACCTATTTTTCGTGATATCACACCTGAAATCGCAACAAATTGACTAAAAATTTTGTGTTTTTTTGAAAACCGAAAGTCGGTGAACTTTGAACGGTTATATCTTCTAAACTAATGTGATATTATTAAGAGTGGCATATTTGAAATCTTTGAAAAGTTTCCTATAACATGGGTTTATTCAAAACTTCGTCGGCGCTCATGAAAATTTTGATTTTTGCAACCTCGTTTGCTCTACGGGCGCCACTGTACGCTGTTTATGTTATGTGCTTTTGACAGTTTAGGGCCCGTTTTCACGACTTACCTTTAAAGATCGAAATAGTTAATGGTACCTTTAGCACTAGTGAGGAAAAAAGTTACCTTCAACTATTTTTCGTTTTCACAACTTTTGTATAAAATAAACTAAACATTTTTAAAAATGTGGCAATACTAAAGTAAATACTAGAGTTGTCAACCGATTAAGAATAATTCGATTAATCGATCAAACAAAACCAAACTCTTGTTCGAATAATTTTAAAATGGCGATTTTCGAATAACGAATAAATCGATTATTTAATGTCGATTAATCGAACAATTTTGTTTTTTTTTTTAAATAAATTAAATAAAAGCATAGAAATTGATTTCTTCTCATACGTTTTTAGTGATTTTATACAAAATGTACGAGAGCTAAAAAACATTGTAGCCATAGCCCGGACTATAATTAATCTTAATGTTTATTAAGCAAAAATCCTGTTGAGTACTCATAGTGTTTCAAAAATGTATTTTATGTTCTTATTGAACATATCTTTGACAAAAATTTGTATCAACTGTTTTCTTTTTAAATCAAACGTTAAAAAATTTCATGAAAGGAAGGTTTTCAATTTTGGGTGAAAAACTTAGAAATAAACAAAAAGATAAAAAATAAAGAATTGATTTACATAAACAAATCATATCATGAAAGTAGAAAAGGTTGTTATTGTATTATTCTTTTTTTAAATTATATATATTTTTACAATTTGCGTAAGTGTCACAATATTACATTGAAAATGATGTAGTGGAAGATAATCCAACGACATCAAAAAATTTCGAACTTGGTCCAATTGAAAAATACATAAAGAAAGACAGCGGTTGCTTTATGGAAGAAACTGTATGCAAAAGTTTAGCTGAAGATGGCAGGTCTGCAAACGCCAAACTAATATCGGATTATAATGGAATTAATTGTTTTACAATGCCTTTAAGTAATACAACCATATGGAGTTAAGATGAAAAGTTGTACGTTTAAAAAAAAGAATAATTCATAGCAGATTTTAATAAAAATAAAGAAGAAAATGGAAGACTTTCTATATTTATAGATGAATAGTACATTCGTCCATTCTTAAAAATACTTTATTTTTTTGTAAAACTAATTTTTAATATTTTTTTATTCGTTATTCTCATCGATTAATCGAATAATTTGATAGATTTAATCGTTTGATCGAACGAACAAAAACATTATTTGAATTATTTGAGCAAAGTTGAAATGCGAATAATTGACAACTCTAGTAAATACCGATTATTTTTGCCAAAATAAAAATACGAGCTGGCAACTACGTACTTTCTTTTACTTTTCTAATTTTAATTTTGTGTGTGCACAAATATTTTTTAATAATGGGAAATATTTATGAAATACCGCGTACATGCGAATTTTACATTTTGTAAATTTTATTTGTCAAAATACGATCTTGTTATTAATTTACAAAATAAACGTATACTTGGAGTTGCCATATATAAAAAATTAATATAATATGGCAATCTCAAATCTAAACCTTACGACAAAAGTTAAAGGTAGAACCAAGGCGAATTGACTAGAAGGTGAGGTCAACTCTACAACAACACTGCTTCTGTGGTCGGGTTGTCAAAAATATTGCTAGTAAAAAAAATAGGTTTGTTTACATAAAAAACTAGTTTGGGTGTGTGTGAAACTGTAGCAAAGTACTCATGGAAGTAAAATTTTGACACTGTTAAGGTGAATAAAATTTCACTAGCCCTGGGGGCTAGTATAAATTTTGACATAAGCGTAGAAATTTTAATTCACCTTAGAACTTTGCTACCGTTTCACACACACCCTTTGTATAAAAACTTTGACAAGTCGACCACCGAAAAAAAACACCACATGTTGACTTGACCCCACCTTCTAGTCAATTCGCCTTGGGTAGAACGTTCCTCTCTTTACATTATCCTTCACTTTTGGATTAAAGGGAACTTGTGATAATTAAAAACTCATTATCTGTTCGATAACTTCCTACATTTAGCTATCGTTAAGTCGTGAAAACGGGCCTAAGTTTAGGTTGAAGCCACCACCATTGACCGCTTAAAATAGCAAGAAAAAGTAAAAAAAATATAACTCAAAAAGTAAATACGGAGATTAAAGTTAATGTAATCGCTATTCTCTAACTCAAAAATTGGCTTTTATTCGATCAGAAGTGCTCTAAACAACTTTTTATAAAATCTATTGAAATCTCTTAAATAACCGTTTAATTAAATAATAACAAAACATATATTTTTCATCAGTCCTATTTATGTATAATTAACAATAAATTTTTTATATAAAAATTTCAAGCAATTTTAAATAGACTGAATTCCTTTAGTAAGTTTTTAAATGAGGAAATTTCCTTAAAATGTGGTAATTCATTCTTTTTTTTTAAGCAAAAATCTATTTTTTATGCGAAAATTTAACAAAAAAAAAAAAAAAAAAAAAATTTCAACGCTTGCAACTCTTTTCTATACTTAAAGCTTATTTTTTAAAAACAAGATTACGTGTAAAAAGATATGTAAAAATAGTTTGAAGAATGTGAGAACAATACTTAAATCTACTTGACAAATTTTAAAATCTTAAAGTATCCTTTGATTTATACATACATATGTTATCAATTAAAGCACAGCCACGTTTTTTGCAAAAACTGTTTTTTTTTGTTGCAGATAACCGTTAACATTACTCTCTTACACTGTTAACCTCAAATCATCCAATATTATGCACCTTAACGCCTTCAAAATGACATACAAAGGGTCAACTAGTGGAAGAAAGTTGTAAGTTACTTACAAAATGATACAAAGTAAATGATTTTGAAACGTGGAAAAACGTTTTAAAAGCCGCTTGCGTAGTAGAAGAACGTTTTAAATGACACCGATTGTGGATTTGAAACGTTTTTCCATTAAAAAAAAGTTATAAACTGTAAATTTGCATGTTATTTTTAATTAAAATTTCTTGATATTTTGCGTAAAAGTGTTTATTATCATTAATTTAAATAATCTATATGGTCTATATATTGGTAGATGGGTTACCTCTCTGTTAAAGCTCTGGAACTTCTCTTTGGCCAAGTTTGCGTATATTTCAACTGTAGACAGTTTTCTTAACATGTTCTTATGTCGGAAACAAAAAACCGACTAATGTGGATACTTAACTTAACTTCATGATGAGAAAATCTATGAGGCTGAAGTGTACGATCTTATAGACTTGTGTGCTTAATTTATTTTTTTTTCCTTATGTTATTTAAAAAAAAAATAACAGAAACTAAACAATATTTACTTTCGGCGACATTTTGTATTTTTTTCTCAGTTTTTTTACATACAAGCTTTTTTATGCAAAATTTAATTAAAAAAAATAATGTAACGAAAACTGAACAAAATTGACGTTTGGCGATTTCTGACATGCAATCAGTTGATTTTACTTCTCGTGTTTTACACGAATGCCCATAGGGGCCGAGCACACACACACACACGAATGTTAACGAAACTCACTTCAAATATTGTAAAAAACAACAATTTGTTTATTATAATTGTTGTTTGTGTATGATTATGTACAGTTATGATCAGGGAAACCAGAAATATGCTCTAAAAAACACGTTTTATGCGCATTAAATATGCAGTAAAAACTGGAAAATATGCCCTAAAAATTAAAATTGCTCATTTGAAGACACAATATTCAACAATTTAATAACAAAATCTAAAAAAAAACCTACAAAAGGTTAAAATTCATTTAAGAGATGTTTGCGCCGAATATTATCTAGATATTAACATCAATATGGGTTTTTGTCTTGTTAAAGAGATTTTAGGTACGGTCGCTAAATTGTTAACAAATGTTAACATTTAAAAGGAATTTAAAGCTAGTTAAGGACGGGAGCTTTGAGCAAATGGAACCGATTCGAAAATAATTTAATTTGAAGTAAAATATTTTTTGCACAAATTTAATTTAAAGACCATCGTAATTAGATAGCTTGCGGAAACAAAGAGTCTAATTTGGATTTGAAATTATAGACCGATTCTCACCATTTGCATAGACTTCGTCCATATTTGATCAAATTATCTACAAAATTGGAACTTGCACTCTGCGCACAAGGCTAACATGGACAGACAACTAGCCAAGCGGATGGATGGTCATCGTTAGATCACTTTAAAAAGTGATTCTGGGTCAATCGGAATACTAAAAGATTGGTCTAGATACAAATCGCATAACATTTATTCTTAATGACAACCTGCTTTGTCTTTCAATTTAAGAGTAAAAATTAATTGTAGATGTCGAAATTAAAGTAACAGATTTTCGAAAAAAAAAAAATTTTTTTTATTTGCTGCGAAAGCAATTCATAAAAAGCTCTAAAACGGATAAATATATTGTTTCTGCCTTCATTAGTCGCACAAGGAAAAACATGCAATTGCATATTTCTGGTTTCCCTGGTTATGATAAATGAAAAAACCAATATCGTATATTTTTTTTTTATTTTACATTAATAAGAATTTGTTAGTTGTGCTTATTTCCCAATTTTTTTCTTGAAAACACTGAAACTTATTGTTGGAGGATAAGCTTGTTTCTATGCGCATTTCACTGGCTGCTTAAGCCAGATCATCTTTTTATATTGTTTTATTTTATTTTTATAAAAAAAATTTTAATACAACAAAACAAAAGGTACTTAAAATTCATTTGTAAATGTAAAGATTAGATATGTAGTAGATATCTTCGGATTGCATTTTCAAATTTATTGTGCTTACAATTGTCAATATGTACTGCAGAAACAGGAAAGGCATTTTATAAGCTGGAGTAGAAAGTCCGAATCAAAATCATTCGGAGTAAAATAACAGTGGGTTGTTGTTGACAAATATTTAAAAAAATTATGATAACGTTCCAAAATAATCTTGAAATGAGAGGAGTGGTTTCCTATATCTTTTAAAAACTTGCGAATTTCATCAGAAAATGCATACTTAAATGCTGTCGCTGATACTGAATTTAGAATGAAGCATATGCAGACGTCCAATGAACAAGTGCACAAATCTATTCACAATAGCGGAGTTCCGTGTTTGGTTAAAATGGTCTTACAAAAGGGCAAATACATAATAAAAATGTTTTTTTGAATCCAACAACAACAAAAAAAAAAAAGAGTTTCCGTTAGAATTCATAAAAAGTTGAGAAATTTTGGATTTTCTCTTTCGCAAGACTATTTGCACCAAACACTGAACTCCGCTTAGTACCAGTTCACACAATCGTTAAGTGTTAAGCTTTTAGGAGAGATGGAAAGGGAGAATGCCATATCTTTCCCCTCTCTCCTAAAAACACATTCCTTGACGAGTCAAAATTGACGTGTGTGAACCGGCACTTATTTTCATTTGAGAGTAGATACGATTTGCCATTTTATATCAATTAAGAATATAAAATGGCTATTTACATTAGCGGTTTTCACCCTTTGTAATAAGTGTACAACTCTGCTTTACTTATTACGATTTTGTACTACAAAGCGTGAGTGTCTTTTTCGATAGTATTGTAAATTAAGGAAGTTGCTGAGTAGGGAGAGAGACAGATATATTTTCTTCAACTGTTTTATTATGGGCTATTTAACAAACATGTTTACTACAGCATTATGTTGAATTTTTCAACCACAGCGTAGTAAATTTTATTTAGTCTTATACATTTTGTTGTTGCAGTGTTGTAAATCTTAGTATTTTAACTAAATTAATAAGATTCACAAGGTCTGCAAGGGACTTTACTATCAAGGGTGAAAACCGCTATTTTTATACATACTATTATTGTAATTTTGCAATATTATTTCTTCAACCGCTTTGCTTTGGACCCCTAACCCATTATTATCGATTTTTTACTAAACATTTATGTAACTTCAACCACAACATTGTGAGTCATGGTCACTAATCAAACTGTTCAATCGGAGCAAGATCCAAGGGCGTTAACCCATTCTGAACTAGTCGAGCACTAGTATTTTAAATCAGAAATTCGGGGTTTGGAAGCTGTTCATGCTGATTTTCCATTATGTGAACCCTTTTGAATTCAGGGCTGGATTTGTCCTGCTTTCGAAGAAACTAGGAGTTAGGGACTCGAAACCACATATTTTACAACTCATCCTCGTAGTACAGTCTAACAAAAAAATTTAACCTCCAGATAACGCCAAACATTAATCTTATACAATGATTTTAAAAAGCTTAAATACTCTCTTTAAACAACTCCAAATTCAATACTTACTTGCCATTGTCAAAATCAGTAAAGGGATTTTCATCTAATACCAATTTCTTCAGATGATTGGTACGGGCCAATGCTGCAGGTAAAGTGTGGAACAAATTACCGGTTAAAATTAAAGTTTCCAGTTCTATAGGACTATGGAATATAGTATCAGGCAGTTCACTTAGTTCCATATAAGATAAATCTAAGGTCTGTAAAATATACATTTACCTATTTGAAAATATCTGTAAACTCAATGGTACTTACTTTTAATGAATTTAAACTTGCTATAGCAATTGTAGTACTTGTATCGATTACATGAAAGGTATTCTTGCATAAAATCAGTGTCTCCAGATCTGGCAAATGTTCAAAAAGATCACTACTGAGCGTGTGCATTTCATTATAGGCTAAATCAAGGGTTCTTAAATTCTTCAGCGGCTCATATTTATCAGCAGCATACATTCCCTTGAATATATGTGGGGTTAATGACTTAGATGTTAATTTATTATTTGACAGATCTAAAACCGTTAACTGGGACAGATTTTGGAAAGCACCAATGCTTATGTTGTTGATTTGATTGTAACTCAGATACAACGATTTGACGGGATATGCTGGTAACACAGGAATATAAGAAATTTCGTTGTGATTCATTTTGATAATTTCGAAAAAGACGTCGCCATTTTGCAGTATCTGCCACTCTTCAGCAGAGAACAAAGTGGTCATCGATTTGTTGCTACAATCGATTTGGAGATATTCCACATTACACGAACATTTTTTACACAGTTCACTGTCTTTTATTATTATTTTTGGCTTAAATAAATATGAAAAAAATAAGCAGTAAGTATCACATACTTTAAGGATGAAACAATTTTTTTATGGATATGCCATGGTAAGGCAGTGCTTAAAGTCTTACGTTATAATGATAAGACAGGTTAAATTTAAATATTTAAAATTTGTTTATTAATTCCTTAACTTTTTAATGGGTTTCTAAAACCCATTTGGGGCTTATGATAGTTTTTCTAAATGATTACATCTTTCGTAATAGTTAACTAAAAATTTTTTTTAATTTTTCAATTGGCTCTTTGGTACGTACACCCAATATATTTACAATCAACTTGGGATCATTTTATAGGTTGATCACTAAAACTCAACTGTTAATAACAGAAAACTAAAAATACCTTTTAAATTAAAAATTATGATGACCAACAAAACAAACAAAAAAGATTTTATTTGATTTAATAGACCTCAAGCCGAACATATAAACAAAACAAAACTTAATAGCAAAAGTCCTGCAAACACACGAAACAAAAACATTAAAAATTATTTTTAAATTTAAAATAAGAACTTTAAAAATTATCTGGTTTTATGAAAGAGTAGCTTAAGTCGATATAAGACAAAAAGGATGTTTAACAAGTAGAAAACTTCTCGAATAAAACTTCAACCAAACTGAGGATATCACGAAACTACAATACTCGACACAAGCTACTTTTCCATATTGGCAAACAGTTATTTTCAGGGACCGAAATTAAATGAAATTTTTAAACAAAAAAAGTATATAGAAATTAATGCCAAGAAAAATGATTCTTATGAACTAGTCTATAATAAAATACGTATCGATGGCTTAATATAAAAATGACGTAACTCGATTTCTTGTTAGTTTACTAGGGAAGAAAAGAGCTTAATCAAATCCAATCAATTTAAGATATATAAATAGTTTAAATGCAATAATTAATAAAAAGATGCAACAAGCTTTATTGTTTTATTTGGCATTTATCTACCTGAATATACAAAAAAATCTTTTTTGGAAATAATTGAGTTACGCCACTTTTTATATTATGCCATCGATATATTGATTTTACAAATTTTGATTTAAATTTTTTCGAGCAACAATAAAAGTTATTCTGTTAAGAAATGTTCGCGTGATATTAACAATTTAGTTGCCTTAAAATATTTATATTTATGTGTGATCATCATAGGGATTTCTTATGCACATTAAAATTAATACTTAAAGTCAACTAAAATATTATAACACGTACATACATACATACATATTTGATAAAAAAAAATAAAAGCAAAAAAATTACTTTTATTCTTGCTCGAAAAAATAAAAATCAAGAAATAACTGTTATCATCTGACTTTTATGAAAACAAAACCGAATAACTGTTACGGTCCCTGGATATTTTCATTGAATTTAAGCAAATCTTTAAATATTTTTTGATACAGAAAAATTCAAGATAATTATAAAAATTAAGGAACTTTAATTTTTGATAGTTTTAGTTAGGTTTTGGTTCATCAAATTGAATTTTCATTAAATTATTTTTACTGAAGGAAGAAATTTTCTTTTGCAACATGAAATTTTTTTATTAAAATTAATTAATAATTTTCTTGGCTGAGCTGGGGCTCGAACCTGGGTTGAATTTACATGTTTCAAGAGTCACCACATCATTTCATCAGAATTCTTTGATTTCTAACCTCTGCACCACTGCGGTGCCTGCCAGCCAACAGTCAAACATCAAACTTTAACCAGTTGTACTGGTGGTTCGAAATTTGCTGTAATTTTCATTTTTCAATTTATTTCAATTATTCTTCTGTTTTTTCGTATTCTTTCTGTCAAGACTTTGTCTTGAAAACCTGAATATATTTGTTTATTATGTTTTTGGTCCACTTTCGTCGACATTTTATTTGTATAACTTGAAGTACAAATGAAAACATTAGAGCTTGTGCCATAGCTATTTTAAGACCAATTGTGATTTTTAGTTGAACTGTAATTTTTAATTTTTGATATTTTTAGTTAGGCTTGAGTTCATCAAATTGAATTTTCATTAAATTATTTTTACCAAGGACTTAATAGTTATAACTTTTATTCGATAAAAATTGCGAATAATAATTACGAATAAATTAATATTTTATTTATTAAGAATAATTATTATTTCCAATTTTTATTTTTAAAAATTGATGATAACTATTATGGGTATCAAATAAAAGAATTTCTCAAACATAACTATTACTATTCGATAGATATATTACTAATTATTTTTAATAGTTATGAATAAGAAATAACATAACAGTTATAACTAATTTTAATGTGTATGTCGTATGCACATGCATAATCTCCAAAAATAAAACAACTAATATCAAGAAAACATTCAAAATAATTATTATCGTAAATAAAAACAATAAAAATCTTTAGTAATAGTTATCTGTAAGAGAAATAAATATTTATCGATCTTAATAGTTATGAGCCAATGTAGAAAGATATTAATTGGATATAATAGTTATGTTTAACAAATATTTATTTTCGTTATACATAATAATTATGAGCAATTTTTTAGAATATTTTTTAAAAGTGGTAAATTTTTTGGTACCTGAAAAATGAGCATAATTATTATTTAGGGTCCTTGATTTTTACTGAAGGAAGGATTTTTTTTTAATCATGAAATTTTTTTATTACAAGTTATTGAAAATTTTCTTGGCTGAACTGGGGCTCGAATTCAGGTTTTCAAGACTAATTCTTGACGGAAAGAATACGAAAAAACGGAAGAAAAGGAGGCACCATGTAAACAAATTGAAAAATTATAATTTAATACAGCCAATTTAGCACCACCAATACCACTGGTTAAAGATTGATGTTTGACTGTTGGCTGGCAGGCACCGCAATGCTGCAGAGGTTAGAAATCAAAGAATTCTGATGAAAGAATGTGGTGATTCTTGAAACATGTAAATTCATCCCAGGTTCAAACCCCAGCTCAGCCAAGAAAATTATCAATAAATTTGAATAAAAAAAATTTCATCCTTTAAAAAAATTCTTTCCTTTGTGACAAAATATCGCTATAAAAAAGCATACATAATAAGAATTCAGCACACTTTTTGATTTAATCATAACAAAAATAAAACAAGTATAAAAGTATAGTCGGTCAAGTCCGAGCGTTTGATACCCTACAAAACAGTAATAAAGACAAATTTTCGTGAGCGTACCCTATTTGGACCCCTGGGCAATCATGGATCCGACAGTAAAAGTTATTTTTGCCGAATATTATTTAGATATGATATTTGTATGCCCTTAAGTAAGAAAGGGGGCTTCTATGGTTAAAGTTGGACCTGACCTACCAGTTATGGAAGTTATTAAAAGCTATTTTGGGGAGTAATATTTGTATGGGAGTTGCCGTCAAATATGGACTGGTTCCAATGAAATTAGGTAAGATGGTCAAGATTGCAATAAAATAAGTCTGGTCCAAATGTAATCTAAATACAGTCAAATCCCGATAATTCGTACCCGTAATTTTTTTTTCAAATAAAATTTTCTTTCCTCTTATAAATCGTGTTTGCTATCTACCACTTATAATTCGTAATAAAAACAACAGAAACATGGAAAGAATGATTTTTTGTTTACCGCTGGTTTTTGCTTTTGCTTGTGTGTGTGTTTATTTTCTTAAGATCAGTTTGTTACATGAATAATTTTTATATATTTTATTTTTAACAATTGTCTTTTATGTTTTTTTTTTATCTCTTTAGTAGGTAAATAAATTGAAAAACCCCGTTAATTCCTATTTATTTTATTTTGACCCCTTTAAATATAATTCGTAAGAAATCGCCGGTCCCTTGCGATTACGAATTATCGGGATTCTACTGTACCAACGTAACAAAATGGGTTATAGGAACAAACACTATTCCGGAAAGAAGTTTGCATGGGGGCCATGTGAAATTATGGGCACTCATTTCAGTAGCCGTTGACCTTGTAGGGTTACCGTTAGGAATTTTTTAAAAGTCGCACAAAAGGTCGTTTTATAAAAATAAAGTCGCAGAAAAAAGTCGTATTGTATACATGACAAGGTTGCAAAAATGTTATAAAATTGTTTCCGAAGGAACAATAATCTGGTAATAGGTGGGGTGTCATAAGGTCATGTGACATAAAGCCTTATGGCGTCAAGTCCCATTCCATTGAGACATAAGGGCATATGCCATTAAGTCTCAATATAATGGGATTTAACGCCATAAATTTTTTCCGAAAAATGAGACATAAAGCCATATTTTTGATAATGATTGCATGTCACTCTATTTCATGTAAAAAATGCATTGTTGTTTCATGTCGCCCTGTTTTATGTCAAAAATGTATGAACTAAGTCCCCAATGAACTTTTCTCCTCTATGGTATAAAAAACCGGCTTCGCTAACTAAAGCTTCTCGGCGTATTCGGCCTTGTTATACCATAAAGGAAAAAATTGTTGCGCCCGCCCAAAGGCCGGCTATACAGAGAAGCTTTAATAAGCATTTGTAACGCAAAACATCAAATGGGACATACTAAAATTGATATGGGACTTAAGGCTATATCAAAATTATGGCTTTATGTCCGTTTGAATTGAGCCATAATGGCTTTATGTTCTATGGCCTTGTGACACCCCACCCTGTTAATAGCTTTAAATTTTGACGAAGTTGTTTTAAAGCTTTTTTCGATAAAAATAATACGAAAATTTAAAATGCACTCCAAATTAAATATTTTTTGTGAGAAACTTTACAAAAGTGTCGGGGATAAAAAAAGTCTCACAAAAAGTCGAAGGCCGCTAAAAAGAGTCAATTTGCGACTTAAGTCGGGCGAACGGTAACTCTGGTCCTTGTGAATTGAAACCTAAGTACAAAGTTTCAAGGTATTACCTTAAAAATGCGACTTGTACAAGGTTACATAACAACGAATCAGCCGGAATGTGGCACATTGTTAAATCGACTCAGAAAGTTATTATGAGTCGATAGGTATACCTCAATGGTACACAATTTAACATTTCTAGTGTTGTATTCATAAATGAATAAATTAATTATTATTTATACTTGTTAAACGTTATTTTATTGTAAAAAGAGGACTTACCTTTGGTGTGGTTACAGGAGCCTTAGTTGTTGTGGTCGATTCATTAGTTACAGGTGCAGCTGTAGTGTTCGTATTCTGCAATGGAACTGCCTTTTGTGTTGTTTTATCGGCTGCATGCAAAAATTCTATGTTGCCTATTGCAAACCATACACTCAACGCAATTAAAATAAAATTACGCTTCATTTTGTGGAATTAGAGTTTTTATTTTCTATACCTATAAATCTATTCAATAGAACTGTGGAATATAAAATCGCAGAATAACTGATTATTATATTATATTTATGTATGTATGTATGTATGTATATTATTTATTAGTTGCTTTAATACAACACTACTTTAGATTTTAAATTGATTACACAAAATAAATAATGACTCAGCCGACAATAAAGAAATTGGAAAAATATATGTTATCAATAACTGGAATGGCTGATTTTATCAAAATTTATACATATTTAAACTGAAACACTGCGTAAAATAACGATTATACATTTTACATTTTTAACACTTGACACGGAAGTAAAACACTAATTAAAACATATTTGAGTCACTTGTAACAATAATATTTAAGCTTAAATTTTAATGATTTTAATACTTTTTGTTTCAAATTTGTTTGAAAGTTTACCTCAACGCTTTCGGTATGAAAATAGAACTGTATCAACTTTCAGCAAACCAAAAATAAATGAAACTCTATTGAGGGTCTTATCGCTTATTTAGTGAACACTATACCCACCACTTTGTATTTTTATCTTATCAAAAGGTAAAATAAAGTTATTAACCCATTTTGTACCAGCCCACAAATGTGTTAATATCTTTATGAAATTGTCATGGCTGGATGGAAATCGGCCAAAAATAATTTTAGAAATTTTTTTGCTGGTTTTCTGTCAGAACTGCTGGTCGAGATCTGGGATAACACTGGTGTACATATTTGAAAAAAAATTGACTGCAGAAACGAAGAATATTTTTTAAATTATCTGGGTGCGCTGAATTCGAATCTGCTCATTTTTTATCGCATGCTGGCAATACTGTAAAACACTCAATACTGACACAACAAAAAAGTTTTTACTATTTTTTTACTGAACTTTACTGCATTTTACGAAATTGCGTTCGAGTACACAAAATACAGTAAATGAATTTAGTTAATCAAAAAAACATATATTTCTAAAGGTAAACAGACGAAAGTAACAAATAAAAAGCATACAAATTGTGAAAAAATTGTTAAATAAAGGAAAAGTTGAAATAAAAATTAAACCAAAACAAAAAGTGAATAACTAATAATTAATTAAACGTGTGTGTGAAGCATTTATTTGGCTAAATACAAACTTTTGAAATTTTATTTTTTATGTTAATTTTTTAGAGTTGTAAAAATGTGAAGTATTAGGGTACTTAAGTAATCAATAGCAAAAAAAAAATTATTCATGTTCTTTTAAATAATTTAACCCGCTACAAATTAGTAAAATTAAATAAAATAAAAAACAAACAAATATGAAAGATTACAGAAAATAGTTTGTTTGTATTTTCCAAAAATGTTCGTGTTGTAAAAAGTATTTAATCGAGTACCGATAAGAAAACGAGTAAAGTAGTCAAAAGTGTAAACATTTTTCAACACTTCAATTATTTGCCATCAGCTGTCGCCTTAATTTTATGAATTTTTACAAATTTTGCGTTCGCGTACTTTTTTGTGAGAGCAAATTTTTCAGTTTACTCATTTACTGCATTTTACTGTAAAAGTACTCAAACGCACCAAATTTCACTATTATTTATTTGACAGAAGCCCACATTCATTCTAAAGGCCTAACCACAATGTGCTTAAGTTGGCTTAAGCGAATACATGTAAATTATATAAGGCAAACCATATTGAACTAAAGGCAACTTTTTGCTAAGTTTAATAAAACTGTCATTTGCTTAAGCAAGGTGCGAATCTAATCGTACATTCCGTACGGAATTAAATGTCTTTTTATTTTGTTTTTGTGTTCTTAAATACATACATTTGAGAGACTTGTTAATTTTTGACAGAAGGTTAAGCAAGACTATGCATATTATGGTTGAGCCTTAAATCTTCATAATCGTAGCGTTTAAGCATGTCAGGGAGATCGTGTGTTACTGATTCAAGGAAAAAAAGGATATGTAATATCAGAATCATTAAAATAAGCATATTTACATTATTTTGGTTTTGCAGTCAGAAACTTGTACAAACCGTGGGCACCGACAATGTTTTGCATATTCTTCATTCGCTTTTAAATTTTTTTTTCCACAAAAACTAGGTGCAGTGAGCGTGAACAAGGAGAGCGTGCTCACCAAGATTTAATAAAAATTTCAAGAAATTATCAAGGATTTTGGGACAAAAGCATGCTGGGAGACTATTGCTGGACTCTAAAACGTGAAACCGAACCAACAAAATACAAGCAACGTTCAAATAAGGCCATTCACTTTTGAAAATTTATTGACTTTTAAATACACTAGCGATTGTTTATGTAAGAAACGAAAACAAATATTTTTTTGCATCTCGAAAACCTGTCGTGTAAGAGAAAACCCAATTAAAGATTCGAATTCAGCCCACCAAATTACCCTAGGAAAGACAGTTGGTTGCTCCAGTCCAATACTTTGCTGCCTAGTGTTATCAAATGAAAAACAACACAAATTTGAGGTCGAGATATCGACCGCTGGTACAGTGGGTTAATACGCAATACTCTTTGTTGTAATTTTAGTTAATTAAATAAGTCTCTTAAATATAAATGCAAACAAATACAGAGTTGCCAATTAAGCGCCTTTGGCGCTAGATTTAGCGCTTTTTAACTATCGAAAAGGCGCATATTTCTTCCTTAGCGCTTTTTTTTAAAAGAGCGCTAAATAAGCGCTTTTATAAATACCCAACATTTTTGTACTTTTATTTGCATACATTAAAATCAAGACACATTAAACAAAAATTTGTTTCCGTTTTTTAAATTCTTTACAAAGAAAGAAGTTTATTATTTTCTAAAGTTATCCATTTCGTTTCTTAAAACAAAAAAAATTCAAAAATAATTTCCTTTCTTAAATAAAGAAACATTTTCTCATGATCAAAAAATTCACGTTTTTGGTATATGATCAAAAATTTCTTAAAACAAGAAATACAAAAGTAGCTTAGTTTTATTAAAAACAAGAAAGATATTTCTGAAATCAAGCAGCATTTATTTAATATTAGTCTGAATTTTTTGATTTTTAAACAGAATCGAATTTCATGCATCAAGAAACAAATTGACTTCAGCGTGCTGAATCCAAACATTTTGTTTACTGATCTTCATGATTTCATGTCTTATTTTATTCATAATATACCTGGATTTCTGATAAATGATTAAAATGTGTACATACTAATTTGCATGAAAATAATTAAAAAATAAATCTTAAAAATGATTTATTTGACGGCCGGTGTAATAAATAAAGCTTGGTTCTTAAACATTTTATTAAGCACGGCGCTTTTTGATTAGAAATAGTTTACAACCCTTTACTATCTTTCTCTTCACCTTAGCTAAAACTTCTAGTGCTAAGAGCAAAGTGAGTGTCATTAGAACACGACCCAGCGGCGAACTTTGCATACCATCTTTGAGCTATTAAGAGAAGCTTTACTGAGCAAAGCCAGAGTTCGTTATACCATAGAAAAGAAAATCCTTGCGCCCGGCCAACGGCCGGCTATGTAGTGAAGCTTTAGTGAGCGAAGATAGTGTTCGTTATATCAAAGAGAAGAAAATCCTTTTACCCGGCCGAAGGCCAGCTATATAGAGAAGCTTTAGTTAGCGAAGCCAGTATTCGTTATACCATAGAAAAGAAAATCTTTGCGCCAGGCCGCAGGCCGTCGATAACGTGAAGCTTTAGTAAGCAAAGCCAGTTTTCGTTATACCATAGAGAAAAAAATCCTTGCGCATGGCCGAAAGCCCAACCACGCTATCAATCGTACGGTTTTTAAAACCAAAACTGTATAATTATCCGGATTCGGGCATATGAACTCCACCGAAAATGTTTAATTTTAATGTAACTTTCTTTGTGTTCTTTTTTGGGGTTCAAATTCATTATAAATTTTAAGGTGATTTTTCATATTGAAAAATATCCCCAAATTTGGGGTAAATTTTAATTTATTTTTTAGGGCCATATTTCCTGGGGCCATATTTCGAAGCGCCTTGAAATTCAGCCAGATCGGTCCAAAAATGGCTGAGATATGAGCAAAAAACCACGACTATCTATAATTTTTTCCAAAAATGTTTTCTTTTTTCTGTATATCTTAAGAACCGCAAGAGCCAAAGTTTTTAAATTAGGTACACACATTTAAATATCAATACACAGCATCCCACAAAATTTGGGCAAGATCGGAGAAGTGGGCGTGGTACATCCCGTACAAAAAATATCAAAAATTTTATAAAAACCTGATTTTTTGGACTGTTATATGACCTATGGTTATCCCTTGTATATCAAAAGATCGGAAATCTTTAGTAAAAAATAATTTCAAAAACTCGGAAAAATCGGTACATATACGGAAAAGTTATGACCAAAATAATTACCCACTTTCGGGAACCATAGATCTTCCCGAGTCCAAGATTTATAACCCAACTAACTGCCAAATTTCTTTTTAAGCACGTCGGTATATAAATCTGTCAAATCGGTTAAAAAATGGCTGAGTTATAATCAAAATACTGAAATCCCGACAATTACTTTTTTTATAAAAGGGTATATATAAGTTTGTCATTCCGTTTGTAATTTCTACAATATTCATGTAAGACCCTATAAAGTATATATGTACATTCTGGGTCCTTATGAGGAGTGAACTTGATTTAACCATAAATGTAACTCTGACTGTTGCAATTTTATTGTTTTTGTTTTTCTATGCACCTGGTTAAATATAATGTTTATGTGCAAAAAATGGGGCGTTCTTTTGGGGCGTGGCATAAAAGTGAGCAAATTAAAACCTAGACATAGAAAGTATTAGATGGACTTTCTTGCCACGTGCATACAATTGGACATTAGGGGGGAAGCATCCAGGTTGTTATAAGTGTCGCCCAGAATTCGATGTCGGAATGAAAAGTAACCAAACACAAAAACGAAGCCATAGCCAATACTGATATGCGATACAATTCAATTGGACTTTAAACGGCGGCGCTATTTATAAAAAACAAAAAGTTCAATGTTGTATATATAAGTAAATAAAAGTGGGCATAATTTTGGGGCGTGGCAAAAAAGTGAGTACATTAAAGGCTAGAAGTAAAAAGGTTTTGAAGGGCTTTCTTGTCACGTGAAAAAAATTGGACATTAGGGCGGAACGTTCCGAGACGGCATAAGTGGCGCCCGGAATTTTATGTCGGAGTAAAATGTCACCATAGACGAGCCATGAATAACGATATGCAATTTGTTATGATCGGACTTTAAATGGCGACGCAGTATACAAAAAACTAAAAGAGCGGTATCCAAAGGCGTGGCAAAAAATTAAAAAAAATTTTATGGAATCCTCTTCAACTAATCTTTAATCCTAAAGGTGACTGGCTCAGCGTTTTTTTTTATTAGGACGTTGTTCCACTTTTGTTTATAAAAACTGGTATTTTAGTTAAGATAACACTTCCACGTGCGGCGGTAATCGATTCAACATTTGCTTCATTATTACCCTTAAAAGGACAAGTTTGAAGTCTTTTGCGTTAAGTGTTTAATTGCTTGTATCTTTATTTTTAGAATTACATTCGTACTTAATAAAGTCCTGGAAAATATACTGAAAACGAGCGACTGCTGTCAAAATAGTTACCACAGATACTTGTTTCTTTTAATCCCATTTTCCTCTTTCCGAATCGCCTAACAGAAAATTTTTTATATGGAGTCAAAAATGTATGAGAGTCAAATTTATAGTTGGAAAATTGTTTCATTCTGAAGAAAACTTTACGGTATGGAAATTCATTATAAGGAGATCAAATTATACTAATTTTTGAAATTTTTTTATTATATGGAGAGCTTCATTGTATTCATCGTCTGTAGGTTTGTCTGCCCATGTGTATGTTGAAATTTGTTTTCCAAAGACCCCAGAAAGGATTTTTTTAAATTTAAATAACATATTGCCTGAGATAGTTTTCTATTGAAATTTAACTAGATCTGTTTACAAATGGCTGAGATATTAACAAAAACCCACGACCGCCTCTAATTTTTACCCATAAACCTGTACTCATTGATGTTTTACTAAAACCTTTATTTTTTCCCTTTCGTCTTAGATAAACTTGGTGGAATAGTGAAAAGTAACAAAATCGGTTACTAATTGACTTAAGGCCAGTTTACACGGTAATACAATGTAGTACGACTTTGTAGAACCAAAATATTATGAAATTTTCTCCGTGTTTAAAAGAAAAAAATAAAAATCTTTTGTAAGTATAATTCATATTTACACGGATGGTATAAGTAAAATCAAAAATAATAACAACAAGTAAGAGTGCTATATTCGGCTGTGCCGAATCTTATATACCCTTCACCATTGTGCGAGCAGAACACAGAGCAACTAGACAAAAACTAAATAAAACTGGTAAATATTTTTTTTAAATAAGAGACAACCGGTTTTGAACTTCGCTTTGCATAAGGGCCCAGAATATATATACTTTTTAGGGTGTAGGATCAATATTGTATATACCCTTTTACCTTCGGTGAAGGGTATAAAAAGAGTAATTTTCGGGAATTCAGGGGTCTAATCACTGCATTCGATACTATCGTATCGAATAAACTATTGATTTTTTTTGCATACGATAGACACTGGCGTATCGAATGAAAACTCGATAAATGTAATGTCGAGTTACTCGATGTCGAATGCTATTATTTCAAATTCAATACATTTCATTCGATATCGAGTTTCAAGATACCAAAATAAATAATTTCGATGAATTTTGCTCGATATCGTATGCGGTGATTAGACCCCAGTATTTCGGTTATAACTCATAAAAATTTCCGACATTTTAGTCATATACATAGGACATATGGCAGCCCTAAAATTTTGGTTTTTATAAAATTTTGATGTTTTTTAGCCCATTTTTGGAGTATTTTGCTCATAAATTACCCATTGTCAAACCGATTTGATAGTTTTATATACCGACGTGTTAAGGAAGAATTTTACCATTTACTTAAGTTATATTTATATATAAACATTTATATAAACTTGTAAATATATATTTTAAGAAAGTTAATTATAAAAAGAGTAATTTTTGTGAATTCAGTATTTCTGTTATAACTCTGCCATTTTTTAACCGACGTGTTGAGGAAGAAATTTACCATTTACTTTAGTTATAAAGCTTGGACTCGGGGAGATCCATGGTTCCCGAAAGTGGGTATTTAAAAAAAAAAATTTAATTTTGGTCATAACTTTTTTGTATCTGAACCGATTTTCCCGAGTTTTTTATAAAATATGTTCTACTAAAACCTTCCGATATTTTGATATATAAGTCATATCCATAGGACATATGGCAGCCCTTCAATTTAGGTTTTTATAAAATTTTTAATTTTTTTTTGTACGGGAGGTACCACGCCCACTTCTCCAATCCCGCCCACATTTTGTGGGATGGTGTGCATTGGCAACCTAAATGTGTGTACCTAATTTGGAAACGTTGGCTCTTGCCGTTCTCAAGATATACAGAAATAAAAAAAATACAACAACAAGGGATTTTTGGAAAAATTTAGAGGTAGTCGTGGTTTTTTGCTCATATCTCCGTCATTTTTGGACCGATCTGGCTGAATTTCAATAGCAAACTTAAACGGAGTATATGTGACATAAATATACATCAACCTAGTCCACATCATTTCTGGGGTTTTCGGAAAACCCATTTCAACATACACACGGACAGACGGACAACCGGATTTGAACTTCGCTTTTCATAAGGACCCAGAATATATATGCTTTATAGGGTGTAGGATCAATATTGTGGAACATACAAACGGAATGACAAAGTTATATATACCCTCTTACCTTCGGTGAAGGGTATAAAAAAGCAGATGGTTGCAGTCTTAACTTTTTACAAAAACAACATGAAAATTTCCTGAGTGGATTTTAGTTGTTTTTGAAATTGTATAAAAATGCTACCACCTTCAATATACTCTGTTAAAATACACCTCTGGTGTGATGAGAATACATTAGTTTCTAAAATGGTTTAGAAAAAAAGCATTTACCGACCGCTTGTCAGAATTTGTATTCGTATTCTCTCTTACTCAATACATTTTGCTTTTACATGATAAGATTTTTCCCATTCTACATAATTTTTTGCAATGTCGTAATACATTGTATAACCGTGTAAACTGGCCTTTAGCAATAGACCTTAAACAACCTTATTCTGCTCAAAAATAAGGGCTGTGGCGCAATAGCGCCTATATCATGAGAGATAGGTGGACCAAGTTTAGATGAGATGTTTCTTATCAGAAAAGTTAGTGTTAGTACAATTTTTATTAACACTATGGCGAAGGGTATATCAGACTCGATACAGCGATATTTAAAGTTTTTATTTAATCAATAATACAAAAACACTTAGGACAAGCTTAAAAGTAATAGTTTGACATCATATATACATATATTATTTCTAAAGCACTTTTTTTTTGTCGGTTGCAAATATCTCCCATACCACTGCATCAAATTTTTTAAATTTTGTAATTCCCTATGCTAATTTAATGACTTATTTCTAACACTAATGACGAAAAATAATTAGAAATTGAAAAATTAATATTTTCATTGATAAAGGATTCGTACGGGCAAAAAGTTAACGATGATCATGTCATTACCTCTAACATTGTATTCAAAGAAGTATTATAAAAGTATTTAAACATATGTATGTTGGCTAGCTGGTAGTGAGCTAGTCTATCAGCGCCGAGGTTGCGGGTTCGATTCCCGCCAGAGACTCTGGTTTCTTTCCTGCAGACAAGCATAGAGCTTCGCGGGATTAGCTTAGGAAATTAAAAAATAAAAAAATAAAAAAAAAAAAAAAGTTATTCACGTCAAAAGTTAAAAAAAAAAAATATATATAAAAAATAAAATATGTATGATATATATTATGATTTCTAATATTTTTATACTTTTAATAAAATGTGTTGAAGTTACTAAAATTTCTATTAATTATTTTCATTTTATGTTACAAAAATGACAACTAACGGTGCGAAATATTCGCACGGGTCATCTAGTCTATATATATGTATAAAAGAAAGTGGCGTTAGTTACTACGTTTATAACTAAATAACGGCTGGACCGATTTCGATGATTCGTACCAATTCGGAATGGTGTCTGACCAAGTAAGAAGAATAGCAAAATAAATCTAAAATAGGTGGCGCCATTGAAAATTACTCAGTTTGAATTAAATCGGAGACTCTGCATTTTACGATGCTATGATCTTGAGCATGAGCCGACGAAGGTTTATAAGTTGATATGACCAATTTCAGACAGGTGGCGCCACTGAAAATGACTCCAAATGAGTTAAATCATAAACTGTGCATTTGTTCATGCTATGATCTTTTGCACAGCTATTGAGCATAACCATACAAAGGTTTCTAGGTTGGTACGACCAATTTCCGATAGGCGGCACCATTGAAAATTACTCAAAATAAATTATATCATTTGATCATGCTAAGTTGTTGCGCATGAGCCGGCAAAGGTTTCTATGTTGGTATGAACAATTTCCGACAATAAGTGCCATTGAAAATGAATCAAATCGTAAGCTATGCAATTGATCATGCTTTGATCTGTTAGCAAAAAAATGTCTAAAATATTCCAGAAAAAAGAAATTATAAAGAAAATTCATTTTCTCATTCATTTTTTATGGAGTGCTAAAAGGAAAGTTTGAAGGAGAGGAAGTTCTCATTCCGAGAATTCCAATGATCCTAACCGATATGCCATTCGAGTTTAAACGAATCCAATTTCCAATTCGTCTCGCATTCGCCATGACAATCAACAAATCCCAAGGGCAATCATTGAGTGTTTGTGGCCTAAATTTGGAGAAAATAAAAAATTAAATTACAAAAAACATTTTTTCTTTAGTTGTTATACCAGGCGCGGATTCAGGGGGTGGGGGAAATAAGAATATTATATGTTTTGTTAATTTCGATAATACAAGAATTCCCAATAATAATATTTTTTTAATGTACAACATTTTTGGAAATCCCAGCAAGGTTTTTTTTTGTTTTATGGAATCTCTAACGAAATTTTCAATATTTTTTGTTTGTTTTTTTATTGAATCTCTAACGAAATTTTCAATAAGTATCCAAATCTTAAGGCTCAGTTAGGCGAACGTTGCTGTACCCTATCTGTACTGTATCCATCAGCTGTTCGCTTTTTGTTATATGAAAACCAATACAAACGCTTACCGAAATGCAATGTACCGTAGTTGCAACGTACCAATCTGTATAAAATAGAATTTCATGCCGTTGTTACGTGACATTTGTGAGACAGTGATGGGCGGCTTGTATGTTACATTGAATGTGGGTAACTTTGCTCTTTTTTTTGGTACTTTTTTCAGTATATCTATGGAATTGCGACAAAACAACTTACAATTCAACATATTTCCAAATATACAAATATACATATGTTTAGATGTTTAAAATAAACAAATGCATATACACATACAATGGAAATGTGAAACATATAAAAGACTTTAAATGGTATCAAAACTTTGTTTGGTGTATGCACATTTACAATATATGTATGCTAAAAATTTATATATGCTAAAATAAAAATTTATTTATTGTAAATCTATAATATAAATATTAAATTATTAACATTTTTTACATACACAAAATACTGTTTTAATACCATTAAAATCACGTGGTACATTTTCTGCACAACGGTCACCATTTGAAAATTTTTGATTCCCATCACTGTGTGTTTTGTTTTATGTATACCATTGCTTTTTGCTTATGTATGAGAAAACATATGACACGTTTTTAAACGTTCTTTAAGAGCACCAACGTGCTTACAGTACGGTGCGGTACATTACGGGTACATCAACGTTCGCCTAACTGAGCCTTTAATCCTTATAGTTATTTATTAGAAATTTCCAAAAAAACATCTAGTTAACTGTATTCAATTACTTATTTTTCTACATTCAATCCCAGCAGGTGCCATCTATATCCAAAGACTAAACGTTTAACTTGATAATGTGTGCGGTTGAATTATTAAAAAGTCTTAGTATTTGCAATATTTATGTATGTAGGGGAGACCGGGGCAGCTTCGGCACTTTTTTTTTTGAAGCCCTGAATCTAAGAATGTATTTAACAGATTTAAAAATTTTATCGCTTGTTTTTGTCCTTGGATATTGAATAATAATATATTGGTACAAAATTTTATGAATACTGAGTATTTTTTTTAAGGGTAGCTTCGGCATTTGACGGGGCACATTCGTCGACTATATTCTTAAAGGCAGTTGTTCATTAAAAACTCTATAAAAAATTAAATTAGATGCCAGCTATAAACGGATTAAGCATTTTTTATAAGATGGATACAGTTAAACTTAAGTTTTATTTCGGCTCATAGAACTAGCGAAATATTTTCATTTTCAGGCTTAACAAATAGAGATCAGAAATATATCAAGCATGCGAAGGAAGTTTGTTATTGAAATGAAGTCGTCAAGAGTTTAAGTAATCTCAGTCACTTGATAAATTGGCTTATTACTATATCGACCAAGTTTTACTTGGACGAATGTGCCCCAATTGAAAATGCCGAATCTACCCCGAAAGCACTATTTACACTATTTTATTTTTTTTCTTTTATTCTTCAACAAAGATTTAGATTCAACTTATTTTTTAGGAAACTAGCACAATTAATTAAGTTGGTTTGTAATTTTTATTTTAAATATTGATAATTTTAAAATACAAAATACTTGCTAAATAGAATCAAAATATTACAAAAACACTTGGAAAAAAACTTAAACACGGTAGCTTTTTCAGTTGGTAAGCTAGAGATGACAAACTTTGCGGGAGTTATTTATTTTGATTTTCGATAAATTTAAATAAATAGTTAGTGATGAAAAATAAGTGCGTCATATCGAAAACGTCAGTGACGAATGTACCCCAGTGCCGAAGGTGCCCCGGTCTCCCCTATGTGGTATATGAATCAAAGTTCTATTCGATAATTTTTGACAAAAGCACGGATTTGTCGGGGAAAAGCCAGATTTCCTTATCTTTAAGATATTTCAACATACAACAAAAAGTTTTTAGGGAAGAATTTATAGGCTTTGTTGTAAACGCATTTGAAGAAGCTTCAAAAGATATTGATGACGTTGATGTGTCAATTGATGCGAAGGCACTATCATCAATAGTTCTTAAAGCTTTGACAAATCTTGGTCTTGACCTTAAAAATTGTGTAGGAGATGGAACAGATGGGTGTCCTCTGATGTCAGCAGAAAATGGAGCTGTTCAAAATTTCTGGAAAAGCGACAAATGCGAAACAAACGCCTTGCTATTCCCACAAATTTAACAACTTAATTTCTAAAAGCAATAAAGTGCCATTAATACAAAAAGTTGTATCATTTGTTGAAGAAACGACAAAATTTTTTAAATATAATCATCGCAAGCGAAAAACAGTTTTAGCTTGGTATTTGGGAGTCAAACTCTCTTTATTATGCGTCTTTGCAACAAGTGTACATCTTATAGTAGAAGCTTTGGAAAAAAGATCTGAGTGGAAAGGTAGTATCTCTACCTTTATATTAAGGAACTCACTTAGTACTTTTGTATTTATTAGCGAAATATACGTACTAAGTGTGATACTTATTGTAACACAGCCACTTAGTATCATTTAACAAAAGCAAGATATATTTCTTCAATAAGGAAGCCTTATCAAAATTTTAATCATGTGCCTTGTAGAAAAAAGAAATAAAGCCGAAGAACAATTTAAAACGATTTTTGAAAAATTTAAAATTATTTGCGCTCAAATCGAGGTTAATATCGAAAAGACAAGATTTGAACGAAATAATCACATCCAAAATTTTGAAGGTTTCTACCGAGTTGTAGGTTACATTCCTCTTATTGAATTTATTTAAGAAGATCTCATAACAACTTTCCCAATTGATATCCCAAATGTATTGAACATACCTAAACTTCTACCTCAAAGTGTAATCAAGTCATATACAGATACAAAACTGTTAAAACCACAACTAACTGAAGAGCTGATTATATTTGATAAAAGAGGTAAACACCTTCTAAGATGTAAACTTGAGCCTGATCTATCAGATAACGTTGTACACGGAAAGAAAAAACATGGTTGTGGTTAACATATTCTAAGAGCAACATATTATGATAAGATTCATGATTGTAGTCACCATATTAATATTATTATTAAATCATATTATGACTACATATACTCTCAATATGACATCATAATATTTTTCCCTTAATCATATTATTATTCTGGTAATCATACTAAGTTAAGAAGTAATCAAATTATTGTCATGTTAATAATAATAAGTTAAAAACTAATCATATTATTGTCATGTTAATCATAATAAGCTAAGAAATTAATCATATTATTGTCATTTTAATCCTAATAAGCTAAGAACTAATCATATTATCATCAGGTTAATCATAATAAGTTTAGAAGCAATCATATTATGATACATTTCATAACTGTCATAAAAATATAAAACAAATTAAAAATTTGTTTATCGATTTTTTATTTTGTGGCCATTTACAATTTTTCTTATTGTAAATCAAATTGCGGAGTACAATATAAGAGCAAATACAAAATCTGTGGTTTTCATTGGCAACCGCGCATGTCCATTTTTCCGATTTTGAGATGTTGATGCCATATTGCCTAATTTTAAGCGCTCTTTACATGTTTCTACAAATTTTTGAAAAAAGATGGATCAATTCTGATTTTTTAACGTATTGACAAAGTTCAAAACGTGCGATACCTAGCCCATAGTTTGATCTAGAATGGGTTTGCCGCTCTCCTGAAAAATTTGTTTTGAGACACATGCGGTTGCCCATGAAAACCACAGAAATATCGTAACACTTTTATAAAATATAACGAAATCTCTTTGTGTGTTGTTGTTTGATTTTACAAACAAACTACGATATTTTGCATTTGCACTATTAAATCACTAATACTGAATGAACTCCGCTAATATTTTAATTTTTTTAAACTTGTTTTTTTATGGAAATTTATCTGTAAGTGGTTTAACCGCTCACATATAAAATAAACGACACAACTGATTCAAAATTATTTTACAAATGGCGCCAACATGATATTATTAGAGTAAAAATAGTTTGATTGCATGTTAAACATAATATGATAAATGTATAGAAAATGATCATGTTATGTCTATTAGATATCATGATATGATTGTGAGTAATATAATATGTTTTGAAAGTTATCATAATTTAGTTGTTAGAAAAATAATTTTATTTCGGTCAACAATACTCAAATGTATAATTGCGATTAACATTGATATGTTTACAGTAACTATAATATTGTTGATATTAAATAAAAATAACAATTATTTGTGTACGACAACAATATATTGTTACATTAAACATAGTGTTGTTGCCGTAACCATGGCCAACCATATGTTTTCTCTGCGTGTAGATGCTTTAGTAAACTGTGATGAAGTTATCTACCCAAATCTTAGAAAAATATTTCAAATTTTCGTTTCAATGCTCGGTAAAGCTACGAGCGGGAGGTCATTTCCTACCCTTCGTCGAATAAAAACATGGCTCGGATCAACAATGACAGAAGATAGACTGTACTGTCTAAATTTGCCTCACAAGGAAATCATAAATTGCTTATTTAAAAAGATTAATGTATATTGAACTGATCTTATATTTTATTTAACCTTTTTGTTGAGTTTTTTTAATTAGGGTAAAATTGGACAAAATTTCTTCATACCACCACGCGATGGGCAATTTAGTATTGATAATGAAATTATTTTTGTAGGCCAAAAAAGTTTCCGCACCAAATGCAATTTCTAAAGCTCCTCAAAAAAAATTATTTTACATTTATTGTTTATATATGCTATATATTTTAGCCCCCATATTCATAAATGATTATAAAATTTAATAAACGTTTATTATGCACAATTTTCATAGAAAATTTGGGTTTCAACCCTTAATTAAATTTAAAATATTTGTACGAATACAGGCATAAATACATAAAATAAGCAACTGTATAACAAAAATGTAACGCTATTTTTTTGTGTTTAATAAACTAAATTTTAAGTTTAAAGTGCCAGTTGATTTACATAATGGAAAAATATCTTGTGCAACTTTAATATCTCGCTCCGCGCATATATTACTACGCTGCTGAAAATTATCACTGTTTCATATATCCGCCAAACAACTCATCTATCACAACATCTATCATTTGCCCTTCTACCTTACAAATGATATGATCTTGTTATATTGATGAAATTATTAGAAAATACTTAAAATTTTTTAATTAAGTGTTAATTTTGTATAGTAAGGATACAAATTTAAATTCAAAACTTTATCGCGTTTGGTGCGAAAACTTTCTTCACGTAATTCATCATTTCTTAATATTTTTTCACGGTCTATACGGCTATGCGATGAAGAATTTGATATTCGCAAAAATAGCAATAAGGACTTACCCTAGGGTTGCCATACGTACTGTTTTAAGCAGTACATGTACTGATTTTTTGCAGTTGTACTGTTTTATGCACAACTCCTAAAACAGTACGCAAATGTATTGTTTTTTACACTTTGTACTGTTTTTTGTACTGTTTTTTTTTTGCTCAGTCTATATTTAACAGAACTGGCTTACAAAAAATTATGTTGTGTTAAAAAAAAAGTTATAAAATAATAAGAGTTTTTACGCTGTGGTCATTGTTTTCTCATAAATACACAGTAGAAATCTAAATTATAATGGGTGGCTCGTAGCAGTGGTATATTTTCGTGTTGTTATGATTTTATGGCTACCTCTTCCAATAGTCTTTCCCTTTCCACACCTGAGAAAGACAAAAAAAAAACCAAATTTTTTTAAGTACTAAAAAATACTTATTCCAAAACAGTTATCGTTAATTTTTAGAACTTTTTTAATTTTCGGGCATGTTCTGGAAATCGAAATCACGTAAAATTGAAAACAAACAAATTTGGAAAATTATCCGTGTTCAAAATTTATAAAAATACCTAATACTTTTGAGGACCACTTTTCTTTACCTAAACTACTGAAATAAGAAAAAGATAAGTACATTTTTACAAATTTTTTTTTTAAAATATTCATCGTTTTCAATTGCACTTGATTTTAAATATTTTCAGATTTTGTGAAATAAAAATAAACCAAACAATTTTTTTTTTGATTTTATAGATTAATGGCCAATTTCACCAAGTTCAGGTTTAATTAACTTTCATTATAAAAGTCAAAAAACCTATTGTTTTAGTAATAGTTAATTATAGCTGAACTTGGGAAAATTAGCCGTAAATAATTTAAAAATTATTTAAAATTGGAAAATTAATTTAGGAAACATTTTCTCAAATTCTATATGATTTGTGCAACTATGTGTGTAGTGAAAATTGCTTTAAATACGAATATGTTTAAAGAAAATCGTACTAACAAAATCAATGAGTTGATTGTTTTGAGCTAAGTAAGGCTTTTCTCCTTTCTTATATGGCTTACAGCAATGTTATGGTTTTCCTGGCCAAATGCTTCGTTTGTAGTGTTTGCTTTTTAAACGCAAATGGAGTAATTTCATATGTATATTTATGAAATGCCATAAACTGGAAATAATTCCTTTGACGTTACACATTTTAAGTGTATTTCTTTCTTTAATTGTTTCTAATTGTTGTTGCATATTCAATCAAAAGTTTAAAATATTTACCCCAAAGTTCAGTTAAAACTAACTATTACTTTAACTTCCAGCTTCCAATATGTTTTGACAGCTTGAACTGATAGTTAATTATAGCTGAACTTGGTGAAATTGGGGGTTACTTATTAAAACAAATGGTAATGTTGTCGTCAAAAAAAAATGTACTGTTTTTTTCTTGATTGTACTGTTTTTATGTATTCAATGTACTGTTTTTCCGAATTTAAAATCTGGCTACCCTAACTTACCCTAATACACATATTGTTTTTAATTAACTTTTAAAAACAAATTTTTTACTTTTTTGTATCACACAAAATTCCCCCAACCCCCCTGTATAATTTCACAATGTATAAATGTGATTAAATGTATTTTGGAATGCGGCTATAATATGCTTCAGTTCAAACACATAAATCTGAACTGATATATTAATTGCCTTGATTGTCCTCCAAGCACTTTAACTTGTAGAACGCTAATAGATTCAATCAATAAAACACTTTAAATGCCTTATAGTAATTGAACACTTTCTTTATTTTGGTTCTGTCTTATATACTAAAATTTAATTAATTAAAAACTGAATGTCACTATTGCACAATGCGGAAGTGACCCAATTAATTGTTTGCATAATTGCTGACTAACATTTCAATGTATAAAGTTATGATTCAGGTAACAAAATAAAATAATGCTATGTTAACAATTATGAACAAAAGTAAACAATAAAATTGTTTGGGATGATTGAACTTCAAGTAAACAAAATAAAATAATGATATGTCAACAATTATTTATAAACAAAAGGTAAAATAAAACAAAAAATTAAATTATGTTATGTCAGCGATACACTGAACTTATGTAGTTCATTAACATAGTTAAAAATAAACTTAAAATTAAATGTATGTTGATGTGAATGTCAACATTAAGGCTCAAGCTGGATCCGCGCCTGTTTTATACATATAGCTATGTTTTTTGAAAATATAAATCTATATTTATTAATAAGATCATAAGTTCAATATGTTTATTTATTGTTTTATAATGCTAATTTCGAAAAAATCCGTTCATCGGATGCACAACTAGGTATGCGGTAAAGTAAAAACATACGAACATATAAAAGCTGAACTTAAAAAAGGGACACAAATATATACAAAATGATACCAAAGGGGATTTAAAATAAAGGGGCAAAGAAAGTGGCAAGACAGTTATAAAAGGGCCAAAATACGATTATAGTCGCATAACGGTAACGGTGTACACAAGCGAGTGTACTGTTTGATTCATTTCGTTCGCTTATTCGTTCTCTTTTTTGACGAAAAATGTATTTAAGTTCGGTGGCACAGAAAAAGTAGTAACGACAAAAATCGAACAATGTAAATAACAGAGCGACTTCAGAGAAGAAACCACAAAAATCGAAATAAGACAAAAATCGTATAATGTAAATGGGGACTGAAAGATTTTTCACAAAATTCTAACTTGGTGGCCACACGATCAAGTTTTGCCTTCCAATTCCGTTCAATTTGCAATACACTCTCACTTTTTTACTAACACACTTTTTAAATTGACCACGAGATTGCTTTCAATTTCACCTCTCCATTTGTTTGGGAATTTTACTATCAATTTAACAGCTGATTACATGTACGTCTTTATAAATTGTTTTTTTTACGACATCTTGAAAGTAAATTGCTTACAAATTGAGTGCAGCCTACGTCACAGCTTTTAATTTTTGTAGATTTTGACAAGCAGTTTATGTTTAAGAGTATCAAGAACAACTTGATCGTGTGGCCGCAGGGTAATGTTGAAAACAGGTGTTCCTGTGTACTATTTTATTGCCATGTGTGAAATAGTTGATGTGGCAATGAAGTCATTTAACAATGATTAAATGGATATCGTCAAAAACATAAAAAAGTCGATAGCTTGAGAGGCGCTTATGAGGTCGATAATAAGTGACTTGTTGTCGCTCGCTTAAAATGTCGATTGACATCGTGGGCCAGGCTGTATGGTTCAAAATATGTGATACTTTCCAAATTGAATTTAAAAAATTAACAATTTTTAATTAGTCAAAATTTTTACGGACTTTTATGGATTTACAGACCTCCATTTGGGAATTGTTTATGTAGAGTGGAAGAAAATAATTAGTACGATTATTTTTCAAAGTAAGTACATATGTATGGGTGACTCTGACTATTTTTATTTTTATTGAATATTGTGTTTATTTTGGTACGTAAATAGATTTTAAATTGTTTGTAAATAAAAATTTTTGCATTTTATATAGTTATACATGTGCATAATTTTGTTTGGTAAAAATTAAAGAAGAGAATCTTCCGAACAAAGTATTGCATATTTTGTCATTTTATTTGCTCATAAAATGAGCAATAATGTATGAACATTAATTTCTAAATGAATTTCCGCCTGTGAACACATTTATAGTTTCAGTTCTTTTTTCCAAATACAAAATTTGTGCTCCTTTCAATAAAGTTGCAACTTGTTTACGTTTGTTAAGTACGTTGCACCTTGTAATTTAAATAAACACGCAGAAAACATTGGACAAAACTATGGCCACTACAATAATTTATATGACCACCGATTACCGATTTTTTTTACACATTATTTTAGAAGAGTAGGTACATACTGGGCATGTTTTGTGCTCCCAAGCTTTTACGCTTCCCAGTAAAAACTTCTAAATTTCCCGGAATTCTGGCTTAAAAAACGGTAACAAAATAATTTTGTCATTTTTAAAAAATAATAAGAAAATTTGAAGGTTCTTTAAGGCGTAAATCCAATTAGTAATGAATTACATATTAAGTAACCACCCAAATTAAAAAATTGTTGGATTTGTATCCAAAGGTCATATGTTTTCGAAAGACTTTATCGATATTGGATTCTCTATAATATTAATATTCAGCGTATAGAGGTTATAAGTAGTATTATAAGAGATTGAGTGGTTGCAATCGAAACATGTAAGGGTAACCTGTCCGTAAAAGCCTGGTTCGAGCTTAGGTGCAGTCAAGAATGAAAAATTATCAATAATAATTTTAATTAATTTTCATGTTGCAAAATTCCTTTCTTCATAATGAAAAATTTTTATTTTGATCATAGGAAACTTTGGTTTGAACAGAAGAAAATTTTTTGTTTTGTTTGTTTTGTGCAAGGCGAATTCATAAAGGTGACATTTTCCAGTCATCTGTTTATTGTTTTTTTTTTGTGTGTATACTGAATGTCAAGCTTTGTTTACATTTTGAGAAAAAATTAATTGAAATTTAAAATTAATTGAAAAAAAAAATTTATTTAAATTATATAAAACAAAAAAGTGAAAAATATATACACAAGAAATTAAAAATGCGCAAGGAATAAGTGGAGCCACAATTAATTTGTAATTAAGGAGTTTCTTAAGCAATTGTGTATATTTTATTAACAAAAAAATTTACTTTTTTATATTTTCAACAAATATTTTTGACATTCACTCTAACTTTTTACAAAAACATAATACATAATATTTTTCAATAAAAAGGGATAGCTAGCATAACTCTATCTCATGATGCGGCCACCTTTATAAATTCGCCTTGGTTTTGTGGAAAATATTGAGAAATTTTCTAAAAAATTTTAAAAAGATAAAATTTGAGGAGAGAAAGAATTGAATTGTGATAAATTTAAACAAAAAAAAAAAAAATACAAGTTAGAGTGTTATATTCGGCTGTGCCGAATCTTTGATACCTTCCACCGACAGTTCGAATGTTTAAAGAGTAATATCTATATGATGTTATTATTATCTTAAACTGTGATGATTTGTTATTAATTATGGGGCCTAGGGTAAATTATGGACCGATCATCACGAAATTTCACAGCGTCATTTCTAGTCCTTTAAAACTGTGACGTACCAATTTCTGTTATGCTAGCATTAATAATTATGGTTTTAGGCGTACTAAACTGTTTTCCGGTAGTAGGGTTTATATGGGACCTAAGGTAAATTATGAACCGATCGTCACGAAATTTCACAGTATTGTTTCTAGTCCTAAAAAACTGTGAAGTTCCAAATTTTGTTACGCTAGCCTTATTTTTTTACGGTTTTATGCGTACTAAACTGTTTTCCGGGAGTAGTGTTTATATGGGGCTTAGGGTAAATTATGGACGGATCTTCACGAAATTTAACAGCGTGATTTCCAGTCAAATAAAACAAATTTTTGCAAAATCTTATTCCGTGCCTTGTTCTAGCATTTATGTTATTTTTTGTAACAAAATTATCAATTTTTGGGTGGTGGTTCCACATTTTGATTCATAGCTCTGGTCCTACTGAACCGATTTTGCTGGATTTCAATCCCAAACTGCTTAGGATAACTACAAGCAATTTGCCACCAAGTGAGCGTGTTTTCAACAGACGGACAGACAGACGGACATGGCTAAATCGACTTAGAATTACTCAAGGACCCAGAATATATATGCTTTATGGGGTCTGAGATGAATAATAAAAAAGTTTCACACGGAATGACAAACTTAATATGTCATTGTGGTGGAGGGTATAAAAAGAAACTTAATTGCTGAAATCAAGCAATAGATTTACAAATTTAAATTTTATCGTTCAATTGTGGAGTCGAATGCAATCAAAGGAGGAAACAACCAAGATTAAAGGGTGCGATATATTTGCTTGAAAGAAGACCTTAAGCCTCAGTTTCTTTCTTGTTAAAAAGTCATTTCTAAACAGTGTTGCCAAAAAATCCGATTTTTCCCTACACGTTGTATAAATTTTCCCTACAAAAATCGGTACGCATTATTGTCATTAAAATAGAAGAAAAAACATAAGTTATAAAATAAATTTTATTCGAATATAACAAAAAACCAATACGTATGTAGAGGCATTGATGTCTATTTAATTTTTAAGATATCTTAGAAAAAACATATACCTACATATGTGTCGCCATTTTTTTAAACAACAAACAACTCGAGAAATATATTTTTAGGGAAAATAAATTTTCAACCGTTTTGGACAAGAACACATTACTATAAATATTGTTACGGAAGTAACTTTAGTTAGTTGTAATTATTGTTTAAAAACTAGTTGTAATTATTGTTTAAGAATTAGTTGTAATTATTATTTATCTTGTATTGATTAGTTATTAAGTATTTGTTAGTTATTTTATTAGTTTACATTGTTATGAAAGATTGTTATAATTTAGTACACTTCAATCCCAATGTGCAGAAAGCCCTAGAAATGACCGTTAAAAAAGCTTTAGTATAAGTGGTGAAATTATGTAAACATAAGTGCCGCCATAAATCATAATTGTCTATAGAGTGGTGAATAAGTAAAGCCTCGAACCTTCGAGAAACATTTCGAATGTTCTAGATGGCTGAATTACAGTATAAATACTTGCGGCGGCTAGACTTTGTCAAGTTAAGAGCCCATCACGCGGAGAAAACTATAAAACATTGTAGTGTGTTGATTACAATAGTGAGTTGTAAATAAAGCTATAAATTACGGTTGTTAAAGTGACTAAGTTCTTAATAAATAAGTGTTATACATCAAAGTGTTGTGTTTATTTGTTTTATTTGAATTGCAATAAAAGAACTCGCAACGGTTTATTATAAAGGAAATAAACCAAAACGTTATTGAAAGGCAGTAACGTAACAATTGGTGTCAGAAGTGAAATTGCATAAATAAAATTAATAAAATAAAAAAAAAATAGACAGCAATGAAATTTGAAGAGCTTATACCCGTAATTTCTACAAAAATAAAGCTGGTCGTGTTCGTACCTAACAGTTAAATTTACCCATTTTAACCAACGTCTGGCCAACGTGTTTTAACCTTCAGTTTTCTTTTAAAATTTGGCAGCTTTTACACCATAGATTTCTATACACAGCTAGATTTCTTTTTGTAGAAATTACGGGCATTAAAGTAGAACAGCTCAAGAAAGAATTGGGCAAGTTGGATCTGCCAACTGCAGGTAATAAAGCAGAGCTGCAGAAGAGACTTTTAGATGAATTCGAGCGACGCAATATGGACCATCTCTGATGGAAGCACAGCTGAGTGCTATCGGGCGCATCCACAGGTTGCGGATAGTGGAAAGTTCCGTAGATATACGGAACAGCTGCAAATGCAGTCGCGGACAATCAGCGGTTCCGGGAGGAGAGTCTCAGAGGGTTTCCGGGTGGCGCCGGACTCCTAACAAGTTCTGAGTGCCAATGATACTCGGAACGTCAAGGCGAGAGATTGGCGCCTTCAAATAACCAATTGCCACCAACAGCCCGCCTGAAGGCCATGCTGGCAGCCCCAGTTCCAGGATCGGATGCAGAAGCCCAATCAGCTACTCATCTTAAAACAAATGATTACCGAAACCTCAAACAATGTAAGAGGCCCTATGCTCCTTATAGGAACTAAAGGAACCAATATATATATATATATATATAATATGGACATTGCGAGTTACGAATTCGAGGACAAAGAAGAAATAGAGGTATGTACTCGTGCAGTTGCCAGCAGTATGGACTTTAACACAATGTTTGCTGCTATGATGGTAAAAATGGAAAAATTGTCAGAGGAAAATTCCAAGAATTCTAGAAAAATGGACGATAATTCTAGAAGCATGGTAATGATGATAAAAGAAAATTCAGATGAAACTTCTAGAAAAATGGAAGGGAAGACGAGCACCATCCTAGCCGAAATTCAAGAGCATTCTAGAATAACGAACGAGAAACTTCAGGAGATTTCAAGTGAAATGAACGAAAGAGTAAACGAAATGGAAATAGAATTTAAGCAGAAGTTGTCTGAAGTTAAAACACAAGTAACGAATTTTGATGAAAAATTTAATAATCTTGAAGCCAAGGTGAATAATAGGGTATTCATTTAATCGACCTTTTGCTTTAATCGGTTTATCGCTCGATTAATTAACCGAGGTTTTGGTTTAACCGGTTAATAATCGGTTAATTTTGTTTTTGATCGGTTAACCGATTAATCAAGTTTTTTTATAAGTTAAGTAACTTCAATATATAAAAATGCATTCATTGTTTATTATTTGGAGTTTATTAGTAAAAAAAAAATATAACATACCAAACATAAAAATTCTTGAACTAAAACGAGCAAACAAAATAACAGTTCATAAATATGTAATATAATTTTTTTCAATTAATACACAAGGTGTGCTATTAAGTCATATCGTCATAATAACCTAAATAATAAATTACAATTGCTTAAAATAAATAAGAAATAAAACAAGAGAATTATTTCAAGACCACAAGTAGGCAGAGTGCGAACGCTCGATGTGACCGCCAATGGTGAAAGGGATATTGCGCAGGATATAAAAGAGGCAGTTATGGAAGCTTTAAGCGAGAAGAAAACCAAAACTAAAATAAAATGCTATAATTGCGGTAAGACTGGTCACATACAGCGTAACTGCAAAGCACCAGATAGAATTTCAAGATCTGCTTCGCCGCCGAGAAACAACCAACGGGCTAGTCATCAGTCATCACAGGAGCCGCCATTAAGTATGGAGGGAGAGCTATCTTTCGCATCTGAGGACTCGATAATAAATTTAGTAGTGCCAAAGAGATATAAAAGTATTACGACATTTGGCTACATCGATGGTAAAAAGCGAATTTTGACTATCGACCCTGGTGCAGGATTTTCAATTATAAGGCCTGACTTGGTAACGGTGAGCCTGCTACTGTCTATGGCAAAACACGTGTGGTGTTAAGAATTGCCAATGTTGTAAATTTTCATGAGTTTATTGTGGCCGACATTGTAGACGAAGTACTGATTGGCGCAGATTTTATGATTAGTCATAACATAAGTCTGAATATGGGAAAACAAATCATGTATTTGTTTGGTTATGAAATACCCCTGAATGTTGGGTATGAAAGTGAGGCTCGTGTGGGACAGCTTCTCGCTTGTACTCGTCTGGAAACGTCACCATACAGAAAAGTTGCAAAACGGGAAAAAGCGGTTGCTCATGCAAGACAGCTTAGCAGAATGGAAGCCAGGCACTGTACGGAGGCAGATAAAAGGGTATACGTCAGTGAAGGTCGCTCGTTGCAGGTAGAGCCCAGTAAAGACTGGTTAACAGCAAAAAGATTTGAACCTATATCGGCTAAGGTTATAAGGGCCAATAGTATAGGTGGAAGACAGAATTTTAAGAGAAACTGCCTAAAGCGTGTGGCAGCCAGGAGCACAGTAAACAGAGTTTGTGCGCCGCTTCCACAGTGCAATTGTAAGGCACTAACTATACCTGAAGATAAGCAGGTATCTTCATTGGAGCGGAGAAATCCTTATGACCATAGAAAGTACGTGCGTGGCCATAGAAAGTTGTCCAGTTATGATCGGGCGGTGTATTTTGCCAATGAATCAACAACCAAAGGAAAGATAAGTTGCCAAGCCACAACTACATTGGAATGTACCACATAAGGTGATAAAAAAATTAAATGATGTTGTATACCGAATACAGAAATATAAAAGTCCAAGAGCTAAAATGAAAGTTGTTCATTTAGAACGACTAGCCCCTTATGGAAGAGGTGATTCTGAGCCTATTCGGGACGAACAGGCTTAAGTGGGGGGCAGTGTTACGAAAGTAACTTTAGTTAGTTGTAATTATTGTTTAAGAACTAGTTGTAATTATTGTTTAAGAATTAGTTGTAATTATTATTTATCTTGTATTGATTAGTTATTAAGTATTTGTTAGTTATTTTATTAGTTTACATTGTTATGAAAGATTGTTATAATTTAGTACACTTCAATCCCAATGTGCAGAAAGCCCTAGAAATGACCGTTAAAAAAGCTTTAGTATAAGTGGTGAAATTATGTAAACATAAGTGCCGCCATAAATCATAATTGTCTATAGAGTGGTGAATAAGTAAAGCCTCGAACCTTCGAGAAATATTTCGAATGTTCTAGATGGCTGAATTAGTGCTGGTTCACACAGGTCAAGTTTACTTGAACAGTTTTATTTAAATTTTCTTTTGAACTTGCGTTCACGTTCATGCACAAAATTAATTTTTGTTTTCTTTTCCTTCAACTTTGTAGCTATTTATTATATTACGGATGAAAAAAGAAAAGAAAAATACAAAACTGACTGGTACGGTCAAGTATGTACCCCTTTCCATTCTCTTTACCCCTCTCTCCTAAAAGCTCAAGACTTGAAGAGTCAAACTTGACCTGTGTGAACCAGCACTTACAGTATAAATACTTGCGGCGGCTAGCATCAAAAAACAGTATTAGTTCAGACTTTGGCAAGTTAAGAGCCCATCACGCGGAGAAAACTATAAAACATTGTAGTGTGTTGATTACAATAGTGAGTTGTAAATAAAGCTATAAATTACGGTTGTTAAAGTGACTAAGTTCTTAATAAATAAGTGTTATACACCAAAGTGTTGTGTTATACATCAAAGTGTTGTGTTTATTTGTTTTATTTGAATTGCAATAAAAGAACTCGCAACGGTTTATTATAAAGGAAATAAACCAAAACGTTATTGAAAGGCAGTAACGTAACAATATGGTTTTTCTGCATTTATTTCATAAGTAATGCGATATGACTAAAAATCCCTACATATTGGAGATTATAAAAAATCTGTCCGATTTTCCCTACGCTTCTATTTAAGTATCAAAGATACCTACATGTAGGGATTTCCCCCTACTTCTGGCAACACAGGTTGGAACACATTTTTAAAAGGATTAAAGGACTTAGAGAAGAATAATTTGCTTATTTATATTGGTTTTAAGTGGCCTGAAATTCTTTATTTTAAAATTCTGCATGGGGTTTGCTCAAATCATATTACGGAGAAACATGAAACGATATGGAAAATTTTTATTCTGGAATCAGGAGTAAGAATCAATAATTTAAAATACTAAGCATTATTATGTATCGTGTTCTTATTTTGTAAATTCAGTTTGTTAAAAAAGAGAAACTAATTGTTAAACGGAAACAATTCTTCATGGTTTAATAACGTGTTAAAATACATTTAAGATCACAATACTATTTTTAAACTCTAACTCACTATCCTAATACTAATTTATAATCATTGTTACTTTTGGAATCGTGTATTTTATATTTGTGTCAAGTCTTAGCGAGTAGACAGTAATACCTCAAATAGTCCTAAATAGATCCTAACTCCAGCCCTGCAGTCAACGATGGAAAAGATGTTTGATTTATAATTGATATTTTATTTTAGACTTAAAACTTATATTGAATACATCGGTTTCTTGGGAGAAAAATTTTAAAATACTAAACCAAAATTTAAATCACATATGAAACACATAAAAGATAAATAAATAAGTTGGCTTTTTAATATATTTTTAAAATTCACCTTAAATTTCTTATTCTAAAAGAATTTCAATGGTAATTTAACTTGAACTTTAACGTTCGCCTTCTCTTTTAATACAACAAAATATTTTTTTTGGTACTTTAATACATATTTACCCCTATCGTGAATAAAAATTCCTTGGGAGTTTTTTCCCGTTTTTACAATTGAATTAACATAGGAAAAATGGAAAAAGGGAAAAAACTCCCAAGGAATTTTTATTCACGATAGGGGTGAATAATTTTATGCTAAGTTTTTTTTTGTGGTCATTATGGATATTTTTTTCGGCGCTGCGAAATATGGCCCCAAAAAATAAATGAAAATTGACCCCAAACTTGGGGCTATTTTTCATAATGCAATATGGCCCCATTTTTTAATGAAAAATTACCACAACAAAATGAAACATAACCCTAAAAATAAAATGAAGTATGACCCTAAATTTGGGGTAATTCTTCATTTTGAAAAATCACCTCAAAATTTATAATGAACTTTAACCCCAAAAAAGAACACAAAGAAAGTTACATTAAACATTTTCGGTGGAGTCCATAAACTAAAAATCCCAAATTTGGAATCCCGATTTCGAAATCCGAATAATAATACAGTTTTGGTTTTTAAAATCGTACGATTAATACCATGGTTGGGCTTTCGGCCATGCGCAAGGATTTTTTTTCTCTATGGTATAAAGAAAACTTACTAAAGCTTCTCTATTTAGCCGTCCTTCAGCCGGGCGCAAGGATTTTTTTTCTATGGTATAACGTACACTAGCTTCGCTCAGTAAAGCTTCTCTTAATAGACGGCCTTCGGCCGGGTGCAAGGATTTTTTCCTCTATGGTATAACAAACACCGGCTTCGCTAACTAAAGCATCTCTGCATAGCCGGCAAAGATTTTCTCTACTTTGGTTATAAGAACTCGGGTTGTTTATACTATCCCTAGAAACTTTTATATAAAATTTGTGTAAAAATGTTTGGAGTGATTTTTCATTTCTTAAAATTTGCATTTTTTATTAGTAGACGAAAAATAGCCCCAAAGTTAAAATTGTGATTTTATTTGGGGCCATTTTTCATTCCACTTAAAATGCAAAAACACCCTAAGGAAAAAAGAACAATAACCCCAAAAAAATAAAAAAAATCCCCAAAATTTTTTCATATGGCACTATATTGAATTAATATATAAATAAATAAATGTCGTTTTAAAATGAAATTTTAAATTTTAATTTAATATTTATTTCGTGAAACATGAAGGTAATCAATGTAAACTGTTTGTAGCGCTATTCAGTGATATGAAATGATAGCAAGGTCATGGGAGGGTAATGAATGGTATGAGGCGGGTGACATCTAGTAACTCTTCCAAGTAGACCATAATTTATTCCCATATTTTTGTTTTGTTTTGTAATTGAATCGAAATTATTTGGAACTTAATTTTTTTTTTTATTTAAAATGTGCGAATCGACTAAACGTTAAAACAAGACGAAGGTCCCCCCCCCCCCCCCCCACATATCCCTGAGCACGGCCGGTTTATAAGTAACAAGGCCTTCTTAATGCTTAGCCCCTTTTACTTATGATTCGTTACAAATTTTATCTTAATATTTTTGTTTTACTATTTTTTATAAAAACAAATTCATCATGACATTTCCCCTTGAGACGTTAAAGAATACAATATTGTATATGGATTTTACACGGTGCTCTGGAATATATATAAATGCAATTTTGTAGTAACGCTAATATGATAGCATTTTTGTCAAAACGCGAACTAGCACGGATTTCAAATGGAATATATGGGTAAGTTTTTAATTATAAATAAAAACTAAAATTTCAATTTGTCTTTAAATAGAAATAATATAAGAAACTTAAGAAGTACAGAAAGAAAATACCCCTTTATTAATAGACTTGGAAATTGAAAAGCAAATTATCAATAAGAACTTGTCTACTTAACCGAACATTGCCACTTTGAGACGAAATGCATGACGTTCTATATGTGAATGTGGCTTTAGCGCAGAATTTATCTTTTAATGCTTGTTTTTTTTAATTTTTTAAGTTTTGATATATTGAATTTTATTAGATTGTCATCCTCATTTTTCTAGGAAAAATTCAAAATAGTTCTTGTATTTATGTTTTTTTTTTTATAGTTTTATTTTGTATAAATATTGTTCAATTAAAATTATAATAAAATATCTTAAATTTAAATTGGTTTTATTTATTGTTTAAAATAACGAATTGGAATTGAATAAAATAAAAACTAAATAAGTACAAAAAGGTAAACATTTAAGCCATTTAACAATGTTTTTAAAACTATGAGGTATATTGAGATTAAAGTATTATTAAAAATCAAAGAAACGTTTAAGTTAAATTTTTGTTGGAAACATATTTAGATATGTATTATGACTATCCCACTTAAGTTGTATATATTTATTTATATATATATATATGTAACTAAGAAAACAATTTTTTTAAATTATCAAAATTTCTTATCACGGTTTTTTTAACACCAAAATATGTATAATGTATATTGGTAATAACGGTTTTAAATGTATCACAATTTGTAAGTCAAGGGATTTTAATACTTTAATAAGTACTGCAATTACGGTTAGTGGTTTGTTGTTTGTTTGTTGATGGGGTAGCTCTGAGATCATAAGATAATTTCTTTTCTATAACGTTAAAATTGCTGACCTAAAGGATACAGTTTTGAAAAATATTTTTATTTTCTTTTGAAAAATTTCATAAATCATTTTTACTTACATTCTGTGGTGTTATACTATGTTCACACTTGGGTTCTTAAACGCGTTTAAGCAGCTCGAACGTGATTAAGCTCTTATCACTTCAAAATCGAGATGATTACCCATACATTGAAGTGATTTGTTAATCACTTCAACTCGACATGATTACAACTAAATCACTTCATAAACCACAAAGAATCCACTGAACATACCCTAATAATGTAGAATCGCTCATGGTCGTGTACAACCGGCCAAGATGGCTGCTTAATGTTTTTATTTTTTTTCCTTAAATAATTCATAAATTTTCACAATTTCATCATTAAATTGATTAAAATAATCTTCTGATAACTTTATAAAAGTGTTTTTATCCATTTTTAATACTTTAAAGAAATTTAAATTTGTTTGTTGTTTTTTTGTGTGTTTGTGTGTGTGTTTTTTCTTAATCATCTGTCATCTTAATCATCTCAAATGTAATGTGAACGGCTTTGATTAGCTAAATCAACATTTTGCTTAAACGCGTTTAAAAACCCAAATGTGAACATAGCATAAGGAACATTCTAAGATTTATTTTTATCATTTTTTTTTGTATCCCATTATTCTTTGCTTGGCCTTTTGAACTTTAAGTCTTTAAGTCTTGCTTCCGAAAAATGGTCTTCGCAAATTTCATGTGATGGGGCGAAACTCCTGCCACAAATTTCACCCCATTTTGCCCTTTCCACAGGGTCTTTTGGCACTGAAAATAATGTTCCACTTCCTTTTGCAAAATATTTTTAACACACTGCACAATAACGCATTTTAATGTTTTTTAATATTTATTGCACTTATTTAAACTTTTTTTTCACAATTTTTGTTCAGAATTATTAAATTTTAATTTCACAAAAAAAAACAATTTATCAAAACCGATGATCATATTCGAAAAGTAAACAATTTACAAAAATGTAAACAACTTTTGTCATTTTTCCCATTTATGCCTATGTATTGATGATTAAAAACACAACTCTGCAAAAAATCAGCAGGCGTTTTAAGCAGACCTACTAATTGGGCCATGGTTCAGTATGTAATGGCCAATTTCACATATTTATTTAAATATCAATTTTATGTGTAAAATTCGTTTTTCATGCCAAATAAAAATAAAATTATATGAAAAACTATATGAGTTGTTATTTAAATGGAATTGGTGGAATTGGCCATAAGAAAAAGAAATAAAATTGCATTCGAATTGAAAAAGTTCTCGATCTGAGAGTTGTGAATAGCCCACAGGTTGAGGCTTATTAAAATGTTTTCCGAGAGTGGGCATTGGAACTGTGGTAATTTATGGAGCGATTACATGAAATTTAGTGGTGTAATTTGTTATTTCTTACCACTAATGGTAGTGGTTTTTATGTGTTTTTTTTTTAACAAGATTTCTATGGTTAATAAAAGAAATTGATTTTGTTTATTAATTTCGAATTCAAATTTCAATTATTCATCTTTATTCATTAACTCAATTAATAATTTGCTTCATTTAATTACAATATTAAATTTGTTTACCCACTTACAACTACAATTCGAGTCGGAAAACCCCCAACCAATTGTGGGGGAATGTAAGAAAAGGTTGGTGTTTTGTTTTAGCTTTGATATTGTTACAAGTAAGACTTTCTGAAAAATACCGGGATTGGATTTTTTGAAACCCCGCATTCCAGGATTTGCGAAAACCAATCCCGATTGGCATCCCTATTGCTGACTCAAAACCACAAAGCATATATGCAAATTTAAAAAACGAAAAATCACCCAATAGTACTGAAATTCTGTTTGAATGACAACAACTACTTTGCATACAATAACAAGGTATACAAACAGATTTTCGGTATGCCAATGGGAAATCCCCTTTCCCCAACTATTGCCGATATTGTATTGGATAATTTACTTGACGTAGCCTTGGCAGAATTACACAACAAGAACGTTAACATTAAATATGTGGCAAAGTACGTAGATGCCATACTGGCTGTAATAGATATTAATGACAAAGACGATATACTTAAAGCACTCAACGGGTATCACCCGAAAATTAAATTCACCGTTGAAGTTGAAACGAACCGAGAAATAGCATACCTTGACACAAAATTACATAGAGGGGACAATAAAATAACGTTTGATTGGTATGCAAAAAATACATCATCTGGCAGAATTATCAATTTCAACGCTACTCAACCAAAATCTCAAATAGTAAATACTGCAAAAAATTTTATACGTAGAGTTCTTGATATTAGTGATGAACAATACCATAACAAAAATAAACATGTAATCACGAAAGTACTTAGAGATAATGCTTTTCCTACAAATTTAATTAAAAATCTAATATCTACCTATAAACCTATAATAACAAACACAAATGGTAACATTGATAAGGAAGAAAAATATTTTTACAGTGTAAAATACATACCGGTCCTCACGGACAATAAAAACATAAAAAACGCAATAGACAATAATGACATTAGCTTTGCTTACACACCAAACAAAACATTAAGTGCAATATTTACAAATACAAAAATGCCAATAAACAAACTACAACAAAATAATGTAGTGTATGAAATACCATGCAAGGGAGACAACAACAACAGCTGTGATTTAGTTTACATTGGGACGACAAAGAGAAATCTGGAGACAAGAATGGGAGAACACAACTCAGACATAAACAAAAACAAAGAAAGCACTGCATTATCACAGCACATATTACAAACAAAACACAAACCTGATTTTGACAACATAAGAATACTGGATAAGGTAAATAACGTGAGAAAAAGATATACTACAGAGAGCTTAAGAATTCAACAGAACATAAACAGAACAATGAATAAAAAAGAAGATACTGACAATTTAAGCGCCTGTTACAGAGTTGTTATAAAAAACAGTAGATGACGACACTAGCTGTGGCTTTCATTATTTAAAAATTTATTAATGTAATACAAAATTGTTTTTTTAATGTAAGTTAGTTACATTCAATTTATTGTATTATTAAATGTTGATGTTTTTATTTTATATAAATAGACGAAGCCCCTGAAGAAGTGAACATAAAATTCACGAAACGTCGGGAAAAATGAAATAAAAAAGTTTTGCATTTTTACCTCACCTCACCAGCTAAGTATATATGTATAAGCAAATATACAAATATAAATGTAACGAAAAATAGCCCAACAATTTTGGGTCACTTTTCATATGAATTCAGGCCCAATTTTGCATGAAATTTTTTGGGCGATTTTTCATTTATTTTTTTGGGCCATTTTTCTTTGTGCTATTGATCCCTCTACATTCCCCCCAACAGAAACAACCGCATTATTTCCCTGACAAGCCCCAGTAGATCCGCCGGACTACATCCAGCGATGCCCCCAGTTCGTCGTAAAACCTATCTCCTAGCCATTTCTGTCTGAGGCCCTTCATCCTGGGACAATGGCACAGTACATGCTCGATCGTCTCCAGCTCCTCTGAATCATCGCACAATCTGCAGAAGTCCGGTATGGCGTTGTCCCATCTGCCCGCAAAAGCCCTAACAGGACAATGACCCGTCAAGAACCCTATAAGCGTTCTAAGACTACCCCTATCTAATCCCAGTAGAACCCTGGTTGCCCCGCGTCCAATCTTGGCCATAGTGCCCTGGACACCCTGCAATCATTTCTGTCACTCCAGGATCGGTTAACGTTATCACAGAATTTCTTCCGTATCAACCCATAGTAGTAACATAGGGGGGGCTTAACCCCCTGTCCCTTACCGCTAAGTCCAGATTCGAACCCTCTCTCGCGAGTTCGTCAGCCACCTCATTTCCATCAACCATGCAGTGTCCAGGTACCAAACACAGCCTTACATTGAATGCCCCCATGAGTTCACCAAGAGCATTCCTACACCGAGCGACCAGGCACGATCGCACCGTATAATTTGTCAATGCCCTCAGCGCCGCCTGACTATCGACGTAGATTGTCACCACAGAACCACCCACGATGTGTTCCAGTATTACCTCCGTCGCCCTCCAGATCGCTAGGATCTCAGCCTGGAAGACACTGCACTCATCGGGGAGTCTGAACGACCTTCTCACCTCGGTGTCCGCGATATATACACCGGCACCAGTGCCGGTTTCCATCTTGGATCCATCCGTAAATACTGCCCACCCCTCAAACAGTCCATTGGATCCACTCCAAATTTCCCTATCCGGGAACCCCACTGGTGTTGTTGCACCGAAGTCCTCGAGAGAAATACCCTGATCAAGCAGACCCATCTCGTACAAAATTCTCGTGTGATCATCCCGCCTAGGTCTAACTAAAGAAGACTCGTAAGGCTAAGTAAGTTCCTAGCTGCCACACTCCTCACATAATGCTCAATAGGGGATAGATATAGTAGGATGTCCAGCGCCGCCTGCGGAGTGCTTCTCCTTGCGCCTGTGATGCCAAGAGATGCACTTCTTTGAACCTTGCTGAGCATCTTCCTATAGCTATCCACTCCCAACGCATCCCACCAAACAGTGCATCCATAGGTAAGTATAGGCCTAACAACCGATGTGTAAATCCAGTTGACCATATCAGGCCTAAGACCCCAGTTCTTACCAATGGAGTTCCTGTATGTGTAGTATGCATTGAGTCCCCTTCTCATCCTCTCCTGAGTATTTCTCTTCCAAGACAGTTTGCAGTCCAGAAAGTTACCCAAGTACTTTGCTCCGTCCGATAGAGGCAACTCGACGCCATCTAGCACTGGCCCCCTTAACCCCTCTATCCTATACCTTCTGGTAAATAGCACCAGCTCAGTCTTCGCAGGGTTAACACCCAGTCCCCTATCCTTTGCCCATGCCGAGAGTTCGCCTAGCATCACCTGCATAATTTCCCCGATCGTGGACAGAAATTTTCCCCTGACCAGCAAAACTATGTCGTCCGCATAGGCAAGAACTTTCCTGCCCATGGAATCAAATGACCCAAGAATCCCGTTAACCGCAAGCAACCACAATAGAGGTGATAGAACCCCCCTTGTGGTGTCCCCCTGGTAACCCTCCTCCTTATCACATGATCCCCCAGGCTCGAGTTTATAATCCTACTGCCTAGCATGCAGATTATCCACTCCACCAGAAAGTCCTTAACTCCCAACTCCAACAAAGAATCCCTAATCGCCTCAATCCTAATGTTATTGAAGGCTCCCTCTATATCCAGAAACGCGGCGAGAGTATATTCCTTATGCCTCAGACCGTGCTCAATACAACCCACCACCTCATGTAACGCGCTCTCAACAGATTTACCCTTCAGGTAAGCATGTTGAGCGTTGCTGATAAGGCGGGTCTCAATATAACTCCTGAGATAGAAATCTATTAGCCTCTCAAGAGTTTTCAACAAAAATGAAGACAAACTAATAGGTCTAAAATCCCCCGGTTTCGAGTGGCCTGCTTTACCAGCCTTGGGTATAAAAATTACCCTAACCTCTCTCCACCCCCTAGGCAGATACCTCCTACTGAGGCACTTCTTGAATATGTTCACCAGCAGAAATGATGCATCGTCCGGAATGTTGCAGAGCATGGCCGGAAAAATGCCATCCGGAACCGGTGATTTATATGGGTCGAAAGTATTGACCGCCTACTCTAGCTTTTCCCTTGTGACCATTTCCTCGACGCAGGCGGAAATATAATCCGATGTCATGGACATCACGTCCCATTGACTGTCGTCCGTACCTCCGGTATCCCTGCACCCGGGAAAGTGCGTATCCATAAGTAAGGTTAGGATCACAGAGCTAGACTCAGTCCATGAGCCGTCATTCCTTTGGACGTAACCAAGGGTCTTAGGGTCCTTGGATAAAATCCGTCGGAATCTTGACAACTCGTTGACATTATCAATGGATGCACAAAACTGCCTCCATGATAGTCGCTTTGCCCTCTTCAGATCCGCCTTATACCTGTTAAACTGCACCCTGTGATTGTTCCAATCCTCTGGTGCTCTGGTAAGCTTGGCCCTGTTAAACAGTTTCCTAACCGTAGACCTTTGAACGTGAAGTTCCCTGGTCCACCATTTGGGCTGTTTACGCCTACCCGGAAATGTAACCGGGCAGGACTGCTCATAGCTTTCCCTTAGAAGATGAGTAAACTTGTTCACAACACCCTCCAGATCAGTCGGCAGCAAGTCGCCCAAGGCCCTTTGCGCCAACCCAATTCGGACTCTTTCCTTAAAGGAGTCCCATTTCGTCCCCCTCGGGTTCCTAAATGGTGCAACCCCAGGTGGGTCAAAATTCAATGTGAAGGTCAAGCCAAGTTAAATACTAAAATAAAATGGAATTAAGTTTCATATATTACAATATTTGCGAAAAATTTAATTACATAAAATCAATGTTAAGTTTTTCATGAATACAATGAAAGCTAAAAAATTAAAAAAATTATGAAATAAAAAAATTCATTCCAGATATGAAATTGTTCATTACATCAACGTAACAGTTCATTCATACCGTGAAGAACTATCAATGAACCCGTTTCATTAATTGAATGAATGATTTTTCTCTTAGTGTACTTACTACGTATAACACAGATTCTACTTTTTTGACAGCGAGTAACGCGTGGTGTGGACCTCTAGCTTTACTTTCTTCTTTAGTAAGCGGCACCAGCAGCGTTCAAACAAATCAGCTGATTTTGACAGATTATTTTTTTTACTTGTGGTGATGCCGCATAGAAAACGTTGCATGTAACTTGAACCGTAGAACGCAAGTGAGGTATAAAAATTATGCAATGCGAAGAGGCGAAAACGTGTTGTGTGGACCTCCAGCTAAAGTGTATGTGTGAAACAGTAGCAAAGTTCTACGGTGAATTAAAATTTCTTCGCTAATGTCAAAATTTGTACTAGCCCCCAGGAAATTTGATTCACCTCAACAGTGTAAAAATTTTACTACCATGAGTACTTTGCTACCGTTTCACATACAACAAAAATCATAATTGTTTTTTAAATTTTAACTTGTGTTTCTTTAAAAATTGTAAGATTCAAGTCATCAATAATAGGGTATTCATTAAATCGGGCATTTGCCATAACCGGTTAATCGCGCGATTAATTAACCGAGGTTTTCGGTTAATAATCGGTTAATTTTATTATTGATCGGTTAACCGATTAATAAAGTTTTCTAATATATTACATAAAGTAAACTAATAACGAGAAAACAAAAAAATAATTCATAAATATGTAATTGTATTTTTTAATCGATTTTCAAAAGATTGATCAAATAGCTATCGAAGCTACTTGGGACAAATGTTGCTAACACCAATACGTAAGAAGTTACATGGATGAGAAAGAACACCTGGTTGGCCAAAATGTCAAACTTTGCCCCCTTTAACTCAGAAACTTTTTGACCGATCTTGTTGAAAATTTGCGTCTAAGCTACTATAGGACTAACCTTGGTGCAAATTTCATCTAAAGCGGAAGCCATCGATTAAAAAATTGGGTCACTTGACATGAAATCCGCCATATGTATTTATTTAAAAATAGACTGTGAGATCATTTTATTTGTTTTTTCAATAGCTTAAGAAAATCTTACAAAATAATCTTTTAGAAAAATAATTTAGTTTAAATGTTAATGATTTAAGCGAATCTTTTCTTTAGTTTTGATAAAAATTGACTTAGAAAAAATTCTTTCACTTGTGGTGGAGGTTGGAGAAATCGAACATAAGCCATAACACAGAATATCTAATTTTTTACTCCATTTCCTAGATTTCTCTAAACATATGAAATCTTCCATAATGCCATAATAGTCCGTTTTAAGTTTATAAAAATGTTTAACACTTTTAATTGTTTCGGTTAATTCTGTTAAAAGATTGTCTGTTGTATATTCGAGAGTTTCTTCTGTTGTCAGGTCATCTTCAGACTCATTTTGGTAAAGCTAAGCACCGAACATTTGGTTCCGGTTTAATCGTTAATCGAAAATAGCAAATTTTAAATTAACCGATCAGATAATCGGGTAGTAATAAATCGGTTAACCGAATCAAGACTGTTGCATCCTTATATGTACATATTTATCCAATTCACATGCTCTGTCGTATGGCTTATCGATTAGCAAAATACGATTCTTCTTCTTCTTTAATAAGACCCTAATTATGTAAATCGCAACGCAATGCGAAAACAAATTCAAAAATATTTTGTAATTTTGTTGTTGCTTTCAATAGAAATTCATGTACCGTTTATACATTTTAAACGTCACAAGCTCTGAGACGTTTGATATTTAAAAAGGCAATGTGAATTTCTAAAGAAAGCTACAACAAAATATTTATGACTTTGTTTTTGCTTTCAATGTTATTCTTTGGCGTTGCGTTTTACATAATTAGGGCCTAAAAGTTGACATTCACATTATTCGATACGATGAAATTAAAGCAGGCATGTGAGTTTAAATTTGATGTGTAATGGTTATACATATTTATCAGGCGCGGATTCAGGGGGGGGGGGGAGATAAGAAAATTCCCCCCCGTAAATTATAAAAATATGTTTTGTTAATTTCGATAATACGGGAATTCCCAATAATAAAATTTTTTTAAAGTTAAAAATTTTTGGAAATCCCAGCAAGGTTTTTTTAATGGAATCTAACGAAATTTTCAATAAGTGTTTTTTTATTGAATCTCTAACGATTTTCAATAAGTATCCAAATCTTAATCCTAATAGTTATTTATTAGATATTTCCAATGAAACATCTAGTTTACCGTATTGAATTACTTATTTTACTACATTTAATCCCAGCAGGTGTCATCTATATCCAAAGACTTGATTGATTGACTTGATAATGCATGCGGTGCGGTTGAATTATTAAAAAGCCTTAGTATTTGCAATATTTATGTATATATTTATATTTATGAATCAAAATTGTATTTGATAATTTTTGACGAAAGCATGGATTTGTCGGGGAAAAGTCAGATTTCCTTATCTTTAAGATATTTCAACATACAAAAAAAGTTTTTAGGGAAGAATTTATTGGCTTTGTTGCAAACGCATTTGAAGAGACTTCAAAAGATATTGATGACGTTAATGTGTCAATTGATGCGAAGGCACTATCATCAACAGTTCTTAAAGCTTTGACAAATTTTGGTCTTGACCTTAAAAATTGTGTAGGAGATGGAACAGATGGGTGTCCTCTGATGTCAGCAGAAAATGGAGCTGTTCAAAATTTCTGGAAAAGCGACAAATGCGAAACAAACGCCTTGAGTAGTATGTTTTGGACAGTTCTACGGCACTTTTTCCATACAAATTTGGGATCATCCATAGATGGGAGTATGTATACATTTCTAATAAGAATTGATATAAATATGTTGTAATTGGATCCCTACAAAATATGATTCATGCCTGGATTTGAGTAAGTAGTTCTAATTGTGTAAGCAAAATCCGTCCGTCCGTTTGAATGGCTGGTTTAAAAATAAAATGATTTGTGTTTGCATCTTTAAAAAAAATTTTTTGTATGTAACAAATGAGAATAAGTTAAACCCGTGTTTCCATCCCTGGGATGAAACTTTTTTTTTGTAATATTAAACCTTTTTAATTTTCGAATGTGGGATGATGCCTACGCTACGGTGGTTTGAGTCGGCATATATGATTAGTCGGTCGGTTTGCTACAGTTGAGTTAATTAAGGCCATTAATTCATCTTTCACTATGTGTGTGAATGTTAATGTAACATTAAAATGTTTAAGTTAGTTTCTTATTGGGGTCATCCCAGCACTACATTATATGTCTTATGAGATGACTGAGCCGTATATGTGTGTATATTAGACTACCTGATCCATTTTAATTAAATGGACTACTCCCTGGACTGGTTCCAATGTAATGCAAGCATGGACCATATCATTCTTAAAAATTGTTTGTAGTAAGACGACATGTCTTCGATTTTTAACTACTTGTAATCCACAGCTGGGTTATATGGTCCTGCCACAGGACATCGTAATGTTAAATAGACCATGTTTTTACCTACGTTGGGGTTTCTTTTGGACTAGTCCTAGTCCCTTATGAGGCTTTATTTTACACGCGTGTTTGAACTAGTCCTATCATTTGCAGGGTTGCAATTTGTTAGCACCTCCACTTCTATTGTCTGTGTATGTGTGTGCGTGAATGTGGTTATCGTGGCTGTGTGTGTGTGTGTGTGTAAATGCGACTGTCGTGGTTGAGGTGCAGCGTGTTTGTTAGATGTTCGTAAAGTAGGGTGTGTGTAGATACAACCATGTCGGATGGTACATTTTTTGTAATATGAAACCCTTTTATTTTTCGAATAAATTGTACATACGTGATAAATTTAAATTTCATAAAGCTTTTTTTTGTAACTGTCCTAATTAGGGTTTCTAATTTCCCGGACTTTTTCTATTCCCGAGAAACGAAACAAAAAAATCTTATTCCCGGGATTCTTAGAATAAAACAATTGTTTTACTAAATGAGTTCAAGGCAAAAGTTTTTACTTTACACATATACAACAGTCTAAAAAAAATTAGCCTTACTCATCCCTGTAGGAAGTCAAACACATTTTTAAGTAACTTAAAACTGGTTTTTTTTATAACCACAACTAGTTGATTATGTGACTATTTTCCTTGTCGACGACTCATTATTTTAACATGAACATGTCATAGGCAGTAGTCAATTGGCCATCTTTGCATGACTTTTAAATTGACTACTAACTACTTATTTTTCAACCAATTTGTAGTCATTTGAAAAACAGTTAATTTATAGTTAGTGTTTTTTGCAATTGACTATTTTATTTACTACAGGGATTCTACAGAAAACCAAAACAAAACCAAATAAGTTGCTACACTCATACATATGTACATACATATTATATATATATACATATATATATATATATATATATATATATATATATATTTTTTTTTTTTTGGGAGATCACGAGTTATTAAAACTTATTAATACTTAGTAGTTATTATTAATAGCGACTTGATAAAATTAATTTTCTTTTAAGAAAATTTTTTTTATATTGATTTTTTTAGAATTTGATATAGCCTTTTCAAGATGATCTTTAAAGATAGTAGATGCTCATCATCTAATGTTGGTATGTCATGTACATTTTTATTTTCTACTTTAAGAAGCTTTTTAGACATTTCATCATGAATTAAAAAGGCTATTGATTTATTGGCGTAGGGAAAGAAGTTTGATTTGTAAGCACTATTTAGTAAAGAATATATTGTTATTAATCGTTTTTGATGTTATCGATGATAAATTTCAAATTAAAATTTCAAAAAATTTAATTTGAAATTCCCGAAAATTCAAGGAAAAATTTCCCCCCCGGGATTTATTTAAAAAAGTCCCAGGATTCTTTCCCGCGTAGAAACTCTAGTCCTAATCTCAAAGTTCTTGGAAAAATAATGAAATATGAGTCATGCATATGCAGATGTTTACAATTCTTGGAAAAACAAAGAAACCGCTGATGCTGCGGTTTTTGATTATATGAAATAAACTAATGCAATAATTTAAACTAAGAAAAAAATAAATAAATATTTTAAAAAATCTGCTAATTTTTTTGTAATATAAAACCTTTTTATTTTTCGAATGAATTCTACATATGTACGGACAAATTTAAATTTCATAAATCTTTTTTTTGAATGAGTCCTCATCTCAAAATTCTTGGAAAAACAATGAAATATGAGACATGCAAGTGCAGCTGTTTAGAATTCTTGGAAAAAACAAAGAAACCGCTGATGCTGCGGTTTTTGATTAGGACTGTAGTCTCAAAATTCTCAGAAAAACAAATTCTCGGAAAAACAAAGGAATATGAGACATGCAGATGTTTAGAATTCTTGGAAAAAAAAGAAACCGCTGATGTTGCGGTTTTTGATTATGTTTTTCTTCTTTATTAATTTTTGAGCTTTTGATTATATAAACTTATGTGACACTTACCCCTAACTTATTACTCCCCTCATCAACAATTTTGGATATAAATACGACTACTCCTGAGGAGACAGAATCATTCTTGTTCTGATAGTTAAATCAGTGTGTTCTATACTTAAAAAAGTGAAATGGCTGGCGGTTTTATTTGTGAGTTTTGTGATAAAGTATTCACTTTGAATACAAATTTAAGAAGACATGTTCGATTGCATCATGATGGACCATCATCATCGTTTAAATGCCAAACATGTAATTTACATTTTTCGGATCGTAAGGAATGGCACCGACACACACATTCTAATACAAAAGGTGACGACAATGATGAAGAAACTAATATTTACTGTGAAGATTGTGAAAAATATATAAAAAAAACAAATTGGCATTACCATATAAGATCAAATGCACATAAACTTAACTGTGCTGGGAAAGCAGATAATAATAGTGATGTTAAATGCATAAAATCATCATTTAACAATAGAATTGTCACATTTTTAATTGAAAACAACAATAAAAATAATTTAATACCTGAAAAATTTTTAACGGAAATAAGAGAGAAATTAATAAAATTATTAACAGACACCATGCAAAAACACGGAAACATAAAATTTAATATGGAACTGTATGGTGAATATGTGCTGATTAAGGAAGGTGAAGATTCTTGTATGGTGGATATAAAATCCCATCAGACTAAAATGAACATTCTTACTATGCTTTCAACAAGAGATGATATCCTAAATGTTTACAACGAACAATGTAATATTATAATAAAAAAGATGAGTGAATTTCAGGAGCGTGATAGTGGTTGGGCATTAATTGAAATAACACGTTTGGAGATGAATATAAATCAATATAAGTGTATCAGAGGATCACAATACCTTCCTTTACCAGCAAAAATAATGCAGAAAAAAGCATGTGTCAACGTACAAAATCGAGACGAGTACTGCTTCAAGTGGGCTATAATATCAGCACTATACCCAGTCGATCCTGATTATACAAAGAGATGTTCATCGTATAAAATAAATAGTATTGAAGATGACATCATTTTGCTGAATAATGGAATCAAATTAAATTTCACCAACTTAAATTTCCCTCTTCCGATTAATCAAATAAAAGATTTCGAGATTATGAATTCTGAACTAAGTGTGAATGTGTTTGGACTAGAAGATGATGTTGTAGTGGGACCATACTACTTTACCAAAGAAGAAAAGTCCAAACACATCAACTTATTATTGCTAGAGGATGGTGAAAGATTCCATTATGTATGGATCAAAAATATTTCAAGGTATGTTAATGATATTTATAAACTATTTATATATGAATATATTATATTAATCAAAACATTTCTGCTTTTTTATATATTTAATTATAGATTGCTAAGTAGTCAACTTACAAAACATGATGGTCAAACATACATATGCAATACATGCTTAATCCATTTTCAAACTGAGTCATCGTTAATTAAACATAAAGAGGAATGTAATAAAATGGTTACAAGGATGCCTAGTATAGATAAAAGTAAGCTAAGTTTTAAAAATTTTAAAAAGCAAATGGATGTGCCTTTTGTTGTGTACGCTGATTTTGAATGTATTCTGGAAACAGTAAACATTCAAAATTCTAAGAACGTAAAATCAACACAAAAGCATATTCCATTTGCTTATAGTTATTTTATTAAATGTTCGTATAACTCAGACTTAGATATTTTTAAAATTTATACTGGAACTGATGCGCCACAACATTTTTTTAAAACTTTAGTTGACGACATTTTAGCTATTTACACTAGTCATCTAAGTGTTATTAAACCAATGAATTCCTTAACACCCCTGCAACAGATACAACATTATGAAAGCAAGACTTGTTATATTTGTACGAAATCTTTATCTAATGAAGATAAAGTAGCTGACCATTGTCATCTAACTGGTCAATATAGGGGTGCTGCTCATAATCAATGTAATTTAGAATATCAAATTGCAAATTTCATCCCTATATTCTTTCATAATCTTTCGGCATATGATTGCCATCTGTTTGTAAGAGAGCTTTCAACAATTGAAGGCGATATAAATATTATACCTTTAAATAAGGAGCTTTATGTGTCTATATCAAAAAGAATTTCTGTAAATGAAAAAGATACAATTGAGCTACGTTTTCTCGATTCATTTAGGTTTATGCCATCGAGTATAGCAAAATTAGCAAGTTATTTGTCCGACAGTGATTTAACGGTAGTAAAATCAAGCTATCCAAATGATGAAGAATTTAATTTAATGAAACGTAAGGGTGTCTTTCCGTATGATTATTTAGATTCGATGAATCGTCTTGAAGAAATTCAATTACCACCTCGGTCAATATTTTTCAATAAAATAAATAATGAGTCGTGTAGTGTGGAGGATTATGAACATGCACAAAAAGTATGGAAAACATTTAAATGTAGAACATTAAAAGATTATCTACTTTTATATTTAAAAGTAGATATTCTTTTACTTTGCGATATATTTGAAAATTTCCGTAAAGTTTGTGCAAACATTTATAATTTAGATCCATGTCAATATTATACTACCCCAGGTTTATCCTGGGATGCAATGTTGAAAACAACTGCAATAGAATTGGAGTTGTTGACTGATATTAATATATATAATTTTGTCCTTCGGGGCATTAGGGGAGGTATTGTTCAATGTTCTAATCGACATTCAATTGCTAATAACAAATATATTAGTGATTATGATTCTAACAAAGAATCAAACTACTTAATATATTTAGATGTTAATAACTTGTATGGCTATGCAATGTCACAATACCTCCCCTATAAAAATTTTAAATGGGTTGAAAATTATAACCATTTCAACGTTAATAATATAGCAAAAGATTCTCCATTAGGATATATATTAGAGGTAGATCTAGAATATCCATCTACATTACACGACTATCATAATGATTTACCATTTTGTGCTGAGAATAAAAAAATTGAAACCATGAAACAAAAGAAACTAATAACTGATTTAAATAGTAGAACTAATTACATAATTCATTATCGAAATCTTCAGCAATGTATTCAACATGGTTTAGTTTTAAAGAAAATACATAGAATTCTTCAATTTGACCAATCAAATTGGTTACAAAAATATATTGATTTAAATAACCATCACAGAACACTAGCAAAAAATTCATTTGAACAAAATTTTTTTAAATTGTTGAATAATGCAGTATACGGGAAAACTATGGAAAATGTTGATAAGAGGAAAGACATTAAAATAGTATGTCAATGGGAGAATAGAGGTAAACGTTTAGGAGCCCGTGCTCTTATAGCTAAACCAAATTTCCATAGTTCACTTAAAATTCATGAAGATATGCATGCTATCCAAATGAGTAGAATTAAAACTGAATACAACAAACCTATTTATGTTGGATTTGCAGTATTAGAAATATCCAAATTTAAAATGTACAGTTTTCATTATGATTACATAAAGCCTAAATATCGTGAAAACATTAAACTCAATTATATGGATACTGATTCCTTTATTTACGACATTAAAACAGATGATCTATACAGAGATATTAAAAATGACATAAATACTCATTTTGATACATCTGCATATCCGATAGATAATGTCTACAATATCCCACTTCTTAATAAAAAAGTTTTAGGGATGATGAAGGATGAGTGTAATGGTAAAATTATTAAGGAATTCATTGGGTTAAGAGCTAAAATGTACTCAGTGAAAATTGATAGAGAAGATAAGGAAATTAAAAGAATTAAGGGCGTTAAGCATTGTGTAACTAGTAAATTAAGTATAAATGACTTTAGAAAATGTCTTTTAGAAAAAAAATTATATTATAATTCAATGTATATATTTAGATCTAAGATACATCAAATTTATACTCAAAATATAAGAAAACTAACATTAAGTTATTTAGATGATAAGAGATTTATTAGATATAATGGCGTTGATACTTTTGCATGGGGTCATTATAGAATAAATAACTATTCTGGACCTATGGAAGAGGATAACGACATTCTTCTCAATGTAAATATAGATTTTTAATTAATTTTAAGTTTTTTAGATAATAAGAAAAATTGTAAAAAAAAAAATTATGAAAAAAGAAGACATTAAAATGTTGTTTTTATTTCAAACCATATTTATTTAAAAAAAAAATGTTAAACAAAAAAAAAAAAAAAAAAAAAACACAACTACCTCTAATCTTACCCCAAAAATGCCTTGTTGTTGTTTTTATTTGTTTTTCTGTATATCTGGAGAACGGCAAGAGCCAAAGTTTCCAAATTAGATACTGCTTTTAATCAGCTTTGAATCAGCTTTTGATCTGCTTTCGACCTGCTTTTGATCTGATTTTGATCAGCTTTTGATCTGCTTCCGATCTGCTTTTGATCTGCTTTCGATCTGTTTTATATATAATCTTACTTATAATTGAATAAAATTAATAATTTCCTTGTTCAAGGCAATTCAATGGCTTTATCAAATTTTTTAGAATTTGATAAAGCCTTTTCAAGATGATCTTAAAAGATAATAGATGAGATCATCTGTTTTACAGCATTTCTAATAACAATTTGTTTCGTTTGTTCGCGTATTGCTCTACTGAACTGTTTCATATCTGTTTTTGCTCTGCCTAACATCTGCTTTTAATCTGCTTTCGATCTGTTTTATATATAATCTTACTTATAATTGAATACAATTATTAAATTTCTTTCTCTAACGACCGCTATTAATTTAATCTTCCTTACTGACAACAAAAAATCATTATTATCGTTCCAACACATTATCTCGTATCAAATGCTTAGGAATTTTTGTATATGTTCACATAAACTGCGTTAAATTTTGATATTGAAATTCAGTCATAAAAGTCTATAAATGACGGAGATATAAAAAAAAAAAAAACCAAAACTACCTCTAATTTTACCCCAAAAATGCCTTGTTGTTGTTTTTATTTGTTTTTCTGTATATCTGGAGAACGGCAAGAGCCAAAATTTTCAAATTAGGTACAAACATATAGGTTTTTATTACACAGAATCTGTTTTCGATCTGCTTTTGATCTGCTTTCGATCAGCTTTTGATCTGCTTTTGATCTGTTTTCGATCTGCTTCTGATCTGCTTTCGATCTGCTTTCGATCAGCTTTTGATCTGCTTTTGATCTGCTTTCGATCAGCTTTTGATCTGCTTTTGATCTGTTTTCGATCTGCTTCTGATCTGCTTTCGATCTGCTTTCGATCAGCTTTTGATCTGCTTTTGATCTGTTTTCGATCTGCTTCTGATCTGCTTTATATCTGATTGCGATCAGCTGTTCGATCTATTTTATAAATACAATATTACTTATAATTGAATATTGCAACATTTTGTTGCATATCCATAAGGCGCGAGGATAATAATTTCATTAGTTTCCCTTTCACCTCATCATCGATATATTGTTACAGTAAAACTTGGTGGGAGGGGGGAGGGGGGGGAGGAGAGGGGGGAGGGGGAATTGTTTATTACACAGAATCTCACAAAATGTGGGCGGGATGGGAGAAGTGGGCGTGGCACCTTCCGAACAGAAATCATCAAAAATAAAATAAAATCAAAATAAAATAAATTTTTTGATGTAATGTAATGCATGTCCGTGCTAAAATCATGAAAGTTTTATTTTATTTTTGATGATTTCTGTTCGGAAGGTGCCACGCCCACTTCTCCCATCCCGCCCACATTTTGTGAGATTCTGTGTAATAAACAATTCCCCCTCCCCCCTCTCCTCCCCCCCCCTCCCCCCTCTCCTCCCCCCCCCTCCCCCCTCCCACCAAGTTTTACTGTAACAATATATCGATGATGAGGTGAAAGGGAAACTAATGAAATTATTATCCTCGCGCCTTATGGATATGCAACACAATGTTGCAATATTCAATTATAAGTAATATTGTATTTATAAAATAGATCGAACAGCTGATCGCAATCAGATATAAAGCAGATCAGAAGCAGATCGAAAACAGATCAAAAGCAGATCAAAAGCTGATCGAAAGCAGATCGAAAGCAGATCAGAAGCAGATCGAAAACAGATCAAAAGCAGATCAAAAGCTGATCGAAAGCAGATCAAAAGCAGATCAAAAGCTGATCGAAAGCAGATCGAAAGCAGATCAGAAGCAGATCGAAAACAGATCGAAAACAGATCAAAAGCAGATCAAAAGCTGATCGAAAGCAGATCAAAAGCAGATCGAAAACAGATTCTGTGTAATAAAAACCTATATGTTTGTACCTAATTTGAAAATTTTGGCTCTTGCCGTTCTCCAGATATACAGAAAAACAAATAAAAACAACAACAAGGCATTTTTGGGGTAAAATTAGAGGTAGTTTTGGTTTTTTTTTTTTTTATATCTCCGTCATTTATAGACTTTTATGACTGAATTTCAATATCAAAATTTAACGCAGTTTATGTGAACATATACAAAAATTCCTAAGCATTTGATACGAGATAATGTGTTGGAACGATAATAATGATTTTTTGTTGTCAGTAAGGAAGATTAAATTAATAGCGGTCGTTAGAGAAAGAAATTTAATAATTGTATTCAATTATAAGTAAGATTATATATAAAACAGATCGAAAGCAGATTAAAAGCAGATGTTAGGCAGAGCAAAAACAGATATGAAACAGTTCAGTAGAGCAATACGCGAACAAACGAAACAAATTGTTATTAGAAATGCTGTAAAACAGATGATCTCATCTATTATCTTTTAAGATCATCTTGAAAAGGCTTTATCAAATTCTAAAAAATTTGATAAAGCCATTGAATTGCCTTGAACAAGGAAATTATTAATTTTATTCAATTATAAGTAAGATTATATATAAAACAGATCGAAAGCAGATCAAAAGCAGATCGGAAGCAGATCAAAAGCTGATCAAAATCAGATCAAAAGCAGGTCGAAAGCAGATCAAAAGCTGATTCAAAGCTGATTAAAAGCAGTATCTAATTTGGAAACTTTGGCTCTTGCCGTTCTCCAGATATACAGAAAAACAAATAAAAACAACAACAAGGCATTTTTGGGGTAAGATTAGAGGTAGTTGTGTTTTTTTTTTTTTTTTTTTTTTGTTTAACATTTTTTTTTTAAATAAATATGGTTTGAAATAAAAACAACATTTTAATGTCTTCTTTTTTCATAATTTTTTTTTTTACAATTTTTCTTATTATCTAAAAAACTTAAAATTAATTAAAAATCTATATTTACATTGAGAAGAATGTCGTTATCCTCTTCCATAGGTCCAGAATAGTTATTTATTCTATAATGACCCCATGCAAAAGTATCAACGCCATTATATCTAATAAATCTCTTATCATCTAAATAACTTAATGTTAGTTTTCTTATATTTTGAGTATAAATTTGATGTATCTTAGATCTAAATATATACATTGAATTATAATATAATTTTTTTTCTAAAAGACATTTTCTAAAGTCATTTATACTTAATTTACTAGTTACACAATGCTTAACGCCCTTAATTCTTTTAATTTCCTTATCTTCTCTATCAATTTTCACTGAGTACATTTTAGCTCTTAACCCAATGAATTCCTTAATAATTTTACCATTACACTCATCCTTCATCATCCCTAAAACTTTTTTATTAAGAAGTGGGATATTGTAGACATTATCTATCGGATATGCAGATGTATCAAAATGAGTATTTATGTCATTTTTAATATCTCTGTATAGATCATCTGTTTTAATGTCGTAAATAAAGGAATCAGTATCCATATAATTGAGTTTAATGTTTTCACGATATTTAGGCTTTATGTAATCATAATGAAAACTGTACATTTTAAATTTGGATATTTCTAATACTGCAAATCCAACATAAATAGGTTTGTTGTATTCAGTTTTAATTCTACTCATTTGGATAGCATGCATATCTTCATGAATTTTAAGTGAACTATGGAAATTTGGTTTAGCTATAAGAGCACGGGCTCCTAAACGTTTACCTCTATTCTCCCATTGACATACTATTTTAATGTCTTTCCTCTTATCAACATTTTCCATAGTTTTCCCGTATACTGCATTATTCAACAATTTAAAAAAATTTTGTTCAAATGAATTTTTTGCTAGTGTTCTGTGATGGTTATTTAAATCAATATATTTTTGTAACCAATTTGATTGGTCAAATTGAAGAATTCTATGTATTTTCTTTAAAACTAAACCATGTTGAATACATTGCTGAAGATTTCGATAATGAATTATGTAATTAGTTCTACTATTTAAATCAGTTATTAGTTTCTTTTGTTTCATGGTTTCAATTTTTTTATTCTCAGCACAAAATGGTAAATCATTATGATAGTCGTGTAATGTAGATGGATATTCTAGATCTACCTCTAATATATATCCTAATGGAGAATCTTTTGCTATATTATTAACGTTGAAATGGTTATAATTTTCAACCCATTTAAAATTTTTATAGGGGAGGTATTGTGACATTGCATAGCCATACAAGTTATTAACATCTAAATATATTAAGTAGTTTGATTCTTTGTTAGAATCATAATCACTAATATATTTGTTATTAGCAATTGAATGTCGATTAGAACATTGAACAATACCTCCCCTAATGCCCCGAAGGACAAAATTATATATATTAATATCAGTCAACAACTCCAATTCTATTGCAGTTGTTTTCAACATTGCATCCCAGGATAAACCTGGGGTAGTATAATATTGACATGGATCTAAATTATAAATGTTTGCACAAACTTTACGGAAATTTTCAAATATATCGCAAAGTAAAAGAATATCTACTTTTAAATATAAAAGTAGATAATCTTTTAATGTTCTACATTTAAATGTTTTCCATACTTTTTGTGCATGTTCATAATCCTCCACACTACACGACTCATTATTTATTTTATTGAAAAATATTGACCGAGGTGGTAATTGAATTTCTTCAAGACGATTCATCGAATCTAAATAATCATACGGAAAGACACCCTTACGTTTCATTAAATTAAATTCTTCATCATTTGGATAGCTTGATTTTACTACCGTTAAATCACTGTCGGACAAATAACTTGCTAATTTTGCTATACTCGATGGCATAAACCTAAATGAATCGAGAAAACGTAGCTCAATTGTATCTTTTTCATTTACAGAAATTCTTTTTGATATAGACACATAAAGCTCCTTATTTAAAGGTATAATATTTATATCGCCTTCAATTGTTGAAAGCTCTCTTACAAACAGATGGCAATCATATGCCGAAAGATTATGAAAGAATATAGGGATGAAATTTGCAATTTGATATTCTAAATTACATTGATTATGAGCAGCACCCCTATATTGACCAGTTAGATGACAATGGTCAGCTACTTTATCTTCATTAGATAAAGATTTCGTACAAATATAACAAGTCTTGCTTTCATAATGTTGTATCTGTTGCAGGGGTGTTAAGGAATTCATTGGTTTAATAACACTTAGATGACTAGTGTAAATAGCTAAAATGTCGTCAACTAAAGTTTTAAAAAAATGTTGTGGCGCATCAGTTCCAGTATAAATTTTAAAAATATCTAAGTCTGAGTTATACGAACATTTAATAAAATAACTATAAGCAAATGGAATATGCTTTTGTGTTGATTTTACGTTCTTAGAATTTTGAATGTTTACTGTTTCCAGAATACATTCAAAATCAGCGTACACAACAAAAGGCACATCCATTTGCTTTTTAAAATTTTTAAAACTTAGCTTACTTTTATCTATACTAGGCATCCTTGTAACCATTTTATTACATTCCTCTTTATGTTTAATTAACGATGACTCAGTTTGAAAATGGATTAAGCATGTATTGCATATGTATGTTTGACCATCATGTTTTGTAAGTTGACTACTTAGCAATCTATAATTAAATATATAAAAAAGCAGAAATGTTTTGATTAATATAATATATTCATATATAAATAGTTTATAAATATCATTAACATACCTTGAAATATTTTTGATCCATACATAATGGAATCTTTCACCATCCTCTAGCAATAATAAGTTGATGTGTTTGGACTTTTCTTCTTTGGTAAAGTAGTATGGTCCCACTACAACATCATCTTCTAGTCCAAACACATTCACACTTAGTTCAGAATTCATAATCTCGAAATCTTTTATTTGATTAATCGGAAGAGGGAAATTTAAGTTGGTGAAATTTAATTTGATTCCATTATTCAGCAAAATGATGTCATCTTCAATACTATTTATTTTATACGATGAACATCTCTTTGTATAATCAGGATCGACTGGGTATAGTGCTGATATTATAGCCCACTTGAAGCAGTACTCGTCTCGATTTTGTACGTTGACACATGCTTTTTTCTGCATTATTTTTGCTGGTAAAGGAAGGTATTGTGATCCTCTGATACACTTATATTGATTTATATTCATCTCCAAACGTGTTATTTCAATTAATGCCCAACCACTATCACGCTCCTGAAATTCACTCATCTTTTTTATTATAATATTACATTGTTCGTTGTAAACATTTAGGATATCATCTCTTGTTGAAAGCATAGTAAGAATGTTCATTTTAGTCTGATGGGATTTTATATCCACCATACAAGAATCTTCACCTTCCTTAATCAGCACATATTCACCATACAGTTCCATATTAAATTTTATGTTTCCGTGTTTTTGCATGGTGTCTGTTAATAATTTTATTAATTTCTCTCTTATTTCCGTTAAAAATTTTTCAGGTATTAAATTATTTTTATTGTTGTTTTCAATTAAAAATGTGACAATTCTATTGTTAAATGATGATTTTATGCATTTAACATCACTATTATTATCTGCTTTCCCAGCACAGTTAAGTTTATGTGCATTTGATCTTATATGGTAATGCCAATTTGTTTTTTTTATATATTTTTCACAATCTTCACAGTAAATATTAGTTTCTTCATCATTGTCGTCACCTTTTGTATTAGAATGTGTGTGTCGGTGCCATTCCTTACGATCCGAAAAATGTAAATTACATGTTTGGCATTTAAACGATGATGATGGTCCATCATGATGCAATCGAACATGTCTTCTTAAATTTGTATTCAAAGTGAATACTTTATCACAAAACTCACAAATAAAACCGCCAGCCATTTCACTTTTTAAGTATAGAACACACTGATTTAACTATCAGAACAAGAATGATTCTGTCTCCTCAGGAGTAGTCGTATTTATATCCAAAATTGTTGATGAGGGGAGTAATAAGTTAGGGGTAAGTGTCACATAAGTTTATATAATCAAAAGCTCAAAAATTAATAAAGAAGAAAAACATAATCAAAAACCGCAACATCAGCGGTTTCTTTTTTTTTCCAAGAATTCTAAACATCTGCATGTCTCATATTCCTTTGTTTTTCCGAGAATTTGTTTTTCTGAGAATTTTGAGACTACAGTCCTAATCAAAAACCGCAGCATCAGCGGTTTCTTTGTTTTTTCCAAGAATTCTAAACAGCTGCACTTGCATGTCTCATATTTCATTGTTTTTCCAAGAATTTTGAGATGAGGACTCATTCAAAAAAAAGATTTATGAAATTTAAATTTGTCCGTACATATGTAGAATTCATTCGAAAAATAAAAAGGTTTTATATTACAAAAAAATTAGCAGATTTTTTAAAATATTTATTTATTTTTTTCTTAGTTTAAATTATTGCATTAGTTTATTTCATATAATCAAAAACCGCAGCATCAGCGGTTTCTTTGTTTTTCCAAGAATTGTAAACATCTGCATATGCATGACTCATATTTCATTATTTTTCCAAGAACTTTGAGATTAGGACTAGAGTTTCTACGCGGGAAAGAATCCTGGGACTTTTTTAAATAAATCCCGGGGGGGAAATTTTTCCTTGAATTTTCGGGAATTTCAAATTAAATTTTTTGAAATTTTAATTTGAAATTTATCATCGATAACATCAAAAACGATTAATAACAATATATTCTTTACTAAATAGTGCTTACAAATCAAACTTCTTTCCCTACGCCAATAAATCAATAGCCTTTTTAATTCATGATGAAATGTCTAAAAAGCTTCTTAAAGTAGAAAATAAAAATGTACATGACATACCAACATTAGATGATGAGCATCTACTATCTTTAAAGATCATCTTGAAAAGGCTATATCAAATTCTAAAAAAATCAATATAAAAAAAATTTTCTTAAAAGAAAATTAATTTTATCAAGTCGCTATTAATAATAACTACTAAGTATTAATAAGTTTTAATAACTCGTGATCTCCCAAAAAAAAAAATATATATATATATATATATATATATATATATATATATATATATATGTATATATATATAATATGTATGTACATATGTATGAGTGTAGCAACTTATTTGGTTTTGTTTTGGTTTTCTGTAGAATCCCTGTAGTAAATAAAATAGTCAATTGCAAAAAACACTAACTATAAATTAACTGTTTTTCAAATGACTACAAATTGGTTGAAAAATAAGTAGTTAGTAGTCAATTTAAAAGTCATGCAAAGATGGCCAATTGACTACTGCCTATGACATGTTCATGTTAAAATAATGAGTCGTCGACAAGGAAAATAGTCACATAATCAACTAGTTGTGGTTATAAAAAAACCAGTTTTAAGTTACTTAAAAATGTGTTTGACTTCCTACAGGGATGAGTAAGGCTAATTTTTTTTAGACTGTTGTATATGTGTAAAGTAAAAACTTTTGCCTTGAACTCATTTAGTAAAACAATTGTTTTATTCTAAGAATCCCGGGAATAAGATTTTTTTTGTTTCGTTTCTCGGGAATAGAAAAAGTCCGGGAAATTAGAAACCCTAATTAGGACAGTTACAAAAAAAAGCTTTATGAAATTTAAATTTATCACGTATGTACAATTTATTCGAAAAATAAAAGGGTTTCATATTACAAAAAATGTACCATCCGACATGGTTGTATCTACACACACCCTACTTTACGAACATCTAACAAACACGCTGCACCTCAACCACGACAGTCGCATTTACACACACACACACACACAGCCACGATAACCACATTCACGCACACACATACACAGACAATAGAAGTGGAGGTGCTAACAAATTGCAACCCTGCAAATGATAGGACTAGTTCAAACACGCGTGTAAAATAAAGCCTCATAAGGGACTAGGACTAGTCCAAAAGAAACCCCAACGTAGGTAAAAACATGGTCTATTTAACATTACGATGTCCTGTGGCAGGACCATATAACCCAGCTGTGGATTACAAGTAGTTAAAAATCGAAGACATGTCGTCTTACTACAAACAATTTTTAAGAATGATATGGTCCATGCTTGCATTACATTGGAACCAGTCCAGGGAGTAGTCCATTTAATTAAAATGGATCAGGTAGTCTAATATACACACATATACGGCTCAGTCATCTCATAAGACATATAATGTAGTGCTGGGATGACCCCAATAAGAAACTAACTTAAACATTTTAATGTTACATTAACATTCACACACATAGTGAAAGATGAATTAATGGCCTTAATTAACTCAACTGTAGCAAACCGACCGACTAATCATATATGCCGACTCAAACCACCGTAGCGTAGGCATCATCCCACATTCGAAAATTAAAAAGGTTTAATATTACAAAAAAAGTTTCATCCCAGGGATGGAAACACGGGTTTAACTTATTCTCATTTGTTACATACAAAAAATTTTTTTTAAAGATGCAAACACAAATCATTTTATTTTTAAACCAGCCATTCAAACGGACGGACGGATTTTGCTTACACAATTAGAACTACTTACTCAAATCCAGGCATGAATCATATTTTGTAGGGATCCAATTACAACATATTTATATCAATTCTTATTAGAAATGTATACATACTCCCATCTATGGATGATCCCAAATTTGTATGGAAAAAGTGCCGTAGAACTGTCCAAAACATACTACTGCCTTGCTATTCCCACAAATCGAACAACTCAATTTCTAAAAGCAATAAAGTGCCATTAATACAAAAAGTTGTATCATTTGTTGAAGAAACGACAAAATTTTTTAAATATAATCATCGCAAGCGAAAAACAGTTTTAGCTTGGTATTTGGGAGTCAAACTCTCTTCATTATGCGTCTTTGCAACAAGTGTACATCTTATAGTAGAAGCTTTGGAAAAAAGATCTGAGTGGAAAGGTAGTATCTCTACCTTTATATTAAGGAACTCACTTAGTACTTTTGTATTTATAAGCGGAATATACGTATTAAGTGTGATACTTATTGTAACACAGCCACTTAGTATCATTTAACAAAAGCAAGATATATTTCTTCAAAAAGGATCAAGCCTTACCAAAATTTTAATCATGTGCCTTGAAGAAAAAAGAAACAAAGCCGAAGAACAATTTAAAACGATTTTTGAAAAATTTAAAATTATTTGCGTTCAAATCGAGGTTAATATCGAAAAGACAAGATTTGAACGAAATAATCACATCCAAAATAGGTAGTAGGTTACATTCCTCTTATTGAATTTATTTAAGAAGATCTCATAACAACTTTCCCAATTGATATCCCAAATGTATTGAACAAACCTAAACTTCTACCTCAAAGTGTAATCAAGTCATATACAGATACAAAACTGTTAAAACCACAACTAGCTGAAGAGCTGATTATATTTGATAAAAGAGGTAAACACCTTCTAAGATGTAAACTTGAGCCTGATCTATCAGATAACGTTGTATATGCATAATAAACTGTGATGAAGATATCTACCCAAATCTTAGAAAAATATTTCAAATTTTCGTTTCAATGCTCGGTAAAGCTATGAGCGGGAGGTCATTTCCTACCCTTCGTGGAATAAAAACATGGCTCGGATCAACAATGACAGAAGATAGACTGTAATATTTAAATTTGCCTCACAAGGAAATCATAAATTGCTTATTTAAAAAGATTAATGTATATTGAACTGATCTTATATTTTATTTAACCTTTTTGTTGAGTTTTTTTTATTAGGGGAATGACTTTTTTTGGACAAAATTTCTTCATCCCACCACGCGATGGGCAATTTAGTATTGATAATGAAATTATTTTTGTAGGCCATTTTGGCCAAAAAAGTTTCCGCACCAAATGCAATTTCTAAAGCTCCTCAAAAAAAATTATTTTACATTTATTGTTTATATATGCTATATATTTTAGCCCCCATATTCATTAATGATTATAAAATTTAATAAACGTTTATAAAGGAAAATTTTCATTTTCAAGCCTTTGTTAAATTTAAAATATTTTTGTGAATACAGGCATAAATACATAAAATAAAAATAAAAATGTAAAGCTATTTTTTTGTGTTTAATAAAATAAATTTTAAGTTTAAAGTGCCAGTTGATATACATAATGGAAAAATATATTGTGCAACTTTAATATCTCGTTCCGCGCATATATTACTACGCTGCTGAAAATTATCACTGTTTCATATATCCGCCAAACAACTCATCTATCACAACATCTATCATTTGCCATAAAAATTAAGTTTTTTAAAAAAACCGCGAAATAGAGTCGCGATTTTTTTTACGCCCTTCTTCCGTACAAATGGTAAGATCTTGTTATATTCATGAAATTATTATAAAATACTTAAAGTTTTGTAATTAAATGTCAATTTTGTATAGTAAGGAGAAAAATTTAAATTCAAAACTTTATCGCGTTTGGTGCGGAAACTTTCTTCACGATCGCGAAAAAGTAATTCAACATTTCTTAATATTTTTTCACGGTCTATACGGCTATGCGATGAAGAATTTGATATTCGCAAAAATGGGAAAAAGGACTTACCCTAATACACATATTGTTTTTAATTAACTTTTAAAAACAAATTTTTTACTTTATTGTATCATACAAAATTCCCCCCGCCCCCCCTAAGGCTCAAGCTGGATCCGCGCCTGATATTTATTAATATGTAATTTAAATTATGCTATGTTCATACGACGTTATAAACCACTCGTTTCGCTCGTTGAAACTAGTTTGCCAAACATGCTGTTCATACGATTCATTCCTGTTTCATTTTGACATTTTTGTGTGTTGTTAGTGTGATTTTTTTTAAAATAGATAAAAAAGTAAATAAAACTTAAACATATATTATTTAACACTTTTATTGATATTATTATGTTATAATTATCACTTTATTTTTTAGACATCAATTTTTATATTGTTTTTTTCTTTGTTTTGCTTTTTTTTGAGAGCTAGTTCAGATAAACTAACGATAAATGTTATCAAAATTGGAGATGATAGTAAATTTTTCCTGTTTCGCAGCCTGTTTCAAAATGAAACGACCTGTTTCGCTCACAAAATTTTGTATGGGAAACAAGTCGTTTCAATCATGTTTGGGGCGCGAAACAGGAATAAGAGAGCGAAACACGAATATTGCTGTCCGTGTGAACATGGTATTAGATTCCTTAAGAACATTTTTTGAAAAATATTAAACATACAGTGAGTCTCATTATTATTTTGCGTATAAGAAAAATAAGCTTTTTTGAAAAAACTTGATGGACATACATTTATAAATTATAATTAACAAAAAATTATTTTTATTAATGTGTTAGGCGTAAGACAAAGAATTAAATTATAAAAAATATTTAGAATATCTTTATTATTGTACTCTTTCTTTATCCTTGATTTTAGAAGAATATAGTGGATTTTTACGGTCACAAAAGTATTTTGCTTTAAAAAAATTTCATGTATTTTTAACCGTATAACAATGGATGTGTCATAGTCAATACTCTGTTGCATATCCGTTGTTTAAAGAAACTGCAGCTAATCGTCGTGGTATAGATTCCACCAAATTTTGGCACTTTTCTTGAGGTATTTTTTCTCATTCTTGTAGCAAAACTTGTTTCAACGTAGTTTTCGAAGATATGTGGTTTTCACGAACCTTTCCTCCAAATACGCTTATAAATTGGCGTTAAGGAGGCGTTAGCAAATATTTGGTGTTATAAAGAATCCACAGTTTAACATCTAAGACTGTATAAATGGGATCGTTGTCCTGTTGGAAATAAAAACCTCTTGATTGAAGTCCCATTTTATCAGTACTCGCGTTAAGATTTTCTTTAAGAATTGACAGATACACATGTTTGTCCATAATTGCATCTATAAAGACTCAAAAAATAAAAATAAAGTTTTCAAACTTCAGAGGCTGACATACAGCCACAAACCATAACAGAACCTCATGCATGTTTTACTGTCGGCTTGATATTTTTCATATGAAGGGGTTCATTCGGCTTTCTCCAAACCATGCGTCGTCAATCAGACCCAAAAATATTATATTTACTTTCATCAGTCAGAGACTTTTGGGTAAAGGAAGAGAGATAGATTTCGGCGCAAGATCTTTCATAATTACAAATTTTAAAAAAATGGTTGAAATAACTATTTCCCAGCGTCCAGAACAACGTTAGAAATTATAAACAAAAATTTTCAATTGAAAATATGGTTAGAAGCGGCCAACAAAAAACACTTTCTAATCGGGATCCTAGCCATGACTCACGATAAGTGACGAAAAATCCCAGTGTAAGTGCAACCAAAATAGAGGATGATATCGCTAATTCATTCAATAAACATGCTCATTCAAAAACAGTTCAAAGAGCATTACAGGAAAGCGGATATAACAGATTCATAACCTTTTAACGGTTTTTTAAATTATTCGATAAACTACACCGTTTCTGAGTTACGCGAATATGTGTTGTGAAACCTCCCCCATTTTTTAAATTACGGTATATCTCGAAAACCAGAGCTAACCTACAAACAGCGTACCTACCAGAATAAGGTTAAAACGCATGGTGCCCGACTGGTCGGTTTTTTTAAATAAATAATAAAAATATTTTTCAACAAAATACGTGGATTGATAGAAAATGCGTTCCTTTAATGAATTAAAAATTTGATTTTTTTGATATTCTTTAGTTTATTTTGAAAAACAAAAATTGATATTTAAATACAATTGGTGAAATAGGCACTAAGAGAACACGTTTTAACAACTTTTCTACAAAATTAAAGCTGCGTTCACAATCAAAAAAACATTTTTACTTGGTGTTATAATAGATCAACAATTTCTTTTGTAACTACACACATTTTGCATCCAGAAACCGTTTGCAAATTTTAGCCACAACAATATTATGCATTTATTTTTACTTTTGTAAACATTTTGTTAAAATTTTCATTCAAAACTTAATAAAATTATTTTAAACGTCAGAAACAATTTCATACAAATTGTTGCTGAAGTTCTAGTTGACTCAACTTTAGTTACATTTTTAAAAAAATTTTAGTTACATTTTTGTTCTAAAAATGAAAGGAAAATATATGAAATACTTTGAGAAAAAAAGATGGAAGAAAAAACGAAATTGTTTTTTTGATTGTGAACGTTACTTAATATTTTCTAATTTATGAAACATAAAAGTTAGATTTTATGTGAAAATAAAATTTTTCACAATCTTTGCGGGTGAGACCTAAGGAAATCCAACTTTTGATTTTAACGGTCACCCTAATGTAACATATACACTACGCGTTATCAGGATAGCGCTATCCCATGAGTTTATTATGTTTGCTTTTGTTGTTAATGTTTAATACTTTTTGGAGTTCCATTCTTCTCTTCACTATATGTATCGATTTTGGTAAAGAAGGCCGATAATTTCCGTTATATGGTTTTTTCTATGTTATTTTCGACAGGACAGGTTACCCTGACATGTTTCGATTGCAACCACTCAATCTCATCAGAGGGCTTGCCGTTTAACACTCGCAGCCATCGACGACTGCTGACGTCATTAGAGTCAAGAATGAAAAATTATCAGTAAATTTTAATTAATTTTCATGTTGTAAAATTCCTTTCTTCATAAAAATAATTTAATGAAAATTAAATTTGATGAACTTAAGCCTAATTAAAAATATTAAAAATTTGGATTAAAAACCATAAATAGTTCAACAAAATAACCAAAATACTAATTATTGCTAAAGCTAAGGCACGAGCTCTATGTTTGCATTTGTCCTTCAAGTTGTGCTGAAAAGGTCAGCAAGAAAAAGAAAGACAAAAAAAATGAAAAAACAAAACAAAACATGTACTTTGAACTTCAAGAAGAATTCTTGACAAAAGTACGAAAAAACAGAAGTTAAGGAAGAACGTGTAAAATAAATTAAAATAGATAATCATTCAAAGTAAATTTCGATCTACCAAAGGTTAAATACAATTTGGTTTAAGGATTGATGTTTGACTAATGACGTCAGCAGTCGTCGATGGCTGCGAGTGTTAAACGGCAAGCCCTCTGAGGAGATTGAGTGGTTGCAATCGAAACATGCCAGGGTAACCTGTCCGTAAAAACGCCTGGGTTCGAGCCCAGATTGAGTCAAGAATGAAAAATTATCAGTAAATTTTAATTAATTTTCATGTTGTAAAATTCCTTTCTTCATAAAAATAATTTAATGAAAATTAAATTTGATGAACATAAGCCTAATTAAAAATATTAAAAATTTGGATAAAAAAAAGCAATAATAAAATTTTGAGAGAAGCGTCGAATTCTATAGCCTCATATCTCATATTTTGTCTTAAAAGCGAGCTTATCGACTATTCAAAGATTGGAAAAAAATGTTTCATACTTTAAAATATTACAGAAATACCCTCTTTACATGTCACGCAAGGAAATACATCAGAATCTACGGCCATGTTGATAACAATAGAGCCCTTGATCAGCAAAAAACATCGCGTCTATACGATTTCATATCATTAAGAAAAACTAAACAGAAATTGCAGTCGTTAACCTGATGACACAAAAACTTTGTTAGTTTCTTTATCGAAAACAAATTGAAAAAACCATGTAACGGTAAAATGGACCACCAAAAAGTATAATCGACTAATAACAACAACCAAGCCTAACAAGCTCATAGGGGAGGTGCTGACCTGATTAATCGTAGTGTTCTTTGTTAAAGGTTGCTATTGATATTCAGCTAGATCGGTCCATAAAAGACTGAGATATGGCAAAAAACCACGACGCCTCTAATTTTACCCATAAATCCCTTGTTGTTGCTTTTTATTTCTTTTTTTCTGTATATCTGAAGAACGGCAAGAGCCAAAGCTTTAAAATTAGGTACAAACATCTTGGTTATTAATACACAAGCAATATGGCCGGGATTGGAGAAGTGGGAGTGGCACTTCCCATATAAACATATAATAAGTTGTGTATGTCTGGAGAATGGAAAGAGCCAAAGTTTCGGACTAAAGGCAGAATTAGTCTTTACTTTCTGTTTTGTTCCGTGCCGCTCTGTTACGAAATTGTAATAGTTACTTTTTCTGTAGCAACTTATCAGCCATTTATGACAAATTTATTAGTTTTGCACCGTCCAATGTTTTATTTCAATCACTTTAATGAAAATAAATTTGAAGAAATTAAATTTTATGAATTCTTAAAATCAAAAAATAGTTTATTTCAACATAAATATGTATGTATTTTTTATTATATATTTTGCTGTCACTTACAATAACTTAACAAGTTTTTGATTTTAACAAACTGAACCGCAACAGAACAGAAAAACAAATCAATTTCACAGGTTTTTTAATAACAGAAACAAATCAGCTGATTCGTAACAAAACAGAAAGTAAAGACTAAAAATTTCTATGAAATTATGTTAATGGAGTTGTACTTTTTTCAATTTGTGAACGAAATGTTTCTGGCCAATTTTCTTTTCAGCTGCGAAAAAATACATGCTGCACTTATTTTAATGTAGGCGGGTTTGGAGAAGTGGACGTGGCACAAAATAGATTTATTTATATCTAAACAACGGTATTTAAATAACTTTCTTACCTAAACGGTGTTAAGAATCAGTCCTAGGAAGTTCATATGCACAGAAAAAATTATTGCCGAATTATTTTCAAACAAACGCTTGTTTGAAAATTTTTTTAATTTCTACAAATTTTTTTACTGATTCAATTAAAATTTTTGTTTGATTTTTATTTAACCAACAAAAATGTTGACAACCATTCAAAAATATAATACACGCGTTATTGGTTTCAAGTTTTCATAATTTTGTATGAAATATTTAACGCTTTTTAATGTTGTCGTCTTTTTACATTTTTTTATTTGATCGTAAGCAACACTTCTTTATGTAAAATATAAGAACTACAACAAAAAACACATGCAGTCTATTTTTGGACACTTTAAAAAAGTACAACAGTAAGAAAGATGAAGAGGTTTGAAGTAAAAAAAAAAAAAAAAAAAAAATAGCAGGTAAAAAAACGTTTCACTCTTTTTAAACAACAGAAACAACAGAAACAACAACAACATTATAAGAAACAAAATAAATTTTTGGTTGGTTTCAAAGTTGGTTAGAAAAAAAACCAAAATCCCGTATTCAATTTTTTCAAACTGTTTGCTTAAATACATCAAATACAAAAATATAATGATGACGAAAAACATATCGAGTCGGTCTGTCGCCGTTTTTGGGTTACATTTCTTCTTCATTAGCAAAGGAAAGGATACAGCAACAGTGAGTGATGACGAAAAACATTGTGTGTATAAAAAAAGACTTCGTTCAAAAATTATTCCAACAAAAAAATGTGTCTCAAAGCCAGCCGGCCGCTCTGCTCTCTCTGCCATCATCTTCTAATAAAGTGCCTGCTTGTGTGCGCATCATTGCTTGTGCAAAAACCTTTTTTTTTATTTTGAAATTTAGTATATGAATTTCAGTAAACTTTTTGTTTGATTCAGTTAAATTATTTGTTTGAAAAAATCAGTGTTTTTTTTCAATAAACAAAATGCAAATAAATTGTTTGAATATGCGAATTTGTTTATAGGACCGATTTCAGACAAAAAATTGTTTGATTCTACAAATTTTTTGTTTGAATTAGAAAAATAATTTTTTCTGTGTGTGCCAGAAAGTTGTTTACTGAGATCTTAGGTACATTTTTGCAGTGAATTGTTTCCTTGAATTTTGAACGGTTTGCAACCTATGGACCTGAACAGGCGAAAAAAGGTAAAAAAATTGAATTTTTTGAAGTTTTTTGCAATTTTGAAGATGAAGTTTTTTTTGATTTTATATGTTCTTTATGACAAGAGCTACAACTTTGCTTCAGAGAGTAAAAAAGTAAAATTCCGAACAGTTTGCAAGATATGAGCCTGAGAAAATTATCAATATTTTACAAAAATTACACCTAGGCCCCAAATCTTTGAGGGCCCATAAAAAAGGGAGACAGGGTCTTTTATCACGGAGTGGTGCCCCTATATGGTTATATTTCCATGACTTACAAAATTACACACAGTAAAATTCACTGGGCAAAGTTTAAAAATGTTAAACATTTACTGTAATGGCAGCTCCTTCTTATTTCAGATGAATTATTGTACAACGATATATCGTGAGCTGACAATATTCTTGTATTATTAAATTTGCTTGATTTGTTTTTACTATATATTCGGGATTTTTTACGAATTCACATAATGCTTTAATAACTTGTCGAACATTTTAAAATTTGTTAATGTTTACAATTTAAAAGCTTGCTGAATGAAATGTAAATTATTTTTTAGAGTTTGACATATAGAACTAAGTTCTAGAAAGAGATCGGAAGGACAAATAAAAACATCCTTTAGGTATAGGATACAAAAAAAACTTAAACTTGGCACCTCGGCTATAGACATGTGCTATTTTCATGCGTATTTAGATCAGAAATTAAGTTGAGAAACTTTAAATTTATTACCGTTTTTGCTTAATTCTCTACTGTGGAACGTTTATTTAAAGCAGTACGTCTTATTTTAAATTCTCAGGTTGTATTCTTCCAAATTATGTGCAAAACTGTTCTATATAATAAAGAGATGCACATGCACAAGAAATATTGCTTACAAGCAATTTCATTGAATTTAGATAGTGTGTGTTTATTACTCTCTCCCCTGCAAATAATAGGACCAGTCCAAACACGCGTGTAAAGAGTAGTCCACAAGGGACCAGGACTAGTCCACAAGTAACCCAAACGTATGGAAAAAACCTGGTCTATTTAACATTACGATGTCCTAGGAGAGGATTATATAACCCACCTTTGGACCACTAAGGAGTAGTTTTAAAACTACTCCATGGTATATAACCCACCTTTGGACCAGTAAGGAGTAGTTTTAAAACTACTCCATGGTATACTCAAGAGGATTAGTTTTGAAGTCGTTTAAACACGAAAGCATGTCGTTAAAAAACGAAGACATGTCGTCTCACTACAAACACTTTTTAACAATGGCATGGTCCATGCTTGCATTACATCGGACTAGTCCATGGAGTAGTCCATTTTATCAAAATGGGTCAGGTGGTCCAATTTTATTTGCAGGGTCATTACAAAACACATACTTCCAAAAACAATTGTTTTGTTTTACGATCAAAATATAGAAGAATAGAACAAAACTGCACTAGAACAATGCTGAACTAAAATAAAGCTGAATTAGAACAAAGATGAAGTAGAACATTAAAACAGAAATAGAACATTCCAAGCATGTTTGAATGTTTTGATTGTAAACATATACCAAAGAGAATTGCAAAGTGAGAAACATTTTCGTTTTGTAATGAATGTGAAAAAGCTTAAAAAAGTTTATATGTAATATTAATTTTTATTTGCAAAAAGTTTATTATTTACATACATATAAAGGTACTTAGGTCTAATATTTAAATAAAATTAAGAAGAATTCATTATTTTCATAGATATAAAAAATAAAATCTAATGGTGTGTTTCACAATTTTTTGGGAAAATTGATAGCAACAAAATATTAATAATTATTTAACTAGAATTAGAAATATTGGTTAAATAAACGTTTAAAGTTTTATATAAAAATAAAACAAGACCTCAATCTTGATAATTTAGTTATACATAATATAATAATAAAGGTCGACTAAAATAAAATATATGTACATTTAAGAAATAATTCAAAAATATCAATTTTTTTATTTTTTTTAATGTTCTAGTGCACTCGATGCTTTTACTATAATTTACCGTTTCTTTATTTCATTGTCTGTTTTTGTGTTGATATTCTGTTTGTTTTGATAATACAAGCACTAACATAGCAGAAGAGAAAAACTTTTCAAGTTATGCTTGTTTTGTTTTGGTGGAAGTAATGTGTTGTTATGTTTGTTTTGCTATGTATGTTTACAGTGAAATAATATAATTGATAGTTGTGTGAAGTACAACATAGAACATTAAGAATATTTTGCGCAGCCCTTTACTATATAAGGTGTATACTTGTCGACTTGCACATACCGGAACGTTGTTTCTTCGTTTTGTTTAACATCTTTTATTTAGCTTTTACATTTTTAAGAGATGATGATGATACAAGACTTTCAAAGTTGTGTACAGTATAATCTCCGTAAACGGGCATCATCCTCAAGCATATATCCCTTTTCGATGTACACTGTTGCCTGGGTCCGACAGCGTTCCATAAGAAAGGCGTTAAGTTCTTTAAAGAGGATGTCCACATTGTGCGAATACATTTCAATGCTACTCTCGGTATCCTGCCCTTAAGAATTCCACTGTACATATTTATTTTTAAATTCGAACGTTTTCGTGAAGAAACACGTGTGTAGTTCGTAATTTGTACAAGAGCATATAAAGTACACACTAACTATTACATACATATATAAATAGAAATTTATTTTGCCATTAACTGAATCAATAACGTCTTTTTGCACAATATTAAATTCAGCACAACAATTTCACACATTTTAATTTTAATTTTTTTTTTTTACTAACGGGTATGATTTTAATAATAATTTGATTGCCCGTTTTTTAATACCGATTTCGACAAAAATTAATTCAATTAAACGTACTTTTAATATATCATATTTTTTATAGAAATTACAATAATAAAGGTTATATACAGTCAAAGCTGTACTTACAGACAGCTCTTTCAGCCACACATATCCCAAAGGCAGTGGATTCTCTAAGTTCCCTCTTGAAACATTAAAACCAACTATTCCGTAGACATCTCTAGTCAGCGATCGGTGTCCGCCTGCGGAAGCTTTTATTGTATTTTAAAGATTTGAGTTAAATCGGAAGTAAATGCTTGTATGTGATATCGCCCACCTGCTGCAAATTCATTTTGGAATAAACGTGCTAAAAGTTTTTTATTTGCCCGCACCACTTAGAAAAAAAAACGAAACAATCTCTTCGAACGGGGAAAGTATAAAAGATTTAAAAATGATTTTTATACACAATATAAAGAAAAACATAGCGAATAATTCTGCTTCACAAACGTCTAAATTAAATTTTTTTTAGTTATTACGACGTTGCAGCTAATGAGCGAAAATTATAAAACTGAAACGTATTTATGGAACGTACTGTAGGCTTGCCAGGCAATTGCCGAAGTATTGTGTTGACTACACTGTGTCACAAATTTTCAACAAAGTCGCTACCAAATGAATCTGACATATAATCTTTATGTACAATTTTCTACTGCACCCGAATATGAAGTCGGAAAGTTCAAAAGTAGAATAGTTTTCGAGATATTAATTACCATTATTTATAAAAAAGATGATGTCGCTTTAATTAAAGTATCTTCGAAAATAATCAAAGGATTTTTCGCTGAAAGATCCCAAAAAAAAATTTTATAATTTTGCGTAGCACTAATGGTACATTTAAAAAAAATAAGGGCACAATTATGCGCAACGCAATAAGACATGCAGAAATGCAGTAAAGTAAGTGAAAGAACTCTCAACAATTTTTATAAAAAAAATAAAATTTCAAGTGCTACGGCATTCTCTTACTACCCGTCTCCACCATCCATCAACTTGGTAAGAACATCATGTCGCACATGAATTCTACTCGTGTAGACTGTTCATGTTCATCTTTCGTCTATGTGCTGCCATCGTTGCCTAAACATTCGTCTTAGCATCCATGTGCGCCATGATGTTGGCTATACAATGTATTTTCTGTATACAACCAAACGCACAACAACAAAAATTGTGGTCAATCAGAACATGAACATCAACACGTATTCCCCACATACAAGAACATGAACACATTAATACCGCTACTCTGCAGGCGTAATGGTCATGTCATGTTCTAATCGAAAGCGCGTGGAGACGTGGGGTTACTACGAAGCAGGTTTTTAAGGGAGAATATAAAAGAATAACTGTAAAAAAACATTCAGTGTGTAAAGCTGATCGTTACATCCAAAAATTTTTTATGCGCTGAATAATGCGCTTTATGTGTCAAAAATGTATTGCTTCAAAGTGGGAATTCGCCATATAAAATTCAAGTCTTCCGTAAGCGCAACGGTAAGCGAAACTCTTAAGGCAGAATGAGTCTTTACTTTCTGTTCTGTTACGAATCAGCTGATATGTTTTTGTTATGAAAAAACCTATGAAATTGATTAGTTTTTCTGTTTTGTTGCTGTTCAGTTTGTTAAAATCAAAAACATGTTAAGTAATGGTGAGTTTTAGCAAAATAAATAATAAAAAATACATATTTTAATTGAAATAAACTGTTTTTTGATTTTAAGAATTCATAAAATTAATTTTTTTAAATTTATGTGCATTTAAGTTATTAAAATAAAACAATGGACGGTGCAAAGCTAATAAATTTATCATAAATGGCAGAAAGTAAAGACTAACTGAGCCTTTACATCAGTGATAACCACTCCATAGGCTCGCGAGTAAGTTAATAATCGTATTTTTCACACAGACACGATCGGCAATTCACATGTATACAACAACTTTGTTCTTTTCAAAACATCAGGCTATCATCAGTCTCTGCGACCGCACCCAAGTACATAATATCTTTGTTTGCGTGCGTTCGCGGCTTGGTTAGTTCGGGGCTTGGTTATCACTGCTTTACATACTTATCTCCCTTACAAACCTGCTTCCCTTGAAACACAATTTTTTATTGGGATAATAAAATTATTTAAGCAACCACGGTTCGTTTGCAAAAAGTGTTCAAGAAGTGACTGACCAAAGTTAAAATTTTACACAAATTTTAGTGATTTTTTGCAATTCTGCTCTTTTAAACTTATTTTTTTAAACAAAAAAAAATTCTTCAAGTTTTATAACCAGGGAAACCAAAAATATGCTCTAAAAACGCGTTTTATGCGCATTTAACATGCAGTAAAAACTTGCAAATGTGCCCTGAAAATTGTTAAAATGTTGTTAAAATTGTGCTCAAAAATATTTGACAGTTCCATTAAAAAAAAAACAATCCTAAAATTATAAATTATAAATTAAACACGCTTTTAGAGATAAAATGTTTTTCTTATTTATGTTTCAACAAAAGAAACTCCGTTACTTCGTTTTACAATTTTCGTTAAAAACTCGATCAAAGTAGTTTTATCGGACCTTTGGTAGTAATATGAAAAATAAAAAGTACTTTAAGGGTAAAAAAAAACAAATGTTCGAGGATTTCTCTAGAATAAAAACATCTAGAGTGCTTTCATGTTTCGGTATTTTATCAAATAAGACAAAAGGTCGAATGTTTTTGATACATTTTGAAATGTTGATTGTCGAAAAAGTTTCGAGAATTTTTCAAGTAAAAGCGCATTCGCTATAAAACATTTTTGTTCCGAAAATTCTTTCGATTTTATCGAATCTCAGGTCAGGTGAGGCAAAGAAGTACGAAATATTTGAGTAATTTGAGTTTGAATTCAAATCTATATTTAGTTTTTTTTTTTATCAGATCGACTTTTAGCGATGTATCGAAATGTCCAAAATGAAGGCACTTCCGCTACATATCTGGAAATAACTTGAAAACGGTTTACCAATTTTTGTTCTTTAAAAATTCATTTCGAATCAAATTATCTTTATTTTATCTAATCGGTGCACAACCGATTTTGCTCAAAATTTACTGAGAAAACTGAATTGATAAAAATCGCGATTTTTATACAAAAATAACATTTTTTAATATGTGTGTGTTCGCCAGTGTTAAAAAATTCAGTACTTTGGTACTTTTTCATAATAAAAATACCGAAGTACACCCGCGTTGTTTTCAGTACATTTTAAAACGTTTTGAAATGTAAGTGATGCAATACATAATATTAAAAAAAAATCTGTATTGTTTGCAAATTAAATGTCAAATATCACAAAGCATCAACTTTAAAACCGATGCTCTGATTGCTTTTTTTCTCCGTTACTAATACTTACCATTGATGTTTTGGAAAGAGACATTATACTTTGTTCTTATACAAAGCATTTGACGTTTTGGAAGTCAGCCTATGTTATATATGTAAAAGTCTGAATTATGTAACTTTGCAAAAGTTAAAATATAAAAATAAAATAAAATTTTTAATTTATTTACTTATTCATAAATATATACCCACCTTAAAGAAAAATTGGAACTTTTACAATGTTGAAACGAAAATTAAATATTTTGATTAAAATTAAACCAGAAATTTATATCGGTTCACGCAAAGAAAAAACATGGTTGATGCAATCACAATCGCAAACTATCATTAATGTTTGTGGTTATGATTGTGTCAAACACATCTTTAATAACAATATATGTTCAGACATAATGTTTTTAATTTATTATTGTCTCAAACGTGTTATTATGTTTAGAAGAAAAACATAAAATGTCTACTTTAACATGTTATATGGTTCTCACAATAAAAACAATAACAAATTTATTCTCCAAAATTTTTTTTATTAAAAATACAAATGTATGTACATTAGAGCGACTCACCAAAAAAAAGCTCGATGTACCCTCCTAAAAATGAACCTTGGACTTTTTTAAGATGACATTTTAAATTTTTCGGCTCCAGCTTTGAGCTCTCGTGAGCTGGACCAGTTTGAAAAAGGGTCTATTTTTGCATGTTTTGTTAATTTGTGAATCTGTTTCCTTACCAACTTATACAAATTGGGTATGGTAAGAGAGGTTTTTTTAAGGCGCATCCAACTGTATATACAATTTGTCCAAGGAGAAAACACGAAATGATCCACGACTTTTAGCGGCATATTTATTTTCGTAAATTAAAAAAAAAAATTCAAGTCGTGGATCATTTCTTTTTTTCCTTCTTAAGTCCTATTTTCATCCATACATGATCTATAAACTAAATCCGCTATCATATTAGAGTTACTACAAAATTACATTTATATATATTCCAGAACATCGTGTAAAATGCATATAATTTGCAAAAATCTAAACTATTTACATACAAAGATGATATACTTGTCAAAAGATAAAATTTGATACCCATATTGCCCTATTTAAAACGAAGGGTTACCACCCCATTGCATTTTTGCCAAAACGCGAACCAGCACGAATTTCAAAAAAAGCTGAGACACGTATTTAATTAAATCGACTAAAGTTTAAAATATGTTTATTTGGCACTTTTATTACAAACAACCCCGAACAAAAAATTCAAAAACCGTTTTTTTTTACAGAAAATCCTTAAAAAAAAGGACATGGATGATAGTCCTTGGACAATTTGCATATACAGTTGGATGCGCCTTAAAAAAACCTTTCTTACCGTACCCAATTTATATAAGTTTGTAAGGAAACAGATTCTCAAATTGACAAAACATACAAAAATAGACCCTTTTTTAAACTGGTCCAGTGGTGCGATTCACAAACTTTTAACGATCCGACAATCGTAATATTTGTCGACATTTAGGCTGAGTTCCTAAACATCATAATACTTTGCAGTCAAAGTCAAAAAAGTATCATAGAGTTTATCTATATCTAGTTTGATTATTGTGTACGCATCGATATTGTTTTTAGTGAACTTTGGTACAGATAACATTGTAAAATTTTTCACGGTTGCTTGGTAGGAAGCACTTAAAAAAGCGAGTTGCTTTGCAACTGATGTTTTGGAACTCACCCTTATATTCGCTTGCAGTAACGATAGTGTGATTCTGTAATTTTTTTTAACGATAGTACACAGCTGTTTTTTTTGTAACATCTCTGTCTACAAAATGTTAAAAAAAAAGAAAAGTACAAAAGAGAATAAAATAAAAACATATGAAATTGTTCTTAACCCCCCTTGTTACACATATTTTTTCATTTAAAATGTACTGAAAAAGGTCTGGCCAGACTCATAAGTAAGACGAAGGGTAAATTTATGGTTTTATATTTTTTTTTGTGAATTTTACATTTAGAATTTTATTTTTGTTCTTAATTTGCTTTCTTTTTGCAAATTTTAAATTAATTATTTTGTTTTTGTTCATACATATACATATGAATATATCTTTATATGTATGTAAGCTATTTTAAACATAAAAAACATTTTATCGATAAAATAAACACAAACTAAATTATTGTCGCTAAGATAACGACAAAAAAATTGCTTAAAGTAACAGCTGACTTTAAACGACAGCGAATATCGTTAAAAATTTTACAGAATAGCATATTCGATAAATTTTCGTTATACTTATTTTAACGATTCGATTATCGTTATAAAAGTTAGTGAATCGCACTACAGCTCACGAGAGGTGAAAGCTGGAGCCGAAATATTCAAAATGTAATCTTAAAAAAGTCCAAGGTTCATTTTTAGGAGGGTACATCGAGTATGAATTTTGCTTCCATACAACTTGAGTCGCTCTAATGTACATATACTTTGTTTTATATATCGTCGGTTGATCATTTAATCGTCGCATGTCGCATGTAATTTGTATCCACATACGACAGTTAAATAATCAACCGACGATATGTAAACAGTAAAGCATACCTTTATTTAAGAATAAAATTAAATACGTACATACATTAAATACTGCGCATTAAAGAAATTTGGTTTTCTTAATGTCTCATTTGCTTATATTCTGTCGCAAAGCTAAACATCACTCATCTGCCAATTATTTATTTTCCTTTTATTTGCCGTTCAGATTAATTCAATCAGCTGAGTCCCAACTTTTTACAATGTTGTAGGTGTATGTATGTATTTTTATAATTATATATAAATTCCTTACCTTTTTTTAACAAACTTATAAGTTTTGCAAGGCAGCATTTCCTTTTCTTCCTGAAAAAAGTTTTAGAATGCTCGCAGACGTAAATGACGTGAAAAAAATTTTTATTTTCTTTATAAATACTCATTTTTTGTTTTGACAACAAATGTTTGGTGAATTAGAGAATTTGTTTTAAAGCAAACAAAAATTATGGTACTAAACATACCTTTTGTGTGCAACTTATATTATGATTTTAATTGTATAGTTGAAAATATTTATGTTATAGTGGCAAACATTTCACATTATTTAATATGTTAAGCTAGAGCAGAGTAACTTTTATTATTATAGTGAATTTAAAAATGTTAAGGACAAAAAATATGTTTTCAAGTTAGTCTGTGTTCATACGGCTCATGTCTTATTGATATGATGCTACTTTATTGGTGAGAGGGACGAGGGGAAAAGAAACGAGTACACAGATGCATGTACTGTCTTTACGTTTTGGATTCCTTTTCGTTGTTTGATTTTGTTTTTGTTTTCAATATCAAAAAGCACACATGCATACGCACTAGGGTGGAAAAAATTTCAAAACTACTTTGGACATCTGGGCACCCCCTAATATTTTTACAAGCAATAAAATTAGTATGTGTGCAAAGTTTGAAGATAAAATTCCAATTGAAAGACAGTGCTCAAACCAACGTAACATATATAACAAATTAAAATTTTTGTTATTTTAAATAAGGCACAATTAACTAAATAGTATAAAAATAATTTATTTAACAGCTAAAAATGGATACATAATATAAAAACTTTGTTAAAAAGAAGTAAGTAAAGTAAAAAACAGGTTTAGTTTTTCGAAGATGTCGGCTTCAAACTTTCAATTACGGCTTGTTGTACGTTGGCAAAGAACAAAAGCAAGGGCTTGCCTATCGGAATCTTATTGCGATCTAATGCGCTTGTAACGTGTTTAAAGAATAATTATTTCTTTGCAGTTGTATCAGTTTACAAGCAGCGTTACCGTTATGCGACTAAAGTCGCATTTTTGCCCCTTTTTTAATGCCATGCCACTTTCTTTGCCCCTTTATTTTAAATCCCCTTTTGTATCATTTTGTATGTTTTTTTGCCCCTTTTGCCCCTTTTTGAACTTCCAGCTTTTATATGATTGTATGTTGTTACTTTACCGCATAGAAGTGCATCCGCTAAACGGATTTTTTTTTTAAATTAGCATTATAAAACAATAAGTGGTCCAATAGACTGAAAGTTGATACCCGGCAGTCCATGTTGAACTTTTTAATAAATATATATAGATGCATATTTTCGGAAATTAGATAATTATATAACAACTAAAGAAACAGCATAGCACTGTAATTAGAGTTGTGTCGTTCCGGAACGACCTAGTTCCATTGAACGATTCCCAAAAAGGAACGGTGCGGACTTTTTCAATAGTTCATTTTTTGTCGTTCCTCGTTCCGCAATTGCAATCTGTTGGATGATCACATGCAAGGTATATTTATAGCAGGTAGCCGCGAGATTACAACAATTGTACAATAAAACAAACAACAGGGCTTTTTATTGTTGTGTTATGATACGAACTGTCAAACAGCAAAGGGGTTGAAAAGAGACAAAAGATAAAAACAAAAAACTTGTTTACTTGTTTACTATACAACTTTGACAGTTTGTATCGCAAAACAAGCAAATAAAAAATAACCAGCTGGCTTTCCGAGACTACCTGCTATAAATATACCTTGATCACATGTATTTTTGTAGGGTTATTTTTTGTGTATTGATCAATGTTGTCGACTTTTGTGTATTTTTGTCGTGTCATATAAAAAATTTCTAAATAAATCAATTACTAATGTGCTCCAAAGCAATATATTTTAGCAATAAACCACTCATTATTATTTGTAATTATTTTTTTCAAACATTTTAAAAAATACATAATTCTTATGTAGGTAGTTGTTACGCCACAACATAAAAACAAACAATAACAAATATAAGATTGTTGACGTTTTAACGAACGAAAGAGAAGTTTTTTCGTTCCTCGTTCATTTATTGTTCAAAGTAAAAACCGGAATGATGAACGAAAGGAACGACCTAGTTCCTTTGATCTTTCGGATCGGTCGGAACGATTCCACAAAAGGAACGATTTTGCCCAACTCTAACTGTAATGCATTAATAAAAATCGTACCACTACTAACTTCTCCTAATAAGAATTATCAGAACTAAATTTGGTCCACCTATCACTCATAATAAAGGCGCTATTGTGCCAAAGCCCTTATTTTGGGAATATTAACGCGGTTATAAGTTTATTACTAAGTCAATTAGTAATCGATTTTGTTAAATTAAAAATGGAACGACAAACTTATATAATAACGAACTTATATATTTCCAGCTGTGGTGAAGGGTAAAATTATATGCAACAGTTCATACACGTTAACTTGCAAACAAGACGTGTTTTTTCACTGTGTATATATACATTCGAACATCTCTATAGCGAAGTTCTATAAAATGAAGCTTTCCATATAATGAACAAATTTAAAAATTATTATAATTTGATCTCCTTACACACAAAAAAAAATCATAGGTAAAATTACCTAAAAATATGGTATACAGTTAACTAAGCGCAAAGGTAGCATGGCAGTATCTTAGTTTCTTGATAACGATTTTAACAACAGTCGCTCGTTTTAGTGGACAAAACTGTAGCAGCATTTCTTTTAAAATAGATTTGATCATTAAAAGTTAAATAAGCAGCACAAAAGGTTTTGTAGCCTAGCAGATTATTTTCCAGCACTTTAATTCTTACAAGCAATTAAACACTTAACGCAAAAGTCTTCAAACTGTTCCTTATATGGATATTATTGAAGCAAATGTTAATAGATAATCGAACTAAAATACCAGTTTTTATAAACAATAGTAAAAAAATGTTAGTTCTGTATAATATAGGGAAGTTCGACTATATATGGATGTGTCAAATGCTAAAAGGCCTTACTCCACAAAATAAAGACTAGAGAAAATTAGTATTGTTTGAAAAATGGATTTTCAAAATTTAAAATGCTACAAATAGAAATTTGCCAAACACGAGCAGCTTAGCAATTCATATTTAAGCAATATATAATGGCCTAATTTTGTTATGTATATTTTCCTTTTATCTGGCTGGGAGCTTCGGAAAAAATCATATAAGATTAAAAAACCCTATACCATTTGTTCATATTTTTTAAAGGAAAATATTTAAATTATAAAAGAACCAAATCATTTTCAAAGAGTTCACATCTAATTAGATAGTAATATAACAAAATTGAGAAATTTTCGAAAAGTGGAGTTAGGCTTTTTATTTATACATCAGAAGAGGCTTATTTTTTGTAACGTTTATGTTTTCCGCGAAAATAACTTAATAAAAATGAAAATGGTCTTATTTTTAAAGTTGCCCCTTTTTTTCTCAGAATTCCCCTTTTTGTGCCACTTTTATTTTGAAAATCCCCTTTTTGTGCCCCTTTTTGAACATTTTGAACGGTAACGCTGTTTACAAGTCTGTGTGAAATCTTCATTTTTTTGGGAAGCTGACGGCTTTATAGCTTGGTTGATTTAATTTCAACAGAATCAGGTGATTCATCTTCTGTATCTGAACTTGAAAAGGTCATATTTAAAGATATTATGGAAGCGAAGTGTAGCTTATTCCCTTTTTTAAGTCACTCTTGTTCTTTTTTTTCATTGAACAATTCTTTTTTGCTTTTTATTGCATTTCTTGTGTGCTAATGAAACAATCATTTTAATTCCATCCTCTGGTCAATCAAAAACTCTGTCTTTGCCTACTTTGTACATAGTAAGTGCATAATTAAAAGCAATGTCAAAAAGTATATCCAACTGTACTGCGATTCACTTACTTTTAAAGGCCCAAATACACTGGTCAAATTCCCATTCAGCATTAAGGTTGTATTAGTGAAAATGAGTTTGTATGTGTGACACCGACGATGCTTGATGGAAAATCAAAAATTTAGATATTTTGCATGCTTGACGAGTGATTTTGATGAATGTATTGGCGTTACTCTTCAAGCACACACACACTTTAAAAGTGATTTCAAACCGAACAGATGCTAAAAATGTCGGATAAAAAAATGCTTTGGAGGAAAAAAAAAATTTATTTAATAATATTGTCCTTCTTTTTTTCAATTTTTTTATTATTTATTAAAAAGCAACACAGTTAAAAGTACTTTTTATCTATATTTTAATATTTTTTACTCCTGCTGTTGTCACACTAAAATTAATTCCTCTACAGTACAGTGACTTGCATTTCGAACTGATTTTTTTTCTTGTAGGAAGAAGTGAATTCTAAGAAGAACTTGTCGTAGAGTTGGTGGTTGACATTGGCTCTAAATCTTCTACACCTATCCAAAATACAGTGTCTGCTTGACGTGTTGAACTTGAGGAAAAGGCGTATTTGCAATTTTTTTCGGGTATTTTATTTGCTTGTTAAAAACAATTTTTAAACAAAATATTCACACTTTTAAACTAGAACAATTCTTTATTATCTTTCTTATACAAATAAACCATCACAAACTTTTTTAAAGTTAGTTTTTATATAGAGCAATGTTTCGGGGAATACCCCAAGACAAAAAACAAAATTTTAAAATAACTGCTCAGCGTATACACAAAACGCAGCACTCATATACATATGTCTGACAGTGTGTGAGAGACTAAATAATATATGCGTTGAGCACTGTCTTCTGTACCACGTAGAGCATTGAAATTTTTACACTATACTACTATTAACTACAGTAAAAAAATCAGTGGGTGCCCGGGGGTATCAAGTGAATTTGAAAATTTTGGGCCACCTAATACGCACGTCGTCAACATGACATGAATCATTTGAACGACAACTCATGTTCAAAGAAGAAAAGGCAAGAATCTTGTATGAACTCAGAAACTTATATTAGGACTATAATAAACTTATTAGGGTAAACATATTAGGCAAATATGAATAAAAATGTTCGTAGTGACCATTTATTAATCATGTTTTTTCTCTCCGTGTGAGAAAATTTGGTTTTTCCAAACACAGCTTATGAAATGTCACTTTGGTTATTTGGAATTGTAAAAATCTGAAACCAAATTTAAATAACAATATTTTTATACATATGCATATTATATACATTAAATAATAAGTTATAGTTTCTTCTACTGGTTTAAACAAAAAAGTACTTCATGTTTGTTTAAAATTAAACTATGCAACAAAATTAAACTTTTATCGTGATTTATTATAATTTACAACAACTTTGTCATTTGTTATATTACATGTCCAAAATTATGATATAGGGAATACAAATCCATAAAAAACACTCAATTTTGAAATTTTTGCAGATAGGTAATAAGGTCTTTAAGATGACCATATGAACTATTTCAAAAATTTTTTTTTGAAATACTGAGAAAACGTACCTTAAGCGGCTCATACACTTGCAATACAACTGTTCAACTTTATCGCCAATGGGTTTGTGATATTCGAAGAATCGAAATCAGAAATGAAGTACAATATTCGGTGCAATGTGTTGGCAACAATGTACTACGTTGTTTTGCTTTAAAGGTTATGTTTTTTTTTAGAGTTGCGTCATATTTTAATTGAAACCATCGTGCCACTTATTGAATAATATAGAGAAATAAAGAAACAATATGGCGAATAGCATATAAAATAGTATTGTAAATGGATGGGACGCTTATGTACATATAACGGAAATATTATTTCCACGTATACCTCAAATATAAATACTGTTTGCTATTAAATACTTAGATAAGTGAATTCCAATAAAATATTTTTTGTTCATAAATTATTGTTTTATTTTTTTTAGCAAAAAGTACCATTTGGTGGAAAAAAACTCTTTTAGTTGAAGTTCAGTACCATTTCAAAATTTCCGTGATTCGCTAAATCTCTATCGCTAAAAATCTATAAAGTTGATTTAGCGATTTTTGGCTACGAATGCAATTCTGTAACGTGCATTGCTAAATTTGGAAATGCCATAAAAATTTAATTCGCCGCAATTTTGGCATTAAATGTCATCGCTAAAATTTATAAATTTTGTATTCTCTAAGGCATTTTAGCGATCGAGCTTTAGCTTTAGCTAAGCGAGTTACATAATACGGCTGCTGGTGTTTGCTGCTAATCTATTTATGGACGTTTTTTCCTTCATTTAAAAATTAGGTACCTTCACTTAATTGAGAATGAAAGCGAAACTCGTTCATCAATTTTTATGATCTATTATGTCTCATTTTGTTCATAGGTTATGTTATCAAAGCTAACAATAACATCTTAAAAAAATCAAAATTTTGAAAATCGCAAAATAATTTTAATTTTTGAAAAAAAGTCAAAAATACGATTAGTGAGTGCATGTAAATTAAAAATGCGAGCTGATGGAGAAAAACAGAGATGTGGTTTGAAATCGGCGTCCTCAAATTATCAAAAATTGCATCAAACTTTCAATCAACACAAAAAAAAGATAAATTTTATTTCCTTGTGTTATAAAAAAAATTATCAACACTGGACCTCGCAAGAAAGAAATGCCGTGGCCCATAAAATCTTATTTTTTTTATAACCTTTGTTTAAAATTCGTACTTACCTGCTTCTTCTCTGTATGTCTTATTGCGTAGCCTACCACACTGAAAGAAAAATGCTTCATATATTTAATGAATCATTTTCATAAAAAAAATTTCCCTGGGTAATTGAAAATTTTCATTGTCTAAATCGAATTTCATAGTTATAATGAAGTATTTTCGTTAAAAACTTTCATTGGATTTCGTAATTACATTAAATTATGAAATCAAACATTTTTTTAAAAAATCCACATATTTCAATAATTCATAAATTTCAATTTTAATTATGACAATGAAAAATGCCATTATAAAGGGTGGTTAAATTTCAAGAGCCGATGTTGATTTTGAATAAAACACAAACTATTTAGGAAATTATTGTAATTTTATTTTATTATGATATATTGGTATTACTCAATTATGTATGGAACAAAATATCGGCCAAATGGGCGCCGCGACCACCACCAAAACCTTTCAATCAACGTTGTTATTGTTGTTATGGACAATTTAATCTCATATTTACGCTCTTAATTGAGTAAAAAACATGGTTTTTTATCAAAAAACTACACTGACCCGGTAGGCTAGCTGGTAGTGAGCTAGTCTATCAACACCGAGGTTGCGCGATCGATTCCCGCCAGAGACAGAAAAATATAAAAAATAAAATAAGAAAAAATAAAATAAACTAATAAATAAAAAACTAAAAAAAAGAAAATAAAAGAAACATTTTTTTTCATTCAATGAATAATATTCATAGATCTAATGTAATGTTTTATTTAATACATTTTAATGAAACAGGTTTCATTGATCCAACGAATAGGTTGCATAGGTTCCTTTTTAATGCAATTTTTCATGGCATTAATGTCAAAATTCATTGGTATTGCGAAGAAAATTCTTTCAGTACACTTGTGGTGTAGGGTATAAATATCATTTAATTTTCTCAATAACACAATTCACCGTTTTTTATGTGATATAACATTATAAGCATGTTTTTGCTATGTATGCATGTATATTAGGGTGGTTAAATTTTTTTGCCCACCAAGCGTATAGCAAAATCGTAATCTACGGAAAATTCTAAGGACTTTTCTAAAGAAACCATGGTTTTAAAATCAAAATCGAGCTTCCGGTTTTTGACTTGAAAATTTTGTGCTCAGGAAATCTGAAAAAAATTATACTTTTTTGGAAATATTTATTGCAATTATTGAATAGTTGGCCTATATCGCTAAAAGAGGTCTTGTTTAAACAGACATTTTCTCAGCTTTATATATCTGCGCTCATTTTTAGAAAATTCTGTACATAAATAATTGGTTAAGAAGTTTTTGTCAAAATAATCATAGTCAAGCTGGTAAAAATCCTAAAATTCTTACAGTTTTGATTTCCAAAAGTTAAATCAAATAATTTAACTAAATTTTAATACAAAATTTATTAAAATAAAGTAATTGATACAAAACTTAATTAAACGAATTTTTTTTTTTTTAAATTTAAGCAAAAACTGAAAATAAAAAAAATTAAACAAATAAAACATTTTTTATTATTATTCTATGTTTTGTTAAAACGCACTTTTTTGGAAAATTCACAACTAAAAAAAAAGGAGCCGATTAAAATAAAAATAAAAAAAATACTGGCCAAATAAATTTAGTTTCGGCCTATAGCGACAATTTACATAAAATATCTTTTTGCTATCCATTCGTGGTATTCTGTTGCGGCTTTCAATAGTAACTGCCAAAATATCATCGCGATTATATTCTATGGCACGCCGGGACACATTGGTAAGCAATTGTACAAATCGCTCAGTTCCCTGAATATGTGCCGGTAACCATAGATCAGTAAACGGTGGATGCTTGTAGTTAAGCCTAGATTACACTATCTCACAAGTCTTACGTATTCCGTAATACTTTGTGAGATAGAAATCTAATGAGTTTTGTTGCGACTGTCAAAAAATCTAATGTAACAAGACAGTTTGTGTTCACACCATCACACAAAGTATAAACACTCTCACATGAAATAAAATGCAACCCTAATCCAATGAAAAGTATTATTGTTTAGAAATTTTTCAAAAAACGATGAAGTCGTATGGGATGTCAAACTTTTTTCTTAATACTTGTCATTTTCGTGACACATTGCATTCACACTATCACACTTAGTCATATTACTTGAGTTTTTGACATGTATTAATACAAAGTATAATAGTGTAATCTAGCCTTTAATGGCAGCTCAGATAAAATACTGTCGACCATTTCTCTTTTAGAAAATTGTATTAACTATTAAAACTAAAATTTCTGAAATGCAATTGGAGACTTCTGAAATACAATTGGAAATTTTTGAAGTTGAATTGTAAATTTCTGAAATACAATTGGAAATGGTGTAGTAAGAAACATAGGCACTACAGACTTTCTACAGCAATTCATACACAGTGAATATCTGTAGAAAGCAACAACAAAATTACAAAGTATTTATGAATTTGTTTTAGCTTTCAATGTAATTCTTTGGCGTTGCGTTGCGATTTACGTAATAAGGACCATAATTTGAAAAGCAAAAATAAGTAGGTAATGAGAAATCTAAAAAGTTTGTAATTCTATCGTTGTATCACACAATTTACAGTTAAAATTCTCACGTTTATTCCATTTTAGAAATGTATGGTAAACAAAAATAATTTTTTTTTATAAAAATGTTCACTTTTTCGATGCGTTTTCAATAATAGCCAGCAATATTTAAAAACGTACAAAAACTCGTATTAACGCATAAGTTAATAAGTGCTGTTGTGGTTTATTGGTTATGTTGTGCCTTGTTACCTAGGAGGTAATGGTTTAATTTCCGGTTTGACCAGTATTTTTTATTTTCAATACATTTTTATTGAAATTGTTAATTCAATTTTATTTTTTTCATTCAGTTTCTTTTTCAAAAAGGTAGTGAATTTTTAAATAGAAAATTGAGTTTTAATAAAAAATAAAACACATTTTTATTTTTATTTTACCAGCTTGATAATGAATATTTTGACAAAAATCTCTTAACAAATTATTGAGCACAGTACCTCGTTTCTATATTTCTCGCATCGTAAAATTTCTTACATGAAGTGTGAAACAAAAAATTCCATCGTTTCTCGATTTATGAGATAAAAGTGTTTCTGTATTTGAATGCGAAAACAGACACAACAAATTCTGTTTATACTGGAATATTTCCAGTAATTAAGTGTCAAATAAAAGCGAAACGTCAACAAAAGAAATAAATATAATAAAAACGGGGATGCCAGATTTGACGAGTTATTGTCATTTTGACAACTTTTTGTTCCGAAATTAGCAAAGTGACGATTTAATGATTTTTCTAAAAAAGTGAAGAAAGCCAAAACAAAATCAAAAATATTTTATAATTTTGTTGTTACTTTCTATATAAATTCATAATGAATTTTTAAATTTCAAACACTTTATATTTTGTGGCGTTCAAAATTGAAAAAACAAAATGAATTTCTGTAGAAAGTAACAACAAATTTATAAAATACTTTTGATTTTTTTTTTGCTTTCAATGAAATTGTTGGCGTTGCCCCTTAGTCTTCGAAATAAGATAGTTTTAAATATTTTAATATGTTTGTTCATTAGTAAAAAAAAATATCTTTAAAAACAAGACAGCTTAAATTTTTTTATTTATCCCTTTTATGAAAATTGTCCTCGAAGTTGTTTGCCTCTTCCCTGAAAAATGTATCGGCAAAAGCAAAATTTCGAGGGAAAGAAATGGACCGATTTGGCTTATTTGAACATTTAATACTTCTTATATACATTAACAAAATATGATTGATATTTGGGTGTATCTAAAGTAACGGCCGTTACTTTATAAATGTGCTGTTTTTAAATGTCTGAAACAAACATCATGTTTTGTAAAATTTTGCACAGGATATGTCAAGTTAAATATCTGATTTAATTCTTTGAAATGATTTGTTTAAATAATACATTATAAAAATTGCAAAGTTTTTTGCGTGTGAATTCATTTATTATCGGTGATAAAAAAAATATATTTTTGTTAGTATAAATAAAATTAAAGTTAATCTTTAGGAATATGACACGATACATTTATTTTGTATAATAGCGGAAAAATTAATTCAAAATAAAAATTTAATTTTTGAGCTATAAGGAGCCAATTTCTGTGGAAACACCCTTTTGATATTCGTAATCTTATATGGACATTTTTGGGCCAAAACCATTATTTCTTCAAGAAAAATTCTATTTAAAAACAACTTTAAAATAAAAACATTCTTTAAAATATTTTGCTACTATAGTCGAAACTAAATTATGTTTTAAATTGAACCGACTTTAACTGGGTGCCACCTCAAATGTAGCAAAATTTTCATACAACATACAACAAAATATAAGCAAGTGGCAACTTTAAGCAGCCGACATTGAAAATTAAAATATAAATAAAACACTGCATATTAGACTGGCCCTTCGTTGTATGGGCGATTTTAAACTTGCTCCGAATCCGGCTCCCCGGGGCTCATTTTTTGAGGTCAATGGAAAAACTAATCCAGAAAAAATTTCAGCTCATTTGATGAATTTTTGAGCTATCCCTGGCCCTTCAAAGTTTTGAATTTTTGGTATTTTTGCCAAAATTTTCCGTTGTAAACACCCTAGTGTATAAACTATAAACCCAAATATAAAATGGTTTTTTTCCTACAAAGACGCTTTTATTACCTTTCCAAAATGCCCAAAATCTCTAAATTCTGATTAAAAACAACGACAATATAGGGGTTTATATACAGATTTATTGTAAGTAATGAATAAATTAAAAGCAACACGTTACAATAAAAATTAGTTCGTCATTCGTTTTGCAACAGTGTACTTTTCAGATGACTTGAGTATTGTTGACGATACTTATCAACTGTTAATAACAAGAACTGCTTCTGCTCTTCATCGCGAGTGAGGAGCTGGTTGAATTCTTCCATTAGTTTTACCTTGCGTTCAGAGACGTCATTGACTACCTGCATTTTTTGAACAACTTGCAAGCCTTCAATGTACGAATTATGTTGTGGCCAAGTAGAAGGTTCATAAGCCATGAATTCAGTAGAGATATTGAATCTTTTAAAAAATTCCGCGGTTCTCTTTGTAACGAAAAACGCTAAAGTTTTGTTTTTAAATGAAGGTACATCTTTCGGTTGTATAATATTTCGATTTTGAAATATGTTGTCATGTTCAGATGGATCACCTCGGAGAGACTGTACCATTTTTGCTTTTACATCAACATTTATGCTGTTGTCAAAAAATGCTAAGCCAACTGCTTCATCAGAAAGATACCACAAATGGCCACACATTTTTTTTAATGCTGCATTCGAAATATCCTTGTCCACTATACCATAATTGTGCAAATCAATTAAAAAAGCCAAATCAACATTGGGAGCTGCGGCGGCAAACGGTGCGTAAAACCAGGCTTTAACATATAATGTTACGACAAATAAACATATATCGCGTATTCCTTTGAGCTCGCGCGCTTTTAGTTCAAATTGTCCGCGAAACAAATAAATTTTCAAGCAATATATTACAAGTAATTTCGTTATAAATTGATACTTAATCAAAAAAAGATAATCTTAAATAACAATTTTTTCTAAAAAGATGTTAAAAATTTCCGTTTTCCGCGCCGACTACTCTGTTATGAAATCTGCATCAAATTTCATACTATTATTTTTATATTCAAAGGAAAAAAATAAGCCCATTTGTGGGCTTTAGAACTCATTTTGAAAAATGGCCATACAAACGTGAACGACAATGAAATAAGGTACGTTCACGTTGACTATAACATTGACTATAATATCTTTGTAATTTTTAATCCGAATTTGGGAGAGAGATTTTGGGCATTTTGGAAAGGTAATAAAAGCGTCTTTGTAGGAAAAAAACCATTTTATATTTGGGTTTATAGTTTATACACTAGGGTGTTAACAACGGAAAATTTTGGCAAAAATACCAAAAATTCAAAACTTTGAAGGGCCAGGGATAGCTCAAAAATTCATCAAATGAGCTGAAATTTTTTCTGGATTAGTTCTTCCATTAACCTCAAAAAATGAGCCCCGGGGAGCGGGATTCGGAGCAACTTCAAAAATAAGGGCCGGTCTACTGCATATCTTGTACGGTTGAAACACGCAATATGATTTTATGTAGAAAGCAACAACAAAATTACCAAACTTTGTGTAAAACGCTAGGCAATTTTGGCCTAGCGTTTTACACAATTAGGGCCTATACATATATATTTTGTGTTTCTTTTCATAAAAGTTTTCCTGCAAATCATTAATAATTGCAAAATATCAGCCAACATCTTATAACATAAACATTTTTAACTTTTTGCAAGTACTTTTTTATTTGGCGAAAAACAGCTGATGCTGTTGTTAAATGAGTTAAACACAACTTCAGCTGTTTTTAAAATTAAAATCGGGTTTAACGTGTAAAGTATGCTTTTGCTTGTCTATAGTAGATCAAAAGCATATTTTAAATAAAAGTTTACTTTAGAACTCTTAAAGTATGCTTTGTTTATGACTATAGTTATGGGCCATTTATTTTATTTTTTTTTTTATATGATATTTTCTCATGCCTTTGTGTGACTTCTTCAGGGAAAAACAATTTTTAATTGTTATCGGATTAAAGAAAATAAATAGTTTTATAAAAAACTATCCTTCAGCTTAACAAAAGAAATATAAATTTAAAGAAATTATTAAATACCCATGAACTTTAACTTTGTTTTTGTTTGATTATGTAAATAAAAGTCGAAACAAATTTGTTTAAAATTTATTTTAAATTACACGATTTTTAAAACAAAAAAGGAGGATCTTTTATATTTTTTTCTCAGAAAATTGACGATTTTGACACAAATTTATCTGGCAGCACCTAAAAACCAAAACAAGGAAAGGCTAAAAAAAATTTAAAATAACAAAATATAACAATTGTTTTTTGTTTATTTTCATCATATAATTTATGTATTCATCATTTATATTCCTTCTATTTTTTTATTTATTTTAAAAAAATAGTATATAAACATATTTTAAATTCAAAATATCTACATTTTGTTTTTCTCGCCACCAATTTCAAATGCGACTTATTTTGACAGTTCTTGAAAGAAACTTCGCAAAACATTGTTATAGAAACACTTTTTCTCGCATCCTTCCAATAATTGCTGGAAAATTATTAAAATGACAGATAATTCTCGCCAAAAAAAACCATTTTTTGTTTCATTTCACACTATTTTTGTTGCAATTCACACGTTTCATGCGGAAAATTTTACGAAGCGAGAAATACAGAAACGAGGTACAGATATAGAAAGCTCAGAAAATTTATTTTTAAACAAGACCTCGTTCAGCGATACAGGCCAACTATTCACCAATTGCAATAAATATTTCCAAAAAAGTATCATTTTTTTCAGATTTCCTGAGCACAAAATTTTCAAGTCAAAAACCGGAAGCTCGATTTTGATTTTACAACCACGGTTTCTTAAGGAAAAGTTCTTAGAATTTTCCGTAGATTACGATTTTGCTATACGCTTTGTCCCTTTTTTTGATCCCGAACAAATTGAACCAGCCCAATGTATATACCCTGCAAATAAAATTGGACCACCTGATCTATTTTGATAAAATGGACTACTCCATGGACTGGTCCGATGTAATGCAAGCATGGACCATGTCATTGTTAAAAAGTGCTTGCAGTGAGACGACATGACATGTCTCCGTTTTTTAACGACATGCTTTCGTTTTAAACGACTTTAAAACTAATCCTCTTGAGTATACCATGGAGTAGTTTTAAAACTACTCCTTAGTAGTCCAAAGGTGGGTTATATGGTCCTCCCCTAGGACATCGTAATGTAAAATAGACCATGTTTTTTCCATACGTTTGTACTTTTGGACTAGTCCTGTAGCCCGTTTCTGTATTTCTCACATCGTAAAACTTTTCGCATGAAACGTGTGAATTGCAACAAAAATACTGTGAAATGAAACAAAAAATGGTTTTTCTCACACAAGTGTTTCATTTAAATAATTTTCCTGCAATTATTGGAAGGATGTGAGAAAAAGTGTTTCTATAACAATATTTTGCGAACAGTTTCTTTCAACAACTGTCAAAATAAGTCACATTTGAAATTGGTGGCGAGAAAAACAAAGTGTAGATATTTTGAATTTAAAATATGTTTATTATATGTTTATCATTCCACGACGTACGGTACGGTACTATAATCCCTTATTTATAAAAACTTTCCGAACTAACTATGCTATGGCAGACCCATTTAGAAAACTGTGTTGTTGCTTCAATGAAATGTTTGAATTTATTGATTTTTCTCTGGATTTAAATATTGTTAAACGTAATATTATACTTAAGTTAAATACTCATTTGTATTAGGCTGTAAGGATTTATCCATAGACCTAATTATATATTAAATAAATAAAAATAAATAAATACTATTTTTTTTAAATAAATAAAAAAAATAGAAGGAATATAAATGATGAATGCATAATTTATATGATGAAAATAAACAAAAAACAATTGTTATAGTTTGTTATATTAAATTTTTTTTAGCCTTTTCTTGTTTTGGTTTTAATTAGTGCTGCCAGATAAATTTGTGTCAAAATCGTCAATTTCCTGAGAAAAAAATAAAAATATCGTCTTTTTTGTTTTAAGAATCGTGCAATTTAAAATCAATTTTAAACGAATTTGTTTCGACTTTTATTATAAAATAATCAAACAAAAACATAGTTAAAGTTCATGGGTATTTAATAATTTCATAAAATTTATATATTTATTTTGTTAAGCTGGGTGATTATTTTTTAAAAAATTATTTATTTTCTTTAATCCGATAACAATTTAAAATTGTTATTTTTCCCTAGAGAAGTTACACAAAGGCATGAGAAAATATAATTTTAAACAAAAAATAAAATAAATATTTTTACAAAAGCAAAAAGAAACCAAGCTTAATAAAATAAACATACATCCTTTTTTAAAATAGATATATACTTAATTAGGCTTAAGTTCATGAAATTTAATTTTCATTAAATTATTTTTATGAAGAAAGGAATTTTACAACATGAAAATTTATTAAAATTGTTATTGATAATCTTTCATTCTTGACGTGGCTCGGGCTCGAACCCTGGCCGGCAGGTTACCATGACATGTTTCGATCGCAACCACTCGATCTCCTCAGATGGATTTGCCGTCTTACACTCGCAGCCATCGACGACTGCTGACGTCAATAGTCAAACATCAATCCTTAAACCAAATTGTATTTAAACATGTATTTAAACATAAAAAATGTACTTGGACTTCAAAAAAATTCTTGACAAAAGTACGAAAAAACAGAAGTAAGGAAAAAACATGTAAAATCAATTAAAATGGATAATCATTCAGGAAAGCAAATTTCGATTACCTGTTATTGAGTTGATAAATTTGTACGAGCACTAACTTTACAGCAATTAAACGTCTTTTCTTTTCTATTCTCAAAACCATACTAATTTGCGTACATAATACATTGCATTTTTACTTTATGTTTAATTCGGGGAATCCCACTCAAAGACAAAATACATACGCATAAATATAATCGACATAAACGGGATGCCATACCGTTAAATTAATTGAAATGTGTAATTTGTGAGTAGTGAGAATAAAAAAAAATCATAGAACATAAAAAATAAAAATTTATAAAAAGAATTTGTAGAATATTTAAAATCGTGTTAAAACAAAACAATTCGTGTAAAAACAGAAAAATGTTAACTTTTTAACTCGTGTTAAATGAAAATTCGTGTAAAAATAATTCGTGTAAAAAGAGAATTAGGTGTATTAATAATTTGGATTTTTATAAAATGTGTAAAAGTTTATTTTCATGAAAAGTTAAATAACTCAGTCAATTACTTATCTATTTTTAAACCCAAATATGCGTTGTAATCGTAAATAAACGTACTTTTTGAATTCAATAGTATTATAAGTTCTAAATAAAATAATGTATAAAAACGTCACCAAAGTTGAAGATTTTTTGAAAAATCTTCAAAATTTGTGTTTGCTCGACAATAACACCCAAATTTCTCAAGTTTTCTTAAATTAATTATACATCATTCGAAAGATCTCAGTTTCTTCTTTCCAAATCTAGTAAGAAATTGAAAATCGGATCATTATCAACAAAATTACAGGCTAAAAAGTGCGAAAAGGTACAAAAACCGGGTTTTTAACCGTAAAACCGGATTTTGGAGGTGTCCGGCATATTTCACTATTGGAATCTTGTTTTACTCAACAAGCCCTATAAAAAAAATAATATCCGGTCCCAGGTTTTTCTATTTCATTCAATTTTGTAACACTGTGTAATTCATACACTGCACAATCTCTAAATTCTGATTAAAAACAACGACAATATAGGGGTTTATATACAGATTTCTTGTAAGTAATGAATAAATTAAAAGCAACACGTTACAATAAAAATTAGTTCGTCATTCGTTTTGCAACAGTGTACTTTTCAGATGACTTGAGTATTGTTGACGATACTTATCAACTGTTAATAACAAGAACTGCTTCTGCTCTTCATCGCGAGTGAGGAGCTGGTTGAATTCTTCCATTAGTTTTACCTTGCGTTCAGAGACGTCATTGACTACCTGCATTTTTTGAACAACTTGCAAGCCTTCAATGTACGAATTATGTTGTGGCCAAGTAGAAGGTTCATAAGCCATGAATTCAGTAGAGATATTGAATCTTTTAAAAAATTCCGCGGTTCTCTTTGTAACGAAAAACGCTAAAGTTTTGTTTTTAAATGAAGGTACATCTTTCGGTTGTATAATATTTCGATTTTGAAATATGTTGTCATGTTCAGATGGATCACCTCGGAGAGACTGTACCATTTTTGCTTTTACATCAACATTTATGCTGTTGTCAAAAAATGCTAAGCCAACTGCTTCATCAGAAAGATACCACAAATGGCCACACATTTTTTTTAATGCTGCATTCGAAATATCCTTGTCCACTATACCATAATTGTGCAAATCAATTAAAAAAGCCAAATCAACATTGGGAGCTGCGGCGGCAAACGGTGCGTAAAACCAGGCTTTAACATATAATGTTACGACAAATAAACATATATCGCGTATTCCTTTGAGCTCGCGCGCTTTTAGTTCAAATTGTCCGCGAAACAAATAAATTTTCAAGCAATATATTACAAGTAATTTCGTTATAAATTGATACTTAATCAAAAAAAGATAATCTTAAATAACAATTTTTTCTAAAAAGATGTTAAAAATTTCCGTTTTCCGCGCCGACTACTCTGTTATGAAATCTGCATCAAATTTCATACTATTATTTTTATATTCAAAGGAAAAAAATAAGCCCATTTGTGGGCTTTAGAACTCATTTTGAAAAATGGCCATACAAACGTGAACGACAATGAAATAAGGTACGTTCACGTTGACTATAACATTGACTATAATATCTTTGTAATTTTTAATCCGAATTTGGGAGAGAGATTTTGGGCATTTTGGAAAGGTAATAAAAGCGTCTTTGTAGGAAAAAAACCATTTTATATTTGGGTTTATAGTTTATACACTAGGGTGTTAACAACGGAAAATTTTGGCAAAAATACCAAAAATTCAAAACTTTGAAGGGCCAGGGATAGCTCAAAAATTCATCAAATGAGCTGAAATTTTTTCTGGATTAGTTCTTCCATTAACCTCAAAAAATGAGCCCCGGGGAGCGGGATTCGGAGCAACTTCAAAAATAAGGGCCGGTCTACTGCATATCTTGTACGGTTGAAACACGCAATATGATTTTATGTAGAAAGCAACAACAAAATTACCAAACTTTGTGTAAAACGCTAGGCAATTTTGGCCTAGCGTTTTACACAATTAGGGCCTATACATATATATTTTGTGTTTCTTTTCATAAAAGTTTTCCTGCAAATCATTAATAATTGCAAAATATCAGCCAACATCTTATAACATAAACATTTTTAACTTTTTGCAAGTACTTTTTTATTTGGCGAAAAACAGCTGATGCTGTTGTTAAATGAGTTAAACACAACTTCAGCTGTTTTTAAAATTAAAATCGGGTTTAACGTGTAAAGTATGCTTTTGCTTGTCTATAGTAGATCAAAAGCATATTTTAAATAAAAGTTTACTTTAGAACTCTTAAAGTATGCTTTGTTTATGACTATAGTTATGGGCCATTTATTTTATTTTTTTTTTTATATGATATTTTCTCATGCCTTTGTGTGACTTCTTCAGGGAAAAACAATTTTTAATTGTTATCGGATTAAAGAAAATAAATAGTTTTATAAAAAACTATCCTTCAGCTTAACAAAAGAAATATAAATTTAAAGAAATTATTAAATACCCATGAACTTTAACTTTGTTTTTGTTTGATTATGTAAATAAAAGTCGAAACAAATTTGTTTAAAATTTATTTTAAATTACACGATTTTTAAAACAAAAAAGGAGGATCTTTTATATTTTTTTCTCAGAAAATTGACGATTTTGACACAAATTTATCTGGCAGCACCTAAAAACCAAAACAAGGAAAGGCTAAAAAAAATTTAAAATAACAAAATATAACAATTGTTTTTTGTTTATTTTCATCATATAATTTATGTATTCATCATTTATATTCCTTCTATTTTTTTATTTATTTTAAAAAAATAGTATATAAACATATTTTAAATTCAAAATATCTACATTTTGTTTTTCTCGCCACCAATTTCAAATGCGACTTATTTTGACAGTTCTTGAAAGAAACTTCGCAAAACATTGTTATAGAAACACTTTTTCTCGCATCCTTCCAATAATTGCTGGAAAATTATTAAAATGACAGATAATTCTCGCCAAAAAAAACCATTTTTTGTTTCATTTCACACTATTTTTGTTGCAATTCACACGTTTCATGCGGAAAATTTTACGAAGCGAGAAATACAGAAACGAGGTACAGATATAGAAAGCTCAGAAAATTTATTTTTAAACAAGACCTCGTTCAGCGATACAGGCCAACTATTCACCAATTGCAATAAATATTTCCAAAAAAGTATCATTTTTTTCAGATTTCCTGAGCACAAAATTTTCAAGTCAAAAACCGGAAGCTCGATTTTGATTTTACAACCACGGTTTCTTAAGGAAAAGTTCTTAGAATTTTCCGTAGATTACGATTTTGCTATACGCTTTGTCCCTTTTTTTGATCCCGAACAAATTGAACCAGCCCAATGTATATACCCTGCAAATAAAATTGGACCACCTGATCTATTTTGATAAAATGGACTACTCCATGGACTGGTCCGATGTAATGCAAGCATGGACCATGTCATTGTTAAAAAGTGCTTGCAGTGAGACGACATGACATGTCTCCGTTTTTTAACGACATGCTTTCGTTTTAAACGACTTTAAAACTAATCCTCTTGAGTATACCATGGAGTAGTTTTAAAACTACTCCTTAGTAGTCCAAAGGTGGGTTATATGGTCCTCCCCTAGGACATCGTAATGTAAAATAGACCATGTTTTTTCCATACGTTTGTACTTTTGGACTAGTCCTGTAGCCCGTTTCTGTATTTCTCACATCGTAAAACTTTTCGCATGAAACGTGTGAATTGCAACAAAAATACTGTGAAATGAAACAAAAAATGGTTTTTCTCACACAAGTGTTTCATTTAAATAATTTTCCTGCAATTATTGGAAGGATGTGAGAAAAAGTGTTTCTATAACAATATTTTGCGAACAGTTTCTTTCAACAACTGTCAAAATAAGTCACATTTGAAATTGGTGGCGAGAAAAACAAAGTGTAGATATTTTGAATTTAAAATATGTTTATTATATGTTTATCATTCCACGACGTACGGTACGGTACTATAATCCCTTATTTATAAAAACTTTCCGAACTAACTATGCTATGGCAGACCCATTTAGAAAACTGTGTTGTTGCTTCAATGAAATGTTTGAATTTATTGATTTTTCTCTGGATTTAAATATTGTTAAACGTAATATTATACTTAAGTTAAATACTCATTTGTATTAGGCTGTAAGGATTTATCCATAGACCTAATTATATATTAAATAAATAAAAATAAATAAATACTATTTTTTTTAAATAAATAAAAAAAATAGAAGGAATATAAATGATGAATGCATAATTTATATGATGAAAATAAACAAAAAACAATTGTTATAGTTTGTTATATTAAATTTTTTTTAGCCTTTTCTTGTTTTGGTTTTAATTAGTGCTGCCAGATAAATTTGTGTCAAAATCGTCAATTTCCTGAGAAAAAAATAAAAATATCGTCTTTTTTGTTTTAAGAATCGTGCAATTTAAAATCAATTTTAAACGAATTTGTTTCGACTTTTATTATAAAATAATCAAACAAAAACATAGTTAAAGTTCATGGGTATTTAATAATTTCATAAAATTTATATATTTATTTTGTTAAGCTGGGTGATTATTTTTTAAAAAATTATTTATTTTCTTTAATCCGATAACAATTTAAAATTGTTATTTTTCCCTAGAGAAGTTACACAAAGGCATGAGAAAATATAATTTTAAACAAAAAATAAAATAAATATTTTTACAAAAGCAAAAAGAAACCAAGCTTAATAAAATAAACATACATCCTTTTTTAAAATAGATATATACTTAATTAGGCTTAAGTTCATGAAATTTAATTTTCATTAAATTATTTTTATGAAGAAAGGAATTTTACAACATGAAAATTTATTAAAATTGTTATTGATAATCTTTCATTCTTGACGTGGCTCGGGCTCGAACCCTGGCCGGCAGGTTACCATGACATGTTTCGATCGCAACCACTCGATCTCCTCAGATGGATTTGCCGTCTTACACTCGCAGCCATCGACGACTGCTGACGTCAATAGTCAAACATCAATCCTTAAACCAAATTGTATTTAAACATGTATTTAAACATAAAAAATGTACTTGGACTTCAAAAAAATTCTTGACAAAAGTACGAAAAAACAGAAGTAAGGAAAAAACATGTAAAATCAATTAAAATGGATAATCATTCAGGAAAGCAAATTTCGATTACCTGTTATTGAGTTGATAAATTTGTACGAGCACTAACTTTACAGCAATTAAACGTCTTTTCTTTTCTATTCTCAAAACCATACTAATTTGCGTACATAATACATTGCATTTTTACTTTATGTTTAATTCGGGGAATCCCACTCAAAGACAAAATACATACGCATAAATATAATCGACATAAACGGGATGCCATACCGTTAAATTAATTGAAATGTGTAATTTGTGAGTAGTGAGAATAAAAAAAAATCATAGAACATAAAAAATAAAAATTTATAAAAAGAATTTGTAGAATATTTAAAATCGTGTTAAAACAAAACAATTCGTGTAAAAACAGAAAAATGTTAACTTTTTAACTCGTGTTAAATGAAAATTCGTGTAAAAATAATTCGTGTAAAAAGAGAATTAGGTGTATTAATAATTTGGATTTTTATAAAATGTGTAAAAGTTTATTTTCATGAAAAGTTAAATAACTCAGTCAATTACTTATCTATTTTTAAACCCAAATATGCGTTGTAATCGTAAATAAACGTACTTTTTGAATTCAATAGTATTATAAGTTCTAAATAAAATAATGTATAAAAACGTCACCAAAGTTGAAGATTTTTTGAAAAATCTTCAAAATTTGTGTTTGCTCGACAATAACACCCAAATTTCTCAAGTTTTCTTAAATTAATTATACATCATTCGAAAGATCTCAGTTTCTTCTTTCCAAATCTAGTAAGAAATTGAAAATCGGATCATTATCAACAAAATTACAGGCTAAAAAGTGCGAAAAGGTACAAAAACCGGGTTTTTAACCGTAAAACCGGATTTTGGAGGTGTCCGGCATATTTCACTATTGGAATCTTGTTTTACTCAACAAGCCCTATAAAAAAAATAATATCCGGTCCCAGGTTTTTCTATTTCATTCAATTTTGTAACACTGTGTAATTCATACACTGCACAATAGGTAAACTGGCCCGAAATCTTGGCGAAATATCAGCTGATTCATGGGCAATCCAAGTTGACATTTGCACGCTAATGCAAATGCACAGTGTAGCTAAAAAAGTGTTATTTTGATATAAATTAAAACTTTTTTCTATCAGCTATTCAAGAAAAAGCGCATAAAAGCTATCTTTCCCTCATCAATAAATTTCAGTGTATTTATCAAATATAAAAAATTGGGAATTTACCACGTCATGGAGAAATCATATTGATGAAAAAGAAGAAAAAAGTGCACAATATGGAGAAGACAAGGGATAGTTAGTTATTTAAAAAAACCAAAATATTTTGGAGCACGTTATTGTTTTTGTCAACAAAACCTGTAGTTCTAACTTAACCTCAAATAAATTTTTTTCCATTGATATAAACTTCGCATAAGCTTTTGATAATGTTGGCCGTGGACCGCCGTGTTTTCATGAACGAAAAGTGTTATTAAAAGAATTCTGAATTTATTTTTTGTTATTATACGTTTCAGTTTTTTTCGGTTTTTTATTTATATCATTTTCTTTAACAGCCTCAGTTTAAAATAAAACGAACTTTCAAATGTTTGGATTTGTGGAAAAAAATAAAATTAAAAAAACTGATGCTGTTTACAAAATTATTATCAGTGAAATTGATTTAAATAATATTTCAAAACAAGATTTGGCTTCGTTAAAGCAAAAGCTACAAACTTTTTTTTTTAAATTTATTGTTAAGGCGGCACAAGGCTCACGTTAAAATTATCGACTTTTTCAAGTAAAATCAAAATTGATTTTGTCTGCATGGCTTGTACGTCATTTTGTAAGCCGAGATATTAAGTTTTTTTACTTTTTTAATATGATGGCAACCCTAAAAAATATCAACTTTTACAAAAATCCAAAATCCCAGTGTGTCTGCCCATGACAAACTCTCCAATTCCGAATTTCAGGCAAATCGGTCCAAATCTTGGGCTGAAATTAATTTTCGCCTAGAAAGTAACTCAACTTACCCAGTGTGCACTGTATGTGTAATGAAGGTATGTATGTATGTATTTCTTAATATAAAGCTGGGTGTGTTTGCCTTCTTGGCGTCACTAATCTACAATAATAGACAACAACTTGATAGTTGTTGTGCATAAAGTTAAAAGATAAATCAAACAACTGCGATCATGTGACACCCTACACCACAGACAAAATAATTTTTATGTAATTTTAACTCAAAAATGTGGCTGTCGTAACACAAGCTTAAGCAAGGGAATAATTAAAATCAGAAATTCTCAGTAAAATTGACATGCTGGAATTGACCCTTCGAGCAACTAAAGACCAAACAGTATCAAGTTTTGTTGTGAGATAAAAGTAAGAATTATTTGTAGACAATTTTAAAAGAAACATAAAGTGTAGGAAAAGACAAAAGGGACGATATCTTCCTTCTAATAACATACGTGGAAAACTTTGAATTCGGCTTTTTTGCTGAAACTTACTGTAAGTTTCTTTTAAATATAACTTCTGGGAAATTCTAAAAAACAAAACAAGGACGTACAAATCGACAAATAAGCAGGTTATGCGGCAAAAGGCTCAAAAACCCCAATTTCACCGGATACATGCGCCAATCTCGTGAATAAAATAAAGTCGAGATGCGAAGAAGTAATTAAAATGAAAGAAGCTTCTACCAAACATTAAAAGAATTTTTAGGTTTTATAGCAAAAAGCAACACAATTTAAACTTTCCTACTATTTTTTCTATGCATATTTTTCGGGATGGGGGTTTTTATATAGCTTAAACCGCCAAATACTTTGCGCATATTTTAATTAAGAGCTACAAAAGTGGTTTTTCGGAGAAGTCTTGAAGCAATAGACAAAGGAAAGGAACCAAAAAATATAGAAATATTTAAGAACTTTGGTTTTAAAAATTTATAGAAATTTAATAAAATTATTATTCAAGATATTCTCCCAATTCAATATTAAATAAGTTTTAATTTGCTGGAGGTTAATTGGTAGATATGTAAGATGTGAGTTGATTAATGTTTTATATAGATAGCAACAACTTCGTCTCAGTGCTCAATTTGTTTTTAAATTTATGCAGCATTCCCATACCAGCTGATACTTTGCTCTTGAGTATATTTATGTAGTTCTCCCAGCAAATATTATGATTTAAGTGCATTCCCAAATATTTAACGTATTGCGACTCCTTTATTAATTTACCACACCCAGAAAAAAATCATGTTTAAATATGGTCACCTCCAACAATACTATGGTAAAAAAAGTCCACCATCAAGAAGACAAAACAATATTATGGTTGCCTCCGAAAATTTTATGATTAATAATAATTAAAATATGTTCAACGCTTATAATAATATGGTTTGTTTTTAACTATAGCAAAGTATGTTTTTTCTCTGCGTGCATCGACGTGAATATTCATAGGTTCATCATTTATTCATTAAAATATTAGGATTGAATCTTATAAATTTTGACTTTTCAGCATTCAATATTAGTTTAGTGAGCCTAAGAAATTCTGACAGTATTGCGGCATCGTATTTTAAAATTATATAAAAGGAAAACATCGTCAGCTTGCATGATTAATTTTCCAAAAAACTGTACGTTTTTCATGTCATTTATATAACTTTTAATAGTAGAGATCCAAGAACGCTGCCTTGGAACTTCATAGAAAACATCTAGCATGTTACTCCATGATTCACCAACCTGAACAAACTGTCTTCTGTTTCGTAGGTATTCCTTGAATACATCAATAGCAGTACGAAACAACAACAAATCCCAACGTTTTTATCAGTATGTTGTGATCCAGTGTTGCAAAATTTAAATTTCGAAATGGTACTGAATTTCAACTAAAAGAGTATTTTTCCATCCAAATGGTACTTTTTGTTAAAAAAATAAAACAATAATTTATGAAAATATAAGGAACAAAAAATATTTTATTTTGAGGTACACATGTAAATAATATTTCTCTTATACATAAGCGTCAAGCGCTCCAACCGTTTACAATAGTATTGTACTGTATTGTATTATTCGCCATATTATTTCTATATAGCACTATATTATTCAATAAGTGGCACAATGATTTCAATTAAAATATGGCGCAACTCTGATTAAAAAAAAAACATAACCTTTAAAGCAAAACAACATAGTTAGAACATTATTGCCAACACATTTCCCAATATATTTTTCATCTTTTCTTATATCGATTTTTGCCAATATATTTTGTCACCTTGGAATTTCACATACACATTGGCGATAAAATTGAACAGTTACATATATTGTAAGAGTATGAGCCGCTTAAGGTACGTTTTTTCAGTTTTTTTCTAACAAAAATATATTAAAAACTTTATTTTTGTCAACATAAATTTGTACTGGTATTTATATTTTAACTTTTTCAAAGTTACATTCTTCAGACTTTTACATACCCAGTTGGCCAAATGGTCATAGACGAAAATGTCGTCAACGATGTCTTCCGAACATTTTTTAATTTGTCGCCTATGTAACTTTGATGGCGACAATTTAAGTAAGAAAACGTGTATATTGTCGTGTTAAAAATCGTATTTACGACTTTTTTGGAGACATTTTTTTAAATTTGTCTTGAATAATAATTTAATGAGGACAACGTAAGTAACCATTTCATGCATTTTGTCGTGTTTCAAACAACACTGACGACAAAATGCATGCAATTGTCGCTCATCTTGTCTTCAATAAGACTTAATTGAGGACAACTTAGGCGACCATTGCATGCATTTTGTCGTGTTTCGAACCACTTTGACGACAAAATGCATGCAATGGTCGCTTACGTTGTCCTCTACTAAACAAAAATTCAAAACTTTAAATTTGTATGTAATTTAAAATTAATATTTCTTGATGTTTTGCTTTTATTATCAATATTTTTGATAATAAAAAAAAAATTAAAAAGTAAATAATCCTGCGTGTTTAATATAATTATTTTGTAACTTATAACGTTATTCGCGGCTGTGTTTCAATTGTGCAATTGGAAAACTTGAATTGATAGGACAAGAACCACAAAAAATAAATGTTCCTGCTGACTACATTGCCATATCGTAGGCTCAATATGCAAACCTGCTAAATCCACTTTTTAAGTAATGCCGTATGGAAGAGAAAGATACACCTCGTCGACCAGCATGTAGTTTTTCTTCAAATTGAGTCTTAAAGTGTGTTAAACCAACTATATTTTTAGGTTTTCTCTCAAGCTGCGCATATGAAATATAAAAAGTTTGTTGTTTCCATTAAAAGTTATTGGAAGTTAGCAGGTTTGCATATTATGTCGATGATATGTTAAGTTCAGAACCCATTCCCTTATTAATCAAAAGCCTATTGGAGGTCTGGCTGTCTCCACAAATTCAGTATCCACTATTTTCCAGCCCAGTCTCTTAAACTCATCGGCCATTTCATTAGATTGAAATTCACTAGTTGGAATTCACTATTTGGAATTCACTAGTTGGAATTCACGGCCCATCAAGGTGCTGGAATTCACTAGTTGGAATTCACAGCCCATCAAGACCCTAAGAGATTTTAGTAAATATATCCTCGAGGTATACCCATTTACCCTTTCTCTATATTCTGGATATATCGGCAAATCTGAAGTATCGCAAATATATCAGTATCGGTGTTCGTTTAATCCCTAATTGTCACTTACCTATCGGCGACTAAATTGTCATCAACGACACTATTAATGTAATGTCGCTAATCGGGCATTAACGACTTTATGAGAAAAAAAGTCGTTTATATAGTCGCCAGTGACAACTTTAACCACATTGTTACCCATATGATCATTAACGACAATATGCATAATAATGTCGCTCCCATTGTCGTTTACGATTTAAGTGCCCTTTGTTCGAAAAAGTCGTCGAAGATTTGCATGGGCTGTCGCCAACATGTCGTCAGGGATTTAATATGGGTCTTGTACGCGTCCTCGACGTTGTCTTAAAGACATGGCCAACTGGGTATATATCATACTAAGAACTTAGTTCAAAAAAAAGTTTAAAACGGGGGGGGGGGGGGGGGGTGCTTTAAAACCATGTGAGATACGGCCATGAAGGCTTTATCTCTCATTAATTTTTTTTTTAATTGAATCGGAGATAAAGCCATCATGGCCTTAGCTCACATTATCAATATTAGAAAATGGCTTTATCTCACATTTCAGTTCCGGAGGTACTAAAGTTAAGTATTTAAATCTGGCTTCGCATACTAAAGTTTTTTTACGTGACGTGTTATAAGAATAAGCAAATTCATCAGAAATATTATAACTACAACAGCAACTACCAGTTGATTTTAATAGATCGTTAGTTTGAATCAAACTTGCGACAGTTGCTACGTGTAAACGATTTCTTCCTTTGCTTTTATTATCCAACGCACCTCTTCTTATAAATTTTCTTGCCACTTGTAAGAACAAATATCCCATTCTAGAAGGCAAAATACGAATCCTGGCGTCCACGCTTTGCAATTCAATATTAACGTCGATAATTATTTTTTAAATACAACAACATAAATTTTGCAACAAGCACATGATGACCAAAACCAAAAGTTAAGAGCTAAAAAGTTCAAAGGATAAAAAGTACTGAAAACAACGCGGGGGTGCTGCGGTGTTTTTATTGTGAAAAAGTACTGAAAAAAGTACCAAAGTACTGAATTTTTCAACACTGTTGTGATCTACCAGATTAAATGCTCCATTTTTTATTGTCCATAATACTCTTACACAAATTACCATTTACCTTTTTAACTGAGCACTTTTTTGAAGTATTTAGAATTTATAAGGACACGCGCTCTTATACATAGAAAAAATTATTAGTAGTTTTTAATCAATTTCAAAAGATTTAGCTATTCGTGCTTAATTCCCAGTTTTTATTCTTGACAAAAACACTTGAAATTTATTGTTGATGGGATAAGCTATTCCTATGCGCATTTCACTGGTTCCTTAGGCCAGATCATCAGGAAACTTCATCCATAAAGATGTTAGAAAAACTAAAGATATTAAACCAAATAAATCTGTTAAACGTATAAGAATTATAGCAACATTTCTACTTGTAATAATATCAAAGTTTAAACAAAACACATCAACAATAAACAGTGGGTTCATCTCATCTTACATTCCCCACCACAATAAGTTGAAATTCTCTCAACATTAATTGTAGTTGTAAGTAGGTTAAGGAAAACAAAATAAAAACAACAACAACTTACAAAAGATGTTGTCAATTAAGTGTTTTTTTAGGCCGTGCACTTGCCTGTTTATTATCAAAAAGTAATTTAAATTTTTGGGATTGATTCTTTTGAAATTTCAAAAGTTATAAACATTAGATAATTCTGAATCTTTCTTATTTGTAAGTAAGAATAGGTTTTATTGTATTTAAAATAGGTATTTTTAATTTGCCGCAAAATTATCTGGCACCCCTGTGGGGAATGCAAGATGAGATAAACCCACTGTTTATTGTTAATGTGTTTTATTTGAACTTTGATATTATTATAAGTAGAACTGTGGCTATAAGTCTTATACGTTTAACAGTTTTATTTGGTTTAATATCTTTAGTTTTTCTAACATCTTTATGGATGAAGTTTCCTGATGATCTGGCCTAAGGAACCAGTGAAATGCGCATAGGAATAGCTTATCCCATCAACAATAAATTTCAAGTGTTTTTATCAAGAATAAAAACTGGGAATTGAGCACGAATAACGAAACCTTTTGAAATTAAAGAAATTATTTAAAAAGTACTTAAACTTAATTATTGTAATAATTGAATCAACTATTTTTTTTGTTGAACGAAAATTAAAAATATAATTTTGACTTAATTAACATTTTAGTTGTTTTGAAATAAATTTTGAATTAAAATAATCATCAAATAACAAAAAATTTGATTTAAACTTGTGAAATTGTTGTTGGAAATTGTCAAAATCAATCAACACTTTGTTTGAAACGGCCAAGTTTTTGATATTGTGTTTAATTAAAATTTAAAATATCATTTATGGAAAAAATATTCAAAATATAAAATTTTTACAATTTTAAGTAATCAATATAATCATTTTGGTAATAGGTGCAAAATCAACAAATGGGTTGCTTGATTTTATGAATTTGGTATAAAATTGGTGATTAGAGAAAATTTTTAATTTTTTCTGTGTAATTTGTCTTTTTTTTGCCTCTTTGAAACAAATTTTAATGAAATTTAAAACAAATTTATTTCCTTTTCATATAGCCATACACTCTCGAAAATTTGTTTTGTAATGCTGTTGTGTAGGGTATCATGTGGGCTTGACCGACTATACTTTCCTACTGGTTGTTTTGTGTATGTTTTTCTGGAGAACGGCAAGCGCCAAAGTTTCCAAAAAAGGTCCAAGCACCTTGGTCAACAATACGCAATATCAGATAAAAAGTAATCGGGAATGGAGTATGAGATCTGGAGAACGGAAGGAGAAAAATTGTTCAAATTTGGGACACAAAGCAAGGTTGTCAATATATAAAATCCTACGAAAAGTGGGTGTTACTGGATGAGTGGGCGTGTCATACAAAAAACATCAAAATATTAATAAAAGTATCAAAACGTTTATAAAAACATTTAAGGGGTCTATATGACCCATGGATACTTTATGTATCACAAAAGGTCGGAAATTTTTGTTTGTAATTTCTACAACATTGATCCTTGACTTTATAAAGTGTAAATATTCTGGATGTTTATGTGAAGAGAAGTTGAAATCCGGTTGACCGTCTGTCCGCCGGTCCGTCTGTTGAAATGGGGTTTTCGAAGGCTCCAGATATGATGGTGACTTGGTTGGTATCTACTTATGTTAGACATGCTAATTAAATTTTTGCTTTTTATATCCACCCAGATCGGTCCATATATGGCTGATATATGAGCAAAAATAGACGAATACCTCTAATTTTTTCCATAATGTGAAATGTAATGAGTTGATTTTTTTTACACATAAAAAACACATACATGATTTTCCGTTTAAATAGAGAAATAAATATTGAACAAACGTCGATACTGAATATATTGCCTTGATGGCTGATAGATATGTCTAAAGTGGTTCTTTACAGCTGTCCGTAAACAAGAGCAGAAGGCGGAACGTATTCTTCCGCTTATCTTTTAAGCAAGTCCAAGTTTTATAAATGGTAAATTTCTTCTTAGACACGTCAGTATATAAATCAGTTAAATTGGCAAAAAAAATGGCCACGTTATGAGCAATATACGTACTGTTAAAATGGGCTAAAACATCAACCAAAGGATACGTCTAATATGTCAAAATATCGGAAATCTTTAGTACAACATATTTTTTAAAAAACTCGGAAAAATCAGCATTTTCGAAAACAATAGATCTTCCCGAGTTAAAGTTGTATAACCCAAGTAAATGTAAATATCTCGAATCAGTGAAAAATACACGAGTTACGACCAACATTCTGAAATCTTTAAGTTTGTTAAAATACATGTCGTATATCGTTCTCTGGTTTATTGGGTATGAATATGTTGTCCTTAATGCAGGGTAGTTAAATTTTACATTAGAAAGTAAATTAATTTAGTTTCGTTTCGTTTCGTTGCCTCCAATGACATCACCGTGTTAAAATAATGGCTTAAAATTCCAATGTATAAGTAGTGAAGAGTAGTAATAAAAGCTTTTTAACTCATTTCTTTGCAATATAAGTTGTTGCTGGGTAAGAACAAAACCTAATGAATGTCGGCCATACATTTTATACCTCTTGGTGCTACTCCTTGGCAGTTATGGGGCTTTTTATTTAATATATTTCTAGTCTGTAATGAAAATTTTGTATGGTAGCCCCCTTAAGGAATGGAGATAGCGATCAGGTATGTTAGAAACAAATGATGGGGATGAAACATAAAGTAGGGTTGATCATACATTTGACCCGTCTAAGGGCATCCTAGGCGCTGCAGGGGCCAAACTTAAGAATTTAAATTATACAAATATGGCGGTTTAATGCAATTTTTAAATTTGGCCCCTGCAGCGCCTAGAATGACCCTAGAGGAGTCAAATTTAGAAGTACAGCTTAATTTTCCAATTTTGTTTTATCAATTTTTAACAAACAAAAATTTCGAAATTTTGTTTAGCAAAACAAAATTATGTCTCTGAAACAACTGTGCATATCTGAAAAAAGTTGTACTTTGCTTAAAGGTAATTTTTTATTGCGCAATTTCGGCTTTTTAGTGTTTTCAATAGAGTAATCCGTTTTTGAGTAACGGGAATATATCGACCCCTTTGCGCGAAATTATCGTGTGTTACAAAAACCAAATTTTACAGGACACCCATTTTTCTACTTTTCTCTGCTTTCGCCCGCAATATCAAAATGAAAATATACACTTATAAAATTATTACAGTAACCGATTGTGGGTTATTAAATTCGTTTTCTGTTCTGTTAAAATTGAATAAAAATATAGTTATTTTTCGAATAATTTTATTTTTTAACATTTATGTTTGTTGTTCAAAAAACAAACTACCAATAAATAATGTTTTATTGTATTTTTTTTGTTATGTAGTTTGATTTTTGTCGTTTAAAATATATATTTTAATAGTAATATCAATCAATTTTAAGGAATGTGCTGTTCAAAAAATAAAAAATTTAAAAATGAATGTAAAAATCATTTGTTTTAAATGAAATGTAAACGATCCGTTTTTTAAGTGAATTTTAAGTTGTTTAAAATGAATTTTCGTTTGAATTTAGCTACATAATATTTTGAGTGTACGAAGTGGAATTCGCCTACAATATTTTGACGTCTCTTTGAATGTAGAACAAGATTGCATCAAAAACTCAATATCAAAAAAATTGGCATATACGATAATTTCGCGCAAAGGGGTCGATATGTTGTGCAACCTCCACCATTTTCAAAATAGCGGCATATCTCGAAAACAAGAGCTAACCTAAAAAAAGGTTAGCACCACTGGATTCAGTGTACCCGAATTAGGTTAAAACGCCAGGTGCACGTCTTGTCTGTTTTTCAACTAGCACAGTATAATTAGTTCTTAAAAATGGTTTGTGACTTCGAAAACTTAAAGGAAATTGCATTTCATTTGTCATTTGCTCACAATTCTGCCATCATTTGAAAATGTGTTTTCATAAAAAGAGGAACTGTGTATTAAACTACTGTAAATATCAATAAAAAGAAACAATTATTGTCTTCATAATCGTCATAATCATCGGTTTTAAGTGTTCACATACTCGCACATCTAAATCCCAAAGGGACTGATAGATCGTGAGCTGCTTATACGAGTTACATTAATAACAATGGAGACTCTTGAACAAAGTGTCGTTTGTTTCTTCTCCATTTTCGGTTTTTGTTTAGAATTTTATTTGTGCTACTGAATTCTTGTACATATTTATGAATGCGGAGCACTTGTGTCATGTTAAGTTTTTTATATGCATAAGTAAATGTATACATACATATGTATGTGTCTACAAGTTTATTTTATATTTTATTTTGAATACTTTTTTAAATGTGACAGTGGGGAAGAGTGTTAAGTGATACATAAAAACATAAACATTTTAAACTGTTTCGAGATAAATTATTAACACTTTCGAATTATAAATGTAATAAAACTGAATTTTATTTAATTATTAGTTTTCCCTTGTTTTGTAAGTAAAAGAAGAAGCACAATGTTGCGTCACTAAGACCTTGACGCATAGATTTCCTGCTTACATTTTTTCTTAAATGTTCTTTTTTAATACTTATGTATGTGCAGTTTGTTGCAACCATTCTTTTTGTGTTAAATTAAATGAGATTATCTAAAAAATTTGAAAAGATGTGTTTTGTTTCAAGCTAATATTTATAAGGCCAACACTCTTTTTTTAATATATATTAACCATTTTTATTTTTTCGAATGTGTTCAATGACCGTAAGAACACAATTGCACCGTATGAACGTAGTAGCGTGTGACGTAGATACATTCCAAACTAATGGGGAATAGTTGGCGCAAACGTAAAAGGGGTTTTTACGTCGTACATCGACAAAGATATAATTCTATTTCATATAAAAAGAATAATTAAAAATATAAAATGAAATAATTTTTGTGTTTTTATATTAAATATTTCAAAACAAATAATTAGAAGAAAAAAGTAAATATTAAAATATTTTAATTTTTTTCATATTATTAAGGGAAATCACGATGGGAAGCACTGATGGGATTTGTGGTGCAATTGTATCAAATTTGGTACAATCGAAACTGCATTGGTACACTGGTAGAATTCATCCCTTTTTGGTACAATTTAAAAAAAATTCCCACGAAGTTTTATAATTTCTCACTCACTCTCCGTGACCAGAACTAATAAAAATTGAATTATTGAATATAAATGATCGTAATGTTATACTAACATACCCAGTTGGCCAAATGGTCATAGACGCAAATGTCGTCCACGATGTCGACAACTTAAGTAAGAAAACGTGTATATTGTCGTGTTAAAAATCGTATTTACGACTTTTTTGGAGACATTTTTTTAAATTTGTCTTGAATAATAATTTAATGAGGACAACGTAAGTAACCATTTCATGCATTTTGTCGTGTTTCAAACAACACTGACGACAAAATGCATGCAATTGTCGCTCATCTTGTCTTCAATAAGACTTAATTGAGGACAACTTAGGCGACCATTGCATGCATTTTGTCGTGTTTCGAACCACTTTGACGACAAAATGCATGCAATGGTCGCTTACGTTGTCCTCTACTAAACAAAAATTCAAAACTTTAAATTTGTATGTAATTTAAAATTAATATTTCTTGATGTTTTGCTTTTATTATCAATATTTTTGATAATAAAAAAAAAATTAAAAAGTAAATAATCCTGCGTGTTTAATATAATTATTTTGTAACTTATAACGTTATTCGCGGCTGTGTTTCAATTGTGCAATTGGAATACGTGAATTGAAAGGACAAGAAACACACAAAATAAATGTTCCTGCTGACTACATTGCCATATCGTAGGCTCAATATGCAAACCTGCTAAATCCACTTTTTAAGTAAATTGAGATTTTAATGCCGTGTGGAAGAGAAAGATACACCTCGTCGACCAGCATGTAGTTTTTCTTCAAATTGAATCTTAAAGTGTGTGAAACCAACTATATTTTTAGGTTTTCTCTCAAGCTGCGCATATGAAGTATAAAAAGTTTGTTGATTCCATTAAAAGTTATTGGAAGTTAGTAGGTTTGCATATTATGTCGACGATATGTTAAGTTCAGAACCCATTCCCTTATTAATCAAAAGCCTATTGGAGGTCTGACTGTCTCCATACATCCAGTATCCATTATTTTCGAGCCCAGTCTCTCAAACTCACCGTCCATTTCATTACTTTGGAATTCCAGCTCATTAAGGCCCTGGAATTCACTAGTTGGAATTCACAGCCCATCAAGACCCTAAGTGATTTTAGTAAATATATCTTCGAGGTATACCCATTTACCCGTTATCCTTATTCTGGATATATCGTCAAATCTGAAGTATCGCCAATATATCAGTATTGGTGTTCGTTTAATCCCTATTTGTCACTTACCTATCGGCGACTAAATCGTAGATAGTGTCAACAATATTGTCATCAACGACACTATTAATGTAATGTCGCTAATGGGGCATTAACGACTTTATGAGAAAAAAGTCGCTTATATAGTCGCCAGTGACAACTTTAACCACATTGTTACCCATATGATCATTAACGACAATATGCATAATAATGTCGCTCCCATTGTCGTTTACGATTTAAGTGCCCTTTGTTCGAAAAAGTCGTCGAAGATTTGCATGGGCTGTCGCCAACATGTCGTCAGGGATTTACCATGGGTCTTGTACGCGTCCTCGACGTTGCCTTGAAGACATGGCCAACTGGGTATAGAGGACATACATACATAAGTATATGTGCTCGTAGCCCTGTAGAAGTCTAGGACTAAGTCTCTCCAAATCGCCACTTTAGCCGATTGTTTTGGTTACAAGAGAAGTAGACAAATGTTTGCTTTTTTTAATTTTACACCAACACCACAATAGTGGAGAGGGTCCCTGTTGTCCAAACTGCCGTCGACGACATTGTCGTCAACAATTTATGCACGACATGTCTTCTATCACTTAGGATTTCTGGAACACAATTTTGTGGAAAATGTCGTGACCGACAAAATACTCGACATTGTCTAGTGCAATGTCTTTTGATGAAGTTAATAAACGGCGACATTACCGACATTGTCTTTCAAGTTGTCTTTAGTTAAAACTTATCCACGACAACATGACAGACTTTTTCTTGTAAGGTATCCTCTATTAACAACAATATACGACAGTATGAGCGACAGTGTCTTGTAAGCTGTCCTGTATTAAAGTGTATGCACGACAACATGACCGACAGTGTATTGTAAGGTGTCCTTTATCCACTTCTAAGCACGACAATATGAGCGACATTGTCTTGTAAGCTGTATTCTTAACAAACAAAAATAAGTTGTTACCAATAAAAAATAAAAATAACTGTAAAATAACGATAATAATAAAAAAAAAAAAAACCAAAGCAAAGTAAAGAAAATCAGTCAGTCAAGTCTGAGAACTAAGACTAAGGTATGATTTTAAAAACATATATATGCTATTGAATATTTTTATTCATTCATTTAGGTTTATAGGCGACATTGTCGTGTAAGCTGTAACTCCTGCAACTTCATCGACATTACGCAGTCGTTGACGTCAAAGTAGAATCCATTGTCGTCTATATAGTCATCAAAGACAATACAAACGACAATGCCTTTCATGTGGTCATTAACGACTATATGGACGACAAAGTCGTGCATGTGGTCATCAAGGACAGGCTGAGCGACATTGTCTCCCTTTGTGTCGTGCACGATTTAAGCGACACTTGTTTGAAAATGTCATCGACGATTTGCATTAGTTGTCCCTTACGCGTCGTGCAGGAATTAACATTGTCGTGCACGATTCATCGATGATTCTTGCACGACATAGCCAACTGGGGTATTATGCAGAGACCATATTTTAATACTTTTAAAACCATCTTTTTTGTTTTTTTTTATATTAAAATAAAAAACTTGTGATTAAAAAACTATTTTTTTTCTCTTCTTTTCGCTTTACGATGGAACGGGCAGATACATATATAGATACACACAGAGGGCGCAGTTAAGCGATTGGGGTTCTGCTATAATTTTCGAATTTTAGTTGCTTTATTAAAGAGTTTTTTGTTTAGAAACAAATTTTAATTTAAAGAAAATAATCATTTAACATATTTTTTGTGATATTTATCGCTTAATAATGCTTTTTTGCAATAGTCTTATTTCCTCCATATTAAGCATACTCTTTTGCTTAAGCCAACCTTTGGTTAACATTGAAGCTATAGATATGTACATTAGGGTCACTGATGTATGAGAAAAAATAAAAGTTCTCGAATCATATTCTACAAAAAACAAGTTAGAGTGCTATATTCGGCTGTGCCGAATCTTTGATACCCTCCACCGACACTTCGAATGTTTTAGGAGTAACATCTGTATGTATCTTTGTAAAAACAGACATCTGCATTAAAATTTGTTGCGGTTTAGACCTATATACAATTATTGATCGACAATCAGAATCAATTTTAAAAAGTTTGAGTAGAATATCAGTTTAAGCTGAACTTAAATGATTTTCAAGAGAACAAATTATATAAAAGACATGGTAAGCTATGAACCAATCATTCCAAATTCTGCAGAACGATATCTGGTATTAAAAAACATAAATTTCAATACAGCGGTGCAATTAGTTTAAGCGTTTGCAGTGAATTTCAGAAGGCTGCTAAAATGGAATCTAAGGTAAATTATGGACCGTATATCACAAAATTGCATACAATTTTTTCTGGCCTTATGAAGCTAAACTGGAGAAAAGTTTACCGCGTATTTAATTATTTTACCAGAGTGGGCTTTAAATGAGGCCTATGGTAAGTTGTGCACCGATCTTCACCAAATTTCACAGTATCATTTCTAGTTCTATAAAACTGTGATGTATCAAATTTTGTTATGATAGCATTATTTTTTACGTTTTTAGGCGTACTGTTTTTCGGGAGTAAGGTTTATATGGGGCCTAGGGTGAATTATGAACTGATCTTCACGAAATTTCACAGCCTTATTTCTAGTCCTGTAAAACTTTTATGTTCCAATTTTGTTATGATAGCAATTTTTTTTACGGATTTAGGTTTACTAAGCTGTTTTCCGGGAGTAAGGTTTATATGGGGCCTATGGTAAATGATGGACCGTTCTTCACAAAATTTTAAAGTCTTATTTTTCGTTCAATAAAACTGTGATGTACCAAATTTTGTTATGATAGCATTATTTTTTACGGATTTAGGCGTACTAAACTGTTTTCCGGAAGTAGGTTTTATATGGGTCCTATGGTAAATTATGGACCGATGTTCACGAAACTTAATAGTTTTATTTCTAGTCCTATTTAACTGTGACGTGCCAAAATTTGTTATGATTGCATTGTTAGTTAGGGTTTAAGGCTTACTATACTGTTTTCCGGGAGTAGGGCTTATATGGGGCCTAGGGTAAATCATGGACGGATCTTCAAGAAATTTTACAGCGTGATTTCCAGTTAAATAAAACGAACTGTTGCGAAATCTTGTATCATTCTGTGCATTTTTGCACCATTTATGTTAGTTTTTGTAACAAAATTATCAATTTTTTTTAGGTGGTGGTTCCACATTTATTTCTTTTGAGTTTTTCGAAAGTGAGCGTGTTTTCAACAGACGGACAGACAGACGGACATGGCTAAATCGACTTAAAATTACTCAAGGACCCAGAATATATATACTTTATAGGGTCTGAGATGAATAATAAAAAAGTTTCACACGGAATGACAAACTTAATATACCCTCTTCACAACTAATTGTGGTCACAATTATTTAAATGTTTATATTTTATTTTCTATCAATTATTATTTATTAAAACTGAAAAAAAAAAATTTAATTAAACTTAAAACAAATAAAACTTTAGTTTTTATTAGGGTGTTCAATCGGATATTATTGTTGTTCTGTTAAACGATTAATCGATATTTGGCATTTTTAACTTTAAATTTTAAAATGAATCGATTAATCGAACAATTCTCAAAGTCAAAAGTCCAGAAGTTATATAAATTAAGAGATTTTTTGTCGATAATTTTAGAAAACATTAGTACTTGAGTAAATAAACATTCTCCTTTAAATACAACTTGTCAATGTCGCTCCAAATTGTTGCTTCGCCTTCGGGCACTTAGATTTCAAAAGTCAATATAACTGGACTTTGGACTTTTGCAAACATTTCACGGGAATTCCATCCTCTGCTATGCTTCCGAATCGATCGAGGTATCTTGTTTAAAATATTTATTCATTGGCCCACTTCTAGTAGCCCCTTTGGATTTTGTAGGTGGAGCATCTTCTTCAAGTACTATGTTATAGTCGCTGTGTAAGTGGTAAATTAATGAAGTTGTTGGAGATCATTTACGTTAATACAGTTTTGGACACCTGTTACATTAAGCATTATTAGATTGATCCCTCGAACAATATTCTTAAACCAAACTCATTCTAAAGAGAGAAACGCATGAACTATTTTGCTAGAATACAAGGGCGTGTTCTAGAAATCGAAATGAAGTGGATTTAACATCAAGCAAATTTTTTTATGAAAGTTCATAAAAATATTCCATTTTATCTAGTCCAATCTTTAAGTACCTAATATTTTTGCAAGAACAACACATAAAACCACGAAAAACTACGGTAATTTTGGAAATAATTGAATTGAAATTATCGTTCGATTTCAATTTCACTTAATTTTGATTTATTGAACATACCCGATAATTTAATATAAATCTTTTTTTTTTTTTTTTTTTTTTTTTTTGTCATTATTTTTTTATTGAATCTTCATATATTAAATATGAACTAACAATAATTAATCAAATCTTAACCTAATACGTCATTTTATCTCCTGCCAGTGCCAGACAAAATTTTCTTCATCACGGGTTATGTTCACTTTTATAGGTGTTTATCGCTCATCTAATTGGGTAAGTGCTGCAGTGTCTCTTCTTCTTAAGCGAGTGTGGCCGCCATGATTTAAAATATTTCGAGCTAGTGGATTTGGGTGTTGTTCAAGCCTTTTTAAATATTTTATTGCATATTTTGTAATCATAGATTTCACTAATGGCACATTGAGATCCTTATGAATGTTTGAGTTTTTAACATACCAGGGAGCGGCTGTGATTATTCGAAGAAGTTTATTTTGGCGCCTTTGAATTTTGTCGATATTAGAGGCCGAGGCAGTGCCCCATAGTTGAATACCGTAGCACCAGATAGGCTTTAAGATAGAGTTGTAAAGTAGAAGCTTGCAATCGAGACTAAGGACAGAATTTCTTCCAATAAGCCAATGAATTTGAATGGCTTTTAGTTTCATTTGAGTTAATTTTGCCTCTATATGGCATTTCCACGTTAATCGCCGATCCAGATGTATACCGAGATATTTAACATGCGAATGTTGAGGAATTATTTGATTATTGATTGTAATAGGGGGGCAAGATTCCCGGCGCAAAGTGAATGTTATATGTACACATTTTTGCTCGTTGACCATTATCCTCCATTGTCTTAACCATATTTCTAGTTGAAATATATGATGCTGTAAGTAACGCGATGCTTCATAACGATTTTCGTGGACGCTTAGAAAAGCTGTATCGTCTGCAAATGTTGAAGTTTGTGTGTAGTTGCTTGTTGGCATGTCCGAAGTATAAATTAAGTATAATAGGGGGCCCAGGATGCTGCCTTGTGGGACTCCAGCGGCAATGGGCTGAGGTGAACTTAAGAAATTTCCTTCTTTAATAATAAATTGACGACCGACTAAGTAGCTTTCTAGCAGCTTGTGTGTGTTTGCTGGTAAATTTTGCTTCAATTTGTGTAATAAGCCTTCATGCCAGACTTTGTCAAAAGCTTGCGAAACATCGATGAAGAGTGCTGAGCAATATTTCTTTTCTTCAAATGCTTTTCTTATGACATTTACTATTCGATGAGTCTGCTCGATTGTGCTGTGTTTTCTTCTAAATCCGAACTGATGGTTTGGAATACATCTATTTTCACTTAAAATTGGTGTTAATTTTGAAACTAATAATTTCTCAAACAGCTTTGACATATTTGATAATAAGCTAATAGGTCTATAAGACTCAACTTTTGTATGATCTTTACCTGGCTTTGGTATCATGGTAACTAAGGAAACCTTCCATTTTTCAGGATAGTATTCAAGGCGTAAAATAGCATTAAAAATAAAAAGAATAATTTTCTTTGCTATGCGAGGTAGCTCCAAAAGCATTTTATTACTGATTTTATCAATACCAGGTGCCTTCTTAGTGTTTAAGTCACAAATAGCCTTTTCGATTTCTCTTATCTCAAATCTGAGGGGAATAGCTGCTCTAGCATCAACAGGTGGTAACTCGACCGCAATATTGTGAGATATATTTGGTGTAAATACGTTTTTCAAATGATTTACAAACAGGTTTCCTTTTTCATTATCATTTCTTGCCCAACTACCATTCAAGTTTCTTAATGGTGGCTTAGATATAACTGGCCTTTTAAGATTTCTACCTGCACGCCATAATGAGTAGTCAGATTGTGGAGTTGCATCAAGTTCCTTAAGATATTTTTCTAGAGAAGCCGTTTTCTGATTCTGTAGCAACTTTCTTAGCCTTTTTGTGCATTCTTTTAATAAAATCTTAAGTTGCGGGGATCTGTAAAGTTGCCACTCTCTTCGAACTCTCCTTTTTTCAGTCAAGAGCCGCTCGACAACTGAAGAACATATTTTATTATTTTTAATTTTTTTGGGGGTAACGCTGGAGTGTTGAACAGCTAGTTTAAGATAACTGTCAAAGTTAACAAGAGAGAGATCCACATTCTCCGGTGTACTAAGCGGAATATTTTCTGTGCAATGGGCACTGAGAAATTTTTTATATTTCAACCAATTTATTTGTGTGGCTGGCGTCGCTAAGTAACCTGACGGAAATACAATTCTATTTGGGTTCGATATAGTAACAACTGTAGGTGTGTGGTCGGATGATAATTCTAGGGAAGCTTCAACATGAATCGTTTCTGTGGGGATGTTTTTAACCACGCCAAAGTCGATAACATCTGGAATTTTTTGCTGATCAGTAGGCCAATATGTTGGTTGCCCGCTCGCGACCACATTTAAACCCATTTTAGAGATTGTGTTAAACAAAACACGACCTTTTGGTGTTATCAGTCGTGACCCCCAGAAGGTATGTTTAGCGTTATAATCGCCAGCGGCCAGAAAACAGGGTCCTAATGATTTATAATATTTATAATATTGGCCTTCTGATATGGAAAATCTAGGTGGAGAGTATAAAGAAGAAATTACTATGTTTCGATTTAGCTCCTCAACACAAATAGTCGTTGCTTGCAGATAGTCTTCACGGTGATCACACATAATGTAGTGTTTGACTCGAGTTTTTATTAAGATGGCAGAACCTCCACAAGCTCTATCTCGAGGGTCCTTGGTATCATATAGTATATAACCATTGATTTTAAACGTATTTCTTGAGGTCAAATGAGTTTCAGAAATCATCATGACATCAATTTGTTTATTTTTAAGAAAGTATTCTAATTCATTTTTATGTTGGCGGATGCCGTTTGCGTTCCAAAAATAAATTTTTAAACAGTTCATGGTTTGTTAAGTACAGCTTGCAATAACATCGATTGCATTCTAAGCATTTCCTGCATCATATTACCCATTGTGTTCGTAAAATTATTTACTGTTTGCACTAATGTTTCCATGGTTTTTTCTAAACGACTTAAATTAGAAACCGGAGTTTCATCATTACTTGGCGAGGCACCTTGCATTGGCTGATGGTTTGATTTTAGGACGTTAGCGTAAGAGGTTCTGTTATTACTAGGCTGGGGGGCTTGAATTGCATTTGTGTTTACCTGATTTGCAACCTGCATTTGAGGGGTATTTGTTTTCGGTCCAACCGTCTGCTTGACAATATTATATACTGGGCATCCTCTATAATTGGCAGTGTGATTACCGCCACAGTTGCTACATTTTTTTACGTTGGGGTCGGTTTTAGACTTATCGCAAGAAACTGTACCGTGTAGTTCACCACATACTACGCAGACAGGGGGTAAGTAGCAGTATGCCTTGGTATGGCCAAATTCTTGGCAGTTTAAGCACTGAACAGGTCCATTTTTTTTGTGCGGCTCTTCTATAGTTATTCTTCTGTAGAGAATATATTTTAAATTGTAAATAGGATGTGTTTCGTTTTTTTTAAGTTTTACGTCGCCGGGTTCAAACTCCACTCGAAAAAGTGGTTGGGGAATTTTTTCTCTATTTTTAATATTTACTACATGTTTTACCTTGAAGCCTTTTTCTTCTAGGAATGTTTTAACCTCTTCTGGGTCCACACATGAGTCAATACCCTTAATCACTACATGTAGACCTTTACTGCTTTTCAGTTGGTAGGTATAAAAGTTTTTTTTAAGCGTTTCGAAGTTGTTTACTATTTTGCGAAAATCATTCTCATTATTTACTTGTATTTTTGTCTCGTTTATACTTCCACGCTTTATAGCCGCTACGTAAAACGAATTTTCACCTATCACCGATATCAAACTCTTTATGAGCTCATTTGAATTTTGCTCCCTTAGATATATCGGGGGAGGCTTGGATGGTTTAATGACGTTTGGTGCTTCAGAGGATTCATCCTCCAGAATTGCAAAACGATTTTGAGTATTTATTTTATCAAAAGATGGTACTTTTGAGGCCGAAGCAACTGCTGCAGAGGTAGGGCTGCGTCCCCGTTTAAGCACTGTTATGTACCTGTCCATACCAACTTGTACTGTAGGCTTTTGACAACTTTTTACAGGGGGGTTTTCCATTGCATTTGAGTTCATGGTATCATTTCCCACTAAATTTGTTTTTGACGTCACGGCAATACTTGCTGGCTTGGCAACACTTGTCACCAAATCTTGTTGTAGTTTTTTTAATGAGTCACTATCCACCGTTTGTGTAAATACCGAGGGTGAGAGGGAACGTGTTCGAGTAATTGGCTTAGCCGTTAGGTAGTTTATATTGTTTTGTTTTGTTTTATTTATTTCTGCATTATTTTCATTTGCATTAACTAAAACGTAAACGTTTCTTTCATTTTGTCTTAGTGTTGTTTCACTGTTTGTACTCATGCAAAGAGTTGTTTTTGTTTTTCACCGTTTTGCTTTGCTTTAATATTTTTATTATTTATTGTATTTTACAACAACAAAAGAAAAAACCAGAATTTAAATGTTTTGTTCAGAATATGTATACACATGTATGAACATTCATACGTACATACATATATATTTTTACTGTTTTATTTAATTTAATTTTATCGTTTTAAATTGTTCACTATTATGTTAAGTAATTTAAATAACAAAATATATTATTTTTTTTTTTAAGCGTCCATTCGCTGCTTATATTTATGTATGTATTACAAAATCAAATGTGATTAATTAATAGTTCAAATCGTATGCGGGGCTAAAAATACACGTCTGTATCACAACAAAGCACAAATCTTTGAATTAACATACCTTTGTCGATTTTTCTTTTGTGAAATGAATTATTAAATTGTGTTGAAAAAATGTAACAAACATATCAGCTAAATTGTTCACTAAACATGACTGTTTTTTTTTAATTTCAACGGACACATACATTTGGCTTGTTTATTCGTTTAAAACTTTAAAAACATTATACATTTAACAGAAATACTATATGTTATTATAATTCGATTATTCGGTATACATTTTTCGATTAATCCTTTAATCGAAATTAGCAGGTTTAAATTATTCGAACAATTAATCGTCTAAAATTGTTAAAAAAAATCGAACAATCTACATTGACATTTATTGTTGAGGAAAAGCTGGTTTCTATGCGCATTACACTGGCCAGGGGAAAGTAAGAAAAGATAAACTCACTGCTTATTGTTGGTAACAATATCAAAGCTTAACTAAAACAGCTTTGATATTGTTACGGGTAAAACTTTGAGTGTTGATAATTCTCATTCGCTATACAGTTTTATTTGTATAAAAATGTTTGGAAAAAGGTTTCCTGATGATCTGCCCTAAGGAACCAGTGAATAGCGCATAGAAACTAGCTTTCCTCAACAATAAATTTCAGTGTATTTATCAAAAATAAAAATTGGGAATTTAGCACGTCATAGAGAAATCTTATTAAATTAATAATATTTTACAGGGGTCTAATGCGGACAAAAATATGCTATTGCATTTTCTGGCCCGCTACGGCCGTCATTAGCATTCTTTGTTTAAAAGGTTTGCAATTTCTGCAATATTGACCTTTGGCCCTATAGTTATAGTAAACATTTTATGATTTATATTAGAATCATCAAAAATGATCAAATACATACTTATATTCCTAATATTACATCATAATTATACTTTCCCCTAATACTAATTTGGTTTTATTACATCATATTATATTTTAATGTAATCATAATCCGGTCATGTTAATCATTATAAGTTAAGAAGTAGTCATACTATGATAAAAGTGATTAGTTATGGTTAAAAGTAATCATGTTATAGTCTAAAAGAATCATATTGTGATGCAAAATATGGTTACAGTAGTCATACTGATATCGTTGGTTGTCATAATACACAGAAAAAAATTTCGACAAATCAATTGTCATATTGAATATCATATTCGTCAATACAATTAATTTTTTATTTAAAAAGGCACCAACAACCGAATTTGTAAATATAAAAAATAATTTTGTTAATTCAAATTGTTGATATTTAACAAATATTTTCAACAACGAAGTTGTTATATTGAATAAAATATTTGTTAACAATTATATAAAAATTTTAGTTACGAGTTTCTCATGTTAACAAAATATTTTGTTAATAATTAGTTTTTTGCCTTTTGCAAGAATTAAATGCATTTAAAATATTTGTTTAATTGATTTTTATTGAAATATGTTGAAAACTGCATCACAAACACTATAAATATTTATTTCAGCATGCAAACTTAAATACTGGATGCACAATAATGTTTTAACATCTGCGTAAAGGCGAATATTGACATCATAGACCAGAATTAAAAACTAAAATAAACGAAAGACCCATTAAATTATCTTTACTTTTCAAACAACAACTGAACTTACCATAAAGATTGATTAAGTTTCTCAGTAATCTGCCTGTAGTTTGACCTTTTAGTGATTTAAACCAAAATATTTAAAAATTTTTTTTTTGTCATAAAATAATTTTTTATGTATTTATTTTTTAACTGAGACAAATTGTCAATACGACAATTTACAAATATGTTTATTAAGAAAATTGTTAACAATATTTGAAAAATTTTAAAAAATTTTCTGTAATTACTTAATAACTATTGTAAATTTTTTCTGTGTATCGTCGTTACGATTATTTATAAATTACTAGCTGACCCTGCAAACGTTGTTTTGCCTAGAAAAGTATTGTTTTTGTGCATATTTAAAATACAGATGCAGAATCAGGTGCAGGTAATATTCGGTGCAGATAATTTATCTTTATTTACAAAAAAAAAAAAAAAAAAAGAATATGAAAATGAAAATGTGAATTATAAGTAAACTATTAAATAAGTTAAGAGAATATCACTGAAGCACTTTGTGATAAAAATATTTTTCGTTTTGTTGTCAGGTGCGAAAATTCCCGACACGGGAACATGCGACATAGAGTTGACCGTGTGAAAAACAGCCGTTCTCCAAATGTAGGCCACAAACACTCAATGATTGCCCTTGGGATTTGTTGATTGTCATGGCGAATGCGAGACGAATTGGAAATTGGATTCGTTTAAACTCGAATGGCATATCGGTTAGGATCATTGGAATTCTCGGAAGGAGAACTTCCTCTCCTTCAAACTTTCCTTTTAGCACTCCATAAAAAATGTATGAGAAAATGAATTTTCTTTATAATTTCTTTTTTCTGGAATATTTTAGAAATTTTTTTGCTAACAGATCAAAGCATGATCAATTGCATAGCTTACGATTTGATTCATTTACAATGGCACTTCTTGTCGGAAATTGTTCATACCAACATAGAAACCTTTGCCGGCTCATGCGCAACAACTTTACTAAAGACCATAGCATGATCAAATGATATAATTTATTTTGAGTAATTTTCAATGGTGCCGCCTATCTAAAGATCATGCTAAAGATCATAGCATGATCAAATGCACAGTTTATGATTTAACTCATTTCGAGTCATTTTCAGTGGCACCACCTGTCTGAAATTAAAGATCCATAGCATCGTCAAATACAGAGTTTTCGATTTAATTCATACTTCATCGAAATCGGTCCAGCCGTTCTTTAGTTATAAACGTAGTAATTAACGCCACTTTCTTTTATATATATAGATAGATTTTAAACTTTTCTTTCTTTCTTCTTAAAATAATATAAAACTAACGAGAAATGGTAAATTATGTTTGCCCCAATATTCGCACTTTCACAACAATAAAAAAGAATTTTATCATTGTTTTTTTTTTTTTTGTGACACTTTCTTTTAATGTACCTTCAATTTTAATATTTTAACTGCGTTCAACTTGTAATTTTGCTTTTATTATAAATGGGTATTTTTTTTATTTTTATACCACTCACTAGCAAATAATTCGATAGGAATATGTAATGCAAACTTCACTTTAAAATGGGAGTGTATGCTGTTGGTAGATGATTTACTTTTGCTGTGTGTAATTGTTTTTTTTTTCAACCGCGTTGCTGGAACATTGGTTTTGTACTCGTAGAATCCTCGACGGTAAGTATTAACGTGACTTTTTTATTATTTTATGAGCAAATATTGTTACTCCAAATAATAGAGGAAACAATGACCAGCTAATGGGAAAATTCAAGAAGGAAATCAAACGAAGTACGTGTAGATCATGCTTATACCCAGCGTTGCCATAAGATTTGGAAGGAAAATCTTCTTTTGGCGAACAAAAAATCTTATTTTGAAGAGAAAAATTTTCAATCAATTTAATTTATAATAAATAAGAACGTAAAAAAGTTCATCTATATAAAGAGGTTTCATCGAAAGTAATTATATTCTAATATTAGAGATGTATAGATTATGGGCAAAAAAATTTTGGTTTGGGAGCCATAAGCTCATACATCATATGAAATCTAAAGGGTTCTTAATTTTATATTATATATTTTGATACCGTTGTCAAAAAGGTCATTGAAAGATATTGATTTTCCTAAATATATTCCGAATGGAATTTTTATTAAAATAATGTTGGTATACTTTTGTTAAAAAATTATCATAAACATGGAATGTAGAATTTTCAAACCAAAAGCGTCTTAAACCTTGGATGCTCGGTAACTTTTTACAACTAAGTTCTCGTCTTGGTCCAGGCAGACCACAATTAGAACAGCTAAAAACCCAATTAAATAAAAAGTTAATAAATATATTTTTTATTGATCGTATGCTTAGTATGCTAGATTATACGAATTTATTATATAGTTTTATTATTTTATTTTACATGCAAGTTATCGAATATGTAGTCTTTAATTTTGCACATTGCTTTTTCGCATCTACAAAACTTTTTATTGAAACTTGATTCATTCAATTCAGAACATATCATTTATAGAATTCACGGTTCTGTTTTTTCGATATTTTGTCCTATTTGAACAACATTGCAAGAAAACAAGAATTTTGTCTGGCCAAGAGGGTAATTTCATAGACTTTTACATAAAAATAGAATTTCACCAATTTGCTCCAATCGAATCCAAATTAGTTTCATTCGATTCAGCTCGTATCATTCGCAATTTGGTCTGGCCAAACCAAGACGGTAATCCTAGGGTTAAGTTCCATTAGTTTTACCTTTTGGTACTAAATACATGAACTTTTTTGTTCTGTAATAAATAAATCTTTATAAAAATACATTTTTTCTTTTCACAAATAATTTTTTTCAACAATATTCCCAAAACTAACAACAACGAATCTATGATGCTCTTTTAATGTTTTGTATGCCCAGAAATAATAATGCATTTTAGTATTTTTACTGTTAAAAAAAACCGTAAAAAAATTATGTATGTTGTACAAACTTAAAGTTAAAAATCTTTATTTAAAAAAAAAAAAAAATTATGTATGTTGTACAAACTTAAAGTTTAAAATCTTTATTTCTAAAAATAAAAAATCTTTTTTTGTTCAAAAAATCTTCAAAAATAAGATAAAATCTTAATTCTGGCAACTCTACCCAAAAATGCCGAATGTCAAAACCAAAATGTGAAAAAGCGAAAACCCAATATGCGGAGAGCACAAAGTTGAGCTCAGTAAATAAAAACATTTATTGAATTTATATTTGGTTTCAAGCCATAGTTTAAACTACATCGTCGAATCGATGATCATTTGTTGCAAAGTTCGTAAAATATAGTTCGTACTCTAGGGTTAAATGGTTGTAAGTAATATAATATGTTTTCAACTCTAACATTATTTAGTTGTTAGAAAAATGATTATTTTTCAGTTAACCATCTTCAAATTTATAATTTCGATAAACATTGAACTGTTTACAGTAATTAAAATATTGCTGAATTTAAATAAAAATAACAATTTCCTGTGTACGACAACAATATATTGTTACAGTAAACATAGTGTAGTTGCAGTAACCAAGCCCAACTATATTTTTTTACTTTTTCTCTGCGTATATACTCCGTCAAAGTTTGCTATAAAAATTCAGCCAGAGCAAGGAAGAAAAACCATTACTGTTGTACTAGCATTAGGTACTAGCATCTTGGTTATCAATACACAACCTCTCTAAAAACTGGACCGGATTGGAGAAGTGGGCGTGGCACTTCCAAGACAGAGACATTATAAATTTCTTATATTTGGAAAACGAAAAGAGCTTAAGCTTCCAAATTAGGTACAAACATATCGGTTGCCAATTGGAAAAATTGGCGTGGCACAAAATTGTTTTTATCGATATCTCAAGAACGGTATACAAAGCTAAAAACCTAGATTTGTATACTAAATTTTCTAAATAAACAACTTCTATGAAAATATGGGCGGGATTAGAGAAGTAGGTGTGGCACCTTCCGTACAAAGACACATTAGATTTCTGTATATCTGGAGAACGGCCAGATGGTTTGTCAGTTCAAAATAGAATACGTTTTAACTGACCATTTTTACACTGCAATTTTTTTAGCTTTAAAGTGGCATGTATTTTTTTTTTTTTTTTTGTTTTCAATTCCCGCTTACCTAAGAACTACCCTGCGGGAAATTTGTGTCAATTGGTCCCACAGACTAGTCCTGGGAGTTGTGAAAATAGAACAGGTACAAAAAGAAAGAACTCATGACCAGTAAAAGGAGAACCAATCACGTAACTGGTTTATGGCGAACAAAAAGGTAGAAAAAGTAATGAATTACAGTACAGTCTTCACCGGTGATGTGATACATTTTTTTGGGACTTTCTAAAATTTGGCTTTTGAATTTAATTCTAGGACTTGTTTTTTTGAAATAATACTACATCGTATATAAATAATACTACATTTAAGTAACTGTCACTTAACACGTCCATTGAGAATAGATTTGTGATTGGTCAAATGGTGTCAATTGACCCCCTCCAATGACAACCCCATGTAAAAGTGATAGGTCTTATTCATAGAAAGTGTTAAAACTAGAACCGGTCTCTTCCACCAAAGACCTGTCACGGGACTACTTTGGTGTCAGTTCGCTTCTCTCTAGGGTAATTACAAGATTCGCAGTTAATTTTAAACAAAAACTTTTTTAAATTTTAGTTAATCCATGTGTGACTCGTGTCCTTAGTAATTTTATCCAACCAAATTTTACCGCACTCCTAATATTTGTTCCGGTTTAAGGTTTATTAAGCTGATTTCGAGAATTGGCTTTATAAACTCTTTTCTGAGAGTGGGTTTTATATGGGGTCTATGATATATAAATCCTTGACCTTCACGAAATTTACTGGTGAGACTTCGAGTCTTATGAAACTTGATTAGACCAAATTTCCAACGAAGCTTAAATTTTTACGGGCTAAGCTACGTTATTTCTTTATTTGAAGCCTAACATAAATTATTTTAATTAAAGATTGAAGATCGGTGCATTCCGCCACCAATTAATGTTATATTATTCTAATGTTTTAAGGGAGGTTGTTTCACATTTGGGTGTATGAGTTCTTTTCTACAGAATCGATTCTGCTGGATTTCAATTGCAAACTGCTTATGATAACTGGAAACAATTTAACACCAATATTGGTATTTTTCGAGTTGTTCGAAAGTAAGCGTGTTTTAACAGGCGAACAGATGGACAGACAGTCAGCTAAACATGGCTAAATCCATTAAGAATTACTCGAGGATCCAGAATATTATGGGGTCTAAGATTAATTTTAAAAATGTTTCACATGGAATGAAAAACTTAAAATATCTTCACATTTAAGCTAAGTTCACAATCAAAAAAACATTTTCATTTGGTGTTCATAATAGAGCAACAATTTCTTTTGCAACCACACACATTTTGCATTAGGAAACCGTTCGCAAATTTTAGCCACAACAATATTATGCTTTTATTTTTATGAACATTTTGTTAAAATTTTCATTCAAAACTAAATAAAATTATTTTAAACGTCAGAAATAATTTCATACAAATTGTTGCTGAAGTTCTAGTTGACTCAAGGCGAATTTATTACAGGTGGTCTGTAATGAGGTGGCCCTGCTGATATTAGCTAAAATCACTGTTGGATGTCAAAATTTTGTTTATTCTCTTTTATTATCTTTGTTTCTGTTTTGTTTTATTTCTGTTTTTGACATTGTACAATGATTTTACAAAAACAAATTGCTTGTGGTTTTTGTACGAGTTGTACTTGTTGTAGTAACGAGATTACCTGGGATGAATTCGCCTTGAGTTGACTCAACTTTAGTTACATTTTTAAAAAAATTCAATTTACATTTTTGTTCTAAAAATGAAAGGAAAACATATTAAATACTTTGGGAAGAAAAAAGATAGAAGAAAAAACGAAATTGTTTTTTTGATTGTGAACGTAGCTTTAACGTATATTTAAAAAAAAAAAAATAAAAAAGGCATGACCGTAAATTGACCAACCTTTTGCTTACATTTAAAAAATTTAAGTTGATTCATTAAATATATATACAGTGCACTCGCGGTAACTTTAACACCGTCTAACGTGAACACCGCCTAACTTGAACAAGATTTTTTTTACATTGACTACTCTGTAACGTGAACAAACTTAGAAAGCTCTATAACGTGAACAAAGTATTAATAACGTTTGTAATTCCTACAATATTGATCCTACACCCTATAAAGTTTGCATTCCCGATGATCCTGTTAAAAAAATTGCTGCAAGTGTAGCAATTGAAACATTTAACAATGCATTGCAATGGGCAGGAGATGCAATGGTGGATCAAAGTGACATGAGTGCAGTTAGACGCTTAAGGGAGAAAGCAGTATTTCAACTACTTATTAGAAAAGAAAAAGCGGCAGAAAACGATAACCGATTTTTTTAATGCCTTAATGTTATGAGTAATTTTATTTGCAATGTAATTTTAATTCAATATATATATTCTCTGGATCTCATTTTGGTTTGTAATGAATTCTAATTAATAATTTTATTTTTATATTTTAGTAATGGAAATAATAATAAAACATAAATATATACATTTATATTTTCATAATGGAAATAATCAGAAAAAAATTGCACGTTCAAGCGTGTAAAACAGACAAATTTTTTATGAAATTCGACAATCGCTAACGTGAACAATTTCGCTAACATGAACTCCCTAGGTTTTAATAAGTTCCCGTTACCGCGAGCGAACTGTAAGTGCAAAAAAACAAAAGCCCCAGATGAAAGTAAAATAGTTTTTAATCAGGATACTGATTAAATTAAGCGAGTTTTTTTAGAAGCACTGTATACGCTAATAAACTTTTTTTCATTTAAAAGCATCAAAAGACGTGCAATTAACGAAATTCAACTAAGCGATTAATACTGTAAGCGCTTTCCACCTGATGTGATGGATATTAAAATAAAATATTGTCTCTCTATTTCAAATGCTACGATTTGCGCTTTGGATCTTAATACATACCATGTAAAAAAATGCGTCACCTTGCAGCCATGATGGTTTTCCCAATAATGTCCCGCAACCCTTTACTAAGAAAACTCAAAACTTTGATAATTATTTTTATAATCGCATTTTACAAATCCCGTATATTTAGTTCAACTTTTTCTTCGCCAAAGTCAAGTGTTTTTTCCAATAAAAGTAAATCCATTTATACAGAAATTGGAGTGATTCATTTAGTAGCTCGTCTTAAAATAAATAAAAAATATAAACATCGTGTGAAAATTTTAATTTGTTCATTTTATATTAAGCTCCATTTAAATTCTCATGTCATTTACACTTTAGCTATTTGTTAATACCTTCTCTTCTAGTGGAGATTTATGAATTCCTCACCACAATTTGAACGATGCTGATGATCACTATGAGTGCTTTCTATGATGCCTTGTCTCGTCTACTCGGCCTGATCAGGTCTTGTGTTTTCTATGCCCAATGTATGCTATGCACACCCCTTTGGCTAACAGTAAAAACCACCATCTTTGGAATTTCGAATATCAATCAACAGTTTAAGAAATACACATTTTAATGTCTGGTATGAAGAGCATGATTGAAAGTATGTATTTGATATTCGCTTTAGTACTCTCACTCCCTGAATTTGGTGCTTGTAAATGGATGCGGTTTTTTCTTGTAAAGTTATAATCCCGATGGATTTGTTGTATGGGATGGTGCAACAGATGTGCTTATAGCACATATTTTTCTAAAAACACATCTTTGTTAAATGAATATTTTTGTTTTTAGGGAAGAATGAATAAATGAAAATCTTTTTTAGGAAAATCAACAAGTTAACAAACAATTTTATTAAATTTTAATTTGTAGCAGTGTATGAGTGTGTGTGTTAATTAAATTTTTAATAAAGTGTTCTAAATAATTTATTTGTATTTCAACATGTGTATGGGTGGTTATTAAATAAATACGAATGGTCTTAAAAACAATTTATATTTATTCGTTGCAGTAAAGAATATATTTAAGGTTCTTTTTCTCCAGTCACTGATTCTTTTAAATTTTGACCAAAATCCATTTGCTTCATCATAGTGTAAACAGAAAACGCAAATTTAACAACCTGTAATTAATCAAAAAAAAAAAAAAAATGTATTTACAAGAAACTTTACGGATATTTTTTTATAAAAATGGCTTATGTTCGCTTTTGAAACACTGAAAAATTAGTTTAAAAGAAAATTAATTTTGCGTCGATAAATGATATATTTTATGGTTAAACAAGATTTTAAATATCTTAGTTGTCTGCACTGCCCCAACATGTAAGAGTATAACCAGTCTACAAGGTCGCCAACTTTATGGCACATAAAATGGCTAGATTTATTAAAGAAAATAACTAGAAATGGCTAAATCTTTAAAATATCTACTTGAATCAATTACACAGGACTATCTACTTTTAGGTTTCAAAAGTAAAAAAAACCATGGTTTTCAAATGCTCCAAAATTAGGGGATTTTCCACGTAATTGCGGTCTTTAATTTTTGACTATTTTTCAGCGTTATTCGATTGTAAAATTATCCATATTCGAAAATGGCAAATCTTTCACTTAATAAATGATACTTCAGATGACAGATATTTAATAGTTGACAGCCTTGCTAGACGGTTTTGCAGCGATTTTAAAACCACTTAAGGCTAGTTTACACTTTCACCCAGTCTTACGTACTCCATAATACTTTGTGAGATAGAAATCTAATGAGTTTTGTAGTCAAACTGTCACACATGAACATGCTTTTGTTAAAATGCAACCCTGATCAAATGAAAAGTAAAGTGGTTAAATAGTAAGGGCCGATGTTGAATGTGAACCACACCTAAACGCCAAGTTTTTTTCCGAATTTTATTTGACACTTCTCTATTTCAGACTTACTCAATTTGAACCATGGAGAGATACACAATCCAACAACGTGTTAAAGTTATTCAGACTTATTATGAAAATGGGCGTTCAAATCAAAATGCATATCGTGCACTTCGTGATTTTTTTGGTCAATTTGATCGTCCAAATGTGCGTACAATCGCAAAAATCGTCGAAAAATTCGAGCAAACCGGGTCTGTAGAAGATGTGAGAACACCAGTGCATGCTCGTACAGCTCGTACTGCAGGAAATATTGCTGCTGTTCGCGATAGTGTTGAAGAGCCGTCCACCTCAACTCGTCGTCGTGCCCAACAATTGCACCTCTCACGCTCGTCGTTGATGAACATTATGCATAAAGACTTGCATTTACACGCTTACAAGGTGCAATTGGCTCAAGAACTAAAGCCTCTTGACCATTCCAAACGTCGTGAATGGGCAGAATGGTGGCAAGAAATGGCAACAGTGGATGGTCAATTTTTGAAGAAAATCATCTTCAGTGATGAGGCACATTTTCACCTCAGTGGATTCGTCAATAAACAGAATTGCCGCATTTGGGCGAATGAGAATCCAAGAGTGATTGTCGAAAAACCAATGCACCCACAAAGAGTGACTGTTTGGTGCGGTTTATGGGCTGGCGGCATCATCGGGCCGTATTTTTTCCAAAATGAGGCCGGTCAGGCAGTTACTGTGAATGGTGTTCGCTATCGTGAGATGATAACGAACTTTTTATGGCCCGAATTGGAAGATATGGATGAGGACGATATGTGGTTTCAGCAGGACGGTGCCACTTGCCACACAGCTAACGAAACAATGGCTCTTTTGCGCAACAAATTCAATGGCCGTGTTATCTCACGTAATGGCGATGTCAATTGGCCGCCAAGATCATGTGATTTGACACCGTTGGACTTTTTTCTTTGGGGTTATTTGAAAGAAAAGGTGTACGTCGATAAGCCAGCAACAATTCAAGAGCTAAAGGATGAGATAATTCGGCACATTAACGGCATAGAACCTCCATTATGCCTCAGGGTCATCGAAAATTTGGACCATCGGATGGAGGTGTGCCGCCGTGGTCGCGGCGCCCATTTGGCCGATATTTTGTTCCATACATAATTGAGTAATACCAATATATCATAATAAAATAAAATTACAATAATTTCCTAAATAGTTTGTGTTTTATTCAAAATCAACATCGGCCCTTGAAATTTAACCACCCTTTATTATTGTTTTAAAAAATTTCAAAAAACGATGAAGTCTTATGGGATGTCAAATTGTTTTTCGTAATACATACTTGTCATTTTCATTACACACCGCATTCACACTATCACACTTTTTCATATTATTTTAGTTTTTTGACATGTATTAATACAAAGTATAATAGTGTAAACTAGCCTTGCCTCAAAGTCTAGCCTTAAAGACTAGTTTACACTATTATACTTTGTATAATATATTTGCATGCTGCCTAGAATGCCTTCATTAATAGCAGTCGTAAGTTCTAAAATGTCATTTGTAGTAAAACGTGATTAACAAAAACCATGTTGACAGAAAGATAACAGAGCAAATGCTTGGAGAAGTCAGTTGTCAGTTTAAATTTTTCCAGCCCTTAATTGTTTGAAACATTTATATTTTTTTTTTTTTTTTTTTTTTTTTTTTTTTTTTTATAATTTATTTTTATTATTGAATCTTTCTTATCGAAATTTACAATATGTATTCAAATCTTAATTCTACTTGTTGTTTATTAGTTGTTACCTGTGTAACCACTAACTGCTGTATTCAAATTTTTAAGACTGTCTTCTAGTAAGGCTCAAAGTATCGGTTCTTTTTAGCCTCTGGTGACCTTCGAACTGAAGCAAACCCCGAGCGAGGTAGTTAGGGTGAACCATTAGTTTATCGATGTAGCTTATTGAATATTTTTTAATTTCCTCCTGGATAGTGGGGACGTTGAGATCTCTGTGGATAATATCATTACGTATATACCATGGGGCGCAGACAATTTGTCGTAATATTCTAGACTGTCTTCTTTGAAGCTTAAGGATGTTAGATGCGCATGCAGTACCCCATAATTGGATGCCATATGTCCATATTGGTTTTATGATGGACTTGTATAGAAGAACTTTGTTGTCTAAAGACAAGTTTGAGTTTCTACCGAGAAGCCAATGTAGTTGAGCTGCTTTAAGTTTCATAGCCGTTATTTTCGCTTCGATATGACGAGACCAGGTCAAACGTCTATCTATATGAACTCCCAAGTACTTTACATGGTTTTCTACCGGAACAGTGATGTTATTTATTTTTACTGCTGGGCACGTTTGTCTTCTGAGCGTGAAAGTTAAGTGAGCACATTTAGCCGGGTTAACCTTTATTCTCCATTTTTCTAGCCATGCCTCTAGTTCATTGATGTGGGACTGCAGATTTTGCGATGCGACTTTTGGGTCATGGTTAACGCTAATAAATGCTGTGTCGTCTGCAAATGTAGAGGTATGCGTGCTCAGGTTTGTTGGCATATCCGCTGTGTATATTATATATAGAAGCGGTCCTAATATGCTGCCTTGGGGAACACCAGCAGTAATTTTCTTGAGGGGGGAGTATTTATCTTGCGACCTTACTATGAATGTTCTGCCTGTTAGATAGCTCTCCAGAAGCTTGTGAGTGTTTTGAGGAAGCATTCGTGTTATTTTGATGAGTAGCCCATCATGCCAAACTTTGTCAAATGCTTGGGAAATGTCTATAAACAGGGCTGAGCAGTATTGCTTTTTCTCAAACGCCGATCTAATAAGGGTGACAATTCTATGCACTTGTTCTATTGTACCATGTTTCGCTCTGAATCCGAACTGGTGGTCCGGGATGATGTCGTGTTCATTTAGATGAGGAGTTATAGTTAAAACGAATATTTTTTCGAAAAGCTTCGATAGGATTGACAATAAGCTTATCGGTCTGTACGACGCAACCTGGCTAGCATCTTTTCCTGGCTTGGGAATCATAACAATTATAGACCTCTTCCATGAGGATGGGAAGTATCCGACTCTTAATATAGCGTTAAAAATGAGCAGCAAGATTCTGGAAGCAGACGATGGTAGGTTTCTTATCATTGACCCTGTGATGCGGTCAGGTCCGGGAGATTTTCTAATATTCACTTTTTCTATTGCAGATTTTACTTGAGTTATGTTAAATTTTAATGGATGGTTTACCTTATCAGGAATGATTGGACGACAGGAACAAGTATGTGCATCATGTGGCGTGAAAACTTTCTCAAGGTGGCCCGCGAAAGCGTTTAATTTTTCATGTGTGTTTTTGGCCCAAGTGCGGTTTTCCAGTCTTAATGGAGATTCTTGGGTTATAGGGCATTTCATATGCCGTACAGCCTTCCATAAGCTATAATTGGTGTTTTTTGTGGCGTCTAGGCTGTTTAGATAGCCTTCTATTGCGGACTCGTGGTTCTGTCTCAATTTGTTGCGAAGTGTGGTCAGACATAAATGTAGTTGGGCCTTAGTGTTTGGGGAACGACTGTTTTGCCATTGTCTTCTTAACTTCCTTTTTTCTCTGATAAGGGCCTCTATATCCGTCGATGTATTGTAAGGAGCACGTTTAATTGTCCGCTTGATTGGGGTTGCATTTCTTGCTGCAGTATCCAAGACTTCTGTAAATCGGTCGACAGCTATTTGGATGTCAGATGAATTTTTTAGGGGAATGCACTGTGATAGGTGAGAGCTCACATACATTTTATACTTTAACCAATTTGTGTTTCTGTTTGGATAGGAAATAAAGTTTGCAGCTGCAGCGTCAGAGTTACCTTTTAAAATGAGGATTGAAGGTGAATGATCAGACGAAAGATCATAGGAGGAACTTACTAGTACCTGATCGCGCTTGATGTTTTTAATTACAGCAAAGTCAATAAGGTCTGGTAGCTTATTAAAGTCGGTTGGCCAATAGGTAGGCTTACCACTCGATACCACATCAAAATTATTTGCAGTTACGGTATTGTATAGCTGATTACCTCTAGGACTAATAAGTCTGGAGCCCCAATATGTATGTTTAGCGTTGTAGTCGCCAGCAGCAATGAATTTCTGGCCCAATGTGGAGAAGAAGTTAAGAAATTTATCGTTTACAATTTTGTGCCTCGGGGGACAATAAACGGATGTTAACGTTAGATTGAAATCAGTAAGATTTATAGATGTGGCCTGGATACAATCTTCTTCGTACTCTGGCAATGGAAAGTGTCTGATGTGTTTGTGCACAATTATGGCTGTGCCACCACAGGCTCGTCCGCTGGGATGTTTTGTGTCATACGTAAGGTATCCATTTACCCTAAAGCAGTTTTTATTAGTAAAGTGTGTTTCAGAGACAAGAAGTACGTCGATTTCATGCCTATGAAGAAAGTTTGCAACTTCGTGTTTATGTTGGGATAACCCGTTTGCATTCCAGAAACATATTTTTAACTGGTTCATTTTTTGTTGAGTAGAACTTGCAGGAGCATGTTCTGGTTTCGCATCATTTCCTGAAACATGTTCTGCATAGTGACCATGAAGTTATTCATAGTTTGAATTAAATTTTCAATTGAGGTAGGCATATTTCCAGAAGGCATTTGTAGACCTTCCCTAGGAACATTAGCGTTTGGAGGTTGCTTTGCGTTAGAAGTACTCGGGGGATTTTTCGCATTAGGGTTTCCTTTTAAGACTTGGGCATATGATTGGTTTTGATTGTTTGTTTGTGAAGTACTAGCAATAGAGCCAGCGGCTTGGCTGGGCGCATGTGACGGACCATATTGGGAGTGAGTATATTTTTGAACTAAAGCAGGTTTTTTTAAATGCAAGAAGACTCTACAACCCATATAGTTTGCCGTGTGATTTTCGCCACAGTTGCTGCATTTCTTAACATTCGGGTCAGCTTTAGAACGATTACATTCGGCGGTTTTATGAGCGTCGCCACAAACCACACATACGTGAGGCAATTTACAATATGATTTTGTATGCCCATATTCCTGACAGTTTGTGCATTGGGAGGGACCCTTTCGTTTTAATGGCTCCTCAACAGTTATTCTTCTGTTGAGTAGGTAGCGCAAGTTGTATATGGGATGAACTGAATTTTTGGTTTTGAGAACCGATGAATCAAACGATATTTCAACGCGGTGCATTGGTTGAGGAACTTTATTCCTGTTCAAAATGTTATGAACAGATTTTACCTCATACCCCTCTAGCTCTATGGCAGATTTTATTTCCTCTGTAGGAACAGAACTATCTATGCCTTTTATGACAATAATCAATCCCTTAGCACTTTTTAATTGATATGTATAGTAACTTTTATTTTCTGCGTCCAGGTGTCTTGATATAATACGAAAGTTCGTTTCTGTACTGGCTTGAATTTTGGTTTCTTGAATTTGCCCGCGTCGTATAGAAACGACGTAGAAATTGTTCTTACCTACAAGTTGAGTCAACATGTTGACTATGCTATTTGATGTTTGCTCCCGCAGATAGATAGGTGGCGGTTTAACTTCTTTAGTGGCTGTCCCATTAGCTAATTCTGCTTCTTCATCGTCAGGTATGGATAGTACAGAGAATCTGTTACCATTTCTTGGCAAAGAGACTACGTTAGAGCCTTTGTATTGTTTGGCCACGCGTTCCTGTTGGGTGGACCTAGGGCTAGCCTTTCTCTTAGTTATTGTTATATATCTATCCATGCCTGTTTGCACTTTAGTACTTTTTGGTACAGCTCCTGTATTTGTTAATGCAAATCGTGATGTTCCAGGTTTTTCGTTATTATTCCTCTGGTCAGACGGCTGCACACTTTGAACCACATTTACGGTCGGATCAACACACTTGCTCAGGTTGGGCACACTTGAACTTAAATTTCTGTATGGAAAACCAGTTGCGCTGGCAATTTTTGCACTTAAAAGATGTTTGTTTAATTCAGGGTATCGAATGTTTTCATTGCTCACGCTCGGGGAGCTTACCACAATATACGCATTTCTGCTATTTGTGCTGGGCCTACTCTCCTTAGTATTTGTGAGGCTCATTCACAAATCTCTTCGGGCACACTAGTTATTGTTCTTTTTTTTTTCACCTATTACAAATATTTTTTTTTTTTCACCTACGGTAAATATTTTTTCACTTTTTTTTTTTTTTTTATTATATTATTTTTTTTTTTTTTTTTTGTATTTTTGTTACTCACTGATACACGTCCGTACTCGTCAAGAGCTAGTTCGCAACTCGAAACATTTATATTGCTTTCAATTCTAAATAAAGAAAAATTCTATTAAATTTTTTGGATTCAACTAACACGATACATTAACTTATTGAAAATTAAAATAAGTGGGTAGCAACAAGAGTAAGGATGTTTTAGTAGGAAATCGCTCCGGGCGAGGAATAAAGAAAGACTTAAGCGACATAAATTTCGAAAAAACAGTTAATTTGTCGATAGATAAAATATGTATGTTTACCTCACGAATAAGATTAATTGCACTTTTCCAATAAGTTGGAGCAATGAAATCTGTGATCATATTGCAAGACAATGTTCAACTCTACAAGAATAATTACAAGTTTTACGTTTGGAGTTATTAAACTTATTAAAATATTTGGTAGCTTTGTATTTGAGATCTAAACAGTCCATGATTATTAAAATATTTAGACTATTCGACTACTTTGTATATGTATGTATGTTCCGTCAAAAACTCCATGCATAAATTACATCTTTTTTCTCTCTTTCTATCAATTAAAACTGAGTTACTACATAATTAGTTTACATACTTACATTTATATTTGAGTTCATAGTGATGGGAAATATTTTCATCGCCGTTAAAATTAATGTCTTCTGAGTGTGTTGCAAAAAGAATGCAATCATCTGCTTGTAACGTGGCTCCTCACTAGGCCAATCTGAATGAAATATGGCCAACGAAATACTGTCACTGTCATCCATCAATGAGTTAGCCAAGAAACTGCATGGAAATGTTTCGGCCAGAATTGAGGCCACATAAAACATTGATGCAATCATGGCTAATATATCAGCAAATAAAATAATATGAATCGTTGTAATGCCCAGAATAAGTCCAATGATCAGAAATTGTACGAACATTGTGCCCGATATAACGGGTGAGAATATATTGTACAGACTGAAAGAATATGAATATACAAATACTATTGTGTTATTTTTCTTCCCTGCTAAAGTTACATACCTACTTCGTGTTAAGGTTATAATAATTTTTATTTTAATTACACGGGTAGACATTTTTAAACATTTTAAACGTTTTTGTTTACCATTTCACTTGACTCTTTTGTCTTGCTATAGCCGAATATAAGCTTAGTTTTCTCTCATCACGTCACATTTATCAGATCGACTTGGGAATTTAGAACATTAAAACAAAAACTTGTTAATGAATTTTTGACTCACAAGAAAAACTTTGATCGGCACATTTCCGTTTTGCGCTACATTCTTCCCTTTCTGCCGCCTTCCAAATTGTTAAACGTCGAATGGTGGCTAACTGGATAACAAATTCCTGAGTTATAGTGGATCAAATCAAAGATTTTATGAAAATTCTAACGTTTCTCAACAACTATTCAGCCCAATTATGAATACAAATTCGCCGGGAGTTTTTATCCTTTTCCCATTTTTGCACTTGAATTTACATAGGATAAATGGGAGAAGGGAGAAAACTCCCGGTGAATTTTTATTCAAAATGTTTTGCACCACAAATAATAACAAACTCCCATAGTTTAATATTTTATTGTATAGTCCTTTTGATTACAAATATGTTAAGCCATGATGGACCGAAATCGGATAAAAACGCGTAATTTAGTAGCCCAAACAAGATAAAATCATATTAAATGAACCAGACTTTAAATCTGGAAGCCGGCTGAAATAAAAGTACATATGCAGCGAGAAACGCAAATGTACCGATATCTTATATATGTATGTGACGTGATGGGAAAAAACTGAACCCATATTCGGACCAAGCCTGCTAAAAAGCATAAGAATCAGTTGGATTGATTAAAAATACTTTTTCAATTTCGCCCTGTGTCATTATTAATAGGCTTATTTTGTTAGCTGAACGATTTTTGTAAATAAGCGTTTTTGGTATTTTATTTTTTAAAAAGACATTACATGTGTGCCGTTTTTATTTTTCATCTGATAGAATTGTACTTCATTCCTATATCAATATTAAAGTTAATGGCAAGTTTATAACTTCGCATTCAAATACGTTTTTATTAAATTTTAATTAAAGTTTAAGTTATTTTTGATGACAGTTTAAGTTTTAAGTGCAAATTAATAATTCTTATTTAATTAAGAAAAAAAGTATGGTGGCGCTTCAAATGGGAAATTTTAAAAATTTTAATATTTACACAAACATGGTTCATACTTTTTCCATATGTTTGTAAAAACCGTTTTTGTGGCTTATTCAGCACAAAATTGTTTGTTTTTTCAGTATGCAATTTTTTTTTTCTTTAATTGCGCCCACAACCATAAATATTGTAATAGGATGTGTCACCTATTGCTGCCCTAGAATCATTCGTTATCGACGATCAGGCCATAAATATTTTTCTCGAAATGGTTTTGTCTATATCCATACTCGATCGTAGCTTGCAGATAGTTATGGTGATAATATTTTTTGCATCAAAATACAAAAGTTTTAATAATAATTGCCACATTAAAGATCCAGGTAACTGATCTTTGAGTGGTACAGGAATAAATTTCTACAAAAAGAAGGCTTGTCATTTTTGGCCTACTTGTTTTTACCTTCAGTTTTCTTTTAAAATATGGCAGCTTTAACACCATAGATTTCTATGCACAGCTAGACTTATTTTTGTAGAAATTACGGGCATTAGAGTTACATAAGTTTAATTCAGTAGATTATAATTAATTTAACTCTATTTTACTGCCTTAAATGGCTCAAATGGGAACTTCCGACTTAGAGATAAGGCCAAGAGCGATTATCGGGACCATTCGGACCTCGTTTAACGGCACACAAGGTTGTGTGTTTAAATGATTTACACTGAATTTGCAGAGATAAGGAAACCACAAGTTAATATATCAATATCTAGTCCAGCGTTGCAAAAAATCTTATTTTGAAGAGAAAAATCTTAAAATTTTCTATAAAGTAAAAATTATTAATTTTTTAAAAGAGACTACTTTTTATTATGGAAACTAGTTACAATTATACACAATTAGATTGTAGGCTTAAAATTATGTTTCAAGCCATACATATTTTCCAAAAAATACATTTTAAATCAATTTAATTTTTAATAAATAAGAACGTAAAAAAGTTCATCTATATAAAGAGATTTCATCGAAAGTAATTATATTCTAATATTAGAGATGTATAGATAATGGGCAAAAAAATTTTGGTTCGGGAGCCATGAAGCTCATACATCATATGAAATCTAAAGGGTTCTTAATTTTATATTATATATTTTGATACCGTTGTCAAAAAGGTCATTGAAAGATATTGATTTTCCTAAATATATTCCGAATGAAATTTTTATTAAAATAATGTTGGTATACTTTTGTTAAAAAATTATCATAAACATGGAATGTAGAATTTTCAAACCAAAAGCGTCTTAAACCTTGGATGCTCGGTAACTTTTTACAACTAAGTTCTCGTCTTGGTCCAGGCAGACCACAATTGAACAGCTAAAAACCCAATTAAATAAAAAGTTAATAAATATATTTTTTATTGATCGTATGCTTAGTATGCTAGATTATACGAATTTATTATATAGTTTTATTATTTTATTTTACATGCAAGTTATCGAATATGTAGTCTTTAATTTTGCACATTGCTTTTTCGCATCTACAAAACTTTTTATTGAAACTTGATTCATTCAATTCAGAACATATCATTTATAGAATTCATGTTTTTTCGATATTTTGTCCTATTTGAACAACATTGCAAGAAAACAAGAATTTTGTCTGGCCAAGAGGGTAATTTCATAGACTTTTACATAAAAATAGAATTTCACCAATTTGCTCCAATCGAATCCAAATTAGTTTCATTCGATTCAGCTCGTATCATTCGCAATTTGGTCTGGCCAGACCAAGACGGTAATCCTAGGGTTAAGTTCCATTAGTTTTACCTTTTGGTACTAAATACATGAACTTTTTTGTTCTTTAATAAATGAATCTTTATAAAAATACATTTTTTCTTTTCACAAATAATTTTTTTCAACAATATTCCCAAAACTAACAACAACGAATCTATGATGCTCTTTTAATGTTTTGTATGCCCAGAAATAATAATGCATTTTAGTATTTTTACTGTTAAAAAAAAAACCGTAAAAAAAATTATGTATGTTGTACAAACTTAAAGTTAAAAATCTTTATTTAAAAAAAAAAAAAATTATGTATGTTGTACAAACTTGAAGTTTAAAATCTTTATTTCTAAAAATAAAAAATCTTTTTTTGTTCAAAAAATCTTCAAAAATAAGATAAAATCTTAATTCTGGCAACGCTGATCTAGTCTGTTCTGCAAAATCATGGTAGAAAACTTTCCACATTGCGAATTTCAAGCAAATAAACAACCATATGAACTCGAGTTCAGAAAAGTAACATGGAAAATGTTTTTAAATGTCCCATGGGTATCTTTAACAATAAGAGCTAATGGCAGGATTTTGCTTGCAAATTATAAAAAAAAATTTTTGTCCATAAGAAAAATGTCTATGTATATCTATCTACATATGTATATTAACAGGAATTCGATACTAATGTGCTTTTATACATATAAGGTTTTTTAGTATTTTTTTTATTGTTACTTAATTCGATCTGAAATTAAATATTTGCTTACTCCATTATGTTTTTGTGATCCATAACACACTGAACTAGAGCTTCATAACGTTCATCACTGGAGAGTTTTGAGTCTTGTCCCAATTTACGGATTCGCCGAGTTAATATATGTAAATGTGTCCGTATGATCGTAATGTAAATAACTGGGTAAGAGTCTAAAAGAGCCTGCTGATAACAATGGAAATCGATCATAAAATATTCCACACCAGCCTGTATGACAAAATACAAAGGGCTCTCAGTCCACTCCATAAACGGGTTATAGACTTGATACGGTGGTCTCCCATTTGTAACAGCTGTGAGGAAAGTGCTACTGGCGTACGATAGAAAGAGCACGGCAAACATGATATGTGATCGGTTGCTAAACGCCACTATTTTTCGAATTTGTTCTTTGTCTTCCGGCTCACTGACACGTAAGTCCAGTTTGTCCATGAACTTAGTTCCCCTTATAAGTCTTCTATAGAGGAAGAGAAGTACAACCATTTTCAAGCTGCAGCCAAAACAGTTCACTGATATCTGAAGAGATGTAAGAAATTCACTTGGACTAAAAGCACTTATTCGTGTCAAGAAACTTAAAAGAAATCCAATCGGTAGGTAGACAGTAACGAAAGCATTTATAAATATAGTCCAGATATAGAACGGCACTAAATATTTCTTCGGTGGCAAATATCCGACAATCGTAAGACCCCGAAACAAGTACACAGTAGCATCTTTAGTCTTTGGCTGAGGACCATCCATATTCAAGGTAGCCATTTCGAAAATGTTTCTGAAAATTGTATGCAACAGAAGTCGATTTGAAAATAAAAAAAATAAGTAGTTCATTGTTAGTTATAATAATTTATTTAAAGTGAACTTTTAAAATTTTTTCCTCCAAACAACTTCGACGGACTGATTTGAAACGCAGAAAAAAATTTTGCACCAATTAAAGCATTAATCAAAAACAAAACCAGTTTTAATTAAAAATTTAATCAAGTAAATTAAAAGTTTAATCAAGTGAATTAAACGTTTTTTCAAATGAATTAAACGTTTAATTGATATTATTAATTTCTTTTCTGGTTCAAATTAATATTATTTATTAAACTTTTAATGCATTTGATTAAACGTCTAATACATTTGATTAAATGTTTAATTCACTTGATTACATTTTGAATTAAAACTGATTTTATTTTTGATAAATGCTTTAATTGGTAAAAATTTGTTTTCTGTAAAATACTTATAACTTTTTTATTTTACAGTTTTTTTATTTTATTTGTAGGTAATAAGCGAATTAAATTAAATTTTATTAAATTAAATGTAAAGTAACGATTTTAATTTTATTTTGCATTTTTAAACTGCAACAGCTCCCAGAATAAAATGATAAAAAGCTTGATAGAATTTTCAGTTTTAATAAAAAAAAATTTTTAATTAAACGAAATTTTTTTTTAAATAAACGAAACCTTTTTTAAACTTAACGAAACCTTTTTTAAACTTAACGAAACTTTTCAAAATAAACAAATTTTTATTCAAATACAGTTAAATATTTTGCTAATTAATTAAACCATTTTAAAAAATTTTGTAGTAGTAGGGGGAAGGAACGTGACTCTAATTGTTGTGATAAAAAATGCTCTTCATTTATCAGTACTGCAATTCCCTACAAATTTTAAAAATGGTTAAATTAAATTTGAAAAATTGTTAACCGTGTATGAATTAAGTAACGATCTTGAATTAAGTTTCGTTTATATTGAAAAAAGTTTCGTTTAATTTTAAAAAGGTTTCGCTTAATTTGAAAAACTAAAAACGCTATAAATACCAGGGTTCACTAGGTATTGAACCACGACGAAGTGTTGCTCAACCTGTTGTACGAGAAAGTGTTTACATGCAGCCATTCCAGTCTACTCGTCGATGTGCTACTTAATTGGGAATCTCCAAACCATCGATGAGGCGCATTCTAAAAGCTGGAAGTTTCTAAAAAAAAAAAAAAAAATTGATTTGACTAAAAAATATTGCCTTGGGATCCATCACAATGGCAATCAGTCAGTCGAAGTTCGCCCTCGTTGAACATACATACATGTTGGTTAACTTTTTAAGAAGCTGCATAAAACGTTGGAGCGGTTTCATTTTTTCGTCTCTTGATTTTTGCCCTGTTAAAAGATGTCTTTCTTTTGCTGAATATGGAAATCTCCAATTAATCCAAAAAAAAGTTTTGTTATTTTTTTTTATTCCTAAAAAAAAAAATAAACAAAGGAGAATGTTTTGTTTTTATTTTTATCAAACTAAATGGTTCTGGGTGGTTTTTTATTATTTTTTCCCCGATTTTGATGTTAACTTTTTGTTTATATTGAATTTTTCGTTTAGTTTTTTTTTTAGTTCCGAACGAAATTCAGTGGCAGTTGTGTTTTTTTTATTGAAATTTTGTTCATTTTTTATGATTTTCTGTGTTTTTATGTTTTATTTTTGTGAAAAAGATAATATTTACGAATGTGTATTCACTGCAACTCTTTGTATGATGTATGTATGTTGATGTGTATGTTTTTATGTATTTATATGACGCAGATGATGAATATCAACCAATTTCTTAAAAGAAGATATACACAAATGAGTGTTTACAGTGTGTGATAAAAAAATTTTAAAGAACAAGCTGCTCTGGAAAAAGTTAAAAAGAAGATTCAAGTCATGTATGCTAAATAAATCGTGGCAAAACCTTATGTTAGGAAGTTGCTTGTATGGAAGTAAGGTGAAATAATGGACTGATTTGGCTCAGTTTCAATACTTTATGATTCGTATATTTTCTGTCGAAGTTGGTGGTGGATAGAGGGACGCCTTGCAGATAGGTGGGGAGTCATATGATTCGTATATTTTCTGTGGAAGTTGGTGGTGGATAGAGGGACGCCTTGCAGATAGGTGGGGAGTCATATACCTCACGCGGATCAAAACTGGCAATCTTTACAACGCAACCGATTTCGGTCGTATATTAAGCGGTGTGCTGGTAGGCGTCTGTTCTTAATATAAGAGCTGAAATCAAGAAACAAATAATCTAAATACCCGACATAGACCCACGCGACGAAAACGGACTAATGAACTGATTGCCCGAACATGGAATATAAGAACTATGCTAAGAGCAGGCTCTACGCAAGCAGCTGCACAAGTGGACATTGGCAATTACCGGAGAGATAAAAAAGAGTTTTTTTAGTAACTGAGAGAAATGGAACTGGTTTCAAGAAATGCAGATTATCAGTACTCGGTTTCAATACCTATGTCGTCAAAATGTGCAAACTTCGCATCAAAGAAAGATTCAACAACATCACACTTATATCAGCATATGCCCCAACAGAGGAAGCAGACGAGGCAGACGATTTCTAATCATATAGAACGAATTTGTGCAAAATTTAAAACGGGCAGACAGATGGACATGGCTAAATCGACCTAGAATTACTCAAGGTTATAACTAAGTGTACCCACTAGTGGTGGTGAACGGTATACAAAATAGTAAAAATAAAATAGTTTGTATTCTATACCAGTTCTAGAATAAGTGTTAAGGCCCAACTATAATAAGCGTAAGCTGACTTTAGCAACTGTCCGAATATACAGTGTATGTATCGTACCATATTGAACTTAAGGAAACTTTTTGTTAAGTTTTATGAAATTCTTCTTTGCTTAAGCAAAGTGTAAAACTTATCGCACATCTCGTACGGAATCAAATGTTGAGAGGCCTTTTGTTAATTTCCGAAAGAAACTTCGGCAAACTGTTGCATTTTATAGTTCGGACTTTAACCGTCGTGCCTACAAATATTTACAATTGCTTGTTATGCCTACAATACTCATCAAACCAATAGCCAAATATAGTTTTTGACCAAAATAGTAAAGCTTTCAATTGAAAATCCTTAAAACAACAGGGCCCTGTTTCTCAAAACTACATGTTATAAATCTACAAGTAAAATACAATAAAAAATGGAAAAATTTTCAATTTTTGTTTCAAATATATCGAGCCCTAACCGCGAAAATAACGTAAGCGACATGATTTTCAATTTTCGTTTTTTTAATAAATGACTTTATTGACAACACTTGCATCATCTCCTAAAATGTCATGGTCACATAAGGTAAAATTTGATTTTTGGCGGTTACGTTATTTTCGCGGTTAAGCTGGAGGTCCATACCACGCGTTTTCGCCTCCACGCAGCGCAAGCTTTTATAACATTACTTGCGTTCTACGTTTCAAGGTACATGCAACGCTTTTTATGCAGCAGCAGCACAAGAAAAAATAAAATTTAATTTGTCAAAATCAGCTGATTTGTTCGAACGCTGTTTGTGACGCTTACAAAAGTAGAAAGTAAACCTACTTTTCGCCTCAAGGCATCTACGCTTTTGTGCATGTAACTTACTACGTATAACTACATGCTGCGAAAAAGCGAGTAACGCGTGGTGTGGACCTCCAGCTTTAGGGGTCGATATGTTACGTGTAGATTTGTAACTTGTAGTTTTGAAAAACAGGGTCCAGGAATTCAAAACTTCCACGATACGTGCTATGCAATAAAATCGAATGCTTACCAAGATGCCTTAATTTTAAAATATTGTTTGACGTCAACAATGCAGAGAAGAACCCCTACAAAATGGGACAGGGCTTCAAAGCCTTTTAACAGTAAATGTTTTCCTAGTAAACTAAATAGTAAGCGTTTGATAGCTTGTTATCAAAACAATTTCCTTGTGGTACTTAATAGCTCCACCTATTGAAGGACGTGGTGTAGATCATCGCAGCCAAAATAATGATATGAAAAATCTAGCTGCAGTGAATTTTTTGAGTTCTCTTAAATGTGTTGAATCATATTACTGGCGAGGACAGACTAAAAGGCTTTATTTTTCAATTGAATTAACAATTAATCTGTGGCTTGGTGCTAAAAGGGCCAATGTCAATATTTTTCTGTTTTGAGTTAATCGTTGCATTAGGTGTTTTCTCTTAACATCTTTTTTTTATCAAAAACAGACAATGTTTTTAGCCCAAAACAGCTTTATAAGAGTTTTGCTAGCAAATTTCAGTAAGAACTCTTCTACAAAAACCATTTAATTTAAATTTTCTCAAAAGTAAATATTTTGACATTGACCCTTTTACCACCAAGCCACAAATATTACTTATTTAAAATAAACCCAATAAAAAATGTTATCATTTTGCGATGCACTAATGGTACTTTTAAAAATAAATAAGCGCACAATTATGCGCTACGCAATAACACATACAGAGATAAAATTTAAAGCGCCACGGCACACATTGGTTGAAGAGTGGCCAAAATTCATTTTTTTCACGTTCGCCGATTTGGATAGTTTTTTGGTATTTTGTTGGCAGATATCTGAATATTATGATTCCGTAATATTAGGCTGATATAATTATTATTTGTTTGGATAGACACGCTCGAAGTTCATATATGTTCGCTTGTTTAAAATAGCATGCAAATGTACTGTATATTCAATCTTTTGGTACAATCACATTAAACTTATCATTTGACTTTGTTGTATATTTTCGTAAATGACAATTGTCAAAGATGAGATTTGCATTAAAAAAAGTTGGAAAAAGTGCCATATAGAAAATTTCGTAGAACAAAATATAAACAACATCAAAATTTCAATGTTCATCAACTTCAAAACGCTGTATCTTTTTAGCGCTGTGCAGCGCTGTTTAACGAATGATGTCAAATTACAGCTTGAAATGACTTCTGAGGATGTTGAAGTCTTTACTAGATTTTTGAAAAAATACGTTTTTACAAAGATCAAAGATAGATGGCAAAAAGGAGCCCATTATACAACTATAATATTTATTTTTATTGAAAATTGAATTGATACAATCAAAATCAAGGGAGTTATGCCACTTTTTCAATACAAGTTGTATGGGAGGTGGGCGTAAAAGTGGGCGGATCAGATATGTATTTTCAGGAGCTCATTGTACAATTATAGTATTTATTTTTAGTGAATATTGAGTTGATACAATCAAAATCAAGGGAGTTATGCCACTTTTTCAATACAAGTTGTATGGGAGGTGGGCGGATTATTTTGATTTTTCCATTTTTTCTTGATTCAAACAAAAAATGCCTATGTGCCAAGCTTCATTGTCCTTCGACAACTTCTTCTATTTTCAGCCGCTCGTTATATGAACTTCAACCAATTCCCTTACTACGAAGCAGGTTTGTAAGGGAGAATACTAAAAAATAACTGTAACAAAACATTCAGTGTGTAAAGTTGATCGTGACAGCCAACAATTTTTATATTAGCTGAATAAAGCGTGTTATGTGTCAAAAATATATTGCTTCAACGTGGGAACTCGCCATATAAAATTCATGTCTTCCGTAGGCGATATGGTAAGCAAAACTTTTACGTTCCTCCCTTACAAACCTGCTTCGTTGGAAGCTCCATTTTTTATTGGGTGCTGCAACAAGAATATCTCGCATGAATTATACATAAAGAAAAGCTACTTTCGTTTAATATTCAACTCAAATTTTAATCTGGGCTTTAAACTTACAAAAGTATATCGCACTTAATCAACAAGTACCCTCTTGTTCAAAATTTAAAAATTTTCAGTAGAATCAAAACAACTTTTAAAGAAATATGAAAAATACTTTTCAAACCAAACTTTTTATTATCAAAAATAAGACAAAATGGATTTCTACCAAAAAGAGATAAAAGATAAAAATGTTGAGTTAATACGCTCTTGTTGATCAAGGGCGATATGTCTGCTTAACTTGCACATCTTGTCGGAAAAAATAAATTGTAAAGCCAAATTTATGGCAAAAAATCGAATACACATTTAAATATAAACGCCCGTATTTATAAAAAATTTTAACATTTAATAAAGGTTTACAAAACTAATTTTGTATGAAAATTTGTCTTAATAAAAGATTGGTAAATAAAATAATCGTTTATAAATACGGGGGAAAGTATTTAAAATATGAAAACCCTGAATTCTTAATTCGGAATTTGACTACCATAAAAATTTTAGTACTACCAAAAATTTTTGACCAAGCTGCGAATTACAGTAGCCAGCTTTACTTTCAAATTTTTACAATTGTCCAGGGACCATCTACTTTAAATATCAGCCGCAATAATGTTTTAATTTATCGAAAATCAGTTTAGCAAAAATGTAAATCTAATTGCATCCGCACTTTACCATGGGTTACAAACAGAGAACTGCAAAATCACAATTTTTCTTGATTTATTCATACGCTAAAATTTACATTCACTCTTTGCTTGCAAAACAAAGTTCAACGTTGGTAACTTTTACATCGTTTCGAACAAATTTGATTTTTGCATTTATTCGTTTTTATTGAAAGTGCTTTTTTGTTGCTCACGCAATATAACACAACTGTGTAAATTCAAAAGAACACATACTTATACTTTTGCAGTCAAGTAGTCATTGTCCACTCGATGAGACGCTTGTTAACATTAACAACAATACATAACAACAATAAATCACTCTCTTGCTTTGTTAAAATTAACAACAATAAAAACAACAATAACAAGAATACATTGTACCTACATACAGAACTACTGTACTTTTTAAGATAAAAAAAGTCAGGGGCCTAATTCTGGCAGTCGTGATCGAGTACTTCCTCGATTCAAAAGCCATTTTATATCAGTCGATACTGAACGAATTGAAATTATTTTTTTCAGTATTGTGAGCATCAAATGAATGCTTTACAATACTGAAGAAATTATTCAGATTTGTCCACTATTGACTGAAATATTTAGATATTAAATTGCTTTCGAATCGAGAAAATACTCGATCACGACTGCCAGAATCAGGCCCCTGTTTCTATGGAAATTGTTTGTATGTATGTACCTACATACATATGTGCGTTTAGTTTCATTTAATTTTTTTTTTCTTGTACTACATAGTTAATGCTGAATGAATACATGAGTAATAATTGCTTCATTTCTGGCTTTTTTGTTTGTATTTTTTTTTTACCAAAACAATCATTGTCGCAAAGAACACACAAACATCTTTATTAAGAAACGAAGCTAACGATTGTATAAATAGTGTTTTGTCCGTCGTGCTGTTAACACGTTTTTTCTTTATTGTCCCCGTGTTCTCGTCCATTAATGTTAAAATTAAATTATTGGTGTTTACGTCGTCCGTCAATTAAATAGAAAAAAAAAAAAAAATAAATAAAATAAAAAAATAAATAAATAAAATATTTAAACAAATACAAAAGAAATAATTTAAACTTAAAACAACAAAATATTTACATAGTCCAAAAATTTTACATATTGAACTAAAAATGCAAATTCCAAAAAAAAAGAAACAAAATAAACACAAAACATAACTGAAAATATTAAAATAAAAAAAAAAAAAACACAACACTTAAGAAGACAAAACAATAACAACATTCACTTAAAAACTGTTGCTTCAATTGGAAAAAAAAAAAAAATAAAACAAACAACAAAAACAATAAAACACATTTCAACTCTTTTAAAAATCAAATTTACAATAACAACTAAACAAGTGCACAATCATCTACATAAATAACCCACAACACACATCAAATACACAACCACACAATATCAGGATACATTTACACCTCGATATACGCGATTAACAATATATTTTTTTGGCAATGACCAAACGAGGGGCTTTTATGTCCCCGTTTACAGTGCCATTGCTGTTCACTTTTCCCATACCATTCTTCTACGAAATTTAATTGGCATCATGCCAGATTGCTGTTGGTTACTTAATGACAAAGGTATAACACTGGCCATTGAGTAACTTTCTCAACAGCGGTTTGGTATTTTTGTGACGTTTATTATCGTAGGGAGTATTGCCTTGAATCTTCTTAATTTGTAATGACAGGTAGATTTCGCATAGACTTCTGCAATATACGCGGATTGAGAGCGAATTATTTCTCTTTATATGCTCACATTCGCTTCCATCGGCCGGATGCTGATCCACAGGATTTTCCCATACCTGGGTATCAACTTCTATCCCTTTTTTCTCTTCATAGGGGCCTTGCGATGTACATTCGCAACGATGTTGTGTACCAGTACCAGCAACATCTTACATGTGGTGATGCGGAATTTAGTTCCCTCTGGGTTAAATTCCAGATCAGGACACACATGTTGCATTTCGGATTTCTGTATAGAAGTCCAAACATGGAAACGGTGGCTTCTCATAATGGCTTTGACGCCCTTTCCGATACCATTTCTAGAATCCTGGAAAGTTGTCCGAACAGTGAAATTGTAGTTGCTGGCGATTTTAATGTTCATAACTGTTCCTGGCTTCGCCATTCGAGCCATACAACTCCCGTGGGCCAATACGTTGAGTTATTCGCCGCGCATAACCACTTAGCGCAACTAGTAAATGAGCCAACACACAATTCGTGTGTTGTAGGGCAATCTCGGAATACTCTTGACCTTTTTCTCACTTCTCACCCTGAAAAGTACGAAGTGAGAACACTCGATCCTCTCGGGAATTCGGATCACAATACCATTTCTGCTTACTTTTCATATTCGGCACTTCATAGCGTCTCGAAAACAGCCCCGAAACGCTCGATTTTTATTTATGAAAAGGCTCGTTGGGCCGAGCTTAACGAATTTTACCGGCATTTCAACTGGAAACTTTGTTTCCTTGACGATAATGTTGATGCCGCTGCAAAAATGGTCGTAAATGTAATTTTGCTTGGAATGAAACTTTTTATTCCCTCGAAGCAAATTTCGGTTAAACCAAAACTTAAGTGTTGGTTTAACCAGACGTGCAAAAATGCAGATAGATCCAGAGAGGAGGCGTTTAGTAGTTGGCGTTTGAATAAAAACGCAACTACTGATCAGCTACGAAAGAGGGCAAGATCTGAGTGTGCCAAAGTACTTAGACGGGAAAAATTTCTACACGAACAGCGTCTTCGTGCTAAGGTCCTTGCTGCTCCTCGGGGCAGTAAGACCTTTTGGTCCTTCGTTAAAAGAGTAAGGGACAGTGCTAGTTCTTCTATCCCAACGCTTTTAAAGGACGACCAAATATTTACTGACCCGATTGATAAAGCTAACCTCTTGGCTGAACTGTTTGCAAGTAATTCGTTCTTGCCGGAAAGCAATCAATCACTGCCCGTTGTCGAAAGAGTATCATGTACTATGCCCAAGATATTTTTCCGATCACGCGCAGTCAAAAGGGTTCTTTCGGATCTTAACGTAAACAAGTCACCGGGGCCGGATGGCATATCAGCACTGGTATTGAAACAGTGCTGTTCGACGTTAGCTCGTCCATTGGCCAACCTTTTCAGCTCTTCGTACCGTGCGGGAATCTTTCCCTCTTGCTGGAAGGTGGCCAATGTTCAGCCAATCCCCAAGAAGGGTGAGGCTACTAACCCTGATAATTACCGCCCAATCGCAATTTGCTCTTCGCTCTCGAAGGTGATGGAGAGCATGGTTAATTACCATCTTGTGAAGTATCTGGAGACAAATTCACTTCTCAGTGACAGACAGTATGGTTTTCGTGGTAGCCGATCTACAGGAGACCTGTTAGCGTTTCTTTCAGAACGTTGGAGTCGGTCCATTCACCGCTTTGGTGAATGCAAAGTGGTTGCTCTGGATATTTCCAAGGCGTTTGATCGGGTGTGGCATGGTGCGCTTGTGTCAAAGCTTATTGCTTTTGGTGTCGGTAATGATTTCTCTCGATTTATATCGAGTTTCCTCAGTGATCGCACTATACGTGTTGTTATAGATGGGATTGCATCCAACGAGTTTCAGGTAAATTCAGGGGTACCGCAAGGTTCTGTCCTTTCTCCTACGCTATTTCTTATATTTCTTAATGACCTTCTTGGTCATACTTCAAATCCTATCTACTCTTTTGCAGATGACAGCAACATTTGTCATTCATATTCCTTCGATCATAGGCCAAGCCTTGTTGAGATTGGGGGCAAAAGGCAAAATATGAATGACACTCTTAATCAGGACCTAGCTGCAATCTCTGAGTGGGGTCAAGCGAATAGGGTCGAATTTAATGCACGCAAGACCCAATGTTGTATGTTGACCCACAGACGGGCCGTGGGACCAACTATGTCATCTGTATTAATGGGTGGCATTGATATTAAGGAATCGGATACTCTTGATGTTCTGGGCATGAGAATACAGTGCGATGTCCGCTGGAATAAACACGTTTTCAAAGTGTCGAAAGAGGCATTCAAGTGTTTAGGTTTTTTAAAACGGTGCAAGAATTACTTCACTTCCTCCGATCTCCTTACTATCTATACCACCTATATCCGACCGAAGATGGAATACAACTCCCATATATGGGCAGGGGCTTCAAAGTCTATTTTGAACCTTCTGGACCGTGTACAAAGGAGGGCGGTGAAGCTCATCAATAACAGTAGGGTATCCAACTCTATTGACTCATTGGGGCATCGTCGGAATGTGGGTTGTGTGACACTTTTCTATCGATATTACCATGGGAGGTGTTCCACTGAGATAAGTGAACTTATTCCACCCGCCCGAGTATTTCTTCGTAATACTCGCTCATCCAGTGGATCACATCCGTTTGTAGTCGATTGTCCTGTGTTTCGCACAACGCATTATAGAGAAAATTCGTTTTTCAGTCGAACTATCCGTATGTGGAATAAACTTCCCGCAGAGGTCTTTCCCGGTACTTATAATTTATTAAGATTCAAGTCAAATGTCCACAAACACTATTCCCTCTTTCCTCCTTCCCAAACCTTATTTTCCTGATCAACACAATGCACTGCATATATAGGGGGCATCCCCTGAGTGTTGGTTTATCGTTAAAAAAAAAAAAAAAAAAAAAAAAATAACAAAGCACGATGTGCAATATTTGAATGACTGCAAACCAGCAGCGAATATTTGCGGTTGCGCAAGTTTGATTGTATGACCGCAAGCGAGTGTATTTGTTGTTGTTGATTAAATGCGATTTTTTTTCAATCGCATAAAGCTGTTCTCTGGTTACAAAATAGAAACAGTAATACAAATATTCCGTTATATGAAAGGCATAAGTGCCTAACATCATTAAAAAAAAAAAAAAATCAGAAGAGATAAAAAATTTTGACAGATAACACATAACCATCTGTCAACTTAATATTAACTTTAGATAACTTCAAGTTATAATAATCTTAAGCCAAAAGCCTAGTGCTTTTGGTGGGCGATTCTAATTAAAAAAAAATATATATAATACCTGTGTATTATATTTTGATATATAATATATAACACTGTACGACACGATTTTTACCCAAGATCAAACTGACCAGATTTTGAAAATATAGCTTAAACCTTCTTAAATTCACTGTAAAAGCTAAAACTAATTTCACCACTGTATTGAAATTAATGTTTCTTAATACCAGAAATCACTCTGCAGAATTTTGGGATGATTGGTTCATAACTTACCATGGCTCCAATATAACTTCCCCTTCTGAAAATCATTAAAGTCCGGCTTAATCTGTTACGAACCATGATATTTTACTCAAACTAGTTAAAATTGCTTTAAAAAGGATACAACTTTCTGATTGTCGGTCAATAATTTGATATTTAATAATTTAAAGCGCAACCAATTTTAATGCTGATGTCTGTTTTTATAATTAATAATAAATAGATTTCATATAAATATCACGCAAATATTTGAACTGTCGGTGGAGGGTATCAAAGATTCGGCACAGCCGAATATAGTTACCACTCGAACTGGTTTTTTTTTCAATTTGCTTAGAATGCTCCTAGATGGGTCAAATGTATGACCAACCCCACTTTAATATTTATTGCCGAATTTCGGTTTTTTTTTTAGTTATTTTAATAAATGTTCTTTCAATGAAACAAACAACTTTAGAAATTGATCAAACGCTAGCAGTAATATTTACCAGTGTGTTTTGCTGTGGTTATGTTGAAATTTTGGGGTTTTGAAAAAATAAAGTTTATAATTATTGAGTTTAAAGAAGAAGTCATAATCTTACAAAAGGACAATTCACTAAAAACCTACTGACAACCTATTGTCCTTAATCTTAAAACACGAATGATCGCAGTATTTATATTGGTATCATCGGTTTGATTTATATGTACCAGTGTTGCAAAAACTTGGTGACCAAAAATGGCTAAAAAAAATGGCTAAAAGTTTTTTAAATAAAAACACATTAAAATTCAATAACAAAACAGAAATAATTCATTTAAAGTTGTTTACGATGAAATTGTGAGTTAAGATCAACTTGTTTAATAAGAATAAACGTAAATTAATATTGAAAAATTAAATCATCGAAAAATTCGATGTCGTTATTGTTCATCTCATAGGAATCACTCATTAGTTTAAAATAATCATAAGTTTTAAATAATTCGAAGGTGAATTATAATCACGACAACATTTAGCCTACCTTTTGAGTCCAGATCCACACTGAAAAAAATAAAAAAGTATAGTCGGTTAAACCCGACTTTATGATTCCCTACACCACATTAGAACCTTTGTACCAAATTTTATCAAATAATCTCTAAATTGCGACCTGTACTTTGCGCACAAGGTTTGCATGGACAGCAAGCCAGCCGGACAAACATCGTTAATTCGACTCAGAAAGTGATTCTGAGTTAATCGGTAAACGTAAAGGTGGGCTAAGGACCAATATTTCAAGGTGCTACAGACATCAGCACAAACGCATAGTACCCTCTCCACTATTGTGGTGTTGGTATAAATATTGTATTGTTATGGTAAAAATATTGTTACGAAAGTAACTTTAGTTAGTTGTAATTATTGTTTAAGAATTAGTTGTAATTATTATGTATCATGTATTGATTAGTTATTAAGTATTTGTTAGCTATTTTATTAGTTAACATTGTTATTAAAGTTTTTTATAATTTAGTACACTTCAATCCCAATGTGCAGAAAGCCCTAGAAATTACCGTTAAAAAAGCTTTAGTATAAGTGGTGAAATTATGTAAACATAAGTGCCGCCACCAATCATAATTGACTATAGAGTGGTGAATAAGTAAAGCCTCGAACCTTCGAGAAACATTTCGAATGTTCTAGATGGCTGAATTATAGTATAAATACTTGCGGCGGCTAGCATCAAAAGACAGTATTAGTTCAGACTTTGTCAAGTTAAGAGCGCATCACGCGGAGAAAGCTATAAACGTTTAAGTGTGTTGATTACAATAGTGAGTTCTAAATAAAGCTATAAATTACGGTTGTTAAAGTGACTAAGTTAATAAATAAGTGTTATACATCAAAGTGTTGTGTTTATTTGTTTTATTTGAATTGCAATAAAAGAACTCGAAACGGTTTATTATAAAGGAAATAAACCAAGACGTTATTGAAAGGCAGTAACGTAACAATTGGTATCAGAAGTGAAATTGCATAAATAAAATTAAAAAAAGAGTGAAAAAAATACAAAAAATAAATTAATTAATTAATAAAAATAAAAATAAAATTAAATAAAATAAAATAAAATAGACAGCAATGAAATTTGAAGAGCTTAAAGTAGAACAGCTTAAGAAAGAATTGAGCAAGTTGGATCTGCCAATTGCAGGTAATAAAGCAGAGCTGCAGAAGAGACTATTAGATGAATTCGCGCGACGCAATATGGACATTGCGAGTTACGAATTCGAGGACAAAGAAGAAATAGAGGTATGAAACTTCTAGAAAAATTGATGAAACTTCTAGAAAAATGGACGATAATTCTAGAAGCATGGTAATGATGATAAAAGTTCAGATGAAACTTCTAGAAAAATGGAAGAGAAGACGAGCACCATCCTAGCCGAAATTCAGGAGCATTCTAGAATAACGAACGAGAAACGTCAGGAGATTTCCAGTGAAATGAACGAAATGGAAATAGAATTTAACCAAAAGCTGTCTGATGTAAAAACTCAAGTCACGGATGTAAAAACACAAGTTACGGTTTTTGATGAAAAACTACACCATCTGGAGGCAAAAGTAAATAGTCTACAATACCAAGAGGGATCAGTACGGGTTATTCCAGAAGTTTCTAGTAGAATAAAGGCCCCTTGCTTTGACGGTAGTGTGCCATTGAATGTTTTTAAGTTCCAGTTCGATACAGTTGCCAACAGAAATGCATGGAACAGTGAGGAAAAAGCCATCGAGCTAATTCTTGCTTTAAAGGGGACTGCGGCTGAAGTGCTCGAAAGTGTACCGGTAAGTAGCAGAAACAATTATGATGAAATTATGGGAGCACTGCAACGTAAGCATGGAGGTGAACACAAAAAGGAAATCTTCCAAATGGAGTTGCGTGGCAGAGTGCAAAAGGCAAACGAAACCTTACAGGACTTCGCACTGGAGATTGAGCGGTTGGTACAGCTAACTTTTCCTGGTGAGAATCATCCTTTTTTGGATCATTTTAAAACTGAGGCATTTGTAAACGGTATTCGTGATGCTGATGTTAAACTTGCGGTATGTGCATCACAAAAACCAACCTTTGCAGAAACTGTTTTATTTGCTTTAGCCCAGGAAACCGCAAGAATTATTTCAAGACCACAAGTAGGCAGAGTGCGAAGGCTCGATGTGACCGCCAATGGTGAAAGGGATATTGCGCAGGATATAAAAGAGGCTGTTATGGAAGCTTTAAGCGAGAAGAAAACCAAAACTAAAATAAAATGCTATAATTGCGGTAAGACTGGTCACATACAGCGTAACTGCAAAGCACCAGATAGAATTTCAAGATCTGCTTCGCCGCCGAGAAACAACCAACGGGCTAGTCATCAGTCATCACAGGAGCCGCCATTAAGTATGGAGGGAGAGCTACCTTTCGCATCTGAGGACTCGATAATAAATTTAGTAGTGCCAAAAAGATATAAAAGTATTACGACATTTGGCTACATCGATGGTAAAAAGCGAATTTTGACTATCGACACTGGTGCAGGATTTTCAGTTATAAGGCCTGACTTGGTAACGGGAGCTGTCGAACCACTAAGCGGAGTGAGCTTGCAAACAGCTACAGGTGAGCCTGCTACTGTCTATGGCAAAACACGTGTGGTGTTAAGAATTGCCAATATTGTCAATTTTCATGAGTTTATTGTGGCCGACATTATAGACGAAGTACTGATTGGCGCAGAATGTATGATTAGTCATAACATAAGTCTGAATATGGGAAAACAAATCATGTATTTGTTTGATTATGAAATACCGCTGAATGTTGGGTATGAAAGTGAGGCTCGTGTGGGACAGCTTCTCGCTTGTACTCGTCCGGAATCGTCACCATACAGAAAAGTTGCAAAACGGGAAAAGGCGGTTGCTCATGCAAGACAGCTTAGCAGATTGGAAGCCAGGCACTGTACGGAGGCAGATCGAAGGGAATGCATCAGTGAAGGTCGCTCGTTGCAGATAGACCCCAGTAAAGACTGGTTAGCAGCGAAAAGATTTGAACCTGTATCGGCTAAGGTTATAAGGGCCAATAGTATAGGTGGAAGACAAAATTTTAAGAATAGCTGCCCAAAGCGTGTGGCAGCCAGGAGCACAGTAAAAAGAGTTTGTGCGCTGCTTCCAAAGTTCAATTGCAAGGCACTATCTATACTTTAAGATAAGCAGGTATCTTCATTGGGACGGGGAAACCCTTACCACCATAGAAAGTTCGTACGTGACCATAGAAAGTTGCCCAGATATGATCGGGCAGTGAATCCTGTAGGACCTATGGAGGGCCAGTTGATTTTGCCAATGAATCAACAACCAAAGGAAAGATTAGTTGCCAAGCCACAACTACATTGGAATGGACCACAGAAGGTGATAAAGAAATTAAATGATGTTGTATACCGAATACAGAAATACAAAAGTCCAAGAGCTAAAATGAAAGTTGTTCATTTAGAACGATTAGCCCCTTATGGAAGAGGTGATTCTGAGCCTATTCGGGACGAACAGGCTTAAGTGGGGGGCAGCGTTACGAATGTAACTTTAGTTAGTTGTTATTATTGTTTAAGAATTAGTTGTAATTATTATGTATCTTGTATTGATTAGTTATTAAGTATTTGTTAGTTATTTTATTAGTTTACATTGTTATTAAAGTTTGTTATAATTTAGTACACTTCAATCCCAATGTACAGAAAGCCCTAGAAATGACCGTTAAAAAAGCTTTAGTATAAGTGGTGAAATTATGTAAACATAAGTGCCGCCACCAATCATAATTGACTATAGAGTGGTGAATAAGTAAAGCCTCGAACCTTCGAGAAACATTTCGAATGTTCTAGATGGCTGAATTACAGTATAAATACTTGCGGCGGCTAGCATCAAAAGACAGTATTAGTTCAGACTTTGTCAAGTGAAGAGCGCATCACGCGGAGAAAGCTATAAACGTTTAAGTGTGTTGATTACAATAGTGAGTTGTTAATAAAAACTATAAACTACGGTTGTTAAAGTGACTAAGTTCTTAATAAATAAGTGTTATACATTAAAGTGTTGTGTTTATTTGAATTGAAATAAAAGAACTCGAAACGGTTTATTATAAAGGAAATAAACCAAGACGTTATTGAAAGGCAGTAACGTAACAATATTTACCAAATTGATAAAATCGAATTAACGATTGCTTAATGTAACCTATTTCTCAAATTACTTTTAACGATGTTTACTTGGCTAAACATCCTCTCTAGTTCAGCATTAGACCATGGAAGTGAGAGCAACTTTATAGTCAATTCTGAAATGTCTAAAACAATTTTGTTACCGCCTGCATCCCTTTATTGAAATACTTGCAACCAGAAAGAAACAGCGATGTTTGTGTTGATCCATTTTATAAATTTAATAGTGGAATAATTTTGCTTTATTTTGAAAGATGTTTCAGCGTCATAGTTTATAGCGATTTTCAACATTTGTAAAAGTTGTGATTTAAATTAAAGGCGTTTTAATTGTTCAAAATGTTTATTTTACTGTTATAAATTTTTATAATAAAATAAAATTTATTCTTTTAAAAGAAAAACGTTAAAAAAAATTTTATGGCTAAACAAGTTGAAAAATTGCTATAAAAAATGGCTAAAAATCTAGCCATTAAATGGCTAAATTGGCAACACTGAAATGTACTTCCCTTCAATGCTTAAATTCAAGTTTAATATTTACGTGCTTAAAACATCCAAATCGGAAATATTTAATATTTCAAATTTCTTTCATAATATCTTTGCATTGTGCTCCCACAAAAGCATTTCTTTTTTAAATTAGGCCAATATTCAAACATCATGAACCGTTCCATTTTTTTATTTTTATTTTTTTTGTTTGCACCTTAAAATGTAACTTGCAAACCGGTTTTTCTTTTCTTTTGTGCCTACTTTAATGTTTATAAATACGTACTTTTGTTCCACACTGTATTTACTTTATGCATTTGTACACACATTTTGCCCTGATTTGTTTTTGTTTTTACTGTGTTAAAAACGACTTAGTTTTCAGTTACTTTTTTAATGGATCTTTGAACTAAAAGCAGTGTTATGGGCACTGAGTTGTCTTCTAATGTTTACAAGCAATGTGTGTAAGTTTGTATTAATGTTTTTCAATTATTCGATTTTTTATTTTAATGGAATAAATATTCGAGTATTGAGAAAGTTTTTTGTGTACACGTTTACGAATAGATAAATTTATACTTTTTCATATTTAAATGTGAACCGTATTCATTAAAAACTAAATTGGATTTTAAATTTATATTTAATAAAATTTGTAATGAAATTTAGTTTTAAAATACGTTAACAACCATATTTTATTTTGTAGGTACTGCAGAAAAAATATGCATAACAATCTAAACAAGTAAACGAGCTTTATTCAGCCGTGTGAATGTTAAAAAAGAAGAAAGATTAAAAAAAATTAAAAATCAATTAAATTTTTGTTCAAAAATATACACGTATGTATATATTTTAAAGAAATAATAAAGCAAAATATTAAGTATTGGAGGGATAGTTTGTTTACAACGTTAGTTTTTTGCAATTGTTTAAATTTTATGTATTAAAATACTTTCCAAAATTCTGGCACCACGTCTTTCAAAAGCTTCACAAATCAGCAGGCAATCGACCTGTTGTTTTGCACTTTGTGGACCAATATATCGGTTTGTGCCTTTTTAACGGATCTAGTCATTTTTATTCGATTTATAGGAGGAAATACTTAAATATATGTTCTGTTCCCTAGCAAAAATAAAGTAAGAAAACCGAGGGAAAAAACTTTTCACGATAAGGGGATTTTTCACGTTATTATTCTCCTTTAAATTACCTTTTTTCATGGCAGTTTTTCATGATCGCAAATATGTGAAAAGGGGAAAAATTATTCACGATAGGCTTGATAGTTTATAGGGTCTAAGAAGTGACATCGTGGTAGTTTGAATCACATTTATTTGCAAATAAAGCATTATTAATTAATGAAATATTATCGAAAAGTAGCCTCATTATTCCACCACATATTTAAATGAACACAACTTAGAAACATCGACTATTTTCTGAAATATTACTGTTTTCCCAGATGTCTAATAACACAAAAATTATAAACTCCATTATCTCGAAATGACAAAAAAATTATACACTATTGTTTTATAAAGGGGACGAGATATGACCTTTAATTTTTTTTGGTTACGGTATTCCTCTAAAAATCAATATTTCCGTTCGGGGTCTTGGTAAAGCAATGACGCTATTTTTTTAAATATTTTTAATATTAAAAAAAAATTTTGGATATAAAAAATATTTTAATAAAATTTAAACGACCTAATTATCTTCTCGTGGTTGCATCGCAGTAAAACCCTAATTCCAGAACAACATTTGTATGGACGCAAGGTGAAAAAATAAATCGATTTGGCTGCTTTTTATTCCAAGCAAATGCTTTTTTGTATAGAGAATATTTAAGCGAAAAATCCTAGCAAAACCCTTCATTCGTAAGGACACTGTAAAAGTATTAAAAATAGCATAGTCAAATTAATCTGCCTAGAGCAGTGATGCCCGTAGATTTTTTGGAAAATCCCTCCACATACTTAAAGAATTCGATTTTCCCTTCACCTTGAAAAAAATTCCCCTACTGGCACCGGTTACAGATCTAAAGACGAATGGGTCGATGACGCCTTCGGCCAGAAATGAGCATCATCGCTGAAGATGATTTGACGATAAAAATCTGGTTCAACTGCCAGTTGATTTTCAGCCCATTCACCGAAATTAATAATTATCTCTTATGGATGTAGGCCAAAATCTTTCCTCCAAATTTTCCAAGAAATAGACGGGCAGATACCGACTTGCTGAGAAAGGCGTCGGATGGTTAGAGTCATCTTTCACACCACGGATAAAAGGTACAATTGTCCTTTTTTGGTACATTTTGTTAGTACCGTGGTACTACCGCGGCTAACTTAGTACAATCTAAGAAGCATAACATTTTGGTAGATGTCAACTACAATTATTTTTTGTTCTCTTTTTTGACCGTTTTTCTTTTTTTTAATGGTCAGCTTTCTTACTTTTAATTAACAGGTATTTTTGTTAACTCCATGCGCTGTAATGTTCGTTAACGCTTTTACCAACCTTGCGTTTGTAATGATTTTATGTTGTGTAAAAAACTGAGGGCCGTTTTCAAAACTTATCGCTAGCGAATTTTATTGGCCGTATTAAAAGCGGTCAATTATTATAATTTACTTTAGGATGAACCTTACTTTAACTTATCGATCACTTTATAGGTTAAAGTAAAGTTACAATAATTGAAAACTTTTTATATGGTCGATAAAATCCAAACTTTAGGCATCGGTAAGTTGTAAGAACGCACTCAAAATATTATGTAGTTAAATTCAAACGAAAATGCATTTTAAACAAATTAAAATTCATTTAAAAAACGGATCATTTACATTTCATTTAAAACAAATGATTCTTACAGTCATTTTAAAATTTTTTATTTATTAAACAGCATATTCCGTAAAATTGAATAGTTTTTACTTTTAAAAAATATATTTTAACCGACAAAAATCAAACTACATAAAAAAATAAAAACGAAAAAACATTATTTTTTGGTAGTTTATTTTTTGAATAACAAACATAAATGTTAAAAAATAAAATTATTCGTAAAATAACTATATTTTTATTCAAATTTAACAGTACGGAAAACGAATTTAATAACCCACAATCAGTTACTGTAATAATTTTATAAGTGCGGACCTTAAACTAATAAATTCTTGAAAACATAAAGAAGCTTTTTTAAATTAACATAAAAATTGTCTATAATGCAGGTCAAGTAAGCATCTCAAGCCGTATGTGTTACCATTTCGGGAGTGTGATAAATAGTTTATTAATAGCCATTAGGTAGGTAATTATTATTATTTTTATTCGAATAACGAATAAATCGATTAACTAATGTTGATTAATCGAACAATTTTTTTTTATTAAAAAATAAATAAAATAAAAGCTAAGAATTTAATTTATTCTGATACGTTTTTAGTGATTTTATAAATGGTGGTCCAACTAAAACGCACGATGTTAATTGTAAATAAAACATAAAGTTTTCAGAGAAGTATCGTAATATTTTTTATTGTTATAGAAAGATCTATGACAACTATGTTTGAAACAAAATATAGGCCAAATGCTCGCCACGGCTACGGTGGCATACCTCTTTCCGAAGGTCCATATTTTTAATGATTCTGAGACAAATTAATGTTCAATACCGCTAATGTGCCGATTTATCTTATCCTTTAGCTCTTAAATTGTGCTTGGCTTATTGACGTACAATTTTTCTTTTAACGGAACCACATATCTTCCATGTTCATATCCTCAATTTCTGGCTACAAGAAATCCGTTATCATATCGTGATAGCGAACACCATTGTCGAAGAAATGTGGCCCGAAGACGCCACCAGCCAATACACGAACTGCGCGAGCATGCACAGGTGTTTTCACATGAACCGGTTTGCTGAAATTCACGCACAATTCTCCCGATTGTGGACACATTTGGTCGATTATGCTGACCAATAAAAGCACGAAGTGCACGAAATGCATTTGGATTCGAACGCCCATTTTCGTAAAAAGCTTCTATGTTTGAATTTGTCAAATACTGAATCAAAGAAATGTCAAATTAAGTTTGGCAAAAAAATTTACATAAAGTTGCGACTCACAATTAACCACTCTTTACAGAAAAGCTAAAAAATATTGTAGCCATAGCCCTGATTGTAATTAATCAATATTAAGTAAGCAAAAACCTTGTTAAGTACTCATAGTATTTCAAAAATATATTTTATTTTCTTAATAAACAAATATTTGACCAGCAATTATAAAAATAAAGAAGATAGTTGTTGATGAATGGAATGGTATATATTTAAAAAACGTAATTTTTTTAAAAAAATAATATTTATATTAAAGTTGTTTCCGGGAATACAAAATTTATTATTAAGATTTTTGTATGACGTGCTAAATTCCCAATTTTTCATATTTTTATAAATACACTGAAATTTATTGTTGAGGGAAAGCTAGCTTCTATGCGCATTTCACTGGTTGCTTAGGCCAGATCATCAGGAAACCTTTTCCAAAGATTTTAGAAAAGCTAAAAATATTATACATATAAAACCCTAAAGCGAATAAGAATTCCAAACACTCAAAGTCTTACTTGTAACAATATCAAAGCTCAAACAAAACACCAACAATAAACAGTGAGTTTATCTTTTCTTACATCCCCCTACAATTGGATTCAGGGGGGTGAAATAAGGAAATTTGTTTATTTCGATAATACAAGAATTCCCATTAATATTATCTTTTTTTAATGTACAAAATTTTTGGAAATCCCAACAAGGTTTTTTTTTTTGTTTTTTTATTGAATCTCTAACGAAATTTTCAATAAGTATCTAAATCTTCATCCTAATAGATATTTATTAGATATTTTCAATGAAACATCTAGTTTACTGTATTCAAATACTTATTATTCTACATTCAATCCCAGCAGTTGCCATCTATGTATAACCAAAGAGTAAACGTTTGACTTGAAAATGCGTGCGGTTGAATTATTAAAAAGCCTTGGTATTTGCAATATTTATGTTTATATTAATGTGTTATATGAATCAAAATTCTATTCGATAATTTTTGACGAAAGCACGGATTTGCCGGGGAAAGCCAGATTTCCTTATATTTAAGATATTTCACCATACAACAAAAAGTTGTTAGGCAAGAATTGTTTTGGCTTTGTTGTAAAAGGATTTGAAGAGCCTTCGCAGGATATTGATAATGACGCTGATGTGTCAATTGATGCGATGGCACTATCATCAACAGTTCTTAAAACTTTGACAAATTTTAGTCTTGACCTAAAAAATTGTGTAGGAGTTGGAACTGATGGGTGTCGTTTGATGTCAGCAGAAAATGGAGCTGTTAAAAAATTCTGGAAACCGCGACAAATGCAAAACAAACGCCTTGCTATTTCCCGTAAATCAGTCAAAACACGTTCTTAGTAAAGTATTTGGGAGCCAAACTCTCTACATTATGCGAGACAAGATGGGCAACAAGTGTACATCATACAGTGGAAGCTTTGGAAAAAATATCTGAGTGGAAAAGTAATACTTCATCAAGAGCCTTATATTAAGGAACTCACTTAGAACTTTTGAATTTATTTGCGGAATAAACATATTAAGTGTGATACTTAATCAGGGGTGTCATAGAAACCGATCTTATCGGTATTGGATTTGAAACCGACAAAAATAATACGTTGGTGTCATGAAATCCAATGTTGTCGGTTTTTTGTTCGAACTAAAATTTGTGTCGGTTTTAGGTGTCACAGAAACCAATGTTATCGGTTTTTTATTGAAAATAAACCAAGCAGCTTACAGCTCTTGTTTTTTTATTGGAAATAAATAAAGTTGTTAACAGCATAATTTTTTATTTTATTTTTTTCAAAAGTTAGGTTTTTTCCGAAAATAGAAGTAAATAAAATTGATAATTTGGTAAAATAGTACTTTTTTGCATGTTTCCGGTATTCTCCGGCAGCGGGCTGCTGCAAATTCGCAAGTCTTCTTCTCACTTTTTCTGCAAACAGCAAATATGCAACAACAGCAGAGGTCATTTTACTTATTTATAAAGTTAAACAACAAATTTGTTTATATTTTTAATAATTCGCTTTATACCTACATACATATTTTTACAAAACAATAAAATTACACAAATGTAAACAACAAATGCAATGCAAGTATGTACATACATATGTAATACAACGATGGCATTTATTTCATATGTTTACTGTATGTATTACCACTTCTTATTTTCTTTTCCATAATTTTCCTTCAATAAAAACACAGGTTTTACAATATTTTAGCGCAAAACTCATAATTTACAAAATTGTTAAAACAAAAATTGCATTTAACGCTGTAAACACATGAGCCAAAACATTAAACAGCTGATTCGAATATCGGTTTTATTTGTATTCGAAAATAACAAATCCGACTTGTTTTCATGACACCAAATGAAACCAATATTGGTTTGCAAAACCGACAATGAGCAAAACCGACTTGGATTCTATGACACCCCTGATTGTAACACAGCCGTTTAGTATCATTTTACAAAAGCACGATATAGATCTTCAAAAAGGATCAAGCCTTATCAAAACTTTGATCATGTGCCTTGAAGAAAAAAGAAATATAGCCGAAGAACAATTTAAAGTGATTTTTAAAAAAGTTAAAGTGATTTGCGTTCAAATCGAGGTTCCAACCTAGAAAACAAGATTTGAACGAAATAATCACATCCAAAATGTTGAAGATTTCTACCGAGTTGTAGGTTTCATTCTCTTATTGAATTTATTTTAGAAGATCGCAAAACACCTTTCCAAAAGATATCTTTAATGTATTGAACATACCAAAACTTCTACTCAAAGTGTAATCAAGTCATATACAGATATAAAACTTTTAAAACCACAACTCGAGATAAACACCTACTAACATCTAAACTTGAGCCTGAACTGTAGCATTGGCAACAAACATGGAAATTATCTAAAATCTATCAGATAACGTTGTAGATGCTTTAATAAACTGTGATGAAGATATCTACCCAAATCTAAGAAAAATATTTCAAATTTTCGTTTCAATGCTCGTAAGTAATGCTACGAGCGAGAGGTCATTTCCTACCCTTCGTCGAATAAAAACATGGCTCAGATCAACAATGACAAACTGAAAATAGACTGTACTATCTAAATTTGCCTCACAAGGAAATCATAAATTGCTTATTTAAAAAGATTAGTTTATTTTAATTTATATTGAATATTTTATTTAACCTTATTGTTGAGTTTTTTTTTAATATAATATACACAAATTGCTTTTAATAAACTTTTAAAAACAAATTTTTTTTGTATCATAAAAAATTTCGCCCCCCCCCCTAAGGCTCAAGCTGGATCCGCGCCTGGTCTTCGCAAGAAAACAACAAAAAAAAAACCAATTTGGCAATTCAGTTTTCTATTCGTTATTATCATCGATTAATCGAATAATTTTTCGAACAAAGTTGAAAGACAAATAATTGACAACTCTAGCATTATCCAAAAGAGTAAATGCGGTCATGAATCGATCCATACCCAGTAAAAACTTCGCCTACAAAACAATGGCCCATATTCATAGTAAAAAATAAAGTCGACTTTGAAACAATGCTATTGACATTATTTACAGCCGGTTTTAACTTAAAGTCGACTTTATTTTTGACTATGAATATGGGCCAATGTGTTACCCAGTAAAAACTTCGCCTACAAAATAATGTGTTGAGTAATCAGAAAAACATAAGAGCACTACTTACAATTCTACTGAAAGAACTAAAGAATTTTACAAGGGATGTCCCAAAATGAACGCGTTAAAAAGTAAGTCAAAATTTTTTTTTACCTGCATACATCCAGAAAAAAGTAGTTATAGAAGTTGTTATAGATGTAGTTATAGAAGAAAGCTACTAAATAATGAGTTAAAGAAGCTATTCATTTTGAAAAAGAAAGCGAAGTTTTTACTGGGTAAGTAATCAGAAAAAAGTTAAAATACTACTTACAATTCTACTGAAAGAACCAATGAATTTTATAAGGGATGCCCCAAAATGAACGCATTCTAAAGAAGTCATTATTGCTTTTACCTTAATAGATCCAGCAAAAAGTAGTCACAGAAATAGTTATAGAAGAAAGCTGCTAAATAATTAGTGATGGAAGCTTTTCATTTTGAAAAAGAATGGCGAAGTTTTTACTGGATAGTTTTGCGTATGAGCTGCTCAGATGAACGATTATGAACCCCGTAATATTGACGAAGTGTTAAATTATACTGATAAAAGTCAAAAACATTTTGTTAGTGTGACAGCTACATCAACAGTTATCCCTATTGTAAGCTCTTTACGTCAAAAAAAACCCTTAATTAAGCCGGTTTAATATAAATTATAAGAAGACTTAAAAAATATTTGTTGTTAAAAATAAGAAGCAGTTGTGTGGTTTTGCCTACATCTCAGAAATTTGTTTTTTTGCAAGCTTTCCTGTGATGTGTACAACAATCTTTTTCGGAGGAAACTCTATAGATTTGGCAAGAAGAATTCGCCTCAGAATTATACAAAGAATTCATTACTAACTACTCGAATAAGCAATTTTACAATATTATGTATCTAAGCATTACATACATATGTATGTATGTGTCTATGCATTTACTTACTGGTACGAACATTGCACATACTTTACAAATGCATATGAATTACACACACGAGAAGTAACAAAGTAAGTGTCATTCAGTGGCAGTTGATGTTGATGATTATGAACTTTGATTTGTTGATTGATCTATGCGACCGTGTTCAAATGAATGAATATTTTTTTGTTGCTGTTTCAAAATAATGTGCGTGTGCCTGTGTGTGTGGAATTACAACAACTTTCAATAAGCCTTAATGTGTTTTCACAAACTTTTACATATAAAACAAACAAACAAATAAAGAAGTGATTTGTATTGTTGATTTTTGTGCCGATAGTATTTTCCGGTTAGTTTATTTAAAAATATCTGCATTAAGATTGACTGCAGCATTAAGTATCATACTGAGTGACTTACTTCCAGATGGGATTTGCGAGGTGTTACCAGATTTTAAAAGAATAAGTAATTCATGTTTAAATTGAATAGGAATATATTTTTCAAAGTATTTTTAAAATTGCGGAATATTTAGCAAATCTTTAGCGTTAAGTGTGAAACACTGTTACAATGTAAATTTATTTAAAGTAAAAGCCACCGTTAGCAATGACTTTTTTTAATCTTTTAGGCAAATAACACCAAAGAACTACTAATTTTTTTCAAGCACGAATCAAACCGATTTCGGATACATAGTTCCGAAGAAAAGCGTTGTAAATTGAGATTATTTTATTTTATTAAAAAAAATGGTGGTCTAACGGGATAAGACTTGAACCAAAGACAAAACTTTCGCGCACCTATTTTTAAAACAGTAAAAGTTTTGCGGTTATGCCCGGGAGTAGACTTGAAGGCGTGTTTATGACTGGTGGCATATTTCGGACGGTTTTCGCCCAATGCTCACGTCTAAGAAACCAATTATGTACTTTTAACAGTTACAATGAATTATAGACATCTGCCTTTGTTGTTCATTTTGGTTATCGTAATCTTTTAAATCGCTTGATTACTTATTGGTTTTAACGTTCAAGAATCATTTCCAACATCCAAAATTTTCTTTTAACGTCTCTTGGCAGAAACTCGAGTGGCATTTACGAGTTTTCTTTGTGTTTTAGATATAGAATGCCAAAAAAGCAGGGCTGTGGTGTCGTACCGAAGTCGGAGTACCCACAAAAACTCGCGCCTCCGACTCCAAAATTTAATAAACAATTTTCTAACATTTTCGAAATTGGCAATGCAATATTAAAAATATAGATGAAATTTTAACTATTTAAGAGGTTATGCATTGAAATAAAGAGTTTAAAGTCAAATAAGGACCACTCTCATATACATTAACCATTAATGTAAGACTCGGAGTCGGAGTTGGAGTCAGACTTAGCAAATTTCAGCGGTTGGAGTGTGAGTCAGATTAAGAAGTGTTTCGACGACTCCACAGCCCTGCTAAAAGCGCTTTAAAAATGTATTCCTTAATTGCTCCTAACGGGTTAAAAGTTTTTCTTGAGTTTGAGAACAATTTTCCTGTTCTTCTAAGCCCTTCAACAAACATCCTGTCGTATATTTAAAATATGCTTCGGTGATTAAAACATTGTCCGTCTGCAGCACTTTAATTAAAAAAAAAAGGAATTGAGAAAAAACCACCAGCATATGATAATATCGACCCCTAACCGCGAAAATAACGTAAGCGCCAAAAATCAAATTTAACAGGAGAGAGCTTTTTTATTTTATTTAATATAAATTTTGTATGCAATTTCTCGCGTACAATAAATTTGTTCTTGCTATAAAATAGTAACGGTACCTTATTTGACCATGACATTTTAGGCGATGATGGAAGTGTTGCCAATTAAGTCATTTATTAAAAAAAACGAAAATTGAAAATCATGTCGCTTACGTTATTTTCGCGGTTAGCGCTCGATATGTTGAAACAAATTCGACATTTTCGAAGCAAAACAAAAATTGCTTTGGCTACGGTATCTTTTGCGAAGTCCGCATTTGGCATGGAAAGTTTTGCAAGCTTTTTGCTTGAAAAATACAATTTCGCCTTTTTCAGCTTCTTGCAATACCAAAACGACTTTTCAGGTTGCGTGGTTTACGATTTATTGAATATTTTAACGCACACGTGGATTCATTAAAACTTTTCACACAATATATTTTTTTCGCGCAAGGTTCGCCTGTTTGTCTCCAGATTCGATTCTCGGTGTAACATCCTTTGGAGAAAAAGATGGAGCCAATACCCGCTATTCGACAGAAGCAAAAATGGCAGGTGTTCTTGACCAGAAATCTTTATCTTGAAAATCGGGAACCAGTAGTCCCCAGAACTTGGTTCAAGGGACAACGAGCTGTGATTTATATACATGATCGCTGGAAGGCAGTTCTTAAAAATGACAGGTTTCGGGACTGATTGTTGATACATTGTAGGAAAAGTCGGCCGCTGACGAATCTCTTTAGGTACTCTTGAAAATCAACAGAAAGTGCAGAATTACAGCACTGAAGGCTAGTTAGCTCTAGCGCTTAAGCAAGGCGCAAGTGTGTGGTGATCTGGCGGTGATTTAGTTGACACCTTCAGATGAAGTATATTGACCCACTCGCACTTGGGGAAGTTTGTAGATGCATTGAGTACAACTAGTGTTTGGAGTACCGTTGTGTTAGGCCGACTAGGCAGATACTCACGTAAATCTAAGACACATCAATATGTTACCAATAGTTTTATCCTTTAATTTTCGTTAATTTTTTAAAGGCTTTTGCGAAATCTCTGCTTCGAGTTTTAATTGGATGCATTCATACACTTACTTTAAATGGAAATACTACTTGTTTTGAGACATCAGGCTTAACTTTTTTAGTTTTCAAAAGATGTTCAATAACTTTGGTAACTCTTAGCATCTGACCATGCTGCATATATACGATACTTTTTAAAAGCTATTTTTAAACTAATATTACAGCATTTAAAAAAAATATATGTGTGTAAGTTTCATGAGCAACATGCATCTTGTTATGTCAGTGTAGCGTAACATAAACATTAAATTCAAAGGATTTTTAATGCAGCTATTTTTTATGGCATATTGTTTGAATGCTTCAGTGAAATAACATTTTTCTGGCCATGAAATACGTACTGGGTCTGATTTAAAGAACATGCAACGACGAATGCAATTATTTATCAAAAATTTTACTTTTGCAAATATCCAATGCAGGTGTTTTTTTGTACTACTATACCGAATCGTGAGGTACGGAAATATTAGGCATAACTTTTAAACGAAATATTTTTTTTTATACTTTTTTAGAAACTGACTCAATTATTTAAAGCGATTGCTATTGGCGCTGAAAGGGATAAAATGTTAAAGTCATCGAATTAATTGGTCATGCTACCATGTTCTGCGGGCTTTTTCATGAGGGAACTAGAGCTGCAAAACTATTGATAATCTTCCTAATCGATAGTTTCCATAGTTAGCTGAAAAACTATCAATAGTATTGAAATGTTTTTTATGTGCCACTTCTGTGGACAGGGCAGTCAATGAAGGTGGTAAGCAATGGAAAAGTTTTAACACTTAGATAACAGAACACGTATAAACGGTATAAAATACCAAAATGATCACTTTTAATTTTTTTATATTATAAAAGAGACGGTTATATGGCAGCATAGTTGTCAGTTTTGTTACCTTCGACGTCAAAATATTTATCTGAAATCTAGAAACGTCAAAGGTTATTTTGTAAATCCCTTCAAATTGCGTTAAAAACTTTTTCAAATTTTCAAAAATTTGTATTAAAATATTTTTCAAAGGGGTATTTTACAAAACACATCCATTAATTTTTTAGTTAAGCCTAGTACTCTGTTCAAATTTGTGAAAAATGTTGAGCAACATTGATTATTCCACACGAAAATTATGACATTTCTCAATGTTACCAATCTTGCGAGTTTGTACAATTTGACGTTTTTATTCCTTCAAAGTATGCTACATTGTTCCATGTATGTAAACAAACGCCACATGTATTTTACTAAAATTATTTTTTTTAATAAAATTTAATAAAAAAAAAAGTAAATAAGGATAAAAAACTGTTACCGGTTGTGTTATTTTAATTTCTTATTTGAAGCTTAGTCTACACGATATGTTGAATCAGCAAATTTATGTTGAAAAATTTGTTTTCAGCGCCAACATATCGTGTAGACACCAAATTTTTTCAACAAACGTATGCTTACCAACATATGACAGGCATTTGTTAACGATGTCAGCAAACTTTTGTTCACAATTTTAGCAAATCGTCTAGACACAATATTTTTTGCTTTTCAACAAACTTTTTACGTATGTTGACAAATATGTTATTTGTTGAAAGTCGTATGTAAGCTTTTCAGCATACAGCAAATTTGGTAGCATATGAATAATATAAAAATTGGTATTATTTTAATAACTTGATTAATTTTTTACATAACCTCGGAACTTATCCAGATTTCTAGCTCATCGGCAAACAAGGAACAAAAAATTGCATTTATAAGTGCTTTGAAAACAGAAATATTTGCCAAAGAACTTTGTTTTAGAGTTATAGCCCATAAATGTTGATCAATTCTTAACCAATATTTCCTGAAGTATAAATTGGATCACAGTAGTATGGGTATCGCTGAAAGTAGTTTCCAAATACCTTTCACATGGTATATAAAACATGCCGATTAATTAACCCATTAATTTAAACAAATATTTTAATTTACTAATGCATTTTATCAAAATGGCTCTAATCTCAAAATGTTATCGATATAAAGGTATTTTTTACATATAATATTTTATAGGGAACGCTTCAAGCTGTCAGTTATTAAAGTTAAAAAATTATATTATTATAAATCTTTTGTTTAATATAGAGTTATGAGTATACATGTGGTAATAGTATATATACTCTATGTATTATTTAATTATAGTATGCCAAATACCGGCTTTGCTAAATAAAATTGTTCTTTTTTGTTGGTTTTCGACTGGACATAAGGGTTCTTAATTTTATGGTATATCAAGCACCGGCTTCGCTCAGCTGAGTTAATTTTCTTCATTTTACCAGAACCCCTCCACTCTGAAAAATTTCTATTTCTATTAAAGAATTTAACAAAAATTGGTGACAAATTGTACCGATTGTTATTTACAAAAGAACTCGTTTTCTATGACTAGATTTTACACTACGACGATCGGTCTATAATTTACCATAGGTCGCATGTAAAACCCATTCTCGGATATACTTTAGCATGCCTAAAACGTACCGAATAACGCTATTAAAGCAGAATTCGGTATGTTATAGTTTCATAAAGCTAGAAATCATACAAGTAAATTTGGAGAAGATCGGCCCACAATTTACCATATGCTCCATTCGAGCATTTCAATTTTCATTTTTTTTAATGACTTTAGTGGCAAAACTTGTATCATCTTTATACAAATTATAAAAATTTGATAACTGTATTGAAATTTGGTTTAGTTTATACTATAATTACTCAACCGTATTTTGTAATTATCGACCCAAAAATCCAGTTAATACGGCTAAACTGCTACAAATCATGATAGTTTATTCAAATGTGGTCAAATTAAGTTATATGTGATTAATAAGTCCGTTAAGCCCGACCATATAATAACCTATACCACAGAATATACAGATAAATATTTGAGGGTGTACCTAATTTGGGACTCATCATGGACCCGATAAAACAAGTAAGGTTATAGTCGCCAAATTTTGTGTTATTACTAAAATTTTTAAGGATGTCATGGTATTGGTAATATTTTTGTGAGTGATAATTGTATAGGAACTATAGATTTAGAATATGAAGTTTAATCTTAATACCAAGGTTAAAAAAAAATGGTTTATTGGCACAAAGATTCTAATCTGAAAAGTAGTTAGTATCTTTGAGAAATTATGGACCGTTCCTCACCGTTTTCAATAACAATAAATATTTAGTGCATGTACAAAATTTTATCAAATAATTGAGACCTGTACTTTGCACACTACAAAGTAAGCAGCCAGCCAGTCGGCCGGACAGACATCATTATATCGACTCAAGATAGTGATTGAGTCGATCGGGATACTATAAAATGGTCATAGGACCAATATTTTTAAGTGTTACAGACACTATGGTGCTGTGGGTACCAAAATGAAAAACATACTGCTGGCCGGCCCATAACTTACCATAACGGTAGAACTGTAACCAATTATAAAACTGTGAGACTTTATAAATAATTTTTAGATCAATCCAGTTCACATATTTTAACTACATATTTGCGGATTCGACCAATATATCTTTCTTACTTATTCAGTATTAATATGATACATAAAACTATTAGTTTTTGCACGTAAGGCAATAATTTATAACAAATTTTAAATAAAAAAATTTAAATAATAACAATTTTAATTAATTTTCATGTTGTAAAATTCCTTTCTTCATAAGAATAATTTAATGAAAATTAAATTTCATGAACTTAAGCCTAATTAAAAATATTAAAAAAAATTTGGATTAAAAACCATAAATAGTTCAACAAAATAACCACAATACTAATTATTAAAAAAGAGAATTGTCAAATTTATTTGAAATGTTTAAACAAATGTTCTCTTTACTCAACATACATAAGAACATACGAAATTCAACATATCGTGTAGACACAAAAATTGTATGCTAACTTATTTGTTGAAATATCATTTGCTAGCATATGATGAATTTGAAAAATTTTGTATTTTCAGCATATCGTCTAGACACGTAGCATATTGAATATGCTGATAGAGACATTTGTTATTATTTTTAAGCATATAAGTATAAGCATACATTTGCTGATTCAACATATCGTCTAGACTAAGCTTAATATTAAGTTCATACTTTTTTGCTTTTGCTTAAAATTCCACGTGAAATAAAGGCAGCTTAGATTATTTCGCAGTTGTAAAAAAATGTTGCCAGAAACATTCCGGAACTTTTTCACAAAATAAACAGAGTACAACTCTATCAACATTATTTCATAGATATTCCGCACAAGTTTTTTTCATATGCATTTTGACAGCATTTCACGTGAAATGTTGAACAGAGTACCAGGCTTTAGACAAAAATTACATACATCTAACAACCAGGCTGCTCTTATTAATTACACCGCAGAACAAAATAGAGCCTTTTCTTTAATAAAAATAGCTGATTCTTATGTATTTGCATCTGCTGATGACGATTGGGTAATTTGTTTTTCCCTAACAGCTCTAGTTTTTAAGTTTAGGGATATTTATTATTTGAACAGTTTACACCATTTTCTAGTTTATTCGGTCAGTTTATCACGCGCGGTCCTTTAAACCTTTAAATACTTTCTGGATTATTAATCTACACAAAAATATCTTTAACCTGAGTATGGTCACATTATTGAATACGTCAGGATATCTCTTTTATGTTAATTATATGTTATAAAAATAACAGATTTTTGTCCGAATAATATAATAATACAAAAAATTATGTTAATTATGCAAATACAAATTGTCACTTATGATGTTATCATTATCAGCAATCTCAATTTAACTAAAAACAATGGACAGAAGTCGGGAAAAATTTGATGTGTTGACTAGTGTTATTATTAAAAAAGATACGAAGAGACATTTTGCAATAACTTCCTGAAAAATCGTACAAAATAATTGAAACTTTTCCCATGTGAATGTGAAGATCTGAAAGGTTTCAAACTCAAATTTAGGTTAAGTAGAACTTTAGTATTTTTTTTTTTTTTTTTAATTTTGCCACAGAATTAAGAAAGTTTATGCACTGCTAATAACATGCGTCGAATGAGCTGTGAAAAGTGTCTAATCAAGTTTGTACTTACTTTTTTAACATTTCCCGATATCATCGATAGTGATAAAAACCTATCGATAATCCACCAAAAATAAAATAATCGATACAAAAAAAAGCTGTTGATAGCACTTTTGATAGTATATTATTTAAGTTTTTATTGGGCAATTGAAAAAAACAATATTAACGCTTGCAACAAAATTTAATCATTTTTTGCAGAACTATTTTTTACTTTTACACTGTACAACACAGAAAAAAATAACGGCGTTCTGACAATGGATTCTGGTAGAGAAGATCACATCGGATTTTTATTTTAGAGGGGCTAACGTTGTTCCCTTTTGGCCTGTTTGTGCAGCATATCGGTATGTGAAAATATGTGTTATTTTCATCAGAGGTACACTGAAAGAATTTTCTTCGCAATGAATTTTGTCATTAATCCCATGAAAAATTGCATTAAAAAGGAACGTTGGATCAATGAAACCTGTTTCATTAAAATGTATTTAATGAAACATTACATTAGATCTATGAATATTATTCATTGGATGAATACTTTTACTAAAGTAAAAAAAATTTTTTTTTTAATTTTATTTTTTCTTATTTCATTTTATTTTTTTTTTGTCCCTGGCGCGAATCGATCGCGCAACCTCGGTGCTGATAGACTAGCTCACTACCAGCTAGTCTACCGGGGCAGTGTAGTTTTTGGATAAAAAAACTATGTTTTTTACTCAATTAAGAGCGAAAATATGAGAAATTGTTCATAACTACAATAACAACGTTGATTGAAAGTTTTTGTTTCATTAATATAATGAAATTTTTTAAAATCATAATGAAAATTTAAAAGCATTATTGAAATATGTTGCTTATATAAAAAAATTTTGATTTCATAAATTTAATAACATATTACATTAGATGCATGAAATAATTAAATATAACATTTTTTGATTAACAATTAAACATTTTTTTAAGGAAACTATATTGTTTTTTTATGTTCCCAATTAAAATTTTTTGTTTAACTTGGACAAACTTTAGCTTTCATATATCCAATGCAAAATTTTAACGTAATTACGAATTGTATTTCGCGATTTTAACGAAAATACTTCATTATAACTTCATTTACCAAAGAAAAATTTTTTTATGAAAATGATTCATTAAATATATGAAGCATTTTTCTTTCAGTGTATAAAATATGTGAAACAACTTTGTTGAAAATTATACGGTAAATATATTTTAACCCTCTAACTCTAATTGTGTATAAATTTAGAAGAATAATATAGATTTTAACCATTGTAAAGTTCATTGAAGACATTTTGCAGTGCGAAAAGTGTGTTTTCTAAGCTTTTGACAATACATAACATAAATTTCAAAGTTATTTTTGGGAATACAAAATTTATTTTTAATAAGATTTCTGTATGACGTGCTAAATTCCCAATTTTTCATATATGAAAAATACACTTTAATTAATTGTTGATAAAATGTATGCAATTAAAACTTTATTAAAAAATATTATATAATGAAATTCTTGAAAATCCACTAAAATTTCAAAGTTCTCATTTCTTAGATTTCCCATTACACAATTATTTTAAACATATTGATTCATACAAACAGTGCATACAGTTATTGGTTCCAGCTTTGCGATTGGAGAAAGTGTGGCAGGCATAAAGTGGGGATTTGGAAAAAATGGCTCGAAATACACTGAAAGAAAAATACTTCATATATTTAATGAATCATTTTCATAAAAAAATTTTCCTTGGGTAAATGAAAATTTTCATTGTCTAAATGGAATGTCATAGTTATAATGAAGTATTTTCGTTAAAAAAACAATGTACAAACATAATTATATTCATAAATTAATAATTAATTATAGTTTCCTTAAAAAAAGGTTTAATTGTTGATTAAAAAATGTAAGATTTAATAATTTCATACATCTAATGTTATATGTATGCCATTAAATTTATGAAATCAAAAATTTTTTTATAAAAGCTACATATTTCAATAATTGCCTTCATAAATTTATATTTTCATTATGACAATAAAAATGAAACAAAAACTTTCAATCCACTTTCAATCAACGTTGTTATTGTTTTTATGGACAATTTAATCTCATATTTACGCTCTTAATTGAGTAAAAAACTATTTTTTTTTATCCAAAAACTACATTGCCCCGGTAGGCTAGCTGGTAGTTAGCTAGTCTATCAGCACCGAGGTTGCGCGATCGATTCCCGCCAGAGACAGAAAAAAAATAAAAAATAAAATAAAATAAGAAAAAATAAAAAAAAAAGTTTTTTTTTACTTTATTGAAAGTATTCATCCAATGAATAATATTCATAGATCTAATGTAATGTTTCATTAAATCCCTTTAATAAAACAGGTTTCATTGATCCAACGAAGCGCTGCATAGGTTCCTTTTTAATGCAATTTTTCATGGGATTAATGTCAAAATTCATTCGTATTGCGAAGAAAATTCTTTCAGTGTATAAAATGGTAAGTATTTAATATGTATGTATGTATATTGTATTCATTGGCAAATTCATTTACTTTTATAACTTTACACTCACAATATTCTGTACGTAAAATTAACTGAAATTGTAATATAAAATAAATGAAACTTCAATTAAAAACCGGTCTACTTATTTTTCATTTATTTTTAACAAAAAGTTCATTTAATTTTTACTGTCAAAAATTCAACACCATATTCCGTAATATCAAATAAATATTCAGATATTTTGTAAAATTTTACTGTCAAAAATTCAACAACATGCTCAGTAAAAACAATTAAATATTCAGTTATTTTTTAAAATTTTACTGTCAAAAAATTGACCCCATATTCAGTAAAAACAATAAAATATTCAGTTATTTCATTAAATTTTCGTTTTTTTCCACAAAAGGGCCGAATTGTTTACACAAAACAAGCAATTCATTTTTTATAGATAAGTAAAAATTAATTTTTGGTAGTTAAATTATATAAAATAACTGAATATTTAATTGTTTTTACTGAATATGGTGTTGAATTTTTGACAGTAAAATTTTATAAAATAACTGCATATTTATTTGTTTTTACGGAATACGTAGTTAATTTTTTGACAATTAATTTATATAAGATAACTGAAAATTCATTTGGTTTAACGGAATTCGTGGTTGAATTTTTGACAATAAAAATTAAATGAACTTTTCGTTGCTTTAAATTAAATTTTTATTTAATTTAAAAAGAATTTAACTCAATCAACGGACAATATTAACTGCAACTGAAAATCCGTATTAGTATGCACTTAGTTTTTTGAATAACTGTTAGAATCAGTTAAAAATAAATTTGCTTAGAATTTAAAATGTTTATTTATTTAAAAATTACTGAACGGAATATTTCTTAAATAAACTACAGTCCGTTACTGTAATAATATTGTGAGTGTACATATGCTGCTATTTCTATAAGAAAGGAAGAGGACGAATTTGTTAAAAGAACGAAATAATTTTTTTAATTCGTCAAAAAGTATGCAAGAGGCAAAAAGTAGGCAATAAATATATGAGTAAAACTATACCAAAATTAATTATATTACATATTTATTGACATAAACAAAAAAAATTTCTGATGAAAAACCAACCTACTGTATATTCCTACGCTAACAAAAATATTACGAATGTAAACTTTCGCTACAAGTTTTTACTGGGTTACTAAAAATCCAATTTTTTTAATTTTCAATCAATACTCACTTTTGGAAAAAATTTACCAAAAATGTGTTTTTTAGACTGTATCCATATGAATACATATCTAGGTTATGGTAAAGAAAAATGCTAGTATATTATTATACCCTCCACCAGAATTAGTTACAAAGAGGGTATACTAAGTTTGTCATTCCGTGTAAAACTTTTTTATAAACTATTATTATTATTCATCCCATAAAGTATGTTTATATGTATGTATATTCTGGCTACTTGAGTAATTCTCAATCGATTTAGCCATGTCCGTCTGTTAAAAACACGCTCACTTTCGAAAAACTCAAAAGAAATGAACAAACTTGAAGTCAAATTGCTTGTAGTTATCCTAATCAGTTTGGGATTGAAATCTAGAAAAATCGGTTCAGTAGGATCAGAGCTATGAATCAAAATGTGGAACCACCACCCTAAAAAATTGATAATTTTGTTACAAAAACTAACATAAATGGTGGAATAATGGACGAAATAATATACGATTTGAAAAAATTCGTTCTCTTCGACTGAATATCACACTGTAAAATTTCGTGAACATATAAGCCATACTCCCGGAAAACAGTTTATTACGCCTAAAACCGTAATAAATAATGCTATCTGAATAAAATTTAATACTTCACAGTTTTAAAAGACTAGAAACCACACTAATAAATTTCATGATGATCGATCCATAATTTGCAATAGGCCCCATATGAAGTCCACTCACCAGCATCAAAAGTATAAGGGAACAAAATATTGTAATTAAAATTTGAATTTTATTTACGTTGAAGAAATTTAGGCCCTATTAGCAAAATAACATTCATAAGTTCATCACTCTGGCCAAAGAAACAACTACAACAGTAAAATTATTTTATTTTTATTGTGTATATATCAGTGTTGCCAAAACTTGATGACCAAAAATGGTTAAATTTACGGAAAAAAATTGCTAAAATTGGCTAAAAAATGGCTAAAAACTTTTTTAACTAAAAACACATTAAAATTTAATAACAAATCAATGAAATTGTAAGTTGAGAGCAATTCGTAACATAAATTAATAATTTAGCAATTAAAAAACTAAATAATCGATAAATTCGTCTCTTGGAATCACTCGTGCCTATTAGTTTTAAATATTTTGAACGTTAAGCATAATCATGGCAACATTTGCCCAACCTTTTGAGTCCAAATCTACACTAATAGAAGGTAAAACCTAGTAAGAAAGTGTTGTCAGTTGAACCGGACTATATGATACGCTACACCACTATGTACCAAATTTTATCAAATTATCTCAAAAATGGCGACCTGTACTTTGGTAAACAAAGTACAATTACTATTTTCAACACTTGTAAAGGTTGTGATTTAAATTAAATGCGCATTTATTTTACTTTTAAAAATTTTTAAAAGAAAATAAAAATTATTTTTTTTAATAGAAAAAACGACAAAAAAAATGTATGGCTAAACAAGTTAAAAAATGGCTAAACTTATTTTTTAATGGCTAAACAAGGTGTAAAAAATGGCTAAATCTAGCCACTTATTAGCTAAATTGGCAACACTGGTGTATATCATTTAAAACCATAACTTGCGTTTGTATCCAGATGGATACATAAAATGATTTAAAAATCTGCACAGCTTTTTTCCTGTTTAAAACAATGGTGGCCGCTCCATAGCACAATTGTGCTGAGAGATTTCACACGTATTCTTAGCCTCTTTTATTTAGTTTTCGATGAGACACCTTTTCTTATATTTTTTTTCTAGAGAATTTACCCAGCAAACACACGTGTTTCATTTCAAATAAATGATGTTATGCGAAAAATAATTTACTGTACTTTTTTACTGTTACTTTTTTCTGTGAACAGTAAATCTCTACAAGTTAAACTATTAAAAAATGTTTTATATTACTACAAATGCGTAAAATATAAAATAAGGAAATACCTATAATGCACCATTTATTTCAAATGCTTGGCTTTGTGTATGGTGGGTACTTCTTCCATCTCACTAATACTCCCTGCAAATAAAATTGGACCACCTGATCCATTTTGATAAAATGAACTACTCCATGGACTGGTCCGATGTAATGCAAGCATGGCCCATGTCATTATTAAAAAGTGTTTGTAGTGAGACGTCATGTCTTCTTTTTTTAACAACATGCTTTCGTTTTTAAACGACTTCAAAAATAATCCTCTTGAGTATAACATGGAGTAGTTTTAAAACTACTCCTTAGTGGTCCAAAGGTGGGTTATATGGTCCTCTCCTAGGACATCGTAATGTTAAATAGACCAGGGCCCTATTCCACAAAACAACTTATCAACTTTTCACTTTGCACTTATCAAATTGCATTGTTTGGCAAAGTGATAAGTGTTTCTATTCCACAACATTCTTTGCAAATCTCACTTTGCACTTATCTAGTTTTTGCAAAAACTTTGCTCTCTTTGCAAAGACTTTGCGCTCTCTTGCAAAGTCTTTGCGCTCTTTCGCAAAGTGAATCTGCAAAGTGTTCCAAAAAGGATTTAATCATCTTTGCATTTCTGTCTTATCACTTTTCACTTTGCATTGCTTAATATAAATTATTAAAATGAGCTAAAAAGTAAAAATGGAAAATATACTTGCAGTGTTACGTTATTTAAGACAAAAAAAGATGTTTTATTTTCTAGTAAGTTTTTTTTATAAAATTATTGTAAATAGCATATGAGAATTATTTCTTTTTAAAAGTTATTTTTATTATATAAACCAATTTTATTTTCGAATGTGTTCAATGAATCAAATTTCAATTTATAAAGCATCCTTGTAATATTCTTATTCCTTCATTTGTTCACATATTTATGCTTATGCAAACCTTTGCTTAACATTGAAGCTATAGATATGTACATATGCATATAAGTTATAATTTGATATCATTGAACACATTCGAAAAATTGAAATGGTTTATATAATAGAAATAACTTATTAAAAGAAATAATACATAAAATGTATTAAGTATATCTATTCACATTCTGTTGGTGTCTTATAATTGTAAAAATGTATACACAAAATTTACTTCATTGCTAAATAAAGGGTAGTTAAAAAAAATATGTAACATGAGGGTACAATAAATTCTAGTAGTGTATAGATTTCATAATTCCTAATAATATGTATATTAGAGTGGGTCACTGATGTATGAGAAAAAAAAAGTTCTCGAATCATGTTCTAATAGCAATATTTTTTTGTCTTACGTCAAAACAAATAAAAACTGCAAAAAAAAGTTAAAAAAAGTCACATCTTCAGCCCGCGCAAGAGCTCCTAAAAATTAAGTATGTATATGTTAGAAAAGTTAATTTTTTAAATTTAAATATTTTAGAAATTGGGAATTATTTCCTTGTGAAGGTTACTTTATATTATTATAAACATTTTTTTCATTTTTCGAATTTATTCTATGAGTTAAATTTCAGTTATGTAATAATACAAAAAAGCTTAACAAAATACATAACTGACATTTAACTCATAGAATAAATACGAAAAATGAAAAAAATGTTTTTAAATATTTTATTTACTATCAATTATTATTAATTAAAACTGAAAACATTTTGAATTTAATACAATGCTATTGTTGTTATATTCAAAATTTAACAAAATTGAAGATCAAAGCGCGGGCTGTTACACTAAAAATAAATTAATAATATTTTACACGGGTCTAGTGCAGACAAAAATACAACATATTTACGCTATAAGAAGTCGATAAGAGAAAAAAAATATTTTCGACCCATCCTAATGTATATATCCATAACTTAAATTTTTACCAAAGGATGGCTTAAGCATAAAGTATGTGAATTATTAAAGGAATAGGACTCTTGCAAGAAAGCTTTAACATTTCATTTTAAAGGTTAATAAATTATTAAAACAGGCTTCCTGGGAGGAAGTTTTGAAAAAAGCCCAATCTTTGCAATCTTTTAATTGTGCTCTAATTCTTCTTTAATTTTATTTAAAAAGAAGTCAACTTAAATCAATTAAAATTTTGTAGTCCCGAAAAATTAATTCGGGCCCTATAATTTCTTATTATGCCCACATCTCCACTATTGTAGAACAAAAGCTCGCGTCTTAACATTTTTAAAGCTTCACTAGCTATAACAATATGAATTTGCAAAGAGATCGTTAACCTTGCAAATTTTTGACAAACTTATCAAAATTTGCGTTGCAAAAATAGAATTTACAGTTTTTGTGGAACGAAACAGCATAATTATTTGCAAAGTCTTTGCAAATTACACTTTGCAATAATAACTTTGCACTTTGCACAAGAGAACGTACGTGGAACAGGAATTGAAAAGAGAATATAAAAATTGCAAAGACTTTGCAAATTTCACTTATCAATTTCAACTTATCACTTATCAAATTAAATAGTTCTGTGAAACAAAAAGTTTTGCAAATTGACGAAAAATTTGCAAAGTGCAAAGTGAAAAGTTGATAAGTTGGTTTGTGGAATAGGGCCCAGGTTTTCTCCATACGTTTAGGTTACTTTTGGACTACTCCTGGTCCCTTGTGGACTACTCTTTACACGCGTGTTTGGACTGGTCCTATTATTTGCAGGGCTAATAAGCATCAATACAAGCACAGTTTTAGTTGTGCCCACTTCTGGTTTAAAACAAAAAACTATTGATGAAAAAATTTAAAATAGACCTTTTTCTTTATGTTAAATATGAGTAAGCAAATAAACCAATGGTCGAAAGAGTGCATAAATTAGGTGCGTTGGAGTACTTTTACAGTAAAATGCAGTAAATGAGTAAACTAAAAAATTTTCTCTCACAAAAAGCTGTTGTCCAAAAAAGTACGCGAACGCAAAATTTGTAAGAATTCGTAAAATAAAGGCAACAGCTGATGGCAAATAATTGAAGTGTTGAAAAATATTGACACTATTGACTACTTAACTCTTTTTCTTATCGGTACTCGATTAAATACTTTTTATAACACGAACATTTTTGGAAAATACAAACAAACTATTTTCTGTAATCTTTCATATTTGTTTGTTTTTTATTTTATTTGATTTTACTAATTTTTAGCGGGTTAAATTATTAAAAAGAACATGAATAATTTTTTTGCTACTGATTACTTAAGTACCCAAACACTTCACACTTTTACAACTCTAAAAAATCAACATAACAAAAAAAATTTCAGAAGTTTGTATTTAGCCAAATAAATGCTTCACAAATAAGTTTAATTAATTAATATTTATTCACTTTTTGTTTTGGTTTAATTTTTATTTCAACTTTTCTTTTATTTTTAACAATTTTTTCACAATTTGTATGCTTTTTATTTGTTGATTTTGTTTGTTTTCCTTATGAAACATATGTTTTTTTGATTTACTAAATTTAACTGCAAAGATTTCTGCAGTAAAAATTTGTAAATACTCAGACAAGAACTGTCACTTTTCGCTCTCAATTTATGTTCTCATTTACTGCATTTTGTGTACTCGAACGCAATTTCGTAAAATGCAGTAAAGTTTAGTAAAAAATAGTAAAAACTTTTGTGTTCTCGAACGCAACTATTGTCAACAGTCCAAAGTTCACAAACATACAAAATCTTCTGTCATTAAAATACCCATACCAAAAGGTAGTTTTGAACATATGTATACATTTAGATATTGTTGGACCACTGCTTCCATCTAATGGTTATAGATATCTACTAACTTTAATAGATCGGTTCACTCGATGGCCCGTGGCATACCCATTAAGGGATATAAATACAAAAACTGTAGTAGACACACTTATACGCAATTACATTTCAAGATTCGGTGTAAAATTTAAAATAACCACAGACAAAGGTAGTCAATTCACTTCGAACATGTTTTCGGAGTTATCAAAGTTTTTGAGTAGTCATAATATTACTACTTCATTGTATCATCCTCAAGCTAATGGTATTATCGAAAGATTTCAAAGACAAATTAAGGCTACATTAATGTGCAGAGCTGATTCATCAAAATGGTACGATGAACTTCCAATAGCCCTACTAGGACTACGTTCCACTTATAAAGAGGATTTAAAAGCCACTCCTGCTGAGATGACATATGGTCAAAATATTCGAATACCAGGAGAAATAGTTGTTCATGAAAATCAATTCGATGCATCCGATATTTTATTCAAGTTAAAAGATCATTTTAAAAATGTAAGATCAAACATTGTACATCATACGGATTCTGAATCAGGTTTTAATATTCCAAAGAGTTAACATAGCTGTAAATTTTTATTTCTGCGAGTTAACAATAAAAGATATTTACAGCAACCATATGAGGGGCCATACAAAGTCGTAGAAAAAGGCAAGAAGTGTTTTAAGATTGCGAAAGATAGAGAAATAATAACAGTACCAATTGATCGACTTAAACCAACTATTACAGAAAATTCCTTAGATACCCTGTAGTAAATAAAATAGTCAGTTGCAAAAAACACTAACTATAAATTAACTTTTTTTTAAATGACTACAAATTGGTTCAAATCTCATGCAGATATCAACCAAAAAGGCACACGCAAAACACAAATAAAATCAAAATAAGTAAAACAAGCATGCCATGAAGTCAAATGAAAAAAATATATACAAACATTTTAAAATAATTAAAAAATGAATCAATACAAATCTGTTTATGTACTAGCAATTATGTGGCGTATTTATTTCAGGACTATTATACATCATCATTTAGGGCAGTTTAATGCAAAATTTTCATAAATAATTATTTCTATGACAAAATATATAAAGATATACATACATATGTATGTATGTATGCATGTTCATATGTACATACATATATTTTTTTGACAAAAATTATTTAAAATTTAAATAATTTATTATAAACTGACAATACTTTTAATTAATTACAAATAGGTTGAAAAATAAGTAGTTAGTAGTCAGTTAAAAAGTCATGCAAAGATGGCCAATTGACTACTGCCTATGACATGCCCATGTTAAAATAATGAGTCGTCGACAAGCAAAAACGTCATTTAATCAACTAGATGTGGTTATAAAAAAACCAGTTTAAAGTTAGTTATAAATGTGTTTGACTTCCTACAGGGTAATGTTAAAAATACTAATACACTGACTAAAAAATCAAAACATGTTACTTTCAATTTGTTGGATATTGGTTTGTTTTCGAAGGGGAAGTAACGTGGTGACATGGGTGTTTTATATACTTTACAAGTTATAATAATTTCACTTGAGAATATTTAATTTATGTATATGTCGATACCTTCCCGTAAGAATGTATTAAGCGACATTTCTAAAATTGTGTAGGAAACGAAAAAAACGTTTCATTTAGTTATTTATTTTTCGGATTTTATTGAAAGAAACATATTTGGAAAGCGATTTTCAGAATACAAAACATATTTAAAAATGTGGCTTAGCATAGTTTCTTTGGCGGATAATACAAATTACAGGGTGCCACATTATTCCAGTGAGAAAACTTGACGGTTGATACTATTTTATTTTCACCCTAGTTTCCTTTGCATCCATGATAGGGCAGCGAAACCCAGGCCAAAATGTTGCGCTTAATTTCTAGTACAGTTCCACATCAAAAAGTCATTTTCGAAAAAAGTGTCGCTTAATACATTCTTACGGGAAAGTATCGATGTATATAAAATAAGTGTTGTTTTATCTTTCAAAGAGATCGTTAACCTTGCAAATTTTTGACAAACTTATCAAAATTTGCGTTGCAAAAATAGAATTTACAGTTTTTGTGGAACGAAACAGCATAATTATTTGCAAAGTCTTTGCAAATTACACTTTGCAATAATAACTTTGCACTTTGCACAAGAGAACGTACGTGGAACAGGAATTGAAAAGAGAATATAAAAATTGCAAAGACTTTGCAAATTTCACTTATCAATTTCAACTTATCACTTATCAAATTAAATAGTTCTGTGAAACAAAAAGTTTTGCAAATTGACGAAAAATTTGCAAAGTGCAAAGTGAAAAGTTGATAAGTTGGTTTGTGGAATAGGGCCCAGGTTTTCTCCATACGTTTAGGTTACTTTTGGACTACTCCTGGTCCCTTGTGGACTACTCTTTACACGCGTGTTTGGACTGGTCCTATTATTTGCAGGGCTAATAAGCATCAATACAAGCACAGTTTTAGTTGTGCCCACTTCTGGTTTAAAACAAAAAACTATTGATGAAAAAATTTAAAATAGACCTTTTTCTTTATGTTAAATATGAGTAAGCAAATAAACCAATGGTCGAAAGAGTGCATAAATTAGGTGCGTTGGAGTACTTTTACAGTAAAATGCAGTAAATGAGTAAACTAAAAAATTTTCTCTCACAAAAAGCTGTTGTCCAAAAAAGTACGCGAACGCAAAATTTGTAAGAATTCGTAAAATAAAGGCAACAGCTGATGGCAAATAATTGAAGTGTTGAAAAATATTGACACTTTTGACTACTTAACTCTTTTTCTTATCGGTACTCGATTAAATACTTTTTATAACACGAACATTTTTGGAAAATACAAACAAACTATTTTCTGTAATCTTTCATATTTGTTTGTTTTTTATTTTATTTGATTTTACTAATTTTTAGCGGGTTAAATTATTAAAAAGAACATGAATAATTTTTTTGCTACTGATTACTTAAGTACCCAAACACTTCACACTTTTACAACTCTAAAAAATCAACATAACAAAAAAAATTTCAGAAGTTTGTATTTAGCCAAATAAATGCTTCACAAATAAGTTTAATTAATTAATATTTATTCACTTTTTGTTTTGGTTTAATTTTTATTTCAACTTTTCTTTTATTTTTAACAATTTTTTCACAATTTGTATGCTTTTTATTTGTTGATTTTGTTTGTTTTCCTTATGAAACATATGTTTTTTTGATTTACTAAATTTAACTGCAAAGATTTCTGCAGTAAAAATTTGTAAATACTCAGACAAGAACTGTCACTTTTCGCTCTCAATTTATGTTCTCATTTACTGCATTTTGTGTACTCGAACGCAATTTCGTAAAATGCAGTAAAGTTTAGTAAAAAATAGTAAAAACTTTTGTGTTCTCGAACGCAACTATTGTCAACAGTCCAAAGTTCACAAACATACAAAATCTTCTGTCATTAAAATACCCATACCAAAAGGTAGTTTTGAACATATGTATACATTTAGATATTGTTGGACCACTGCTTCCATCTAATGGTTATAGATATCTACTAACTTTAATAGATCGGTTCACTCGATGGCCCGTGGCATACCCATTAAGGGATATAAATACAAAAACTGTAGTAGACACACTTATACGCAATTACATTTCAAGATTCGGTGTAAAATTTAAAATAACCACAGACAAAGGTAGTCAATTCACTTCGAACATGTTTTCGGAGTTATCAAAGTTTTTGAGTAGTCATAATATTACTACTTCATTGTATCATCCTCAAGCTAATGGTATTATCGAAAGATTTCAAAGACAAATTAAGGCTACATTAATGTGCAGAGCTGATTCATCAAAATGGTACGATGAACTTCCAATAGCCCTACTAGGACTACGTTCCACTTATAAAGAGGATTTAAAAGCCACTCCTGCTGAGATGACATATGGTCAAAATATTCGAATACCAGGAGAAATAGTTGTTCATGAAAATCAATTCGATGCATCCGATATTTTATTCAAGTTAAAAGATCATTTTAAAAATGTAAGATCAAACATTGTACATCATACGGATTCTGAATCAGGTTTTAATATTCCAAAGAGTTAACATAGCTGTAAATTTTTATTTCTGCGAGTTAACAATAAAAGATATTTACAGCAACCATATGAGGGGCCATACAAAGTCGTAGAAAAAGGCAAGAAGTGTTTTAAGATTGCGAAAGATAGAGAAATAATAACAGTACCAATTGATCGACTTAAACCAGCTATTACAGAAAATTCCTTAGATACCCTGTAGTAAATAAAATAGTCAGTTGCAAAAAACACTAACTATAAATTAACTTTTTTTTAAATGACTACAAATTGGTTCAAATCTCATGCAGATATCAACCAAAAAGGCACACGCAAAACACAAATAAAATCAAAATAAGTAAAACAAGCATGCCATGAAGTCAAATGAAAAAAATATATACAAACATTTTAAAATAATTAAAAAATGAATCAATACAAATCTGTTTATGTACTAGCAATTATGTGGCGTATTTATTTCAGGACTATTATACATCATCATTTAGGGCAGTTTAATGCAAAATTTTCATAAATAATTATTTCTATGACAAAATATATAAAGATATACATACATATGTATGTATGTATGCATGTTCATATGTACATACATATATTTTTTTGACAAAAATTATTTAAAATTTAAATAATTTATTATAAACTGACAATACTTTTAATTAATTACAAATAGGTTGAAAAATAAGTAGTTAGTAGTCAGTTAAAAAGTCATGCAAAGATGGCCAATTGACTACTGCCTATGACATGCCCATGTTAAAATAATGAGTCGTCGACAAGCAAAAACGTCATTTAATCAACTAGATGTGGTTATAAAAAAACCAGTTTAAAGTTAGTTATAAATGTGTTTGACTTCCTACAGGGTAATGTTAAAAATACTAATACACTGACTAAAAAATCAAAACATGTTACTTTCAATTTGTTGGATATTGGTTTGTTTTCGAAGGGGAAGTAACGTGGTGACATGGGTGTTTTATATACTTTACAAGTTATAATAATTTCACTTGAGAATATTTAATTTATGTATATGTCGATACCTTCCCGTAAGAATGTATTAAGCGACATTTCTAAAATTGTGTAGGAAACGAAAAAAACGTTTCATTTAGTTATTTATTTTTCGGATTTTATTGAAAGAAACATATTTGGAAAGCGATTTTCAGAATACAAAACATATTTAAAAATGTGGCTTAGCATAGTTTCTTTGGCGGATAATACAAATTACAGGGTGCCACATTATTCCAGTGAGAAAACTTGACGGTTGATACTATTTTATTTTCACCCTAGTTTCCTTTGCATCCATGATAGGGCAGCGAAACCCAGGCCAAAATGTTGCGCTTAATTTCTAGTACAGTTCCACATCAAAAAGTCATTTTCGAAAAAAGTGTCGCTTAATACATTCTTACGGGAAAGTATCGATGTATATAAAATAAGTGTTGTTTTATCTTTCAAATAATTTAAAATTTTCATAAAAAAAAACAATTGTTAACACACTATAAATTTATTATTTCCTAAATAAAATTTTATATAAAATACATATATTACTACCATAGAAACAATAGGCAGTCATGGGCTCATAAAAACAAAGTTATTTTAGGTTAAGATTCGTATTAGAGTTATTTGTGTCGAATATAACATATTTGATATTAACATCCATATGAGATTTTTGTCTAAAAGGGATTTTAGGGACGGCGTTAAGTTGTTTATTAATGTCAACATTCAAAAAAGCTTTTACAGATGGGAGCTTAAGGCAAATGTGAACCGATTCGAAATTTGCAGTAAAATATTTTTGGAGCGAATTTTATGTATCTAAATACCTACATACCAACATAATTAGATGGTTTACGAACACAAAGAGTTTAATTTGCAAAGAAGTTTTTATGGGGAATATGTGAAATTATAGACTGATTCCCACCATTTACATAGACTTCGTCCTTAGTACAATTAAAATGTATTTATCAAATTTTATCAAATTGTTTACATGGACAGACAACCAGCCAGACGGATGTATGGACATCGTTAGACTACTTTAAAAAGTGATTCTGAGTCAATCGGTATACTAAAAGATTGGTATAGACTTCCATGTAATACACACCCCAGCAAAAACTTTACTTACAATCCTACTTTTAATGACTTCAAGAATTCATTACTTTGTAGCTTTATTCGCCACTTTTGGATTATTAGTTATATATTAAATAATAACTTTATTATTATATCTAAAATATACAGAAAAATTTATATTTTCATTATGACAATAAAAATGTCATGATAGTCATTTTAGTCAAAAAACATAGTTTTTTAATACAAAAACTACACTGCCCCGGTAGACTAGCTGGTAGAGAGCTAGTCTATCAGCACCGAGGTTGCGCGATCGAATCCCGCCAGAGACAGAAAAAAAAAATAAAAAATAAAATAAAGTAAAATAAAATAAGAAAAAATAAAAAAAAAATAATTAAAAAAAATAAAAATAAAAAAAATAATTTAAAAAAAAAATAAAAAAAATTTTACTTTATTGACTTTGTGTAACTATATATTTTTATAAAAATTTTAAGTATAAAAAAAACATATTATTTTTTAGATTATAATAGGCTAAATTATAAAGGATAACTTTTGGGACATCTCGAACAAAAATAAGTACTTTTTCTAGTAGAAAAGTAAGTAGACGGCTCGTCAAAATCTCATTATTTTTCTGCTTATTTTGTATGCAAAGTTTTTGCTGGGACATTGCCAAAAACTTATATAATTGCTTTTTCTTAGATGGCAAAATTGAAGCAAGACGTTGGGAAAGCAGGTAATATTTAAAACAGAAAAGCCAGAATTGCGCAAAAAAATGTTTTTTATTTGTTGGCAAACCACTTGTAGGCATTAAGAAAATCTAAACTTTTTTTGCAAGTGAAAAATTTTCGCCTTCCCCGAAATGCAAAGTATTTTCCGGATAATAAAAATTTATGTACGGGGATGTACTTAAAAATCTGAATTCGTTCAAAAGTTATCGAAATAATTATTCTGCAGTTTTAAAGGAGTTTTAGATGTGTGATTTGTATCACGTTATGACGTATGTATATACATGCATGTAGATATTAAGTTGGTATGTATAAAAGTACATAATATTTAATACCTTCTGCAACATATGTTTTTTTCGTTAGCACGAGATACTATTTTTCCAATTCAAATGTTTATAAGCCATAGAGGATTTATTTAAAACAAGAACGTGATTTAAACAAAGAGAATTATTTTCTAACAGTGTGTCTGTATAGAAAGAAGAGTCTGTTCAAGTGTCAATCAGAAAATCTACAACTGTGAAAACTTTTGGTCAAATTTTAGACTCTTTTTAGTTGTTTTTATGCTTCAAAATTTTCTTAATGAGTCTTATAGCACGAGTGCACTCACTTTCTTAAGCATTGAAAATTAAAATAATATATGCCCTTCGTTTATTTAGCCCTCTCAGTTGGATTTCGTTGACTGCTCTTGGTCAACATGTGTTGTGCAAAAATGTAGGAAAATCACGGGAAAAACACTCCATTCAGCGTGAGATCTGACCGACTAAAAACAACAATTGTGGATAAAAGGGAACGCAAACGTTAAGTGCCTTTTTTATTTTGTTGTAATTTTGGAAATGCTCGTTTAGACACACATGAGTACTTACATACATATGAGTTTACAAGCATCTATATATCGACTATTTGTGGGTGGAGAAGCTAAACGAATTTGTTGTACTAGTCTTTGTTAGAAAGCGCCAGAAGTTGCAATGTCGTTAAACCAAAAAATAACCTAAAGATTTATACAGATTAAATTTATAGAAATAAGAATATTTTATTTTTATAGGACTGTTAGAGAAATATCCTTTCAAGGTTTCGACATTAAGACCATTTTTCAACATTCAAGTAATTAATAGAAAAAGGGTGTTAAGTCTCTCAAGGGGTTTTTTAGAAACAGAACTCTACGAAAAGACGACACAAGAAAAGATAAAAAAAAAACAATTAAAATACTATTAATAGCATAAGGGCAACAAGAATTGTGAAGAAAATGAATTCATCTTTCAATCTTGCTTTTTCCGCCACTTGAACAGCGGCTCTATGATGGCATTTGTGAGAATAAATGTACATATGTATATGTATTAGAAGGAGAGTGTAGTGGTATTTAATATTGAAATTTGAAACCAAAATGAAGTGGATATCCCGAGAAATCCATCATGAGGCGTGTCAAAAAAAAAGGAAAAGAAACTTTAAATACATTGACACGACAAAATAATAAACGATGCATAATTCAAAAATCTAATAAATAGACTTGTAGGCATACATTTTTTCTATTGGATTTTAATCCGTAACCACACTGAGTTTATTTAAGTATCATTAAAATAATAAAAACAATGTGAACCGTAAAACAGAATGAAATTGGAGATGCTTTTTCTAGGACACCGTGTAAATTTCCTAAAATGGTTGTTTAGTGTAGGAGTTTTGTACAACATATTCAATAATAGATAGTTTTGGTTAAAATAGATGTCTGCTTAAAGTTAATAATTTATGTTGCGAGTATATAAAGGTTTTAAAATTAATTAGTATTTTTTTAAAGCGAAAATTTTCTCTTTTTTATAAATTTTTTGTCAAAATGTTCAACGCCACAATAAGTATACATATGCAGCTTTATATATGGAAAACATACAAATTTCTCTAGAAAGCAACAACAAAATTACAAAATATTTTGACTTTGTTTTCGCCTTCAATGTAATTTTTGGCGTTGCGTTGCGTTTTACACAAATAGAGCCTTAATAATTAACTTATTTGAAATTTTGTAGCGAAATTAACAAAAAAGTTATTGATTTGTTTAGAAAATTCTAAATCGGGCTTATTAAGGTCATGTATTCTATGCAAATAAAAGATTATTTCATAATTTATTTTTCCGACGTTTCGTTGTATATATGTTTTTTCAATGGGCAATAACATTTGGAATAAAAACTTTTAGGAATATTTAGGAATAAAAACCTTAAAAAAACTATGACCGTTAAGAAGTGATAATTATATGTATTTGAATATAAATAAATTTTTAAATTTCACCTTTAAAGTTTTAAATTGCTCTAAAACAAAACTAAAAAATGTACTTAAGCACTTTTTCCTTTTTGCCACAGATTTTAAGACAAACAAAATTTTCATTCTTAGTGGAGTGTATCAAATGTTGCCCATATCCGAAAAAATGTCCTTTCATTTGGCAGAAATATATATTTTATGTAACTACCACAATGTTTTATAATTTGAATTGAATTATATTTTAAACTCACTTTTTTTTTGGTAATTGTTCGTCAAAAACTCGATAATAATGAACTGATTTCAGAGTCGCTGCTGTAAAGGGCTTTTATACAATTTACTGCATGTGCACTAAATTACAGAAAATAATATTTTATTAATTTGCAGTTCATCAGAAATGCAGAATTACATATGAAGTACGTGTAGAGGTTTTTACAATGTCTATTAAATAGTTAATTATTGTGAGATTTTTTAGTAGATGTTGTAAATTTTTAATAGTTTTATTTTAACAAAATAATATTTACTTACAAAACTTCAAGTTAAATGAAATCAGCTTTAAACCATTTCCTTTAAAAACGGGCCTAATGCTAAGTTCACACTTGGGTTTTTAAACGCGTTTAAGCAAAATGTTGATTTAGCTTATCAAAGCCGTTCACATTACATTTGAGATGATTAAGATGACAGATGATTAAGAAAAAAAACACACAAAAAAAATCAAACGAATTTATATTTCTTTAAAGTATTAAAAATGGATAAAAACACTTTTATAAAGTTATCAGAAGATTATTTTAATCATTTTAACGATGAAATTGTGAAAATTTATGAATTATTTAAGGAAAAAAATAAAAACATTAAGCAGAAATATTGGCCGGTTGTACACGACATGTTGGCGATTCTACATTATTAGGTATGTTCAGTGGATTCTATGTGGTTTATGAAATGATTTAGTTGTAATCATGTCGATTTGAAGTGATTAACAAATCACTTCAATGTATGGGTAATCATCTCGATTTTGAAGTGATTAAAGCTTAATCACGTTCGAGCTGCTTAAACGCGTTTAAGAACTCAAGTGTGAACATAGTATAAATGTAAAAACTTTTAAATCGTATTATTTCACTCCTGGGGTCTAATCACCGCATACGATATCGAAAAAATTTATCGAAATTATTTATTTTGGTATCATGAAACTTGATATCGAGTGAATTGTATTTAATTTGAAATAAAAGCAATCGATATCGAGTAACTCGACATTACATATTTCGAGTTTTCATTCGATACGTCAGTGTCTATCGTATGCAAAAAAATTCGATAGTTTATTCGATACGACAGTATCGAATGCGGTGATTAGACCCGTGATTTATGAATTTGTATTCGATTTCTGTACAATCGCTGATTTCGCTTTGTTGGTATAAACAAGTTACGCGAGTTATTATTCAATGCTAATTACGATCAAAAATATACAAATGTAATAATATTAGAAGACTTCAAAAAGAAAATTAAGCATTTAAAAACAAGTGAGAAAGAATAGTTGTTTAAGCCCGACTGTCGGATACCCTACACCATAGTATATACAGACAATTTTTCGAGAGCGTACAATATCTGGGAACCATGGGCAATCAAGGACCCGGCAAAACAAAATTATGTTGTCAGCTTAATATTTATATTAAAGTTCTTCTTGCCGAATTTATGTAAGAGATACGTTCGTCTCAAAGCTATTTTAGAGAGAAAGTTTATAAGGGACCTATGATTATTTCTAGACCTACCAGTACAAAATTTAGCCATGATACAGTAGCAATTTTTATAAGTTATCGTCGATAAATTTTATATCAACACTAACATTTTTAACTAAGTCATCAAGTTTCGATTGCATGTATGAATGTTTAGTGGGCAAAAAACAGATGTCGCCAGCTGAATCTTAGTCTTCCAAGTGACTGGTTAGAGTCTATTGGATAATCCGTCGAGGGTGCTATCAAGGACCTTGTCAATAATAATCAAAAAAAGTAGAGATCCCTGTCCCACACCCGATTTTGGACGGAAAAGTTCTGAGAGCTTGCTGTTGTATAAGACTCTGCATGATTAATAAACCTTTTATAAACCTGTTTTATTTTTTATAAATAAGGGGGTTAGTATTTTGCTTAGGTGAATACATGTCGCACTTGATCATAAAAGGGTATTAACTCAAAACATAACAATTTTCAATAGAAACAAAACCATTTTTTGAATTTTATATTGAAGGCATATGAAAAAGGATTTTTAAACCAACCGTTTCATTAACAAAAAGTAGACAAAATATCACGATATTTTTACAGCAAGCAGATATGAATATTACATGTGGATTTTTTCAAAAAGTGAAAAATAAAAATTTTGAGTTAATGTCCTCTTTATGATTAACTGCGATGTGTTCTCTACAAGTTCCCATATATTGCACGGAATATTCCATCAAATGCTGTAGTAAAGTAAGATGCATATTACTTTGCCATTTATCTGTTTGCTCGGCGATAAATCTTAATGTTCTTATGTGGTTCGCTACGTAACTTTATTTTTATTGTAACATCAATTCTATTAAGGTCGATTGTTGTAAGTATTTTGGATGATATAAAGAAAAGTGAAGAAGAATTTTTTTTTTATTTGTATAAGGATACCTTTATAATTTTTCTTCCAAAGAGTACAAATTTTTAAAATTTAATTTAATCCTTTTGGCGTATACATAACTATGCAATATGTTTGGTATTATTTGCCTGAAGGAAACCTGGGTACAAGTGTCTCCAAGTCGCCAGTTTTTTGGCTATTTTGGCGACATTGTCAACAAAGTGTATACACTTCTAAATTTGGCTTTAATATGAAAAACGCTCTGCGGCTACTCTCAGTCGATGTTAAGCCACAAAAATTTAAGCTCTGAAATAATTCTATGCTTCTTTTAAACGTCTTCATTGTTATGTTAAAATATAAGTGGCAGTAGGCAAAATTAAAATTTTGTTAAAAAGCAAGGCGAAATCATTTTTCAGGTGGCGTTGAAAGCACAGCTGTGCTACATTTTTTTTAAATTAGAGAGAGGAGTGTCAAAAGTTACTTGTGTTTTTGACATATCGGCCAACGAAAGCAGCAACAAAATACATTGTTGTGTTTTTGGTGTTGTTACTTGTTGTAGTATCGACACCACCGTTTACATGAATTCGCCTTGATAAAAAGTAATTAAAAAAATTTTATTGAATTGAATTTTTGACAATAGCGTGTGGTTCATTAGGTTGATAGAAACAGAGATCTGATGGATACAGACTAGAACGATATACTTGAGGTCAATGTATTAATACTTAATTACTCTAAAATTTTAGAGTAATTTCGAGACACAAACTTTGATATATCATACTGTAAGATCCTACTGCAAATGCCAAAGATATTAACCTCCAATTTAACCAAGTTCAGTTAAAATTAACTATCAGTTATAGCTGTCAAAACACATTGTTAACTAGAAGTTAAAGTAATAGTTAGTTTTAACTGAATTTGGTGAAATTGGGGGCAAGAAAAATCCTACGTTTAGCAAAAAAAAACCCACATTTCGTCCAGATCAATTCCGTCCAGTGGAGGCCACAAGAACTCCGTTATCATGTTCCTGCAACGAATGCCATTCTTAAAAACAGGAAGGACCGATCACACCGCCTGACCAAAATTTGAACCAGACAGTTGCTTGTTCTGGCTGCATTTGTTTCTTATGGATTACATGAGGATGGTTCTTTTGGAAAAAAGATATAAGGTGACTTCACCAATGTTTTTAAGGCTATAATAGGTAAAAACTTTTTTGCTTGAGTTCTTAAATATGCAATATTTTAACAAATATCTTGTTCTTATAATATCCAGGTGTAGTATCAACTTTAAGTGAAAACGCATAGGTCAACCTTTAAGCGCCATAAGAAGAAATATTTTAAGCAATTCGACATCTGCTTTAAAAAAGTACAAACCCTGCAAATAGTAGGACCAGTCCAAACTCGCGTCTAAAGAGTAGCCCACAAGGGACCAGGACTAGTCCAAAAGTGACCCAAACGTATGGAAAAAACATGATCTATTTAACATTACGATGTCATAGGGGAGTACCATATAACCCAGCTTTCGACTACAAAGGAGAAGTTTTAAAACTACTCCATGGCATACTCAAGAGGATTAGTTTTGAAGTCGTTTAAAAACGAAAGCATGTCGTTTAAAAACGAAGACATGTCGTCTCACTACAAACACTTTTTAATAATGACATGATCCATGCTTGCATTACATTGGACCAGTCCATGGAGTAGTCCATTTTATCCAAATGGATCAGGTGGTCCAATATTATTTGCAGGGAAAATTGAAGACTAGATTTACATACTTAAATGTACTAGTGATTCTCTGGTACCAATGTCTAAATACACAGAAAGAAAAACACATAAATCAAGTTTTTTATGGTTACTTTAAGCACGAGTCGTACTCAAAAATTCAAGTACGAATAACACTAAAACGTACTCAAAACAATCCTAAATGGGATTACTTTCGAAAATCAATCCCGGAATTTCTTTAAATAAGTATAAAATTCTTAAATCAAGTAAAAAAAAAGTTTAAACTTTTCGTTGTGTTTAACCCTCCCGGCTGTTTTAATTCTCTATACACATTCAAAAAAGGTCTGGCCAGACTCATGTGTAGTAAATTTGAACTCTTGCTTCTGATTTAGTTTATATTATTAGTTAAATATCAAGGCCCATTGAAAAGGTCTGCGCAAGAAGCCTGATGATCATTGTTTTCGTTCTTTTGAGCTTTCAAAAGTTGTGTACATACACGCTTTTTCCTTTTGCTTTGTATATGTGGTAGTAAGTTTTTGACAGCTTAAAAGAAAAAGTTTTTTGTTTTTGTACAAGTAAGCAGACCTGATTGATGGGCTTTGTTAAATATGTACATAAGATTTCTTAAGTAAAAACCATATCGAGCATGACGTTGGTGTTTTATCATTCTGTAAGATGTAATACGAGTAAGTAAACCAATCGTAATAATTTTTTCTTTCTAATTCGCGATAAAATTCACATTATAATACTTGAATCAAGTGCATTTTGAAATTGATTCAATCTTAGTTTTACTTAAATCAATCTCATTTTCGGATTATGTTAAGTACGAATTCAGATTTAATCAATTTTATAATTCTTGAATCAAGCGCACTTTTAGATTGAGTTAATCTTAGTTTTACTTAAATCAATCTCATTTTCGGATTATATCGCTCATTTGCTGCAAGACCGACATAACTCAAAAAATGAAATTTTGGAGTTAGAGATGCAGAATTGTTCGCTTTATTTTTCTTTATATTGTGTATTAAATTCATCTTTATATCTTTTGCACTTTCCCAAAGTTCAAGAGAATGTGTCTTCTCTTTTTCTAAGTAGTTAGTACAAATCAAAAACTTTAAATGGGTTTATCTCGAAATGGATTTTTTTGAGTTATGCCGGTCTTGCAGCAAATGAGCGATATCAAGTACGAAATCGGGATTGAATATGGATAATTTAAGTGTTTTGCGATCGAAAATTTGTACTTGAATCAATCATTTGATTCAAGAAAATCCGTACTCACCGTAATATTAATACCGCTTCTAATTGATTTGAGTACGGATGGATTGATTTTTCTTTTGAGTGTATGGTCCAAAAAGAACTACCTAGTCTATAGTACGAAAGTAAGTTGTAGATTTCCAATGACACGCTCATGTTTATGTCTATAGTAAATAACATAAAACACTAGGACTAGTGACTGTGTCAATAGTGAATCAGTACAGATTCACTTGTGACATTTCCTGCATAGTAATATTTCCCCCCTTATAACACGGAAAAATGACTCAGAAGAAAAGAACTGGAACAATTTTAGACGTTTGGTTCTCAAAATATGTTAAAAAAAACCGTATTGTACGAAGCAAAGAACAGGTTAAAATCAAACTAAAAATAATTAGTATTGTGGTTATTTTGTTGAACTATTTATGGTTTTTAATCCAAATTTTTAATATTTTTAATTAGGCTTAAGTTCATCAAATTTAATTTTCATTAAATTATTTTTGAGAAGAAAGGAATTTTACAACATGAAAATTAATTAAAATTTACTGATAATTTTTCATTCTTGACTCAATCTGGGCTCGAACCCAGGCGTTTTTACGGACAGGTTACCCTGACATGTTTCGATTGCAACCACTCAATCTCCTCAGAGGGCTTGCCGTTTAACACTCGCAGCCATCGACGACTGCTGACGTCATTAGTCAAACATCAATCCTTAAACCAAATTGTATTTAACCTTTGGTAGATCGAAATTTACTTTGAACGATTATCTATTTTAATTTATTTTACATGTTCTTCCTTTACTTCTGTTTTTTCGTACTTTTGTCAAGAATTCTTCTTGAAGTTCTGAGAGATTGAGTCAAGAATGAAAAATTATCAGTAAATTTTAATTAATTTTCATGTTGTAAAATTCCTTTCTTCGCAAAAATAATTTAATGAAAATTAAATTTGATGAACTTAAGCCTAATTAAAAATCAAACTAAAATAATTGATTTTACCTTAACATTTTACATTTTCCTCTTCCTTAAGTAAAAAAGCTGTGTTCATTCTATTAAGAAATTATTTAAATAATTATTAAGCTAAGGGAAATAAGCATTTTGGTGAATAGTTAAGAAAGTTTGAGAATAAGAATCTTTTAACTTTCAGTTATTTTTATGTTTTTCCGTGAACTAATTCTAAACAGAACTTTTTTAAAATTAAATTTCTAATTATTATTGAACTAGAAACAAACTTATCCCAAAATTCATTATTTTTAGATTTCAACACAATGATAATATTAAAAGCCATTTTTTTAAATTATTTTTCAATGTTTGACAAATAAAAATTTTAAGAAAACAAAATCAATTTACATTTTCATGCTCAAATTCAATAAATTCCTTGCGACAAACAAGTTGTTTTTCTTTTCGTACCACTCTACACTGTACAAAATTTCAATAAGTATCCATACATGTCTTTGAAAATTAAAAATAAATATTTCAAGTTTCAGCAATCTACTCATAAGTGATTTGTTACTTTTTAAAATTTTCATTAACTTAAAGGCCCAACTATAATATGCATAAGCTGGCTTAAGGTACTGTCAAAAAATAACAAAAAGCAGAGTTTACTTTTCTGGCTCCTATTGGTCCAAGGTTTAAATAAAATAGTAAGTCTGTGTGTTTTATTATATGTAGATCGATCTACATATGTTTTAAATTTCATTAAAATCGTTAGGATAGTTTCGGATAGGCAGAAATATCCCACCTGTTTCTTAATATTCCTAGCTTTAAAAAATATAAAAACTGTGTGTTTTATTTAGGCTTATCTGTCTGTAATTGAAATTTCATCAAAATTGGTGAGATATTTGTAGAAAGGCAGCAATTTTCCATTTGTTCTGGTCGTAGTTTAAAAAGAAAAAAGCCTGTATTTCCAATTTCATTAAAATCTATTCAGCTGTTAAGTCGGCAAAGCGTAGCAAACGCAAAATTCACTATCTCATTCGGTCAGTGGACGTTCGAGCAGAAAGATAGACTGTATGCGTTAAAATGGCTTTGCTTTCTTTTGAGTACGAAAACTATTGCTTTAGTAGATCTCTTCTAAAACGACCTTATCCTAAGCACTTTTGTGGAACATTATATCTATATAGCCTTTGTCCGTTAGGAGGTTATATTCTTCATATTGTTAAAATCGGACCGGCAGTTCCGGAGATTACCTATTACAAATAAATAAACATTGAAACATAAAAACTTTTCAGCTTTATAATATCGAGCCCTTTTTGCGATTATATCGTAAGCGACATAATTAAAACTATCGTAAAAAACAGGTGCTATGATCAATTGAATCTCAGCATGTTCTTGAAAACTATCGATTGCGCAATTATAAGTTTCAAAAAAATTAAATACACTACATGAAACCAAATAAAACTGTGCACTACTTAAAAATTAAGACCTCTCCTGTAAAATTTGCCTTTTGTCGCTTACGATATAATCGCAAATATGGCTCGATATTACTATAGGGCGATTCTATTCTGACGTGTGCAACATTTAGACGCTTTAAACGTCTTTTACTAATAGAAAGAAACACATTGGCAATTAAGTTATTTCTAGAAGGGGTAACATTTTTTTATAAACTATTGTTATCTATTTACAAGAATTTATATGAAACGATCAAATAGCCACGAGAGAGCTTTAAAGTGCATGACGGGTGCAACGAAATTGGCCAACTTTCATAAGATCATACCACAAAAACACAAAACTCTTATAATTTTTAAACTTTTATTGTATTATTCTTTTTAATTGTGAAAGATGAAATATAAGACGATGATTATCAAATCAAACATCGTAGAGAAATATAATCCAATAATAAGAAATTTGCTCTTTAAGCCATGACGGGTGCAACATGCAATGAATTTTCTGTTCGCGCCAAATCTATGAATCATAATGCTTCGAAGTACACAACGAATTTATATTTAAGCTTACGTCTAAAAAAATTTTTTTATATCAAAAAAGTATCAAGTAGCGTGATTTGAAAATTGATGTTAAAAGTTGTCTAGAATAGAACCGCCCTATAGATACATTAAAAACAATAATATTTAATGATTGTAAAAGATTTTATTCAAATGTTTGTTTCCTTATAAAACCATATCTTTAAGAAAATATTATTTCGTTAGTTTTATCCATCCGTTGTAAAGTGTGAATTTCAAAGAAAGTATTCATTATATTTTTAATTCCAAAACAAATCGTCATAAATCACCGGATGTGATGTTTCACAAAGTTGTATAAATGTATCTGCTTGTTGACTTTAAAGCAGTACTGGGGGCAAAAGACAAAAATTATTTTCACTAAGTTAGTAAGGCGATATTTTAGAGTTGTGTAGAAACATACGAGAGCAACATGAAAAGTCATAGAAGAATATGTGTTGTATTGACGTAAAACAAAAAAAAAAAAACATTAAGAAAATATCGAACTTATGTACATGTGAGATAAGGCCATGATGGCTTTATTGCTCAATTATATGGGAGAAAAAGCCATAATGGCCTTATTGCCCAATCATTGAGAGGTGAGATCATATTCAAAATTTTGCGAAATGAGAGATAAAGCCATATTTTTTAAGAATAATGTTATGTTATGTTATCCTTAGTTATCAGTGAAAAACATTTGTTTATTCTTGTGACGCACGCAGAAAAACTTTATTCAGCGAAGCTACCTGCCACGTCTTACTGGAGAAAAAAACCCCTAAGCACCCCGCAGGCCGCCACGTAGAAAAACTTTAGTATGCGAAGCTAGATTTCAATACTTAACTTTAGTGTCTCCGGAACTGAAATGAGAGATAAAGCCATTTTCTAATATTGCTAATGTGAGCTAAGGCCATGATGGCTTTATCTCCCATTCAAATAAAAAAAGGCTTTATCTCCCTATTGAATGAGAGATAAAGACATCATGGCCTTATCTCTCATGGTATTAAAGCAGCCCCCCCCCCCCCCTCCCCATATAATATTACCTTTTACCTTAATTTTCTCGAAATTCCCATACCATACCCATTTATATTTCACCGAAATCTTTTAGATTTGTTTTTAAAACTTTATCAAAAAATCTTTTAGATTTGATTTTAAAACTTCCTTAAAACATTGAAATCTTTTGACATAAGCAACATTTGTTTTCTTAACCAAAACAGCTGGGTGAAAGTTTTTTCTGTAATACTTAAGCCACGGTCACACATGTCAAAAATTTGACGAAAAAACGCGAGCAGCAGGCAAACTAAAATATAATTTTCTGAACAATTTTGATTTTAGTTGAACTGTTAATTTTTAAATTTTGATATTCTCTAATTAGGCTTGAGTTCATCAAATTTAATTTTCATTAAATTATTTTCACTGAGTGCAGGAATTTTTACAACTTGGAATTTTTTATTAAAATTTATTGGTAATTTTTTTTTTTGGCTTAGCGGGGGTTTGAACCCAGGTTGATCTTTACATGTTTCAAGAATCACAATATTCTATCGTCGGAAGATCTTTGAGTTCTACCCACTGCACCACTGCGGTGCACGTTAGCCAACAGTCAAACATCAATCTTTAACAAGTAGTACTGGTGGTTCGAAATTTGCAACTTGGAATTTTTACAACTTGGAATTTTTTATTAAAATTTTTTTTTTATATAATTTTCTTTATACCAATATTTATTTTGATTCTAATACCACATCTTACAAAAAACCGTTTTTTAAATGTCTTGTAGTATAATTAATCCTGTTTTGTGATTTTAAGACCATATTTAATCTTACTAAATGTTGCGCCATATCGAAATTAATAATAAAATTTAAATTTGAATCAAAATAATAACGACAGTAATAATAATAATAACAATAATAATACCAAAAATGAATTCTATAATATTAATTCAATAATACCTGTAAACTCTAGGATTGCTTAATATGTTAAATGTAACTGTATTGCTGAATTAGAAATAAATACACAAAATTTAGCATCTTTTATACCTGCATATGAAAAAATAAAGTTACTTGCAAAGTGAAGTTTTAGCTGATCAATTGTGTTTTATTTAGAAAAGTTTTTAAGTGCACAAATAAATTCAAAATTTAAATTAAATATCTTGAAAACTATTAAGAGTAAACACTAACTATCAACAAAAGTAGTGGCTATGCTTATTTGGTCAAATATTTAATAAATGTGACCGTAGTTTACAATCATACATGCATATAAAGTATTAAGCATTTAAAAAATGCATACCTTTAACTTTTAATATGGACTTTATTTATTGTGTCAGTAGTACTTATCTAGTGGAAAACAACTAAATTTTGATCGAAAACTCTTAAGCGGGAGATTACGGTAAAATGTCAATAATAAACAATAATAAAAGAAAAACAAGTAAGAAAGTATAGTCAGTCAAGCCGGACCATTTGATACCCTATACTAAGGTATTGAGAGACACATTTTCGAGAGTGAACCATATCTAACCCCCTTGTGCAAGTATTGACCCGCCAAAACAAACTTAAATTATAAGGTTAAATTTCACATTCAAAAGGCTTGGTCCTTTTGAAGGTATTGAGAGACACATTTTCGAGACTGAACCATATCTAACCCCCTTGTGCAAGCATTGACCTGCCAAAACAAACTTATATTATCAGGTTAAATTTCGCGTTCAAAAGGCTTAGTCATTCATCGGATGGGTGGACGGACGTCATTAGATCGACTCATAAAGTGATTCCGAGAAGATCGGTATACTAAAATTTCTTGGAGCCACCATAGTGGGTGTTTGGTATAATTCATTGGTCTAATAAAGAATACAACACGTATAGTATGCACAATAGACTGGTCGCAATTTTTTTTTTTTTTAAATTTAATTATTTGCGCTGCGTAAAATATGAGGTTTGGTGTAAGAAACCATGACCTAATTTTTCAGGTCAATCCGACGGTGCCTAGCCGTGCCGGGTGGGGCCCAAATTTCCCCATTTTATAAAAAAAACATCTTTTCTATCAGATCTTTATAGTTATACTAGTTGAAAAGGCGAAAATCAAAAATATAACTACGCTACGATCTTCGGCAGAGAAAGTACTTCAAGTGTGCCAAATTTCAGCGTCCTATGTCATCAGATGGCTTCAGAAAGTTGCGGAAAGAATAGGACATACATGCAAACATCCTGACATACTAAGAAATTATATATTGTATAGATAGATTAAAGTATTTGCAGTTTAATATTTTAGTATGATACGAACGAAAGATTTTTAACTAATTTTAACTAATTCGGGGTCGCTGAATCCTGTGGTGCTAGCCGTTTTTTTAGGTTAGCTTTAGTTTTCGAGATATACCGATATAAACGCTTTAGCTTATTGAAAAACTAAAAAAAACCGAAATTCGGCAATAAAATTTACTTTAAGAAAGTTAAAACTTTTTTCTTCATATTGGCTTTGGTTTTCGAGATATACCGTTATTTCGAAAATCAGGGAGGTTGCACAACATATATTCGCGTAACTCAAAAACGCTTTAGTTTATTGAAAAACAAAAAAAACCAAAATTCCGCAATAATATTTACTTTAAGAAAGTTAAAACTTTTTTCTTCATATTGGCTTTGGTTTTCGAGATATACCGTTATTTCGAAAATCAGGGAGGTTGCATAACATATGTTCGCGTAACTCAAAAACGCTTTAGCTTATTGAAAAACTAAAACAAACCGAAATTCCGCAATAAAATTTACTTTAAGAAAGGTAAAACGTTTTTCTTATATATGCAGTCGTTTTAGAAACATAATTTTTTTTTCTGGAAAAAAAAATAATTTTTTTATTAAAATTTCGAAATTTTTGTTTTTAAAAATTCATAAAAAATTGAAAAATGGAGCTATGCTTCTAATTTTATAGAGTCATATAAAAAACAATATTGCAAACAAACAAGCCATTAATGATTAAAATCTGTTCACAACTTTTGATTTTATGTATTTACAAAAGAAGAAAAATTTTAATTAATTTAAGAATTTGTATAATTGAAATTATGTATATTTGGCCCGTGTAGTGCCTAGGATGCCTCAAGAAGGGTCAAATGTATGACCAACTCCACTTTATTTTTCATCTTCATCATTTATTTCTAACATACCTACCTGCTATCTCCATTCATTAAGGGGCTCCCATTCCAAAAAGCGTGCCGTTGGAAATAAAAAAGAAGATGGTCCAAAAACTCGACATCGGCAATGACATACATGGAAATGATGAACAAATTTCAAAAAGGAATGTTGTCAATATGGATGAAATATTCTCTGAAATTTGGCACACTTGAAGTACTTTCTCTGCGGAAGATCGTAGCGTAGTCATATTTTTGATTTTCGTCTTTTCAACTAGTATAACTATAAAGATCTGATAGAAAAAATGTTTTTTTTTATAAAATGGGGAACTTTGGGCCCCACCCGGCACGGCTAGGCACCGTCGGATTGACCTGAAAAATTAGGTCATGATTTCTTACACCAAACCTCATATAAAAAATAAAAAATCCCATACAAGACGCGACCAGTGCAAAAAATCCAACACAATTTTTTTTAATTCAGGGGAGTTATTATGTATTTCGATTCGAATCGAAAAGACATTCGAAAATTCGGAAAACTTACTGTATCTGCCTTGAAATTCTTTGGGCAAACAGAACAATTAGAAAATTTATTATGCACTGAAAGTACTTTTCAGCCTGCCTTAGTATATCACACTAACTATGTACTCACAGTATGTATGTCAGTCCAATTGTTTTGCTTCAAAGTATGGATGTTTTTGAAAAAAAAAGAATAAAATTACGTTACGGCATGAAATTGTCGCGTTGAAAATAAAAATTTTATTATGTGTTCGAGTTAGTTTCTCTGTCTGTCTGTCTGAAATTTAACCATATGTTTGTATGTCTTGTATTTGCGGCTTTTGAATTCTTCAGATCCCCCAAGTGTGTTTTTGTGATCCAAAATGTATTTCATGCTCCTTCCCTTGTCTCCTTCTTGATTTTGTCTCATATTTTTTTTGAAATGTCTTTTTGCGGACAATTTAATGGGAAAAAAAAGTTCGACTTGTTTATGTGGAATGTGTTAGTATGTTTGTGCAACGTTGCAATACATGTACATACACTAATTTGGGGTAATATGAATATGTAATACATACGTATGTGTGTATGTTAGTATGTATGTTGTATATTAAATTGTAGAAGAAATATTTATTATTTCATGAGAATTTGCTTAACGGGCGGATCCCAGATTTCTTTGTCTGTGCGATGACTTCAACATTTTATTTCTTTGCTGTTTTTCTTTATTTGCTTTTTGTTTTATTCGGTTTCATTTTATTCAAAATGGCGAAAATTAAAAACAAAGTATGGAGTCTAAATAATTGATTCTCTTGATTTATTTTCAATTTATTTTGTTGTTTTTGTTTTATTCGTTTTTTCGTTTACAATTGGAACGATTTCCTTTATGAGTTAAAGGTATAAAACGTGTAAAAAAAATTTTTTAATAAAAATAACACAAATACATGGGAGTATAATTTTGAATACATAAGTTCATATACAAAGTATATAATAAATCTATATATTAAATACTTAAGATTAGGATTTAAATTATATTATTATGTATAATATGGACCTATCTGCCTAAAGGGGGTCTTATGTCTAGAGACTTACATTAATATTTTAATACTAAATGGAAAGTATAACAAGTGTTGCATTGTGCAGCACAGAGAGATGCATTACAAAATTGTGGAAGTACTTTGTTCTTGTGAGACGGCTGACTGAAAACTGAAGTGTGGGTTGAACTTCTAGGATTTACTGTTTTGAGCATCGCCTTCCATTCGCCAAACACCAAATAGGTAACTTAGTTTTTCTGGAGGAATGACAGGAGCACCGGCTGCTCGCCTTAGACTTTTTAGATCGGCTTCGGCATCATTAAGGATTGAAGCGGCACCCATGGCAAAGCCATTACCCTGAGCTCCGTTTGCATCAAGAGCTTTAAGTAAGCCAATTTCGCTTGTCGATAGCACTCGACACAGGAAATCAATGTATCTTAAAGTAAAAAAAGAATAATACGGTTAAATAAGTTGCTGGGTATAGAGTTTTTAGGCTTAGGTTTGCTTAAAATATGTGTCAATATTTGCAAAATTGCACTCTTAGTTGAAATTGCTAACAACATAAAATACACAGTTAGCGCAGGTACGCGGCATAATATGCGTAATTTTGTGGGTTTTTATTGATGCGACGTGAGAAAAACCACTAAGACGGAACGGAAATGCCGACAAAAAAGAAATTTCCCAAATCGAGGAATTGCCTAATAGTTGGAATTTTAAAGGAAAAAATATTATAAAACTTACCTAGTAGCTAATTTAAGCGTTTGGATTTTACTCAGCTTGTCACTTGGTAGGGTCGGAATTATTTGTTGTAATGACTTGAAGGCATCGTTTAAACTTTGAGTTCTTTGGCGCTCGCGCACATTCGCCATAATGCGTTGACTGTGGAAATCTTCAACTTCTTCTGATTTGCTGGATTTACGTTTTGATCGCCGACGGGGCTTACGGAATTCCTTGGAATGTTCACTGCTTTCACCACCACCTGCACTAAGCTCGTCTTCGTGAGGAAATAAATAACTATTGGCGGAAGCAGCCGATTGGCGAGTATATTCCATTTCATCACGATCTGAACTCGAGTATGTGCTGCCATTTAATGAGCCCGCGTTTTCCATCGGATCAAAGGCCGCCGGCAAATTGTTGGAATGTAGTGCTCCATTATTGTGGTGAAGAACTAATGAAGGTGTTGCTGTATTTTGTTGATGCTGTTGCTGGTGAAATGTAAATTTAAAGTTGTCCTCCTCACTGTTATCACACATATCTTCGTCTGCGAATTCGAATTGTGGGGAAGATACACAGTTCTGATGATTTGTATTTGACGGGGCAGTACTTGAGGCATTGACTTCGTTTACTGTTGTTGGCAGATATTCCACGAAAAATTTTTGGTCTTGTTGCTGGACAAAATGTGGCATATTGTTGTGGCCGGCCTGTAGTGACGGTATGTGTATCTTTTTGTTTTCCTGCATCATATCGTTTGACCCACAATCAAATTCACGACTACGTTTGCCATTCTCGTTTATTTGATATTGTTGAGACTCTAAATTATTATAATTGTTGTTGTTCAATTCCTTTGCTGCAACATTAGCGGGCATTGATGTTGGAGATCTAATATTGTGGCTATTTGGTGTGGAACTGGCGCTGTTGCTGCTTGTGTTTAAAATTTCACTGCTTGGAATATTGTAATCCATCTCATCTGGTTCATTTACCCCGTAGCAAAGGTAGTCCCCAGAACCTGGCATATGTTGGCGTCCATCCATATTAATGTGCGCTATTTGGTGATTCGGATGTTGATATTGATGAGGATGAGTGTGCCCATAAACATTCTGCGCATCCATGCCATGGATGGAATGCATGTACGATTGTTGGTCAACCTGAATAAGTTTGATGACATTGTGTTGTAAATCCAATATATTTGGCAAAGGTTTATAGCTTATGTCGAGTAACACTTTAGGAGATGCGGGCCGTACCGACATTATTTAAAATTTAATTTGTTTTCTTTTTGTAAGTAAAATGTGTATGTTTTTATTACGTTTAATATTTAAGTAAGAGTTAAAAATATACCGACGTATCGTACTATCTATAGAGTATATTAACAGTTCAATTATATATTGATAAATTCAATGATATCCGATCGTACGAAAGATTGAAACTCTACTGATGTTGAAATCCTAAACACACCACTAAAAGTGGGAAATAAACGAATGTTTCTATTCGTCTACGTTTGACAAGTAATGCTTTCTCTTTCTACACTCATCCAGTCAACACTTAGAAAGAAAGAGAGAGCTTATAATATATTGAGAATGGGTGATGGACACCCTCTTGATGACGTCATACCTGCTCACACACACGAATATGATATTGATAAGAGAAAGAGAGTTTTTATTTTTTAATGATCAATCATATAAACAGGAATACAAAATATTTTGTATGTGAAATGTCTCACCAACACATAGATACTATGTGTTAGTATGGATTTGTGTTAAAAGCCAGAGAGTTGTTGTTTATTTTAATGGCGCATACAATTTGGTTTTTCTTAGGTAGTCCATCGGTGATCTTCAATATTTGCAGACATATTTAATTTCCATTTACTGTTGGGATAATTCAGCGGTAATTAAATGAATTTCTGGATTTTCTAAAATTTCCCACGGACTAAAAAAACTACCATGGCATAATATTAAGTTGCTACTTTTTTCTGAATTCTTGCTATAAAAATCATGATGATCCTAAAAAAAACCAAGGAAGACCATTAACGAAGACAGTTTTGATAATAAAGTGTTTTTTTTTTTTCTAGAAAACTTAATATAAATAAAAAAAATACCTTGCAAAAATTTTAAATTATTATCTAAATTCAAACTTTAATCGGTGGATTTTAATAAATATCGAAAAGTTATTTATGTAATACAGTACTTTTCGCTTATAGTCACATCCTTTAGTTGCAGACAAATCATGAACTATATCGCTAATGTGACTATAAGTCTAATTCACATATATGCTGCTATCAGGCTTATAACCGAAATCGATTATAATCGAGTTATGTGAATATAGAAAATCAAAAATTCATATAAATTACACCGACAGCAGGCTTATGGTTTTGCAACAAAGTTGCATACTGCAGAAAAAATAGTTAAAAAAATAATAAGATATTCGAGTAGAGAGTTGATGACAAAAATTAAGCGATTTAATTCTTTAGATGGATTGCGGTTTCGAAAGTTAAATAGAGCTAAGCAAATTTTTGAAAGCCGCTGATAGATGGTATATGTAAATAAAAAATGTGCTTATATCGCTAAATGGAATGTAACGTAAATACTAGGCTATTCAAGTAATCGATGCTTTGTTTAAATCGATAAATCGAATAAAAATTACAATTTTTAAGATAATTTTATTAAAATAGTAACAATAATTAAACAAAAGGTACTTCATGTTATAAAAGAAGAAAACTTAAAAAAATAGCATCAAAGTTTAAGATAATCTTCTTAAATAATCTTTCAAAAAGAGTATACAGTTTAAATGTTTGTGTTTCAAACGATTTCTTTATTTTGTTATACCCTCCACCACAATTTGTTGTGAAGAGGGTATATTAAGTTTGTCACTCCGTGTAAAACTTTTTTATTATTCATCTCAGACCCAATAAAGTATATATATTCTGTGTCCTTGAGTAATTCTAAGTAATTCTGTTGAAAACACGCTCACTTTCGAACAACTCAAAAGAAATGAACAAGCTTGATGCCAAATTGCTTGTAGTTATCCTAAGCAGTTTGGGAATGAAATCCAGCAAAATCGGTTTAGTAGGACCAGAGCTATGAATCAAAATGTGGAACCACCACCTAAAAAAATTGATAATTTTGTTACAAAAATAACATAAATGCTGGAACAAGGCACGGAATTAGATAAGATTTTGCAAAAATTTGTTTTATTTGACTGGAAATCACGCTGTTAAATTTCGTGATGATCCGTCCAAACTTTACCCTAAGCCCCATATAAACAATACTTCCGGAAAACAGTTTAGTACGCCTGAAACCGTAAAAAATAACGCTAGCGTAACAAAATTTGATACGTCACAGTTTTTTAGGACTAGAAATAACACGGTGAAATTTCGTGACGATCGGTCCATAATTTACCTTAGGGCCCATATAAACCCTACTACTGGAAAACAGTATAGTACGCCTAAAACCGTAAAAAATAATGCAATCATAACAAATTTTGGCTCGTCACAGTTTTATAGGACTTTAAATGATACTGTGAAATTTCGTGAAGATCGGTACATAATTTACCCTCGGCCCCATAGCAACCCTACTCCCGTAAAACAGTTTAGTACACCTAAAACCATAATTAATAACAAATTGTCACAGTTTAAGATAATAATAACATCATACAGATATTACTCCTTAAGCATTCGAACTGTCGGTGGAGGGTATCAAAGATTCGGCACAGCCGAATATAACACTCTAACTTGTTTTGATTAAACTTGATTTAGAAAAGATTCTTTCACTTATTGTTGACGTTGTAGATATTAAAAGTAAAGCGTTATAAAGAATATCAAATTTCTCTGTTCTTTTTCCTGTTTTTTTCTAAAAACTAGTAGTCCTCCATTATACCACTTGCATCTCTTTTTTTTAACAATTTTAATACTTTTATAGACTTGTTAAGGTCTGGTAGAAGATTGTTTTCATTCGTCTCAAAAAACTCGTCTTCTTCATCTGAACCATTGTGGCAAAAGTCAGTACTAAACATTCTAAAAAATCAATTATTTCTAAACTCTTTGGTTTCAGTCTTTGTACTATATTTTAAAAAATTGTTACTCGAAGGAAATGTTCCTGAGTTAAGAAATAATAAAAGGGTATTTAAAACTAACACTGTGAAAAAAATTTTTCGATTATTCGATAAATCGACAAAAATTATTCGAATTCTTTGTTAATTGAAAATGAACGATTTTAAACTATTCGGAAAGTTAAACGTCAAAAATTAATCGATTAATCCAACAATCGATTGAATACCCTAGTTAGTACAATGTATATTTTGTTTTTCTGTTTTTATTCTTTATTTCAATCAAATAAAAACGATTATTAAAAGCTAACCTTAGTTTTTTTTTATAAAATTCTTGATTGGTTTAAAATAAGCTTTAAAATAGAAAAATATGACTAGAAATGTGTTACTTAATTTGCGCAACAACTCAGTTACCGCAACAGCCCAAAGTTTCTATTGGTTGCGTTCACAGAGGTTACACTGTACCTTATATTAAATTCACTTATAGCGTCAGAATAAACAGATAAAATGGATTGTATCGCTAATGTGACTAAAATGTGAATAAAGTCTTAAAACGGTACTGACTATAAACGAAAAGTACTGAAATTAGAATTTGACAAGGCAATAGAAAAACTTTATTTCAATAAAAAATATCTGTGGCAATAAATAAAAATGGGTGATGTTGACATAAGTCTGTGTTCATACGGCTCATGTCTTATTGACATGATTGCTACTTTATAGGCGAGAGGGACGAGGGGAAAAGAAACGAGTACACAGATGCATGTACATTGTACTATCTTAACGTTTTGCTTTTTCATTCGTTGTATAATTTTGTTACTGTTTTCAATATCAAAAAATCACACATGCAAACTCACGACTATACAAAATAAAAATCATATCGTCAACATGACATGAATCATTTGAACGCCAATTCATGTTCAAAGAAGAAAAAGGAAGAATCTTGTCAATAAGACATGCGCCGTATGAACTTAGACTAAGTGCTTTTTCATTTTAATACATACTGTTATTCTCGTCTTCAAGACCTATCACTCAGCTAAATTTCAAGTATAAAATGTCGTTATTAATAAACTATTTGCGTTTATATTTTAGCTTTACTCTTTTTGGAAAAAACGGATTAAGCCTACATATATTGCGATATAATTGTTCAAACGTTTTTTGAAGAAATTATTACTGTGAAATTTGATGTTAATTAAATTAACTTAATTTCATTGCCTTGTGTTTGTTCGTTATTAAATAATAAAGTGTGTAATTTGTAGAGGTTTAATATAAATTTTTTTTATTGTTGAGCAAAACGACAATAAAATTGGAAATAAAGTACTCAATAATATTGTGTAGTAGATGGATACCTTAAGTCAATAAGTTTGTTTCCGTCAAACAGAACCACTCAAAGCGAATTTCAAAATTTAAGTTACTTAGGGTTCTACAAAAACATTTTTGCGCTGTTTTTCTGCCGGCGTTACCACTTCTGTTCGGAAATAAGTACTTCGCGTGTTCATTCTGCCTACAGCAATTAGTAATATTTGCTTTTTTGTAAGCCTAACCACTTAATTGCAAATATGGAATATCAGTAAGGTTTTGCGAATTGAATTCATTCTATCAAAGCTTCTTTTTCGATTTGTATTTGTAATTTTGATCACTGGCATGTGTAATTTCCGAATTCTTCATTGGTAACACTGATTTGAACGTAAACGCAGGTTTAAAAGAGAATTATATAAAATCTTTTCCGCTAAACCAGACTTGTCTGAAACTCCACAGACACTTTTACTTTGACAGCAAAGTTTTATGATGTTTTGTAACTCAGCCACACTTACCACGTTCTTTTGCATTTTTTCTTACATCTTCCTTTTTTGTTAGCTATCCTTTGGTTATAAAGAAAAGTAAATTCAATGTTTGTATTGAATTTTCTGGCACACGAATGGCATTATATTATTTTTAATTTTAAAATTTCTTAAGTCAAGACTGCAAAATTTCGTTTTATTCATCACGAGGTATATCTGGTGTTTCTTAATTGGTCAAACTTAATCATTGTTTGGCTTTGTTTGAATTTTCAAAGTTATTATTTATCGCTGAACTAAAATATGTAATAGTTTTCAAGATGTTGAATTTTTCGGACATTTCATTATTATTACCTTGTTAAGCATTTGGTTCTTTTTTTAAGTTTTTGCAAATATTTTAGTTGCTTAAGACTTAAGGGGAAGTTATGAAAAATATTCTGGAGCTATTTTTGACCAACATATTCTGTAATTTTATTTTGCCTTTAATCGAAAAATTTCTTTCTTAATTATAATTTAGTTTATTAAATAAAACCAAATAATGATGTAAATTTTGTATAAAAATTTTGAGATGTTGACTTTAAACCTAAAATTGGGAACATGAACAAAAAGTGCTCTGGCAACACTTTCTATAGTTTTTGAATTACAATTAATCGATCTCGCAATTTTTTAATGAAGTTTTACTATAGAAACTAATCTCTATAATCTAATTGAAAAAACTTCCCTTTCAAGAGAAAATAACATTTTAACAACAATAACATGGCTGAAATTTCAGTCATATTTCCGGATGTAATTATCACACTGACAATCCCAAAAAATGTCTGATCATACTTAAAGAGTGCTACTCGTATCGATGTGTTTGTGTGTATATAATACAACTTCCTACGGAATAACCAACCAATTGTGTATTTTTTTAAAATATCGTCGATTAAGTGAGAGCGAAATTTGCCGATATTGTGCACACACTCTCACGCGCTCTTACACTTCACCAAACACACACACACCCAAATTACTACTGCCGTTATTGCAGAGAAAAAGATTTGTGTTTATAAAACGGGCGATTCATTTGCGGGTTTCCCATTGGACATTTAAAATATTCGATATTGAATTTCTATTGCGATTTCAAACTACCTGCGTATATTCCTAAAATTAATATTTTGAGTGGGTTTGAGAAAAGTATTTTCCCGCATGACTGGAAATACACACGTTAACATTGTGGGAGAATCTTCGTGATTTCCTATGGGATTTTCTGGTTGGCAGGGAATTGCCGCAATGTCATATATTTTGTTATTTCCTGACAAAAATAACCTACAAACATACACACACGCATATTTTCCTTTTTTTTTAATAAAGAAAAATACCTGCAGCAAATTAAAGAAGACCTTTAATTTCTACATTTCTTTCTACATGATATTTTAAATTGTTTTATAGTAAATTTTCTATAATTAATAAAAAGGCAAACTTTTGAATTGACCCACACTAAATGACTATCGCTTCATTTTGGTTACTTCTTAATCCGACATTAAATTCTGGACGCCACAAAGCCTTTTTGGATCCTTTCCCCTAATATCCATTTTTTTGCACATGGCAAGAAATCTTTTCTTAATCTTTGTATATCTAGCTGTTTATATATCCACTGTTATACAATTCCCTATTTTCTTTTACACACATATATAACATTAAACCCCAGTTCACGCACGGAAGCCGGCAGGCCTTTAAGTACTTACTTTGGTTTCGACTAATTCCATTGCATGTTCGAGATATAATTCGTTCGACCATTTAATATTATAGTTACTATTTACATCTTGAAAATATACTACTGGCAATGATAACGGATCCTGGTCCTTCTGCACGATTTCAGGTTTATGGAATTATAAAAACTGCTCGGGTAGACCCACCCGCAAAGATAAGAGAGTTTCACCTTCCGACTTCAACGCATAGACAGAAATTATAAAGTGGGATTTCTAAGAGCCACCATGTCTCCGTTTCTATATGGATGACCAATTGGAGCAATACCAAAATTCATCCAATGAAATAATTTCAAAATCAGGTAAATATACATATCTAAAAAAAAATGTACTAATATTTAATATAAATGATAATATTTTGTTTAGAGTTTCTATGCCATTCTCAAAGCACTGAACGTTTTATTAGTGAATCCGCAAATAAGGTCACAGACGAAAGGAGCATGGCCTAATTTGCTAAAATACGAAGTCGCTAAAAGCATAGCAATCTCAATTGTCGCCAGAATTTGTCTTAACACTTAAATGCTCGCAAAATAGAAAGGGACCTAAGGGTTTTGTTCAGGAGAGCCATTTTAAAGATTTAAATACGTGTACCTTTGATGTACCATCCAGTGATGCCAACTTAGTGCTTTTGGCACTATTTATGGTGCGTTTTGATACCTCAAAACGCCAAAATTTTATCCATAGTGCCAAATTAAAAAAAGCACTAACTTGGTGCTTTTTCAATTTTTCGTTAGTGCCTTTAGTGCAGAGTCCGCCAAACACATAAATTTACATTTCTTGTTTCTCTTGGTTGTTTATTTTTGAGCGTAATTGTTTTTATTTGTTCAGTGTTTTCGAGTAAAAATACAAATTATTTTCGCATGCTCTCTTTATTTGCGTGAGAGCATTTGCACATGTGCGGTGTTTTGCAGATCTCTGCTTTAGTGCTTTTTACAATTTCAATTTTTTTTTTTACCATTTTTTTAAACTACGATTAATTTAGATTTATTTAAACGATAAACTATAAGGATGTTTATTAAAATATATGCTGTCATAAGTTTTATAAGCAATGGTCGGACATTGCAAATTTTCGGTAATTGCAACAGGCCAGATTTTTTCGAGTTACGTAGAGTGCGAGCTCCTCTATTACTTTAAAACTGTTGTATGGCCAATTTAAACTCCAAATGATTTGGATGTCTTTTAAATGTATTTAAGATAATAATAATACATTTAAAAGACGTTTTCCTGTCCAAATTTGGAAAAATGTTTGCGGTCGATTTTTAAAATCCGTTAAAAAAATACGAACATTTGAAAGAAAATTTAGTCAAATCGATAGAGCCGTTTTCTGATTTTAGGTAAATCCAAAAAAGTGGGCGTTAAAGTGGGCGGAGCAAAATTTTCTTCACGTAAAAACCTAAGTTGGAATATGGCGATGATTTTAAAGAAAAAATCGTACAAATCGGTCAAGCCGTTCTCAAGTTATGCACTTAATAGAAAAAGTGGGCGTAAAAGTAGGCGTGGTACATTTTTCTTTCGATGAAAACGTAAAATGGATTAATACGAACATTTAAAAGAAAATGAAATCAAATCGATGGAGCCGTTTTCTGATTTTTGGTGATTCGAAAAAAGTGGGCGGGACGAAATTTTCTTTTCGTATAAATCTAAGTTGGACCATGGCGATAATTTTAAAGAAAAAAATAGTCACAATTAAATAGATGTCATTGGTGGTGCAATATGAAAATTGGATTTTGCTATGCCCCTCCGCCCGCAGACCGAAAATCTTCACAGCGTCACCCGCCTGAATATTCTGAAGATTTCCTGAAAATTAGAGTCCGTTTTAGAGTCCATACGTTACATACATACATACACACATCCTATTTTATATATATATATAAATACAAATGTAAATATATTTATTATTTAATCTTAAATGAAAAAGGTCCCCATCAACGCCGTTGCTTTTTTTTAAATTTTAGAGGTATATAATATTCGGCACAGCCGAATGCAACTTGCTTTGTGTATAATTAAATTGTAAAAGTGGCTTAGTGTTTTTTACGCTTTTTTTTGCTCGAAATAGTGCTTTTTAGTGCTTTTTTTAAATTTTAAAGTGCTTTTTGCTCTCAAAAAGATGGCATCACTGGTACCATCACTGAGCGTGTTGGTATTGGTCTCATTTGAAAGCGACACATCTCATGACGTCAGAAACGTGTTGGTCAACCTTGAAAACGCGCGTAGGTCCCTACCTCTTGCTTTGTATAGTTGGTTTTTACTGTTCCCTTTACCTTTCTGGTCCCTTTCTCTATTCGCTGTCACATATGTAGTCTGGGAAAGAGAGACAAAAAAATGTCAAACTTCGAACTAATTAAGGGAAAGCTGAGTTTTGAACGAAGCTTCCTTTTGTGATTCTAAACAACATCCCGAATCTATGCGTGGACCCTACAAAAACATATATGTAATTTTTTTTTTCGTAAAACTAACAGTTCTTGAGAAAATTCGATTATTCTAAAATGTACACTATGCGAACCAACGGCAGATTGTAGAAAAAAAATGTAATAGATCAAAAATAAAACTTCAAGTAGCAAATAAGGACTTCGAGTTTAACATTTCGATTTGGGGTTCATTCAAGGCATCTCGTGTATCACGAATATGTCACGAAACCACTTGGAATTTTGTTTTCATGTCTTCGGAGCAATTGTAGCTGTAGACTGGGTGTAAACAAACTAACCCGAAAAACTGCACCTACCCAGTAAGCAATTTTTAGGTTTCTGGAAGCACGAAAACTAAATGAGCGCTAATATATGCGCCGGCAATTATACACAACGAAGAAGCAGCAGAAAAGCGAATTCCATTTAAGTGAATTTTTAATTTATGTTAATAAAAATGATTGAATAACTTCGCATTATCTCTTATAAGTGATCAGGTTGTAAGTGGATAATTAAAATCCAAATTTTAAAGAAAAAAATCAAGAACAATGTTACAAGTGCTTCTGTTCTTCGCTTACACGGAAGCAGGTTGTATTGCAATGATTTTAAAATGTTTTTACGATCATTCCCGAAATATTACCGAACATAGAAATTAAATTTTTTTTGCTTTTTACCAGAGAGGAAAAAAGAAGTGTTTCCTAGTGGGAGCTAGCCATTTAAAAATCATGCCTATTTTAAGCAGGTTTGTAAGGGGATATTGCGTTTCTCTCCCTTACAAAACTGCTTACCAATAAGCACCATTTTTTACTGGCTAGCGACTAGAGTTGTCAATTATTCGCTTTTCAACTATGTTGGAAGAATTCAAATAATTGTTTTTGTTCATTAGATCAAACGATTAAATCTAAAAAATTATTCGATTAATTGATGAGAATAACGAATAAAAAAATTTCTATGGAAAATCTTCAATTCCATCCGCTATGACCTCTTCTTTTTTTTGATGCAAAAAATGTTTCATCTTAACTCCATATCGTGGTATAATTCAATATTACTCTGAATTTGTGGAAGGCGTTGGCAGACCTACCATCTTCAGCCAAACTTCTATCTACAATTTCTTCTAGAGAACAGCCGCTGTCTCTCTTAATGTATTTTTCCATTGGACCAATTTCGACATTTCTTGATGTCGTTGGATAATCTTCCACTACATCGTTTTCAATGGTAATATTGTGATACTTACGCAAATGGTAAAGATATATGTACATATATAATTTAAAAAACAATATAATACAATAACAACATTTTCTACTTTCAAGATATGATTTAAATATATAAATCAATTCTTTATTTTTAAGCTTTTTTTTATTTCTACATATTTCACCAGAAATTTAAAAATCCCCTTTCTTGATGATTTTTTAACTTTTGATTTAAAAATAAAACAGCTGATGCAATTGAGAATGTGAGTTGCAAAATTCGTGTGTTGCAAAAATAAAAATACGAGATGGCAAATGATTATTACAGTTCTTTTGGCGCTTTATTAGACGAAATATTCTGATTGCATCAATGCATGTCCGTGTAAAAATCATGGAAAAGGACATGCATTGATACAATTAGTATATTCCCCAAAAGAACTATAAGAATCATTTGCCATCTTGTATTTTTAATTTTGTAAAGAACGAGTTACATAAAATACATTTTTGAAATACAATGAGTGCTCAAAACGGGTTTTGCTTACTAAACATTGAGATAAATTACAACCAGTGCTAGCAACAATATTTTTAACTTTCCTACATTTTGTATAAAATCACTTAAAACGTATGAGAATAAATAAAATTCTTAGCTTTAATTAATTTTTTTTTTTTAATAAAAAAAAATTGTTCGATTAATCGACATTAATTAATCGATTTATTCGTTATTCAAAAATCGTCGTTTTGAAATTGTTCGAACAAGAGTTTGGTTTTGTTTTTTCGATTAATCGAATTATTCTTAAGCGGTTGACAACTCTATTAGCGATTCAAACTGCTAAAAAGACGAAAATTTTTAATTTTTAATATCTTTTTCACCATTTTCAGTTCAGTAAAGTTCATAATAACTTAAAACATTATAATTTAAGAATGTTTTTTTCACATTTTCTAGCTGTATTTTACAAGAAAAAAACAAACATGCATATTAGGGCGATAACCAAATTTTTGGCATAGTACCACGGAATGGCCAAGAATGTTTAGTAATGAAAACACCTGTCTCCCGTCGTTTTGCAAAAAACCTTCAGAAGCAAATTTCTAAAACCTTCCAAGAAATTTTGAACCGCGTTGAATTGAAAACCGTAGGAAAATTTTCAAATCTAAAGCAGTGGATAAATTCTAAAATAGCATTTAAGTGATACGCATAGGAATATACATAAATATCGGGTGTATATTTTTTCAAATTTACGCGAGATAGAAATGGTTGTTTTCAAACTTCAACCCGATCCCTGCGTGAACTTTTTTTAGCAATCCGAAAAAATTATCATATTTTTTATTTATAACTTTTATTGTTCTACACGACTATACTAAGCCGTTTTTGATATTCGCAAAAAGTGTGAACAAGTTATAGCCCTAATGCATATATTACTAATACAAATCAATCATATGGGTATTTCAGCAGAACAGTATACTTTTTGTTACGTTACGACACCAACCATTTTTAATTGTTTCTCAAAGAATAATGAAAATATTATTTACTTTTTTGCATTTTGGTGTAAAGCGCAACTAGCTTTACATTTAGTGAAAGACAGGTCAACTTTAAAGAACATGGTTCTTAAATACAAGACTTATTGCTTGGTGTCGTAACGTGACAAAACGTAGAATTTTCTGTGGGAATACCTATATAGAAATTTCATTTCATTATAATATAATAGCGGAGTTAAGTGCTTGGTGCAAATTTTCTCGCGAAAGAGCAAATGCAAACTATCGTAGCTCTTTTATGAAATCTAACGGAATCTCCAATTAAAATAATTTCAGAGCAGGGGCCAAATTACGGCATTCGAAATCGATCGAGACTCCCATTTATATTGTATTGTAATTTCGATCGATATAGAATGCGGTAATTTGGCCCCAGGTTCATTACTGAAGGCCCCTATTATGATTTACATTCGACAAACAATTTTCGCTGGCTATCGAACATCGACTATCGAACATACATTTTGTATTATGAGTTGACAGCACTGTCTAAAATTTCGTTGTGCATCGAATTTTTCAAGGAAAACTAATTTGTTTTCTACGGTGCAAATAAACTTAAAAAACTTGTCGAAAATGTTAATATTTGTTAATGTTTTTGTGTTCGTATACCAAATGCCATACTCTTAATCAGTTTTGTTCATTTTATGTAAGTCCAACGTCGAAAACAGCTATTGCACTGAAAAACTTTTCTCCACAGATCCAATGAAATTTACATTAAAATTCAACCTATGTAACCCTTCATTGGATTAATGAAGGATTAATAAAATCAATGACAAAATTTTCATTGATTATATGAATCCTCATTGAAAAAATGGATAAAATAAACGTTTGTCATTAAACTAATGCAAAATCTTCATTGATTTAATGAAACATTTCATTAATCCAATGAAGGGTTTCTTAGGTTGAATTTTAATGTAAATTTCATTGGATCTGCGAAGAAAATTTTTTCAGTGTGGAAAGGCTCGTTTTCCTTATGGTACAAAATTTTTTTTACAAAATGATTTGCCGCAAAGCTCAGCTTATAAGCAAGTCGGATAAAACCCTACAGAAGGTAAATTGTTTGGAAACAACCATAAACCCGTCGCACAGTGCTTTGGCCCATAGACATAAATCAAAAAAAAAAAACAAGTCATATATTTTACTTAAAAATGTACAGATCGATAGATAACAAAATAATTAAAATGAATTTTTAAGAATTTTTAAGATTTAACTCTTTTTGGCGGCGCTAGAGGGCGCCAAAGTTTGAGAATTTATAGTAAAAATGGCCAAACAACTACTTGAGTTTTAGATGCTTTAGGAAAACTGTTGTAAAACTGTTGTTTTTTAAAGCACGAGATTGAAATTTTTTTCTGTAGTAGTTTACTATATTTAGAACTAACTGTAAAAAAATTTTATTGAATTATTTTCTCATAAGTGTTTTTTTATTGGTTTGAAAAATGCTTATTATTTACTTAAGCTCTAAAAATTTTCTAACTTTGATGGAATATTAAAAAAAAAAGAAAAATACCGTCTATGGGTTTTTTTCTGATTTCGAATATTTAAACTGTTTTCTAATAACTCCAAGAAAAACAATTGAAAAAATTTTACCACAACTTGAAAAAAAAAATTTTTTTTAAATGGCTATTTTCACGATTTTTGCTCAAATTTTGATAGTTTTCAGGAAATATTGATTCAAACTTATACCGTTCAATAAAAAAAAACAAAAATCAAAATATGTATGTATAAAAAATTTTTTTGGGTTTGCCTGCATTTTACGGCATAAGAGGGCGCTGAAATCACAAATGCCCTTGGCTTTTTATTGTTTCAAGAAAATAATTGTAAAAAATTCATTTTCTGGATTACGAGATTCAAATTTTTTTTTCTGTAATACCTAACTATATTCTAAACCAACCATAAAAAAAATTTAGGGGAATTATGCTAATATACATATTTTATAATGGTTTGAAAAATGCTTATTATTTACTTAAGCTCTAAAAATTTCCTAACTTTGATGGAATATTAAAAAAATAGAAAAATACCGTCTATAGGTTTTTTTCTGAATTCGAATATTAAGACTGTTTTCTTATAACTACAAGAAAAAAAATTGAAAAAATTTTACCACAACTTGAAACAAAAATGTATTTAAAAAAATGCTATTTTCGTGATTTTCGCTCAAATTTTCATAGATTGAATTAGTTAAAAAAAAATAAACTCGGAACATAATAAGAAATATTAAGGTATTAAAGTGGCTTTATGTAATTATTATGAAACGTAACTAATAACTAAAATAAATTTCAGGGTGTTTGTCCGAAGAAGCATTGGAAGCCAACCACAAAATCGTGAGAAAAACCAGACTTTCCTATACGAGAAAAACGTCACGACGACACTCATAAAGATTTAATGACTCATTTATTACATTCCTCAGATCCGTTGTTATCTTCAAACAGGAATCCAAAGACTAAAGAAAATATATTTTTTGAAGAAGTTGAGAAATATATACTGAAAGAAAATGTACCAGTTAAAGAATTCAGTACTGAAGATGATTTATTGTAATTAAAAAATATGAACATACATATGTAAATAATAAATAAATTAGTTTAAAGAAAATAAATTATGAATATAATAAGAAATAATTCCAAATAATTCATTAGATCGACTCAGAAAGTGATTCTGAGCCGATCTAACGATGTCCGTCCGGCCGGCTGGCAGTCCATGCAACCTTGTGCATACAGATCGCAAATTCGGAGACAATTTGATGAAATTTGTCCCAGAGGCTCTGACTGGTACAATGACCAAGCCTATTAAAAATGGAACGAATCGGTCCATAATTTTACAAAAGCCATCTTATTACATCGGCAAGATTAAATTTGGTCCAAACCAAACTAATTTTATTGCAATCAAAATCAGCTTATCAAATTGTATTGGCATCTTTCTATTTTTGAACATAGCTCCCATACAAATCATTCTCCCGAAAAAGCTTTTAATGCCAGCTTCCATAAAAATATTAGTATTTACATACAAATTGGCGACAATGACTTTTACGATAGCTACTAAGTCATGACAAAATGTTGTCCAGATAGGCCCAAAATAGACTATAGGTTCCATATAAACCCTCATCCAAAAAACTCATATACGGAGCTTAAGATATCTAAACAATATTCGGGAGAAAGAACTTTTAAACGAATCTTAACCTCATAACATAATTTTGTTCTGGCGGGTCCATGATTGCCCATGGGTCCCAAATAGATTACACTCTAGGAAATTTGTTTTTAAATACTATACTATAGGGTATCACATAGTCGGGCTTGACCGATTATAATTTCTTACTTGTTATTTTTGCAAGAGTATTTTAAGCGTTTTTAACTCATTTTTTATTAAATGATGTTTTTGTATTTTTCACATTAATAATCCGATTCTACCAATTCGGCGCACATATATATCTAACAAATATCAATTTCCATACCAAATTTTATTACAATTGGATAATTTTTGAAAGTGTTATAGCATTTTTAAGAAAAAGGATATATGGCAGGACATTGAGTCCTTGTTCAGATTTAAATGAAAATTTGCACACACGTTGCTAGTTGTGTGTGTATTAGCCTGACCATTTTTTGTAGTTTTGTGGGCATTATTGAAGCTAAAATTACATTTTTCCATTTCAGGACACATGGGAGGTAGGCGTGTCCTTGAACCGATTTCTCCAAAAATTCATAATTTTCTTAACTAAGCTATTTTATGCTAGTGTACAAAATTTCTGACAACTCCTTCTATTTATGTCCCTTCGTTATATGGGGACAAAGCACTGTGCGTCGTGGACACGTTTAACTATAATTTTAGTTTTAAAATTTGTAAACAAAAATTTTTTTTTATGTGACAGCTGATAGAAATGTACTACTGTGAATAAACTAAATCATAATAGTAAATTTTTGTCGAATGTGCGCCATAATAACAAATAAAAATTCGTTCGATCAGCTCTTCGACTGCTGTCGAAAATCGAATTTAGTTCATAACAGCCACCATTAGGCTTGCCAACCCTACTTTATAATAAAGTATTGTACGTTATTTCGAGTAATTGTACTCTATACTTTATGAGAATAATAAAGTACGCGAAAATACTTTATTTCGCATGATTAGATTTATCTAGAATTCAAAATAGTTTCGGATTATATTAGTCATAAAATTATAATACTTATTGTACAAGTTTTTTTTTTTTTTGAAAAATTAAAGAACAAATAATTAAAATTAGCCATATGTTGATGTTTTTTTACATTTTATTTTTTTATATTTCGAAAAAAATAATCTGACAGCACTATTTCACTTGTTTGTTTTGTTAGAACTACACAAGACTTTGCAAAGTAAACTTTGCCTGTCTAAAAGGGGACTTAGAGCATGCTCTATTTTCTTCTGACAAACCATCTGACATCAGAAATCTATGTCGAGAGGAAACCGGCAGCGGCGTCCACTATTGACGGAATTATTAGCCGGCTGATGTTAATATTTTACAAAACCGAGATATCATAACACTATTGAATAGAATTTTTGTAAATAATCCAAATTTTTAATATTTTTAATTAGGCTTAAGTTCATGAAATTTAATTTTTATTAAATTATTTTTGTGAAGAAAGGAATTTTACAACATGAAAATTAATTAAAATTGTTATTGATAATCTGACGTCAGCAGTCGTCGATGGCTGCGAGTGTAAGACGGCAAATCCATCTGAGGAGATCGAGTGGTTGCGATCGAAACATGTCATGGTAACCTGCCGGCCAGGGTTCGAGCCCGAGCCACGTCAAGAATGAAAGATTATCAATAACAATTTTAATTAATTTTCATGTTGTAAAATTCCTTTCTTCACAAAAATAATTTAATAAAAATTAAATTTCATGAACTTAAGCCTAATTAAAAATATTAAAAATTTGGATTAAAAACCATAAATAGTTCAACAAAATAACCACAATACTAATTATTTTTGTAAATATATATATAAAAACCGTTTCATTATAATATCCTAAATTGGTATCTTTGAATTAAAAGAAAAATATGTTAAGATGGCTAAATTATTTTACGGCGTAAATAAAAATTTTCGTGGCGGCATTTTTATTTTAGTTTTTGCAACAACTATGGGGAAAAACAGAGACAATGTCAGAAGCAAATTACATGTACGTTTGTCACTGAATATTAGGTCTGTCTGGGTACTTTTCCAGTAGCAAATACTTAGTAAATTTTTTTGGGAGAGTAAGACCAATATTACTCTATCGGCTGAAAAAATCTCAAAAAGTACGCAGACAGTATCCAGTGAAATCTAGCAAGAAAACAGCTGATCGGTGTGTAAACAATTGAAATAACAGCCCTGTTTCTTTACTCTACTTTGGGATCCCAATTTGCACGAAAAGCGTTCCCGTAATTTTAATTTGTGTAAATGAGAGCGGAGTTGAGAGAATAAAACGCTTCGTCTTCTTCTTGCACGAAACAGCCCAGAATTTTTCTTCGTGCAAATTGTGTAAATTGTCAAACAGCTGTAAAACATAAACAAAACATTGAAATGCAAAGCAAAATAATTTTGAACCAAATTTTGGAAAAAGTGTTGTGGAGTCAAATAATTTACTTAAATATAAAGTTTTATGTTGAAATATAAGAAAAACATAATGTTAGTTTTTGTAAAAGTGTTTGTTTGGTTTAATTTTTGGTAAAATTAGTTTATTTCTGCAGACAATATACAATTTTTCAAAATTGGCATACACCTTATTGTTTTGTAAAAACTGTCAAAACAATAACTTTTTATTTCGTGCTTAAAATTTGGTTTTTTCTGTTCCCGTACTTTTGTGTAATTTTGTCTCTTTATAAGAGAAATTAATGCTTGCTATCATTTTCACGAACTTTACCCAAAAAGTAAAGAAACAGAGCTAACAAAGCAAAAGAATTTTAGCATATGTATGTGTACGCAAAATTGAATTCTCGAGGCAAATTAAAAAATTATTAATTAAAGTGAAGCATAAAAAGTGTTGTAAATTAAAAAACTTGTTTATTACACTGTTATTAATTTGGTAAGTTCAATTTCTTCTTAGTTTTTAGTTTTATTTGTCGGGTTTATTATAAAACTTCTTTTGCTTACATTGCCTAACATAGTGCCGGCTTACAATGGAGAAAAAATAATGAAATGCCCAATACAGTGCTTAACAATGGAGAAAAATAATTTGGATGTAAAGTGCTCGCCAGGAACACAAATCCAAATACTCGCCTCTTCAATTGCAAAGTTTGTCCCACAAAGTTCTGCTGGTTTTATCGGTTCTGCCATATCCACTCTACTTACGCCACGGTCGCACTGTATATTTGGACGTTTCTAGCATGAAGTAAAATGTTTTGTTTAATATAATTTATTATAAACGTTAAAAATCAACACAATTCTAACTACTTACCTCTGCCATTGTTAAATTTCAATTTTTATTTTCATTTCACAAAAACTATTTCATTCAAACAGCTGTTCAAACTGATTGCAAAATCTTGCAAGCGGAAATTTCTCTAGTAACATTTTGCAAGTTCTCTAACTTCCAACTGTCAAAAAATTATCTTTTTGGCTCTCTCGCTGCAAGAGATTTGGAGTACGCAGACAACATTTTGCAACATTTTGCGCAAAATATGTGTATTTTGTATTTGCAATATTATATCAGCTTTTTTTTGTATGCAAAATGTAATTAAAAAAAAGGATTTCGAAAACTGAACAAAATTGACGTTTGACGATTTTTGGCGATTTACGACATCCGGCTTGGCGATGGAGCTCAAAAAAATCTGACAACCCTGTATGTCAGTTTCAATAGGGTAGCAATGTGCCTGATTCTACAGGGTTTCATTGGATCTCCAATGCCGTCAGTAAATCCGTAATATCATATTCATATATACTAAATTTATTAGTTAACCCTTTCGCTATATTGCATCCATATGGATACACTCAACTTTGGAGGCATCTGACAATCTCCAGTTCAAAGAATTGGCTTAGATATCGGTATGTTATTGTTTTTTAAGATCTTATGAATAATTTTTAATGAAAAACTGTTGGATTTTACAAAATTGAGAAAAATATTACATTTTATAAAAAACTTTTTTTTATATTTAATTTTTTTTTTTTTTTAAAGGTTTTTTTATCTTTCAAATAACATATACATATATTTAAAACCAAAACACATCTAACATTAAGTAAAAAGTTTATTTTAACTTTTTGCATCAATAGTTTTTTGTTTTAAGCCGGAAAAAAGCTGTGCAGATTTTTTAAACATTGTATGTTTCCATATTGGTGTTTGGGGTCCGGGATTTCCCGGGTCTGATTTCTCGGGAATTTCGTAAAATAAGCAATTTTACATAAAAAACGTTAATTTTAATTTAATTTTGTTTGTTTTTATTTATAAAAAATATTTAAAACAAAACTTCAGTTGCTCAAAGTGATTTGTTTTATTTATTTTGCCCGTAGAAATAGATTTTTCCTTTGATAAGCGCTTTTAAATTTAAATTGTTGACATTACTGTAAAAAGACAAAAACGAAGTGGAGAAATAGAATGCCCAGTGACTTACTCAACGCATTAGAGGTTTTAAAAACCACATTTTTAAAAAACTATGAATGTTTTATTGTATGTTTTCTTTAAGATTTATCTTTCTTACGGCCATTTTCACCAAGTTCGGTTAAAACTAACTTTCAATTAAAGTTCCGGTTACCAATATGTTTTGACAGCTATAACCGATAGTTAATTATAACCGAACTAGGTGAAAATGGCCGTTAAAAGAGGTGATATTTGATAAAAATTATTCCAAAAAAATTTTCTTACATGTTCTGTTATCTAAGGAAGAGTTCAAAGAGAAATATGTTATTCGGTTTAAAGGTAAATTTTTATTTTAATCATGATTCAGTTAAATTATTACGGAAAAAATTTCACGTTCGAAATGTCACGTATCGACCAAGATTTTGGCTTAAAAAAAAAGAAAATACAGAAGATTTTTTAATCAAACCAAGACATTTTAATGATACATTGCTACGCAAAATTCTGAAAGTATTTTGACTAAAAAATTGTGCCAGGTTTCGCTGAATTACGCCTTTTTATACATGGCCACGAAAACTACTTCTGTTTTTTTTTCACGGTCGAACCGTTACTTCTTTTGACATTATCTTTGACCTAGAATCGCGCCCTCCATAAACTTTAGCACAGATAACAGTGCTTTCTTAGTACTATAATTTAAGGGTTAAGAAAACGTAAAAATATTTTTTGCTTAAAATGTTATTGCATTTTTGGAGCGTACGACTGTCACGTTCAACACTTTGGAATTACCCATATGTATGTTAGTTTTTTGTTTAAGTTTGGTAACGAAGATCTCTATTTTAACATATTTTTATTTTTCGAATTTATTCTATGAGCTAAATTTCAGCTATGTATTTTTATAAAGCTTTTTTGTAATAGTCCTATTTCTTAAATTTTTCAGAAATGACTTTATACACTATTTTTTTAATTTTTGATTGTGTTTTGTATATTTAAATAGTTTTACACAAGCAAATTGGTGATAAACACATTGTTCATTTTTAACAAAACTGTTTTAAACAAAAATTTTGTAAAATTTTAATGAATTTTTTATGAATATTTTTGATAAAAAATATTTTTTTTTTCCCGTGTCCCGGGAAATGAAAAAGTCCGGGAATTCCCAAACACTAATCCATATGGATACAAACGTAAGTTATGGTGTTGAAAAATATACACAATATACATATAAAATAATTGTACGTTTGATGCTGCTGAGTGGTTTTTACATGGAGTCTATTGCAAATTATGGACCGATCATCACGAAATTTATTAGTGTGATTTCTAGTAGCATTATTTATTACGGTTTAAGGCGTAATAAACTGTTTTCCGGGTAAACTATGTTTTCTAAGAGTAAACTATGGTCCGATCTTCACGAAATTTTACACAGAATTTTACACAGAAAAAAATCAATGTAAATTCGTTCAAAACAAGGTTGATTTTACATTTTTTAGTAGTTATTTTGCTTCATTGTTGTTTCATGTTAATTTAACATGCGAGCAACATTTTTTTCTTTTAAAATAACTTTAATTCATTTTAATTTAACATTGCAGTAAAGTTAGAGTAAAATGTAACATATATTGAAATAACAATCGGAATCACGTTGAAAGAAAGTTATTTAAAGTTGAAACAACTTGAATTTCATATCGCACTTGATCAACAAGAGGGTATTAACTCAAAATTTTTTAAATTTTACTTTTTGCAAGAAATCAACAAAAAATATCAATATCTATCTGCTATAAAAATGTTGACGCATTCCGATTACTCTTTCATCTCGTAAACCACATTTGACACCATTATCGTGATAGCTTGGTGACTAACTTTATATTAACAAAAAGGTAGTATTTTGAGTTAATACAAATGTTTAAATAAAAATGCATGCTATACTCTCATAAAAAAGGTATTATTTTGATTTAAGCCTTTATTCAATTTAAAATAATCAAATTGGTTTATTTAAATTTGGTTGTATTTTGAGTTGATACTGTTTTGTGGATAGCATTTGTTCTACTTTATGACTTCAATTCGAAATGAGACTCTTTTTATGATAAAATTGTTCATATTTCTTTTGAGTTGTGACCCTTTTCATGAAATAATTCAATTCATCTTTAGTCATAGCCATTTTCATGCTATCGTGTTTATAATAAATTTACTTTAACATAAATACCTGCTAAAAAAAAATCGATTACTCATTGCAGTAATAATAAAAATATTTCAATATAAACAATTATTGTATTTAATATTGTACGAACAAACAATAGTTAATTAAAATTTAATATGATGCTTTAAACACATTCGAGACAGCAAGCTACCGACTTCAATATGTCAAAAATAGAATACATGTGTGTATATGGCAATGATTATTTTCACGACGACACGGCTACATGGCTGCAGGTTGTTGTCTATGCTTATTTTGTCGTTGTAGCCAAATTAAACTAATTTCTATTTTTGTCCACTACAAAACAGAAAAAGTGTTGCTAATAAAAAAAAATATTTAAATAATGAGTGCTTAAAAAATTTTATAATTTTTTTTTTTTTTTTTGTTTAACAGAAAAGAATCGGCTTGAAACAAGAATATTATCTCGGCTTAACATCAAATTGATATTTATATAATTTTTAAGCATTCTTGAAAGAAGTTCTATAGGAACATGTTTTTCACGCCAACGCTCCTAGTTAAGCAGTTATAGGTCGTAAAAGTTGCAAAATACTTTATCCATATCTATTTAGGTGAACAATTATTCTATAAAATATGGCAATCAGAGGAAAATGCTTCAAAATGTGTTTTACAAGGCGTTTAAAGCATACCGATTTACCAATTAAGAGGTAATATTATATATTCATTTTCCGTGGCTGACATTTTTTTTACAAAATTGGCTTTATCTTTAAATTATATCGATATTCATTTATTTAACCCTTAGATATTTGCTTAATAAACTTTTTCTGTATTGCGGGCTTTCGGCCTTGCGAAACACTTAATTAATTATGTACATATTACAATAATTAAATATGTAACAAGTACATAAATTATTACCACATATATATTTTTACTCAAACTTATAAATATATTGAGAAATGTTCCATAATAAAATTTTTTAAAGCTTAATAAATATAAAATTCTATATGATGGAGTTACTAAAAATAAGGTTTATAAATGCTAGAAGTATTCTTCCCTATACATAGTCTTTTGAATTGCATTTTAAGAAAAATTTTGCCTCAAAACACATTTCAAATTTATATTATTTTTATGAATACGGCAGATTATGTTTCAACAAACATACTAACAAAATTTTAAGTTTTGTAGAAAAATCTTTCAAGAAATATTTAATTTGGAAATTTGCTCTTAACGGAATTTTTAACACATCATGTGAAAGATATTTCGAAGTACATAATTTCTAATAATACTAGTACTTCTTTGATCCAGTTTTTACCTAAAATGCAGTTGTTGGGTATCACTTGCGCAGAAGTAAAGTTTAATGATCGAAAAACATCACTTGAAAGAAACTTGGCATGACTTTTATATGTCAAAAGTTTTTTTTATGCAGCAAATTTTGGCAATTATTGCTGCAGTTAATTTTCTGAAGCAATTGCTTTTGACATTAAAGAAATCGTTTTATTTTTTTTTTTTTTTTTGTAATGCTTTTTCTTGTCATTTATAATAAAACTGTCACTTGTTGGTTCAATATTTTTAATAAAGTTTGACATCATTATTGTTGATAACATTTTTATTATTATTTTATGTTTGCTTATAAACCTTTTGAAATTCAAACTTTGCACAGCTGTTGTGCAGTAAAAAAGTATCAGCATCACAACGTCAACTGGTAATTACGAATCAGAAACATCATTTTGCATCACTGCAGCATTGATGAATAGTTTTCACGCTCGTTGACTGACATTTTTTTTTATTTTTAATGCAGTTTATATGTATTTATTTCTTTAATCTGCCGTTACGATGATATTGTTTATTACTTCCAAAAACAACAAAATTATAATACTAAATATGTTTTATAATAAATTCAATTGTTTTTACGTTATAAAATGTATTATAAATAAGTATTTATATATTTATAATCTTAAATTAAGTTTGTATAAAAGTCTGCAAATATGCATGTTTTTCATTTTATAAAAGTAAAAAAAGTGATAGTGGCACGACTGAAATATAAACACACAGTAAAAAAAACAGCTGTTTATATTTTTTCAATTGTAGCTGCCGTCTTCAATATAATTCAGTAGCTGACTACACGACTATAATTGCACCCAGCAGCATTTGTAGTCTTGTGTTCGTGTATCCTGCTGTGGTGAATGTGTTTAATGCATGACGTGTCCAAACCTACAACACTATTCTGCGTCTTTCCCTTTAGAGGATATACATAGTGACAATAATAGTAACAGCTCTGCAGATCCATTCAGCGATGATTCGAATGACGATTTCAATCCGTCGTTAGTAAGTGAAAACAGTTCATCGGACATAGAAATGCAGAAAGTGATTCATGATAGAAAAAAAATTACTAATTATAAAGCACAAAACAAGAAACAAAAACGTCAACAATCTTTGCGAAACTCAGGATATTCATATACTTCGCTATGTAGTCCTACACGAAAAATTAAAGAAAAGTGCTTACGAACTGGTTGTGGAGAAAACTGCCGTTTTAAGTGCAAGGAAAAAATAACAGAATATTCTCGTTTTAAAATATTTCAAACATATTGGGATACAAGTGACTTACAAAGACAGAGGGAATTCATTTCTAGTTACATAAAACCGATAACACCCAAGTATAGATATTCAAGCAGTCAAAATTACCGTAGTTTTAACAACGCGTTTTTTTTGGAAATGGACTCCAAACTTATTCGAGTGTGCAAAACATTTTTTAAGGCAACTCTCGATATAAATGATAAAGTCATTGCAACAGTAATTAAAAAAAAGAGCGAAGAGGGATTTGTGGAACCTGATTATCGCGGAAAGCATAATAAACACAAGAGTGTTAGCCCAGAAATCAAGGATGGAATAAGGCAATTTATAAAAGATATTCCGAAAATTGAGTCGCACTACTTACGCGCCCAAACATCTCGCGAGTTTATAGAGAGCGGTAAAAGCATTGGAGACTTATACAAGGACTATGAAGAAATGTGTGAAAATAACAATTCAACACCCGGAAGTAACATTATGTTCCGCAGAATATTCAAAGAAGAATTTAATATTTCATTTTTTAAGCCGAGAAAAGATCAATGTGACCTCTGCGCATCGTTTTCCAATTCCGACGAAAAAGGAAAAATAATTTTAAATGAGGAATACACTTCACACCGCGAAGAAAAGGATCTGTGTAGAAAAGAAAAAGATATAGACAAACAATATGGTAAAGTAGCAGTATATGATTTGCAATCAGTTCTTCCATTGCCAAAAGGATTAACTTCAAGCTTTTTTTATAAAAGCAAAATAAATTGTTACAATTTTACCGTAAGCGACCTAAGAGCAAAACACGTGGAATGTTTCTTCTGGACTGAAGTCGAAGGAAAACGTGGTTCGAATGAAATTGGAACGTGCGTTCTTTTATATATACAAAAAATTGTGCAAGAAGCAAACAGTACTAAAGATTTTGATCTAATTTTTTACTCCGACAACTGTTGTGGACAGCAAAATAATAAATACTTGCTTTCGATGTATTTCTATGCTGTTCAAAAATATCACATACGAAGCATAACTCATAAATATTTAATTCAAGGTCACTCTCAAAATGAAGGAGATAACGTTCATAGTGTTGTAGAAAAGCAAGTAAAAAGACATATTTTAAGCAAACCGATATATTCGCCAGATCAATACGTCACATAATAGCCACCGCCAAAAAGACTGGCATACCATATAAAGTTCATGATTTAAAGCATGATAGATTTTATGATCTTAAGAGTTTACAAGAGCAATGGGGCCAAAACTTTGTTAAAAATGATGCCAATGAAAAAGTTAACTGGCATAATATCAAAGTTTTGCGTGTAGAATACGGAAATCTCAATTCATTTTTTTATAAAAATTCCTATAAGGATAAAGATTTTTTAAATGTTACTGTTCAAAAAAACAATTTCAAACGCACCAGCTATTGGGAAAATCTTAAGTAAGTTTGTAATTCATTCATTTCTTTATGTTTGTCTGGTGTAATTTAAAACATCTCTTACACTAATTATTAATTTAGTTTATCATCTATTTATTCGGAAAAGCTACCCCTGACGGAAAATAAGAAGAAGGATCTTAAGGAACTTGTAAAAAAGAATATAATTCCTAAACATATTTATGAGTTGTATTACAAAAATTTAATAGATACTAAATTTAAACACATTACAATTGTTAGCTTTTTTAACCTTGTATATTTGATTTAATAAAGACTACTCGACTACTGAAACTAAAAAAGATTTATTCAAGTTATAAAAAAAATCTTGGAGCTAATACCAACTTGTTATATAGATAAAAATAAATTTTGAAGTTAATACCCTTTTGTTGGAAAAAATTTTTTTTAAACTTTATTAAAATTTCAACTAAAGTATCACAACTCAAAATAATACAAAAAAAGATATCGAAAAATTTCAAAAAAATGGTATTAACTCAAAAAATAGATTTTTTTTTGCAATGATTGCAAAAATTTAAAAGAAAAACAATGTAGATATATTTTTAAATGGAATTAGCTTATTATTAGATATTCGGATTTTCAAACTCTTTTAAAATCTAACCACAAACAGTTTTTCACCTCTACTGAAACTTTTAAAATTTTGAGTTAATACCCTCTTGTTGATCAAGTGCGATATAGAATCAAATTGGTTGGAGTATGATATAACAGTGTGAAGAAGCTTCAGAGACAACATATCGCTCATTTGCTGCAAGACCGGCATAACTCAAAAAAATCCATTTCGAAATAAACGCATTTAAAGTTTTTGATTTGCACTAACTACTTAGAAAAAAAGAAGACACATTCTCGTAAACTAGGAAAGTATAAAAGATATAAAGATGAATTTAATACACAATATAAAGAAAAACAAAGCGAAAAATTCTGCATCTCTAACTCCAAAATTTAATTTTTTGAGTTATGCCGGTCTTGCAGCATATGAGCGATATGCATTTATTTAAGAAAAATCGAGACACTTACCCTTGTAACACATGTTTCACTTATTTTGTATTCTCCTTTATTAACAGAAGCATCAACCGAGTCGTCCGATATGGTTTTCGTCTTCATTCTACTTTGAAAACTTGATGTACTATTTAACTAAATAATTTTAATTAAAAGAATACGGGAATTGTCTTCTTTGATAAAATATTTTAAACATGAACATAAAAAAATGTACATACTTAAGTATGTATGCATGTTAATTTAACAAGATAAACTTTTGGTTTTAATATAAAACAGGTTTTTATGGATTTAATATTGAACAATGTTATTTTAACAGTGAATAATATTAAATAAACGTGATCGAGGGTTATATTAATATTTTTCATTTAAAATTAATATGAAATAATGATAAATTTAAATTAAGGGCATACTTTTGCAGAAATTTACCATGATTCTCAATCAACATTTCGCCATGTTATTTTTTTCTGTGTATAGCTAAGTCTGCGCTATTTAAAAATATTTTATTCGACTGTATTAGTTTTTTTATTTTACTTCTTAACTTTCTTTTACGGAATGTTTTGACTTTTTTTAAAAATTTCACGTAATTTAAACCATTAATGTCGATCAAAAGTAACGATTTTTACCGTTTTTTCAGGTTTTTTAGCCATCTTATAAAGATTTTCCCAGCATATGCTCAAGTTAAGCTTCAAAATCAAAATATTGGACTTTTATTTATTTGTTTCGTTTTTTCTTAAGTTAATTAATTAAAATTAAACAACTTTAATAAAATATCTTTGTACAATAACGTTAATATTTATTTGTTTAAATTAATCATGACGATTTCATCAAGTTTCAGCTCAGTTAGAGTTAAATTCTCTTTGCTGGAATTTGCAATCCGAGTTGGATGATGAAGATTAGCATGATATATAACGGTTATTTTTAAATTTTGAGTATTTTCGTTAAAACAACTTATAAGAAGGACAAAAACGGATACCAGATTTTAAACTTTGCGCAGACTTAGCTATATCCATGGCTACAAATGGTCAAAAATCGTTACTTTTGATCGACATTAATGGTTTAAATTACGCGAAATTATTTTTTAGTTATTCGTGCTTAATTCCCAGTTTTTATTCTTGACAAAAACACTTGAAATTTATTGTTGATAGGATATGCTATTCCTATGCGCATTTCACTGGTTGCTTAGGCCAGATCATCAGGAAACTTCATCCATAAAGATTTTAGAAAAACTAAAGATATTAAACCAAATAAAACTGTTAAACGTATAAGAATTATAGCAACAGTTCTACTTGGAATAATATCAAAGTTTAAACAAAACACATCAACAATAAACAACAGTGGGTTTATCTCATCTTACATTCCCCACTACAATTAGTTGAAATTCTCTCAACATTAATTGTAGTTGTAAGTAGGTTAAGAAAAACAAAATAAAAACAACAGCAACTTACAAAAGATGTTGTCAATTAAGTGTTTTTTAGGCCGTGCACTTGCCTGTTTATTATCAAAAAGTAATTTCAATTTTTGGGAATACAAAATTTTAATTTCAAAAGATTTTGCTATTCGTGCTTAATTCCCAGTTTTTATTCTTGACAAAAACACTTGAAATTTATTGTTGATGGGATAAGCTATTCCTATGCGCATTTCACTGGTTGCTTAGGCCAGATCATCAGGAAACTTCATCCATAAAGATTTTAGAAAAACTAAAGATATTAAACCAAATAAAACTGTTAAACGTATAAGAATTGTAGCAACAGTTATACTTGTAATAATATCAAAGTTTGAACAAAACACATCAACAATAAACAACAGTGGGTTTATCTCATCTTACATTCCCCACTACAATTAGTTGAAATTCTCTCAACATTAATCGTAGTTGTAAGTAGGTTAAGAAAAACAAAATAAAAACAACAACAACTTACAAAAGATGTTGTCAATTAAGTGTTTCTTAGGCCGTGCACAATTTTGAAAAAACGTCAAAACATTCCGTAAAAGAAAGTTAAGAAGGCAAAAAAAACTAATACAGTCGAATAAAATTTATTTTTAAATAGCGCAGACCTATATCCATCAAAAATGGATAAATACCTATTTCTCAAAAACTGGAGCCAATCTGACACTTCCAAATGTACTTTCGCACTCAGGGGACTCCACCCTAATAGTTCGAAAAGGATTCATCGAAGTTCATTTTTTTCGGGTCAAAAACTATCACAGTGCTATTTACAAAATTTTTATTTATTTACGAAAAACGTCTGTAGCCTTGAATTAGAAATTTGTATGTTGTAGAATAACCTATATTTCTTCAATTTTACAGCCCATTTTACGGTATTTAGGTAAATTTTTGGTTCAGCGTGAATCAAAGCCGGGAAATCCGAAAAATATAAGTTTCGTAAACGTTATTTTAAGGTTGCTAGGAAGTTTTATTTGAACTAGTGTTCGCCTAATGGTCAAAATTCGAACAGAAATTTGTTTGTAAATATGAAGAAAACATAATTCATCTTAGTATATATGAATTTATTTGTTTCGAGCATTTATTTTTTCCTTCAAAGTAGATCGATTTGGCGAGGGACCAACCTCCGGTTCATATTTTATCTTCTACGTGAGTTAATTTAATTTTGTAAGTTCAATATGAAAAATACCCATTGAAAAACAAAAAAGTATCAAAAAGTCTCCTTTATATATTGTCATCCACTCAGGACGTTGCACGTTTAATTTTATGTTTCTATGTCTAATATTAACGAAAATTAATCAAAGTACCAGTTGTTGAACAAAAAATTACCAAAAAGCTCCCCTTACATGTTCTTGTTGACCCAGTTTAATGTATAATTTTATCTTTATAAGTCGAATATTAACGAAAATTCAAAAAGTTCCAGATGAAAAACAAAAAATACAAGCATTTTTTATCTTATAGGTTATTACTTACTCAGGACACTACACCTATAATATTATGTTTCTGAGTTCAATATTATAGAACATTAAAAATTATCACATTAAGCACAGAAAAGTAAAAGAATGAAATTTAGTTTCCCGTATTTCCCCTTTTTACTCCCCATAGAGGTTCGGATGACAAACAAAGGAAGAAGGCGTTCTTAACTGTTTTGCCTGGCCTGATTTATACATAAGATTTATATAGTCGAAATATTCGAAAACCGGTTTCTGAAAAATATCGAATAATCGATCACCCTAATTTTTTATTTTTTGATAATTGAAAATAAATTTTTATTTATTTGAAAATAAATTTTTATTTATTTATTTTGCATTTGTGTTAGTAGCAATTTTAAACGCTTATAACTCTGAAATTATTGAACAGATTTTAATAAAATATATATTGTGCACTTCTGTGAGTAAATTTCTTTCAAATAGTGTTTTGATTTGTAAATCGGTTGGCATACAGAGGAGGAAAGTGTTCTTAACTGTTTTGCCTTAGCCGATTTATATATACTAAATGATTTAAAATAAAAAATTGTTCGCTTGACTGATTTTTGAATTTAACGATTCAATAAATGAAGTCTAGTTCAGCTTTATAGAAAGTTCGACTTATAAGGAAAGTTTTGGGCACATATCTATTATTTTCTTTGGGTCAGATTTATGCGTTGTTTTAAAGTGGAGTTCAGTGCTGCCAACTCTTTGCCACAAATACTAGCAAAAATTTTAGTAAAACAATGGCTAACCGTGATTTTCTTACAAACAATTATGGAACAGCTAATTATAAGTTTGCCTTAAAGGAGAAAAGCTATTTATTCAATTGTCTTATGTCTAAAGTTATTGTTCTTTAAGAAATATCATTCTTGCAAAAGCTTATCTTAAGTTAATGTAAGTATTTTGATGGCATCAATAATAACTCTTATATTAGAATAAAACAACGCAAGATTTAGTTATTATTTTAATAGAAACGCTTAAGTAACATAAGTTGCCAAAAACACAATTTCTGTGTAGTTATAGGGCTAATGTAATAATTTCTTAATTTCTAAACATGATAGGTAGGTATTCCACCATTTCAATTTAAAAAAATCTATATTTAAGTTATTCCATCAAGACTATAAAATAAAAAAACGTGTTTAAATTCAGTAGGAGTTAATACATTTTAACCAACCCAACCGTAGCTAGTATCTAGTCGTCTTCTATGGATAAGTTAAAACTATGTATGTATAGGGTTAAACACAGTACAATATTGTTTTTTAGTTTTCAATAAAATGTAATATTTTAAGACAGTCCTTTTTAAATGTATGCGGTTATTTCTGAAGCGGTTGGTGATTAAATATGCAGTTGTTTAAAGCGATTCCGATAGATGTCTCTGTGATTCTATGTTGTTGATTTAACAAAACTCACCATTGTTTGGTTTTTGACTCAGCTAAGACACACAAATTATTTCGTTGAAAAATTATTTCATCAGATGTCGCGGTAGAGATATTACAATATTTTTCGGTCAAAAGTCCATGCTACCACGAGCAAAATTCAAAATTACACTTGAGATGATGTGCCATGCCAGTTCTTCTTTTCTACTTCTTTTTACACCTCATTTAGTAAAAAAAATCTTGTAATGGTTTTAGACAAGGGTATCCTTTTTAACGAATTCGGGCAGTATTTGCATTTTCAAATATGTGTACTTTTTTATATGTATTTTTTTTGTTGATTTAATGAATTTTTTTTTTTTAAATATTATCAATTGTCAGGAAAAGCATTAAAAATTAGTCTCTAATCATAGCCCCATAGGACGTTAAATGTTAGTGTTAAATCTGTTTTACAACTTGTTGCGAAATTTTTTTCAAGACATCCCGTCAAATCGCACAAGAACAGCTAGAAACCGTTTCATTTTTTATTTAAATCTTAATATTTTGCAAAATGCGTATTATAATCCAAATAAAGGATGTTTTTTCAAAGGTGTGTGACTTTTAATTAAAATCATATAATAAGGTTTTTAATTTGACTGACTGTTTTCTTCATAAAAATGGGTAATAAATAGTTGGTAAGATTTACACCATAGCTGTTAAGTAATGATTACTAATCATAATAATTAGTAATTAGATTATTTTATTTTTGAAAGGTGAAGTAATAATTATATTACGATTATTTTCAGATTCGCACGATTACTAATTGATTACGATTACAGATAATCGAAAAATAATCTAGATTAATAAAAATTACGAAAAAATAATCAAAAATAATAAAAAGTAATCGAAAAATAATTTGACTACTTTCGAAGATTACTTTTGATTGTTTTTGATTATTTTTTAAAAATTCAGCGATATTATGGCAATACTGTTTTATGTTTGTTGTTTGTTTTCATTTTTTGTTATTATTGTTCATCGATTTGATCAAGGCGAATTCAACTACAGGTGGTGTCGGAACTACAACAATGCAAAAACAACAGAAACAACATACGGTTGTTTTATTAGCAAAACACTAACAAATCAGAACAAATAAGCCCGTACTGTCGAAATCAGAAGCCGCTTCGACACACCTTTAGTTAATTCGCCTTGGATTTGAAAATTGATAACCTGTTTGCATTCTATGCATTTTTCTTATTTATCACGGGTTCACATTACTTGTGAACTATTGTAATTGTGAGTATTAAACATAATTGTTGTAAACTTTTAATAATAAAATTTATTTGTAGGTCTTAATGTCTGATTATGTTTCCGAAACCGATTTTTCCGCAGACGACAGTACTGAAGATCCGGACGTTAATCCTACTGGAAGTAAACGAAAGAGCTCATTAAGTGAAGAATCAGGACCGGCCCTTAAAAAAGTCTGTGTGAATTCACAAAAAATAATTTTTAAAGAAGAATTTTACACAGAAGTACAAAAAGTTAGTTTTAAAATTTTTAAATTAAAGCATACTATGAATTTATAATTTTTATTGTTAGATTTCCGATAAGACAACTTGTGCTAAGTGCGTTGCATGTCATCGAGTGATAAGAGGAAGCGGTGAAGTGACTTCAAATTTCATCAAGCATTTGCAAGTCAAGCATAGTGAACTTTTTAAAACATACAAAAGTTATAAAACAGGTAGCCCTTTTGGCGGTAACACGCAATCTGAGTTCGATGGTCAACTGTTACATGCAATGATTGATTGTTCATTGCCCCTTTCCATTCTGGAAAAGAAATCCTTTATAGATCTTTTTCAAAGTACAGGTATGAAGGTGATGTGTAGGCAAACAGCGGCTAAGAAATTGGAAACAAAATATACCATCATGATGAAAAATGTAAAAGAAACCATGGTTTGTTCTAAATATTTTTGTACCACAGCAGATATTTGGTCTGGAAATCACAGAAGCTTCCTTGGATATACGTGTCATTGGCTTACAGACAATTTCGAACGAAAATCGGCAGCTTTGGCATGTAGAAGAATTTGTGGAGCACACACCGCGGAAAATATTGCGCAGATGATTACTGAAATCAACACTGCCTTTGGTTTGAACAGCTCAAACATTGTTTTGACCATAACGGACAACGGTTCAAATTTTGTAAAAGCGTTCAGAGATTACGGTGTGGGAAATGACTTTTTCGAAGATGAAATTAATGACGAAATGCCAGTCTTTGATAATGAAAGTTTGTTGCCCACACACCAGAGATGTTGCAGCCATACTCTGAATTTGCTTGCTTCAACCGACTTCGATAAAATTTTAAAAACTGAGCAGCCACTGTATATCCAGCATAAGATGGTAAGTCGCAGAACAAATGGTATTCTTTTGCATTAAAAAAACAATCGTTGGAATTTAAAAAAAAAATCGTCGAAATTATTAAAAATCGTCGGAATTTATAAAAAATATAACGAAAAATTATAATTTTTTAATTCAATAGAATTCGTTTTGTACTTCTGAAAATGAGTTAAATATTAATTTTTTTAGACATTCGATAAATGCTTCAACTTGTGGAAGAAGTGCAAGTGGCCAAAGTCGTCGGAAATAATTGAAGAGCACCTGGGATCATCGTTGCTTTTACCCGTTGTTACTCGTTGGAACTCATTGCATGACGCAGTTCAAAAACTACTTTGCTACAAAGAAAAATTAAATAATCTGTGCGATAAGTTGACTTTGCCACATTTTTCTGCAAGAGACATACAGTACCTGGAAATGTACAATTTGGTAACGGAACCAATTGCAAAGGCCCTGGACTTTCTTCAAGGAGAAAGCAACATTAATTATGGTATTTTTATATTTTTGTTCTTTAAAATATAAATTAATATTTATATTATTACAGGATTTTTAATACCAACTCTTGTGACACTGAGCAATAGGCTGCATAAGCTAAGCAGATCCCAGGAATTGCAACAGTTATCATCTCTTATTTTAAAATTGGAACAGAGGTTAAGAGAAAGGTTCCAACCATATTTCATGTTGAAGCCTGAGGCAAATATTGCAATTGCAGCAACAGTGCTTACTCAAAGCATTAAAACCAAATGGGTCAAGGTGTTGCTGAGATTAAGTCCGGAATTGCCAGAATTAACTGTCGAAAAAATAATCAGCAGAGTTTTAGAAACACTTTACAGTTTTTACGCCAAAAATTGTAAAACATTTAATTTTGAAAGGAAACTTAATAATGTGTCGACTATGCCCGATTTTTTTGATTTCACTGATGATGGTGAGCTTATGCGCACATTTATTTTGTTTTTTACTTTAAAGATTTGACTTTGCAGATGATGAAATTGAAGTAAGTCCTTCTCCACAAGAACAGATTAAAGTTGACCAACAGTCCGCAATAAAACATCAGTTCTTCAGCTATTTAAATGATACTGCAAGTGCTGACGAGATTTACCAAAAATATGATTTATTAAGGGATGCATTTATTTTTTTTAACACGCCCTTAACGTCTTCAGCTCCAGTTGAACGACTGTTTTCATTTGCCGGGATCGTCAACAGTCCAAGGCGGCAATCATTGTCTGATTTTTCTTTTGAAAAATTAGTTGTAATGAAGGCCAATTGTAAATATATGTTAATTATAAAACTTTTTTTTGTGTATTGAATGTATTCTGAATGTATTTGTTTTCTTTATTTTTTTTCCACGTATTTTTCCCTTTCTTGTTGATTATGTAAGTACTTAAATTGTTATCGGTTGTTTTGTTATTGAAGTGAATAAACCTATATTTTGTATATAAAAACTATCCAATTTGGTTTTATTTGTTCAGAATTTTTTTGACGTTTTAAATGCAAATTTTTAAAAATAAAAAATTTGTATAAAATGATGCGCATTCCGAATTTTTAAAAAATAATCGAATATTATCAAAAATAATCCTTGAAAGTAGTCAATTATTTTTTTGATTACTTTTGACTATTTTTGATTATTTTCTCGTAATCCTAACCAATCTTAATTATTTTTTGATTATTTGTAATCATAATTAATTAATAATCAGGAATTGTTAAAAAGAGAATTATGTAATCAATACAATTATTTTTAAAATTTAATCTAATTGATTACTAATTGTAATCCAAATTTAACAGCTCTGATTTACACTCATTTTGTCACTTTTATGCTGCTTTAACCCTTTCACGCTACGCAAAACTTTTTAAGAATCTAAATATATTATAAAGTGTACCGAGATCTATTTTAAACATATATATATAAATACGAAATTAAAAATGTTATCGGATTACAAGATATAGCTTGGGACAAATATGTCCCAATGTGCGGTAAGGTATGACGTTGTTTGCACTGAAGAGTAACTTAAAGTATTAAAAGTAATTAGATTTTTTGGTATAAAAATAACTTTTTTTTAGTAATTTATTAATGAAATTCTTCAGAACAATTTCTGTTAGCTGTAAAACATAAGTGAATATTACAGATGGTACATATATTGGTTTGATTCTCTTTTCCACTCTTAGCACATTGAACACATCGTTTACGTGATGGCGACTTTTTCATTATGTGATATGGTATTGACCGCTTGAGTCCTATATTTTGTATCCGTTTTTTTTTTGTCATGGACGTTGAGGGCAGGGAGTGTTTCCTAATAGAAAAATTTCCAATCATGGCACTGGCAACAACCTGCCTGAATTCCAGAGATGTAAGCAATTTACCTTCAATGCGTTTTTCAGAATACAGTTTTTCGTATATAATGTATGCATTGTTCATTCCAATGTCTAATAAATCGAAAAAAAGACGCAAATAATATTTGATTTTTGATTTTCTGCCCACTTCGTATGTGACTTTCTTCTGGTCCATAAGATCTACACCACCCATGTTTTTATTGTACTTTTGGACTATTTCGGGACATGTTATCTCTAGACATTGGGCTGATCCTACTTGTCTACGTTTTGCCTTTTGTGTAGGTATTGGTGACAAGAAATTTGAGATTAGGTGCACAGCTTTATTATCCATCCACTTGATGAAAGTAATTCCTTGGAAATTAGTAGCATATATATCGCCTCTATTCATGTCTTTATCATGTAGTAAGTTTTTAGGAATATTTTTCCGCTGCAAGCGAACAGTGCCACATGCCTTTATGTTTTGTTTGGCTAGTTTATATTGTAACATCGGTGAGTTGAAAAAATTGTCGAAATAAACTTCACAACCAAGGCCGACTAACTGCTTCGTTAGCTGAAAAACAACAGATTCCCCTAATCCTATTTCTGGTCCGGTTAGTTTCTTTCCCGTGTATAAATCAAACTGAAATAAATAACCGGTTTTCGAGTCAGCGCGGCACCACATTTTGAAACCTCGTTTAATTGGTTTGTTTTGCATATATTGTTTCATTATATTATGGCCTTTAAATTTGATCATGTGTTCATCAACTGATTGGGTTATTGTGTTATTTATAGCTGATTGAAACCTTGAATTAAAGTGCTCCATCACCAATCTAATCTTGTACGCTCTATCAAAATTGCACGATGTCTTCGGTGGTTGCGACTCGTTGTTACAGAAATGTAAGTAAGTTCTTCTTATTTCCTCAAGTCTTGATAGTGGCATACCAGCTGCAATGTATGGAACACCCATATCAGCTTCAGTGGACCAATAGCTTCTCAAAGTAGGAAGGACATGGTAACCCATGACATAGTTCATACCAATGAAACCTGATATTTCTTGTACATCTGTTGTAAACACAGATCCATTATTATGAGCGTGGCGTAATGTTTCTGGTATTATTATTTTCTCAATCAAAGCGTTCATATTTGTAACGACCTCAAAAATATCAATAGGTGTTAAATTTACAGAATCTTGAAGAACATTGATCTTACCAAACTCGTAGTCGGTATCACAAAAAGTATAAGGGCAGTATGTATTATTTTTCCAGTTAAATTTAGGAACCTGATTATTTAATGATGGATCAGTTGATATAGATGAAGAGGTACATGTTGCTTGAATAGATGCAGTTTGATCAACTAGTGCCGAAGCTCCTGAAGATTCATGACATTCTACTACGGCACATTGAGCCGGCTCAATGACAACTTCCGAGAGTCCAGCTTGAATGTCGTCATGCAAAAATGATTGATTTTCCTCGTCCAAAATAAGGCCATCTTCAGTGTCACTATTATCAGCCAACAAATACTCCTCTATTTCATTGTTAGTCAAGTGGAATAATCTTTCACGTTTATGCGCCTAGACATAAAAAGTAATTTTGTGAATAAGGTATCTAATCTGTAAAAAATGTTTTTTGAATCTTTAGTAATTGCGGCCTTTTATGCATATTGGGACACCGGTGTCCCTTGACAAAAATTTCATTGTTTAGTTACTTCAAAATCACTTCTTATAAAGAAAAACACTAAAGGTAGAAGCAATACTTACCATTCTAACAATATGTATCGAAATCCGGTTTGAAAAACACAAAATCGTATCGAAAAACAGTTTTGAAAAATATTATAAAAAACTTTGAACTTTACCAAAAACAAAATAACGATAACGATAACAGTCTTAGCTTTCTGGATAAGTGGTACCAACCTTTGAATAAAATATAACCTTGTTTACATGTGAGCGATTGGTGCATCCAGAGATGTGTAATTGTTTTTATTATGAAAAAACCCGTTGGTTTAACTTTGGGGACACCGGTGTCCCATATGCGTCAAAGGGTTAACCACAAAATGTATTTAATCAGATAAAATTAATGGATTAATATGCTTTGAATCTATTCGGGCATTATAGTTCAATAGAAAATGTCTCGACTTCTGGTCTTAAATTTTTAGCATCATTGCTAAATCTAGTAAAATGAAGTGCACATTCATTTAGATTTGACAATGATGCTAAAAATTTTAGACCGCAGACCACGATTAAAAAAAAATCTTGATAAAAAAAAGAAAATTATATGTGAGAAAGTCGATTTTAAATCTCACGCTCTTCTGTGTTTGAGTAATTTTTATTTATTTATTTACATATTTCCAATTCTATACAACACAGGACTCAAAGCCTATTATTGCAGTATAGAACATTGTTTCAGCAGAAACATTAAAAATTATAATTTGTAAATGAAAAAATTTTAATTTTAAAACAAAAGAACAAATTTAAAAGAGAAAAAAATTATTAAAACAATAAATTAAATTGAAAATTAACAAAATGATAATCACCCCTATCGTGAATAACAAGTGGAAATTTTGTTCCCGTGAAATGTTCATTACCCTCGAAGGAAAAAAAGCAATCGTGAATCTCATGTGAATAATTTTCCACGCTATCAGTTCCATTGAATTTAAAAAAAAAAAAAAGAAAGATTAAAAAAAAATTAAAAATGACTGAAATTTTTTTCAAAAATATTCACGTAAGTATATATTTTAAAGAAAAGTTTAAATAATATAGCAAAATATTAAGTATTGGAGGGATAGTTTGATTACAACGTTAGTTTTTTGCAATTTCATAAATTTTATGTAGTAAAATATTTTTCAAAATTCTGCCACCACGTCTGTCTAAAGCTTCACAAATCAGCAGCCAATCGACCTTTTGTATAGCATTTTGTTGACTAATATGTCGGTTTGTGCATTATTAACGGATCCAGCCCGTAATATTTGATTTATAGGAGGAACTACTTACATACATGATCTGTTCCCTAGCAAAAATAAAGTGAGCAAATCTAAGGGAAACGTGAACAAATTACGAGGGAAAAACTTTTCACGATAAGGGGAATTTTTCCCCGTGAACTTTTTTTCACGTTATTATTCTCCTTTGAATAACCTTTTTTCATGGGAGTTTTTTATGATCGCAAATATGTGAAAAGGGGAAAAATTATTCACGATAGGGGTGAATATTAAAAATCATGAAAATTTTTTAAAAAAATTTAACATGCAAAAAAATTAAAAATGCTTTTTTTTAAGCTTAGTGCGTTATTAAATATTTGTATATTATGCGGGAGTAGATTCCAAAGACGGATTGCATTAGGGAAGAATTGCCAATCGGAAGATTTATTGAATTTTCTCAAAGGCGATTCAGGTTATCCTTTGCAAACCTGGCTGCTAACACCGTATAGAAACGCCAGAGAAAACACTGCCGAATCATACTTTAATGATAGATTTAGCAAAGGGCGATCCATAATTGAAAGAGTTTTTGGTGTTTTAGCAGTAGGGAATTACATTACTCATTATTTGGACTTCAACGCACCACTAATCGAGGTACCTGAAAGGGACATCTCTGGCGAAATTGAGTTTGCAGTTCATGACAATGCGGTCAATCATGATCATTTGCATATTGCGACACAAATACGCAATGAAATTAAAAACAATTTGAGTTTCAGATCATAAAATTAAATTTTATTAACTTTTATATTAAATATTAAATATTATTTTAAAAATAAAAATGGCACTTCTTTGGCATAAAAAATGTTTACGTAAGTATGTACATATTTTTTTAATCGTATATATGAGTACGTGTAAGTAAATAATAATGTTAAAAATTAAAAAAAACAAAACAAGGCACTTCATGTGCACAACAAAAGATCTAATAATAAAAAACCCATAAAAGCATAAATATTTATGTACATTATCACATCTTTATTCCTTTTTCAGTCTCCAATTCTAAGATTGTTCTCTTTAATTCCAATTTTTCTAGTTTGATTTTGAATATAGCGCTCTTTTTAAAATTTAAATTTTTCCTTGCAAAGTGCAAGCTTTTCTTTTTTTAGTTCATGTGATTTCCGAGCATACCTCGCTAAGTCTTTTATATCGTTCCGTATCTCCCTAAGTACTATTACCGAATCATTTCGATATAATGTTTGCTGTTCTACCTGCGTTTTAAGAAGATTCTCCCGGTCATTTATGGCTGATAGTTTCTTTCGTTTAGCGGTGAGAAAACCTTCATTAAGTTTTTGATTTTTATTTTGCGGCGAATCCAACATTTCCTCCGGACAGTCACTGCTCACTTACGTTTCATGGCTAGTGTTACAACCGCTTGTAGCAAAGCATGATGTCGTTGGTAGGCCGCTTACAGCTACTTCCATATGAAGAAGGTTAATTTCTTCCTCAATGGATGAAGTGGGCAAAATTGTGATGGACCACCACCCGTTCCACTAATGCTCAATTTATTTTTACGCATCTTTAGCTTGGTGTGGTTCTTTAAATCGGACCAAACCTACGTACATAAATATGTGTGCACATACATAAGTATGTATACATTATTAGCTTAATATTGAGCATATGTATGTATGTAAATAACACTATTGCCCTTACTTTTTTCCAACCTGCTATATCCCTTACAGGTGGTCCATTAGCTTTGGGGTCATCGGACAATTTCGTCCACAAGTTATTTGTGGTTTGTTTTGCATTTGTTGCCTGCAAACGCCCCTTCGCCAAATCACTATTGCCGCTGCTTTGTTAACAGTTTCTTTACTTTCTCCCTAAAAATAACAAATTAAATATCAAAAGTAAACAATTTTAAGTAAGTCCTTACATGTTTCAATTTCACCTTTCCATTTGTTTGGCAACATTACTCTCAATTTAACAGCTGAGTACAATTTTGTCTTTGTAAATTGTGTTGTTGTTGATATCTTGGAAGTAAATTGCTTACAAATTGAGTGCAGCCTACGTCACAGCTTTCAATTTATGTACATTTTGACAAGCAGTATATGTAAAAGACTATCAAGAACAACTTGATCGTGTGGCCGCAGGGTAACGTATTACAGAGTGCGGTGCTACCAGACTTGCGAAAGAAAAAAATAAAAGATGCGAAAGCCAAATGTACAATCGCATTAAAGAGTATCAATTGTTCATTTTCGCTGAGATTTTCTTACGCATCGTAACCCCCCAGCTGTCCTTAAAAAATTGATCGCAACCATCATCGACACGAGAGCCACCGTGAGCTTTATCACCACAAAACAAATACGTCAAACAGCGGATAAGCCTGTGTACGTGGCGGTAAGCATAGATGGGCAATGGATCAAAGAAAAACATATCGAACGCGGTAAAATCTATGATAACCCTGGGAAATGTGACAGCAGAACGAAATATGCTAATTATGCGTGATGCTTCCGAAGATATCGTCTTCGGGCTAGATTTCTTGCGAAAATTTAATACCACCCTCAATTGTGCCAGCCTAGAAATTGATTGTTCTCAGTTGGAGACTCCCTATAGAAACTCCCATAAGAAGATTAATCAACCACACCACCAGTTCACATTCGCACGAAATATGAGTGCCGAAAGACAGAGCCATATTCAGACGAAGTGTGGAGCAGGAGCGGCCGAAGTTGCGTCGAACCATTTTCTCTAGATGAGGATGGGATACCGATCTGCAGCAAACACTGCCGGCCGGAATCCAGAAAGCAACCAAAAGCTACATTCCGTCAGGGACCGAAGAAGAAATACTCGCCACCGAAACCGATCCAGAGAACCAGGAAAGCCTGCTATTACCGGATGTCCAACTGCCAAAAAGACGACAGCCCAGGCTTCACACCCAATGTCGATGCTCCCCTTAGTGAAGAGGAAACTCGGATGAGAGAGGGTATAACCGCATCAGAGGGCCAAGGGCAGCAATACCCCGACGTCATCACCGTGAGTGCCTAAGTAGAAGTGTCCGGCGTAACTCCTTCCGATAATAAGGAGGCCAGCTATATGGACCTGGGAGCCCTCTATGAAACAGATGATGCGCCCTTTTTAGATGAAATCTATCGAAGTCTCAAGACACCACCCTGGAGCTATAGCCGCCATCACCACCTTTTACGCCCCGGTCACCCCCGTCTTTGGACTCCGACAATGAGGAGTACCGATGAGGATATTGATACTATAAATTATAAGATATTATATTTCGTTGTATTAGAAATTCGACATTTAATAAATATATACAAAATACCGTATCCAACGTTCCAACGCCCAGGAAAGGACTGGGTTTCTGGGAAATCAAAGAGACGCAGTTTCGCTACTTGGGGTATCAATGTGTCGAGAAAATTTTAAAAGTAAGACTGTTAGTACCGTTTAAGCAGTATCTCCAGCCAGTACTGGAGATTGAAAACCGGAAAACGAAAGATGCCGGCGACCTACCACGCAGAGTTGCCGCTCGTCACGAGTTACCAGCTCACGAAGTATGCCACGAAGGGGAAGATAAAAAAGGGTGGAGTACCTCATCAATCCATGACCCCACTAGCAAACGGGACGGGTACTCTAACGACAAAAGACACTCCCCTCGCTTTTGCCGACAATTGTATTTTATTATATTTTTAGTCATAAGTATTCATGATTAATAAGTTAAATTGTTTCTTTTTATTTACTTTTACTATAGGTTAGATATAAGTTTTTTTCTTTGTATTGAGTATTTGAGTTGGTTCTTTTACTTGCGTTGTATGTGAAATATGTACCTGATAAATGTTTAGTGGAGACGCTTAGCGTAAATTTAGGGAACATGCCGCATGGGAAACACAACCCTGAGGTTGTAGTGCTGAGAGCCATGAACAGCCGATTGATCGTGGTAAATTGAGTTTGACACTGTATAAAGGAGTGTGTTTTCATGAAATTGGGTCAGTCGGCTAGTAGCTAGCAAACGGTATTTAGGCCGTTTTAGCCGACCGTAAATGTAATGAAATGCAATGTAACGTACTGTAGGCTAGTTTGTGAACGTGTCAGCTGTTTTTCAAAAACATTAACAAAAAAGCATTAGTATATGTACATAAAACAGCACACATAGTGATTAGAATTAAAAATGTTGAAATGGTGACCGCTTTGCAGAAAGAAGTACCAAGTGATTTAAATAGTATAAAAACTTTTTTTCTTGTATGTATAAATAAATAACTTAATAGTTGATATAAGTATTACAGATTTACAATAAACAAATATGTATTATAGCATATTCGTACACATGTTCTTACGTTATTTTCAAAACTAAACAAGGTTTTTATACCATTAAAACACGACTTTTCTTTTTGTTGTGGATATGTATACTAGGGCTATAACTTTTTCACACTTTTTGCAAATATCAAAAACGGCATAGTCGCGTAAAACATTAAAAGCTATTAATAAAAAATATGATAATTTTTTCGGATTGTTAAAATCGGGTTGAAGTTTGAAAAAAACCATTTTATCTCACGGAATTTTAAAAACTATACACCTGATATTTGTATATACTCTTAAACAAAAATGCCTCTGAATGTTTTAGAAATTTGCTTCCCTGCGTGAGGTTGTTTTTCGCAAAACGACGGGAGACAGGTGTTTTCATTACTAAAACATCATTGGTCACTCCGTGGTACTAGTCCAAGAATTTGGTTATGGCCCTCATGTATACATTTGCTTATTTTATACGTCTTAACATATATTTATATACATAAATGAAATTATTACTGAAAAAAGTACTAAAGAAATAAAGCGATTAACCCGCTTTCTATTTTAAACAAGCAGCCCATCACTATCTTTAACTGTCACGAAACCTAGTTATGAAATTCAATTTTCTACAGGTTGGCACGTTACGGTTAAGTGACATTACATTGCATTTCTTTTCATATAACAGAAGCGATCAGCTGTTTACATTACATTTTCATTTCTAAATACATTTACGGTAGCCTAACTGTGCCTTTATTGTATAAACCAGCGAAGGGCAGATCAGTGATGTTAACTTTTATTTTTTCATTACCGTACGGCCCTCTAAAAATAACCGTTTTTGAGAAGAAATTACCGCACGCAAAGATTTTTAATCAAAACATAATGTGCTGTTTCCAAATGACAGGCGATTGATTGACTGTATATGAATATTTATATGAACAGCAGCACAGCACATAAGATCAGTATTCATTAACCATATATTTAAATTTTAAATGTGTTTTAAGAAATATTTTAATAACATTTTTTGTCTTTAAATGCAGTTTTAACAAAAATAATTGTATTTTTTATGAATAAAGCTTCGTTTACAATAGGCAGAAACATTTTCCACTGGTGTTCATAATGCAACAACGTTATTTTTCCCACAATATTAAAAATTCATTTTTTTTTTTTAACACATTTTATTAAACTTTTTATTCATGTATGTACTATAATAATTTTCAAATTGTTACAGTCACAAGAAAAATCAATTCATCCGTACTTAAACCAATGCAAAGCAGTAGTACGGTAAGTACGGATTTTCTTAAATCAAGTACAAAATGCATGATTAAAATACTAACTTTAGCCGCATTAAACCCGAAAACTATAGTTAAATTTCTAACATTGCGGCTATTTTATACATATGTTCAAGAATTGTTGATTCTTAAAAAAACAAAAAGTTTAAAATACAAGAGTAATTTCATTTTTCTTATTTTGCATAAACATAGGGCCATGTCACAGAGTACAATTCCGTTCGGAATGATTCCGTTCGGAATTGAAGAAAACATATTTGTTTGTTGATGAAAAGTGTATTTTGATAGTTTTATGGCCTTTCAGATACAGACAACTCCCATACAGTTCATGAAAACAAAAATGGTTTCATTCCGAAACATTTTTTCGTCATTTTCTGAAGCACCAAAATACGGAATGAATTCCGTTTCCGAACGGAATTGTACTCTGTGACATGGCTGATAATGTTCTTAATTTTTTGTCATAACATTTATCTATTTTTAAATTGAAAATTACCTCTTGAGAGTTAAAATTAGATACATACCAAAATCAAAACTTCCTTAAATTACCTTGTTTTAAATAAAATTACCTTGCTACCTTTTGCGGTTCAAAATTACCCTAAAAGAGCGTAATTACCGCACGGTTAACATCACTGGGGCAGATAGAGAACATTGAATAAAATAGAGTAAATAAATTGCTTACACTAAGAGAAGTTTTTGGAAAGTTCTTCAAACTGTATGTAAATACCATGCAAATAATAGGACCAGTCCAAACACGCGTGTAAAGAGCAGTCCACAAGGGACCAGGACTAGTCCAAAAGTAACCGGAATTAGAATCAATTAAATATCCTAATTAAATATCTAATTGCATTATCAGAAGTCAATTAGATTTCTAATTGTAAAGGTAAACCAATTTTTTTGCTAATGGCAACTAATTGCAATTAGTTTTACCGTTGGAATAAAAATTTCAATTATCTAATGGGAATTAGTTGAACTAATTCTAATTGTTTGATGAATTAGAGAATATAAACTAATTGCATCAATTGCTAATTCTAATTGGAATTTAACATGTATGCATATAACCCACCTTTGGACCACTAAGGAGTAGTTTTATTATTTTGAGGACGTTTTTTCTGATGCTCTCACATAAATACAATTCTCTTAACAATGCTACCATACTTTCATTCAATTTCATACATTTTGTAAACAAAGAAAAATAAGAACAAAAGAAAATGAAAGAAATGAGAGAGAATTTGAAGTTACTGCCGACGTTTTAATTATGGGCTTTAAAATTTTTGCTTGAAGTTGCTGTTTCATCATAAAGAAAGAAAATGTTTAAAAAAAATTCCAAATTTATAAGATATGTTAGTTTTTTTACATATTTTCTTTTAGATGGACAACGGAAATAAAAGGTTGGTTTATATGTTCGTATGTATGTGCATCAACGTTTTTTTTTATTATTGGGGCTAAAGCTTCGTACAGACGATGGTCAGATCTTGCAATATTGGTAAGCAGCGTTGCTTAAATTAAAATTGGCTAAAATGTCTTACAACTGTGTGAACATTGTAAGCTCATTAGTATTTGCAGATGTGCAAAATTAATGCATCTGACAATGAACCATTGTCAGAAAAATTTTGCTGTTGGCAACGCCTGCTTACAATATTGTAAGATCTGACCATCGTCTGTACGAAGCTTAAGAACTTGTCAAAGATAAACAACTTAACTGTCAAAAATGCTGATGTAAACGGTATAGTTTATGAAAGTAGTTTACGATCGTAAACTAGTTTGAAAATTACAAGTGTAAATGCACTATTACACATGTTTTGATTTTCCATTCAAAATGCAGTGAAAAAGGTCTTGCCAGACTAATGAGTAAGATGAAAGGTTAAGCAACTGAATCTTGAATACAAGATTTTCTGTTTGTAGGCAGTATTAATTAAGCGAAAACACCATCACACAAACACGTGTAGGAGGTATACGGAATTTTTTTTACACTTTGATTTCAATGTAAAAATTGTTGTTTCTTTTTGTTTTAACTTCTAGAAAATTGTTTTTTATTTATATTCTTTATTTTAAACCTACTTAAAATAAGTATAATGACACAGGTGTATGGTATGTTTTGGGGATTTTAAGGAATATCTTAAGCTAAGGTCACACTTATTAAATATTTGACCAAATAAGCAGAACCACTATTTTTGTTAACAATTAGTGAGATTTTATATGTGCTCTTAATATCACAAAATACAACTGATTATACTGCTACTCATAGTGAAATACTGTTTTATGTATGATGTGCTATCATAGTCAAAATTAGTATTCTTATTACAGGAAATTCTATTTTAGTTTGCCTGTTGGTCACGTTTTGTTCATCAAATATTTGCCAAGTGTGACCGTTGCTTAAGTAGGGAATTTTTTGAGTTTGTAGCAGCACTGGTAAAACAAAACACGATGAGTAAATGTAAAAACCCGAAAAACTTCGTAATACAGGCAAACCAGCGTCCACCGCTGGTATGAACAAAAACAAAGTTTTATAACGGGTGGTATTATTGATACCGCAAAGTGGCATCATCTCTACCATTACGGCATTGCACTTTTATTGAAACCGCAATATAGATATTTTTGCCATTTCGCTTATTTATTACAGGAATAATAAAAGAGATAAATATACAAGCGAATTACAATTAGAAACAATGGTTGATTTAATGAAATTAAAACGAGACGTTGCTTGTGGTTTTAGTCAACGTGCCCCAGCAGAGAAACATTTTGGGATGATCTAAATTGTTCTGGGCCGCCCTTTAAAGATGTCTTTGGTTGGAGAAAGTTAACGCTGTTTTAAGAAACATTTTTCTAACGGGAGCATTAATTGTTCTTGTATTGTATTTAAGGTAAAAAAGAAAAATTTTTGCATTGGGCTTTTTATTTTCTAGGGGAAAACATAAAAACAGTACACAAAATACCATAATCATGGAATTCCATAGCTAAAACCTTCACGAAGCGCGACAAACCAACTGTGAATGCCCTGTGGGAAGAACTGGCTGATTCACTGAATAGTGCCGGGCCACCACAATTTGACGTGAATGGGTGGAAAAAGGTAAACAAAAGGAACAAATTGTATTGTTATATGTAATGTCTTTTTATTCGTACAAAAATGGAAAGAGTGGAAGAGCAAGGTAAAAACAACTAGCTCAAAATAAGACTAGACTCTGTCCAACTGGCGGTTGACCGTTTGCAAAGCATCACCTGACAACAACAGAAGAGGCCATAGTACGTATATGTGGCATTTCACATTTGGTGGAAAGTCTTTGCGGCGTAGCAGTTGGTCTCAACAAAGATGTAGATGCTGCATGTGAGAAAGAAGTGTCCTCTACTTCTTTAAAACGTCCATTGTCTCCAGTTGTACCAACCAGTACTGCAAAAAGATATAAAACTGAAAATACAGGCGAGCGTCTAAAAAAATTTCTGGGTGAAGACGATTAAAGAAAGAAATGAACGATAAGCTTGATGAATTAATTCAAACTGAAAAATAAAACTCAAGCAGCCTAAGACGCATTAATAGGGCAATTGAAAAAGGCAATGAATCTCTTGCAAATGCTGTCACTGATTGCACGTAAGTACAGCAATTTTGAAATTCTTGCAAGAAAAAAATTAATTGAAGAAGAGACAATTGGATCCGGAATTGCAAAAGTTTGAGTATCAAAAATTTAGGAAGTGATTTTTAAATAAAAATAGTGTACCTGATGAAAGAACATTATTTACGTGTCTTTATTTATTTGCTTTAAACATACACATTCATGTACCTTTTTATTTTTGTGATATACTTACATACTGACTGAATTTAATAAACTTTGTTTTTGTTATGATAAATGTTGTTTTTTTATTTAAAGCTTTTTGTTTTTGTTACAAACTGTTGCATATTTCATCCCTGATCGCAGAGCTTCACCCTGTTGTGACGTTAATGGCGGCAATGTAACGTTCTCCTCTATGTCGTTAGATGGTAAACGTATGCTGTCATTTTCGTTGTGTTCCAGTTTGTAGTTTCTGTAGATATTATGCAAAGCACAACAGACATTTATAATTTTCACCCTTTTTCTGGCCGATAATGCAGCGCACTCATTAGGCAATGAAACCAACTTTTTAGTACGCCAATAGTTCGCTCAACAATACTTCGAGCTGATGCATGAGCCATATTAAATTTATATTCTTGGGAGTTATGGCGTGGATCCCTGTATGGTGTCAACAAAAAGGGTTCATTCGATGCCATATCCACAATCTACCAGAAGCTTCGATGTTCGATCGGCCGACTCTGGCGCATGCGTCATGGCTACAGCCGGGATACCTTTAAATAAAAATTTATGTTTTATTTAAAAATATGATATAAAAATTCATTTTTACTTACTATCATCGCATTCATACTATAATACCCCTTGCGATTAAAGTATAAATGCTCGTCAATTCTGGGCTTTATAATTTTTACGTGCGTCCCGTCAATGCAACCAATTATAGAATTTTATATTTGCTGTAGAAATGTTCTCTCGAATTGTTTTTTTCAGCGCTGTCCATTTGCAGCTGGATCCACTGAGGACAAATGAACCGCTGCATAACATTGATAACATCATCTAAAATTGTTGATATAGTGCTTCTCTGATAAGATCCATCTGCTTAAAATCGCAAAGAAGCAGCAAGTTGTAAAACCGGAAGACAACGCGACAAGTGTCCTTCAATACAGTCAAGCATCATACGATAAGATTCCTTGTTTAACCGATAATTTGCTATAAATCTTCAAAGCAGTTTTAAATACATATAAGCGCACAGTATAAAAATGAACTTACGATGTCTCCGGGAGTTCAAGTAGGGATGAAACGATACGAGTAAATACAAGTACATATTCCATACTTTTATAAAAGTACCAAGTATTTTTGTAATCGATACTTAGCAGCCGAGTACCAAGTAGTATCGGTAAAAAAATTCTCGGTATTGGTCAAAAGTAATCGTTTTACATTGGTGTCGAATTTAATCTTAATATTTTGATTATTTACCAAAGCTGGAGCAGCAGTAACGGTATCAAGAAACCGTTTGACCAGCAAACACTAGGGATACCGATCCCGTAATTCCGGGATTATTCTAAAAATTTAAGTCCTGAATTCCGAGATTTTGAGCTTAGTAAAAATTTTTAACTGGTTACAAAAAAAGTCACAAGTGAATTAATGTTACATGCATTGCATTTTGTACCACGAAAACAAAATCAGAAGGTGTGGTCTTTTTTCTAAGTTAATGACAATAGGACTGCGCACGCAAAATGCAAGTTGTGCAATAAGGTATTTGAAACTTTAGGGGGTTCAAAGGTCTTTGGACACATATTTGTTTAAGTTTATTTTATTCAAATTAATACTTGCATATATATTTTAAATAAAATAAATTAAATATTGTCATATAGCGTTTCGTCGGCAGCATATGCTTGCAATAAAATAAGGTATCAATTACACTGTGAAAGAAACTGACATTTTTTCTGAGACAAGCTGGGCAACTGGCGTTTTAACCTAGTTGTTGGCGGTTTAATAAAATTCTTGCAGCGCCTAGGATGCCCCTAGATGGGTCAAATGTATGACCGACCCCACTTTATTTTTCATCCCAATCTTTTATTTCTAACATACCTATCCACTATCTCTATTCCTTAAGTGGGCTCCCATACAAAATGTTTAATGCAGACTAAAAATATATTGAAGAAAAAGTCCCATAAATGCCCAGGAGATGCTCCTAGTGTAGGCCTGCCATTCGCCCTGGTTTCCCAGGATTGTCCTGGTTTTAGACAACTTGTCCTGGTGCCCTGGTCCACTTTTAAATTGTCCTGGTTTTTTGTACAGGTCAAGACAAACAAATTTGTTTTTTACTTTAGTTGTTAACAAAGTTTAAGATTTCTGTTATAACACTGCTAACATAAGGTTATTGTATAAAGAACTTTAATTAAATTCAACTGTTATCTGGTGTAAAGCTGGTTAAAGCTGTCAATAATATTAGATGATCCTCTTTCAAATTTTGTTTAAACTAGTGGCTGTTAAAAGTTATACCGTGTAAACAACTTTTATAAGTAATCGAAAACCGATAACAAATTGCTTTCTCTAAGGCAGCCCGTTTCAATTCAATTGTCAACTGAGTCGGTCGTTGTCTAAATCAAAGCGTGTATGGCTTAGTCAATTGATTAGTTTGACAGTTGTCGAGTTGGTTGAAGAATAATCAAAAGAGTTTGATTTTTTTCAAGTTGAGTACTTAGTCTGCTCAGTGGACTAAAGAAAAAACTCTTTAAAGACTGAAACACTGGAGAGTATTATTCAGTGTAAGTTTGATTTTAATATGACATGCTGCCTGTTTTATAACTGTATCAAAGACCGAAATGCAGTTCTAGAAAAAGTGCAATCTTCTGAAAATTCTTTTAGTTTAGAACATTTTAAGCTCAACTTTTTATTATTTTTCATCGTTTTTATGTACATGAAGTACACGTTAATTTTTTTCTACATATATATTGTTGGATTTAACAATAAAAACTGGATGGTTTTTACATATTGCACCCTAAATATTTACTAAACTGTAACAACTCAAAATTCTTAAATTTTCAGGAGAGCCAAAAAACAGTTTATGTAAAAATGGTGCTTAAAAGAGTATTCACGTCACAAGTTGCACCCTTGCAAAAAAGCAAAAGTGCACAAATATAACAACAACCACACAGATAATTAGTTGTGCGTAAATAATTGTCTTTGTGGTTGTTGTTATGTTTTTGCACTTTTGCTTTTTTTTCATTTTATTAGTATTAAAATGCTTTTAATATTCAAACAAAAAAATATTATATTAATGCTAATTACATTTGTTGTAAGTTCTATATAAATAAATTGAATCTTATAAAATTTGTAAATTTTTTTCTAAATACATATGTACATTGTAATTTCTTTCAATTTTCATATTAAGTGGTAATTTATTAAATAGTTGAAAACCCTTATAAAAAAGAGATCTTTGCATGTGCGTTATCGTGACTTTTTGGATTCGAAAATCCTCGGCATTCCTTAGCCCATATGGTTGTGCTTCTCCAACATACTTAATTTGATCGCATAGATATTGTGGTGCATCACCTTGTTTCATTTTTTTAATAAAAATTAAAGTGTTGAATTTCAGCCGCTGATTTATATTCATCCATTTAAGTTCTCCAAGCATTTCGTTTATGTGTGCATATCGATTGCGTTTAAGTATAACCCTCATTGCTTTGTTTTGCAGTTTTTGCATTCTCTCTATCTGAATATCATTAAAGCATGTCGTTAGCTAAAATGCAAAAAGACGTAACTAACAAAAAATACAAAATCGAGTTTTTGATTGATTATTATGATTGCTATAAAACTACATGTCTTGACAAAATTTTACACTTATGCGATCAAAAATTGCGATTTTATTAACAAAAAACAAAGGGACGTAACTACAACTATTTTTGTTTGATGTATGTAAAACGGCGTAATTACACATTTTTATTTAAAGGATATATAATGAAATGGTTTTCTTTGAAAATTGGTTGAAGAATTCCATGGACGACTTATCAATGCATGTTTTTCTGACATGTTTATAGTTTTCACTTTAAAAAGTTTTTTGCTTCTCCTGTAAAATTATATTTTTGCTAGTTACGTCCTTTTGCATTTTAGCTAACAATGTATATATTATCGTCGATCCATATTCAAAATGTGGTTTAATTATAGTATTATAGATATTTATTGCAATTGTTTTAGATATTTTTTTCTTATTCTTTTAAAAAATTTAATTTTTTCCCCGATTTTTTTACATGTATAGTTTATATGTTCTTTAAATTTTAACTCGTTATCTATTATAAATCCGAGATATTTAATATGTTCAACTTTTTCTATTATTTTATCATTAATTTTCAATATTGCTTCAGTACTCATATTTATTTCAATTATTTTTGTTTTATTTTCGTTAAGTTTTAATTTATTCATTTTTAACCGAGTATTAATTTTATTGATGTCATGGTACATGTTTTCTCTACAACTTTCATCATCGTCTGCTTCCGTATATATTAACGTATCATCCGCATACAGCACCATTTCACTTCTGTCTAATACCTTTGGCATATCATTTATATATATAATAAATAAAGGAGCTCCCAAAATTTAACCTTGTGGTACACCGAAATCATTTTCAACTTCATTTGATAAAACATTATTTACTTTTGTTATTTGTTTTCTATTTTTTAAATACGACTCAAACCAATTTAATTCCGTACCTTGTATTCCATACATATACAGTTTTTTTTTACCATTATTTGTCTGTCTATTGTTTCAAAGGCTCGTTTAAAATCTAGGAATATTGCCATCACTTTTTTAGTTTTTTCTATATTTTTCCATTTACTTATTACATAATTTACAGTCGTTTCACATGAGTATTTTTTACGAAATCCCGATTGATATTTTGACAGTAAAGAATTATGTTCAATTTATTTTTCTAATTGTTCTTTTTCCAAAATTTGTTCACATGTTTTCAATGTATTTATTGGCCGGTATTCTTCGCATTTATTTGTTTTGAGTACTTTTTCAATTGGTGTTATCGTAGTTTTTTTCCAGTTTTCAGGAAAAACACCTGTCTCCATCGATTTATTAACAATTTTTAATATTGTTTCTCCTGTCACGTTCCAGTTATCAAGAATTATTTTATTGGATATTTTATCACAGTCTGTTTAATTTTTCATTTGTATAATTATATTCTTAAGTTCTAAAATGTTTATTGCACGGGTTTATCACAGTTATTTGGTTTTCATATTGCACATTCTCGATTTCGTCTCTTATTAACATAATACTATCTACAAAATAATTATTCAATTGACTAGCGATTTCTTTATTATCTTTATATTCTACTTGTTTAAATATCACAGTTTTTATCTCGTTATGGTTTTTTTTAATTACTAGATCTTTTATCATTAATTGTTCAGAAGCTTTTTGCAATGGTGCAATTTGTGACGTGAAAACCCTTAATATTTAAATAAAACATATTAGTTCCCTAATGAAAAAAGTCCAATTTGAAGAAAGGGTTGCTATGCCTTATGAGAATTAATTTTTGAAAAAAAGTAATTTCTGAAAAATTTTGAGTTGTGACCCGTTAGTATTTAGGGTGCGATATATTACATACATATGTATTAAAAAAAAAACTTTTCTGTTGGTATAATTTTTTATCCATTTTGTGCATGTGTCCTGGTTGATAGGTTCAAACATCTGGCAGCCCTATCCTAGTGGGATAAAATGTATGACCGACCTCAATAAGAAAGAAGTTATTTTATAATTTTATTGCGGAATTTCTTTTTTTTAGTTTTTTCAATAAGCTAAAGCGTTTTTGAGTAATGCTTTATGATGATGTAATAATGGTATATCTCGAAAACCAGAGCCAACCTAAAAAAACGGCGGGCACCACTGGATTCAGCGTACCCGAATTATGTATGTTAAAACGCCATGTGTCCGGCTTGTCTGTTTTTTCAACTAGCATAGTGTTATCAGACGTCATTAATTTGTTTTAGAAGCTTTTTTCAATATAAGTTTTAATACATAATACTTCCATATTACTTTAAAAGAATACATTAAACTGTTTAATTTTCTTCATGAATTAAGTAATTTTAATACTTATACATAAACAATCAATTATAATCATATGAATTTTGCAAAATGGCTTTTATAAATGAAATACCGAAAAATTCCGTTTCGTCCGTTTTTTGTTAATTAAAAATTCCGAATCCCGGGTTTCAAAAACCTGGTCCCGTTTGACATCCCTAGTAAACACCTATAAACCACATATCGTCTAGGTCCATTTCCTCAAATTCTGGCTATAGAAAGTCCGTTATCATATCGCGATAGCGAACACCATTCACGGTAATTGCTTGGCCGACCTCATTTTCGAAGAAGTACGGCCCGATAACGCCGCCAACCGCAGAACTAACTGGACAGCATGGGCATATGGCTTCCCGATTGTGGAGACATTTGGTCGAATATGCTGACCAAAAAAATCACGATATGCACGAAATGCATTTTGATTGAACGCTCATTTTCGTAAAAGGCTTTAACAATCTGAACGCGCTGCTCAATGGTAGAAGTTGTCAAATACTGAAACAAAGAAAGGGGAATTTAAATTGCGTTTAGGTGTGACTCACAATTAACATCGTGGATTATTGTTTTCCCACCCTTTATTATATATTTATCAATTTAAAAGTAAAATGCATATTAACATTTAAAATAAATACATACATAGTGACATAGTTAATTTCTGGAATAAAAGGTGAATGAAGGTTGTTATCCTGAACGTTCTATAAAATTTTGTTTCCTAATATAAAAAGATTTTTCGAAAGGAAATTGGTACTAGGTGGTAACTAAAAATGGTCTCAATCCTTACACTTTTCGTTTTGCACAAAAATTCTAATGGGTCGTAGTTCTTATTTTATTGTGCAGTACTAAAACACTAATAAGAGAGTTTTTAAATTCTGCTTTCTATTCTTTTATCATACAAACGATACAAGTATCGATACTAAGTAGGTATCGATACTTTACGAGAGATACCACATCGAGTAAAAGTATCGATACCTTAGAGGTATCGTTTTATCCCTAATGCTATGTTCATACGACGTTATAAACCACTCGTTTCGCTCTTTGAAACTAGTTTGCCAAACATGCTGTTCATACGGTTCATTCCTGTTTCATTTTGACATTTTTTTTATTGTTACTGTGATTTTTTTTAAAATAGATAAAAAAAAAGTAAATAAAACTTAAACATATATTATTTAACACTTTTATTGATATTATTTTGTTATAATTATCACTTTATTTAATTAAACATCAATTTTTATTTTGTTTTTTGCTTTGTTTTGATTTTTTTTTTAAACTAGTGCAGATAAACTAACGATAAATGTTATTAAAATTGGAGATGATAGTACATTTTTCCTGTTTCGCAGCCTGTTTCAAAATGAAACGACCTGTTTCGCTCACAAAATTTTGTATGGGGAAACAAGTCGTTTCAATCAATTTTGGGGCGCGAAACAGGAATAAGAGAGCGAAACACGAATATTGCTGTCCGTGTGAACATGGTATAAGTTCAAGTGGATTGCTGTAATCTCTAGAAATTCGTCTCGTCACCTTTTCTGAGCGTTTATCTTCCAATAACAAATATGCTACAACTGCTGATGTCATTTTATTTTATTTATAAGCACTTATCACCTTTTAATTATTTGATATCAATTATTTTCACAAAAAAACACTTTTACTGATATTTTAATGAAAAAAATATAATATTTTGTCAATTTCTGCAAAAAAGTAAAATAAAAAATAATAAAAATGTAAACAACAGCTGTTTCGTTATTGGTTTTATTTCAGAGTAGCGAAACGTTCGCTCACTTTTCAGTCATAAGCGAGCGTGAAAAATTTAAAATTTTACTGTTTTTTCACATTCATGAGGGTGAGGAAAAAAAATATTTTAAATTTCTTCATTCAAGAAAAATGAGCAAACAAAAAAATTCATATGTGAATTTGTCAGATATGAAAAATTTAAAAAAATTCACATTCAAATTCCTCATAATGAAAAAAACGCGATTTGCCTGACCATTAACAGCGGGAAAATGAAGTAGTAACGAGGCCTTAAAGAAGGCCTTTTTACCGATATTAAATTTTCCAGTCGCATTCCAACTGTATTAGAACAACAAGGTTCTATCTTACATGTTGTTTAGGTGCATATAGATCCTTGTTGTCCTAAGGTCGCAAATTGTTGTTGCTAATAACGCGAAGTGAGTAAATTAATAACCAAACTTGCTACACATTTCAATATTACTGCTAATAAAACTATTTCGATAGGCCTTATCTCAGAAAAGTTAATTTGAATTTGTTAAATAATTCATAAAACCCACCTTTTCGAAGAAGGCAGAGCGGAAAAAGTAAAAGTTTATTGAAAATCTAGTTGTAAACCTTCTTTAAGGCCTGAAAAGTCAAAGCGCTCGCAATTTTTTTGTGTTTTGTAAAATTATTTGTTGGCTGGTAAACTAAAATGTGTTTTTTTTATTTTGTAAAATATTTTGTGATGCCTCTAAAAGTGTCTGTTTTTTTTTCGTTTAAAAGACATAAAGGCAAAAAAATATTGAAAAAAAATTACTACCTGCAAGAATTGAAGACATGTATTTGGTCTCGTGAAAAAAATTTTATTTGTGGACCAAGCGCAACGGTGCACAGTGGGAAAATTTAAGAGAAGGCGGTAAAAATTCCATAACTTTTGACTGGATCGGTATTTTTTTATGCCACATTTTTGTGCTCGATAGGTGCGATGTTAGGCTTTAATTTGCGCTATAAAACGTAAAAAAAAAGTTATGGGGAGTTCAAAATGCATTTTCATTTTTTTTGTTGAGTTTCGGTGTAAAAGTTGAATATTTCAAATATGATTTTTTTATCATTATTTCTCTAGTATTTTACAACTGATACTTATTTTTTATTGTCGAAAATGCCAATATTTGGCCCCTGTAAATTTTTTAGTCCCAATAATCACAGGGGCCAAAGGTTGGGTTTTTTGGGACGAGACGAGTTGTTATAAGGATAAAACTGAAAAGGAATATTTTGAAAAATGCCCAAATAGCATTCTTGGCTATCGATAACATTTTAGGTAATTCAACTTTTATTTTTGGTTTGAGATGTATGTGTATTTTATTTTTTATATTTATACAAATATAAGTTAACACAGTTTCGTCACCCACTGTAGGTGAACGATGTTAAAACCATTAACGGACGCTTTTTTTCTTATATTTTGGACTTTTTGTATTTTTTGTTTTTAATAATTTCAGCTTAGCTTAGCTATAAGTCTCCTATTGGTTAGAACATAAAAATTTGTATTGTGGTGCAGACACTAGGTCAGCACTTTTTAGTTAAGAAAAGAAGATTCAGTTAAATAATTCAAAATACAATAAATTATTCTTATTCGAATCATTAAAATGATCAGTCGTTTTAGTTAATTGGCGCCCAACGTGGGGCAAAATAAAAGTAAAATTAAAAACCTTGAAATAATTTTAATCTTAATTCCCAGTCTCCGACTAGTACTTGTAATAAGCAGACGTATTCATAAAACACTCGGATTGTTTAATTTTTTACTTTTCTCGTTTTGCTTTACAAAGTGGTTTTAGTTTTTCTCTCTACGTATTAATATATATACATATATATTTCAGTGCGCTAAAAACAACTACAACATGCCCACAGGGACCCCCAACCTTGGGGACAACCGTTTCAGTTTACTAGCTGATCCGATAAGTCCCAAACGTAAAAAAAACAAAATATAAAGACTCAACTCCATTCCCACAGTTACCTAAAGTTCAACCTCCCAATCCCATATACATAATAATGCAAACTGTTGATCCAAATAAACCTCTCTTTAGTTTCTCCTGCTTTGCGGTGAATAGATCTATAGAGTTAATCAGCAAAGACATTACATCTATTTCCCAGCTACGTGATGGAAGCCTCCTTTTATTGGTGAACAACAAGCAAACTGTTGAAAATTCCTTCAGTCTAAGGAGCCTATGCTCAATTCAATGTAAGCTACATGAGAACCTAAATAGTACTAAAGGAACAATCTATGCTCCTTATCTTAATGACATCCCAGAAGACGAAAACATCAGAGAACTTTCTGACCAAGGCGTCATTGGTGTGTACAAATTCCAAAAACCAATAGGTGATAAAATTACTAAAACTGGTGTTCTACTTCTTACATTCGACCTATATCACTTGCCAGAAAAAATCCAATCCGATGCGTTGCAAAACGTGTCAGAAATTAGGGCACACAATTAAACATTGTAAAAATTACCTTATTTGTGTCCAATGTAACTTACCACCTCACAAACCTGCAGAGTGTTCTCGCACCCAGTGTGCAAACTGCCTCGAAGAACATGCAGCATCATCAAACAAATGTACCAAATTCATTCAGCAGAAAGAAATTCTAAAAATTAAAATTAAAAACAAATGTACCATAAGTGAAGCTAAACGCATCCACAAGACTTCAATGAGTAAATTTCCCCCAAATACTACATTCTCCACAATTGTATCAAATTATTCAACAAAATCAAATATTGTAAAAAACAATAATGAAATTACCCAAAATAATATTAAATATAACAAAAACAATACACAAAATAAAGAATTCGAAAAAAATGATAATAAGCAAGACAGTAATAATGCATCACAAAAACTTACTCCCTCCACCTCCACCTTATCAACAAACAATAAAAAAGAAATTTTAAATAACCCAACAACAATCACAGAAAAGCAACAAGATACCTACACACAAACTAAACAAAACATAACTTTAAAAAAAGAACATCTCTTGTCTAGAGTACAAGAAATAATAAATAAACCTGGAAAACAATTAAATAAAAAACAAGACGAAACAATGGATTATCCACTAATCCAGTGTAGCGAAGAAGAGTTAAGCTAAGATCCCACTATCGGCGCAATGTACCAATTTTTGTCGTATTTCATGTGCCGATAGTGGGAACGGTCAACATTTTTGAATATGCGACAATCTGTGCCGAAATTGTGCTGACTGTGGACAATCAAAATTTACATTGGTGCGCCGATAATGTGAACACTCTTTTGCACAATGTGGAGCAATCAAATTACTTAATATGTATCGATTTTTATCGGCCACTTGCGCGCCGATAACAGTCGCCAATCAGCGCCGAAACAAGGGATGGCAAAACGAAATTTTTAAAATGCACCAACTGGCTAATGAGCTTAATTGTACCAAAATACATTTGTTTTATCTATTATTTATGTATTTAAACGTTAACTAGTACATTTCTACTGTTAATTGAAAGAAAACAATTCGCATTCACCACAAAACATTGCAGTTGTATCGATCTTGCCGTCCCTGGTTTGTAAACATCTTTTTACAAAACAACAATTACAAAAAAAAAAGAACAAGTGCAGTAAGTTTGAATTAAATTGTATACATTTTTATTATATATAAATATATTATTTAAAATTGTTAGGAAACATAATGGAATATTCAGACGGAGAATTTTGCGAATTTCTAAGGTAAAATGATATCTGCCAACAAGCAAATAAACAAAAACATATGATTTAATTTGCCCAAATAGCACGATAGTGTGACCGCATTGTACCGTTTATTGTCGCAATTGAGAGTGGCCGATATGAACCGAAAACAATTGTCACAATGTGCGACGATAATGGGACCACCCAAGAATAAATTGTGCAATGTTTTAAAATGTGCGCCGATGTAGCACGATAAAAATCGTCACAGATTATGCTATTTGAGCCGATAGTGGGATCTTAGCTTAAGAAATAATAAAATTTAACTCTCCCAACTATTTCTAATGTATCTCATAATGCCAATGCCGAAGCAGCGAAAATTCACAAAATTATTAATTTTGCAGCAAATTCTTCAATCCCGCAAACGTCATCTATTTTACACAAAAGACAAGTTATCTGGTGGAACTCTACCTTAAAAAGGCTAAGAATAGAAAAACAAGAAAAGTGGCACACTTTTGTTTGTTTTAGATCCAAGCCAATTTAATCGCATATAAAAAAGCAAATGCTATTTTTAAAAGAAGTGTAAAAAAATCAAAAGAGGAATCTTTTGCAAAATTTACTGCGGCTATTAACCCCTACACAAACACTAAAAAGATATGGAATTATATAAAAACTCTCACAGGCAATAAACAATACAACTCTTTCCGATTCATAAAACTGAACCAAAACTTTTTTACAACATCAATCGACATCGCAAATAACTTTGGGAAACATTGGTCCGACTTATCGCATGACAATCAATTCCACTCGGATTTTGTATCTAAAAAATTGGAAATACTAAACCTCTCACACGGCAACATACATTTAACTAAAGCCGCAAAACAGTTGGAAAACAAAAATAACATTTTGAAACTTGAACATGTGCTATCAGCCGCAAAAGGCAAAACTCCCGGTTATGACAAAATATCATACCCGATGTTAAAAAACCTGCCAACTTGTTTAAAGTATAGAATAATTAACCTATATAACAATATATTTAATTCTGGAATCTATCCACAAAACTGGCGTAATGCGATCATACTACCTATACTAACCCCCTAATAAAGCGGTAGAAAACATGAGCAGCTACAGGCATATATCTCTATTACCTTGTTTAGGCAAGGTATTAGAAAAAATCATAGCGGAGAGGCTCTCATGGTATTTATCCAAAAATAACCTTATCAACTCCAACCAAGTCGCTTTCAAAAAAAAAAAAAAAAAAAACACGTTAGATGCCCTTCTTCACATTAACCATTTTATTTCACAATGTCTTTCACATAAGAACCATATCTCTATATTATCCACAGACTTCGAGAGAGCGTTTGATCGCATTGGTGTACATGTTGTGCTGCAAGAACTAATAAATTGGAAAGTAGGAACCAAAATATATAACATAGTAAAATCATTCCTAACAAATCGCAAGTTTAAAGTCCGTATCAACTCAACTCTCTTAAGAAATTTCTCTCTCTGCAACGGCATCCCTCAAGAGTCACCTCTATCAGTTGTGCTTTTTTTAATTGCCTTCAAACGCCATTAGTAAAATAGCCTCTAAATACAATATTATTGAGCATTCATTATATGCTGATGACGCTGTATTTTTTTCAAAAAATAATAATAATGACAGAGTCAAGTTGGCCTTTACAAACCTCCTTAGTGATATCAGAGATTGGTCCAAAACCTCCTGCGCAGCACTCTCTCTAAGCAAATATATGCAACAAACAACATTGTAGCCCCCCAACCATCTCATACAACAACATCAATATCGAACATGTCTCCGATTTAAAAATATTGGGTATTACTAACCATAATAAATTCAATTTTGGCCAACATTGCAGCAACCTGAGGAAGAAACTTATACTAGGACTGAACATAATCAAATACCTTTCATCCAAAAAAAGTTCTATTCACACAAATACACTTCTTATCGTAACTCAATCCCTCATACTTTCCAAAATTGATTATGGTATACAAATTTATGGAAACTGCCCTAAAAAGTTTTTAAATATGCTAAATTCGCCTTATCATGCAGCCATCAGATGTTCAACTGGAGCTTTTCCGACAACAAACATTAAAAATTTACTTGTTGAATCCGGATTCCCATCTATTACACTACGGAACATTTTTGGAATTATTGTCTGGGGGGTGAGAAATTCCAAGTCAGGGTGATGGTACTAGGTCAGTATAGTAAAACCCTCAAAGGGTTTGGCGTTCGTATGTGTCAGTTTTTTTTATGACATTTTAAATTTGTTCCTTATCTTGATGTTTTTTCGCTTAGTTTGTAACATTTTGGCAAAAACGTAGTTTAACATAACTCGAGAACCACTTGTCCGATTTTGCTAAAACAAACTCAAAAAAATTTAGAATTTCTTTAATCCGTTCCTATAACGTTTTTCTTTGTAATCAACAGTTTTGCCGGTAAAAATAAATTTGTGGAGAAAAAAAAATATTTTTTTGCCTAAAAATTAAAATTTTTTTTTTTAACACATTGACTGCCAAGGCACTTTCTGCAAATAAGATGCTGGGGGCCACATAATGTTTTTTGCGTAATCTCTTTGAAAACTTCAATATTTGAATTTGGGATACTTCCAGTAACATTTACTGCTTGGAAACAGAGTAATTTTTACAAATAAGAGTGTCGCACGCATGTGTCCGACGTGGCGTCAACCGACTTTTTTTTAATGCAGGGCCATGTCGGACATATATGCACGACAAAAAACCGTTACAAAAATGCAACAAATTGGGTGCGCTCTATATTTTTTCTTATTACGTGCTCAGTAAGCAAGAGTTGATCGTGTTGAAATGTCGAAAAGGAAGTTTTTGTCGGATACTGAGTTAGAAAAAATACTCGAAAGTGCAGAAAGTGATGAAGAATATGAAGATTACAGTTCTGATGACTCTGTAAAGGATCCTATATATGATCCTACTACAAACTCCTCGGAAGATGATGAAGATGAGGAACTTGCAGGCAACATAGAAAAAATTCTTGAAACTCTAGCACTAGAAGAAAGAGATGAAGAAAAAGAAGAAGATCTGGTCGTAAGTGAAATTGAAATTATAAATGCTGTCTGGTCCGAATACGAAGGTCGTCATAAAACATTTAGTTTTTCGGGAAAATCAGGCCTACAAGAAGATGTGCCACAAAGTATCACCCCGTTTGACGCTTTTCGTTTGTTTATTGACGATGAAGTCATCAACTTTATCGTACTAGAAACCAACAGATACGCTAAGCAAAAATTGGCTGCAAAAGGACTGAAACGCGAAAGTCGAATGAAAAAATGGACTCCAACTAATAGCGATGAAATGAAAAAGTTCCTGGGACTTCTTATATGGATGGGTCTTGTACGACTTGGTAGTATTCCATCATACTGGTCTACAAGCGACATTTATAGAAACAACGTTGCGCCTAAGATAATGTCTCGGAATCGTTTCGAAGTAATGCTAGCGAATATTCACTTTGCCAACAATGAAACCATTCCAAAAGGAGATAGGATTGGAAAAGTGCAACCACTTATAGATATCTTGGAAAAGAAGTACAAAAAAATTCTATACCCAGGTGAGGATTTTGTAATTGATGAGACTCTTGTGCCTTGGAGGGGTCGCCTAATATTTCGACAGTATATCCCCAACAAAGCCCATAAATATGGGATAAAATTATTCAAGCTTTGTTCTACAGAGGGATATACATGGGCAAGTAAGATTTACTCGGGAAAATCAGAGGTTTACGCAAAAAAGCTGGGCCTGGGACGATCAATTTGCGAAGAACTTTCAAGGGATTTGCTAAATCAAGGAAGGACACTGTTCGTTGACAATTTCTACACGAGCTATGAACTGGCACTTTCCTTTTTACGACAAAATACACACGTTGTGGGTACACTAAGAGCAAACAAAAAGCATATGCCCAAAGAAGTTTTTGATGCCAAATTGGAAAAAGGTCAGGTAATTTATAAGGAAGACCAAAATGGAATTGTTGTACTGAAGTGGCGCGATACTCGCGACGTCCGGATTCTGTCAACGAAACACAGTCCACAAATGGTTGAAGAAATCCAAAATAATGACGAACAAGCACTAATTGATGTTCTCGACCAACCGTCAACCAGTTATGCCTCTAGTTCTAAGCGTCGCTTAGCGAAGAAAAATAAGAAAAAGCCAATTGCCATACTGGCTTACAACAAAGGAAAAGCTGGAATTGATTTATCAGACCAAAACTGTTCTTATGCTACTACTTTGAGGAAGGGTGTAAAGTGGTACCGCAAACTGGGTATAGAATATCTGCTAGGACTATCAGTAGTAAATGCTTTTGTAGTGTTCAAGAAAGCTACGAAAAAAAATACCCCAAAAATACGATGGTTCAGAGAACAAATTACAAATTCTCTTCTAAATTTACAGAAGCCAGAAAAACATATGAAGCCGAAATCCAACAATATTCATGTTCTGAAAATAAAATTAAACGCAAATAATACAAAAGTACGTCGGACATGTACTTTATGTTATTTTAGGATGAAACAGATGGAAGGGAGAGAGATCGCCAGAAAGAAGGCAAAAAGAGTATACACGTATTGCCCGGATTGTCCGCAAGAGCCTTTTATGTGTTTAGAATGTTTTGGAAATCACCACAAACATTAACGTGTTATTTTGTATCTTTTCATTATAAAAATAAAATGTTAATTTTTCTTTTATTTTTTTCTTACTCTGTATAATAAAATGAATTACATTTTTTTTTCAAAAACTATTTTTTTTTCAATTAATTTTTGAGCTGCGCCGAAACCATTATTACAGAAATTTCATGGGGGGCCACACATTATATTACTGCAATAAAATCCTATTTATCGTCAGCTACTATTGTGTGACATGGCTAGAGAGAATGAAAATCGCGTCGGACATATGTATCCGACGTGGCGTAAACCACATAGTGCAGTGTCACACATATGTGTCCGACGTGGCAGTCAATGTGTTAAATTCATAAAAAATCCAAAGCAGAAAAAAGGATTAAGTGTTATTAATTTCATGTAAAGTCACATAACCTATAAACAAAATGCGACATACATAGATCATAGAAATCGATTAACGCGTTCTGCTTTTATTTACAATTAAGTGAAGGTATCCCATTTTGACAAGAATATTGATATTTGTTTTTATTCAAAAAAGTGTTATTTATCGCCTTTTTTATAAATTTTCCCCAATAACTCCAGACTTCTGGCCATAAACTACTAAAAAAATTAAGTAAACATTTTTATAATTTTTTATTTTTATTTATTTTAATAAATATTGCCTAGACTTTTTCGATGGCGGTTGTTCGGGACTAGTGGCATCGCATTCATCGCTATCATCAGTTTCTGAACCACACATAATGTCAATGTGTGACTCCACTGTTGGCCCTTCTGCATCTCCTGAAAATTCTTTACCATCAAGATCATCCTTGTCTTGCCACACAAGCTTACTCCACCAGCAAATTTCCGCAATTATTGCACTCTGCGACTTTTTGCCTCTATATCTGTAAGTTTTTGTTTTATTAAAATGAGTTTGAAAAAATAAAAAATCAGTGTTACCTCATTTCAAATGGCATAGCAACTTGATGATAGCATTCACCTTCTTCATCAGATTCGGTAGCCAATTGTTTGCTGAAGTAGTCCAGATTATGATGTAAATAATGGATTTTCAAGGACATGTGGACACCAATTTCCGAGATTGCTCTTAACATCCTTGCGACAGAAACATCGTGTTGTTAGAACGATGCTTTCCCAACAAACCTTCTATTACTTCTTTGATTGCCTGCCATGCATTCAATTCAGCGTCAATCAAAATATTGTTGAATGCGTCACTTTTAATTAGCTTTCGTATATCTGGACCATTTAGTACGCCTGATTGGAAATAATTAATTTGTTAAGATGGAAAATCATGGGAAATTAATGTGATATTGTAACTTACCTTCTTTAATTTTACTTTCGGGTAAATTAGTTTCAAACACAAGAAAACTTCATCTCTTTTGGCGACAGTTTTGATAAAATTCTTAACAATTCCAAGTTTAATATGCAGTGGAGGCAGCAATATCTTCTCCTTCGGCACTAGAGGCTCACGAATAATATTGGCCGTTTGTAACCTGCTGTGCTCTCTGAGTTTCCATCCGTGGCATGCATATTGGTCACCGGAAAATCGTGTGTCCCAATCGCACAAAAAGCACATATATTTTATATAGCCGCTATGAAGACCGCAAAGCATTGCTACAACTTTTAAATTGCAGCATATGCGCCACATATGTTTGGCGTAGTTAACCATTTTTAAAATATTTTCCAGTGCATCATATGTTTCTTTCGTTTCTGTACTATAGGCGATTGGAACTGAAGGTTTTTTATTGGTCTTATGCAGTAAAACCGCCTTCAAGCTGAGTTTTGAACTGTCAATAAATAATCTCCAGTCATCTGCTTCATATTTTATTCCCATTGCGTCCATCAATTTTCCTACATCGGGGCAATGGAGTGTTGCCTGACGACTTCGATAAGCTGTGACTTTCACACCGGGTGCCAACAAATTGTTTGATTTCAAAATGGAAGCCAGCTCTTCCGATTTATGCTGTGTTAATTCCAACTTGGCAACAATTGAATCAAGCTTATTTTGATTTATTAAAATTGGCTCATTTGATACTGATGGCTCATAATGGGGATCATCACGTGCATGATATGTCGGAGCAGTCGTAGAAGAGAAAATATCTGGGCTAGAAGCTTTTGGCACAGGAATGTGGTAAATGGTGTTGCGGCACTTGCAACACCAACGTAATTATACGATTTTCTTATCCTTTTTGCGGCTCCTTTATTCGCACATGCATAGCAATTCAATGGATTGTGACCTTCGCCAGGATTAGTCCAAGTCATTGGGATACCGAATGGCATACTTTAACGTCTTCTATTTTTCCAATCCATTAGACGGTTGTAGCAGCTTTTACACACTATATTTGGTACCCAATTTTCGTTCACTATAACATTTTGGTTGAAGTACATCTCGTATGTTTGAACAAAATCAGTACTGAAATTTCCCCTTTTGTTTATGTGTTGAGACATATTGACCACAGCAGTAGCAAAAGCTATTTATATCTGGCTTGCACAGTTCCATATTCTGTTCTCTTTTGTTCACTTTTAAAAAACTGGAGGATTAGTCCAAGTCATTGGGATACCGAATGGCATACTTTAACGTCTTCTATTTTTCCAATCCATTAGACGGTTGTAGCAGCTTTTACACACTATATTTGGTACCCAATTTTCGTTCACTATAACATTTTGGTTGAAGTACATCTCGTATGTTTGAACAAAATCAGTACTGAAATTTCCCCTTTTGTTTATGTGTTGAGACATATTGACCACAGCAGTAGCAAAAGCTATTTATATCTGGCTTGCACACACTGTTGCCAGAAGTGCAGATTTCTCTGCATTTTGCAGATTTTTTCGTTGCCAAAATAGCAAAGTGAGATTTGCAGATTTTTGCTGTCAAATTGCAGGTTTTTTAAATTAATTGTGTAGACATCACTTTTCTTTATTTTCCTTTTCGTTTATTCATACATATGTATATATATATGTACATACATACACTTTTGGAAATATATATGTGAAATTAAAAGTTTTGACTCAAGACTTTTATTCCCAAAAATTTGCCGTTTTATTCAAAAAATATTTGTTTTGTCATATTCATCAGCTAATGTGGAACGAATATTTAGCCAAGTAAATATTAATAAAACAAAGCAAAGAAATCGTTTAGATAAAGAATCGCTTGAAGGAATTTTGTACACAAAATACTTTCTTAAATTAAATAAATCAAATTGTTTTAATACTCCGATACAAAATAAAATTTTACGGCAAATGACTTCTGAAATTTACAATAAATAAATGCATAAATTATTTTAAATACGATATATGAACAATGTATTTGGATATACATTTTTATGTTTTATGTAAAAAATTATAAATATTCAGGTATGTGATTAAAATTGATCGATTTCAAAACGATGGTTTTAAAAAGTTGTGATGAATTGCGACCAATTTTTAATTTCATTTCTGAATAAGTCTTTATTTTTTGTTCAAAAATTTATCTAACAAGAATATACAAAGAAAGTAAGAGAAAAATTTATTATAAATAATTTTTAAAAGATACAGAAAACGATGTTATCGGATTTAAATCGTTTTATTTTAAAAATAGTTTTCCATCAAATACTTGATCGTTTATATACTTATATAATGTTTTTCTTTTGTATATACTAAATTTTTATTTTAACGTACCAAAATGTTAAATACACCTTTTAGTTTGTTGTATGAATTCGAAAATAAGAAAAATCAATCCCAAAATAAAGTATTTTAATTTCCCAGATTTTTTGCAGATTTTTACATTTTTTTTTGCAGATTTTCGAGATTTTTTGACCCAATTTTGAAGACTTTTTGGATACATTTTCTGGCAACAGTGCTTGCACAGTTCCATATTCCGTTCTCTTTTGTTCACTTTTAAAAAACTGGAGAAAAATCACTTTTACTGTTCGCGTTCGTCGGCACTTGTTGAATGACAAAAATCGATAAATGAACACCTATAAATACTACGTATTTTTCAATATTTTACTGACAGGTACGTTCCAAAACATGAGCACTAATAGATGTGGGTGGAATTTCTGTAAAAAAATCATATTCTAAGAATCATAAAAAAAGTCATAAATGTTTTTGCAAAGAATTTTGTGCATATCTCGAGCAAATTTTTGAAATGCATACCTTCACTTAATTGTAAATAAAAGCGAAACGCGTTCATCGATTTTCATGATTTATGTCTCATTTATTTCATAGGTTATGCGACTTCACGTAAAAGTAATAGGACTTGAAACTTTTTTTTACTGTTTTGGATTTTTTATGAATTAAAAATAAAAAATTTAAATTTTTTGGGCAAAAAATATTTTTTTTCTTCATACATTCATTTTTAACTTCGAAAGTGTTGCACATATAGGAAAACGGTATAGAAACAGATTAGAGAAATTGTAATTCTTAATTTGTTTCATCAAAATCGGACAAGTGGTTCTCGAGTTATGTTAAACTACGTTTTTGCCAAAATGTTACAACTAAGCGAAAAAACATCAAGATAAGGAAAAAATTTAAAATGTCATAAAAAAAAACTGACGCATACGAACGCCAAACCCTTTGAGGGTTTTACTATACTGACCTAGTACCATCACCCTGACTTGGAATTTCTCACCCCCCAGATTGGCTGTGGTACTGTGTTATCGAAAGAATATACGAAAAAGACTTAAAACTTATACCTTAATTATATATTTGTAATAATCGAAATCTTCATAAACTTATCAAAAATACCACATATCTAAGACGTTCCGTTAAAAAACAATCTCCAATACACAGGATTGTTGACTACATTAGAAAATTTTTCCCAACAATACAACCATTACAAATTTACTCGAAACATGAACCCTGGTGGCTTTTAAAAAAACAGTTCATTTATACTTGACTTGAAAAAATACGACAAGCAATCAACCCCTCCAGTAATATATCGGCAAGAGTTCAATTCCATTCACTTTTCTCCCGCCTATAATACCTGGAAGTTTATATTCACAAATGGCTCTAAAATACATTTATATACTTCTTTTGGCATAGTGAATGAAAATGAAACACCTATAATCAAGGGCCTTCTAGAACCACATTGCAGTATCTTTACGGCTGAAGCACTAGCAATCAAACTTGCTACTGAATATTTCTCAAATCAAAAAGGTCGTTACGTTATATGCACAGACAGCAATTCCACAATCACAGCTATCTTAAATACCAAATATTCGGAACCATCTGTTACATTTATACGTAACTTTTTAATTAAATACCCAAATAAATTGCGCATAATGTGGGTACCAGGTCGCGCTGGCATTTCAGGTAACGAAGCAGCCGACAAAACTGCATGCCTTGCCACAAAATCTCCAACATATACCTTCACCACTCATGTTGTAAAAGATCTAAATAGACTTATATCCGAACACCTTAAAGAACACAAATTAAATCTATGGGTAAACTACAACCATCGTTACAAACTTATTAATCCAAATGGAGTCACCCCCACCTTCCCAAAATCGAACACCAGACTAGAACCACGGGTTTTTACTAGATTGAGGTTGGGTCATACCAAAAATACTCACCAACACTTGCTGAAAAATGAAGCTAGCCCCATCTGCCGTAGATCCAACTTACATCAGTCGACAAACCACATACTTGATCAATGCCAAGAATATTCCACAGAAAGAGTACAAATTTTTGACACGACGCTTCCCAGCTCATGTCTGAAGGATCCAAGCCAAAATAACATCTCAATAACATCTTTTTAACTTTATTAAAAAATTTAATTTATTGAACCAATTGTAAATAAGTATCTATATAGCCTATAGCCATTGGAGTCGAAGGCCATAGTAGCTAGCACTCCAAACTCATATTATATAGTGTCATTTATTGTATTATATAATATTAATAAATAAAATAAAAATAATCTTAATTCCAAAGCATTAAGAGATTATGAAGGAATAGTTCTGTAATCAACAAAGTGAAAAAAAGGAGCCAAAGAAGTTACGGTCATATGAATCTAATCTAAAAAGAAGCCACAAAGAGCTCACCTCTCATCAGAAGAAGCATAACTGAGAAATGTTTAAGCTATCACCATAACAAATTAAAGAATCATGTAAGTGTATTGCTCGCTTATAGTCCTAGAAAATAAAAAGTGAAAAAGTGCCTAGTTCTTGATTTTGGTTCGAGTTAAATTTAATAATAAGTTTTGCTGATAATGAATTTAATGATAATAATAAATATGCAAATTGTGTGGTTTCTTATTTAATTCAAGTTAATTTTATTACTAAAAATTTATTCCGATTATATTTTGTTGCACATCGCATTAGTTTTTTATTATTTTTTAATAGCAAGATTAACAATATTTCCTTTAATCGAGAGGTTCGGTGAAACGTTTGTTCCTCTTTGATATAAAAGCAAAGTCTTATGAGTGTCGAAAATTTAAGCAATTAGCTTGATACATTAAAATTAGATAGAGAAACTAATCAAGAAAAATGAACGCAGACGAGATTTCGAAAGTTTTAGAAACTGCAATTCGTGTTGCAACGCAAAATCAAAAAATTGAATTCGATAAAAAGATCGAAGAAATTTCAAATAAAGTTAGTTCCTTAACTATTGGTGTTTCTCAGGTTAAGACATATGAAGAATCGAGGATATTAACATCGATGCCTTGCGGTGAATCACTTGATGTGGTTAAGTCCTTGCCTGAATTTGAGGGCAAGGTCGAAGATTACGTGTCGTGGAGGCAAGCAGCCCATACGGCCTACAAAGTGTTTGAAAAGTTTGATGGAAGTTCCAAACACTATCAAGCTTTAGCGATCATTAGGAATAAAATAATGTGTCCGGCAGATGCCGTGCTTGCGTCATTTAACACCGTGCTGAATTTTTCGTCTATCATAGCCAGGCTAGATTTCACATATGCCGATAAAAGGCCAATTTATTTAGTTGAGCAGGAACTCAGCACCTTAAGACAGGGTAGTCTGAGTGTAGTACAATTTTACGAAGAGGTCGAAAGAAAACTTTCACTTCTTACCAATAAAGCCATAATGACTTATGATAAAACTTTGGCGCAAACTATGAATGAAAAATATAGAGACGACGCAATTAGGGTATTCGTGTCTGGCCTTAAAAAACCTCTGTGATATAATTTTCTCTGCTCGACCACAAAATATGCCAGCCGCTCTGGCCTTGGCACAGGAAATCGAAGCGAATCGTGAACGTTATATGTTTGCGGCTACTTTTGCTAATACATTTCATTAATGTGTTGTAGGTAAAAAAGAAGAAAAAAAAAAACAATCAAATCAAAAATTATGAAATAGAAATAAATCAGCAAATATGTATGTATGTATTTATATTGAAAATAAACTTCCAAAAACCATCAAACTAAACTCTTAATTAGAAATAACATATCTTAAACCAATATATTGTAAAATTCATAACTGTTACCTATAGACATATGAATTTATTATACCTTTCTCTTTATAATATTCTATATATTGTTTGTGTAATATGATTCTATTGTGATATTATCAGTCAATATTCTGATGGTACAGTCAACTATAAGTTTATATTATATATAAATTTTTAATGATTGCTGTTAAAACCATATATTATGGTTAATAAACTTTGAATTTTATGTTGTAAGTGCATAACGTGTAAACATGTATATGGTATGAATCTCTCTCAGCTTAAGTATAATCATAAGACAAACTAATTGAATGTATTTAAGAATTGTGTGTATTTTATTTCGAATCAATTCATGTTGGATATATTGTTGTTGTTGTTGTTGTTGTTGTTGTTGTTGGATTATATAATGTATTTTTTATTTGGTTTGTTATTTAAATCTGATATTAATTCTCTCTGTTTCTACATTACCAGATCAAAAAGAGGTAACTGCTTTATGCTACCAGATTAAAAATAAGGTATCTTGATGTAAAGTGGTATGTTTTCAATTAAATAAAATGATGAATCACTCATTCGATGTCGGTTATTATTGTTTAAATCGTACTTACATCCAACTATAAGCTCAATTCTTATTCAAAGTTATTCAATTATGAATCCTCTATCAATTCTGTAATTATCTATATGTCTTAATAAATGTGAATTAGTTAACAGAATTAAACGGATAACATATCTATCATTTCAGCCTTAGGTGATTATAACCAGTTTAATTAAAATCACAATATCAACATTTGGTAAAATAATATTTCTGATTATGATGATGTTAAAGTATCTTGACTAAAAAAAAAACATATATAAACCTGATTTTGATAATAATGATTATGATTTGTTGGTTTCAACGAAAAAATAAAAACAAAATATATTTAAACCCAATTTTGATGATTATGATAATAGAATTGTTGGTTTTAATGAGAAAAGAATATAACTAATCTCAATTATGATGATTATGATAATGAGTATAATGATAATGAAAAGGTTGAAATAACTATTATGAAAATTTTCAAATCAAACAAGTTTAAAATGAAGGAGAAATGCTAAATGTTTCGGCATTTTTATTTTTTTTTTTATTATTTTCATAAAATTTTCAAATTGGTATGCTGAGAAATTATTGAGGTTGCCAAATTGCTCAACACATTCTACCAAATGCAAAACACAGTGAATGTTATAAGACACGCTACGTTGGCCGTATAGAAACGGAAATTTCTCGACAAATGTTTTGAGCATTATATCTACTTTTTCTAAATCATGAGCTTTGCGACTAGATGCAAGTATTCTATAACTGCAATGCAGTAAAAGATAATGCTCGTATATTTCAATTGGAACAAAATCTTTTAGTACAACTATGCTAGTATAAATTAAAAACTGCCTGAACTCAGTAGCTTTCCATCTTGAAATTTCAGAAAGCGATCTTGGCTTTCGCGCAAACTCTTTAGGAATTGAAACTGAGAGGGAAATTAGTTTTTCAGAAATTGATATTATGGAAGAAGTTGATACCGGATTTATTGACTTTTTATTAATAATGTATGTAAGCATTTTTTCCCAACTCCCAAGTCCAACAGATGCATACAATCGAGAGGAAACTGGGTAATCATACCGATTCCAATAGATTCCAATTTCATTTCTGTATTGGCATGTATGGAATTGTGTAAATCTACATATTTTCTAGCTCGAAAATATTCGTCGGTCCTTTTTTCCCCGGCAGTTGTTGAAAAGGTAACCACATTGTGCACCCTTTTCCCAATTTGCTGACACTTTGCATATCCATTGTAAGCCATATGACCTTTTATACCACACAGGAAGGATTTGGCTGGAGTGTCACATATAAATGCACGTATGTTGACGTTGATTCTGTTTCCATTAACAATCATACCATTATCTTTTAAATCATTTACTTTGTGAACAAAATCATGCAGGAAACAGTTAACATCAACTGGTTTATTTTTACCTATATATGTACCTATCAAAAATACTCCGGAGTCCTTGACGGTTACTACACGGCCTAATATTGGCCACAGGCCAATCGCTGAACTTTTAAAAATTGGCAATCCATCGACTCCTACGTCGACCTCAATGTTACTTACGTTCAAGGCGTCAATGGCATTAGCTAGTTTGAACAACTGCTGCTTAAAGCCAATGTGAATGTATGTTCCAGGAGAAACTGTACGTTCAATACATGTTGCGGTTTTACCCAAAAGGCCTTGCACGCTTTTAGGAACCTCTAATTGTTCAGATTTTTAATAATTGATTTCAACCGTGGGCTTATTTTCAATGTACCAATTTTTAAGTTTTTTTGGTTAATTTTCACCTGAACTTTTAAGAAATGATACATTTGGCTCTACCCTTGATGAACCAAAAGGTGCACTTGAAGTACTACTAGCAGTTGTATTATCGACACTTTCTGCATTTGTATCACAAATAATATTTTTAATTCTGCTTTTTTCTTTTTTTTTTTTTGTCTCTCAAAATTTTTTTTACTTAACATTTTTTTGTACTTACTTTATTTTTATTAACAGCTTTATATTTTATAATTTTTCACAAAATTGTTTGAGTTGTATCTCTCCATTCACTTCACTAAATAATTCGTTTGATGTGGCGTCCATTTTGCACGTGATATAAAAGCTTGTTGGTTACTTCATACAAGTTTGCAAAATAACCGCTACATTGACGAGTATTCAGCAACTTATTTTATATTAAACAGATATTTATGAACATATATGGACACATAAACATACTGTACATATTTAATTTGTCAAATATTACATAACAATTTAAAAATTATATAAAACATAATATGAAATTAAAGCATGATAGATATTTACACATGAATACTAGTTGTTTTTGATCAAAGAGTAATCCAAGTATCTAAATCAGCGTTGCAAAATAATAGTGTTGACAACACTTTAAGTAATGAATATTAAAAATCGTCAATATAAAGCTGAAAAATTATTAATTTGAATTAAAATGTTTTTTACATATAAATGTATATATTTACACTAAAACAAAATTGCATAAGAAAAGTATTAAATCTTTGTCGGTTTAAAATAACATCATAAGTTGAGATAAGATATATAGGTTTTGTTCCCACACGTTTTGGATTCCTTGTGAGTTACCTACGACCTTTAATTTTTCGCTGTTACTTTAAAATTATCCAATTAGCAAAAATAGTGAACACTTTTTGGCCACATGTGAAGAACCTGCGACCTTTTATTGAATTTTTGCTGTTTCTTTTAAATTATACGATACGATAAAATACGTCTAAAAGTAATAACTCTGAAAAAAGTTAATAATTATGTTTTACTCCCCGCCTACAACTGACATGATTTGCTATTATAACATGATGTTATAAAAGCGTTGTTAAAACATTTGCCTTAACAACCGTGTTATAACATGAGAAAACCTCTAAAGCGGCCTATACACTTGCAATATTATTGTAAATGATATTCGCCATATTATTTCCGTAGTTTTGCACCGTCTATTGTTTTATTTCAATAACTTTGATGCACATAAATTTGAAGAAGATTTTAATAAACTGAACCGCAACAGAACAGAAAAACTAATTAATTTCATAGGTTTTTTAATAACAAAAACAAATCAGCTGATTCGTAACAGTACAGAAAGTAAAGACTAACTGAGCCTTTACTCACTACTATTGTTTCTAAGTGAAATAAAAAGAGAGGTTTTAAGGTTTTTTTGTTTTTATTAATGCTTATTTTGACTACCATAGTAATTAAAATATAAAAATTTAATTAAATAAAAAGTAATTCAAAGAAAAAATAATAAAAAATAACGTAACAAATAATTTCTCTCTTTGACACTTGAAAAGTTTTGGTTTTGCTCATGTAAAATACAATTTAAACATTTTAAATAGTTTTGTACATTTTGCAAACGTTTGCGAAATGTTTTGTTTGTTTTCATACTCTGATAGCAAGTGCTTAACAAAATATCGCTCAGAAATTTTTAATTATGATAAGAGCTTTTCTTTTTATATTGATGACATCACTGAAATCAATCAGATGTTTATGTTTACAAATTTAAAATGATTACAAAATTTTGTTATTGAAAAAACTAAATTTTATTATAGGCATGTGAAATCTAATAGCATTTTTGTTGAAAAAGTATACACAATAATAAATTTTACGAAATGTAAAAACATACATATTTAATAAAGAGTGTTTTGGCTGAACAGAATCTTGTATAGCTCTTACACTGTAATAACAATGTGTGTAAGGATGTACTACATACATACATAAGTATGTATGTAAATGATTGTTTGCATTAAATCATAAAATTTCACATAGAAATTAATCTAAAAATTTTATAGAAAAACCGAGTATCTCACAAATATTAATGGATATTGCATATTAATTCAAATAATTATTTAAAATCTTATAATAATAACTTCTTTGAATCATTATATTTAAGTATATTTTTGTAGTGTTTAGTTATGACTTATTTAAGATATAACAATAAAGTTATTATTTAATACATAATTAATAATGCAAAGAGTGGCAAATAAAGCTACAAAGTAATGAATTCTTGAAGTCATTAAAAGTAGGATTGCAAGTAAAGTTTTTGCTGGGTATCTCCTACATATAAGAATATAAAGTTTTTAACGAATAATAAAAATAATAAAAAAAAATGGCATTAATAAGATCATGATGGTAATTGATGGTTTGATTCTAACAAATTAAAATATATATATGATTTAAATGAAATTAGATTGAAATTAACATTAGGATAGTTAATATTTCATTTAAAAACTCTGTATTATAAGAAACCTGATTTAAAGTAATATAGAGACATTCTTACCGAAACACTACATTCATATGTAACTTTCTATCCAATATATAAATTTAAGGTAGAAAAACTATCAGCGTATCTCAGTGTATAATCAAATTGCTTAATATAAACCTAAATTTTCATTTAAGTTTATGGATTATTTTTTAATATAGTAGACAAGTAAAAATCAAACTATGTTTTTAAAAGTGGTTTGAAAAACTGTATATATACCTAAATATCAGATAATGATTAAGGTTGTATATACAATGAATAAAATTATGTGAGAACTGAATAGAATTTATAAGATTTGTTAAAATTAAAATAATAATATAATGGATAGAGTTGATAAAATGGAAAGGATTAGTATGGATTTTCTTGAAAAACAGAAGACAATCGTCTTGTGTGATAGGTTTGATGAGATTGAAGTTATAGTTATAAAACCAAGACCAAAAGGCTACTATCAAGATTAACACTAAGATTAAGATTAAAATCAAGACTAAGATTATAAGATTAAGACTAAATATAGGAATGTTAGTAAAGGAAAAAATTTATATATATGTATAGTATAGAAATGCTTAAAAGAGAATGTATATTTAAGGATGTATGGAGGTATATAAATATTAAGTATACAAGGGGAAATAAAAGGAAAACAAATTATAGGAATTACAAAACTGTATGCAAAAACATTAAATAAACCATATACATAATATGGTTATTAAACTAGTCATTTCGTGGTATAGAAAAACTCTTCATTAAAATAATATTATAGAGTAGCAAACTAGAAAAAAAACATAAGATAATGGAATTGTTGTTTTTTATGAGCAAAGAATATAACTGATCTTAATTATGATGATTATGATAATGAGCATAATGATAATGAAAAGGTTGAAATAACTAATATGAAAATTATAAAATCAAACAATTTTAAAATGAAGGAGAAATCCAAAATCATATGCATCTCCTACATATAAGAATATAAAGTTTTTAACGAATAATAAAAATGATGAAAAAAAAAATATATGACATTAATAAGATCATGATGGTAATTGATTGTTTGATTCTAACAAATTTATATATATATATGTATATATATGATTTAAATGAAATTAAATTGAAATTAACATTAGGATTGTTAATATTTCATTCAAAAACTTTGTATTATAAGAAACCTGATTTAAAGTAATATAGAGACATTCTTACCGAAACACTACATTCAGATGTAACGTTCTTTCCAATATATAAATTTAAGGTAGAAAAACCATCAGCGTATCTCAGCGTATAATCAAATTACTTAATATAAACCTAAATTTTCATTTAAGTGTATGGATTATTTTTTAATATAGTAGACAAGTAAAAATCAAAATATGTTTTTAAAAGTGGTTTGAAAAAACTGTATATATAAATATGAGTTACTGGTTAAGGTTGTATATAGAATGAATTAAATTATGTGAGAACTGAATAGAATTTATAAGAATTGTTAAAATTTAAATAATAATATAATGGATAGATTTGATAAAATGGAAAGGATTAGTATGGATTGTGTGATTAGTTTGATGAGAATGAAGTATAGTAGAAACTCGATTCTTGCACGTAATGAAAACTGGGGTCGGTGCAAGCTTCGAGGTTGTCGCTAGTACCGAGTATTAATTTCCTATATAAAATAAAAGATGCATATGTCTGTTTAAAATCAAAGTTTAATATTTCAATTGAAAACACTAAGTTCAACGCATTCGTATAACAGTAGGTAGATATTTTATGTATAATTAAAGAAATTTTAAATGTCCAGATATGTATTCAGTCTAAGAAAACGTAAACAAAGCAGCACGCAAGAGTAATACAAGAGTAATGTTGCAAGTCTATAAAAAAAAAAACAAAAAACAAAAACAAGATCGAAATTCAAAACTATAAAACCAAGACCAAAAGACTACTACTAAGATCAACACTAAGACTAAGATTAAAATCAAGAGTAAGATCATAATACTAAGATTAAATATAGGAATGTTAGTATAATAAAAAATTTTTATATATGTATAGTATAGAAATGCTTAAAACAGAATGTATATTTAATGATGTATGGAAGTGTATAAATATTAAATATAGAAGGGAAATAATAGGAAAAGAAATTATAGGAATTACGAAACGGTATACAAAAACATTAAATAAACCATATAATATGGTTACTGAACTATTCATTTCATGGTATTAGTATATATTAAGTATAAATAAATGATTAATGGAGTAAGGTTTTACATAAATAAATAAAGTTTGTGATTTTCTATTGCTGATTTAACTATTTTAAATTGTTTTATATTCTATGGATTATAATGGTATAATAAGCTTTAATAATTATAAAAAAAATTTGTTATCTTTAAATTCCTAACTGATAATTATAAGCAGATATAAAAGATATTTCCTTATTAAATATTCAAAGCTCCTATGTAATACTCTTTTTTAGATCATCTTAATTTATTTTGTAATGTGATTTCCTTTTTTCAGTAACATTTAATATTCTATTGGTATAGTCGACTTCAAGTTTATACTATATAAAAACTTTTACTAAATATTATCAAAACAATTAATAAACCATGTACTATGGTTAATAAAATGGAAATTTTATTGTTTTTGTATGTATAATGTGTAATTATTAACTGTATAAAGTGTATCCATGGATTAAACTAAATTCTTAACTATACTGTCATTGTAGAGTATCAAACCATAGAAAAATTCTTCATTAAACTTATATTATAGAGTATCAAACTAGAAAAAAATAAATAAAAGGTTATATACATTGAGTAATAGTGAAACTATCTGTAAATTATTAATACGATCTTCGTATAACGTGCTAAATTCCCAGTTTTTCATATTTGATAAATACACTGAAATTTATTGTTGAGGGAAAGCAAGCCTCTATGCGCATTTCGCCAGTTGCTTACACCAGCTCATCAGAAAACCTTTTCCAAAGATTTTAGAAAAGCCAAAAATATTAAACAAATAAAACCTTAAGCGAATAAGAGTTATAAACACTCTAAGTCTTACCTGTAACAATATCAAAGCTTAAACAAAACACCAACAATAAACAGTGAGTTTATCTTTTCTTACATCCCCCTACAATTGGTTGGGTTCTTTCCGACTCGAATTGTAGTTGTAAGTGGGTTAAAAGAAAAAACAAAATTAAAAAACAAACCGCTTCATTCTATTGTCTTCGTAAGAAAAAAACGAACTAAACCAATTTGCCAATTCAGTTTTATGCACGGGCACATGCAATTATATTGTCAAAGTTATTTTCGGGAATACAAAGTTTATTATTAATACGATCTTCGTATGACGTGCTAAATTCCCAGTTTTTCATATTTGATAAATACACTGAAATTTATTGTTGAAATGTTTTTAGAAAATGTTTTTTAAGTGTTATCAACAAAAATTATGTGTTAACTTAATTAACCGATCAATAGTTAATTAGATCTTTAGTCCGTTGAAGTGAAACAGACCAGAGTCTCTTGTGATAGTCAAATCTGCAATCTTCATATTGATAGACTAGCTCACTACCGACAAACCTACCGAGGCACTCAAAGCAAAAAAAAAAAAAAACAAAAAATATATCATTCTATTTAAGATTAACAAAACCCAAAAATTACAACTCCTTCTATTTGTTAAATGAAATTAAAACTAATGTGCAGCCGGTTGCTGTTGATATAAAAAAAAGTGGTTGGATTCCCACTTTTCACATGAAAAGCCGGTATCAATCGCGCATATACACATCTCACATATAACCGATCAGTAGTTACTTATACCTTTAATCCGTTGTAGTGAAACAGGCTAGAGTCTCTTGTGATAATCAAATCTACACCCCTTATACTGATAGACTAGTTCACTATCCACAAGCCTACCAAGGCACGTATACAAAAAGTTGCTAGAAAACCGATGCAGCAAAGTCATAATAGATAACGCTACTATCCTAAACACACGCAAAAAAAAAGTAAAAAATAATTATTCCATGATCAGTTCTATATATCTTTCCCCATTTGTCGATTGCATAAACACACATATGATTAGAAAAATCCTAAGTAAATCGTCAATATGAATATTCGCAAGCAAAAAAAAAATTATCATTTCTCACAAAATAACTCTATCATAAGCATAGATTGAACTAAATTTTTAATTAAACTGTCATTGTAGAGTGTCTAACCATAGAAAAGTTCTTCATTAAACTGAAGATGTAGAGTATCAAACTGGTACTGTATAGTATCAACCTATAGCAAAATTCTTCGTTAAACCGTCAAGGGCCGATGTTGATTTTGAATAAAACACAAACTATTTAGGAAATTATTGTAATTTTATTTTATTATGATATATTGGTATTACTCAATTATGTATAGAACAAAATATCAGCCAAATGGGCGCCGCGACCACGGCGGCACACCTCCATCCGATGGTCCAAATTTTCGATGACCCTGAGGCATAATGGAGGTTCTATGCCGTTAATATGCCGAATTATCTCATCCTTTAGCTCTTGAATTGTTGCTGGCTTATCGACGTACACCTTTTCTTTCAAATAACCCCAAAGAAAAAAGTCCAACGGTGTCAAATCACATGATCTTGGCGGCCAATTGACATCGCCATTACGTGAGATAACACGGCCATTGCATTTGTTGCGCAAAAGAGCCATTATTTCGTTAGCTGTGTGGCAAGTGGCACCGTCCTGCTAAAACCACATATCGTCCACATCCATATCTTCCAATTCGGGCCATAAAAAGTTCGTTATCATCTCACGATAGCGAACGCCATTCACAGTAACTGCCTGACCGGCCTCATTTTGGAAAAAATACGGCCCGATGATGCCTCCAGCCCACAAACCGCACCAAACAGTCACTCTTTGTGGGTGCATTGGTTTTTCGACAATCACTCTTGGATTATCATGCGGCAATTCTGCTTATTGACGAATCCACTGAGGTGACCGAAATGCACGATATGCATTTTGATTTGAACGCCCATTTTCATAATAAGTCTGGATAACTTTAACACGTTGTTGGATTGTGTATCTCTCCATGGTTCAAATTGAGTAAGTCTGAAATAGAGAAATGTCAAAAAAAATTCGGAAATAAACTTGGCGTTTAGGTGTGGTTCACATTCAACATGGGCCCTTACAATTTAACCACCCTTTAGAATATCAAACTATAAAAAAATTAAAGGCGATAAATATTGTGTAATAGTGAAACTATCTGCAAATGTTTTTAGAAAATGCTTATTAAGTGTTATCAACAAAAATTATATGCTAACTTAATTAAACGATTAATAGTTACTTTGACCTTTAGTCCGTTGTAGTGAAACAGACCAGAGTCTCTTGGTATAAACAAATCTGCGCAAAAAAAAAAATATATAATTCTATTTAAGATTAACAAAACCCAAAAATGACAACTCCTTCTATTTGTTATATGTCATTAAAAGTGATGTGCAGCCGGTTGCTGTTGATATAAAAAAAATGGTTGATCCCACAAGCCTACCGAGGCATTCAAAGCAAAAAGTCACTAGAAAACCGATACAGAAAAGTCATAAACTATTCTAAGCACACACAAAACACTAAAAAAAAACTAAAAAAATAATTATTCCACGATCAGTTTTATCTTTAATACGAAAACGCACAAGTAACATTTTCATCCCTCACAAAATTTTTAAAATCTTCAAGACTGGCACGTACACGAAGAAATTTCACAACTAAGAAAAATGTCACACCTGCTAAATAAACAACTTTCTTTACACGTCATGTCCCTTTTATCCTATTCGTATTTGCTACTGTAGGGATATTTTAATATGGTTAAATATTTTTATCAATAATGTCAAAAGCATAAATCTAAATAGTTACTTAGCCCATTAGTCCGTTGTAGTGAAACAGACCAGAGTCTCTGGTGATAATCAAATATGCAACCCTTATACTGAGACTAGCTCACTATCCCACAAGCCTACCGAGGTATGTATACAAAAAGTCACTAGAAAACCTATGCAACAAAGCCATTAACTATTCTAAGTACACATAAAAACTGAAAAAACTAAAAATAATTATTCCACGATCAGTTCGATATTCAACCATTTGTTGATTGTATGTATGTACATATATACATACAAATGACTAGAAAAATCCTAAGTTATCGTCAATATGAATACGCACAAGCAAAAAAAAGTCATAAACAAATATTCAAGACGGAGACGTCCACGAAGAAATTTCAAACCTTCCACTAAATAAACAACTTGTAAATCATCAATATGAATACGCACAAGTAAAATTATCATCCCTCACAAAATTTAAAATCTTCAAGACACGTACACGAAGAAATTTAACACCTGCCACTAAATAAAAAAAATTTTTTCTAATTCCCTTTTACCCTTATTTCTCAAGAGTGAATGTGTAGCATAACCCAGCAACCAATTGTTTGCTTGCATGCTCCTAAATTTGTATTGGAGGCGATAAGAAGGCGACAGATAGGCGATATATAGGCGGTAGTTTTTACATTAAATTGTTTATTGGGTTACGGCTTGCTCCCAACTTTGTATGAAAAAAGTGCTGTAGGATTCCCCTAAACTCACTACTGAAGCCATTCAAAATGGTGTTTCTCGAGCTTATCAATACAATGCTTCGCAAGTCTAATCGGAATAGTGGCTTTTTGCCACACTAAAATTAATTCCTCTACAGTACTGTGACTTGCATTTCGAACTGAATTTTTTTCTTCTAGGAAGAAGTGAAATCTAAGAAGAACTTGTCTTAGAGTTGGTAGCTGATTACACCTGGATATTGGCTCTAAATCTTTTACACCAATCAAAAATATTGTGTCTGCCTGACGTGTTGAACTTGATGACAAAGGAATATTTGCAATTTTTATTCGGGTGTTTTTTATTTTCTTGATAAAAACAATTTCTGAACAAAATATTTACACTTTCAAACTAGAACTTTTCTTTATAAACTTTCTTAAACGAATGAACTAACACAAACTTTTTTAAAGTTATTTTTCATATAAAATCACACACAGCAATATTTCGGGGAATACCCCAAAACAAAAAACGAAATTTTAAAATAGCTTCTCAGCGTATACACAAAACGCAGCAGTCATATACATATATCTGACAGTGTGAGGAAGACTAAACAATATAAGCGTTGAGCACTGCCTTCTGTCTCACGTAGGGCATTGAAATTTTTACACTATACTACTATTAACTACAGTAAAAAAACAGTGGGTGCCCGGGGGTATCAAGTGAGTTTGAAAATTTTGGGCCACCCTACTGGTAGTGTATAAAGTCATTTCTGAAAAATTGGAGGAATAGAACTATTACAAAAAAGCTTTATAAAATACATAACTGAAATTTAGCTCATAGAATAAATTCGAAAAATGAAAAATGTTGAATATTTCAATGATATTAAATTTGTTGCATGTTTACATTTTATTTTCTTCCATTGAAATTATATCTCAAATAATTTTAATAACGTCGTGATCAAAATGTTTAACGACAATTTTTTGCACTTTTCACAGACAAATACGCCAAACACGGAACTGTTTTGACGTCGTTTTTGTACTAGATTTGAAAAGTGTCGTATTCATTGGCGTTTTTCGCCAATCACGGTACCGTTTTTAAAAAACGACTAGTTTGCGTCGCAAAAACGCCAAAGACAATAAAGGTGAATATTATCAAAACCTACACCGCCTTCCAGAATTACTTTCTATAGCTAACATTAACATAATTCTGATTATGACTGACTGATTTAAGATGCGAAATGCTCGCACGTTTTTGCAGTTTGTATAAATATTTGGTTAATAAATCTGTGGACACAAGCGATAACCGCCTAAGTCGACTTAAGAAACAATTGAGTTTTTATTTGTTTTTGTAAAATATTTCTGAAATAAATAACATTTTTCGTTATAATTTTTTTTATTTTAGTATTGCGGGGGTAAGAATCTTTGATTCTGAATTACTTTTTTCTAATGCAATTAATTTTTTCAGAAACGCAAGCATAAATACAGTCAAATCCCGATAATTCGTACCCGTTAAATCGTAATTCCCGATAATTCGTAATAAACTGTCGGTCCCTTGAAAAAATCTCGTTAATTCGTAAATCGTCCATACATTTTGGTCCCCTCGCTTATTCGTAATTTTTTTTTCAAATAAAATCTTCTTTAAGGCGCCCGTACACGACATGTATTTGTCATCTGACATGTCAAATTTTCAAGTCACATGTAATTGTTCATGTCTGTCAAAATTGCTGTTTTACATAAGGTTTATAATATTCGGTCACAAACGTACATGTAATTTGCTTCTGACATTGTCTCTGTTTTTTTTTCACATTGTTATTGCAGAAACCAAAGTAGTTCTCGGTTTCAAAATAGCTTGCTGCCGCCACGAAAATATTTATTTGCGCCGTAAAATAATTTAGCCATCTTAACATTTTTTCTTTTATTTTAAAGATACCAATTTAGAATTTTATAATTAAACGGTTTTTATGTATATACTTATTTACATAAATTAAATTCAATGGTGAGATAAGCATACATATCTTGGTATTGTAAAATATTAACTTCAGCCGGCTAATGATTCCGTCAATAGTTGACGCCGCTGCCAGTTTCTTCCCGGCATAGATTTCTGATGTCAGATGGTTTGTCAGAAGAAAATAGAGCACGATCTAATTGAAATTTTGTCAGATGACTTTGCGTCTGACTTTTACAGAAGCAAAGTTAAAAAGGTAACACACGACATGTATGTGTTTTGCAGTGGGAAATTTGACATGTCAGATGACAAAAACATGTCGTCTATATGCTCCTTTACCTCTTATAAATCGTAATTGCTTGCTAACTACCACTTATAATTCGTAATAAAAACAACAGAAACATGGAAAGAATGATTTTTTGTTTACCGCTATTTTATTTTTGCGTGGGTTTTTGCTTGTGTATGGGGTTTATTTTCTTAAGATCAGTTTGATCAGTTTATTACATGAATAATTTTTATATATTTTATTTTTAACAATTGTTTTTTATGTTTTTTTTATAATTTTAGTAAATAAATTGAAAAACCCCGATTATTCGTATTTATTTTATTTTAACCCCGTTAAATCGAAACCCCGCTAAATCGAAAACCCCTATAATTCGTAAGAAATGGCCGGTCCCTTGCTATTACGAATTATCGGGATTCTACTGTATAAAGTGCATTTTCTCAAAAACTATTTCGACTTAAGCGGCGATTATTGCCTGTGAGCACAGAAATATTTCTATGTAATACGTATTTTATTATTTAATTATAATATTTTGTTAGTACTTTTTTTAAAACTTAATAAACCTTAATATGTAACGAAATCTAACACAAAGTTAAGTTTAAAAACTGTTGTTCAGTGTAAATAAATTGTAAAAAAATTAAAAATGCAAGTATAAAATTATAGCCAAGCTAACCCGACCCTCTAATACTCTACAACATTTGCGAGTATAAAAAGAATGTGTATCTTCTATGACTTGTGGAAACTTTAGATATAAGACTCATATTTAAAGGAATAATTTTTATATTTAATAAATATACAGCCGTATTCATAATGAAAATTTGGCATGAAGTTAGCACAAAGTTTATTTATAATACACGTACCAAACTCTGGCTAACGATTTGCCAAACTCCTGCTAACGAGCTGCCAAACGTTTGCCAACTTGTGAAACGTTTCGCAGCTCTTTAATGTCAAACATTGTTTATAAATTAAAGAAAAATCAAAAATTTTGTGCGCGAAAAATAAATAATGGAAACGCTCGACACTTTAGGTAATTTAAAATATTTAAAGGCCTGTTGTCGAAATAAAAAATTTTACAAAAAAAGGAGAAATCCATATTTGCAATACAGCGAAGAGGAATTTCGTATAAAATATAGATTTTCAAAAGAAAATACCAAAAAGTTGATCAAATTTGTGGAGGCTGATCTAATAGGTAAAGGAAAAAGGAATGGCGGTTGCATTCCACCATACATACAAGTGCTAGCAGCATTAAGGTGTTGGGGCCGCAACCAGGTGCAAGACGATTGTGCAGAGTACCATGGTTTTTCCCAACCCACGATGAGTAGAATTTGTGCAAAGATTGCACAGGCGTTTGCCAAAAAGGCCAAATCTGTTATTAAAATGGCAACATTAGCTGAGGAACAAGTCGTCGAAATTGATAAATTTAAACAAATCGCTGGATTTAAAAACGTAATTGGGGCTATTGACTGCACCCACATTCGAATCCAAGCTGTTGGTGGCGATGATGCCCAATTGTTTGGAAACCGAAAGGGATACTTCTCTCTTAACGTGCAGGTATGTTTATGCGTAAAATGACTTAAACGAAATATATTGGTTTTTAACATTTCCAGGTTGTTTGTGATGCCTCGTTAAAAATTACCGACATTGTTGCCTGCTGGAGAGGAAGCTCACACGACTCCAGACTATTTAACGAGAGCAAAATAAAAGAAAGATTTGAGAAAGGTGATTTTGTGGGTCGATTACTAGGGGACGGTGGATACAAGTGCACCAACTATTTATTTACGCCCGTACAGAGCCCGAAAAATTCACAAGAAGAAATGTATGTATAACAAAGTGCACATAAAAACGAGAAATGTTGTAGAAAGAGTTTTCGGTGTATGGAAGAGCAGATTTCGTATCCTTTTGGAAAAAATCCGAATTTCCAAAAGTAATGGAAAAGTTTTAATTGTGGCTCTAGCTGTTCTTCATAACTTATCTATTATTTATGAAGATCAAACTTTTGCTAAGATTAAAATATATATTAAGTTATAAAATAGAATGACAATTGTTTTTATGTTTAAATTTTGCAGATGAAAATGATGTCGAAAGTCCTGGTTCAGGAAGTGAAGCTTTCCAGGGTAACCCCGAAGATGAAAACATTTCTCGTGATATATACAATTCAGCAAAATTTCTAAATTTTCATAATGAATTTGATTTTTTAACAAACTATTCAACAAATTCTTAACAATGTACATTTGTTATATTTTTAAGTATGTGCGTTGGAATTGATTCGCAACAGCTTTTTTCTTTGTATTTAATGTTAAGCCTTCACTACCATCATTAACTTTTTGGTATCTTTTTTTTAAGTTATTTTTCATAGACAGTTTACCAACCGTATATTCCATAATATTCATCTTTTTATCAATAACATTTTTTTCAGTTTTTATTAAAAAAAGCAATCGTTTTGTTTTATAAAAAATAACACAAAAAAAGTTCAGAAAATAAATAATAAATTTTTTTTTTTCATTAAAATATAAAACTAAATTTAAATCACAATTTATTTTATAGAAGAGAAAAACACAAAAATAATATACAAAAATAAATTAAAACACATTTAATTAAAAAATTAAGTAAAAAATCCACTTGTCTTTAATTTTTCAACTTCTAATTTAATTTTTTCAAGTTTTAAATATGTTCCTCGTTTTCCTGGATTTCTAATTTTTCGATTCTTCTTTTTTACATATTGCGGTTTTCTTCCATATACATATCTTATTTCTAATTCTTTTTGTTTAATACTTATGTCTAATAGTTTAATTCTCTTTTCGTTTTCAAATTCGCTTTGACACTTATTGTTTTTTTTTTCTTTTAAATTCTATTGGGTTCTTAATTGGAGTATCTTCTTCAGCATTTAAGACTTCATAATCTGTTTTATCCGGTGAATTTGTTTCGATTTTCGACGAGTTGCTGTCATAAATATTGCTATCGATTTCAAAATGTTTTAGTAATCGGCAAACCAACTCCTCCTCAACGAAGTTTAATGGTACAGGTGCTGGACCACCACCTGTCTGCTTTATTTGTCTGACATATGCAGAGTTTTTTGTTTTCGCAATAGACTTGGTTTTGCGCCACTGGTTCTGAATTTGTTTTGTTGTGCTTTGAAACTGTATTTAATAAATTGTGAACACTATTCCATGCCTCCTTCTTCTTTTTATTGGTATTAGTGTCGATTTTTGCATTTTCTAAAATTTCTAATTTTTTCAAAATTAGGTTTGATAGTAAATCCTGAAAAATATATGGTTATATTAATGTTTCCCTGTATTACCAATTACTGTTTTACTTACTTTTTCATCCTGATCCCAATTTACAGATCTTTTCAGTTGCTTTTCCATTTTAATAAAAATTAAATTGTCTTTTACTTTTAATTTTAAAAACTTTTTTAAATGTTTTATATAAAAAAAAAGGAAATGTCAAAACCAGCGGTGATTAATGCAAAATGTGTTGTAATTTTAAGTAATAAAATATGGCATCATTAAAATTCAGAGTTGATTTATTAGAAGTTGGCAGATGGAGAAAAGTTCGTTATGAATTAACTTTGTGCCAACAAGCTGCTAAGCTTAATCGGCATTCTAGTTAGCAGCTCGTTGGTCGTAGTGTACAAACTGTGGCTAACTTTTTGTTATGAATATGGCTGATAATGTATATATAAAGGTGGGTCCAAAACAGTGATGCTCATTCAAGCAAACAATTGTTTAGAAGCCCCACTCCTTTGTTTTTTACGCTCATTAATTGAGTTGCACATGCAGAGAAGATGAGTTGATCTTGTTTCAAATACAGTGTGTAGGATAAGTAATAAAATTTAAAAAAAAATTTTAATGCTTTTACGAAACTGTCATAAAGGCATAAATGTGCAAGATTTTAGTGCAGTTTTTTTAGATATAATTCTTACTTTTAATATACAAACATTCTTGTAGTTCACACTGAATTTTTTTTTATAATAAAATTGGAAAACTTCCAATTGTTAATGTTTTTTAAAATTTGTAAAAAGTTACAATTTTAAAAGCCAAAAAAAAATAGAAAATTTAGTTTTGACTGTAGTATTATAAATGTTTTACAACCAAAACAATTTCTTTCTATAAAATTTAAATAAAACTGGTGCGCATAGTTTTGCGTATGTCTGTATTTTTAAATTCTCTCTCAATACATATGCAAAACATTTTTTAGCACCAATGGTCTAAAACAAATCGTCATCTTTTATGCACTACAATCTTCAGCACAAATTCGCCGCAACTTTGATGGTGTAGGGAATCATAAAGTTCACATCTATAAAGAAACTCAATAACAATTTGTCTGGAAGCAAAGGCGTAAACAAAAAAAGCAACAGTCACGTAAAATATTGATTTTATGTAAAGTTTCCGACAGAGACAACCATGAAATGCGTGCGATTGTGCAAGGATCTTCAATTGCAATATTTGTTCTCAAAATTTATTTGGGAATTCGTACGTGTGACATACATTTATTTTTTTTTTTAAAGAATAAAATTTGCATGGGTTTTTATTTGTATCAAAAGCAGTCAATGATTTGTGTCAAAAGTTAGCTGTTGTTAAAACTATGACGATCAAAATTTGCCTATTTCATGTTTTAATTTAATATTTTTTAAAATTTAAATTCACACGTAAATAGTTGTTTCAGAATAAAAAGAGTTTTTGGGAAAAATTGTATACGGCTTCAGTTTATATCGACAATCTGATATAATAACAAGTAAAAAACTAACAAGAAAGCTGCGCCGAATCTTTGATACAAAAATAAAAATTCAGTTTGTGCGAATTTAAAGAGTTAATTTTGTTACTTTTATGGTACGTTTCCACTTACGTTTAATTGGCCACAAAACTATTTTTGGAGAAAAACATTTTTATGTTCTAAAAACTTAAACAAAAAAAAAAAAATTTAGAAAATTATGAATACATCTCTAGGACAATTCAAGAGAAGTAACACAAGGCTTATTTAATAGGTGCATGCAACTCTCCACCTGATGGTTTTTGAAGTGTCAAAACAAAATAATAATTTAAAAACAAGTACTCGGCAATACCAAATATTATATACCCTTCACTATGATGCGATAAGAACATTACATTTGTTATAAATACCTTTCCTTACTTCTCCAATCCCGCTCACATTTTATCGGATGTTGTGCATTGATAACCAAGATGGTTGTACCTTATTTGGAAACCCTGGCTCTTGCCATTCTCTAGATATGCAGAAACCTATAATTCTTCGAACGGAAGGTGCCACACACATTTCTTTAATCCATGTATACCAAATTTCAAAAACTTTTCTATTAGATATAAATAGATCTAATTTGTGCCATGCCCACTTCTCCGATCCCGCCCACATTTGGTGAGATGTTGTGTATTGATAACCAAGATGCTTGTACCTTTGGCTCTTGCCGTTCTGCAGATATACATTATCTATAATTTCTGTTTTTGGGAAGTGCCACACCCACAACACTTATCCCGCCCACCTTCTTCAAGATTCCAAGGGGCAACATGAGCAGGAATAAATTTTCCAAGTGTTGAAGTATGTATAGATTGCCCAAAGATTCTTAGCTGCTTTCGCGAAGTGTCTGAGGTTTTTTTGCAGCAGTTTTAAACTTTTCCTAAATTTATATTTGTTTTATTACAAGCCAACAAATTAGTTTATTGCAACACTAACAACTTCGTTCATTTAATCTGAGCTGGCCGCAGTACAATTTCTTACATTAAAATTTTAATGAGCAAATATTGTTAATCGTTATTGCCTTTCAGCAACTGAACAGCTTATGTAGAAGAAGGAACGAAATGAACTCGTACAAAAACTAAAAAGTTAAAAAATTGTAAGTAGACTTGTAGCCTTTTCACACTTGTTAACATTTTACATTCACCATCAATTTGCGAAGATGTTGGAAATTTCACAAAAGAAATACATCTCATTTTGTTCTCTTTTATATCTTTCTTCTTTTTGGTTTCATTACTTGAAATTTGGCACAAATTCTATATGTGACCTGCTCCACGAAAAGGGACCTCTGCGCCGAAAAGAAGTTATTGAGAAAAACGCGTTTAAAAAAAGCGCTTCGTTTTTCCGTGTTTTGCGCATGATTATGCAACTATTCCTTCAACCTGATCATCTGGCGATGTATTTCGACTCTCTGGTACTTTGTACGATGTTCACTATGCAGTGTTGCCTCTATGAAAATTATTTCTAACAGTTAAAAACCTGTTTTTGCTAATTTTGTTTTCAAAATTACTAGAGCTGTTTTATTCCTTATCAAATTATCAATGTTTCGGATTTAAGCCGATAGAATTGAATCTATTATTTATTATTATTTATACGATATCCGTATGACATGCTTAATTTCCAATTTTTCATATTTGATAAATACACTGAAATTTATTGTTGAGGGAAAGCTAGCTTCTATGCGCATTTCACTGGTTGCTAAGGCCAGCTCATCAGGAAACCTTTTCCAAAGACTTTAGAAAAGCCAAAAATATTAAACAAATAAAACCCTTAAGCAAATAAGAATTATAAACACTCTTAAGTCTTAGTTGTAACAATATCAAAGCTTAAACAAAACACCAACAATAAACAGTGAGTTTATCTTTTCTTACATCCCCCTACAATTGGTTGGGTTCTTTCCGACTCGAATAGTAGTTGTAAGTGGGTTACAAGTAAGACTTAAGAGTGTTTATAATTCTTATTCGCTTTGGGGTTTTATTTGTTTAATATTTTTGGCTTTTCTAAAATCTTTGGAAAAGGTTTCCTGATGAGCTGGCTTTAGCAACCAGTGAAATGCGCATAGAAGCTAGCTTTCCCTCAACAATAAATTTCAGTGTATATATCAAATATGAAAAATTGGGAATTTAGCACGTCATACGGGGTGGCATGTCATAACGTCCAGTGTCATAGTGTCCATGGACGTTATGACACTCCAAAAAGTGTCATAGTGTCCATGGACATTATGACACTTTCAAAAGTGTCATTAGGTCCATAATTACTAAAGAAGTTAAATACAAAAAAATGATCTGCATACACGCAGAGAAAAACATGTTTCATTATGGTCCCAACCAACAAAACTATTTTTAAAGAAACTAATTAAACCATAATATGGTTGTCGGTGACAATGATTTGGTTAAATGAAACACAATATGGTAAACAATTTTTTAAAAATGGTTTTGCTGCTTTTTCACTGGGTGTATATATTAAATATATAACGAAAACACTTCTGGGCGCAAGGATTTTCTCCTCTATGGTATAACAAATACCGGCTTCGCTAACTAAAGCTTCTCTGCACAGCCGGCCTTTGGCCCGGCGCAAGGATTTTCTCCTCTATGGTATAACAAACACCGACTTCGCTAACTAAAGCTTCTCTGCACAGCCGGCCTCTGGCCGGGCACAAGGATTTTCTTTTTTATGGTATAACAAATACGGGCTTCGCTAACTAAAGCTCCTCTGCACAGCCGGCCTTCGGCCGGGCTCAAGGATTTTCTCCTCTATGGTATAACAAATTACGGCTTCGCTAACTAAAGCTTCTCTGCAAAGCCGGCCTTCAGCCGGGCGCAAGGATTTTCTCTTCTATGGTATAACAAACACCGGCTTCGCTTACTAAAGCTTCTCTGCATAGTCGACTTTCGTTCGGAAACAAGGCAGATTTAAGAAGCTTTACTTAGCGAAGCCGGTGTTTGTTTTACCATAGAGGAGAAAATCCTTGCACCCGGCCGAAGGCCGGCTGTGCAGAGGAGCTTTAGTTAGCGAAGCCCGTATTTGTTATACCATAAAGAAGAAAATCCTTGTGCCCGGCCAAAGGCCGGCTGTGCAGAGAAGCTTTAGTTAGCGAAGCCGGTATTTGTTATACCATAGAGGAGAAAATCCTTGCGCCCAGAAGTGTTTTCGTTATATATTTAATATATACACCAAGTGAAAAAGCACGTCCGCGGACACTATGACATTTCTTTGATGGACGTTATGACACTGGGCGTTATGACATACCACCGTCATACGGATATCGTATTAATAATAAACTTTGTATTCCCGAAAATAATTTTGATATTATTATTTCATTTATCTATTATTTAATTAATTTCAGGTTAAAATAAATCTTAATTAAAGAGTGTTGAAGAACAATACTTCAGCGATTGCTTGGAAGAATGTTAACCTACCAAATAACTTTTTGGAATTACAGAAAGATGAACAAGATTTAGTTATTCTAAGCCAAATTCAGTCTGGTAGAGGGCATGACGATTTTAATTACGCCTATAAAGAAAATCAAGTATGGACGTTAGTCAACTCAAGACAGCTCAAAAGGTCACGTACTTTTTTTACTTTGATCAGTTGCCCATCCGCCGCAAAATGTTTCTATTTCTACACGTTTGTGGACTGAAGAGGTATAAGAGTTTACTCGCACATTTCGATCGCCATGGTGTTGTGATGCGAATTCATGCTACGAAGAACAAACTCTGCACTAATCCGGCCGCACTGCACCCGGAAGAAATCACTAAAGTGGTAGATTTTATAAAAAGTACGGCAGATCAATTAGCGATTCCATTACCCGGACGTATGCCTCGTTTCAAAGATTATAAAGTAATGAAACTCCCCTCATCTGAAACAAAATCCTCTTTGTATCGAAAGTACATATCTTCACTTCAACCGGACGATAGAAAATTGAGTAATCAGTCATTCAGGAAAATCTGGAACCTTTATGTACCATATATCACCATTATGAAACCCTCCGATGACTAATGCGTCGTTTGCAGAGGTGTTTTTAAAATAATTTATTATTATGTGTAAAAAATTAACAATCTATAACTAATCATTGAAATTCTTTGTACAGAGAATACGTTGGTGATTTCTCAGCTGAAAAATTGCGGAGATGAAGAAAAAGAAAAACGAATTTCTTCTTTCATGGATCATATCCAAAAAGCAAAGAGTCAACGTGCCAACTACAAGAAATTTTGAACAGAAACCAATGAAGATGCCGATGTACGGTCTTTTGATTTTGCACAAAACGTCAATTACCCCGTCAGTCCTCAGCAGCCGGGCAGTGCATATTTTAAGGCTGGTAGAAAGTGCTCAGTGTTCGGCATTACTTATGAATTATTGAAGAAGCAGGTACCTTTTTATTCATTATTGAATTTTTTAATTCCATCACAGAATGTGACCTTGACGATCTTAACATTTTTTTTCTTTTCAGATATCAAGAACTGCGTGACTGCCTCTTCTCCCTCCGGCTGTAATAAGCCATTGACAATGGAAGTTTTTTAAGCCATTAGTTGGAATTACGACCTTTCACCACTTCACCATTAGTAAGAATGGCGTGGAAGCGAAATTATTCGCAGAACGCCAGGATACAATAAAATTTGAGCTACGTATCTGCACCGATGATTTATCCTATCCTAACGTTATTACTCCGGATGGATTAAACTTAGAAAGACAATGGTATTTATACAAAAATATAAGAGAGCTTGTTTTCGATAAGAAAAAGTGCGATGATGTGGCTCCGAAGCCACAAAAACCGATGAAGAAGAAGGCAGCGAAATCCGAAGAATTTACATCAACCGAAAACAAGGCAGTCACCAAAAAAATAAGAACAAAAGAAACTGGCTGAAAACAAAACTGAGACTCCTAAAAAATCGGTAGCAAAAGTGGAAAAACTCCCTAAGACAGCTGCAGTTGAAAAAGCTCAAGCTGATGTGAAAACCAGAAACAAAGACGGAGATAAACAATCTATAAAGAAACGTGCTACAATGGTGAATAAACCGGATATTAAAATAACAAAAAAAAAAAAAAAAAAACTTAAAGAACTTCCTAAAAAAAATCAGACAAAGGTGAAAAGCAGCAAAATACAGAAGAACCACCAGAAAGGCGTGTTAGGAGTAAAAAAGAGTAAAATTTTGATATTTTTGTAATTTTGTACCTTTGATATTGAACTTTTTTAAATTTCAAATATTATATATATTATCGGTTTATATTACATTTTAAAATTTTTTCACTAATTATGTTCATCTTTACAGGTGATTTGTAAAAAAACTAAAAGACAGAAAATTGCGGTTTGCGGCGCAGAGGTCCCTTTTCGTGGAGCAGGTCACATATATTATTATTGTGGCAGCACTAAAAAATTGCAGTTTTTATTTGTCAAGCTTTTACTTTTTTGCAAGGCTTTTTTAGTTTAATTTTTTTGTATTATTATTCCAAATACATTTTGGTGTTTTTTCTTTAATTTTGCACTTTTGTAGAAAATAAGTATGTATTAACAAGTAAGAGTGCTATATTCGAATCTTAAAAACCCTTCACCATGGTGCGATAAGTACAGAAAGTTACATAAATAGCGTTCTTTGGATGTAAATAAATCTATTTTGAGCTATCCCCACATTTAATTTCGTCGTGCCGTAGTTTTTCACAGTTTCAAAAAATTGAAATAAGTCTGTTTCCAGTTTTGCCAAAGTTTATCTGCCTGTTTGTAGAACGCGAGCACAAAAGTGACTCGCTTAACTTACATTTAACACAAAAACAAATTTTGAAATATTGTTTTTGTTTTAAATGTTAGTTGAACGAGTCACTTTTGCGCTCGCGTTCTACAAACAGGCAGTAAGTCTTCAAATCGTCTTCCCTTGCAGAAGTTTTATAGAAATAAGCGGTATTTAGTATTGGTAGTAAAATACCCTTGCAGACTTTGTTAATCTTATTTTTTCTATCTCTCTCTCTCTCTCTCTTTTTAGCAAATTCATTACTTTACAATAAATACCAAAAGACACTCACTTTCTAGTATAAAATCGAATTAAGTAAAACGGACATTTACACTTAACACAAGGGTAAAAACCGCTATTGTAAATAGGTACATAGGTATTCAATTTCCCAAAATATTTTTCTTATGATAAACCTACGTCAAGATAATTTTGGCACGACGATTTGCCTTTATAAAATGTTTTCGTGATGACATCTTTTGAATAAAAAAGAAGAAACCCAAAGCAAACGATGAAAACATCTTTTATATAAATTGTTACATATGCAATGGTCTTAAAGCATTGGCGTGCTAAATAAGTAAAAAAAAAATTCAAAATTCTTTGAATAGGTAATTGAATATTTAAATAAGAATTTAAGAAAATTTGCTCCGATCTTCTTTAAGATATGAAACGGAACTATTTAAACAAAATTCATTACCTATAAAAAGAGAAAAATGCCTATAAGCAAAATTAATTAAAAAAAATTTTAAAAACCAAAAAAAAAATTGTAATGAGTGGGACTGGAACCCTCAAAGCTAACAGAAAGTTGCTAAAGCCAGTAGCTCGTTTCTGTATTTCTCGCATCGTAAAATTTCTTACATGAAGTGTGAAACAAAAAATTCCATCGTTTCTCGATTTATGAGATAAAAGTGTTTCTGTATTTGAATGCGAAAACAGACACAACAAATTCTGTTTATACTGGAATATTTCCAGTCAAATAAAAGCGAAACGTCAACAAAAGAAATAAATATAATAAAAACAGGGCTGCCAGATTTGACTAGTTATCGTCATCTCGACGATTTTTTGTTCCGATATTAACAAAGTGACGTTTTGATGATTTTTGCTAAAAAAGTGACGAAAGCAAAAGCAAAAACAAGATCAAAAATATTTTATAATTTTGTTTTTACTTTCTATAGAAATTCATCTTGAATTTTTAAATTTCAAACACTTCTATTTTGTGGCGTTGAAAATTGAAAAAAAAAAAATATTATGAATGTCTGTAGAAAGCAACAACAAATTTATAAAATATTTTTGATTTTGTTTTTGTTTTTTTTTAAATTGTTGGCGTTGCGTGTTGCACTATAAGCCCCTTAGTCTTCGAAATAAGATAATTGTAAATATTTGTATATGTTTGTTTGTTAGAAAAAAAGGTATCTTTAGAAACAAGGGTAAAATTTTTATATTTATCCCTATTGTGAAAATTGTCCTCGAAATTGTTTGTCTCTTCCCTAAAAAATGTATCGGCAAAAGCAAAATTTCGAGGGAAAGTAATGGACCGACTTGGCTTATTTTGAAGATTTAATACTTCTTATATACATATACAAAATATGATTGATATTTGATATTCTTATCTTATATGTACACTTTTGTGCCAAAACCATTATTCCGACAAGAAAGAAATTTGTTTGTCTCCCAGTAAAAACTTTTTCAAAATGGATAGCTTCTTTCACTCGTTATTTAGTAGCTTTCTTCCATAAGAACTTCGATGACTACTTTTTTCTGGATGTATTTAGATAAAAAAAAAATGACTTACTTTTGAATTTGTTCATTTTGGCACAACCCTTGTAAATTTATTAGTTTTTCAGTAGAATTGTATGTAGTGCTTTTATGTGTTTCTGATTACTTAACATATTATTTTGTAGGCGAAGTTTTTACTGGGTCTTTAACTCGTTTATTTGTGAACCGATTTTTTTAATTTTAACTACCAGGTATTCTACTAAGTCTATTTCAGGTAAAAAAGAAAAATATTATAGGAATAGGTAAATTAAAGATTTATATCTCAGCCATTTGTAAACCGATATAGTTAAATTTCAATAATACATATACTATTTCGGACTACATACGATGTAAATATAAAACAACGTTGTCACTATCAATTCCATAAAAACCCAGAATATTTATAATACTGTTATCAAAGCTGATTTAATTTACAAATTTTCCATTTTTGATCTCGGTTTTTGTTTATTTTATATATATTCAATAATATACTATTTCAGATGAAAAAAAAAGTTAACATCACTGATCTGCCCTTCGCTGGTTTATACAATAAAGGCACAGTTAGGCTACCGTAAATGTAGAAATGAAAATGTAATGTAAACAGCTGATCGTTTCTGTTATATGAAAAGAAATGCAATGTAATGTCACTTAACCGTAACGTGCCAACCTGTAGAAAATTGAATTTCATAACTAGGTTTCGTGACAGTTAAAGATAGTGATGGGCTGCTTGTTTAAAATAGAAAGCGGGTTAATCGCTTTTTTTCTTTAGTACTTTTTTCAGTAATAATTTCATTTATGTATATAAATATATGTTAAGACGTATAAAATAAGCAAATGTATACATGAGGGCCATAACCAAATTCTTGGACTAGTACCACGGAGTGGCCAATGATGTTTTAGTAATGAAAACACCTGTCTCCCGTCGTTTTGCGAAAAACAACCTCACGCAGGGAAGCAAATTTCTAAAACATTCAGAGGCATTTTTGTTTAAGAGTATATACAAATATCAGGTGTATAGTTTTTAAATTTCCGTGAGATAAAATGGTTATTTTCAAACTTCAACCCGATCCCTGCGTGAACTTTTTTAACAATCCGAAAAAATTATCATATTTTTTATTAATAGCTTTTAATGTTTAATGTTTTAGTTATAGATCTAGTATACATATCCACAAACAAAAGAAAAGTCGTGTTTTAATGGTATAAAAACCTTGTTTAGTTTTGAAAATAACGTAAGAACATGTGTACGAATATGCTATAATACATATTTGTTTATTGTAAATCTGTAATACTTATATCAACTATTAAGTTATTTATTTATACATACAAGAAAAAAAGTTTTTATACTATTTAAATCACTTGGTACTTCTTTCTGCAAAGCGGTCACCATTTCAACATTTTTAATTCTAATCACTATGTGTGCTGTTTTATGTATACTAATGCTTTTTTGTTAATGTTTTTGAAAAACAGCTGACACGTTCACAAACTAGCCTGCAGTACGTTACATTGCATTTCATTACATTTACGGTCGGCTAAAACGGCCTAAATACCGTTTGCTAGCTACTAGCCGACTGACCCAATTTCATGAAAACACACTCCTTTATACAGTGTCAAACTCAATTTACCACGATCAATCGGCTGTTCATGGCTCTCAGCACTACAACCTCAGGGTTGTGTTTCCCATGCGGCATGTTCCCTAAATTTACGCTAAGCGTCTCCACTAAACATTTATCAGGTACATATTTCACATACAACGCAAGTAAAAGAACCAACTCAAATACTCAATACAAAGAAAAAAAACTTATATCTAACCTATAGTAAAAGTAAATAAAAAGAAACAATTTAACTTATTAATCATGAATACTTATGCTTAAAAATATAATAAAATACAATTGAAGCACAGCCGCGAATAACGTTTTAAGTTACAAAACAATAATTTTTCAGGAGAACAAAAAAAACGTTTTTTGACAGGCAGCATTATTTGTTTTAAAAAAAATTTTTTTTTTATTATTAAAAATAATGATAATAAAAAATTTTATGCAAAAGTCTTTTAAAACATTATTCCGCACTGCAAAAACATTTCGGTTTCATCATTTTGTTAGTAACTTGCTATGTTCTTCCACTGGCTGACACTTTGTATGCCATTTTGAAGGCGTTAAGGTGCATAGTTTTGGTTGATTTGATGTTGAACTGTGTAAGAGAGTAAGGTCAACGGTTATCTGCAAAAAAACAGTTTTTGCAAAATGTGGTGTTTACAACGTTATTCGCGGCTGTGCTTCAATTGTCGGCAAAAACGAGGGGAGTGTCTTTTGTCGTTAGAGTATCCGTCCCGTCCGCTAGTGGGGTCATGGATTGATGAGGTACTCCACCCTTTTTATCTTCCCCTTCGTGGCATACTTCGTGAGCTGGTAACTCGTGACGAGCGGCAACTCTGCGTGGTAGGTCGCCGGCATCTTTCGTTTTCCGGTTTTCAATCTCCAGTACTGGCTGGAGATACTGCTTAAACGGTACTAACAGTCTTACTTTTAAAATTTTTAACAAGTAGTGAAACTGCGTCTCTTTGATTTCCCAGAAACCCAGTCCTTTCCTGGGCGTTGGCACGTTGGATACGGTATTATGTATATATTTATTAAATGTCGAATTTCTAATACAACGAAATATAATGTCTTATAATTTATAGTATCAATATCCTCATCGGTACTCCTCATTGTCGGAGTCCAAAGACGGGGGTGACCGGGGCGTAAAAGGTGACGGTGGTGATGGCGGCTATAGCTCCAGGGTGGTGTCTTGAGACTTCGATAGATTTCATTTTGGCACAACCCTTGTAAAATTCATTAGTTTTTCAGTAGAATTGTATGTAAGATTTTACTGGGTCCTTAACCCGTTTATTTATTTTATTTATTTATTTTTATTTATTTATTTTATTTATTTGAAAATCCTAGCACAACAAGATTGACATCTTATAAATTACAGTGCTAGTGAATAATTTCGTAAAACAATACTTTAAAGATACAATAGGTATATTATATTATATGAAATTTCCTTCAAGAATTTTAAAAATTGTTTAAGTTAACAAATTTAGACTTAATCATTAAAAAGAGCAAAAAATAAATAAAAAATATAACAAAATTTTTAAATATAACAAAATTTTAAGAAAAGTTAACAGTTAAAAACAAGTTTAGAAAGATGTTTTAAAATGTTCTAAAATGTTCTAAAAGCTCCTTTTTAAAAAGCGTTGCATTGTTAATTTTCTGAATATAAGGTGGAAGTTCGTTCCAAAGACGAGTGGTATATATGAAAAACTGTCTTTCCGACAGAAGGCTTTTATAGCTTTGTTGAATAATTCTTTTACATCGATTTGATCGGCTGAATCTAATCCTCTCATAAAGGTACGAAGGTTCCTTGGAGACTATTATTTTTTGGAGAAATATAAGGCTTTTGAATTTCAATAAATCACAGAAGGTCATATCAAATATACGGTAAGAAAAAGCTGATATACTAACGCGCCGGCTTTTATTGAAAATGTATCGAGCAATGTTATTATATGCTACTTTAATTTTACTAAAGTCGTTACTGCTGCAATTTGCTAATATTTCACAGCCATATAAAAGAACAGGGATAAGATAGGCCTTGGCCAGGAGCATTCTTATTTTAAAAGGTGTGGAATATTGAACAGACCAAAGGTTCCTTAACATTCCGTGTACCCTACCAACAGCAGTGTTTATATGATTGGACCATGTAAGTTGATTATTAAAAGTAATACCGAGGTTTTTTGAGGATTGCACAACATTTATTACAGCGTTATTGATTCGTATATCAAAGTCAATGTTTACAGTGCGAGCATTTTTGGAAATAAATATACATTTAGTCTTGGATGGATTAAGACATAATCCATTATTTGTCGCCCACTGATGAATATTATGCAAGTCCTGGTTAATATTTGATAAGCATGGTTGAATATTGTTAACATTAGTACTTATATATAACTGTACATCATCAGCGTACATTTGTATGTTACAGCTCATGCATATTTGAGGAAGGTCATTAATATATAAAGAAAAAAGTAGAGGTCCAAGAATGGATCCTTGAGGAACTCCTCTGTTAACATAAAGGGCTTTAGATACCTGACCGTTAGCATGTACTGACTGAGACCGATTGTGCAGATAAGATGATATTAAGTTACAGGCCATTTTTGAAAAATGAAAAAGTTTTTCAAGTTTTTTTACGAGAATAGAATGGTCAACCGTATCAAATGCCTTACTATGATCAAGAAGTACTAGAAATGATACCATATTTTTATCAAGTTTCACTCTGAGGTCTTCTACAACATCCACCAAAGCAGTAATGCAACTTCTTCCTTTAATAAATCCTGACTGTCTTTTTGATATAAGATTATTTGTGTTTAGAAAGAAGTTCATCTGTTTATGCATTAATAGTTCTAATACCTTGGATAGAAAAGGAAGAATTGCTACAGGGCGAAAATCATCGCCTTGTTTAGGAATTGGTATGATCTTGGATTCCTTCCAACTAACTGGAAATGTAGACTTGGTCAATATAGAGTTAAACAAAAAGGTAAGATATGGCAAAAGTTTAGGCAATATAGCTTTTATAAAAACAGGATCCAAATTGTCAACACCAACGGCATTCGATTTTACAGACAGAATACTCTCCAGTACATCGCACTGGTCGACACACCGAAAATAAAAACAATTTTCAATGGGTGCAAAGCAAAGCTCGTCATAAACATTTGCAGTTGGTTGTGGAATATTAACATTGACAAACTGTTGGTTCAAATCGTTCACATCAATGTCTGTATCAAGTTTTGTAATCTTCTTATTGCCTATGCCAATATTTCGAATCTCCTTCCACTTAGATTTACTGTCGATTGCAGAAGAAAATTTTCGTTTGTAGTAACAGGTTTTAGCAGTTTGAATTTTCCTTACAACATTACTTCTAGCAGTTTTAAATAGTGCTTTGAGCTCTGGAGTTTTATACCTTTTCCACCTATTGTAAGCTACATCGCGTGTTCTGATAAGGTTTTTTATTTCACCATTAAACCATGGTTGCTGTTGTTTGTCTGTAATGAGCTTAGTTTTAAGTGGTACACACGTGTTGAAAATATTATTTAAATTAGTTTGAATAAAATTTTGTTGATCATTGACATTTTCATAGTTGTAAATTGTATCCCAACAAACATTTTCAACACAATGGCTTAATAATGAATAGTCAATGTTACGAAAGTCACGGTATGTAAAATATGTATTTTCCCTGCTAACAAAAATGTCATACGTTGTGAAAAGTACATCATGTTTTGAAAAAACTGGGGCTGATAATTGATCATAGTGTTGAACTTTTGATTTACGGTTGACAAAGACAAGATCTATCAGACTACTTGATGAATTAGTATAATGCGAAGGAGTTATAGTATTAACAGGTAGTAGGCCGAGAATTTGCATTGGTTCTGTAAACGTGCTGTCTATCAATATATTGTTATTGAAATCACCTGTGATAAATACATCATTGTACAGTAAAGATACTTCCTCTATTGTTTTAATTAAATTTTCAAATGGAATATCTTTATGCGGCCTATATATACTACCAACAAGTAATTTTTCCTTGTCTTTGTTGGTGACTTCTATAAATAAATATTCTATTTTATTGTAAATCCCCATTTTCCTTTCTTGGTCTGAAGATTTTTTCAATGTACAATTAATACCATTTCTAACATAAATCGCCACGCCGCCACCATTAGTATCCCTATCAGCACGGAATAATTTAAACCCAGGAAGTTTATATATATTATCGTTTATATCAGGTATAAACCAAGTTTCCGAGACAGAAATTATATCAATTCCAGACGAAACAAATAAATATCTAAACTCGTCCATTTTATTGTTCAAACTTTGGGCATTTAGTTGAACAATATTCAAGCCTTTCTTTTGACGTGATAAAATTCTGATCATATTATAAACACTGTCCCTGGAACTATTTCTATTGTCGTTACGGATCATTATTTATCAGAGGAAAAATAACGCAAGTAAGCATACTCATGAAGCAAATAGTTGTATATTTGTGATTTAAAAAGGAGCTGAACAAGATCTTATTTATTATTTGTACAATATTATGATCATATTTTGGCATGCAATTATTATTTAATAAACAGTATATTTTTAAATAAATAAGTTTAAAAACTAAATGATTTAAATAAAGAAAATTTTGTATAAAATATATTTTTATGAAGTTATACTTAAGGAAAACTTGCAACACAGCTGCTAATATTTGGCACATCATTTTCAGCAGCAGGAGTTTGATTAGTAGACTGGAAATCATTGGTAGCAATAAACGATTGATCAGGAGGGCGAAAAAAATTACTATCTAACTTTTCCAACGAATCAATTCGAATAGCACGACTTCCATGGCTAGTTTTCACGTAAACTAAGCCACGCATAGTAAACGCAGCTGATATTATACTTTTATTTTTTAACTTAACAGCAGCTTGTAAAATTTTGTAGTTTCGATTTGTGAGATCTTCGTTTACATAAAAAACAGTGTTCGATTTTTTGCCGAGAATATCTAACGTTAACTGAGTTTTGCAATCACGTTTGTAGTTAGCGATAGATCTCAAAACAAAATTTCTTTCCTGAGGCGAGAAAAATTTAACTAGTATTACACCATCGGATGCACTATTTTTATTTTTTTTTATCAGTCTTACTACGAATACGTTGTATTGATTTAATATTCGGTTGTGGCATATTTAAAAAGTTACACAAATTTGAATACAAGTCGAACAAATTTTCATTTTCAGTGTACGGTACACCACATATACGAAGATTATATGAGACATTTAAATTTTCTTGATGCTCGATTTTTGATTTAAGGTAGTTTAGTTCTTGGTGAATTGCCTTAATGTTTGGTATGGATTTTTCAATATTATTTACTCTTTCACTTAGCTCACTTAAATTGTTTTTTATTTCGTTTACTTTCAATTCAAGTTCTTTAAATATTTCGTTAACACTTTTTTTAACGCACTCTTCTATGTTCATAATCATAATTTTATTTTGTTTTGCAAATTTTTGTTCTAGTAAGAGTTCAAGTATTCTTGGTGATTTAGTTGAAGTTGGTGTATTCTCTTCATTGCGAGGTCTCTTTGTTGTTGGCGTTGAGAACATTTGCTCTTTTTGTATGATTGAAGAGTTATTTTGCTGCATTGTTGTAATAAAATTGTTATTATTATATTATTGTTTTCTGTTTATATTTTGTGAAAAGAAGTTTTTTTTCTTTTGCAGTTCTATATTTTTGTTTTTTAAAATTTTTAGGTATGAATAATTTTAATTCCAATAAGTTATATTTATTAAGAAATTTATGAGACTATGTGTAATTTTAAGGAAAAACACTTAAGTATTAATGAACAATTGTCATAAAAGTAAATAGACTTTTTTATATTTTAAATTAAACAAAAACACGGAGCTAGTGTTTGTACTATTGTAAAAAAATTGTTTGTTCCGATTTTTTTAATTTTAACTACCAGGTATTCTACTAAGTCTATTTCAGGTAAACAAGAAAAAGATTATAGGAATAGGTAAATTAAAGATTTATATCTCAGCCATTTGTAAACCGATATAGTTAAATTTCAATAATATACTATTTCGGACTACATACGATATAAATATAAAACAACGTTGTCACTATCAATTCCATAAAAACCCAGAATATTTATAATACTGTTATCAAAGCTGATTTAATTTACAAATTTTCCATTTTGATCTCGGTTTTTGTAAATATGTATCTATTTTAAAAAAGGATGTATGTTTATTTTATTAAGCTTGTTTTCTTTTTGCTTTTGTAAAAATATTTATTTTATTTTTTGTTTAAAATTATATTTTCTCATGCCTTTGTGTAACTTCTCCAGGGGAAAATAACAATTTTAAATTGTTATAAGCCTCCAGCTTAACAAAATAAATATATAAATTTAATGAAATTATTAAATACCCATGAACTTTAACTATGTTTTTGTTTGATTATTTTATAATAAAAGTCGAAACAAATTTGTTTAAAATTGATTTTAAATTGCACGATTCTTAAAAGAAAAAAGACGATCTTTTTTATTTTTTTCTCAGGAAATTGACGATTTTGACACAAATTTATCTGGCAACACTGATAAAAACCAAAACAAGAAAAGGCTAAAAAAAATTTTATATAACAAAATATAACAATTGTTTTTTGTTTATTTTCATCATAAAAACTAGGCATTCATCATCTATATTCCTTCTATTTTTTATTTATTTAAAAAAAATAGTATATAAGCATATTTTAAATTCAAATTTCAAATGTGACTTATTTTGACAGTTGTTGAAAGAAACTTTTCGCAAAATATTGTTATAGAAACACTTTTTCTCGCATCCTTCCAATAGTTGCTGGAAAATTATTTAAATGAAACACTTGTGTGAGAAAACCCATTTTTTGTTTCATATCACAGTATTTTTGTTGCAATTCACACGTTTCATGCGAAAAGTTTTACGATGTGAGAAATACAGAAACGGGCTACAGACCGGCGGCTAGACCATTCGGCCATCGAGCCACATAAACAACTGTTGTTGATATCAGGGCTGTCAAATTTTTTTGAGCTCCATCGCCAAACCGGATGTCAGAAATCGCCAAAAATCGCCAAACGTCGATTTTGTTCAGTTTTTGTAAAATTTTCTTTTTTTTTAAATTAAATTTTGCATACAAAAAACGCTAGTATAATTTTTCAGTCAAAAATCGCCAAAAACTAAGAAAAAATACAAAAAAGTCGCCGAAGTAAATTTTGTTTTGTTTCTGTAATTTTTTTTTAAATTAAATAAAATGGAGATTATATTCATATGTATTCAGCTAAAAACTTAAATTAAGTTCACAAGTCTATAATATCGTACACTTCAGCCTCACCGATTTCATTACTGGAGTTTTGACCTACATACTTATAGAATTAAATAGTGACTGAGTATAAAATTCACTTAATATGTTTTTTTTATATTAGTAATGATAACAAAAAATGACAAGTTGTTAAATAAAATCGCCGAAATAATATAAATGCTAAAAATAGCCAAGTTATCGCCAGTTATATCAGAAATCGCCATAAAAGTCGCCAGTCGCCAAATGGGAAATCCCATCGCCAAACACGTTTCAAAATCGCCACGTTTGGCGAGAAATCGCCATATCTGACAGCCCTGGTTGATATGAGTACTTGATATCAATTAAATTAATCGTAAAATGAAGTATGTGTTTGTATAATACAGGTGGTATGTAATGTTAAGGAATAGAAATTCACCACGAATATTTTCAATGAAAAAAAAACCACTAATGCTGGGTACACACTATGCAACACATTTACGCAATCTAGTGAATTAAATTCATTTTCATTCATTCCAGATTGCATCAACATCAAAATGATTTGATATTTTGAGGTTGCATTGAAACAGATTGCATGTAGATTGCACTGTGTGTACCCAGCATTACAAACAAAAAAACACACAACTATTTTACAGGCCTACCATCACAAATTTTTAAACGAAAAGGCACAAAAACGGTCGTTTTGGTTAATAAAAGTCGCAAACATATTTTAATGATTTTTATTTATCAATAATGCAAAATAAACAAAACAAACAATGGCTTAAATTGTGTATGCTTTGAAATCACTTTTGTGCAAAAAATATTATATGTATTTGAATTTATTTTTGTATAAATTGCCTAAAAAGCTGACTAATATGTTATCCATGTCAACAATAAAAATAAGACGATTGCTTTTAATATTATGACGACAGACTAGATTGCTGTTCGTTGTATCACCCTTTTTGTAAAAAAAATAGTCGTAAAATTTGTAAATTTGAATGTTTTGTTTTGTTTTCAAATAACACATGCGATTTTTATTAGAAATAATAAGGTTTTTTAAATAATATGGCAACACTTGTGTAAGAATATAAATGTAAGTTTGGGATCACAATATGAAAGTTTTCTTTCAGAAAGTCTAAGTTTATTGGTGAGAGGGGAAGAGAAAATGCTTTTTTCTCTCCTCTCTCACCAATAAACTTAGACTTTCAGAAAGAAAACTTTCATAGTGTGAACCCAGACTAAGAAGAGATGCTGTACACATAGCAACATACAGTTTCTAAAGGCCTAGTTAGGCGAACGTTGCTGTACCCGTAATGTACCGCACCGTACTGTAAGCACGTTGGTGCACTTATAGAACATTTAAAAACGTGGTTTATGTTTTTTCTATACATAAACAAAAAACAATAGTATACATAAAGCAAATCACACAGTGATGGGAATCAAAAATGTTTTAAAAAGTACCAAGTGATTTAAATGGTATTAAAAAAGTATTTTGTGTATGTAAAAAACGTTAATATGTAGTTTAATGTTTATATTATAGATTTTCAATAAACAAATTTGTATTTTAGCATATATATTATAACAAGAGATTATAACAATAGAACAAGGTTTTGCTACCATTTAAAGCCTTTTATTCTTTTCACATTTCCATTGTATGTGTATATGCATTTGTTTATATGTATTGTATATCTAAACATAAATATATTTGTTTATATGGAAATATGTTGTATATTAAGTTGTTTTGTCTCAATTCCATAGCTTAACTGAAAAAAGTACCAAAAACGAGCAAAAATACCCGCATTCAATTTTACATACAAGCAGCCCATCACTGCTTTACAACTGTCACGTAACAACGGCATACAAATCTGTTTAATACAGATCGAGACGTTCCGTCAACGTGACATTTAAATTCAGTAAGCATTTGCATTGTTTGCAAATGACAAAACGAACCAGACGTTCCATTAGGGGACGTGAACGTTCGGCTAACTCTGCCTTAAAACTAAAAACAACACCCACATTCATGAAAACAATTGCTACCTCTACACATAAATTACTTTTGCATATATGTATGTACATAGGCACAACATACATACATAAGTAGGTATTTACATTTAAGCCAAAAACAAATTATAAAATATGGTTTTGGTTTTACATCTAAGTTAAGCGAATGATTCATATTTACATTGTCAATAGAATGGAAAAAATCAAAAATTGCTGAATAATTTAAAATAGCTTATAGAATTTTTAATATTTTTTAATTAGGCTTAAGTTCATGAAATTTAATTTTTATTAAATTATTTTTATGAAGAAAGGAATTTTACAACATGAAAATCAATCAAAATTGTTATTGATAATCTTTCATTCTTGACGTGGCTTGGGCTCGAACCCTGGCCGGCAGGTTACCATGACATGTTTCGATCGCAACCACTCGATCTCCCCAGATGGATTTGCCGTCTTACACTCGCAGTCATCGACGACTGCTGACGTCACTAGTCAAATATCAATCCTTAAACCAAATTGTATTTTAACATTTGGTAGATCAAAATTTGCTTTCCTGAATGATTATCCATTTTAATTGATTTTACATGTTTTTTCCTTTACTTCTGTTTTTTCGTACTTTCGTCAAGAATTTTTCTTGAAGTCCAAGTACATTTTTTTTTTGTTTTTTCACTTTGTCTTTCTCTTTTCTGTTGACCTTTTTCAGCACAATTTGAAGGACAAATGTACACATAGAGCTCGTGCCTTAGCTTTAACAATAATTAGTATTGTGGTTATTTTGTTGAACTATTTATGGTTTTTAATCCAAATTTTTAATATTTTTTAATTAGGCTTAAGTTCATGAAATTTAATTTTTATTAAATTATTTTTATGAAGAAAGGAATTTTACAACATGAAAATCTATCAAAATTGTTATTGATAATCTTTCATTCTTGACGTGGCTCGGGCTCGAACCCTGGCCGGCAGGTTACCATGACATGTTTGACTAGTGACGTCAGCAGTCGTCGATGGCTGCGAGTGTAAGACGGCAAATCCATATGGGGAGATCGAGTGGTTGCGATCGAAACATGTCATGGTAACCTGCCGGCCAGGGTTCGAGCCCGAGCCACGTCAAGAATGAAAGATTATCAATAACAATTTTGATTGATTTTCATGTTGTAAAATTCCTTTCTTCATAAAAATAATTTAATAAAAATTAAATTTCATGAACTTAAGCCTAATTAAAAAATATTAAAAATTTGGATTAAAAACCATAAATAGTTCAACAAAATAACCACAATACTAATTATTATAGCTTATAGAATATAAAAAATATAAAAAAAAAATTTTTTTCCAAAAGGTGAACGTCGGGTTCGAACCACGGTAATTACTAAACACGCTGATTGGTCAACCGCCCAAACAACTCAGCTATTATCGCTATTTCAAATCAAGAATTAAAGTAGAATATATTCCGTCAAATTATCTGTTAAATATGTAGGTATGTATTTTCAATTTAAGCGACCATCCATGTACAAGCGTGTGTATGTGTTTGTTATGCTTAACATTCAACTCGTTCGAAAAAAAAAAAAAAAAAAACAAACACAGCAACCACAAGGGAAAAATTAGAGGTAGTCGTGGTTTTTTGCTCATAGCTCCGCCATTTTTGGCCCGATCTGACTGAGGTTCAATAGGAAACAATTCCGGACCATATGTGACATAAATGTCACATGGGGTCTTCGGAAAATCCATTTCAACGTACGGACGGACATCGTTAAATCAACTTCGCTTCTTATAAGGACCCAGAATATATATACTTTATAGAGTCTAACATCAATATTAAAGAAACTACAAACGGAATGACAAACTTATATATGCCCTATTCACCACCTGTGGTGAAGGGTATAAAAACAATAAATTTTTTTCAGAAATGGTGAAATTTTTTTATTCATAGTTGATGTTAGATTCAGGGTTGATAAAGTTGGTACAATTGTACTTTTTTTGGTACAATTCAAAACTAAAAAGTACGCTGGTACGCCTGTGACTCATTTGGTACTACATATTTCCAAATTTTTCAAACCTACATATTTATAATTGATATAAAATTGCAACTCGTATTTACTGTCCAATGAGTATAAGCGGAGTTTAGTGTTTGGAGCAAATAGGCTTTCTTTTTTATGAAATTTAAGGGAAGCTCTGTTTTTTGTTGTTGGATTTAATAAAACAGCTATGATTTTTTGCATTTGCTCTTTTGGAAGACCATTTGCACCAAACACTCAACTCCGTTATGGTGAATAGATTTTTGCACTTGTTCATTGAACGATTGCTTATGCCCAAGTATGGGCACCACTACATTGAAAGCTTTGCATGTGTGGCATTGAATTGGGTTGTTTACGTTTGCATTTGTTGGTTTTATGCTCTTTTTCTCTTTGTTTTTTGTGTATGTATACACATCGTTCGCTCTTTTTGCATTCTAATTTTGCATTTGCCCATAGCTGCTTATGCCGCATTCTAAATTTAATATCAGCGGCAGCATATAAGTGTGCATTTTCTCATGATATTGACAAGTTTTTTAAAAGATATAAGAGACCACTTCTGCAAGAGTTCTACATAGTAGAAAAGACAACTTTCTCTCAATTCAACTTTATTTTGGAACGAATTCATAATATTTTCAAATATTCGTCAACAAGAAGGGTGTCACTAGCGTGGCCATTTTGGCATTTTTGCAGCTAGATTTAGCATTTTTTTGTCTGATTTAGCTGCAAATTTTTCATTTAGCAGTTAGCATTTTTTTTTAGCATTTTTCAACTACATATTTAGCATTATTTAATTTAAGAATATTCAAGTAATATATTTTGAAAATCTACCACGCTTTTTTGTTGAATGCACATACAAATCCCTACTCTTTTGCTATAGAAACTGTACAATCTTTTAAAAGACCTTTCATATCAAATTGTTTTAAAATTTGATCAGTTTGAACCATTTAATTCATGTTAAGCGGATTTTTCCCTCAATTACCATTTTAAAAAAAATTTTGGAAACGAAAAAAATACCATAACTTTTGAAATATATACTCAATGTCAACTTAAACAACGATTGCCAAACAATTTTCATAATTTAACAAATACTAACTTTTTTGTGTAGAAAAGAGTTTAAAAACTAATGAATGCAAATTAAGCGAACATTTAAAAGAATAAATGATTGATTTCACTGTAGAAAAAATTACAACTTTGGAACATCAGTGGCAGAAACTAAATTCATATGAATTGTTAAATAGGAACGCAGCAGTTGATTTCTGGATAAATGTATATGGATATAGAAATGCATTCAATGAAAATCTATTCAGTGAATTAGCTTCTTTTCCAATGAAGTTCTTGGTTTTGCCATTTAGCAACGCGGAAGTTAAAATAGGTTTTTAGTGGTATAAATCTCTTAAAACCGAAAATTCGAAATAGAATGACGTTTAAGTCTATGAAATCGCTACTTTATATTAGGCGTGGTTTAAAATGTTGCGATAGTTTTAAAAAATTGTACGATCTCACATAAAAATGGAATAAGAACATATATTCTAATGATATCTCGATCGATTCTTCAGAAGCTGAAGAAGAATATTCATTTGATGACGTATTTAATTTATATAATGAAATTTTTTATTTAACATGTTATATAATTTTTATTGAAATATTAAATAATAGCCATTTATGGGTCAAGTTCCCTTAACTTTTTGTTATGGTATGGTAACTTTTGTTTGAAAACTTTTTATGTACGTATATAGAGACTGAAATATATTTCTTTAATAGTTTTAAGCAGGGCTGTGGAGTCGGAGTCGGAGTTGAGGTTTTTGTACAGGAGTCGGAGTCGAAGTACCCAAAAACACTAATGACTCCGACTCCGACTTTTTGGCATTACAATTTTTTCTAACATTTTTCAAAATAAAAAAATTTTAATGACCAATTTCAGCAATTCTTTTAAAATATCAATTCATATTTAAATATAATTTTTCATATAATTTTATTTTTATTCCACATAAAAAAACGATTTTTAAACATAAATTGATATTTAAATAAATTGGTGGAATTGGCAATAAGAGGGTCTACTTTTTGAATTTGTGAAGTCAGAAGATAATGACCAGTATACTTTTCATATGAGTAGGGGAGTTAGAAAAATTGAGATAACATCTTATTTTGACAGTTCTTTTAGCAATTTATGAGAAATATATAGATTGTATCGAAGCATTTCCTTTTCTATGTTTTTATGTGACCTAAAATTTCTGTAACAAAACTCGCTGGTTCACTGTTTGAATTTCGCCAAGATATCCCTAATGAAATAGAGCCGAATTAAGGAAGTTAAAAATTTGTTGTTTTTTATTTATCGTATATTAACAAATATTTTTGTAGCCATGTTCCGATATATGACTTGAAATCTGCTGTAGCTCCTGTGGTGAAAGCATTAAGTAAACTAAATTTTAAAAGGAAAAGGAGCTCGGAAAAATACATGACATTGTTCTAAATATAATTCCCATCAATCTGGGGGTAAACCCGAAAAATGATTTGAGAATTCTTTTATCTACTCAATTTAGGAAAAATTGGAGAGATAATAAAGACTTGCAATTTCAAATTTCGGTCTTTGACAATAATAATATTGAACTTGGAACGGAAAAAAGCAATGGTGTACTGAAGAAAACGATTTCAATTTAGTTGTTTAAAAATTCATATTTTTTTAACTCTGCAAGCCACATTTTGAAACACGTTGAAAATCGCAAATGATGCTATTTCTGTATAAAAAATTTGCCTTTGTCCGAATATTTTAATGAACCCAGAAATAATAGAACTTTTTACGGTACGTTTCTCTTCAAAATGTGTTATAAAAATTGTAGAAGTAACAACTGAAGGCGCATCTGCATGTTTTAATAAAAATATATTTAATTTTCCTGAGAATGATTAAAAAAGTTGGTCTAAATATTTGACTTAATAAATAAAACAAGACCAAAACGGCAGTGTTTGAATTTATGTATATTAAAAACAAAAGACGTCACTTCACAATTTACAAAAAAGAACTTATGATGTTCTTTGTCTCTACAAATTCTGTGGTAAACAATACTTAGTACACTTGGTGCCCTTAACGTCTTAGCAAATTGGACTTGGCATTGTTTTCAACTTTTCTATCTCGAAAGCTGCATTAGATAGAACTTATGGAAATTCACACATCTATAAATTCCAACAGATGTGAATTGGTGTAGTTTATCTCTTCCCTACCAGTGGTGCGATTCACTAACTTTTAACGATCCGACAATCGTAATATTTGTCGACATTTATATTCGCTTGCAGTAACGATAGTGTGATTCTGTAATTTTTTTTAACGATAGTACACAGCTGTTTTTTTTGTAACATCTCTGTCTACAAAATGTTAAAAAAAAAACGAAAAGCACAAAAGAGAATAAAATAAAAACATATGAAATTGTTCTTAACCCCCCTTGTTACACATATTTTTCATTTAAAATGCACTGAAAAAGGTCTGGCCAGACTCATAAGTAAGACGAAGGGTTAATTTGTGGTTTTATATTTTTTTTTTTTGTGAATTTTACATTTAGAATTTTATTTTTGTTCTTAATTTGCTTTCTTTTTGCAAATTTTAAATTTATTATTTTGTTTTTGTTCATACATATACATATGAATATATCTTTGTATGTATGTAAGCTATTTTAAACATAAAAAACATTTTATCGATAAAATAAACACAAACTAAATTATTGTCGCTAAGATAACGACAAAAAAATTGCTTAAAGTAACAGCTGACTTTAAACGACAGCGAATATCGTTAAAAATTTTACAGAATAGCATATTCGATAAATTTTCGTTATACTTATTTTAAAGATTCGATTATCGTTATAAAAGTTAGTGAATCGCACTACAGAGATCAGCAATGAATCGTTTTTTCGCTACTCATACTGACTCATGCAATTGTAAGTATAAGTGCGTAGAAATCATTTAAACTAAACTACTCTGACTCACTCATACTCACAAGAGAAATATTTATGAGTGCGACGTCGACATTATACGCATACTCATAAATGACCTCAGCTTGATTTATAATTTCAAGAAAATACTTACAATCAGTGATGTTAACTTTTATTTTTTCATTACCGTACGGCCCTCTTAAAATTACCTTTTCTGAGAAGAAATTACTGTACGCAAAGGTTTTTTAATTTATTCAAATTTTAAATATGTTTTATAAAAAATTTTCATGAAAAGCTTTGCTTTGAAATACATTTTAAACCAAAATATTGACACGCAATATTCATATCTACCCGCTGTAAAATATAGTGCTATTTTATCATCTTCTTATGATGAAACCACTGGTTTAAAAGTCCTTTTTATATGCCTTTAATACAAAATGAATATGTAATATTTTTGCTTTTACTGAAAATTTTTAATAATTACTATAGTTAAATGCATCACATTACGGCTATTTTAAATGCTTAAACAATTGAAGCACAGCCGCGAATAACGTTTTAAGTTACAAAATAATAATTTTTCAGGAGAGCAAAAAAACGTTTTTTGACAGGAAGCATTATTTGTTTTAAAATTTTTTTTTTTCTATTATTAAAAATAATGATAATAAAAACTTTAATGCAAAACGTTTTTTAAACATTATTCCGCACTGCAACACCATTTCGGTTTCATCATTTTGTTAGTAACTTGCAATGTTCTTCCACTGGCTGACACTTTGTACGCCTTTTTGAAGGCGTTAAGGTGCATAGTTTTGGTTGATTTGATGTTTAAACTGTGTAAGAGAATAAGGTCAACGGTTATCTGCAAAAAAATAGTTTTAGCAAAATGTGGCGTTTACAACGTTATTCGCGGCTGTGCTTCAATTGTTGATTTTGAAACAACCAAAAAGTTAAAAATACAATTAATTATATACAATGAGTTATTTAATTTTTCATATTTTACACTAATCAGCATTTGCAGAAACATAACATTCTTTACTTTTTGTATTACATTTATGAAAATCGCATCTCAAAACTTAGGATCATAAAGCCTTCATATGTATGTATATGAATATCAAAAAACCAAATCTTGATATTACCGTTTTTTAAATGAAATTACCTTGCTACCTTTTGGGGCTCAAAATTACCGTAAAAAAGGGTAATTACCGTACGGTTAACATCACTGCTTACAATACTCACAATGATTCAAATCATTATCTCATCCATTTACCGTTTTAACACAACAGAGAAAACACACAACTTAATAATCAGCGCTGCCAGATAAATTTGCCGAAAAATCGTCTACTTCATACATGTTACTTTAGTAAACTGTAATTGCCAAATCGTCACTTTGCTATTTCGGGGACAAATCTGGCAGCCTCGCATTTTGCTTCGCCTATACACATTGGCTTGAGTAGATTCTAAAATTTAGAATCTAAATCAAACACTACAAATGTTGGTAAGTATGAGTACGATAAATAAAATGAAACTTTTGAGTGAATATGAGTTTGAATCACATTGGAATAAGTATGAGTGCGTATAAGTACAAGAATTTATGAGTCATGATTTAGCTCTACTCACTTTTTCACTACTCATTGCTGATCTCTGTTCCCTACACAACTATTGTTACATTTTTTAGCACTGTTTGCATATATTTAATAAATAAATATAACTTTTAAAATATACTAAAGTTTAATGATCCCATACGGTGTGAATCCAAACTCATATCTTTCGAAAGTTCGTAACAAAACTCGGTGGTTCCAAAATTAAATCCATTATTTTTCTATATTACAGTTGGCTTAAAATGTTCAACTGTTGAGTTATTAGTCAAGAATGACATAACACTGTAGAATCAAAAAAGTAGAGCTCAGTTGGTCTATTTAATCGGGCGCTATATGTTTTTCGAGCTTTCCTTCTCATATGTTAAATCTCAATGCGGCACGTTAGAATTAAAATATCGATTTGAAAGTTTTACAGAATAATTTTTTTGCTATATTTAACCATTTAAAAGGTACTGAATTAAAAAACAAATTAAAAGAGTTTAAAGTCAAATAAGAACTAGTCTCATAAATAATGATAGGTTAGAGTAGGAGTCGGAGTTGGAGTCGGAGTCGGAGTTGGAGTCGTACTTAAAAAATTACGGCAAAAGGAGTCGGAGTTATAACTATTTCTTGACGACTCCACAGCCCTGGTTTTAAGACTTTTTATGTTTTATTTAATTGATATTTTTTAATCAGTTTGTTCTATTGATATAATGTGAGTTTATAGGGAAGAATTATGCAAAATAAATCATGTATAAAAGTTTATTGACTAAAATAACAAAAAAATAATACAATTTAAATTTTAGCATTATTTTTTGGCAGTTTAGGATTTTTTTTAGCATTTTTTAGCATTATTTTAAAGCCGATTTAGCTGTAAAATATTTTTAGATGTGGCCACACTGGGTGTCACATCAAGAAGTAATTAACAGAATTTTGTAACATTATTATTTTACTCCGTATTATTTTGAAGGAGATTTTACAAGCGCTAAATAAAATTTTATTATATTCGAACTTTCTACTTCTTTCCTGTTTCTGCAGAGCATATTGAAATTTGTAAACTCATTAAATTTGGAATCGCAATCCGAAGATGCTCGTATGAACATATTTTTAGAACGCTTAAAAATTATATTTTCGTTTAAATTTCGATATTGCATTTTGAGAAATATTCGTCAATTTTCCACAAAAAATACGATAAATTCTAAAAAGTGTATGAAAACGCTCTCTGGCGGCAATCAAAAATAAATGGATTGCTCGACCCTTAAAACCGGATGATACAGGTCTGGTTAGATCAACTACAATTTGTTTGCTCTTTTCTTGAATATTTTGCAAAACTAACCATATTAAAAAGTTCGGGGCTCGAAATTAATTTTTGACCTTTGGTTTCTTTGCCAAAGTTTCTTGGAATGACTTATAGAACAAGAATCGCGAAGTGCTTTTGACGCAAAAAAATTTTACCCACCCTATTATTATGTATAATTAATGATCATGTACTTTTTGCTATCTAAACTTTACATGTACAAATGAATTATTGTTTGTTGCATTAAATTTTTGTTTTTAAAAATAAAACCAAAAAATTAAAAAAAAAAAAATGATTTAGTACTATTGGGGCTGAAAAAGTACGATTTTGAAAGTTCGTTGGTACGATATTCGTTTTCTCATTTATCATCCCTGGTGCAAATAGTCTTGCGAAAATGCAAAATTTCGTAGCTTTTTTATGAAATCTAAGGGAAACTCTATTTTTTTATTGTTAGATTTAACAAAACAGCTTTGATATTGTGCAAGAGCATTTGCATCAAACGCTGAACTCGGCTATTGTGAATAGATTTTTGCACTTGTTCATTGAACGATTGCTTACCCCACATTCTAAATTTAGTATGATGATATTGACAAGTATTTAAAGAATATAGGAAACCACTTCTGCAAAAGTTCTACATAGTAGAATGGACGAACTCCTCTCAATTCAAGATTATTTTGGAACGAACTCATAATATTTTCAAATATTCGTCAACAAGATGGTTGTCACGTAAAGAAATAATGAACAGAATTTTGGAACAGTGGTAACCCACTCCATTATTATTTTACTCCGAATTATTTTGAAGGAGATTTTACAAGTGCTTAATTAAATTTTATTATATTCGGAACTTCTACTCCTTTCCTGTTTCTGTAGTACAACGCAATCCGAAGATGTTCGTATGTACATAATTTTAAAACGCTTAAAATTTTTTTTTTTCGCTTAAAAATCGACATAACATTTTGAGAAAAAGACGATAAATCCTAAAAAGTGTATGAAAACGCTCTCTGGCGGCAATCAAAAATAAAAATTAATGGATTTCTTGACCCTTAAAACCGCATGGTACAGGTCTGGCCAGATCAAATACAATTTGTTTACCTCTATTCTTGAATATTTTGGAAAACTAACTACATATTTTGAAAAATCCGGGGATCGAATCGCGATGTGCTTTTGACGCGAAAAAATGTTACCCACCCTATTATTATGTATAATTAACGCACAAATGAATTTTAAGTACCTTTTGTTTTTGTTGTATTACATTTATGTTTTTAAAAATAAATTAAAAACTTTTTTAAAAAAAGATTTAGTACTATTGGGGCTGAAGAAGTACGATTTTAAAAGTTCATTGGTACGTTATTGGTTTTCTCATTTATCATCCCTGTGTTAGATATTCCAAGTGTGAACGCCTGTATTGGTGTACAGTAGTTTTGACTTAACTGCCTTTTGTTTACGTGCACTTTTGACTTAACTGCACAAAATTGATCATTTTTGGAATTATTCTTTATAATTCCATACAAATTCCTTTTTTAAGTGCACTTTCTATACCTGCACATTTAAGATAAATGCGCAAAATTTTTGGCATTTTAAAATTATTTTCATACAAAAAATCAAAGTTAGCTGCACTTTGACTTAACTGCCCAAAATACATATTTTCTGGAATTATTCTTCAAAATCCTTGTTTACGTGCATTCTGTATACCTGCACATTTTTCATATTTTTGGGCAGCTTTAAAATATTTTCATACAAAACATCAAAGTTAGCTGCACACATAAAAATATATGGTGGCCACTTTTTTACATAAATATCCAATTTAAGCTGTTTATAAAAATATAAATCGCAATTATTTTGTTTATTTTTTCCATCAATTTGTATGTCCTTTGTGAATTCTCATTGTTTTTTTTAATATTTCTTTTATATTAAATAAACATACATACATGTATAAAATGATCTGTTATTTCCCAGCTAGCATAGGCTGTTTGTTAGACGATTATGTCTCTCTACATACATCATTAACGATTCCCTTTACGATTAATATAAGCGCTTTTCGCTGCGTTATGGAAGAATCTCTCATAGGAATCAGCACGTGTAACAGTTTCTCCCGTGCGAGGAATTGCATACAAGGAAAAAATGAGCTCGTCGACGATCAAAAAACACTCTTTGTGAGATTCCCAGTAGACTCCTAGACGATTGAAAATGCTAGCTGGGTTGAAATAAAATTTTAATAAAATATAAATTTATGTATTAATAAAATCATTTTTTTATTCTACTTTTAAATCAAACACTTTACTTTAGCTGCACTTTTGTGCAGGTAACCACAATTGTGTACCTGTACATTATGGCAGGTAAATGCATTTAAGATAACTGCATTTTTGATGATTTACCTGGACAAAAAAATCGTGCAAAGGAGATTGTGCAGCTAAGTCAAAACTACTGTATTGAAGAACCACATATTTTACTTTTTTGATCATTTCAATTTTATTGTAAGCACTCCATTTAATTGATGAACATCTGCAAAGTTGTTTTAAACATAAACGCGTAAGTAAATAAGCAGGTATTGGATGTTTCTTTATGTTAAATTTGTTACAGAGTGTCTTGTATAATTAACATTAGCAAAAGTTTTTATAAAAAAAAAAATTTAACTACCGATAAGATATTTAAAAAGAACCTAAGTTTACTTAAGATATTTTATATTAAAAAAGTATGAACGTTTAATAACACAGTACAACAACCAATCTGGGGGGTGAGAAATTCCAAGTCAGGGTGATGGTACTAGGTCAGTATAGTAAAACCCTCAAAGGGTTTGGCGTTTGTATGTATCAGTTTTTTTTATTGCATTTTAAATTTTTTCCTTATCTTGATGTTTTTTTGTTTAACATAACTCGAGAACCACTTGTCCGATTTTGCTAAAACAAACTCAAACAAATTTAGAATTTCTTTAATCCGATCATATAACGTTTTTCTTTATAATCAACAGTTTTGCCGGTAAAAATAAATTTGTGGAGAATTATAATTGATAAGTGCAAAAAATTGTTCAAGCCTGGATGTATGCAGCAGATTTGATCACAAACCTGCACTGCAATTTTTGTGACTTTTTTTAAGCGATCGGTGAAAATCGTCGGACTTTTGTTTGTTATTTGAAAGAATACACCCACATTCAGTGATGCCAACAGCAGGGGATTTCCCCTTTTCTAGGGATTTTTTTTTCGGAAAATTTCAACCGTAGGGAAAAGAGGACACAATTTTTTATTTTAGGGCATATTTATTTATTTATTTATTTAATCAATGGATATTATTAAATTAATGAATAACAATATGCATTTTAAAATATACTACAAATTTACAGAATACATGTAGTACATAAAAATTTACGAATAAAGAAAAACAATAAGAAAAATCAACAAATTGTGACATAGAATTAAATTGTCTACATAACCTCGAAAAAGGATCAGCAATAGCGTAATTTTCTCTAAAAAAATTAAACAAAAAGCAGATTATAATGACGCGTATTGCGACAAGGTATATTAAATCTAGCAGACTCTACAGAAAATCACAACAAACATTACTATTAATAAGATTAACCATAAAAGAAACATTTAACATTGTACGACGACTTTTGAGCGATGGTAATTTTATTAATGCCAGTCTTCTAGCATAGGAAGGAAAGTTTGTCGAGTAACTCCAATGAAGATCACGTAAACAGAATAATAAAAATTGTTTTTGGACCGATTCAATACGAGAATTGAGAATGTTGTAAAATGGATCCCAAATGATTGACCCATATTCTAAGATTGGTCTAACGAGTGATACGTAAAGTTGCTTCGTTATGTATGGCTATTAACAGTTAATGTAATATGAGAAACAAAGTTTAATTTAGGATCCAGTAAGACTCCAATATCAAGAAACGAATCAACCAACTCCAGTTGATGACCACCAAAAGCATAATTAACAGCAATACAGTTATTTCTATAAAAACGCATGCTTTTGCATTTCACAAGATTCAGCTCCATCATATTATGATTACACCATAAAAAGAAGTTATTAAGATCCGATTGAAGATAAAAATGATCCGAAAAAAATCCCTAGAAAAGGGGAAATCCCCTACTGTTGGCATCACTGAATGTGGGTGTATTCTTTCAAATAACAAACAAAAGTCCGACGATTTTCACCGATCGCTTAAAAAAAGTCACAAAAATTGCAGTGCAGGTTTGTGATAAAATCTGCTGCATACATCCAGGCTTGAACAATTTTTTGCACTTATCAATTATAATTCTCCACAAATTTATTTTTACCGGCAAAACTGTTGATTATAAAGAAAAACGCTATATGAACGGATTAAAGAAATTGTAATTCTAAATTTTTTTGAGTTTGTTTTAGCAAAATCGGACAAGTGGTTCTCGAGTTATGTTAAACAAAAAAACATCAAGATAAGGAAAAAATTTTAAATGTCATAAAAAAAAAAAAATGACACATACGAACGCCAAACCCTTTGAGGGTTTTACTATACTGACCTAGTACCATCACCCTGACTTGGAATTTCTCACCCCCCAGACAATAATCCCAAAAATGTTCCATAGTGTAATTAACCGTGATAACTTGTTCTATAACCGGATTATTTGAAAACGGATTGAATACAAAAGTGGATTGAAAAAAGACGAGCCAGAATTTGAATTTAACTTGATTTTGACTAAACTCGACTTAAGATATTCTTATATATTGGCGCATATATTTATATATTCAGATAGATGCTTACTCTCTTTTTTCTGGCACTGTATTCTTATTTTTAGTCACCTCTATCCCCACCATTTAAGGCCTGTTCGTCGATAGCGAATGAAGACTTCGTTCGCATAAATTACATTTAAAACAAAAACAAATTATAAAATATTGTTTTTGTTTTACATGTAAGTTATGCGAACGAAGTGTAAAGTTTAATACGAATTTTTAATACATAATGAGTAAATAAAAATTAAGCTAAATGGGAATGTCTGTCGGCAAAATGAGCAAAATGGGTGTTGAAACCTACAAAATATCTTGAATGCAAAGTCGATGATGCTGAAGATTTTTAATTGCCGCACCCATCTCCGTTATTACGCCGCAGAATAAAAATCAGTATTACAATAAAACAGCAGAAAGATACAATAATATTTGTTCGTTCATTCACATACATATATTTCCATCCTTTAATATGAATGCAAACATTCGACAGTTTACACCCATGATTTGCATTATTCATTACACACTACTAACTAAACCGCACTATTTCATGAAATAATACTCCGACACGAGTACATACGATTGATATGCGTCTGTCCTCACTTCCCTAACAACACATGAATGAATGAATGAAGTAAATTAATATTTTTTTTTTTGGGAGTGAGTTGCTTTGGCTGACGTTGTGCCGCCTCTTGAGGATTTTTTAACAACTGGATTGTTGGTGCACCGATAAATACACAAGTATTTGAAGATTTTCCTAGGGTGTTGTGTACAAAGAGCCATTTTTGAAATATTTTCACTTGTAATTTTTCTTTTCTGTTTTCTTACTATGATTTGTTGTTTTGCACTTTGTCGCTGCACAATGACGCCGACCGAATGTTTTGATCTTTTCCGTTTTAAGTGGTGCACTTGCACCGCACACTTCCTTCCATTCATTTGTCGTTCAATCAATTGCAACAATAACGTTACGAGACCATCCCCGACCTGTTACTGTAGTGAGTGCTGTTTTTAACCTCCTCATATTTTTCTTATTCGAAGTTCAAATTTAGCATAAATGTTTTTCTTAAATTTGGTTTTTCAAAAAAAAAAGACTCTCTGTAGTAACTTATTCCAGCATCACCTCAGTTTAAAATAAAAAATATTCAAAAATTTTAGCAGCTATTTGCATGATTAAAGGTAAGTAAGATCGAATTTATAAGTGCATACACACGTTCATAAAGACATAAGCATGAATACAAGGTGTTTTTTTATTCATGTACAAGCAAATGGATTTACAGCTCGATCTGAAAAGTTGCTTACTAAACACATGGGCTCTGCTAACCGTGCGCATTACGAAATGCTTGAGAACGGTTCCCAATTGTCATAAAGGCTAAATATTTATTTTGAGGGCTGGAGTTTCAGACGACATATCTGGTTTTATAAATAAAGATGAATTCCCGAAGTTTAAAAAACGACGTTTTTGAAAAAAAAAATTAGTAACATTTTTTAAAGCAGATCTCTTGTACTGAATAGGGGAGACTGAAGCCCTGAATCTAAGAATGTATGCAACAGATTTAAAAATTGTATCGCTTGTTGTTGTTCTTGGATAATGAATAATAAAATATTAGTACAAAATTTTGTGAATACTGAGTATTTGTTATTTTTTTTTTTTTGAAATTAGTAAAAAAAAGTTGTTTTCGCTGAATGTGCCCCACGCCGGGGTAGCTTCGGCATTTGGCGGGGCACATTCGTCGATTATATTCTTAAAGGCAGTTGTTTATTAAAAACTCCATAAAAAATAAAATAAGATGCCAGTTATAAACGGATTAAGCATTTTTTATTAGATGGATACAGTTAATGAAAAATAAACACATTTCTTGGAATTAGTAACCTAAGTTTTATTTCGGCCCATAGAACTAGCGAAATATTTTCATTTTCAGCCTTAACAAATAGAGATCAAAAAGATATCAAGCATCCGAAAGAAGTTTATTATTGAGATGCAGTCGTCAAGAGTTTAAGTAATCTCAGTAACTTGATAAATTAGCTTATTACTATATCGACCAAGTTTAACTAGGCCGAATGTGCCCCAATTGAAAATGCCGAATCTTCCCCGAAAGCACTATTTACACAATTTTTTTTTTTTTTTTTATTCTTCAACAAAGATTTAGATTTAATTTATTTTTTAGGAAACTAGCACAATTATTAATGTTGGTTTGTAATTTTTATTTTAAATATTGATAATTTTCAAATACAAAATACTTACGAAATAGAATCAAAATATTACAAAAACACTTGGAAAACCACTTGAACACGTGTAGCTTTTTCAGTTGGTAAGCTAGAGATAACAAACTTTGCGGGAGTTATTTATTTTGATTTTCGATGCATTTTAATAAATAAATAAATAGTTAGTGATGTAAAATAAGTGCATCCTATCGAAAACGTCATAGACGAATGCACCCCAGTGCCGAAGCTGTCCCAGTCTCCCCTACAAAGCATCTTGTACTAAATTTAATTGCATTTACAGTAACCGTTCTACAGGCTTACAGAAATTTCAAGTATATTCATATATATTTTCATATATGGGAGGTGACATTCATATATGGGAGGTGACATTCGTACTTTTTCCATTGAACCTACTTTTTGAAAGATGTTGTGTATTATTATCTAATTATCTAAGCTATTTGTACAAAATTGGAATATACTTTCACTTTTACAGCACTCCAAATATGTAGAAATCTTTTATTTCCATGTATGGAAGGTGCCAGGCCCACTTAAAAAATAAAAAATAATAATGGCCTGTGTGTCGGGTAATAAGTAGTAGTTTCAGTAGTTTAGGAGACTTTAGGGAAGAAAAAGCCATACGCCTTTTTATTTTTACATCATTTATTGCTCCCCTGCACCTACCCCCTTACTTTTTATTTTGAAAGGTGCAGTTTATATTAATAGTGGGCCCTAAAAAGCTGGAAGGCTTTTGTCTTCAGATATAAGGTATTTAACATTTTCGTTCTTCTGGGGAACTGCTCCTCCTCCGTCTACCTCACCCATTTTTATATTGAAATTTGTAGTGTACTATAATAGTGGATTTAACAACGTTTGAAGACTCTCGCTATAATAGTTTTTAAGTTACGCGATATTTAATATATCCATCCCATGGTGGGTATTACTCCTCCTGAGTCTTCGCAATTTTTATTTCTAAAGGTGTAGTTTACCATAAGAGTGACTCATACCAAGTTTAGGCATTGTCAATATAACAGTTCTTCAGATATACGATATTTAATATTGGCGTCCTATGGGGGCTACCACATCCCCTGCTGCTATCTTTTTTCAATTTCAGGGCTCAAAAGATTCTACTGCAAAAACTTCAAGAAATTTGGTGCAGCGGTCCTTAAGATATGCGATACTTAATATTGGCATCCTATGAAGGGTACCACTTCCTCTGCCCCTATCGATAAAGAGATAGCCCATTTTTATATCGATTTTGGCGTGGTTAAAAACATCCCCATAGAAACGATTCATGTTGAAGCTTCCCTAAAATTATCTTCCGACCACACACCTACAATTGTTACTATAATGAACCCCAATAGAATTGTACCTCCGACTGGTCACTTAGCGACGACAGCTACGCAAATTAATTGGTTAAAATATAAAAAATATCTCAGTAGCCATTGCACAGAAAATATTCCGCTCGGTACAACGGAGTATGTAGATCGCTCTATTGACAATTTTGACAGTTTTCAGAAACTAGTTGTTCAACATTCTAATATTGCCCCCAAAAAAACAAAAACTATTAAAATATATTCCACAGATGTCGAGCATCTTTTGTCTGAAAAAAGGAGGGCTCGAAGAGAGTGGCAAATGCACAGATCCCCTCAACATAAGAACTTGCTAAAAGAGTGTACAAAAAGACTAAGAAAGTTATTGCAGACTCAGAAAACGGCTTCTCTGGAAAAATATCTTAAGGAACTTGATGCAACCCCACAATCAGACTACTTATTATGGCGTGCAGCTAGAAATCTCAAAAGGCCAGTTGTCTCTAAACCACCATTAAGAAGCTTGAATGGAAGTTGGGCAAGAAATGATGTTGAAAAAGGAAATCTGTTTGTCAATCATTTAAAAAACGTATTTACTCCAAATATATCTCATGATATTGCGGTCGAGTTACTACCTGTTGCTGCTAGAGCAGCTGTTCCGCTAAGATTTGAGATAAGAGAAATCGAAAAGGCTATTTGTGATTTAAACCCCAAGAAGGCTCCTGGTTTTGATAAGATCAGCAACAAAATGCTTTTGGAGCTACCCAGCATAGCAAAGAAATTTATGCTTTTATTTTTTATGATATTTCACGCCTTGAATACTATCCTCAAAAGTGGATGGTCTCCTTAGTCACCATGATACCTAAACCTGGAAAGGATCACACAAAAGTTGAGTCATATAGGCCTTTAAGCTTACTTTCTAATATATCAAAGCTGTTTGAGAAGCCGTAAGCGCCAAAATTAACCCCAATTTTAAATGAAAATAGATGTATTCCTAACCACCAATTCGGCTTTAGAAGAGAACACAGCACAACTGAGCAAACCCATCGTATAGTAAACGCAATAAGAAAAGCCTTTGAAGAAAAAAATATTGTTCCGTTCTCTTCATCGATGTTTCTCAAGCTTTTGATGAAGTCTGGCATGAACGCTTATTACATAAATTGAAGCTAAACTTACCAGTAAACACACACAAGCTGTTAGAAAGCTACTTATGGCTAATAAATCACTGATGGTTTAAAAGCTGGTTTAGTTGAACTAAACTTGAATTTATATATAGTTTAAACTCAACAACTGTAAATCAGTGTCCCATGTATTATATGTGGTTAAAAAAATAACTTGTGGCAGCACTACGATAAATCTTATCAAATTCATATGGTCTGTATCGGTAGTTTAAACGCCCAATTTTATGCGTTTAAAGATGGTTTATATGTTTAGTGATTTATAGATTTGTTGGTTTAAACACATTTTAAACCAAAAAGAGAGTTTAACTTGCTCTGATTTTTTAACCCTTAGTCGGTCGAAAGTTTATTGTAAAAGAAAGTGATAATTTAGGCTCTCCTCAGCAAATTGACGCTGGAGTCCCTCAGGGAAGCATCCTGGGCCCACTTAATATATACCTCGGATATGCCAATAAACAACTACACCCAAACTTCAACATTTGCTGATGATACAGCTTTTCTGAGCGTGCACGAAAACTGTCAAGAAGCATCTCGATACCTACAGGATCATATATTTCAACTCGAACTATGGTTAAAGCAATGGAGGATAAAGGCCAATGAGCAAAAATGCGTACATATAACATTCAATTTGCGTCGGGAATCATGCCCCCCTATTAAAATCAACAATAATCAAATAATACCTCAAAATTCGCATGAAAAATACCTCGGTATTCATCTAAAATGCTGGATGCATGGCTGGATGAATTTCCTTGGCTTATCAATAAAGATGGAAGTGGTTATTGTACAGCTTGTGATAAGAAATTGTGCAATCATGTAAGTTATTTAAGGAAAGAAACATGCATCAATACGCATTCACATACAAAATGTTGGAAGGAAAAAAAATCAAATCAAAATAAATTCTTTTGTAAACGCTGAAAAAGAAAATCTTGCTAAACAAGTACACCAAGCCGAACTAGCACTTGTAATGTTTCTAATTTGCCACAACTTGCCATTTATATTAATGGATTATTTTTAGTATTGTGGTTATTTTGTTAAACTATTTATGTTTTTTAATCCAAATTTTTAATATTTTTAATTAGGCTTAAGTTCATGAAATTTAATTTTTATTAAATTATTTTTATGAAAAAAGGAAAGTTACAACATGAAAATCAATTAAAATTGTTATTGATAATCTTTCATTCTTGACGTGACTCGGGCTCGAACCCTGGCCGGCAGGTTACCATGACATGTTTCGATCGCAACCACTCGATCTCCTCAGATGGATTTGCCGTCTTACACTCGCAGCCATCGACGACTGCTGACGTCACTAGTCAAACATCAATCCTTAAACCAAATTGTATTTTAACATTTGGTAGATCGAAATTTGCTTTTCTGAATGATTATCAATTTTAATTGATTTTACATGTTTTTTCCTTTACTTCTGTTTTTTCGTACTTTCGTCAAGAATTTTTCTTGAAGGCCAAGTACATTTTTTTTTTTTTTTCACTTTGTCTTTCTCTTTTCTGTTGACCTTTTTCAGCACAACTTGAAGGACAAATGAACACATAGAGCTCGTGCCTTAGCTTTAACAATAATTAGTATTGTGGTTATTTTGTTGAACTATTTATGGTTTTTAATCCAAATTTTTAATATTTTTAATTAGGCTTAAGTTCATGAAATTTAATTTTTATTAAATTATTTTTATGAAGAAAGGAAAGTTACAACATGAAAATCAATTAAAATTGTTATTGATAATCTTTCATTCTTGACGTGACTCGGGCTCGAACCCTGGCCGGCAGGTTATCATGACATGTTTCGATCGCAACCACTCGATCTCCTCAGATGGTTCGAGCCCGAGTCACGTCAAGAATGAAAGATTATCAATAACAATTTTAATTGATTTTCATGTTGTAACCTTCCTTTCTTCATAAAAATAATTTAATAAAAATTAAATTTCATGAACTTAAGCCTAATTAAAAATATTAAAAATTTGGATTAAATAAAGAATTTCAATCGGAAAAAGTGCGCCTTCCATATGTGTACAGCCACTTGGAATTAAATTTTAAATTAATTTTGAGTAATTTTACCAAAAGCAATTATGTAAAAAGTTTAATTTCGTTAGAAACGGTAAATTTATTTGATGAAACGAATTACTTGAATGTAGAAAATATTTTTATTGGCCGTAACGCTGAACTATGTATGTATGCAGGAAAGTAACTTATCCAACTTAAAAAAATATGAAATTAAAAAAAATATACAATCTTTTTATATAGAACTTTTAAAAGAAATTTCAAAACGCTTTGACTTTTCAAAAAAAAAATATAAAACATCTTGCCATAATAACACCAAATCAAGTTTTAAGTAATTTAGAAATTTCTTTGGAGCCTTTATTGTTATCTTTCCCAAACTTAACAGGTGGTAATGAAGAACAAATTTTATAAGCCAATGGAAATTATTAAGATTTTCAAACATAACAGAATTAAAGAGTGACATGGATATAGTCGAATTTTGGGACAAAATATCCAAATATAAAAATGGAATTGATGAAAAATGTTTTGAAGAACTAATTGTTCAAAATTTACTGACATTGCCACATAGCTCAGCTGCTGCTGAAAGAAAAATTTTCACAGCTTAATTTAATAAAAAACAAGTTTTGAAATAAACTTGACTTTAAAACTATTAATAATATTATGCAATCAAAGGAATTGTGCAAATACCAAAATGATTCACACTATGTGTGGGCTGCCAAAGATATGTTTTATAAATTATTGATAAAACATATCTTTTATTTCAAATAACAGTGATAAATTTTTTATGTCAAATAACAGTGATGAATTCTACCTGAAAGTAATTTGCTGATCTCTTTTTGTAATAAAATTACATATAAGTTTTTTTTTAGTTATTAAGAATTTTATAAGTGAAATAATTGAATTTTTGTTTTTTTGTTAACCCTGAAGTATAAATTAATTTTATATATGTAAATACATATATTTAAACAAAAAAAAAATTTTGGTTATTTTTTTCTCATTTGGTAACTTTTTGGTTACAAAATTTTTTTGTTAGTGGCAACACTGTTGAAGAACAAAATGATGTTACGTTTAAACTATTAACGTTTACAGGGTAATCAATAAAATTATAGAAATCATTATAAGTTTTGCATAATCTCCTTAAGGGGTCAGCGTTTGCATAATTAGTTTGAAAACACTGTAGATGAAGTGGTGCGAAGTTCCGAGTAGATCTAAGGGATACATAAGTACATTGAAGTTAATTGTCTTCAGCAGGAACTCTGAGAAAATTGAACCATTTAATAAATTTACTAAAAAAGCAACGTTAAGCATGATGCGTCTACTTTCTAAAGTCGGCAAATTGGTTATAGAGAGTCTTGCAGAATATGGAAGAAGATTCACATTTGCATTCCTTGTCGTATTTCCCAGACAAAATAAAAGAAATTATTTTTGAACAGATTCAATGCGCTTCTTGTGATAACCAGTGCAGGGATCCCATACAATAGAACCGTATTCCAAGATAGGAGAACCGTATTCAAACAAAAGGAAAACCTTGTGTTTTTTTTAAAGATGAGCGTTTTGCAACACAATATACCAGAGACCTGCTGCAATGGATTCAGCCGACGGGAAAAGAATAGGTATTTCGCCGAAAGTCTTTCGACCAGCTGTTGTAATTAAAAAGATAGCTATTAGGCTGTTGCAAAAGTACAAAAAACAAATACTTAAACACATTCCCTTTTTTTCGTGTATTTGTTTTATTGTACCTTCTCTTTAGAGAGACAATTGCTGTTCTCTTTTATAAGAAACAAACATTGTGTTTATTGTTTTTGAAAAAAATAAATAAAGCAAGTCTTAAGCATGGTAAGAAGTAAGCAAAATAAAAACAAGAACATGCACATGTTTGGACTTAAGACAAGAAGTTCTTAAACCATTTACTAAAATACTTGAGTATTTTTGTAAGTTTTATTTTGTTTGTATGAAATTTCGCTTTTGTTTAATTTGATGTTATGATCAAATTATCAACATAGCAATAGTTATATAGGTATACCTAGATACGTATGTACATACATATGTATATTCCATAAAATTAACTGCTAAATTAATGCTAAAAATAAAAACCAAGAGAATTTCCGTAAAAATATTTACCTACATATCGTCATTTAAATTTACAAAAGCCATAAGTTGCGTTGGAAAAATTTTACAGGAGAAGACAAAGACTTAAATCAAAACTAGAAAAATTTTTAAGTTTTCTTTTCGTACCCCCTAACACAAAGTAATAGTTTTTATTTTAATAATTAGTAATAATCTGCAAATAAGACAAATTAAAAAGCAATAACCATTGCTTACATTTAATGCTTAAAATACCCACATTGTAAAATAAGAATCTTGCAAAGTACTTACAGAACATTAGCAAAAAAAATGTTTACTGTAATTTATTTATAGTGAGTAAGAATGAGTAAATACAAGAACTCTGAGCGTATAAAGAGAATAATTTCTTTTATTTTTTTTTTTTTGTTTTGAATTTATTTGCTTTGATTCCCTTTTGTACTTAGCTTTACTCTGAGAATTTTTAAAAAAGCAAATGTTTTTGAATTTAAATGTACTTAGTGCAAAAGCCTAATAGCTATTCGAGGCAACAATAATGACAAGGTACCGATTGATGTGAATCACGCCAGAATTCCAACAGTTTTTCTTGATTTGCAAAAAAATAATTTTGGTTGCTATCCGATAAAAAAAAAAGCAAATATTATTTATATAGAAGGACTATTACATCTACGGTATCCTTCTTTAAGGTGCCATTTCATGCAGTTCGTCTGTCAACCGACATGATTAATGCCTTTGCCAAGCCGACATCGATTAAGTGCGGCAGTTTGTTACAAAAAAATCTACAGTAACTCAAGCATTTAAAGAAATGCGTAGACTTAAGCTCGATTCACCCATGCGTTCCGAACAAAATTTTTGTCCGGACAAAATTTTTTTTATATTGAGTTTGACGTTTTACTTTTGAGAGAGAGAGCAATAAATTTGTTCGGAACATTTTTTCTTGAATTGGTTTAATTTTAATTCTTGTTCCGAACAAAATGAACTGAGATGCCACTTTTTTTCAATTTGTACAAAATAAAGTTGAATTGAGCTGCCACATATTACATTTTTGTTTTTGTTTTGTGCTGAATAGTTAAAAAAAAAGTTAAACAAAAGATGGATGTTAAAGAAAATATTGCCCTGAAACTTATAGAAGAAATAAAAAAACCAGGAAGAGAATGTATTTATGATATGGGCAATCGTTCATATAAGAATACTCACCTTAAACAAAATATATGGACGGAAATAGAAAATTCTCTTGGAATTGGTCGTAAGTAAATTTTAAATGGTAAATTTTAATATAATATAATAATGTGTAACATAATGTTTACCAATTATTGTAGGAAGTGAATGCCAAATATTATGGAAAAGTTTGCGAAGACGCTACAAAGCAGCTTTAACTAAAAATAATGGGAAAAGTGGAAGTGAACGGGTGGCAGTAAGAGGCTTCTCTAAGATCCTTATGACAGAAATGGATTTTTTCGAAAATTTCTGCGAAGATAAAGAGTAAGATCTTTTAAGCATAATGTAGCACATTATCTACTTTGTATTCATAAAGAACTATTTTTTAAGTTGTACCATAACGAATTATACCGACTCAAATACGGCAAGTTTTCAAAGCCTTTTTGAAGAAATGGCCAGTGACCCTGATGTCATTAACCTATCAAATGAATGCAATGATTGGGGAGGGGACAGTACTCAGTCTACGTTACCGAGTTCGAGTTCTGCTACACAACGAGAAAAGGAAAAAAGAAAACGTGTAAGAGTAGATGATCCTGAAAGTGAATATAAAGAGTCTTTAAAGACTCTTAACAATTTGGCGGAAAAAGTGTTTGAGGCCACAACAGAAAAACGAGATCCATTCTTTCTAGCCATGGAAGAAGAATTTTCAAAAGTTCCGGATAACCGCAAAAGTCAATTGAAATTAAAACTAATGGCGCTAATAGTTGAAGAACAATTGTAGCAAAATAATGTTTTTTTAAATTAGAATGTGAAGTATTTTTTTTTTTATATATTATTTTAATTACCATTATTATTTTTGTGATGTGTTCATTTATTCAAATTTCAATTTATAAAGTTTTCTTCCAATAGTCCTATTCTCTTAATATTTGACATACTTTTTTCTTTGGAAACTTTTGGTTAGCATTTAAGCTATAGAAATATATGTTTATATACTTAGGAATGATTTGGTACACAGCCAAGATTGTCTGGTAGTGTATAGAATCATTCCTAAGTATATGTACATAGGTAGCTGCAGCTTAAATGCTAACCAAAAGTTGGCGTAAGAAAAAAGTATGTCAAATATTGAGGGAATATGACTATTGCAAGTAAGCTTTAAAAATTGAAATTTGATTCAATGAACACATTTGAAAAATAAAAATATTTTGAATCTGTGAATTATTTCTTATTATAAGTGAAGGCAGAATTAGTCTTTACTTTCTGTTTCTGTTCTGTACCGTGCCGTTCTGTTTCGAAATTGTAATAGTTACTTTTTCGGTAGCAACTTATCAGCCATTTATGACAAATTTATTAGTTCTGCACCGTCCATTGTTTCGTTTTAATCACTTTAATGCAAATAAAGTTGAAGAAATTAAATTTTATGAATTCTTTAAATCAAAAATAGTTTATTTCAACATATTCGGAATTTATATTTAAATGTTGAATGTAATAAAAATGTTTTTTATGTGATAATATCGTACAAATAGTAATATACATATGAAATGGTTTTCAACATATTCGGAATTTATATTTAAATGTTGAATGTAATAAAAATGTTTTTTATGTGATAATATCGTACAAATAGTAATATACATATGAAATGGTTTTTTTTTTTTATTAACAATCACAAATATTGTGATATGAAAAATAAAAATATTATTTATTGTTTTGTAAAAATACTGCATTTTATTACTTAAAAATCAAAATTTAGTTATCACTGCAATTGGTAAAGTATTGTGTATACAATTGTCTTACTTCTACGGCGTCCCTAGAAGCTCTATTTGAACCCATCCGACCTAAAGATCTCAGGCCATCGTGATTTTCCTCTCGCCATAGTCCAGGAACGACGGCCCCATCTGCACCTTCTCTGTCAATAAGGTCAGGCTGTACATACTTTGATGGTGCCCTTTCGCGCAAAAAATTATGTAAGCAAACCGTAGATTTTATAATGTTTATCACTGTTTCCTTGCTAGCAATTATTGGTTTGCGATAAATTCGAAAACGATTTGCCAATATTCCAAACGCATTCTCTACAACTCGTCTAGACCTGGATAGGTTTTTATTAAAAGTTTCCTGTTCAGGGGGCAGATTACCACAACTGCGTCCGGGATAAGGACGTAACAAATTTGTTCTTAGCGGAAAAGCTTCATCGCCAAGAAATACGTAGTCCGCTAATATATTGGTGTTAGGTAAATTTCTTGGGCCTGGAAATTGCATTTCTTCAGAATTATCAATTATTGCTTTTCCAAACTTGCAATTTCGAAAAATACCGCCATCACTATTGTGGCCTAAAGCTCCAATGTCAACCAACACAAATTTGTAATCCGCATCAGCTACAGCCATTAAAACTAAACTGTGCGTATGTTTATAATTAAACGTCAGTGAATTGTGATTCGGTAGTGCCTAAGAAAGATAAATATATTTACATATACATACATTTTTATTGTTTATTTGTTTATATTTATTTATTGGTATCCATACTTGTATTACTACGTGTTTTCCATCAATTGCCCCTAAACAGTTGGGAAAACCCCAACGCGTGTAAAAATTGCAGGCAATATTTTCCCACATATTTCTTGATGGCTTCTGAAACACAAATTGCATTTTTTGCCATATTTTCTCTGTCGTTTCTTTTATTATTTGTGATGTAGTCGATGCACCAATACGAAAGCCATAATATCCTATTGACTTCATTGAATCGCCGCTAGCCAAATATCTGCGAAAATTAAGTTTTGTTCCTTTTTAATATGTCATTTATGTATTATATATGAACATACATACCTTAATGTTAAGGACAACTTTTCTGCCGGCGTAATATGCTCTTGTTTACGAATAGGTACGCCACGCAAATCAGGCCCTAAAATTGCAAGGATTTCATTGAACGTAGTGGGGTCCATACGATGAAAATTAATAAACGATTCCACGTCATGAAGGCGCATCTCAGGAACAAGTGTGTGAAAAATACCGTTTGTTCTTCTTTTCTGTAATATTTTTCTTACTGCTATTCTTTTCACTTTCAACCTTTTTTGATAAATTTGTTTTGCTAGTAAATGGGCTTTATGCAATTCAATTAAAAATAATAAAATTAATTTTCTTCTTTCTTCCATTTTCTTAACACACTTTTATAAAAAAAACTAATAGTTTGCTAACTGTGCTGCCACTTTGTATAATCGTTTACATCTGTAAACCATATGGTAGCTTTGTTTGTCCGGACAAATTTTCCGAGATGGGTGAATCGTTCTGCAGAACACTCTCTTTAAAAAAATTTTTGTCCGGTCAAAAATATTGTTCGGAACGCATGGGTGAATCGAGCTTTACAGACACCGCGGCATTTGTTTTTTGTTGTATAGACTATTACCTACTTGTACTTTTGCATATTATGAGTGTGCGATCTCAAATTTTGACACTGCGGGTGACGAAATGGGTTAGTATGCAAACAAAAATGCAAAAACGAAAAACCCACATTGATGAGAAGTACGAAAACAAATAGATGTTACACAGAAGCCATAAAGTTGTGAAGCAAAATTAAGACAAACTGTCTGGTCTGATAATTTATCCGACCTTGCACTAAATAAAAAACTAAATTTGGTATTATTTCAATATTTAAATTGTGCAATATGAATCAGTCATATCAACAACAACTGTATGGTATTCATCGCTTATATTTAAACCGGCTATAAGTATTTAAGTTTTTTTTTTGCCTTCGAACTAGTGATGTTATACCTAAGTAGGAATAATCTCTATTCGTAGTGATTTTCTTCTAAAAAATTGTCCGTAGGGAAAAATATATATTTGGCAATCTTTTTCGATTTGTGACAACATACAAAGAAAAAAAAAATTTCATATTTGAATACGAAAATCGAATATTTGTCTAACAAATTTTTGAATTTTCTGCGATAACGATTTTAGCGGTGTTGGTTAAAAATTTGTTTGTTAAAATAAATTTTTAAAAATGTTAAATAACAAAAAACAGGTATGTGATGAAAATCGATCGATTTCAGAACGAACGTTTTTAAAAGGTGTGATGAATTTTGAAGGATTTTAAAATCCATTTCTGAATTATAGTCTAAAATTTATATATATACAATTTGAAAGAATTAAGACTGAAAATAAAAGGAATATGCACTTAAAATCAATTTTAAAAGATACTGAAAAAAAATATTTTCGGTTTCAAATCGTATCGTTTTTAAAATCGATTTCCATCACATACCTGTATGATGTGCTAAATTCCCAATTTTTATTCTTTGATACATAAATACACTAAAATTTATTGTTTGGGGGTAAGCTATGCTCATTTCACTGCTTGCTTAAGCTGAAGGTCCATACCACGCGTTTTCGCCTCCACGCAGCACATGCAACGCTTCTTATGCAGCAGCAGCGCAAGTAAAAATAAAATTTAATTTGTCAAAATCAGCTGATTTGTTCGAACGCTGCTTGTGACGCTTACTAAAGTAGAAAGTAAACCTACTTTTCGCCTCAAGGAATCTACGCTTTTGCGCATGTAACTTACTACGTATAACTACACAGATTCTACTTTTTTGACAGCTGAGTATGCTGCGAAAAAGCGAGTGACGCGTGGTGTGGACCTCCAGCTTTAGGCCAGATCATCAGAAAAGCCTTTCCCAAAGACATTGAAACAACTAAAGATAGTATACAAAAAAAACTGTAAACCAAATGAAAATTACAATATCAAGCTATTAAAAAATCGACAAGAGTTGTAAAAATGCTGTCTTAACTTTGATTAAAATATATATTTTTTGGAATGTGAAGAAATCTAAAGGATTTTTTTATTCGTGCTTAATTCCCAATTTTTATTCTTGATAAAAACACTGAAATTTATTGTTGATGGGATAAGCTATTCCTATGCGCATTTCACTGGTTGCTTAGGCCAGATCGTCAGGAAACTTCATCCAAAGATTTTAGAAAAACTAAAGATATTACACAAATAAAACTGTTAAGCATTTAAGAATTATAAGCAACAGTTCTACTTGTAACAATATCAAAGTTTAAACAAAAATATCAACAATAAACAGTGATTTTATCTCTCCTTTCATTCCCCACTACAATTGATTGAAATATTTCCAACATTAATTGTAGTTGTAAGTAGGTTAAGAAAAAATAAAATAAAAACAAAAACGACCTGCTTTAAATTTTAAATTTTAAGCCGTGCACTTGCCTGTTTATTATCAAAGTAATTTATGGGAATACAAAATTTTAATTTAAAGGATTTTTTATTCGTGCTTTAATTACTTCATTACTAAATATGTTTTTGAGTGCTATTTTGCAAAGTGAAATTTTGATAAATTTTTTCATTGAATCAAATAAAAAGTTTGCTGTCCAAAAATTTAATTTTTGACAAACTGTGTTGTCAAAAATTTTCTGTGAACTAATGAAATTGATGATAGGGCAACATTACAAATTGTTAAATTTCTTTGAGTGATCTCTTGCCGCCATTTCCACTTTGATTTTAAGGTAAATTTGAGAAATGCTTTGATTTAAACTTTTCAGAGCAATAATTAGATAATTTGCTAAAGATGAGAACTGATAAGTTTTGGAAAAAGTCATATTTTTAATGAATACAGATAGCTTAAGGTTTTGTATACCCTTCACCATAGATGGGTCCATATGAAGAGTGAAGTTGATTTAGCGATATCTTTCTGTCCGTCTTACGTTTGATATGTGTTTTCCGAAGATCCCAGATATGATATGGGCTATATTGTTTTACATTTATGTCACATATAGTCCACCATTTCTTGCTATTGCAGTTGAGCATGATCGGTCTACAAATGGCTAAGATTTAACCAAAAAACCACGACTTCCCCTAATTTTTCCCATAAAATCCCTTGTTGTTGTTTTTTTTATTATTTTAAAGTGTTGAAATTTACGCATAACACAAACATACACATTACAGCGAACCACCTTAAAAGGGGGCAAACATGCGCCTTACCCCCTCTAATATAAAGTATTTTTGCAAGATGCTTTCGAATTTTTTTTTTGTTGCATGTAGGGGTCGCCTTCTTAGCTTTTCTGTTTTATCTAAGGCATTTACAGTCCGATCTTAAAGTATAATATATCTTTTATATAATATATGCTTTTGTCAAGAGAATACCAATATTTTTCACTTAGGGGCTATAGACCTCAAGTATTTCGTTCTAGTATTTATTTACCAAATCTTTGTTCGTACCACCCTAATGTCAGAAAATTAAAGCTCGCAAGAAACTATTAATTTTTTGTTATGGAAGTACATAATAAGATAGTTCCAGCAGAAACACTTATTAGAAAAGTAAAGTTCGCTAATTAGAAAATTAAAGCTCGCTACAAATCATTACAGTTTTGCCAAGGGAGAATTACTATTACTAGTGTTCGCCTTATGGTCAAAATTCGACCATGATTTTTTTTGTAAATATGAAGAAAACATAATTTATCTAAGTATATATGAATTTATTTGTTTCGAGCATTTATTTTTTCCTTCAAAGTGGATCGATTTGGCGGGCGACCAACCTCCGGTTCATATTTAATCTTCTACGTGAGTAATTTAATTTTGTAAGTTCAGTATAAAAATACCAATTGACAAAAAAGTACCAAAAAGTCTCCTTTATATATTGTCATCCACTCAGGACGTTGCACGTTTAATTTTATGTTTCTATGTCTAATACTAACGAAAATTAATCAAAGTACCAGATGTAGAACGAAAAAGTACCAAAAAGCTCCCCTTACAGGTTCTTATTCACCCAGTTTAATGTACAATTTTCTCTTTATAGGTCGAATATTAACGAAAATTCAAAAAGTTCCAGATGAAAAACAAAAAATACCAGCATTTTTTATCTTATAGGTTATCACTCACTCAGGATCCTACAGCTATAATATTATGTTTCTAAGTTCTATATTATAGATAATTTAAAAATTATCACATGAAGCACAGAAAAGTAAAAAAAAAATTTAGTTTCCCATATTTCCCCTCTTTTTCTCCCCACAGAGCTTCGGTTGACAAACAAAGGAAGAAAGCGTTCTTAACAGGTTTTGCCTGGTCTGATTTATATAGTCGAAATATTCGAAAACCGGTTTTTGAAAAATGTCGAATAATCGATCACCCTAACATTTTATTATTTGATAATTGAAAATAAATTTTTATTTATTTATTTTGCATTTGTGTTAGTAACAATTTTGAAAGCTTATAACTCTGAAATTATTGAACAGATTTTAATAAAATATACATTGTGCACTTCTTTGAGTAAATACCTCTTAAATGGTGTATATTTTGTTCAAATCGGTTGACATACAGAGGAGGAAAGTGTTCTTAACTGTTTTGCCTTAGCCGATTTATATATAGATTACTTCAGGACAGCCATCGTTTACAGTCGGAGCTTTATATATTATGTCTTTGCCCGTTTTTTTCCAAGTAATATAAAAATTTCCGTTTGGGAATTTTAATATACATACATAAGTTCTAAACGAAAATGTTAATTATCATTTTCAAAAACAGGCAGTTAAATTATTGGGCATCGGACTTTTGAGCATTTAAGGGGTTTCCTATATTTAATGACCTTTTACTTTCTAATAAGCGTGTGTTTTGCTTACAGGTAGCAAAACACGGGAAACCCCATCATACAGTGTTTTTAAACAATTGTCCATGAAAAAATTTTTTTAAATACTTTTTACAGACATTGATATATTTTTATGCAGTTTTTGGAATGGAATACTTAAGAACAAATTTCAATGAATAAAATCAGTATATAACCTGGGCTTTAAGCTCGATTCACCCATGCGTTCCGAACAAAATTTTTGTACGGACAAAATTTTTTTTGTATTGAGTTTGACGTTTTACTTTTGAGAGAGAGAGCAACGAATTTGTTCGGAACGTTTTGTCTTGAATTGGTTTAATTTTAATTCTTGTGCCGAACAAAATGAATTGAGATGCCACTTTTTTTCAATTTGTACATAAAAGTTGAATTGAGCTGCCACATATTAAATTTTTCGTTTTGTGCTGAATAATTAAAAAAAAATTAAACAAAAATGGATGTTAAAGAAAATATTGCCCTGAAACTTATTGAGGAAATAAAAATCCAGGAAGAGAATGTATTTATGATATGGGAAATCTTTCATATAAAAATACTTACTAAAACAAAATATATGGACGGAAATAGAAAAATCTATTGAAATTGGTCGTAAGTAAAATTTAAATGGTAATGTTTACCAATTATTGTTGGAAGTGAATGTTAATTATTTATAAACGATTCCACGTCATGAAAGCGCATCTCTGGAACAAGTGTGTTGAAAACACTGCTATTTGCTTTTTACTTTCAACCTTTTTTGATAAATTTGTTTTGCTAGTAAATGGGTCTTATGTAGGGTATTCATTTAACCGGGCCTTTGATTTAATCGGTTAAAATAAAAATAAACTTTGAGATCATGTTTTTAGTAATTTAAATAGTTTACGAAGATCTTATAAAATAATCTTTTAAATAAATAATTTGGTTAAAATGTATTGGATTTAAGCGACTCCTTTCTTTAGTTGTGATAAATTTTGACTTTGAAAAATTTCTTTCACTTATCGTAGATGTTGGAAAAATCGAAAGCAACCCATAATACAGAATATCTAAATTCTCACTCTTTTTTCTGGATTTCTCTAAGCATATAAAATCTTCGATTATAACATTTAAATCCTGTTTTATTTTTTAAAATTGTTAACAATTCTAATTGTTTGGATTAATTCTGTTGTTGCGTTACTATCGTAAGTTTCTTCTGTTGTCAGGTCAGCATCTAACTCATCCTGACAAAAGTCAGCACCGAACATTTTGCAAAAAAGTTCGTTTCCGAATTCCTTAATTTCTGTATTTATAGAAGGAAATATATTGTATACAAAAATAATTCTGAACACAATTATTTTGGTGCAGTTTTGGAGAATTTTGGTACGGATAACGTTGTAAAATTGTTAATGGTTGCACTGTATAATGTATTTTAAAAAGCGTGTTGCTTTGTAACCGACGTTTTGGAACTTACCAATTGTTTAAAACACAAAAAAATATGGTTTAATACTACAAAAAATTATAATTTTTGTTAAAACGGTTAATCGGTTAATCGAACCAGTTTAATCGTTTATCGAAAAAAGCCAATTTTTAATTAACCGATCAGTTAATCGAACAGTAATTAATGAGTTAACCGAATAAATACCCTAGTTTTATGCAATTCAATTAAAAATAATAAAATTAATTTTCTTCTTTCTTCCATTTTCACACACTTTTATAAAAAAAAACCAATAGTTTGCTAACTGTGCTGCCACTTTGTGTAATCGTTTACATCTGTAAACCATATGGTAGCTTTGTTTGTCCGGACAAATTTTCCGAGATGGGTGAATCGTTCTGCAGAACACTCTCCGTAAAAAAATTACTGTCCGGTCAAAAATATTGTTCGGAACGCATGGGTGAATCGAGCTTTACACGTGAAAGTACTTTCTTGCAAGTAACTGAGCTACCTAAATAAGAGCGGAAGCGTTTTTTGTATGTCAAAACTTCTCATTTGCATACAATTTATACGAAACAAACAATTAGAATGCTAATTAGAAACCACCCGGCTGATAAATCTTATTTGAAAGATCGCTATGTCAGTTTGTTTTATTGAAATTGTGTTTAAATAAAATTTCCATGTTTAAAAAAACGCTTGCCACTTTTGTTTAGGTTGTACAGTAAAGTATACGTATTATCAACAAAAAATCGAAGAAACAGCTGATTGGCTGAAAGTACTAAAATTATGTGTGTGTAAGTGAAAAAGTGTGAGTGTATTGCGACTATCAAGAAATTTACTTTCATGTGTAAATGCTAGGTAAAATAAAGTGCCACTGAAAACAACTATCTAACGTCGAAGGTTTTATCTGCTTTGGGCTTTAAAATAGGGATTACTACGCTATATTTGTATTGTTGTGGAATACTGCAGTTTAAGATACTGTTGAAAAAATTGAGTAACCTTTTTTTAAAACAACTGGGAGAATTTTTTATCATACAGTATGAGACTCTATCTAATCCTGGGGATTTCCTCTTCAGTTTAGATAGAGTTGAAGAGAGCTCAATATTATTGATGCTTTGTTCAATTTTTAACGCACTATTGCTTGGTAAAATGTTTTGGAAATATTGTTGAAAGGATTTTTTTTTTAAATTGAAATAATTGCGGAAAATTTCGATCATCTGAAATTGATGACCAAAAGGAACAAAACTCATTTGCAATTTCATTTCGCCTAGTGCATACAATATCAGAATTTGTTTTTTTTATGCAGTGAATACCATGATTAGTCTTATATCCACAAAAGGTTCGAATGTTTTTCCATATTCGGCTTGATGACGTTAAGGGATTTATCTCAGAGGTAAGATTTGAGATAGCTTCTCTTTTGCTTCTCTTAATTTCTCTTTTAAAGAGAGCATTAGCTCTTTTATAGTTAATCATGTTTTCCTGATTAATATTTCTACGGAAAGTGTACCAGCATTGTTTTTTTTTTTTATTTTAAGGATATCAAGGTGAGAATTCCACCAAGGTATCGATGGAGATGTACAAGTCTTCTTTGTCTGTGGGATTGATTCGTTTGCATATTGCAAAATGATTTTTTTTAAATTAGTAGCTTCTTTATCGATTTTAGTGTCTACTTCCCTTAAAGAGTTAAAGTGGGAACACTTTTGATGAAAAAGTACCCAATCGGCTTTTTTAGTTATAAAATGAGGTTTGAAATTAGTAAGCTTTTGATTCTGAGAGGGGAAGAGAAAAATAAAAATTGGAAAATGATCACTGCCATGTAGATCGTCATCTACACTCCAGTAAGAATGAACGGATAATTCTGGTGAACAAAATGTCAGGTCTACGTGAGTAAGTGTATTATGGGTTGAAAAGTGCGTGGGAGACTTGTCGTTCAATAAGACAAAATGGGACTGTGTAATATATTTATTTAAAATTACTCCTCTTTTGTTGTCTTTCGGAGATCCCCAGTTTTTATGCCAACTGTTAAAATCCCCTGTCACTAGGCATATTTGTAATATCTAAAAAAAAGAACAGTAACTAAGGTGCCCGAAGAGATTTGTGAATGAGCCTCACAAATACTCCCAATAAGGAGAGTAGGCCCAGCACAAATAGCAGAAATGCGTATATTGTGGTAAGCTCCCCGAGCGTGAGCAATGAAAACATTCGGTACTCAGAATTAAATAAAAATTATTTAAGTGCAAAAATTGCCAGCGCAACTGGTTTTCCATACAGCAATTTAAGTGCAAGTGTGCCCAACCTGAGCAAGTGTGTTGATCCGACCGTAAATGTGGTTCAAAGTGTGAAGTCGTCTGACCAGAGGAATAATAACGAAAAACCTGGAACATCACGATTAGCATTAATAAATACAGGAGCTGTGCCAAAAAGTACTAAAGTGCAAACAGGCATGGACAGATATATTACAATAACTAAGAGAAAGGCTAGCCCTAGGTCCACCCAACAGGAACGCATGGCCAAACAATACAAAGGCTCTAACGTAGTCTCTTTGCCAACAAATGGTAACAGATTCTCTGTACTATCCATACCTGACGATGAAGAAGCAGAATCAGCACATGGAACAGCCACTAAAGAAGTTAAACCGCCCCCTATCTATCTGCGGGAGCAAACATCAAATAGCATAGTCAACATGTTGATTCAACTGGTAGGTAAGAATAATTTCTACGTCGTTTCTATACGACGCGGGCAAATTCAAGAAACCAAAATTCAAGCCAGTACAGAAAAGAACTTTCGTATTATATCAAGACACCTGGACGCAGAAAATAAAAGTTACTATACATATCAATTAAAAAGTGCTAAGGGATTGATTATTGTCATAAAAGGCATAGATAGTTCTGTTCCTACAGAGGAAATAAAATCTGCCATAGAGCTAGAGGGGTATGAGGTAAAATCTGTTCATAACATTTTGAACAGGAATAAAGTTCCTCAACCAATGCACCGCGTTGAAATATCGTTTGATTCATCGGTTCTCAAAACCAAAAATTCAGTTCATCCCATATACAACTTGCGCTACCTACTCAACAGAAGAATAACTGTTGAGGAGCCATTAAAACGAAAGGGTCCCTCCCAATGCACAAACTGTCAGGAATATGGGCATACAAAATCATATTGTAAATTGCCTCACGTATGTGTGGTTTGTGGCGACGCTCATAAAACCGCCGAATGTAATCGTTCTAAAGCTGACCCGAATGTTAAGAAATGCAGCAACTGTGGCGAAAATCACACGGCAAACTATATGGGTTGTAGAGTCTTCTTGCATTTAAAAAAACCTGCTTTAGTTCAAAAATATACTCACTCCCAATATGGTCCGTCACATGCGCCCAGCCAAGCCGCTGGCTCTATTGCTAGTACTTCACAAACAAACAATCAAAACCAATCATATGCCCAAGTCTTAAAAGGAAACCCTAATGCGAAAAATCCCCCGAGTACTTCTAACGCAAAGCAACCTCCAAACGCTAATGTTCCTAGGGAAGGTCTACAAATGCCTTCTGGAAATATGCCTACCTCAATTGAAAATTTAATTCAAACTATGAATAACTTCATGGTCACTATGCAGAACATGTTTCAGGAAATGATGCGAAACCAGAACATGCTCCTGCAAGTTCTACTCAACAAAAAATGAACCAGTTAAAAATATGTTTCTGGAATGCAAACGGGTTATCCCAACATAAACACGAAGTTGCAAACTTTCTTCATAGGCATGAAATCGACGTACTTCTTGTCTCTGAAACACACTTTACTAATAAAAACTGCTTTAGGGTAAATGGATACCTTACGTATGACACAAAACATCCCAGCGGACGAGCCTGTGGTGGCACAGCCATAATTGTGCACAAACACATCAGACACTTTCCATTGCCAGAGTACGAAGAAGATTGTATCCAGGCCACATCTATAAATCTTACTGATTTCAATCTAACGTTAACATCCGTTTATTGTCCCCCGAGGCACAAAATTGTAAACGATAAATTTCTTAACTTCTTCTCCACATTGGGCCAGAAATTCATTGCTGCTGGCGACTACAACGCTAAACATACATATTGGGGCTCCAGACTTATTAGTCCTAGAGGTAATCAGCTATACAATACCGTAACTGCAAATAATTTTGATGTGGTATCGAGTGGTAAGCCTACCTATTGGCCAACCGACTTTAATAAGCTACCAGACCTTATTGACTTTGCTGTAATTAAAAACATCAAGCGCGATCAGGTACTAGTAAGTTCCTCCTATGATCTTTCGTCTGATCATTCACCTTCAATCCTCATTTTAAAAGGTAACTCTGACGCTGCAGCTGCAAACTTTATTTCCTATCCAAACAGAAACACAAATTGGTTAAAGTATAAAATGTATGTGAGCTCTCACCTATCACAGTGCATTCCCCTAAAAAATTCATCTGACATCCAAATAGCTGTCGACCGATTTACAGAAGTCTTGGATACTGCAGCAAGAAATGCAACCCCAATCAAGCGGACAATTAAACGTGCTCCTTACAATACATCGACGGATATAGAGGCCCTTATCAGAGAAAAAAGGAAGTTAAGAAGACAATGGCAAAACAGTCGTTCCCCAAACACTAAGGCCCAACTACATTTATGTCTGACCACACTTCGCAACAAATTGAGACAGAACCACGAGTCCGCAATAGAAGGCTATCTAAACAGCCTAGACGCCACAAAAAACACCAATTATAGTTTATGGAAGGCTGTACGGCATATGAAATGCCCTATAACTCAAGAATCTCCATTAAGACTGGAAAACCGCACTTGGGCCAAAAACACACATAAAAATTAAACGCTTTCGCGGGCCACCTTGAGAAAGTTTTCACGCCACATGATGCACATACTTGTTCCTGTCGTCCAATCATTCCTGATAAGGTAAACCATCTATTAAAATTTAACATAACTCAAGTAAAATCTGCAATAGAAAAAGTGAATATTAGAAAATCTCCCGGACCTGACCGCATCACAGGGTCAATGATAAGAAACCTACCATCGTCTGCTTCCAGAATCTTGCTGCTCATTTTTAACGCTATATTAAGAGTCGGATACTTCCCATCCTCATGGAAGAGGTCTATAATTGTTATGATTCCCAAGCCAGGAAAAGATGCTAGCCAGGTTGCGTCGTACAGACCGATAAGCTTATTGTCAATCCTATCGAAGCTTTTCGAAAAAATATTCGTTTTAAGTATAACTCCTCATCTAATTGAACACGACATCATTCCGGACCACCAGTTCGGATTCAGAGCGAAACATGGTACAATAGAACAAGTGCATAGAATTGTCACCCTTATTAGATCGGCGTTTGAGAAAAAGCAATACTGCTCAGCACTGTTTATAGACATTTCCCAAGCTTTTGACAAAGTTTGGCATGATGGGCTACTCATCAAAATAAAACGAATGCTTCCTCAAAACACTCACAAGCTTCTGGAGAGCTATCTAACAGGCAGAACATTCATAGTAAGGTCGCAAGATAAATACTCCCCCCTCAAGAAAATTTCTGCTGGTGTTCCCCAAGGCAGCATATTAGGACCGCTACTATATATAATATACACAGCGGATATGCCAACAAACCTGAGCACGCATACCTCTACATTTGCAGACGACACAGCATTTATTAGCGTTAACCATGACCCAAAAGTCGCATCGCAAAATCTGCAGTCCCACATCAATGAACTAGAGGCCTGGCTAGAAAAATGGAGAATAAAGGTTAACCCGGCTAAATGTGCTCACTTAACTTTCACGCTCAGAAGACAAACGAGCCCAGCTATAAAAATAAATAACATCACTGTTCCGGTAGAAAACCATGTTAAGTACTTGGGAATTCATATAGATAGACGCTTGACCTGGTCGCGTCATATTGAAGCGAAATTAACGGCTATAAAACTTAAAGCAGCTAAACTACATTGGCTTCTCGGTCGAAACTCAAACTTGTCCTTAGACAACAAAATTCTCTTATACAAGTCCATCATAAAACCAATATGGACATATGGCATCCAATTATGGGGTAATGCATGCGCATCTAACATCCAAAAGCTTCAAAGAAGACAGTCTAGAATATTACGACAAATTGTCTGCGCCCCATGGTATATACGTAATGAAATTATCCACAGAGATCTCAACGTCCCCACTGTCCAGGAGGAAATTAAAAAATATTCAATAAGCTACATCGATAAACTAATGGTCCACCCTAACTACCTCGCTCGGGGTTTGCTTCAGTTCGAAGGTCACCAGAGGCTAAAAAGAACCGATACTTTGAGCCTAACTAGAAGACATTTTTAAAATTTGAATACAGCAGTTAGTGGTTACACTGGTAACAACTAATAAACAACAAGTAGAATTAAGATTTGAATACATATTGTAAATTTCGATAAGAAAGATTCAATAATAAAAATAAATTAAAAAAAAAAAAAAAAAAAAAAAAAAAACTAGGCATGGCAAGTTAAATATATTGAAAACGTTTTGAAGGTTATTGTTTTTGAAATTAGTAGAGGGAGAAATGTACGCAGAGATTATGTTAAACTTCATATTTGAATTAATCTCAACTACTACGACATCAAAGTCGTTATTGGTTGGGATTAAAAAATGTTGAATTGAATTGTGTATTAATAATGCAGCTCCTCCAAAAGAGTTAGAATTATTATTGGAATAGCAAGAAAAGTTAATGGGGATAGGAATATATGTAGGACTGGAAGTAAGGTGTGTTTCTTGGATTGATATGATTTTAACATTGTGTTTTTTTATAAGTAGTGTTAATTCGTCATAGTTATTTATATATCCTTTTAAGTTCCATTGAAGAATTTTTAATACCATTACGTGTAGTTTGTTCTATTAAATACTTAAAAAAAAAAAATAAAAAAATAAAAATTATATTGTGGTTATTTTATTGAACTATTTATGGTTTTTAATCCAAATTTTAATATTTTTAATTAGGCTTAAGTTCATTAAATTTAATTTTCATTAAATTATTTTTATGAAGAAAGGAATTTTACAACATGAAAATTAATTAAAATTTATCGATAATTTTTCATTCTTGACTCAATCTGGGCTCGAACCCAGGTGTTTACGGACAGGTTACCCTGACATGTTTCGATTGCAACCACTCAATCTCCTCAGAGGGCTTGCCGTTTAACACTCGCAGCCATCGACGACTGCTGACGTCATTAGTCAAACATCAATCCTTAAACCAAATTGTATTCAACCTTTGGTAGATCGAAATTTGCTTTGAATGATTATCTATTTTAATTTATTTTAACATGTTATTCCTTTACTTCTGTTTTTTCGTACTTCTAAAATAAAAATAATTTAATGAAAATTAAATTTAATGAACTTAAGTCTAATTAAAAATATTAAAATTTGGATAAAAAAAATTATATACAAAACTTAAAAATAGAAATATAAGTCCGCTGATTTTACACTAAATCCATAGATTCATTCGAATCTGAAATTTCTTCACCTGATTTCATTCCGATTTGGTTTGTAATTTTCCGTTTCATTGCCAACTTTGTCTTGTTTGATGTCTTCCTTGGGAGAATTAGGACTTTCTTTTTTGGCTTAGGAGAAGTCTTGTTGCCTTGTGTTGAATGATTGATGTCAGAGTAGTTCACTGGTTCCCTTACGAGAGAACTTGTAGTACTGTTTTGTATTTTTTTTTCTACGGTTGAATTTGAAGGTGAAGTTGGTTGCTGTACGATGACTGAGGAAAAGGATGCTTTGTTTTGGTTACGTTCTTTGTAACATTCATTTGCTTTCTTCCTATCTACTTTCTCTAAAGTAATAATGGCTTGGATTTCCTTTTCCTTCAAAAATATGGGGCAGGTTTTATCGTATGATCCATAGTGACCATTTGGGATGTTGTTATCTTTGCAGTTAATACATTCTTTTTGAAAATTGCAAATGTCGTCGTCTTCTTCAAAGTGAAAGTTTTTTGAACAGTCGGGGCAGATCTTATTGTTTTTACATATTTTTGTTAAGTGTCCGAAGCGATGACATTGCTTACATCTCATCGGTAATGGTATGTAAGGGCGAATTCTTATTTTTTGATATCCAATATTCATCTCTTCAGGTAGGGTTGTAGACGCGAATGTTATTATTATTAACCCTGTTTCTTTAAGGGTAGAATCACTTCCTTTCTTGAGAATTTTTTTGACTTCGGAAACATTTTGAGACTTTAACTCTTCTTTAATTTCTTCTTCAGGTATGCCTCTTAAGTCGTTGGAGTATATGACACCTTTAGAGTAATTAAGGAATTTATGCTCAGACATTTCTACTTTAATAGTTGGTGTTAATGAAGTTAAGGTAATTAACTTTGATGCTTGGCTTAATTTTTTTGTTTTAATTAAGATTTCTCCACTTCTGAGTTTTTTGCATTGTTCAACTTCACTACCGCAGAGACAATCCATAACTTTTTTAATAAGAAATGGTGAAACATTTGTCAGATTTAGTTCTAGATTTTCTGGCGGAGATTTATTTTCAAGTGTATCAATTCTTTTCATTATTAAGTATTTTGGACCATGAGTTATGATTGTTAAATGTTTGTTTTTGTTTACTCCAAAAGTCATTTGGTCTGGTGGTTTATTCATTGTTGTTATTTTTTTTTCTTTTTATACCCTTCACCACAGGTGTAAAAGGGTATATATAAGTTTGTCATAACGTTTGTTATTTCCACAATATTGATTTTAGACCCCATAAAGTATATATATTCTGGGTCCATATGAGAAGAGAAGTTGATGTCCGTCTGTCCGTCTGGCCGTCTTACGTTTGATATGTGTTTTCCGGATAATCCAGACATGATAGCGGCTAGGTTGTTTTACATTTATGTTACATACAGTCCACCACACAGATCGGTCCAAAAATGACGTAGATATGAGCAAAAAACCACGACTACCTCTAAATTTTTCCAAAAATCCCTTGTTGTTGTATTTTCTTTATTTCTGTATAGCTTGAGAACGGCAAGAGCCAAAGTTTCCAAATTAGGTACACACACTTATGTTGCCAATACACACCATCCTACAAAATGTGAGCGAGATTGGAGAAGTGGGCGTGGTACCTCCCGTACAAAAAAAATTAAAAATTTTATAAAAACCTAAATTTAAGGGCTGGCATATTCCCTATGGATATGACTTATATATCAAAATGTCGGAAATTTAGCAGAACATATTTTATAAAAAACTCGGGAAAATCGGTTCAGATACAAAAAAGTTATGACCAAAATTAAATTTTTTTTTAAATACCCAACTTTCGGAAACCATAGATCTCCCCGAGTCCAAGCTTTATGACTAAAGTAAATGGTAAATTTCTTTTTCAACACGTCGGTATATAAATCTGCCAAATCGGTTAAAAAATGGCAGAGTTATAACTGAAATATTGAATCCACAAAAATTACTCTTTTTTATAATTAACTTTGTTAAAATATATATTTACAAGTTTATATAAATGTTTATATGTAAATATAACTTAGGTAAATGGTAAAATTCTTCCTTAACACGTCGGTATATAAAACTATCAAATCGGTTTGACAATGGGTAATTTATGAGCAAAATACTCAAAAAATGGGCTAAAAAACATAAAAATTTTTATAAAAACCTAAATTTTAGGGCTGCTATACGTGCTATGGATATGACTTATATATCAAAATGTCGGAAATTTGTATGAGTCTAATCGGAAATTTGTATGGGTCTAATCACCGCATACGATATCGAGCAAAATTCATCGAAATTATTTATTTTGGTATCTTGAAATTCGATATCGAATGAAATGTATTGAATTTGAAATAATAGCATTCGACATCGAGTAACTCGACATTACATTTATCGAGTTTTCATTCGATACGCCAGTGTCTATCGTATGCAAAAAAATTCAATAGTTTATTCGATACGATAGTATCGAATGCAGTGATTAGAACCCTGAATTCCCGAAAATTACTCTTTTTATACCCTTCACCGTAGGTAAAAAGGTATATACAATATTGATCCTACACCCTATAAAGTACGTATATTCTGGGCCCTTATGAAAAGCGAAGTTCAAAACCGGTTGTCTCTTATTTAAAAAAAAATATTTACCAGTTTTATTTAGTTTTTGTTTAGTTGCTCTGTATTCTGCTCGCACAATGGTGAAGGGTATATAAGATTCGGCACAGCCGAATATAGCACTCTTACTTGTTTTTCTTTTAGCTTAACACTTGATGTATGTTTTTTTTTTCAATTAAAAGAAGACAAACAAGTGGATTAACTATGACGTAATAATGTTCAATTGTTTTTGTTACTTGTTATTGTTTTTTTTTATATATTATTTTTAAAGAACTTTGTGAAGCTAATAAAGCGCAGTACGTTTGATCCCTTTCGCTACTAGATCAAAACTGATATCTAATATACTCTTCACTTTTGTGGTGTATGATTTTCTATATTAATTATGATGAGAACATAGTGAAACTATATACTTTAATGTAAAAGTATAAATTTATATGGGATGTACTATCTATACTTTATTGCACAGAAAAAATTCTCCAAAATTTTTCACCAATTAAAGCATTAATCACAAATAAAATCAGTTTTAATTAAAAATTTAATCAAGTGAATTAAACGTGTAATCAAGTTAATTAAACGTTTAATTAATACTATTAACTGGTTTAATTGATACTATTAATTTGTTTACTGGTGCAAATTTAATTAATTTTTTAATTAATATCACAAATTTTTTAATTAAAATCAATTTTTATTTTTTTCTGTGTGGTATGGTTGCAATTTGAGAGTTAATTCAATGAAATTTTATTATTTTCAAGAAATTTGTGATTATCATGTAAACCTATACACAACCAGCCTATCAGCTGGGTATACGGATATCAAAATATTAATTTAAAAATTAATTCTAAGTAAGTTGATTCGATGTACATATTAGGAAGTTGATGTAGCTATATTTAACAAATATTTAAAAGTGTTAAAAAACATCATCATGAACGTATATCTTATATCCATTTCATTAATGTGTTGTAGGTAAAAAAGAAGAAAAAAAACAAACAAAATCAAAAATGATCAAATAGAAATAAATCAGTAAATATGTATGTATGTATTTATATTGAAAATAAACTTCCAAAAACCATCAAACTAAACTCTTAATTAAACATTACATATCTTAAACTAATATATTGTAAAATTCTTAACTGTTACCTATAGACATATGAATTTGTACCTTTCTCTTTATAATATTCTATATATTGTTTGTGTAATATGATTCTATTGAGATATTATCAGTCAATATTCTGATGGTACAGTCAACTATAAGTTTATATTATATATAAATTTTTAATGATTGCTGTTAAAACATTATATAAAACCATATATTATGGTTAATAAACTTTGAATTTTATGTTGTAAGTGCATAACGTGTAAATATGTATATGGTATAAATCCCTCTCAGCTAAAGTAAAATCATAAGACAAACTAATTGAATGTATTTAAGAATTGTGTGTTTTTTATTTCGAACCAATTCATGTTGAATATATTGTTGTTGTTGTATTATATAATAATGTATCTTATATTTGGTTTGTTATTTAAATCTGATATTAATTCTCGCTGTTTCTACGTTACCAGATCAAAAATAGGTAACTGCTTTATGCTACCAGATTAAAAATAAGGTATCTTGATGTAAAGTGGTATGTTTTCAATTAAATAAAATGATGAATCACCATTCGATGTCGGTTATTATTGTTTAAATCGTACTTACATCCAACTATAAGCTCAATTCTTATTCAAAGTTATTCAATTATGAATCCTCTATCAATTCTGTTATTATCTATATGTCTTAATAAATGTGAATTAATCAACAGAATTAAACGAAAACATCTCTATCATTTCAACCTTAGGTGATTATAACCAGTTTAATTAAAATCACAATATCAACATTTGTAAAAATAATATTTCTGATTATGATGATGTAAAAGTATCTTGACTAAAAAAAAAACATATATAAACCTGATTTTGATAATAATGATTATGATTTGTTGGTTTCAACGAAAAAATAAAAACAAAATATATTTAAACCCAATTTTGATGATTACGATAATAGAATTGTTGGTTTTAATGAGAAAAGAATATAACTAATCTCAATTATGATGATTATGATAATGAGTATAATGATAATGAAAAGGTTGAAATAACTAATATGAAAATTTTCAAATCAAACAAGTTTAAAATGAAGGAGAAATCCTTAATCATATGTATCTCCTACATATAAGAATATAAAGTTTTTAACGAATAATATAAAAAAATATATGGCATTAATAAGATCATGATGGTAATTGATGGTTTGATTCAACCAAATTATTATATATATATATATATATATATATATATATAAAATCAAACCATTCAAAAAATTCTTCATTAAACTTATATTATAGAGTATCAAACTAGAAAAAAATAAATAAAAGGTTATATACATTGAGTAATAGTGAAACTATCTGTAAATGTTTTTAGAAAATGTTTTTTAAGTGTTATCATCAAAAATTATATGTTAACTTAATTAACCGATCAATAGTTACTTATACCTTTAATCCGTTGTAGTAAAACAGACTAGAGTCTCTTGTGACAATCAAATCTACACCCCTTATACTGATAGACTAGTTCACTATCCACAAGCCTACCAAGGCACGTATACAAAAAGTTGCTAGAAAACCGATGCAGCAAAGTCATAATAAATAACGCTACTATCCTAAACACACGCAAAAAAAAACTAAAAACTAAAAAATAATTATTCCATGATCAGTTCTATATATCTTTCCCCATTTGTCGATTGCATAAACACACATATGATTAGAAAAATCCTAAGTAAATCGTCAATATGAATATTCGCAAGCAAAAAAAAAATTATCATTCCTCACAAAATAACTCTATCATAAGCATAGATTGAACTAAATTTTTAATTAAACTGTCATTGTAGAGTGTCTAACCATAGAAAAGTTCTTCATTAAACTGAAGATGTAGAGTATCAAACTGGTACTGTATAGTATCAACCTATAGCAAAATTCTTCGTTAAACCGTCAATGTTGAATATCAAACTATAAAAAAATTAAAGGCGATAAATATTGTGTAATAGTGAAACTATCTGCAAATGTTTTTAGAAAATGCTTATTAAGTGTTATCAACAAAAATTATATGCTAACTTAATTAACCGATTAATAGTTACTTTGACCTTTAGTCCGTTGTAGTGAAACAGACCAGAGTCTCTTGTGATAATCAAATCTGCAATCTTCATATTGATAGACTAGCTCACTACCCACAAACCTACCGAGGAACTTAAAGCAAAAAAAAAAAAAATATATATATATATAATTCCATTTAAGATTAACAAAACCCAAAAATGATAACTCCTTCTATTTGTTAAATGTAATTAAAACTAATGTGCAGCCGGTAGCTGTTGATATAAAAAAGTGGTTGATCCCACAAGCCTATCGAGGTATTCAAAGCAAAAAGTCATTAGAAAACCGATGCAGAAAAGTCATAAACTATTCTAGGCACACATAAAAACTGAAAAAAAACTAAAAAAAAATAATTATTCCACGATCAGTTTTATCTTTAATACGAAAACGAACAAGTAAAATTTTCAACCCTCACAAAATTTTTAAAATCTTCAAGACTGACACGTACAAGAAGAAATTTAACACCTGCCACTAAACAAACAACTTTCTTTACACGTCATGTCCCTTTTATCCTATTCGTGTTTGCTACTGTAGGGATATTTTAATATGGTTAAAAATTTTTATAAATAATGTCGAAAGCATGAATCTAAATAGTTACTTAGCCCATTAAGTCCGTTGTAGTGAAACAGACCAGAGTCTCCGGTGATAATCAAATATGCAACCCTTATACTAATAGACTAGCTCACTATCCCACAAGCCTACCAAGGTATGTATATAAAAAGTCACTAGAAAACCTATACAACAAAGTCATTAACTATTCTAAACACACACAAAAACTGAAAAAACTAAAAATAATTATTCCACGATTAGTTTTATCTTTAATACGAAAACGCACAAGTAAAATTATCATCCCTCACACAATTTTTAAAATCTTCAAGACTGACACGTACACGAAGAAATTTCACACCTAACAAAAATTTCACACATCCTAAATAAACAACTTTCTTTACACGTTATTTCCCTTTTACACTCATATTCGTATTTGTATCTAAACAGTATTTTTAAAAATTTGTAGCGTTTTTTTATTTTTCCATAATAATAGTACTAAAAAAAGCGCTAAAATGCAATAATAAAAATGTGAAAACTTTGTCAGTATGCTCCTCACTTTTGTATGGAAGAAGTAGCTAGAAAGCCGATGCAGCGTAATCAAAATAGATAACCTTCAAACCATTTGCCTATTTTATATATATATATATATAGAACAATTAAAAATCTTAAATTAATATTCAAGTCGACGCTAAAATCCCGTTAAAATACCCATTTTGTTGGTATTTTGGTTTCCCGGTTTTTAAATTCCTATTCCTATTATAAATATTTTAGGCGTTTTTTTTTATTTTTCAAAACAAAAGCACTAAAAAAAACACTAAAATGGCCCATATAATAAAAACTTGGCAGCAATTACAACATGCAGCCAACTTTTGTATGGAAAAGTTGGTCTAGGATCCCTTTAAACACACTACTCCCATATTATAAAAAAAACATATTTTCTATCAGATCTTTATAGTTAAACTAGTTGAAAAGCCGAAAATCGAAAATATGGCTTCGTTACGATCTTCCGCAGAGAAAGTACTTCAAGTGTGCCAAATTTCAGCTTCCTATGTCATCAGATGGCTTCAGAAAGTTGCGGAAAGAATAGGACATACATGCAAACATCCTGACATACTAAAGCCATTATGACACCACATTTTTAATGCATTTTTCAAGTTTTGGTGAACCGTACAACTATAAAGTAATAGAAAAATTTACCAAGTACAAAGAGTTAAGCTGTATTAAGATAATTGGCAAGCTGTCAAACATTTTACTAAAGTTATCGATAAAAAATTAAGTTATGTCAAAAAAAAATGTAAAATTGTTCAACTTAAAATTGACATTTCATGCTTGAAATATTTAAAGTGTTGCTGAATCAGCGGTTTATGTGCAAATTCAGCGATTTACTGCTTTTTGTTTTTAGGTTTCTCATAAACAAAACGTTGGCAACATTTAATAAAATTAACAGAACAGGGATGGCTAAGTTGTTTCAATTGTACTTTTTTGTTGATACTTTTTTAACTAAGATTTTTAATACCTTTTTGTCGTGTTTTTTTAAGAACATAAATAAAGTTAATTTCAACTCAAAAAATATTTTTGTATAATAAGGGTAAAAAGTACCATTTTTAAAGGTTGTTGGTACAATTTTAAAAATTCTCAACGCCATCCCTGAAACAAAACCATAACAAGAGAAAAAAAAGTAAAAAACTTTGCTTACATTTTTTATAGTTTGCTCTTTCTAGCATTTACTGTTTCTTTCTATCAATTCTATATCAATTAATGAATAAAAAATCTGGTGTCATAATGGCTTAAGCAATTATATATTGTATATACGTATCGGACAAAACCTAAGCACCCCCTCAGTATTTTTTTTTAAATGATAAATTTTTTAAGAAAACAAAATTATTAAAAAAATTTTTTTTTGTATTTTTTTATTTATTTATATCTTTTTTATTGAAAAACACAAAGTTAAGGAATTCAGAATTTAATAAAAAAAAGTTATAATTCAAAAAATATTTTAAGTCGCAGATATAAGCGGACTAAACTAAAGTACCCTCAACTTAAGGTACAAAAAAAAACTATTGAAATCAATATTTCGTTGCGAATTCTTTATTCTGGATGACACACGCACATCTTTTAGGCATAGAGGATATTAAATTATTAATTATTTCCGGTGATATTGCTTCCCAAGCTATTTTTGCAGCTTCAAATAAATTTTCTTTGGTTTTGCAATTTTCTCGGTTGATTATTAAGTTAACGATCTCCCTCAAGTTCTGGATTGGGTTAAGATCAAGTGAATTTATCAAGACATTAATTAAGTGCAAAATATTCGATCAACAGATCAATTATTTCTAGGATAATTAAAAAGTTTTTGCAGACTGGTCGCACATCTCCTACTCATTCTGGAGGAAGGCCACGTTAATCTTTGCGACATGAAGACTCCTTAATTAAAAGGACAATCCAAAATTATCCTACAGCATCTTATATTCACATACGAAACCACTTAGATTTAAAAATTAGCTAAATAACGATTTGCAGAAGGGCGGTAGAGGCCGGATTATTCAGTCGACGACCAGCAAAAAAACCTTTCATATCGTCAAAAAATAAAAAAAAGCAAGACTTGAATTCGCCAAGGCCCATCTCAACTGGAGTGTCCAAAAATGGAGGACTGCTGTTTTCTGACGAATCTAAGTTGAATTTAAAGGATTCAGATGGCATTAGGCGTGTACGCAGATCAAATACACAACGGTTGAATTGCAAAGGCACTGCAAAGCATGGAGGCGGCAACATAATGGTATGGGGTTGTTTCTCTGGGCAAGGGATTGGGCCAATTCATAAGACTGATGGAAGTATGGATGCTGTAGGATCATTTTGAAGTGTCGTTTTAATTAAGGAGTCTTCATGTCGCGAAGTTTAACGTGGCCTTCCTCCAGAATGAGTAAGAGATGTGCGACCAGTCTGAAAAAACTTTTTAATTAGCCTAGACATAATTGATCTGTTGATCGAATATTTTGCACTTAATTAATGTCTTGATAAATTCACTTGATCTTAATCCAATCCAGAACTTGAGGGAGATCGTTAACTTAATAATCAACCGAGAAAATTGCAAAACCAAGGAAAATTTATTTGAAGCTGCAAAAATAGCTTGGGAAGCAATATCACCGGAAATAATTAATAATTTAATATCCTCTATGCCTAAAAGATGTGCGTGTGTCATCCAGAATAAAGAATTCGCAACGAAATATTGATTTCAATAGTTTTTTTTTGTACCTTAAGTTGAGGGTGCTTTAGTTTAGTCCGCTTATATTTGCGACTTAAAATATTTTTTGAATTATAACTTTTTTTTTATTAAATTCTGAATTCCTTAAGTTTGTGTTTTTCAATAAAAAAGATATAAATAAATAAAAAAAAATTTTTTAATAATTTTGTTTTCTTAAAAAATTCATCATTTAAAAAAAAATATACTGAGGGGGTGCTTAGGTTTTGTCCGATACTGTATATATTATATATTGTATTTGCTGTTTAATATTTTAGTATGATACGAACGAAAGATTTTTAACCTAATTCGGGGTCGCTAAATCCAGTGGTGCTAGCCGTTTTTTTAGGCTAGCTTTGGTTTTCGACATATACCGTTATTTCGAAAATTAAGGATGTTTCACAACATATGTTCGCGCAACTCAAAAACGCTTTAGCTTATTGAAAAACTAAAAAAACCGAAATTCCGCAATAAAATTTACTTAAAGAAAGTTAAAACTTTTTTCTTTATGTTGGCTTTGGTTTTCGAGATATACCGTTATTTCGAAAATTAAGGAGGTTGCACAACATATATTCGCGTAACTCAAAAACGCTTTAGCTTATTGAAAAACTAAAAAAAAACCGAAATTCCGCAATAAAATTTACTTTAAGAAAGGTAAAACGTTTTTCCTATATGCGCAGTCGTTTTAAAAACATCATTTTTTTTTCTAGAAAAAAAAATAATTTTTTTATTAAAATTTATGAATTTTTGTCTTTAAAAATTCATAAAAAATTGAAAAATGCAGCTATGCTTCTTATTTTATACAGCCATATAAAAAACATTGCAAACAAAACAAGCTGTAAATGATTAAAACCTGTTAACAACTTTTGATTTTATGTATTCACAAAGGACGACTAGCACCACTGCATTCAGCGACCCCAAATTAGGTTAAAAATCTTTCGTTCGTATCATACTAAAATATTAAACAGCAAATACTTTAATCTTTCTATACAATATATAATTTCTTAGTATGTATGTCAGAATGTTTGCATGTATGTCCTATTCTTTCCGCAACTTTCTGAAGCCATCTGATGACACAGGAAGCTGAAATTTGGCACATTTAAAGTACTTTCTCTGCGGAAGATCGTAACGAAGCCATATTTTTGATTTTCGGCTTTTCAACTAGTATAACTATAAAGATCTGATAGAAAATATGTTTTTTTATAATATGGGGAACTTTGGGCCACACCCGGCACGGTAAGGCACCGTTGGATTGACCTGAAAAATTAGATCATGATTTCTTACACCAAACCTCATATTTTAAGCTAGATATACCGTTATTTCGAAAGTTAAGGAGGTTGCACAACATATGTTCGCGTAACTCAAAAACGCTTTAGCTTATTGAAAAACTAAAAAAACCGAAATTCCGCAATAAAATTTACTTTAAGAAAGGTAAAACGTTTTTCTTATATGCGCAGTCGTTTTAGAAACATAATTTTTTTTTCTGGAAAAAAAAAATAATTTTTTTATTAAAATTTCGGAATTTTTGTTTTTAAAAATTCATAAAAAATTTAAAAATGAAGCTATGCTTCTAATTTTATAGAGTCATATAAAAAACAATATTGCAAACAAAACAAGCTATAAATGAATAAAATCTGTTCACAACTTTTGATTTTATGTATTCAAGATGAGACAGATAAGCAGTACCTACTCCAAGTTGTTTTTAAATTTTTCAACTTAATAAAATCAATCAAATGAATTTACACTTTTTTTTGAAATTTCGAAATTTTCATTAAAAAAATTATTGTAGAAGCATAGCTGCATTTTCCAATTTTAAATGAATTTGTATGAGAGCCCCCCTAAAAAGTAAAGGTAAAGGGCAAGTATGTCTCGAGAAAATGTTTAGGACAAAAAACTAATTGAGGTCGGTCATACATTCTATTCCCCTAGGTCTGACTCCTTGGCAGTTATGGAGCTTTTTCTTCAATATATTTCTAGTCTGTAGTTAAAATTTTGAATGGGAGCCCCTTAATGAATGGAGATAGCAGGTAGGTATTTTAGAAATAAATGATGGAGATGAAAAATAAAGTGGAGTTGGTCATACATTTGACCCTTCTTGAAGCATCCTAGGCACTACACGGGCCAAATATAAGAATTTCAATTATACAAATATGGCGGTTTAATAAAATTCTTAAATTAATTAAAATTTTTCGTCTTTTGTGAATACATAAAATCAAAAGTTGTGAACAGATTTTAATCATTTATAGATTGTTTTGTTTGCAATATTGTTTTTTATATGGCTCAATTTTTTATGAATTTTTAAAAACAAAAATTCCGAAATTTTAATAAAAAAATTATTTTTTTTCCAGAAAAAAAAAATTATGTTTCTAAAACGACTGCGCATATAAGAAAATCGTTTTACCTTTCTTAAAGTAAATTTTATTGCCGAATTTTTCAATAAGCTAAAGCGTTTTTGAGTTGCGCGAACATATGTTGTGCAACATCCTTAATTTTCGAAATAACGGTATATCTCGAAAACTAAAGCTAACCTAAAAAAACGGCTAGCACCACTGGATTCAGCGACCCCGAATTAGTTAAAATTACTTAAAAATCTTTCGTTCGTATCATACTAAAATATTAAACTGCAAATACTTTAATCTATCTATACAATATTGTTACGTTTTTCCTTTAATAAACGCGTTTGAGTTCTTTTAATTGCAAATCCGAATAAAAACACACACTTATTTAACTTAACAAACTTTATTGAAATTAATTATTTTGTTCACAATTGTTAGTTACGAACAGAACCGTTTTTCAAAACAGACTAAACTAATTTTACATGAGTCACCCCTTTTTATATTTCATAATTATTTCTAGATTTTTCCTGAACCTTCCCGTAAAAACTATTTATTATGTTCTATAACCATTTCTAGAAATTACTGGGAAATTTATATAAGAATTATTTTTAAAATAACAGTTGTGTTGAAAATTATACATGACAATTTTAAGTAACATAAAACTATAACTTACAAGATAACTTATAACTATAAATAATTCTTAGATAATTTAACTTTCGAAACAATATATAATTTCTTAGTATGTCAGGATGTTTGCATGTATGTCCTATTCTTTCCGCAACTTTCTGAAGCCATCTGATGACATAGGAAGCTGAAATTTGGCACACTTGAAGAGCTTTCTCTGCCGAAGATCGCAGCGTAGTCATATTTTTGATTTTCGGCTTTTCAACTAGTATTACTATAAAGATCTGATAGAAAAGATGTTTTTTTTATCATTTGGGGAACTTTGGGCCCCACTTGGCACGACTAGGCACAAATGTACCATATATAATGTGTATGGAAATAAAAAAAAAAAATTTTTTTTGAGGAGCTTTAGAAATTTCATTTGGTGCGGAAACTTTTTTGGCCAAAATGGCCTAAAAAAATTATTTTCATTATCAATACTAAATTGCCCATCGCGTGGTGGGATGAAGAAATGTTGTCCAAAAAAATTCATTACCTAATTAAAAAAACTCAACCAAAAGGTTAAATAAAATATAAGATCAGTTCAATATACATTAATCTTTTTAAATAAGCAATTTATGATTTACTTGTGAGGCAATTTTAGACAGTACAGTCTATCTTCTGTCATTGTTGATCCGAGCCATGTTTTTATTCGACGAAGGGTAGGAAATGACCTCCCGCTCGTAGCTTTACTGACGAGCATTAAAACGAAAATTTTAAATATTTTTCTTAGATTTGGGTAGATATCTTCATCACAGTTTATTAAAAAATCTACAACGTTATCTGATAGATCAGGCTCAAGTTTAGATCCTAGTAGGTGTTTATCTCTTTTATCAAATATAATTAGCTAGTTGTGGTTTTAACAGTTTTGTATCTGTATATGACTTGATTACACTTTGAGGTAGAAGTTTAGGTATGTTCAACACATTTGGGATATCTATTGGGAAAGTTGTTATGAGATCTTCTAAAACAAATTCAATAAGAGAAATATTACCCACAACTCGGTAGTAACCTTCAACATTTTGTATGTGATTATATCGTTCAAATCTTGTCTTTTCGATTGGAACCTCGATTTGAACGTAAATAACTTTAACTTTTTCAAAAATCGCTTCAAAATGTTCTTCGGCTTTTTTTCTTCAAGGCACATGATTAAAATTTTGATAAGTACTAAGTGCACGCAAAGAAAAAACATGGTTGTGGTAAACATATTCTAAGAGCAAGATTATTATTGAATCATAATATGACTAAATATACTCGTACTATTACATCATAATATTTTTCCCTTCATCATATTATTATTCTGTTAATCATACTAAGTTAAGAAGTAATCAAATTATTGTCATGTTAATCATAATAAGCAAAGAAATTAATCATAGTATTGTCATGTTTATCATAATAAGCTAAGCAGTAATCATATTATCATCATGTTAATCATAATAAATTTAGAAGCAATCATATTATGATACAGCACCGTTCATAGCTGTCATAAAAATACAAAATGAATTAAAATATTTTTGCATCGATTTTTTATTTTGTGGCTTTTTACAATTTTTCTTAATGCTAATCAAATAGCGGTGTTCAATATAAGGCTTGCAAAAGAGCAAATGGAAAATCTGTGGTTTTCATGGGCAACCGCGTGTGTCCATTTTTTCGATTTTAAGATGTTGATGAAATATCGTAGCACTTTTATAAAATATAACGAAATCTCTGTGTGTTTTGTTGTTGGATTGTACAAAAAAACTATGATATTTTGCATTTGCACTATTACATCACTAATACTTGAATGAACTCCGGTAATATTTTAATTTTTTAATTTCTTTAGACTTATTTATTTATGGAATTTTATCTTTTAATTGTTTAACCGCTCACAAAAAAAAAACGACACAACTGCTTCAAAATTATTTTACAAATGGCGCTAACATAATATGACTAGAGTAAAAATAGTTTGATTGCATCTTTAACATAATATGATAAATGTATAGAAAGTTTTCATGTTATGGCTATTAAATATCATGATATGGTTGTGAGAAATATAATATGTTTAGAAAGTTATCATAATTTAGTTGTTAGAAAAATAATTATTTTTCGGTCAACAATACTCAAATTCATAATTGCGATAAGCATTGATATGTCTACAGTAAATATAATATTGTTGATATTAAATAAAAATAACAATTATTTGTGTACGACAACAATATATTGTTACATTAAACATAGTGTTGTTGCCGTAACCATGCCCAATCATATTTTTTCTCTGCGTGTGAGTTCCTTAATATAAATGTAGAGATACTACCTTTCCACTCAGATCTTTTTTCCAAAGCTTCTAATATATGATGTACACTTGTTGCAAAGATGCATAATGAAGAGAGTTTGGCTCCCAAATACTTTGCTAAAACTGCTTTTCGCTTGGGATGATTATATTTAAAAAATTTTGTCGTTTCTTGAACAAATGATACAACTTTTTGTATTAATGGCACTTTATTGCTTTTAGGAATTGAGTTGTTCGATTTGTGGGAATAGCAGGGCGTTTGTTTCGCATTTGTTGCTTTTTCACAAATTTTGAACAGTTCCATTTTTTGCTGACATCAGAGGACACCCATCTGCTCCATCTCCTACACAATTTTTTAGGTCAGGACCAAAATTTGTCAAAGCTTTAAGAACTATTGATGATAGCGCCTTCGCATCAATTGACACATCAACGTCATCAAAATCTTTTAAAGCCTCTTCAAATGTGTTTACAACAAAGCCTATAAATTCTTCCCTAAAATCTTTTTGTTGCATGTTGAAATATCTTAAAGATAAGGAAATCTGGCTTTTCCCCGACAAATCCGTGCTTTCGTCAAAAATTATCGAATAGAATTGTGATTCATATAACACATAAATATATACATAAATATTGCAAATACTAAGGCTTTTTAATGATTCAACCGCACGCATTATCAAGTCAAACGTTTAGTCTTTGGATATAGATGGTACCTTCTGGGATTGAATGTAGAATAATAAGTACAGTACTTTTCGTTTATAGTCAGAACGCTTATAGTCACATTAACGATATAGTCCATTTTTTCTGTTTATTTTGCCGCTATAAGTTAATTTAATATGAAGTATTAACGTTATATTCCATTTAGCGATATAAGCACATTTGCCATATATGCCATTTATCAACAGTAGTCAAAGGGAAAAGGTAAAGCAAATTAATAGCGTTATAATCACATTAGCAAAATTTTCTAAATTCTTTTTAGTTTTCGAATCAAAAATCCATCCAAAGAAAGAATGAATTAAATCATTTAATTTTTGTCATCAACTCTCTACTCGTAAAAAATAAGTTTTTGCTGTTGGTATCAGTTATGAAATAACTTGTTATTTTTTTAACTATTTTTTATACAGCATGCAAATCTTTTGTTAAACCATAAGCCTGATGTCGGTGTAATTTATATGCATTTTTAATTTTCTTTATTCACATAACTTGATTATATTCGAATTCAGTTATATGCGTCATAGTGGCATATATGTGAATTAGCCTTATAGTCACATTAGCGATATAGTCCACGTTATGGTTGCAACTAAAGGATGTGACTATAAGCGAAAAGTACTCTAATTGAATTCGGTAAACCAGATGTTTCTTTGGAAATATCTAATAAATAACTATTAGGATTAAGATATGGATACTTATTGAAAATCGTTAGAGATTCAATAAAAAAAAAACTACTTATTTAAAATTTTGTTAAAGATTCCATAAAAAAAACCAAAAAAACCTTGCTGGGATTTCCAAAAATTTTGTACATTAAAAAAAATATTATTATTGTGAATTCTTGTATTATCGAAATTAACAAAACATATTTTTATAATTTACGGGGGGGGGCGAATTTCCTTATTCCCCCCCCCACCCTGAATCCGCGCCTGCATATATAATTTACATAGATACATATATTAAATTGGATTTGTTATTTTTTTTTTAAGAAATCCTTTTATATAAAATAAATTGTATTTATCTCTTCAAAATATAATTTTTTGTATCGCCTAATAATGATTTTATATTTTGATTTTCTTTTTGCTAATACTGAAAACTTAAAAAAAGTACCTATATCAGGTTTGTCTTAAACTATTTGGAGACTTATAAAAAGTTTATTTTTATCCTGAACCAATTTTTAATCAAATTTTTTTTTGAACTTTTGACCAAATATTTAATTTAAATAGTTAACAACAGGCCATGCTACGGCAGTGGCTGTGAACAGATAAAAGACATTTAAGTTAACGACGTTACAACCCACTCTCGAATTAAATCAATCTTTAACAAGCTTACAACAAACGACTTCATTACAATCCTCCAAATATGGCCGTGGGAACTGCTAGACTTTTAGTAGACTTTTTGGTGCAACTACTCTTCATTCTTTTTTTAATTTTTTTTTGTTCAACTAAAGTCAAAGCAATTCAACGTGCTGAATGTCTATATGAAAAAACAACCAAAAATGAGAAAAAAGTGCAAAAAGCTAAAAACATACTCACCCATACGAGCATGAACAGCGAAAACATCCATCTGTGATTGTGGACAATGCAACAAACATACAACATAAATACATCCATATGTAAACAAAATACATATATAGATGTAACAATAATAACAACATACAACTCGTACTACTCCTGATGCTGCTGACATTCGTTGTAACGGCTTCAATTAAAATTAAAATTATTTTTTATATGTAAAAGCACATTAGTACATACATGCACTATGTGTGTATGCATGTACTCGTACATTAGATTTATAAATGTAGACAAATATAAAATAAATATGTACGTATGTATGCATAAAAAAATTTATAACACATACGTACACATGTGTCCAAACAAGAGCGAAAAATTTGAATTTGTTTGTTGCGATACATCACGATTTATGCAGTTACCAAAAATGGATGTTTCTTTTTTGTTTTCTGTCGTTTTCGTTTCTTTGGACAGTGGATGGCGCTGGAAGGCTGCTAACGTGTGGAAAAGTAGATCACGCTCTTCTCTCACAAATGTTGTAAATCTAAATTACTAAAGCAACTAAAACAAACAAAAATAAAATAAAAACTACAACAACTACTACATATTTACCACAGCAATTGAAATCGCTACAACTTCTGCAACAGGAACAACACAACGTATACACTTGCGGCAAAAATCGAAAAAAAAAAACAATAACTATAACATCTACAACAACTGCACAAACAAAAAAAAATATAGATCATTTTATTTGATCACCTCAACAACTAGACTCCCACAGCTCCCGCATGCAAAAGTTTCACACTAAAGTCAAAATGTGAACAATGATTTACGGAAGAATAACCATCCAGCAGATCTTCCAGCTCCAACTTACATACTTTTGAACTACTTGTAGACAAAAAAAAAAAGAAAAATAAGTTCAGACACTAAAGTCGACTAAACCAAATGACCAACCATTTTAAAAATACTCACACAGTGCGTTTCACATCAAAATTACGAAGATCTTACAAGCATCTGTTGTTGGTTTCCATTTATGTGTGTGTGTGTGTGTGTGAGTGCATTTTTACAAAAATAGTCCGATCGAGTGCAGAGATGAATGTAGTGAAAGAAAAGCGAACAAATCGTGAGGATCGTATTGAAATGAAAATCATTCACCAAATCCGATAGACAGATCAACGATCAACCTGTCAATACACGACGACTACTTTGCTTTTGCTCATAAACAAACTACAAACATTCAAAACAGAATTAGCGGCAACAACATCAACTACGAATACACATACATACCATATTCAATTCATTTATGTACGTAAAGTTTACAGTAGTAAAATACTATATACATACGTAGTGTATGCATTAAGGCATAACCAAATTTTGGCCCCAGTACCACACGATTGCGAATGTTGTGCTTTTTTCAAAAAAAAAACATTCGGGTCATTTTGGAATAAAAACCTTACCAACGAAAACGATCTTGGAATATCTCTCAAAAAAGTAAATTTATTTTAAATAAACAATTTAAAATATTTTATTAACAAATAAAATAGTAAAGTGAAAAGTGTTGTTTAATCATAACATATCGATTGAAAAACATATTTGCGTTTTTTAGATAAATAAAGGAAAAAATAAAAAATCTGATTTTCAAACTTTACCGCGTTTTGTGAGTGAAATTTTTTGACAACCGCGAAAAAATAATACCATTTTTATACCCTTCACCTCAGGTGGAAAAGGGTATATATAAGTTTGTCATTCCGTTTGTAATTTCTACAATATTGATCTAAAGCTGGGATCACACGATTGCCTCAAATGCACCAATATGACACAATTTTGATTGTGCTTTATTGACGCACAATAAAGAAATTGCGTCAATCCAATATTCTGAAATCACACGATTGCCCTGTTTTATACAAATATAATTGCCGCTAGTTGGTACAAAGTGAAATGGGTACAATAATTGCCGCAGCACAGTCACACGGTTGTTATTACTTGACAACTACGAAAACAGCTGATGTGGTAGCTTTTTTATTTGTTTGGAAGTTCTAGTTGGTATGTTCATTAAAAACGAAAAATTTGTTCATAGATACTCTACAATTTTTTGTTGAATAGTTTTATTAGAAATATTTTAAGAAAAATTTATGAAATTCCAAAAATTAGTTCAACAATTTCGAATGTTAACGTTTGCATAGAAAATTTTTATGAAATAATAAAATTTAAATAATATTATTTAAATATCAGAAACTAAATTCTGTAACTGTATTAATTTAACTGCCGATATCGTTTAGTATAGAGAAGTCTCGGCTACTTTAACAAATTTTTTATTCTCGTTTTCAAGGTAACAAATATTTTCTTTAAGAAATATCAACGACATAAAAATATACGCACTTAACAGTTAATAACAAAAATTTAAATGCATAATAAAAAAATACATATTTATCTTCATTGATTGCTAAAGGAAACACAAAAACGTAAAATTTATTAAAATAAGGCAAATATTGGCGCATATTGTGTTGTTTGATTGCCGCACAAGAAGGCAATAAATATTGGTGCATTTTTGTTATTTTTATTGACGCGCGGTTGCATAGCAAACAGTCACACGATTGCCGCACCAGGGTTGCATTTGATTGGTAAAAGTAAGCACAATATTGTCCTCGATTGGTACATGAGCCAATTGGTTGTGCAGTCACACGATTGGTGTATTGAAAAGTGTGAAAATTGGTGCATTGCGGCAATCGTGTGATCCCAGCTTTAGACCCTATAAAGTACAGTGCTGTCTGGGTAGAGTGAACCACCGTTGCTATGAATACCTCGTTAGAGTGAACAGCAGAATATTTGCATTGTCTACTCTGTAGAGTGAACACTCTTGAACCTCTATAGAGTGAACATACTTTATAGTGAGTTTTTAGGTTTGGCGAAGGAGAAAAACAATGAAAAAGAGTATAAAAATTAAAGAGAACATAAAATAACCGTAAAGTTACGATTCTTTTAGAGTTAGTTGACAAGTTACTCTAACAAATACGCATTCTATGAAGTGTTAATTTATTTTAGTCTGCGCGCATGTTCCATTAAGGTCGTGTCTCAAAGTTAATTTCTGAATAATTGGTCATAAATTTAAACTTTAGTATTACATGGAAATAAATAAAATGTATAACCTATAAATGCATTTAAAATAAATAAATAAGTTTTTTTAATAAAAAAAATTCAACCTTGATTTAGTGAACAACCTGGGTAATCGCTCTGAAAAAATTAGTTCACTCTTCCCAGAGAACTGTACTGTATATATATTCTGGGTCCTTATGAGGAGAGAACTTGAATTAAGCCATGTGATGTCCCTCTACACCCCCCCCCCCCCCCTCCCCCCCGCTTTCAATTGTTTTCATATACTAGCATAATGCCCAATATGATATTCGTTATCACCCTTATTTATTATTTCATAAGATAAAAGAAAACAAACACACATACATGGCATAAAATATTTTGGTGAACAACTTTGCTATTGCGGTGAACAAAAACATCAAAAGTAATTACAACTCAACTGTGTTGAATTTTGTGAACAGTAAACGTGCCATATTTCATTTTTATGATATTCGATTAACGTTCCTTCATGGTTCAGTTGTCTAGGGGGTGTGTTAAGTTAGAAACTGAGAGTTCCCTGGTTCGAATCTTGGTTTTTTAAAAAGAAAATTTTTTTTTTTAATATTTTTATTTTTTTATGTTCTAAAAACGATTTAAAAAAAAATATTTACCAGTTTTCGCTTTTTAAATTTTATTTATAATGAAGTTTTAAGTATTGCAAATATGTATGTATATGTAAAAATTATTTAGTTTTTGTCCAGTTGCTCTGTATTCTGCTCCCACAATGGTGAAGGGTATATAAGATTCGGCACAGCCGAATATAGCACTCTTACTTGTTTTTAAATAATTTTGATTATCGCAAAAAATGTAAAAAAGTTATAGCCGTAGTATACAAATTTGTATGTGATAAACAGTGATGTCAGCGAATTGTTCCTAAAAATACAGAATTTTTTTGAAAGTGTTTTAACTAGAAGATAATAATTCAAATATTTAATACATTAAATAAACCAGTGGCGGATTATGACCTGCTTCCTCCCTAGGCACTCTTTAATATGCCGCCCTTTTTGATTATACATAGGAGTGATTATCAAAAAAAAAAAAAAAAGAAAAATTAATACTAAAATTGTTGTGTAATCATTTTTTTATTAATTTATATTCATTCATATAAGGGTGCTTCAAAATCGTCTGAAGAAGTCCGATTTATAGTCTTCCAGGCTGAATTAATGCGTATGAACCATACCAACATATGTATGTGCAAAAATTTAAGCGAAATCGAATGACGTTTTAAGATCCTAAAAATTGCAATTTTTCGAATTTTTTGTATGGAAATGCACAAACAAATTAAAAAAAGTTTAAATTATATATATATGTAATGACTTATAATTACGTCCTTTAGGACTTCTCCATGAATTGTGAATCAAAATTGTATTACCTCTAAGATTGTAGAACAAACAAAAAATTGTTATAATTTTTTATTTTTATAGCCAGTGCACACAAAAAACACATGCAATATATTATTTTGTTTTTGTGATTAAATCTTAAAATAAAAATGAATGGCATACCCATTGCAGGAAGGATAACGATATCCTGGGGATTCATCATTAAATACACTGTGCAACAAAATTCGGGTCATCGCCGCCAGCCTCAACACTTGCAACGCGAAATGAAAGTAGACTACTAGTTAAGCAAATCTGCCAAAGGGTTTTGAAAAGTTAGCTCTGGCTCCCGAAATATGGGCCCATAAAGTTTTTGAATTTTTTGAAAAGGTGTTTGGTATAAGTCAAAAAAAATATACTAAATATACTTCTAAGCTAAAAAATAATTTCAGATGTCTGCAGTAGAATCGTATGGCGATTCTTTTCATAGAATATATTAACCCTTTAACACTCATTTTAAGGGGTAATTTTTGTCGCCTTTTTAACTTCTACACTAAAACGGCACGTTAGAGGGCTAAAATGTTCTACGAATATTTTCTGCATCAAATTTAACTGGGGGTCTTTTGAAACCAAAAAATCGCACCTGTTCATCAAAAGTAACACAACTCAAAATTTACAAGTTTTCAGTAGAGGCAAAAAACTAATTCCGCCAATATGATGGAATTATTGTTATAAACAAATATAATGTTATAAAGGAAACTCACTAATATTTCAATAAAATCACAAAATTTATTTCTCTTCTTTCTTTTTCCGAAATTATTACGGATTTTTGATTTAATACAGTTGTCATGAAATTTTTTGATCTATATGTCAATATAATTTCAAGTTATGCTTATCACAACCCAAAATCAACAGCTATTGATAAACAGATTTTTAACATGAAAACAATCACAACTCGAATTAATACAGTTTCGCTGATTCATTTGAGCACCATAACCCTTGAACACTTCAACGCAACTAAAATTACAACTCTTTAATTGAATCAAAACAAACAATATGAGTACGCAAAGAAAGACATAAAGGCATTTCTCTCATGAAATATTACAAATAGAATACCAAAAATTTTACCGTCGTTAGATATGGTAATCATACACTGTTTCCTTCAAAAAAGTGGAAAATAGAATTTTTTGAGTTGTGTTACTTTTGATGAACAGGTGCGATATGTAAAACGGGTTTTCAAAATTGAAGCACAGCCGCGAAAAACGTTGTAAACGCCACATTTTGCAAAAAGTGTTTTTTTGCAGATAAACGTTGACTTTACTCTCTTACACAGTTTAAACATCAAATCAACCAAAACTATGCACCTTAACGCCTTCAAAATGGCTTACAAAGTGTCAGCCAGTGGAAGAACATTGCAAGTTACTAACATAATGATGAAACAGAAATGGTTTTGCAGTGCGGAATAATGTTTTAAAAGCCTTTTGCATTAAAGTTTTTATTATCACTATTTTAAATAATAGAAAAAAAAAATTTTTTAAAACAAATAATGCTGCTTGTCAAAAAACGTTTTTTTGCTCTCCTGAAAAATTATTATTTTGTAACTTAAAACGTTATTCGCGGCTGTGCTTCAATTGTTTGGTCTTAGAAAACCCCTAGTGAAATTTGATGCATAAAATGTTCGTAAGGCTATGTTTACATTGGGGTAAACGTCTTGAAGATTCCGTGAATGTAATATATCGGATATATTTTGTGCAGATCTTCAGTATTTGCCAATGAATCTTTGAGTTAATGGGAATTAAGCTATTTACCCGTCAAATCTAGCGATTTTATAAGCAGTGGAAGGAAATTATTTTAACTATGTATGTTAAATGTGTGCTCGTTGAATGCAGACGTGTTTTTTATAACTCGGCAAACTGTTTTTTTAACATAAATAAGTGAACATATATTTATAATATCATAATATTATTTAAAAAATAACTAATATAAGATTAGCGAATAGACGCTTTAAAATAATTTTAATTAAGTGAACGTTTACGTCAATAATAAAAATATTAAAAATTACAATTAACAAAAATATATAAATGCATAGTATGCATAGTATTGCATTTTTAGCAAAAACATATAAAAGAAGAGCACAATTAAACAAACAGTAATATAAAAAAACAAGTAAGAGTGCTATATTCGGCTGTGCCGAATCTTATATAACCTTCACCATTGTGGGAGCAGAATACAGAGCAACTGGACAAAAACTAAATAATTTTTACATATACATACATATTTGCAATACTTAGAACTTTTATAAATAAAATTTAAAAAGCGAAAACTGGTAAATATTTTTTTTTAAATCGTTTTTAGAACATAAAAAAATAAAAATATTAAAAAAAAAAAATTTCTTTTTAAAAAACCAAGATTCGAACCAGGGAACTCTCAGTTTCTAACTTAACACACCCCCTAGACAACTGAACCATGAAGGAACGTTAATCGAATATCATAAAAATGAAATATGGCACGTTTACTGTTCACAAAATTCAACACAGTTGAGTTGTAATTACTTTTGATGTTTTTGTTCACCGCAATAGCAAAGTTGGGAAATATATTTACCAAAATAGTTTGTGCCATTTATGTGTGTTTGTTTTCTTTTATCTTTTTTGGCGAGTTTTCAAGTAGCAAAAAAACACAAAAAATTCCTAGTTTCTATTTGTAAAAATTATTTCGTTAAATAGATGAAATAATAAATAAGGGTGATAACGAATATCATATTGGGCATTATGCTAGTATATGTAAACAATTGATATGGCTAAATCAAGTTATCTCCTCATAAGGACCCAGAATATATGTACTTTATAGGGTCTTAGATCAATATTGTAGAAATTATATATACCCTTATAAATACCCTTTTCCACCTGAGGTGAAGGCTAAAAAAATAATCATTTTTGGGATATCAGTATTTTGATAATAACTCGGCCATTTTTTAACCGATTTGACAGATTTATTTACCGACGTGTTTAAGAAGAAATTCGCCAGTTAGTTTGGTTATAAATCTTGGACTCGGGAAGATCTATGGTTCCCGAAAGTGGGTATTTAAAAAAAAAAAATTATTATTTTGGTCATAACTTTTTCGTATCTAAACCGATTTTTCCGTGTATTTCAGAAAATATTTTCTACTTAAAATTTCCGATCTTTTGATATATAAGGCGTAGCCATAGGTCATATTACAGTCAAAAAATTCAGGTTATTATACAATTATGTATGGGAGGTACCACGCCCACTTCTCCAACCCCGCCCACATTTTGTGGGTTGGTGTGTATTTATAACTTGAATCTTTGCACCTAATTTGGAAACTTTGGCTCTTGCCGTTCTCCAGATATACAGAAAAAAGCAATACAAATACAACAACAACAAGGGATTTTTGGAAAAAATTAGGGGCAGTCGTGTTTTTTGCTCATATCTCAGCCATTTGTGGACCGATCTTTCTGAATTTCAATAGCAAACAATTCCGGACCATATGTGACATAAATGTACAATAACCTGGCCCCCATTATATATGAGGTCTTCGGAAAATCCATTTCAACGGACAGACGGACATGGCTAAATCAAGTTCTCTCCTCATAAGGACCCAGAATATATTTACTTTATAGGGTCTTAGATCAATATTGTAGAAATTACAAACGGGATGACAAACGTATATGTATATACCCTTTTCCACCTGAGGTGAAGGGTATAAAAACTCTTTGGAATGCGTATATGTAATGAAAAAACAAGAAACATAATGAAAGGAATGCTTATGTTACTCTGAGTGTTGACAAAACAAAAATCGATGATAGCAAATATTTAACGGCTAAACCAATTACTCGAACGCGTTCCCTCTCACCCTTTTGTTTACAAACACGGTCGATCGTAATACAATAACAAATTTATTGACTGCAAGCGTTGCCACAGTGCCAAAAACAACGTTTATAAGTGATGATACAATTAACCCCAAAACAGCCGCTATGGAAAACTCATTAACTCAAGTTAAAATTTCTCAAAAGCCTCCAGTACAAGTTGGCATTGACAGATATATCGTCCCCTTAATATAACAATAGCGTATGTGCTCATACGCTATTATTTTTTTATTGCATATTTAGAATCTCCATCATTGATTTTATGTCTGGTCAAAATTTCGTCAAATTCTACTTCCAAAAAGTGGGTCAAAATGTCGTTGGAAAAAATAGTGTAGCTCATATGCGCTATTTTACTTGAAATTGCCACTCCAAAGTTGTTAAAAGAATAATTGTGTATACGCATTATATTTAATTTTAGACTGTAGGAAAAAATACAATTTATGAAAACTTTAACTCATAAAATAGCTTATAATAATATACACTATTGTTTGAGAAATAGTTTCATTCCGACAATCGAAAGCTGCATGATCTCCAAAATTTGTGCAAGAAGAATGTAATTCCTCGTGGCTCGCAGTCATTTTTCTTTAACTTACAACTTTAACTCATAAAATAGCTTATAATAATATACACTATTGTTTGAGAAGTAGTTTCATTCCGACAATCGAAAGCTGCATGATCTCCAAAATTTGTGCAAGAAGAATGTAATTCCTCGTGGCTCGCAGTCATTTTTCTTTAACTTACAAGGTGGAAAGAAGCGAAATTGTTTAGATGAGCCAGATGTAGCAGAGGAAGAGAAAGAAGACGAATGAAGTTCTAGTTATTTTTGATTTACGCAATGTATACCTTAATTTGTCATAATTTGTTGTTTATAACAACCCAAATTGGAAAGTAATGAATATGTGTCGCTGAATTTACAAAACTTTGAATTAATCACTGTTTTATAATGTTACAAATTGATATTTTTGAGATCAAATATTTTAATAAAAATATCGTAAAATTATTGAATAAAACAGCCTATACGATACAACATAGTGTATCAGAAACATCAAACGAATTCCTTAAAAAATAAAATAGCCTATATGGAGGACTTGCACTTTGTATGACATATTTATGGTCTTAAAGGATGCGTAGAATAAAAAATATTGGTCAATTTAAAGACAAGAAACGGTATTATGTATTCGTCGAAAAATCTAATATGAAAAATTTTTATTTACCGCGATATTGAGGTTTTAATAGACATCCGATTTGACAAAAACTTTAAACACGATTTTCTCAAAACCACAAAAAAATTATACGCTATTGTTATATTGAGGGGACGATATAACAGTGCTTAAACGGGGTCGTATCCCTACCTTCTCAGCAGTTGCTTCGGCACCGAAAGTTTTAAAAGATGACGGAACATATTCCCAAAAATCGTTTCTCAATTCTGGATGATCCTCGGAAGCACCAAACGTCATCAAATCGACTAAGCCACCCCCAATATATCTTAGAGAGCAAAACTCAAATGAGTTAATAAAGGGTTTGATTTTTTTGATAGGCGAAAACTCATTTTATGTAGCTGCAATAAAGCGAGGTAGTATTTACGAGACAAAAATACAGGTCAATCCCGAGTATGGTTTTCGCAAAGTAATTACAAGATTTGAAGCACTTAATAAAAACTTCTATACATACCAACTGAAGAGCAGTAAAGGTCTTCAGGTTGTGATAAAGGGCATTGACTCATGCGTGGACCCTGAAGAAATAAAAACATTTTTGGAAAAGAAAGGCTTCAAGATAAAAAACGTGACAAATATTATAAATAGGGAAAAATCCACAACCACTTTTTCGAGTGGAGTTAGAATCCGGTCGATGTAAAGTTTAAAAAAATGAAACGCATCCATTCACAACTTGAAATATATTCTGTACAGAAGAATCACTATAGATGATCCGCACAAAAGAAATGGACCCGTTCAATGTTTAAACTGCCAAGAATATGGTCATACTAAGTCATACTGCCACCTACCCCCTGTTTGCTTAGTATGTGGTGAATTACATGGTACAGTTCTTTGCGATAAATCTAAAAATGACCCCAACGTTAAAAAATGTAGCAATTGTGGCGGTTATCACACTGCCAATTATAGAGGATGGCCTGTATACACTATCGTCAAGCAGTCGGTTGGACCGAAAGCTAATCCCCCTCAAATGCAGGTAACAAATCAACTAAATACTAATGATATTCAGGTTCCACAGCCTAGTAATAACAGAACCTCCTACGCTAACATCCTAAAATCAAACCATGTGCCAATGCAAGGTGCTTCGCCAAGTAATGATGAAACTCCAGTTTCTAATTTAAGTCGTCTAGAAAAAACCATGGTAACATAAGTGCAAACAGTAAATAATTTTACGAACACAATGGGTAATTTGATGCAGGAAATTCTAAGAATGCAATCGATGTTATTGCAAGCTGTACTTAACAAGCCATGAACTGTTTAAAAATCTGTTTTTGGAACGCAAACGGCATCCGCCAACATAAAAATGAATTAGAATACATTCTAAAAAACAAACAAATAGATGTCATGTTGGCTTCTGAAACTCACTTGACCTCAAGAAATACGTTTAAAATCAATGGTTATATACTATATGATACTAAGGACCCTCGATATAGAGCATGTGGAGGCTCTGCCATTTTGATAAAAGCCCGAATCAAAGACTACTTAATGTTTGATCATTGTGAAGATTGTCTGCAAGCAACGAGTATTTGTGTTGAAGAGCTAAATCGAAACATAGTAATTTCTATATAATATGATAAATATTATAAATCATTAGGACCCTGTTTCCTGGCCGCTGGCGATTATAACGCTAAACATACCTTCTGGCGGTCACGACATATAACACCAAAAGGTCTTGTTTTGTTTAACACAATCTCTAAAATGGGTTTAAATGTGGTCGCGAGCGGACAATCGGCATATTGGCCTACTGATCATCAAAAAATTCCAGATGTTATCGACTTTGGCGTGGTTAAAAACATCCCCATAGAAACGATTCATGTTGAAGCTTCCTTAGAATTACCATCCGACCACACACCTACAATTGTTACTATATCGAACCCAAATAGAATTGTATCTCCGTCAGCCACACAAATAAATTGGTTAAAATATAAAAAATTTCTCAGTGCCTATTGCACAGAAAATATTCCGCTTAGTACACCGGAGAATGTGATCTCTCTATTGTTAACTTTTACAGGTATCTTAAACTATCTGTTCAACATTCCAGCGTTACCCCCAAAAAAATAAAATATATTCTTCAGATGTCGAGCGGCTTTTGACTGAAAAAAGGAGAGTTCGAAGAGAGTGGAAACTTTACAGATCCCCGCAACCAGTGATGCCAACTTTTTGGGAGCAAAAAGCACTTTAAAATTTAAAAATAGCACTATTTCGACCAAAAAAAAGCGCAAAAAAACACTTAGCCATTTTTACAATTTAATTAAACACAAAACAAGTTGCATTCGACTGTGCCGAATATAATTACCTCCAAAATTTAAACAAAATTTTTTTGTACGGTTTCCGACTGCATGTTTTCTAACAATTCCTAATTTTTTCCAAGCCATATTCTACTTTTGCAACAGTGTCTACATTTTTAAAAATGTTTACCGAACAAGAACATCGTTTTATTACGATTACTAAAAAGAGCAACGTTTCGTAAAATTTCCAAATTGCTAGGAAGCCTAGCTCTAACCTCGTAAATAAAGTTTTTGAAAAACGAATGCAAGTTTCTTTTATCACTTTTTTATCAATTGAAATCCTAAAATCTTTACAGGCCTTCTCAAAATTGTACTCCAAATAGCAAATCATCTAAATCACCCTCTTTATAACAGAAGTTTTGAAAATGGAAGAAAAAAAAAATAAAAATTGTAAAAAGCACTAAAGGCACTAACGAAAAATTGAAAAAGCACCAAGTTAGTGCTTTTTCTTAGTTTGGCACTATGGATAAAATGTTGGCGTTTTGAGGCATCAAAAAGCACCATAAATAGTGCCAAAAGCACTAAGTTGGCATCACTGCCCGCAACTTAAGAATTTATTAAAAGAGTGTACAAAAATACTAAGAAAGTTACTGCAGACTCAGAAAACGGCTTCTCTATAAAAATATCTTAAGGAACTTGATGCAACTCCACAATCTAACTACTCATTATGGCGTGCGGCTAAAAATCTAAAAAAGCCAGTTATATCTAAGCCACCATTAAGAAACTTAAATGGTAGTTGGGCAAGAAACGATATTGAAAAAGTAAATCTGTTTGTTAGTCCCTTGAAAAACGTATTTACACCAAATATATCACACAATATTGCGGTCGAGTTACCACCAGTTGCTGCTAGAGCAGCTATTCCCCTCAGATTTGAGATAAGAGAAATCGAAAAGGCTCTTTGTGACTTAAACACGAAGAAGGCACCTGGTATTGATAAAATCAGTAATAAAATGCTTTTGGAGCTACCTCGCATAGCAAAGAAAATTATTCTTTTTATTTTTAATGCTGTTTTACGCCTTGAATACTATCCTAAAAAATGGAAGGTTTCCTTCGTTACCATGATACCAAAGCCAGGTAAAGATCATACAAAAGTTGAGTCTTATAGGCCTATTAGCTTATTATTAAATATGTCAAAGCTGTTTGAGAAATTATTAGTTTCAAAATTAACACCGATTTTAAGTGTAAATAGATGTATTCCAAACCATCAGTTCGGATTTAGAAGAAAACACAGCACAATCGAACAGACTCATCGAATAGTAAATGTCATAAGAAAAGCATTTGAAGAAAAGAAATATTGCTCAGCACTCTTCATCGATGTTTCGCAAGCTTTTGATAAAGTCTGGCATGAAGGCTTATTACATAAATTGAAGCAAAATTTACCAGCAAACACACACAAGCTGCTAGAAAGCTACTTAGTCGGTCGTCAATTTATTATTAAAGAAGGAAATTTCTTAAATTCACCTCAGCCAATTGGCGCTGGAGTCTCACAAGGCAGCATCCTGCGCCCTCTATTATACTTGATTTATACTTCGGACATGCCAACAAACAATTACACCCAAACTTCAACATTTGCAGAAGATAGAGCTTTTCCAAGCGTCCACGAAAACCGTTATGAAGCATCTCGTTACTTACAGCATCATATATTTCAACTGGAAATATGGTTAAGACAATGGAGGATAATGGTCAATGAGCAAAAATGCGTATATATTACATTCACCTTGCGCCGGGAATCATGCCCCCCTATTACAATTAATAATCAAATAATTCCTCAACATTCGCAAGTTTAATATCTCGGTATACATCTGAATCGGCGATTAACGTGGAAAGGCCATATAGAGGAACTCAAATGAAAATAAAAGCCATTTAAATTCATTGGCTTATTGGTAGAAATTCTGTCCTTAGTCTCGATTGCAAGCTTCTACTTTACAACTCTATCTTAAAGCCTATCTGGTGCTACGGTATTCAATTATGGGGCACTGCCTCGGCCTCTAATAACTACAAAATTCAAAGGTGCCAAAATAAACTTCTTCGAATAATCACAGCCACTCCCTAGTATGTTAAAAATTCAAACATTCATAAGGATCTCAATGTGCCATTAGTAAAAACTATGATTACAAAGTATGCAGTAAAGTATTTAAAAAGACTTGAACAACACCCAAATCCACTAGCTCGAAATATTATAAATCATGGCGGCCGCACTTGCTTAAGAAGAAGAGACACTGCAGCACTCGCCCAATAAGAAGAGAGATAAACACCTACATATGTGAACAGAAACCGTGATAACGAAATTTGTTTTCTGGCACTGGCAGGACACAAAACAAAGTATTAGGATAATATTGGATTAATTACACTGCTTTACACATTTTTAATTTGGAAAAATACCAAGAACACCACATGCCTAGATAAGTTAATTGGGACCTCCTGAACACGAAAATCGCCGTAATTTTTTTCCTAAGTACTGTTTTTTAGATAACGGTACTTTTGTGTTTTTCGGTGTATGGTCCCACTCAAACCCTTGTGGAGCCCAACCAAAAAGTCCGATCGATACGTTATATTAAATATCTCGAATGTTTTATTTCTTAACCAAATAGTTTATTTAATTACCAACATTTTAAGCGTAATTTGAAAAAAATCGGATGAAAAATAAAGTTTTTATTAAGGATTTTGTGGAACGACAATATTTTCATCTCATATAAAATTCCGTGTTTTTTAAATACGTTTAAACCGAAAAGAAAAGGCATTCGATTACCTTTCCAACGATATGCCATTTATTTCGATCGGACTTTTTGGTTGGGCTCCACAAGGGTTTGAGTGGGACCATACACCGAAAAACACAAAAGTACCGTTATCTAAAAAACGGTACTTAGGAAAAAAAAATTAAAGCGATTTTCGTGTTTAGGAGGTCCCAATTAACTTATCTAGGCATGTGGTGTTCTTGGTATTTTTTGGCTGTAAACCAGTGTTATTGTTAGTTCATATTTAATATATGAAGATTCAATAAATGAATATTGAAAAAAAACTATGTATGTATGTATTTCCAAAATAAAAAGTTAAGATACGCAGGTTTTTTAAGAATATTATTTTATTTCCTTTATTCAATCTGTCATCAGAATCGATAACCATCTAAATCGACTTACTAATTAAGAAGTTAATTCAACAATTAAATTACTTGGTTTGTATAATTTAATATAAATTTCGTATTCGTTTAAAGTAAAACTCGGCCAAATCAATTTTCGAATTTGAATACCCCTTATATTATTTTACCTTTCAATTTTGGCGCCCTTTAAATTTTGCCAACCGAGGCCCGGGTCTCATGGCCCTAGGCGTAAAATAAGGTGACTATACACACTTTTTTTTAGAGGACAATCATCTATTTTACCTGGCTGTCATCTTTAAAATGTGTGTCCTCTTCTATCATCTATTGTCATAGTCTGTCATCTTAATCCTCTTTTTTTAAAGCATGACCAATATTTGCTTTTATTTTTATAAATTAAAATAAATTTTATTTCACGGCGATTACCGGGTTTTTCTGTCAAATCGTATGGGAAATGTCTTGCAGTATAAAATTTTGAATAAGTTAGTGCAATGGATTTTTAAGTTTCGTTATTTTTTTAAACTAATTTTACTTAAGTAAATGTAAATTTTTATATATCGTCGGCTTAATATGCAAACCTGCTAACTCCCTTTCAACAAATTTTACAGAAAAAACTTTTTATTTTTCTTATTTGCTGATTGAGAGGAAAACCAAAAATATAGTTGATTTGACACACTTCAAGACTCAAATTTAAGAAAACTACATGCTAGTCGACGAGGCATATCTTTCTCTACCACACGGCGTCACATGCGTCAGTATGGGAGTCATTAAGATATTAAGGCGTACCCTGGAAAAAATACATCTTATTCAAAGTCTAAACCAACTCGACACTTAGTGAGTGTAAAGAGGGGTATCAGACAAAGCTGCGCGCTATAGCCTCTATTATTCAATATCGTCCTTGACAGTATTATGGCTACACGCAGAAAAAAAACATGTTTAAATATGGTCACCTCCAACAATACTTTGTTTAAAGAAAGTTTTAACCATATCATGTTTAATTTAACCATAGTTTTGTCACCGACAACCATACTATGGTTAAATTAGTCCCCTATCAAGAAGCGACAACCATTTTGTGGTTGCCTCTAAACATGTTATGGTTAAATATGATAATAATTAGTTTTTAAATTAACAATAGTATTTTCCTCTTTTCCAAGAGCAACATCTTGAAAACCAACCGTGCTATTATAAGTGTTAAAGATATTTTAGTTATTATTAACCATAATATGTTCGGAGGCAACCATAATATGGTTGTGGCTTCTTGATGGAGGTCTACTTTTACCATAATATGGTTGTCGTTGACAATAATATGGTTAAATTTAACATAATATGGCTAAAATTTTCTTTAAACAAAGTATTGTTGGAGGTGACCATATTTAATCATAATTTTTCTCTGGGTGTACGCACTCGAACATTTGCATTAGATGGCGCCTTCCTCCCAAGAAATATAAAACAGATTTGGAAGGGCAAATCACGCATATTGCGCGCTCAGCTCTGTATGAAACTTCAATAACTCTCCACATGAAAGAAGTTAAAAATTTTCGACAGCAATGTAAAAAAAAATGGATGCAACTCGTAAAACACCGACATTCGGCAACCTTGGCCTACGTAGAACATTAAAAATATGTAAGCTCGCGCGCACTAGCAACGAGGCGCTGTGGAAGGTTACTTACTAAACGCCTATCAAAGCAGTGATAGCTGTCACATAAGGAAATTACTCGCCAATTTACGGAAAAAGAGTTTTGATATGGCCGACGCACACTGGTTCATATTTTGAGAAGGCGACTAAAATAATTTTTTTTATGTTCTCCGATTTTAATATTATTTTATTCAAGTAAATACTAGTAAACCTCGGGTGCGAACAATTTTTAACCCTATTTCAACTATTTCATTGAGAACAGGGTGGTCCGAAATGGACTTTCTTAGTATTTGGCTATAGCTATGAATTTCGTAGTCAATTTTCAAAGTTGAAATGCTCATAACATTTTTGGTTTTCAAGATTTTTTGACAGAATAAGCTTAGTGTATTAGCTTATCTTATTAATTACACTACGTGACAATTTTTTGACCAAATGAATTTGACAGCTAATCTTAATGTAAAATTTTCCGCTGAATCCGAATATGAAGTCAGAATTGTCAAAAGTAGAACAGTTTTGGAGACATTCCATTTTGGAATATTTGCATTTCAGCCACATCATCTTTTTTAAAAACACAAATAACGGTTATTTTGAAATATCTCAAAAACTGTTCTACTTTTGACAATTTTGACTTGATATTCGGATGTCAGATTCATTTGGTACACGACTTTGTTGAAATTTTATCACGTAGTGTTATTAGTGATTGAAAGCATTAAACTCTGCGACCTATAGAACAATTTAATTTTTTTTTACTTTATAGAGCATAAGTCATCAGAATGCGTCAAAGAAATCTCTACTCTCTTGTAGTCGGGACTCTAACCTATATTTCTATACCCCATTGTATATGCATCTGGATACGATCTAGCGAACTACAGCAATATCTGTAACCCAAGGTAAGATATATGGTTCAAAAAATAGGTCTAGCAAGAAAAAAAATTACAGAAATTGAAGAAGGTGAATCTTAAAGAATTTTCGACGATTAAAGCAGTTCCGCCCACATATGTTCACCCTTATTGTGTTTGGCTTGTTTAAAATACGCCAAACACAATAAGGGTGATTATCTAGCCCGTCAGGTTATCATTTAACTTGGAAAAGGTAAAGGTATAGCCATCGTTATGAACTTGTTGTTGGTGAACGGGTGCTCCAAAACGAATAGGCGGCATAAATAGAACCACACGTTAGATTTCTGAGTAATTTAAAGTTAAAAGGTTAAATATTAGTAAACATAAACTACATAGTTTAAATAACAATAAAATTTATTATATCTACTATTGATTCGGTTGGAAAATTGCCTCCAAATATTCCATATTTGGTTTTGTATTATCTTTGTCCTGTAGCAGCCCTTTTGCTTCTTCATCTAAGTCCCGATGTTCTACTTTCCATTGACTTCGAATGCTAGAGATCTAGAGCGGATCTGACGTTGCCAACAATATATTAAACAGATCTTCGTTCGTAAAATCTCGTGACATTTTTCTGGTATTGTGCTCCCTATAAAATCTGTAATCTTTATTCCTTTTTTCCTGGGCTTCTTCTGACAGATCTCCTAGTGGTACTAAATGATGCCTAATGACATCCTCTGCATGATAAAGGATTTTATGAACCGTTGCAGACATATTTCTCCATGGATATTTGATAGTTTATATTCGAGCTGTTTCTTTAACATAATCCCCAAATTTTCTATAATCAATTTGTTCATTGCATGCAAGTACATCAATGATTGTTTTAAATCTTGATATAAGACTTATATCAACACCTGTTATTTCAGATGCTTTTTTGGGATCAGAAAAGAACCTTCTTGCTGTATTCCCATCATTCGTATTGCCTGATCCTTGTTTTGGTTGGTCTATAATCAAGCCACATTTGCGAAATTCATCGTGAACATGCTTCTTTTGTATACTTCTTAAATCCTTGTTGGTTTCATTGTTTCTTATTTATCCTGTAGATCCAAAATCCAAATCATAACTGATTTTTAGTGTGTGCTCCATAATTCGTATTTTTGTATATTGTGAGGTCGGAATTTATATACATATCTTTAATTTATAACTTGTCTATTTTTTTTGTTTTAAATATATAGTAGGTTTTGAAAATTAATCAATTTGAATTTTCTATGAAGATTTTCATTTATAAAGAAAATTTTCAAATATAAAGACAGTTTATTTTAAATAAATATAAACTATAATTTTTAAATAATTGAAGTTATACGGAACAATAGCTAAGTTTGGAACATAATTAGAATTTAATATAATATATTTCACGCGGGGAAAAGTCAGAGATAAGGTAAATATTCTATTGTCTTTAGGCTTGGCTATACGTTAATTTTTTTTTTATATATATAACAATTATGTTTTATAGAATCGAAAGATTGACAAACATCTTACTGGAAAGAAAATTTCATATACATGAAAAGAAAGAGTTTTTTTATTTGCCAAATTGTATGCAAAAGACAACGAGCTATAAGAATACCTTTTGTGGGGGATTTTCCCATCAGAGCCGAGGGAACTACGGTTTTATTACCTTAAGATTTCCCACGGAACTGGGCTTGGCAAATTTCCGTTTTTATCCTGATCGTTGCATTACATAAAAAGTGTTCCTATATTTTGTTTTTTTCCCCATAAACAATTAATAAGATAGTGGTTATTTTGAATTGGCAATAGTTTAAATCATATCAAGCTATTAATAACGTTAGATATCGTGATTTTGATTTTGTTTTTAAATTCAAATATTTGTTTTTTTTTAATTAATTTTTTTTTGTTTAAATTTTGTATTTAGTATTTTAAAAGTGTTTCACTCGCTAACTTCACAAACAATTATACAAATCTGCATAATTTTTCCAATTTAAAGTGGAGTAACAAAATATGTAACTTAAAAGGAGACTCGTAAATCAGGCCTGAAAACAACGAGGGACATCCGGTGAGTTTGGTTAAGTTTTGTTTTAAATTGGAATTTTAATACACTTAAACTTTTTATTTCTTTTTATTTTTAATTAATTACAAGTGGAAACATATGAATTAAAAGGAAAAATAAATAAGTAAAATAATATATTAAAGTTATTTATGTTTTTATAAATACATATTATTATTTATTTATTTTTTCTTTTATTCCACTATTACAATATAAATAATGCCCAAAATTTAAGTTTTGTTTGTTTTTTTTTTGCTTAAATTTGGTTATTAAGTTAAACACTTTAGCAATATAAAGAATTAATATTTTTATCCAATCATTATCTCAGTTAGTTTGTTTATATCTCAAAAATAATAATTAATTTTGTATACCATCGGAAAATTTAACTTAGTTTTGTTAATATATGTATTTATGTATATGTTTTGTTTTTCCGTTGATTTGAAAATGTTTGTCAAATAAATCTTTCTTTAGAAAAGATGATAAATTAGAGAATTTTATAATTTATTCCATGAAACGTTAAGGTGATTTAGGTAAGAGAAATTAGGGCTACTGCGGAATCATGATAAAAGTAGCAAGGCGGGAGGGTATAGAAAATCGAAAGGACAATACCATCTGTTCCTTTTTATTCAGAATAGTACATCTTGTTATTTTAGTTTTATTGATTTTCGTTATATTTTTATTTACTTCGACGTATTTGCCACCTAAATTTTAAAATTTATGAAGCGAGCCGAAGCCTATCTCAAGGGAAACAAGAACCATCCCAAATTTCCCTGAGCACGGCCGGATTCATAGGTAGCCCAGTTTCCTGAAAGGTAGGGCCTTCAGTGGTGGTTCGTCACAATATAGCGGCGATAATCCAAATTCATATGCATTAGTATTATCTAATGATTTTTCCGGGACTTGGTTTAATTTGCTTGATGTGGTTTGGCATATAATGCAGCTGGATGAAGCCTTTGTGTCAGTCAAAGCCTGGCCTACTTTTCCGTATATCATCGTTAGCACTAATTGAAGTAACTTTAATTATATGGCCATCTATTTCTAATTCTAATGGCCGTAGTGTTGCAATTTGGGCTCTTATATAACTGGTTTAATTTTTAATGGTAACAGCAGTTTCCTTTTTAAATTCAAATTGAATTGGTCTGCAGTATTTTGTAGAAGATGGTGTGAGATTTTTCCAAATATCCTTTGTTTGCATCGTACTGGTCGAAGGCTCCGAGTGTTCCAAATTCTTTACCAATCGCAATGGAACAAATGATGCCATGAACATATCTGTATCTGAAGTATTTTCACATATAGATTGCTTGTATTGTTTCTGTCCAGAAGAACCATCACATCCCCATTTGCAAAAGAGAGTTAACTTGCAGTTCCCATATTTGTTCAAATCATCTCCTTTAAGTGATTGTAGTAAACGCTGAGCTGTATGATTAAGTAGACCTTGAAGTTTTACCTCTGCCGAAATTGGTGTAATTTTAATAGTGTCCCTTGGTGGCAAACATTCCTTCTTAGCAGCAGTTATGTGATGATAAGCAGGATACAGATTTAAACCTTTTTCAATTGCACGCACTCTGAGCTGAATATATTGCTCTTTTGTTAACTTCAAATCTAAAAATAATGCTAATGCCTCTTCATTTGAAAACTGTTTTTCATCGCTTGTCGTTGGAATACTCTTAAGAATCCGTTTTGTTCTCTTGGGACTAGCGATAAAAACTTTTGCAATAATATCGACTTTTGTGAGTTCTTTTTGTGATCGCAGTTGATATAGCAAAGCTTCTTGAATACTTGTATCTCCGATTTCTTCGTTGATATCCTTAAGCTTCCGCCTTTTAGTCTATCGCTACAGTTCTCAAGTGATTTCTTTGGCCTCCCAAGGTTCTTTTCATTTGTACCTTCTGAAGATATCTGGACACTGAGTTCGCCATCTAACCAGTTTGAAAAACTGTTGTAAAATCTAGGTTTACTCCATCCAACTTGTTTGAACCGCTTTTTTAAGTTTTTGACGAAATCGATTATTTTATTTTGCAGTTCCGATCGTATTTCAGTGCTGCAGGAATATAAATTGAGTTTTCCTTCAATGTAACTTAAAACATCTTCTTCCTTTTTTTTAAATACTCTTCGGATAATTCTTTATAGCTGAAGCTCTCCATTTTTATAGATATTTAAAAATTAGATTGTTATTGCTTGGATATATTTTAACAACTGAGATTTTATTCGAATACCACTGGCTTTTATACATAGCTTGCGTTATACTGTGTTCCTAGGTAGCATAATAAGGTAGAATTAAAAACTAAATTGGGCTAAAGTAGGATACGCTTAAAATCCCACAGGTATTGGTAATTATATAATATATATGTCATATGAATAGGTAAAATAAAAAGAGCAAAATAAATGTTGCGAATAATTTTACACAAACTAAAAAAGTGTTCTATAGGCTGGTCCAAGCAGGTACAAAAGTGCATTTGGGTTTAAAGTAGATACTTTCACCTTTCTACAGCTAGTAAAATCTCTCTAACCCCTTTTGACCCTCATAAATTCTATACTTCTGAATTTCAATTTGACTGCAATATAGAACCTGAAAAAATATTTAATAACACAGCAGGTATAATCGGTACAGTAATACAACATAACATTGTTTGAAGACTGCTTTACTACCAACATAAAAAATGTTGAACCCACTATTGATAAGAGTTTGACATAAAACATAATCCATCCGATTAAAAAACTAGAAAAATCGTTATAAAATCAAGCCAAAAAATCCGTTTTATCCGAATATCTCCAAAGGCAAAGGAGATAACCTAAAAATTTAAGCATATTTTTTGTAGCACACCTTAAGTTTAATTTGTTTTGAAATCCATAAAATATTTTTGGTGAATTTTTTAAAAGTTTGAAATTCCGAGGTTACCAATTTTAGAGGTCCGCAAGTTACACTCCCGACCCTCAATTCTTTCAATTCAACTCAAAAGCTATCCGGCTATGACAGTATAAAATTTCATTCAAATATGTTCAGCCGTTCATAAGAAGCAAAATAATTTTTCAAAACAAAACGTTCGTAAACCCTTGTGTTATATTTCAGTCATATGAGCAGCTTAAATAAAAATAGCAAAAAAAAAAAATGTTGCGAGTGATTTCATTAAAATGAAAAAAGTGTTCAACAGACAGTTCCAAACAGTTGAACTATATGGGGTTAAAGAGGACACTTTCAGCTTTCTGGTGGTACTAAAATCTCTTTAACCCATTTTGACCCTAACAAGTTCTACTCCTCTAAAATTCGGATTTAACTAAAATATAGAACCTGGGGAAACATTTAATAACACATCAGTAGTGCGATTCTCTATTCAATTTTAACATAATTTAAATTGTTAAAAATATTTCACAGCAAAGTTAACGTAAATTTTATTCAGTAACTTTTTTAACAATAACGTTTACTGCTAAGTTCTATCTTAACGTCAGGTATTTAAGTTATCTTAACGGCAAAATATTTTTCATTGTTTATTTTTAAATTCGTAGTTATTAAAAAAAAAAACAAACAAACAAAAAATTTGGCGAATAAAAGCCTCATTAACATTTTTAAAATTCACGTTATTTACATAAATTTTGCAAAAATAATATTAAAAAATTTGGTTTTTTTTGCGAATTTACCAAAAAGCATTAAAAATATTACATTTTAGATACAGCTTATGGAAATCACTAAAAGTGTTTTCTTTTCTACACAAAAAATAAGTGGTAGACTGACTTTCCAATCATATTAGCTAATTTTTGCAAATTTCCACTAATTTAGCAATTTTTACCGAATTTTTGCTATTCCTTATAGTTTAAGTGACTTCAAATCAATTTTATGGTTTGGTTGAAGTATTAAAAAATTTCGCGAATTTTCGCTGTTTTTTTTTTTTTTGTTATTTTCCGACATTTTGCTTTTTTTAACCGATTTAATGATTTCAAATAAATTTTTTTGCTTCTCTCCAAGTTTGCAATTATTCGCGAATTATAGCCACGTTCGGTAGAAGCTTTTTATTCCTGTAAGTTTTCTGATTCTTTACACCTTGAACGATTTTTAATAAATAGTAGACTTTGCCATCATTTCGCTGTTAACAAATATTTGCGAATTTCCCCTAATTTAGCAATTTTTACCGGATTTTTGCCATTCCTTATAGTTTAAGTAAATTTAAATAAATTTTATGGTTTGTTCGAAATATTAAAAAATTTTGCGAATTTTCGCTAATTTTGCAAAAAAAATTTTATATATTCCGACAACTTGTTTTTTAAGCGATTTCAAATAAATTTTAAGGTTTTTTTTCCAAGTTTGCAATTTTTCGCGAATTTTATCCATGTTCGCGTTATAAGCGATTTTTTCCTGTGGTTCTTTAGAGCTTTAACGATTTTTAATAAATACCCGCTGTTTGCAAATTTTTGCGAATTTCCGCTAGTTTAACAATTTTTACCGAATTTTTGCAATTCCTTATAGTTTTAGCGACTTTTAATCAATTTTATGGCTTTTTTGAACTGTTAAAAATTTTCGCTATTTTTGCAAATTTTCCGATTTTTTGCAATTTTCGCTAGACTATCAAATCCTAAATGGGGTTTTGTTAGTTTCGAAAGTACTTTAAGTCGTTTCACACGAGAAGTAGTTTGCAGTGTTCGTTAAATATACTAATTAATTAACAAAGATGCCACTTGATTGATATTTTTAGCTATGTTGTTTAAATTGAGTTACTGAATTGCTGTATTGTTACCGTAAGCAATAAACTGTGCCGGTAAAATTAACGTTAACGTCAGTTGTTAAAAGTTAGAGAATTCCACTACAGGTATAAATGATAGAGTGATGTAATGAACCACTTCTTAAAGACTACTATCCCACTAATATAACAAAAAAAATTTCGACCAATTATTGATAACGGTTTGCGAGAAATCATAATTTAGTTCTGATCAAATTTACAAAAATTAATTTTTTTCTTAAACAACATAAAATATTTGTTTTCAGCAGCATGCCACAGCCACAATTATCAATATTTTAATCTAGTTTTTTGGATACCTTAGTTCTAATATGTTTGCTATCGAATGGCATTAAAATTTTTGAAATCGGCGATGACAAAAAATTGGACTTTTGGCCGATGAAATTCAATTTTCAGCCACAGTGCGTCGTTGCAGTTGAAGCGCGAAATCCGAAATTTTAAACTTTGTTGAGCTACAGAGCAGTCGTCAGTTTGGAATACTACTACAACTACATATATAATAGGTGATTTTTTAAGAGCTATAGGAAAGTTAAAAAAAAGCACATAATATTCAGAAAAATGCATGAAATCTTTATTTGAATCGATAGTACGGTCCATATAATTTAATGTTTGAAGATTATTTCATGCAAATGTTGGCCGTGACTGCGCCTCAAATGGTCCATCCGCTTAGTCCAATTTTGGCATACTCTTTCCAACATTTCGACCGGTATCTCATGAATAAATGCTTCAATGTTGTCTTTCAATGCGTCAATTGAAGCGGGCATGTATGTATAGAGATGAGCTTTAATATAGCCCCACAAAAAATAGTCTAAAGGTGTTAAATCGCACGATCTAGGCGGCCAATTGACCGGTCCCGAACGTGAAATAAAATGTTCACCGAACTCGCCTCTCAATAAGTCCATTGCTAAGCGTGCTGTGTCGCATGTGGCACCATCTTGTTGAAACCACATGTCATGCAAGTCAAGCTTTTGCATTTTGGGCAAAAAAAAAAGTTGGATATCATCTCACGGTAGCGCTCACCATTCACAGTTACGTTACGATTCGCATCATCTTTGAAGAAGTACGGTCCAATTATGCCACCAGCCCATAAACCGCACCAAACTGTGACTTTTTCTGGATGCATTGATAGCTCTTGCAATGCTTCTGGCTGATCTTCACTCCAAAATCGACAATTCTGCTTATTAACGTACCCATTGAGCCAAAAATAAGCTTCGTCGCTGAACACAAGAAGCGCGCGATGAACTTTCTTAACAGAGAACGCATTTTGATAATAAACTTCAATAATTTGCAAGCGTTGTTCGTTTGTAAGACGATTCATGGTTAAATTATAGACTAAACTGAAGATGTTTGACAGTGAAACAAAACACGAAACGTGCGTCAGCTGTTTAAACCAGTGTTCCCATAAAGATAATAGCTTAAAAATCACCCAATACTTTCAACAGAAAGATGGAAAAAATTTTGTGTTACAAATAATGAAAAATCCATTCTTTAAATTATGCTACGAAAAAGAAATCAAAATTCATAAGAAAAAAATAAAAATTTTTCATTTAATTTCAAAAGATTTTCTTATTCGTGCTCAATTCTCAGTTTTTATTCTTGACAAAAACACTTAAAATTTATTGTTGATGGGATAAGCTATTCCTGTGCGCATTTCACTGGTTGCTTAGGCCAGATCACCAGTAAACTTCATCCATAAAGATTTTAGAAAAACTAATGATATTAAACCAAATAAAACTGTTAAACGTATAAGAATTATAGCAACAGTTCTACTTGTAATAATATCAAAGTTTAAACAAAACACATCAACAATAAACAACAGTGGGTTTATCTCATCTTACATTCCCCACTACAATTAGTTGAAATTCTCTCAACATTAATTGTAGTTGTAAGTAGGTTAAGAAAAACAAAATAAAAACAACAGCAACTTACAAAAGATGTTGTCAATTAAGTGTTTTTTAGGCCGTGCACTGTTTATTATCAAAAAGTAATTTCAATTTTTGGGAATACAAAATTTTAATTTCAAAAGATTTTGCTATTCGTGCTTAATTCCCAGTTTTTATTCTTGACAAAAACACTTGAAATTTATTGTTGATGGGATAAGCTATTCCTGTGCGCATTTCACTGGTTGCTTAGGCCAGATCACCAGTAAACTTCATCCATAAAGATTTTAGAAAAACTAATGATATTAAACCAAATAAAACTGTTAAACGTATAAGAATTATAGCAACAGTTCTACTTGTAATAATATCAAAGTTTAAACAAAACACATCAACAATAAACAACAGTGGGTTTATCTCATCTTACATTCCCCACTACAATTAGTTGAAATTCTCTCAACATTAATTGTAGTTGTAAGTAGCAGTGTGACCACAATTGGAAAAAAATTGGATGCTAAATGGGGATTTAAACAATGCTAAAAATTAAATTTGAAAATGCTAAAAAAATGCTAAAATTTCTTAAATAATTGTATCGTTTTAATGAATGAATTATACATTAATTTACCTGAAAATATTATATTTCTTTAAAATAAAAATAAATTATATCCGTACCAATTTTGACAACTTGGTTCCTTTTATAGAGCAGCATGTCTACACTACCAAATGAGTCTACCTTGTGTAAATATATCTTGATACATATGTACATAGATTTATTTAATAAAAACAATTCAGTAGTTTGACAAAATTTACCAATTTTTTAACCAAAAAAACAAAAGTCCCTATCTACAAAATAATACATGATAAACGCTTAAAGCCCTACTACAGATTGCAAAATATGCAACATTGTGTGCTTAAGTTGGCTTAAGCAAATGTGAACTTAAAGAAAATTTTTGTTAAGTTTTATGAAACTGTCATTTGCTTTAGCAACGTGCGAAACTGATCGCACATTCCGTACGGAATCAAATGTTTTTTGATTGTGTTTTTGCTTTTTTAAACAAATTTTAGAGATTTTGTTAATTTTAATAAGGTTAAGCAAGGCTATGCATATTATGGTTGGGCCTTTAGGTTTTACAAGAAAAGTAAAAGAAATTTTAAATAGTTTTTTGTAAAATTTTAAAAATGTTAGATATTAATAATGGCTTTAGTCGAAATTTCGTGTTTTGAGATATTAAGGGTTTTGTCTAAAATGAATTGTGTGTTGTATTGTGAATGTTAAAATATAAATGCAAATAGTTTTATTAATAATGACATTTAATACTTGAAATTAAGCAACGTGAAGAAGATAATAAGAATATGTAATAAAATTTAAAAGCATTATTTATTATTTATTGCCACAGATACATATTATTAGGGATGAAACAATACCTCTAAGGTATCGATTCTTTTACTCGATGTGGTATCGCTCGTAAAGTATCGATACCTACTTAGTATCGAAAAAAAGTATCGATACTTACATACTTGCATCGGTACTTGTATCGGTTTGTATCATAAAAGAATAGAAAGCAGCATTTAAAAACGTTCTTATTAGTGTTTGAGTACTATATAATACAATAGGAACTACGACCCACTAAAATGTTTGTGCAAAACAAAAATTGTAAAGATTGACACCACTTTAAGTTACTACCAAGTACTAACTTCCTCTCGAAAAATCTTGTTTATCTTACGAAACAAAATTTTTATAGAACGTTCAGGATAACAACCTTTTATTTACCTTTTATTCCAGAAATTAACAATGTCACTATGTATTTATTTGAAATGTAAATTTGCATTTTATGTTTAAATTGATAAATATACAGTAGTTTTGACTTAACTGCCTTTTGTTTAAGTGCACTTTTCACCTAACTGCACAAAATTAATATTTTTAAAACCTTTTCTTTAGCTTCACTTCGGAAAATCAAATCTTGTAACGTTAATTTAACCGCCTTATACTCAATGCAAATGGATAAAACTTTGCAGCCATACATATTCCCGATGACAATACACGAATACATGGGCGTAGCCAGGATAAAATCTAGGGGGGGGGGGCGGTAAAATTTTTTTAAGTTTTTAATTTATTTAATAAAACAAAATTAAAATTCCACTAAAATTTTACAACAAAAGTTTTTTTTTATAAATCAATATATTACATATATTATATATTACAAGCTTCCCTGAATGAATCCTTGTATTGCATATGTTTCTTGTTAACTGTTCAAGTTGAATTGAATACTTACTCCGATTTCAATTGAACATTTCTTACAGTTTAAACACTCAAACTCAAACATTTGTAAGCCTTATGCTAAAGATTTGTTATTAAATTTAGGAGAGACAGACAAACATTTTTAAGACCTTTTCTTTAGCTTCACTTCGGAAAATCAAATCTTGTAACGTTAATTTAACTGCCTTTTACTCAATGCAAATGGATGACACTTTGCAGGCATACATATTCCTGATGACAAGGGGGGCAACATTTTTTTAAATGTTCTTTTTTAAGAAAAGCGTTTCTTAAAAAAAATTTTTTTTAATGTTCTTATTTGTCATTATTCTTTAAAATTCCATTCAAAATTTATTTTTTAAGTGCACTTTCTATATCTGCACATTTGAGATAAATGCCCAAAATTTTTGACATTTTAAAATTATTTTCATACAAAAAATCAAAGTTAGCTGCACTTTGACTTAACTGTCCAAAATACATATTTTCTGTAATTATTCTTCAAAATCCTTTTTACGTGCCTTTTGTATACCTGCATATTTATCATATTTTTGGGCAGTTGTAAAATATTTTCATTTAAAACATCAAAGTCAGCAGCTTACATAAAAAATCCATTACACATAACTATCCATAACAAATATTCATTTAAGCTGTTTATTAAAACAAAAATCGCAAAAAAGTCAAGTGGCATCATTATAATTCATTTATTTTGTTTGCATGTACCTACACTCATGCATTTGGTTTGCGGTTACAGCAACTTTAACACGATTATATGAAAGGAATCGTAAAGGCAGAATTAGTCTTTACTTTCGTGCCGTTCTGTTACGAAATTGTAATAGTTACTTTTTCTGTAGCAACTTATCAGCCATTTATGACAAATTTATTAGTTTTGCACCGTCCATTGTTTTATTTCAATCACTTATATGCAAATAAATTTGAAGAAATTAAATTTTATGAATTCCTTAAATTAAAAAAAATGTTTATTTCAATATAAATATGTATTTTTTATTATTTATTTTGCTGTCACTTACAATAACTTAACAATTTTTTGATTTTAACAAACTGAACCGCAACAGAACAGAAACACTAATCAATTTCACAGGTTTTTTAATAATAAAAACAAGTCAGCTGATTCGTAACAGTACAGAAAGCAAGGACTAACTGAGCCTTAAATCTTAGGCCTGGAACAGAATAAAGTAGTTGTAGTTGTATCTAAAGCTGCCGAATGCTCTGTAGCGCAACTAAGTTAAAAATTTCGAATTTGGGTTTCAACTGCAACGACTTCTACAACTATGTATTCTGTTGACACTACCTTGAAACTGGCGTTTTTAGCTTTTGATAGCTTGCAGCGCTATTCTTAACGTTTTACTACAGCGAAAATTCTGTTCCCCACTTTATTGTTACCAATTCGGCTACCTCGTTCATTACAAAAATGCATAACAGATGACTACAGTTTGTTTGAACGCCATTGTTATTATCAAACACTTTCAAACACTTTATTTTAGTTATGCAGGTAACCAAAATTGCGTACCTGCACATTAAGGCAGCTAAATAAATTTAACATAGCTGCATTTTTGATTTATCTGCACAAAAAATCGTGCAAAGGAAATTTTACAGCTAAGTCAAAATGATGTATATTAAGGGGTGGTAAAACCATAATCCACGATGTTAATTGTAAGTCACACCTTAACGTCAAGTTTTTTGCGCAACTTAAATTGACCTTTCTTTGTATTTATCAACTTCTAACATTGAGAGGTGCACAATTGAGCAGCGCGTTAAGATTGTTAAAGCATTTTACGAAAATGGGCGTTCAATCAAAATGCATTTCGTTCACATCGTGATTTATTTGGTCAGCATAATCGACCATCGACCAAATGTTTCCACAATCGGGAGAATTGTACGCAAATTTCAGCAAAGTGGATCTGTAGAATATGGGAAAACATATGTGCATGCTCGCCCAGTTAGTTCTACGGCTCGCGGCGTTATTGGGCCGTATTTCTTCGAAAATTAGGTCGGCCAAGCAATTACCGTGAATGGTGTTCGCTATCGCGAGATGATAACGGACTTCCTATAGCAAGAAATTGAGGAAATGGACTTAGACGATATTTGGGTTATAGGTGTTTACTGGTCAAACGGTTTCTTGATACCGTTACAGCTGCTCCAGCTTTGGAAAATAATCAAATATTAAAGAATTATTTCAATACCAAAGTAAAACGATTACTTTTGACCGATACCGAGTATATTTTTACCGATACTACTTGGTACTCGGTTGCTAAGTATCGATTACAAAAATAGTTGGTACTTATATAAAAGTATCGAATATGTACTTGTATTTACTCGTATCGTTTCATCCCTACATATTATTAAATACAAAATATACCTAAGTAAAAACAAAAATTATCATTGAAAACATAAAAGGCTATTCAACAGCATTTTTAGTAAATTTAATTACACATTAAGCAAACCATTATATGAATAGTTTTCCTTAATTTCCAAAGTGTTGGTGAAAATACCATCATATTCTAAACACCTATCCAGAATTCAATAGTTGAACTTTGGTTTATCAATTCGTATGCATTCAGCTTTTGCCATTGCTGTTCCAAAACTGTTATTTCTTCTGTAGTAAAATCTACCACTTCTTCTTTAATTTTTTTTTTTTTGGTGTTTACAGGGTTGCTATTATTATACATTTCTATAAACGAATAAATGTCAAAATACAATTATAGAGATTGACAGAACTGATAAGTTATATTGTGAAATAGCAATATACATATAAAGTTTTTAAGATTAAAAAAATGCTAAATAATACTAAAAAAAATTTACAAAAATGCTGAAAATAATGCTAAATGCTATTTGAAAAATTCGCTGCTAAATCAAAATAAATAATGCTTAATTTAGCAGTGAAAATGCTAAAAGGGTCACACTGGTAAGTAGGTTAAGAAAAACAAAATAAAAAAATAAAAAAAAAAACACAACAACAACTTACAAAAGATGTTGTCAATTAAGTGTTTTTTAGGCCGTGCACTTGCCTGTTTTATCAAAAAGTAATTTCAATTTTTGGGAATACAAACTTTTAATTTCAAAAGATTTTGTTATTCGTGCGTGAATAAAAACTGGGAATTGAGCACGAATAACAAAATCTTTTGAAATTAAAATTTTGTATTCCTAAAAATTGAAATTACTTTTTGATAAAACAGGCAAGTGCACGGCCTAAAAAACACTTAATTGATAACATCTTTTGTAAGTTGTTGTTGTTTTTTATTTTGTTTTTCTTAACCTACTTACAACTACAATTAATGTTGAGAGAATTTCAACTAATTGTAGTGGGAAATGTAAGATGAGATAAACCCACTGTTGTTTATTGTTGATGTGTTTTGTTTAAACTTTGATATTATTCCAAGTAGAACTGTTGCTATAATTCTTATACGTTTAACAGTTTTATTTGGTTTAATATCTTTAGTTTTTCTAAAATCTTTATGGATGAAGTTTCCTGATGATCTGGCCTAAGCAACCAGTGAAATGCGCATAGGAATAACTTATCCCATCAACAATAAATTTCAAGTGTTTTTGTCAAGAATAAAAACTGGGAATTGAGCACGAATAATAAAATCTTTTGAAATTAAAATTTTGTATTCCCAAAAATTTAAATTAATTTTTCATTTAAGTTAAGAAAACGGTACCTTAAAGCTTCGTTCACAATCAAAAAAAACATTTTCGCTTGGTGTTCATAATAGAGCAACCATTTCTTTTTCAACCACACACATTTCTTATTAAGACACCGTTTGCACATTTTAGCCACAACAATATTATGCATTTACTATTTTTTTTACACCATTATGTTAAAATTTTCATTCAAAACTAAATAAAATTATTTTAAACGTCAGAAACAATTTCAAACAAATTGTTGCTGAAGTTGAAGTAGACTTAACTTTAGTTACATTTTTAAAAAAATTTTAGTTACATTTTTGTTCTAAAAATGAAAGGAAAATATATGAAATACTTTGGGAAGAAAAACGATAGAAGAAAAAATGAAAATTTTGCTCTGATTGTGAACAAAGCTTAAATGTTCTAGACACAAGAAAATGTTTTACTTACGCAACCAAAAATGGCTAACACGATTTTTAAGAAGCCGTCGATACCCGTTACGGAAACTGGACAGTGGGTCGACCCGCAAATTCAATTGACAATGGCAGTGAAAGATTATGAAGACGCAAGCTTGAAAATATCAATGAAGAAATTTCTCATAGTATGATAAAGGATTCATTTTTGCATCAAATTCAACCAACGCAAAATAAGAAAACAAGAATTGCAATAGTTGAAAAAACAGTGGAAGTGAGCCCTAGACGCACAAAGAGGATTTTAAAAAGTATGCAATTAAGCAAATACATATAAAAATATTAGTGTCAAGCCATATTGTACTAAAAGAAATTTTTTGTCAAGTTAAATGAATCTGTCAATTGCTTAAGCAAAGTGCGAAACTGACCACACTTTCCGTAAGGAATCAAATGTTTTTTGTTTTTGCATTTGACAGGCTTTTTGTTAGCTTATGCGTATTTTAGTTAAGCCTTGACATTTTCAGTAGCAAAAAAGAATTTGAGCAGTCCGTAAGTATTAATGTAAAGTGATTTATAACATCGATGTATCGTGTTTGCACCGATATTTTTTAAAATCGATGCTTGTCGTAGAAACATCGATGATTTTAAACATCAATGGTTGGTTTTAAGAACGATGTTGCATCCCTAGACACATATGGATCTGATGTGCACAACAAAATAGTAATAAGATCTTCATTAGTACAACATCTGGAAATTTTTCTTGAATTATGCTCGCGGAAGAGTCTGTAGACTTTGTTCTTTTTTTCTGGCGCTTTTTCAGATAGAAATCCAATTGGTAGCATATTGTGTTGAACTATTTGTTTCCAATGGTACAAAATTGTATGAACTGTGGTTGGTATATATCTCTAAGAGAATATTTATACCCACCCTTCAAACATTTTTGAAATTTTTAGGCGATTGCTGGCTTGGCGATGATTACGCGATCCTTCTCAGGGAATACGTATCGCTAACCATCGCCTACGGCGATGAATATGCTAGCGCACGCAAGTAGCGGCAATCATCAGTGTTTTTTTATAACTTTCGATAGAATTTTTTCTTCTTGTTGTTTTGTAACGGGAAAATAAATATTTGGTTTCAAGGGCAATTAGCAAAATTGTCATTCCAGTTGAGCAAGTGATTTGTGAAAGTTGTTTTATTGAAATTTCCAATTTCTTCTGAAAAATTTAATATTTATTGGACAAGCCAGCTTGAACTAGGCGAGGCAAGAAGTTTTTGTTTTGATTTAATAAAAAAAAAATTTATTTGCTTAGAAGATTCGCACGCATACTTTTTTATACCATTTATTCACTAAATATTTTAAAAATGCCAAAAGAAGTAAATAACAACATGAATACCGGTAAGATTTCTCTTACATTACAACAGTTTTTTTTAATATTTAAACTTTAATCTTTTACAGAAGCTTCTACTAAAAACACCGATCCCCTGACGCTAATACTTAAGCAGCTCCAAGCCTTACGGGAGCGAGTGTCCCAGCAAAGTGCGGAAATTACATCCTTAAAAGGACTTGTTTCTATTAACTACCGAAGTTGTGACAGGTCGCAATGAGGTTCGGGAACTAAAAAAAGTAAAAGTTTCAGTGGAAGTTGACAGCATTTTGAGGAAACTGCCTTTTTCTACCTTGGAGGATATACAAAAATTCGATTTGGAGATTCAAGAAAATAACAGCAAGGTTGACGATTTTGTACGTAAATACATTTTTAAATATACCTATTAGAGAACAGCTTTATGCGATTGAAAAAAATCGCATTTAATCAACAAATACACTCGCTTGCGGTCATACAATCAAACTTGCGCAACCGCAAATATTCGCTGCTGGTTTGCAGTCATTCAAATATTGCACATCGTGCTTTGTTATTAATACAATCGTTAGCTTCGTTTTGTAATAAAGATGTTTGTGTGTTCTTTGCGACAATGATTGTTTTGGCAAAGAAAAAAAAAATACAAACAAAAAAGTCAGAAATGAAGCAAATTTTACTCATGTATTCATTCAGCATTACCCTGCAAATAATAGGACCAGTCCAAACACGCGTGTAAACAGTAGTCCATAAGGGACCAGGACTAGTCCAAAACTAACCCAAACGTATGGAAAAAACCTGGTCTATTTAACATTACGATGTCCTAGGAGAGGACCATATAACCCACCTTTGGACCACTAAGGAGTAGTTTTAAAACTACTCCATGGTACATATATACAAGAGGATTAGTTTTGAAGTGGTTAAAAATGAAAGCATGTCGTTAAAAAACGAAGACATTTCGTTTCACTACAAACACTTTTTAACAATGACATGGTCCATGCTTGCATTACATCGGACCAGTCCATGTCATTGTTAAAAAGTGTTTGTAGTGAGACGACATGTCTTCGTTTTTTAACGACATGCTTTCTTTTTTAAACGACTTCAAAACTAATCCTCTTAAGTATACCATGGAGTAGTTTTAAAACTACTCCTTAGCGGTCCAAAGGTGGGTTCTATGGTCCTCTCCTAGTACATCATAACGTTAAATAGACCAGGGTTTTTCCATACGTTTGGGTTAGCTTTGGACTAGTCCTCGTCCCTTGTGGACTACTCTTTACACGCGTGTTTGGACTGGTTTATTGTTGCTAATGTTAACAAGCGTCTCATCAAGTGGACAATGACTACTTGACTGCAAAAGTATAAGTATGTGTTCTTTTGAATTTACACAGTTGTGTTATATTGCGTGAGCAACAAAAATGCAAATAAAGCACTTTCAATAAAAACGAATAAATGCAAAAATCAAATTTGTACGAAACGATGCCAAAATTACCATCGTTGAACTTTGTTTTGCAAGCAAAGAGTGAATGTAAATATTAGCGTATGAATAAATCAAGAAAAATTGTGTTTTTGCAGTTCTCTGATAGCTATACATATATGTATCTTCTTTTGTTTCAAACCACATTTTAACCATCTCCAGTGTTGCCAACAAAAATTTGCCGCTGCTGAGGGACACCAAATAAATCGTGTTCTCCAACAACATTTTGTCCACGCAAACAAATAAATAAAAGTTAAACAATTTTATAACTCATAAATAAAAATTTAATACAAAAATGAATTAAAAAATAAATGAATAAATAAATAAAAATAGTATTAAGTATAAATAGCGTAGAATAGCGAGCGAATCGCTACCCGCGGATCGCTCACAATTCGCGGTATGATGTTCACGTTCACGTTTTCGCGATTCGCATTAAGCTTCCACGCGATGCACCGCGGCGATGTTAGACAACTTGCCGGCGATTCGCGGGCGATGATTCGGCGATGAAAATTGTTTGCAGGGCACACCACAATAGTGGAGAGGGTATTATGCATTTGTGCTGATGTGTGTAACACCTTAAAATGTTGGTCCTAGGCCCACATTAAAGTATACCGGTCGGATCAGAATCACTTTCTGAGTCGAACTAACGATGTCCGTCCGGCTGGCTGGCTGTCCATGTAACATTGTGCGCAAAGTACAGGTCGCAATTTTGGAGATAACTTGATAAAATTGGGACATAGGTTTTTATTGGCACAAGGACCAAGCCTATTGAAAATGGGCCGAATCGTAGGAGCTGGAGGAACGAAAGGGGAAAATTTCATCCTCTCAGAACTATCAAACCGATTTTAATGAAACTTTAAACATAGATATAACCATTTCTATATGGACACAAAAAGTATGTATTTAAAAAAAGACCACGTGGGGAGATAGGGGCAATTTGTGCTTCTCAAACCGATTTTAATGATATTTAAAACATAAATAGATCCATATTTATATGGACACAGAGAGGCAATTTCAAACTTTCAAACCAGCTTTAATGAAGTTTATAAACATATATCTATAAATCTATATTTACATATATGAACACATACACAGAAAGAAAAACACTCGGGACAAATTAATCTTTTTATACTTACTTTAATCACGAATCGTACTTAAAACTTCAAGTACGAATAACACTAAAACGTACGTAAATCAATCCTAAATGGGATAACTTTATAAAATCAATCCCGATATTTTTTTTTTTGAAATAAGTAGAAAATGCTTAAATCAAGTACAAAAAAGATTAAACTTTTCGTTGATAGCGCCACTCTGAGAGTAAAATTACAAAATGAGGGTTTTATTCTCATTAAACTTATTAGTCTCATCTCTCAGCATTGCATTCAGTGATGCCAACTTAGTGCTTTTGGCACTTTTTATGGTGCTTTTTGATGCCTCAAAACGCCAAAATTGTATCCATAGGGCCAAACTAAGAAAAAGCACTAACTTGGTGCTTTTTCAATTTTTCGTTAGTGCCTTTAGTGCTTTTTACAATTTTTATTTTTTTCTACCATTTTTTAAAACTTCGATTATATAGAGGATGATTTTGATGAGATTTGCTATTTGGGGTACAATTTTTAAAAAGCCTGTAAAGATTTTAAGATTTCAAATGATAAAAGAAAGTTGCATTTGTTTAACCAAAAACTTTATTTACGAGGTAAGAGCTAGGCTTCCTAGCAATTTGGAAATTTTACAAAAAGTTTCACTTTTTAGCGTTGACAACATATTTAGTTATCGTAATAAGAACGATGTATTTGTTTGCGGTCAACATTTTTTTAAGATGTAGACACTGTTTCAGAAATAGAAAATGGCTTGGAAAATATTAGGAATTGTGAATGGAAAATAAACAACGATTTTGAGTCATGTAGAAAAAACGTATTGAAAAGTTAAAAAACATGCAGTAGGAAACCGTACAAAAGAACGCAAAGTCTTTAAAAACAAAAAAAAGAGTCGTAACTTGGTATAAGCAAAGTGTTAAATAAATTGAGAACAGCTGACAAAAAATACTTTTAAAACGACGTTGTGTAACCAGCCATTTTTCATGCGCTTTAGTTTTCAAACGCACGACACTCGTCTCCAAATAACCGCGTTTTGTGCACTTTTACCTCTAGTGCTATTGCAAAAAGGTTTGACTAAGTATCAGAATACAAACAAACATGTTTTTTTTTCTATTTTACACCTTATTTGTCTTTTTTATTTAGAAGCGTACACAGGTCAAAATAATTGGATAGTATCATACGCCAATTGTTTTATTAAACTTTGCACAATTTTAATTTTGATTTATTTAAACTATTAAACCTTATATTTTTATTAAATTATGGGTTAGATTGTTTCGAGCTACGAAAATTGAGCTCGCGCTGTATTACTTTAAAACTGTTTTATGGCCAATTCAAACTTAGCTGATGATGTTCCAAATGATTTAGATGATATTATTTTTATTGAAGATAATAATAATACATATAAAAATGATTATATACAAACGAAATATATTTATTAATTAATTTAACATAAAAATGGTGCCCCATCAACGTCGTCGCCTTTTTTTTAAATTTTGGAGGTATATAATATTCGGCACAGCCGAATGCAACTTGTTTTGTGTTTAATTAAATTGTAAAAATGGCTTAGTGCTTTTTTACGCTTTTTTTTGTTAGAAATAGTGCTTTTTAGTGCTTTTTTGAAATTGTAAAGTGCTTTTTGCTCTCAAAAAGTTGGCATCACTGTTTGCATTCTTTAATGCGTGCGTACGTGTGTGTTTTCCAAAACCCTGCAAATAAAATTGGACCACCTGATCCATTTTGATAAAATGGACTACTCCATGGACTGGTCCGATGTAATGCAAGCATGGACCATGTCATTGTTAAAAAGTGTTTGTAGTGAGACAATATGTCTTCGTTTTTTAACGACATGCTTTCGTTTTTAAACGACTTCAAAACTAATCCTCTTGAGTATACCATGGAGTAGTTTTAAAACTACTCCTTAGTGGTCCAAAGGTGGGTTATATGGTCCTCTCCTAGGACATCGCAATGTTAAATAGACCAGGTTTTTTCCATACGTTTGGGTTAGTTTTGGACTAGTCCTGGTCCCTTGTGGACTACTCTTTACACACGTGTTTGGACTGGTCCTATTATTTGCTGGGAATGTATTGTACAACAACAACAACACAACACAAGTTCGAAAAAAACGATTTGCTTTTTGTTTGTAGTAACAACAAAAACAACAGAACAACAAGAAAAACCAGGGTTTAAAAATTAGTAAATAGTTTTTTTTCTTCATATCGAAAACCACAGTTAATATTCAAAACTAAAATATTTAAATAAAAATAACAAATAAATCTTCAAGCTCGAGGTCCTTTTTTGTATAAAATATTATTTATTTTATTTATTCCAATATTTCGTTATTCTTTGAATAACATCATCAGGGACAGTCTAATAAAATAACAAAAATCAAAATATAAATAAAAAACATCAAAGCAAAAAACGAAAAGTAAAACAAAGCATAAACAATATATATCAATAAAAATAACAACAAAAACTAACCAAATAATAATAATTTACGCATAAAAAATTCCTATAAGCTAGTGTGTTGCTGTTACCGTCGTCATTATCTTACTAAAATAAAAATTAAAATAATATTGCACTTGTTATAATTATTTCTTCGCCTTATTAACTAAGTAACGAAAATGTTGAGCCGAACTCCCATCGACATCGGCTTTGAAATTCGTCCTAGTTGCTGTTGGTATTTTTATTATCTCTAGCATCTATAACATATATCGGCGTTTATAATTCTCTTCCCTCTGTAATATTTGTACCCTACAAGAAATGGCTGATGTAAACTAACACATAGAAAATTTATAAACTAACACACTTGCAGCAATTTTACATAAAATTTTTGATGTTGGCGTTGCCATAGTGGGGGTTTTCGTACAAATATTTTGCTAAATTTTCTATTATACTTCATTTTGCTTCGGCATCATTTTTATATACGTATTTGATCTTCAAAGTATATTTTTAAAAAGTTTAAGTGTTTTTGTACTTTTTTTAAATAAATTTCATGCAAATATTTTTATATTTTATATTATGGAATTGTGGTGATTTTCGAACCAAAAGTGTGTTAATAAAAAATGTTACCCAGTGGTAACGCTGAATAATACAGTCAAAAAAATTTATAAGTAAGAGAGAGACAACTGCATGTTAACTTGAATAATGCAGAGTTGCATTTTTAGCCGTTTAACATGCAAAAGACATTTTTATTTTTGTAAATCCCCGCGTATTGACATAGAATTGTCAAATTAAAAATTTTTTTATTCGTGGTGGTAGTTTGAATGTAAACTTTCAAGTGTTAACAAACTAAAAGTTAAAAGTTTAAAAAAAGCAAAAAGAAAAGAGATCATTAAAAAAAAAACAACAAAAAGAAAAAGGACTTATAAAAAATCAAATTTAAAATACATAAAAAAAAACAAATTAAAACAAAAAACTTAATTGAAAAAAACCAATTAAAAAAAAACAAACTAAAAGAAAAAATACATAAAAAAAACTTAATTTTTAAAACATAAAAAAGAACAAATTAAAACAAAAAACTTAACAAATTAAAAAAAGATAAGCATGAAGAAATGACATCTTCAAAATTGTCTTTCAAAAGAAAAAAGTGCTTTTGAGGCCAAAATAAAAAAAATATAAAAGTTTATTGATGAGTGGCAATAGTGAAAGTGTTGAAAAGAATTTGCAGAATGTCACTGAAGTGGTAGTTTCTGATGCAGTACCATCTACATCAGCAGGTTTTGTAGGGAGTGAATTTTTGCTAGGTGAGTTTGAGAGTGATAGCTCCGAAGCTGCGTTAGGTGATTAATTCAACCCAGAAGTTTCGGTTTCGGGAAGTGATAGTGTTGAAGCTGAAGCAGAACCCCTGAAGAAGAAAGCAATATTGATTCGAAAAATAAATGTGAGGAGCTAAAATCGTGGGCAGTTAGGAATAAAATATCACAAAATGCGTTAGAAGATTTACCACGTACTTTAAAAAGAATAGGAGTGGAAGATTTACGACTGTCTGCTAAAACCGTTTTGAGTACGAGTTGGGAGAAAATAAATATTGGAAACATTCCAGTAGGAGAGTTTTTATACCTAGGTATTCAGAAGTATTTTTCATCGCATTCCTTTGATTACTTGGATGGAGAACAAGAAGTTTCAATTGATGTCGGCGTCGATGGACTTAAACTTTTTAAAAGTTCGAATAGAGTTCTGTAGCCTATTGTTGGAGTAGTTGTAGGTTTTCCTCAGGTAGGTCCCTTTTTATATAAATACATAGTTTTATGAGTGAAGGTTTTACAAGAAAGTGGTGTTAAAGTAGGCGTCAAACAAAAGTTATTGCGTTTTAAAATTCGTTTATTTGCTTGCGATTCTCCAGCAAGGGCTTTTGTGACAGGTGTTGTGTCCCATAATAGTAAAAATGGTTGCCCAAAATGTTGTCAAGTAGGAACATATAAGAAGAGAAGGGTTTGTTATTCTAAAGAAGTCGGTGTTTTAAGAGTGGATTCAACATTTGGTTCCAGATTAAGTCCTTCTCATCATATATAAGAGTTTAAGGCCAAAAGAAGCATTTTGGAGGAAACGGGTTTTGGAATGGTTTCACAGTTTCCTTTAGATTGTATGCACTTAGTCGACTTGGGAGTTACTAAGAAGTTGTTAAAGCTTTTAATTCATAAAGGGAATATTGAAAGCATTAACAAAAAGCTAAGTTTTGTCGCTAAATACGTTTCATCGAAGTTTTGCCGTACCCCAAGAAGTTTGGATGAATTGCATAATTGGAAGTCAACAGAATTTAGGCAGTTTTTGCTCTATACTGGCATTTTTATTCTTAAGGAGAATATAACCGAAGACCAATTTTATGATTTTTTTGTTGCTGCATTGTGGTATTAGGCTTTTATCGAGTGATAGGTTGCGCAGAGAGGAGGTTGAGATTTCACAAAAAGTGTTGGAGGACTTCGTTCGATATTTCGGTATTTTATACGGCGATGAACTAGTGAGTTTTAATGTACATGGGCTTGCATTTAGCGGATTGCGTTAAACAATATGGGCCATTGGACTCTTTCTCAGCATACAGGTTTGAGAATTATATGCAGCACATGAAGAAAATTGTTAAGAAGCCGAACAGTTGTTTCTAAGGCTCGATGAACAACAGGGGGTCAAACAAGGCGCAAGGAACGTTTCTAAATTAGGCAAGTTTACTTTAAATCCGAAAAAAGAGAAAGATTGTTTTTGTTATTGCGAAAAACTAGGACCCATAAAAATTTGTAGCGCAGCAAATTCTTTAGGATCAGAAGAATTTGTTTGCCAAGTGTTTCAAGTACGTGAAAATTACTTCGAACAACCCTTTCAATCCCAAATGGATCTTGGCATTGTCGTTGCTAGCGAATTAGGTAATGAAATGGTAAATGTTAGACGGGAAGATATACTCATTAAGTATTTTTGTATTCCAAACGGAAGCAAATTCCTTCTCATACCTCTTCTGCACAGTCTTTTTCACGACTTTAATTACTAACTCACTCTAACTAAACTCGATAATAATATTAATAATAATAATAATAATAACAATAATAATAATAATGATAATAATAATAATAATAATAATAATAATAATAATAATGATAATAATAATAATAATAATAATAATAATAATAATAATGATAATAATAATAATGATAATAATAATAATAATAATGAAAATAATGATAATGATAATAATAATAATGATAATAATAATAATAATAATAATGATAATAATAATAATAATAATAATAATAATGATAATGATAATAATAATAATGATAATAATAATAATAATAATAATAATAATAATGATAATGATAATAATAATAATGATAATAATGAAAATAATAATGATAATTTTTTTATTTTTTTTTTTGGGGAGGGAGGGAAAATGCCTTACGCATCTCAGAGGCTGTCGTCACAGTTCTGGTATGTGGAGCTCGCATCCACTAAAAACCCCCCTTTTCTCTTAAGCCGTTTCTCCGCCCCGGTACCACTTTCGCATTACTTCGGGGCGGGGCTCCTATTTTGTTCTTATGGAACAGCCGCCGTTGTACCTAAGTCTAGGTCCCCTTTTTTCGCGTAGCACTTTTTCTATAAATGTCGCAACGCATTTCCATGTGTTCTCGTTTTCCAACATGAGATTTACGATATTTTCCGGAGTTATTTCTCCAACGATTTCTTCAACAGATTGTCGTTCTGCTCTCCATCGCGTGCACCTGAAGAAAGTGTGCTCTGCATCGTCTAAACAGTTGTCCCCATAGATACATAATATAAAAATAAGTCCGTATATGTACTTCGCCGAACTACTCATAAACGCGTCGTGCGATTTCAATTACACTACGTAGGCAGTGGCCCATATATGGTTTATATGAAGTTTGGTTGAAATCCGATAACGCATGTGTGTGCGGTGCGTATGTGAAGTGAGTGTGTTTTTGCCGTAGGAAAACCAACTTTATTAAAAACAAGTGTGTTTCTTTTCTTATTTTGTTTTGGGCTGCTCTGCTTACAGCGTGTTCTAATTGGGGTCTGAACGTCAGTCTAGGATCTAATCTCAGTCCTAGATATTTGAGACACCTCGTGGTTCTTATTGTCTCAGACAAGACCCGCATGTCTACCTCTAGTGGGATGTGCTTTCTTGTAATTATGAGCAATTCAGTTTTTTCCGTGGCTAACTTGAGGTTATGGGCATCCAACCATTGTTTTGTCCTAAGCATGACTTGGTTTAGCTTACTTTCTGCTTCTACCATGTTGCGGGCTGTAATCACGACTGCAATGTCGTCCGCGTAACCGACCAGGTAGGTATCGCTTGGCATCTCGATATGGAGGGTATCGTCATAGCTGATGTTCCACAGTTCAGGGCCAAGGATTGAACCTTGTGCTGCTCCTGCCGTTATCTGCTTTTCGTATGTTCTCCCAGCCTTTTCGTATATAAGTACACGATCTCTAAGGTAACTTCTGACCATCTTCATGATGTATGTGGGCGCCCCAAACCGTGTCTCCAGAGCCCCTATCATGTCGGCCCATGTTGCGCTGTTAAAAGCATTTCTAACATCCAAGGTCGCCAATAAAATTATGCGCCTTGAAAAATGGTTTCCCGCCTGTGCCCTTTTGGCTCCATCTATTACATCTTCGATAGCCACTATCGTCGACCTTCCAGGTCTAAAACCGTGTTGCCTTTCGGATAGTCCCCCCGCACTTTCCACAGCCGCGCGTACCCGAGGTTTAAGCATCATTTCGAGGGGTTTTTTCCGCTGTGTCTAGCATGCACAAAGGTCGATATGCTGACGGGGAGTCTGGATCTCCTTTTCCCTTGCTTATTAACACAAGTCGTTGGCGTTTCCAAATTTCTGGAAAGACCCCTTCCTGTAGACAGCAATTGTACATCTTCAGTAGTACCTGTGGCTTCTCTTTGGCTATTATTTTGAGGACTTCCGCTGGTATTCCGTCCGGTCCTGGTGCCTTTCTGTTTTTTAACGCTTTCGCAGCCGTCTTTAGTTCTGTTTCAGTGAAAATTGGTGGGTGTTCCATATTCGATGTTAACATTCCATTTTGCACTATTTTTTCGCCTGTGGGGAAGAGGGTGTTGACTATGTTTTCCATTGTGTCTTCCTTTAAATCTGGAGTTGAAATGCGTGCTCCAAGTTTCCGCATGACTAATTTATATCCCAGGCCCCAGGGGTCGTTGTTAAGGTCCGATCGTAGCTCTTCCCATTTCATTTTCTTGGTTTTGGCTATAGCATATTTAAGATCTTTTTTAGCCTTTTTGAATTGCTCAGCTTCTGAAGTCGCGGCATGTCTTCTTCTGGCTCTGGTATATTTTCTTCTGCATCGAAGGCACTCCCTTCTTAGGTCGGATATTTCCTGCGTCCACCAGTATACTGCTTATTTCCGATGTTTAATACCCATGGTAGGCATTGCCTCGTTGCATGCTTCTTTAAGGAGTCTCATAGTGTTACGTACTACATTTCAAGCATCTAGTGTGTTTTCGTCTATTTCATGACCTTGTTGGATTCTGTCTAATAGAAAATCAGTGTTGAGTTTTGCCGCGTTCCAATTCCGCGTAGATGTCATGGTGTTAGTATGGTTAGATCTCCTGCTGCTTTCCACGTTATACATAATGTATTGGTGATCGCTTCCAGTATAGTCCTCTAGCACCGTCCAGTTGAGCACCTTACTTGCGACCCTTTCAGATGCCAAAGTAATGTCTGGGATAGTTCCCTCGCATCCCGGCCTTCTAAAAGTAGCGACATTTCCTCTATTTATGATGACTAGTTCCATTCTTGCCGTCATGTCTAATACCAGTCTGCCCCGGGAGTTTGTTGACCGCGACCCCCATTCATATGCGTGAGAGTTGAAATCCCCTCCGATTAAGAGAGGGCCTCCAATCTCCATGCCCTCTATGCTATGCAACTTAGCCCGAAAAGCTTCTTGTTCTTCGTTCGGTGTTAGGTAACAGCTAAAGACCGTGAGTTCGTTCGTTTTAAGCCACACGAAACCTGTTCCACAGCCTTTGTCCTCTATAGTCAGGGTGCTACGCGTTGGTATCCATATGGCTGCTGTTTTGCTGGTATCTTCGACCCAGATGCCACCTTTTGGTTTTCCATATTGTTCACTGATAACCACTTTATCAGCGCTTTTCTCTTCTATTAGCTGATCTAAGAGTGCATCAGCTGTTTTGCTTCTATGCATGTTGGCTTGCAATATCTTCATCTTGGTCCTCTAGTTGTCTTAGGACACTTTACTGAACCCTCCAAGTGTCTCGTCTGGGTGTGTCCCGCTTCAGTACAGATGCAACATTTTGGTTAATTTTTGCATGTCTGCATAATGTGTCCGGCTTCTCCACATCGAATGCATATCCCTTGACTTCTTCTGTCAGGTCCTGTACAGTTCCACTGTTGATGCCCTGTGCCAAAACATCTGAAACATCTTTTCACGTTTTCGTACTTCCTTAGTCGTACTCCGCACCAGCCTATCTTGATGTACCCCGTTGTGAGTAGTTTATCAGCTATTCCCTGAGATACCGTTACAAAGGCTCTCACGAGTTCTCTACTATTGGGTTTCGTGATTCTAATCTCCATTGGCTCATTGTGAGTTTGCGTAGTGCTTCGAATGGATTTCTGAACTTCCTCGGGTGTTGTAAAAGTATCCAGGTCTTGAATTTCTATTGTGATTTTCGGCGTTGCGTTTTCTATGTCGGCAGATTCCTTGAGTATTTCTTTAACTCTAAGGAATAATTCGGGGTTTAATTGTTCTCCTTTTTCCATTTCTACCAAAATTGCACCAGTGTTCATTTTCCGAATAGTTTTCACCTTGCCATTGGCTTCATTTCCGGCCCGATTTCTAAGTGTCCTAAGCACATCTGCGTAAGTGTATCCTTCGCGTGGTTTGGCTATAATAGCCTCCGATTTCTTTTGTGTTGATTTGGTTCTTATATTTTTCCTAGTTTCGGCATTTTTTCTTGGCTTCTGTTGTGTATGTTGGGCCTTATTTGCTCCATTCTCCGTTTGCTTCTCCCTGCGAGTGGGTTTCTTCTTATAATCAACAGTTTGCCATTCACCATTTTCTCATTCGCGTGGCCTCTTGGTTGTATTAAGTGTTTCGGCTGGGCTGCTGGCTGTTCTTTTGGTGTTAATTGAATTTGGTGTTTCTATACTTCCCCGTGGGTTTACTGCACTATTTTGAATTTGCATGGTCTTCCTTCTGTTTTCCATGTTGAGCCAGTTTGCTCTGCAAGTTTCAGCTATGCACACAAGCTCATCAGTCTGCTGGATTCCTTCGCGTACATTCATACTGATGTTTCGCTGTCTCTTTAGCGCCGCTTTTATTTTCACCAGAGACTTTTTTATATACTTGAGATAGCGGTTGATTCTTCTCTTCTCATCCTGACGATAAATTCTTGATTTGGAGAGCTATGCTGTCTTTCCATTTGGTTTATTGAACTGGGTATTTGAGTTGTGGTAGGGGTAATTTCCAGCTCTCTTTCTCTGCGTGTAAGTGATTGCGTGCTCACAGGGCCGCAAGCCTTTGCTTTGGATGTCGTAATAATCGCTTCTTCCCCATCTATGTTCTCCACACGCTGTGCTTGCTGTGGCACTGCTGTCTTTGGAGTTTCTCCTTGGGTTCTTGGACCCCGATTTTCGGCAGTTTTCGATATCGTGCCGGTGGGCGAGTGCGAGATTCTACTCTGTTTTCGAAAGACGCTAGTCTCGTCTTCCATTTCCGCATATACACTCTTCTCGACTAGTACATCCTTTGTTATGGGCGTTTTCTAATCGGTTGGGTCCCAAATTTAGGCCGCTATCGCTGTTCGAGTGTACAGTTCCCATTTGACCCCCGTGGTTATCTATGCATGCAGGGAGGCCACGCTAGGGTTGACACTGGTCCTTATGGGACCATGTGTTCAGAGCCAGGGTCGGGTGTTAGGCAGGAGTTAACTCAACTGCGCCTATACCGCCAACTTAATGGTGACGAAACAGAGAACGTACTTAAAGACTTGCCAGGTTTTATTGGGACGGAGGCATCTGTAGCATTAGCCCGAAAGCCATTTCTACAGGGTTTCACTCCTGTATACTAAGGTAACAGAATACTACATATGTCAGCCCGAGATCGTCAAAACCATATCGCGTTCCAGTATACCATAATCAAAGACTTTACTGGTCTCGGTTTTTGATGTCGCTGTGCACACAGTCAGTTCGCTCTCAACGGGTGTTGAGTAGCTATCCAGTGGCGCCTCGAGGAGGCCGTGTGACAACTTGGTTTGAGCAGTGACAAGGATCGCTACCTGGTGGGTAACAATCAGTGCTTTCCCTTGCATGTTCGCCCCCACGCCACCAAAATAATAATGATAATAATAATAATAATAATAATAATAATGATAATGGTTACTGTTATTATAATAATAGTAATAATAATATCATTGTATAGAATATAATAATGATGTTATTACTACTATATAGTAATTTCCAAAATTGCTATATAATAACAAAATAAATTATACATGGACGTTTCAGAGAATATTTTTGAAGAAGCAATTGAGCTTTCTCAGCGTATCGAAGGTAAGCAAAATACGCATTTAAAAAATTTTTTATTCATTGTTGATGTAAACCTTTATTCATTGTCTCTATTTTAAGGTAACCAGTGTATATTGCCTAGAACAGTGTATTCTTTCCCAAAGGAAGAAAAAAACGATGGTAAATGAAATTAATTAACTAAATTAAAAAGCTCTACTCGACCGAACATTCTTTATTTAATTTCAGAAATACTTGCAACTTTGCACAAAATATTAAAGAGGCAGGAGGCCATTTTAGAAGCCCAGAAAGACCTTCAAGAACGTCTTAAAAGAGTCGAAGTGAATGTAAGTATAACGTAATACCTTTTCAATACAATATCTTTCTTTTTAAGTGCTAATCGTATTTTCTTACCTTAAAGCAAACCAATATACTTGCCAATCAGGCATACCTGAGCAACGGGCAGGCAGCTCTGGTTACTAACCAACAAAATATGGCTTCCAAGTTAGAATGTTGCGAGACAAATGTAAGTACATATACAAACATATACATATCTCATTTTGACATTCCCTTTTTAATTTATTTCTAAACTTGTTTCAAATTTTTTCTAAAGCTGAGTTCGTGGATCAAAACAAAATCCTTATGGAATGTAAGGTATCCATAAGGAAGGTAGAGCAGTCGGTGTGCCGCATGACCGGAGAAACGGTCGATAATATGCTGAACGAAGTCGCCTCAAATTTAAAATTATATATGTAAAAAATTTATGTTTATTCTTCTTACAGAAAACGTTTATGTTTAAATCTAAAGGAATGGCAGAAGACCCGAGCGAAGTCATCCGTATTATAATTACAGATGACCTCCTAGACCAATTTAATTGGGATGGGCGGTGGGAGAAGAGATCGCTGGGGAACTTGACGCTCTTTAGTACGATTTTAAGAGGTATGTAACCATTTTCTCCTACCAATAAATAAATTGTATGTCGTTGCTTAATTTTACTTTTATTAATTTCAGATGTCTTTCCGAAGCATTCCCACACAGAGTTTGAGAGGGGCGTTAAAAAGGCTATCGTAAAAAGCCACCTAGGCAAAAGCAAAAAATGTATGCTCAAAAAAATAAAGAAAAAAAGGTTTAATTTATGTTGTTTGATATATTTTGAAATAAATTTTTAAAATATTTATTAAAAAAATTCAAAACAACCTTTTTTTTTAATGATGTACCAGTCAGCTACGACTGGTTTATACATCAGCAATGATTAGTCAGGTATGAGGATATTTACATCAGTACTGATTAGTAAGGTATGTGGATATTTACATCAGTACTGATTAGTCAGGTTTGAGGATATTTACATCAGCTCTGATTAGTCAGGTATGAGGATATTTACATCAGTACTGATTTGTCTGGTATGACGATATTTACATCAGTACTGATATGTCAGGTATGACGATATTTACATCAGTACTGATTACTCAGCTCTGACGATGTTTACATCAGTAGCCCGTTTCTGTATTCCTCACATCGTAAAACTTTTCGCATGAAACGTGTGAATTGCAACAAAAATAGTGTGAAATGAAACAAAAAATGGTTTTTCTCACACAAGTGTTTCTGTATCTTTTTTTTGCGAGAATTATCTGTCATTTAAATAATTTTCCAACAATTATTGTAAGCAGGCGAGAAAAATTGTTTCTATAACAATATTTTTCGAAAAGTTTCTTTCAACAGCTGTCAAAATAAGTCACATTTGAAATTGGTGGCGAGAAAAACAAAATGTAGATATTTTGAATTTCAAATATGTTTATATACTATTTTTTTAAAATAAATAAAAAAATATAAGGAATATAAATGATGAATACATAAATTATATGATGAAAATAAACAAAAAACAATTGTTATATTTTGTTATTTTAAATTTTTTTTAAGCCTTTTCTTGTTTTGGTTTTAATCAGTGCTGCCAGATAAATTTGTGTCAAAATCGGTTATTTCCTGAGAAAAAAATAAAAAAGATCTTCCATTTTGTTTAAAAAATCGTGCAATTTAAAATCAATTTTAAACAAATTTGTTTCGACTTTTATTAAAAAATAATCAAACAAAAACATAGTTAAAGTTCATGGGTATTTAATAATTTCATTAAATTTATATTTATTTTGTTAAGCTGGAGGATTATTTTTTTAAAAATTATTTATTTTCTTTAATCCGATAAAAATTTAAAATTTAAAAATCAGTTTTGATAACAGTATTATAAATATTCTGGGTTTTTATGGAATTGATGGTGACAACGTTGTTTATATTTATATCGTATGTAGTCCGAAATAGTATATTATTGAAATTTAACTATATCGGTTTACAAATGGCAGAGATATAAATCTTTAATTTACCTATTCCTATAATCTCTTTCTTTTTTACCTGTAATAGACTTAGTAGAATACCTGGTAGTTAAAATTAAAAAAATCGGTTCATAAATAAACGGGCTTATTACAAAATAATATGTTAAGTAATCAGAAACACATAAAAGCACTACATACAATTCTACTGAAAAACTAATAAATTTTACAAGGGTTGTGCCAAAATGAACAAATTCAAAAGTAAGTAATTTTTTTATCTAAATACATCCAGAAAACAGTAGTTATCGAAGTTCTTATGGAAGAAAGCTACTAAATAACGAGTGAAAGAAGCTATCCATTTTGAAAAAGTTTTTACTGGGAGACAAACAAATTTCTTTCTTGCCGGAATAAAAGTTTTGGCACAAAAGTGTACATATAAGATAAGAATATCAAATATCAATCATATTTTGTTTATGTATATAAGAAGTATTAAATGTTCAAAATAAGCCAAGTCGGTCCATTACTTTCCCTCGAAATTTTGCTTTTGCCGATACATTTTTAAGGAAAGAGACAAACAATTTCGAGGACAATTTTCACAATAGGGATAAATATAAAAATTGAACCCTTGTTTTTAAAGATATCTTTTTTTCAAATAAACAAACATATAAAAATATTTACAATTATCTTATTTCGAAGACTAAGGGGCTTATAGTGTAAAACGCAACGCAAACAATTTCATTAAGAGCAAAAACAAAATCAAAAATATTTTATAAATTTGTTGCTGCTCTCTACAGACATTCATATTATTTTTTTTTTCAATTTTCAACGCCACAAAATAGAAGCGTTTGAAATCTAAAAATTCAAGATGAATTTCTATAGAAAGTAACAACAAAATTTTAAAATATTAGAAAAAATCATCAAAACGTCACTTTGTTAATATCGGAACAAAAAATCTTCAAGATGACGATAACTCGTCAAATCTGGCAGCCCTGTTTTTATTATATTTATTGCTTTTGTTTACGTTTCGCTTTTATTTGACACTTAATTACTGGAAATATTCCAGTATAAACAGAATTTGTTGTGTCTGTTTTCGCATTCAAATACAGAAACACTTTTATCTCATAAATCGAGAAACGATGGAATTTTTTGTTTCACACTTCATGTAAGAAATTTTAAGATGCGAGAAATACAGAAACGAGCTATTGGACTGATTACTACCATACTGAGGAGTGAGCAGATCAGATATATATTATACTAGTTTACGAAGTTCATAGGTATGAGAGAGAAGCAAAATCACACGTACACGAATGTTTACATCAGTTTTTTCATATTGCCCTTAATAATTTGATAGAAACTTCTGATGTATCAACCCATCAGCAATGCCCATCAGATGATGCATCAAATGACTGTCATTGTTCTTGTAGGGTACGTCATCTAAGTTTGGAGAGTGATGAGTATTTGCACAGTGGGCCTTAAGTGCTGTTTTTTGAAAAACTTATAACGGATCACCTATGTCATCAACTCAACACTTTAATTTCTCCCTTCCAACACGGTTTTCAAAAAAGATGTTCAACTTCAACAAATTTATTACAACTTACTACAATAGTCAATCGCGGGTTTCTTCAAAGAAAACAAACAGATTTAGTTTATACAGACTTCAGCAAAGCTTTTGATAAAGTCAACCACAAACTTCTTTTAAAGAAATTACACTTGATGGGATTTGCCAATGTTAGCTTAATGTGGATTAACTCATATTTAACAAATAGAAAGCAAAGCGTACTTTTCAACAATGAATCTTCGAAAAATATAAACGTATCATCCGGGGTACCACAGGGCAGCCACCTTGGACCGCTTTTATTTTCCTTGTTTATAAACGATTTACCACAAGTGATTCAGTTTTCAAGTATTTTAATGTATGCTGATGATGTGAAAATTTTTTTGAGTATTAGTGAATACTCCAACCATGTTTTACTTCAAAATGACTTGGATTCGTTTTACAAATGGTGTAATTCAAATTTAATGGAGCTGAATCTAAAAAAGTGCAAATATATGCGTTTTGTCCGAAAGCGACCGATATATGCTGGGCAATTATCAACTAGAAAAAGTGGATAGCTTTTTAGATCTTGGTGTTTTATTGGATCCTAAACTAAGTTTCATTAATCATATAACAATTATGGTAAACAAAGCCAGAGGAGTACTTGGTTTAATAAAACGGTGGGCTAAAGAGTTCAATGACCCTTATGTAACTAAAACCTTATACACATCACTTGTGAGACCTATTTTGGAGTATGCTTCCATAATTTGGGACCCTATGTACCAAACTTATATCGACAGGATAGAATCTGTTCAAAAACAGATTCTATCTCACACTATCTCACAAGTCTTACGTATTCCATAATACTTTGTGAGATAGAAATCTAATGAGTTTTGTTGCGACTGTCAAAAAATCTAACGTAACATGACAGTTTGTGTTCAGACCATCACACAAAGTATAAACCTTCACACATGAAATAAAATGCAACCCTGATCCAATGAAAAGCATTATTGTTTAGAAATTTTTCAAAAAACGATGAAGTCGTATGGGATGTCAAACTTTTTTCTTAATACTTGTCAATTTCGTGACACATTGCATTCACACTATCACACCTTGTCATATTACTTGAGATTTTGACATGTATTAATACAAAGTATAATAGTGTAATCTAGCCTTTAGTATTTATAAAAATATGTATAAACAGCCATTAAAAGAATATAGGGAGTGATATTCTAAAGACAAAATGCAAAGGCTGTTTGGACTAGTTGTTCAAAAATAAAGTTAAAGTACAAAAGTGCGTTTGTATTTTAAGAAATTTATTTACAACAGTCAAAGTATATTTTATAAGGGGAAACATTTTTATGTTTGGGTGCGTAGATCATAGTTTTAAGACCTATGCATTTTGTTTTAAGCTTGGCTCATTTAATTGTGGATGAATTCAAAATAGAACAACCAATCGCGATATTGTAATAGAAGCTCAAAAAATAGGATGTAGTGTAAATATAGGTAGGATGCTGCTTATATGGTCTAATAGAGGAAAGAACATTTGAAGTAGTGATCAGTTGTAAAGGCTAAGCAGATACATATGTATGTATGTATGTATGTATATACATACCCAGTTGGCAATGTCGTGCAAGAATCATTGATGAATCGTGCACGACAATGTTAATTCCTGCACGACACGTAAGGGACAACTAATGCAAATCGTCGATGACATTTTCAAACAAGTGTCGCGTAAATCGTGCACGACACAAAGAGAGACAATGTCGCTCAGCCTGTCGTTGATAACCACATGCACGACATTGTCGTCCATATAGTCGTTAATGACCACACGAAAGGCATCGTCATTTGTATTGTCTTTGATGACTATATAGACGACAATGGATTCTACTTTGACGTCAACGACTGCGTAAAGGACAATGTCGATGAAGTTGCAGGAGTTACAGCTTACACGACAATGTCGCCTATAAACCTAAATGAATAAATAAAAATAAACAATAGCACATATTTGGTTTTAAAACCATACCTTAGTCTTTGAATTCTCAGACTTGACTGACTGATTTTCTTCACTTTGCTTTGGTTGTTTTTTTTTATTATTATCGTTATTTTACGGTTCTTTTTATTTTTTATTGGGAACAACTTATTTTTGTTTGTTAAGAAGACAGCTTACAAGACAATGTCGCTCATATTGTCGTGCTTAGAAGTTGATAAAGGACACCTTACAAGACACTGTCGGTCATGTTGTCGTGCATACTCTTTAAAACAGGACAGCTTACAAGACACTGTCGCTCATACTATATTATAGTTGTTTATAGAGGATACCTTACAAGAAAATGTCTGTCATGTTGTCGTGGATAAGCTTTAACAAAAGACAACTTGGAAGACAATGTTGGTCATATCGTCGTTTATTAACTTCTTCAAACGAGAGTGCACTAGACAATGTCGACATTTTCCTCAAAATTGTCTTCCAGAAATTCTAAGTGATAAAAGAGATGTCGTGCATAAATTGTTGACGACAATGTGGTCGACGGCAGTTTGGCCAACAGGGATATGTCTATATGTACATATACATAAGTACTTGTTAGCGAAAAAGAAATCTTCAAAAATTGATATTGTGTATTGCGTTATAGGTACAAGTTGATTTAAAAAAAAAAATTGTTATGACTTTTCTTGTTTTTTATAAGTATGTAATTTGGAAAAGAAATGTTTTTCAGAGTATTGCTGTTTTTTTTTATTTGTACCTATCATAAATATTTTTTAAGGTAAAACATTTTTGTTTGCTAAATGCACTTGCGTAGACATTTGTTAATAAAGCAATGATTATGACGCCAACATTAACGAAACCCAAATTTTCATGCAAGTAGATATCCTTTTTTAAGAACCTTTTTTGCTTATGTTATACACTTGTGACATTTTTATTTGTTGTTGCATAAACAAATGACAAGCAAAGGCAACAACACCTTGTGATATCATAGACCCAAACGTTGTTGTTTTTTTCTTGGCGGAAAATAAAGAGTTATTTATTTTTTCACTTGTTTTTTTTACAACAGGAATAGGAAAAATAAGGTGGGGTGTCACAAAGCCATAGAACATAAAGCCATATGGCGTCAAGTCCCATTCCATTGAGACATAAGGGCATATGCCATTAAGTCTTTACTTAGCTAAATCGGTACTTGTTATACATAAGGGAGAAAATTCTTGCGTCCGCCAAAAGGCCGGCTATACAGAGAAGCTTTAGTAAGCGAAGCCGGTGTTTGTTATACCATGGAGGAGAAAATCCTTGCGCCCGGCCGAAGGCCGGCTATACAGCGAAGCTTTAGTTAGCGAAGCAGGTCTTTGTTATACCATATAAGCATTTGTAACGCAACACATGAAATGGGACATAACACCATAATGGCTTTATGTCCCATTCCACTAAAATTGATATGAGACTTAAGGTCATATCAAAATTATGGCTTTATGTCCTATGGCTTTGTGACACCCCACCATCTAAGGCAAGTGATGCGCATATGTATGCATATCCTGTCTCTCGTTATTAAGCGAAACCTTTGCTTTATAAGAAACCTATTTTTACCTACACACAAAAAAATAATCTAAGTAATTTTACCAAGGCCTGAATAGATAACTTATTTTTATATAAGCTCAAAAAAAAAGTTTAATTACCTAACTTAATTGGTTATTAGTACAATAAGAATTGCCTAAATTGTTTGTTAATACTACTTATTCAGTAAGGTATCTTCTTCGGTTTTATTTTTTTGTCAGTTGGAAATATATTTTTTAATAAATTTAATTAAATAAGAGGCAATCGTTCGGTAAAATTGCTTAATGAAACGGAATTACTGCAAAGCTATAAAAATAAAGGATCAGTCGTTAGAAATTTTTACAAAGTAACGAGATCATTAATTTCAAATTAAAAGTTTAATATTGAATTACCAATTTCAATTCTTCTTCTATCAGGATACCTTTCTCTATAATTTTGTCTTTGATCCCAAACACCTTATTGACTGACAAAGGTGAGATCCCTGTTGGTATTCGTTATCAATGTTTAGAATAAAAAACGGGTATTAAAGATTCGACACAGCCGAATATACGCTTTAGCTTGTTTTATATTAAATTTTTAACTCCGTATTCATAACCGATTATTGAATTTATCAAACGTTTATTTAGGAAAATTTTCATAGACAATATGTTATTTATATTCGTACATTTCGCATATACTTCGGCAGTTTGTAATGTGTGACAGTAATATATTGATATTGAAGACACACAACATTTAATATGTATGGTGACTAAAAATATTTGAATATTTCTATAAAAAATATATTTATACGGGGAAAATATAAAGATTTTGCAAATTGTAATCCCCCTTATTGTGTTTGGCGTATTTAAAATACGCCTACGACAGTTTGGTAATAGATTAAAGGAAAAAAGTTCACGTTCTCTTTAATCTATTACCAAACAGTCGTAGGCGTATTTTAAATACGCCAAACACAATAAGGGTGAATATTAAAAAGTTGCTACTGGTTAAATATTTTTGAGTTTAACTAGAAATTATATTAATACAGCGATGCATTTAAAAATATTACGGTTGTTGATTATTTAATATTTTTAGATTTTCTGTTAGCTTGTGTTTAAAATTATGCATATTTATGACTAATACCTATATTAGTATTTTTAAACCCTGAGAAAAACATATATGTATGTATGTTAGGCCTGCCATACGTCCTGGTTTTCCAGGATTGTCCTGGTTTTAGACTACTTGTCCTGGTGTCCTGGTCCACTTTTAAATTGTCCTGGTTTTTTGTACAGGTCAAGACAAACAAGTTTGTGTTTTGCTGGTTTAAATTGTTAACAAAGGTTAAGATTTCTGTTATAACACTGCTAACATAAGGTAATTGCATAAAGAACTTTAATCAAATTCAACTGTCATCTGGTGTAAAGCTGGAAAAGCTTTCAATAATATTAGATGATAGTCAATCCTCTTTCCAATTTTTTTTCAACTAGTGGCTGTAAAAAGTTATACCGTGTAAGCAACTTTTATAAGTAATCGAAAACCGATAACAAATTGCTTTCTCTAAGGCAGCCTATACACGTTTCAATTCAATTGTCAACTGAGTCGGTCGTTGTCCATATCAAAGCGTGTATGGCTTAGTCAATTAATTAGTTTGACAGTTGTCGAGTTGGTTGAAGAATAATCAAAATAGTTTGATTTTTTTCAAGTTGAGTACTTAGTCTGCTCAATGGACTAAAGAAAGAAACTCGTTAGTCTAAATTTACACGTTTCATCTTTTGATGCTCAACTTCTTTTCAATTCCCTTTTAAAGATGCCAACATAATCACACGCAGCAATCGGTTTCAACTTTTTTCGCTTCAAAACAACAACAATTTCATTAACAGCGAATCAAAGAGAAAAAGAAAATAAAAAAATTACATGCAGCCATCGCTGGCATATACCAACGAATAAAAACACAAAGCGTACTGACCGAGTACAGGCATCTCTGTACTAACCCCCTTTCTTCTTTCTTCTCTCACCTAAAAACATAAGAGTTGAGCATCAAAAGATGAAACGTGTGAAAGCAGACTTAAAGACTGAAACACTGGACAGTATTATTCAATGTAAGTTTGACTTTAATATGACATGCTAACTGTTTTAAAACTACATATGTATATCAAAGACCGAAATGAAGTTCTAGAAAAAGTGCAATCTTCTGAAAATTATTTTAGTTTAGAACATTTTAAGCTCAACATTTTATTATTTTTCACCGTTTTTATGTACATGAAGTACATCCCAGTAAAAACTTCGTCTACAAAATAATGTGTTAAGTAATCTGAAAAACATAAGAGCACTACTTACAATTCTACTGAAAAAACCAATGAATTTTACAAGGCATGTCCCAAAATAAAAGCATTCAAAAGTAAGTCATTATTTTTTTACTTAAATACATCCAGAAAAAAGTGGTTATAGAAGTTGTTAAAGATGTAGTTATAGAAGAAAGCTACTAAATAATGAGTTAAAGAAGCTATTCGTTTTGAAAAAGTAAGCGAAGTTTTTACTGGTACGTTAATTTTTTTTTTTCTATATATTTTTGGATTTAAAAATAAAAACTGCATGATTTTTACATATCGCACCCTAAATACTAAACTGTAACAACTCATAATTCTCAAATTTTCAGGAGAGCTAAAAAACAGTTTATGTAAAAATGGAGATAATATTTTAAAAAAATTAGTTCCCTTATTAAAAAATCCATTTGAAGAAAGTTTTGATATGCCTTTTGAGAATTTATTTATTTAGGGTGCGATATACTACACACATATGGGCATTTCCCCAGAATGGTCTATCAGGATGAAAAAATAAAATGTTAATTATCATCGTCTTTTACTGCTTTTTATTATAAAAAGTCTTCGTTCTTATAAAAGAATGGTTTCATAGCATATCTCAGCTGTTTTACTTGAGAAAATTGGGCTGGAAACTGGAAAATTTTATATTTTTCTGTATTTTCTACTTCTAAAGACATTTTTATATACTTATTTTACATGCAAGAAATATGTTATGTTTACACTCTTTCTTCATAATCTCTCCATTACAAACATTTGTAAGAGGAGTATTAAGTTTTTTTATTAAGGAAATTTTAAGACATTTATGGGAAAATGCGTGGTGATAATAATAAAAAAACATATGGAAAAATCGTACGTTCGCGACCGGTTAATAAGCCAATTAAACACAAACCAAGAGAGATATTTTATTTTGTAAATACTGGATGGAGACCTACATTAATACACATTAAAAATATATTAATCACTTTTTTATATTCCGTTCCATTGCGCAGATTTTTACATTTCACTACTGTCAGCCAAAGTTGACTTCAATTTTGCGTACGTTCGTGACCACACGTTTATAACTCTTATTATGAAAACTTCAACTCGATGAAATCCATCTCTTGCACTAAACATAGAGCTACCCAAATGCTAGGAAAAGTTTTGTTTTCTATATTATTTATACATCAAAAGCGAACGAACGTACGTTCGTGACCCCAGGAAAAGCCCATATGTATTAAAAAAAAACTTTTCTGTTGGTGTAATTTTTTATCCCTTTTTTCCATGTGTCCTGGTTGATAGGTTCAAACATCCGGCAGCCCTAATGTATGTGCATATCGTCGTTCGCAAGTTATTGTGTTCTTTACCGCAAAATATAAAAAATTGAGATAATATTGATTAGGTTAACTTTTAGAGATCTGTCGATCTGTGTCATCAGTTTGCTCGTATCATTTATAGTTTTCGAAATATGAGACATTGACTTTGTGCTATACAACACTTCAGTGACAAGCTTCGTAAGCTATTGTGTTCTACTTATATGCAAAAAATCGTGCATATAGAACAAAAACGGAGCAAAAATACTAAATAAAAAAAATATATTTTTTATTTTGTTCTATGTGAAAGTGTAAATAAAGTTTGTAGTAATTTTGAACTTTTTGCATTGTCTGTTTTCGTTTTATTTCCTTTTGTGACTTCACATTTATTTCTTTTTGTGATTTCACATTGCACTTGGCAAATAAAATGAAACAAAAAAAAAAAAAGAGAAGAAAAGAAAAGAAAAAAAAAAACAACAAACAAAGAGTATGCAAAAGCCGTTAATTTTTTTTATTATGTACGCGTTATTTCAAATTAATGATATCAACACAAAGGTTATTAATTGTTGTGTTAATAGTTGTTAATTAATCTTCGCTGAGCAATTACTGATTTCTTGATATTTTCTTGTTATCATTTGCTCGATTTTGCCGAAAGTTACTGTGCTGTGATAAAATATAAAATTTCTAGCTGAAAAATTTGTTCCAGTCTGCTTTATTTTTGTTTATTTTTATTTGTAATAGTTAAATTAATTTGCTTAACATTGCATAAAACAGAAAACAATAAAAAAAGAACTGAATCTTAATCATCCCAGAATAATGAGTAAGGCCAAGAAACGCAAATTTCTTTTAAAGTGCTTTTTGCTCTCAAAAAGTTGGCATCACTGTTTGGCTGGTGAAAAAATAATTTTTTACAAAAACAAAATATGTACACATGAACAGTTATGTATTTTTTTCAATAATTTTTGCGTGATGTGCTTCGAGCACAAAAAAAACTTTACAAGAACAAAAAGTGTTGCTTGTTTTTTTGGAAGACAAACATTTTTGAAATTTTCGGTACCGATATGTATTTTGTGTGTGTAAAAAATTCTTTCATGAAATTGAAAGGTAGCGTTTTTTTCGTTCAAGTGCCAAGTAGACAAAAATTATTGAAAAAAAAAATCCTGAAAGAACTAAACACGTGTACATTAGGGGCATAACCAATTTTTTGGCATAGTACCATGAGGTCAAACATGTCCTAGTAACCACGAAAATCATAATCTTTTGTAATTTTTCTCAAAAAAGTCCACGCACCAATTGGTTTTTCTAAACCAATGCAATACTGAATATTCATAATTTTATACGGTGTTTTTTATTCTTTTTTAATTTTTTTTTTTGTTAAAAAAGGTAAAAGATACGTTTTAGTTTGCGGAAAAATCTCTTACCATCTCTAAATATTAATGAAATTTCATACTTGAGCTATTTTTTGTTTTAAATAAACATAAGTAGGTATTATTAATTTTTCTTAACCAAAAAGAAAATTAAATATTAGCAAAACTTCATCGCGGTTGGTGCGTGAACTTTTTTGACCTTAGCGAAAAAATAAAAATACGTTCCCTTATAATTGTTTATGCTCTATCGGACTGTGCTATGCCAATTTTGATATTTTAAAAATTGTTAAAAAGTTATATCCCTAGTGTACATATTTTGTGTTTGTAAAAAATAAAAACTAGCAGGAAGCGTTGTGATCAGACCTACCATATTTACCAATAAATCTGCATTTTGACGATTTTTTTTCCTCTAAATTATCAAAGTGCCAATTTTTTTTGATAAACACTTACAACACGGTAATTTTTGGTTTGTTTTATACAAATTATTAATTTTGGGTAACTTGTTACACAAAGAGACAACTGTTATTAATTTAGCGCTTATACTTAAGGAAAAAATGGTTATACATATTTATTTTATATATGCAGTGTTTGTATTGTGTCTAACCCAACAAACACATTTTGAAAAATATACAACTTCATATGAGAAGCTTAAAGGAAATGCGGTACATATGTTTTACTTGACCTAAGAATTGTAACCAGAAAAATAAATAATTTTTTCCAATAGATATTTGTAACCAAGAAATTACTTAGGTTATCAATAACCAAAAATAAATAAATTTTACTTTAATTGGTTGCCACAACCAAAATAAAATACATATAACGATAATGGTTAAAGATTTCCAATTGAAAATAAAGGAATTTTTCTCGCAACCTTTACAAAAAATAATAAAAGTAATTATTTTTAGTCCCTGAGTTATTTTTGGAATTAAAACAAAAAAGTCCATATAAAACAGCTATTTTTCAACGTAAACATAAAAGGTCGAATTTAACTCTTAAAAAAAAAGAGTTTTATAAATCCGTCATAAATTAAAACTCATTTCAGGAGTTTGATTTTAACCAACATTTAATTAAATTCATTTTTTGTACATGGACACCCAAAGCTTGTAGCATGTCAGATCACTACAATTTGTACAGCAGTGTTATCTAATCAGCTTGCACTGCAATTAAACTAATTGTCATTAAAAAGAAGAAGAAGAAGAATTTTAGGCCGACAATTTTATGACTGCGAAATAAAACTCTCTTTTTAAGAGTTCATCCATACCTACATTTATTTTTTCGTTGAAAAATGATTTTTAACTGTGGAGTTAAGATCGTTTATTCTAGATCACCATAGGTTCTTAAAGAGACGAACCTGTTGGTATAAGACAGTATAGGTCTCCGCTGACTCTAACATGGAGAGTTTTCAAGCTAAAATTATATGGATCACTCTTATTAACGGTCCCTGCAATTTACCCTTAAGTAAAATCTATTCATATAAAGAGTGTCTGGCAGCGTTGCCATTTTGGTGCCTTTCGGGTATTTTTTGGTGCTTTTTTGCTCATGCAATACCCGAAATTTTGTTAAACACCCGTTTTTGAAAAGCGGGTATTTATAGTGCTTTTAACAATTTCTCACAGTGCTTTTTAGTGCCATTTACAATATTTATTTTTTTTTTGTACCATTTTTTAAAACTTCGATTATATTGAGGATGATTAAGATGAGATTTGCTATTTGGGGTACAATTTTGGCAAGGCCTGTAAAGATTTTAAGGTTTCAAATGATAAAAAAAACTGATAAAAGAAAGTTGCATTCGTTTTACCAAAAACTTTATTTACGAGGTTAGAGCTAGGCTTCCTAGCTATTTGGAAATTTTACAAAACGTTTACTTTTTTGCGTTGACAACATATTTTGTTTATTAAAATTTGGGATGTCATTAAGTTTTATAAGGAATGGTCGGTCACTGCAAATTTTCGGTAATTGCAACAGGACAGATTTTTTCTAACTACGAAAATCTAGCTCGCACTTTATTACTATTTTACGACCAATTCAAACCCAGCTGATGATGATCCAAATGATTTGGTTGATATAATTTTTATTGAAGGTAGTCTATGTATGTATATATAAATCGGCTAAGGCAAAACAGTTAAGAACACTTTTTCCTCCGTATTTCAACCGTTTTGAACAAAATATATACCATTTAAGAGGTAGAAGTGTACAATGTATATTTTATTAAAATCTGTTCAATAAGCGTTCAAAATTGTAACTAACAAAAATGCAAAATAAATAAATAAAAATTTATATAAAATAATAAAAAATTAGGGTGATCGATTATTCGACATTTTTCAGAAACAGGTTTTCGAATATTTCGACTATAAAAATCAAACCAGGGAAAACAGTTAAGAACGCTTTCTTCCTTTGTTTGTCAACCGAACCTCTATGGGGAGAAAAAGGGGAAATATGGGAAACTAAATTTCTTTTTTTTTACTTTTCTGTGCTTCATTTGATAATTGTTAAATTTTCTGTAATATAGAACTTAGAAACATAATATTATAGGTGTAGATCCTGAGTATTTTTTGTTTTTCATCTGGAACTTTTTGAAAATTCGTTAACATTCGACCTATAAAGATAAAATTATAAATTAAACTGGGCGAATAAGAACATGTTAGGGGAGCTTTTTGGTAAAATTAAACGTGAAACGTCCTGAGTGGATGACAATATATATAATCGAGACTTTTTGATACTTTTTTGTTTTTCAATTTGTATTTTTTATACGGAACTTACAAAATTAAATTAAGTCACGTAGAAGATAATATATGAACCGAAGGTTGGTTCCTCGCCAAATCGATCCTCTTTGAAGCAAAAAATAAATGCTCGAAACAAATAAATTCATATATCGTCATCTTAAAGGCCTAATAACCTATCTGCAAAAATTTCAAAATTGAGCTTTTTATGGATTTTTATTCCCTATATCATAACGCATATGTGTGCAAAATTTTGAACACGTAATATTACAAATGACAAAGTTTTTGTACCTAGAAGACCGTTACGCACAAAAAAAGAGAAAAATAAGTCATAAAAAATCACGATGAAAGTTTAATTTTGTTGCATAGTGTAATTTAAACAAACATTAAGTCCTTGTTTTTGCTTAAACCAGTAAAAGAAACTACTACTGTAATTATTTAATGTTTATAATATTCATGTGTATAAAGACATTTTTATTTATTCATACTAATTAGTACTGCAGATAGGTTATTTGGTTTCAGATTTTTACAATTCCAAAAAACCTAAGTGTCATAACATAAGCTGTGATTAGAAAAGCAAAATTTTCCCAACCGATATATATTACTGGTTTCATTTTAATCAAAATGTGTAATTTTCGTTTCCATATCGTTAACAGTTCCAATTTTATTACGTTTTTTCCCTCTCCTGTAAACTTTTGAAAACTGCAGATAGGTTATTTCGTCTTTTCGGTGACGATATACTTAGATGAATTATGTTTTCTTCATATTTACAAAAAAAAAGTTATGGTCGAATTTTGACCATAAGGCGAACACTAGTAATAATAAATTTAAAAATGTTTATATACAAATGTAAATATATTTATTATTTAATCTTAAAAGAAAATGGTCCCCATCAACGCCATCGCCTTTTTTTAAATTTTGGAGGTATATAATATTCGGCAACGAGTTTTGTGTTAAATTAAATTTAAAAAATGGTTTAGTGCTTTTTACGCTTTTTTTTGTTCAAAATAGTGCTTTTTAGTGCGTTTTTTAAATTTTAAAGTGCTTTTTGCTCTCAAAAAGTTGGCATCACTGGTGTCTGGTGGCAAAATTATATTTTTAAATGCGATTATTTCAAAAAGTAATAAACGGTGCGGAGGGAGGTTGGCGCCGTTGGAATTATCGATTGGGAGGATTTGTCAGTGCCAGTAGTCGAGTGAGCATCGCGCGTTTGCTGAGGAGACATTTTTTAAGGGAAATGATTCTTACGTAATTGCTCGTCGACAATTTTGTTCAAAGTTCATTTTCACTTAAATCGCCACATCAACAAACAAATCTACCGTTACTGGTCTCCAAGAACCTCCAACCCTCGATTGAAACATTAAATACCTTTACATTGCCCCAGGGTAAATGTTTGGTGTGCCTTATCCCCGCATGAGAAAATTGGGTAATTTTTTTTTGAATTCTCGAAAAACAAGGCTCCGTTTTGAACAGTGTGTTCAAGTCGACAAAAGACATGTGGATGACATACTCTTTAAAAAATAAAATCCGCATTTCCATTCTAGCGTTCAATGCTTTTAATAAAACTATTTTTTTAATTAAATAAAATTTATTTATAAGACATTTATTTTTATTTATTTTTTTTAAAGCATTATGTAATGGTTAATGGTTTTGCTTTGTTGTTTTTATCATTCAAAATCTGTTTTATTGTGTTTAAAACAGTAATTTTAATTTGCCGTTTTTTCATAATTTGATTTCCGATTTGTTTTTGAAAATATGCCGATTTTTTACTAAGACCATCTGGCACCCCTGGTTGAGATCTTAAGCTGGAGGTCCACACCACGCGTTTTCGCCTCCTCGCAGCGCATGCTTTTATAACCTTACATGCGTTCTATGTTTCAAGTTACATGCAACGCTTTTTATGCAGCAGCACCGCAAGTAAAAATAAAATTTAATTTGTCAAAATCAGCTGATTTGTTCGAACGCTGCTTGTGAGGCTTACTAAAGTAGAAAGTAAACCTACTTTTCGCCTCAAGGAATCTACGCTTTTGTGCATGTAACTTACTACGTATAACTACACAGATTCTACTCCAGCTTTATAAAAATTTTTACAAGCTCTCTTATTTTCATCAACTCGCCAACAATATTTAAAAATACAACAATAGCTCGTTTCTGTAAAATTTCTTACATGAAGTGTGAAACAAAAAATTCCATCGTTTCTCGATTTATGAGATAAAAGTGTTTCTGTATTTGAATGCGAAAACAGACACAACAAATTCTGTTTATACTGGAATATTTCCAGTAATTAAGTGTCAAATAAAAGCAAAACGTCAACAAAAGAAATAAATAAAATAAAAACAGGGCTGCCAGATTTCAAGAGTTATCGTCATCTTGACGATTTTTTGTTCCGATATTAACAAAGTGATGTTTTGATGATTTTTTCTAAAAAAGTGACGAAAGAAAGCAACAACAAATTTATATAATATTTTTGATTTTGTTTTTGCTTTTTATTAAATTGTTGGCGTTGCGTGTTGCACTATAAGCCCCTTAGTCTTCGAAATAAGATAATTGTAAATATTTGTATATGTTTGTTTATTAGAAAAAAAGATATCTTTTGAAACAAGGGTTAAATTTTTATATTTATCCCTTTTGTGAAAATTGTCCTCGAAATTGTTTGTCTCTTCCCTAAAAAATGTATCGGCAAAAGCAAAATTTCGAGGGAAAGTAATGGATCGACTTGGCTTATTTTGAATATTTAATACTTCTTATATGGATATTTGATATTCTTATCTTATATGTACACTTTTGTGCTAAAACAATTATTCCGGCAAGAAAGAAATTTGTTTGTCTCCCAGTAAAAACTTTTTCAAAATGGATAGCTTCTTTCACTCGTTATTTAGTAGCTTTCTTCCATAAGAACTTCGATAACTACTTTTTTCTGGATGTATTTAGATAAAAAAAATTGACTTACTTTTGAATTTGTTCATTTTGGCACAACCCTTGTAAAATTCATTAGTTTTTCAGTAGAATTGTATGTAGTGCTTTTATGTGTTTCTGATTACTTAACATATTATTTTGTAATAAACCCGTTTATTTATGAACCGATTTTTTTAATTTTAACTACCAGGTATTCTACTAAGTCTTTTTCAGGTAAAAAAAAGAAAAATTATAGGAATAGGTAAATTAAAGATTTATACCTCAGCCATTTGTAAACCGATATAGTTAAATTTCAATAATATACTATTTCGGACTACATACGATATAAATATAAAACAACGTTGTCACTATCAATTCCATAAAAACCCAGAATATTTATAATACTGTTATCAAAGCTGATTTTTAAATTTTTATCGGATAAAAGAAAATAAATAATTTTGTAAAAAATAATCCGCCAGCTTAACAAAATAAATATAAATTTAATGAAATTATTAAATACCCATGAACTTAAACTATGTTTTTGTTTGATTATTTTATAATAAAAGCCGAAACAAATTTGTTTAAAATTGATTTTAAATTGCACGATTCTTAAAACAAAAAAGACGACCTTTTTTATTTTTTTCTCAGGAAATTGACGATTTTGACACAAATTTATCTGGCAGCACTGATTAAAACCAAAACAAGAAAAATTTTAAAATAACAAAATATAAGAATTGTTTTTTGTTTATTTTCATCATATAAATTATGCATTCATCATTTATATTCCTTCTATTTTTTTATTTATTTAAAAAAAATAGTATATAAACATATTTTAAATTCAAAATATCAACATTTAGTTTTTCTCGCCACCAATTTCAAATGTGACTCATTTTGACAGTTCTTGGAAGAAACTTTTCGCAAAATATTGTTATAGAAACACTTTTTCTCGCATCCTTCCAATAGTTGCTGGAAAATTATTTAAATGACCGATAATTCTCGCAAAAAAAGATACAGAAACACTTGTGTGAGAAAAACCATTTTTTGTTTCATTTCACACTATTTTTGTTGCAATTCACACGTTTCATGCGAAAAGTTTTACGATGTGAGAAATACAGAAACGGGCTACAGATTACCACAGATATTGTAGAAATGCTTACATATGGTGACAACAGATATTTGTAAGCAAAAAAAAGAAAATGTTATGACATGCTCAATCCAAAACCATAAGCATCTGTTTTTGTTTTTAAGTGGGCAAAAGCAAAACCAAGGCGAATTGACTAGAAGGCGAGGTCAACTCTACAACTACAATGCTTCTGTGGTCGGGTTGTCAAAAATATTGCTAGTAAAAAAAACTGGTTTGTTTACATAAAAAACTAGTTTGTATACAAACTTTGACAACTCGACCACAGAAAAAAAAACACCACATGTTGACTTGACCCCACCTTCTAGTCAATTCGCCTTGAGCAAAACCATACAATATCAGTTACACTCATTCTTTCATTTATATCAGTAGTAACAGATATATATCTGGTGTATCTGTTTCAACAATACTTACTGATACACTCGTGCAGGTCTTTAATTCACATCAGAATGTTATTTTTCATGTAGTGAATTATTTTCTGAAAATGACCGACAACAAATTTTTAAAGAATTCCGGTCGCTCACAGACAACCAAAAGAATTATTTTTATAGCAAATTTGTGTCGTTCCAAAACGTCAAAAGAAGAGTTAAGAAACATTTTACAAAAAAACAGAAAAGCTTTAGGTACTACTTAAAAAACTTAAAAGAAAATTTAATGCAACGGGTGTGTCAAACATTTTTTTAAATACTTTAATGGCCGTTTTCTCATTAGGCGATTATCTTTTTACCCAACGAAAAACTGCACATTAAGGAAATTTGGTTTTCTCAATGTCTCATTTGCTGCATTCGGTCACAAAACTAACCAGCACTCATCTGCCAAATATTTATTTTCCTTTTATTTGCCGTACAGATAAATTCAATCAGCTGACTCTCAACTTTTATATGTATTTTGAGTGGTGTTGCCAACTGAAAACAATGTTTTTTGTCGGTATAATGAGAAACCCAAAATCGTTAACGGACAGTTAAGTAACAGACAGTTTGTCGATACATTGACAAAATGGCCATAAGTATATCCAAAAATAGAATTTATTATCATTTTAAGCACATTTGCGATCCATCCACAGGTGTTGTGAATGAATTACGGAAGGGGAAGCATGTTAAGCATGCTATTTCAAACGAAACGAAAGAAAGAATAAGAGAACATATAAAAAGTTTCCCAGTAGTTGATTCGCATTAATGCAGAGCCAGTACATCACGTCAGCATTTGGAGGAAGGATTAACTATTAGTAAAAAAGAATTCAACCTCGGATTTTTGTGCCAAAAAAAGATTAACGCGATCGTTGTGTATTGTTCCAAAAGAACAAAAAAAATCATACTTTGGATGAAAAGTTCAAAAAAAGTTATGTTCTTGCCGTGAAAAAATAAATTGCAGTCGAGCGCGAGAAAGACAGAGCCATTAAATCCAAAGACACCATAGTAATTTGTTTCGACTTACAAAGTGTTTTTGCATTACCGAAGGGGCTTTCGTCTATTTATTATTATAAGAGAAAAGTTTCCGTTTTCAATATGACGGCAACAATGTGTTCGCAAAACAAAAAAGAACCGAACATAACTTACTGCGCTATTTGGAACGAGCTACACAGCGGTCGTTCAGGCAATGACATAGCCAGCGTTGTGGGAAATATTTTACAGCAAATAGTTAAGGATTTTAAGAATGTTAAACATTTCATTTCATTTAAACAGACACCAGCAGAATGTAATGCATTTTCTGGCCCGCTACGGCCGTCGTCAGCATTCTTTGTGTCTCACTGGAAAGTGTTACTTTATAAATTGAATCACACAGAAAAAAATACCCATGTAAAATTAACATGGAAAAATGTTGATTGAGAATCATGTTAAATTTCAGAAAAATTATGCCCTTTACTTAAATTTATCATTATTTCATATTCATTTTTAATAAAAAATATCAAAATAACCTTAAATTACGTTTATTTAATATTATTCACTGTTAAAAAAATAAAAAAAAAAAATATATTAAAATATAAATAAATCTGGATTCAATATTGAACCCATAAAAACCTGTTTTGTATTAAAATCAAAAGTTTATCTTGTTAAATTAACATGCATACCTACTTAATTATGTACATTTTTTATTTTCACTTTTAAAATATGTTATAAAAAGAAGACAATTCCCGTATTCTTTTAATTAAAATTGTTTATTTAAATAGTACATCAAGTTTTCAAAGTAGAATGATGACCATATCGGGCGATTCTGCTGGTGCTTCTGTTAACAAAGGAGAATACAAAATAAGTGAAACATGTGTTACAGGGTTTTGAATTATTCTTACATAAATGCAAATGTTGTCTGAAGCTGTTAAAATACACTCAAACCCATTTGATTCTACATGAAATTCACGTTGTTTCAACTGGAAATAACTTTCATCCAACGTGATTCCGATTGTTATTTCAATATAAATTACATTTTGCTCTAAATTAACATGAATTATAGTTATATCAAAAGAAACAAATGTTGTTCGCAGTTATTGTAAAATCAGGTTGAATTAACATGAAACCCGTATGAAGCAAAATCACCACTGAAAAAATTTAAATCAACCTTGTTTTCGACGTTTATAACTTGATTTTTTTCTGTGTGAATGTATTTAACTCAACTATTTTAACAAATAGAAACTGGGAATTATTTCCTTCCTTCATTCTGCTGGTGTCTAATAATTGTAAATTTTTCTGTACATTCAATATACCTCATTGCTTTCCAACGGAAGGCTAAGGTAAAATGTAAAAAGAAAATACAATCTAATAGTCTGGTAGTGTATAAAGTCATTTCTGAAAAATTGTAGGAATAGAACTTTTACAAAAAAGCTTTATAAAATACATAACTGAAATTTAGCTCATAGAATAAATTCGAAAAATGAAAAATGTTGAATATAATATAAAGTTACCTTCGGAAGGAAATAATTCCCAGTTTCTATGAATTTTTTTCCGTATTTTATAGTCAAAACTTACCTTGTTTTAAGAAATTACCAAGTATTGCCTTAAGTGTATTAATAAAAACATAACTATAAGATTTAGTTTAAAATAAAGTTAATATTTTATGAAATAAAGTTTTTGTTGTGTGAAAACACATTGCTTTTCATTTCTCACAATACTTTTTTACATTTTGTTCTATATGCTATAAAACAATAAGAGATTCGTAAACAAGTGCATATATAACAAAGGTTTATTTTAAAAACAATTATTACTCTTAGGCCCGTTTTCACAACTTATCGATAGCTAAAGGTAGGATTTTATTGGCCGTGTAAAAATTGTTCCATTGTTACAACTTTATTTTAACCTACCAGGTAGGATGAACCTTAATCTACATTAGCGTTCACATTAGGTTTAAGTTTAGTTTTAATAATGGAACACTTTTTATAAGGCCGTTTAAAGTCAACTTTTAGCTATCGGTAAGTTGTGAAAACGGGCCTTAGAAGCTTTTCCAAGGACTGAAATTTTTTTTACCAAAAAAATCCGAAACTGTAGAAGTTTCCTTGGTAAGAAGGTTGCGACAACTTTTTCGGTTCAGTTTTTTGTAACTAACAACTAAACTTTAACAGTGATTTACCAAAAAAACATTTTTGTCATATAGAACACAATAACTTGCGAACGACGATATGTGAGGGGTATAGATGCAAAGTCCACATTTATAGTTTTCGTAATAAATAGTGAAAACCTCTAGCTCAAAGTATATTCATATTTATGAATTGTATATTATGCTATTCAGTAAACAAGAATATGATGAAGATATGACGCAAGTTTCAACCAAATCGATACAGCGCACAGAGGAGTATTTCGCCTGAAAAGCTGGCCAAAATTATTAAACGTGTTTTTTGAATTAAAAGTTTTAGTTTTTTGATAGTTTTAGGTGTAGTATGATGTAAAAAGTCTAGTGGAAAATTTTGAAAAAATTACACTGCGCAACAAAAAAATTTTTCTCTACCCTAGAAATAAAAGTATGTGGACTATATGGATTTTGATGCCCTTAATTCAAATCTGTTTTCCGTTTTTCTCTAGTACGTAAGGATTTTCTTTTAAAGGCGTGGCATACTTCATCCCCTAAATCGTTGGGTTGCCTTATATATTTTGCCATAACTTGAAAACCTGTTCTCCGATTTTAATAGTAGGAGGATCAGAAGATGCACCGCTTAAATTAACCATACACATTTATTTTATATCTATTACTATTTTGGAGTTATTAAAAATTTAATGGCGAAAAAAAATTTACATGCAAAATGCGTACAATTTTTTGTTTTCAAAATGCAATAAAAAAATTTAAGAACCAAAAAGTTTAAATTTTTAAGATTTTTCTAAAGCTTCGTACAGACGATGGTCAGATCTTACAATATTGTAAGCAGGCGTTGCCAACAGCAAAATTTTTCTGACAATGGTCCATTGTCAGATGCATTAATTTTGCACATCAGCAAATACAAATGAGCTTACAATATTCACACAGTTGTAAGATATTTTAGCCAGTTTTAATGCAATTTAAGCAACGCTGCTTACCAATATTGTAAGATCTGACCATCCTCTGTACGAAGCTTAAGGGATAAAAGTTGGTATAAATCGCAAAACTCAATTAACAAATGTTGATTTAAAAGGTTTAAACTCATTCTTGACAGACTGTATGTACATTAGGGCGGGTCGATTTGTATGGATGAAAAAAAAAATTAAAAATCGTATAGCAAAAACGTAATCTACATAAAATTCTAAGAAAATTCTCCGAAGAAACCATGGGTCTAAAATAAAATCCTAATCCGCGCCTCTCGACTTGAAAATTTTTAACTTGGGTGAAAATTTTTTCTAATGCAAAAAAAATTTTGAGTTGTAAAAAAATATAAAGTCCAAAAGAACTACCTTACTAAACAATTTTATTGAAAAAATTCGATTTCTTTTTGGAAAAAGCCATTTTTAAAAAAAAAAAAAATGCTATGGGGATGTGTGGGACATTCCCTTAAAACTATTACGGATAATTAAGAATTTTTGCAATTTATAATTACATATAGGCAGGTATTAATATTGTGAAGTGTTAAAAGTAGTGCTGGGAAACTATCGATAGACTATCGATATTATCGATAATCTAAAAATATCGAAAATATCGATAGGAAAAATATCAATATCGATATTATAATTATTTAAAATACAGCTATGAAGACATGTTACAGCAGCTATACACACAGTTTTTTGCCGCAAATTTTTACTTGATATTATTAATTCGCGCTGAATTACAGCAATGAATACAAACAACAAGAATGGCAAGTGGTATGGATTGCTTAGCAGTGCTTTTACTGCTAATTAAAGGACTTTAAGTCGAAATTTTTACATGTTTATATAGCGACTGAAATGTCAAATATTTCTGTAATGTTGTAAAAAAATGCAAATCCAAATGCAATTGCAAGCATAAGACAAAACAATGAACGACCATTAGAGGATAAGTCCGCGAGATTGATTACCTTTTTGGGTTTCGAATTTAGAAATTGATTAAAGTTACAATGGAATATCTTATAGTCCCTGTTACTTCGGTTCAGAGCTGTTAAATTTGGATTACAATTAGTAATCAATTAGATTAAATTTTAAAAATAATTTAACAATTCCAGATTATTAATTAATTATGATTACAAATAATCAAAAAATAATTAAGATTGGTTAGGATTACGAGAAAATAATCAAAAATAGTCAAAAGTAATCAAAAAAATAATTGACTACTTTCAAGGATTATTTTTAATTATATTCGATTATTTTTTAAAAATTCGGAATGCGCATCATTTTATACAAATTTTTTATTTTTAAAAATTTGCATTTAAAACGTCAAAAAAATTCTGAACAAATAAAACCAAATTACTGAGCTACCTAAATAAGAGCGGAAGCGTTTTTTGTATGTCAAAACTTCTCATTTGCATACAATTTATACGAAACAAACCATTAGAATGCGAATTAGGAACCACCCGGCTGATAAATCTTATTTGACAGATCGCTATGTCGGTTTGTTTTATTGAAATTGTATTTAAATTAAATTTTAATTTTTAAAAAAACGCTTGCCGCTTTTGTTTAGGTTGTTCAGTTAGATAGTTTTTTTATACAAAATATAGGTTTATTCACTTCAATAACAAAACAACCGATAACAATTTAAGTACTTACATAATCAACAAGAAAGGGAAAAATACGTGGAAAAAAAATAAAGAAAACAAATACATTCAGAATACATTCAATACACAAAAAAAAGTTTTATAATTTACATATATTTACAATTGGCCTTCATTACAACTAATTTTTCAAAAGAAAAATCAGACAATGATTGCCGCCTTGGACTGTTGACGATCCCGGCAAATGAAAACAGTCGTTCAACTGGAGCTGAAGACGTTAAGGGCGTGTTAAAAAAAAATAAATGCATCCCTTAATAAATCATATTTTTGGTAAATCTCGTCAGCACTTGCAGTATCATTTAAATAGCTGAAGAACTGATGTTTTATTGCGGACTGTTGGTCAACTTTAATCTGTTCTTGTGGAGAAGGACTTACTTCAATTTCATCATCTGCAAAGTCAAATCTTTAAAGTAAAAAACAAAATAAATGTGCGCATAAGCTCACCATCATCAGTGAAATCAAAAAAATCGGGCATAGTCGACACATTATTAAGTTTCCTTTCAAAATTAAATGTTTTACAATTTTTGGCGTAAAAACTGTAAAGTGTTTCTAAAACTCTGCTGATTATTTTTTCGACAGTTAATTCTGGCAATTCCGGACTTAATCTCAGCAACACCTTGACCCATTTGGTTTTAATGCTTTGAGTAAGCACTGTTGCTGCAATTGCAATATTTGCCTCAGGCTTCAACATGAAATATGGTTGGAACCTTTCTCTTAACCTCTGTTCCAATTTTAAAATAAGAGATGATAACTGTTGCAATTCCTGGGATCTGCTTAGCTTATGCAGCCTATTGCTCAGTGTCACAAGAGTTGGTATTAAAAATCCTGTAATAATATAAATATTAATTTATATTTTAAAGAACAAAAATATAAAAATACCATAATTAATGTTGCTTTCTCCTTGAAGAAAGTCCAGGGCCTTTGCAATTGGTTCCGTTACCAAGTTGTACATTTCCAGGTACTGTATGTCTCTTGCAGAAAAATGTGGCAAAGTCAACTTATCGCCCAGATTATTTAATTTTTCTTTGTAGCAAAGTAGTTTTTGAACTGCGTCATGCAATGAGTTCCAACGAGTAACAACGGGTAAAAGCAACGATGATCCCAGGTGCTCTTCAATTATTTCCGACGACTTTGGCCACTTGCACTTCTTCCACAAGTTGAAGCATTTATCGAATGTCTAAAAAAATTAATATTTAACTCATTTTCAGAAGTACAAAACGAATTCTATTGAATTAAAAAATTATAATTTTTCGTTATATTTTTTATAAATTCCGACGATTTTTAATAATTTCGACGATTTTTTTTTTAAATTCCAACGATTGTTTTTTTAATGCAAAAGAATACCATTTGTTCTGCGACTTACCATCTTATGCTGGATATACAGTGGCTGCTCAGTTTTTAAAATTTTATCGAAGTCGGTTGAAGCAAGCAAATTCAGAGTATGGTTGCAACATCTCTGGTGTGTGGGCAACAAACTTTCATTATCAAAGACTGGCATTTCGTCATTAATTTCATCTTCGAAAAAGTCATTTCCCACACCGTAATCTCTGAACGCTTTTACAAAATTTGAACCGTTGTCCGTTATGGTCAAAACAATGTTTGAGCTGTTCAAACCAAAGGCAGTGTTGATTTCAGTAATCATCTGCGCAATATTTTCCGCGGTGTGTGCTCCACAAATTCTTCTACATGCCAAAGCTGCCGATTTTCGTTCGAAATTGTCTGTAAGCCAATGACACGTATATCCAAGGAAGCTTCTGTGATTTCCAGACCAAATATCTGCTGTGGTACAAAAATATTTAGAACAAACCATGGTTTCTTTTACATTTTTCATCATGATGGTATATTTTGTTTCCAATTTCTTAGCCGCTGTTTGCCTACACATCACCTTCATACCTGTACTTTGAAAAAGATCTATAAAGGATTTTTTTTCCAGAATGGAAAGGGGAAATGAACAATCAATCATTGCATGTAACAGTTGACCATCGAACTCAGATTGCGTGTTACCGCCAAAAGGGCTACCTGTTTTATAACTTTTGTATGTTTTAAAAAGTTCACTATGCTTGACTTGCAAATGCTTGATGAAATTTGAAGTCACTTCACCGCTTCCTCTTATCACTCGATGACATGCAACGCACTTAGCACAAGTTGTCTTATCGGAAATCTAACAATAAAAATTATAAATTCATAGTATGCTTTAATTTTAAAACTAACTTTTTGTACTTCTGTGTAAAATTCTTCTTTAAAAATTATTTTTTGTGAATTCACACAGACTTTTTTAAGGGCCGGTCCTGATTCTTCACTTAATGAGCTCTTTCGTTTACTTCCAGTAGGATTAACGTCCGAAACTTCAGTACTGTCGTCTGCGGAAAAATCGGTTTCGGAAACATAATCAGACATTAAGACCTACAAATAAATTTTATTATTAAAAGTTTACAACAATTATGTTTAATACTCACAATTACAATAGTTCACAAGTAATGTGAACCCGTGATAAATAAGAAAAATGCATAGAATGCAAACAGGTTATCAATTTTCAAATCCAAGGCGAATTAACTAAAGGTGTGTCGAAGCGGCATCTGATTTCGACAGTACGGGCTTATTTGTTCTGATTTGTTAGTGTTTTGCTAATAATGGTTGACATTTAGAGCTAACGGCACTAACAATGCAATGCAAAAAACCGTATGTCGTTTCTGTTGTTTTTGCATTGTTGTAGTTCCGACACCACCTGTAGTTGAATTCGCCTTGATCAAATCGATGAACAATAATAACAAAAAATGAAAACAAACAACAAACATAAAACAGTATTGCCATAATATCGCTGAATTTTTAAAAAATAATCAAAAACAATCAAAAGTAATCTTCGAAAGTAGTCAAATTATTTTTCGATTACTTTTTATTATTTTTGATTATTTTTTCGTAATTTTTATTAATCTAGATTATTTTTCGATTATCTGTAATCGTAATCAATTAGTAATCGTGCGAATCTGAAAATAATCGTAATATAATTATTACTACACCTTTCAAAAATAAAATAATCTAATTACTAATTATTATGATTAGTAATCATTACTTAACAGCTATGCTTCGGTTCCTTCAGAAAGGTACTTATCAATTTTAAATAACTGCCATTTAACATAACGTGCGTATAAACATACGTCTCATACATTCAATAAGGTGATTAAAAGAGCGAACTGTAGCCTTATAAAAAATAATTAAAGTTTTACTGCACAAGTACAAACATTCAGTCGATAGTAATATCGATATTGAAATTTGAACTATCGATAAATATCGATAGTTGAAAATATCGATAGTATCCCAGCACTAGTTAAAATTGATGCGAATAACAGTTGAAATCAATAATTCAAAATACATAAAAGTTTATGACGAAATAAAGGTATAAGAAAAAGTGCCCGATGAGCAAAAATAGACGAAATTTGAAAATTTAAAAAAATCGTCAAAAATAATGGCGCAAACTTGCGCACACTTTTTTTTGGTTTCTAAAATTAGAGATTCCAAATTTTATTGTGGTATCAAACATAGTCTGGGATCACACTATGAAAGTTTTCTTTCAGAAAGTCCGAGTTTATTGGTGAGAGGGGAAGAGAACATGCTTTTATTCTCTCCCCTCTCACCAATAAAATCAGATTTTCTGAAAGAAAACTTTCATAGTGTGAACCCAGACATAATTCGTAGACATGCTAACCTCACTTTTAAAAACCTCTTCTTTTCCTTTTTTTGCAAAGTTTATAAATTGTTTTTTTTAGCTTTTGAACGAATTGTTTCAACATGAATATTCAACATTTTTTAAATTTTTTTTCTGTTTTTAATAACTTTTGATCAAACCTTTCAGCGAAAAAATCTTTGTTAAACCTTTATTCGTTTAGCCGCAAAAAAAAATCTTATAAACATCCAGAAACCGAAAAAAACATTTAAATCTCATATAATTTTCTTCACTTTCCTGAGTTTAGCAGGGTCTCAGAGCTACAAATCGCAACTAAAAGTCTTCAAAATTTACAATATAATGTAAAATATTGTTGTCTGTCGAGCTGCGTACTTAGTTCTTAAGATTTCTTAAAATTCAGTTTTGCCTTTTTGGCCAGCTTTTCAGGCCAAATACTCCTCTGTGCAGCGGTTTGCTGGCAATTACAGTACTTTTCGCTTATAGTCACATCCTATAGTTGCAACCATAACGTGGACTATATCGCTTATGTGACTATAAGGCTAATTCACATGTATGCCACTATGAGGTACATAACCGAATTCGAATATAATCAAGTTATGTGATTAAAGGAAACAAAAAATTCATATAAATTACACCGACATCAGGCTTATGGTTTTACAACAGAGTTGCATACTGTATAAAAAATACTTAGAATAATGACAAGATATTTCATAACTGATACCAACGGCAAAAACTAATTTTTTTACGAGTAGAGAGTTGATGACAAAAATTAATGATTTAATTCATTTTTCCTTTGGATGGATTTTTGATTCGAAGACTAAAAAAAAGTTAGTAAATTTTGCTAATGTGACTATAACGCCATTCATTTGCTTTACTTTTCCCTTTGACTACTGTTAATAAATGGCATATATGGCATATGTGCTTATATCGCTAAATTGACTATAACGTTAATACTTTATATTAAATTAGCTTATAGCAGCAAAATAAACCGATAAAATGGACTATATCGCTAATGTGACTATAACCGTAGTGACTATAAACGAAAAGTACTGTGTAATACTAAAATTGGAGATTGCTGTGTTTGCTTTAATCCAGTCATAACCACTCCATAGACTCGCGAGCAGTCAATAATTGTATTTTTTACACAGACACGGTCGGCAATTAACACGTATACAACAACTTTGTTCGGGCCACTGCATGGTCTCGCGAGGAAGTCAATAATCGTATTTTTTTACACAGACACGGTCGGCAATTCATATGCATACAACAACTTTGTTTGTTGCTTGGTTATCACTGCTTTAATCAAATGTAAATTGCTGCTTTTTTAGCATGGGCCAGTAGTTATAAAATTCTTTAGCTTAACAATGGCTTAGTTTTTTCTTGATTGATTTGGAGGAACTTCATAACAACTTAGCTCCATAATTACGACTAATGACAAAGTTATAAAATGAACAATAAAACAAACTGCTTCATAGATATAAAAAAAAATTGTTATATTTTTTAATTTCTTTTTAGATTTGTTTTACAAAAAAGAAAGAAGTAGAAGATTTTCGAAAATAGTTGAGAGAAAAAGAGCTTAACAAACTGTGATCATTGCAATTCCTAATTTTTCAATTCTTAATTTTTGAACATACTTTTTTATGGGACAAAAGTGTTTCTGGTAATGTTATATTCACTAATTGGAAGCATTCAACAAATACAACTAAGAGGAATTATTAGTTACGTTTGTGAAAAAAGTGGACTTTGCAGTCTTTGCATCTGTGATGGAAATAATTTTTTTTACTAATAATTTTTCCTATGGGTATTTATATTTGGATTTTTTTTTTCGAATCAAGTTTGCTAGTTTTTTAGTTTGAAGGGAAAATGGTTTGTTCATTCAAAAATTTGTCATTAATTTGAAAATGTTCATCAAGTGAAGTCAAGGGAAATTCTAACGGAACTTTAATTTCAATTTACTAAAGAATTAACATTGGAAGCTTAATTATAAGAATATCTTAAGGAACAGGGAATCAAGACTTAATTTTTTTTTAGTTATTGTACGTAAAGAAGGATAATTAATTGGTAAGATAATTTGAGTGTTGTCATTTTTATTTGGCTTATTTAGATTTTTATATTCGCACTAGGTTCAAGAAGAGGTAATATCCTATCAATAGTTTCCTATTTGGGTGGAGAAAGGAATAACCTGTAGATGTTGTATTCCGGTTATAATATCTTGTAAATTATAAAAGCCAACTGACCTAAAATAAACAATATAATAGCCGAATAAGATCATCGAGAATCGGATTCAAATTGATAAGAAGGATATCAAAACAATAATTGGGTGACCTATTTGGGGAAAAATTACACGATTTTTTTTTTAATGAAAAGGGGGGGGGGGGGGGGACAAAATTGTACCTCAAGGTTTTGAATTTTAAATTGATTACTAATTTTAGTATTAATTCTAAATTATTAATTTTTTTTTTGTTTTGTGTTTAACTTTTCTTTTGAGATTTATACTTGTTTTTTTTTGTCACCTAAAAATGTATCTGTTTTGTTGGTTCTTTAAATTGAAACGCGTTTATTATTATTATTTTATTTTTTTGTTTGTTTTTATTCTTGTTTGTTGTGGACTGTAATACAACGAGAAAAATTAATTCGATAGTATTACAATCCACGCATATGAATATAACCCTAAACATTCACCCCCATTAACTATAATTACAATTCGTTTATTGGTTGAATATACATACATAAATAATACTAATACGTCTAAAATCTACGGTCTTCCGGCGCCTGATGACAACGATTGATGAAGTTAAGTCTTAAATTTTTATTTATTTATATCAACCATATTGAAAAACTTATTAAACACACTTATTCAAATCTAAAATCACGGTTGGATTTCTATAATGATTGTCGACCATGTTAAATGTTATTTAATTTAATTTAATTATAATTTAGGGAAGATAATCGAAATTAAGATTTGCCATCATTAATTTTTTTCCCCCCTCTTGTTATTTAATAGAAATCCATTCTAAAATTTTATTTATTTTATTAAACGTACTCTAATATAAACACGTATTGCAAAATAGGTGACTCGATAGGTGACCAGAGGTTTATAACTTCATTTGATTTTATATTTGCATTCCTCTTGTTAAACTATTTCTCAACGCTTAGATTTTTTTTTTTTTAAATAAATTTTAACTTTGTAGAATGTTGCTAAACATGGAATATTGAAGCTAATAATTTTTAGTTACGAAAAGTGAAGTAAATAGTATGGGGTAATATATTAATTCTGGTTTTAGTTAAATTTGGGCTGACGATAATTTTGTTTCTGTCAGCATGGCATGGAAGGGTTTAGAAATTGTATAGCGAATTGCACCTAAAGCTATACATAACTCATCAATGTTTAGCTCCTTTCTACATACTTATATAATACTTGAATCAAGTGCATTTTGAGATTGATTGAATCTTAGTTTTACTTAAATCAATCTCATTTTCGGATAACTTCAAGTACGAAATCGGGATTGAATATGGATAATTTAAGTATTTTGTGATTAAAAATCCGTACTTGAATCAATCTTTCTGTACTTTATTCAAGAAAATCCGTACTCACCGTACTATTAATCCCGCTTCGGATTGATTTGAGTACGTTTGGATTGATTTTCTTTTGAGTGTAAGCATGATGTGTTTTTAAATTCTGTGGTGTAGGGTATCATATGGTCGGGCTTGGCCTACTGTACTTTCTTACTTGTTTGTTATAAAGAATTGTTGTTTCATTTGCATACCGGCCAAATTTTTTTCCATTAATCTTTCTGCTACATGCTATAGCTTGTAATAATCGCCTTGCAGTGTTTCCATCATTTGAATTTCCTTCTCCTTGTTTTGGCTGGTCAATTATAAGGCCTAGCTGAAGGTATTTTTCTTGAATTTGTTTTTTTTGTTTGCTTCCTTTTTTCCACATTTTCTTTGCTTTTTCTCTCTGTTTCGCCTAGCGTGCCAAATTCTAAATCATAACCCAATTTATGATGCTCCTTAAAACGAAGTCTGGCATGAAGAGGGGACATTCCTAATTCGTATGCTTCATTGAAACTATTGTCTTGTGATGGGGGTTGGCTTAATTGACTTTATGTCTGTTGACATATGGTGAAGCTTGACGAAGACTTTGTTTCGGTGAAAGCTTTTGCAACTATTCCATCGACCATTGTAAGAAATATTTTAAAATTAATTTCAATGGATTGGTCATCAAATTTAAGTATTGCTGGCTGAAGTTCTTTAATTTGATCTTTTACTTTTCGAACTTTTTGAGTTATGGCATCTTTAGTTTCCTTTTTGTAAACAAACTTTATTGGCCTGCAATGACTTGTTGAGGAGGGAATTTTATTTTTTCATACATCCATTTATGTTTTAAAAATCGTGCAATTTAAAATCAATTTTAAACAAATTTGTTTATTAAAAAATAATCAAACAAAAACATAGTTAAAGTTCATGGGTATTTAATAATTTCATTAAATTTATATTTATTTTGTTAAAGGTGGTATGATTGGATTTTTTTAGGATTGACTGAATGAAACAACAAATGCGAGAAAGAACAAGAAATACAATATGTAAACAAACCCTTTTTTTCTGATTGACATTTCTCATGTATATTTTTTTCTTTGATTAAAGCTAAAAAAAAAATGGCAAAAGATTGGGCAGATGAAACTATTTTGTTTTTAATAAACGAAATGAAGCAGGTGCCCTTCATATGGGATTTCAAATCATATATCACGATGTAATTCGCAATATTTTTCATTATTTGCATTAAACTTTATTGTATTTAAAAAAAAAAAATTGTTTGTGATTCCAAAATAAAATGTAAACAAAACAAACAATATTGCCCACGTTTTTTTCCCACAAAAACCCGTCAAAAAAGCTAAAAATCGCAAAACAACTGGAAATGCCAATTTTAAGTTACAAATTTTTATATTTTTTTTGACAGCCTTAGATTATTTATCGATAACAAATGTATATTTGTTTGACATTTCAAGATTTTTTATGATATAATCATACTCTTTACACTCAGTCAGTTTTCCTATGCAAATATATTTGCACTGTTCTCCAATATAGAAAAAATACAAAAAATAGCAAGTATCATAACACCTTAAGCTGGAGGATAACACTTTAAAACTGTTATTTTTCCCTGGAGAAGTTACACAAAGGCATGCGAAAATATCATTTTAAACAAAAAATAAAATAAATATTTTTACAAAAGCAAAAAGAAACCAAGCTTAATAAAATGAACATACAGCCTTTTTTAAAATAGATATATACATATTTACAAAAACCGAGATCGAAATGGAATATTTTTAAATTAAATCAGCTTTGATAACAGTATTATAAATATTCTGGTTTTTTATGGAATTGATAGTGACAACGTTGTTTTATATTTATATCGTATGTAGTCCGAAATAGTATATTATTGAAATTTAATTATATCGGTTTACAAATGGCTGAGATATAAATCTTTAATTTACCTATTCCTATAATCTTTTCAGGTATGTACATTACTACTATGTACATTAGACCGGACTTAAATTTTTTTTTTAGCAAAAAAAGAGTGGGGGCGGTACAAATTGTTCCTTTTTACGCCAATAGGGAAACTCCAAAATCTTGGACTGATTGCCCCAGGTTAAGGCGTGGCACATGCCCACTAAAGTGGCTAAAACTGGTTTATATGGACTTTTCAAGAGACAAGGCACGAACATATAAGTAAAATGTTTCATATATGTTTGTAATATATTATTTTATTGAAATTAACTTACGTTTAATGATTACTATTCTTGATAAACATTGAAACTTAATCGCAAAGGTCTGATTTATTAATGCTACCGTACTTTTACCTATAATCAGTTACTGTTTGCAAGATATATTGTTTCTCTTCTTCGTTTTTTGTTAAAGCTGCATTATATTCTTCCATGAGTTTTACAAAACGCTCTGCAGTATCATTAACAACATGTAAGTTTTGTACAATATTCATTCCCTTTTGAAATTCGGATTCATTGTACCACTTGGAAGGGTCAAGTTTTAGAAAGTTAGTTTCAATATTAAATCTAAATACTTGGAACTGTTCTTCGTCGCCCTGCTTTTCTTTTCGCATTACCTCTTTTTCAATACGAATATTTTTTCGCTTTTCTTTTTCAAATAATGAACGATCGCATCCCACGATTGCGCCAGGTCTACCTTCTTTACGTTGATAATTCAAAAACTCTTTACCTTCTTCTATTTTAATTAAATCTAACGCATTTCCGTGCGCAATGTCAAATAAGTTTTCCATATTTTTAATAAACTCATCTTCTCGCCTTTTTTAAAGTGGTGTGCTACGTTTGCACGCTTCTTGCAGATTTTTCCATTGGTGATATAAATATTCAACTTTTTGAACACTTCAATCAATTTGACGAAATGGAATACGGGCCAATAAATTTCGGCCTCTTTGATAACCAGATATGCACTTGAACGAAGATCTAATTTCACTTTGCGCATGTTATAAAACAAAACTTGTCCATTGGAAGGCAGCTTAGATCCAACAATTTGGCTTTCGTCATATCCTAATAAATAAATTTTTTCACTTGCTCTTGTGTCCATTTTGCAAATACCATCAATATAAATTCTCTTTATAGCAATAATGTTTCTATGATTCAAAGCTCAAAATACCTATACCTATACACTTCACTTTTTACACACTTTTAATTTCCACGTGGTTGACTTTACTCTATTGTTGCCAATATTTTATTAAGTAATCAAATATTTGGTTACAGAGTAAGTAAAAATGGGGGAACTGTGTTCGATGTACTGAGTTAGACACGCTTTGGTGTTGTCCCCCTGCAAATAAAATTGGAACACCTGATCCATTTTGATAAAATGGACTACTCCATGGACTGGTCCGATGTAATGCAAGCATGGACCATGCCATTGTTAAAAAGTGTTTGTAGTGAGACGACATGTCTTCGTTTTTTAACGACATGCTTTCGATTTTTAAACGACTTTAAAACTAATCCTCTAGTGTATACCATGGTGTAGTCTTAAAACTACTCCTTAGTAGTCCAAAGTTGGATTATATGGTACTGCCCTAGGACATTCTAATGTTAAATAGCCAATGTTTTTTCCATACGTTTGGGTTACCTTTTGACTAGTCCTTGTCCCTTATCGGTTACTCTTTACATGCGTGTTTGGACTGGTCCTATTATTTGCAGGGCCATAATCAACGTAAACAGCAAAAAACCGTGAGCATTTGCCAAAGAATAGTAATCATTAAACGTAAGTTAATTTCAGTAAAAAAATATATTACAAACATATATGAAACATTTTACTTAAATTTTCGTGCCTTGTCTCTTGAAAAGTCCATATAAACCAGTATTAGCCACTTTAGTGGGCATGTGCCACGCCTTAACCTGGGGCAATAAGTTTAAGATTTTGGAATTTCACTATAAGCGTTGGTTGGTTGGTTGGTTATCGTGGTAGCACGCAAAGGTCCAGGCGTGCAGCAAGTAGAGCCGACAGTGGCCCCGTTTTGACACCACACAACTCGTCAAGAAATTGGAACCCCCCGATCAGACTTGAACCAGGGGGGCAATGCCGAGGTGGCTAGAGCCAGCCCGTTGCGTTGAGATATTTCAGCAGGCTGTTGAGTCCCACCCGCGATATCTCCGAGAGTCCCCGTAGAAGGTAATCCTCAAATAGTCTATGTCGCGTTGAGTTAAACGCCGGGCAATCACATAGAAGATGAAATACTGTCTCCTCAGTTCCAGGTTCCCTGCAGCTGCGGCAGCATTCATTGAAAGGGAGGCCGAGTCTCATAGCGTGCCTGCTAATCGTCCAGTGACCAGTAAGCACGTATGTGAGTCTCGACACGTCCTTCCGACTGAAGTTGAGAAGTCGCTCAGAGCGACCTTTGTCATATGTGGGCCACGTTTCCCTGGTAGCCCTGCAGCCATCTAGTTTCCTCCATTTATTGTCAGCCATATCCAGATAGTGCCTGAAGATTTCGCTCCTGATAGTTCCCAGGGGTGTTGCGACTGACACCACCTGTGAAATATCAAGAGCTGCTCCAGTTTTGGCCAGCCCATCCGCCTGTTCATTGCCGTAATGGTCCCTATGCGCAGTGATCCAAATTAAGGTAATGTCAGATAGGCTGCCCAATCTGGACAGTTCTTCCTTGCACTGGTTGACGAGGATGGATGTTGTCTTATGCGAGCTCAGTGACATCAGAGCCGCCTGGCTATCGACGAAGATGCCAATTTTGCCGCTGATGTTCCTGCCGTATAGTGTTCTGCATGCCTCTCTGATCGCCAGTATTTCAGCCTGAATTACGCTGGCCCAATCTGGCAGACGAAAAGAGAGGTTCACATGTAGTTCCTCTGAGAAGACCCCGGAGCCGACACCACAAGTCATCTTTGACCCATCTGTGTAAACCCTCGTGCGGTATTCATCGGCCAGGATTCCCCCACTCCATTCCCGTCTTGACGGAAAAATGACCCTGAATTTCCTATCAAAGTCCATGCGGGGTATCATATAGTCCGTTGGTCGTTTCAGAGATGTTGGTTGCCTATGTAAGATCCCTGCATGACCGTACGTCCTCGCCTTCCAACATCCCGATGCAGAGAGCCTGACCGCGCTTTTTGCGGATGTGGCCATAAGGTGTATTTCAATTGGAACAAGGTGCAGCATAGTGTTCAGAGCCTCTGAAGGACTAGTGCGTAGAGCGCCTGTTACTCCAATGCAGGCTGATCTTTGTACTCTGCCCAGCTGAACCACGATGTACTTCTTGCCCGTCGCGGTCCACCATACCAGAGATCCATATGTAAGAATGGGCCGTACTATTGCCGTGTATAGCCATTTGACCAGTCTAGGATTAAGGCCCCACCTGGTGCCAAACATTCTACGGCAGGCGTAATAAGCCACCGTAGCCTTCCTGACCCTGTGCTGAGTATTCAATTTCCATGATAGTTTCGAGTCCAGGATAATTCCCAGATATTTAGCGTGATTCGACAGGGGAAGTTCGCAACCCCTCAGCCGTGGCAGTCTGAAAGCCGGAATCTTCGTCCTTCTGGTGAACAGTACCAGTTCCGTTTTGCTTGGGTTCACTCCCAGTCCGCACTCAGCGGCCCAGTTGCTGAGCGCCCCCAACGCACCGGACATAATGTCACTCATCACATCCAGAAACGCACCAGATACTAGTACAACCACGTCATCCGCATAGGCCACCGTCTTGATGCCCCTGTTATCCAGACCAGTAAGTATCGAGTTTACAACGATGAGCCAGAGCAGAGGAGAGATCACCCCACCTTGGGGTGTACCCCTACTAACCTTCTTTGACCTCACGCTGTTGCCAAGACATGATGTAACGATCCTTGACCTCAACATGTTCACTAACCATCTAATGATGTACTCCTGGACATCCAGATCAGTTAGAGCCCGTTCGATCGCAGTGATCGTGACGTTGTTAAAAGCGCCCTCAATATCCAGGAAGGCAGCCATGGTAAATTGTTTATATTCCAGTGATCGTTCTATGGCCCCTACTACCTCGTGAAGCGCCGTCTCCGTAGACCGACCCTTAAGGTAGGCATGTTGGCTACATGAGAGTCGTGATGTGCCCTCCAGTCCATGCCTTATATGTGACTCCAGAAGTCTCTCCAGAGTTTTGAGCAGAAAAGATGATAGACTGATTGGACGAAAGTCCCCCGCAGTCTCATGACTACTCTTTCCGATTTTGGGTATAAAAACCACCTTTACCCTCCTCCAATTAGCCGGAACATAATTGAGGGATAGGCAGAGTCTATACATTAACCTTAACCAGGGAGTGACATATCTCCGTGCGCTCTGCAGCATCCTAGGAAAAATGCCATCAGGTCCTGGGGATTTATATGGGGCAAAACTACCGATCGCCCATTGGATTCTTTCCTCCGAAATGATATTTTTATCAATCTCGGAGAACGAATCCTCGTATACTGGTTCCCCATCAGTAGCGTCCAAGCAACCAGGGAAATGATTATTAAGTAGAATGTCAAGTGTTTCCTCCGATGATTCCGACCAGGTGTCATCCGTTCTCTTGACATAAGTTGGGTTCGAGTGGCCCTTGGCCAAAACTCTGCTAAGTCTGGCAGATTCTTTGGTATTATCTATTGATTCGCAGAAGTTCCTCCATGATCTTCTTTTTGCGACTGTTATTGCCTTTTTATATGCCCTCTATTTTTCGCGGTATTCCTGCCACGAATTACTGGCATAGCCCGTGTTGAAGGCCCTACGGGCCTCCCTTCTTAGAGCCGAGAGTTCCGAGTTCCACCAGGGAGGGAAGCTCTTTCCGGCCTTTGTAATGGGGCAGGAGATTTCAAACGCCATAGTCAGGGCGCCACTGAAGGTCTCCTCCACCCCCTCGAGTGCAGAGATTGAATCCCGAATCACCGGCATTCTCCTGAGTTTACGTTCAAGAATTCCGTTAAACATAGCCCAGTCCGTTCGTCTCGGATTTCTAAAGCTTAGTTTCCCGGTATTACCTATGTGTCCAATGTCGAAGAGTATCCAGTTGTGGTCCGAGAAGGACCTACTACTCGATACCCCCACCTATCAACTGATAAATTAGACCTGTCGTTCATAAGCGTCAAATCTAGAACCTCTTCCCAACCATTGAAATTACCCGAACTAGGAAATCTAAATGTTGGCCTAGAGCCAGAGTTACAAATGGTAATTTTGTTAGTATTTATGAAATCTAATAGACACTCACCTCTATTGTTGATTTCACTGCTGCCCCAGATGGTGTGCCTGGCGTTGGCATCACATCCAAGAATGAAGTCCTCTTTGGCGCCTGAAGAGGATAGGAGCGCCCGTACCTCGTCTGGAGGGGCGTCTTTGTCATGTGCCATATAGCATGAGGCAATCAGAAAGCTTCTTTTGTCCGCCATCTCGACCCTTGCAACTGAAAGGTCCGCTGAGCTAAGCTGTGAACAGAAGAAGATATTAATGTGTTTTTTCGCAACAAGACATGCTCTTGGCCTACCCCTGTCCTTTGCGTACAGTATATTATATGTTTTGGCCGGAAACCCTTTCACCACTCCGTTTACCGTCCAGGGTTCCTGAACCAGCGCTATGTCAAGGTCCTTCTCGGCTAGGAGGACCCCGAGGTTGTCGGAAGCACATCTCGAGTGCTGCAGATTAATCTGCACGGCTCTCAATCCATCGGGTGGCTTCTCCTCCGACTCGGAGAGCTGCATATCGGTGAGCAGGTTGTGGGCGACCTCGACCTTGGTCTCATTGGAATTTCCTCGGCGGGGATTAGCTTAAGACTTAAGCCATCCCATGCATCGCTAATCTTAGCGATACACTTGCCTAAGAAGTCCTTTGAGAAGACGTCCAGACATTTGATTACCCTGTAGCCCCGGTGAATCTCACCGGAGTCAAAACGAGGTGCAGGACTATCCACATTGGTAAGGACGTGCTCCATGACGAGCTCAGCCAATCTGGATTCGATTGCACCCCATTCTGTTACCACAGGGGTAAGATGACCACTCTTGTCGTTCGCCAAGGCCATCAATAGGTGATCCTTTACAACCTCATTAAAGGGTCTCCTGGTGGTTGCAGAGCTCGATGGTCCCGGAGTGATCGTGTTATCTCGGATCTTCCTCCGTTTTGGCGGCTTTTCACTCTCTGCCTGAGAGCGATTCCGCTTGGACCCTTCTTGAGCAACATTAGATGAGCTGGGCATGTTGTCCTTAAACTTAAGGTACTCTTCTACCACAGCCTGATATTTAACACGATCTTCCTCATCGCGTTCGTGTGGGGTACCATTCGCAGCGTTCTTAGCAATCTTGCCGAGAATGAATTGCGCCTTGTTATATTTTTGCCTGAGGATGTCACCAGGACTTCTCCTCTTTTTTGTATTTGTTTTCTCACCCGGTTGTCCATCAGACTTGACGGTCGGTTGGGTGAGCTTCGATTTGTTTTGCGTGGGCAGTGGCGTGCTCTGGCTGTCACCCACACTGCCGGAGAGTCCGATCAAGGTCTCTTGACTAGAGGCCAGGAGATCGTCCTCAGATGAGAGGTTTCTCTCATCTTCTTTTTTTAAAAATTTTTCTTTATTTAATTGAGTTTTCTTCATTTTGTTCCCACGAGTAGGCACGTAAGGGGATGGACCATCCATGCAGTGACGGCGTACATGGGCTAGACTACAACTTACAACCGGTCCGTGTCCTAGCACCGGAGGGGAGCTGTTAGCGACTAGTCTTCTTTAACCACTAACTAGTCATTCAGGTTCTCGGCACTGCTACCAACCACCTTAACCTTACAAGTGGTGGAGAAGGGATGGGGATCAGAAGGGATATGAAGGGAAAGAGGATAGGAGAGAGGATGGATAACCATTAGTTCGGTCTAATGTACATATTATTTATGATATTTAAAAAAAATTTGTCCGTAACATCAGCAGTACCTACCTACACATAAAAAATAGGACCACGAGGGGTGGGAAGGAGCAATTTCTTCTCTCCGAAGCTATCTGACAGGTTTTAATGATATTAAGAACATAGATAGATTCATATTTATATGGTCGATTGAGCTATGTATTTAAAAAAAAGGATATCGACGAGAGAAAGGGGGCAAGTAATGCCTCTCCCAAACTATCCAACAGATCTTAATGAAATTTAAAACATAAATAGATCCATATATAAATATATATACACATAAGATATGGGCATTTCCATCATGTCGAACGTGACCATCGTACACATTTAAAGTTAAAAAAAAGTCAAAATAAAACGTATATTTATTTTGGCAATAGATTCAAGTTATAGCTTTTAATTAGCCCTATAATTGGTGCTATTGTTCATTTCGATAAATTGTTTCGTTTTCAAGAAAATTGTAAAAAAACAAGGCATTTGCACGTGACGAAAACAGAAGTGGTTTTTGTGGCCATTTTTTCGAATGCCGGTTTCAGCGAAACCTGAGGCAATATTTGAATGCAAAAAATTGTAGAATGTTATGCACTCATATTTCTTTAATATGGCTGTGATTTTAAATAAAAATAATGTATACTTTTTTTTTTATTTAGCTTTAATCGCTGTCGCACGTGATCTGTCGCACATGACATTTTTTCCATCATGATATGAGCCGTTTATTTTGAAAGTGGCATTAGTCACTTTTTCAAAAAAAAATCGAGTTAATAATAAATAATAATAATAAATAATAATAATAATAAATACTGGGAAAAATATCATCATCATGATGTATTAAATACAAGTGAATCTTCTCGAAAGTTAGCATCCATATTTTTAAACGTGTTAAAACGCAAACCCTTAAATATTTCGACTTAAAAACCGAAATGACTTATGCCACTTTCAAAATAAACGGCTCATATATATGTTGATTAGACCGGGTCGACCTCCATACAAAAAAAAAGTTTTGTCAATGAAGTTCCTAACACAGGAAACATTTTTTTTGCCACGCCCCAAAATACAGCCCTTTTGGTTTTTTATATTTAGCGCTGCCATTTAAAGTCTGATCTCATCATATTGCATATCGTTTTTCATGGCTTGATAGTGGCTTCATTTTTGTCGTTAGTGACTTTTTAATCCGACCTCAAATTCTGGGCGCCACTTATGCCATCTCGGGTCCTTTCCCCAAATGTCCAATTTGTTTTACGTGCCAATAAAGTCCTTCTAAAACTACGTATGTATAGATTTTAATATGCCCACTTTTATAACACGCCTACAAATTAAGCCCCTTTTTTCTTTTCCACACACATACTACATTAAATCAGGTAGAAGCCAATACAAGCAATAATATTTTCATCAGTCACGCCCTAAAATAAAAGGTATATTTATTAAGTTTGAAAAACTTTAAAAAATTGTTTTTGCCAAGCCCTAAATTACAGCCCTTTTTGTTTTATATGCATATGTATATAGCATCGTCATTTAAAGTCTAATTTCATCGTATCGTATATCATTGTTAATGGCTAGAATATGGCTTTGTTTTTGAATTTAGTGCTTTTTTTTGCTCATCTAGATTTAAATGATTAAAATGTATATATTAACATAAATAAATCATTTACATATATAAAAAAAAATTATTTTCAAATTATTAATTTTCACACTTACGATGTCGCACGTGAACAACTTTATATAAGTACCAAGATCACAAATCTTGCTATTTTAAATAAATTTTTTTTTTATTTTAATATTATAAAAAATCTCTGTTTGGGCTGGTAATTTGATCAGCTTTCTACTTTTACTTTCGACGCATTGATAGAAAATGTTGTTTTTCAATGTCGCACATGACCTCGAAATATGAGATAATACCAAGAAAAAAATTACAGTTATTTGCAATCGCATAGTTTCTTGTGCATTCTATTTTGACTCTTTGTACCTTCCGAAAGGTTTTAGAGAGAAAAAGTCAATGCATAATGTCTCTCTTAAAGAACTGTTATCATAGCAAAACGTACAATAGAAATATCCAAATAAGAAAAGTTGCACTTGTTCCACTTTGCATTCATAAATCTTGAAATGGGCTATAAATAAATATAAAATTGTTTTACTTTTATTAAATTTGTTTGTTTTCCTGTTAAAATATGATAAAACAAAGTCTTTTCAAGAACTTATAATATTTTTGTTGCGGTGGACCTTTCGGTGGAAATGCCCATATGTACATATTTTTTAAAAAATATGACTTGTAGGGAGATAGGGGACAATTTCTGCCTCTCCGAAACTATTTAATAGATTTTAATAAAATTTAAAAAATATAAAGATTAAATTAGTAGTATTGTGGTTATTTTATCGAAATATAAAGATTTTTATTTATTTGTACACAGTATTTTTTCAAACTATGACCACGATGGGCAAATTACATGCACGTTTTTGATCGAATATTCACCCTTATTGTGTTTGGCGTATTTAAAATACGCCTACGACTGTTTGGTAATAGATTAAAGAGAACGTGAATTTTTTTTCCTTTATTCTATTACCAATAATTAAACCATAACAATAATTAAAAAAAAATTGTTAAACAGCAATTTTAACACACATGCACAGTAACATGTGACCTGAAAATTTGACAAGTCAGATGTAAAAAACATGTCGTGTACATGTATCTTAAGCAAACGCTATAAATACATACATATGTATTGAGTGGTTGTTTCACTCTTTCTTATTAGCACAACATACAAACCAATACCTACATGCGTACATAAAAAACCATATCTTCAAATCTCGTATTGTTTTTTTTTCAATTTTCAACGCCACAAAATAGAAGTGTTTGAAATTTAAAAATTCAAGATGAATTTCTATAGAAAGTAACAACAAAATTTTAAAATATTTTTGATTTTGTTTTTGCTTTCGTCTTAATTTTTTTAGAAAAAATTACATAACGTCGCTTTGTTAATTTCGGAACAAAAAATCGTCAAGATGACGATAACTCGTCAAATCTGGCAGCTCTGTTTTTATTATATTTATTTCTTTTGTTGACGTTTCGCTTTTATTTCACACTTAAGGTGGAAGTACATAACACGCGTTAGTTAGTCGACGAGTATCATGCGTTTTAAAACTTTAACGCGTAAAAAATTGCAAGTAAGCGCCGGTTCACACACGTCAAGTTTGACTCGTCAAGTCTTGACTTTTTAGGAGAGAGGGGAAACGAAATGGCATTCTCTTTTCCCTTCTCTCCTAAAAACTCAAGACTTGACGAGTCAAACTTGACGTGTGTGAACCGGCACTTACACAACTCGCGTTACACAAGGCATTCCTGTCAGCTGTTTTTTATTTGTGCATTAAAAACGGGTTCGAAAGTATATCAAGATTTTGTTATTTTATTGAATTTATTCTTTTTATATAAACATTGTATGTTTTTTAAGCTCTTCAATAAGTTTTTCGTTCATGATTCACAAATTTGTTAAATTATTCTTTTAATTGTCAGCTGATTACTTGTCAGAAATACACAACGCGTTAAAAAGTTCAAAGTTAACAAACTTTCTGGCGCAAACGCGTCAAAATATTTTGCACGTAGCTTGATCTATGAAAATACACTAGTTTAATTTTTTTTAGCAGAAGACGACAGAGCGCGCGCGCACTAACGCGTGTTATGTACTTCTACCTTTAATTACTGGAAATATTCCAGTATAAACAGAATTTGTTGTGTCTGTTTTCGCATTCAAATACAGAAACACTTATCTCATAAATCGAGAAACGATGAAATTTTTTGTTTCACACTTCATGTAAGAAATTTTACGATGCGAGAAATACAGAAACGAGCTACTGGTGTGCAAATCTGAATTTTTTTCGATTTTGTTGCAGACAATTTTTTAAAATAGGAGAATTGATAAAAAAGCAACTTGGTTCATTTAACGCCATCCAAAAAATTAAAACTTTTTCCTAAATATCTCACAATTTCGAGTCTTTTTAATTTTAAATTTCTCGGTTAAGTAATAATTGGCCTGTTCATTATTTATAGTGCTTAAATAATTTTGGACTTTTACACCTTTTTGAAATCATAATTGTATTTTTTTTATTTCGAATAATCTGGAGTGAAAACTTTTACGACTAAAAAAAGTTATTTTTGCCTTGTACTCACTATTCAAATTTTTAATTGATTTCCGCCTCGACTTTTCTTAATCCAATCGGATCCAAACTTCATATTAAATGTTTTTATATACAAATTAACCTAATTAGCCAATTCATTGACTTTAGAATTCACTTTGAAAATTGAACATACAACGTTGTACTTCTCTAGTACACCATGTATGTGTGTTTTCCAAGGAGAAATAAAGATTTAAATTGTTTTTGTGGACACCGCTTTGTTGGTAAGTTTGGAAGCATTTATTATCATCAATCAATTAAATCGATGCGCTTTAGTGCTCCAAATGTTTTTATTTTGCATTGTTAGTGTTTTCGATCTGGTTGTCTCTGTAGGAGCTCAGTCTCAAAATATAGGTTACGTATGCCAGTACTTGTAACTGAATTCTTACACACATGCAACATGTACTGATTGGACCATTGAATTGGTGTAAACCGTTTTTTATATGTATGTATTTATTGTTGTTGCTGATGCTCGTAATACTTTTTTTGCATATCAAAAAAAAAAAAAAAAAAAAATAATACTGACAGTTGGAAAAGTCAGCATCTGATACCAATTGTTTCATATTATATTGACATTCGTGGGATTTAAGCAAAACTACATTAGTTTGTTGCCTCTGGAAAATCTTTATTGTGGAATTCGTGTTTTACTGATTAGAAAGGTGGCCAATGAGTGTTACAATTAACAGTTTATTTATTTATTTATTTGAACAAAAAAGTCATGATATCGATTAAATAAGTTTTTAAATGCATTAAACATTTATATTTAATTGATATGAAACCAAAATAAATAAATTATTTAAACAATAAAAATATGTTCTACTACAACTTATCTCATTCATCTTACAACTACCATTTTTCGAGGATTTATACAACAACTACAAACTGATATGATACACACTGATTTACCAAGGCCTTTGGTAAAGTTAACGATTGACTTTTGAAAGTTAAACTTCATTTACTCGTTTTTACTGATATATGTAAGTATAAAATGGATATACTATTCATACCTAAGCAACAGAACACCAATGATTTGCTTTATTAACACAATTTATAGAAGCATAGAAGTTTTGTCTGGTGTACCTCAGGGAACCTTGGGTCACTTCTTTATACATTGTTTATTTATGACCTACCTGAGGTGATTCATTCATACAATCTTCTGATGTATGCGGACAACGTGAAACGTGAAACGACTTAAATTCTTTTCACACGTGGTGCAAGTGAATCTTATACAACTAAATGTTAAAAAAATGTAGATACATGCGTTTTGTTAGAAACAGTCCAATACCTGCATGCAACTTTTTTGAAAGGTATTAGTTGGAGTCGGTGGACCCGAAACCAAATTTCTTTGCACATATAACAATGACAGCAAATAAAGGCAGAGGTATGATCGGTTTTGTAAAACGATGGGCTAAATAGTTTAAGGATCACATGTAACGAAAAGTCTGTATACTTCCCTTGTAAGACCTGTATTGGATTATGGATCTGTAATATGGGGCCCTATATGTAATAAATATTCCGACCAAATTGAATCAGTCCAAAAACAATTTCTGACTTTTTGTCTGCGTGGGTTGAATTTTAACCAATGGGAGCTGCCGCCTTATTCTGCAAGACTAGCCCTCATCAACCTGCCAACTCTTAAGAGCCGTAGAACTGTACAGAACAGCTAGTTTATTTTTAACATAATTGTTGGCGACGTATGCTCTGGATGCCTAATCAACAATATAACATTTAATGTTCCTCAACGCCCATTACGTCATTTGGTTCCGTTATCAGTTCAATTTTTAAGAGCTAATTATGCTAATGGTGATCCGTTAAGAAGGATGTGTATTGAGTTCAACAAGTTTTATTAATTTATTGACTATTCTTTTAATCCCACTAATATAACAACTAAATTCCCAGAAAAAAATGTGCTCCAAAAGGAGCAGGTTTTATGTATGAATTAATACCTCAAATCGCTTCAAACCTGCTAATGGGATGCCTGATTTTTGTATGGGGTGTTCCCGCTATGGAGGACTTTGTCAGCACTAAAATTGCAGCTTTTTTGCTATTTTATTCTTTATCATTTACTGCTGTATAAACTTTCTATTGAAGTGCTCGATTATGTGCTTTTTCTCTTAAGTGCTTCAAAAAACCCAATTTTTTGTACTGGGTTATTAATCTTTTAAACCAAAAATTTTGTTGTAAAATTTATTTGTATTTAATTAAAAAGTCTGTAAGGATTATATTCCATATGGAAATAAATAAATAATAATATATTTTTTGAAAATAGGATCTTAGTTCTGAATAAGCATTTACAGAATCTTTTGACAGCCTATTTCACTAGCCCCGGTAGGCTAGTTGGTAGTGAGCTAGTCTATCCGTGCGATTGTTGCGGGCTTAATTCCCGCCAGAGATTCTGGTCTGGTTCACTACAACAGGCTGATGGTCTACGTTACTATTGCTCGGTTAATTAAGTTAGAATATAATTTGTAATTGTATTTGAAACTCTTATTACATAAATATTTAAGAAAAGATCAATCAATAAGATACACTTTCACTTAATAGCCCAAAGCACATAACATTATCTCTGGACAATTTTACTTTTTCACTTCCTTCGAAAAATTTTTATGAATCGAATAACCGTTTTCTTTACTAATTGCTGCATTCAAAACAGCCTAAAATTTTTTAGAAAATTTGTCAAAAGTAGTTCTGTAACAAAGTTATGAAGAATTTTATTACAATATAATATCGCTTATTTGCTGCAACAGCGTCATAAGCAACAAAACGTAACTTTTGGCACTGTTTTGTGAGGTGGAAATTATTTCATATAAAGATACATTGCAAATTGAACTTCTGAGAGAAGAATTCAATTTTCTTTTTCTGCGGCAAACAAGTGACGAGAAGTTTAAATCGATTTTCAAAGCATTTCGTTAAATTAACATAGTAGACTTGGCAAGTGAACAACTTGTTTATATATACAAACATAACGTCAACTGAAATGCAAAAGGGCGTAACAACAAAAAAAAAAAATTCAAAATAGAGTATTTGATTGACTTTTGTTCGTTCGATTAAAAAAAATTACTTTATTAAAGATGAATGTACACGACATGTAATGTAAAAAACATACATGTCGTGTGTTACTTTTATAACATTGCTTCTGTAAAAGTCAGATGCAAAGTCATCTGACAAAATTGTTATTAGAGCGTGCTCTATTTTCTTCTGACAAACCATCTGACATCACCTGTGTCAGAAATCTAGTTCGGGAAGAAACCGGCACTGGCGGTAAATTATTGACGTAATCATAAGCCGGCTGAAGTTAATATTTAACAATACCGATATACGTTTGATCAATTCATCAATGAATAGAAATTATGCACATATGTATATTTTACAAAACGTTTGATTGAAATATCCTAAATTGGTATCTTCAAATTTACTCTTTTACGGCGCAAATAAAAATTTTGGTGGCGGCAGCACGCTATTTTGAAACCGAGAACCGGATTTAGAAACAACAAACTCTTCAAAGATTAAAGTAAAACTACTTTTAAGCCGAACAAATGTTTTTTATATACTTAATGGCTACGGATTTATTTAAAATTTGGAAAATTTTTGACAAAATTGAAAAATTTGTATTAATAAAAATTTATAAAAAAAAAAAAACGAAAAGTGACAAAATTTTCTATTTTATTTCCTAAAACTACACATTTGAAATAAAACAGGTTTGGGTTTGTAAAAATCGATAAATAAACATGATTTAAAAGGACTTATCGAACAACGAAAAGAAACGATTTTTTGTTCAAATTTGAATACTTTTTTTCAACTAAATTTTCTTAAAATGTTTGATGTCAAGTGCATGTAACATGTGCTTGACGTTATAAGTACATATCTAGTACATATTAGTTTTGTTTTTTTTTTTTTGTGCTTGATGAATATTTTGATAAGTGTATGGTGCCCCTAACATCATTCGACAAACTGCTCTAGGCCGGGAAGCTGCTCGGGTGTCTTTGTCGTTATCTTTTATCTTTGTTTTCTGCTTTTCGTGCCCTTTACCCTTCATCTCTCATTGAATAAGGGCTTGGCGTTGTATAACTGTGCCAAGTTATGGTTTTTAAGGTTTTCAACATTAGCCATTTGCAATCGTTTTTAACCAGACTTTTTTAAAACGTGTTTGTCTGGTGGAGTACCAAAAATAAAGTAACGTGACTGGTGAAGTACTACATAAAACTCAGATGTTTTACTGTCGCAGGCCAAAATACTCTGGAGCGGATTCTGAAAGCTTTCGCCATCCCATACGAGGATCTATGTTGAGCGATGACTTCTAAATGAGGCTCCAAAAATTGTGTTTTAACCGAATATATCTTTAAATTGTAAGCCAAAAACTTAGTTTAAGCCAAAATAAAAAACTAGTTTTTTATCACTTTTATCCTTATAAAAGTGCGTTGGCCGCTGGTGTCTTATTTAATTATATTTTTACCGCGCTTGATATTTTAAATGCAGTCGTTTTTTTCATCCCTAAATTAAAATTAAAACAATTCGTTTTACCCGGTTTGTGGCTTATTTTTTTGTACAAACACTTACATCTTACACTTGCATCAACACAAATGTATACAAAAATTTTTTTCGACGAAAATTTACGGTTTTATTACCCAGCAAAAACTTTACTTACAAAATAAGCAGAAAAATAATGAGAATTTGACGAGCCGACTACTTACTTTTCTACTAGAAATAGTACTTATTTTTGTTCGAGATGTCCCCAAAGTAATCCTTTATAATTTGGCCTATTATAACCTAAAAAATAATGTTTTTTTTACACTTAAAATTTTTATAAAAATATATAGTTACAAAAAGTTATTGCAAATTAATTAAAAAATGGTAAAACACACTTATTAAAATTGCTCTAATATACATGAAAGTGTACACAATAATAAATTTTTCGAAATGTAAGAAAACATTTAATAAGGAGTGTTTTGCTGCACAAAATCATTTATAACTCTAATGGCCATTTTCTCAATGTATCGACAAACTGTCTGTTACTCAGTATATACATGTTACATTTTCTAATGTTACCTATAATCACTCGAAGTGTTACATGTTGTGCAATTTCAATAGAACGCAATTAGTGCTTTTATTTACAACTATTACACTTTCATCACTAATGTACTTAATAAGCGATTTTTAAAGCTATTTAAGCGGTTTCTGCACGCTATTACGGGTTGGAAACAAATATTAACATCACTAATGGCTTATAAAAATTAAAACGATTATAATATAAATAGACTTTTATTGATTTTAATTTGTTACAAAATTATGAGCGGTATGAATTATGACAAACAAAATAAAGCATTTGTTGTACAAAGAAAGTAGTAAGTACCAAAGTTGTAGAACAGGGCAGTATGAACACCTTAAGTAAAAGTAAGGATAACATATGCAACATTGAAAAATTTGAACTTGAAAATTTTTCCCACAGTTGTATTTTTTGTACAAACGAACACAAAAATGTAGAACATGTAACATTAATGCAACAGTTTTCTCAGAAAAGAAATCGCCATTAATGTCAACATAAATTTATTGGACCGATAAACTGTCCGTTAACGATTTTTGGTTTCTCAATATACCAACAAAAAACATTGTTTTCAGTTGGCAGCACCACTCAAAATACATGTAAAAGTTAGGAGTCAGCTGATTGAATTTATCTGTACGGCAAATAAAAGGAAAATAAATAATTGGCAGATGAGTGCCGGTTAGCTTTGCGATAAAATCGAAGCAAATGAGACATTGAGAAAACCAAATTTCTTTAATGTGCGGTTTTTCGTTAGGGAAAAAAGATAATCGCCTAATGAGAAAATTGCCATAACACTGTAATACATATGTGTGCAATGTAAATGTTGTTCAAAAAACATCGTTTACATTAGATCGATATAACTACACCCTTTTTCATTGAAAATGAGAAAATTCCAAATGAAAATGAGAATTTCAATTTGAAATTGAGAAAATTCCAATTGAAATTGAGAATATCAATTTGAAATTGAGAAAATTCTAAATGAAATTGAGAATTTCAATTTGAAATTGAGAAAATTCCAAATGAAATTGGGAAGTTTAAATTTGAAATCGAAAAAATTCCAAATGAAATTTTAATTTTTCCTTGATAAAATTGAATTATCTATATAATTTTTATTATATTCATTCAACAAACATACATAACTAACAAGGATCGAAAAAAATTAAACTAAATAAAAATCGCAGTATTATTGACCAACAGGCATCCAGATCCTCGTATTGGTATGTGACAATGCTCAATGCCACAGTCGGCTACAAATTATTTCTGACAACTCTCCAGCTACGCTCCTGCGATTGAGCTTCTATTCACCGATTATTTGGTCAAAAATAAAAAGTACGGTAACAACAACGATTAATGTACCGAACGTAATTCCCACCCATGTAGGAGAACAGAGGCTTGTCTTTTTAGAACATATGACTAATGCTTCTAAGACATGTATAACTACTGGAGATTGCAGTAGAGCCATACAACATACTTCATCGTTTTACCAATCTGATCTGGAAGATATGCTAGTTGGTCAATAATACTGCGATTTGTATTTATTTTCATATTTTTTGCGATCCTTGTTAGTTATGTATGTTTGTTGAATGAATATAATAAAAATTATATAGATAATTCAATTTTATCAATGAAAAATTTAAATTTCTCAATTTCATTTGGAATTTTCTCAATTTCATTGGGAATTTTCTCAATTTCAAATTAAAATTTCCCAATTTCATTTGGAATTTTCTCAATTTCAAATTTAAATTCTCAATTTCATTTGGAGTTTTCTCAATATCAAATTGAATTTCTCATTTTCAATTGGAATTTTTTCAATATCAAATTGAAATTCTCAATTTCATTTGGAATTTTCTCAATTTCATCTTGAATTTTCTCATTTTAAATGAAAAATGGTGTACTAGTGTTTTAATAACAAAAATATACTGTAAGGGTACTTTTGGAACACACTTATGTATATATGTATTTGATTGATTTTTAGATTTTCCATTGACTTAACATCAAAATTTTTGTTAAAATTATGTATATAGTATTACCGAATGTCTAACAAATATTAACGGAATATACTGCAATTGACTTGATTTTTTATGTAAAATCGTATAATAATATTCATTTTTTGTGTAATGTATATTTAAGATACAATAATAAAGTTATTATTTAAAACTTACAGTTTGCTTAATATGCAACATTGTTAATTGTCAAAACAACTACACCATTTTTCATTTAAAATGAGAAAATTCAAGATGAAATTGACAAAATTCCAAATGAAATTGAGAATTTCAATTTGATATTGAGAAAATTCCAATTGAAAATGAGAAATTCAATTTGATATTGAGAAAATTCCAAATGAAATTGAGAATTTAAATTTGAAATTGAGAAAATTCCAAATGAAATTGGGAAATTTTAATTTGAAATTGAGAAAAATCCAAATGAAATTGAGAAAATTCCAAATGAAATTGAGAAATTTTAATTTTTCATTGATAAAATTGAATTATCTATATAATTTTTATTATATTCATTCAACAAACATACATAACTAACAAGGATCGAAAAATATGAAAATAAATACAAATCGCAGTATTATTGACCAAAAGGCATATCTTCCAGATCCAGAGCAGATTGGTAAAACTCTACTGCAATCTCCAGTAGTTATACATGTCTTAGAAGCATTAATCATCTGTTCTAAAAAGACGAGCATCTGTTCTCCTACATGGGTGGGAATTACGTTCGGTACATTCATCGTTTTTGTTACCGTACTTTTTATTTTTGACCAAATAATTTCAATGGGGTTAAGCATCGGTGAATAGAAGCTCAATCGCAGGAGCGTAGCTGGAGAGTTGTCAGAAATAATTTGTAGCCGACTGTGGCATTGAGCATTGTCACATACCAATACGAGGATCTGGATGCCTGTTGGTCAATAATACTGCGATTTTTATTTAGTTTAATTTTTTTCGATCCTTGTTAGTTATGTATGTTTGTTGAATGAATATAATAAAAATTATATAGATAATTAAATTTTATCAAGGAAAAATTAAAATTTCTCAATTTCATTTGGAATTTTTTCAATTTCAAATTTAAACTTCCCAATTTCATTTGGAATTTTCTCAATTTCAAATTTAAATTCTCAATTTCATTTGGAATTTTCTCAATTTCAAATTGATATTCTCAATTTCAATTGGAATTTTCTCAATTTCAAATTGAAATTCTCAATTTCATTTGGAATTTTCTCAATTTCAAATTGAAATTCTCATTTTCATTTGGAATTTTCTCATTTTCAATGAAAAATGGTGTAGTAGGTTTTAGTAGAAGAATAATAAATTATAAACATTTTAAGGCGTTTTATCAATTTATCATTTGAAATAGTTTTTTGCTCCTCCTGTAAAATTTTCAAAAGGTTAGATAAGGCCTTTTGCGTTTTAATGTCGTTACAATATCTTAAATTAAAAAATATTAATGCCTCCATTGTTTTGAATCAATTGACCAGTTAACTGCTATTCAGAATTGCTCCACCTTCGCACTACACTTTAGATAAAAACACATTGTGTATACAATTGAAGTTGCTTGTTCGTAAAATAAATTAGATGTATACGGTATGTATGTACATTCTAACGTACATTTGTATGTACTATTACAAAATATGTAAATGTGAGTTAGAATTTACTTACTTCAGTCATATACCTATAAATCATATATACATATGAACGTATGTGTGTGTTTACTTAAAGTGTTAACAAAATTGTAGATACATAGTAATGAAATAAGAGCACAACCAACGATACTCGTTTAAATGCTTGTAGCACTAATACTGGCGTTAACGAATGAATATAAACACAGAACGCCAACACGTTCATTTTCATACTGGTATAGCTCCACCTTAAAAAGAAACGGTAAAACAACGCAGCCAACTTAATGTACACGACAAACACGACGTGCATTTACAGTTAATTTAACGAACGCCAACGGTAACAGTACCTTTTTAACAGACTGCTAACATGTAAAAGTCTAGTGGTGAATTCAGAAATAGGTAACGGCCATCAAGTCACTGTTAACTGAAAGCCAGCAAATAAAAACGTGAAAATGATGCCAAATAAGTTGGTGTTTATGTACTCCCATTAGGTGTTTAAAATTTCCAAAGTTCCAAACATAGTGAATTTAAGGCTAGAGTTTAAAACAAGAAATAATAAATGGGCTAAAAGAATCTATGTTTTAATCGTAAAGTCTATGTTATAACATTGGTCTACAGTGTAGACTCTGCACTATACACAGTGTAGACTCTACACTGAAACTAGCATTTAATCAAGAGAGTGTGCTATATTTGGCTGTGCCGAATCTAATATATACTTGGACCATTTTAATTTTTATAAATTAAAAAAAAAAATTTGACATGAAAACAATTTTTTCTTTGCCATAATTTCTTTCGAAACTACATATCGACCCCTAACCGTGAAAATAACGTAAGTCTGAGTTCAGACGGCTCATGTCTTATTGACAAGATTCTTCCTTTTTCTTCTTTGAACATGAATTGGCGTTCAAATGATTCATGTCATGTTGCCGACATGTGCTTTTTTGATATTGAAAACAATAACAAAATTAAACAACGAATGAAAAAGCAAAACGTAAAGACAGTACATGCACTCGTTTCTTTTCCCCTTGTCCCTCTCGCCAGTAAAGTAGCAATCTTGTCAATAAGACATGAGCCGTATGAACACAGACTAAGCAACAAAAATCAAATTTTACAGGAGAGAGTTTTTTTATTTTATTTCATATAAATTTTGTATGAAATTTGTCGCTTGCTTTAAAATTGTTCTTGCTATATAAACGTAAAGGTACATATCTTATGCGACGCTGAAATTTTCGGAGATGATGCAAGTGTTGCCAATAACGTAATTTAAAAAAAAAAAACAAAATTGAAAATTATGTCGCTTACATTATTTTTACGGTTAGGGCTCGATATTAAGCAAAATAAAATGTTTTATTAAACCAATCATTCTAGTGCTTTAAGGAAATATGCACCCTAGGGCAATAACTTTTTTTGGACAAAATTTCTTCATCCCACCACGCGATGGGCAATTTAGTATTAATATTAAAAATAATTTTTTTTAAGGCCATTTTGGCCAAAAAAGGTTTCCGTACCAAATGCAATTTCTAAAGCTCCACAAAAAAATTTTTTTTTTAATAGCCATACACATTATATATGGTACATTTATTGTTTATATATCGTCGCAGGAATTTAAGAACGCTGAAACTGACAAAAAATCGAAAATACGTTTCTTGCATCATTTTTGTCAGAAAAAAATACTGCGTCGATTGGTGCCGGTCCCATATTTGTATGATGAAAAAAATTCACTTACGCAAAAAAAAAAAAAAAAAAAAGCCGCACAATCACCGGGAATAATTGACTTGATATGAAATGTTCAGAGCCAATCAGTGTTGCCAATTTAGCCATTTAGTGGCTAAATTTAGCCATTTTTCACCCTGTTTAGCCATTAAAAAATTAGTTTAGTCATTACCCATTTTTTTTTAGCCATTTTTCATCTTGTTTAGCCATAACATTTTTTTGCCGTTTTTCTTTTAAAGGAATAATTAATAATTAATAATTAAAACGCCTTTAATTTAAATCACAACTTTTACAAATGTTGAAAATCGCTATAAACTTTGACGCTGAAACACCTTTCAAAATAAAGGAACAGTATTCCACTATTAAATTTATAAAATGGACCAACACAAACATCGCTGTTTTTCTGGTTGCAGGTATTTCAATAAAGGGATGCAGGCGGGAACAAAATTGTTTTAGAAATTTCAGAATTGACTATAAAGTTGCTCTCACTTCCATGGTCTAATGCTGAAGTAGAGAGGATGTTTAGCCAAGTAAACATCGTTAAAAGTAATTTGAGAAATAGGTTACATTAAGCAACCGTTAATTCGATTTTATCAATTAGGTAAATATTTTTACCATAACCATAACAATACAATATTTATACCACCACCACAATAGTGGAGAGGGTACTATGCGTTTGTGCTAATGTCTGTAACACCTTAAAATATTGGTCCTTAGCCCACCTTTACGTATACCGATTAACTCAGAATCACTTTCTGAGTCGAATTAACGATGTTTGTCCGGCTGGCTGGCTGTCCATGGAAGCCTTGTGCGCAAAGTACAGGTCGCAATTTAGAGACTATTTGATAAAATTTGCTACAAAGGTTCTAATGTGGAGTAGGGTATCATAAAGTCGGGTTTAACCGACTATACTTTCTTACTTGTTTTTATACCTCCACACGCAAAGAAAAAACATGGTTGTGGTAAACGTATTCTAAGAGCAACATATTATGATAAGAATTATGATTGTAGTCACCATATTACGATTATTATTGAATCATATTATGACTAAATATACTCGTACTATTACATCATAATATTTTTCCCTTAATCATATTATTATTCTGTTAATCATACTAAGTTAAGAAGTAATCAAATTATTGTCATGTTAATCATAATAAGCAAAGAAATTAATCATAGTATTGTCATGTTTATCATAATAAGCTAAGCAGTAATCATATTATCATCATGTTAATCATAATAAATTTAGAAGCAATCATATTATGATACAGCACCTTTCATAGCTGTCATAAAAATACAAAATAAATTAAAATATTTTTGCATCGATTTTTTATTTTGTGGCTTTTTAAAATTTTTCTTAATGTTAATCAAATAGCGGAGTTCAATATAAGGCTTGCAAAAGAGCAAATGGAAAATCTGTGGTTTTCATGGGCAACCGCGTGTGTCCATTTTTTCGATTTTAAGATGTTGATGCCATATTGCCTAATTTTGAACGCTCTTTACATTTTTTTGAAAAAAGTTTAAAAAGTGCAATACCTAGCCCATAGTTTGATCTAGAATGGTTTTTCGGCTTTCCTGAAAAACTTGTTTTAAGACATACGCGGTTGCCCATGAAAACCACAGAAATATCGTAGCACTTGTATAAAATATAACCAAATCTCTGTGTGTTTTGTTGTTGGATTTTACAAAAAAAACTATGATATTTTGCATTTGTACTATTACTTCACTAATACTTGAATGAACTCCGCTAATATTTTAATTTTTTAATTTCTTTAAACTTATTTTTTTATGGAATTTTATCTTTTAATTGTTTAACCGCTCACAAATAAAAACAAAGACATAACTGCTTCAAAATTATTTTACAAATGGCGCTAACATAATATGATTAGAGTAAAAATAGTTTGATTGCATCTTTAACATAATATGATAAATGTATAGAAAGTTTTCATGTTATGGCTATTAAATATCATGATATGGTTGTGAGAAATATAATATGTTTAGAAAGTTATCATAATTAAGTTGTTAGAAAAATAATTATTTTTCTGATTTGAACTTCGCTTTTCATAAGGACCCAGAATATATATACTTTATAGGGTTTTTTTTAAACCGATTTGAAAGATTTAAACACCGACGTGCTTAGGAAGAAATTTACCATTTACTTGGGTTATAAAGTTTGGACTCGGGGAGATCTATGGTTCCCGAAAGTAGGTATTTAAAAAAAAAAAAAATTTAATTTTGGTCATAACTTTTTTGCATCTGAACCGATTTTCCCATGTTTTTTATAAAATATGCTCTACTAAAAATTTCCGATATTTTAGTATATAAGTCATATCTATAGGAAATATGGCAGCCCTAAAATTTAGGTTTTTATACAATTTTTATTTTTTTTTTGTACGGGAGGTACCACGCCCACATCTTCAATCCCGCCCACATTTTGTAGGATGGTGTGTATTGGCAACCTTAATGTGTGTACCTAATTTGGCTTTTGCCGTTCCCCAGATATACAGCAAAAAGTAATAAAAATACAACAACCACAAGGGATTTTTGGGAAAAATTAGAGGTAGTCGTGGTCTTTTGCTCATATCCCAGCCATTTGTGGACCGATCTTTCTGAATTTCAATAGCAAACAATTCCGGACCATATGTGACATAAGTGTATAATAACCTGGCCCCCATCATATATGGGATCTTCGGAAAATCCATTTCAAAGGACAGACGGACATGGTTAAATCAACTTCGCTTTTCATAAGGACCCAGAATATATATACTTTATAGGGTGTAGGATCAATATTGTAGAAATTACAAACGGAATGACAAACTTATATATACCCTTTTCCACCTGAGGTGAAGGGTATAATAACAATTATTTGTATACGCCAACAATATATTGTTACATTTAACATAGTGTTGTTGCCGTAACCATGCCCAACCATATTTTTTCTCTGCGTGCATAAGTTGTGAAGAGGGTATACTAAGTTTGTCATTCCGTGTGAAACTTTTTTATTTTTCATCTCAGACCCCATCAAGTATATATATTCTGGGTCCTTGAGTAATTCTCAGTCGATTTAGCCATGTCCGTCTGTCTGTCCGTCTGTTAGAGTTGCAAAACAATCGATAGTACTATCGATAGTTTTATTTTTGGCAGACTATTGATAGTTTTTATCACTATCGATTCTATCGGAAAATTTTAAAAGCAACTGAAAAGTTGATTGGATGTAGTCAACGAAACATTTTTAACAACTCATTCGATGCAAGCTTTAAGCAGTGCATACACTTTTTTATATCTTTGGAAAAAAGGATAAGTAAAAATTGCTTAAGTTGACCGAAATTCGAGTTTATTTTTAGATCTTCATATTCAAAAGTTCACATGCAACCACAACTTGAAACAATGGCACCCTTGAGATCTTCACAATCAAAATTACACGCGGGTAAAGTTTTAATTATTTTGTACTACTTTTCAGAAAGTTATATAAAAATTACTCCTTGCGTTCATATCTTTTATCAATGTGCAATAATATTTGGAATAAAAACTTAAGTTTAGTTCCGCTCTGTATCATAAGGAATGTTATGGAACAAAAACTTCTAAAAAAAAATATAACCGCAGATAAGGGATTATTATATTCGAATAGGAGTACATTTTAAAAAAATACCCTTTAAAAAGTTAAACGAGTAAGAAAGTAGAGTCGGTCAAGCCCGACCATATGATACCCTACACCACAGTATTTAAAAACACATCATACTTATGTATCCATGTAAATATGGATTTAAATTAGTTTATAAACTTCATGAAAATCGGTTTGAAAGTTTGTGAGAGACAGAAATTGCCCCCTGCCTCCCCTTGTGGTCCTATTTTTTAAAAACTGTATAGCTAATGTGTCCCTATACATATGGATCTATCTATGTTTTAAATTTCATTAAAATCGGTTTGAGAGGCAGAAATTGCCCCTATCTCCCCTCGTGGTCCGATTTTTTTAAAAATTTATACATTTTGTGTCCATATAGATATGGTTTTAACTATGTTTTAAATTTCATTAAAATCGGTTTGATAGTTTCTGAGAGGAAGAAATTTCCCCCTTTCTTCCCTCGTGGTCCAACGATTCGGCCCTATGACCCAAATTTTATCAAATTATCTCCAAAATTGCGACCTGTACTTTGCGCACAAGGTTACATGGACAGCCAGCCTGCCAGCCAGCCGGACGGACATCGTTAGTTCGACTCAGAAAGTGATTCTGAGTAGATCGGTATACTTTAAGGTGGGTCTAGGAACACTATTTTAAGGCGTTACACACATCAGCACAAATGCATAATACCCTCTCCACTATTGTGGTGTAGGTATAAAAATTTAATGGAAATACCACTTTTTTCTTATTGCCACAGAATTGTGTACATTAGGGCGGGTCGATTTATTTTTCGACAATTTCCCTATGATTTCCGTATTCTATGGGTTATTCCATGAAAATTTGCCAAAGGAACCATACCTCTAACGTTAAAATCGAGTCCCCTACTTTTTGTTGGTATATTTTTTCCCAAATTGACGTTCGTATGAAATATTACCTACACGTTCACATCCATAACTCAAAAACTATCGATCGGGTTTAATCGCCAGTAGGCGCGTTGGGTGAGCTCATTTTGATCAATGTTGGACCAACATTGGTCCAACGGTTCAAAAGTTACGGGCATTTTTGTCCAAATTTTGGAGCATTTTTCCATTTTTTTCATGATTTTGTCCAAGAATATTACTTTCATGGCCATTTTTTTGGCTCAATTTTTTTTTACTTACGAAGCTTACGAACCTTACGTTACGACTGGACTGATTTCCGCTTTACATTATTGGCATATTTTTTCACAGGGTGCACACCCTGTGTTATGTTTGTTTATTTCTTTTTGTTTTTAGTTTCTTTATAGACTTCTATATTTTTGTGTGTTATTTTTGTTTGTGTATGCTTGTTTTGTTTGAGCGTCATTTCAGTGAAGTGTTACTTGAAATAACTAACAAATAATCAAACTATTTTGAAATTAAGAAAAGATTTAAAGGTAAGTGTAAAACATTGCTAACTATTGTAGTTAATAGTTATATTATTATTCTATGAAAAACATATTTAATTCTTTTAGTGACGGTTTAAAAAATGGATTCAGAGCCTGGTTCATCGCAAAATCCAACAGATACCCAACGCAGTAGTTTGCAACATTTGGTCTCTCATGATGTTTTTTCTTTTGGCGTGGCCTGTGAATTACCTGATATTAATCTGTCAACTAAACGAGATATATTGAAGTACTATTTTTTCTTGGCCGAACGTTCAAAAGCCCAAAGCAAAATGTTTTCGTATAAAAGATTTACTCCCCCAGTAGCAGACAGATTGTTAGAAATTTGGAATCAACTTAATATTGAACTTATACTCAAAGGTAGCATCATTAAAAAATTGATTAATTTGCCTGACGCATATAGTAATGCAGATAAACAACGAGTAAAACGCGCAACAGAATTCAAAATATTCGTAGAATCAACAAACCAATTACTCAACATTGGAAAATGTAAATGCAACTTGAAAGAAAACGACTGCTCATGTGGATCTATCCCAGAAAACTTAAAAGATTTCATGCGCGATCAATATAATGACAGAATACAAACGATACCGGAACACGATAGTGGAAGTGAAGAGACGATACCAACGACTATACCAACAATCCCAGTGAGCAACGATCCTACATACGAACCACATTATGACGAAATGGAAGTTGATGTGAGAGGAGGTTCAGAATTAGTTCTACCACCACAAACATACACTCCCAGATACAATACTAAAAACTATGCAATGATGTGTGACAGATTTGGTGTGCATGATAGAATGGGATCAGCATTGGCAACAGCTCTGATGGAAGACCTGGGCGTAAAAGATGCTCATGACAATCTTATCGTCATGGATAAAAGTAAACTTCGTAGAGAAAGAGATAATTGGAGACAAGACGCACTTCGTAAGCGGTATGATGGCTCGAATTTGATATCATTTTCATTCGGCGGCAGGAAAAATGATGCTCTAACTGTAGAAAAAATTGATGAGAAGTTGCATCCAGGGATGGTTAAAGAACCTCATCTAGTTGTTTTGAGGGAACCAAAATCTCAATTGATAGGCTACACAAAACTAGAAAGTGAAACTGCGACAAGCAAAGTCGACAAATTGATCGAATTCTTCCAAGAAAAACAATTGTCTATCGATTCATTAATTGCCATATGCGCTGATGGTGAACCAACAAATACTGGCGTACACGGTGGAATTTTGCGACTATTCGAAAAACAGTTAAAGAGACCACTGCACTGGTTTGTGTGTCTTCTGCACTTTAACGAGCTTCCGTTTAAACATTTGTTTGACACTTTAGACAAATCAACCACCACTGGACCACGATCAACTACCGGAAAGTTGAGCTCAAAAATTGCTGATTGTGAAAATCTTCCGGTATGTAATTTTTATAGCTGATTCTTTACCATTTTTCATTCTATTTTTTAGCTTTTATGTTTTCTTTTCAGGTGGTAACCGATTTTGAGGAAATCGCTTTGGAAAATATGCCTCCTGGTGATTTAAATCCAGAAGAATTATCTACTGATTCGAGGTACTTGATGTTAATGGCCAATGCAATTTCTAATGGTGTGGTTCCTGCGGACTTTCAGAAAAAATAATGTTTTTTTTTCACATTTTGTCTTTTACTACACTCAAATTGAATATTTTTTTTGATAATAGGTTGATAGATACTTTATTATCTCTTAATTTGAATTTTTGTAGAAAAAAAAATAAAAAGGGTAAAAAAATAAAAAAGTTGGTTTTATGTGTTATTTTGTTTTAGCAATATCGCATGAATTAATCAACCGAATGCGATAAATTTGGGCTTAAACTCTTCGTTTTGAATTGTAAATTGAATTAAATAATGGATTGAGCCAAAAAAATGGCCATGAAAGTAATATTCTTGGACAAAATCATGAAAAAAATGGAAAAATGGTCCAACATTTGGACAAAAATGCCCGTAACTTTTGACCTTTTTACCAACAAAAAGTAGGGGACTCGATTTTAACGATAGAGGTATGCTTCCTTCGGCAAATTTTCATGGAATAACCCATAGAATACGGAAATCATAGGGAAATTGGCGAATTTTTTCACTGCCTACAAATCGACCCGCCCTAGTGTACATACTAATATAATGTTAATCGGTCCTACCTTATATAAACCAAATTAATTCAAAGAGTGTTTCCTTGTTTATTTAGCTAAAATAATTTTAAGTTTAAAAAAAAAAAAAAAAATATTAGCCAGCGTTCTTAAACGTGATGTTTTCTCGCTAAATGTGGCTATTTTTTACACGTTTGTCATTTTTTTCTTAACGAAAAGTCTTAAAAAATTAATGGGGTTATTTTGTAAAAGACTTATTCTACTTCCTTGAAAATTTTTACACAAATTTTTGAAAATTCCAAAAATTTTATATGAATAAATTTTCAACGCAAGGGTTACAAAATAAACTTTTACATTTCTAGACTTGAGTTGAATTTTGCTGACGTCGAAGGTGAAAAAAACTGACAATCCTGATGATAATTAACAGCCTCTATATCTATATAAAGTTTATAACAATTATAAACTATAGGTGACACTGAAATTTAAAGGGAATATGCTGGACTTTATACCTGAAAAAGGTTTTCTGTACATGAAGTTTTAAAACTTTTTCAATTTTTATCACCTTCAATGCCTACCGTCTCCACAGAAGTGGCACATAGAAACTTTTCGATACCATCGATAGTATCGTTAGTTTTTAAGCTAACTACCGAAACTATCGATTGGGCCGACTATCGATAGTTTTGCAGCTCTACCGTCTGTCCCTCTGTTGAAAACACGCTCACTTTCGAAATACTCAAAAGAAATAAACAAACTTGGTATCAAATTGCTTGTAATTATCCTAAGCAGCTTGGGATTGAAATCCAGCAAAATAGGTTCTGTAGGATCAGAGATATGTATCAAAATGTGGAACCACCACCTAAAAAAAATGGATAATTTTCTTACAAAAACTAACATAACTCGTGGAACAATGCGCCGATGTGTTCATTATTAACCTTAGGCCCCATATAAGCCCTACTCCCGGAAAACAGTATAGTACGCCTAAAACCATAATAAATAATGCTATCATAACAAAATTTAGTACATCACAGTTTTATAAGACTAGAATTAATACTAAAAAATTTCGTGAAGATCGGTTCATTTTTTACCATAGGCCCCATATAAACACTACTCCCGGTAAACAGTTTAGTACGCCTAAAACCGTAAAAAATAACGCTCTCATAACAAAATCTAGTACATCACAGTTTTATAAGACTAGAAATAATACTGTAAAATTTCGTGAAGATCGGTCCATAATTTACCCTAGGGCCTATAAAAACCCTACTACCGGAAAACATTTTAGTACGTCTTAAACCGTACAAAATAATCAGAATAAAATAAAACTAAGTGCTTCACAGTTTTGTAGGACTAGAAATGACACTGTGAAATTTCGTGAAGATCGGTCCATAATTTACTATAGTCCTCATATAAAGCCCACTCTGGTAAAATAATTAAATACGCCTAAAACCGTAGCAGCTTCATATGGCCAGAAAAAACGTTATGCAATTTTGTGATATACAGTCCATAATCAACCTTAGATCCATTTTAAGCAGCCTTCTGAAATTCATTGCAAACGCGAAAACTTATTTCTCCGCTGTATTGAAACTAGGGTATTCATTTAATCGGGCTTTTGCTTTAATCGGTCAATCGCTCGATTAATACACCGAGGTTTTGGTTTAATCGGTTAATAATCGGTTAATATTGCTATTGATCGGTTAACCGATTAATAAAGTTTTGTTATAAATTAAGTAATTTCAATAAAGAAAAATGCAAAAATTATTTATTATTTGAAGTTTATTAGTGAAAAAAAAAACAATAACATAACAAACAAAACAATTCTTGGACTAAAATGAGCAAACAAAGAAAATTCAATACTAATTAATACATATGGGCATTCCCACAGAATGTTCTACCAGGATGAAAGAATAGAATGTTGGTAAGCATCGTCTTTCATTGTTTATTATTATAAAAAAAGTCTATGTTTTTATAAAAGAATGATTTTTATAGCATATCTCAGCTGTTTTACTTGAGGAAATTGGGCTGGAAACTGGAAAACTTTATATTTTTTAAAGCTACATCTAAAGACATTTTTATATAATTATTTTACATGCAAAAAAAAAAAAATGTTATGTTTGGACTTTTTCTTCACAATCTCTCCATTACAATCAATTGTAAATTGAGTATTAGGTTTTTGTTAAGGAAATTTTAAGACATTTTTAGGAAAATTCATGGTGATAATAATAAAAAAAACATATGGAAAAACGTAAGTTCGCGACCCCGTACGTTCGAAAAATAATTTGGTTTAAATGTTTAGCATTTAAGCGATTATTTGCTTTAGATTTGTTAAATCTTGATTTGGAGAAAAATTCTTGCATTAATCGAAGATGTTAGAGAAATCCAAAGCAATCCATAATACAGAATATCTAATTTCTCAGTCTTTTTCCTGGATTTCTCTAAACATATAAAATCTTCCATTATGCCATTATAGTACTGTTTTAATTTTTTAAAATTTTGATCACTTCTAATTGTTTCGGTTACTATCGAGAGTTTTTTCTGTTGTCAGGCCATCATCTGGCATAGCTCAGCACCGCACATTCTGAAAAAAAGTTTATTTCCGAATCCCGTAGTTTCTGTTTTTGTACTGTATCTTAAGAATGTATTGCTAGAAGAAAATATATTGTATGAAAATATATTTTCTGAACACATACCTTTTGCATATGAGACGAAACAAATAATAAAAAATACAAACAAATTTGTTATAATACTACCTATAAAAAATTCAAAATTTTGTTATATCGGTTAATCGACTGAAATTAACCGGTTTAATCGTTAATCGAAAAAAAGCAATTTTAAATTAACCGATCAGTTAATCGGGTAGTAATTAATCGGTTAACCGGTTAACGGTAAACCGAATGAATACCCTAATTGAAACACTCATAAAATTCTTACAGTAACTGATTGTTGGTTATTAAATTCGTTTTCCGTACTGTTAAAATTGAAAAAAAATAGAGTTATTTTACGAATATTTTTATTTTTTAACATTTATGTTTGTTATTCAAAAAACAAACTACCAAAAAATAATGTCTTTCCGTATTTATTTTGTTATGTAGTTTGGTATTTGTCATTTAAAATATAATTTTCAAAAGTAAAAACTATTCAATTTTAACGAATATGCTGTTCAATAAATAAAAAATTTAAAATTGAATGTAAAAATCATTTGTTTTAAATGAAATGTAAATGATCCGTTTTCTAAATGAATTTTAATTTGTTTAAAATGAATTTTCGTTCGAATTTAACTACATAATATTTTGAGTGAATTTATGTTTTTTTTTTTATACCAGAAATCACTCTGCAAAATTTTGGAATTCCCCTCCTGAGAGTTCGGCTTAAGCTATAACGAATCATGATATTTTACTCAAGCTAGTAAAAATAAAAAAAAAACTCATAAAACTTTCTGATTGTCGGTCAAAACTTTAATATATGTCTTAACCGCAACCAATTTTAACGCAGATGTCTGTTTTTATAAAGATAAATTAATAATAAATATACATCATATAGATATTTCTCCTAAAACATTCGAATTGTCGGTGGAGGGTATCATAGATTTGGCGCAGCCGAATATAACACCCTAACTTGTTTATTGCAGATCTGGGCTCAAAAGGTTGGGTAAATGTTGTCATGATTATGATTTACCTTCAAATTATTTAAGACTTATGATTATTTGAAACTAATGAGTGACTCCTATGAGATGAACAATAACGACATCGAATTTTTCTATGATTTAATTTTTTAATATTAATTTATGTTTATATTAATTATTCTTATTTAACAAATTGATCTTAACTCACAATTTCATCGTAAACAACTTTAAATGAATTATTTCTGTTTTGTTACTGAATTTTAATGTGTTTTTATTTAAAAAAGCTTTAAGCAATTTTTAAGCCCATTTTTAGCCATTGTTTTCCGTAAATTTAGCCATTTTTGGTCACCAAGTTTTGGCAACACTGGAGCCAATACAGTATTTTTCGTTTAGCTGCATTTCACTTAACTGCATTTTTTGCCTACCTGCACGAAATACAAATAATTGTGTATGAAGGCTAAATATTGTTAGAAAAAAAATCTTGTACGTGCATTTTGCTTAAGTGCATATTTTGGATAACAGCATTCGATTTTTGGTCAACAATTTTTATTTTTAATACAAAATATTATTTTTAAGTACCTCATAAAATAATTTTTTTAAGTGCCTCATAAAAACAAAAACAAATTATTTTATCAATCGCTATTTTATGAAAAAGTAAGGCAAACAAATTAAGTTTGCTGATATGGTAACACAAATGGCTGAATTAAAAATTCATTTGATCTAGCAGCCGTGATTGTGTGTGCACATATATAAACATTCAAAACATACATGTTCTGCTAAAAGTAGAACCACTAGTGGTGAATGAGGGTTAACTAAGTTTGTCATTCCGTGTGAAACATTTTTATTATACATCTAAGGCCCTATAAAGTACATATATTCTGGTTCCTTGAGTTATTCGAAGGCCCGTTTTCACAACTTACTGATAGCTAAACGTAGGATTTTATCAGCCGTATAAAAAGTGCTCAATTATTACAACTTTACTTTAACCTACCAGGTAGGGTGAACCTTAATTTACTTTATCGCTCACTTAAAGTAAAGTTTTTCAATCAATTTAGATTATTTGTTATTTAAATTATATTTTAATTAAAAAATTATTTCAAAACAACTAAAATGTTAATTAAATCAAAATTATATTTTAAATTTTCTTTCAACAAAAAAAAATAATTGACTCAATTATCATTTTAATTAAATTGAAATACTTTTTAAACCATATTTTTTATTGATAAACAAACCTACTGATCATTTTTTCTGTGTAATCAGTTTGGGATTGAAGTCCAGACAAATCGGTTCAGTAGGATCAGAGCTGTGAATCAAAATGTGAAACCACCACCCTAAAAAGATGATAATTTTGTTACAAAAACTAACATCAATGGTGGTATAATGCATGGAATAATATTAGATCTTGCAAAAATTCGTTTTATACGACTGGAAATTTTGCTGCTAAATTTCGGGAAGATCGGTCCATAATTTACAATAGGCCGCATATAAAGCCTACTCTGGGAAATTAATTAAATGCGCCTAAAACTGTAGCAGATATAGATATTGCGGTAAAATTTGTTTCAACTTAGCTTAATATGGCCTGAAAAATGTCATGCAATTTGGTGATATATGGTCCATAATTTACCTTAGATCTCATACTAAGTAGCCCTCCTAAATTCACTGTAAGCTCGAAAACTAATTTCACTGCTGTTTTGAAATTTATTCTAATTTAAGTTTTTTATCCCCAGAAATCACACTACAGAATTTTGGAATGATTGGTTCATAATTTATATGCTGATGCCGTTATTTTTTTTAAATTAAAATAAATTATTTAATTAATAATGGGTAGATATCATAGGACGCACTCCTGAAATATTAGAACTGTCGGTGGAGGGTATCAATGATTTAGCACATTAAATTGTTTTTAAATGAATTAAAACTGTATTAAATTCTATTTTTGTAATAAGAACAAAATTTTACATAACGGCACATTTATTCAGGTAGGTCAATAAATAATGCTGCTAAGTGAATACTGCGTAACAGAATATTTTGCGTACCTGCACGAATTTTCGTGCAAAATTGAATGTGCAGCTAAACGAAAAATACTGTATATAAAGCGAGAAAAAATAAAAATACATTTTTTAAATCATGTTCCTAAGTTGTATAGTTTTTGTGATGTGAATTTTTTTCTACTTTCTTTCATACAGGTTTTTATACCCTCCACCACAATTAGTTGTGAAGAGGGTATATTCAGTTTGTCATTCCGTGTGAAACTTTTTTACTATTCATCTCAGACCCTATAAAGTATATATATTCTGGGTCCTTGAGTAATTTTAAGTCGATTTAGCCATGTCCGTCTGTCTGTCCGTCTGTCCGTCTGTTGAAAACACGCTCACTTTCGAAAAACTCAAAAGAAATCAACAAACTTGGTGTCAAATTGCTTGTAGTTATCCTAAGCAGTTTGTGATTGAAATTCAGCAAAATCGGTTCAATAGGATCTGAGCTATGAATCAAAATATGGAACCACCACCTAAAAAAAATTGATAATTTTGTTACAAAACTAACATAAATGGTGGAAAAATGCACAGAATGATATAAGATTTCGCAACAATTCGTTTTATTTAACTGGAAATCATGCTGTGAAATTTCGTGAAGATCCGTCAATAATTTACCCTAGGCCCCATATAAGCCCTACTCCCGGAAAACAGTATATTAAGCCTAAAGCCCTAACTAACAATGCTATCATTACAAATTTTGGCAAGTCACAGTTACATAGGACTAGAAATTAAACTGTTAAGTTTTGTGAAGAGCGGTCCATAATTTACTATAGGCCCCATATAAAACCTACTTCCGGAAAACAACTTAGTACGCCTAAAAACGTAAAAAATAATGCTATCATAACAAAATTTGGTACATCAAAGTTTTATAGAACTAAAAATAAATCTTTGAAATTTCGTGAAGATCGGTTCATAATTTACCATAGGCCCCATATAAACTTTACTCCCGGAAAACAACTTAGTACGCCTAAAAACGTAAAAAATAATGCTATCATAACAAAATTTGGTACATCAAAGTTTTATAGAACTGGGGAAAAGACTGTGAAATTTCGTGAAGATCGGTACATAATTTACCCTAGGCCCCATAGAAACACTTATACAGGAAAACAGTTTAGTACGCCTACAACCATAATTAATAACAAATTGTCACAGTTTAAGATAATAATAATGAATAGACATCATACAGATATTACTCCTTAAACATTCGATCTGTCTGTGGAGGGTTTCAAAGATTCGGCACAGCCGAATATAGCACTCTAACTTGTTTTTTTTTGGCTCTGGTGAACATTTTATGTTTTGTCAGTTACAGCGTTCTTTAATTCCTGCGACGATATGTATGCTATATATTTTAAATATATGAAATAAGTAGCTGTATAACAAAAATGTAAAGCTTTTTTTTGGGGTTTAATGAAATAAATTTTAAGTTTAAAGTGCGAGTTGATTTACATTATGGAAAAATATCTTGTGCAACTTTAATAGCTCTTTCTGCGCATATACTACTACTCTGCTGAAAATTATCACTGTTTCATATATCCGCCAAACAACTCATCTATCACAAAATCCATCAGTTGACATTAAAATTTAGTTTATTAAAAAAAAACCGCGAAAAAGAGTCATAATATCGCGATTTTTTTTGCGGACCTCATCCTTATAAATGGTAAGATCTTGTTATATTCATGAAACTATTAGAAAATACTTAAAGTTTTGTTATTAAATGTTAATTTTGTATAGTAAGGAGAAAAATTGAAATTTAAAACTTCATAGCGTTTGGTGCGGAAACTTTTTTACAGATCGGGAAAAAGAAATACATCATTTCTAAATATTTGTTCATGGTCTATACGGCTATGCGATGAAGAATTTGATATTCGCAAAAACTGCAAAAAGTTAAACCCTTATGCATACCCAGAGAAAAACAAAAATAAAATCAATAAAAACCTTATTGAAACAATAAGGAACATTACCGATAGTTTAGTAATGTTGAAGTTTTTTATTTTTTTATATTATATATTTATTAAAAGTTATTAGATTAAAAGTGTATTAAAAACAACTTCCAAATGCTCTCGTTTTGCGTTTTCGACTTCCAGAACATCCCTGATTGAATTCTTATAAAATGATATTGTCGTCTTATTAAAGCACTTTGGAAAAATTATTGTAAATATATTTTTGATATTTGAATTAGGCTTAAGTTCATCAAATTTTATTTTCATTAAAATATTATAACGAATGAAGGAATTTTACAACATGAAATCAATTTTTATAATATTTATTTTTTTTTGGCAAAACGTGGGGTTAAACTCGGGTCGTACTGACATGTTTGGAGAATAACCACATTCTCATCGTCGGAATTCTTTGCAGTTCTACCGTTTTTTGCAACTGCGGCGGCTGGCCGCATTGAATTAAAAATGAAACAATTTAAGAGTGCTATATTCGGCTATGCTGAATCTTATATACCCTTCACCATGATGAGATAAGAGCAAAAAGTTATATACATAAATAACGTTCTTTAGATAGGTATAAATAAATATTAATTGAGCCACGCCAACTTTTCAATTCGTCATGCCGCAGAATATAAAAAAACAAAAAATTTATATATGTACATACCAAAGCCCGTTTCCTCTTTTGCCAAAGTTGATGTTTGAAATTCGTTTTATAATCTTAAAATCGTTTTTTAGAACATATAAAAATTAAATAAAAACAAGTAAGAAAGTATAGTCGGTCAAGCCCGACCATATGATACACCACAGTATTTAAAAACACATCATGCTTATCTGTCCATATAAATATAGAATTATCTATGATTATAAACTTCATGCAAATCGGTTTGAAAGTTTGTAAGAGGCAGAAATTGCCCCTATCTCCCCTCGTGGTCCTATTTTTGAAAAAATGAATACATTTTGTGTCGATATAGATATGGCTCTATCTATGTTTTAAATTTCATTGAAATCGGTTTGATAGTTTTTGAGAGGAAGAAGTTTCCCCCTATTTTCTCTCGTGGTCCCACGATTGTGCCAATAAGAACCTATGACCCAAATTTCATCAAATTATCTCCAAAATTGCGTCCTGTACTTTGCGCAGAAGGTTACATGGACAGCCAGCCAGGGTTGTCAGATGTGGCGATTTCTCGCCAAACGTGGCGATTTCTCGCCAAACGTGGCGATTTTCAAACTTGTTTGGCGACCTAATTTTTGATTTGGCGACATGGCGATTTTTTGGCGATCTAACAAAAAAGTTGGCGATTTTGTTGGCTCTTTTTGATGAGCTATGCATTTGTTTTGAAAATCGTTAAATTCAATACTGAGAAATAATATTAATTTTATTATACTTATATTATTTTTATGTATGAAGTTTGAGGCATTCATATGTATGGTCAGTATTTGAAAGTTCAAATGGCTGATGAAGATAATGAATATCTTCAAGAAAATAGTTTTTCATATTTAAAAATGCTCTTGAAAGAATCAATGAATAGAAATTAACATAAATATATTTAAAGTCTATGAAAATTTTTTCATTATATGTATGTGGCAATTTTTTATCCCAGATACAATACGTTGTTGTCAGTGATATTTTAAAGATTTTTATGAACTCTTTCATACCTTTGGACATTTTTAAAACCCAAAGAAAAACTTAGCGTTTGTTAATTGCAAAGATAAATAAGTTAATGCCAAAACTTCAAAGCTGCAACGAAACGGCAGGTACGTACAATTTCAAGGAACTTACTTTGACTGTTCTTTATATGTTCTTTATATTATTATAAGATATATAATAAAACTGCAACTACATACATATATAAAAATGTAAATATATCCAATATTTGCTTAATACTAGCCGCAAAAAAACTTTTTTTGTAGTAAACATCGTACCATTTTTGTGTTCACTAGCTATTTTTACTTTTTTCTAAATAAAAATTAAGCAAAATATATACCATGGCGACTTTTTTGAATTTTTGGCGTATTTTAGCGATACGAAACAAATTAATTTTTTTAGAATTTATAAAGAATATTTTTAATAAATTAAAAAATATGTATTTTACTGCCAAAAACTTGAAAATAAAGGCTTTGGTGATTTTGGCGATTTTTGACATTGAATTTGGCGAAAAAGGTCAAAATCAATCTGACAACCCTGCAGCCAGCCAGCCAGCCAGCCGGACGGACATCGTTAGTTCGACTCAGAATGTGATTCTAAGACGATCGTATACTTTAAGGTGGGTCTAGGATCAATATTTTAGGGCGTTACACACATCAACACAAATGCATAATATCCTCTTCACTATTGTGGTGTGGGTATAAAAATGAAAAAAAAATTATTTTTGGGATTCGAACTGGCAATATCATCAGTTTAGGAGAGAACTTCACAACTCGGCTACGAATGCTTTTACTAAAAAAGCGTTAAATTAAAATATATTGAGTCTATGAGTTTGTTTCTTTATTTGAGCGGCATATCATATACATGCATTAATGTGTATACGTAAAATTATACACATTACAAATAAAATCCACCAGTTGTAGTGAAGCGTATAAAAAAACCACATTACCAACACTGTATTACCATAGCCACTGTATGACCGTAGAAACCAAAATTGAATTGGTTTGTATGGTATGTTTGTGTCGTTTTGGTAATACAGTGTTGGTATGGTAATGTCGCGTCTAATTGGTCCTTTAAAGGAAAACATTTGAAGCAGTCTTGGTTTTTTACTCATATCTCATGCTGCGGAAATTTGCACGGATTCCTATGGGAGGAATATCCTCCCTTATATCCTCTCTTACTATTTATTGCAAGCAATCAAAAGTAACCTTGACGTCCGCACTTGTATATTAACGCTTGATTCTTTACCATAATCAAAAACCCGACATAACTTTTAAGTAAGGGAAAACATTGGACAATTCAGACTCTTCCTATCATTCGATTAATTTCCTGGTATCTTCTTCATCTGCCGACGGGTGATTCAATGATTGGAAATTAATTGATTTACTTGCTTTTGTCTCGCAGTTAGTTCTCTCATTACGATTGAAAACGTGTACACGTTTAGCTTTTTTCGATAATAGTAAGCAACCAGTGAAATGCGCATAGGAATAGCTTATCCCACCAACAATAAATTTTAATTTATCAATAGTAAGAATTGGGAATTTAGCACATTAAATTTAAGTCTTATTAATGAACCAAATCAGTTAAATATTTCACAGGGGCCTATGAAAACATCCTCCGGAATTTGTTGTAAGACGGCCGAAATCGACCATATGAAACATCCTACACACAAAAAAAATATATTGTGATGCCAAATAATTTGAGCATTTGACGATTATGCTGTTGGGGTAAACAAAAACTTGTTGGCGCAAATGAAAACCTTTTGTCGCAATAAAGTTTCGAAAAAATTTTTTTTACCTCAACAACATGAAAGTATTTGAAATTTTTCAACAGCAAAATTATTTGTTGCAAATAAAATAAATTTTGTTGTTAAAGGTTTTCCTCTGAAATAACAGCACATTGAAAATAGCTGTTGACGTAAATGATTTGCATTTGCAGGAAATAACAATTTTTGTTGCCATGGCATATTTATTTTTTGAATCAAATAATATTACTGTTTTCGCAAAAAAATTTGTATTGTATGCAAGGCGAATTCATAACAGATGGTCTTATAAACCCATGTGATAACTTCTTTTTTAGCTTCATCATTGTTGGATTTCAAAATTTGTTTATTTTTTTTGTTAAAATTTAAGTTGAAAAATTACAGCAGGCATGAAATAAAATGTCAATATAAAATAAATATATTAAAAAAAGTTTGAATAGAAAATAAACTCACATCCATTTCTCGGCGGAAAAGATCTATATATAACGTTGGTTTAATATAGAAAAGGCGTATCTACACTTTTCGTTATTTTTTAGGAGAAGGAAAAAACTGAATAGAACCTTAAAAATCTAAGATACAAAAAACATTTCTTTTGCAATTTTTATTCAAACAAGTAAAAAATTCAATTCTGCTAAATTTTTTTTTTTTTATTTCTAAATTCTTTGAAGTTGTTTTACATAGGGCTTTTTGTTACTACTTTTCTTGAAAATAAAAATAAGTTAGGGCTTTTTGTTGTAAGTTAAAATTAGGATAAACTGATATAACAATTCATGTTTGAAGTAAAATAAATAAATAATGGAAACTAAAATACATATTTCAAGGCAGATGTTATTATACTGAAAAAAATTAGGTTTTATAAGGTAAATTGTCATAAAAATAGTGGCAATCTACTGGTAGAAATTTTTTTAGATCTTGCAAATGGTCCTACTTTTTTTTAGATATGGCTATTTTCTCTTTATAAAGACAATCGGGGGACACATTTTCAATCGTAGACTTCGATCTCTGTGGGAGTAAACTGATATTCATCTGTTATATTTGTTTTAAAATGAATTGATCGAATTTTCACAGGTTTTCCTTTTTGTCTCAGAAAAGCTTGTAAGGCCTGCAACATACTGCCTCTTTTGCTCCTAGGACATCTCCCAAAACAAACTAAAAATTTACTTTCGCGTGGACTCATTAAACATCGAACACTTTCTCATCGCACTTTTTATACAAAATCGTAATGAACATGGCTCTTCCAAATGCCTAGAAATTCTTTTTTTGATATACCCAAATATTGCTCACCATTCTTTTTTTTATTTACATTTTCTTTCCATTAGGATTTGTTTGCAATATTTTTCCTCTTTGGAACATCATCTGAATCAGAATTTTCTTTTGCACAATTCATGTTTTTAAAACTTTCAATAGTTGAAATCGTTCCAACACAAAAACGTCAATTGAACTGACACACAAAAAACAATGACTACTTGAATGCAAAAGCATAAGAATGTTTGCCTTTTGATTTTGAGCAATTGTGTTATTGCGTGCGTAACAATAGGTCTGTCTGCGTACACATATTTTGCGCAAAATGTTACAAAATCTTGCAAAATGTTGTTTGCGTACTCCAAAGCTCTTGCAGCGAGAGAGCCAAAAAGAGAATTTTTTGACAGTTGGAAGTTAGAGAACTTGCAAAATGTTACTGGAGAAATTTCCGCTTGCAAGATTTTGCAAATAGTTTGAACAGCTGTTGGAATGAAATAGTTTTTGTGAAATGAAAATAAAAATTTAAATTTAACAATGGCAGAGGTAAGTAGTTAGAATTGTGTTGATTTTTAACGTTTATAATAAATTATAATAGTAAGCAAAAGAAATTTTATAAAAAACCCGACAAATAAAACTAAAAACTAAGAAGAAATTGAACTTATCAAATTAATAACAGTGTAATAAACAAGTTTTTTAATTTACAACACTTTTTAAGCTTCACTTTAATTAATAATTTTTTAATTTACCTCGAGAATTCAATTTTGCGTACACATATGCTAAAATTCTTTTGCCTTGTTATTTCAATTGTTTACACACCGATCAGCTGTTTTCTTGCAAGATTTCACTGGATACTGTCTGCGTACTTTTTGAGATTTTTTCAGCCGATAGAGTAATATTGGTCTTACTCTCCCAAAAAAATTTACTGAGTATTTGCTACTGGAAAAGTACCCAGATAGACCTAATGAATGAAAAAAAAACTCATACATGCACAAATCAAATGTTTACGAAACGATGTCAAAATTACTAACGTTAAACTTTGTTTTGCAGGCATAGAGTTAATGTAAATTATAGCGTATGAGTAAATCAACAAAAATAGTGATTTTTGCAGTTTTCTGATGCAAAAGGAAAACAATAACAATAGACACACAATCAATTCTATTTGTGTATATTCCTCAACTTTAAATGACTTAGGGATTTTTTTCTTTCAAAAAAAAACTTCGAATGAGTTAGGGCTTTTTTTTATATGACTATAAATCTGTTATTTGCGATCATAGCCCACTAATCTATTTAGGGAAGGTGCATTTGCCAGTGGTCTACCAGAATACATTAAAAACGCGATTTCGAAAAAAAATTTGTTGGCCTTCTTTTAGGGATTTGGAGCTATTTAAAACAGTGTTCGAAAAAAACAGTACATTACTTAACGTTCGGCTCACACACCCAGGAACGATATCTATTTTTTAGTGATTGTGTAGACATGCACAACCCTTAATAACGTTCGTAACTATTTTCAAGAAAGAACCGAACATTATATAATGTTCGGTTTTTCGTTCAAAAACAGAACAATTGTAGTGATACTGTAGACAAACATTATATTTTAATGTCAAAAGGGATTTTTAAAAAAAAAAAAAGCCGAACGGAAATAAATGTTCACATCTTTTGTTGAGTTTAATAAAAACAGGGAAACGTTATTTTTTTTAATGATTTTCTACACAAACACTTTTAGCGTTTGTGTTTTCCACAAATCTACCGAACCGAACATTAAGAAACGATATTTATGGTGTTTTCTTTTCTACAAAAAATGTGACATTTTATTTAAAAAAAATAAAGTTCGAAGTCTGTTTCTTAAAAATGTTGCTCCCGAAAAGGGTGGCTTGTTTTATTCTAAAAAATTACCCTTTTTTGGAAGCAAAATTTTTATGAAACAGACACCAAATTCCATTTTTTTAAATAAAATGTCACACTTTTTTGTAGAAAAGAAAACACCATTAGTGTTTATTTTCGAACACTAATTTAAACTGATAATTCCCATACCGTATGCTCGAAGCCATGTTTAACACACTGATGACCCATAAGAGTCGTAAATTTCAGGTTTACCCTCGGTTATGGCTTTAATGGTAATGCATAGCACTTCTAAGTCGAAATATTGGGTTTTTAATTCAAATAAACGGTTGTAGGCATTCATGGCATCTTTAACATGTTTTTTGTCTACCAAAACCACCATTAAGTTTTCCCAAATTTTCCATTTGGTGTAATTGCATTTCAATAACTTTGCTTAAGCTTTATGCGCTATTTGCTTATCAACCAATTAACTGAGGTCCTTGTTTAAGTGACTCAAAGACTCAAATCCTATTGAATTTTCCTTGATATAAGTTAATATTTTATGTTATCGTTACATAAACAAATTGCTTGTGTTTTTGTAGAGTTGTGCTTGTTTTAGTACCGACATTACCTGTAATGAATTCGCCTTGAAAGTAAGGAACAAACAAAATACATAGATATGACTTCGTTTTTTTTTGGAGTACTTTGGTTCAAAAAAATAGGAACTTAATAAATTTATTATATCTATGTGAGCAGTAGACTTCAACCACATTTTTGAAAAATTACAAAAAACCCCCTGAGCCAGGTATATATATTTCGAATGAATTTGTTTCAGCATTATAGAAATGAATAGTAATATGAATAAGTTTTTCGTATGAAATTTGTTTGATTTATTCAGATTTGTTTTTTAAATTTTAGTGTTTTAATAATTAAACCTTGTAAATTTTTCCGATATCGTTGATTCCGCCGGAATGTTGTAGTTCTTAGCATGAAGATATGCTAGAAATACTAATTGCAATTATAAAAACTTGCCGATAGTCCAAGGTAAGATTTTGTACGTATAAAAAGTTTTAACTATCACAACTTTACTTCTAACAAAAGTGAGCAATATGTTAAAGGCAAGTTCATCGTACCGGTTAGGTTAAGTTGATATAATAAATATCAGGGTAAACATCCGACAAAATCCTACCTTTGACTGAAGGCAGGATTTAAGATTTTCCGCCCCCCGGCTTCTTTTTTGACAGGGAATTTTAGTAGTTAATGTATTATCTCTTAATAACTAATTGGAGAGGAGTCAAGTTTTATTTGGCTTTTGGACTTATTAAAGGTGATTAATAAGTCGAGATAAAGAACCTTTGAAACTTATCATTTCAAGGCAATTCAATCACCTTTGTCTCTTACATTCCGTTCGAAAAATCTCCAGAGATGACATCTAAACATTTTATTTATTTATTTATTTATTGATTCCATTTCCTGTACAACAAAACTGGGTCTTATATTTATATCACAGGAACGTACTACGTTACAAAACAAACTTGATACAAGTAAATATAACAATATTGATATACATACATTAGGGCGTGTCAAATTGTATGGAACGATTTTTTTTTGATGAAGCGTATAGCAAAAACGTAATCTATAGGTGTTTCTGAGAAATTTTGCTCAAAAGACCATAGCCCTAAGTCGGGTTTGGAGCCCCCCCCCCAAAATTTAAAAATGGATATTTTTCCATTTATACATAGACTAATTTAATTAAATTCGTAATAAAATCGGATAGAATTATAGTAGATTTCTTAATCTGGGCTTGTTTGAAAAATATTTTTGTCTCCTTTGTCAAGCTAAATCCGCCCTAACATACATATATAAAAAAATAAAGTTAAAAAAATTATAAATTAAAAAAGTTTAAATTATTTAAAAAAATTTAATAAAAATTTAAATTTAGGTGTTTGAATGTTGATTATTTTATGTAAAAAAGTAAGAGTTCGATTTTTTAGCAGACTCTCAAAGGATACTCCATTAAGATAATTGGCAACAGAGGAAACATGGTCTGATCATGTTAATCCATACACATATCTTATTATTTTATTGAACAAGACATTTAATTTTCTCTTACTAACTGACACAGCTTCCAAATAATTCACACCCATAGATCAGGGAAGGAATCAAGTATGTTTAAGCAAGTAAGGCTGTTATTATTAAGGGTTTGAAATATTGTGTGGACCAGAGAGCTCGTAACTTTACATAAGTTTGACCAATCAGTAAATTTACATGATCATTCCAGGTCAAATTGCATTGAAAATGATACCGACATTTTTCGATTTTCTAAGAATTTAAATTTTCTCGCCATTTAAAACAATTTGCTCAGGTATGGTGGAAATTAAGCTTTTTTTTTTAAATATTACAATGCATTTAGATTTGTGAGGATTCAAACAGAGACCATTTGCACTAGCCCAAAGGTAAAATTTATTTAAGTCGTCATTTAGGTAGGAAATCCCAGACGCAATTTTGGGCTACTTAACGTGAGCTGCACTCATCGGCGTATAAATGGATGTTACATTTAGTGAGTTGTATAAAAATATATTTACAGTCTTATTCATAAACACTTTATAAGAGAGTAATAAGAAAAAAATCCAAAAAATGGTATTCATAATTGTTTAATAGCACTATTAAAGTCTTATAAACCATTTATAAATGTCAAAAATTTATTGTTGCTTTCCCCCTACTTTAAAGGTTTTATAAGTCTAAATTTTTGATCAAAAAATTTTATTATTTAAATAGAAACTGGGAATTATTTCCTTCCGAAGGTAACTTTATATTATATTCAACATTTTTTAATTTTTCGAATTTATTCTATGAGCTAAATTTCAGTTAGGTATTTTATAAAGCTTTTTTGTAAAAGTTATATTCCTACAATTTTTCAGAAATGACTTTATACACTACCAGACTATTATATTGTATTTTCTTTTTTACATTTTACCTTAGCCTTCCGTTGGAAAGCAATGAGGTATATTGAATGTACAGAAAAATTTACAATTATTAGACACCAGCAGAATGTAATGCATTTTCTGGCCCGCTACGGCCGTCGTCAGCATTCTTCATGCAATCAACAGTTTAAGTGGGGCGTGCGGCGTGTAATATTTTGATTACAATTCCTGCCAATAGTTTTTAATAAAAAAACAAATGAAAAATACAATAAAATATGGAAAACAATATTAATAGTAAGTGCTTAATAAATACATAATCATTGTTTAAAATAAAATAGTTTATTGGTGAAAAGAATCAATTTTTTGATCTTATCTCAATTAAAAAAAAAAAGATAAAAGTTTTGTTCAACTTTGGAGAAGCTTTTAAAAAAAACTTGATAAGTATTTGATTTTGAGATTGTATAACAAATTTCATGCTGGTGTTTTTTTTTTGCGATTTTTGAGATATCCCATTTTTTTGCAGGCAACCTCTAGTTCGCTTATAGCGAACATGCAAAAGTTTGGTTCGAAGAAAAAAACAAAGTATAGAAAGAAACAGCTGTTTTAAATTATGTGCTTAGAAAAATTGGAGATGACGATACATTAAAAGAAGAAGTGTTCGTTCTCAAAAGAAAGATTAAAAGTTTTTGTCTTTATTTGTCTCAGAAATGGCAAAAATCACATAGAAAACCTGATGTATTTGAGACGAAAAACTCAGAATGGTTAGGTGGAGGATTTGACAGCACGAATGATGGTAACACTGCCCGCCTGGCTTTCTCAAATCATTCCCTCTTTTCCCGTATAACTGGCATTGATGAAAAGTTAATATATTCACTGAAAACTGTTGCCAGTTCTCATTGGATTTAGAACAATTTAAGACTTTTTGCTTTAGTACCGAAAAAATCATCCAAACAAAATATTCTTGGCTTCCAATGACTGCGACTGCGACTGTGCATAAGCTTTTAATTCATTCAAAATAAATAGTTGAAAGTACAATTCTTCCATTTGGCTGCTTTGGAGAAGATGCTGCTGAGTCTTGTCATAGACTTAATAAATCTGATATACTGGTTCATGCCAGAAAATGTAGCCGCAAAAATAATAAGTCAGATATTTTTAACAGAGCCATGGATATGTCGGACGCACTTGTTACTTCTCTATGTCTAAAAAGACGAATGGATACTAGAAACCGCATTCAGCTTCCTAAACAAGTTATCAAGTCCAAAAGATACTCCAATTAGCTTTGAAGACACTGAGGATCTTAGCGTCAGTGAAGACGATGAGTGCGCAGATGATGTCAATATGTTAACATACACAATTTACCCAAATGTTTTGGATGGTATTAAATTACAAAATTAATACGATATACCAATTGAGTGGTAAAAAATAAATTTTTAAAATTTTGTTCCAATTTTGTCTGTGCATAAGAATGCGATATTTAGAAATTCTTAGTTTATTCTTAGTTTAAGAGTAAGTAAGTTTAAAAGTTAATAAAAAAGTTCATATGCAAGGTTTGGTACAATTCTGTCCGCCTGTTATTAATTTTGGCTAAAAAAATTGGTTAAATTACCCATAGTGCAGTGGGTAGATATGAATATTACATGTCTTATTTTTTCAAAAAGTGAAAAAATAAAAATTTTCAATTAATACCATTTGCATGATCAAGTGCGATATGTCAATTTTGTTTTATATTCCAAATATATCAAATTGGTGAACTAGTCCACATACAAATATCCTTTCTTAATAAGAGGATTTGAATATAAAAATTATAAAAGAATAGTTAAAATATTTGAATTTGCTTACATGTATAGTATGTATTAGGGTTAGGGTTAGGGATGAAACGATACGAGTAAATACAAGTATATATTCGATACTTTTATATAAGTACCAAGTATTTCTGTAATCGATACTTAGCAACCTAGTACCAAGTAGTATCGGTCAAAAAATACTCGGTATCGGTCAAAAGTAATCGTTTCACTTTGGTATTGAAAGTAATCTTAAATTTTTGATTATTTACCAAAGCTGAAGCAGCAGTAACGGTATCAAGAAACCGTTTGACCAGCAAACACTAGGAAAGCCGATTCAGAATACCGAAATCCCGGGATTATTGTAAAAATTTAAGTCCCGAATCCCTAGATTTTGGGCTTAGTAAAAATTGAGAAATTTAATATTAAATCATCATATTTTTAACTGGTTGCAAAAAAGTTACAAGTGAATAAATGTTACATGCAGTGCATTTTGTACCACGAAAACCAAATCAGAAGGTGTGGTCTTTTTTCTAAGTTAATGATAATAAAACTGCGGACGCAAAATGCAAGTTGTGCAAGTTTGGTAGTTGGGGGTTCTACCAAAGGTCTTTGGACACATATTTGTTTAAGTTTATTTTATTAAATTAATATTTGCATATAGGTATATTTGAAATAAAAGAAATTAAATATTGTCATATAGCATACATGTAGCTATTTATTTACGATACCCAGAAGTGTTGAATGCAAACATTAGTTTAGTCGGCAGCATATTCTTGCAATAAAATAAGGTATCAATTACACTGTGCAAGTAATTGACACTTTTTTTACAAGCTGGGCACCTGGCGTTTTAACCTAATTGTTGGCGGCTTAATAAAATTCTTAAACTTGGCCCTTTTAGCGCTTTATTTTTCATTCCAATCTTTTATTTCTAACATACTCCGCTATCTCTATTTCTTAAGGGGGCTCCCGTACAATGTTCAATGCAGACTAGAAATATATTTAAGAAAAAGTTCCATAAATGCCCAGGAGCCGCCCCTACTGCGATTGATGTACTACCGACGTCAATTAGAAAGAAGTTATTTTATAATTTTATTGCGGAGTTTTGGGTTTTTTAGTTCTTTAAATAAGCTAAAGCGTTTTTGGGTTACGCGAACATATGTTGTGTAACCTCCTCCATTTTCGAAATAACGGTATATCTCGAAAACCAGAGCTAACCTAAAAAAAACGGGGCGCACCACTGGATTCAGCGTACCCGAATTATGTTAAAACGCAACGTGACCGGCTTGCCTGTTTTTTCAACTAGCATAGTGTTATCAGACGTCATTAATTTGTTTTAGAAGCTTTTTACAATATAAGTTTTAATACATAATACTATCATATTACTTTAAAAGAATTATAATTATACGAATTTTACAAATTGGCTTTTATATATGAAATCCCGAAAAATCCCGATTCGTCCCGGCATCCCGTTTTTTTAATTATAAATCCCGAATCCCGGGTTTCAAAAAACCTGGTCCCGTTTGGCATCCCTAGTAAACACCTATAAGCCACATATTGTCTAGGTCCATTTTCTCAATTTCTGGCTATAGAAAGTCCGTTATCATCTCGCGATAGCGAACACCATTCACAGTAATTGCTTGGCCAACCTCATTTTCGAAGAAGTACGGCCCGATAACGCCACCAGCCGCAGAACTAACTGGGCAGCATGGGCATATGTTTTCCCATTTCCTACAGATCCGGTTTGCTGAAATTTGACAATTCTCCCGATTGTGGAAACATTTGGTCGATTATGCTGACCAAAAAAATCACGATGTGCACGAAATGCATTTTGATTGAACGCTCATTTTCGTAAAAGGTTTTAACAATCTTAACGCGCTGCTCAATTGTGTACCTCTCAATGGAAGAAGTAATCAAATACTGAAACAAAGAAAGATCAATTTAAGTTGCGCAAAAACTTGACGTTAAGGAGTGACTCACAATTAACATCGTGGATTATTGTTTTACTACCCTTTATTATATATTTATCATTTTAAAAATAAAATACATATTAACATTTAAATAAATACATAGTGACATTGTTGATTTCTGGAATAAAAGGTGAATGAAAGTTGTTATCCTGAATGTTCTATTAAATTTTGTTTCCTAAGATAAAAATGATTTTTCGAAAGGAAATTCGTACTAGGTGGTAACTAAAAGTAGTCTCAATCTTCACACTTTTCATTTTGCACAAAAATTCTAATAGGTCGTAGCTCTTATTTTACTGCAGTATAGTACTAGAACACTATTAAGAAAGTTTTGAAAGGCTGCTTTCTATTCTTTTATAATACAAACGATACAAGTACCGATACAAGTTAGTATCGATAATTTTTTTTCGATACTAAGTAGGTATCGATATTTTACGAGCGATACCACATCGAGTGAAAGTATCGATACCCTAGAGGTATCGTTTCATCCCTAATTAGGGTATGACTCATTTTTTACAAAAAATTTACCTGTCACTACGTGATAGCCAATTCAAAATAAGTGCTAAAAATTGTGTTTGCTGGTCATTTTGGCAGAAAAACCTTCCGCACCAAACGAAATTTCTAAAATGTCCACTTAATTTTGCTACATTAGCGGAGTTCTGAGAGAGCAAATGCATGAAGTCGTAGGTCTTCTGTTAAATCTAAGAACAACATACAAAGAGCTTCCGTTAGATTTCTTTAAAGAGCTACGATATAATTAAGCCTCGAATATTGTGACCAGGGATGTTAGATGTGACGATTTTACGTCATTTTGACGATATTTTTCGATGAATTTACCAAAATGACATTTGACGATTTTTAATGTAGAGTCACTTAGGTCTGACGATTTAATACCGTCAATAAATTTATTTTTAACTTTAATGTGCCATCAATTTTATAACACTTCAATCTGGCAAGTAAAGTTTTTTCTTAGTTTGTATATGTGTGTAGAGGCATATATATGTATATTTATACTAGCGGACCCGACGAACTTCGCCTCGTCCCAATTTTAAGCCTTCAGACAAACTTTAGAGTAAGAATACAACACAAATATTTAAATTTTTAATGTGATTTATTTGAATGGAATCAGTAGAGAGCGATTTGATGAACAATGTTTTTCGATTTGTTTTCCGGCGCAAAAACAAATAACGAAGACGGTTTCCCAACACGCGAACATGCAACGTACAGCTGACCGTGTGGAAAACAGGGAAATTCGAGATTAATCCCACAGACTTCTAGTGATTGGCTTTGCGATTTATTGATTGTCATTGTAAATGCCAATCGAACGGGGAACTGAATCCGCTTGAATTGGAATGGAAGGTCAGTTGGAATAATGGGAATTCGTGGGATAAGGACTTCCTCTCCTTTGAATTAGCCCTTGATGATTGTCGCCTGAATCATATTGTTCATTAGCTTTTTGACGGACAACCGCGTACCGTTGCACATTTTTGGAGGATTGATATTTCGCAACATGATTATGATCGATACCACCTTGAGCTGTTAAATATGCGGCGGAGTTCCTGGTACATCAAGCGAGTTCAAAAATTCCGACGGGTAGCTGGTCGGTTAATTTTCGTCGGTCACGCAGTCAACAGATTTGTACGTATGCAGTTGTCCTGCGATTTGACTTTGAATAATTAATTTTAAGCTATCGACGTCCTTATTCTTCGCTGCTAGTATAGCCCGTTCACGAATCCAATCGAGATTTTTGTAATTTTGTGCAATGCCAGGGAACACTTTGCTGATGAGTTCCTCCTTGGGCGATGTGAATTCACAAAAATTTTCAGGGAACGATACCAATCCATTCGAAACATCAACAGGAATTTGGCCGTTGCCAAGCTCCAGCAGTTGTCGCGAGAATTTAGCAGCCGATGGGTCGTTCTGCAACGCGACTCTCATGTTTGTGGTCAATTGCAACTTCTGGACATGCCTCCACAAACACGACGATTACAGGCACGCGTTAAGTTCATCCGCAGCAGAAGATTTGGGGATGACAGGAAGTGTTTGACGAAAATCTCCACAGAGCAATATCAAAGCCCCACCAAATCGTCTTAAGTATTAAAAATTCTTTATTTTTTGGTTTTGTATAATTGTATACTTAATTATTTTTTTTATGTTTTAATAGAGTAGTTAATCCGTGTTGATAAAAAAACGATTTTTAATATGACGATTTTTTGACGGTTTTTTTCAGAACTAATGACGATTATGACGATTTTTGTTTTCAAATTTTGACGATAATTCGAAAAAAACATCTAACATCACTGATTGTGACAGTGGTAAACTTAATAACAGGGTAGGAAAAAATTCTACTCGCGAGCACAATTCGAGTCAACTCGCTCGTTTAAAATTTTTTCGACTTATTCGAGCAGAAAACTAGCACAAACGAGTTGAAATCGAGCAACTCGTTTAAAAAAATTATTGTTTGCTTGTGCGAAGTAAAAATAAGAAAAATTAAGTAAAGAAGGGAAGGCAAGACGTGTGGGAAAAGGTTGTTAAAGTACCCAGTTGGCCCCGTCTTTAAGACATCCTCGAAGACGGATGCACGACAATGTTAATTTCTGCACGACATGTGAGGGACAGCGGGAACAAATCGTCAACGACATTTTTGAACAAGTGTCGCGAAAATCGTGCACGACTCAAAGAAAGACAATGTCGCCTACTTTATCATTAACGACTACCTGCATGACAATGTCGTCTATTTTGACGTCCACGACAAAAAATATTATAGAGCAATTCCATATGAAAACGATCAAAATTGGCAAATTTTTGGACGACCCCTCTCCGATTTTAAAATAAATAGTCTCAATCGATTGCCCAGCAAAAAATAATGTGCCTACATATATTTTTTTTTTGTTTATAGTGACTGGTTTAGTGGTGGTGTACACCACTGACATGTGACAAAATTGAAGAATTCTTCATAAGGGACCTCATTGCAAGTTGTTTTAAAAAAACTACTAAAGCGATCGCAACAAGTGATAGCTCGTTGGAAAGGTATTGAATCAGGCTTTAATTGAAAAATAAAATTTTCCTAATTTTTCTTAGAAATTTACCTTTAAATTTTCCGATTTTCCACAGAAGCTCCTAAATTTTCCGGCTAATTTTTTTTTTTTTTTTTGGATTCCTCATAATTTTTGCTTTAAGAATCAGCAATAAAAAAATGGGCCCCGACTCCTTGTTTGGACAGGAGAAGAGCATTTAAGAGACCACCTTGTTAAAAAAAACATTTTAAAAATTATTTTACAGTTAAAAATACATTTATGAAGAAAAAATCAATTTTTTTTTAAGATCCTGTCTGCGTTTGCATGTTTCATCAAAACATCAAATTAATTTAGTTTTTTAAAACAACTTTCAATGAGGTCCCTTATGAAGAATTCTTCAATTTTGTCATATGACAGTGGTGTACACCACCACTAAACCAGTCACTATAAAAAAAAAAAAAAATATGTAGGTACATTATTTTTTGCTGGGCAATCGATTGAGACTATTTATTTTAAAATCGGAGAGGGGTCGTCCAAAAGGTGATCGCTTTCATATGGAATTGCTCTATATGGTTATCTAATTCAGACAGTTTTTTAGTATAGTTTAAATATTAATTTCTGTTATATGTTTTATATTCAACTCATATACGCAACTCCATGTAATCCATTTTCCCGCCCGCGAATAATTTTATCATCATTTTTGGTTTTATTGTTTAGAACTAATTTGTCAATTTTTTGTAGGTATTTAAATCAACAATTAAAAAAAAAGAATGTGAGAATTTGAAGAAAACCAAGCAAGTGATTGAATAGCATTCAAGAAAACTTTGTCGTCAGTAGCCTTTATACAAGACAACTTATAAGACAAAGTCGCTCATACTGTCCCACATAAAGCTTAATAGAAGACAAATTACAAGACAACGTCACTCAAACTGTCGTGCACGACGATTTCCTGTAAATTGTCTTCTAGAAAACCTAAACAACGGGGGACAAGTCATGCGTACATCATTGACGACGATGTCGTCAACGGCAATCTGGCCAACTGGGTAATGTTCATACACAAACTTATGCAAACATATGAATGCTAGTCATAAACATGTAAATAAGTATGTATGGATGTTTTAAAATAGGTATACATGCAAAATGTTTAATGATGTGTAATAAAATGTATGCGTTCTTCAGCGACTAACATAAAAGTGTTTGAGATTGAAAACATTTTTCGTTTCATAAAAGCTGCCTTTAATTGTGAATAAAATAAACATTTGTCCACCGATTTTCATGTTTTATGGCTCATTTTATTCGTAATTGCCAGGCTTTCTCATTAATGATATTTATGTACACTTGTTTTAAAATTTTTATGCAATATAAATAACTGACCCGTGCGACTATTTCGCACCGTAATTTTTATCAATGAAAATATTAATTTTTCAATTTCTAATTATTTTTCGTCATTAGTGTTAGAAATAAGCTTTAAAATGAGATATCATTCATTAAATTTGATGCGGTGGTATGGGAGATATTTGCAACCGACAAAAAAAGTGCTTTAGAAATAATATATATGATGATTATATGTAATAAAATGCATGCATTCATCAGTGGCTTACATAGAAGTGTTTGCAATTCATAAGAAGGAATCAGCTACCTGTTTCTGTATTGAACATTTTCGTTTGCGAATTTACATGGAAGGACCAATAAAAAAAACCACAAATTTGTTTTCAATATAGATTCCCTAACGGACATTTTTATATTTATAACATTAAACAGGCAGTAAGAGTTTTTTATGTGCACGGCACTATACTTTTTATAGGAGTTAAAGAAACCAATATAAGGGTTTTTATGGCTGCAATAGCCACCATATAAGTTGATTCTTATATATTGTAACGATAGAATTTAAATTATTCCTAATTTCCTCATTTTTAAAATACCTTTTTTTAATGTAAACTTTTTCAGTATATTCATATTAACTGTTTAACTCTTTAAAACGGGTTTGCTCTATTAAATAGTACTTATATTATTTGTAGACTTTGTGTTTTGTTGTTATGGAGTCTTAAAAATGTTAAGCACTGGAAAAATATGTTTAGGTGTTTTAATTTATTTAATAATAAAGAAAACAATGAATTTTAAAATAAAAACAAAAGTTTTTGCTTTTTTAGGTTTTATTTTTGAGAGATTAAGCCTTCTATAGCCCTTTTTAAATACCGATTTAGCTTATTTTTCATTCAGCTTTATTCATCACTGATGGTAACTAACATTTATTTTCAATACTTTGTTAGTAAATATTTCCCAATTTAAAATTAAAACTCCTTTACCATAGCTTTTTTATGTTTTTTAAAACGTATTACATGATTGCATTCCTTTACACGAATTCTTTTCTTTGCTATTTCTACTTCATGATTAGTCACATCATCATTTATGTTGTATCAATAAAAATATTTTCCTTCTTTTTTTATAAATATGCTATTGTTGTTGTATGTCTTCGATGATACATTAATTCGCTCACGAGTTTTATTTTATTTACTCGCGAGCCAAAAAGAAAAAATTCTTGTAAATGTGAAAAATAAAACTCGCTCGCGAGCGAGTTTAATTCGAGCACTCTCCGTACTCTGCTTAATAGTTAATTTTTTTTTTAATATAGAACAAATTTCAAATCGTTTGGTGTGGGAACTTTTTTTAAAGCAGCGAAAAAGAACGATGGCGTTTGTTAATATTTTTTTATGGACATATTGGCTACGGCATGTTCAATTTGATATTTGCAAAAAAAATTTAAAAAGTCATTACCCTAATATGTATATTAGACTGGTCGCAATTTTTTTTTAAATTTAATTGTTTGCGCTGCTTAAAATATGAGGTTGGTGTAAGAAATCATGACCTAATTTTTTAGGTCAATCCGACGGTGCCTAGCCGTGCCGGGTGGGGCCCAAAGTTCCCCATTTTATAAAAAAAACATCTTTTCTATCAGATCTTTATAGTTATACTAGTTGAAAAGCCGAAAATCAAAAATATGACTACGCTACGATCTTCCGCAGAGAAAGTACTTCAAGTGTGCCAAATTTTTTTAGTTTTTCAATAAGCTAAAGCGTTTTTGAGTTACGCGAACATATGTTGTGCAACCTTCTTAATTTTCGAAATAACGGTATATCTCGAAAACCAAAGCCAATATGAAGAAAATAGTTTTAACTTTCTTAAAGTAAATTTTATTGCGGAATTTCGGTTTTTTTTGTTTTTCAATAAACTAAAGCGTTTTTGAGTTACGCGAATATATGTTGTGCAACATCCTTAATTTTCGAAATAACGGTATATCTCGAAAACTAAAGCTAACCTAAAAAAACGGCTAGCACCACTGGATTCAGCGACCCCGAATTAGTTAAAATTATTTAAAAATCTTTCGTTCGTATCATACTAAAATATTAAACTGCAAATACTTTAATCTATCTATACAATATATAATTTCTTAGTATGTCAGGATGTTTGCATGTATGTCCTATCCTTTCCGCAACTTTCTGAAGCCATCTGATGACATAGGAAGCTGAAATTTGGCACACTTGAAGTACTTTCTCTGCCGAAGATCGTAGCGTAGTCATATTTTTGATTTTCGGCTTTTCAACTAGTATAACTATAAAGTTCTGATAGAAAAGATGTTTTTTTTTATAAAATGGGGAACTTTGGGCCCCATCCGGCACGGCTAGTCACCGTCGGATTGACCTGAAAAATTAGGTCATGATTTCTTACACCAAACCTCATATTTTAAGCAGCGCAAACAATTAAATTTAAGAAAAAAAAAAAATCCCATACAAGATGCGACCAGTCTAATGTGTATTCCTTCTAAATATACCCAGCAAAAACTTTGCTTACAAAATAAGCAGAAAAATAATGAGAATTTGACGAGCCGTCTACTTACTTTTCTACTAGAAAAAGTACTTATTTTTGTTCGAGATGTCCCAAAAGTAATCCTTTATAATTTAGCCTATTATAATCTAAAAAATTATATGTTTTTTTTATACTTAAAATTTTTATAAAAATATATAGTTACACAAAGTCAATATAGTAAAATTTTTTTTTTTTTAATTATTTTTTTTATTTTTTTTTTAATTATTTTATTTTTTCTTATTTTATTTTACTTTATTTTTTTTTTTTTATTTTTTGTCTGTCTCTGGCGGGATTCGATCGCGCAACCTCGGTGCTGATAGACTAGCTCGCTACCAGCTAGTCTACCGGGGCAGTGTAGTTTTTGTATTAAAAAACTATGTTTTCTGACTATAATGACTATAATAACATTTTTATTGTCATAATGAAAATTTAAAATTTCTTTAATATATAACTAATAATCCAAAAAGTGGCGAATAAAGCTACAAAGTAATGAATTCTTGAAGTCATTAAAAGTAGGATTGTAAGTAAAGTTTTTGCTGGGTATATGAATTATTGGTTAATTACAATGGGTCCAATTGATTTATTTTTTCACCTCGCTCCCATAGAAATATGTACAACTAATTTAATCCACGTTTAATTTCCTTTGCCTTTGCATTTCATTTAAAAGAAAGTGTTTTTCCCATAGAAGATTAAAAAAAACGTTAACGTCATAACACGTAAGTTATGAAAAAATTAAAAAAATATTGGAAAAAATATATCAAAAAAAAAAAAACCTAAAAGTTGTTATCAAAATCAAATTTTCGAGCTTCAAATGTGAGTTACAGAAAATGTTCGTATGCAATTTTATGATTTGGCAAAGCGGAATTAAGGACCACTACTTGTTTTTTTTAAATAATTTGTTTTATAATTTACAATAAACCGCCTAAAGGCGGTGCGCAAAATGACCCCAGGAAATATGGCCACAAAAGGAAAATGAAAAACGGCCCCAAAATTTACCATGACACAACAACACGCAATTTTGGGGATTTTTCTTTTATTTTTTTGGGCTTATTGTTAATTTTTTCCTTAGGGTTTTTTTGCATTTTAAGTGGAATGAAAAATGACCCCAATAGCAAGGAATGAAAAACGGCCCTAAATAAAATCACAATTTTATCTTTGGGGCTATTTTTCGTCTACTAATAAAAATACGCAAATTTAAAGAAATAAAAAATCACTCCAAACATTTTTACACAAAAATTAAAAAAATAATAGGTAAAAGTTTCTAGGGATAGTATAAAAAACCAGAATTCTTATACCAAAGTAGAGAAAATCTATGCCGGTTATACAGAGATGCTTTGGTTAGCGAAGCCGGTGTTTGTTATACCATAGAGGAAAAAATTCTTGCGCTATTAAGAGAAGCTTTACTGAGCGAAGCCAATGTACGTTATACCATAGAAAAGCAAATCCTTGAGCCCGGCCGAAGGCCATATAGGGAAGCTTTAGTTAGCGAACCCAGTGTTCGTTATACCAAAGAGAAGAAAATCCTTGCGACCGGCCGAAGGCCGGATATAACGTGAAGCTTAAGTAAGCAAAGCCAGTTTTAGTTATACCGTAGAGCAAAAAATCCTTGCGCATGGCCGAGAGCCCAACCATGGTATCAGTCGTACGATTTTAAAAACCAAAACTGTTTAATTATTCGGATTTGGACTCCACCGAAAATGTTTAATGTAACTTTCTTTGTGTTCTTTTTTGGGGTTAAAGTTCATTATAAATTTTGAGGGGATTTTTCATAATGAAGAATTACCCCAAATTTAGGGTCATATTTCATTTTATTTTTAGGGTTATTTTTCATTTTTTTGGGATATTTTTTCATTAAAAAAATGGGGCCATATTGCATTATGAAAAATAGCCCCAAATTTCGGGTAAATTTTAATTTATTTTTTGGGGCCATATTTCGCCCAAATGGAAGGGTTCGATCGGGACATGGAAAAATGCAATGTAGTCAGCAGGGACATTAATTTGTTTGTGTTTCAGGGCATTTCAATTAACGTATACAAAAGCATTATTATCAGAAAAGAATGAAAATTGGTTTGCTTTTCTTAAAAGATCGGAAGAAAATGACCAAAAGTTAAAGATTAAGTTTGATAATATTCAAAATCTTATTTAAAAGTTTACAACCAACATGTGTTAATTTTTTGTTATAAAGTTTCATATTAACAGGGTGCTTAGCCCTTTAAGTAGATAAATATTATTTTTTTCTGCAAACTATGTTTAAACTCTTATGCCCGTTATAAAATTAAGATAAGGGGTAAGTGTATAATTAAAAGATGATCGTTTCTACATTATCACACTCTAGGAGGGGTGCGGGAGCGGCTACGGTGTTTTGTTTTTGTAAGTTTTTTCTTTATTTTCCTCACTTGGAGTCTTTTTAACTCTTGAATTTTCCGAACCTCATTGAAAAAGGGGATCTAGCGCATCCATATCTTGTTAATAATGGTGTTTTCTTTTCTACAAAAAAAAATGAGAAATTTTATTTAAAAAAATGCAATTTGGTGTGCGTTTCTTAAAAATGCTTTGCTCCCTAAAAGGGTGTCTTGTTTTATTCTAAAAAATTCACCCTTTCTAATGGCATAATGCTTTGCAGTTTATGCCCCGTATAAATCGGTAGTATTGAAAGTGCCCTGTAAAACAGTTGACTTATGTTTATTTATAGGGCTACCAGACAAAGTATAGTAAAAAATATAAGAAACCATAACGTTGGTAAGTGATGTTCAATTTAAGTGGATTCGGTGTTTTGAAAATCTTAAAAACTTCGGCAAAGGTATTTTCTTATTTACATAGTTTATGAAAAACAAACTATGTATAGAAAATTTTAAAACAGCTTAATACAAAGAGTAAACAAATATGGATATTACCGCAACCATTTTGAAGAACATTTTGTCAACTGTTAAATACAGGGCGTTTCACTTTTGCATAACTTGTGTTTTGTTCTCGCCAAATAACAAATTGCATTATTACAGGGTTAGCAAGGCATTTTGTACATGGACCTTTTAACAAGGTGGTATTTTTTTTTGGTATACAAGAAAACACCATAAGAAGCTATTATGCATATGTAAAATGTTATGGTCGCTTTGACCAAATATCTAAAGAGAAATATGTATGGCATATACGAAATGTTCATATCACACAGATACTCGTAAATATATCATAACGTGTTTTTAAAAACAGGTGATTCTAATAGTTTTTATATTTTACAAGGACCCTAAATTTATTTCTTTCCAACAAAACGGTGCCAGTACAAATTCTTGAAACGCCCACACTAATTAGGTTTTGCAACACCAAGTTTGAATAAACCGAAATCGTCAGGTTTTACGCCTTTTTCTAAATTGAAAATACAGAATTTATCAATATGTTCGTCGCACTGTGGCTGAAAATTTAATTTCATTGGCCGAAAGTCTAATGTTTTGCTATCGCCGATTTAAAAAATTTTAATGCTATTCTATAGCAAACATATAAGAACTAGAGTATCCAAAAACTGCATCAATATATTGGCAATTGCGGGTGTGGCATGCTGCTGAAAAAAAATATTTTATGTTGTTTTAGAAAAAAGTTAATTTTTGTAAATTTGATCAGAACTAAATTATTATTTCTCGTAAACTGTCATCGATAATGGGTTGCAATTTTTTTTTGTAATATTAGTGGGATAGTAGTCATTTATACCTGATGTGTTCTTAAAAGTTTCCCCTGGTTCTATATGTAAGTTAAAACCGAAATTCAGAGGAATATAACTTGCTAGGACCAAAAGGGGTTAAAGAGATTTTGGTACCATTAGAGAGCTGAAAGTGTCCTCTTTAACCCCATATACTTGTGCATCGGTTTGGAACTCTCTGTTGAACACTTTTTTCATTTTAATGAACTTACTAGCACTTTTAATTTACTGAAATATTTTGTTTTTCAAATTTTTCTGCAACTGACGCAATTCTTGGAACTGCCAAGGCCGGGCAGCTTTTAAGGTGATTTGAAAGAAGATGGGTCCATAGACGGTCGTGGGAGTGACTTGTGTTCCTCTAAAATTGGTAGCCTCGGATATTAAATACATGTATTTATGGATTGCAAAAAATTAGACTAAAGCTGACCTACAAAAAATATGCTTAAATGTTAAGTTATCTCCTTTGCCTTTCGAGTCATTCGGATGAAACAGATTTTTTGTCTGATTTTTTTTAACGATTTTTCTAGTTTTTTTTAATCGGGTGGATTATGTTTAATATCAACCTGTTTTCAATAGTGGGTTAAACATTATTTTATATTGGCAGGAAAGCAGACTTCAAGCAATAGCATGTTGCATTTTCTATAAGTATAGTCGTATGTATATTTGTGGCGAATGTATATGCGTAAAAAGGGAATACGAATGAATACTCCAGAAATAAATAAAATGCTTTTACTTTTTGAAAGAAAACGTTATAAATATGCTTGTAGAAGCAAGTTTTAGTCTGGTTTAAAGTTTTAAGTTTTGTTTCTCCCACATGCCCTATCCAAAAAAAGAAAATTGTTTAATCAAAAAAAAAATTATTTAAATAAAAATTCGACACGCCTATTTTTATAAAATTAGAACAGTAATGTTTTCTAATATGTCCATGATTTTCTGGAAATTCCGATAAATTTTGAGTGGTTAATAATGGTAATTTTGGCATTTTTATAAAAAAAATCTTTTTTTTTAAAGCGTTTTTCCGGGGTTGGGAATTTGGGGTATTTCTTAATCAACAAGGGGAACGCTTTTAAGTCCACTGTTTTAAGATCTCTTCGGCCTAAATAACTCCAAAATTTCATTGTGATATGTCTGATTCATGGAATGTCAAACATTAAAATTATTATTTCTATAGTGTAAATGAATGAAAGGGCTTTCAATAAGAGGAAAAAAAAGTAATTTAAAGTTTTGACATTTTATAAATATGACATGAATAAAGATATCATAATGAAATTTGGAAGTTATGTACCGTAAAAATGTGAAACCGTTTCGTTCAAACAGACTTTTTATATTTTACATATTTTCAAACAATTTCATATTCAAATTATTAATTGGTTTTTCGCATTATTAATCTTTTCAAATGAAATCCTTTTTTTTTTTTTGTACAGATTTAACATATTAATAGAAAGTTTAATATTCATATTAAAAATTTTTTTGTTTTAATCTTAGCAGATCTTTAGCATATTTTCTTCATTTTAAGATTAAGCAGATTTTAGCAGATTTAGTTTTGAAGTTTTGGCCAATTCTCATCAAACAGCTATGGCAACACTCTATCAAAGTTAAACTACTTACGTATGCATATATCCTTTTGTATGTAATAAAATTTATTTATTTGTTTTAATTCAGGTACTTTTTTAAAAAGGAAACATTTGTTCTTCATAGTACTTATTTTGAATTTTATGAATTTCGAAGTACCTTGCCATTGTTGCAGGCTGTTATGTATAAAGTTTTTGTATAGGGAGTACGAGTATTATGTATGTATAATTTGAAATTTATTTAAGCTTAAATATATTGTTAAAGTAAAAGCTAAAGTTGAGGGTTTTAAGTCGGGTTTCGGGTTCGGTTTTTAGGCATTAAAACTGCGGTTTCGATTTCGGATAAAACCAAACAGCAATCCCTACTTAAAGCAGTGCTCTTAAAACATCATCCTTTTTGAATAAAAAACACCATAATTTTTAATCTCAATCAAAAGCATTTTCTTACTTAATGCTTAAAAATATCAAAAGTTATACTGTGACCTTAAGGAAAATCTTACAAATAAATCAAAGAGAATTTACAAAACTGGTTTATCCTTATGTATAGAACACGACTCTACACCATATTTAGAAGATCCAGAAGAACAGACAAATATTGTCGAGCCTTTAAGTTCTAAAAACGTTAATAAACATGACTTCTGGGATTCTCGACCATTTATAAAGCTAAAGGCTAGATTACACTATTATACTTTGTATTAATGCATTTCAAAAACTCAAGTAATATGACAAAGTGTGATAGTGTGATTGCAATGTGTCACGAAAATGACAAGTATTATGAAAAAAGTTTGACATCTCATACGACTTCATCGTTTTTTGAAAAGTTTATAAACAATAATACTTTTCATTTTATCAGGGTTGCATTTTATTTCATGTGTGAGTGTTTATACTTTGTGTGATGGTGTGAACAGAAACTGTCATGTTTAATTAGATTTTTTGACAGTCGCAACAAAGCTCATTAGATTTCTATCTCACAAAGTGTTATGGAATACGTAAGACTTGTGAGATAGTGTAAACTAGCTTTAAGGGCACGAGTGTTTCAAGTGAGCAACTATTTCGTGCTGCTTTATATCGTTTCCAAGAAAAGTACGAAGTGTGGCCAGTCAACAAGTATGTATAATTTATATGTTCCCACCAAAATCTTATTAATTTACAAAAAAGGATATATGTATTCGGCTGTGCTGTTTCAATGATAATCCCCCCTCCCACAAGAGACGGACAACCGGATTTGAACTTCGCCTTTATAGGATAAAGGTATAGGATCAATATTGTAGAAATTACAAACGGAATGACAAAGTTATATATACCCTTTAACCTTCGGTGAAGGGTATAAAAAATGATAATGACACCACTGAAATATAAAGATATAGTAAACTGAAACAGCTGTTTATATTTTTTCACTTGTAGCTGCCGTCTTCAACATAATTCAGTAGCTGACTACGCGACTATAATTGCAGCATTTGTAGTCGTGTGTTCGTGTAGCGTGCTGTGTTTAATGCATTTCTTTGTAATGCAAATTAGTGCTGGGATACTATCGATATTTTCAACTATCGATATTTATCGATAGTTAAAATTTCACTATCGATATATCGATATTACTATCGACTGAATGTTTGTACTTGTGCAGTAAAACCTTAGTTATTTTTTATAAGGCTACAGTTCGCTGTTTTAATCACCTTATTGAATGTATGAGACGTATGTTTATACGCACGTTAATTTAAATGGCAGTTTTTTTAAAATTGATAAGTACCTTTCTGAAGGAACCGAAGTAACAGGGACTATAAGATATTCCATTGTAACTTTAAAACATTTCTAAATTCGAAACCCAAAAAGGTAATCAATCTCGCGGACTTATCCTCTAATGGTCGTTCATTGTTTTGTCTTATGCTTGCAATTGCATTTGGATTTGCATTTTTTTACAACATTACAAAAATATTTGACATTTCAGTCGCTATATAAACATGTAAAAATTTCGACTTAAAGTCCTTTAATTAGCAGTAAAAAGCACTGTAAGCAATCCATACCACTTGCCATTCTTGTTGTTTGTATTCATTGCTGTAATTCAGCGCGAATTAATAATATCAAGTAAAAATTTGCGGCAAAAAACTGTGTGTATAGCTGCTGTAACATGTCTTCATAGCTGTATTTTAAATAATTATAATATCGATATTGATATTTTTCCTATCGATATTTTCGATATTTTAAGACTATCGATAATATCGATAATCTATCGATAGTTTCCCAGCACTAATGCAAATACAGTACATATAAGCGCTTTTGCATAAAAAGTCGCCAATTTCTTTATTTTTTTAAACCTGCCGTTCTTTACATTTTTTTTATGTTAACGAAATTTTCTGTAGCAATGTTGCTGGTATAAGTAAGGCCTACAACTGCTGACGAATGCTCTGTACCGGAACAAAGATAAAAATTTCGAATTTTGCGCTTCAATTTCAACTGCAACGACTACTACAACTACGTACACTACTTTGAAACTGCCGTTTTTAACTTTTGACAATTTGCAGCGCTATTCGTAACGTTGTAATACAGCGACTATTATGTTCCTTGCTTAAATGTTTAATTCACTTGATTAAATTCATATTTTATTTTATATTAATGGTTTGAAAATTGACGAGAAGTTTCGGGCTTAGGCATGCCGAGAATGGGCTTTATATGGGGCCTAGGCTTAATTATCGACCAATCTTCTCAAAATTTGGCAGTGTGATTCCGAGTCCTGTAAAAGTGTATAATACCAAATTTTGCTACGTACCTAATCGTTTTCCGACAGTGGGTTTTACATGAGACGTATGTTAAGTTATCGAGATCGATCTTCACTTAATTTTGCCAGTGTTGTTCGATACCAAAATATGCTAGTTTTTGTAGCATCACTATTTATTTTTGGGGTGGTTGTTCCACATTTGGATTCATAACTCTTTTCCTACTGAACCTACTGATTTAGCTGTATTTCCATCCCCAACAGCTTACGATAACTAGAAACAAGTCGGAATCAATACTGTTCTTTTTTGTTGTTCGAAACTGAGCGTGTTTTCAACAGAATATTATTTAAGGACCTTGAATAAGTATATGTACATTATGGGACCTGATGAATATTAAAAAACAAATTTAGTATACTCTCATCTACCACTTTACAACTTGATGAGACTTGACTGTGAAATTCTGGCAACTCTACGCCTTATTTCAGTTAACAGAGCGCGCAACAGAGTAGAATATTCAAGTGGTGGGGAGCTCTAACTTACAAATACAATCAAAATCTTTTTACTCTCCCATCTGCATCGTACTTTTTTGTGGGGAGTTTGAGTCGTATTAGTCGCTTTAACGAATCTACATTTGTTGGATGTTGTTTTGTTTAACGTTGTGCGGCGGCCTAACGAAACAAAGCGACATTCGCACGAGTCCAGTATGAAGTGGTCGCGTGATGGGGCAAAACGTGTTAGCGGTTAATTTCGTTAAATTTGCTTTGTAAATTTTTTTTCGTTGTTTTCAAACGTCGTTTTTTGTTTTGTTTAATTCTTTTGCTTCTGAATATCAATAGATATTGTTATTGTTTTTGTTTATAAATACAACAATTTATTTTGTAGACTGTTTGTAGCTAAAAGACGAAATAAAAAAAATTTGCCGGTTGTGCGCATGCTCAACAGTGAGTGACATTAAGTGTTTGTTATTTACTAGTGATGGTGTTGCTTTCGAAAGATGCATGCAAGACGCATGTATGTATGTAAAAATTGCAAGTTCCAAGAGACCGTGGTGCATGCCGTAACGCAGAAAGATAATAAACAAATAAAGATTAAAACATTGATTTGTACACGGCGATGCGATCAGTTGCAATGAAATTATTGTTTATTACGGCAGATTGTGTGTAAAGTGCTGTTCGTACTAGTTGTAATACTAACAAAGACCTACCCACCGTCCGCCCGCCCTTTTGCTCTAACTGCTGTTATTCATAGTGCTCGTGCAACGTAGGGTTTAGTGTTGAATGAAAAAAGTGTTGCGTGTATAATTGTGTGAATTCGTTTGAAAGTGCTCCACACACAAAAAGTAAGAAAAAAAATTACAAAATACATACATTCACATTAATTGGTGATTATCTGTCATAGCAGAAAGAGCGATGTACATTTTTCGTATAAAGTATATGAATGTCGTGTACGTGTAATAAAAGACTATAACAATTTTTGTTGCAATCACATTCACAACAACAATAACAACCAGAACGAAAATAAAAAAATAGTGGAAGAGGCAAGTACTTGGGATACGGTTGTATCATGTGCGGGAAAATAAATAGTTGCACGACGGAATTTCTAACCATTATCAGCAAACGCTTTTACTGAGCTGCAATCAAATCATTTCGAATTATTTTTCTAGAGATTTGCCCACGCCACAGCAAGCTTCATTTCAGATGAGCCACAAAACAAAAGTAATAGAAAAACAAAAAGCCAAAACCAAGTTGAGGTGCAATTGCTCGTCTAAGGTGTTACCCGGCCGTTGATGAATGCTTGCACGCCGTCACCATGGCATCAACTGTCGTGCATTCTGACAACTGACACATCTTCTTGCACAGCATAACGAACAACGAACACAGGTAACAAGTGATTTTGCGCGCTAGGGTGTGTGTGCTGACAATTGTAAATGCTCGAGTGCGGTGGTGTCGCCCAATTAAATTGCCATAAATAACACACATTGTTACTTGGCACTATCGGATGTGCTCAGTTTGTTTATTTTTTTGTTTGAACATTTCATTTGAACCCACAAACATTTGATTGTAACTCTTGGGCATGGCACCTAGAAGCATATAGACGCTGTAAAAAATACAAAATACTAATTTACATTGTGTGCTTTGTAAACTGCAACATTCAGTACTGCGACGACAGACACAACATTGCACTCTCACGCATTAAGCAGCTGAACTAAACCCGACCAGCCGGATGTATAATGCTGGCTTTTCCGCGGGTGGTGTCAATTAGAAACAATTGTAAATCTGATTTGGATTAAGTACGCAAATTTCAATAATATTTTGTTTTCCAATTTTTGTATGGTGTGGCTTCAAACTGCGGAGGATGGCCTCGCGGATGCTTTAACACTAATAAATATGAAAAATTAAAGACAATGGACTCTAAATATGTACATATGAGTTTGTTAAGTGTCCTCTACGCCATGCGTACATACATAGTTGCAATATTGTGTGCGACTCAAGTTTAGTTTCAAGTACCTTTAACATGGCAGTGGGTACATACATAAGTACTTTTCCAGAAGTTGTGTTTCGCGTAAATTTGAAACGTTGATAAAAGTGCTCGACCGCTCGCTAACACAAACATACGTTCATACATACATGCATATGTATATTATTGTGTGTATGTTTTTTATGTTTGTGTAGCAATAAGTAAATTGGGAAGTTTGCACACCGTTTTTATTTTGGTGTTGCATACAACAAGTAGCGCGTAAGCTTTCTGCTTCATAAATTTTCAGTTTATGGATTTAAAGACGACGCGCTTGCGCTATGCCTGTATCAAGAAAGCAACAAGAAAAATATTTGTAACAAAACCAACATAAACCATTATAATAATAACAATATAAATAAGAATCGTTGCCATTTCCATTGCCCCGTTGTGCTGCCGCCCTAGTTGAACGTCACGCATTGTAAACGCCACCGTATCCCACAAACAACGTACATACGTACATATGTACGTACGTCTGATTCGTATCATTTCTCCATGAGCTGAGATATAAAGTTGGATTTTGATTTGTATTTGCACAATTTTTGATGAATTTTTATAATTTCTACATACATATTTTTTTTGTGTAGCTGTTAATGGTGTTGCACAAACTCTTATACAGACATACAATTCGTGGCTTTTAGAATAAAAAAAAATAAATTTGTTTTGGTGAACTGCATAAAAAAATAAGTTGATGCAACAAAAGTGAAAAATAAGTTAAATAGATATTTTTGTATAAGTGAATGTGTTTTTGTAATAATCATAAAGAAAAGTTTGAAAAAAAACTAGCAACTGCTGAAAGTTAACAGTGTCTTTGATGTTTTAAACAAACATAAGTGATTGTGGCACAAATGTACAAACATACGACGAACACTAGTTAAATGTATGAAAGAAATTAAAAGAAAATCGTAAACTATTTTAACTAACAACATCGGCAATAAGGAAAGTGTTCAACAGTTGTCATTGCATTAAAAGCAACATTTATTTCTTATTATCGCTGTCGTTGTCTCCGTGCTGCTAATACTGTTGCATGCATTACATCAGTTTTGTGCCTTATTTCTTTTGGTGCTTTTTTCTTCTTTGTTTTTCTGTTGTTTTTGCTGCAGTTTGGCAAATAGCATTCATTGAAGAATTACCCACCAACATTTGTTGCAACAGTAATAAGAGCAGCCGCACTATTGTCGCTTTTAACAAATACAAACTGCAATAACAACTGCTACCGCCAGCCAATACGACAAAAACAAAAGAGAAGAAAAAAATTAAAAACAATACTTAATAGTAATCTTCAATTGTCTTCATCAAAAAAAAAAAAAAAAAAATAACACAGAAAACAAAATCGGTGCAACAGTTTTAAATCGGCAACAGGCGGCAGCAATCATTATTTTGTAAGCTGTTTTACAATTTAATGGTTTTCATGGTAAGTTTTGAAAAAAGTTTCATACAAAACTAAAACCATATGGTGACATACATTTAGAAAAATTTGAACAAAAAAAGAAACTAAAACAAATACTAGTATTTACCTACAATAATATAATGCAACTTAAGATTATTTAACTAAGTAGTTTGAGTTAAATTTGGCTTTGTTTTGTCCGGAAAACAACTGATAAGAGACAGACCCTTAACTTTTGCTTTTATAAGTATCATTTAAATGTCCTCGAATGCAGTTTTTATAAGGGCTTCATATAAATAAACAAACGATTATCTGGTCTTGTGTAGGGTAGACTTAAAAAAGTTCTTCCAAAGGCTACAAACGTCATGGAATCGATTGATTTCGAACATAATCAGTCTACTGTTGTGCAGTGGTGGATTTGTCAATTAGGAGTGTAGGTCTATACGGCTTCTAATATTTCCACATTCGTGTACCATCTATCACTAGTGGTGAATCAGCGTGTACTAAGTTTTTCATTCCGTGTGAAGCTTCTTTAGTATTCATCTAAGACGCCACAACGTATATATATTCCCTGGGTCTTGAGTATTTCTAAGTCGGCTTAGCCATGTCCGTCTGTTAATATTACGCTCACTTTCGAACTACTCTTAACAAGTGAACAGTACTAATGTCAAATTCTTTTCTAGTTCTAAAAAGGAATTTGGAACTGGAAAACACTTTAGTACGCCGAAAGAAGAGTTCAGTTACCATAGCACAGAATACACAGAACTGTCACGAGACGGAAGATTTTGCATTTTTTTTGGTCTCTTTCAAAGAAAGCTGCCCTTTTGCATTTCTTTTTTCATCATCTTCTATGCCGCAATACAATGAACACAAATTTATTTAGTTAAGATTTATTTACAAAACTGTTGCAAAAATTAACTTTTAAGTTCACCACAACACGAGTAAATAATATTTAAGTAAGTAAATAACATTATAAAACAAAACAATATAACTAAATACTTTTTTTTGCACAAAAAACAACGTTTGTTGAACTAATGCATTTGTTTAACGTGGTTTGTGTTTTGTTATTTTTGTTTTGATCACGCCATTTGTGTTGATTGTTGCGGCCTGTTTTTACACCTTGCCACTTCACTACCAAAAAAAGCTTTCTGTCTCTTTCTTCGAAAGCTACCCTCGCAACTAATTTGGGCCTTTTTACACGTCACTTTTTACAGTTCTGTGTATTCTGTGACTATAGTTCCTATATGAAGCGCGTTCCGAAAAGGACGCATAAAATGCTAAAAAAAATTTATTGGAATGTGGTCAAATTAATTTTTTTTTATTATTAGTAACGTCTTTAAGGGCCAAGTTCAACAACTGTATTTTAATTACAATTCATATTGAAAAACAAAAATTGATATTTAGATACATTAGGTGAAATAGGCACTAAGTGCTTTTCGGACTCTACCGAGTTTTGTGATAAAAGATCCATGATCTTCGATATGTCAAATATAAAATCCACCCTGAAAATAACTCCAAATAATATTTCCGAAGCAAATTTTGATACTTTATTTAAATTAGGTCACATTAATGGCCAATTTTATCAACTCTATTTAAATATCAATTCATTAATATGTAAATATAGTTTTCCACATCATTTTATTTTATTAACTGGCCTAAGCAACCAGTGAAATGCGCATAGGAATAGCTTATCCGATCAACAATAAATTTCAGTTTATAAATAGTATGAAATGAGAATTTAACACATTTAAACGCAACATTGTTAATTAATTTTTTGAATCTCAAAAAAAACTTTGATAACTAATATGCATGTGGCAGTGTAAATGAAACTGAACTGGCAAAATAAAATAAAGTAATTTGTTTTTATTTTTGTTTTTTTCTTTACCCACTTAAAACTGCATTTAGATCTGACAAAAAAATCAACCAATTGTAGTCGGACTGTATGTCTAAATTTACACGTTTCATCTTTTGATGCTCAACTTCTTTTCAATTCCCTTTTAAAGATGCCAACATAATCACACGCAGCAATCGGTTTCAACTTTTTTCGGTTCAAAACAACAACAATTTTATTAACAGCGAATCAAAGAGAAAAATAAAAGAAAAAATTACATGCAGCCATCGCTGTGCATATACCAACAAATAAAAACACAAAGGCTGTAGGAAAAATCGCCCAAAGAAAAATGGCCAAAAAAATAATGAAAAATCGCCCAAAGAAATTCCATGTAAAATTGGGCCTGAATTCATATGAAAACTGACCCAAAATTTGTGGGCTATTTTTCGTTATTATTGGGTGATTTTTCGTTTTAAAAATATTGTATGAAAAATAGCCCATTTTTTCGGGCCATCTTTAATTTTTAAAATTTCTTCCAAATCGTACATACTATTTGTCTAAATCATTCATTATCATTATACGTCGAGTTCCTACATGTTATTTGTAAAAATAACTATGACACTCCAAAAAGTGTCACAGTGTCCATGGACTTAATGACACTTTTAAGTGTCATAATGCCCATCAGAGCAGTGTCATAAAGTCCGTGGGCGTGATGTCACTTTGTAGAGTGTCATAATGTCCACAACATGCTTACAAGCTCGAAAGCATAGCCGGCCTTCGGCCGGGCGCAAGGTTTTTCTCCTCTTTGATAAAACAAGTACCGGCTTCGCTTACTAAAGCTTCTGTGCACAGCCGCCCTTCGGCCGGGAGCAAGGATTTTCTCCTCTATGGTATAACAAAGACCAGCTTCGCTAACTAAAGCTACTCTGCGAAGTCGGCCTTCGTTCGGACACAAAGCAGATTTTACAAGCTTTACTTATGGAAACCGGTACTGGGTATACCATAAAGGAAAAAATTCTTGCGCCCGCCCAAGGCCGTCTGCGCAGAGAAGCTTTAGTTAGCGAAGCCGGTCTTTGTTATACCATAGAGGAGAAAATCCTTTGGCCCGGCCAAAGGCCGGCTATGCAGAGAAGCTTAAGTTAGCGAAGCCGGTTTTTGTTTTGGTAAAATAAGTTTCTTTAAAAATAGTTTTGTTGGTTTTTTACAAATTGGGTAATTTTTTTTTTTTTGGAAAAAATTCGTTTTTGCTTTTTGGGTAATTTTTAATTTTTTTTTTTGGGCCCTTTTTCGTTTTGTTTGGGCAAAATTTCATATTTAACTGTTTGGGTCATTTTTCATGTTCTTTTGGGCGATTTTTCATTTTTTTTTTTTGCCATTTTTCTTTTGGCGATATTTCCTACAGCCAAACACAAAGCGTACTGATCGAGTACAGGTACTAACCGAGTACTCCGTACTAACCTCCTTTCTTTTTTCTTCTCTCACCTAAAAACATAAGAGTTGAGCATCAAAAGATGAAACGTGTGAAAGCAGACTAAGAAAAGATAAACTCACTCTTTATTGTTGTTGTTTTTGTTTAAGCTTTGATATTGTTACAAGTAAAACTGGAGCTTATAATTCTTATTCGCTTAACAGTTTTATTTGTGTAATATCTTTAGTTTTTCTAAAATCTTTGGATGAAGTTTCCTGACGAACTGGCCTAAACAACCAGTGAAATGCGCATAGGAGTAGCTTATCCAGTGATGTTAACCGTACGGTAATTACCCTTTTTTACGGTAATTTTGAGCCCCAAAAGGTAGCAAGGTAATTTCATTTAAAATACGGTAATATGAAGATTTGGGTTTTTAATATTCATATACCTACAAACTTACATATGAAGGCTTTATGATTTTAACTTTTGAGAGGTTATTTTCAACGTCAATTTTAAAAATAGATGAATGTTATACAAAAAATCAAGAATTTTTATGTTTCTGCAAATACTAAGGTTACAGTGATAAGTGTAAAATATGAAAAATTAAATAACTCATTGTATATTATTAATTTTATTTTAAACTTTTTGTTTGTTTAAAAATCAAAAACTTTTTAGGCATTTAAAATAGCTATAATGTGATGGATGCATTTAACTATTACATATTAATTTTGTATTTAAGGCGTATGAAAAAGAACTTTTAAACCAATCGTTTCATCATAAGAAGATGACAAAATAGCACTTTATTTTACAGCGGGTAGATATGAATATTTCGTTTAAATTTTTTCCAAAACGAGAGTCCAACCTCCGGTCCAAACTTAAACTTTTTAGCTTCGGTCGTTTAGGCTGTGCGATGATGAATCAGTCTGACAGTAACGTAAGAATTTTATTTATATAATGTTTTTACTTTCGTATTGATAAAAATACAATAATTTTGGTTTAAAATGTATTTTAAAACAATGATTTTCAACAAATAGAAACTAGGAATTATTTCTTTCCGAAGGTTACTTTATATTATATTCAACATTTTTTATTTTTCGAATTTATTCTATGAGCTAAATTTCAGTTATGTATTTTATAAAGCTTTTTTGTAATAGTTCTATTCCTTCAATTTTTCAGAAATGATTTTATACACTACCAGACTATTATATTGTATTTTCTTTTTACATTTTACCTTAGCATTCCTTTGGACAGCAATGAGGTATATTGTATATTGAAGGAATAGAACTATTACAAAAAAGCTTTATAAAATACATTCCTGAAATTTAGCTCATAGAATAAATTCGAAAAATTAAAAATGTTGAATACAATGATTTTCATTAAAATTTTTCATAAAACACATTTAAATTTAAGTAAATTATTTTTGAATACTGCTGTGAATATTTAAATTAAAAACCTTTGCGTACGGTAATTTCTTCTCAAAAACGGTAATTTTTAGAGGACCATACGGTAATGAAAAAATAAAAGTTAACATCACTGAGCTTATCCCATCAACAATAAATTTCAGTTTATCAATAGTATGAAATGGGAATTTAGCACATTTAAACGAAACATTGTTAACTATTTTATTTTTATTTGACATGAAAAACCAATTTAAGCATACATTGATAGATAAATAAATAAATAAAAATCGGCCGGCCAGAAGTATTGTAAATTTTTAAATCCCTATTTGTTATACATATGTAGTATGTATGTATTAAAAAGTTTTAGTCAGCTTTTTTGGTTGTAAAAACAAAATCCAGCCAATGTAAATAAATTGCAATATAATTGCACTCGATTTCGAGTTAGATTTTAAATGGAATCTACTAGATTTCGTGGTTATGTAAACAGGCCTTTAAGCAAATTTATTAAAACTGTTATAGTAAGACAACATAATATACTTTTCCAACATAAAATTGTTCTCACAGCTTTTGATTTTACCAAGAATAAATTTTAATATTTATTAACAAGCTTACAAAAATTTTGGCAATTCACAAAGAGTTCTATTGTTTCATATTGTGAATTGGCTAATTTTATTACTTATGACCAGGGAAACCAGAAATTTGCTCTAAAAACGCGTTTTATGCTCATTAAACATGCGGTAAAAACTGGAAAATATGCCCAGAAAAATGTTAAAAATATGCCCTGCAAAATTTTAAAAATTTGCCCTAAAAAACGTTAAAAATATGCCCTAAAAATTCAAAAATTGCTCATTTGAAGAGACAATAGTCAACAATTTAATAACAACATTTCAAAAAACAAACCTAAATATATTATAGCTTAAGCCCATATTAGGTTAAAATTCATATAAGAGATGTTTGCGCCGAATATTATCTAGATATTAACATCCATATGGGGTTTTTTCTTAAAAGGATTTAAGATACGGTCGCTAAATATTTTACAAATGCTAACATTTAAGGATGGGAGCTTTGAGAAAATGTGAACTGATTCGAAAATAATTTAATTTACAGTAAAATATTTTTGGGACGAATTTAACTTAAATACCATCATAATTAGATAGCTTGCGGGCACAAAGAGTCTAATTTTCTTGTGAAATTATAGACCGATTCTCACCATTTGCAGAGACTTCGTCAAAATTTGATCAGCCAAGCGGACGGATGGACATTGTTAGATCACTTTAAAAAGTGATTCTGAGTCGATCGGAATACTAAAAGTTTGGTCTAGATACAAATAACATAACATTTATCCTTAATGACAACCTGCTTTTTCTTACAGTTTTAGAGTAAAAATAAAATGTTGATGTCGAAATTGAAGTAACAGATTTAAAAAAAAAAAAAATTGTAGGCATCTAAAAAATTTAATATGTATCAAAATATGCATTAAAAAGGCAAAATATGCGCTATAAACCTTAAAAATGCAAAAAGGATATTTTAACTAAATTATGCAAAAAATGCTGCAAACGGTAAAATATGCACTAACAAATCGATGCCAAAACTCATAAAAAGCTCTAAAACGGATAAATATATTGTTTCTGCCTTCATTGGTCGCACAAGGAAAAACATGAAATTGCATATTTATGGTTGGGGGGGTGCTTTAATACCATGTGAGATAAGGCCGTGATGGCTTTATCTCTCATTCAATAGGAAGATAAAGCCTTTTTAATTTTTTTTTTCATTTGAATGGGAGATAAAGCCATCATGGCCTAAGCTCACATTAGCAATATTAGAAAATGGCTTTATCTCTCATTTCAGTTCCGGAGACACTAAAGTTAAGTATTGAAATCTGGCTTCGCATACTAAAGCTTTCCTGCGTGGCGGCCTGCGACCGTGCTTAGGGGTTTTTTCCTCCAGTAGGACACGGCAGGTGGCTTCGCTGAATAAAGTTTTCCTGCGTGCGTCACAAGAATAAAAAAATGTTTTGCAATGATAACTAAAGATTTTCCCTTTTACAGAATGTTTACACCATGCATAGGGTTGCCATTCGTACTGATTTTACCAGTACACGTACTGGTTTTTATTCAATGTACTGGTTTATGCATAACACCCAAATCAGTACGCAAATGTACTGGTTTTTTTAAATTTCGCCCCCGAATAATTTTACTTGTTTGAAACTGGTTTACTTCCCTTATTACTTTTGATTTGTTATGAATCACCCAGTTAAAATTCAGTCTTACGTTTTATTTTTGTTTACTCTTAACTTACCACACTTACTTTGTATTCAAATAAATAAATTTCAAAATTCAAAAACAAAAAATTTTAAGTGAATTTAAAATTAGAACCTATAACAATATAGCTAGATAGGAGACCTCGTGAATACCCTCATTATATTGACAATAATTTGTATGAATTTAGAATTTTTTGTGTATTAACAAGAAATTTGCCGATCAAAGACATTACTTCTGTCTATTTTTAATAATTCAGCGTGATGTTTTTATTATATGTATTTTGTTAAGTTCTTGGCTTAAAAAATAGAAAAATGAATAATTTTTAATGTGTAATTTTCTAAAACTAATGAATTCAATAAAATTTTGGGTCAAAATTTGTGTAATGGTTTTTTTTTCGAATGTACTGGTATTTTTCTTACGATGTACTGATTTTTCTAATTTCAAAAATGGCAACCCTAACCATGCATAACAATATTCTGAAAAAATATGGCTTAATCTCTCATTTGCAAACAATAAATATGGGTATATCTCTCATTTCGCAAAATTTTAAATATGACCTTACCTCTCAATGATTGGGCAATAAGACCATTATGGCTTTATCTCCCATTCAATTAAGCAATAAAGCCATCATGTCCTTATCTGACATGGTTTTAAAGCACCCCCCCCCCCCCCCCCCCCTTATGGTTTCCCTGCTTATGACACTTCATTTTTAGTGCATTGTTCAAGTTTTGGTAAACAGTGCAAATATAATATAATACAATCACAATATTCTGTACGTATGTAAAATAAACTGAAATTGTAATATAAAATAAATGAAAATTCAATTAAAAACCGGTCTACTTATTTTTCATTTATTTTTAACAAAAAGTTCATTTCATTTTTACTGTCAAAAATATATTCCGTAAAATGAAATAAATATTCAGTTATTTTGTAAAATTTTACTGTCAAAAATTCAACACCATGCTCAGTAAAAACAATTAAATAATCAGTTATTTTACAAAATTTTAGTGTCAAAAAATTGACGCCATATTCAGTAAAAACAATTAAATATTCAGTTATTTTATTAAATTCAGTAATTTTCGTGTGCTCCACAAAAGAGCCGAATTTCTAAAAAATACCAGACAGACACCTCCGCTTGTTTTTCTTATAAGCGAGATAGGGAGAATATTATTATTTACTTACCCTGTTACACACGTTTGTTTTACTTTTGTTGTACTGACCACGTTGTTTACAGAAGAACTCTCTGTTATAAGACACCAGCAGCATGACCGATATGGCTTCGTAATTATTTTACTTTTAAAATTTTATGTATTTAACTAAATTATATTAACAAAAAGAAAGTGGGAAGTGCTTACACAAAACAAGCAATTCATTTTTTATAGATAAGTAAAAATTAATTTTTGGTAGTTAAATTATATAAAATAACTGAATATTTAATTGTTTTTACTGAATATGGTTTTGAAATTTTGACAGTAAAATTTTATAAAATAACTGCATATTTATTTGTTTTTACGGAATATGTAGTTAATTTTTTGACAATTAATTTATACAAGATACCTGAAAATTCATTTGGTTTTACGGAATTCGTGGTTGAATTTTTGACAGTAAAAATTAAATGAACTTTTCGTTGTTTTAAATTACATTTTTATTTAATTTAACATAAAGAAGAATTTAACTCAATCAACGGACAACATTAACTGCAACTGAAAATCCGTATTAATGCACTTAGTTTTTTGAATAACTGTTAGAATCAGTTAAAAATAAATTTGCTTGGAATTTTAAATGTGTATTTATTTAAAAATGACTGAACGGAATATTTCTTAAATAAACTACAGTCCGTTACTGTAATAGTATTGTGAGTGTAGGAAAATTTACCAAGTACAAAGATTTCTGCTGTGTTGATTTATACCAAACTGAAAAAAAAAACAAAAATGTTGCTGAATCAGCGGTTTATGGGCAAATTCAACGATTTGCCGCTTTTTGATTGTCAAAAATCAATAATGTTGCTGAATCAGCGGTTTATGGGCAAATTCAACGATTTGCCGCTTTTTTATTGTTTTGTTTTTATGTTTCTCATAAACAAAACGTTGACAACATTTAAACAAATTAACAAAATGCTAACATAGCGTCTTCACCTGACAATTTTTTGTCATACCAAACGTCAAACTGCATATTAAAAAAACGCTGACAAAAATTTTCGAGTTTTTTTTTAATAGACTTTGACGTTTGGTATGACAAAAAATTGTCAGGTGAAGACGCTATGTAACAAAAGAAAAACTGAAAAAACTTTTGTTTTTATTTTTTATAGTTTGCTCTTTCCAACATTTACAGTTTTTTTCTATCAATTCTATATCAATTCAATGAATAAAAAATGTAGTGTCATAAGGGCTTAAACCTTCTTATCATAGACGGCTTTGGAAAATGAAATAAGTCTTATAGACTTTTGGGGAGTTATTTCGTATGAAATAAGCACCCAATATAAAAATTAAAAAGTCCCAAAAAAAAAACAGAAATCAGTACCCAAAGGCGTTGTTCTTGCTTTCTGTACATATTTTTGGGGACTTATTTCATTTATTTTTTGTGACTTCCCAATAAAAAAATTTATAATTTTGCGAAGCACTAATGGTACATAAAAAAAAAAATAAGCGCACAATTATGCGCTACGCAATAAGACATACAGAAATGCAGTAAAGTAAGTGAAATAACTCTTAACAATTTTTATAAAAAATAAATAAAATTTCAAGTGCTACGGCATTCCCTTACTACGAAGCAGGTTTGTAAGGGAAAATACTAAAAAACAACTGTAAAAAACATTCAGTGTGTGAAGCTGTTCGTTACATCCAACAATTTTTGTATGCGCTGAATAATGCGCTTTATGTGTCAAAAATGTATTGCTTCAAAGTGGGAACTCGCCATATAAAATTCATGTCTTCCGTAAGCGCAATGGTAAGCGAAACTCTTACATTTCTCCCTTACAAACCTGCTTCGCTCGAAGCTCATTTTTTTATTGGGTAATTTCTTGGCGACCACCCTGCGATATATTGAGGTTAAGCACCTTTGAACAATCTTTCATTTCTTTCTTAAATGAATTAAATTGTCCAAAAAATTGTTAACGTGAACTATATATTTTTGTCCTCGTGTATAGTACTTAGGGCAAAAGAGGCGACGGGTTACAAAAGCACCATTGACGGATTGCTATGAATTTTGTCGAAAATATAATCTTTTTTTGTTAAACAGATTCCTTACGAAAGCAGTAAAATATACATAATTAATTCCACACAAACACTCTTATATGCGAGTACCTAAACAAACTCAAAGCCGCACTCACTACCTGTAGGCCATAATTTTAATTAATATTTCGCACTTGTTTGACTGTCCATTAACTAGCCATGTGGGGCTACCTGTTGCCTCATACTTGCAAACACACAAAACATTTACTTGGAAACATTTTCCTTCACTCACTCACTTATCCACAAACTCGGTTGTTATTTAACTTAAACTCTAAAGCAATTGCAGTTATACGAATGTTGAATATGGAGAGTACAACAAGCACTTGTATTATTTTGGATTGTATTGTATGTTTATGTTCAAAATTCAGGAGTATTTAAGTTAAGGAGTTAGACTAACACTTGGTATTTTTATAGCTGGTGTGCAAATAGCTTTGGCGCCGAATAAGATGTAAGTAATGTACTTTACAATTATGTCTTGTAACGTCAGCCAAAAGATAAACTTTCTGTCATTTTTACGTTGCACAAAGTGATTTGTGAGAATAGTTCACTTTTATTTTTTTGTTCATTAACTGCATACAAGCATACACACTTGTGCGAATAAATAGCAAGTGTAAGTTATGACAACTAAAACACTAGTATTTCTGCTAACTGCAACAATTTTATTTCGTAAATGCATTTTTCATTCTATTGTTTTGTTCGCGTTAAGCATTGGACGAGATCATAATAAAATAACTGGGAAATGTTTTGATTGGATCGGCCGCACAAGTGTATACTTCAAGAAGTTTTTTACTTTCAGACTTGTAAGTTGACAAACGCGTATTTATTTTAAACTTCAGAGTAAGCCAGCCAATCTATATTTAAAAGAACATTTTAGATTTGCTAAAAACAAATAATAAATTTTTAAGTCCCAATCCATATAATGAAACATTTGCTGCGAAACATTGAGTTTGTTGATGAAAGGGAAAAGTTTGTTATTGAAAGAAAGAGAGAAGGCATAGAAAATGACTCAATGCTGTAATACAAAGTTTTTATTTTATAGACACGGATGCAGCTGCAAAAGAGCATTGCAGAACGTTTTTGCAGCAAATGTTTCATAATATGGATGAGGACTAAGGAACGAAAATATAAAAACTTTTAAACTTCCGATCTTTTGATAAACCAAACGCAACGATTGTGCATACTGGAGCCCTAAAATTTCATTTAACTGATTTTAAATTGCCAAATTCTAGAAAGTATTACAGATCGATTACACTGTGTGACAAATGTGAAATTCTTCTTTTAAGCACCAACGCGACAATACTCCCATTAATCTAGGCATACAACATAGTCAAACTGCAAACTGCTGAGTTATTAAAAACAATCGCCTTGTATTCCCCATATAATGAATCTAATACAAAAGGGCTCATACTATATGACCTTGGAACACCAAATTGTGTCTAGATACTTTTATATACGGTAGTTTGAATATTTAAAACAACCTTACCTGGCCCCAATTCAAATGTTCGTCCGAAAAAAGGGATTTGATACGAAAAGTTTCGCATAAAAAAGTCTAGATTAATAAAATGTAGCTCAGAAATTCCTTAAAAACCAGCCAAATCGCGCAATTATTTGAACCACAAAAGAAGCAACCGAATTTGACCCAAATAATTTTCATATACAAGGCTTTGTAAGTCATCTGGGAATAAGAGTTTTTAGATAAATACAGTTCCCTGCGGGAAATTTGTGTCAATTGCTTTTTCAGCACTTATCCCGTGGCCAGTTTTTTTTTATTATCCTATTTTATTTATACCTGTCTTTATATGAAAATTAGTAACTAGTTTTAAGGTTTGGGTATTAATTATCTTAAATCATTACTTAAGATACATAACTTATATTCAGTGATGCCAACTTTTTGAGAGCAAAAAGCACTTTAAAATTTAAAAAAGCACTAAAAAGCACTATTTTGAACAAAAAAAGCGTAAAAAAGCACTAAGCCATTTTTTAAATTTAATTAAACACAAAACAAGTTGCAAAAGTTTTTACTATTTTTTACTAAACTTTACTGCATTTTACGAAATTGCGTTCGAGTACACAAAATGCAGTAAATGAGAACATAAATTGAGAGCAAAAAGTGACAGTTTTTGTCTGAGTATTTACAAATTTTTACTGCAGAAATTTTTGCAGTAAAATTTAGTAAATCAAAAAAACATATCTTTCAAAAGGTAAACAAACAAAAGTAACAAATAAAAAGCATACAAATTGTGAAAAAATTGTTAAATAAAAGAAAAGTTGAAATATAAATTAACCAAAACAAAAATTGAATAAATATTAATTAATTAAACTTGTTTGTGAAGCATTTATTTGGCTAAATACAAACTTTTGAAATTTTTTTTGTTGTGTTAATTTTTTAGAGTTGTAAAAGTGTGTAGTATTTGGGTACTTAAGTAATCAATAGCAACAAATTATTCATGTTCTTTTAAATAATTTAACCCGCTACAAATTAGTAAAATAAAATAAAAAACAAACAAATATGAAAGATTACATAAAATAGTTTGTTTGTATTTTCCAAAAATGTTCGTGTTATAAAAAGTATTTAATCGAGTACCGATAAGAAAACGAGTTAAGTAGTCAAAAGTGTCAATATTTTTTAACACTTCAATTATTTGCCATCAGCTGTTGCCTTTATTTTACGAATTTTTACAAATTTTGCGTTCGCGTACTTTTTTGACAACAGCTTTTTGTGAGAGAAAATTTTTTAGTTTACTCATTTACTGCATTTTACTGTAAAAGTACTCAAACGCACCTATTATATACCTCCAAAGTTTAAAAAAAGGCGATGGCGTTGATGGGTGACCATTTTCATTTAAAATTAAAAAATAAATATAATTACATTTGTATATAAACATTTTTAAATTTGTTATTATTACCTTCAATAAAAATTATATCAACCAAATCATTTGGATCATTATCAGCTGTGTTTGAATTGGTCATAAAACAGTAATAAAGTGCGAGCTAGATTTTCGTAGTTAGAAAAAATCTGGGCTGTTGCAATTACCGAAAATTTGCAGTGACCGACCATTCTTTATAAAACTTAATGACAGCCCAAATTTTAATAAAAAAAAATATGTTATCAACGCTAAAAAGTAAACGTTTTGAGAAATTTCCAAATTGCTAGGAAGCCTAGCTCTAACCTCGTAAATAAATTTTTTGGTAAAACGAATGCAACTTTCTTTTATCACTTTTTTTATTTATTTGAAACCATAAAATCTTTACAGGCCTTCCCAAAATTGTAACCCAAATAGCTAATCTCATCTTAATCATCCTCAATATAATCGAAGTTTTAAAAAATGGTAAAAAAAAATAAATATTGTAAAAGGCACTTAAAAGCACTGTGAGAAATTGTTAAAAGCACTATAAATACCCGCTTTTCAAAAACGGGTGTTTAACAAAATTTCGGGTATTGCATAATCAAAAAAGCACCAAAAAATACCCGAAAGGCACCAAAATGGCAACGCTGCTTATATTTAGTGTTAGTAAAAGTTTATTTTTATTAAATTATATAAAATACATTTTGTCAAATTATCAGTTATAAGAATGGGACAAATAGCTCCGATGGACTGCATCGCCTTAGTTTTCTTGAAACTGAGAGCTTGTTATTGGGTAGTTGTCTAATTTCATTGTAAGAATGAGTTGTAAGTTTAAATATATGTTTTAAGCTGGAATTTCTTATTACCTCTTGGACTGTGCTGACACTAAGATCACGATGTATATTTTCATTGGATATGTACCATTCGGCGTTTATAATAGTTCTCAGTATTTTGATTGAGCTCGTTGGAGGATTTTTATATTAGAATTGCTTGCAGTAACCCAGATTTCTGCGCCATATTTCCAAATAGGAGCTATTATTGTTTTGTATATAAGCAATTTGTGTTGTAAAGATAAAGTTGAATCCTTTCCCAAGAGCCAGTTAAGTTGTCCAAATTTTTACTATTTTAAGAATGATACTATCTTTCCAGATTAATTTAGAGTCGATTATCATGCCAAGATATTTAGCTTTATTATCATTTTGAATCGGATTGTTGTTGATCACTTATCTTTCTATTAGTGCAAGTCACTTGTACTGTTTTTTCACTATTTACTAAAATAACCCAGGCTTTAAACCAGTTTAAGGAATTGTCCAGCAATTGTTGAAAGCCAAAGTTATATCTTTATTTGATGACAAAAGGAAAGTGTCGTCTGCAAATGTTGCAATCATATCTGTGTTTCTTATTGGAGTAGGAATGTCTGCTGTGTACAGAAGGTATAGGATAGGGCCAAGGACACTAACTTGCGTGGCCAATGAGCACAATATTATAATGAAAAGGAACGAATTGTGATAGGTGAAAACAAGACATAACTGGTGATAATGTGTTTAAACTTTAAAGCAGTGAAAGGCAACACTCATACTACAGTAGTTTTGACTTAACTGCCTTTTGTTTACGTGCACTTTTGACTTATCTGCACAAAATTGATAATTTTTGGAATTATTCTTTATAATTCCATACAAATTCCTTTTTTAAGTGCACTTTCTATACCTGCACATTTAAGATAAATGCACAAAATTTTTGGCATTTTAAAATTATTTTCATACAAAAATTCAAAGTTAGCTGCACTTTGACTTAACTGACCAAAATACATATTTTCTGGAATTATTCTTCAAAATCCTTGTTTACGTGCATTTTGTATACTTGCATATTTTTCATATTTTTGGGCAGCTTTAAAATATTTTCATACAAAACATCAAAGTTAGCTGCACACATAAAAATATTTTGTGGCCACTTTTTCACATAAATATCCAATTTAAGCTGTTTATAAAAATTAAAATCGCAATTATTTTGTTTGTTTTTTTCATAAATTTGTATATTCTTTCTGAATTCTCATTGTTTTTGTTAATGTTTCTTTTATATGAAATAAACATACAAACATGTATAAAATTATCTTTTATTTCTCAGCAAGCATAGGCTGTTTGTTAGACGATTATGTTTAATATACAGCTCCTAAAAGAATCCTCTGATGATTATCTGACGAGTTACAAAAACATCTAAATATTTTTTTAATTTATTATTTATTTTTTTGACACGATCGTCTTTAAATCTTGGAATGAACCTTTTGGGGCTCTCTGTAAGAGTCGTATAACAATTACTGAGCTACCTAAAATGTTATTGCCAATACAATTTTAATAAAACAAACCGGCCTAGGGATCTGTAAAAAAGGATTTTCCGACAGGATGGTGTTGATTTCGCGACCTTAAGGTTTGTTTTATAGAAATTGTATGAAAATAAGAAGTTTTGGCATGAAAAATACTCGTTAGATAATATCTACATACATCATAAACGATTCCCTTTACGATTAATATAAGCGTTTTTCGCTGCGTTATGGAAGAATCTCTTATACGAATCAGCACGTGTAACAGTTTCTCCCGTGCGAGGAATTGTCCACAATTAAAAAACACTCTTTGTGGGATTCCCAGTAGACTCCTAGATGATTGAAAATGCTAGCTGGATTGGAATAAATTTTTAATAAGATATAAACTTATATACAAAAAAATAATTTTTTTATTCTACTTTTAAATCAACTACTTTACTTTAGCTGCAATTTTGTGCAGTTAACCGCATGTTTGTACCTGCACATTAAGGCAGGTAAATGCATTTAAGATAACTGCATTTTTGATTTACCTTTATGCATGTGTGGGAAGCAGCAGAAAACGAATGAAGCTCACTAATTCTACCTGATCTCGAAAAATTTTTCATTCGAAAGTAAAAGATTTTTTTTTATTATTATTGTATTTACGCCGAGATAAAAGAAAACTTCTAGACACTTTTCACCAGAACAGTTTAAAACATCTGGTGATAAATTTTAAAAAAAAAATACCATCCTCAATGGGCGACGCAACTACAAAGGATGCCTTTTTTAGAGGCAATGAAACATATTCGCTTATTAATTGAAAACTGATATGATGATGAATATTATTTTTATCAAAAATTAATTTTAAGAAAAATTCTGCTTTAAATTGAAATAGTTTCAGCGATCGATCACCCCCGCTCATGGGCCTGATTCTAGCAGTCGTGATCGAGTACTTTCTCGATTCGAAAGCAATTTAATATCTAATTATTTCAGTAAATACTGAACGAATAGGAATTAGTTTTTTTTAAGTGTTGTTAAGCATTAATTTGAGTTTCACAATACTGACAGTATTGACTGAAATAATTAGAAATAAAATTGCTTTCGAATCGAGAAAGTACTCGTTCACGACTGCCAGAATTAAGCCCCAGGTTAACGTAACTTTCATGGCAAGAGTTGGATTGTCTTCTTAAACAAAACACACTTTTGTTACTTATAACGCGATAACAAACCACGCATTGCGCCTCACTATCCAAATTCTCTATAAAAAAAATTATATTCCCATTTTTCATTGAACATTTTTCTTCGGGTGTAATTAAAAAGTTGCGTAGTTGCGAGGTCTTACTTCAACAAGTGCTGATCTGCAAACACAAAGCATACAGAGATGAAAAAAGTGACGTATGAAAAATGGCTAAATCATTTGCGAGGGCAGCTTTCGAAGAGAGAGAATAAAAACGTTTTTTTGGTAGTAAAGTGGCAATGTGTAAAAACAGGCCGCTACTATCAACACAAATTGCGTGATCAAACCAAAAAATGCAAAAAGGGCAGCTTTCGAAGAAAGAGAAAGAAAAAAACACAATATTTTTTGTCTCGTTACACCTCTGTGTGCTCTGTGTCTGCAACTGATTAAAATAACTTTGACGAAATGACAACAAAGCAACAGCCGAAAGTACATTGTCAGAGACCACACGAAGAAGTTTATAGTGTACATGTGTCGAAGTCACACAAGCAGCATTTTTTTTCCTATACACGCGTCATAGGATTTTCAAAAGTGCCCTTCACTAGTTTGAGGTGTAGTTACTCCAGTGGAAAGGTAATTGATACAACACTAGTCATGTAGATTGGAATTTATGCGTGTAGTCGTTGATTTTATCTGGTTTTATTACTTTATTCGAAAAGGATCTGTCTAATTAATATGGTTCACTCGGGACAATGTCTGCATTGTTTTAACTGAATTTGAATGTTTCAGTGACCTGTTGCAAAGTGTCAAAAATATGCACATAAACCTCCTCCTAGGACATCGCCATGTTAAAGAGACAAGTCCCTTCATACAAAGTGTTAGAACTAGAACCGGTCCCTACCACTTTAGAACTGTCACGTGACAAGTTTGGTGTTAGATCTCTTTCCCCTAGGGTATAGATATAACCCTGCGGGAAATTCGTGTCAATTGGTTTTAAGGCACTTATGCCGTTACAAGTGAAAGCAGGTTTATAATAAAAAGCAACGAATTGTGATAGGAAGCCTAGCTCTAACCTCGTAAATAAATTTTTTGGTAAAACGAATGCAACTTTCTTTTATCACTTTTTTTATTTATTTGAAACCATAAAATCTTTACAGGCCTTCCCAAAATTGTAACCCAAATAGCTAATCTCATCTTAATCATCCTCAATATAATCGAAGTTTTAAAAAATGGTAAAAAAAAATAAATATTGTAAAAGGCACTTAAAAGCACTGTGAGAAATTGTTAAAAGCACTATAAATACCCGCTTTTCAAAAACGGGTGTTTAACAAAATTTCGGGTATTGCATAATCAAAAAAGCACCAAAAAATACCCGAAAGGCACCAAAATGGCAACGCTGCTTATATTTAGTGTTAGTAAAAGTTTATTTTTATTAAATTATATAAAATACATTTTGTCAAATTATCAGTTATAAGAATGGGACAAATAGCTCCGATGGACTGCATCGCCTTAGTTTTCTTGAAACTGAGAGCTTGTTATTGGGTAGTTGTCTAATTTCATTGTAAGAATGAGTTGTAAGTTTAAATATATGTTTTAAGCTGGAATTTCTTATTACCTCTTGGACTGTGCTGACACTAAGATCACGATGTATATTTTCATTGGATATGTACCATTCGGCGTTTATAATAGTTCTCAGTATTTTGATTGAGCTCGTTGGAGGATTTTTATATTAGAATTGCTTGCAGTAACCCAGATTTCTGCGCCATATTTCCAAATAGGAGCTATTATTGTTTTGTATATAAGCAATTTGTGTTGTAAAGATAAAGTTGAATCCTTTCCCAAGAGCCAGTTAAGTTGTCCAAATTTTTACTATTTTAAGAATGATACTATCTTTCCAGATTAATTTAGAGTCGATTATCATGCCAAGATATTTAGCTTTATTATCATTTTGAATCGGATTGTTGTTGATCACTTATCTTTCTATTAGTGCAAGTCACTTGTACTGTTTTTTCACTATTTACTAAAATAACCCAGGCTTTAAACCAGTTTAAGGAATTGTCCAGCAATTGTTGAAAGCCAAAGTTATATCTTTATTTGATGACAAAAGGAAAGTGTCGTCTGCAAATGTTGCAATCATATCTGTGTTTCTTATTGGAGTAGGAATGTCTGCTGTGTACAGAAGGTATAGGATAGGGCCAAGGACACTAACTTGCGTGGCCAATGAGCACAATATTATAATGAAAAGGAACGAATTGTGATAGGTGAAAACAAGACATAACTGGTGATAATGTGTTTAAACTTTAAAGCAGTGAAAGGCAACACTCATACTACAGTAGTTTTGACTTAACTGCCTTTTGTTTACGTGCACTTTTGACTTATCTGCACAAAATTGATAATTTTTGGAATTATTCTTTATAATTCCATACAAATTCCTTTTTTAAGTGCACTTTCTATACCTGCACATTTAAGATAAATGCACAAAATTTTTGGCATTTTAAAATTATTTTCATACAAAAATTCAAAGTTAGCTGCACTTTGACTTAACTGACCAAAATACATATTTTCTGGAATTATTCTTCAAAATCCTTGTTTACGTGCATTTTGTATACCTGCATATTTTTCATATTTTTGGGCAGCTTTAAAATATTTTCATACAAAACATCAAAGTTAGCTGCACACATAAAAATATTTTGTGGCCACTTTTTCACATAAATATCCAATTTAAGCTGTTTATAAAAATTAAAATCGCAATTATTTTGTTTGTTTTTTTCATAAATTTGTATATTCTTTCTGAATTCTCATTGTTTTTGTTAATGTTTCTTTTATATGAAATAAACATACAAACATGTATAAAATTATCTTTTATTTCTCAGCAAGCATAGGCTGTTTGTTAGACGATTATGTTTAATATACAGCTCCTAAAAGAATCCTCTGATGATTATCTGACGAGTTACAAAAACATCTAAATATTTTTTTAATTTATTATTTTTTATTTATTTTTTTGACACGATCGTCTTTAAATCTTGGAATGAACCTTTTGGGGCTCTCTGTAAGAGTCGTATAACAATTACTGAGCTACCTAAAATGTTATTGCCAATACAATTTTAATAAAACAAACCGGCCTAGGGATCTGTAAAAAAGGATTTTCCGACAGGATGGTGTTGATTTCGCGACCTTAAGGTTTGTTTTATAGAAATTGTATGAAAATAAGAAGTTTTGGCATGAAAAATACTCGTTAGATAATATCTACATACATCATAAACGATTCCCTTTACGATTAATATAAGCGTTTTTCGCTGCGTTATGGAAGAATCTCTTATACGAATCAGCACGTGTAACAGTTTCTCCCGTGCGAGGAATTGTCCACAATTAAAAAACACTCTTTGTGGGATTCCCAGTAGACTCCTAGATGATTGAAAATGCTAGCTGGATTGGAATAAATTTTTAATAAGATATAAACTTATATACAAAAAAATAATTTTTTTATTCTACTTTTAAATCAACTACTTTACTTTAGCTGCAATTTTGTGCAGTTAACCGCATGTTTGTACCTGCACATTAAGGCAGGTAAATGCATTTAAGATAACTGCATTTTTGATTTACCTTTATGCATGTGTGGGAAGCAGCAGAAAACGAATGAAGCTCACTAATTCTACCTGATCTCGAAAAATTTTTCATTCGAAAGTAAAAGATTTTTTTTTATTATTATTGTATTTACGCCGAGATAAAGGAAAACTTCTAGACACTTTTCACCAGAACAGTTTAAAACATCTGGTGATAAATTTTAAAAAAAAAATACCATCCTCAATGGGCGACGCAACTACAAAGGATGCCTTTTTTAGAGGCAATGAAACATATTCGCTTATTAATTGAAAACTGATATGATGATGAATATTATTTTTATCAAAAATTAATTTTAAGAAAAATTCTGCTTTAAATTGAAATAGTTTCAGCGATCGATCACCCCCGCTCATGGGCCTGATTCTAGCAGTCGTGATCGAGTACTTTCTCGATTCGAAAGCAATTTAATATCTAATTATTTCAGTAAATACTGAACGAATAGGAATTAGTTTTTTTTAAGTGTTGTTAAGCATTAATTTGAGTTTCACAATACTGACAGTATTGACTGAAATAATTAGAAATAAAATTGCTTTCGAATCGAGAAAGTACTCGTTCACGACTGCCAGAATTAAGCCCCAGGTTAACGTAACTTTCATGGCAAGAGTTGGATTGTCTTCTTAAACAAAACACACTTTTGTTACTTATAACGCGATAACAAACCACGCATTGCGCCTCACTATCCAAATTCTCTATAAAAAAAATTATATTCCCATTTTTCATTGAACATTTTTCTTCGGGTGTAATTAAAAAGTTGCGTAGTTGCGAGGTCTTACTTCAACAAGTGCTGATCTGCAAACACAAAGCATACAGAGATGAAAAAAGTGACGTATGAAAAATGGCTAAATCATTTGCGAGGGCAGCTTTCGAAGAGAGAGAATAAAAACGTTTTTTTGGTAGTAAAGTGGCAATGTGTAAAAACAGGCCGCTACTATCAACACAAATTGCGTGATCAAACCAAAAAATGCAAAAAGGGCAGCTTTCGAAGAAAGAGAAAGAAAAAAACACAATATTTTTTGTCTCGTTACACCTCTGTGTGCTCTGTGTCTGCAACTGATTAAAATAACTTTGACGAAATGACAACAAAGCAACAGCCGAAAGTACATTGTCAGAGACCACACGAAGAAGTTTATAGTGTACATGTGTCGAAGTCACACAAGCAGCATTTTTTTTCCTATACACGCGTCATAGGATTTTCAAAAGTGCCCTTCACTAGTTTGAGGTGTAGTTACTCCAGTGGAAAGGTAATTGATACAACACTAGTCATGTAGATTGGAATTTATGCGTGTAGTCGTTGATTTTATCTGGTTTTATTACTTTATTCGAAAAGGATCTGTCTAATTAATATGGTTCACTCGGGACAATGTCTGCATTGTTTTAACTGAATTTGAATGTTTCAGTGACCTGTTGCAAAGTGTCAAAAATATGCACATAAACCTCCTCCTAGGACATCGCCATGTTAAAGAGACAAGTCCCTTCATACAAAGTGTTAGAACTAGAACCGGTCCCTACCACTTTAGAACTGTCACGTGACAAGTTTGGTGTTAGATCTCTTTCCCCTAGGGTATAGATATAACCCTGCGGGAAATTCGTGTCAATTGGTTTTAAGGCACTTATGCCGTTACAAGTGAAAGCAGGTTTATAATAAAAAGCAACGAATTGTGATAGGTTAAAACAGAACATATCACTTAACTGGTGATAATCTGCTAAAAGAATAGTTACTCCAGAAGGTAATTGACAAACAACTTGTCATGTAACAGGATTTTGTGTGGGTAATGACTGATTGATTCTACATGATTCTATTACTTTAAATGAAGGCGATTCACCCTAATAACATGGTTCATTTGGGACAATATTTGTGTAAATTTAGGTTGATTCTGTGACCTGTTACAAAGCGTCAAAAAGGTGCCAATTAATTCCCTCGTAGGACATCGCCACGTTAAAGTGACAAGTCCCCTTCATGTAAAGTGTTAGAACTCGAACCGGTCCCTATCACTATAAAACTGTCACTTGACAAGTTAAGTGTTAGTTCCCTTTCCTCTAGGGTTACTCTCCAATTATTCAGGTTATTACGTAATAAAAGTGGGCCATACATTTATATTATTTTGGCTTGTCCAAAAATAAATGACCTCCCGCAATACCGCTGTTTCCAAATAGATTGCCTATCAGGAGTTCTAACATTACCCACTGCTATATTGTGTATAACATGAATACATATAAATTAAAAATATTTTAATAAATTTGTATTAATTTCAAGAATTTTTAGTAAAAAGTATTTATGTAAAAGAAATTTAATAGAACTTAAGCCTTGTGTTCGTTATGGTGCAGCGTCGGTGTATAAAGTGGCGAAAAAGTCATCCAATAGATTTCGATTACCTCCAGATAGTATACTAAAATAATTTTTTTCCACATACACCCTACCAGGGCTGGAAGATGGAGTAATGCTATGAATTTGACAAAAAATCAACCAATTGTGGACGGGATTGTAAGAAAAGATAAACTCACTGTTTATTGTTGTTATTTTTGTTTAAGCTTTGATATTGTTACAAGTAAAACTGGAGCTTATAATTCTTATTTGCTTAACAGTTTAATTTGTGTAATATCTTTAGTTTTTCTAAAATCTTTGAATGAAGTTTCCTGACGAACTGCCCTAAGCAACCAGTGAAATAGCTTATCCCATCAACAATAAACTTCAGTTTGTCAATAGTATAAAATGGGAATTAAGCACATTATGACGTAACCTCCTTAATTAATTTTTGAATCCCAAGAAAAACTTTGACGAATTTTATTTTAATTGGTTTAATTAATATGGGAAATTCGATCCAGGTTTTCTTCTTAGCCTACACTTAAAAAACATTTTGTGCTGAATAAAAGAAACTTAAGATCGAGGAGATCTGGCAAAAAGTTATACGCCATTAAGTGAAAAATCCGATATTATTTCCCATACAAAATTGTTCTTAATAAAAAAACATGTTTATAAATAAAGCAACTTTGTGTGAAAAATCAATTTGCCTTTTCCACTTAGGGCCAATTTCAACAACTGTATTTAAATATTAATTCATGTTAAAATATAGATTTTTGTTTTGGCATGAAAAACAAAAATTTATATTTAAATACAATTGGTGAAAAAGGCATTAAATGTCTTATAATTTTTATGATCAACAAAATCGTTGGCATAAACAACGATTATAAAGATAGATACATATACAGGTATGTGATGGAAAAGGATTTTAAAAATAAAATGATTCGAAACCGATAATATCGTTTTCAGTATCTTTTAAAATTAATTTCTAATACCATAGTCTCTTATATATTGTAGATATGGGTAATTCCAAAGTGTTGAACGTGACAGTCGTACGCATTAAAAATGCAATAACATTTTAAGCAAATAATTTTTTACTGTTTTCTTAATCCTTAAATTATAGCACTAGGAAAGCACTGTTATCTATGCTAAAGTTTATGGAGGGCTCGATTCTAGGTCAAAGATAATGGCAAAAGTAGTAGCGGTTCGAACGTGAAAAAAACAGAAGTAGTTTTTTTAGCCATGTATAAAAAGGCGTAATTCAGCGAAAGCTGGCACATTTTTTTTTACGTAGCAATGTAACATTCAAATGTCTTTGGTTTGATTTCAAAATCTTCTGTATTTTCTTTTTTTTAAGCCAAAATCTGGGTCGATACGTGACATTTCGAACGTGAAATTTTTTCCATAATAATTGAACTGAATAATGAATTAAACAAAATAAAAATTTACCGTTAATTCGAATAACATATTGCTCTTTGAACTCTTCCTTAGATTACAGACCATGTAAGAAAATTTTTTTGGAATAATTTTTATCAAATATCACCCATTTTCAGGAAGATAATATTAAAGAAATCATAGAATAAAACATTCTCAAAATTAAGAAATTACGTTTGCACAACTTTGCAGTCTTATTGTTCATCTAAGTGAACAAATGTATGAGTAAATTTATAAAATTAGTAAAATCTAAATATTTCTCTATAACAATATCGAAAAATAATCAGCTTTTAATTACTTTTAAATTTTCGGTCACGGTGGACCTTTTGACGGAAATGCCCATATATATATTTTTAAATTTTATATTTTTTAATACTTTAATTCAGAAATGTTTTTATAAGCGCTCGTAATTCATCACAACTGCTAAAAACTATCGTTTTGAAATCAATCGATTTGAATCACACAGCTGATATATTTATGCCAAATTTTCAGGATAATATTTAAATCTATATTAAGTTAATTTTCATATAAACTTAAATCGTATTTAAATAGAGATTGATTTTTTGAGTTTAGCTTTAAAAGTCTTATTTAATTAAGATAAAAGTATGGTAGCACTACTAAATACAAAAAAATATAATAAAAAAAGTGTATTTATTTACAAGGTGGCCTCAAAAAAAAGTTGTCTGCTATTGCTTTGCATGTTGTTGTTGTAGTGGTTTAATATTGAGACCACCTTGCTAAGTTTTTCCAATGGAAACTTAAAATGAATTTAAATGAACTACATCGGTGAATTAAGTTACATTTAAGTGCTTAGCAAAGAAAATAAATTTGTATTTAAAACGATTTTAAACATAAATGGGTTTTAATATCAATCCTTAAAATTAGGCATTACACACAGAAAAAAATCAAGTTAAAAACGTAGAAAACAAGGTTGATTAAAAATTTTTCGGTGGTGATTTTGCTTCATACGTTTTTCATGTTAATTCAACCTGATTTTACAATAATTCATGTTAATTTAACGTTGCAGTAAAGTTAGAGCAAAATGTAATTTATATTGAAATAACAATCGGAATCGCGTTGAATGAAAGTTATTTCAAGTTGAAACAACGTGAATTTCATGTAGAATCAAATTGGTTTGAGTGCGTTTTAACAGTGTGAAGAAGCTTCAGAGGCAACATATGCATTTATTTAAGAATAATTCAAAACACTTACCCCTCTAACACATGTTTCACTTATTTTGTATTCTCCTTTGTTAACAGAAGCATCAGCAGAATCGCCCGATATCGTCATCATTCTACTTTGAAAACTTGATGTACTATTTAATATTTATTTATATTTTAATATTTTAATATTTTTATTTTTTTAACAGTGAATACTATTAAATAAACGTAATTTAAGGTTATTTTAATATTTTTAATTTAAAATTAATATGAAATAATGATAAATTTAAGTAAAGGGCGTACTTTTGCTGAAATTTACTATGATTCTCAATCAACATTTTTCCATGTTAATTTTACATTGGTATTTTTTTCTGTGTGTAATGATGTAAAATTTAATTGACTCAGGTGAACAGTTTAATTTTTGCCAATAAACAAAAAAAACGTATTTTTCGCGAATATCGCCAAAACGCGCATTAAGAAAAATAAATGTATTTCATATTTGTTTTCAGCGACATCAAATTTTTAAAGTTGCATCATTTTACAAATTGATCGAGTTGATCTCATGTTCAAAAATTTGATGCGGTAAAGAACTACAAGTAGGTCCCAATATTTATTATATTAAATTTACATTTAAATAAAATGCAACGTTTTAGTCAGTGTTCGGAAATAAACACTAAATATCGTTTTTAATGTTCGGTTCGGTAGATTTGTGGAAAACACAAACGCTACTAGTGTTTGCGTAGAAAATCATTAAAAAAATAAAGTTTCCCTGTTAGTCATCTTTCGAACACAAAAATATTACTGTTTTCAACAACTCAAAGATGTGAACATTTAATTCCGTTCGGTTGTTTTTGAAAACCCACAAACTTCAATGTGTTCGCTTCGGCTCGTTAATGTTCGTCCCTTTTGGCTGGTAAAAAAAAAACATTTTTACAAAAACAAAATACACACACGAAAAAAACATTATAGAACATTAAAATATAATGTTTGTCTACTGTATCACTACAATTGTTCTGTTTTTTTAACGAAGAACCGAACATTCTATAATGTTCGGTTTTTTCTTGAAAATAGTTACGAACGGTATTAAGGGTTGTGTATGTCTACACAATCACAAAAAAAATAGATATCGTTCCTGGGTGTGTGAGCCGAACGTTAAATAATGCACTGTTTACTTTCGAACACTGGTTTTAGAGCTTTTTGAAATTGAATTTCTCAAAAAAAAAAAAATCCGACGATAACGTACGTTATTTTATTATCCTCCCTGGTAAGCGTACGAGAACAACTCTATTTTTATCATACCATTGTGAAGGATATTTAACAAGTGTCATAAGTTGCGATTTCCCTGCAAATACACATTTTGTTTAAATTTAAAGTCAAGAAATAAATTCTTTTCGAGCTTTGCTTAAAATACAAGATTTTAAAGATTTCGACAAATGATCCTTCTTACGTTAAGGCTATCACAATTTACTTGCTTGGCACATGAGTTGAAGAGGAAATTCGAAGCCAATTCGATAATATTGGAATCTTTTATCAAATGCTTCTCTTGGTTCCCTTTCCATTGCACCCAGTAGTAACAAGATGGGAACCTGGCTTCATGCTTCAGAATTCTATTCAAGAAAACTTTGAGTAATTTAAGAATGTCAGATGAGCTTGCTTATACCGATGATTATGCAATTGAAGAAATATTTAATTTAAATAACATCACAACTCAAATAGCATCTATATTTTCCAACTACAAATATTTTGGTGAAACAATAATACTCAAGTCATATAAATTAATATTGCAGAAGGTAAAATTAACAATGAGGAAGAAAGAATAGCAAATAACAAATTAAGAAAAAAATCCAAAATGTTTTGCAAAAAAAAAATCAAGGATTTCAAAGAAATATAAGTAAAATAAATTAAAAATATTTTTGATCTGATCTGGAATCAAAGTAAGATCTGAACATAATTTTCTTTCCAAATGCAGTGGCATCCTTCAAGTAAAGTCCTTAAACTTCTTTTGACGTTGAGAGATAATTTTTCATCTACAACAGTTTTTTGCGTCTGAACAGACAAAGTTAAATGTTTGTTGAAAAAGTACTTATTTATTTAAACAAACAACAATTTAAATAAGTTGTTCAAGTTTTTTTTTTTAAGATATTTGAATACCAATAGACTAAATTTTTTTAAATTTTTAGTGCATATTTTTTTTGATTTTTTAGTGCATATTGGAAGCGAAAAGTGAAAACTTCACTATATCTCCGCTTTCAATATGTAAAGTTTTAGTCAAACAATCCATTTAGAAATCGCAGATTTTTATTTAACTATTTTTTAAATACAATCGCTGTGGAATCACTGTGGAACTTAGACATTAAAATACGCTATTTTGATTATCAATCATATTTTTGTTGAACTATTTCAATGTTTATGCTCTTATTATATTCTGTTTTTAATCTTCCAGTGCCGTCCATCTAAACGTTCGGTAATCTAAATAAATATTTTTAAGATTACAGTCAATGTTTAAAAAAAAATGTTAGGTTTTGAGCTGAAGTTGCATTAAAGTGTTGTAAGCATTTAAATGTACTTTTTATCTCTTCTAGGCCGGGGGAGTAAAAACCAATTTAATGTTTGTTTACGCTTTCTTGTACATTTGTTTTTTTTTTTTTTTTTTTTTTTTTTGCCAATTATTAAATGGTTGTTCATCTTTATCTTCATGTGGGTGTAACTTGAAAGTGGAAAACACAATATGAACACGATGTTTTTATTTAATTTTTATACATTTTGCTTTAAATTGTTGACTTATCTCAAGAGGTATTTTTGGAGTGTCTTAGTAAAACGAAAGCAGAACCACACACAGTCATTTTGAACCTAATTTAAATGCTACTCCATGCGTCCAGGAGAGTACGTATGCATAAACAAACAAGTGTCTATTTGTTTCTTAATAATATTTACACTCTAATTTGTATGTCTGTAAAATTGTATTGTTTAAATTAAAAGTAAGATCACTTTTTTTAAATGGGTTTAAATCAAGGACCGGAAAATGTTTTTTTATTTTGTTTCTAAAAAAATATTTACTGTGCAAGTTTAAAAATTCTACATTTTACAGAAAATAAAAAATTTCTAAAATAGTTTTGAAAAAAAGCCGTCGAAAAAAATAAATAAAATAAAGTTTTTAAAATAAAACGTTTTCTTAAAAACATAAAAAAACAAAAAAAAATAATTATATTTAAGCATTGTCATCAAAATTGCATTCTTCATAACAAATTTAAATAAAATTTATGAAGAGGTTTCTAAGAATACATACATACCAGGCGCGGATCCAGCTCGAGCTTTACGGGGGGGAAATTTTGTATGATACAAAAAAGTAAAACATCTGTTTTTAAAAGTTTATTAAAAACAATATGTGTATATTATATAGCAAAAACAAAACAATAGGGTTAAATAAAATATAAGATCCGTTCAATATAAATTAAAATAAATTAATCTTTTTAAATAAGTAAATTGTGATTTCCTTGTGAGGCAAATTGAGATAGTACAGTCTATCATCTGTCATTGTTAATCTGAGCCATGTTTTTATTCGACGAAGGGTAGGAAATGACCTCTCGCTCGTAGCATTACTGACGACCATTGACACGAAAAGTTAAAATATTTTTCTTAGATTTGGGTAGATATCTTCATCACAGTTTATTAAAGCATCTACAACGTTTTCTGATAGATTTTCAGATATTTTCCATGTTTGTTGCCAATGCAATAGTTCAGGCTCAAGTTAAAATGTGTTATTCTCGTTTATCAAACATAATCAGCTCATCAGCTAGTTGTGGTTTTAAAATAAATGGTATGTGGGAAAATCTCAAAACCAGTCCACAAACCAAAAATTTTTCAAATTAATTTTTTTTAATGGAATATAAGACTAGAGGTATAATTTAATTTTTATATTAAAAAATATGTATTTCGACGATCATTAATACAATAATTTTTACCAAATACTACCCCACCCCTGATCTTTTAATGTTATACATGAATTAACCACTTACACAGCACAGCACTTACAGCAGACTCATCACAATATAAATTTCCTTAAAAAAAAAGATTGATATTCATTCGAACATTCATTTATGATCACAAAATTAGTTTATATATATAATTTGTTTTGTTAAAATAAATAAAATTGGGTTTATTATATAGTACTGAAAAACTGTAGCATGCGTTGTAAGGTGTGCGTCACAAAGGGTTCACGACTTTTATCAAAAAATTACAACATTTTTAAGCTGCGAGTAAGTGATTTTAGAGTTCTCTCATATTCATCTTTCTTTTAGGAATTAGACTTTTTTAATAACTTCATTGCTGACAGCAGAGGACACCCATTTGTTCCAACTCCTACACAATTTTTTAGGTTAAGACCAAAATTTGTCAAAGCTTTAAGAACTATTAATAATAGTGCCTTCGCATCGCTTGACACATCAACGTCATCCATATCCTTTGAAGCCTCTTCTAATTTTTGTTGTATGTTGAAATATTTTAAAGATAAGGAAATCTGCCTTTTCCCCGACAAATCCGTGCTTTCGTCAAAAATTATCGAATAGAATTTTGATTCATATAACACATAAATATAAAAATAAATATAAAAAACGTTTTAAGAAATATTTTTCAACAAAAAAAAAAGTTTATTGAAAATTTTTATTTGTTTTTATACGCTTCACATCAGGTGCAAAAGGGTATATATAAGTTTGTCATTCCGTTTGTAATTTCTACAATATTGATCCTACACCCTATAAAGTATATATATTCTGGGTCCTTATGAGGAGAGAACTTGATTTAACCATGTCCGTCCGTCTGTCCGTCTTACGTTTGATATGTGTTTTCCGGAGACTCCAGACATGATAGCGGCTAGGTTGTTTTACATTTATATCACGTATAGTCCACCATTTCGTGCTATTCAAATTCAGCAAGATCGGTCCACAAATGGCTGAGAAATGGTCAAAAAACCACGACTGCCTCTAATATTTTCCAAAAATCCCTTGTTGTTGTTGCATTTTTATTGCTTTTTTCTGTATATCTGGAGAACGGCAAGAGCCAAAGTTTCCAAATTAGGTACACACATTTAGGTTGTCAATACACACCACCCTACAAAATATGGGCGGGATTGGAGAAGTGGGCGTGGTACCTCCCGTACAAAACAATTAAAAATTGTATAAAAACCTAAATTTTAGGGCTGTCATATGTCCTATGGATATGACTTATATACCAAAATATCGGAAATTTTTAGTTGAACATATTTTATAAAAAACTCTGGAAAATCGGTTCAGATGCAAAAAAAATATGACCAAAATTATATTTTTTTGTAATACCCACTTTCGGGAACCATAGGTCTCCTCGAGTCCAATCTTTATAGCTCACGTCGAGTCCAACCTTTATAAACACGTCGGTATATAAACCTGTCAAATCGGTTAAAAAATGGCTGAGTTATAATCAAAATACTGAAATCCCAAAAATTACTCTTTTTATACCCTTCACCTCAGGTGGAAAAGGGTATATATAAGTTTGTCATTCCGTTTGTAATTTCTGCAATATTGATCTTAGACCCTATAAAGTATATATATTCTGGGTCCTTATGAGGAGAGAACCTGATTTAACCATGTCCGTCCGTCCGTCTGTCTGTCCGTCCGTCTGTCCGTCTTACGTTTGATATGTGTTTTCCGGAGACTCCAGACATGATAGCGGCTAGGTTGTTTTACATTTATGTCACGTATAGTCCACCATTTCAATTCAAAATATTTTATTCTAGAAACAAAATGACTTGATATTTTATTAGTCGGTCTAGCCCGACCATATGATACCCTTCACCACAGTATTTAAAAAAACATCATGCTTATGTGTCCCTGTAAATATGGATTTATCTATGTTTATAAACTTCATTAAAATCAGCCTCAAAGTTTGTGAGAGGCAGATATTGCCCCTACCTCCCTTTGTGGTGATATTTTTTAAAAACTGTATAGCTAATGTGTCCCTATAGATATGGATCTATCTATGTTTTAAGTTTCATTAAAATCGGTTTGATAGTTTCTGAAAGGAAGAAATTACCCTCTAACTTCCTTTGTGGTTCTACGATTTGGCCCATTTTATCTCCAAAATTGCGACCTGTACTTTGCGCACAAGGTTACATGGACAGCCAGCCTGCCAGCCAGCCGGACGGACATCGTTAGTTCGACTCAGAAAGTGATTCTGAGTAGATCGGTATACTTTAAGGTGGGCCTAGGACCAAAATTTTAAGGTGTTACACACATCAGCACAAATGCGTAATACCCTCTCCGCTATTGTGGTGTGGGTATAAAAAGCGGAATTAAAATCTTAAGAAAATAAAAATTTAATCCTATGGTGAGTTAATGGCATACTTGTTGCCCGGAATTTGTTGTCGGATTAAGAAGTCAGAATTAGTAAGAATTAGGAAACAGTCATGTCATAACCAATGATATGCGATACAAAAAGATTGGACTTTAAGCGGCCATGTTCTGACAATCGCATGGTGTTTTAAAACTCGTGCGTTTTGCTTGCGATCTGTCATTGTTTCTTAAAAAATTCTAGTTCCCTTAAGCATACTTTTGCGATTTGAAGTCGCGAAACTTCTTGCGATTTCAAGTCAGATTCTCAAATGTTTAGCGTTTTGCTATTGTCAGAACATGCCCGTTTAATTTTAATATTAAAAATGTGTTTGCCAAAAATTATTTTTTACAGTTCTAGAGATTTTATTGACATAACATTCATTGTAGAGCACGAATCATGTATGTATGTGTAAAAGACACTTAAACGGTATAAAAAAGTTATTCGTAACCATACCATGATCAAAGGCAACCATAATATGATTGGGGCTGCCTTATGGTTGAGGTATACGAAATTATTTGGTTCTGAAGTTTCTATTTTTTTTTAAATTTAATTGGAATTGATTCCGTTATTTACGAAGTAATTGTAGTACAATCGGACTAATGAATTATAGTCGAACTTAAACTTGTTTGCCACTCGTTTGCGTAGACGATTAAATTTGTAATTTTTGTATTCAACAAAGAAACCATTCTTCTTGCTTAAGCTTGTGTGTAAGTTTGGTCCACACCGGCACGTGTTTTGCCTTTTATACCATGCGAATGTCAATCAGCACTTGTTTATTTGTCTGTTTGGCTCTGCGGTTGTCGTCTGTCTGCTTGTCTGTTGATTTTGCTAAATGTAGTTGCTGTGTGCATATTGTTAGATTTGCATAATAAAACTCTGGTTAGTTTTTAAATGTTTGGTTGGGCCCTAAGCTTTTGATTCGTTGCCCTGGTCAGTTTTTTTTTGTTTCCATCGTATTATGTACACATATACTTATGTACATACATATATATCGTCAACAAAAACTTAAATGCTATAACATACGTATTAGAACATCAAGTACCTGTTTACTGGCACCATTAACATTTGTTTTTATGATTTATGACGCACTTTTCTTCATGTTGCATCGACTTCTCGGGCACCATGCAACTGTTTGGTTACTTATGTATGTATCTTAGATTGTTTGTGTGTGCTTCATTTGTACTTATGCTAATCTGGCTATTGTGTGCAGATCTTGTTTACCATAATGGGGAATAGATGGAAACAATATGGCACATCGTTAGCACCTTGAAAGCGAGTTCAATTTTGCAACAAATTAGTGTTTGCACCAGATTTTTAACCATCTGTCTCCTGCCATAAAATATCTGTGCTTTTTTGGTGTTTCAAAACACAAACACAAATTCATACTTACGTTTTTTATAGATATAATCTTTTTATCTCTTAGTAAAGCTATGTACGTAGTCAATCCAAAAAGTGTCATTAAAAATCTAAAAAGTTAATGGCTGAAAAATGTTAATCTATTCGTTTTTGGCTGTTAAACAATATACATATATTCTACAGTTACCTATCAATTACCTATCCACTTAAAATACTTTAAGCAACGATCAAATAATGAGATTTTACACATAAATGTACAATTTAAAATAAATCCTAATTTATAATAGAAAACCCTGTTAATTTCCTCTTGCCATGCACGAAATTATTTTATACCAAAAGTGTTTTCAATATCAACTTCGGTATAAATAATAATATAAAAATTCATTTCAAATAAGACAAATGAAACGATATTTTATTTCTGAATATAATTTCTGTATACCATACCATATGTAGAACGGATAAGTAGAAAAAAGAAATTTAATTTCCTGTATTCCTCCTCATTTTATACTTTTCTTCATCTATTGAAAATTCAATATTGTAGTAGCAGTCCATAATTCAATGCGTATATGTCAATGACTGTAGAAAAATGTTTGGCAAAAAAATTACAAAAAATATGTACCACATTTATATATGTCTTTTTTAGATAACTTACATATTTAATAAAAATTTTATTTCTATGTTTTTTGGTTTGAAAGATTGATGGGGCACAAAAAAGTTCCAAAATATAGGTTTCACTCATTTACTCCTTAAAAGGACCGAATTTTGAAAAAGTACTAGACACCTGTCCGCTTAGTTTTTTAATGAGCACCGATAAGTAACTTTTTTTCTTTTAGTTTAAGTTTAAGAGATATGAGCTTCGCGAATTTGTAATTTTTAACTCTTAAACATTCAAATTTTAAAAATCCCGTCTTAGTGGATCGATTTGGCGATTAACTCAAATGAAACTAAAAGCCATTCAAATTCATTGGCTTATTGGTAGAAATTCTGTCCTTAGTTTCGATTGCAAGCTTCTACTTTACAACTCTATCTTAAAGCCTATCTGGTGCTACGGTATTCAACTATGGGGCACTGCCTCGGCCTATAATATCGACAAAATTCAAAGACGCCAAAATAAACTACTTCGAATAATCAGCTGCCCCTTGGTATGTTAAAAACTCAAATATTCACAAGGATGTCAGTGTTCCATTAGTTAAAACTATGATTACGAAATTTGCAGTAAAATTCATAAAAACGCTCGAATTGCATCCGAACCCACTAGCACGAAATATTTTAAATGATAGCGGCCACACTCGCTTAAGAAGAAAAGACACTGTAGCACTCACTCAATCAGAAGAGCGATAAACACCTACATATGTGAACAGAAACTGTGATGACGAAATTTGTTATCTGGCACTGGCAGGACACAAACAAAGTATTAGGATAAGATTTGATTAATTATGGTTAGTTCATATTTAATATATGGGAAAATCCCAGAAACAGTCCACCAACCAAAAATTTTTCAAATGAATTTTTTTTTAATGGAATTTAAGACTAGATTATTATACATCTAGTCTTAAATTAAATTCATTTTTATATTAAAAAAGATGTATTTCAATAATCATTAATGCAATAATTTTTACTAAATCCTACCCCACTGCTGATTTCTTAGGACGGGTTTTTGAGATGGGGATTAAGTTTAAACTTAGTTTAACGTTCTCTGCAACTCGGGGTTTCCGGTAAAATTTGATTTTTTGTTCTATTATTTCATTAAAGACCCAAATTTTAAGCAAGACTGCGCTGTTCCGGCAACATTTTGTTTTCAAACTTGGTATTGGCGGCACAAATCAGTTTTCAGATTAACTAAACCTAGTTAAACTGAGATCTCAAAAACCCAGCCTTAATGTTATACGTGATTTTAGCATTACTTTAGGTGATTTTTGTGCTTAAAGTAGCACTTACAGCAGACTTATTAAAATATAAATTTCGTTTAAAAAAAAGTTGACTTTCATTAGTTAAGAAATTAGTTTACGAAATGCAATTCATAAAAATATAATTTGTTTTGTTAAAATAAATAAAATATAATATTAAAATACTACTGGAAAAACTGCAGCGTGCGTTATGTAGCGTGCGTCACAAAGGGATCACGGCTTTTGTCAAAAAAATCACAACATTTTTTGGCTGCGAATAAGTGCGTTTAGAATTCTCTTATAGTCATCTTTCTTTTAGGAATTAGATTTTGTATACCTTATCATGCCAAATTCGCTAAAAATTAGGAAAACGCACTTCAACCTTTAAAGTTACTTCCACTTTTTGTAGCGTGCGTCACGAAACTTTGTCATCAATTATTTCGCAACAAATACTTGCTAAGAAATTATGATATATGCCATTCGTAAGTACATATTAATGTCACTAAATACTATATATAAGTTGAAGCTATCTTTTTTGAAAGACCAAAAAATATTTATATTTCAATCAGAAAACGCGTGCGAATGTAGCGTTCGTCACGCAGGATTTGCCCATTTGAATGAAGATTCAATAAATAAATATTGAAAAAAAAATTTTTTTCCCAAATACTTTGTTGGATTAACACGAAATGACCAAGCTATACTATAGAATTTTAATCTTGGCAACAAAAATATATATATTTTTTTTAACTCAAAATTTATAAATTTTTAGTAGAGACAAAAAAACGTTTTTTTTTTCATAGGAACCTTCTATTATATCACAAAGGACAATGCAACTTTATTTTTTGTTTGAAACATAGTAGCGAAATTTATCTAAGACATGACCACTGTTTATCGTGTCCTTGAAAAAGTGAAAAGGTGTAAAGTTTGAGTTAACTTATTTTAGAGGAGCCAGTGCGATATGTGTGTATTACATTTTGGCAAAAATTGCAAAATGGCCACACTGCTAAAATTAACATAATCAATTCTTTAATAATCCTTGAGGAGGGAGGTCCATTTTATAAGCGTCCCTCTAAAAAATAATATTTGCTAGACTGAATATAGTTTAAAAAATTTGTATATAAGAAGAATTTAGACTCGTCATATTATTGTGCAGTAGTAAGCAGACTTCGAAAATAAACTTTATATGATCTCCTTTAGTGTTTAGTACGGTAGAAATATGGAAAACACAAGTGCTTATAGTGATTTTGTAGTAAATACCTTTAAAAACTTCGTAGTGGTCGGTTCAGCACATAAATGTTTGTTCGTTTCAGTTGCGTTTTTTTACAAAAACAAAACATTTACAAAATAGACACGCATGCTAGTAACAACATTACTAGTGAGAAGCGGTGCTAAGATTTTTGCTTGCTCATCCCTTCATCAATTAAAAAAAAAAAAAAAAAACACCACAGAAGATTAAAACATAATGTATGTCTACAGAACCACAACAATTGTACTTCTTTATAACCAAAAACAGAACACTACATAATGTTTGTTACTTTCGTGAAAATAGTAATGAGCGCTATTACAAGTTGTGTACTTAAACACAAACGCAAAAAAAAAAAATATCGTACACTAAATAATGTTCAATTTATTTTGCGAAGCTGGTCTTAAGTACCTTTTAATAACGTAGGATATCATTGACTTCAGCTTCTCTTAATATGAATTGAGATATTTTAGAAAAAATTTAAAAGTTTTTACCACAAAAAGCAATTTCAGGAAGCAAAATATGCTTCCTTATCGATTTGAGCGATTTTTAATACTGCCCGTGTATTTTGGAATGTGCTAAAAGTAGTCATGGGGAATTGTACGATTTGTGATCGATGTTCGTCATTATTATTTTTCCTATATTTCTATAAGATTTTCACTCTCAACTTTTTTATGTGTACGGGGTATAAACATTAATGTACAACACCTTGACACCTTTGAATCGGACCAACTATTATTATTCACAATTGGTTATGGGGAATTCATGCGGCATTCACAGTGGGATACTAGTACATGAATTGTTTGTTTCAATGTGTTTTCGGATTCGTTTTTTACGTTTTATTTGGTTTGCGGCATTTTTCCTTTTTTTCTATCTCAAGGTATGCGTTCATGTGTACAATTATTGGATTTGAGCAAAAGTCGTTTTTGTGTCTAACAAATGTACAGCATAAATCTCTCAGTAGTAGTTACAGTTTGACATACTCGGACTCTTTTTCTGATATATTTTTTTCTTTTTTGATAATATAAATATATGAGTATGCAGTACTTACATATGTTTATACCTGTATGTTTGCACATTAAAATATGTATTTGAAAAAAGTGTTTTTTGTTTTTGTTAATGTTGTTCTAGTACCGTTTGAAAGAAAACATTTGGCTCATTAGAAAGGATAACAAAAAATGTTTAAAATTTACTCAAAAATTAAAAAAAAAACCTTTCGCATAACAATTTACTTGTGTAACTAACATAATAGAACATTTCTAATGAAGTCGTTTATTTCTAAACTAAAAATTTCTAAACGTTTCGATTTATGCGATTCCTTAAAGCATTAGAAATGTGTGTGAATTGGAAAAAAGGTCCGATTTGGTAAAGGTTGTTGACAAGGTGATCTACCATTCTAATCCAATGTTGTAGCACGAAACACAGTTTAAATAAGGATCAGATAAAAAGGTATAAGAAAAGAGAATATTTTTGTAGACCAGTGTAGTCATTTTCGAAACAGTCTACCCTAAAGTTGCACTTTCAAGAAAAGGTATCCTAGATAAAATAATAAATTTAAGCCCGGCGCCGTAGAGAATGTTAAGGCACGAGAAGGCTTTGCCAGCGAACAACTCGATTCACTATCTGAAGTCAAGCAAGGATACTTGCTGTCATACCTACTTTTTGTGGTGGCACTGATATACTACTGGATGAAGCAACTGTGAAACAGAGGAGGATACCATGGAAGATTAAAGAACGCCTGGAAGATCTAGTCCATGCCGACAACACAGTTCTATTCGCAGCTAGTGCGGAGCATATGCAAGATGGGCGGATCACATGCAATATTGACTTACGTCAAAAACAGCAAGAAATGCTTGCACAATTACAGGCAACCAAACTCCCTCTTTTAATTCGTCTTTTAAGCAACAATAGAAAACGTGACAAAAATATGCTGCCTTGGGAGCACAATTGCCTCAGCACACAGAAAAAAAATCAATGTAAAATCCTCGAAAACAAGGTAAATTTTACATTTTTCGGTAGTGATTTTGCTTCATTGATACTTCATGTTTATTTAACATGATTTTACAATAACTTGCGAACAACATTATTTTCTTTTAAAATAACTAAAATTCATGTTAGTTTAATATTCCCGTAAAGTTAGAGCAAAAGGACATTCATATTGAAATAACCAGGGCAAGGAAGTTCATGCACTTAAAATCGCAAAATATGCGCATAAAACATGCACTAAAAATCGTAAAATATGCAAAAATAAAAGTAAAAAATATGCATTAAAGATATATTTATTTAACCATATTTAACAAAAAAAAAAAAACATAAATACATTTCATTCAGTTTTAAAAACTTAAAACATAGTTTAAAAAGTAGTAGTAGATAAAGATATATTTACAAATATATAAATAAACAAGTAAGAAAGTATAGTCGGTCAAGCCCGACCATATGATAACCTACACCACAGTATTAAAAAACACATCATGCTTATATGTCCATATAAATATGGATTTATCTATGTTTATAAAACTTATTAAAATCGGGTTAAAAGTTTGTGAGGGGCAGAAATTGCCCCCTACCTCTCCTTGCGGTCCTATTTTTGAAAAACTGTACAGCTTATGTCTATATAGATATGGATCTATCTATGTTTTGAATTTCATTAAAATCGGTTTGAGAGGCAGAAATTGGCCCTATCTCCCCTCGTGGTCCTATTTTTTAAAAAATACATCCCTTTTGTGTCCATGAAGATATGGTTCTATGTTAGTTTTAAATTTTATTAAAATCGGTTTGATAGTTTCTGAGAGGAAGAAATTTCCCCCTATCTTCCCTCGTGGTCCTACGATTTGGCCCATTTTCAATAGGCTTGGTCCTTGAGTCAATAAGAACCTATGTCCCAAATTTTATCTAAATTGCGACCTGCACTTTGCGCACAAGGTTACATGGACATCCAGCCAGCCAGCCGGACGGACATCGTTAGTTCGACTCAGAAAGTGATTCTGAGTCGATCGGTATACTTTAAGGTGGGTCTAGGACCAATATTTTAAGGCGTTACATACATCAGCACAAATGCATAATACCCTCTCCACTATTGTGGTGTGGGTATAATAAGTTTTTTTTTTTAAGTTAAGTTATCAAATGAGTTAAAACACGTCAAACCATCACGAAAAAATGGCATTTTCGGCATCAGCACCTCCGATTTGAATGAAATTCAACACAAATGTTATATGTAATTGGACTAAAACAAAACATAAATTTCAGACCCCACATTCTTTCGGCATCCGAAATATGACGTCATAAAAGATGTGAAAAATGTTTAAAAAAACACAAAAGTCTCCTTACAAAAGGGGATAGAACTCTTGAACTACGCAAGATAATTTAGTTTTTTTGGTATCGTTTTAAAGGTGAAAGTGCACCCTTTAAAATGATATGCATATGATATCCAAATTTAGTACACAAATTTTAGTTATCAATACACACCATCCCACAAAATGTGGGCGGGACTGGAGAAGTGGGCGTGGTACCTCCCGTACAAAAAATATCAAAAATTTTTTGTATCTGAACCGATTTTTCCGAGTTTTTCAGAGAATATTTCCTACTAAAGATTTCCGATCTTTTGATATATACGGCGTAACCATGGATCATATGACAGTCCAAAAATTCAGGTTTTTATACAATTTTTGATATTTCTTGTACGGGCGGTACCACGCCCACTTCTCCAATCCCGACCACATTTTGTGGGATGGTGTGTATTGATACCTAAAATTTGTGTACTAAATTTGGAAACTTTGGCTCTTGCCGATCTCCAGATATACTGAAAAAAATAATTAAAATACAACAACAACAAGGGGTTTTTGTACACAAAACATACTTAGAATCCCGTTCTGGTATATAACTCTGACACCAATCGAGTCTCCACCTTTAAATTTTCTGCAAATGTTGAAGAGGGTATAATACTTAACATATATTTTTTTAAGAATTTTAAAAAATATACTTTTCTAGATATGGACCTTTGAACTCAAGACCCCAATAATGGAGCTTTGACCTTTTCTTAGAAAAACACAATATGCATATCATTTTAAAGGGTGCACTTTCACCTTTAAAACGATACCAATAAAACTAAATTATCTTGCGTAGTTCAAGAGTTCTATCCCCTTTTGTAAGGAGACTTTTGAGGTTTTTTCACATTTTTCTCATCTTTTATGACGTCATTTTTCGGAAGCCGAAATAATCTGGGGTCTGAAAATTTATGTTTTGTTAAAGTCCAATAACATTCAACATTTGTGTTAAATTTCATTAAAATCGGAGGTGATGATGCCGAACGACTTAACGGTTTGACATGGATTCACTCAAATGTAAAACTCATTCTATTTGGTCTTAAAACAGTTTTAAGCATTGAAAGTATTCGTTCGACATCAACGGATGTAATAGGTGGATATTTAAAAGTGGTCAACTCCTTTGTAGAATATTCATTGTCTACAATTTTTTCTGTACTGGAAGGTAAATTAAAAATATTACCAATTTCTTTAACTTTTTTAAATCCGGCATTCTTTTTTAAAACTGCATAAATTTTGGCTTTTATTTTTTCGCCGATTTGACCTTCTACTTTTCTTATTTTAATGACAGCGTCATCAACGAGTTTAACCGAGGTGTTCAATGATTTAAACCCCTGAAGTTCGGTTATTGTCTCGACTAGAAACCCATTGTTTGAGTGTATAAATTCTAATTGAGCCTTTATATTAGGTACATTTAAAATAATGTTTACTTTTTTATCGCGACTGCATTATTTTCGTTAAAATTATTTACCACATCTTTAAATTCTTCAAAATTTTTGGCATAAAGGCAGAGTTAAGGCAGAGTTAGCCGAACGTTCACGTCCCCTAATGGAACGTCTGGTTCGTTTTGTCATTTGCAAACAATGCAAATGCTTACTGAATTTAAATGTCACGTTGACGGAACGTCTCGATCTGTATTAAACAGATTTGTATGCCGTTGTTACGTGACAGTTGTAAAGCAGTGATGGGCGGCTTGTATGTTAAATTTAATGCGGGTATTTTTGCTCGTTTTTGGTACTTTTTTCAGTTAAGCTATGGAATTGAGACAAAACAACTTAATATACAACATATTTCCATATAAACAAATATATTTATGTTTAGATGTACAATACATATAAACAAATGCATATACACATACAATGGAAATGTGAAAAGAATAAAAGGCTTTAAATGGTAGCAAAACCTTGTTTGGTGCATACACCACAATACAATATATCTATTGTTATAATATATATGCTAAAATACAAATTTGTTTATTGAAAATCTATAATATAAACATTAAACTATTAACGTTTTTTACATACACAAAATACTTTTTTAATACCATTTAAATCACTTGGTACTTTTTAAAACATTTTTGATTCCCATCACTGTGTGATTTGCTTTATGTATACTATTGTTTTTTGTTTATGTATAGAAAAAACATAAACCACGTTTTTAAATGTTCTATAAGTGCACCAACGTGCTTACAGTGCGGTGCGGTACATTACGGGTACAGCAACGTTCGCCTAACTAGGCCTTTAGCCGAACGTTCACGTTCCCTAATGGAACGTCTGGTTCGTTTTGTCATTTGCAAACAATGCAAATGCTTACTGAATTTAAATGTCACGTTGACGGAACGTCTCGATCTGTATTAAACAGATTTGTATGCCGTTGTTACGTGACAGTTGTAAAGCAGTGATGGGCTGCTTGTATGTTAAATTGAATGCGGGTATTTTTGCTCGTTTTTGGTACTTTTTTCAGTTAAGCTATGGAATTGAGACAAAACAACTTAATATACAACATATTTCCATATAAACAAATATATTTATGTTTAGATGTTCAATACATATAAACAAATGCATACACACAAACAATGGAAATCTGAAAAGAATAGCAAAACCTTGTTTGGTGCATACACCACAATACAATATATCTATTGTTATAATATATATGCTAAAATACAAATTTGTTTATTGAAAATCTATAATATAAACATGAAACTATTAACGGTTTTTACATACACAAAATACTTTTTTAATACCATTTAAATCACTTGGTACTTTTTAAAACATTTTTGATTCCCATCACTGCGTGATTTGCTTTATGTATACTATTGTTTTTTGTTTATGTATAGAAAAAAAATTAACCACGTTTTTAAATGTTCTATAAGTGCACCAACGTGCTTACAGTACGGTGCGGTACATTACGGGTACAGCAACGTTCGCCTAACTAGGCCTTAATACTGAACTGCCTACAACCAGGTACCCCATCTTGTTATACATGGTTGAAACGCAAAGGTGACTTTAAAAACTTTCATGCATGGCATGAGCTTAGCATGTGATATGTAACATTTTTGAGTAAGTTAACTTAAAAAAAAGGTCAAGTAGAGCAAAATTTGATTTTTATTAAAGGATTCTAAAAGAGAAATAGAATCTTTGAAAGTTCGAGCTATTGAAGCATGATCCACCTTTTCCAACTTTACAATATTTAACAAAAATTTGTGTTTACTCTGTTCTTCTTCTGCATTCAAGATCTTCTTCTGCATTCAAGATCCCAATTACGTAGACAACGAAACGCCCTTCAGTGTCCATTGCTTCGTCAATAGACAGCCACAAATTATGTCACTTAATTCTTTCAACAATGTCACATAGTTGTATAGTGTACAACTTGCCGATATAAGTTTTTATAAGGGTTGTTTCCGTAGGAATGGTTTCATTGTTATATTTGTTTAAAAAAATTCTATAATTTTGGTTGATTAGCTAATATAGAGGTATGTATATCTGCAGACACCAGAGCATTATACAATTCAAAACTAAATTTGCTTTTCTTGAAATTAAAGTTTGCGAAACGTTTTCATAAATCATAAATCTTTGTGTTTCTGGCTTTGAAGGTGCTGATTTACTTGAAATTTTTAAATGAAACACCTTTTTGCAAACTTTGCAAAAAAGTACTTTTCCCTCTATTTTGAAGACTCAAAAACACACTTATTTAAAAGATTATTTTTTGATATTTTTTCTTTTGGCATTTTTTTCCTTAAAAACAATTTATTTTATTAATACTTTTTGGATTTTAGGTCATACTTCTTACACCGTAAATCAAAAATATTATGGTGAGTTCTATTATTTCTTCGCCGAACATTATTTTTTTTGCTGTTTCTTCAAGTAAAAAAAAACCGCGAACAAAATTAAATGTCAAAAACTGTTTTATTGTTACTTCTACAATTATGTGCACAATTATACAAATTGTATAATTTTTGTATGTGCTACTTTTTAAAAGTAAAAGAAACAAGGTGAATTTATAATAAAATGTAGGTAATTCAGTACCAAACACCAACATGTTGTTTTTGCTCCTTGAAAATGTCGAAGTTAGCAGATTTTCCCATACTATTTTGACTGTTTGACAGCTTCAGGGCTGAAACAACTATAACCAGCGGATTCACTGACTACACCTTATAATGAATTCGCCTTGAACAGAAAGATATTACTAAACAAAAAACTAAGAAAAGAGAAATTTTTTTTTATAAATATTACAAAATATGACGAAAAATGTGAATTTATAACAAAATATGACGAAAAATATGCATTTATATCAAAATATGCAAAAACATGCATTTAAAGCAAAATATGCACTAACAAATTTATGCCATTTTACTGGAAATATTGTGATTCGCAAAGATATTAACTTTACGTGGGTCTCAGAGTGCCGACAACAAACATGCATTTGCATGAAGTCCCTTGCCCTGGAAATAACACTCCGAATCTCGTAAAATGAAAGTTATTTCAAGTTGAAACAACGTGAATTACACGTAGAATCGGATTGGTTTGAGTGTGAAATATAATTATTTATTTTCCTGAAACACATGTTTCACTTTTTGTTTTCCCCTTTGTTTACAGAGGCATTCAGAGAGTGGCCCGATATGGTTTTCGTCATCATTCTACTTTGATAATTTGATGTTCTATTTAACTAAATCATTTTAACAAAAAGAATACGGGATTTTTTTTTTTTTTATAAATTGTTTTAAACATGAAAATAAAAAAATTTATGTTTTTCTTTTTACAGTGTTGAACAATGTTATTTTAACTTTTTTTTTTAAATTGATATACAAAAATGATAAATTTAAATAAATTTCATACTTTTGCAGAAATGTACTACAGTATTTTTCGTTTAGCTGCATTTCACTTAACTGCATTTTTTGCCTATCTGCACGAAATACAAATAATTGTGTATGAAGGCTTAATATTGTTAGAAAAAAAAATCCTGTACGTGCATTTTGCTTAAGTGCATATTTTGGATAACAGCATTCGATTTTTGGTGAACAATTTTTATTTTTAATACAAAATATTACTTTTAAGTGCCTCATAAAATAATTTTTTTAAGTGCCTCATAAAAACAAAAAAACATTATTTTATCAATCGCTATTTTATGAAAAAGAAAGGCAAACAAATTAAGTTTGCTGAAATGGTAACACAAATGGCTGAATTAAAAATTCATTTGATCTAGCAGCTGTGATTGTGTGTGCACATATAAACATTTAAAACATACATGTTCTGCTAAAAGCAGAACCACTAGTGGCGAATGAGGGTAAACTAAGTTTGTCATTCCGTCTGAAACTTTTTTATTATACATATATGGCCCTATAAAGTACATATATTCTGGTTCCCTGAGTTATTCGAAGGCCCGTTTTCACAACTTACTGATAGCTAAACGTAGGATTTTATCAGCCGTATAAAATTGCTCAATTATTACAACTTTACTTTGACCAACCAGGTAGGGTGAACCTTAATTTACTTTATCGCTCACTTAAGGTAAAGTTTTTCAATCAATTAAGATTATTTATTTATTTAAATAACAAATTATATTTTAATTAAAAAATTATTTCCAATGTTAATTAAATCAAAATTATATTTTGAATTTTCTTTCAACATAAAAATAAATTAATTCAATTATCATATTAATTAAATTTAAAAACATTTTAAAATATTTTTTTAATTGATTAAAAAAACTACTGATATGTTTTTCTGTGTAATCAGTTTGGTATTGAAATCCAGAAAAATCGGTTCAGTAGGATCAGAGCTGTGAATCACAATGTGAAACCACCATCCTAAAAATGTGATAATTATGTTAGAAAAACTAACATAAATGGTGGAATAATGCATGGAATAATATAAGATCTTGCATAAATTCATTTTATACGCCTGGAAATTTTGCTGTTAAATTTCGGGAAGATCGGTCCATAATTTACAATAGGCCGCATATAAAGCCTACTCTGGGAAATTAATTAAATGCGCCTATCACTGTAGCAGATATAGATATTGCGGTAAAATTTGTTTCAACTTAGCTTAATATGGCCTGAAAAATTTCATGCAATTTGGTGATATATGGTCCATAATTTACCTTAGATCTCATACTAAGTAGCCCTCCTAAATTCACTGTAAGCTCGAAAACTAATTTCACTGCTGTTTTAAAATTTATTATAATTTAAGTTTTTTATCCCCAGAAATCACACTACAGAATTTTGGGATGATTGGTTCATAATTTATATGCTGATGTCGTTATTTTTTTTAAATTAAATTAAATTTTTTAATTAAAAATGTCTAGATATCATATAGCACGCACTCCTGAAATATTAGAACTGTCGGTGGTTTTGATTTGATTTAGCACTTTAAATTGTTTTTAAATGCATTGTTTTATATACATATAGGCATTGCCTTCATTTAAATTGTATTAAAATCTTTTTTTGTATTTACATAAGGGCACATTTATTCAGGTACGTGAATTCTCTTAGCAGCATAATTTATGCTGCTAAGTGAATACTGCGTAACAGAACATTATGCGTACCTGCACGAATTTTCGTGCAAAATTGAATGTGCAGCTAAACGAAAAATACTGTATAATTTTAATTCAACATTGTGCCATGTTAATTTTGCATTGTTTTTTTTTTTTGTGTGAGATGGCTTCAGTCCAATGAACATTCCCCGAAGATATAGCTCTATAACTATTGCGTAAAAGAAGTACTGTTATACGGATCGCTTGTAAATGGGGCCATCAACTATAAATTGCAGAGCTTTACGAACAGGTGCTTACGAAACATATTTATGATTTCGTGGCCCAGGAGAATCTCCAAAAATAAACTTCTTAAACTAACTTACCAATAGAAGACGAAAGTTAAACTGGTTACTACAAACACTATTGAAGTCATGATATGAAATATTTCATGCTGCATTAGAATATAATTCCCTGGAGAGTAGAAAAGCAGGAAGACCCAAATTAATTTGGAGAAGAACATTATACAACCGAACTTGCAAATCTTTTAAAGAATTAATAAATTATCGATTTTTTTGTAAATAGTCTATGTTCCTCATGGAATATGAATGATTTTTCGACTTTTATGAATAAAATCAAAAGTTGCTAACAGATTTTAATCATTTATGACTTTTTTACAATTTCGTATTTTTACGTCTCGTAAAATTTGAAGCCCAGCTGCATTTTCCAATTTTTATTGAAATTTAAAAAAAGAATTCGAAATTTTTATAAAAATATATTTGAAAAATGTTTTACCTTTACTTTAAGGTAAATTTACAATAAGCTAAAGCGTTTTTGAGTTACGCGAACATATGTTGTGCAACCTCCTCCATTTTCGAAATAACGGTATATCTCGAAAACAAGAGCTAACTTAAACAAACAGTTAGCAAATTTGGATTCAGCGTACCCGAATTATGTTAAAACGTCATGTGCCCGGCTTGACTATTTTTTCAATTAGGACAGTGAAATCTATGACGAAAGTTAACGTTTTTTGACAGTTTTGATGTTTAGAGTAAGATGTTGTTGTTTTTTAGATATTTTCTTCACGTAAAATTTTTAGATCTGATTAAGAGCTTAAAATTTGCCGAAGAAACCCAAGCACTACTTCGAATAGTTCAAGAGATATAGACTTAAGAATCAATTCATTTTTTTTTTAAATTGTACCAGAAGCCAGCCTCCAGTCGAAAACTTCAGAAATTAATTAAAAAATCCTTAGCTAATCATTCAAAACCCAGCTAGGGTATTTCTTCTACCATCATAAGCTTTCAGATTTTGAGTTCTCAATTGGTTCAAGAATTTGGTGCTGCACTGTGTAATTAAATACCTAAATAATTAAATTTTCTAGAAATGTTCAAAATTATGAATTCGCATATAACTCCGCCACTAATAAATACTACAAATTATAAAATTCAGCTTGAACGAATTCCTGAAATATCCCATCAAAACTCCAGTTCTGACATCTCATTTTAATAATATTTTTTTTTTTATATGTATAAAATATTTTTTTATTTTCTTTTAACCTTCGACACAGGTGGAAAGGGTATACATATATTTGTCATTTCTCATTAATAACCACAAAATTGATCTTAGAACCTCTTAAGTATATATATTCTGGGTTCTTATGAGAAGCTAAGTTGGTTTTACAATATCTAAAATCGGGTTTCCGAAGAACTCAGAATTGGTGGGGACTTGGACCAGGTTTCGAATAGTCCGATTAGTTGTTATTTTGAAATAAACGGTTTTCGGTTAAGCATATCAAATTTAACCGGTTAACCGGTTTTATTCGAATAAATGAAATCACAAAAATCAAATAATTTTTTCAAAATAAAATGTTAATATTAATACAATGCTAATTTAAATTTAAAGCAAAACAATTCCCAAAGGTAAGGAACCATCAAAATACATATGTAGTTATATAAATTTCTTCAAGTTATTATTTGAGATTTTCTCCCAATTTTATTAAAAAAAGTTTTAACTTGTTGGTGGCCCAGTATGTTTTGTAATGCCTGCTGTTTTGGTGTAAATGGGGCCTGTAGCTTGGGTACGTTGTCCGGAATTACAAAGTGGCCGGGAATCTCTCTGAATTGGTTTGTTGAGACAGGTCAGTTGGCGGCTGGCGCGCACACACTCACTCACTTTATGCAAGAGAAAAAAACCAACCCTTATTTTTTGTGGCTCAATGGCACTTTTGTGGTTTTTTTAGGTTTGAATTAATAATAACCTTTTTTTTCTTTCGTTTTAGTTATAATTTCTTTATTTTTGTCTTTCAACTTTTATTTATTTTAATTTGGTTTTTCTTAAGATTTTTCTTAAGTTGCGTTTACGTTTTGTTTTATACACTGTTTTGTTAGAGCCTGTACTTTTAATTGATGGAAATTTATTTCACTTTTTATTTGCACTTTGTAACTCTACTTTACTTTCTTATAACTTTAATTTAATTTAAATTTTAATTTTTAATTCATAAATTTGTGTTGGCCGGCTTCTGGCTGGTGTGAAGTTTTATTAGCAAGTAAAAATGCGAATTCATTCTACTGGTGGCGTTAAAGCACAGCTGAGCCATGAGGTGTTGCCAGATGCCACCACCGCATGTAGTCCCGTTTCACACGGTCAAAATAGTGGGAGACATAACGCCCGGTTTACACCAGCCAGACGCCAACACCTGCATTTAATTGCTGCTAATACCAAATCATCAATAGAAAGTCATTATCATATTTTATATTATGTGTATTATTTAACACTCTTTTATTTTTCTGAATCAGCCAATGTCTAAAAAACCTCATTAAACTGTTCTGGGTTAACTTAGACATTGGCTGATACAGAAAAATAAAAGAGAGAAAATAAATACACATAATGAAACGATTTACTCAAAACAGCAAAATATTGACATTGGCCCTTTTAGCACCAAGCCACAGATAGATTTCCCCAGAATGGTCTACCAGAATGAAAAAATAAAATGTTAATAATCATCGTCTTTTCTTGTTTATCATTATAAAAAAAAGTCTATGTTTTTATAAAAGAATGGTTTCATAGCATATCTCAGCTGTTTTAATTGAGAAAATTGCGCTGGAAACTGGAATAATTTATATTTTCTTTTTAAGCTACTTCTAAAGACATTTTTATATACATACTTATTTTACATGCAAAAAATATGTTATGTTTACACTCTTTCTTCATTATCTCTCCATTACCATCAATTGTAAAAGAAATATTAATTTTTTTTGTTAAGGAAATTTTAAGATATTTATAGGAAAATGCATGGTGATAATAATTAAAAACCATTAGGAAAAATCGTACGTTCGCGGCCGGTACATAAGCCAATTAAACAAAAACCAAGAGAGATATTTGAATTTGTAAATACCGAATGGAGACCTACATTAATACACTTAAAATAAATGAAAGACTTTTAAATATTCCGTTTCATTACGCAGAATTTTACATTTCACTACTGTCAGTCAAAGTTGACTTCTATTTTGCGTACGTTCGTGACCACATGTTTATAACTATCATTATGAAAACTACGTGCGCCAAGAAAGCGTCGATAGTTATCCACGAAAACGCAGAATGGAACTAGTGCTTGTGGGGGATGAATTGAAAATGGGAATTAAATGCTTTTGGGAATTAAAATGATAATGAGGGTTTTGCTTTTGGGAAATCAAATTTGGGAATTTAAGAAATTAGGTGGTTCGAATATAAATAAGATATTGTAAGTTAAAGCCAATAATTAAGAAAAAATGGAGTAAAAAATTTATAATCAATAATAAAAATTTTATGTATATAAAAAAGTAAAGTAAAATGTCTGTATAATATAAAAAAAAAAAACTTTTTTTTATAATAAAAGACAAAAAATTTATTTATTGATAAAAATATAAAGTATGTATGAGCAACTTCAAAAATTTACGACACCTAGACATTTAAAAAAAAATTTTTTTTTTTTTTTTTCTGACATCAATGTTGATTTGCGTGTGTATAAACCGATATTTGAGCATGTGAAATCCGTTCGCGTTAATCATTTTTATTGCACGGCGCAAATTTTACTGCGGTTTAAAGTTAAAAATTAAAAAAATATATAAAAATTACAGTTTTTGTTAAAATTGAAAAAGGATAACGCGTGTGGATAATACCCCTAAAGGGCTTTCTTAGCACAGTAAAATATTTGTAAAAGCTTGAATACTTTTTAAAATACACTGGAAAAAAAATATAAAAAAATTGTTAAACATTTTACAAAATTACGGCTAGTATAAGACATAATTTGCAATATTTTGGGAAGAAAACTATTTGGCTATCGCTAATGGCTTAAGAGATATAACCATTTAAACTTTACCACTCATGATTTTTTTACCAAATTATATATTTAGATCAGTAATACCTCTAAAATGGTTAGTTTTTCTGAGTTTAGTATAGTATTAATATATTTGTCAATACTTACTGAGATATTTATTCCATAACATTTATTTTTTTTAATGTTTTGAACAAAATAAAACACCAAAGAAACTATTTCAATTATTATTTATTAATTATTTTTATTTAAAATAGTAAATGTGTTACAAATTAAGATATAGTATCAAAATACTGCAGTTTTTAATATGAAGAGTAATTTTTATAGAATTAAAAATATTTCAACATAAAAGGTAAAAAATCATAAACGTACATACTAAATTAGTAAGTTAATAATATACAACATATATACATATATATGTGTTCCTCTAACTCCCATTGGAGCATAGGGCGCCAATAACAGCTGATCGCCAGCGGACCCGATTTTGTGCCGTTGATCTTAACTCGTTCCAAGATAGGCCAATACTGTTCATCTCAGTTTCGGTGGAACGTCGCCACGTCGTACGTGGTCTGCCAGGTTGCCGGCCAGATTGTTGAAATGGGTTCCATCGAAGTGCCTGTTTGGCGACGTTGTCGTTGTTTCGTCGTAGTGTATGAACAATCCATTGCCACTTGCGCTTCCGTATTTCAATTTCTATCGGAATCTGTCTTGACTGCACTAACAGGTCGGCATTAGAGACTGTCCGAGGCCAGAAAATGCGAAGAATTCTTCTGAGACATCGGTTGACAAATGTTTGTAGGCGGTGGGTAATGATATTCGTAACCTTCCAGGTTGTGCATCCGTAGAGAAGTACCGATTTGACATTTGCTTCGAAGATTCTAAGCTTAGTGCGAAGACTTATTTTGTTGTTTTGCCATATTGGGGCTAATATGCCAAAGGATGATCTTGCCTTGTTTATTCTACTCTCTACATCTAAGTGGGCACCTCCATTTTCGTCAATCTCACAACCCAGGTAGCAAAAGTTGGACGTGTAGTCGTAAATTTGGTCGCCTATATTTAGTGTTGATGGAGAGTCAACTCCTACACTCAGTGCCTTTGTTTTTCCGGTATTAATCTTAAGACCTGTACAGCGCAGTTTGTCTTGCAAATTTAGTGTTGTCTGTTTTAGATCACAAAGTCTGTGCGAAAGTAAGCATATGTCATCTGCGTATGCCAAGTAGTTCAGGTATTTGTTGTTGATTTGCCACTGGATACCATGGCTGCTATTTTCTATGGAACTTAGAACATCTTCTATCACGACAAGGAATAACAAATAACATAAGTTAATTAATTAAGTGACAGATAATAACTATTTCTTTCGTTGTCTTTTAATTTTTATTTCGGCGATATTCGCGTCTTTTATCGTTTAATTTATTTCGCTTCTCAGTTTTCTTCTTACGAATTTCTCGTTTTTTTAATGTATAATCTGAAACCATTTTACTTATTTTTATGCACAACTATTCACGCACATAAATAAAATAAACTTAATTGAAACTCAAATATTTATTCTTAGAAGCATTCAGCAAAAGCTACTATGATCATAATTTGTTTCGCTTCTCAGTTTTTTTTTACGAATTTCAGGACTTTTAAAATGTATAATCTGAAACCAAATAAAATATTTCATACAAGGATGCTTTTTGAGGTTAGAAACATTTTGTTTCCTCCATAAAATTTTAAATCCTTAAAATTTTTTGGTGCGTTTTCAATTTTAGTATCAAGCTCAGTAAAGTGTTCTATTCGATGTACGTTTGAGCGGAATTGATACAGCGCTTCAGTTGTCACAAAGCGAAATGTGTTTGGAAAAAACTGCCGCTGCACGCGCCACGGTTGAAAAAAATTATTTTTTTTTGCACTTTATCAGTTTAGTCCGTCGCGAAGAATCTATTTAGATACCTTAACATGTGCCCATGACATGTTTTGATATAAAAAAAGCTTAAAAATAAATTGTTTTTTTGCAAAAATTTTCAAAAGTTCATCAAATTTTTGCGTTTAAAAATTTTAAAGTGCGTTTTCGCCCCGGAGGTGCCCTTTACGAAGTTACTCACATCACGCAATACACTAGCCAACTTAAAAGGCAATTCAGATTGTCAGACGCAAAAAGATACATTTATAAAAAATTTACGCTAATTTCTTTTCAGTTTGTGATGTCCGTGATACGTTATTGGTGCGCTGACACCAACTTGATACACCTCAAGCTTTATAAAATTACGCAGTTTTTTTTAATTCTGCGCTTAAAACTCATTTTTATTAAACAGCGCAAAAACTCTATGCAAAATCTTCAAAAATTTCAAAATTCGGAAAATTTTGGTTTCACTTTAAAACACCATGCAACTTTTCAAAAAATTAAATCCCGGTTTTTACTGACCATTTTGGAGAAACCCAGATTTCTGGAAAACTGGCCCGGCAATTTTTTGCACGGAAAGCGATTTGTATTGTTTAGTACGTCTACTTTCATAATCTATCCAGTTTTTTCCTTGACGTTACCTCTAACAGCCTTAAAAATTAAATCCTGGTTTTAACTGACCATTTTGGAGGAGCCCAGATTTCTGGAAAACTGGCCCGGCAATTTTTGCACGGATAGCGATTTATATTCTTTAGTACGTCTACTTTCATAATCTATCCAGTTTTTTCCTTGACGTTGCCTCTAAACCACTTAAAAATGAAATCCCAGTTTTTACTGACCATTTTGGAGGAACCCAGATTTCTGGAAAACTGGCCCGGCAATTTTAGTTAGCTTGTCTATCAGCGCCGGGGTTGCGGGTTTGATTCCCGCCAGAGACCGTGTTTTTTTTACTGCAGGCAAGCGTAGAGCTTCGCGGGGATTAGCTTGGGGAATTAAAAAAGAATTGGAACAGAGTAAAATTTTATCTGGCGCACATTTTTGTCAAGCTTGTGGACTAATAAAAGGTGATTAATAAGACGTACCGTCAAACAACGTTTACAACTTATTATTTTAGGCCACTTCAGGCACCCTACTTTGTCTGTTCAATCCCATTCGAAATATCTCCAGAGATGTTATCCGTTTAAAAAAAACATATTAAATATTTAGAATACTCTCACACACATAACTATTTAACTTTTTAACTGAAAACTTTTTTGTAGTATTTACAGTTGTTTTTAGTTTTATTTTACAAAAACACACGCTTTTATAAGCGATTTACATAAACATCGTTCATTATTTTTTGACTTTGTTTTGACATTCTTCATAAAAATGTCAAGGTTGCTCAATATTACAAATAGAAAATACTTAAATTATAATAATTATACATTATTAAAATTATCGGTTTATTTTATTTAATATTCGAAAAATTTACATTTAAAATAACCGGCTTTAGCAAAACTAAAAAAACCGGTTTAAGCCGGTTGCAAAATAACAGTTCGATCACCCTAGTTGTTATATAGTTACGTTACATGCTCCCTTAAATTCTACTATTGAAATTCGGCCTGATCGGTCTGCAAGTGTCTGTGCTAAATCCCTTGTTGTGGTTTTTCTGTAACTATGAAGAACGGAAGAATTCAAATTTCCGAATAATATAAAAGCATTTTGGCTATCAATACACAACATCCGGCAAAATGTGGGCGGGATTGGAAAAGTGGGCTTGGCCCAAAATAGATTTGTAGATATCTAAAGAAAAGTATTTATATAGCTTTCCGTTTTATCGCACCATGGTGAAGGGTATACATATAAGATTCGACATATCCGAATATAGCACTCTTACGGTGGGGTGCCATAACCCCATAGGACATAAAGCCATAATTGCTTTATGTCGCAATTCAAACGGACATAAAGCCATAATTTTGATATGGCCTTAAGTCTTATATCAATTTTAGTGGAATGGGACATAAAGCCATTATGGTTTTATGCCCCATTTGATGTTTTGCGTTACAAATGCTTATATGCAACATTTTTTCATTTTTCGAATTTATTCTATGAGCTAAATTTCAGTTATGTATTTTATAAAGCTTTTTTGTAATAACTGAAATTTAGCTCATAGAATAAATTCGAAAAATTAAAAAATGTTGAAGGAAATAATTCCCAGTTTCTATTTTTTAAAATTGTTGAGTTAAATACATTCCAGTGTGACACAAAGAATGCTGACGAAGGCCGGGCCAGAAAATGCATTACATTCTGCTGGTGTCTAATAATTGTAAATTTTTCTATACATACAATATACCTCATTGCTTTCCAAAGGAAGGCTAAGGTAAAATGTGAAAAGAAAATACAATATAATAGTCTGGTTGTGTATAAAACCATTTCTGAAAAATTTAAGGAATATAACTATTACAAAAAAGCTTTATAAAATACATAACTGAAATTTAGCTCTTATGAGGTACACTACAATAGAATAAATTCGAAAAATTAAAAAATGTTGAATATAATATAAAGTAACCTTCGGAAGGAAATAATTCCCAGTTTCTAAATGCTTATATGGTATAACAAAGACCGGCTTCGCTAACTAAAGCTTCTCTGTATAGCCGGCCTTCGGCCGGGCGCAAGGATTTCAGTTATACCATAGAGGAGAAAATCTTTGCGCCCGGCCGAAAGCCGGCTATGCAGAGAAGCTTTAGTTAGCGAAGCCCGTCTTTGTTGTACCATAGAAGAGAAAATCCTTGCGTCCGGCCGATGGCCGGCTATGCAGAGAAGCTTTAGTTAGCGAAGCTTTTTCGGGTTTTTTCCATAAATGAACGACGTCCCCAAATTTAGGGGCTTAGTTCATTTTGGGTTTGGGGACTTAGTTCATACCCCCATTTTTGACATAAAACAGGGCGACATGAAACAACAATGCATTTTTTAGATTTAATAGGGGGAAATACAATCATTATCAAAAATATGGCTTTATGTCTCATTTTTCGGAAAAAATTAATTTTGAGACTTAATGGCATATGCCCTTATGTCTCAATGGAATGTGACTTGACGCCATATGGCTTTCTGTCCTATGGCTTTAAGACACCCCACCCACTCTTACTAGTTTTTTTTATTTGCCTGTTTAATGGGGCTTTATAGATATTGAAGTGAGAAAATTAATGTTGACCTCACACAAAAATGAAAGCAAATGTAATATTTAATTATTTTTTTTTTTTTTTTTTTTGCTGAATTGAAGTCCGTGATATGTCCCTTTAACATATTCCATCTTTAAATGTGTGCACTAGGTATAAGTAAGGGCCGATTTTCACAAACTTTATCTGGCAAAAAGTAATCTTGAGTTAAATAATACAGCAAATCATTCGTCTCATATAGAACGGCATTAACTCACATATGTAACTTGTATATATTTTAATAGAGGAGTTCAGTTTCTAATGCAAATGCTCTTTAAAAAGAGCAAATGCAAAAGAAAGTTTTGCGATAAGGTGTACTTGTGTGAAATTTATTAAAATCACAAAAAAAAAACTTAATTTCGAAAATAAATCGAGTAACAGTCTTCTTCATTAGACCAACGCAATAGTGGATGTAAGCAGCGTATTAAGTCCCTAGATATGTCAGGTGACCTTCCTGCAAAAAGTGATTTGTTTTGTTTTTATTTAAATTTTTTGGAACGGATAATTCTGTGGTTTTCATGGGCAACCGCGTATGTCAAAATATCAAAATATTCAGAAGAGCCGATAAACCATTCTAGATCAAACTATGGGATAGGTATTGCACTCTTTGAACTTCGTTATTACGTTATTATATATAGAATATTTTTGCAAAATGCATAGAAATTAAGCAATTTGTTATCAATATCTCTAAATCGAAAAAAATTGACAAACGCGGTTGCCCATGAGAAACACAGAATTAATAATACTGAACTTTTTGTTAATTAAAATTTTTAGACATATTTACTCCAATTTATAGAAAATTACTTAAAAGTATTTATATGCTGCAGCTTTTTTGGTGCACATACATAATTAACATTAGAAATAATTCCAAGTTCAATGGTTGATTCCATTTAATAGTTTCATTAATTTGAAATTCATGGTGCGCTTCTTGATTATCTGTAGCTGGGTGTAGGTTTTAAACAAGTGGAGGCCAGTCAAACGTCCATTCATGGTGGATTTGAATGTAGTGCCGCAGGTGCACCATACAAACAGCTTAAATGTCATAAATTTACAGATGACCACGTTAATGGCAATGACGATTGTTGTGGCCGTTAAAGTGGCTGGTTTGTTTTAAGAAACTTCCTGCGGTAGACTACAAACATGTTTTTGTTTATTTTCTCAAATCTTTAAACTTTTTCTTGTCCGCCTGTCGGTATGTACGATGTTAAAATAAATACACAGTATGTACTACAGCAGAATACATGTGAATGTAAGTAAATGCGTTGTGTTGTCGAAAGTTTCGTTTTGTTAATGATTATTTAACTATAGAAACAGTTTTTTCCCCATCCCTGCAAAGATACTGCCAAACTGTTCAATAATGGACAATTATTTGTGACAGGTTTGTTTTTCTTGTTTTGTAAAAGAAAATGTTAAAGAACTGACAAAATATAACAACATTTTAAATATTTCGTTATACATGAATGCACTATTTGTTTATGTGCTAACAACAGCTCTTTTTTTAATGTTCACAAAGATAGACATAAACGCAAATTCATTTTAAACTTACGAAATTAATAGAAAGCATCACTTACAAAATATAAACAGAAAGAAAATTCCAAAAATACCAAGAAATATTTCCCTTAAAGTTGAAAAAGAGTTATGAAATTAATAAAGACAAACTAAAAAAGTATGTTTTTCGCATATTTCTATTTGATATGCTATACACTATTGGCGGATTCAAACAGTAGTCATAACGTCTTATGTCTTAAAATAAAAACACAAAAAAATATGAGTTCAGACTTCTACAGTGAAGTTATGGCAAAAAAATAAACACAGCATAAAAAGTCTGACTATTTTAGGACCATATTTGTTTTAAACACAACAACAATTTTTTTAACAATTGTAAAATATTAGGATATTATGACAATATGACTTGATAGCATACCATTTAAATGCTTTTTTATGCATTCTCGAAGGAATGACTACATATATTTACGCAAAATCGACCAAATTTGGGTTTTAAGTAGATAGCGAAGTATCATAATATCATACTGTAAGCCCCTTATAGAACTTGATAATGCTGAATTAGTTACGGCTTAAGAACCAAGGAAAATCCTGATTTTTCTTCTGTTTATTTATTTATTGTGAATTGTGTTACAATTTTAAATTCATACAGTTCCTCAGGATGTTCATCTGCCTCGTAAAGTCTTGAAGTCCTGCCATCTAACTCTAACTCCTACCCTTCGTTTATATTGGATGTAAATCCAAGACTTCACCTTGACCCTCTGATTTCTGGGTGTTAAGCTCAGAAATGTCTTTAGCTTAGCCCTTACTCAGTGCTCTTCACTCCTTCCAGACTGGATGTAAGTCTCAGTCAAGATAAGTCGGTTGTAAATCCTCCTTGCTATGCTAGCTGTAAAACCAGTTCCCTGTTCTTCACTAACAAGGAATTGGTGTTACCAATCCACTATTTAACTACTAGACCTGTGTATTGCTTCCCCATGATTATTTTTAACGGCTATGAATCAACGTCTCTTGCAGTCCAAAAACAAGAGAGCTTACTTATTTATTAGAACTCTTTTTATACCAATGTACCGCTAGCGGTAAGCTCTCATAATACTGCCTGCTGTATTTCATCAGTTGTTTGCTTCGGTTTTCCTTATTTCACGCTCTTTGACTTCTCTTCTCTGCTGGCATGACTCTGTTGACACTACTCTGCTAACGCCTCTCTGTTACTTCTCCTCTGCTGATGCAACTCTGTTGACTACTCTATTAATCCTGCTAGCCATTATGACCCTCCACCTACCCCTGACTAACTTATATCTCCTGTACCCCATCAACCTCCAGATTATCTGTAATTAAAATAAACAAAGTTGGTGGATGCAAATGCGCTCTCAGTGAATGGATGTAAATCCATTTTAACCCAGTGAAATATATAACAATAATGCATTTTTTGTGTGACAAAAATTGCCTACAATTTTGGTCTTCACAACACAAAGACTCAGCCAGTGGAAGAACGTTGTAAGTTAATGGGGGAGGACAAAGTTTACAAATGTACTCAGATATTCAAGACTAAGTCTTGACAGAAAGAGTACGAAAAAACAGAATAAAAGGAAGAACATGTAAATAGATTCAAAAATTATAATTTATTACAGCCAATTTAGCACGACCAATACCATTGGTTAAAGATTGATGTTTGACTGTTCGCTGGCCGGCACCGCAGTGGTGCAGAGGGTAAAACCGCAAAGAATTCTGATGATGAGAATGTGGTTATTCTCGAAAGGTAAATTCAACCCGAGTTCGAGCTCCAGCTCAGCCAAGAATAAAAAATTATCAATAAATACAAATCCCTCTCAGGAGATCTAGTGGTTTCGATCGAAACACGTCAGTGTTACTCTCCGGCCAGGGTTCGAGCCCGGCCACATTCAAGAATGAAAAATTATCAATAACCATTTTAATTAATTTTCATGTTGTGCAGAGGGTAAAACCGCAAAGAATTCTGATGATGAGAATGTGGTTATTCTCGAAAGGTAAATTCAACCCGAGTTCGAGCTCCAGCTCAGCCAAGAATAAAAAATTATCAATAAATACAAATCCCTCTCAGGAGATCTAGTGGTTTCGATCGAAACACGTCAGTGTTACCTTCCGGCCAGGGTTCGAGCCCGGCCACATTCAAGAATGAAAAATTATCAATAACCATTTTAATTAATTTTCATGTTGTAAAATTCCGAGCTCTTTGTGTACATTTGTCCATTAAGTTGTGCTGAAAAATGTCAACAAGAAAAAGAAAGACAAAAATGAAAAAAAAAACAAAAAAAAAATGTACTTTGGAATTCAAGAAAAAATCTTGTCAAAAGTACGAAAAAACCGAAGTAAGGAAAAAAATCAATTAAAAAAGATAATCATTCAGAAGCAAATTTCGATCTACCAAAGGTTAAAATACAATTTGGTTTAAGGATTGATGTTTGACTATTGACGTCATTGAGTGTAAAACGGCAAATCCCTCTGAGGAGCTCGAGCGGTTTCAATCGAAAAATGTCAGGGTAACCTGCCGGCCAGGCCAGGGTTCGAGCCCGGCCACATTCAAGAATGAAAAATTATCAATAACCATTTTAATTAATTTTCATGTTGTAAAATTCCGAGCTCTTTGTGTACATTTGTCCATTAAGTTGTGCTGAAAAATGTCAACAAGAAAAAGAAAGACAAAAATGAAAAAAAACAAAAACAAAAAAGTACTTTGGACTTCAAGAAAAATTCTTGTCAAAAGTACGAAGTAAGGAAAAAAAATCAATTAAAATAGATAATCATTCAAAAGCAAAATTCGATCTACCAAAGTTTAAAATACAATTTGGTTTAAGGATTGATGTTTGACTATTGACGTCATTGAGTGTAAAACGGCAAATCCCTCTGAGGAGCTCGAGCGGTTTCAATCGAAAAATGTCAGGGTAACCTGCCGGCCAGGCCAGGGTTCCAGCCCGGCCACAGTCAAGAATGAAAAATTATCAATAACAATTTTAATTAATTTTCATGTTGTAAAATTCCTTTCTTCATAAAAATAATTTAATGAAAAATAAATTTGATGAACCTCAGCCTAATTAAAAATATTAAAAATTTGGATTAAAACCCATAAATAGTTCAACAAAATAACCACAATACTAGTTATTATCAATAAATTTTTATTAATTTCATGTTATTATATTCCTTCCAAAATAAAATTTGATGAAGCCTAACTAAATATCAAAACTTTAAATAAAAATCGACAGTTCAACAGTTAAATTATTTTTTGCTTTATTGTGAACACCAGGGCCCTGTTTCTCAGGGCTTACGCTGTTGTTATTTTTTTTATCAAAAAGTAGTTTCAATTTTTGGGAATACAAAATTTGAATTTCAAAAGATTTTGTTATTCGTGCTTAATTCCCAGTTTTTATTCTTTTTTATTTTTTTATTTTTTATTAACTTTATCATGAATTCAAATTTTATTCTTTGTTTTTTTATATCTTATTAAATTTAAAATATTCACGCCTATCGTGAATAAAAATTCCTTGGGAGTTTTTTCCCATTTTCCATTTTTCCTATGCTAATTCAATTGTAAAAATGGGAAAAGGGAAAAAAACTCACAAGGAATTTTTATTCACGATAGGGGCGATTAATAACCTCTTATATTGTAATTTTGTATAATAAAAAAATTACTCTACTTGAGTTTTTTTAATTTTAACTTGAATTTTAAATCAATATGCATGTTGTATTGGTATCGAAATCGGCGAAAAGTTTTTTGTTGTTTTGGAATTTTTACTATAAGAATACAAAAATGAAAAGAGAATGTGAGAAAAATTTAATTTTGAAACCATAGTGCATTGTTGTATCCATATTTCCAATTGAAGTATATGGCCCTGTAGGTATCGAGAAACAGCATAGTGGTTTTGCAGGTGTAGTTGTTTATTGGCATGCTTGAAGTATATATCCGATAGAATAGAGGTAATATATTGCTTTCCTCATGGAATCAAGCATTAATCGATTGAGGAGACCTTAAAAAATTTTCTTCTTTAATAATAAAATTTCGACCAATCAAATAGCTTTACAACAGCTCGTCAGTATTAACAAGTAAGTTTAGCTTCAGTTTGTGTATTAAGCCTTTATGCCACATTTTATCAAAAGCTTGTGAAACAGCAACTAAGAGCGCAAAACAAGCCTTTTTCTTCAACGGCTTTTCTTATGACGTTTACAAACTATTCCATGCATATGTGCGATTGTGCTGTGATATCTTCTAAATCCAAATTGATTACTTGGAAAACATCTATTATCAATCGGTATTGGGGTTAATTTAGAAATTCACATTTTATCAAATAGCTTTAAAGGCCTGTGTGACTCAACTTTTGTGTGATCTTTCCCCGGTTTATGTTTCATAGTTACTAAAGAGGCCTTCAATTCTGAAGGATAGAATTCAGTTCGTAAAATAGCATTACAAATTAAATGGATTGTTTTTATTATTGCTATGCCGGGTAGCTCCATAAGCATTTTGTTACTTATTTTATCAATAACAGGTCCTTTTTGGGGTATAAATCAGCAATAAACCTTTTAATTTCCCTTATCTCAAATCTTAGGAATACAGCTGTTCCGAAAACGACAGTGGCAAATTTATATAGTTTTGTGTATTTTTAGGGGTAAATACATTTTTCAAATGTTCAACTATCAGGTGATGAAGATCACACAAGAACATCTGACAACCCTGACACTAACAAACTCATCTCTAGAACAAAAATTTAATGTACACGCAGAGAAAAAAATGTGGTTGGAGGAAACCATATTCTTTGAGCAACATACTGCGGTTGGATTTTAGCAATGATTATGTTTGCAAGTAACCATATTATGTTTAAATATGTCCTTGATATGGTTGAAATTACCAATAATTTGCTCGAAATCAACCATAATATGGCCAAAATAAATCATAATATGTTTAAAATAACCATATTTTGGTCAATGTAAACAATAATAGTCGACAAAACTAGCCATAATATGCTAAAATCTAAATATTGTCAACTTTTTCCAGAGTGAAGACATAAGTAACCATATTATGGTCAGAATTAACAATATTATGGCCAATGTTAACCATATTATCGCTATTTATCTACGCCAGTTTTTAATTTGCTTATTAAGTGTCAAGTTATAATATTTTTTTCTTTAAAAAGATTTCTCTATGACGTTTTTATTTCTGTGAATTTGTGTATTTTAATCAAAAACTAAAATAAAATGATTGAGAATCTTAAGCAAACCAAGCAAGTATATAATTAAAAAGCATTCAATTATTATATACAACAAAACAACCAGTATGTTTTTGCTTTTAAGAATATTATTTTAAATAAACATACACCGCCGTATTCATAAACGTTTATTAAATTTAACAATTTAAAATATTTTTATACGGGGAACAATGTTTTAAAATATTATAAATTCAAACATATTATTGTAATTTTTATCCATAACATGTTTGGAGAAGATCATAATACGGCTGTGGCTTTTGGACGGATGAATTAAACCATAACAAGGATGCCGTTGACAGTAATATGGTTGAACTTACCATAAAATATTTAAGTGTATGGTTGAAGCTAAATTTAATTAAAACATTGTATTGTTAAATTCAACTACATTTAAAGTTGGATTATTAATCGTGAAAGAAGTAGTGTTAAAAACAACAACAGTTTGTTTGTGGCCATTGTTTTTTAACTATACTTTACCCATGTTTTTTCTCTGCGTGTATGTTCATATAACATATAATTTATGTATAGTTAATATATAGTTTAAATAAATGCATCAAAATAAAATTTAGTAATTATTTCAAAGTGTTTTACCATCCTGAATTTTTACTTTTCCCACTCAAGCGCATTTTACACTAATTGCTAATGCCATAAAATGATGATTGAAATTGTAAATCGAACAACTAATTTGTAGTAATTTGTTGTTAACTGCGGGAGTGTTTTTATATTTTCATCTAATGAGCGAATAACAAAATTCAACACGGCCGCAGCACTTGCAGAGTTCCCACTCAGTAGACCTCACATTCTAAAATCCTGTTGTAAAATGAATTATTTCACTTTATTTTTATTATCAGAATCCCAACAAACTTGTGAATGGAAACGTTCACTTTGGGTTTTGTTCAATAATTTTTATAGTCTCATTATAAAATATATTCTAATGGGGAAAACGTTAAGAGAAAATATAAATTAAATGTAAACTGTAAAATAACTAAAACGTTTATTGTGCTTATTTACTGATAATATATTTAGCATTCGTTATCAAAACTTGTTTTAACTTTTTCAATTGAATGACAAATGCTTTGAGATTAAAGAGCAAAATTAATGATCGCATGCTAATTGTTTAAAATTAATTATTTAAAAAAAAACATGGTACACTTCAAGAGGCATACACTAACACACTACCAATAAAATCAACTATATATTTTTATTCTTTATCTGTGTCAGCTAGGGTTTCTGTTCGGGAAACTATATCTTCAGCTCCTGGCAAATTTTTTTTTGATATATTAAAAATTACTATTTATTTTATCAATGTGAATAGATACGAAAAAGGAAAGTATTTTGACTTGAGGAATTTAACAATCTTTTAAGAGCAATAAACCTACAGAATTGACATTAAGGGCTATTATTACAACTTGAAGTTAGCTGAAGTTAAGCTAAAGTTGACAGTAAGTAATGTGCTATCTGTCAAAAAGCATCTGTTATCTGTCGGATAACAGCTAACGACATGTTATAATAATGGCCTTAAGGGTCATAAAAATAGCTGACTATTCTATTAGTTATAACTAACATTATGTATATTTATATTTTGCACTATGTAATGCTTCAAGATTTAGAAAAAATACTACATTGAAGGAGCAATAAACAGTTTTCAACATCTTTTATCCTACGATGTCCATTCATTAATCTGTCAGGAAACGAATTTACCTTCCTCCAAACTCGTTATCTTTCATACCTTTGCGCTACTCGCAGCATTACATAACACCATATTGTAAAATAACTTATGTGTAAATTGGTTAAATGTAATGCAAAGAGTTATACGCAGTAGTAGTAATACGTTCAGTTGTCAAGAGCGAAGAACTACAAAAAATCAAAAAAAAAACACAAAAAAAAAAAAAAAGTTTTTGATAGTCATACAAAAGTTATGAGCTTTTCACCCAATAAAATATGTAGTGTACCATTTGTATACTCTTCACCACGATTAGTTGTGAAGAGGGTAAGTTTGTCATTCCATGTGACACTCTTTTATTATACATCTAAACCCCATTAAGTATATATGTTCTAGCTTCTTGAGTTATTCTAAGTCGATTAAGCCATGTTCGTCTGTCTGACCGTTTGTTGAAAACACGCTCACTTTCGAAAGCTCAAAAGAAATGAACAAACTTGCTGTCAAATTGCTTGTAGTTATCCTAAGCAGTTTGGGATTGCAATCCAACAAAATCCGTTCAGAAGGTTCAGAGCTATGAATCATAATGTGGAGCCACCACCCTAAAAAATTTATAACTTTGTTACAAAAACTAACATAAATTGTGGAAAAATGCCCGGAATGATATGAGTTTTAGCACAAATTCGTTTTATTTGATTGGAAATCACACTGTTAAATTTCGTGAAGATCCGTCAATAATTAACTCTAGGTCCCATATAAACCCTACTTCCGGAAAACAGCTTAGTACGCCTAAACCCGTAATAAATAATTCTATCATAATAAAATTCCGTGCAGATCGGTGCATAATTTATCCTAGGCCCACCATAAAGCCCACTTTGGTTAATTAATTAAATACGCCAAAAACCGTAGCAGATATACATACATAGATATTGCGGTAAAATTTCTTCCGACTTAGCTTTACAGAAAAAATGTCATGCAATTTTGCGACATACGGTCCATTATTTTCCATAGATCCTATATTTAGCAGCCTTCTGAAATTTACTGTAAAGGCTGAATCTAGTTTCACCGCTGTATTGAAATTTATTCATATTTACTTCTTTTAATACCACACGCAAAGAAAAATATGGTTGTGGTAAACATATTCTAAGAGCAACATATTATGACAAGATTCATGATTGCAGTCACCAGATATATTCATAATATTACATCATACTATTTTTCCCTTAATCATATTATTATTCTGTTAATCATAATAAGTTGAGAAGTAATCATATTATTGTCATGTTAATCATAATAAGTTAAGAACTCATCATATTATTGTCATGTTAATCATATTAAGCTAAGAAATTAATCATATTATCATCATGTTAATCATAATAAATTTAGAAGCAAACTGTCATAACAATACAAAATAAATTAAAATTTTTATGTATCGATTTTTTTTTGTGACGTTTTACAATTTGTCTTGATGTAAATGAAATAGCTGAATTCAATATTTGTTGTTGGATTTTTTTGCTACAATATTTTGCACTATTAATTATTAATTATTTTAATTTCTTTAAATTTATTATTTTTTATGGTAATTTATCTTGTTTAACCGCTCACATATTAAACAAACGACACAACTGATTGAAAATAATTTTACAAATGGCGCTAGCATAATATTATTAGAGTAAAAATAGTTTGATTGCATCTTAAACATAATATGATAAATGTATAGAAAGTTATCATGTTATGGCTATTAAATATCATGATATGGTTGTGGGTAATATAATATGTTTGAAAGTTATAATAATTTAGTTGTTAGAAAAATAATTATTTTTCGGTCAACAATAGTCAAATTTATAATTGCGATAAACATTGATAGGTTTACAGTAACTATAATATTGTTGATATTAATTAAAAATAACAATTATTTGTGTGTGAAAACAATTCATTGTTACAATAAACATAGTGTTGTTGCCGTAACCATGCCCAACCATATTTTTCTCTGCGTGCACTGCAGAATTTTGTGATGATTGGTTCATATCTTACCAGGGCTCCAATATAAATTCCCCTCCTGATAATCATTTAATATCGGCTTAATTGTTACTAATCATGATATTTTACTCAAGCTTGTTAAAATTGCTAAAAAAAAAGCATACAACTTTCTGATGGTCAGTTAATAATTGTATATAGGGCTATACCGCAACCAATTTTAATGCTGACGTCTGTTTTTATAAAGATAAATAACTAATAAATAACATACAGATCCCACTCTTGAAATATTCCAACTGTCGGTGGAGGGTATACCAGATTCGGCACAGCGGAGTATGACACTCTAACTTGTTTGTAATATGATTGCTGGGTTACATCTCACTTTAAAATGTTTTTAAAGAAGGTTTATAATTAATAATAACTATTGTTGTTTTCGTTTTAGAATGGACTTGGACCAGACCCTCTGCCAGCAAAGGAGGTAAGTATTCAATTTTAGGAAAAAATATCAATTATTTTAGAAAAATTAATATTAACTGCTGTATTCATAAAAAGCAATTTTGATTTCAAACGAACTTTAAGACTAAACTTGGGTTTAAGTTTTTTCTTAACACAGATTTCAACTCTAATTTGGTTGTTTATGATTACGGCACGCGGAGTGTTGAAATTGACTAAAAGTGAGGACTAATTCAAAATCTTAACTTCATCCTTCACAGTCATGTTTGAATTGGGTGAAGGTAAATATAATTTTACACCACTTACTGCTTAAACTACTGCTTTGAGTCACTTATTGGCAATGAGCGTTAAAATCAAATAATTTTTAAAAATTTTTCGTGACGTGGTTAAAATAGAAAAATTATAAATTTCGAGGGGAACTTTTAGAAGTAAAACTATTATAATCGAAGCATAAATTTCAGGATTTTAAATATCTTATTAAATAATTTTTGTTTTGATATATCGCGACCTTAGGACAACAAGGTTCTATCTTACATGTAGTTTAGGTGCAAACAAAATATTGAGGATTGTCTGCCTTTTTTTACTACATACGAGAGTTGTCAATTATTCGCATTTCAACTTTGTTCGAATAATTCAAATAATTGTTTTTGTTCGTTCGATCAAACGATTAAATCCATAAAATTATTCGATTAATCGATGAGAATAACGAATAAAAAAAAAATAATTTTTACAAAAAAATTAAAGTATTTTAATAAGTTACATTCGTTCATTCATCTACAACTATAGAAAATCTTCCATTTTCTTCTTTATTTTTACTAAAATCTGCTATGAATTCTTCTTTTTTTAATACGTAAAACTTTTCATCTTAACTCCATATGGTTGTACATATTACTTAAAGGCATTGTAAAACAATTTATTCCATAATAATTCGATATTAGTTTGGCGTTGGCAGACCTGCCATGCTCAGCAAAACTTTTGTATACAGTTTCTTCTATAAAGCAACCGCTGTCTCCCTTTATGTATTTTTCAATTGGACCAAGTTCGAAATTTTTTGATGTCGTTCGATTATCTTCCATTACATAATTTTCAATGTAACATTGGCACACTTACGCAAATTGTAAAAATATATATAATTTAAAAAAAGGATAATGCAATAACAACCTTTTCTACTTTCATTATATGATTTATATATTGTCGGTTGATAATTAAACTATAGATTTTGTTGTTTTTAAGCTTATAAGGCCTAAAATTTCTTTGCAATTAAATTGTCGTATGTGGATTCCGATAGTTTCGAGTAAATTGAGTTTGAAGTTTGAACTCTTATAAATTTTTTTTCAGTAAAGCGATTTTCTTTAAATTTAAGGAGGGGAATCTACTAATATTTGAAATACTCATTTTTAAAACAAAAATTATTTGAAAATCGTATGTGCCATGAAAATTCCACATACGACGTTTAAATAATAAATCAATTTTGTGGCAGTTACATACGGCATTTAATTTGAAAATTGGTTCAACAAATACCACATACCATATACGCCAAACTCAACACTCAATATCTCGAAAACCGTATGAGATATCGAAAAACTGATTACGCCAAATGAAAGATCAGGTCGGAAAACATAAGGAATCGATCGCAAAAATACGACATTTAAATTATTAACCGACGATAAGTAAATCAATTCTTTATTTTTTTTTTTTTTTTTTTTTTTTAATTTATTTTTATTATTGAATCTTTCTTATCGAAATTTACAATATGTATTCAAATCTTAATTCTACTTGTTGTTTATTAGTTGTTACCAGTGTAACCACTAACTGCTGTATTCAAATTTTAAAAATTTCTTCTAGTTAGGCTCAAAGTATCGGTTCTTTTTAGCCTCTGGTGACCTTCGAACTGAAGCAAACCCCGAGCGAGGTAGTTAGGGTGGACCATTAGTTTATCGATGTAGCTTATTGAATATTTTTTAATTTCCTCCTGGATAGTGGGGACGTTGAGATCTCTGTGGATAATTTCATTACGTATATACCATGGGGCGCAGACAATTTGTCGTAATATTCTAGACTGTCTTCTTTGAAGCTTTTGGATGTTAGATGCGCATGCAGTACCCCATAATTGGATGCCATATGTCCATATTGGTTTTATGGTGGACTTGTATAAGAGAATTTTGTTGTCTAAGGACAAGTTTGAGTTTCGACCGAGAAGCCAATGTAATTGAGCTGCTTTAAGTTTCATATCCGTTATTTTCGCTTCAATATGACGCGACCAGGTCAAGCGTCTATCTATATGAATTCCCAAGTACTTAACATGGTTTTCTACCGGAACAGTGATGTTATTTATTTTTACAGCTGGGCACGTTTGTCTTCTGAGCGTGAAAGTTAAGTGAGCACATTTAGCCGGGTTAACCTTTATTCTCCATTTTTCTAGCCAGGCCTCTAGTTCATTGATGTGGGACTACAGATTTTGCGATGCGACTTTTGGGTCATGGTTAACGCTTATAAATGCTGTGTCGTCTGCAAATGTAGAGGTATGCGTGCTCAGGTTTGTTGGCATATCCGCTGTGTATATTATATATAGTAGCGGTCCTAATATGCTGCCTTGGGGAACACCAGCAGAAATTTTCTTGAGGGGGGAGTATTTATCTTGCGACCTTACTATGAATGTTCTGCCTGTTAGATAGCTCTCCAGAAGCTTGTGAGTGTTTTGAGGAAGCATTCGTGTTATTTTGATGAGTAGCCCATCATGCCAAACTTTGTCAAAAGCTTGGGAAATGTCTATAAACAGTGCTGAGCAGTATTGCTTTTTCTCAAACTCCGATCTAATAAGGGTGACAATTCTATGCACTTGTTCTATTGTACCATGTTTCGCTCTGAATCCGAACTGGTGATCCGGGATGATGTCGTGTTCATTTAGATGAGGAGTTATACTTAAAACGAATATTTTTTCGAAAAGCTTCGATAGGATTGACAATAAGCTTATCGGTCTGTACGACGCAACCTGGCTAGCATCTTTTCCTGGCTTGGGAATCATAACAATTATAGACCTCTTCCATGAGGATGGGAAGTATCCGACTCTTAATATAGCGTTAAAAATGAGCAGCAAGATTCTGGAAGCAGACGATGGTAGGTTTCTTATCATTGACCCTGTGATGCGGTCAGGTCCGGGAGATTTTCTAATATTCACTTTTTCTATTGCAAATTTTACTTGAGTTATGTTAAATTTTAATGGATGGTTTACCTTATCAGGAATGATTGGACGACAGGAACAAGTATGTGCATCATGTGGCGTGAAAACTTTCTCAAGGTGGCCCGCGAAAGCGTTTAATTTTTCATGTGTGTTTTTGGCCCAAGTGCGGTTTTCCAGTCTTAATGGAGATTCTTGAGTTATAGGGCATTTCATATGCCGTACAGCCTTCCATAAGCTATAATTGGTGTTTTTTGTGGCGTCTAGGCTGTTTAGATAGCCTTCTATTGCGGACTCGTGGTTCTGTCTCAATTTGTTGCGAATTGTGGTCAGACATAAATGTAGTTGGGCCTTAGTGTTTGGGGAACGACTGTTTTGCCATTGTCTTCTTAACTTCCTTTTTTCTCTGATAAGGGCCTCTATATCCGTCGATGTATTGTAAGGAGCACGTTTAATTGTCCGCTTGATTGGGGTTGCTTTTCTTGCTGCAGTATCCAAGACTTCTGTAAATCGGTCGACAGCTATTTGGATGTCAGATGAATTTTTTTGGGGAATGCACTGTGATAGGTGAGAGCTCACATACATTTTATACTTTAACCAATTTGTGTTTCTGTTTGGATAGGAAATAAAGTTTGCAGCTGCAGCGTCAGACTTACCTTTTAAAATGAGGATTGAAGGTGAATGATCAGACGAAAGATCATAGGAGGAACTAACTAGTACCTGATCGCGCTTGATGTTTTTAATTACAGCAAAGTCAATAAGGTCTGGTAGCTTATTGAAGTCGGTTGGCCAATAGGTAGGCTTACCACTCGATACCACATCAAAATTATTTGCAGTTACGGTATTGTATAGCTGATTACCTCTAGGACTAATGAGTCTGGAGCCCCAATATGTATGTTTAGCGTTGTAGTCGCCAGCAGCAATGAATTTCTGGCCCAATGTGGAGAAGAAGTTAAGAAATTTATCGTTTACAATTTTGTGCCTTGGGGGACAATAAACGGATGTTAACGTTAGATTGAAATCAGTAAGATTTATAGATGTGGCCTGGATACAATCTTCTTCGTACTCTGGCAATGGCAAGTGTCTGATGTGTTTGTGCACAATTATGGCTGTGCCACCACAGGCTCGTCCGCTGGGATGTTTTGTGTCATACGTAAGGTATCCATTTACCCTAAAGCAGTTTTAATGAGTAAAGTGTGTTTCAGAGACAAGAAGTACGTCGATTTCATGCCTATGAAGAAAGTTTGCAACTTCGTGTTTATGTTGGGATAACCCGTTTGCATTCCAGAAACATATTTTTAACTGGTTCATTTTTTGTTGAGTAGAACTTGCAGGAGCATGTTCTGGTTTCGCATCATTTCCTGCATAGTGACCATGAAGTTATTCATAGTTTGAATTAAATTTTCAATTGAGGTAGTCATATTTCCAGAAGGCATTTGTAGACCTTCCCTAGGAACATTAGCGTTTGGAGGTTGCTTTGCGTTAGAAGTACTCGGTGGATTTTTCGCATTAGGGTTTCCTTTTAAGACTTGGGCATATGATTGGTTTTGATTGTTTGTTTGTGAAGTACTAGCAATAGAGCCAGCGGCTTGGCTGGGGGCATGTGACGGACCATATTGGGAGTGAGTATATTTTTGAACTAAAGCAGGTTTTTTTAAATGCAAGAAGACTCTACAACCCATATAGTTTGCCGTGTGATTTTCGCCACAGTTGCTGCATTTCTTAACATTCGGGTCAGCTTTAGAACGATTACATTCGGCGGTTTTATGAGCGTCGCCACAAACCACACATACGTGAGGCAATTTACAATATGATTTTGTATGCCCATATTCCTGACAGTTTGTGCATTGGGAGGGACCCTTTCGTTTTAATGGCTCCTCAACAGTTATTCTTCTGTTGAGTAGGTAGCGCAAGTTGTATATGGGATGAACTGAATTTTTGGTTTTGAGAACCGATGAATCAAACGATATTTCAACGCGGTGCATTGGTTGAGGAACTTTATTCCTGTTCAAAATGTTATGAACAGATTTTACCTCATACCCCTCTAGCTCTATGGCAGATTTTATTTCCTCTGTAGGAACAGAACTATCTATGCCTTTTATGACAATAATCAATCCCTTAGCACTTTTTAATTGATATGTATAGTAACTTTTATTTTCTGCGTCCAGGTGTCTTGATATAATACGAAAGTTCGTTTCTGTACTGGCTTGAATTTTGGTTTCTTGAATTTGCCCGCGTCGTATAGAAACGACGTAGAAATTATTCTTACCTACCAGTTGAATCAACATGTTGACTATGCTATTTGATGTTTGCTCCCGCAGATAGATAGGTGGCGGTTTAACTTCTTTAGTGGCTGTTCCATGTGCTGATTCTGCTTCTTCATCGTCAGGTATGGATAGTACAGAGAATCTGTTACCATTTGTTGGCAAAGAGACTACGTTAGAGCCTTTGTATTGTTTGGCCATGCGTTCCTGTTGGGTGGACCTAGGGCTAGCCTTTCTCTTAGTTATTGTAATATATCTGTCCATGCCTGTTTGCACTTTAGTACTTTTTGGCACAGCTCCTGTATTTATTAATGCTAATCGTGATGTTCCAGGTTTTTCGTTATTATTCCTCTGGTCAGACGACTTCACACTTTGAACCACATTTACGGTCGGATCAACACACTTGCTCTTTATTTTTTAGCTTTTAAAAATTGAAAAACCTTGAAATTTTTTTAACATTTGATTTAAAAAGAAAACATTTGATGCAATTTTCTGTCAAAGATTTGTTCAATAAGAACATAAAATACATTTTTAAAATACAATGAGTACTCAACAGGATTTTTGCTTAATAAACATAAAATCACTAAAAACGTATGAGAAGAAATCAAATTCTAAGCTTTTATTTAATTTATTTTTTAATAAAAAAATTGTTCGATTAATCGATATTAATTAATCGATTTATTCGTTATTCGAAAATCGCCATTTTAAAATTATTCGAACAAGAGTTTGGTTTTTTTTGATCGATTAATCAAATTATTCTTAATCGGTTGACAACTCTACTACATACCCAGTAAAAACTTCGCCTACTTTTTCAAAATGATTAGCTTCTTTAACTCATTATTTTGTAGCTTTCTTCTATAACTACATCTATAACAACTTCCATAACTACTTTTTTCTGGATGTATGCAGGTAAAAAAAATAATAACTTACTTTTTAATGCGTTCATTTTCGGACATCCCTTGTAAAATTCATTGGTTCTTTCAGTAAAATTGTAAGTAGTGCTCTTATGTTTTTCTGATTACTCAACACATTATGTTGTAGGCGAAGCTTTAATGGGTAGTTTCAATTATTTTGAGAGAACTTCAGGTGAAAATTCTTTTGGTTTGTATTGGGATCGACCTGGTTTACTATAACATGTATGTTAAAAAGAAAAAAGTGGCCGAATTTGAGGCGTGCCATAAGAGTTAGTATGATTTTAAGGTTTTTGAGAGGCTTACTTGCCACGTGTAGAAAATTGGCGCCCAGAACTTAGCTAAATAACTTTTTTGATAGCTACAATGTCTAGACATAGGTTTCATTTAAACCCCCATCCTAAAATCTCATATAGATAAATATATCTAAATAATATTCGGCACAAATAAATTTTACATGAATCTAAATCTCTTAGCATAATTTTGTTTTAGCAGGGTCCCAAATCGGGAACAGTCGGAAAAAAATGTTTCTTGTCTTCTCCAGACTTTAAGATCGGACTGTAAATGCCTTAGATATAACGAAACATCAACAAAGGTGACCCCTACGTTCAGCAAAAAAATGTTTTTCCTCCTTGCAAAAATACTTTATATTAGAGTGTGTACGGGGAAACTTTTTTGAGGTACGGTCTAAAGTACATATTCGAAAAAAATTTTCTTTGAGATAAGATCGATTATTATGTGCAACCTCTAAATTTGTTCTAGCCATAAAAATACAACTCTATGGTTCTAAAAAGCAGAAAAGAACTCAAAGGCGTAAACAAAAAAAATATATGTAGAATAAAGTTTTGTGAAAAATATTTCACGAAATTTTATAAGCGATGGTGTTTAAAAAAATATAATCTTAAAAAATATATTTAGTGTTTGTGTGTAAAAAAACGATTCGTTCAATATTTTAACAAAACACTTCTGTCGACAATAACAATACAAGCGACTACTTTTGACGTTTGTGGTCGCATCATATTTCTTAGGTGGCAGCAATTTTGTATCAAAACTATTGCGTTGTCGTTCGCTGGCATTGACGGTCGACTTGTCCTGCTGAAAATTGTTAGTGCACCGCAAATCAGTTATTTGTCGTTGAAAATGCAAGTGAATGATAGCGGCCGTCTTCGTGGGCAGGCTGTAAATGTATTTTTTAAGGGAGAAACAAGTAACTTGTGACGTTTTTGCGTAATTTTGTTTATTTAATTAATGAGTATGGGCGCTGCTGTGCCAAAATTATTTTAAGAGGAAAAAAGTGGATAGTTATTTGTCTATAACTCGGTTATTTTTGAATCGATTTTAATAATTTTTCTTCTTATACTCTTCTATGTTTATTTAATCTGAGAGGACAAAAATAAAGTTGATAAGAAGACTTTGAAAAGTAAAGTTTAATGCGTAAAATAAAGAGATTTATAGGTAAAAATTAGAGGCAGTCGTGGTTTTTGCTTATATGTATCTATGCTATTTGTGGACCTATCTGGCTGTATTTTAATAGCAGCCTTTTCCAGACTATATGTGTTTACGTAGTAACCGAGTACCCCGCACAGACAAACTGACGGACGCACACAAGGACATCATTAAATCAACTTAGATATTCATAACGATTCATAACCCATAACCAAAATATTTACAATTCGTTATATTTGTATAAATAAATATTAAAGTTGTATTAAGAAGGAAGTTTTTACGTAAAAAGCCAAAAGGCTTAATACACTTTTTTTAACCCTTTTGCTTATAAAAATCATTCTGCAAAGCGTAATTTGTAGCATGCAATAAAGAAAATAGATTTTGTTAAATTGTCTAATCCTAATTAAATATGTTCATTAATGTGAATAGTTTATCGCCGTTTAGTAAATTTAATCAATAGTCGCTCTCAGATTGTCACAGATTTATTGTAATATGACACACGAATAAAACATGACGATCATTAGGACGAGACCGTTGTTGCACTTCTTTTTTAATAGGAAAAAAAAAAAAAATAAAACCAAGAAGAAGAACACGGAATGAGAAAAAAATGTTTCGACAAATTGCACAAAAATCTTGTAAAATATTTCTTGTGCCGCAATTGATCGTAAATTAATCAGAAAATTTGTTGCAATTGCTATGCTAGTTGTTGCTATTGTTGTGGTTGTAAACACACCAACACGTGCGATTCTGCGCCAAGAACGTTAAAAGAATTCAAGTTACTAGAACCAATCGTTAATTTCATTTATTGGCGATATTAGCTTCCGATATGTATGAATGGATCGATAGATCGACCGGTGGATGTGTGTATACAAGTGATCTAATGATATCGTCGTATTTTTTCTTTAGTTAGCTGTTTATTTCTTTTTCATATCTTAAAACATATACAAAGTTACATATTTATATATGTTGTTTGTACTTAGATATAATTTTATAAGTTTTTTTGTTAAGTGCGTGATCTGTTTGTTGCTGTTACAATTTGAGTCTTTATTACTGACTACTTTGGTGTATCAGTAGTTAGTGTGAATTCATGCCACGCTTGGTAGAAATTGCAATATATTAACGCAATAAAATTGCCAATATAAATCACTTTGTTGATGCTGAATTTCTTTTATTTTTCCTTTATCTCCTGACCACTTTTTTAAAAACGAACTTATTCATAGATACAAATACAAGAAACAGAGATACTTACGTCAAGCAGAAAGTACCAACGACGGATAAAACGATGTGTTTGGATCTGCTTGTTCTCGTACATAAATATTACAGCATCCATTTAACGTCATCTATATTAAAAGCCAATTGATTATGGATCTTGTAAAACATGTTTTCATTTCGTTCATTTATCTAAACGGATTGATATTGATTGCGATTTAAAATAAAATACATCCACTCAACTACTTACTAACTAACTACTCAGCGCTAGAATGTATTCGTATGGATGTGGAAAGAATCTACTTTTACGATTGGACCGCAAAGCTATTTGTTCGTGGATTCTTGCCAACAAAATAAAGGAAAAATTGCATTGTTTGTCAGCAATGGCGATAGCGATGGCACATGTCCGGAAATAGATGTGTGCGGCTTTAAAACTATTTGTAATGCGAGTATGTTGTTGTAAATTATTGATTTCTATTTGCTTATTTGTTTTTATTGTGTTTCCCATTGAAACAATAATTGACAACAACTGGAGGAAACAGTGAAATAATTGTGCAACACACGCACACGGGTCGGAGTTAAAACTTTCGAATTCATGTAGTCATGAAATAATTCCATTATGATTTTGAAGTATTTAGTTACCTGTTAGTCAAAAGCTTAAATTAAAATTATTGATATTTAAGGCAACTCGTATGACCCGTGGAGAGAGTTCATTTAACCATTTCATAAAAAATTGTCTGTATAAATTATTGTGCCGACCACAAACGGATAACATAGATGGGGGTAGTGTATTTATTTTGCAGTTTCCAGTCACACTTATTGATAGTGCAAAATGGTTGCGATTTCCATGTAAATGCATGTTTTTTGTCGATAATCTAAGAGCGATGTCGACCAATTACCCAGCAAAAACTTATATTGCAAAGTTATGAGTTAAAAAGCTTATAAACCTACTCTTCACTACTTATACATTGGCATTTTAACTCATTATTTTATCACGGTGATGTCATTGGAGGCAAGTACTTGCTTACAAATAGGAAGTTAAATAAGTCAATAATATATTCGCTTACAAATAGGTGCTTCTCATTTGTATCAACGAAACTGATTTTGTCAAACAAATTGCGTTATTAATTTAATTTACTTTCTAATGGTTGAAAAAACTATATAATTTTTTCATGGAAATGTACAACTAAAATACTATTGTTTATGATACAAGATTGATATCATATATTAAAATGTATATCACCTAGATGATATATTTATGATATCGTTTGGCTGATTGGGTAGTGTAGTTTATATTCAAATTTTTAATTTTAAAATGCATTTAAAAACGAATTAAGTACATGGTGTCCGCCGGGAAGGTATACTACTTTGTTTGTTTAAAACTTTTGATTAAATGAAAGAGAATGGATCTTATATTGATAAAGGTTTTATTTAACGTCGGCAATTATGTATGGAATACAATATGAAATAAATTTGCGTCTCTGTTAGCCTCACAAATCCGAGCCCTTTTGAGCACATTTTTCATTACTTTCTCACACATTTCACGTTGATGGTTTGCTTTGAACACTTTCTTGAGCAGCAGTAATGTTTCCAGCCGGTCTTGCAGTACGTTGTGGTCAATGCTTGGGCCTATCACCTACATACCCTCTTTCTTCGAAATCATTCGCTACACGATAAAAAGTGCGTTTTGTTGGCAAGTTGTTTCTCCCAAAAATTTCACGTCACAGTAATCGATGATTGATTTTGATAAAATGTCTTTTTCCGACTGCCAAATATGAAATGTCAAGACTAATGTTTCCCAAAATGGCGGCAAAACAAAGTAGTATACCTTCCCGGTGGACACCCTGTTTAAATTTTTCATATTCAAATAACAAATTGTTTTTCATTTATAACCAAAAAAAAAAAAAAAAACAAATTGTAAGAAAAAATATTTAAAATAAAGTTTGTACTAGATTTGTATAATTAAAATCATAGATGCATTTTATTATGAATCAATTATAAATTTCGTTAATAAGCTCATTAGCAAGTACTTATGTAGCTGATTATATGTCAGCCAGTACTAAACTACTTCTATGTAATGCAGATGGTATGAAGTAGTCATTGAAAATTAAGTTGTTCAGTAATTGCAAGTCATTACCAAGTTTTTTCTGGGAATATGTATTTTCGAACACAGTCATGGTTGTTGTTCATTTCTCAGCTATCTGTGGACCGATCTGGCTGAATTTTAACAGCAAGTTCTTCCGGACTATATATAATATAAATATAGAACAACCTTGTCCTAATCAGATCTGGCGTCTTTGGAAAACCCATTTCATATTTACATCTATAAATCAAGTTTGCCACACATAAGGACGCAGAATATACTTTGTAGCATCTAAGATCGATATTTAAAAATGGAGCAATAAACCGGTATATCGTTATTCTCATTTTTCTCATGTCTATATCTCGGAAACTAATTAAAATTTTGTTTTTTTCTTCATTTCTTTTCCTTTTTTCATTTCAATTGTAGCCATAAACTAGGAGAATCATTTAAGTATGGAGTATTCAAGTGCCCCTAACTAAAAATAATACGAAAACGGGGTTGATATACCTTAAAGTGAGGTAAAATTTATCACAAACTGTTCTTGATCCAAAAGTTTCTAAGTTAATGCCGAATTCGGTCTTGAGAACCAGATGGAGAGAGAGAGAGAATATTTACTTTTATTTACTCACCTGTTACACACGTTTGTTTCCCCTTTGTGTTGTATCCCCCCTTAGTTTTCAGAAGAACTCACAACTTTAAGACTGAAGCATTCTAAAATTTAATGTACTAAAGTAAATACTAGATATTTTTAACAAATAAATTTTGGGAAATGTTGCTTCTTATTTTACTTTTTAATCATTGGTTTTGTTTTTCTTGTTCTAGTGTTTTTGTTATTTCTACAACAAACTTTTACAAACACACGCGTATGCACGCATATTGGTTTTCGAAAATTATCCCACTTTGGATTGTTTTAATTACGACTCGTGTTAAAAGCAAGAAGAAACACTTTAATTTAGTGCGAGTTTTTTCTTTCTCTGTAAAAATCATACTAATAAGTTTCGTGATGTTTGGTCCATAGTTTATCATAAATCCCATATAAAGCTCAGTCTTGGAAAACACTTAAGTACAATTGGTCTGCCATAGTTTCATAGAATATAAATCAGACAATAATATTTTGTACAGATCATCATTGGTATGTGCGTAATTGACCATTAGCCCCATAAACAGCCCACTCCTTAAATATGCTAACTCTCGGTTGAGAGTAACAAAGATTCGGCACAGCCGAATATAGCACTCTTTGTTGTTTTTGTAATGTTTGGATCGTAACTCCACTTAGACTTAAAGAGGAAGGCGTACGCTTTCTTTTTATCATAATCAAATTGCGAACAACTCAAAAACACTTGCAGCCTTAGATCTGCCGGATGAAGATGACAAAACGAATTACAATTCTTCCTAATCAAATGGATAATATTGAATAAATGGTATTTTATTCGAACTGAGTTTTTGGAGAAAGATTCTTAAGAATGGGAAATGGGAATGGGATTGGCTATAGTAAGTAAATTTTAAGTTGTAAGTGATACTACAGAAAGGGCGGTAAAGCTTATGGAGGAATTCAATCAAGTTTTGCGACATAATTAACAAGAGAAACGGTTAATAATGCAACCAACAGGTTATAATGCAAAAAATCAGTTTTAATAAATTTTTACAGTGATTTAAAACATTTTCAAATAAATGCATATGCAAATCCTAAATAAAATTTAAAAGATAAAGATAATGAACGGCATCCACCAACATAAAAATGAATTAGAATATTTTCTTAAAAATAAAAAAATTGATGTCATGATGACCAATAAATACGTTTAAAAGCAATGGTTATATACTATATGATACCATGGACCCTCGAGATAGAGCTTGTGGAGGTTCTGCCGTTTTAATAAAAACCCGAGTCAAACACTTCCTAATGTGTGATCATCGTGAATATTATCTCCAAGCAACGAACATTTGCGTTGAGGAATTAAATAGAAACCTAGTAATTTCATCGTTATACTCCCCGCCTAGATTTTCAATATCAGAAAGCCAATATTATAAATATTTTAAATCATTAGGACCGTGTTTCGTAGCCGCTGGCGATTATAATGCTAAACACACCTTCTGGGGGTCACGACTTATAACACCAAAGGGTCGTGTTTTATTTAACACAATTTCCAAAATGGATTTAAATGTGGTAGCGAGCGGACAACCAACATATTGGCCCACTGATCATCAAAAAATTCCAGATGTCATCGATTTCGGCGTGGTTAAAAACAATCCCATAGAAACGATTCATGTTGAAGCTTCCCTAGAATTATCTTCCGACCACACACCTACAATTGTTACTATAATGAACCCCAATAGAATTGTACCTCCGACTGGTTACTTTGCGACGACAGCTACGCAAATTAATTGGTTAAAATATAAAAAATATCTCAGTAGCCATTGCACAGAAAATATTCCGCTCAGTACACCGGATTATGTAGATCGCTCTATTGACAATTTTGACAGTTTTCTGAAACTAGCTGTTCAACATTCCAATATTGCCCCCAAGAAAACATTAAAATATATTCCACAGATGTCAAGCATCTTTTGTCTTAAGAACTTACTTAAAGAGTGTACAAAAAGACTAAAAAAGTTACTGCAGACTCAGAAAACGGCTTCTCTGGAAAAATATCTTAAGGAACTTGATGCAACCCCACAATCCGACTACTCATTATGGCGTGCAGCTAGAAATCTCAAAAGGCCAGTTGTCTCTAAACCACCATTAAGAAACTTGACTGGAAGTTGGGCAAGAAATAATGTTGAAAAAGGAAATATGTTTGTCAATCATTTAAAAAACGTATTTACCCCAAATATATCTCACGATATTGCGGTCGAGTTACCACCTGTTGCTGCTAGAGCAGCTGATCCGCTAAGATTTGAGATAAGAGAAATCGAAAAGGCTATTTGTGATTTAAACCCCAAGAAGGCTCCTGGTTTTGATAAGATCAGCAACAAAATGCATTTGGAGCTACCCAGCATAGCAAAGAAAATTATTCTTTTAATTTTTAATGCTATTTTACGCCTTGAATACTATCCTCAAAAGTGGAAGGTTTCCTTAGTCACCATGATACCTAAACCAGGAAAGGATCACACAAAAGTTGAGTCATATAGGCCTATAAGCTTACTTTCTAATATATCAAAGCTGTTTGAGAAGCTGTTAACGTCAAAATTAACCCCAATTTAAAATCAAAATAGATGTATTCCTAACCTCCAAGTCGGCTTTAGAAGGGAACGCAATAAGAAAAGCCTTTGAAGAAAGAAAATATTGTTCCGCTCTCTTCATCGATGCTTCTCAAGTTTTTGATAAAGTCTGGCATGAAGGCTTATTATTATTATTATAAATTGAAGCTAAGCTTACCAGTTAACACACACAAGCTGTTATAAAGCTACTTAGTCGGTCGAAAGTTTATTATTAAAGAAGGTGATTATTTAAGCTCTCCTCAGCAAATTGACGCTGGAGTCTAGGCTTGCCAACCGTACTTTATAATAAAGTATTGTAAGTTATTTCGAGTAATTGTACTCTATACTTTATGAGAAAAAAAAGTACGCGAAAATACTTTATTTCGCATGATTAGATTTATTTAGAATTTAAAATAGATTCAGGTTATATTAGTCAGGGTTTTATTAGTCATAAAATTATTATACTTAGACCGCATTTAGATCTATGCAATTAACGCCAAGTTTTTTTTCTATTTTCTTTTAAAGTAGTTTCTACGAAACTCTTTTCACATTTACATTTACATTTTTTTCAATCAATTTTTCAACTTTTTCAACCCCGTTTTCTTCCCTGCACCTCTTGCTAAAAAACAAAAAGTTGCATGCGAAAGTTGCGGCAAGTTGCGGCGTTAATTGCATAATGTAAATATAATCTTATTGTACAAGTTTTTTTTAGAAAAACTAAAGAACAACTAATTGATATTAGTCAGGGCCATTTTTTGATGTTTTTTTTATATTGGCAGGACGATTTTTTCGAAAAAAAAATAATCAGACAGCACTATTCACTTGTTTGTTTTGTTTGAGTACAATAACTGCCTGCTTTCAAAAAAAAACGAGTGCAAAACTCTTTCAAATTACTGCCTGCCGTTAGATCGCGAGCACAAAAGTGACTCGTTTAACTAACATTTAAAACATAATTTCAAAATGTCCATTCCTTAAGGGGGCTCCCATACAAAATGTTTAATACAGACTAGAACTATATTGAAGAAAACGTACTATAACAGCCAAGGAGTCGCCTTTACATTTTCACGAGACATACTTGCTTGCCCCTTATCACCACTTCTTAAGGGGCTCGCATACAAATATTGCGTTTTATGACATTTTTAAATTAATTAATAGTGAATAAAATCAAAAGTTGTTAAAAGATTTCAATCATTTTTACCTTGTTTTGTTTGAAGCTTTGTTTTTTATATGTCTGGAAAAAAAGAAGCATAGCTGTAATTTTTTATAGATTTTTAACAAACAAAAATTTCGAAATGTTGCTAAAAAATTATTTTTGTTGCCGAAAAAAATGATGTTTCTAAAACGACTGCGCATGTTAGAATAAAATTTAATGTTTAAAGGAAATTTTATTGCGGATTTTCGTTTTTTTTTTTTGTAGTAATTTCAATAAACTGAAACGTTTTTGAACAGGTATTGGATTCAGCGTACCCGAATTAGGTTAAAGCGCCAGTTGCCCGGCTTGTCTCAAAAATAGTGTCAAATTCTAGCTCAGTGTAATTGTTTGATAAACCTTGCGAAAAGCAAAAAAAAAAAAAAAAACGTTTTTAAATATAACGATGAAAAGAAATATATAATTGTACTTTATATTTGTACTGTGTACTTTTTTTTCTTAACCTTTAATAATCAATGTACTTTAATTGCAACAAAAAAAAGTTGGGAACCCTACTGGAGTCCCTCAGAGAAGCATCCTGCGCCCACTTCTATACTTAATATATACCTCTGATATGCAACTACACCCAAACTTCAACATTTGCTGATGATACAGCTTTTCTAAGCGTGCACGAAAACAGTCAGGATCATATCCTACAGGATCATATATTTCAACTCGAACTATGGTTAAAGCACTGGAGGATAAAGGTCAATGAGCAAAAATGCGTACATATAACATTCACCTCGCGTCGGGAATCATGCCCCCTATTAAAATTAACAATAATCAAATAATACCTCAAAATTCCCATGTAAAATACCTCGGTATTCATCTGGATCGCCGTTTTACGTGGAAAAGCCATATAGAGGCAAAATTAACTCAAATGAAACTAAAAGCCATCCAAATTCATTGGCTTGTTGGAAGAAACTCTGTCCTTAGTCTCGACTGCAAACTTCTTCTTTACAACTCCATCTGGTGCTATGGTATTCAGTTATGGGGCACTGCCTTGGCCTCTAATATCGAAAACATTCAAAGGCGCCAAAATAAACTACTTCGAATAATCACAGCTGCCCCTTGGTATGTTAAAAACTCAAATATTCACAAGGATCTCAATGTTCCATTAGTTAAAACAATGATTACGAAATATGCAGTAAAATACTTAAAAAGGCTCGAATTGCACCCGAACCCACTAGCACGAAATATTTTAAATGATAGCGGCCACACTCGCTTAAGAAGAAGAGACACTGCAGCACTTATCCAATTAGATGAGCGATAAACACCTATAAAAGTGAACAGAACCCGTGATGAAGAAATTTTTTGTCTGGCACCGGCAGGACATAAAATAACGTATTACGTTAAGATTTGATTAATTATTGTTAGTTCATATTTAATATATGAAGATTCAATAAATAAATAATGCAAAAAAAAAAAATTATTATTGCTTACCACTTGAGACACCAACCCAAAGACATGGTAACATAAAAAACACATACAGAAAAACACTCGGGATAAATCAAGTTTTTTATGATGACTTTAAATAACACTAAAACGTACTCAAAACAATCCTAAATAGGATTACTTTCGAAAACCAATCCCGGAACTATAAAAATAAAGTATAAAATTCCTAAATCAAGTAAAAAAAAGATTAAACTTTCCGTTGTGTTTAATCCTCCGGCTTACGCATGTTTTGATTTTCTATACACATTGCAAAAAGTCGGAGCAGACTCATGTGTACCATGAAGGGTTAAAATGTAAATTTTACCTCTTGCTTCTCATTTAGTTTATGTTTTTGGTTAAATATGTACATACGATTTCAAAAGTAAAAACCATATCGGGCATGATGTTGGTGTTTTATCATTCTGTAAAATCAATAAAATCAACTTTATAATACATACTTGAATCAAGGGCATTTTGAGATTTATTCAATCCTGGTATTACTTAAATCAATCTCGTTTTCGGATTATTTCAAGTACGAAATCGGGATTGAATATGGATAATTTAAGTACACAGAAAAAATTATTAGTAATTTTTTATCAATTAAAAAAATTATTTAAAAAGTACCTTAACTTAATTAACGTTATAATTGAATCAATTATTTTTTTTTTTTGAACGAAAATTAAAAATATAATTTTGATTTAATTAACAAGTTAGTTGTTTTGAAATGAATTTGGAATTAAAATAATAATCAAATAACAGAAAATTATTTCGTTTAAAATAAAATAATTTAAACTTGTGAAATTGTTGTTGGAAATTGTCAAAATCAATCAACACATTGTTTGAAACGGACAAGTTTTTTGATATTTTTTTTTAATTAAAATTGAAAATATCATTTATTGAAAAAAAAATATTCAAAATATAAAATTTTTACAATTTTTAGTAATCAATATAATCATTTTGGTAATAGGTGCAAAACCAACAAATGGGTTGCTTGATTCTATGAATTTGGTATAAAATTGGTGATTAGAGAAAATTTTTAATTTTTTCTCTGTGTATTTTGCGATTGAAAATCGGTACTTATATCAATCTTTCTGTACTTGATTCAAGTAAATCCGTACTCACCGTACTATTAACACCGCTTCTGATTGATTCGAGTACGGATGGATTGATTTTTCTTTTGAGCGAAACAGACAAAAATAAGATCGTATCGCAATTTAGTCGGTTTGTTTGTGATTGCTCATAGAACTCAATTGTCTTTTCGGGAAACTATAGCAAAATTACTTTTTCTTATCTTTTTTTAATGTACGACAATTTTGGAAGACAAACATAGGTTAGGAATAAAAACCTAAAATATTAGAAAAGGATTAAAATCACAAAAATCACCTTTAAAATATAAAATTAAGAATTGTGAACTTTACTAAATTTGTGTTAATTAAATCCCAAACAATTTTTTTACAGTTCAATTGCGAGGGTGTTAAAATGCACAGTTGGCATAGATTGCGAGATTTTTAAGCGATATCATGAAAAACCTAAATGAATTAAAAAAATTTAAATATTTAGATCAAAGCAGGAAATTCCCAAAATCAATAACTTGCCGATAAATGTGCTAAATTGAAAAATAAATAAATAGGAATTTATACTATCGTATGACTGGCATTAAAATTCATAATGCAAATACATTGAATACATTAAAATGAATATTTGTGTTTAAATATTGTACCAGAGTTTTGTAAAAATGTTAATGTTAACACCCACTTATTTACACAATTGACATTTATACAGTTTAAGTTTCCAGCTGACATTTTAAAAGATGTAATTGAATTCAGATACATACTTTATTATTAAAATCTAGTTTTTCAAGCAATAAAATATAACTAAATCAAATTTCTTTACTTTTCTATTGCTACATTCCGAGCAAAAATAAATATTTTTTTTTTTATTTTATTTTGAAGATAAATTAAGCAGTGATGTCAACTTTTTGAGAGCAAAAAGCACTTTAAAATTTAAAAAAAGCACTAAAAAGCACTATTTTGACCAAAAAAAAGCGTAAAAAGCACTAAGCCATTTTTTAAATTTAATTAAACACAAAACAAGTTGCATTCGGCTGTGCCGAATATTATATACCTCCAAAATTTAAAAAAAGGCGATGGCGTTGATGGGTGACCATTTTCATTTAAAATTAAATAATAAATATAATTGGGAAATTCCATGTCAAAACGACCAAGAGTGGGACATGACCCCTTCCGATTTTAATGAAATTTGGTGAGAAGGTTCCTTTTATCTTATTAGGAACATATATGAACGAAAAAAAATTTTAAAATTTGTTTTTCGAAAGTTATGTCATATTCAAAATGTCATAATTTCGCAGAATTAGCCGAATGTGTTGAGCTTATTTCTTCAATATCTCGAAAACTACTTGACATATGAAGATGATTTTGATGTCATTTTAAAGAGAATATTGGCGCTACAAACCATAAATTAAAAAAAAAAGATATATCGTTATTTCGAAAATGTAAGAGGTTGCACAGCATATATTCGCGTAACTCAAAAACGGTTTAGTTTGTGGAAATAACTAAAAAAAGCGAAATTCGGCAATAAATAATAAAGTGGGGCTGGTCATACATTTGACCCATCTAGGAGCATCCCACGCCCTGCAGGGGCCAAATTAAAGAATTTTATTAAGCCACAATATTTGTATGGTACTGCGCTTAGGATGCTCCTAGATGGGTCAAATGTATGACCAGCCCCAATTTATTATTTATTGCCGAATTTCGCTTTTTTTTAGTTATTTCCACAAACTAAACCGTTTTTGAGTTACGCGAATATATGCTGTGCAACCTCTTACATTTTCGAAATAACGATATATCTTTTTTTTTAATTTATGGTTTGTAGCGCTAAGTATTCTCTTTAAAATGACATCAAAATCATCTTCATATGTCAAGTAGTTTTCGAGATATTGAAGGAAAAAAAGCTCAACACATTCGGCTAATTCTGCGAAATTATGACATTTTGAATATGACATAACTTTGGAAAAACAAATTTTAAAATTTTTTTTCGTTCATATATGTTCCTAATAAGATAAAAGGAACCTTCTCACCAAATTTCATTAAAGTCGGAAGGGGTCGTGTCCCACTCTTGGTCGTTTTGATATGGAATTACCCAATTACATTTGTATATAAACATTTTTAAATTTTTTATTATTACCTTCAATAAAAATTATATCAACCAAATCATTTGGATCATCATCAGCTGAGTTTGAATTGGTAATAAAACAGTAATAAAGTGCGAGCTAGATTTTCGTAGTTAGAAAAAATCTGGCCTGTTGCAATTACCGAAAATTTGCAGTGACCGACCATTCTTTATAAACTTAATAACAGCCCAAAAAGTAAACGTAGGAAGCCTAGCTCTAACCTCGTGAATAAAGTTTTAGGTAAAACGAATGCAACTTTCTTTTATCACTTTTTTTATCATTTGAAACCTTAAAATCTTTACAGGCCTTCCCAAAATTGTATCCCAAATAGCAAATCTCATCTTAATCATCCTCAATATAATCGAAGTTTTAAAAAATGGTACAAAAAAAAAATATATATTGTAAAAGGCACTTAAAAGCACTGTGAGAAATTGTTAAAACCACTATAAATACCCGCTTTTCAAAAACGGGTGTTTAACAAAATTTCGGGTATTACATAAGCGAAAAAGCACCAAAAAATACCCGAAAGGCACCAAAATGGCAACGCTGAAATTAAGGCTGAACGATGTTTTTCGTACAATTTGACATAAAACTTTGCCAGAGAATGCGGTCGTGAAATAAAATCAATTTTATTTCAATGACGTTTTTTCAAATGCACTCACATATAGACACTTATTCTCTTAACAATGCTACCATACTTTCATTGAATTTCATACATTTTGTAAACAAAGAAAAATAAGAATTAAAGAAAAAGAAAGAAATGAGATAGAATATGAAGTTAATGCCGACGTTTTTATTATGGGATTTAGAATTTTTGCCTGAAGTTGAAGACTCAACTCTGTTTCATTATTTAGTCTAGTACTGTGTTCTACCTTGCGAAAGATATCTCGCGGATTTCCAAAATTTAACGTTTTTTTTTAATAACAGGTACACAATATAATTTTGCGAAGGTAAACAAGAACAAAAAACTTTTCTCCTTTTTTAAAAAATCAGTATACAAATATTAAAATTTAACAATTACAAAAATATGATTAGCTGTTGCTTAAAATTCCGTGCGGAACATTATGAGCTGCACATGTTTTTCGCTCTATAAAAAGAGTACAAATCTATCAAAATTTTTTCGTAAGTTAATCAAAGTAATTTTTTTATAATGAGTTTGACAAAATTTCGCACGAAATACTGAACAGAGTACCAGAGTCATGGCATTTTATTCTTAAAAATAATTCCTTTTGAACGTCAGTCAAATTTACACTATTTTTTCGAACATACCCGGTCTTATTTCGTCAATTGTGCGTCGAATGTTGGCTTCTAAATGACGGTTTATTGGCATAGACCAGAGAAAAGTATTCCAAAGGTGTGAATTCACACGAACGCCAATTCATAGCTCCATTTCCTCAAATATTTCGGGTAACCATACGTTTGGCTCAACAAAGTTTTGATTTCACGAGCTGTATGACATGTTTCGTCGTCTTGTTGAAATCGTTTCCGATCCAAATGATTTGCAATGGCATGAAGAATAAAACAATCACGAATTATTTGCCATTTACGGTAATGTTGGCGCCGGTTTCGCATTTAAGGACAAATGAAAAAAATGAAAACTTTGCTAGGCAGAAACCCGTTTCGAGCTGGAATTTTGAAAGTAAATCCACGATTTGTATTTGTGATTTGCAAAAATTTACTGAAAAATTACTTTTAAAAAAGATCCTTATTTTTAGTTATTAATAATTCCATGTGGTTTTTGAAATATTGTGCACAATATTTTTTTTTGATAAGTGAAGTGATTTTGAATAAGTGGAAAAAAAAACAAATAAAACCAAAGTTTGAAATACCATAAACAGCTACAAGGGGCTTTAAGAGTTTGAGTGTAAACCACATCTGTGACTCTTTAAGTATCAAAATTAAGTATTATAAGTTTCAGCTGCCATTTCGTGCGTTAAGTAGTTTTAAATCCGAAGGTCTGGCCGGACGTCAGCTGTGAAATATCTGTCATATGAAGTGCAATTTTTTTAGTAAAAAGTCTGCTATTTACCAATATGGATCGTTTAACAACCGAATAACGCGTAAAAATATTTAAAACTAACTACAAAAGTGTGGGTTCAAAAGTGGCCAGTTTTCGAGCATTACGGGGAGTATGGTCGTTATAATCGAGTATGGTCGTTATAATCCACGTCGTTCTCAATAGTTATGCCTTTTATACGGCTTATTGTGGCCTCTAATTGAAGATTATTAACTGGGCGAAATATGATTTCAACCAGACGGTGCCACAAGCCACACAACTAGAGTTGTCAATTATTCGCATTTCAACTTTTTTTCGAACAATTCAAATTATTGTTTTAGTTCGTTCGATCAAACGATTGAATCTATAATATTTTTCGATTAATCGATGAGAATAACAATTAAAAAAAAGTATTTTTACCATCAGCATACATATAATCATTGCAAAATTTTATTACACTCGGTAAATCGTTTATAGAAATAGAAAATAAAGTCGGTCCCAGGTGGCTGCTTTGAGTAACACCAGACTTCACGATTTTTATTAGTGACATTATTGAAGATAACAAACTGTTTCCGAGTCGAAATTCCGACCTGTTCGGTGTAATCTTAACCAGTTTATCAAATGCCTTACTAAAATCGGTGTATATGACTTCAGTTTGTTGTTTGTCTATTAACCGGGGTTGTCAGTTGTAAAAGGTTAGTTGTTGTTGAGCAGCAACTTCTGAAGCCGTGTTGATGAATGTATTAACTTTGAAGCGAAAATATCCTGAGGAATAGCTCTGTTTATATTTGTTGACCTGAGTTAATATACACACAACACGACAGTGGAGAGGGTATCTGCATTTGTGCTGATGTTTGTAACACCTTAAAATATTGGATCGACTCAGAACCATTTTCTGAGTAGATCTAACGATGTCCGTCCGGTTGGAAGATTGGCTGTCCATGTAGACCTTGTTCGTAAAGCACAGGTCGCAATTTGAGATAATTTTAAAAAACTTGGTAATAAGGTTCTAATTGGCTCAAGCACCAATCCTATTGAAAAGTAATATTATGTAGCCCCATACAAGCATCTTTCAAGCATAAGTTCTTTGTGCCCATAAATCTTCTTATTATGTTGGAACTTATAATAAATTTGGCCCGAAACCTCTTTTACCGAATTTTTTGTAATCGGTACATATTTGAACATTGGTCTCGTACAAATACAGCTTCCGAAAATAGCTTGATATGCCATAACTCCTTATAAATGTTAGAACTTACATAAAATTTAAGGACAATGACTTTTGCCATAGCATCTTTATATTGACAAAATATTTGCACCCACCAGGCAAAATTAACGATAGGTCCCATATAAAACCGCTTCATAAAATCACTTAAGGGCAAATAAATTTCATATCGAAATTTATACAAAGAACTTCTGCATCTTAAACTCAATCACATAATTTTTTTCTGGCGGATCCATAATTGCTCATGGGTCCTAAATAGGGTACACTTGCATTAATTTGTTATAATGTTCTGTGTTATAGGGTATCATATGGTCGGGCTTGACCGACTACACTCTCTTACTTGTTCCTTTATTTTGATTCTATTTATTTTTTTACAATTTTGAAATAATTTTTATATTTTTTTAAGATTATTTGCAAGGCCCATTGATAGAAGGGCCTTGATTTTTTGTTTATTAAAAAATAATTTACAAAAAAAAAAAAAACAGAAATGAAGTCAAAATTATAAAAAAATCTCATAAAAATTAAAACAAAAACATTTCAAAAAATATGGTTTCGACTTTTTCCCAATTTTGGAGGCTTGTGTTGTTAAGGTCCAGCAAAGCGAATGGGTAGTTCAAGAATTCATTTTGTTATGTTAAATAAATCCTTAATAAAGTCTAGGTCAAAGCAACAAGATATTCACTCAGATATTTTTAGGCGATCGATAAACTGGTTAAGTTCAGCAAAGTGTTGGCTAATTTACATAAAGTCCCCTTAGAGTGTAAGACAGCTAACTGACTTCATGGAAATTTTACAGGGCAGACAAAAAACTTTCAATGATTTCTATGTATGTCTAACTTAAGAAGAAAATCTATATGGGCACTTCCAAGATTGTAAACGGGACATTCGCACACGTTAAAAATGTACACATCGATAGATAACAAAATAATTAAAATGAATTTTGAAGAATTATTAAGATTCAACTCTTTTTGGCGGCGCTAGAGGGCGCCAAAGTTTGAGAATTTATAGTAAAAATGGCCAAACAACTACTTGAGTTTTACATGCTTTAGGAAAACTGTTGTAAAACTGTTGTTTTTTAAAGCACGAGATTGAAATTTTTTTCTGTAGTAGTTTTTTTTCTCATAAGTGTTTTTTTATTGGTTTGAAAAATGCTTATTATTTACTTAAGCTCTAAAAATTTTCTAACTTTGATGGAATATTAAAAAAAAAGAAAAATACCGTCTATGGGTTTTTTTCTGATTTCGAATATTCAAACTGTTTTCTAATAAGTCTAAGAAAAACAATTGAAAAAATTTTACCACAACTTGAAAAAAAAATTTTTTTTCAAATGGCTATTTTCATGATTTTTGCTCAAATTTTGATAGTTTTCAGGAGTTTAAAAGACAATTAACTACAAATACTGTGAAATATTAATTCAAACTTATACCGTTCAATGAAAACAACAAAAATCAAAATATGTATAAAAAATTTTTTGTGTTTGTCTGCATTTTGCGGCATAAGAGGGCGCTGAAATCACAAATGCCCTTGGGTTTTTATTGTTTCAAGAAAATAATTGTAAAAAATTCATTTTCTGGATTACGAGATTGAAAAAATTTTACCACAACTTGAAAAAAAATGTATATAAAAAAAATGGTATTTTCGTGATTTTTGCTCAAATTTTCATAGATTGAATTAGTTTAAAAAAAATAAACTAGGAACATAATAAGAAATATTAGGTATTAAAGTGGTTGTTAGGGTCTGTAAGCTTTTTTACAGACTTGAATATAACTTGAAAAATAAAACGAATTTCTATTTTTCTAGCAATCAAACGAACTGTTTTATTAAAAGAATTTGAAGCGAATGAACAGAACTTCAAAATCAAAAATTACATTTTATTTAAAGAGACTAAGAGCCACTTTTTGGGTTTGAGATTAAAGTTAATTTTATTCTATAATTAGCTAATCTGAGAATTAAGTTAATCTAGTATCAATTGAATTTGATATTTTTGGGTGGTGGCTTAAACCATGTAGCGCTACCATACTGAGCACAAATAAATGGCAACATTTTTTTGCAAATATCAACTTTTTTTCAAGCAATATGGATGTTTTCAAAGAAGAAGAAGAAAATGCGCGAATTTAATATTGTTTACAAGCTAAACATTCTTTGCGTTTAAAGAAAAAATATATTAAAGAACAAATATAGAATGGAAAAATTATATAAAAGGGCTAAGCAATGTTTGAAAATGTATTTTTTCTTTATATTTTTGCAAGTTCTTTATGTTAAACATGTGTATGTTGACAGTTTAATGGCCATTTTCTCAATGTATCGACAAACTGTCTGTTACTTAATGTCAACATAAATTTATTGGACCGATAAACTGTCCGTTAACGATTTTGGGTTTCTCAATATACCGACAAAAAACAAAGTTTTCAGCTGGCAACGCCACTCAAAATACATGTAAAAGATGGGAGTCAGCTGATTGAATTTATCTGTACGGCAAATAAAAGGAAAATAAATAATTGGCAGATGAGTGCCGGTTAGCTTTGCGATTAAAACGAAGCAAATGAGACATTGAGAAAACCAAATTTCTTTAATGTGCAGTTTTTCGTTGGGAAAAAAGATAATCGCCTTATGACAAAATGGCCATAAGTTTAGGTTTAAACCACCACCGTTGGCCGCTTAAACTAGCAAAAAAAAGTTAAAAAAATAAATACAACTCAAAAAGTAAATACGGAGATTAAAGTTAATTTAATCGCTAATCTCTAACCCAAAAAGTGGCTCTAAAAGACAAGGCAACAAAAATAACTTTATAAGTTATGCTGGGTACACACTATGCAACGCGTTTACGCAATCTAGTGAATTAAATTCATTTTCATTCATTCTAGATTGCATCAACATCAAAACGCTTTGATATTTTGAGGTTGCATTGAAACAGATTGCATGTAGGTAGCATTGTGTGTACCCAGCATTACAGTTACAATTATTAATATTTAATATTTTGCATGAAAGTTTGTTGTTGTCACAAAATATGAAACGTTATTGAGCTTTAACAAATATACACACTTATGTAGCTACAAACTTAAATAAATCTACATAAGTAAAGCAAGAATGAAAATATATAAATGCAAATCAACTTAAAAACTGCAGGGTCGGATCTGCGGTGAACAGTGGTTTTATGTAATTATAATGAAACGTAACTAATAACGAAAATAAATTTCAGGGTGCTTGTCCGAAGAAGCATTGGAAGCCAACCACAAAATCGTGAGAAAAACCAGACTGTCCCGCGACGACACTCATAAAGATTTAATGACTCATTTAATACTTTCCTTAGATCCGTTGTTATCTTCAAAAAGGAATCCAAAGACTAAAAAAAATATATTTTTTGAAGAAATTGAGAAATATATACTGAGAGAAAATGTTGATGAACCAAATAAAGATGACGAAGCAAATATTTCGTTGAGCGGCAATATTTTTTTTGGAAGAATCCACGCAGAAAAAATTATTTTTCAAATTCAAACAAAAAATTTGTAGAATCAAAAAATTTTTTGTCTGAAATCGGTCCTATAAACAAATTTGCATATTCAAACAATTTATTTGCATTTTGTTTATTGAAAAAAAATACTGATTTTTTCAAACAAATAATTTAACTGAATCAAACAAAAAGTTTACGGAAATGCATATACTAAATTTCAAAATAAAAAAAAAGTTTTTGCACAAGCAATGACGCGCACACAAGTAAGCACTGTATGAGAAGATGAATGCAGAGCAGAGCCGCCGGCTGGCTTTGAGACATATTTATTTTGTTGGAATAGTTTTTGAACGTAGTCTTATTTATAATACGTGCAACACAATGTTTTTCTTCATCACTCACTGTTTCTTTATCCTATCCTTTGCTAAAGAAGAAATGTACCAAAAACGGCAGCAGACCGACTCGATATGTTTTTCGTCATCATTCTATTTTTGTATTTGATGTATTTAAGTAAACGGTTTGAAAAAATTTAATACGGGATTTTGTTTCTTATAAGTTTTTTAAAGCGTCCAAAAATAGACTGTGTGGGTTTTTTGTTGTTGTTCTTATATTTCACATAAAGAAGTGTTGCTTACGATCAAATAAAAAAATGCAAAAACACGACAACATTAAGGAGCGTTAAATATTTCAAACAAAATTATGAAAACTTGGCACCAATAACGCGTTTATTATATTTTTGAAGAGTTGTCCACATTTTTGTTGGTTAAATAAAAATCAAACAAAAATATTGATTGAATCAGTAACAAAATTTTTAGAAATTAAAAAAATTTTCAAACAAGCGTTTGTTTGAAAATAATTCGGCAATAATTTTTTCTGTGCAGTACTGAAGATGATTTATTGTAATAAAAAAAATGACCATATGTATGTAAATGTAATAAATAAATTAGTTTAAAGAAAATTAATTAGGAATATAATAAGAAATAATTCCAAATAATTCGTAATATCGGCTCAGAATCACTTTCTGAGTCGATCTAACGATGTCCGTCCGGCCAGCTGGCTGTCAATGAAACCTTGTGCATACAGATCACAAATTCGGAGACAATTTGATGAAAATTGCCACAGAGGCTCTGACTGGTACAAGGACCAAGCCTATTGAAAATGGTAGTTCCAAATTAAACCATAGGTATGTAGATGAAGATATCTAAATAATATTCGGCAGAAAGAACTTTTAAACGAATCTTAGCCTCATAACATAATTTTGTTCTGGCGGGTCCATGATTGCCCAAATAGATTACACTCTAGGAAATTTGATTACACTCTAGGAAATTTGTTTTTAAATACTATGCTATAGGGTATCACATGGTCGGGTTTACCGATTATACTTTCTTTCTTGTTATTTTAAGCGTTTTTAACTTATTTTTTATTAAATGATGTTTTTGTATTTTTCACATTAATAATCCGATTCTACCAAAATTTGGCATACATATATATCAAACAAATATCAATTTCATAACAAATTTTAATACGATTGGACAGTTCTTGTAAATGTTATAGCATTTTTAAGAAAAAGGATATATGGCAGGACCTTGATTCCTTGTTCAGATTTAAATGAAAATTTGCACACACGTTGCTAGTTGTGTGTGTATTAGCATGACCATTTTTTGTAGTTTGTGGGCATTATTGAAGCTAAAATTAAATTTTTCCATTTCAGGACACATGGGAGTTAGGCGTGTCCTTGGACCGATTTGTCAAACAATTCATATTTTTCTTAACTAAGCTATTTTATGCTATTTTATTTCTGACAACTCCTTCTATTTATGTCCCTTCGTTATATGGGGACAAAGCACTGTGCGGCGTAACTTTTTCTTTTGAAAGGTATCATAATGTTATATTAAAAATGGATTTGTACAAGCTGCCCTGCCCCTTTCTGCATTCCATTAAACGAGCTGTAAATAAAAAGTGTATTTAAATAAATAAGTGTAAAGCCTATAGAACACGGAATGTAAAAAGCCTCATGCGCATGTAGTTCTGACGTAATTTTGACGTCACTACAAAGCCACAATAGCCAGTCCATGTTGTGTTATGATGACCTAATTAAGTCAGAAGCACATGCGCATGTGGCTTTTTACATTCCGTGTACTATAGGCTTAAGTTATTACTATTAGGGATTTCATTTATTTCGTATTGTAATGACACTCATAAATGTTAATGAGTTATGGATAGAAAAGCAGAAGTAAGCTTTTTTAATTAATACGTTTATTATTTGTTAATGACAGAAGAAGAGTAATAATGATATGTTTAAGCCCCCAAAGTTTACAATGAATAAATATAATAATCTAGTTTTCATTTACGTGCATTTATTGAGAAACATACAAAAAATTCAGGTACTCACTTGTAAGTATGTGAGTATAACGAACGTTACAATCAAGATCGATTACCAGCACTTAACAGGGTAATTGCACAGTTGCATGTGAATTGTACGTTCGTAGCAGAGCAACAAATAAAAGGCTGAAATGCTAAATAAAATGCACATTTATTTGTGCATATTCAAGCATTTGTAACTCAAAACATACCAGCAAATGAAGACTAACTCTCATTTACTCAGCCATTCAATCTTGTGTTTTATTGTCTGTGTTGTAAGTATTTACCGTAAAATATGGTTATAACGAACTCTTTGAAACCGACAAAATTAATTAGTTCGTTTTAAACATATGTAAGTGCTAATTAAAGGCAGAATTAGTCTTTACTTTCTGTTCTGTTACGAATCAGCTGATTTGTTTTTGTTATTAAAAAACCTATGAAATTGATTAGTTTTTCTGTTCTGTTGCGGTTAAGTTTGTATAAATCAAAAACTTGTTTAGTGATTGTAAGTAAGAATTCATAAAATTGCATTTCTTCAAATTTATGTGCATCAAAGTTATTGAAATAAAGCAATGGACGGTGCAAAACTAATAAATTTGTCATAAATGGCTGATAAGTTACTACAGAAAAACTAACTACTACAATTTCGTAACATAACGGCACGGAACAGAATATAAACAGAAAGTAAAGACTAACTGAGCCTTAAGGCACAACACCTTCAGCTGATCAGTTTTCTTTAATTTCTTTTGAACCTTCGAGTAACGTTCGTACGCAATCAGATTGCTTCAACCTAAACTTATGTATGTAGAATACTATGAATATAAAAAGAAAAGGAAAATAAAAAATTTAAGTTAAGTATGTATGTACGTCTTTTGATTCTTAAGGATACAAACCTGATACTGAGTACATTACATATATCCGTGCCGGAAAAATGTTTAATAAGAGTGAGTTTTTGACTTTAAGATTAATTAATCTTACAATTAAGTTAAACTAACTTTATCCCTCTTTTACGTTTTTAAGTGACAGATCAAAGCTTTTAGCATTGCTATATAAGTTGACAATTTTTTATATAAAAGTACACATGTCAATTTAAAACAAATGTCAAACTTTTTTTTTATCAAATAATTGTTCGTAATGTGAAAAAAGATGAAAGTCGAAAATGTTGTATTGTGTTAAATAAAAATCATTTTAGCCCTGAAACCCTAACGTTAGTCGATTTGACCAATAGCGCTTTACATTTTCGTGCAGAATTGTATAAAAATGTTCCCAAAAAACATTAAAAAACTTCTCGTTTGATTTCAATTAAAACAAGTTGGAGTGCTATATTCGGCTGTGCCGAATCTTTGATACCCTCCACATACAGTTCGAATATTTCAGGAGTTATATCTACATGAAATCGATTAATTGTTAATTAATTTGTATAAAAACAGTCGTCAGTATTAAAATTGGTTGCGGTTTAGACCTATATTAAATCATCTTCATTCGTAACAGTTACGGCCCAACTTAAACGATTTGGAGGAGGGGAATTTATGTTGGAGCAAAGGTAAGACCAGTCATCCCAAAATTCCGCAGAGTGATTTCTGGTATTAAAAACATTAATTTCAATACTGTGGTGAAATTAGTTTTAGAGTTTATAGTGAATTTTAGAAGGCTGCTAAACATGGGATCTAGGGTAAATTATGGACCGTATATCACAAAATTGCATGACATTTTTTCTAGCCATATGAAACTAAGTTGGAAGAAATTTCATCACTAAATTAATTGCTGCTATTTCTAGTCTTGTAAAACTGTGAAGTATTCAATTTTATTCTGATACCATTAATAATTACGGTTTTAGTCGTACTAAACTGTTTTCTTCACAGTGTTATTTCTAGTCCTATAAAACTGTGACGTGCCGAATTTTGATATGATAGAAATATTAATTATGGTTTTAGGCGTACTAAACTATTTTCCGGGAGTAGGGCTTATATGTGTCCTAGGGTAAATTATTGACCGATCTTCACGAAATGTTACAGTATGATTTCCAGTCGAAATAAATGAACTTTTGCAAAATCTTATATCATTCCGTGCAGTGTTTGACCATTTATGTTAGGTTTTGTAACAGAATTATCAATTTTTTTAGGTGATGGTTTCACATTTAGATTTATAGCTTTGATCCTACTGAACCGCTTTTGCTGGATTTTAACCCCAAACTGCATAGGATAACTGTAAGCAATTTAACACCCAGTTTGTTCATTTCTTTTGAGTTTTTCGAAATTGAGGGGTTTTTAACAAACGGTCAGACGGACGGACATGGCTAAATCGACTTAGAATTACTCAAGAAGCCGGAATATTTATTTATAAACTTTATGGGGTCCGAGATGAATAATAAAAAAGTTTCACACGGAATGACAAACTTAGTACACCCCTTCACAACTAATTGTGGTGGAGGGTAAACAAAAATCAGTTAATATACATGTAAGTCGTGTCGACTTGATTAGTGTTTACGTATAACAAATAACGTTTGTGTTCTAAGGTTTAAAAGGTAAATGAAATAGAAATAGAAAAGAAAAAAGAAATCTGTTATAATTGCCCTTAAAATATTTCTTATTATTTGAAGAGTTCTTTTTATTAACTTTTTCTTACATAAGTACATACGGAGGGCTCAGAGTTGAACCGAACCGAACCAAGCAAACAAAATAAAATAATCAACTTCTTTAAAACGACTTCCAAAGATTAATAATAATTTATTCGTTGATTTTCGAGTCAACAACTTGCTTTGTAACAGCAATTGTTGAGTTTGTTATTGAAAGAGTTCGTGTACTTTGCAATTCGGTTTTTATAATTTACACTTCTGAACTTGACGTTAGCTGTAGGTGTATCTGTCGTTTTATATACAAAAATGTAAAAATTTTAAAACTACCCAGCAAAAACTTTACTTACAAAATACGCAGAAAAATAATGAGAATTTGACGAGCCGACTACTTACTTTTCTAATAGAAAAAGTACTTATTTTTGTTCGAGATGTCCCAAAAGTAATCCTTTATAATTTGGCCTATTATAACCTAAAAAATAATATGTTTTTTTTATACTTAAAATTTTTATAAAAATATATAGTTACAAAATGAGTCCAAAAATCAGTTATTGCAAATTAATTCAAAAATGTTAAAACACACTAATTAAAATTGCTCTAATATGCATGGAAGTGTACACAATAAAAAATAATAAAATAGATAAAATAGCACTATAAGAATTTTATGTTTACTATATCCAAAACGAAACTACTCCACCAAATTAAATGACTTTTAAGATTCGGTGTTTAGAGATCTCCTACCTCTTGGACCCCGTACCGTTTTAATCACGCACAGTCGCGGGGAAAAAGTTTGTCACACAATCTCACGGATTTACGGTCGCTGTAAAAAAATTTTTCTTTAAATGGTCTTAATCAGCAAAACCGTAAATATCCAATTTGCATGTTTTTACTTGTGAGACCAATGGAGGCAAAAACAACATATTTATCCGTGTTAGAGCTTTTTATGAATTAAGGCATCAATTTGTAAGTCTGAGTTCATACGGCTCATATCTTATTGACAAGATTCTTCCTTTTTCTTCTTTGAGCATGAATTGGCGTTCAAATGATTCATGTCATGTTGACGACATGTGCGCTTTGATATTAAAAACAATAACAAAATTAAACAACGAATGAAAAAGCAAAACGTAAAGACAGTACATGCACCTGTGTACTCGTTTCTTTTCCCCTCGTCCCTTTCGCCTATAAAGTAGCAATCATGTCAATAAGACAAGAGCCGTATGAACACAGACTAACTGCATATTAGACTGGTCGCATCTTGTATGGGATTTTTTTTTTTTTAAATTTAAATGTTTGCGCTGCTTTAAATATGAGGTTTGGTGTAAGAAATCAAGTCCTAATTTTTCAGCTCAATCCGACGGTGCCTAGTCGTGCCAAGTGGGGCCCAAAGTTCCCCATATGATAAAAAAACATCTATTCAATCAGATACTAGATGAAAAGCCGGTCTTAAAGACCGAAAATCGAAAATCTGGCTTCGTTACGATCTTCCGCAGAGAAAATACTTTAAGTATGCCAAATTTCAGCTTCCTATGTCATCAGATGGCTTCAGAAAGTTGCGGAAAGAATAGGACATACATGCAAACATCCTTACATACTAAGAAATTATATATTGTATAGATAGATTAAAGTATTTGCAGTTTAATATTTTAGTATGATACGAACGAAAGATTTTTAACTAATTTTAACTAATTCGGGGTCGCTGAATCCAGTGGTGCTAGCCGTTTTTTTAGGTTAGCTTTAGTTTTCGAGATATACCGTTATTTCGCTTTAGCTTATTGAAAAACTAAAAAAAACCGAAATTCGGTAATAAAATTTACTTTAAGAAAGTTAAAACTTTTTTCTTCATATTGGCTTTGGTTTTCGAGATATACCGTTATTTCGAAAATTAAGGAGGTTGCACAACATATGTTCGCGTAACTCAAAAACGCTTTAGCTTATTGAAAAACTAAAAAAAACCGAAATTCCGCAATAAAATTAACTTTAAGAAAGGTAAAACGTTTTTCTTATATGCGCAGTCGTTTTAGAAACATAATTTTTTTTTTCTGGAAAAAAAAATAAATTTTTTATTAAAATTTCGGAATTTTTGTTTTTAAAAATTCATAAAAAATTGAAAAATGGAGCTATGCTTCTAATTTTATAGAGTCACATAAAAAACAATATTGCAAACAAAACAAGCTATAAATGATTAAAATCTGTTCACAACTTTTGATTTTATGTATTCACAAAAGACGAAAAATTTTAATTAATATAAGAATTTTATTAAACCGCCATATGTGTATAATTGAAATTCTTACATTTGGCCCGTGTAGTGCCTAGGATGCCCCAGTAAACGCATTAATCAAAAATAAAATCAGTTTTAATTAAAAATTTAATCAATTAATTAAACGTTTAATTAAGAGAATTAAACGTTTAATCAAGTGAATTAAGTGAAGCATAGCTCCATTTTTCAATTTTTTATGAATTTTTAAAAACAAAAATTCCGAAATTTTAAAAAAAAATTTATTTTTTTTTCCAGAAAAAAAAATTATGTTTCTAAAACGACTGCGCATATAAGAAAAACGTTTTACCTTTCTTAAAGTTAATTTTATTGCGGAGTTTCGGTTTTTTTTAGTTTTTCAATAAGCTAAAGCGTTTTTGAGTTACGCGAACATATGTTGTGCAACCTCCTTAATTTTCGAAATAACGGTATATCTCGAAAACCAAAGCCAATATGAAGAAAAAAGTTTTAACTTTCTTAAAGTAAATTTTATTACCGAATTTCGGTTTTTTTTAGTGTTTCAATAAGCTAAAGCGAAATAACGGTATATCTCGAAAACTAAAGCTAACCTAAAAAACGGCTAGCACCACTGGATTCAGCGACCCCGAATTAGTTAAAATTAGTTAAAAATCTTTCGTTCGTATCATACTAAAATATTAAACTGCAAATACTTTAATCTATCTATACAATATATAATTTCTTAGTATGTAAGGATGTTTGCATGTATGTCCTATTCTTTCCGCAACTTTCTGAAGCCATCTGATGACATAGGAAGCTGAAATTTGGCATACTTAAAGTATTTTCTCTGCGGAAGATCGTAACGAAGCCAGATTTTCGATTTTCGGTCTTTAAGACCGGCTTTTCATCTAGTATCTGATTGAATAGATGTTTTTTTTATCATATGGGGAACTTTGGGCCCCACTTGGCACGACTAGGCACCGTCGGATTGAGCTGAAAAATTCGGACTTGATTTCTTACACCAAACCTCATATTTTAAGCAGCGCAAACATGTAAATTTAAAAAAAAAAAAATTGCGACCAGTCTACTGCATATTCTAACCTCTTAGCGTTTTTTCCTGCATATTTTACGCTTTGCAGCTTTTTTTGTATGTTTTAGTCAAAATAGCAATATTTTATTGTGCATATTCCACCTTTTTGAACCCCATTTTTATACTTATTGATTTTAATTTTTAAATGCTTAAGGCCTAACCAGAATGTGCATAAACAAACTTAAGCTACTGTCAAAAATAAAACAAAAGGCCTCTCAAATGCGTTTAAAATAACAAAAACAAAATAAAAAAACATTGATTCTTTACGGAATGAGCGATTAGTTTCGCACTTTGCTTAAGCAAATGACAGTTTTATAAAACTTAACATACAGTTTCCTTAAGTTCAATTTGGTTTGACACATATGATTTACATGTATTTGCTCAGTAGCTTAAGCCACGTTATTCACAATCTGGCTGGGCCTTTACTTACAAGTGCTTTCGCAGCAAAAAAAAGTTTTATTTAAGAGTTGGTAAAGGCTAGTTAACACTATTACACAAGTTTTACGTATTTTTTAATACTTTGTGAGAAATAAATCTAATGAGTTATGGTGCGACTGTCAGAAAATCTTATTAAATATAACAGTTTGTGTCCACACTATCACACATGAACATGCTTTTGTTTAAATGCATCGTTGATCAACTGAAAAGTATTATTGTTTTAAAACATTTCAAAGAACAAATTCAGTCGTGTGGGATGCCAAAATTTGTTTTTCGTAATACTTATCATTTTCATAACACATTGAATTTACACTTTTACATATTACTTGAGTTTTTGACATGTATTAATATGTGTTAATAATAATTGTGCAAAGTGGCCTTTAACAAGGTTTTCTATTACCATGGGTGGGGAGATTATAATGGGTTTGTGCTGAAGTGACCTTTAATTTTCAATTTTTAATATTAGATTCTGTAGGAAAATTTCTATTTTATTTATAAGAGACTAATCATCAATAAAATTTTGTATAAATTCGAGAACCTGTCCGTGAAAACCTGGGTTCGATTCCCAGATCAGTCAGGAATGAAAAATTATCAATAAGTTTTAATTAATTTGATGTTGTAAAATTCCATTCTTCATAAAAATAATTTAGTGAAATATTATTTTATGATTTAAAATGTTAAAATTCGGATTAAAAACCATGAACAGTTCAATAAAATAACCACATACCAATTATTTAATTCAATAATATCCCAATAAAAAATGGAGCTTCCAACGAAGCAGGTTTGTAAGGGAGAAACATAAGAGTTGCGCTTACCATTGCGCATACGGAAGACATGAATTTTATATGGCGAGTTCCCACTTTGAAGCAATACATTTTTGACACAAAAAGCGCATTATTCAGCGCACATAAAAATTGTTAGATGTAACGATCAGCTTTACACACTGAATGTTGTGATACTGTTATTTTTTAGTATTCTCCCTTACAAACCTGCTTCGTGGTAAGGGAATGCCGTAGCACTTGAAATGTTATTTTTTTTTAATAAAAGTTGTTTAGAGTTCTTTCACTTACTTTACTGCATTTCTGTATGTCTTATTGCGTAGCGCATATTTGTGCGCTAATTTTTTTAAATGTACCTTTAGTGCTTCGCAAAATGATAATATTTTTTACTGGGATCTGCTTGGTTTTTTTTTATTTTTTAATATTGTGTACACTCAATAGCGATACGATGTGCAACAATTTAAAATTTGAAAAAAGCAGTTAAATTCCAAAAACCCAAAATCACATGTTTGTAAAAAGTTTAAGTGCCACCAAAAAAAATGAAAAGCGTCAAGAAATACCCTCTTTTAAAAATAAGGGAATTATGGCATTATTAGCTTTATTCGGGAGTAGCATTTGTATTGGAGCTCTATGAACAAGATGATTTAGATTGCAATCAAATAAGTTTGGACCAAATTTAATTGAAATACAGGCGATTCTGGAAAGACATCGATCGGTATACGTAAAGGTAGGTCTAGGACCAATAATAATAGAAAGATAGAATTTTATAGACTAATCTAAGGTTTCTAACGATTTACTTAAGACTCTACGTATTCTAAGGTATAACGTTTTATTTGCTAGCTGTCTTATGCAAAAACATTGTCAAAGTGCACATAAGTTAAGCAATACAATAACCCCTGTTTTCACAACTTATCGGTAGGATTTATCGGAAAAAACATGTACTAAATTAAATTTTTTTCTGCTTACTTTGGTACGAGTCGTATTTAAAAATTGAGGGGCGAATTACACTTAAAAATACTTTAAGCAATCCAAAAATGAAAACTATCGCATTCATCGATAGTTTCGATTAAGGTACTTTTTCTTCAATATACATATTTCTAGTCTGTATTAAGTATTTTGTATGGGAGCCCTTAAGGAATGGAGATAGCGCGTTGAAAACGAGTTATGAGGATGAAAAACATTTTTTTAAATTTTTTCCTCGAATTTTCGGGAATTTCAAATTATTTTTGGAAATTTTAATTTGTTAGCATCGTTTAAATCAAAAAACGAGCAATAAAAATATTGTTACGTTTTTCCTTTAATAAACGCGTTTGAGTTCTTTTTAATTGCAAAACCGAATAAAAATACACACTTATTCAACTTAACAAACTTTATTGAAAATTAATTATTTTGTTCACAATTGTTAGTAACGAACAGAACCGTTTTTCAAAACAAACTAACTAATTATACATGAGTCACCCCTTTTTATATTTCATAATTATTTCTAGATTTTTCCTGAACCTTCCCGTAAAAACTATTTATTATGTTCTATAACCATTTCTAGAAATGACTGGGAGATTTATATAGGAATTATTTTTAAAATAACAGTTGTGTTGAAAATTATACATGACAATTTTAAGTAACATAAAACTATAACTTACAAGATAACTTATAACTATAACTATAAATAATTCTTAGATAATTTAACTTTCGTAACACTGCCCTCCACTTAAGCCTGCTCGTCCCGAATAGGCTCAGACTCTCCATTTCCATAATTGGCTAGTCGTTCTAGATGCACCACTTTCATTTTTGATCATTCAATTTCTTTATTACTTTATATGGGCTATCCCAATGAGTCTGCAGCTTTGGAGATAGTCCTTTCTTCCGTTGCGGATTAAAAAGTAAAACCAACTGGCCTTCTTTGAAGCCTTCCGAATTTGCCGCTCGATCGTATCTGGCTTTCATCTTGTCACTGGACAGCTTTATCCGGCTTCGCACGAACTCATGAAGTTCATTAAGGTCATCTTGTTCCTGTGAGGTAGAGCCTTCATTGCTGTCATCTGTTGGTCCAGGCTTAACACCAAATTCTAGATCTCCAGGTAGTCCGAGCTCCGTTCCAAAGACAATTTTGGCAGGTGTACGAGAGGTGGTATTATGAACAGCTGATCTATATGCCAACAGAAACTTTGGAATGTGTTCATCCCAGTCCTTCTGATGAGTGCTTCCTACTTTACGCAAGTGTTCCTCTAACGTGCGGTTAAATCTTTCAACCATGCCATCGCATTGTGGATGCAAAGGAGTTGTTCTAGTTTTCCTTATTCCGTACAATTCGCTAATTTTTTTTGAACACAGCAGATTCAAAATTTCTGTCTTGGTCAGAGTGTAATTCTATTGGAACTCCGTAGCGGCACACCCTGTTATTCAAAAATACGTCCACAACGGTTTTGGCTTCTTGGTTTGGGATGGCATACACCTCTGGCCATTTACTAAAGTAATCGATAACAACTAACACATAACGGTTGCCGGCATCACTCAGAGGAAAAGGTCCGGCTATATCCATTGCGATTCGCTCAAATGGGGCACCCGAATTGTACTGTTAAAGCGGTCCCCGACTTCTCCTTGTTGGTCCTTTGGCGGCAATGCATTGGGTGCAATTTGATATCCAATCGGCCACAGCTTGTTGGCACCCAACCCAGTAGAAACGTTGTTTTAATTTTTCTAGTGTTTTTGTTTCGCCAAGATGGCCACCACTTGGACCACTATGGAATTCATTTAAAACTTCATGTACTTTTGACGATGGCACTACAATGAGGTTACGAACTGATTTTCCATCGGCACTTTCCCATGCTCGGTACAGGCAGCCATTTATCAACTGTAGGCTGTTCCATAGGGCCCAGTATGCTTTTGTTAGAGGACTTTCAGATGATATTTCGTTTCGATTCGGCCTTCTGCCTCCTTCTTTGGCCATCATAATTTTCTCTAATATAGGGTCAGCTTTCTGTGCCATTGACCAGTCTTCGTTGGACTCTATCTGCAGTAGGCGAACTTCACAGTTGTGTTCCTTTCCTTCAGCCTTTGCACAATGCTTGCATTCCAGATTGCAGGGTCGTCTTGATAGAGCATCCTCATTGCCATGTTTTCCACCTTTTCTGTGCTCAATGGTAAAATCATAACTTTGTAGGCGCTCAATCCAGCGAGCTATCTGACCTTGCGGATTCTTGAATTGCAGCAACCACCTGAGTGCAGAATGGTCTGTTCTTAACTCAAAATGTTGACCATACAAATACTTGTGAAAATGTTTTACGCACTCTAGTACTGCCAGAAGCTCTCTTCGCGTCACGCAGTAATTTCTCTCAGGCTTCGAAAGTATTCGGCTGTAATAGCCCACGACTCGCTCTACGCCATCGACCACTTGGGAAAGCACACCTCCAATTCCGTATCCGCTCGCATCGGTATCAAGCACAAATTTCTCTCCAGTAACGGGGTAAGCCAAAATTGGTGCTGAGCACAACAATTCCTTCAGTTTCTGAAATGCTGTTTCCTGTGCTTCACTCCAGATGTATTTTTGCGCCTTTTTAGTCAATTCGTGTAAACTTGCAGCAATATATGCAAAGTTTGGTACAAAGCGCCTGTAGTATGTACATAGGCCTAGAAAACTGCGTAATTCATGAATATTTTTCGGGCGTGGTCAATCCATTACAGCTTTTATTTTATCGTCGTCCGTTGAGATGCCCTTGGAGGTTACAGGATGTCCCAAGTATTTTACTTCCTTCTGGAACAGTGAGCATTTCTTAGCATTTAGTTTTAGTCCTGCCATTGATATACGTTTCATCACCTCTTCTAGGTTTTTTAGGTGTTCATCAAATGTTTTCCCCATTACAATAATGTCGTCAAGGTACACCAAACATGTCTTTCGGTGAAGACCTTTTAACACCTGCTCCATTAAACGCTCGAATGTAGCCGGAGCATTGCAGAGTCCAAATGGCATCACATTAAACTGCCATAAGCCATCACTTGCGCTAAACGCAGTTTTCTCCTTATAATTTTCCGAAATTTCCACTTGCCAATAACCGCTCTGCAAATCCAACGTAGAAAACCATTCCGTTCCGGCTAACGTGTCCAAGATATCATCCATTCTAGGCAATGGATAACTATCTTTTTTCGTGAAGTCATTCAGTTTTCTGTAATCTGCGCAGAATCTGGTACTCCCATCTTTCTTTTTCACCAAAACCACTGGTGAGCTCCAATGACTTGATGATGGTTTAATAACTCCGTTCTTTTCCATCTCGCTAACCAGCTCTTTTACTTCATTTCGTTCTGCCTTGGTTTTGACCTTTCAAAGCGAATGCAGAGGCATATTTTCTTAGTAGTTGTTTGGCCTTATTTTTGCAAGGCGGTGTTAGCTTTTCGGTCCATTTTCGCACATGTTCCTCTAGTGGCTCGTGGTCCTTGCTAATTCTCCTGGCTGCGCCTTGATGCTGCTCGCAAACTATTATTGCCTCTGTTGAGGTACATTGTCCAATCTTGAAGTTCTGCGTAAGGACTTTTTCACTGCTGGATAAATGTAATACTCTCACGGGTACTAGACCCTTGCCGGGTTTTACGATGGCATTCGCTGTTACGATATCTCCCTTAACTTCTGCTGGCTCTACCACCCATAAACGGTTGTCCTCACAATCTCCCTCCATTCGCGACCATACTAAGATTTCTGATTTGGGTGGCAGTTTTTCACGTTGAATGGCGATTAGCTGTCTTACATGGGCCTTGGTTTCGTATCCAACTTCAAGGGGTATTTCCACATCACGCCAATACATAATTTGCTGACCCATATCCAAATGAATATCGTGTTCAATCATGAAATCTGCGCCAATGATTACCTCGTCTACAATATCAGCCACAATAAATACGTGATGGGCGATTGCATTGGCCATACTTAATTGTGATTTTACTTTTCCATAGACAGTGGCAGATTCGCCTGTAGCTGTTCGCAGACTTACCCCGCTTAGTGGTTCGATTGATTTTTGTATTAAATCGGGCCTTATAATAGAATGTGATGCCCCAGTGTCCACAGTAAGAATGCGTTTTTGACCATTAATATAACCACAAGCAGTAAGATTCCTGTTACTCCTTTGCACTACTGATATAGAGATTGTGGGGCCCTCAGATGTGGAAGCTAGCCCATGCCCCGCGGTGCTAGCTATTTTTAGTATAAAGGTGACTCTTGTGCCTCCTGGTGACTAGCACGTTGGTTGTTTCCTGGTGGCGAGGAAGATCTCGATCGTCGCCTTGGTGCTTTGCAGTTTCGCTGAATATGGCTAGTTTTACCGCAGTTATAGCATTTTACTTTGTTTTTCCTTGCTTCTCGCCCAAAGTCTGCAAAACTGCCTCCTTCATGCTACTCATTTCCTTTAAAATATCTCCTTCGTCTTCGGCTGTTATATCGAGCTTGCGCACCTTGTATATATGCGGTTTTGAAATTATTCTAGCGGTTTCTTGTGCTAGGGCAAATGATACCGTTTCTGCAAATGATGGCTGTGATGCACATACCGCTAGTTTTACATCAGCATCCCGTATACCGTTTACAAATGCCTCGGTCTTAAAATGATCTAGCAATGGATGACTTTCACCTGGATAAGTAAGCTGCACCAAGCGCTCAATCTCTAATGCGAAATCCTGTAGCGTCTCGTTTGGCTTTTGTACTCTACCCCGTAATTCCATTCTGAATATTTCTTTTCTATGTTCACCACCATACTTGCGTTGCAGTGCTACCATAATATCATCATAATTATTCCTGCAACTTACTGGTACACTTTCTAGAATTTCAGCCGCAGTTCCTTTTAAAGCCAGAATCAGCTCTATGGCTTTTTCTTCATTGTTCCATGCATTTTTGATGGCAACTGTGTCAAACTGGAACTTAAACACATTCAATGGCGAGCTGCCGTCAAAACTTGGAGCTCTTATTCTATTCGAGACTTCTGGAAAAACTGGCACCACTCCCTCTTGACACTGAAGACTATTTACTTTTTCTGCCAAATGGTGTAGTTTTCCATCAAAAACAGTGACTTGTGTTTTTACATCCGTTACTTGAGTTTTTACATCAGTGACTTGTGTCTTAACATCAAACAGCTTCTGGTTGAATTCTATCTCCATATCGTCTACTCTTTCATTTATAGCAGTAGAAATCTCTTGAAGCATCTCAAGTTTTTCATTTGTCAATCTGGAATTTTGTTGAATTTCGGCTAAAATGGTGCTTGAGTTTTCTTCCATTTTTCTAGAAGTTTCAGCCGAGTTTTCTTTTACCATTCTCTCCATATTTTCCTCCATTTTTTTAGAATTTTCAGCCGCGTTTTCCCAGAATTCTCTTCCATTTTTGTAGAAGTTTCTGCCGACATTTTTTCCATTTTCTCCATCATAGCAGCAAACATTGTACCAAGATCCATGTTGCTTGTTACTGCACGGGAAGCAACTTCCATTTCTTCTTTTTCTTCAAATTCATAAGTTGCGATGTCAATATTGCGTCGCTTAAATTCATCAATTAATCTTTTCTGCAGCTCAGCTTTATTTCCTGCAGTAGGCAGATCCAACTTGCTCAACTCCTTCTTGAGCTGTTCAACTTTTAGCTCATCGAATTTCATTGTTGTTTGTATAGTTTTTTTTTATCCTTTGTTTATTACAATTTCACTTCTGACACCAATTGTTACGTTTTTCATTTAATAAACGCGTTTGAGTTCTTTTTAATTGCAAAACCGAATAAAAACACACACTTATTCAACTTAACAAACTTTATTGAAAATTAATTATTTTGTTCACAATTCTTAGTAACGAACAGAACCGTTTTTTAAAACAAACTAACTAATTATACATGAGTCACCCCTTTTTATATTTCATAATTATTTCTAGATTTTTCCTGAACCTTCCCGTAAAAACTATTTATTATGTTCTATAACCATTTCTAGAAATGACTGGGAAATTTATATAGGAATTATTTTAAAATAACGGTTGTGTTGAAAATTATACATGACAATTTTAAGTAACATTAAACTATAACTTACAAGATAACTTATAACTATAACTATAAATAATTCTTAGATAATTTAACTTTCGAAACAATATATTCTTTACTAAAAACTATCTACAAATCAAAATATTTTTCCTACGCCAATAAATCAACGGTCTTTTCAATTGCTGATGAAATGTCCAAAAAGCTTCTTGAAAAGAAAATGTACAAGATACACCATCATCAATACCAGATGATAAAACATTATAAAGAAAATTTGGCCGAGTAACAAAAAGTTTATCGAAGCTAAAAAAAGCTCTTTCAGGTTTAAAAGTAGTGAGCGATGTTGCTGAGAGAATTATAATAATATGTTACCAAGAAGCGAAGAAGAAAAACAATTATATTTTAAAAATTGTTGAGGATTACCGTTTACTATACAAATTAAAACAAAAGCCATAACCAAAAAAAAAAAATGCTTGACGCAAATAAAATTAAAATATCAGCGTATACATTTTTTTCTCATGCAACGCCTATACTTAAGTAAATGAAATCACTCATATAAACATATGAATACATCCATGGTTTTTCGTTTATTTCATTTTTTAATTCAGTAGATCTTAGAGATACAACGAAGTAGCAACGAAGTTATTGACAATCAAAGTAACAAATCAGGTATTTTGGAGATTTGGGGGGGGGGGGGGGGGGGGTCAGGGGCACCATATCCCCTCACCCGATTGAGCTCAAATTTTCGAGGGTTTTTTTAGCAATTCCAACCAATCTGGGACTTGGCGTGACATAAATTCCAACTTTAACAAATAACTAGCAGCCTAATATACATAACTAGGGCAACCAAAAAAAAAAGCAAATGCTTATTGAATGTTGAATGCTACAACTGTGGTCAATATCGCTTTTGGTACAAACTTTGCATTCAATATTTAACACGCGAAATACACACTAGTGTTGAATGTAAAACGTAGCTTTTATTTTGTTCCATTGTAATTTAGAAAAATGTATCACTTTGTAAGGGTACGTGTAACATGATTTATATATTACATTATATTAATGCATAATTATTTTTTAGAAAAGAAAACACCAAAAGTTATTTTCTCTTGCAAATTTCATAGCTGTATTCTAACGATCAATTACTTCATACAATAAAACTCTTTCTGTAAAGTCTTTTTACCATCACAGTTTGTAACGTCTTATTTCTTTTTTAAATATAGCTTTTGAATAAAGCGACGTCTGTTAGTTCACGTGCTCTCTGTTTTTGGTAAAGTAGTTATGGAAGGAAGCTACTAAATAATGAGCGAAAGAAGCTATTCATTTTGAAAAAATAAGCGAAGTTTTTACTGGGTAATACCTAACCATAGATTTTTTATTTTCTTTTTTTTTAATATAGTTTTACCTATTAAGAATTTCTCTGTAAATGTTGGAATGACTTGCGGAACCAAATATTATTAATTTCTGCAAATTTGGGTTTTTTGCACGAAGTTGTAACAAAATTGGAAACAAAAATCTTTCATTGGTTTTCCAAGTGAATATAGTTATGGACACCGTAAGAAAATGTCCGGTGTTCCAGGGGATAAAGGAGACAAAATTAATAAAAAAATTTAAATCAGTTTTATTAAAAAATTTAGGATTTTCGGTACTTAAAGATATTGGGGATATTTTAGGAGGCAAGCGGAATTGTGAGTCCAATGGTATAAAATATACTTTAGAGCAAATACTCAATTTTAAATATGACGTTATAAATATTGTTTTCGTTTCGAAAATTTATTGCATCAACTAATAATTTACTGTAACAACGTATTAAACGAATAAAGTGGAAAATAAATAAGAACATTTAAAAAAAATTTTTTAAGAAACGCTTTTCTTAAAAAAGAACATTTAAAAAAAATGTTGCCCCCCCCCCCCTAGATTTTATCCTGGCTGCGCCCATGTATTCGTGTATTGTCATCGGGAATATGTATGCCTGCAAAGTTTCATCCATTTGCATTGAGTAAAATGCGGTCAAAAAAGCATTTTACCAAAAAAAAATTGTGCCCCCTCCCTAGATTTCATTCTGGCTACGCCCATGTATTTGTGTATTGTCATCGGGTATATGTACGCCTGCAAAGTTTCATCCATTTGCATTGAGTATAAGGCGGTTAAATAAACGTTACAAGATTTGATTTTCCGAAGTGAAGCTAAATAAAAGGTTTAAAAAAAAATAAAATTTAAATTGCTTTTTTTTAATTTAATGATCTTATTTATATGTTTTTAAATGCTTTTTTTAAGAGCTTAAAACTGTTTTGTTAGTGCTTATTTTGGTTGCCCTATACATAACTATCTTATGGCTGCTTATGATTACCGAAATTGATTAACGATGTACGTCCGTCTCTGTGTTTGTTGAAATTGATTTTTCGAAGAACCCAAATATGATCAAAACTAGTTTGGTATAAATTTATATTACAAATGGTGCGGAATAGTTCACTGTAAAATTCAGATTGGTCCACAATTGGTTGATACTTATGTGAGCAAAAACACTCCTATCTCTACCCATTACCCCTCCTTTTTTGTGGTGAAAATACAGAATACTTGTTGTAAAAACCCTAGAGGGAAGCGAACTGACAACAAAGTAGTCCAGTGATAGGTCTTTGGTAGAAGAAACCGGTTCTAGTTTTAACACTTTCTATGGATAAGACCTATCACTTTTACATGGGGTTGTCATTGGAGGGGGTCAATTGACACCATTTGACCAGTCACAAATCTAGTTTAGTGACAGTTACTAAAATGTAGTATTATATCAATACGATGTAGTATTATTTCAATAAAATAAGTCCAAGAATTTAATACAAGAGCCAAATTTTAGAAAGTCCCAAAAAATGTATCACACCACCGGTGAAGACTGTACTGTAGTTCATTACTTTTTCTAACTTTTTGTTCTCCATAAACCAGTTACATGATTGGTTCTCCTTTCACTGGTCATGAGTTCTTTCTTTTTGTACCTATTCTATTTTTACAACTCCCAGGACCAGTCTGTGGGACCAATTGACACAAATTTCCCGCATGGAACTAACAAAATCGGATCATAATTGGCCTAGTTATAGGAAAATAATTACTTTTTTCTCTTTAAAATAGTGGTTTTGGCAGAATAGGGCCTACTTATTAGACTAAGATTTAAGAGGGCCAAATTGGGCTCAGATATTTCAAAAATATAAGTTGCAATAAAGTATCCTACTGAATCTAAGGTTTTTGTACGATACGTTTTACACAAAACCAGCTACGTTAACAGGAAAACTTTGCTTACAAAATAAGCCGAAAAATAAAGAGAACTTGACGAGAAGACTACTTATTTTACTTATCTTTGTTTGCGATGTTCCAAATTATATATATATGTTCCTTTAACTCCCACTGGAGCATATGGCGCCAACAATAGTCGTTCTCCACCGTACTCGGTTTTGGGCTACATTTCTAGCTTCGTTCCATGTTAAACCCACAGATCTCATTTCGGCTTCGGTGGAACGTCTCCAAGTAATTTTAGGCCTTCCAACTCTTCGTCCTGCTTGATGAAACGGGTTCCAACGTAACGCTTGCTTGGCGATATTCTCATCTGGACTGATTTGATTTACGAAGTAGCTCAATATTCGATATAACATTTGGCCAAAAGATTCGAAGTATTCGTCTGAGGCAGCGATTGACGAATGTTTGCAAACGACTTGTAATTATACTGGTCACCTTCCATGTTGTGCATCCGTACAAAAGAACTGATTTTACATTGGATTCAAAAATTCGCAGTTTTGTTCGAAGACTAATGTTGTTGTTTTGCCATATTGGTGCTAGAATTCCAAATGCTGCTCCAGCTCTACTGATTTTTGCCTCCACGTCAATCTCAGTACCTCCATCAGCGGTAATCATGCTACCCAAATATTAAAATTCGTTGACAATGGCATAGTTGTTATCACCTACATTAATAGATGCCGGAGAGTTATCTTGTATGGAGATACCTTTTGTTTTTGTTGTGTTTATTTTTAGACCTGTACCATCCAACTTTGACTGGAGGTCAACCATCGACATCTCCAGGTCACGAACTCTATGCGAAAGAAGGCATATGTCATCTGCATATGCAAGGTAGTTTAAAAAGGAGTTATCTATACGCCATTGAACACCCCTACGCTGAAATGAGGTTGATGTCAATACGTCCTCAATGACAAGCAAAAACAGAAGTGGCGATAATATGCATCCTTGCCGCACTCCACTAAGTACCTGGAAAGGTTCAGACAACTTCCCCTTATGTAACACATAGCAGCTAGCATCATTATAGCTCTCCTTTATTAATGCTATTAGTTTTGACGGGATACCTCTCTTACGAACGGCGTTCCAAATGCAATTTCGATTGATGCTGACGAACGCTTTTTCAAAATCAATGAAAAGTAGATTAAGAGTTGAATTATGTTCGACACACTATTCAATGATAATTCGAATGGTGTTTATGTGATCTGCGCACGAGAAACTACTACGGAAGCCGGCCTGGGCCGAGGTAATTGTGTTTTCAAGGTGTTCCTTTATGCGATTGAGTATAATTTTTGCTATAATCTTTGAAATTGCTGGTAAAACAATTGTTGCAATCTTTCAAATTTCCTTTTTTCGCAATCTTCACCATTACGCCGTCCTTCCATTCGCTCGGAAAAGACTCCTGCTCCCACACCTGGGTGATCAATGGAAAAAGACCTTCAGCACTAAGAGTAGAATCGGCCTTGCGATGTTCCAAAAGTATTCCTTTATTAATTGGCCAATTATAACCTTAAAAGTAATATATTTCTTTTATACTTAAAAGTTTTTTAAAAATATGTAGTTACAAAATAAGACAAAAAGTAAGTAGTTACAAATTAACTTTCAAAACGTTAAAAACACACTAATTAAAATGGCTCTTCTATGCATGAGAAATATTATAGAATTTTTGTTGAAAAAGTGTAGACAATAATAAACTTTTTGAAATGTAAGAAAACATTTAATAAAGCGTGTTTTGGCAGCACAAAATCATTTACAGCTCTAAAGGGCCAAATACACTTGCCAAATGCTTGTCCAGCAGGCGAATTCATAGTGTACGTGTGCTGGACGTAATATTCGCCCTCATATCCTATTTTGATTTTTCATCCAGAATCGTCGGAGTGACACATTCAAACACATTTTCACTAATACTACCACAATGCTTGATGAGTATTTTAAAATTAATTAATTAATCAATGTATTTGGGCCTTTATACTGTAATACAAATGTGTGTAATGAATGTGCATAAATGATCTGTTGTTCAAAAAACATCGTTTACTTAAGATCGATCCCACTACTAGAGTTCTTATAACAAAAATATACTGTGGGGGTAATTTTGGAACATATTTATATTTAATGACATACATTTGATTTATTTTTGGATTCTTCATGGATTTTACATGTAAATTATTCTTAAAATTTTACAGCATTACTGAATATCTTACGAATATTAACGAAATATATTGCAAATTGATTTAAATAACACTGTACAACACAAACAAAAATTACAAAGTCGGGCCTATAAATTTTGAAAAAGGAGAAAAAAAAGAGACACGTGTTTCGGCGTTTTAAAAGTTTACATCTGAATTTCATTTGGCACATTGTTATTGTTAATCGGCATAAGAAACCATGTGACCATTACATTTTAGGTATAAAATGTGTTCAGCAAATTTATGTAGAATTTTACGGAGAACATTTTTGTAGAACTGGGAATTAAGCACGAATAGCAAAATCTTTTGAAATTAAAATTTTGTATTCCCAAAAATTGAAATTACTTTTTGATTATAACTATAACTATAAATAATTCTTAGATAATTTAACTTTCGTAACAATATTATTAAGTATATAAATAATAACCCAAAAAGTGGCGAATAAAGCTACAAATAAATGAATTCAGGAAGTCAATAATATTAGGACTGTAAGTAAAGTTTTTGCTGGGTTGATAAAATTAAGCTTAAATATTATTTACATAATTGGGATGGAATATATTACCTTCCGTCTGTGAATGAGCAAGTCGAGTATCTAAATGGTCTTGTTCTTCCTATATTTATAAAACACGTTGTCCTTAAACATAGAAAAACAAATGGTCGGATAAGTCCTTGGTTTACATCAGAATTAGTGGAAATGCTACAGAACACAAGATTTACTAAATCATTATCGTTTGGCAAGAAGAGCAGTTGTATTTAAAATAAGACATGATAAACTAATATACTATGGTAACAAATTTCAGACCGCAGTCAACACTAAACAAAAATGGAAGCAAATTCGTGAAATTGGTATTGTTGGTACACGCGCTAATGTAAGATTTATTGATGTTAATTAATTGAATCAAAAATTTACTAATATTCTACAACCACCGGATTAACTTGATTTTTATGACGATATTGCTTTAATTGATCCTGTAAACCAGTTTAGCTTTCAATGTTTTACCGTAGAAGACACTGCTGAAGGATTTTTAGCCGTTAAATCCAATTCTGTCGGTCTAGATGACATTCAACCTCGTTTTATTAGACTAATTTTACCATGGATAGTTCGTCATGTAAACTACATTTTTAATATGGCAGTCACCACAAGTACTTTTCCATCTGGGTGGAAGTGTGCGAAAATTATTCCTATACCTAAAGATGATAAGGAATACAGGCCAATTCCCATTCTTCCTTACCTTTCTAAAGTTTTCGAACGCCTCCTACATAAGCAGATATCCAAACACATATATGATAATAATCTTTTAACGGACCGTTAATCTGAATTTAAACCTCAGCATAGCTGTACTGCAGCCTTAACCGAAGTTGTTGAAAACATCTGAAGTAGTTTGGATGATAACAAGATAGCATTATTAATTCTACACGACCACTCTAAGGCCTTTGACACCGTTGAACACAAGATGTTAATTATGAAACTTGCAAGAATGTTTAACTTTTCAGAAACTGTAACAAAATTAGTTGCTTCATATCTAGGTGATAGATCGCAGATAGTTGCCAACAATGGTACCTTTTCTAGGCCTTTGAGTACAAATGAGTTATACAAATGTATGCGGACGATGTCCAACTTTATTTGAGCTGTAACAGAACATCAATTCGTCATGTAGTAAATAAACTTAACCACGATCTGTACATGATTTTTCAATTGGAATCCGCAAACGGACTACGGCTAAATCCAAACAAGTCAAAATGTCTTATAATCGGTGCGAGGTCTAACACTGACATAATAAATGACATTAATGTTAATATTGATGGTACTCGAATCGAACTAGTACATACAGTAAAAAACTTGGGTGTTACCTTTAATCGTACCCTTACTTTGTCGGATCAAATTAACTAAGTATGTGGCAGAACATATGACATGCTTAGAAGCCTTCGGTTTAGTCAATATTTTACTCCACAGTGAATAAGAATGATGCTAGCCAAATCGTATTTAATACCAACACTTTTGTATTACTGCGAAGTCTTTGCTGCTTGAAATGCCACTGACAAACGTAAGCTTGTTACAACATTTAGATTTCGAAAGAGTGCTTCTTATAACCAATTTTATATATCCACAATATACCTCTGGAACCATCTTCCCACTGATATACGACTTACCCGCAACGCATTAAAATTCAAAAAAAGTTTTAATAACTCACATCGCTAATAACCAGAACATTTAGGATCTTTTAAATTTTGTATTTGATTATTTTTATTTCTTAAATCATAAATAATTTAAATGTTAAGTGTTTGTTTATAATGTTAAATGCTAAGTTTAAAAATTGTTTCTGCAAACCATGTCCTATAACGTATCTGATTCTAATGCTGTAATTTAGAAGATATTGTATCTTGTTATGTTAGAAAACAAATAATAATACAAATACTTATGTTACTTAATTTTAAAAATCAGCGAAATCGGCCTGTTTTTTCAGCTCACTAGGGAAGTGCTAGGGAACAATTAACTTTTCAATGCTGTGGTAAAGATTCGGTACAGCCGAATGTAACACCTTAACTTGTGTTTGTTTTATTTGCTTTCAAAAAACAAATAAAAAATTGCTGTGTTTGAAAAGAACTTATTTTGTTTTAGTTATCCGACTTCGCGCATGTTTATAAGAGAACTACAGTTTGGTTTATACCAAAGTATATTTTTTACAAGTAAATGCAAGCGATCAGCTGTTCAGTTGTTTTATTTTCGATAGTGTCAAAATTTGCTTACATTTTAGTGCGCCATGATTTTTTTTTTTGTTTTCTTTATGTTTGGCTGTTTGACAGTATCAAATGTTTTTACACAAACAAAATGAATGTTGTTTTTTTATTGTTGATTTGTTGTAGACTTGCATGTACTTGGTATAAATATACTTTGGTTTATACCTAATATTTAAATTTCTCCAATTATTCTGGGCTCAAATGCATTAATATTAGATAATGTGTTTATAAATTTTTTGACATATTTAACAGGGATGTTAAGACATTTTAAAAATTGTAATTAATTTAGTAAACAATTTAACCATTTATATCCTAATTGTACTAAAACCCACAAATATATTTTTAATAGTTTTATTTTTGTAATTTATGTTGCTTCCTTTGGCTCCTATAAGGAGCAGGGTAAAAATATGTTAAACAGAGTAACAAGTTCAAAAAATATTGCCTTAGAAAGTAAGTTTCTTTTGGATTTTGGTATCGCTCTAAAACCCCTTTTTGACCGTACTTCAAGCTAAGAATTCTTCGTCTGAATCCCATATAAAAGTATTCAAGCATAATAAGAAACACAATAATCATTTTATTATTTTTCAAGGAGATCAAAGCTCGGTTTTAGAAAATAAGTTTTTTGATAAATTTCTACATAACGGTTCTTTAATTTAGAAAACGCGTATCTAAGAAATAATTTTTTTAAGTGTGAGACATAAAACTTGATAAGAAAAGAGTGTATTAACAAGTTAGAGTGCTGTGCCGAATCTTATATACCCTTCACCATTGTGCGAGCAGAATACAGAGCAACTAGACAAAAACAAAATAAAACTGGTAAATATTTTTTTTAAATCGTTTTTAGAACATACAAATTAAAAGAAAAATTCTCTTTGAAAAATTTAACCAGGGGACTAACAGTTTCTAAACTCAACCCCCTAGACGACTGAACCATAAACGAACATTGTTTGAATATCATTAAAATGAAATATGGCCCGAATAAGAGACAACCGGTTTTGAACTTCGCTTTTCACAAGGACCCAGAATATATATATACTTTATAGGGTGTAGGATCAATATTGTAGAAATTACAAACGGAATGACAAAGTTATATATACCTTTTTTACCTTCGGTGAAGGGTATAAGAAGAGTAATTTTTGGGAATTCAGTATTTCGGTTATTTTTCAGGCATATTTTAACCGATTTGACAGATTTATATATACCGACGTATTTAAGAAGAAATTTGCCATTTACTTGAGTTATAAGGTTTGGACTCGGGGAGATCTATGGTTCCCGAAAGTGGTTATTTAAAAAAAAAAAAAAAATTAAATCTGGTCATAAAATATGTTCTACTAAAAAACCGATATTTTGGTATCTAAGTCATATCCATAGAACGTATGGCAGCTCTAAAATTTAGGTTTTTATAAAAGTTTTGATGTTTTTTAGCCCATTTTTGAAGTATTTTGCTCATAAATTACCCATTTTCTAACCAATTTGATAGTTTTATATACGTTAAGTTTTATATATGTTTAGGAAGAATTTTACCATTAACTTAAGTTTTATTTATATATAAACATTTAAATATACTTGTATACATATATTTTAACAAAGTTAATTATAAAAAAGAGTAATTTTTGGGGATTCAGTATTTCGGGTATAACTCAGCCATATCTTTACCGATTTGACAGATTTATATACCGTGTTTAAGAAGAAATTTGGCATTTACTTGAGTTATAAAGCTTGGACTCGGGGAGAACTATGGTTCCCGAAAATGGGTATTTAAAAAAAAAAATTTAATTTTGGTCATAACTTTTTTGTATCTGAACCGAATTTCCCGAGTTTTTTATAAAATATGCTCTACTAAAAATTTCCGATATTTTGGGATATAAGTCATATCCATAGGACATATGGCAGCCCTAAAATTTAGGTTTTTATACAATTTTTATTTTTTTTTGTACGGGAGGTACCACGCCCACTTCTCCAATCCCGCCCAAATTTTGGAGGATGGTGTGTATTGGCAACCTTAATGTGTGTACCTAATTTGGAAACTTTCGCTTTTGCCGTTCCCCAGATATACAGCAAAAAGTAATAAAAATACAACAACCACAAGGGATTTTTGTGAAAAATTAGAGGTAGTCGTGGTTTTTTGCTCATATCTCAGCCATTTGTGGACCGATCTTGCTGAATTTAAATAGCAAACAATTCCGGACCATTTGTGACATAAATTTATAATAACCTGGCCCCCATCATATATGGGGTCTTCGGAAAACCCATTTCAACGGATAGACGGACATGGTTAAATCAACTTCGCTCCTCATAAGGACCCAGAATATATATACTTTATAGGGTCTTAGATCAATATTGTAGAAATTACAAACGGAATGACAAACTTATATATACCCTTTCTACCTTCGGTGAAGGGTATAAAAAGTCTAAATTAAAGTAAAGATACATTTTTTGTTAATTTAAAACTATAGCAGCATGTTTCACTAGACTAGTGGATATTTTGTTTGAATTAAATTCGTTACAGTATAAATTATGGTATAAAAAATATGTTCCACAAACATATGTTCATTTATTTAATTTTTTCAATTCTTCAACCCTAGACCAAAAAGCATCGATGTAAAATGTCGAAATTCTTAAATTGTACTGAACATGTCTTTGGAGTACTTCAGTACTTTTGCAATGCTAATAGTACTAAGAAAATTGTCATAATTTCATCATCCCTGATAGGTAATTTTAAAAAGTCGTTAAATCGAGTCCTAATTTATTGCTTTGGTCATTACAGAAAGGGTTTAACGTTAATAAATTATTATTCGTTTCACCGGGATACCACTGTATTTTATTTTGTGATATAAAGTTAATGGTAATATCGGTCACGAATACTTTATTAATTACCTTGCATTATATTTGCAACTTTATAAATACATATTGTAAATATTTAAGTTAAAGCCTTTTCCATTTCAGTAAATCTATATAAATTTGTAAAACCACATATATTCACATTTGCAGACATGTAAATAGATGTACGTAAAAACTATGTACGCATTAAGTCTTTATATTGACATAAAATCTAGTGTCCTCCAGCCAACAACCGATTGAAAGCAGCCAATGAATTTATGAGGAGTATGTTGTTACCGTAATCTTCCAATCAGCGTAACATAATTTATGACTCTTATTTGCGATGCATTCGATAGCAACAACTTAAAAGGCCACTTGGGCTAAGTAGCCACTGACAAATGTGTCTTTTTTTCTCCGCTTCACGCCGCCTCAGTAGAGTGGCAAAGCCGATTGAAATTACATACTACCCAGCAAAAAATTGTAATCGAGTTTCGAATTAAGCATTTTAGTCGGAATGACTTCTTAACTGGATTACTATATTAATTATTTTTGCAAGGCATAAGACTAAAATAATTTATCCCTAAGAATTTATTACTTTTTTAACATTTTAATTTTAAACGCAAATAGTGGTGAAATTTTTGTACAAAATAGTGACGTAGGTAATACAGACATTCGTGTAATTTCTTTCTAAAAACTAGTTTTACAATAAGTAACTTAAGAAATTAGTTGTTTTACTACTTCGTATTTTTATTATCTAAGGTTATGGGTTCGGTAATCGAGTGATCAAAGTTTGCAACCAAAAAAGCAAGTTATTATATGGAAAGTCGTCCTTTTGGTAATGTGTAATTTTTGCTGGGTACATGTAAACTTTAATATAAAGATGCCGTTACTCATTATACAATAAATTTATAAGTTTCTAAAAAATTTAACTTTTAAATTTAAATGTGAAAGAGTTTAATGATTAGTAAATAAACAAACAAATGGAAACAATCTAATAATGTTAAGTTTTTTGTGGTTTCAAATTCTGGAAAGTCTAGGAGTTAAAAATATTAAATAAAAAATCAGTGTGTGTGCATATTTTGTTCAACAAATCTCATTGAGGACGATTACAAAATAAATTGTAATATATGAGCATCATTAAAATTTATTAGTGACCCGAATTAAAAAAAATTGTAAATCATTTTTTTTAACGACAACTTATGGAGTTTAAACTAAAGTGAGTTTCAGAATTTACTCTTTTAAACTTTTCAAATTGTTATATTGTATTTTATGTGCAAAACAAAACTACCTTCTTTGCAGACAAAATATTTAGCAATTTAATAATATTTCCATTTAAAAAAACAAGTCAAAAATTATAATAGGTAAAGATCATAAACCATAGTATTTAGAGAGGGTTGTTTTATGAGGAAAACACTTATGGCCGTTTTCTCATTATACGATTATCTCTTTTTCCCAACGAAAAACTGCACATTAAAGAAATTTGGTTTTCTCAATGTCTAATTTGATTCTATTCTGTCGCAAAGCTAATCAGCACTCATCTGCCAATTAGTTATTTTCCTTTTATTTGCCGTACAGATAAATTCAATCAGCTGACTCCCAGCTTTAACATGTATTTTGAGAGGTGTTGCCAGCTGAAAACAATGTGTTTTGTATATTGAGAAACCCAAAATCGTTAACGGACTAATAAATTTTTGTTGACATTAAGTAACAGCCAGTTTATCGATACATTGAGAAAATGGCCATTAAACTTGAACAATTTTCAAAATCCTAATATCGACATTTTAATATGAAAGTGGGAAACATATTTAAACAATATTATACATTGAAAAAAGGCAACATCGTGCAGATTAAAAGTCACTTTTCGTTTTACAATGTCAACTTTGAGAAAATAGGATAAAAAACTATCTCTACCAAGTGTTTATTCTCCGAAGAATAGGAAATTATCTCTAACTTCGGGCATTACTTCTGATTCTAGTTGTGTTGGTAGTAACTTTTTCCCTATTTTTTGTAAACTTAATAATTTACTCAGCCAATTAAGACGTTAGAGTACTCAGAAAAAATTCTCTACAATTTTTTTCAATTAAACCATTAATCAAAAATAAAATAACTTTTAATAAAAAATTTTATCGTTAACTTATATCATCAAAATTATTGCAGAAAATGTTGTTAATATCATGGTATAATAAGTACCAGGTAGGTTCATTAGAGAGAGTTGTCATTACCCAGTAAAAAAAATTGGGGTTTTTGAAGCACTTAAGAGAAAAAGCGCATAATCGAGCGCTTCAAAAAGAGAGCTCTTATGCAGCAGTAAATGATAAGAATGAAATATATAAAAAGCTGCTTTTTTAGTGCTGACAACAAGAAGGGTTTAAAGCGAAAAAAAATTAAAATATGTATATAATGTTCTAGAAAATGATTAAAAAAGGCATTTAAACAAGTAAGAGCAAAACATTAATGAATATGTTAATATATTTAGCCCTTAAAAAAGCACTTTAGGAGTGCTTTGTTTTCATGTTAAAAAAAGCGCTTACTATCAGCAGAAAATAGTCTCCAAACCGGGAACACCCCATACAAAAATTAGGCATCCCATCAGCAGGTTTGAAGCGATTTGAGGTATGAATTCATACATAAAACCTGCTCCTTTTTGAGTACATTTTTGACTGGGTATTTACCCACATAATACCAAATTATTTTTATTTGATTTTTGACGATTGGTTTAATTTTTTTTTCCTTATTTTCTTTTGTTTGAACTTACATGGGTTTTAAAATTGAGAACTCAATTTCTAATGATTATGGTGCAAATTAAATTAATTAAATAACACATTTAACAAGTGAACATACACACAAAACAAAACACTTATGGCCATTTTCTCAATGTATCGATACACTGTCTGTTACTTAATGTCAACATAAATTTATTGGACCGATAAACTGTCCGTTAACGATTTTGGGTTTCTCAATATACCGAGAAAAAACATTGTTTTCAGGTGGCAACGCCACTCAATATACATGTAAAAGTTAGGAGTCAGCTGATTGAATTTATCTGTACGGCAAATAAAAGGAAAATAAATAATTGGCAGATGAGTGCCGGTTAGCTTTGCGATGAAATCGAAGCAAATGAGACATTGAAAAAACCAAATTTCTTTAATGCGCAGTTTTTCGTTGGGAAAAAAGGTAATCGCCTAATGAGAAAATGGCCATTAATTTTTTAAGTAAAATCAAAAATATTTTAATTGAAGTCAGTTTCTATTTTGTCTGTGTACTTATACTTCTAAATGGATATGACATGGTTTGTGATAGTATATCAGCATTATCCTATTCGATTGAAATTTGTAAAATGAAACAAAAATGCCAAATATTGAAACAAACAGCTGTTTTTCTCACTAAACTGTGTTTGTAACTTTTTGGCGAGTACTAGCTGTCACGTAAGGATATGACATGGTTTGTGATAGTAATCAGCATTATCCTTTTCGATTGAAATTTGTAAAATGAAACAAAAATGCCAAATATTGAAACAAACAGCTGTTTTTCTCACTAAACTGTGTTTGTAACTTTTTGGCGAGTACTAGCTGTCACGTAAGGAAATTGCTCACCAATTTGCAGAAAAAGTGTTTCTGTAACATTTTTGGGAGAAAAGTTCCCGACGAGATAAAATTTTAACACTAAAAAACAATTAAAAATGCAAAATACCAGAAATAATGATAATAATATTTTGTTCTTGGCACATTTTTTCGTTGTTTAATTATTTTGCTTTTAACATTTTATAAAATATACGAATGTTTTCAAAGCTCTGTTATCGGAAAAATGGTGCCGTTCCATTCACCATTTTGGCGAAAGTAAGGTAATTGCTTTGGATATTTCCAAGGCATTTAGAGTCTGGCATGGTGCACTCTTGTCAAAACTTGCTGCATTTGGTGTCGGGTGATAATTTCTCTCGAGTTTTCTCAGAGATCGCACTATACGAGTTGTTATAGATGGGGTTTCATCAAACGAGTTCAAGAATTAATCAGGGGTGCCGCAAGGCTCCGTTCTTTCTCCTACTCTATTTCTTATCTTTCTAAAAGACCTCCTTTGTCAAACTTCCAACCCTATCTACTCTTTTGTAGATGACAGCAACCTTTGCCAATCGTACTCATTCGAATGCAGACCAAGCGTATCTGATGTCGGTGCTATGAGGAAGAATATGAATGATACGCTTGGCCGAGACCTTGACATAATCTTAGAATGGGGTCGTGCGAATAGGGTCGATTTTAATGCCCGAAAAACCCAATGTTGCGTGCTGACGCATAAACGCGCGACAAATCAAGGTGCCTCTTCTGTATATATAGGTGGTATAATTATTGAGGAATCAGAATCTCTTGATGTTCTAGGCATGAGGATACAATGTGATGTCCGATGGACAGAACATATATTCAAGGTGTCGAAAGAAGCATTCAAGTGCCTCGGTTTTCTAAGACGGTGTAAGATATACTTCACTCCATTTGATCTCCTTACTATTTATACCCCCTATATCTGTATGGAATACAACTCTCATGTGTGGGCCGGTGCTTCAAAGCCTATTTTGGAGCTTCTCGACCGCGTTCAGGAGAGGGCGAAGGTTCTCATTGGTAGGGTATCCAGTTCTACTGACTCCCTTGAGCACCGTCGCAATGTGGGTTGTATTTGCCTGTTTTATCGTTACTACAATGGGATATGTTCTGACGAAATTAGGGATCTGGTTCCCGAAACCCGTAACGTTTGTTCGTAATACACGTTTTTCCTCAAGAGCCCATCCTTATGTGGTCAATTTGCAGGTGAATCGTACAACGAATTACAGAGAGAACTCTTTTTTTCTCGGACAGTTTGTATGTGGAATAACCTTCCTGCAGAAGTCTTCCCTCTCACTTACAACATGATTAAGTTCAAATCGAATGTTCACAAACACTTCTCTATCCTCCTTCCCACAACCTATTTTCCCAGTTCCAACACAATGCAATGCATTAGTAGGTGTCATCCCCTGAGTGCTGGTCCTAACAGAAAAAAGCATTAAAGTGCACTTTACATTATTTGGTATAGCCGACGGTTGTATTTTCGTCGCCGTCCTTGAAAATTTTTCAATTTTAGTAAATTTTGGTCGACGTCAACGATTTGTGTTACTGGCGTTCTCAACGTCTGCAATGTCACATCGGCTTCGAGTGCAATGTTATGACATTCATAACGTAACGACGTATTCTCTTTTGATAGTTTTCGACATGAGTTACAGACACACTTTTTTCTCCCTTTTCGAGAAACGATGGGATCTTTTCGATCCTATCGTTTATAGAAACCTGTTTTTAAATCTTTTATAATAAACTTAATTAAATAAATATAGAACAGGCAGCATTCTTTGATATTTTGAATAGCATACTTCCTTTCATATCTTGGCTTTTCAACTGGAATTTCCATTGCATTGCCGTTTGGGTAATTTTACTAAAAAAAATTATTTTCTCCATTCCTTCATCATCAGATTTTGAAATAGATTTTACCTTTTTTAAGGTCTTAATTTGGTTTTTGCAAAATACCGATCAACTTTAGGGATCAATCCATCTGGTATCGCATTAAACTTAAAGTCTTGCACACAAGCACTTATTTAAAACAGTATTTCTCTCAGCATGGTGATTTGTAAAAGAATTGCTTGTGCTTAAAAGAATTTAATGAGTTTTAGAATTTATACTTCTTTTAAGTAACTTCTGCTCTAGTCTGCAAAATGTTTCCAAATCGGTCCACAATTGGCTGAGCTATGTGCAGAAGACCATGAGTGCCTCTAATATATAAGTTGTTTTTTTACCTTTCACCGAAAATATGACTTTGCCATTGCGTTTGTAATTCCAACAACATTGATCCTTAATAGGTAAAGTAGGTATATATTCTGGAACCTTATGAGAAGAAAAGTTAAAATCATAATGTCCGAGGAGATGATAAGGACTAGGTAGTAGGGTATTCACCGACTGACGGTTAACCGATTAATTACTACCCGATCAACTGATCGGTTAATTTTAAATTGGCTATCTTCGATTAACGATTAAATCGGTTAATTTCAGTCGATTAACCGATCTAACTAAATTTTTAATTTTTTGTATTGGTATGGTTCAATTGTGTATGGAACAAAATATCGGCCAAATGGCCGCCGCGACCTGGCGGCACACCAATGGTCCAAATTTTCGAGGTGCAATTGTTGGGCACGACGACGAGTTGAGGTGGACGGCTCTTCAGCTACACTATTGCGAACAGCAGCAATATTTTCTGCAGTACAAACTGTACGAGCATGAACTGGTGTTTTCACATCTCCTACTGACCCGGTTTGCTAAAATTTTTGCACGATTTTTCCGATTTTACGCACATTTGGACGAATTCACCGAAAAAATCACGAAGTGCACGATATGCATTTTGATTTGAACGCCTATTTTTATAATAAGCCGGAATAATTTCCATTGTTCAAATTGAGTTTATCTGAAATTGAGAAATGTCAAATGAAATGCAGAAAAAAAATTCGACGTTTAGGTGTGATTCACATTCAACATCGGCCCTTAAAATTTAACCACTCTTTATTATAACAATTTCTTTTTTGTTTTTAATTATTTGTTTCGTCTCATGAACAGAAGGTATGTGCTTAGAAAATATTTTTTATACAAAATATTTCCTTCTAGCAATACATTATTAAAATACACTACAAAAACAGAAACTAAGAAGTTCGGAAATAAACTTTTTAATGTTCGGTGCTGAGCTTTGCCAAGATGAGTCAGATGACAACAGAGGAAACTCTTGACAGTAATACAAACAATCTGTTACCAGAATTTGCCGAAACAATTAGAAGTTTTAAAATGTTTAAAAAAATAAAACAGCACTCTATTTTATATGTTGAGATTATTTTATAAGGAAATCTTACTGAAATAATTAATAAAATAATCACACAGTTTATTGTTTAATAAATACATAATATGTATTTATTAAAAATATGTGTTACATATTTATGAATTATTTTTTTGTTTTTTCGTTTTATTCTTGAATTCTTGGACTTGTTTGTACGTTATTTATTGTGTGTTTACTAAAAACGCCAAATAAAATTATTTTTGCATTGTTTTTATTGAAATTACTTAATTTATAACAAAAATTTTATAAATCGGTTAACCGATCAATAACTAACTTACTAAGTTAACCGATTATTACCCGATTAAACCAAAACCTCGGTTAATTAATCGAGCAATTAACCGATTAAAGCAAAACCCCGATTAAATGAATACCATACTAGGTAGTTATTAATTTATGTCACACATAGTCCGGTATTGCTCGCTATTGAAATTAAACCTTATCGGTCCAACAACGACTAGAGTTGGGTAGTTCATGAACGAACTAGTTCAATTGAACTAGTCAGTCAGATGAACATTGAACGGTCTTTCAGTCTGACAGTTCCAGTTTTAGTTCAACAGTTCGTTTTAGTCACTTTGTCTTTTGCGTCAGTAGTCTTTTGAGAGGGATTATTTAGTTCGGTTCATGTAGTTCACAGGTTCATTTACTTCAGTTGCTTGTCCACTTGATTTCTTATTCTTTACCGAACTGATTGAAAAGAAACAACAATAGTATTAGTGTCTCTATGTTTAACATAATATACTTGTTTCTTTTACTCATTGCCAGATAACTTTAAACATTTTCATAATATAATCAAGGCTGCCATACTAAGAGATGTCTAGCTGCGATTTTTTTCGGCAATTAATAAAATATATGGCGATTTTGTATTGTTAATAAAGGGTCGCATAGACACATACTGCTCATGCTCATGCAATCAGCATGTGTTTGTAAATTTGAAATTTTTATTTATGTATGCGTCACACAGACAATGCAGTATGAAAAATCAAAATAGGTTTGATTTTGAAATGAACTCATACTCAGTGATGTAAGATGTTTTTTTCAAATTATCGTCAAAGTTTTATAAAAAAATCGTCATAATCGTCATTAGTTTTGAAAAAAATCGTCAAAAAATTGTCATATAAAAAAATCGTTTTTTTATCAACACGGATTAATCATTCTATTAAAACATAAAAAAAATATTAAGTATAAGATCATACAAAACCAAAAAATATAGAATTTTTAATACTTAAGACGATTTGGTGGGGCTTTGATATTGCTCTGCGGAGATTTTCGTCAAACACTTCCCGTCATCCCCAAATCGTCTGCTGCGGATGAACTTAACGCGTGCCTGAAATCGTTGTCTTTGTGGAGGCATGTTCAGAAGTTGCAATTGACCACAAACATGAGAGTCGCGTTGCAGAACGACCCATCGGCTGCTGAATTCTCGAGACAACTGCTGGAGCTTACCAACGGCCAAATTCCTGTTGATGTTTCAAATGGATTGATATCGTTCCCTGAAAATGTTTGTGAATTCACATCGTCCAAGGAGGAACTCATCAGCAAAGTGTTCCCCGGCATTGCACAAAGTAACAAAAATCTCGATTGGATTTGTGAACGGGCAATACTAGCAGTGAAGAATAAGGACGTCGATAGCTTAAACTTACTTATTCAAAGTCAAATCGCAGGACAACTGCATACGTACAAATCTGTTGACTGCGTGATCGACGAAATTTTTGAACTCGCTGGATGTACCAGGAACTCCGCCCATAATTTACAGCTGAAGGTGGTATCGATCATAATCATGTTGCGGAATCTCAATCCCCCAAAATTGTACAACGGTACGCGGTTGTCCGTCAAAAAGCTAATGAACAATTGGATTCAGGCGACAACCATCAAGGGCAAATTCAAAGGAGAAGAAGTCTTTATCCCACGAATTCCCATTATTCCGACTGAACTTCCATTCCAATTCAAGCGGATTCAGTTCCCCGTTCTATTGGCATTTGCAATGACAATCAATAAATCGGAAGGCCAATCACTAGAAGTCTGGGGTTAATCTCGAATTTCCCTGTTTTTCGCACGGTCAGCTGTACGTTGCATGTTCGCGTGTTGGGAAACCGTCTTCGTTATTTGTTTTTGCGCCGGAAAACAAATCGAAAAACATTGTTCATCAAATCGTTCTCTACTGATTCCATTCAAATAAATCACATTGAAAATTTAAATATTTGTGTTGTAATATTACTCTAAAGTTTGTCTGAAAGCTTAAATTTGGGACGAGGCGAAGTTCTTCGGGTCCGCTGGTATAAATATATATTCGCTTCTACATACGTATGTAAACTAACCTTTCATTTCCACATGCAAGTACAAGTTCGAAAAACTCAATACACTGACACTCTTTCACTAACATTCACACAATTTTTGTTCATTCAGCCAATCGGCTGTTTCCTCGATTTTTCGTTGATAATACGTATACACTACTTGCAAGTAATTACTTGCATGTGGAAACGTTGGGAAAGAAAAAACTTTACTTGCCAGATTGAAGTGTTATAAAATTGATGTTGGATTAAAGTTTAAACTAAATTTATTGACGGGATTAAATCGTCAAAACCTAAGTGACTCTACATTAAAAATCGCCAATCGTCATTTTGGTAAATTCATCGAAAAAAATCGTCAAAATGACGTTAAATCGTCACATCTGACATCCCTGCTCATACTGCTGACAGTTGTTCAAATGAACAATTAAATAAATTATTAATTTTATGATATATTTTTCTTTTCAATTTAAATTAAAACAAATTTAAAATAGTTTCTGAGAAAAAAACGTGTGAAGAAAATAGGGGTTTTCTTGAATTTCACGAAATGAAATTTATTTAAAAATGATGATTGATAGGTGTGTAGTTAAATATCAATCACACACGTACACGAAGGATTCATCGGCAGTAGGTGTCAGCAGTATGTGTCTATGGGCCTCTTAAGATTTCCGAAGGACATGCTGAAATTTATTGTTGAGGTGATTTTGTCGGCATTAACATAGCGTCTTCACCTGACAATTTTTTGTCATACCAAACGTCAAAGTCTATATAAAAAAACTCGAAAATTTTTATCAGCGTTTTTTTAATATGAAGTTTGACGTTTGGTATGACAAAAAAATGTCTCTATTGTGAATAAATTGTCAGTGCTTGTATTCTGAAAGAAAAATATACAAAATAAAACACTAATAATAATATGATATAATATATAATGAATAGTGTTTATCTTAATTTTTCTTCATAATACTCCTTCAATAAAAGAGAAAAGTAATTTAATTGAGCCTTAGAATACAAATTAAAACTTACATGATGCCAAATTTTTTTGTTTGGGAATTCATTACCATAAAATTTGTTATAGGAATCATTCACAATACGAAATAATCTGGCAATGAGTAAAAGAAAAAAGTATATTATAACATATAGAAACTAATAATATTGTTGTTTCTTTTCAATCCGTCCGGTAAAGAACATGACAAATACTATGCATTTTGTTTTTGTAGAGTAAATATTAAAATTTGTATTAATTTTTTCAAAGCTTGACACAAACAAAAATAAACAACAACAGAATAAGAAATCAAAACAAGCAACTGAAGTAAATGAACCCTTGAACTACATACATGAACTGCCTTAAATGAACTGATTCCAAAAGTACGAAATAAACAGCTGACTCAAAAGACTGACTGACTAAAAGTGAACTACTGAACTAGAAGAACGAACTAGTTCACTTTTTTTAAATGAACTATAATGACAAGTCACCTAAATGAACGATTAAGCCCAAGACTAACAACGACTGCTTCTAATTGCTTGTTATTGTTTTTTCGGCATATCTGTAAAACGACAAGAGCCAAAGTTTCTAAATTACGCACAGGCATCTTGGTTATCAATACACAACATCCGACAAAATGTGAGCGAAATTGGAGAGGTGGTCGGGACACGAAAAAGATTTATTTCCAAAAAAATGAAATATGTATGTATTTGCAAAAAATTATTTTATTTATCCCTTTCTCCCTCTATCCACGCCTGGTAGCAATCAAACATTTTTGGGACAGCACTAAAGAGACAAAAATGTTGTCAAAATGGGAATTGTTTAGGCCAAATTTAATAACTAGTTAAAGTTTTTAACTGAATACATATATGATCTCTTAAAAAAAATTACAGAAACAAAACAAATAATCTTTGGAAAAGGTTTTCTGATGAGCTGGCCTAAGCAACCAGTGAAATGCGCATAGGAGCAAGCTTTCCCTCAACAATAAATATCAGTGTATTTATCAAACATGAAAAATTGGGAGCTTATCTCATCATAAGGAAATCTTATTAAAAACAAAATTAACTTCGGCGCACTTTTTGTATTTTTTCGCAGTTTTTGGCGATTTTTGACTGAAAAATTATACTAGCGTTTTTTTGTATGCAAAATTTAATTTAAAAAAAAACGAAAAATTTTACAAAAACTGAACAAAATCGACGTTTGGCGATTTTTGGCGATTTCTGACATCCGGTATGGCGATGGAGCTCAAAAAATCTGACAACCCTGCTTCCTAATGTGAAATATAAGAACTACAACAAAAAACACATGCAGTCTATTTTTGGACACTTTAAAAAAGTACAACAGTAAGAAAGATGAAGAGGTTTGAAGTAAAAAAAAAAAAAAAAAGCAGGTAAAAAAACGTTTCACTCTTTTTAAACAACAGAAACAACAACAACATTATAAGAAACAAAATAAATTTTTAGTTGGTTTCAAAGTTGGTTAAAAAAAAAACCAAAATCCCGTATTCAATTTTTTCAAACTGTTTGCTTAAATACATCAAATACAAAAATTTAATGATGACGAAAAACATATCTAGTCGGTCTGTCGCCGTTTTTGGGTTACATTTCTTCTTCATTAGCAAAGGAAAGGATACAGCAACAGTGAGTGATGACGAAAAACATTAGCTCAATTCACAATCTTGTACAAATGGTCTTGCATCGTAGCATTTGCAAAATGGTATAGTAAATGCTGTAGCATACTTTTGGGAGCATTTGCAAAATGGTATAGTATATTTTTACTCTACACCAACAAAATATACAGCAATGCACTTGCTACTCTTTTGCAAATATGCAACGCCTAAAACCAATAGTTTATATTTACTCGACTTGTGCAACACTTGATTGTAAATCGACAGCTAACACTCTGTGAACCAAGCCAATCAAAAGTATACTACAGTATTTACTATACCATTTTGCAAATGCTACGATGCAAGACCATTTGCACAAGATTGTGAATTGGGCTATTGTGTGGATAAAAAAAAACTTCGTTCAAAAATTATTCCAACAAAAAAATGTGCCTCAGAGCCAGCCGGCCGCTCTGCTCTCTCTGCTATCATCTTCTAATACAGTGTATGCTTGTGTGCGCATCATCGCTTGTGCAAAAACCTTTTTTTTTGATTTTGAAACTTCGTATATGAATTTCAGTAAACTTTTTGTTTGATTCAGTTAAATTATTTGTTTGAAAAAATCAGTGTTTTTTTCAATAAACAAAATGCAAATAAATTGTTTGAATATGCGAATTTGTTTATAGGACTGATTTCAGACAAAAAATTGTTTGATTCTACAAATTTTTTGTTTGAATTGGAAAATTAATTTTTTCTGTGTACTTACGTTTTTAGTTTTATATAAATCTGTGAAAAATTCTCATTTTCGGCTGTTCCGAATTCTGAGAGTTCGAATATTGTAGGACTGGGCTTTATATAGAACCTTTTAATTATAAGCTAATCTTTATTAAAACTGATGACACACCGAATTTTGCTTTAATAGCAAATTCGTTACAGTTTTAGACGTTCTAAAATCTTTTCTGAGTTTAGGCTTTACATACATTGCACTACAGTAAATTACGGACCCATCGGCACGAAATTAAGTAGCATGATTTATAGTCATATAAAATGAGTTTAAGCAAAATTTAATAACAAACAGTGAGTTTCGCCATCATCAGAAATATCAGTTTCATATGTGGGTTGGTCCTTATTTGGATGCATAACTGTTTTACTACTGAAACGATTTTGCTAGATTAATATTCCAAACTGCTAAGGAGTAGTTGAAACAATTTGACGCCAATATGTTTCTCTTATTTTGAGTTATTTGAAAGTGAGCATGATTTTAACACACAGGGGGCCGGACATGGCTAAATGCATTTAGAATTACTCTAGAAAAAACTTGCTACACCCTCATTCAATACTTGTTGTGGAGGTTATAAAAATGTTTCTCGCAAACTCTTTAAAGCGGCTCATACACTTGCAATAAAATTGTTCAATTTTTCGTATTGTACAATTATATCGCCAATGTGTATGTGATATTCGAAGGTAGCACATTATATTGGCAACAATCAAAAGACTTTTGATTTTTATTGCACACCGAAAACAAAGTGAAATGTATTGGCAGCATTGTACAATGCTGTTTATGTTATTCCTATAGGTTATGTTCAACTTTTTATTGAATGAATGAAACTATTGTGCGACTTATTGCATAATATAGAACAAAATGGAAATAATATGGCGAATATCATATACAATAATATGGCAAGTGTATGGGCCGCTTAAGATTAAAGAAATTCCGCCGGAATAAAAATAGTATGGCAAATTAAAAACTGAGCACGCTTACGAAAAAGGCGTCATATAAACTCCAACGAATTCTTAAGCTGTAAGTAAATAAATGTTTTAATTTAAATCCCAATAAGCAAAAAAGTATCTTTTTTAACAAATTTTTACAAAATATTAATAATTAATGCAAATAAATAATATCGACTATATTCAATTGTTTATTTAATAAACGAGCTTTTGGTTTGTCTTTAATTATAAATGAAAAAATATAGTTTATTTATCTACTGCACCAATGCCATTTATCAATTTAACACCAATGCGATCGCCATCGTAAATACCACTGCCACGGCACTCTATGTGGTCGTTCTTAAGTGCGCAATCAGGGTTTCCCCAAACTGCAACCGTTTGAACGTATCTGTAATGTGTTCATGTGAGTGAAGTTGGTTTACAGTTTCGTATTGTTTATTAAATGAAACATTTTATGTTTTGCTGTAAATTTCCATATGAACGAGTCTAACTGAGTCAATTGTATCTATTCCGTTTTCATATTTAAGTACGTAATTAATAAAACGCTGTAATTCGAAATGTGAGTACATTTAAGCAACGAGAAGTTAATGTGTAAAATAATTTACCAACTGTCGTCCGACTCGTAGTCGACTTAAGTATTCTCTTAGCTGTTGTAAGTTTATCTATTGAACACAGGCGCAAAATGAGAAAAGCACCGTACCAAGTAGAGGCACCGAATAGTGCAGTAATAAACACCCACTTAACTTCTACACTCTAAAAAAAAATTACGTTGCCATGTTACAGTTTTACTAAAACTACAGAGAAGATAATTCTGGGGTCTAATCACCGCATACGATATCGAGCAAAATTTTATCGAACTCTTTTGTTCTGGTATCATGTTACTCGATGTCGGATGCATTTTCATTCCATACATCAGAGCCTATCGTATGCAGAAAAATACGATTGTTTACTCGATTATGTTCATTCATTATAAAATAAGTTAATCAAAGATGCACAATTATTCAGAAATGTGTGTACTATATGGGCATTTCTTTTTAAAGGTCCACAATGACCGAAAATTTAAAAGTTATTAAAAGCATATTCTTTCATGATTTTGTGATAGAGAAATATTTAGACTTTACAAATTTTATAAATTCCCTCAAAAATACGTTTAATTAGACGAACAAGCAGACTGCAAAGTTGCACCAACGTAATATCTTATTTTTGAGAAAGTTTTATTTTATGTCTTCTTTAAAATAGGTGATATATGATAACAATTATTTCAAAAAATTCCTTAAATGGTCTGTAATCCATGGAAGAGTTCGAAGAGAAATATGTTTTTCGGATTATCGGTAAATTTTTATTTTGTTTTGATCATTAGTCTTTAAAATTATTATGGAAAAAATTTCACGTTCGAAATGTCACGTATCGATACAGATTTTGGCTTAAAAAATAATGGGTGATTTTTTAGCTATTATCTTTTTGGCAATACTGGTTTAAACAGCTGACGCACGTTTCGTGTTTTGTTTCACTGTCAAATATCTTCAGTTTGGTTAAGAGTGTTCAGCGACGAATCTCATTTTTGGCTCAATGGGTACGTTAATAAACAGAATTGTCGATTTTGGAGTGAAGATCAGCCAGAAGCGTTGCAAGAGCTACTAATGCATCCAGAAAAAGTCACAGTTTGGTGCGGCTTATGGGCGGGTGGCATCATTGGACCGTACTTCTTCAAAGATGATGCGAATCGTAACGTAACTGTGAATGGTGAGCGCTACCGTGAGATGATATCCAACTTTTTTTGCCCAAAATGCAAGAGCTTGACTTGCATGACATGTGGTTTCAACAAGAATGAAATGGAAATGGACTTATTGAAAGGCAAGATCGGTGAACATTTTATTTCACGTTCGGGACAGGTCAATTAGCCGCCTAGAACGTGCGATTTAATGCCTTTAGACTATTTTTTGTGGGGCTATGTTAAAGATCATGTCTATAAACACATGCCCGCTTCAATTGACGCATTGGAAGACAACATTTAAGCATTTATTCATGAGATACCGGCCGAAATGTTGGAAAGAGTATGCAAAATTGGACTAAGCGGATGGACCATTTGAGGCGCAGTGACGGTCAACATTTGCATGAAATAATCTTCAAACATTAAACTATAAACCGTACTATCGATTCAAATAAAAATTTCATGAATTTTATGTGTTTTTTTTTAACTTTCCTATAGCTCTTAAAAAATCACCCATTAGAAAGAAGATTTTGGAATCAAAGCAAATAAATTTTAATGTTACATTGTTATGTACGTATAATTCTGAAAGTAGTTCGACTATAAAATTGTGCCAGGTTTCGCTGAGTTACGTCTTTTTATACATGGCCACAAAAACTTCTTCTATTTTTTTCACGTTCGAACCCCTACTTTTTTGCCATTATCTTTGACTTAGAATCGCGCCCCCCATTAACTTTAACATAGATACCATTGCTTTCTAAGTGGTATAAATATTTTTTGTTAAAACATGTTATTGCTGTTTTGATGCGTACGACTGTCACGTTCAACACTATGGAACTACCCATATGTCTTATTTGTAGAGAAGGCTGTATGCCTTTGACCAGTTGAACTTAAGTTGAATTAAGATACAGTTTCTTCCGGCCATGAGGGCAAATGTGGGCAATGAAAGGCTGATTGCTTGGGAAACAGTGGTGCTCGCAGTAAATTAGTTGGCCCTTAACCTTTCTTCGGCGTCCCTATCGGGCACATTAAGAGGACGATTCAGTCATGGTCCAAGTGTGTATTATTCACACATGGACGTCTGCTTCCGGCATATTTTTTACCTTGTTCCGTGGCAATGCAGGCAGGTCACTTGCTGGCCTACGTACGGGGCCAGGCAATGTAAATACCAGGTTGTGCAAATTTTGTGAAATTGATGACGAAACGTCAGAATCTGCTCTGCTGTTATCTCGTCCAACTGAAATTGTTCCTTTGCGCATTTCCTTGTGTGCCGCACGGAGAGGGAGTTTTTTCAGTAATTTTAGTATATACAAGTGTGGATTATTTTTATAAGTCTTTGATTAAACGATAAGCTTGCTTAAGAGCCAACTTTTGCACTGATTTTTTCGGCTGAGTCATTAGAGTTCGATGCTTCTCTCAGAATTGCGCTTTTGTTAGCGTGTAAAAGAACCATATCATTACTTTTTTATATTTGTTGCCGTTGTGCAAGATTTCCGGTGTTGCCTTACGACTTTTACTGATATTTCGCTTATTGACAGCTTTAAGTCCTCGTGAGCTTAAATTTTCGCTTTCACAGAACGTAATTATCCTTAAGCCTTATTGATAACAATGGACCACTATATCAGCAAAAAAAAAAGCAGTTAAGAAAAACTTAAAAGAAACTGCTGTCGCTAACCTGTGCCCATGTTCTGTAACTCTCGCGTCGAGAAAGTTTTCGATTGAAATGTGTGAAATAAAACAAAAATGCCATAAATTGAAACAAACAGCTATTTTTCTCACTTAACTGTGTCTGTAAATTTTTTTGGCGAGTACAAGCTGTCAAATATGAACTGTCAAATAAACTCACGAATAAAAATGGGGCGAGAAAAAATGTTAACACTAAAAAACAATTAAAAATGCAAAATGCAAAGAATAATAATAATAATATTTTATTCTTGGCACATTTTTCATTGTTTTATTATTTTGCTTTTAACATTTTTATTAAATATACGAATGTCTGCAAACAACAAACATTAAAGTCGCTCGTTACACAATTTAGTATAGCCGACGGTTGTGTTTTCGCCGCCGTCGTTGAAAAATTATCAATTTAAGTAAATTTTGGTCGCCGTCAACGATATCTGTTACTGGCATTTTCAACGTCTGCAATGTCACATGGGCTTCGAGTGCAATTTTATGTCATTTATAACGTAACATAGCGTCTTCACCTGACAATTTTTTGTCATACCAAACGTCAAACTTCATATTAGAAAAACGCTGACAAAAATTTTCGAGTTTTTTTTATATAGACTTTGACGTTTGGTATGACAAAAAATTGTCAGGTGAGGGCGCTATGTAAGGACGTAATCTCTTTTGATACTTTTCGACATGAGTAACAGACACACATTTTTCTCATTTTCCGAAAAACGATGGAATATTTTGTTTCACATCTTTTCGATGCAAGAAGTTCTCACTAAAGTTACAGAACATGGGTACTGATGACGAAAAAACTATGTTACCTTTTTCATCAAGAATTAAATAAAATAGAAAAACAACCTCACGGTACGCTCTTGCGAGCTTCTAATTTGTGTTCAACAGATTTAAAATATGTATTGTTTATTTTTCTAAATCATCTCAGGCTTTCTCTGGAAGTCAGGACCTCCAGAAATAAAAAAAAAACTCTCTTTTAGTCATAGGATTGCAAGCTTTATTGAATTATTATTGTTTAAAATTTAAAATGAATATTTTTACCATAAACATACTTTCAGTAATTTTTCAAAGTGCAATTTCAATCAGATACAAAAACTAGCATCTAAACACTTCCATGTAGCCACATTCAAAATAAACATGTTATTGTCAATAGAGTTTTGGTTGGCGATTGCCATAAAGAAAAGAATCGGAGAACATTGACGGACAAAGGGAAGCAAGTAAATTTTATTATTAGTAAATAAAAAAAAAAAAGTTATAAACAGTGGCACGTTAAACCCTCATGTGTTGCATTGTTGCAATTTATTGTATCGATCAGAACACATGCTGTGTGCTACAATGATGTTGAGCATTTTGAATGTGAAGACAATGTTTGAGATAATTTTATTATTTATTATTATGATTATTTTTATATTTTTACCCTACACCATATAAAGTTTTTAACTGGCCATAATACATTTATTTAGTTATTGGCAAAGAAATTATGTTTGAGTACATTTTCCATAATGAAGATAAATTTTCATACATAAACAAATAAAAAAAAAATTTTGCTTAACAAATATTACACTTATGGTGTTTTCTTTTCTAAAATATAATGATGCATTATAGTTGTGTAATATATTTATTAGGTTACACGAACCCTTACAAAGTGATACATTTTTCTAAATTACAATGGAACAAAATAATAGCTACGTTTTTCACTCAACACTAATGTGTATTTAGCGTGTTAAATATTGAATGCAAAGTTTGTACTATAAGCGATATTCAACACGCTTGTAGCAATTTTAAACATTAAATTTTCTTACAATTCCAATAAGCATTAACAGCACTGATTTTCAATAATCAATATCAGCTGTTGTTAAAAATTTTGCGACAAAAAAATATACTTAATTATTAAATAAAAGTAAAACAAACGAAAAACAATAAGTTTTTATATGCATCACAATATACTAAAAATCACAATATAACGCAAATTGTCCGCAAACACAAGAAAAAAATACTTGCTTGCATAAAAAAGTACTTTACGCAGATGCAAAAAAGGGTATTATCTCACACTCAGTTATAACTGCGGGTAAGAAATGGAACAAATTTGCCAGTTATTGTTGCAACATGTTTAGAAAGGAAAACGACAACTTCTCACATTTTTGCATATATTTTTAGAATGGAACAAAAACACGCACGAATGGTAGCATATATGGAACATTATTGTCAGAAAAGAAAACACCATTAATCTTAATGACCTTAAATCAGTGATGCAATTGTAATTGTATTCAAGGTGTTGCATGAATCTGGCTTTATGCAGTTTAATTTTCGCTAGTGCTTTTATTTTATTTCAGTAAATCGAAATTGTGTGAAAAAAGCTATTTTTATGTCATAGTTTTTATTGATTCCAAAATATCTGTGTTTTTAAAAATACTTAGGCCCAGGCTCACGATGTCGACAAGAACATTTCTTTCGTATATTTGTATTGAAAACAAAAACAAATTTTAGTTTTTTATTATTGTTTTCAATATAAATATGGGCATTTCCGTCAAAAGCTCCACCGTGACGGAAAATTTAAAAGTTATTAACAGCTGATTATTTTACGATATTGTTATAGAGAAATATCTAGATTTTAGTAATTTTATAAATTTACTCATAAATTTGTTCACTTAGATGAACAATCACACTGCAAAGTTGTGCAAACGTAATTTCTTATTTGTGAGAATGTTTTATTGTATATTTTCCTTAATATTTGTCTTTCTTGAAAGAGGTGATATTTGATAAAAATTATTCCAAAAAAATGTTCTTACATGGTCAGTAATCTAAGGAAGAGTTCAAAGAGAAATATGCTATTCGGATTAACCCATTAAGACCCTGCGTTGCGTTTTCGCAACGTTCACTTAAACCTCCCCTCAGGCATTTTGTTGTTACTGATAGTGTTATAAAGCACAGTGAAATAAAATTTAACTAAATATCTAATCGACCTGTTTTTAAATTTGTATCATACATAAGATTATTTTTATAAAAATTTTTAATCTAAATTTTTAATTTTTCCTGTTTTTTGGGTACTTTTGAAAAAAGTTTAAAAAAATAAAGTAATATATAATATACCTATCTGAAACTTCTGAAGGAGGTAGCTAACATACGAACATTATTATTTCTACTGAAAAATCCAATCATCGTAGACATTTGAGACTTTTTTATGATTGTATATATCCGTGATGCGAAAACGCAACACTGGGCCTAAACGATATACAAATTACATACAATTTTCAAATACAAACATATTTATACAATCACTTGCTATTTAAAACAGCATAATAAAAACATGTATGTATGTTAATTATAAGTTGTTGTTATTTATGTGTTTTGAAATTTTCGATAATTTTTTCACCTTTTTCAAACTAATTTCCAATTTTTAAAATGCAGGATATTTCGCAGAAGGTAAATTCTCTATGACAATTCCTTTTTTTTCTTATGCCCAAAGTGTGTTATTTTCCTAAAGGAAAGCGAACTTACACCAAAGAAGTCCCGTGATAGGTCTTTGGTGATAAGAAAAGAAATATCACTTTAACATGGGGTTGTCATTGGTCACTTGACACTATTTGACCAGTCTAACATCTATTCTCAATAAACGTGTTTAGTGTTATTTCGATACAATGTAGTACTATGTCCATAAAACAAGTCCCCAGAACTAGATTTAAGAATCAAATTTTAGAAAGTCCCAAAAAAAAGTGTCACACCATCGGTGAAGAATGTACTGTAATTCATTGGTTTTAACCTTTTTGTTCTTAATATAAAAGTTAGATGATAAGTTCTCCTTGTTCTATTTTCACAAATCCCAGGACCAGGCTGTTGGAACAATTTACACAAATTTCCCCCAGGGTTCTTCAATAGGTACAATAAGAGAAAATCGAACAAGTAATGTGAAATTATCTTCTCCCAGGATATTAAAGAAAAACCAGTAAGAGTGCTATATTCGGCTATGCCAAATATTTGATACCATCTACTGACAGCTAAGATATTTCAGGAGTGGGCATTATATTGGACCTGTGGTATTTTATGAACCGATCTTTAGGAAAGTTGACAGTGTGATTTCTAGTCATAATAAAACTGTGACAGAACAAAATTTATTACAATAGAATTATTTGTAATGGTTTTATACTACTAAAGTGTTTTCGAGAATGGGCTTTATATGGGGCCTATGGTAAATAATGGACCAATCAATTACAAACGTGAGAAATGTGACGTAGCAGTGAACCCAAAGTGCTTTGGAACATATCATAATTGAATTAAAAATGAAATGTATATGAATATCTTTTTTAATTTTTTTTTCCTAAAGACGTGAGGCCCAACGTTGCGTTTTCGCAACGGGCGTTATCTCGGCTCCCACGTATCCGATTTGCCCAAAATTTGTTTTCTTTCTTATTTACACACAGAAAACAAATTGGTTGGGAAACGGTTGTAGTAATAAAATATTGATCAAGAAACATAATTTATTATTGCAACTATTAAATATTTATTTAACTGATTTTCAATTCTCTTGATTATTAAATCAATATTCTAACTGAAATATGATTCCTTCAATTCTTTTATTAGTAATGATAACTAATTTAATTAAGTTCTAAAAATTAGTACAAATGGTTAGAATCACAACCGAATTAAAGACAGGGCAATACTGAATATTGGTCATTGCAATTAATAATTTGCTTTCGTCAATAAATTTTGTAATATAAATGTTAATTCATTTATTGCAGCTAATTATTGATTGTTGGAATAGTTTCAAATCGAGTACAACAAATGAAAATATATTTATTCGGAATTCACAACCAAAAAATAGTTAAAAGCCCCAATTGTTTACTTAATTTTCTGTCAAAACATTTGATAGATTAAAATAATTTTTAATTTTATATTTAAAAATATCTTTGCGGACAAAAACGGAAAATGTGCAAAAACTTAATAAATAGGGGTAAGTAATTTACGTATTCTTATAAGTATGTACATATACACCAGTGATGTCAATTATGATTGTGTTGGTGAGATTACTCTTATCTCTTACATGCCCAGCGGGCGAAATATGCGGTTGCGAGGCCTTATTAAAGACCTTTTCTAAGGGTCATCTATGTTCGATTAAATTGTTGGGAATCAGGTAAGGTATTAAAACTTACAAAACATTTTCATGAAAGGGCGATGCGAACACCAGGGCCAGCATTATGCGAGGAAATATAGTTCATGCTTTCCATTCATTTTTCATCAGACCATTTAAAGTTAACTTACATTTATTGCTATGAAGACTTAAAAGCAATAAATAATAATACAATTATCGAAAAATGTTGAGTTATGGACAGACACAATCAGTTATTATTTAAATAAATTTAATTTGGAACCTCAGAAACTTTGCTTATTTTTTGGAAAAATTGCGCAGTTCACAATATTCTTTCCAATATTTTTCGTTTTTTGCTCAACATACCTTTGCGAATTCTAACAATGAAAATTAATTTGCTCATACTAATGCAAATATTAAGTTTAAAAATATTCTGTAAAAAGTGAATATTAGAAAATCTCCCGGACCTGACCGCATCACAGGGTCAATGATAAGAAACCTACCATCGTCTGCTTCCAGAATCTTGCTGCTCATTTTTAATGCTATATTAAGAGTCGGATACTTCCCATCCTCATGGAAGAGGTCTATAATTGTTATGATTCTCAAGCCAGGAAAAGATGCTAGCCAGGTTGCGTCGTACAGACCGATAAGCTTATTGTCAATCCTATCGAAGCTTTTCGAAAAAATATTCGTTTTAAGTATAACTCCTCATCTAAATGAACACGACATCATCCCGGATCACCAGTTCGGATTCAGAGCGAAACATGGTACAATAGAACAAGTGCATAGAATTGTCACCCTTATTAGATCGGCGTTTGAGAAAAAGCAATACTGCTCAGCACTGTTTATAGACATTTCCCAAGCTTTTGACAAAGTTTGGCATGATGGGCTACTCATCAAAATAACACGAATGCTTCCTCAAAACACTCACAAGCTTCTGGAGAGCTATCTAACAGGCAGAACATTCATAGTAAGGTCGCAATAAATACTCCCCCCTCAAGAAAATTACTGCTGGTGTCCCCCAAGGCAGCATATTAGGACCGCTTCTATATATAATATACACAGCGGATATGCCAACAAACCTGAGCACGCATACCTCTACATTTGCAGACGACACAGCATTTATAAGCGTTAACCATGACCCAAAAGTCGCATCGCAAAATCTGCAGTCCCACATCAATGAACTAGAGGCCTGGCTAGAAAAATGGAGAATAAAGGTTAACCCGGCTAAATGTGCTCACTTAACTTTCACGCTCAGAAGACAAACGTGCCCAGCTGTAAAAATAAATAACATCACTGTTCCGGTAGAAAACCATGTTAAGTACTTGGGAATTCATATAGATAGACGCTTGACCTGGTCGCGTCATATTGAAGCGAAAATAACGGCTATGAAACTTAAAGCAGCTCAACTACATTGGCTTCTCGGTCGAAACTCAAACTTGTCCTTAGACAACAAAATTCTCTTATACAAGTCCATCATAAAACCAATATGGACATATGGCATCCAATTATGGGGTACTGCATGCGCATCTAACATCCAAAAGCTTCAAAGAAGACAGTCTAGAATATTACGACAAATTGTCTGCGCCCCATGGTATATACGTAATGATATTATCCACAGAGATCTCACCGTCCCCACTATCCAGGAGGAAATTAAAAAATATCCAATAAGTTACATCGATAAACTAATGGCCCACCCTAACTACCTCGCTCGGGGTCTGCTTCAGTTCGAAGGTCACCAGAGGCTAAAAAGAACCGATACTTTGAGCCTAACTAGAAGACATTTTTAAAATTTGAATACAGCAGTTAGTGGTTACACTGGTAACAACTAATAAACAACAAGTAGAATTAAGATTTGAATACATATTGTAAATTTCGATAAGAAAGATTCAATAATAAAAATAAATTAAAAAAAAAAAATATTGCAGTTTCGTAACAACAAAACATTTTTTAGGTTTGCGGATGTTAATTTATTGCGTTGTTTTGAGCAAATGTATTTCAAATCGGAAAATATTTGTTCGCTAAGATATGTTGAGGAGAAAAGGGACAAACATTTGAAGGAATTTTTTTTTAATATAGGATATAGCGCCCCGTCTAAATTTTTCCAGAACTCAATAATATTTTCCCTGTCTGGAGGATTAATTTCGCTCCTAAGTATGATTAGTTCCGACTGGATGCTGAATTCATAACTCGCAATGTCGCACTTAAAGGGATTTTGGAATATGTTAAGTAGTGGTTTTATATCCTCAAAATCTTGAAAACGATCTTGAAAGTTGTAAAAAAGGTTTTCAAAAATTGCCAAATACTCAGATTTTTTCAAATATTTCTCCTTGTCATAAATAAGCAAAGTTTTAGGAAAGTTGGAAAAATCTTCATTATTTATTTCATTTGTTAATAAAAATAATTTGGTTTTAAAATTAAAAACAATCGTATATATGTCACTTAAATTGTTTCCCTTTCCTTGTAGTTCCAAATTTAGCTCATTTAAAATACTGCTTGTATCCGCTAGAAACGCAAGGTCTAAAATGAACTCATAATCATTCAACTGTATTAATTCACATTCGTCTAAATTTTCAGTTTCCCAAAAACGCAACACCTCTTTTCTAAGATCGAATAACCCGTTTAGACAATCACCCCGACTAAGCCAACGAACTTCCGTAAACATTTTTAAGTCGTGGTGATTGGCGTTTACGTTTTTAAGAAAACTTACAAATTTTCTGTGCGTTAATGAATGATGACCCCCCGTATTCTATTGATTATCCGCTCTGCAGTCTTAATAGCGGCATGATCACTTATAAATTTTGAGGCAAGCATGGACTGATGAATTATACAATGGAAAGCATGTACATCAATTCCATTTTGCTTAAGCTGTCCTACGAAACCTTCATACTTCCCGGCCATAACGTTTGCACCATCCGTGCAAACTCCTGCTAATTTTGAAGCTTGTGTAACAGATATCAGGTTTTCAAAGACTACGTCGTATAATACCTTACCTGTTTCATTACCGTAAAACGTTTCAAGTGAGTACATAGTTTCAAAAACATTGTACTCACTATCTATGCATCGAACACAAATGACCAATTGGCAAACATCATTAATGTCGGTGCTTTCGTCGAGGCAAAAAGAAAAATATTCACAATTTTTTAACTTTTCCCTAATCGCAGATTGTATATGTGCAGCTAAAATTGATGTGCGCTTGACGACACTATTTCGGCTCATGGGAAGCGTTTTTATTACGCTGCAATCGATTTTCAGTTTTTCCAAACTGCATTGAAAAGCTTTTTTATAAATACCCCATCGGAAAATGGTCTTCCCTGTTTTACTATTTCCAAAGTTAGTAAATTTGATATTTCTATTTTTAACTCTTCTATCCTATCTTCATGCTCTTCTTCTTGTGATACCCAACTTTTCAAGCTATCCAAATAAACCTTTTTTTTAATCTTATATTGTTTTTCCCTTTCTTTTACTTCATATTGTTTAATATCATTATGGAAATGATCATAATGCCTTTTCAAAGTATACAATCTCTTAAGTTCAAATGTTTTAAAACATAAGAGACATTGAAAAAAATTAAATGCATTTTTTATCATAAAATATTTTTTATATGGCATCATTTATCTTTTTTTTAATAAACTCATCCGCTTGCACGTCCGTTATCGCTGTCTACAAGACTATTAAATGAAATTCTAATTTGAAGTTTACAGGTATGTATACACAATTGTACATAGAAATGGATTTCCCTGGTCTATTTATTCAAAAATAAAATGAATTACATGAGAATTATAACGTGAAAAAGTTATTTTAGTAAAAAGTTAGGGTATTCATAGTGGTAACTAAAATAGAAAGGGTATTCACGGTGTTGGGTTACTCATACTTCAAACATCTGTGCATACATTTTAATTCTAGCTAATGGTATATCATAACTTTTTACAAAATACCAAATGCGCACCTGAGTTTGCCTGCAAAAATGTATAAAGTCATTATAACAGGTCAAAGTTACGTTAAATAAATACCATAAAGTAGTAAGGTTTACCCTTTAGACTCGGTCATATAATTGTAGCTAAAAAAAGTAAGCAATAAAAATAGTGCGAAACAATAAAGTTTCATTAATACATCAATAAAACACATCTTCTTACCCAAAAATTTTACCTGCTGTCACATTTGCTTTTATGTGTATAGGTTTACACATAAATTGTAGCAAAACAAGACTTTTTTAACTTGTTTTTTAAATATTTTTACCTACTTAAGAAAAGAGTTTTCAAAAAAAAACCCACCGACGCGATTGTTACAGAAACAAAAATATTTTTTCAATCACAAAATACCAACAAATTCTTGTGGCTTTTTCTTTTCTTAATAATTTCTGCATTTAGGTACGTCTTTTTAACGAAAGAAAAAGGGACCCTGTTACAGGCATCAACGAATTTTGTTCACGAACAAAACACATATCGTTAGCTTAAATGCAAAACAATTATTTTGAAAATTTGAAATTTTTGTTGATTCACTTTACATATATATTTTTATAAAATTTTAAAATTCTATCTTAAAAAATAACCACAATTGCACAATTGTGCAAAGAAATGGAAATCCCTGTTTTAAAATCATTGTACAATGTCAAAAACAGAAATAAAACAAAACAAAAACATAGATAATAAATAAAATAAAAAAGATAATAAAACAAAAAAAAGATGTACCTACATACAGTTATTGTATATTTATTTATATACATAAATATATTTAGAGGCCTCAAAACAGGCCTTGCAATATTTGCGATATTTCCCATTGAATGAGAGTGTTTCTCAGTAAACAATTATATTTTACGCTCGCAAAATAAAAGAGCGTAAGCGTACATGTGAATTAATTTGCACAATTGTGCAAGGCGCTGACATCCCTGATATACACGTACATATGTATGTATGTATTATTTTTATTATATCCTGCAAATTATATGGGACTACTTGATCCATTTTGATCCTGGGCTGGCCCAATGTAATGCAAGTATGGACCATGTCATTGTTAAAAAGAGTTTGCAGTGAAACGACATGTCTTCGTTTTTGAACGACATGTTTTCATTTTGAAACGATTACAAAGCTAATCCTCTGGAGTATACCATGGAGTAGTTTTAAGACTACTCCTTTGTAATGCAAGCTGGGTTATATGGTCCTGCCCTAGGACATCGTAATGTTAAATAAGCCATGTTTTTTCTATTAATTGGGATTACCTTTGGACTAGTCCTTGCCCCTTATGGGCTACATCGGACATGTGTGTATGGACTAGTCGCATTATTGTCAGGGTAAATACAAACATGCATACATACATACATAAGTATGTACCCAGCTAGCATTTTTAATCGAAAGAACCTACTGGAAATCTCATGAAGTGCGTTTTTGATCTTCGACGAGCGCAAGTTTTAATCGTAGAAGATTCCATTGCGAGTGACTTCTACTACACAGCGAAAGACGCTTACATTAATCGTAGACGGATTCGTTTAAGATGTGTGTAAAGATTATCTAATGACTCTTTTAGAAAGCACATCAAGAATCTTATGAGACTCATGTAGGAATGCCCTTACCACTCGTGGAATGCTTAGAATAACTGAGCCACGTAAACAAGAGCATCAAGCTTCTTTTTATTGAAGAAACTTTTGACTTTCATACAATTTATACGAAACAAACCTTTAGATCAGGAATTCAACAACAATCCTGTTGGAAAATCTTATTTGGCAGATCCTTACGTCGGCTTGTTAAATAAAATTGTATTAACAAGTGAATTTTCATGTTTTAAAAACGCTCTTATTTAGGTAGCTCAGTAATTGTTACATGACTCATAAGGAGAGTCGCACAAGGTTCATTTAAGATTAAAAGAAAAGCGTGTCAGAAAATGTATAAAAAAATTAGAAGATTCTTTTAGGAGTTGAATATTAAACACTGTCGTCTAACAAACATCCTATGCTAGCTGGGTAATATCTTAGACAAACATGTCGCTCAGTTTTGTAGTGATTTTCATAATAATTTACAATTTCAATCACTGTTTGTATTGTGAAACCACAAGTTAATTATTATATTTTGTAAAAAGAAAATACAGTATAATAGTCTGGTAGTGTATAAAGTCATTTCTGATAAATTGAAGGAATAGAACTATTACAAAAAAGCTTTATAAAATACATAACTGAAATTTAGCTCATACACACAAAAAAATAATCTAGGTAAGCTTACCAATGCTCGCATAGGTATTTTGTTTTCATATAAAAACAAAAAACTAAGTTAAATTGCCTAAGATAATTGGTAAATTATAAAATAAGTTTTGCCTAAAATTTTTGATAATATTCTTCTTCGAATTTATTTTAATATAGTTATATTTTATTGTCAGTTGGATTTTTTGAAAAAACGTTAAAATTTAAATAAAACTAAAAGAAATGATATTAAAAGTATAATTAAAATAAATGGTATGTATAAATAAACATTTCTTAATTTCAAATTATGTACATTTGTATGTTAAATAAAAAATATGTTTATAGGAAATGGGCAAAGAATTTCAAAAGCCTAGACCGATGAACATCTTATTGTTAAGTATAGACTCATCATGTTAGAGGTTGTCTCATGTCAGAACATGGTTGTTAATGCAAATGTTTTAACACCGCTTTTATAACATAATTAGAGTTTTTTTTCCCGGAGTTTTTCGATTTTCCCGGGATCGAGTTAATAATAAATATAATAATAAATAATCATAATAAATAATAATAATAATAAATACTGAGAAAAATATCATTATCATGATGTATCAAATACAAGTGAATCTTCTCGAAAGTTAGCATCCATATTTTTAAACGTGTTAAAACGCAAACCCTTAAATATCTCGACTTAAAAACCGAAATGACTTATGCCACTTTCAAAATAAACGGCTCATATGTAAATTCCGTATTTTTATTATGCTCTAGATACAAGATAAAAAATTAAGATAAACATAACAATTTAATTCATAAAACAATAATAAAAACAAACACAAATTGAGGTACTCAAGATATGAGATCAAAAAGTTAATTCATAAAATAGATAAAATATTTTAAATAAATATATTAACATTTTTTAACGGCTTAGGAAATAACTTTCTGACACACTCAAAGCGCTTAGTAAGTCGTCAAAAAGTATATTGATTATTTTATTTACTAATTACCATGTTTTCGAAAAATTTCGTTCATTTTTTTACCGAGGTTGGATAAATAGTTAAAAGTGCACCGTTGAAGAAGGCTTTTGATTCACAATAAGAAGCATTTTTTTATATAAACAACGTCTATATCAGTCAAATGTACACAGAAAAAATTATTGCCGAATTATTTTCAAACAAACGCTTGTTTGAAAATTTTTTTAATTTCTACAAATTTTTTTCCTGATTCAATTAAAATTTTTGTTTGATTTTTATTTAACCAACAAAAATGTTGACAACCATTCAAAAATATAATACACGCGTTATTGGTTTCAAGTTTTCATAATTTGTATGAAATATTTAACGCTTTTTAATGTTGTCGTCTTTTTGCATTTTTTTATTTGATCGTAAGCAACACTTCCTAATGTGAAATATAAGAACTACAACAAAAAACACATACAGTCTATTTTTGGACACTTTAAAAAAGTACAACAGTAAGAAAGATGAAGAGGTTTGAAGTAAAAAAATAGCAGGTAAAAAAATGTTTCACTCTTTTTAAACAACAGAAACAACAACAACATTTTAAGAAACAAAATAAATTTTTGGTTGGTTTCAAAGTTGGTTAAAAAAAAAAACAAAAATCCCGTATTAAATTTTTTCAAACTGTTTGCTTAAATACATCAAATACAAAAATATAATGATGACGAAAAACATATCGAGTCGGTCTGTCGCCGTTTTTGGGTTACATTTCTTCTTCATTAGCAAAGGAAAGGATACAGCAACAGTGAGTGATGACGAAAAACCTGGTGTGTATAAAAAAAGACTTCGTTCAAAAATTATTCCAACATAAAAATGTGTCTCAAAGCCAGCCGGCCGCTCTGCCATCATCTTCTGAGACAGTGCCAGCTTGTGTGCGCATCATTGCTTGTGCAAAAACCTTTTTTTTTTATTTTGAAATTTTGTATATAAATTTCAGTAAACTTTTTGTTTGATTCAGTTAAATTATTTGTTTGAAAAAATCAGTGTTTTTTTTTTTCAATAAACAAAATGCAAATAAATTGTTTGAATATGCGAATTTGTTTATAGGATCGATTTCAGACAAAAAATTGTTTGATTCTACAAATTTTTTGTTTGAATTGGAAAAATAATTTTTTCTGTGTATGTCAAGGTTCATGTAAAAAATAGCATCAACCTCTTACAAACCTTTTCATTTCATTAGGTCTATCTGTAACCTTTAGGACAATGTGTTTTTCAAATTGTATGTTGTAGAATCTTACACGAGTTTCCAAATTTTTTTTTATTTCGGTTTCCCCGCACCAACACAAATTGAAAAAAAATTTTTGTTTATCATCTAATAAACATATCGCTCCTTCATTGCAACATAGTCATATCTCAAAAAATCAAAAATTGTAAGTTATTTAAGCAAAGTGTTCCTTCATGCCTTCTCGTATTTTATCTCAAACTGAACCGAAGTTATAGCAAAATATATCTTTAAATCGGTACATTTTGAAAACTTTAATCGCATTTTGCCAAGTTAATTTGTTTTTGTAGATATGACTATGTTGCAATAAAGGAGCTATATGTTAAGGTATCTGCTATTTTAAGACTTGTCCATGGACAATTAAACTTTACTACCTGCATCTTATTTTGAATTAATGTTCTTTATTAACTTTTCACTTCACTAAATTTATTAATTATCAACTGTTGCACTGCCTATTCTGCTTTAAGTAGATTTATTGCATCAGGAGACATTGATTTACGTATGTACTCACTTCTTGTGATTGATCAAATCGACAACCCATCCACAGATGCTTATTTTAAGAGAATAGAAAACTAAATTTCAAAGTATAAATAGCTGTTTTCTTAAACTATGAGGAATTTTTTATTTCCCGGGATCCCGCATGAAAAATCCCGGGAAAGCGGGAAATATAATTATTGAAATTCCCGTCCCGGGAATTCCCGGGAAAAAACCCTAAACATAATGTTATAACAGCAAATCGCGCCTTTTGTAGAGGGTATTTTAATACTTAAAGACACTGACATTTGGATGAAAAGTAACGTGAAACTTTTATCAATAGCAATATGTTAGAGGGTGCACGTGAGAAAAAAAAAATGGAAATGGCTAAGTAGGTAGATATTGCATATACTTTACCAGTATTTGTATTTTATTTTCAGATTTTAAAAACCCAACAAAAAAGCTTAAAATTAAAACGGAAAACAAACTAAAAATAATGTAGCCGGTTCAACAATATCCAAGTTTAAGTAAATGCAAAAGAAATGTAACCCAATTGTATCCATATTTTCTAATAGTTATTAAAACTATTTAGAAAGTTTCAGTAGATTATTTAGTTACTTCTTGAAAATTAAAATGTTGTGTAACGTGTAAAAGTTTATCATTAAATTTATATCTTTGTAAAAATTATATATTTCTTAATAAAATGTTGTAAAGAAATAAAGAAGGTAGTCAATTTTATTTAAATTAACAAAAAAAAGTAGTAAATTTACCTAAAAGCTATTTTCTTGTACAAAATTGAACTTTGAAAATTTTCAAAAAATAAAAATATAAAATAACTTTGCTATTATTGGTGAATTTTCAAAGTTTTTAAGTTATTTTAACAAAACTGATAGATAATTTTTCGAACATGGAAATTACCTAAGTTAATAGTCATATTACCTAAGAAACTTTGATACTGCCATGCTACCCTTGCGCTTAGATAATTTTATACCATATTTTTAGGTAATTTTACCTATGAATTTTTTTGTGTGTAGAATAAATTCGAAAAATGAAAAAATGTTGAATATAATATTATATTTTACTTCAGACAATGGAACAAGACGACATTGATGAAAGAAATTGCAGCCAAAGATTGTTTTTGTTGGTACATTAAGTGCTCATATGTACCTGAAAATCCGTTGGATGATGGGGAAAGCTGTATGCATGTATTTGAATAAAATTAAATAATGTAAAACTATAAATAAAAATACTAAAACATAAATATACTTTAAAAAATGGAGTTTATTGGAATTATTTTGATTTTTTGTCTAATATATCGGGAAAAAGGTTTATGCAACCGGTTAAAGAAATAAATAAATAAATAAAAAAAATAAACGAAATTTTCAGTAGTTGTAACCAAATTGTGTGATAGAACATGCAACCGACGAAATTCGATTGGCGCCAAATTAGGTTGTGATCACGAATCTGTTTTCTCTGTGTAGGTATAAACAACAAAATTTTAAAAGTTTCGTCATTATAACTCAACGGGATCATGGTTCGGGCCTTAATGGGTTAACGGTAAATTTTTATTTTGATTTAATTATTTTTCAGTTAAATTATTATGGAAAAAATTTCACGTATCGACCCAGATTTTGGCTTAAAAAAATAAAGTACAGCAGATTTTGGAATCAAACCAAAGACATTTTAATGTTACATTGCTACGTAAAATTCTGAAAGTAGTTTGACTAAAAAATTGTTTCAGGTTTCGCTGAATTACGCCTTTTTATATATGACCAAAAAAACTACTTCAGTTTTTTTCACGTTTGACCTAGAATCTCGCCCTCCATTAACATTAGCATAGATAACAGTTCTTTCTTAGTGCTATAATTTAAGGGTTAAGAGAACGTAAACATATTTTTTTTGTTTAAAATGCAAGGAACGGAAATTACGAATGGAAAACACAAAATTAAATTTTATTTTTTAAATAAAAAATTTTTGTGTGTGAAAAAAAGAATATTGTTTTTCTGTGTTTAAAATTTAAACGAAAAAGAAAAAAAAAAATCTTTGAAAACAAAATTTATAGTTTCAAGAAAAAGCAAAAACTTTTTTTGTAAAAAAAAAAAACAAATAAAAATGTTCAAAAAACTTTTTTTTTTTGTTGAAAAATATTTTTTTAAAAACGTTTTTTTAGAATTTTTTTTCTATGTATGTATTATTAAAAAATTGTTATATGTATGTATGTATTATCAGAAACCTCTTCATAAATTTTATTTAAATTTGTTTTGAAGAATGAAATTTTTATGACAATGCTTAAATATAATTATTTATTTTTTTTTAGTTTTTTAAGGGCCATTATTACAACCTGAAGTTAGCTAAAGTTCAGATTAAATTGACAGATAATAATGTGTTATCTGTCAAAAAGCGTCTGTTAACTGTCGGATAACAGCTAACGCCAAGTTATAATAATGGCCCTAAGAAAACGTTTTGTTTTAAAAAACTTTATTTTATGTTTTTAAGAAAACGTTTTATTTCAAAAACTTTATTTTATTTATTTTTTTCGACGGCTTTTTTACAAACCGATTTTAGAAATTTTTTATTTTCTGTAAAATGTAGAATTTTTAAAACTTGCACAATAAATATTTGTTTAGAAACAAAATAAAAAAACATTTTCCGGTCCTTGTTAAAATGTTATTGCATTTTTGATGCGTACGACTGTCACGTTCAACACTTTGGAATTACCCATATGCGAATGAAATGTTCTTGTCGCCATCGTGGGCCTGGCAGTTAATTTTTTTTTTAAAGTTTGTGTCAAAAAGCTGTTTTAAAATTAAAATGTTAAATTTTAGACCAAAATGTTTTGCAAGTCTTATTAAAGGCCCACAAAGTCGTACGTATTTTATGAAAATGCTTCCATGATCTAATTATTGTTAATAAATTTTCAAAAAACAATAACAACTTATCATGACAGGGTTGCATTTTTATAAAATACGTAAGACTTTGTGGGATAGTGTGTAACGGCCTTAAAGCCTTAAAAACTAGAATTTTATAATAACGTTTATGATTTTTGCTAAACAATTTTGGTTTTTTGATAACACATCAATTGTCAAGCTGATTTTTTTAAGAAAAAAAGGCTCCACGAAAAGCCCCCCAATGAAATAACGCCCAAACCAGAAATGAAATATTCCCCAATTTTTTTTTTTGGGTGTTATTTTATATGAAATAACTCCCAATTTTTTTGGTCCGTTTTTCATTTTTTTTTCGCATTATTTCATTCCTCATTTGGGGTTTTCAAATTATGAAATAATCTCCAATGAAATAACACCCAACAAATTTTTAAAATTCGGGGCTTTTTTCATAGCGTGTTTAATTTGGATGTTATTTCATTTTTTATTCGGGGGTTATTTCATTTCTAAAGCTGTTTGTTTTTGGGGTTTATTTCATTTGCTTAGTTTGATCTTTTTTCTTTTTATTGAGAATTCAAGCAACTGTTTTTTGGAATAACAGTGACAACATATGAGTACAATCTGCCTTGCATGTTGAGTTGAGTTGTTGTAAAACATAAAATATTTTCAGTTGTGCATCAAAGTTCGGACGCTTTACATCATTAAAAAAATGGAATTCGAAATTGTCGGTGGAAAACGAAGAAATAGCAATTTGCTATATTCTTTAAGTGAAAAACAATTATATTTAAACTGCAAAAATAGTGCAGGGCTACAAGGATCTACGGGCGGGTAAAATAACTGCAGCAATATTTTTGAACCGAACATATCCTTATTATGAAGAAGACGCCTGCGGGCCTCCACACGATTCATTTCAATAATTTTGAGACTTTGCTGTTGGTCCATATTGACTTCCTGAAATCCTTGGTGAAACTGACTCTTCTATGAAATTTGGGCATAATTTCATTTTTGTTTCTGATGGGGTTTATTTCATTTTTATCATTGGGTGTTATTTCATATCAAATAACTTCCAAATATTGGGGGTTGTTTCGTTTTCGTTTTGGGGCTTATTTCATTTATTTTTCGATGTTATTTCATTCACTGCTTTTGGGTGTTATTTTCTATTTTTTGGGGTCTATTTCATTGGGGGTTATTTCCTGGGCGTTATTTCATTGGGGGCTTTTCGTGGAGCCCAAAAAAAAAACACTTTTTATTCGGTCGAAATGGGAGCAAAACAGGAGCTTCTGAAAGTTATTTTATTCATAAAAACCAGTATTTCGGAACTACATTTGTTTGAGGCTAGGTAAAATAATGGTCACTTGGAGAGAAAATATAACACCAACATATTTACAATTCAGCTCTTCTTTGCTGATCGTGTTCGTCAAAAACTTTTATTTTCGGAAGTCCAAGTCCAAGTCCTCATGAGAATGGCATGAGGACTTGGATAATATACACACAGTAAAAATACCAATGCAAAATGTTGATTGAGAATTATTTAAATTTATCTTTATTTCTATATTAATTTTAAATGAAAAATATTAAAATAACCTTAAATTACGTTTATTTAATATTATTTACTGTTAAAATGACATTTTTCTATATTGAATCCATGAAAACCAATTTTATATTAAAATCAAAAGTTTATCTTGTTAAATTAACATGCATACATACTTAAGTATGTAAATTTTTTTTTCATGTTTAAAATATGTTATAAAAAGAAGACAATTCCCGTATTCTGTTAATCAAAATTATTTAGTTAAATAGTACATCAAGTTTTCAAAGTAGAATGATGACGAAAACCATATCTAGGGATTCTGCTGATGCTTCTGTTAACAAAGGAAAATACAAAATAAGTGAAACATGTGTTACAGTGGTAAGTGTTTTCAATTATTGTTAAATAATGCATATGTTGTCTCTAAAGTTTCTTCTCACTGTTATATCACACCCAAACCAACTTGATTCTAAATGAAATTCACATTGTTTTCGACGTTTTTAACTTAATTGTTTTGTGTGTATCGTTGAGAATCTGCCATGTGGCCCAAACTCAGGGCGGTTCTTAACCACAAGGTGACAAACTATGCAAAACTATCTAAAGCCACCGTAAGCGAGATGTCCTAACACACACAAGTTGCAATTTAAAATATACAGTCCGGCAAAATAATACACTGGCCACTTGCTTAGGAGCTGAAGCTATCCGCCGGTTTTAGAAAAATGCTGTAATCAGGATTGCCGTTGTGACCGTGAAGTGGCAACTTGACACTTTGAAATCATTTATGAAATTGTATCAAAAATGTATGAAAAATGTTGAAGACTGAACGATTTAAAGATTTTAAGACTCGCGATTTTTGAAATCCAAGCAAGATGTAATCATCGATGACTAGTCCAGATTATCAAATTATAGTTGTGCAATTTTTCTATATTTATCTCGGCTTTTCGAGTACAATAAACTAAGTATCGCTCCCCAACTTGTTCATCCCTCGCACCAATAAACTTGAGAATTTTTTTTTTCATTATTTATTTATTGAATCTTCATATATTGGCGGGGTGCAATAACGCCTTAAGAAATAAGGTCTTTAAGGCTTTATTTCACTTTCAATTGAGAAATAAGACCTTTTTTGCGAAAAAGGCTTTACTGTTCTATTGAAAGTGAAATAAAACCTTTATTGGAATTTAGCCAATGGTGCAATAAAGCCTTTATTTTATATTTTTTGATTCTTTTGTTACACTGTTCAATTTATTGATTTTTTTTGTTGTTGGTAGCAGCATTTCGCTGCTGCGGAAAAAGCATACACAAATGTTAATTTAACTGCAACACTATTGAAAATCTTGGCTTTATAAAGTTTTTCTGCGTGGCGGCCTGCGGCCGCTCTTAGGGGTTTTCTCCTCCATAGGACGCGGCAGGTGGCTTCGCTGAATACAGTTTTCCTGCGCGACTTATGTTATTTATTTAGAGGAGATTGAAAAAAAAACAACTTTTCACTTTTATGGTTTTAATACAATTGATTATTTATTTGTTTTATTATAAAATGAAACTTATTACCTAAATATAAAAGTGTTTATTATGAAGTTTTACAAAATGCTTATTCATTAAGTACAAAAATTCTTAGTAACTAAATACAGAAGTGTGTTAAAATTGATTATTAAACTAAATACAGAAGTGTGTTAAAATTGATTATTATTTATTTAAATTTCCTAATAATTTTGTCTGTACAGGAAGTGAGAAAATGTGAGTATTTTGTCTTGGTGGTTTTGTTGGTGGATGTGTTAATGTGGGTGATTCCATAACTCCTCCCCCCTTAGAGTAAAGTGAGGGCCACAAGGAACTTGGGTTGGCCTGAGCGATGACTGGCGGTGCTTGAGGTTTGAATGTGCCAATAAATCTGCTGGTGATGAAGAGAGCTCCTGCAATAACAACCACGCCAATTACTCCTATTGCTGCATACGTGATTGATATTTTTGCTTTTGTTTCTTTTTGTAGTGTCACGACAGCTTCTTTGTTTTCGAAGTGGTAGTCTCTCAGCTTCTGTAGGTTAATTGTTTCTATGATGGATACTGGCTGGATTTGATTATACATTGGTGGTGCGATGTGAACCTCGTCCCAGAATATGGTGGGGTTGTCGATGTACGTTACATCATTGATTTTGACTTCACAATTTTTGAAATGAAGCAGGGCTGTTCCTTCTGTTGTAAATGTAGTCTTACTGCAAGAAGAATTAATAAGAGTTTTGGGTACATTTATAAATAAAATAAAGTTTTCTTCCGGTTGTAAAATTGTTTCCGATTTTCCTATGTCGCTGAAGGTACATTGGGGAGGTTTGCCATTAATCAAGTTTCCCACACAAGTTGAAGCTTCTGTTTCTTCTTTGTAGATGGAGGATGGACAGTAATAAACTCGTTCTATTCTTGGGCATGCCTTGTCAAAGGAGTGAACATTATTTTCGTTATAACTTATATAAGGTTTTGTTACAATTTGCTTTGTTTCATTTACTGGTAGGGGTACAATGTGGTAAAATTTATATTCTTGTGGGTCTATTATTGGTATTTTTACGTTAAATATTATGTTAGTATTATTATAGTATGCTTGTAATCCAAGTAACTCGTATATGTGCTCATAAGAGATTAGTTCAACAGATTGTTCTGTTAGTGTGTCGTAAATTGCTTGCAATTCATATTGGTTTAATATAAATTTTGATATTATGTTTAATTTAGCAAGTACAATTGCTTCGGCTAAGTTTGTAAGGTGGTCGCTTAGTAGGTCTATATTGTAGTTAATTTGGCTTATGAATTGGATTTCTTGTAGTAATTAAGGTAATTCTGTTATTTTGTTTTGTTTTGTGTTTCGAGAACCTTGGTGTAATTTTATTACGTCTACATTCCTTTCTAAATATATTTTCATTAGCCTCAAAACTTTGGGGTTCTTGTCTGTTTAAATTAATATCATTGATTCTATTACTGACTTCGTTTTCTAATTTTTCTTTAATGTAAGGGTACAGGGTTTGTTGAAATTGGTTCAACTTTTTTAAGTAGTCATGTTCGTTATTGAACGTTATGTCTTTGTCGAATTTATAAGTTCGTCCGTGAAAAAGTTCGTATGGTGTTATTTTTGTTGTGGAGTGGATTGCATTATTATACGTTATGATTGCTTCAGACAGGATTTCTTCGTGGTCTTGTTCTAACCTTAACTCTTTTCTTTTTGCCATTATGATTCTATAAATTTCGGTTATTGTGGAGTGTAATCTTTCTACTGGTCCGTTGCTACTAGTCTGCTGAAATGAGGTTACGTGTAGGTTTATATTATATTGATTGCAAAAATCTTTAAAGATGTTTCCTGTGAATTCTGAGCCTTGATCAATGAGGTCTCAGTCCGCTTGTCAGAATAGTGTAAGGTAAGGTTTTTTTTTATTTCGTCCCGTACTAGTGGAGTGCCATGCATATTAAGCACTTCGTTGGCCTCTCCATCTACTTTATTCCTAATGGCTCTTAACAAGATTTGAGCGTACGGGGTCCCATCGATTCCCCTTAGGTGAAGTAAGATTTCCTCTACATTGTTTATAAATTCATGCAAATGGCGTTGATCTCCATCGAATCGTGGGAGATCCTTAATCGCATCAGGGATTCGCAATGAGTTAAATATTGCGTTTGCAGTACTGTTCGAGTCGTTATTCGTCATTGTTAGCGGTGAGTTTTCTGGTATTGTTACTAATTGTGGTGGATTCGGGTATGGATGGAATTTAGCTCCTGATCTAGTTTTCTTAATCATTAAAATTTTGCTAAAAAATTTTGTCAAAATTTTGTTTTCTTTTTTTTTCAAAAAAAATTTCGGACAGACGCGGACTAAATAACGTTATTTCGGCACTGCTTGCTTGCAGATTAAGATTTCCGTCAAACGCTATCTATTGTTTTATTATTTTTATAATGATGCTAATTATAAAAAGGTTAGTAAATTATGGTTTTTATTATTTACTCTTCTAATCTGGAGGGTCTGGCTTTTTGGGCTACAGAATCGCAGATTTGAGTTTCTTGTTATAACTGGAGGGTCCTTTGGCGGAATCGCAGTTTTTATTTAACTTTGTTAAGGCTGTACGAGCCTATTAATTATTATTTCTTTTATATAACTTATTCTAGGTGTAAAAATTTCCCCTTTTTTTTTATAATAAAAAAAAAATTTTTTTCTATCAATAGTAATAAAATATAAATAGTTCACTTTGACTTACAGGCACCCAAGAATGATATGCTTCATGATGTGTCCTTAATCCTCTTGTAGTTGCTCTTTTTTTCCTCCTCAGGTTCTCACGGTCCTTAAGTGTCAAAACACACCAATTAAAAGGTTGTGAACGTCCACGATATTGTTGTAAAATGTCAATTGTTATTATTATTATTTTATAATAGTTTTTTATTGATCACTATCCCTGATATTCCTTCAAGGATTTTCTGTGAGCTTTAGATTATTGTATTGTTTATTATGGATCACTATCCCTGATATTCCTTCAAGGATTTTCTGTGAGTTTAAAATTATTATTTTATTTATTATTGATCACTATCCCTGATATTCCTTCAAGGATTTTCTGTGAGTTTTAAATTATTGTATTGTTTATTATGAATCACTCCCTGATATTCCTTCAAGGATTTTCTGTGATTTTAAAATTATTATTTTATTTATTATTGATCACTATCCCTGATATTCATTCAAGGATTTTTTTTTTTGTGAGCTTTTATTTTATTTAATTATTGTTCACTTTCCTTGATATTCACTCAAGGATTTTCCTTTTAACTGGGGACCGCGATACCGACTGCGCCACTTATGTTATTTATTTAGAGGAGATTGAAAAAAAAACAACTTTTCACTTTTATGGTTTTAATACAATTGATTATTTATTTGTTTTATTATAAAATGAAACTTATTACCTAAATATAAAAGTGTTTATTATGAAGTTTTACAAAATGCTTATTCATTAAGTACAAAAATTCTTAGTAACTAAATACAGAAGTGTGTTAAAATTGATTATTAAACTAAATACAGAAGTGTGTTAAAATTGATTATTATTTATTTAAATTTCCTAATAATTTTGTCTGTACAGGAAGTGAGAAAATGTGAGTATTTTGTCTTGGTGGTTTTGTTGGTGGATGTGTTAATGTGGGTGATTCCATAACTCGCGCGACTCATTATCAACCGTAGTGTGACGCGCGCAGGGAAACTTTATTCAGCGAAGCCACCTGCCGCGTCCCATGGAGGAGAAAACCCCTAAGAGCGGCCGCAGGCCGCCACGCAGAAAAACTTTATAAAGCAAAGATTTTCAATATTGTTGCAGTTAAATTAACATTTGTGTATGCTTTTTTCCAGACATTTCCTTTTATGTACATTTTAATGTCAAGCACATTTAAAAAGAAATTTAAGTGTAATAACCCCTTTACGACTTTATTTCACTTTCAAACAGTGTTGCCAGAAGACTTTTTGAAAAATACCTACGCATACTAAAAAAAAATCCGATTTTTCCCTACACGTTGCAAAAATGTTCCCTACAAAAATCCCTACGCGTTTAAGTCATTAAAGTCTTAGAAAAAACAATAGTTATAAAAAACTAATTTCTTTGGCATATGTTTAGTAAAGCTCTAACATCAAAAATAAGTAAGATGTCGCTTAGAAACTACAAAACAGCGAATTCAATACTTGGGTAGTGTGGAATATAACAAATTACCAAAATTTGTTAAAGAGGCTGAAGCAATCTCAATTTATAAAAAGAGATTAAAAGAATATTTATATGAAAATTTGGAAATGCTTCTGCTATAACTGCTATAAAATAATCTAATTTTTATATAATTTAATTTAAAATCAATGAATATGTTAAAAATTTTGTAAATAGTTGCTAGCTTGCCTCTATAATGTCCTAGTGGCGCTGAGGCACCCACTTCCAGTATAAAATAAATATTTTTAATAAAAAAAAAAAAGTAATAAAACTAAAACAATTTAGGTACTTTTGATTAAATTCAATTAAAAAACAAGAGGTTTTTTGAAAAAGATAAATTTCAAAATACGCCAAACACGATAAGGGTGAATGTACCCATAAACATTTCTTAAGTTTAACAACGGTTTTTAAAAATATTATTATTTTTATGAATATGGCAGGTAATCTTTATATGATATTTTTAATTTAATTCAGGTACAAAAGCAACAGGCTATTTTATAAATAATCGGCCATGTCATCAAAGTCACGTGAAAATGAAAAATGAAAGTTCAAAAAAAATATTTCCTTTTATATACCTGAACTTCTTTTGAATTCAGAAAAAGCTGCGTTGATTTTTACAATAATTCAATTGAAAATCTTCGTCGATTTCAATTTCACGTGATTTCGTTTTCCATGACATGGCCGTATATATGTACAGTATAACCCGGATAATTACTCCACGCTTAAATGCCTTTCACGCTTATTTACCTCGAGTTTTAAATCCCCGTTTTTTTCTTCCATTTTTTAAACAAAAATCCACGTTTAATTGCCATACGCTTTAATCCCGATTCGGATAATTGCCTTAAAAATTTAACTCCCAAAGCAAAATTATACCTACATTTCATTCGTTTAATTGCCTCAGTACTATTTGAAAAAAAACACAGCAAGTAATGCAACCAAGTTTTATTTGTTAATAATTTGAAAATATCAACTAAATTTGTTTTTAAAAAATATGCCTAAAAAAACAAAATATGGCTTGAAGCAAAATATTCAACAAATTAATATTTGCATTAAAAGTTATGTTATGAGGTCAATATTCATATTATCTAGATACACCAAATTTATATCAAATAATAGCTGATACATGTAAAAATTCCTTTCTTAAATTTTTTCATGTATCAATGTTAAGTTATCTTGTAAATAAATACGTCTAATTACCTCACTGAGGTATTTAAACGAATTCGCTTAATTACCTCAAAGAGGTAGTTAAACGTATTCTTATTATTACCTCAACGAGGTAGTTAAGCGTATTCGTTTAAATGCTTACCCCGAATAATTACCCAAAAATATTGGCATTTTTGTCGAGGTAATTATCCGTGGAATACTGTATTTCTTTTGAACTGAATTTTCTTAAGTGACCATTAGTATATTCGAAATTAATGCAGCCTCTTCCATTGTTTTGCAAAAAATATCTTATATATATGGCTTTCTGGTGTTCTCTCTGCATCACCATTTGCATTGGGTAGAGCAAACAAAATCCGAACCAGTTTTAATAAATTTGGAAATACAACCTTGTCATTATAGTTTTTCCGTTAGCATTTTTATCGAAAAGTGTTCCAAATCCATGTTTCAAAACAAATTAGTTTCACAATTTCAGAAAATTAATTTTATGCGATTGTTCTACACTAGGGTACCCGATTAACTGATCGGTTAATTTAAAATTGCGTTTTTTCGATTAACGATTAAACCGGTTAATTTCAGTCGATTAACCGATTAACCGATATAACAAAATTTTGAACTTTTTGTAGTATTATAACAAATTTGTTTGTGTTTTTTTTTATTTGTTTCGTCTCATATTCAAAAGGTATGTGTTCAGAAAATATTTTTTCATACAATATATTTTCTTCTAGCAATACATTCTTAAGATACAGTACAACAACAGAAACTAAGAGATTCGGAAATAAACTTTTTTGCAGAATGTGCGGTGCTGAGCTATGCCAGATGATGGCCTGACAACAGAAGAAACTCTCGATAGTAACCGAAACAATTAGAAGTGATCAAAACTTTAAAAAATTAAAACAGTACTATAATGGCATAATGGAAGATTTTATATGTTTAGAGAAATCCAGGAAAAAGACTGATACATTTTGTAAATATTCTGTATTATGGATTGCTTTGGATTTCTCTAACATCTTCGATAAATGCAAGAATTTTTCTCCAAGTCAAGATTTACCAAATCTAAAGAAAATAATCGCTTAAATGCTAAACATTTAAAACAAATTATTTTTCGAACGTACGGGGTCGCGAACTTACGTTTTTCCATATGTTTTTTTATTATTATCACCATGAATTTTCCTAAAAATATCTTAAAATTTCCTTAACAAAAACCTAATACTCAATTTACAATTGATTGTAATGGAGAGATTGTGAAGAAAAAGTCCAAACATAAAATTTTTTTTGCATGTAAAATAATTATATAAAAATGTCTTTAGATGTAGCTTTAAAAATATAAAGTTTTCCAGTTTCCAGTCCAATTTTCTTAAGTAAAACCGCTGAGATATGCTACAAAAACCCTTCTTTTATAAAAACATAGACTTTTTTTTATAATAATAAACAATGAAAGACGATGCTTACAAACATTCTATTCTTTCATTATGGTAGAACATTCTGTGGGAATGCCCATATGTATTAATTAGTATTGCATTTTCTTTGTTTGCTCATTTTTGTCCAAGAATTGTTTTGTTTGTTATGTTATTGTTTTTTTTTCACTAATAAACTCCAAATAATAAATAATTTTTGCATTTTTATTTATTGAAATTACTTAATTTATAACAAAACTTTATTAATCGGTTAACTGATCAATAGCAGTATTAACCGATTAAACCAAAACATCGGTTAATTAATCGAGCGATGAACCGATTAAAGCAAAAGCCCGATTAAATGAATAACCTATTCTACACTCATACAAAAGATCATTGGGGCTTAAGTTAAATTGTTAAGACAAAAGTTACAATTTGCACTCATCTTTTTTTGTCCAAAAATATATTCTCGACTTAAGAATTCCATTCCTTTAAATGATAAATCATTATTTAAAATAAATTTTTTAGCATTTATTTCGTATACAATGCAATATGAGAAAAAATACCTACATTTTGGCGAATATAAAAAATCTGTCCTATTTTCCCTACGCTCCTATTTTAGTAACAAAAAACCCTACATGTAGGGATTTTTCCCTACTTTTGGCAACACTGCTTTCAAAGCGCAATAAAACCTTTTTGGAAATAAAGGCCTTATTTCACTTTCCATTGAGAAATAAAGTCTTAAAGGCCTTATTTCTTACGGCGTTATTGCACCCGCCTCATATATTAAATATGAACTAAAAATAATTAATCAAATTTTATCCTAATCCTTTATTTTATGTCCTGCCAGTGCCAGACAAAAACTTTGTTCATCACGGGTTCTGTTCACATATGTAGGTGTTTATCGCTTAGCTGAATGGGTAAGTGCTGCAGTGTCTCTTCTCCTTAAGCAAGAGTGGCCGCTATCATTTAAAATATTTCGGGCTAGTGGATTTGGGTGCAACACTCAATTCACATGAGGGCTTTTACGACGTCGTTTTATCTTGATTCCCTTTTAAAGCAACTTCCAAAATCCCTTTGCGTTCATACGATGATTTTTGGTTGCATGTCTTTTTTTTATTTACAGTATGGCCTTGATTACCCGTCATTCGATTAACCGGCAGTTTCAATAAAATGGAAAACAAACATTTTTTGCACTGATTTAAATTGCCTCTATTATCCGAAATTATAAACAAATTATCTTTTTTTCCTTAAATTTTGAACAATCAAAAGAAATTTAAATAAACGAAGAAAGAGAATATCTTAACGGTGTGGAAGCATGTTCTGCCAAATTTACTTTTTTCCTCATGTTTACATAATAAAACGTTATATATTTACATAAAATAAGAAACACACCAAAAAAAATAAATAATCAAGAATTCTGCCGATCCCGTCTATTATCGATAATCGAGGTCTCACTGTATTTTCAACCACACACTTCAAAGTAAGAAAAAGAATAAAACGTAAACAGAAAAAGTTAAAAGAGAAATGTAAAAAACGACATGCAAAATACAAAACGAGACATTTTGTTAACCCCTCTTTCTTTTCTACACCGCTCACCAACAAACCAAAAGAGACGTCGACAAAGCGACGTCGTAAAAGCCCTCATCTAAACTGAGTGCAACTCTAGCCTTTCCAAATATTTTACAGCATACATCGTAATAAAAGTCCTTACCAGTGGCACATTGAGATCCTTGTGGATATTTGAGTTTTTAACTTATTTTGGCGCTTTTGAATTTTTTCGATATTTGAGGCCGAAGCAGTGCCCCATAGTTGAATACCGTAAATAGGGTTGTAAAGTGGTAGTTTGCAATATAGACTAAGAACAGAATTTCTTCCAATAAGCCAGTTAATTTGAATTGCTTTTAGTTTCATTTGGATTAATTTTGCTTCTATATGGAATTTCCATGTTACACGCCGATCTATGTAGATGAATACCGAGATATTTGACATGCGATTGTTGAGGCACTAGTTGATAATTGATTTTGATAGGGGGCATGTTTACCGACGCAAGGTGAAATTTATATGTACGCATTTTTGCTCATTGACCTTTATTCTCCATTGTTTCAACCACAGTTCTAGTTGCAATATATGATTCTGCAGGTATCGAGATGCTTCACGGCTGTTCTCGTGTATGCTTAGAAAAGCTGTATCATCAGCAAAAGTTGAGGTTAGGGTGTAATTGTTTGTTGGCATGTCCGAGGTATATAAAAGGTAAAAAAGTGGGCTCAGGATGCTTCCCTGAGGGACTCCAGCTTCAATTGGCTGAGGAGAACTTAAAAAATCACCTTCTTTAAATTAATTCGACCGACCAGGTAGCTTTCTAACAGCTTGTGTGTAACAAGCCTACATGCCAAACCTTATTCTTTCTTCAAAGGCTTTTCTTATGGCGTTTACTATCCGATGGGTTTGTTTAATTGTGCTGTGCTCTCTTCTGAAACCGAATTGATGATAAGGTATACACCCATTGTCATTTAAAATTGGGGTTAATTTTGACGCTAAGAGGTTCTCAAACAGCTTTGATATATTAGATAATGAGCTAATAGGCCCATATGACTCAACTTTTGTGTGATCTTTTTCTTTCCTGAGGGTAGTACTCAAGGCGTAAAATAGCATTTAAAATATAAAGAATAATTTTCTTTGCTATGCGAGGTAGCTTCAAAAGCATTTTGTTACTGATCTTATCAATACCAGGTGCCTTCTTGGTGTTTAATTCACAAATAGCCCTTTCTATTTCCCTTATTTCAAATCTTAGAGCGATAGCTGCTCTAACATAAACAGGCGGCTACTCGTCCGCTATATCGTCAGGTATATTTGGGGTAAATACGTTTTTCAAATGATTTACAAACAGGTTTCCTTTTTCATTAGCATTTCTTGCCCAACTTCCATTCAGGTTTCTTAATGGTGGTTTTTTGAGTTTTCTAGCTGCACGCCATAATGAGTAGTCCGATTGTGGAGTTGCATCCAGGTCCTTAAGATATTTTAAGATAAGGAATTTTTGTTACACTTTTTTGTTGACCAATCAGAATATGTTGATTTTAAATACACTACACAATTACATTTGATAACCAAAAGTGTGTCACTCAAATTAATTATGATTGATCATCAAGCATTTGTAATGCTTGCTGTTGTTGCTTATTGTTCTTATTGATGTTCTTCATTGGTATGTATTTAATGCAGCGTAAAATAGACAACATTAGTAGGCATGAATTGTACACAACAAAGACATACATTATTTTAAAATTGTTCCGAACGCAAAAAATTAACTATTTTCATTACAAAACTTTTTTAAAATTAAATGGCTATTTTTACGTATTTTAACCAGTATTTTAATATTTTGTCTAAATTAATTGTTTTTACAATCGTATTAATAACAAACAAAAAAATTTTATATTTTTACAGGCAGAGGGGCCTCCTGTTCAAATAGAACCTGTAGATTTAAGCTTACGTTCACCAAGAGGTAAGTAAAAAATATTTATTTACGAATCTAATTTCATGTCAGCATGAGATTCTGGTTCGATTACAATGTGCCCAAAACTATTGAAAATATTAATGAAAATAGCTCAATACATAAAAAATACGCGTTTTTTCGTTCAGGCTAGAGAGGAGAACATTTTTGCCTGGTACAAAGCTGGCTTGTCCAAATAATTTAAGTAATCGAATGCCCTTTTCGGTAGACTCGATCGTCTAGAATTTTGTTATGTAAATGAATTAAAAATTTTAAAATATATAAAAATCAAAACATTTAAGTTTTTTTTATTTCTCATTTCTTGTGGTATTTATTTTACCGTTTTTCAGTTTTGCTTTTATTCTGATAGCTAGTTCGCTTTATCTTTAAAAGCGGAACTTTAAATCAAATTTATCAACTTCTAATTTTAAAACTTAGTCGATATTAGTTTGGGGAAAGAAACCTAGCAAAAACTTCAATTGCTTTCTATCAGCAATAGGGGTGCCAATACCGAAATCCCGAATACCGTAATTCCGGGATTATTCTAAAAATCTGAGTCCCGAATACCGGGACTTAAACATAAAAACCCCGAAATTTTAGGTTAAGTAAAAATGTAGTTTCTTTATTTAATACAACTATGTTACCTCTTGTAAATCAATATGAGTCACCCTGCTAAACATCAAAATTTAAAATTAAATCATACTGGCCATGAATCTAATTTTTAACTGGTTACAAAAAGAAGTCACAAGTGAAAAAAGTAATTGGCAATGAGTTTTGTACCACACGAAACAAAATCAGAAGATAGAAGTTAGGCTTGTGCTTTTTTCTAAGTAGATGACCATGGAACTGCGCAGGCAAAATGCAAGTTGTGCAAAAAAGTATTAAAAAGTTCAGGGGGTTTTACCAAAGGTCTTTTGACACACATTCGTATAAATTTACTTTATTAGATCAATACATATTTAATATTAAATTAATTTAATATTTTCATAGACCCACGAGATTAATCTACAAAAACCAGATGAAAAGGATGCACCCTAACCTAATTCTGGGTACACACTTTGCAATGCATTTACGCAATCTAGCAAATTAAATTAATTTTCATTCATTCTAGATTGCATCAACATCAAAACGCTTTGATATTTTGAGATTGCATTGATGAAGATTGCATGAAGATTGCACTGTCTGTACCCAGCATAAGCTATTAAAAATAACCAACCATTACTGAGGTGTCGCTCGGTGCTGTGGTTGTTAGATTAACAGCGTTAGATGGTTTGCCTTTTTCTATATTTACTACTTCAATTGAATTACGAAAAAGTTAAGTCGCACGAGGATTTAATGCCCCAAAACCAGAAAGAAACCATAAAGGGAATGTTTATGGATTTTTATTACAAATACCAAAATGTAGTTGGAAAAGATATATCTAAAGTTTTAGCTGATGGGAATAAATTTAGCATTACATTTCATTAATGGACTTCGTCATCAAACCATCGATTTATAAATGTAATTTTGAAAACCTCTGACAAATCAGTCAAAACTGAGTTTATAAGACTTTCTAAAGTTCGCATTGAACTCGTTGAAAAACGATTAAAAGATTTTAAGATATCATTGTCTGAAGATATTGTTGGTTTAACTACTGATGGCGCATCAACCATGAACAAATTTGGAAAAATTATATTTCCTAAAGGCTAATTTACACTATCTCACAAGTCTAACGTATTCCATAATACTTTGTGAGATAGAAATCTAATGAGTTTTGGTGCGACTGTCAAAAAATCTAATTTAACACGACAGTTGTTGTTCCAATGAAAAGTATGATTATTTAGAAAATTTTCAAAAAACGATCAAGTTAAAGTTAACGGGATTAAAATAAAATAAATACCAATTAACGGGGATTTTAAAATTATTTACTAAAAAACATAAAAGATAATTGTTAAAAATAAGATATATAAAAATTATTCATATAACAAACTGATCTTAAGAAAAAAACACACACACAAGCAAAAGCATAACCCACGCAAAAAAAATAGTGGTAAACAAAAAATCATTCCATATTTCTTTTGTTTTTATTACGAATTATAAGTAGTAGTTAGCAAACATGTTTGCAATTACGATTTATAAGATGTAAGGAAGATTTTATTTGAAAAAAAATTACGAATTAGCGAGGGGACCAATATGTATGGAAATTTTACGAATTAACGAGATTTTTTCAAGGGACCGACAGTTAATTACGAATTATCGGGAATTACGATTTATCGGGGTACGAATTATCGGGATTTGACTGTACTTCCATATTACTTTAGAAGGATACATTTAACTGTTTTGTTTAGTAATGAATTTAATTTTCTTTATCAATTAATTTGCTTTAATACTTATTCATAAATAATAAATTATTATTAAATAAATTTTTAACATTTTTTTAATATACCAAATCCCGAAAAATCCGTCCCGGGATCCCGTATTTTTTAATTAAAAATCCCGAATTCCAGGTTTCTAAAAATCTGGTCCCGTTTGGCTTCCTTTCATGTGTACTTTTATGTGTAAACCGCAGCTAAAACAGCCAAGAAAGATGTGTAGTCGAACTTTCGTATAATGAATCTGCACCGGACTAAAAACCACAGAATACACAGAACTGTCACGAGACGGAAGATTTTGCGTTTTTTTTTGTCTCTTTCAAAGAAAGCTGCCCTTTTGCATTTCTCTTTTCATCATCTTCTATGCCGCAATACAATGAACACAAATTTATTTAGTTAAGATTTATTTACAAAACTGTTGTAAAAATTAACTTTTAAGTTCACCACAACACGAGTAAATAACATTTAAGTAAGTAAATAACATTATAAAACAAAACAATATAACTAAATACTTTTTTTTGCACAAAAAAACAACGTTTGTTGAACTAATGCATTTGTTTAACGTGGTTTGTATTTTGTTATTTTTGTTTTGATCACGCCATTTGTGTTGATTGTTGCGGCCTGTTTTTACACCTTGCCACTTCACGACCAAAAATTTTCTGTCTCTTTCTTCGAAAGCTGCCCTCGCAACTGATTTGGGACTTTTTCACACGTCACTTTTTACAGTTCTGTGTATTCTGTGCTAAAAACACTTCATTATAAAGAACTTCAAGGTACATAAATAATGTTTTTTTTCCACTTTTATCAGGTGTTTAACTTTAAATTTTACCATGCGACGGACGGTGGTTATTTATTTGAACATTGCTTTATCAATTACCCAAATAAGGCGGGTTCAAAGCTTCTTACGTTTGGTGCTTAACTGCTTGCCTTATAATTTTTTTTTTTTTTTTTTGGAATAATTCCTTTTGTAGAGGCAGAAATGCATTAAAGTCTAATTTATATTTGCAAAATTTGTTCATGGTAGAGAAAAATTTACTGTTTGAAAATTTATTGTAAGAATATTTTAAAAAGCAGTGTTAATTCATAAAAGAGAGTAGCGTTATTGTATAGAAGTCAACTAAAGAGAAGTTCGACTGTATTTAAATTTATTAAGAAAATATATTTTTTTCGATTATAGAACACATTTTTATTACAGCACTTTTTTTTTTTAATTCTACATTAAATTTCAGTTTGATCACTAACAGAACAAAATCAGCGTGTTAAGCGTTTTCTTTCAGTCAAACATTTTCATTCTCATACAAAATGTAGGAAGTATATAGTGCGGCGTCAACGCTTTGCAATTGGAAAATACGATTTTGACAGCGCGTTTAGTTGCTGCTGAAGTTGGCTGCTTTTGTTTAAAAGTAATAGCAATTTTTTTTGTCAATCTAGATATTTTATCTTCATTTCGATATCTATTTTGTGGGTTTTATTAAAAACAAGATAAGTTCACACTACTATTCATGACACAACGTTGACGCTCTTATTTAAGTTCCTCATTGAAGCGTTTAAGCTAAGCGCTCGAAAATCATACGCCTTACGCGTTGATTTAGGTTTGTCCGTAACAGTTAACCACAGAATATAAAACAGAATAGCCAATTTTGACGTTGAAAAAACTATGCTGTGTTCTTAAAAAGAAATAAAATACCCTCATTTGCTTTTCTTTGGGAAATGTGATGATACGTTATTGTGTTTAAGAATATCATGCAGTTGATCATACGTCATTTTGAATTTTGTTAATAACTTGGCTATTTTTGATCGTAATCAATAAAAAAGTCTATTTCGAACTTTTTGATGAGACGTTGTTTTGCATTTTAGGTGACGATATACTGTAATTAGTTTAAAAGCTTACGAAGCTATTAAGCTGCGTTCACAATCAAAAAAACATTTTCACTTGGTGTTCATAATAGAGCAACCATTTCTTTTGTAACTACACACATTTTGCATCGAGAAACCGTTTGCAAATATTAGCCACAACAATATTATGCATTTGTTTTTATTTTTGTAAACATTTTGTTAAAATTTTCATTCAAAACTAAATAAAATTATTTTAAAAAATTGTTGCTGAAGTTCTAGTTGACTCAACTCAAGGCCCATCTATCAGGTCTGCTTACTTGTACAAAAACAAAAAACTTTGTCAAAAACTTACTACCACATATACAAAGCAAAAGGAAAAAACGTGTATGTAAACAACTTTTGAAAACTCAAAAGAACGAAAACAATGATCATCAGGCTTCTTGCGCAGACCTTTTAAATGGGCCTTGACTCAACTTTAGTTAAATTTTAAAAAAAAAATTAAGTTACATTTTTGTTCTAAAAATGAAAGGAAAATATATGAAATTCTTTGGGAAGAAAAAAGATAGAAAAAAAAACGAAATTGTTTTTTTGATTGTGAACGTAGCTTTAAAGACCAATTTTTGTTTTAAAAAAAATTGTAAAAATTCTTTAAAAGTATCAAAATAGTTTTTGGGAATACAAAATTTTATTTTAAAAGGGTTTGTTATTCGTGCTTAATTCCCAATTTTTATTCTTGATAAAAACACTGAAATTTATTGTTGATGGGATTTAAATTAAAATTTTGTATTCCAAAAAATTATTTTGATATTAAACTGGCAGTGCACGGCCTGAAAACACTTAACTGGCAACATGCTTTTGCAAGTTGTTTTTGTTTTCATTTTGTTTTTCTTAACCTACTTACAACTACAATTAATGTTGGAAGAATTTCAATCAATTGTAGTGGGGAATGTAAGGAGAGATAAACTCACTGTTTATTGTTTCAAGTAGAACTGTTACTTATAATTCTTACGTACGTTTAACAGTTTTATTTGGTTTAATATCTTTAGTTTTGCTAAAATCTTTATGGATGAAAATCTTTTCTGACGATCCGGCCTAAGCAACCAGTGAAATGCGCATAGGAATAGCTTATCCCATCAACAATAAATTTCAGTGTTTTTATCAAGAATAAAAATTGGGAATTAAGCACGAATAGCAAAACCTGTTAAATCAATTGAAGCACAGCCGCGAATAACGTTGTAAACGCCACATTTTGCAAAAACTATTTTTTAGCAGATAACCGTTAACATTACTCTCTTACACAGTTTAATCATCAAATCACACAAAATTAATCACCTTAACGTCTTCAAAATGGCATACAAAGTGTCAGCCAGTGGAAGAACGTTGTATGTTACTATTAAAATGATGTAACCGAAATGGTCTTGCAGTGCGGAATAATGTTTTAAAAGCCTTTTGCATAAAAGCTTTTATTATCATTATTTTTAATAAAAGAAAAAAACGTTTTTTAGAACAAATAATCCTGCCTGTCAAAAAACGTTTTTTTTCTCTCCTGAAAAATTACTATTTTGTAACTTAAAACGTTATTCGCGGCTGTGCTTCAATTCTTTAAAAATTCATTTTTGTTTTAGTTTGTGTAAATCAATTTAACTCAGGGCCTGTAAAAATAAAGTTATTCAATTGAATTTCATTGACTGAAAACTAGGGTATTCATTCGGTTAACCGTCAATCGGTTAACCGATTAATTACTACCCGATTAACTGATCGGTTAATTTCAAATTGGCTTTTTCGATTAACGATTAAACTGGTTAATTTCAGTCGATTAACCGATGTAAAAAAATTTTCAATATTTTGTAGTATTTTAACAATTTTTTTTGTGTTTTTAATTATTTGTTTCGTCTCATATACAATATGTATGTATATGTTAAGTAAATATTTTTTCATACAAACAAAGAAGGTGGACAGTGATCTTAATTTAAACCCATTTTCCGGCGACCGGTGACTAAAATTACAATGTTTTTTTATCTTCATCATCGATCAACAGGAATGTGGCGAAAAATGGGTTAAATTTTTGATTGCCAACACCTTTTTTTTTTGTTTCACGTACTTTTAATAAGTATGTATATGTTTAGTTATTTGTTTCTTCTTATATCTTCTCATATCAGTCTTTTAACAGAATAAACCGAAACAATTAGAAGTGTTGAAAATTTTAAAAAACTCTAGTGGAGTATTTTATGTGTTTAGAGAAATTCTGGAAAAGGACTGAGAAATAAGATATTCATCTACGATAAGTGAAAGAATTTTTTCCATGTCAAGTTTTGTCAAAACTAAAAAAAAGAATCGCTTTAATCCTAAACTTTTAAAATAAATTACTTTTCTAAAAGATTATTTTATAAGATCTCCTTTAACTATTGAAGTAACTAATGAAATTATCTCAGTTTATTTTTTTATAAATACATATTTAGGGGATTCACGAGGTATTCATAGAGTCTTATGTCTTAAAATAATTACAAGAAATATATATATCGCAGGCTTAATATGCGTACAGAAAGGTACGCCTCGTCGACCAGCATGTGGTTTTTATTCTACTAAAGTCTTGAATTGTGTAAAACTTACGGTATTTTTAATTTTCTATCAATCTGCAAATAGGAAAAATAAAAAGTTTTTTGTCTCTCCTGTAAAGTGTGCTGAAAGTGAGTTAGCAGGTTTACATATTAAGCCGACGGTATGACTGTTGTGGGCTACCGCTTATAATTTAGATTTCTACTCTACAGTTATGAAGAATCAATGAACACATCATTAACATTTTTATTTTGCTTGAAACACAACAATATTTATTTTAAACAATTGTAAAACGTTAACGTTAACGTTAACAGGCAGTTTATCTTTGTATACTTCGGTGTTTGGGTTAAAGTTAAAATGGAATTATTAATGAATTGATTACATCTATGTAAATTTTATTAAGTTGTTGCAGTGTTAGAACACAAAAATAGCAGTAGTTTGATATGAAAAAGTCAAAACCGTATTTTTAAGTTACGAGGTTGAGGAAGTAAGGCATCGATATTTATGAATTGTTTTTTTTTTTTTGCTGGTTTTAGTTCAAGAATTGTTATGTTTGGTATGTTATTGTTTTTTTTACTAATAAACTCCAAATAATAAATAATCTATGCGTTTTTATATATTGAAATTACTTAATTTATAAAAAAACTGTATTAATCGGTTAATCGATCAAAAACAAAATTAACCGATTATTAACCGATTAAACCAAAACCTCGGTTAATTAATCGTGCGATTAACCGATTAATGCAAAAGGTCGATTGAATGAATACCCTACTGAAAACACATCTCTACTTTATTTTCTTTTGGTGTGGATGGTTTTGGACGCAGTAGAACTGGATGAAGTAGCAAAGATAACAAGTAATGCTTATTATTTAGGAAATTGAAGAAGTATTAATTTTTTTATTATTATTATTTGTATATTTTAGAGAGGCACAAATTGGTCTCTAACACGTTTGTTGAATTAAATAATCATTTAATCTGACGATTCTTCAATTGTTCGTCGTATCAAAATTTCGCTATAAAATAAAAAAGCACATAAAGTAAGAATTCATAACACTCATTTTTAGTAGGATTTATCCTTATGAATTGAAACCTATGTTCAAAATTGCATCGAATTACCTTAAAAATTGCGACCTGTACTTTACGAACAAGGTTACATGGACAGACAACCAGCTAGCCAGCCAGACGGAGGGAAATCGTTACAGTGACTCAGAAAGTAATAACTTATGTGTGAACATCAGCACAATCGCATAATACCCTCTCCACTATTGTAGTATACGTATACAAATTAAGAAGAAGCAAAAATTTGTCTGTTTCTCTTTTTTCTCAAAGGCAGACAAAAATGTAGACACTTGGTTGACAGTGTCACCAAAACAATCGACAAAAGTGGTGATTTGGGTGCCCCGATAGGCTATCTAGTAGTGAGCTAGTCTATCAGCCCCGGGGTTGCGGGTTCGATTCCCGCCAGAGACTCTGGTTTCTTCCCTGCAGAAACGCGTAGAGCTTCGCGGGGATTACCATAGGGAATTAAAAAACGAAAAAATCAAATCAATCAGCTGTTCTTTGAATGTATTAGTTAAGTGCAAACTTTTCGAGCTTAAAGTCACCAACTGCACTCAAAAGAAAAATTAATCCATCTCTACTCAAATTAATCCGAAGTGGTATTAATAGTACGGTGAGAACGGACGGATTTTCTTGAATCAAGTAGAGAAAGATTGATTCATGTACGGATTTTTAAGTCTGAGTTCATACGGCTCATGTGGTATTGACAAGATTCGTCCTTTTTCTTCTTTGAACATGAATTGGCGTTCAAATGATTCATGTCATGTTGAGGACCTCCATACGCTAATGTTCCTAGGGAAGGTCTACAAATGCCTACCTCAATTGAAAATTTAATTCAAACTATGAATAACTTCATGGCCACTATGCAGAGCATGTTTCAGGAAATGATGCGAAACCAGAACATGCTCCTGCAAGTTCTACTCAACAAAAAATGAACCAGTTAAAAATATGTTTCTGGAATGCAAACGGGTTATCCCAACATAAACACGAAGTTGCAAACTTTCTTCATAGGCATGAAATCGACGTACTTCTTGTCTCTGAAACACACTTTACTCATAAAAACTGCTTTAGGGTAAATGGTTACCTTACGTATGACACAAAACATCCCAGCGGACGAGCTTGTGGTGGCACAGCCATAATTGTGCACAAACACATCAGACACTTACCATTGCCAGAGTTCGAAGAAGATTGTATCCAGGCCACATCTATAAATCTGACTGATTTCAAACTAACGTTAACATCCGTTTATTGTCCCCCGAGGCACAAAATTCTACACGATAAATTTCTCAACTTCTTCTCCACATTGGGCCAGAAATTCATTGCTGCTGGCGACTACAACGCTAAACATACATATTGGGGCTCCAGACTTATTAGTCCTAGAGGTAATCAGCTATATAATACCGTAACTGCAAATAACTTTGATGTGGTATCGAGTGGTGAGCCTACCTATTGGCCAACCGACTTCAACAAGCTACCAGACCTTATTGACTTTGCTGTAATCAAAAACATCAAGCGCGATCAGGTACTAGTTAGTTCCTCCTATGATCTTTCGTCTGATCATTCACCTTCAATCCTCATTTTAAAATGTAACTCTGACGCCGCAGCTGCAAACTGGTTTTCCTATCCAAACGGAAACACAAATTGGTTAAAGTATAAAATGTATGTGAGCTCTCACCTATCACAGTGCATTCCCCTAAAAAATTCATCTGACATCCAAATAGCTGTCGACCGATTTACAGAAGTCTTGGATGCTGCAGCAAGAAATGCAACCCCAATCAAGCGGACAATTAAACGTGCTCCTTACAATACATCGACGGATATAGAGACCCTTATCAGAGAAAAAAGGAAGTTAAGAAGACAATGGCAAAACAGTCGTTCCCCAACCACTAAGGCCCAACTACAATTATGCCTGACAACTCTTCGCAACAAATTGAGACAGAACCACGAGTCTGCAATAGAAGGCTATCTAAACAGCCTAGATGCCACAAAAAACTCCAATTATAGCTTATGGAAGGCTGTACGGCATATGAAATGCCCTATAACCCAAGAATCTCCATTAAGACTGGAAAACCGCACTTGGGCGAAAAACACAGATGAAAAATTAAACGCTTTCGCGGGCCATCTTGAGAAAGTTTTCACGCCACATGATACACATACTTGTTCCTGTCGTCCAACCATTCCTGATAAGGTAAACCATCCATTAAAATTTAACATTACTCAAGTAAAATCTGCAATAGAAAAAGTGAATATTAGAAAATCTCCCGGACTTGACCGTATCACAGGGTCAATGATAAGAAACTTACCTTCGTCTGCTTCCAGAATCTTGCTGTTCATTTTTAACGCTATATTAAGAGTCGGATACTTCCCATCCTCATGGAAGAAGTCTATAATTGTTATGATTCCCAAGCCAGGAAAAGATGCTAGCCAGGTTGCGTCGTACAGACCGATAAGCTTATTATCAATCCTATCAAAGCTTTTCGAAAAAATATTCATTTTAAGTATAACTCCTCATCTAAATGAACACGACATCATCCCGGATCACCAGTTCGGATTCAGAGCGAAACATGGTACAATAGAGCAAGTGCATAGAATTGTCACCCTTATTAGATCGGCGTTTGAGAAAAAGCAATACTGCTCAGCCCTGTTTATAGACATTTCCCAAGCATTTGACAAAGTTTGGCATGATGGGCTACTCATCAAAATAACACGAATGCTTCCTCAAAACACTCACAAGCTTCTGGAGAGCTATCTAACAGGCAGAACATTCATAGTAAGGTCGCAAGATAAATACTCCCCCCTCAAGAAAATTACTGCTGGTGTTCCCCAAGGCAGCATATTAGGACCGCTTCTATATATAATATACACAGCGGATATGCCAACAAACCTGAGCACGCATACCTCTACATTTGCAGACGACACAGCATTTATTAGCGTTAACCATGACCCAAAAGTCGCATCGCAAAATCTGCAGTCCCACATCAATGAACTAGAGGCATGGCTAGAAAAATGGAGAATAAAGGTTAACCCGGCTAAATGTGCTCACTTAACTTTCACGCTCAGAAGACAAACGTGCCCAGCAGTAAAAATAAATAACATCACTGTTCCGGTAGAAAACCATGTAAAGTACTTGGGAGTTCATATAGATAGACGTTTGACCTGGTCTCGTCATATCGAAGCGAAAATAACGGCTATGAAACTTAAAGCAGCTCAACTACATTGGCTTCTCGGTAGAAACTCAAACTTGTCTTTAGACAACAAAGTTCTTCTATACAAGTCCTAAAACCAATATGGACATATGGCATCCAATTATGGGGTACTGCATGCGCATCTAACATCCAAAAGCTTCAAAGAAGACAGTCTAGAATATTACGACAAATTGTCTGCGCCCCATGGTATATACGTAATGATGTTATCCACAGAGATCTCAACGTCCCCACTATCCAGGAGGAAATTAAAAAATATTCAATAAGCTACATCGATAAACTAATGGTCCACCCTAACTACCTCGCTCGGGGTTTGCTTCAGTTTGAAGGTCACCAGAGGCTAAAAAGAACCGATACTTTGAGCCTTACTAGAAGACAGTCTTAAAAATTTGAATACAGCAGTTAGTGGTTACACAGGTAACAACTAATAAACAACAAGTAGAATTAAGATTTGAATACATATTGTAAATTTCGATAAGAAAGATTCAATAATAAAAATAAATTATTAAAAAAAAAAAAAAAAAAAAAAAAAAAATGTTGAGGACATGTGCTTTTTTGATATTTAAAACAATAACAAAATTAAACAACGAATGAAAAAGCAAAACGTAAAGACAGTACATGCATCTGTGTACTCGTTTATTTTCCCCTCGTCCCACTCGTCCATAAAGTAGCAATCTTGTCAATAAGACATGAGCCGTATAAACTCAGACTAACCGTGAAATACTTAACTTTTCCATATTTTATCTCGAATTCGAACTTGAAATAATCCGAAAATTATATTGATTTAAGTAAAACTTGAATCAATCTCAAAATGCGCTTCATTCAAGTATTATACCTTAATTATAATTTTATCCCGAATTCGTGCTTGAAGAAAACCAAAAAAGAAATTGGAAAGAGGATATTATTTTGATTTATTTACTTACCCGTTTTACACCTCACTTTACATTAAAATCTTATGTACATATTTAACTAGAAATATAAACTAAATGAGAAGCAAGAATTAAATTTAACTTTTTAAAAATTAAAATAATATCCCAAAAAGCTATTTTGCTGGAAATCAAGTGCAAAACAATTGAAGCACAGCCGCGAATAACGTTGTAAACGCCACATTTTGCAAATACTGTTTTTAGCAGATAACCGTTAACCTTACTCTCTTACACAGTTTAAACATCAAATCAACCAAAACTATGCACCTTAACGCCTTTAAAATGGCATACAAAATGTCAGCCCGTGGAAGAACATTGCAAGTTTCTAACAAAATTATGAAACCGAAATGGTTTTGCATTGCAGAATAATGTTTTAAAAGCCTTTTGCATAAAAGTTTTTATTATCTTTAATTAGGCTTAAGTTCATTAAATTTAATTTTCATTAAATTATTTTTATGAAGAAAGGAATTTTACAACATGAAAATCAATTAAAATTTACTGATAATTTTTCATTCTTGACTCAATCTGGGCTCGAACCCAGGTGTTCACGGACAGGTTACCCTGACATGTTTCGATTGCAACCACTCAATCTCCTCAGAGGGCTTGCCGTTTAACACTCGCAGCCATCGACGACTGCTGACGTCATTAGTCAAACATCAATCCTTAAACCAAATTGTATTTAACCTTTGGTAGATCGAAATTTGCTTTGAATGATTATCTATTTTAATTTACTTTAACATGTTGTTCCTTTACTTCTGTTTTTTCGTACTTTTGTCAAGAATTCTTCTTGAAGTTCAAAGTACATATTTTTTGTTTTTTCATTTTTTTTTTTGTCTTTCTTTTTCTTGTTGACCTTTTCAGCACAACTTGAAGGACAAATGCAAACATAGAGCTCGTGCCTTAGCTTTTAACAATTATTAGTATTGTGGTTATTTTATTGAACTATTTATGGTTTTTAATCCAAATTTTTAATATTTTTAATTAGGCTTAAGTTCATTAAATTTAATTTTCATTAAATTATTTTTATGAAGAAAGGAATTTTACAACATGAAAATCAATTAAAATTTACTGATAATTTTTCATTCTCAAGAATTCTCAAGAATGAAAAATTATCAGTAAATTTTAATTGATTTTCATGTTGTAAAATTCCTTTCTTCATAAAAATAATTTAATGAAAATTAAATTTAATGAACTTAAGCCTAATTAAAAATATTAAAAATTTGGATTAAAAACCATAAATAGTTCAATAAAATAACCACAATACTAATAGTTTTTATTATCATTATTTTTAATAACAGAAAAAAAAAATTTTAAAGCAAATAGTGATGCCTGTAAAAAAACGTTTTTTGTTCTCCTGAAAAATTATTATTTTGTAACTTAAAACGTCATTCGCGGCTGTGCTACAATTGATATTCAAGTTCGAATTTCAAATTTCAAAGGTTGAGATATACTTTTGTTACACTTTATTTCAACAGCATTCTTCAGTAAAAAGGGAATTTGAAATCAAATAAATATTAGTAAAATATTATCAAAGTAATTTTTGGGAATACAAAATTTACAAGATTTTGTTAGTCGTGCTTATTCCCAAAAATTACTTTGATAATAAACTGGCGAGTGCATTGCTTAAAAAACTAAACTCTGGCAGCATGCTTTATTTTTGCGAGAGCAATAAGGGAAGTTGTTTTCGTTTTCATTTTGTTTTTTCTTAACCTGCTTACAACTACAATTAATATTGGAAGACATCCAACCAATTGTAGTGGGGAATGTAAGAAAAGATAAACTCACTGATTATTGTTGTTGCTTTTGTTAAAGCTTTGATATGGTTATGCTGGGTACACACTATGCAACACATTTACGCAATCTAGAGAATTAAATTCATTTTCATTCATTCCAGATTGCATCAACATCAAAACGCTTTGATGGTTGCATTGAAACAGATTGCATGTAGATTGCACTGTGTGTACCCAGCATTACAAGTAATATGGCCCATACACAATACCATCATGATTGTACAATCAAGTGATTGTGCAATCAAGCTTGAAGCACACAACACACCAGCATGCTGGTACAAAATTCATTTTTTACCAAAAATTGTGTGGAAAAGGTTGTAATTATAATTTGTGGTTGTAATGAATAACAATAAAATTTGTGCTGCTGTTATAATTGGTATTATCTTAAAACGAAAACGAATAAGGAGTAAAAAAAACGTGTTTGGATGAAGAAATGGCTAAAAAACAAAGGAGAACTAGGTCATAATAAACTTCTAAAAGAATTGACAATCAGCGCAGAAGATGATTTAAATAATTTTTTAAGAATGAATAAATGTCATTTTTATGAACTATTAAACAAAGTTACGCCGTTAATAATTAAGCAAAAAACAATGTTAGGGATCCAATTTCACCATATGATCGGTTGGCAGTAACTCTGAGGTTTCTAGCCAGTGGAAATAGCTTTGAGGACATGAAGTTCCTGACGGCAATTGCCCCACAAACAATTGGAAAGATTGTTATTGAAACTTGTGAAGCCATAAATAAGGGGCTAAAAAACTGCATGAGGGTGAGTAAAACCGAAAAGAAATAAAGAGCCAACAAAGTATAAACTTAAATTATTTTAGCTTCCGAATAATAGTAATGAGTGGAGAGCAGAAGCTGATGCTTTTAGTGAGCTTTGGAACTTCCCTCATTGTATTGGTGCTATTGACGGAAAACATGTCAACATTACAAAACCCCCCGAATCTGGCTCGTACTTTTTTAATTACAAGAAAAATTTTTCTATAATTTTGATGGCAATTGTAAATGCAAACTATCAATTTTTAATGGTTAATGTGGGTACGAATGGTAGAGCATCAGATGCTGGGCTTTTTAGTGATTTGCTATTTTTCGATAAGTTAAAGGCAGACGAACTACATATTCCTGAGCCGGAGCCATTGCCGGGTTTTATTTCTAAGATGCCTTATGTATTTGTAGGCGATGATGTTTTTCCACTGATGGAAAACTTAATGAAGCCTATGAAAAAAGAAGAAATTATATTCAACTATCGGTTATCGCGTGCCAGAAGAATAGTTGAAAACGCTTTTCGCATTTTAGTATCAAGGTTCAGGATACTATTAAAAACTATTAATCTGTCACCAGAAAAAGTCACTACTATTGTGTTAACTTGCTGTTATTTACACAATTTTTTACGAGAGAAAAAAAACTTTAATAACATAAACAGATTGACAGATGAAATTATTTGTACTGCACCGAACTGTGATGATACCAATCTGGATAATTTAGCGCCAACAACGATAAAAAATGCTAACAATCATGCAAAAGATGTCAGAGACAAATTTTGTGAATATTTTAACACTGTAGGAATGGTGCCGTGGCAAAATACAACATGTAAACTGTAACAATTTTATATGTTACTGCCTGTTTTTAGAAAATGTAAACAATGAGTGAGTGAGAAATTATATTGAAAACAAAAACAAATTTTTCGTTTTTTATTCTTGTTTTCAATATAATTTCTCACTCACTCACTTGTTTACGTTTTCTTAAAACAGGCAGTTAATATATGTTGTGATCTTTTTAATTTTTTAATAAATTGATGCTCAAAAATTTAAGTTTTAATTATTTATTGATCAATAAAAAAAAATCACATTACTAAATTCAGGTATAAAAAGGTTTAAAAAATAACAAGCTAAGCTCATACATATCGTTAGCTGAAATGCAAACAGGCGTATTAAACAAAAATATAATTTTACAAAAGCAAAAAACTTTATTTAATGAAAACTGTAAACATGTCAGAAAACATGCATTGATAAGTCGTCCATGGAATTCTTTAAACAATTTTCAAAGAAAACCATTTCATTGTATTTTGTTGAAAAAAAATTTGGTAATTATGTACGTAATTTTTCATTTTTAAAGTAAACACTCTTGTAGTTACGCCCTTTTGTTTTTTTTAAAAAAAAAAACGCAATTTTTGATTGCAGAAGTGTAAAATTTTATGAAGACATGTAGTTAAATGGCATTCATAATAATCGATCAAAAATACGATTTTGAATTTTTTGTTAGTTTTTGTTGCATTTTAGCTAACGATATATTAAAATTCCAATTACTTATTCATCAATAAAATTTGCAACAAAATGTGCAATTGGAGACTGCATTGGTTGAATCGTCTCTCTGTGTAATACGTGTTGATTAGTTATAAGATTGCGATTATTTCGAACAATAGGTCTAAAAACAGATTTTTCCTGCACAGGCGGAGGAGAAAATTATGGTGTTTCAAAATCATAGCCTGAATAGGAGGATGAGTGTGATGCATGCAACGAATATGGGTTGTGTATTTGTCTCAAAACTCCTTTTAAAACTTTGTGAATGTCTTCAACTATTTTTTAAGCTAGTTTATTTAAGCAGCCATGTACATCTGAAAATATTGTTCTGGAAAACACTTTTTGTTCCTTAGACATTTCTTCGTATTGAATTGCCCACCCCTTTGCTAAACTAGATGTGGGATCGTCACTGCTCCCTAATTTTTGGCATGCCATTTGTAACAAATTATCTTCTGCTGTGCTTTTTCGTTTTTTGCATGGTGGTTCCGAAATTGGTTCATCGCCAGACTCGATCTTGTTTTAAAAAATTAAACAAATTTCAAAATTACTCATATTACAAATTTAAAAAAAAAAATTACTTACATTAAAGCTTTCATCATTCATGGTACATTTTCCTTCTCTGGAACATTCCTGATCTTCCAAAAATTTGAGTTTATCGTAATACCACAACGAAGACTCAAAAACATCATCTGTTCCTGCACCAGATTTTTCACTTTTTTTGACTTTTTTTAAATCACGCTTGTAATTTGTTCGAAAAGCGTGGATTTTCTTCACCACTTTATCTCTATTTGCTTCTTGGTCCAACTCTTTTAATTTGTCTACCATTATATTGTAGCATTGGTTTTTTAAATCACGATTGCAGTATTTCGTACTTTTAACTTTCCATATGCAAGGCATTGTTTTATAAAGGTCGAGAAATTCTCCCCAAAATATTTTTTCTTTGGCATTCATGTTTTATTTTATTTATTTTTTGATGCTTATGCCTTGACGATTTAACAATTATGAGCTTACTTTACAGCACACGATACAATCATGCTGGCACAATCAAAAAAATATCAAACTATTTTTGATAAAGCACCATCAGCTGGTACAATCACACCACAAGCTCATACACGGTCAATCAGCTGGCACAATCACTTGATTGTACAAGCATGATGGTATTGTATATGGGCCCTATAAGACTTTTGTTTAAGGTAATTCTTATGCTGGGTACACACTATGCAACACATTTACGCAATCTAGTGAATTAAATTCATTTTCATTCAAAACGCTTTGATATTTTGAGGTTGCATTAAAACAGATTGCATGTAGCATTAAGCTTTTGTAAAATCTTTGGATGAAGTTTCCTGACGATCTGGCCTAAGCAACCAGTGTTTTTTTTATCAATAATAAAAATTGGGAATTCAGCACGACTGTAGTGACGTAGTTTATTTATAAAACTTGTTTATTTTTTATTTTTAAAAATTTATAATATTATCAAGTAATCTTTGTTTTAGTTTTTTAAAAAATGGATTGATATATGCAAGGCCTATTGAATAGGTCTGCGCAAGAAGCCTGATGATCATTGTTTATGTTCTTTTTAGTTGTCAAAAGTTGTTTACATTTTGCTTACATGTGCATGTATATGTTTGTTTACGTTTATTGTTTTTTTGTTCACACAAATTTAAGTGTCGTTGATTTTTTTGTTCAAATTTTTCGGTTATTATTGTTTTTCAAAAGTGTAATTTAAATTTCAACCCCAAACTTTTTGTTTTTTACATTTTTGTATACTAAAAACTACAATTAAATCATGAAAAGATTGTTCGATTTGTTTAACTTATTAGCAAAGTTTTTTAAGAAAACACTTATTTTTCTGTTCCCTTTTTATGAGTACAAAATTTGGCTGCCAAATATTTTTATAATCATCATTATTGTTATTTTAAGTGAAAAATTTATTTTAAATAAAATTAAATGTTGAACAAATATACATATTTTAAGTACTCGTTACAATTAATTGTTATATAATTTCGGCAACAATAGTATGCAAAAACATTAGAATTATAAAAGGGACAAATAAATAGTAATAAAAAAAAAAAAATAAATAAACTATGAAATTTTTCTTTCATTGGAATCGAAATTAATAACTTCTTTCATATTTTCAGTTTTCGATAAGCTATAAGGTGATAATAACATGGGTAAAACATTAAGAGCTTTAAGTTGTGGCAAACGTACATATGTTTAACTGAAAAAATATATTTAAATTTAATATAATGTTTCATATTAAAGGGAAAATATTTACCAAATCATCCTTTGGTTTGCCTCCATTATTATTGTTTGTCCAATATAATATCCTGCATTTTATAAATATCTAAAACACTAATAGATGGCTTAAAGCGCGATGTCTGGGAAGTACTAAAAAAAGCCGGTACCATTATTAATAACCGATGTAGAAATAGAGCTGGTGGTACGAATAGGTTGATGTTAAGATGAACTTGATGTGTTGCATCGTTTATCTGGCATATACCGATTTCTTTGATATCCATATAAAGAACTATTAAAATGATTCGGGTAATAAGCCTGAGTTGCAGGTGTATGATTATTGTGATGACAATATTGTTTAGAGTTAAAATCTTGTGTTAGTGTATAAGTGGTTATCATTGATGTATCCCCATGTATATAGCCACCAGCATTCGTGTATTTGGTCAGCAACGAAGACGGCAGCACTTTATTAGTGTGAATATGATGCGGTTGAAGACTATTCACATTCTTACAACTTACTGTACATTATAATAGCGAGTTGGTGCAGTCCGATATTATAACTTATATAAACATTAGAAGATTCATGTGTGCTAATAATTTACAAAAAAAAAAAAAAAAACAGAACAAATGTATGTTATTTAAATTTGTACATCTTTAATTTCATATTAAAAAAATGTGACGTACCTGCAATACCGTTCTGCCATTGTTTTAACTTTTATTTGATATCACGTTCAAACAAATTGTGTAGGATTTGCAATTTACCATTGTTTTCAATTTTTTAATTTTATTTTTATTTTTTACAAAAATTTGAAATTCTTTTCTACATTCAAATGTTTGTTTACGTTTATGGTATGCCACACATACACGTTTTTTTCTTTTTGCTTTGTATATGTGGTAGTAAGTGTTTGACAACTAGAAAGAAATTTTACACAAACAAAATACATGTCGTATTTTGTTTTTGTTCAAGTAAGCAGACCTGATAGATAGGCCTTGGATATATGGAGGGCTCAGTAGGGATGAAACTATACGAGTAAATACAAGTACATATTCGATACTTTTATAAAAGTACCAATAATTTTTGTAATCGATACTTAGCAGCCAAGTACCAAGTAGTATCGGTAAAAAAATACTCGGTATCGGTCAAAAGTTATCGTTTCACTTTGGTATTGAATTTAATCTTGAATTTTTTTTGATTATTTACCAAAGCTGGAGCAGCGGAAACGGTATCAGGACACCGTTTGACCAGCAAACACTAGGGATGAAGATCCCGAATACCGAAATCCCGGGATTATTCTAAAAATCCCGAATCCCGAGATTTTGAGCTTAGTAAAAATTCAAAAATTTAATATTAAATCATACTGGCATGAACCTAATTTTTAACTGGTTACAAAAAAAGTCACAAGTGAATAAATGTTACATGCAATGCATTTTGTACCACGAAAACAAAATCAGAAGGTGTGGTTTTTTTTCTAAGTTAATGATCATAGAACTGCGCATGCAAAATGCAAATTGTGCAAAAAGGTTATAAAAACTTTAGGGGGTTTCAAAGGTCTTTGGACACATATTTGTTTAAGTTTATTTTATTGATATTAATTCTTGCATATACATACATATATTTGAAATAAAATAAATTAAATATTGTCATATAGCATATATGTAGCTATTTATTTACGATACCCAGAAGTGTTGAATGCGAACATTGGTTTCGTCGGCAGCATAGTTTGCAATAAAATAAGGTATCAATTACACTGTGCAAGAAACTGACATTTTTTTTGAGACAAGCTGGGCACCTGGCGTTTTAACCTAGTTGTTGGCGGTTTAATAAAATTCTTAAACTTGGCTCTTGCAGCGCCTTGGATGCCCCTAGATGGGTCAAATGTATGACCGACCCCACTTTATTTTTCATCCCAATCTTTAATTTCTAACATACCTACCCGCTATCTGTATTCCTTAAGGGGGCTCCCATACAAAATGTTCAATGCAATCTAGGGATTAGGTTGTGCTTTGTTGTGATACAGACGTGTATTTTTAACCCCGCATACGATTTGAACTATTTATTAATTATATCTGATTTTGACATATATCAGCAGCGAATGGACGCTTAAAATCAATAATATATTTTGTTATTTAAATTATTTAACATAATAGTGAACAATTAAAACGATAAATTTAAATAAAATAAAAAAGTAAAAATATATACATACGTAAGAATGTTCATACATGTATGTATACATATTCTGAACAAAAACATTTAAGCTTAAATTTCTTATTTTTTGTGTGTTGTAATACAATAAATAATAAAAATACTAAAAGCAAAGCAAACCGGTGAAAAACAACTCTTTGCATGAGTACGAACAGTGAAACAACACTAAGACAAAATGAAAGAAACGTTTACGTTTTAGTTAATGCAAATGAAAATAATGCAGAAATAAATAAAACAAAACAAAACAATATAAACTATTTAACGGCTAAGCCAAATACTCGAACACGTTCCCTATCACCCTCGGTGTTTACAAAAACAGTGGATAGTGACTCATTAAAAAAACTACAACTAGATTTGGTGACAAGTGTTGCCAGGCCAGCAAGTATTGCCGTGACGTCAAAAACAAATTTAGTGGGAAATGATACCATGAACTCAAACACAAATGCAATGGAAAACCCCCCTGTAAAAAGTTGTCAAAAGCCTACAGTACAAGTTGGTATGGACAGGTACATAACAGTGCTTAAACGGGGACGCAGCCCTACCTCTGCAGCAGTTGCTTCGGCCTCAAAAGTACCATCTTTTGATAAAATAAATACTCAAAATCGTTTTGCAATTCTGGAGGATGAATCCTCTGAATCACCAAACGTCATTAAACCATCCAAGCCTCCCCCGATATATCTTAGGGAGCAAAATTCAAATGAGCTCATAAAGAGATTGATATCGGTGATAGGTGAAAATTCGTTTTACGAAGCGGCTATCAAGCATGGAAGTATAAACGAGACAAAAATACAAGTCAATCATGAGAATGATTTTCGCAAAATAGTAAAAAACTTTGAAACACTTCAAAAAAACTTTTATACCTACCAACTGAAAAGCAGTAAAGGTCTACAGGTAGTGATTAAGGGTATTGACTCATGTGTGGACCCAGAAGAGGTTAAAACATTCCTAGATGAAAAAGGCGTCAAGGTAAAACATGTAGTAAATATTAAAAATAGAGAAAAATTCCCCAACCACTTTTTCGAGTGGAGTTTGAACCCGGCGACGTAAAACTTAAAAAAAAAACGAAACACATCCTGTTTACAATTTAAAATATTTTCTCTACAGAAGAATAACTATAGAAGAGCCTCACAAAAAAATGGACCTGATCAGTGCTTAAACTGCCAAGAATTTGGCCATACCAAGGCATACTGCTACTTATCCCCTGTCTGCGTAGTATGTGGTGAACTACACGGTACAGTTTCTTGCGATAAGTCTAAAACCGACCCCAACGTAAAAAAATGTAGCAACTGTGGCGGTAATCACACTGCCAATTATAGAGGATGCCCTGTATATAATATCGTCAAGCAGACGGTTGGACCGAAAACAAATACCCCTCAAATGCAGGTTGCAAATCAAGTAAAAACAAATGCATCTCAAGCCCTCCAGCCTAGTAATAACAGAACCTCTAACTAACGTCCTAAATTCAAACCATCAGCCAATGCAAGGTGCCTCACCAAGTAATGATGAAACTCCGGTTTCTAATTTAAGTCGTTTAGAAAAAACCATGGAAACATTTGTGCAAACAGTAAATAATTTTACGAACACAAAGGGTAATATGATGCAGGAAATGCTTAGAATGCAATTGATGTTATTGCAAGCTGTACTTAACAAGCCATGAACTGTTTAAAAATTTGTTTTTGGAACGCAAACGGCATCCGCCAACATAAAAATGAATTAGAATACTTTCTTAAAAATAAACAAATTGATGTCATGATGATTTCTCACACTCATTTGACCTCAAGAAATACGTTTAAAATAAATGGTTATATACTATATGATACCAAGGACCCACGAGATAGAGCTTGTGGAGGTTCTGCCATTTTAATAAAAACCCGAGTCAAACTCTACCTAATGTGTGATCATCGTGAAGATTATCTCCAAGCAACGAACATTTGTGTTAAAGAGCTGAATCGAAACATAGTAATCTCATCCTTATACTCACCACCTAGATTTGCCATATCAGAAAGCCAATATTATAAATATTATAAGTCATTGGGGCCCTGTTTCCTGGCTGCTGGCGATTATAACGCTAAACATACCTTCTGGGGTTCACGACTAATAACACCAAAGGGTCGTGATTTGTATAATACAATCTCTAGAATGAATTTAAATGTCGTCGCGAGCGGACAACCAACATATTGGCCTGCTGATCCGCAAAAAATTCCAGATGTCATCGATTTCGGAGTGGTTAAAAACATCCCCACAGAAACGATTCAGGTTGAACCTTCGTTAGAATTATCCTCTGATCACACACCTACAATAGTTACTATAACAAACACCAATAGAATCGTATCTCCCTCTGGTTACATAGCGACAAGAGCTACACAAATAAACTGGTTAAAATATAAAAAATTATCTCAGTACGCATTGCACAGAAAATATTCCGCTCAGTACACCGGATTATGTAGATCGCTCTATTGACAATTTTGACAGTTTTCTGAAACTAGCTGTTCAACATTCCAGCGATACCCCCAAAAAAATTAAAAATACTAAAATATATTCTTCAGATGTCGAGCGGCTCTTGACTGAAAAAAGGAGAGTTCGAAGAGAGTGGCAACTTTACAGATCCCCGCAACTTAAGATTTTATTAAAAGAGTGCACAAAAAAGCTAAGAAAGTTACTGCAGAATCAGAAAACGGCTTCTCTAGAAAAATATCTTAAGGAACTTGATGCAACTCCACAATCTGACTACTCATTATGGCGTGCAGCTAGAAATCTAAAAAGGCCAGTTATATCTAAGCCACCATTAAGAAACTTGAATGGTAATTGGGCAAGAAACGATATTGAAAAAGGAAATCTGTTGGTTTGTCACTTGAAAAACGTATTTACACCAAATATATCTCACAATATTGCGGTCGAGTTACCACCTGTTGATGCTAGAGCATCTATTCCCCTCAGATTTGAGATAAGAGAAATCGAAAAGGCTCTTTGTGACTTAAACACGAAGAAGGCACCTGGTATTGATAAAATCAGTAATAAAATGCTTTTGGAGCTACCTCGCAAAGAAAATTATTCTTTTTATTTTTAATGCTATTTTACGCCTTGAATACTATCCTCAAAAATGGAAGGTTTCCTTAGTTACCATGATACCAAAGCCAGGTAAAGATCATACAAAAGTTGAGTCTTATAGGCCTATTAGCTTATTATTAAATATGTCAAAGCTGTTTGAGAAATTATTAGTTTCAAAATTAACACCGATTTTAAGTGTAAATAGATGTATTCCAAACCATCAGTTCGGATTTAGAAGAAAACACAGCACAATCGAACAGACTCATCGAATAGTAAATGTCATAAGAAAAGCATTTGAAGAAAAGAAATATTGCTCAGCACTCTTCATCGATGTTTCGCAAGCTTTTGATAAAGTCTGGCATGAAGGCTTAATACATAAATTGAAGCAAAATTTACCAGCAAACACACACAAGCTGCTAGAAAGCTACTTAGTCGGTCGTCAATTTATTATTAAAGAAGGAAATTTCTTAAGTTCACCTCAGCCCATTGCAGACGATACAGCTTTTCTAAGCGTCCACGAAAATCGTTATGAAGCATCGCATTACTTACAGCATCATATATTTCAACTAGAAATATGGTTACGACAATGGAGGATAATGGTCAATGAGCAAAAATGCGTACATATAACATTCACTTTGCGCCGGGAATCTTGCCCCCTATTACAATCAATAATCAAATAATTCCTCAACATTCGCATGTAAAATATCTCGGTATACATCTGGATCGGCGATTAACGTGGAAATGCCATATAGAGGCAAAATTAACTCAAATGAAACTAAAAGTCATTCAAATTCATTGGCTTATTGGAAGAAATTCTGTCCTTAGTCTCGATTGCAAGCTTCTACTTTACAACTCTATCTTAAAGCCTATCTGGTGCTACGGTATTCAACTATGGGGCACTGCCTCGGCCTCTAATATCGACAAAATTTAAAGGCGCCAAAATAAACTTCTTCGTATAATCACAGCAGCTCCCTGGTATGTTAAAAACTCAAACATTCATAAGGATCTCAATGTGCCATTAGTTAAAACTATGATTACAAAATATGCAATAAAATATTTAAAAAGGCTTGAACAACACCCAAATCCACTTGCTCGAAATATTTTAAATCATGGCGGCCACACTCGCTTAAGAAGAAGAGACGCTGCAGCACTTACCCAATTAGATGAGCGATAAACACCTACATATCGCACCTGTTCATCAAAAGTAACACAACTCAAAAAATTCTATTTTCCACTTTTTTGAAGGAAACAGTGTATGATTACCATATCTAACGACTGTAAAAATTTTGGTATTCTATTTGTAATATTTCATGAGAGAAATGCCTTTATGTCTTTCTTTGCGTACTCATATTGTTTGTTTTTATTCAATTAAAGAGTTGTAATTTTAGTTGCGTTGAAGTGTTCAAGGGTTATGGTGCTCAAATGAATCAGCGAAACTGTATTAATTCGAGTTGTGATCGTTTTCATGTTAAAAATCTGTTTATCAATAGCTGTTGATTTTGGGTTGTGATAAGCATAACTTGAAATAATATTGACATGTAGATCAAAAAATTTCATGAAAACTGTATTAAATCAAAAAACCGGAATAATTTTCGAAAAAGGAAGAAGAGAAATAAATTTTGTGATTTTATTGAAATATTATTGAGTTTCCTTTACAACGGTATATTTGTTTATAACAATAATTACATTATATTGGCGGAATTAGTTTTTTGCCTCTACTGAAAACTTGTAAATTTTGAGTTGTGTTACTTTTGATGAACAGGTGCGATATGTGAACATAACCCGTGATGAAGAAAATTTTGTCTGGCACTGGCAGGAGATAAAATAACGTATTAGGTTAAGATTTGATTAATTATTGTTAGTTCATATTTAATATATGAAGATTCAATAAAAAATAATGACAAAAAAAAAAGACTAGAAATATATTGAAGAAAAAGTCCCATAAATGCCCAGGAGACGCTCCTAGTGGGATAAAATGTATGACCGACCTCAATAAGAAAGAAGTTATTTTATAATTTTATTGCGGAATTTCTTTTTTTTTAGTTTTTTCAATAAGCTAAAGCGTTTTTGAGTAATGCTTTATGATGATGTAATAATGGTATATCTCGAAAACCAGAGCCAACCTAAAAAACGGCGGGCACCACTGGATTCAGCGTACCCGAATTATGTTAAAACGCCATGTGCCCGGCTTGTCTGTATTTTCAACTAGCATATTGTTATCAGACGTCATTACTTTGTTTTAGAAGCTTTTTACAATATAAGTTTTAATACATAATACTTCCATCTTAAGCCTAGTACTCTGTTCAAATTTGTGAAAAATGTTGAGCAACATTGATTATTCCACACGAAAATTTTGGCATTTATCAATGTTACCAATCTTGCGAGTTTGTACAATTTGACGTTTATATTCCTTCAAAGTATGCTACATTGTTTCGTGTATGTAAACAAACGCCACATGTATTTTAAAAAAATAATTTTCTTTTTTAATAAAAAAAAAAGTAAATATGGATAAAAAACTGTTACCGGTTGTGTTATTTTAATTTTGTATTTCTTTTTTAATATTAAGTTCATACTTTTTTGCTTTTGCTTAAAATTCCACGTGAAATAAAGGCAGCTTACATTATTTCGCAGTTGTAAAAAAAATGTTGCCAGAAACATTTCGGAACTTTTTCACAAAATAAACAGAGTACAACTCCATCAACATTTTTTCATAAATATTCCGCACAAGTTTTTTTCATATGCATTTTGACAGCATTTCATGTGAAATGTTGAACAGAGTACCAGGCTTTACTTTAAAAGAATACATTTTGTAATGAGTTTAATTTTCTTCATGAATTAATTCCTTTTATAACTGTACATAAACAATCAATTATAATTATATGAATTTTACAAATTGGCTTTTATATATGAAATCCCGAAAAATCCCGATTCGTCCCGGGATTCCGTTTTTTAATTAAAAATCCCGAATCCCGGGTTTCAAAAAACCTGGTCCGTGTTGTCATCGTCTAGGTCCATTTCCTCAAATTCTGGCTATAAAAAGTCCGTTATCATCTCGCGATAGCGAACGCCATTCACGGTAATTGCTTGGCCGACCTCATTTTCGAAGAAGTACGGCCCGATTACGCCGCCAGCCCCAGAACTAACTGGACAGCATGCGCATATGGTCTCCCATTTCCTACAGAGCCGGTTTGCTGAAATTTGCGCACAATTCTCCCGATTGTGGAAACATTTGGTCGATTATGCTGACCAAAAAAATCACGATGTGAACGAACTGCATATTGATTGAACGCCCATTTTCGTAAAAGGCTTTAACAATCTTAACGCGCTGCTCAATTGTGTACCTCTCAATGGTAGAAGTTGTCAAATACTGAAACAAAGAAAGGTTAATTTAAGTTGCGCAAAAAACTTGACGTTAAGGTGTGACTCACAATTAACATCGTGGATTATTGTTTTACCACCCTTTATTATATATTTATCAATTTAAAAATAAAATACATATTAACATTTAAAATAAATACATAGTGACATAGTTAATTTATGGAATAAAAGGTGAATGAAGGCTGTTATCCTGAACGTTCTATAAAATTTTGTTTCCTAAGCTAAAAACGATTTTTCGAAAGTAAATAGGTACTAGGTGGTAACTAAAAGTGGTCTCAATCTTTGCACTTTTCGTTTTGCACAAAAATTCCAATAGGTTGTAGTTCTTATGTTATTGTATAGTACTAAAACACTAATAAGAAAGTTTTTAAATTATGCTTTCTATTGTTTTATCATACAAACGATACAAGTACCGATACAAGTAAGTATCGATACTTTTTTTCGATACTAAGTAGGTATCTATACTTTACAAGCGATACCAAATCGAGTAAAAGTATCGATACCTTACAGGTATCGTTTCATCCCTAGGGCTCAGAGCTGAACCGAAGCAAGTCATAAAATATATCACGTATATGTATTTCATATCTGGTGCGAAAATCTCCGCAAAATTTAACTCAATCCAGTTCTGTAATGGGGTAAATCAAAAACAGTTTCGTTCCTAAGGTAACGGTAATAAACCCAAGTCAGTGGCTCCAGTAATTAATGGCAATTTACTTACTCAAACTCAATATATTTTCGAATTTTCTTTTTTGACTTGGTTCGCTTCAGCTCTGAGCCCTCCATATATATATATGAATTTTAATTTTTGATTTTTGTTCTTGGATAATTACAAATTATTAAAAATATTCAATAAGAATATGATAAGATTTATTTCCTGGAAATAGAAACTACATTGGCGATCCTGCCAGGAGACTTACTAATAATTTATTCAAAAGCAAATAACTACATTCAACAGTTTAATAAAATGTTATGCTAACATTGGATTTATTGGTAAAGAATGGAAGAATCTCCGACTAAATAAGAAGGAATATTTCAATAGTATTTTAAAGCTTATCCCATCAACAATAAATTTCAGTGTTTTTATCAATAATACAAATGGGGAATTAAGCACGAATAACAAAATCTTTTAAAATTAAAATTTTAAACCGTCACTTTGTAATTTTACTCTCAGAGTGGCACTACCAACGAAAAGTTCAATCTTTTCTTTACTTGATTTAAGAATTTTGTACGTATTTTAAGAAATTCCGGGATTGATTATTTTCGATAAGGATTGTTTTATGTGCTAATGGGTTAAGTAAGTTTTTGGTTCGTAGCAATTAAAAGATATTATGTATTTAGTTGCACTGAACCAAAAAATTTTCATTATATTAACGAACAACGTTTATTAAAATAGTTTTCGTTGGCTAACAGATTTATTCGCCAATATAATGAAAAATAAAATTATCCAGGTACATGGATTTATTAAATATTTCATATAAAATGTATCGAAAGGTATCCGAAACATTTATTAAGTCTTGCTAGCACAAACATTAATAAAGTGTTCGTTGGGCTGTTATAACGAACTCGTACGTTAAAATTATATAATAATTGTATAACAAAATGTTATCCCCACGCATAAAATTTACATTTTATTTGTCCGCTCAACGAGCTCGTACGTTGAAGTTAAAAAAGTTTCATGGCGGTAACGTATGTTGGTTTAGCATTTTTTGGCATTTCTTGTTATTATTCTATTCGAGCTGGTTCTTCTAAAAATATTATTTAAACAAATACAAACAAATGCAGTGTAAAATTAAAAATATTGTCATGTCTGTAAAAAACACTATCTGAAATTAAATAAAAGTGAAAAAGGACATTTGTGATTCGATTCAAAAAAATGATATGCTACCTGTGTTAAATAAAGTAAATTGCGGTGCATTTGCTGATAGTTAATTTAGATCAGCTTCAATTGGCTTTTTGACGTCCAATTTAACAAAGGAAGCACCAAGTTCCATTGAAAACCAAACGAGTTTACTATAAAATTTAATTTTCAGAAAACTTTGTAAAAATAAAAAATAACCCAATAAAAAATCGAGCTTCCAACGAAGCAGGTTTGTAAGGGAGAAACATAAACGTTTCGCTTACCATTGCGCTTACGGAAGACATGAATTTTATATGGCGAGTTCTCACTTTGAAGCAATACATTTTTGACACATAAAGCGCATTATTCAACGCATATAAAAATTGTTGGATGTAACGATCAGCCTTACACTCGAATGTTTTGATACAGTTATTTTTTAGTATTCGCCCTTGCAACCCTGCTTCGTAGTAAGGGAACGGCGTGGCATTTGAAATTTTTTTTTATAAAAGTTGTTGAGAGTTCTTTCACTTACTTTATTGCATTTCTGTATGTCTTATTGCGTAGCGCATAATTGTGCGCTTATCTTTTTAAATATACATTAGTGCTTCGCAAAATGGCAAAATTTTTATTGGGAAACTATATGTTTGTATATGGGCATTTCCCTAGAATGGTCTACCAGGATAAAAAAAAAATGTTGATAATCATCGTCTTTTATATTTTATTATTATAAAAAAAAATAAAGAATGGTGTCATAGCATATCTCAGCTGTTTTACTTGAGGAAATTGGGCTGGAAACTGAACAACTCTATATTTTCTTTTTAAGCTACTTCTAAAGACATTTTTGTAAACATACTTATTTTACATGCAAAACATATGTTTTATTTACAATCTCTCCATTACAATCGATTGTAAATTGAGTTTTAACTTTTTTGTTAAGGAAATTTGCAGATATTTATGGAAAAATGCATTGTGATAATAATAAAAAAACATATGGAAAAATCGTACGTTCGCGACCGGTACATAAGCGAATTAAACAAAAACCAAGAGAGATATTTTATTTTGTATATACTGGATGGAGACCTACATTAATACACTTTTAATATAAATTAAACACTTTTGAATATTCCGTTCCATTACGTAGATTTTTTTATTTCACTACTGTCAGCCTAAGTTGACTTCTATTTTGAGTACGTTCGTGACCACATGTTTATAACTATCATTATGAAAACATAGACCTACCCAAATGCTATCGTATCGCAAAAAAAAAAATGCTAGGAAAAGTTTTGTTTTCTATACTATTTGTACATCAAAAGCGTTCGAACGTATGTTTGTGACCCCAGGAAATGCCCATATATCATATATTAAACATACATACATAATATATGTACTACAACAAATTTCAAACATTTTTGTAAAATAGGAAAAAAATATAAAATAAAATATAAATAAACACATTTATTATGAGTCTTTTTAATTTTTTAGTGGGTGACAGTAATAAATTAGGATGGATCGGACAGGTGGTACAATTTGCGAGGGGAAATTTAAAACAATAGTTTATTGAGACAATGTTCTGTGTACGTTAAGTCAACAAATTTGTTCGTTGAATTAGCGTAAAGGTTTACTAAGCTAACGAAATAGATTATTGAATTAAAAAATTCTTTCATTAAATTATAATTATAAATTTATGATAATTTTTCGTTATATCGACGAACATTTCATTAAATAATTAAAATAAAATCTTTTAAAGAACGGTCATTCATTGTTACAACGAACAAATTCATTGGACGTAAATTAATAAATTTTTCGTTTGCTTAACGTACATTTTCGTTGTAGCCACGTACCTATTTGGTTCAGTGTGTATTCAACAGTTTATTTATTTTATACTATACTGGCAATAATGGTAACCTATGATACCAAATATTTCAAATAATTTTAGAAGATTTTGCTGTCATTAGTTACTTGGTTAAAAAATATTTTACAATTGTCATTTTGTGTGAGGACACTGAATTCGTTGAAGCATTTTCTGCTGCAAAAAAACAACATGTATATTTGATTTTAGCTTTAATTAAAGCTCTTTTAATACTTAATTGCTCGTTTTAGTCCTGATATGTGTTTTTGCTGCAGGTGACATTTGAATTGTATCAATAAATTCTAATTTAATGAAATCGTACACGGTCGTAGAATAACACACGTTCATTTCCTATTTTTATTTGAAACTTTTTTTGACAACTACTTTTGTACTTTCTGTGCAAAAGAATGCCAACATGTAGTTTTGGTCGCTAATATAAACTGTCATTTATACAATGACCAGTGGTCGTGTTTTTCTATTTATTATACTTGTACGTGGTTATGATGAACAAAGCGAAACGGAGCAACAAATTCAAATTTGTTAACTGGCTTTGTAATAGAAGTCACGTTGAACGCCACACTACGATACGTTTTATCTGCACTAATATTTGTTTTCAGTCTACATTCATTGAGTTCTTTAGGGTTTCTTAAAGATAATTTTTAAGTTGTAGTAGATCTAGAGTGATTTACAGGAATATTAATTTCAATAATATTTCCATTATCTGCACGACCTCTAAAAATTATTCCGCCCTAGTTGAATACATATATAAAAAGTAAATGATAAGTATTCAAATATTTTTCTTCTAATTTCATTACAACGAACTGAAGTTATTATCCATGGATAGTGTTGTCAAACTCAAGATGAACTTGCAAATCATTAAAATTATTCAAGCAGAAATTTTAAACTTTGCAAGTAGTTAGACTTCTCTAAAAGTAAGTTCCATAAAAGTAAGGGACCAGCATCTTTAATTAACGATTTTGCATATTCAAATGCAGCTTGATTATCAAAAAAATATTTAGTGTTGGTGTGTAAAGAAAAATTTCGTTTAATATTTGACAAGTGACTGATTTCGACATTAGTGGTCGCATCATAGTTCTTAGTGGGCCGAAAATTTGTATGACATCTGTTAGGTTATAGTTCGCTTGCATTTTCGATCGACATGTCGTTGTGCAAATTGTGAGTGGGATGCAAATCGTCTGGTTGTTGTTAATAACGCAATCGAACGATAGCGGTCGACATCGTGGGCCAGACTAAACATTTTTTTTATGTCGCTTTGAAATACACCAACAAGAGTTGCATTTTATTAAAAGTTCTTCTTTTTAAAACTCTGATTTATTTTTGTGATAGTGGCAAAAATTAGGGATTCTCCTGTTAACACAAAGGTACAAACTTATGTGTTGAGATTGGAATAGAAATGGCTTTTTATTTGAAGAAGTTGTTTGTTATAAGCTCGTGTTGTCAGCTTTAAATCTACAAAATGGCATACGGAAAGCTGGATTCTCATCAGCTTATTATTATCTTCCGGATTTTGATTCCGAAGATTATATCCCACTTGCAACGTATGCAAATTTAAAAGAAACAAATGGATCTGTGGAATTTTTAAAAGTAGATAAAAGCGTCTACACTGAAGATGACGGTATAGAAATGTTAAATTTATTAATTAAAAATGATGATGCATTAAATCAAAGTGCACGTTTGAAAAGTTTTGCTAGAGACGACTTTGTCGCATTTCAACACAGTAAATACACATTGAAAGACATTTTGAAAAGGTATACTAAGTTTGTCATTCTATGCGAATCTCTTTAATATTAATTTAAGATCCCATAAAGTACATATGTACCTTTGACGTAAGGCAAAAAGGTCTTATTTTTGCACGTAGTCGCTAATTCGTTCACATTGCACCAATGAGTTGGTAATACATGGATTCCAAGTTTTAATGCATTAACCAGATTCCAATTGCTGAATACCTATTCTAAATAATACACAATGCCATGTCCTAAAATGGAGTCATCCGAAACTAAGCGCCATAAACCATAAGAAATTAACAATTTGTTTAAGTCAGCCTTCTTTACCCCGAGTTCAGAATGAGAAACACTGTACAATTTTGGCAGATTACATGCATATAATTTCCATAAAATTTTCTGGTTTTTATACGTATGTTTGTATGTTTCTGCAAATATAAAGTGTGGAAAACTTCACTACAACAACAACTACAAAGCAGTGAAATATAAAAATAAAATAAAAATTATAATAAAAAGTGGTTGAGCGGTATGCAAATTTAAATTGATGATTAATAAATTTAAAATTGAAATGTTGTGGACATAAGTGGTGAACTGTTAGTTGGTTTTGAGCATTTATTTCGTTCACTCTTTCTGTTATTTACTTAGTGGATGTTTGGAGTAGTTGTTAGTAGATCATTTGAATGCCTGTGGGTTTTCTTTGCTTTTGCTGCTGCTGTTGTTGTTTGTTAAAGCTTTATGAGTTTCAAGATTGAGTGCAACATTTATTGGATGTTGTTTGTTAAAGGCAATATTTGTGTGGCAGTTGTTGTTATTGTAGTCTTTGTAATTCTAACAAAATTAACTCTGTAGTTGCCACAGCTTTAGTTAGTGGCATTATTGTTATCATTATTCGCTACTTTACATAGTCGGACAAGTAAACACACCGTTTAAATCGTTTAATTGGGTTTCAAGTTAACGATTTATAAATATTATCATTTGCTAACTAAGCAATTCATTTGATTCCATTAAACGGTTCCGGTTAGACACATTATTAATTACATATTTATGATACATATTACTTTACCACACCAAGTAAAAAAATTATACTTGTAAATGTTGACCATGCAAACAGGTATGAAGATCAGTTTTTCCCATAAATTACTCAGATTGCTTGTTTTGTGAGTATGTTTGCTTAGATTTTATAGATTATTTTGCAATTATATATGTATGTACATAAGCAACAATAGAGTAGATCTCATTTATAATGTACTTATCGTTTAAATTGGTTTCTTTTTTTTTGTCCTTCTGTGACTTTTAGATCTTAAAATTTTATATTTTTAAAACTCCTAATATCTATTTACATCTAAAAAACAAAGCCCAAATACATATATGCAAAAAATGTAGCCAGAGTCAGACTTAGAACTATATCTTGACGAGTCCACAGCTCTGATTATAACAAAGGAACAAAAAACAAATAGGAGTGCTATATTCGGCTATGCCGAAAAAGTAATATACATAAATAACGTTCCTTAGATAGGTGTAAATAAATATTAATCGAGCCACGCCAACTTTTCATTTCGTCATGCCGAAGAATATAAAAAAACAAAAAATGTATATATGTACCTAAATCTTGTTTCCTCTTTTGCCAAAGTTGATGTTTGAAATTCGTTTTATAATCTTAAAATCGTTTTTAGAACATAAAAAAAATTAAATTAAAAAAAAAAAAAAAAAAATCGGGATTCGAACTGGCAATATCATTGTTGCAAATAAAATCCACCACTTGTAGTGAAGGGTATAAAAAAACAGCAAAAAAAAAACCACATTACCAACACTGTATCACCATAGCCAATGTATGACCGTAAAAGCCAAAATGGAATTGGTTTGTATGGTATGTTTATGACGTTTTGGTAATACAGTGTTGGTATGGTAATGTCACGTCTAATTGGACCATTAAAGGCAAACATTTGAGGCAGTCGTGGTTTTTTGCTCATATCTTAGTCATTTGTGGACCTTTCTTGCTGAATTTCAATAGCAAACAATTCCGGACCGTACGTGACATAAATGTATAATAACCTGGCCCCCATCATATATGGGGTCTTCGGAAAACCCATTTCAACGGACATACGGAGATCGTTAAATCAACTTCTCTCCTCATAAGGACCCAGAATATATATACTTTATAGGGTCTAACATCAATATTATAGAAATTACAAACGAAATGGCAAACATATATATACCCTATTCACCACCTGCGGGTATAATGAACTTTTTGACAAGCCAACGTTTAATACGATAGTTTTATATATGAACAAAATTTAAAGTGCAACTGTTTTAAATTGAATACCAACTGGTGTGCTTCTAGCTAAATGTTTGCAACTTTAACTGCAGGAAAGTTTTTTTTACAAGCGAAAAGAAAAAACAACAACAAGGAATGTTATGGGTAAAAATCCGATGCAGTCCTGGGGTCTAATTCTGGCAGTCGTGATCGAGTACTTTCTCGATTCGAAAGCTATTTTATTTCTAATTCTTTCAGTCGATACTGAACGAATCGAAATTATTTTTTCAGTATTGTGAAACTGAAATGAATGCTTTACATCACTGAACAAATAATTCCGATTCGTTCAGTATTGACTGAAATAATTAGATATTAAATTGCGTTCGAATCGAGAAACTACTCGAGCACGACTGCCAGAATCAGGCCCCTGGTTTTTTGCTCATATCTTAGTATCACATAATTCGGGACTAAATATATGTCATATAACGTTGAAGCTTCGTTAGAATTATCCTCTGATCACACACCTACAATAGTTACTATAACAAACACTAATAGAATTGTATCTCCCTCTGGTTACATAGCGACGTCAGCTATACAAATAAATTGGTTAAAATATAAAAAATATCTCAGTATCCATTGCACAGAAAATATACCGCTTAGCACACCGGAAAATGTGGTTCTCTCTATTGTTAATTTTGACAGTAATCTTAAACTAGCTGTTCAACATTCCAGCAAAACCCTCAAAAAAAAACAATTATAATAAAATATATTTTACAGATGCCGAGCCCCTCTTGAATGAAAAAAGGAGAGTGCAAAGAGAATGGCAATTGCACAGATCCCCTCAACTTAAAAATGAATTAAAAGAGTGTACAAAAAGGCTAAGAAAATTACTGCAGACTCAGAAAACGGCTTCCGTAGAAAAATATCTTAAGGACTTGGATGCAACTCCACAATCAGACTACTCATTATGGCGTGCAGCTAGAAACCTCAAAAGACCAGTTATCTCGAAACCACCATTAAGAAACTTGAATGGAAGTTGGGCAAGAAATGATAATGAAAAAGGAAACCTGTTTGTAAATCATTTGAAAAACGTATTTACCCTAAATATACCTGACGATATAGCGGACGAGTTGCCGCCTCTTCATGTTAGAGCAGCTATCCCCCTAAGATTTGAGATAAGGGAAATAGAAAGGGCTATTTGTGAATTAAACACCAAGAAGGCACCTGTGGTGCGATTCACTAACTTTTAACGATCCGACAATCGTAATATTTGTCGACATTTATATTCGCTTGCAGTAACGATAGTGTGATTCTGTAATTTTTTTTAACGATAGTACACAGCTGTTGTTTTTGTAACATCTCTGTCTACAAAATGTTAAAAAAAAACGAAAAGCACAAAAGAGAATAAAATAAAAACATATGAAATTGTTCTTAACCCCCCTTGTTACACATATTTTTTCATTTAAAATGCACTGAAAAAGGTCTGGCCAGACTCATAAGTAAGACGAAGGGTTAATTTGTGGTTTTATATTTTTTTTTTGTGAATTTTACATTTAGAATTTTATTTTTGTTCTTAATTTGCTTTCTTTTTGCAAATTTTAAATTTATTATTTTGTTTTTGTTCATACATATACATATGAATATATCTTTGTATGTATGTAAGCTATTTTAAACATAAAAAACATTTTATCGATAAAATAAACACAAACTAAATTATTGTCGCTAAGATAACGACAAAAAAATTGCTTAAAGTAACAGCTGACTTTAAACGACAGCGAATATCGTTAAAAATTTTACAGAATAGCATATTCGATAAATTTTCGTTATACTTATTTTAACGATTCGATTATCGTTATAAAAGTTAGTGAATCGCACTACTGGTATTGATAAAATCAGTAACAAAATGCGTTTGGAGCTACCTCGAATAGCAAATAAAATTATTCTTTATATTTTTAATGCTATTTTACGCCTTGAATACTACCCTCAAGAATGGAAGGTCTCCTAATAACGATGATACCAAAGCCAGGAAAAGATCACACAAAAGTTGAGTCATATAGGCCTATTAGCTCATTATCTAATATATCAAAGCTGTTTGAGAAGCTCTTAGCGTCAAAATTAACCCTAATTTTAAATGGCAATGAGTGTATACCTAATCATCAATTCGGCTTCAGAAGAGAGTACAGCACAATTGAACAAACCCATCGGATATTAAACGCCATAAGAAAAACCTTTGAAGAAAGAAAATATTGCTCCGCTCTTTTCATAGATGTTTCTCAAGCTTTTGACAAAGTCTGACATGTAGGCTTGTTATATGAATTGAAGCTAAGCCTACCGGTTAATACACACAAGCTGTTAGAAAGCTACCTTGTCGGTCGAATTATTTTAAAGAAGGTGATTTTTTAAATACTCCTCAGCCAATTGAAGCTGGAGTCCCTCAGGAAAGCATCCTGAGCCCACTTTTTTACCTTTTATATACCTCGGACATGCCAACAAACAATTACACCCTAACCTCAACTTTTGCTGATGATACAGCTTTTCTAAGCATACTCGAGAACAGCCGTGAAGCATCTCGATACCTGCAGAATCATATATTTCAACTAGAACTGTGGTTGAAACAATGGAGAATAAAGGTCAATGAGCAAAAATGCGTACATATAAATTTCACCTTGCGTCGGGGAACATGCCCCCTATCAAAATCAATTATCAACTAGTGCCTCAACAATCGCATGTCAAATATCTCGTTATTCATCTACATAGATCGGCGTTTAACATGGAAATGCCATATAGAAGCAAAATTAATCCAAATGAAACTAAAAGCAATTCAAATTAACTGGCTTATTGGAAGAAATTCTGTTCTTAGTCTCGATTGCAAACTACTACTTTACAACGCTATTTTAAAGCCAATATGGTGCTACGGTATTCAACTATCGAAAAAATTCAAAGGCGCCAAAATAAACTTCTTCGAATAATTACAGCTGCCCTTTGGTATGTTAAAAACTCAAATATCCACAACGATCTCAATGTGCCACTGGTAAGGACTATTATTACGAAGTATGCGGTAAAATATATGAAAAGGCTAGAGTTGAACCCAAATCCACTAGCTCGAAATATTTTAAATGATAGCGGCCACTCTCGCTTAAGGAGAAGAGACACTGCAGCACTTACCCATTAAGATGAGCGATAAACACCTACATATGTGAACAGAACCCGTGATGAAGAAAATTTTTGTCTGGCACTGGCAGGACATAAAATAAAGCATTAGGATAAGATTTGATTAATTATTTTTAGTTCATATTGAATATATCGAGGGTTATATTTCAAATAGTGCTATCTGAAAAATCACAATTTTACAGGAGAGCGAAAAAACTGATTTTAATAACTGAGTAGTAACTAAACTTTATTTTACAATGTTATTAAAAATGAACGTCTAAATCATACATATATTAATTTTTTTTTTAATTTCAGATATTCGAGCTTATATGTCTGATAGCACTATTTACAAATTAAAATTTTATCGACTTGAACATTGAAATAAGCAGATAGCACTCTTTGAAGAAAAATAAAATGAGCTGTAATGAATACTTTTTGAGACTTTAATTAAGTTACACGATTTTTTATTAAAATAATTAGTAAAATTTAAAGAAACGCATAATCATGTTAACTGAACTCGAAATTAAGTTAAAATTTTACACCAATATTTATTGAAAAGCAATAAATAATTTAACTTTATCCACATATTTTAAATTATCATAAAAATAATGATATTCTTGCGAAATAGCAGACTTCAATAGTTTGGAAATGCATCCGTTTGCTTAGTTGAAAAGAACGTGGGCCAGATTATAAGGTTTTCGCTTCTACTTATATGATCGCTGCACAGTGTGGGAAATTTGGAAAAAAATGGAAATAATTCTTTATTTTATAAACGGTTGGTCCGATTGGAATGCAGTTTGAGGTGAAAATTAAAAAGTTGTAGTCGAGTTTGGGTCTTGGATTTGAGGTCTATAGACTTAGCAGGAGAGGTTCCCAAATTAGGACATCACACGTATAACAAAAACTAAAAACGATCCTTAATTCTTAATTTTAGCTGGATGCTAAAAATAATTTTTTAGAGAAATGCGCTTGCCGAGTACTCCATAATTGGTCCAGTATTTTGGAAATATAAGACTCAAATTTATCATAATTTGTTTGAAATATTTTTTTGTGAATTATAAACAAGATTTTGTTTGTCGTGCTTAATTACTAATTTTTATTTTTCAAAAAAAACACTAAAATTTATTGCTGATTTATTGCTTATCCCAGCTATTAACATACGCATTTCACTGTTTGCACAGGCCAGATCATCAGGAAACTTCATCCAAAGATTTTAGAAAATTTAAAGATATTATACAAATAAATTCGCTTAACAGTTTTATTTGTATAATAACATGTACAAGTAAATTTTGGCCATGACTTTGTCAGAAGTGGTCCATTCGGACGGTCCAATTTTGGGCGAATCGTTCGACTTTGTGGCTCATACACTTCCAATAAAATTGTTCAATTTTACGTTTTGTACAATTATATCGCCAATTTGTATGCGGTATTCGATGGTAGCACAATATATTGGCAACAATCAAAAGACTTTTGATTTTTATTTCACAACGAAAAGAAAGTGAAATGTGCTGGCAACATTGTACAATGCTGTTTATGTTATTCCTATAGTTTATGTTTACCTTTTTATTGAATGAATGAAAACATTGTGCAACTTATTGCATAATATAGTACAAAATTGAAATAATATGGCGAATATCATATTTAATAATATTGCAAGTGTATCGGCCGCTTAAGACCCGTGCTTGGTAGCCATTATATTTCTAAAAAACACTTATTTTAGGAAATTTTCGGCTCTTTTTTTGGGAATTGTAGGATTCGTTTTGTAAGTTTAATAAAATTTTGAGGTAGTTTGTATTAAGCATTGAAACATGTATTTACTTGTAAAATTTCATTAACTAATATTAGCTAACAAAGATTTTATATCATAAATTAAAATTTATATTGTTTACAAAAACTTATAAAACAATATTTTTCCGATATTTTCTTGCGGTTGCTTTTTGCTTTAAAAATTATATTATAAGAAATTATAATTATTTACAATTCCTGAAAATAAGAAAGCCTTGTGATAAGGATTGATAGTTCTTTTAGAATTGGAATAATCTTTTTGGCATTTTGCTTGTTTCTTAGATTATTAAGAACTCGGTTTTAAAGAGTAATATTTATGCACAAACATTTTAAATTACTTGTTTCTGAAATATATTTAAAATTATATGATTTTCTTATATGTAATATTCACTTAACTAGCTCTTCATTTAACTTAATCTAAGTTTTATTTAAATTAACTCTCAATAGCAAAATTACATTGTTTTTTTTTTTAAGTTTTTCCAAAGGGAAAGCAGGATCCACACCTATTTCACACTATTATACAATCTGAATTTATTTGACGTTTTGACATGTTAATATAACCAGTAAGGACCCTTTTAAACACGCAAAGTTTACTTTGACAAATTCTGCATCCAAATTAATGCAGCCAAATCATCAAAGTCAGTAGTCATCTCAATGTTTCGTTCCTTCTCTCGTACAAATTCAAAAATTTGCAATGTTAGCTTTGCGTGTTCAAATGGTTTGCATTACAGTGTAAAAGGGCCTAAGGTAGTAAAAGAGTTAGGAAACTGTTGTGTAAAAGAATAAAGATGTGTTAATTACTTAAAATTAATTAAAAACAAGAGAACTACCCATTTAAGCAGTGAACTAGTAAACTAAATGATGATATTTCCTACCCATCAATTATGCGGTCAAGTCAAATATTTTTAAGACGTTGAACTATTGATATTCGCTAATTAATGGTTGCATACGTTAGAAACGATTATTTCAAAAATCATTTAAAACGATTTAAGTCCAAAAACAAAAAAAAACAATATAATACAATAAAATATTTCTTTGCAAGCTTTCTAAAATAGAAAATATCTTCGTTAAAAGAGTCGACAAAAAAACTAATTAATCAATTCATATACCGGTCGAATTCGTAGATCACAATTTGTTTTTACTAAAACTCGAAATTAAAAACTGTGTTTAATGATAATTTTTTCTGTGTTGATACATTTGTCTGCAAGATAAACAAACACATTAGCTGTGGTATATGGCCGCACTAAGACCTTTCACAAATTTACGATCGATATGCTAAACAGAAACACGAGAGAAACGCCCAAAAAGAAATAAATAAAGAGCTTAACCTAACTTCAAAATTTCCAAGTCTTATTTTGTAAACAATCGAACTTTATATACACTTTAAAGTAGGGGGCGGAATTGTATGAGATGGGATTCTTCAAAATATTTTTCACATATAAAAGGTTTATTCAGTGTTGTTAGTTTAGCCTCTTTGAGCCAAAATTAAGCCTCTTAATTTATATTTTATGCTTTAAACACATTCTTCACAGCTGGCTGCACCTGTGGTCGTGTAGTCAGATACAATTGAAATAATATAGACAGCTGGTTTTGTTTATTATGTATTTATATTTCAGTCACTATAATTTTTTATTTTTGTTACTTTCATAAAAATGAATAGTATGCTTAATTACAGATTCGTACTCAAACTCAATTTAAGCCTTTAAATGTAAAAATACTTATTTATAATATACTAGCTGGCCCGGCAAACGTTGTTTTGCCATATTACTTATTTCTTTCAGATGTTACAGTGTCTGCATGCCAAATTTTAAGAACACGGATTGATGGTTTAGTTCTTTCCAGATGTTACACTATTTGCCCGCCAAATTCAAGAAAATCAGTTGATTAGTTAAAAATATAAAGGGGGGGGGGGAGTTTTTACTCCTCTTGCCCTATTTTTTAAGAAAACCGGTTGATTGGTTAAGAATATATAGGGAAGGGAGCTTTTACCCCTCCTTCTTTACGCCCTAAATAATAAAAACTATAGGCTATAGTACTTTCCATCTGTAACACTATTTGGCTGCGAATTTTCAAGAAGATATTGGGAGGGGCAGCTTTTACCCTTCTTGCCCTATTTCACATCCTATTCCCTATTTTCTTTCAGATGTTACAGTGTATGCATGCCAAATTTTAAGAATCCCGGTTAATTAGTTTAAAAGATTGGGGAGGGGGAGCTTTTACCTCTATTGCCCTATTTCACGCCCTAATTAATACAAATTTGAGGCTATAGTTCTCAAAATTTAAAGAAAATCGGTTGACTTGCTATGCAGATAAAGGTCGGGGGAGCTTTTACTCCTCTTGCCCTATTTCACGCCCTATTCCCTATTTTCTTTCAGGTGTTACAGTGCCTGCATGCCAAATTTTAAGAAAACAGGTTGATTAGCTAAGAAGATATAAATATACTCTACGACCTATTCTCATACCTAACAAAAACACATACAAAATTTAATAAAAATCAGTAAAGCCATTTCGAAGGAAATCAAAATGGAGGGCATTTTGTTGATATTTGTATGGGAATATATAGGAAAATCTAAATGCTATATCTCCGGAACCACTGGGCCGATTTCATGCAGACTTTACATAAACCATTTACAGACTATCCCCAACGTACCCCTTCGTTTTTGTTGAAATCGGTCTACCCGTTTTCGCAGTTAGTGGTGACATCAAAATGTACATTTCTTTTTATATAAATAGATTTATAACGTAAAAATAATTCATTTAAAATATTAAAATTTTTATTTTTTTTCTTCTTGAAACTCATTAAGAATATCATCATAAGGGTACTTTAAACTATCGCGCAAGTCTTAAGTATACAAACCTGTCATGACAAGTTGCTATTGTTTTTTTTTGAAAATTTTCAAACAATAATTAAATCTGGGAAGCATTTTCGTCAAAGTACGTAGGAGCTCTGTGATAGTGTAAAGTACCCTTAACAGCAGTATACAAAAATGCATATAAACTGCGCCAACGCACGTGGTTTTAGAATTATAGGTCGTATAACAGTTTCACAATTCTTTATCAATATCGCTTTTGGTAAAAACTAGATCTTAACATAATTGGTTTCATTGGAAAGTATGTTGAAATATACCTATAACCAGAGCCAATTTCAAAAATTTATATTTCTTGAATAATATTCTTACCAAATGCCCTTTATCTGAAAATCTTATCGATATAAGGTGTGTTCATTTACAGAAAATTATTATCTATTTTCAATAATTTTTACTAGTAAGTCTGTGTTCATACGGCTCATGTTTTAATGACATGATTGCTACTTTATTGGAGAGAGGGACGAGGGGAAAATAAACGAGTACACAGATGCATGTACTGTCAGTACGCTTTGCTTTTTCATTCGTTGTTTTAAATTTGTTTTTTTTTTCGATATCAAAAAAGCACACATGCATACCAACGACTATACAAAATAAAAAATATGTCCTCAACATGACATGAATCATTTGAACGCCAATTCATGTTCAAAGAAGAAAAAGTTACACATTTGAAAAAAATTACAAGCAAATCGAAAAAGTATTTTTGATAGAATAAAATCAATTTGCAAAACCTTATTGATATTCCATATTTTCAATTAAATGACTATGTTTACAAAAAAGCAAAGCTTACCAATTACTACAGCAAGAACTGCATGAACATCAGAGAACGACTATGTGTGATTTTCATTTTATGAACACTATAATCATACAATCAAACTTGCTGAGTCACACACATTCACTGCTGGCTTTAAATCATTAAAATAACGCGCAGCATGTTTTGCGGTCTGCACATGGACATATGGAGTTAGTCCGGGATCCCACTATAAAAGTCTTCTTATGTTTATTGTTCAGAGGGAAGAGAACATGTTATGGAAAGTGAAAAAAGGGTTTAAAAAGCAAGTTTGACTGTGATGGAAACTGAAAGAAATTACCAAAACTTAACGTTCTAAAAGCGAATCTCGGCTGTCAAAAACTAATGGAAAAGTAGAACTTAAGCTGGGATCACACGATTGCCGCAAATGCACCAATATGGCACAATATTGATTGTGCTTTATTGACGCACAATAAAGAAATTGCACCATTCAAATATTCTGAAATCACACGATTGCCCTGTTTTAAACAAATTTAATTGCCGCTAGTTGTAACAAAGTGAAATGGGTACAATAATTGCCGCAGCACAGTCACACGATTGTTCTTACTTGACAACTGCGAAAACAGCTGTTGTGGTAGCATTTTCATTTGTTTGGAAGTTCTAGTTGGTATGTTCATTAAAAACGAAAAATTTGTTCATATTGAAATATTTTAAGAAAAATTTATGAAATTCCAAAAATTAACAGTCTGTTCAACAATTTCGAATGTTAACGTTTGTATGAAAATTTGTATGATATAATAAAATTTAAGTATCAGTAACTAAATGCTGTAACTTTATTAATTTAACTACCGATATCGTTTAGTAAAGAGAAATCTCGGCTACTTTAACAAATTTTTTATTTTCGTTTTCAAGTTAACAAATATTTTATTTAAGAAATATCAACGACAAATATCCGTAAAAGAATAAAAGAAAAGTTTTATTAAATATCTTTAATAAAAACTTAACAGATACATAGTATGCTTGCATAATATAAATAATAAATGCATAATAAATAAATACATATTTATCTTCATTACTTGCTAAAGGAAATACAAAAACGTAAAATTTATTAAACAAAAAGACAAATATTGGCGCGTATTGTGTTGTTTGATTGCCGCACAAGAAGACAATAAATATTGGTACATTTTTGTTATTTTTATTAACGCACGGTTGCATAGCAAACAGTCACACGATTGCCGCACCAGGGTTGCATTTGATTGGTAAAAGTAAGCACAATATTGTCCTCGATTGGTGCAAGAGCCAATTGGTTGTGCAGTCACACGATTGGTGTATTAAAAAGTGTGAAAATTGGTGCATTGCGGCAATCGTGTGATCCCAGCTTTAAACATAAATTACACACAGATTATACATGGAACTAATTTCACATGGGCTACACATGCAAGTAAAAATTACATACAATATGTGTAATTACAACACTGCAACTGGTTCACGTACTCGAAAAACTTGCAAAGAGAGAGTAAAAAAGCGCGTAACAATTTGAGAGACGAGCAAACTGGAGTAAATTTCTGATAGAAAAATTTTTACTAACAAGAATTATTCAACCACATTTTTATGTTTTTTTTACAAAACATAACTAATTTTCATAATTTTCAATTAAAAGTTTTCCAATAACATAAAATAGAGCCACGTCAAGAATGAAAGATTATCAATAACAATTTTAATTAATTTTCATGTTGTAAAATTCCTTTCTTCACAAAAATAATTTAATAAAAAATTAAATTTCATGAACTTAAGCCTAATTAAAAATATTAAAAATTTGGATTAAAAACCATAAATAGTTCAACAAAATAACCACAATACTAATTATTGTTAAAGCTAAGGCACGAGCTCTATGTGTACATTTGTCCTTCAAGTTGTGCTGAAAAAGGTCAACAGAAAAGAGAAAGACAAAGTGAAAAAACAAAAAATGTACTTGGACTTCACGAAAAATTCTTGACGAAAGTACGAAAAAACAGAAGTAAAGGAAAAAACATGTAAAATCAATTAAGATGGATAATCATTCAGGAAAGCAAATTTCGATCTACCAAATGTTAAAATACAATTTGGTTTAAGGATTGATGTTTGACTAGTGACGTCAGCAGTCGTCGATGGCTGCGAGTGTAAGACGGCAAATCCATCTGAGGAGATCGAGTGGTTGCGATCGAAACATGTCATGGTAACCTGCCGGCCAGGGTTCGAGCCCGAGCCACGTCAAGAATGAAAGATTATCAATAACAATTTTAATTAATTTTCATGTTGTAAAATTCCTTTCTTCACAAAAATAATTTAATAAAAAATAAAAAAAAATTAAATTTCATGAACTTAAGCCTAATTAAAAATATTAAAAATTTGGATTAAAAACCATAAATAGTTCAACAAAATAACCACAATACTAATTATTGTTAAAGCTAAGGCACGAGCGCTATGTGTACATTTGTCCTTCAAGTTGTGCTGAAAAAGGTCAACAGAAAAGAGAAAGACAAAGTGAAAAAACAAAAAATTTACTTGGACTTCAAGAAAAATTCTTGACGAAAGTACGAAAAAACAGAAGTAAAGGAAAAAACATGTAAAATCAATTAAGATGGATAATCATTCAGGAAAGCAAATTTCGATCTACCAAATGTTAAAATACAATTTGGTTTAAGGATTGATGTTTGACTAGTGACGTCAGCAGTCGTCGATGGCTGCGAGTGTAAGACGGCAAATCCATCTGAGGAGATCGAGTGGTTGCGATCGAAACATGTCATGGTAACCTGCCGGCCAGGGTTCGAGCCCGAGCCACGTCAAGAATGAAAGATTATCAATAACAATTTTAATTAATTTTCATGTTGTAAAATTCCTTTCTTCACAAAAATAATTTAATAAAAAATAAAAAAAAATTAAATTTCATGAACTTAAGCCTAATTAAAAATATTAAAAATTTGGATTAAAAACCATAAATAGTTCAACAAAATAACCACAATACTAATTATAACATAAAATATTTATTTTTCTGAAATTTAAGAAAATATTATTTCGCAATAAGTTCAAGACAATTGAATTCAGGACGAAATAATCTCGTATCTTGCTAGTTTTTGGTAAAGAATCAGAATCTCTTTCTGAGTCAAACTAACGATGTCCGTCCGGCTGGCTGGCTGTCTATGTAACCTTGAGTGCAAAGTACAGGTCGCAATTTTGAAGATAATTTGATAAAATTTGGGACATAGGTTCTTATTGGCACAAGAAAATGGGCCAAATCGTAGGACCACGAGGGAAGATAGGGGGAAATTTCTTCCTCTCAGAAACTGCCAAACCGGTTTAAATTAAATTTAAAACATAAATAGAACCAAATCTTTATGGACACAAAATGCACTTTTTAAAAAATAGGACCACGAGGGAAGATAGGGGGAAATTTCTACCTCTCAAACCGATTTGAATGAAATTTAAAACTAAGATAGATCCATATCTATATGGGCACATAAGCTATACAGTTTTTCGAAAATAGGACCACAAGGGGAGGTAGGGGGCAATTTCTGCCTCTCACATTTAATTTTAATGAAGTTTATAAACGTAGATAAATAAATAAATTTTTTGGTATAATTAATAAATTCGCTTTATATATTTACAAAACGATGTCAGCGATTTACAACGATGGCATTTATTTCATATGTACATTTGTATGTTCACTGTATTTCCACTTCTTATAAGTTATAAGTTTTCATTTATTAAAAAAACAAGTTTTAACAATATTTGAAGGCAAAAATAATAATTAACAAAATTATGAAACAAAAATTGCATTTAAGGCTGTAAAGCTTACAGTGTAAACACATGAGCTAAAACATAAAACAGCTGATTCGATTATCGGTTTTATTATAAAATAAATATTTGCATTCGTTTGGGAGAATGCAAATAAGAAAAAATCAGCACATATTTCCGAATATCCGCCTTAACATAATTATTTTAAGTATATATGTATGTACATTCCCAATAAAAAATTGTATCATTTTCCGAAGCACTAATGATACATTTAACAAAATAAGCGCACAATTATGCGCTACGCAATAAGACATACAGAAATGCAGTAAAGTAAGTGAAAAAACTCTCAACAACTTTTATTAAAAAACAAATAGCATTTCGAGTGCTACGGCATTCCCTTACTACGAAGCAGGTTTGTAAGGGAGAATACTAAAAAATAACTGTATCAAAACATTCAGTGTGTAAAGCTGATCGTTACATCCAACAATTTTTTTGTGAGCTGAATAATGCGCTTCATGTGTCAAAAATGTATTGCTTCAAAGTGGGAACTCGCCATATAAAATTCATGTCTTCCGTATGCGCAATGGTAAGCGCAACTCTTATGTTTCTCCCTTACAAACCTGCTTCGTTGGAAGCTCCATTTTTTACTGGGTTCTTTAGTTTTATTTTTATAATTATTTTGAGTTGCTTATGCTTAAGGTCTTTTTTAAAAAAAAAATTTGTATTATTTATTTTTCTCAATATTTCGCCAACGCACAGAGGAGTATTTGGCCTGAAAAGCTGGCCAAAAAGGCAAAACTGAATTTTAAGAAATCTTAAGAACTAAGTACGCAGCTCGACAGACAACAATATTTTAAATTATATTGTAAATTTTGAAGACTTTTTGTTGCGATTTGTAGCTCTGAGACCCTGCTAAAGTCAGGAAAGTGAAGAAAATTATATGAGATTTAAATGTTTTTTTTTCGGTTTCTGGATGTTTATATGATATTTTTTTGCGGCTAAACGAATAGAGGTTTAACAAAGATTTTTTTTCGCTGAAAGGTTTGATCAAACGTTATTTAAAAAAAAGGAAAAGAAGAGGTTTTTAAAGGTGAGGTTAGCATGTCTACGAATTATGTTTGATACCACAATAAAATTTGGAATCTCTAATTTTAGAATCCAAAAAAAAAGTGTGCGCAAGTTTGCGCCATTGTAGAGTCTTCTTGCATTTAAAAAAACCTGCTGTACTTCAAAAATATACTCACTCCCAATATGGTCCGTCACATGCGCCCAGCCAAGCCGCTGGCTCTATTGCTAGTACTTCACAAACAAACAATCAAAACCAATCATATGCCCAAGTCTTAAAAGGAAACCCTAATGCGAAAAATCCCCCGAGTACTTCTAACGCAAAGCAACCTCCAAACGCTAATGTTCCTAGGGAAGGTCTACAAATGCCTTCTGGAAATATGCCTACCTCAATTGAAAATTTAATTCAAACTATGAATAACTTCATGGCCACTATGCAGAACATGTTTCAGGAAATGATGCGAAACCAGAACATGCTCCTGCAAGTTCTACTCAACAAAAAATGAACCAGTTAAAAATATGTTTCTGGAATGCAAACGGGTTATCCCAACATAAACACGAAGTTGCAAACTTTCTTCATAGGCATGAAATCGACGTACTTCTTGTCTCTGAAACACACTTCACTCATAAAAACTGCTTTAGGGTAAATGGATACCTTACGTATGACACAAAACATCCCAGCGGACGAGCTTGTGGTGGCACAGCCATAATTGTGCACAAAAACATCAGACACTTACCATTGCCAGAGTTCGAAGAAGATTGTATCCAGGCCACATCTATAAATCTTACTGATTTCAATCTAACGTTAACCTCCGTTTATTGTCCCCCGAGGCACAAAATTGTAAACGATAAATTTCTCAACTTCTTCTCCACATTGGGCCAGAAATTCATTGCTGCTGGCGACTACAACGCTAAACATACATATTGGGGCTCCAGACTTATTAGTCCTAGAGGTAATCAGCTATACAATACCGTAACTGCAAATAATTTTGATGTGGTATCGAGTGGTGAGCCTACCTATTGGCCAACCGACTTCAATAAGCTACCAGACCTTATTGACTTTGCTGTAATTAAAAACATCAAGCGCGATCAGGTACTAGTTAGTTCCTCCTATGATCTTTCGTCTGATCATTCACCTTCAATCCTAATTTTAAAAGCTAACTCTGACGCTGCAGCTGCAAACTTTATTTTCTATCCAAACAGAAACACAAATTGGTTAAAGTATAAAATGTATGTGAGCTCTCACCTATCACAGTGCATTCCCCTAAAAAATTCATCTGACATCCAAATAGCTGTCGACCGATTTACAGAAGTCTTGGATACTGCAGCAAGAAATGCAACCCCAATCAAGCGGACAAATAAACGTGCTCCTTACAATACATCGACGGATATAGAGACCCTTATCAGAGAGAAAAGGAAGTTAAGAAGACAATGGCAAAACAGTCGTTCCCCAACCACTAAGGCCCAACTACAATTATGCCTGACCACTCTTCGCAACAAATTGAGACAGAACCACGAGTCTGCAATAGAAGGCTATCTAAACAGCCTAGACGCCGCAAAAAACACCAATTATAGCTTATGGAAGCCTGTACGGCATATGAAATGCCCTATAACCCAAGAATCTCCATTAAGACTGGAAAACCGCACTTGGGCCAAAAACACACATGAAAAATTAAACGCTTTCGCGGGCCACCTTGAGAAAGTTTTCACGCCACATGATGCACATACTTGTTCCTGTCGTCCAATCATTCCTGATAAGGTAAACCATCCATTAAAATTTAACATAACTCAAGTAAAATCTGCAATAGAAAAAGTGAATATTAGAAAATCTCCCGGACCTGACCGCATCACAGGGTCAATGATAAGAAACCTACCATCGTCTGCTTCCAGAATCTTGCTGCTCATTTTTAACGCTATATTAAGAGTCGGATACTTCCCATCCTCATGGAAGAGGTGATGATTCCCAAGCCAGGAAAAGATGCTAGCCAGGTTGCGTCGTACAGACCGATAAGCTTATTGTCAATCCTATCGAAGCTTTTCGAAAAAATATTCGTTTTAAGTATAACTCCTCATCTAAATGAACACGACATCATCCCGGATCACCAGTTCGGATTCAGAGCGAAACATGGTACAATAGAACAAGTGCATAGAATTGTCACCCTTATTAGATCGGCGTTTGAGAAAAAGCAATACTGCTCAGCACTGTTTATAGACATTTCCCAAGCTTTTGACAAAGTTTGGCATGATGGGCTACTCATCAAAATAACACGAATGCTTCCTCAAAACACTCACACAGAAAAAATTATTTTTCCAATTCAAACAAAAAATTTGTAGAATCAAACAATTTTTTGTCTAAAATCGGTCCTACAAACAAATTCGCATATTCAAACAATTTATTTGCATTTTGTTTATTGAAAAAAAACGCCGATTTTTTCAAACAAATAATTTTACAGAATCAAACAAAAAATTTACTGAAACTCATATAAATTTCAAACAAATAATTTTGCTGAATCAAACAAAAAAGTTTTGGCACAAGCAATGACGCGCACACAAGCAAGCACTGTTGGCGAAGATGAAGCAGAGCAGAGCGGCCAGCTGGCTTTGAGACACATTTTTTTGTTGGAATAATTTTAGAACGAAGTCATATTTATACTCACAGTGTTTTTCTTCATCACTCACTGTTGCTTTATCCTTTCCTTTGCTAATGAAGAAGAAATGTAACCAAAAACGGCGGCAGACCGACTCGATATGTTTTCCGCCATCATTCTATTTTTGTATTTGATGTACTTAAACAAACTGTTTGAAAAAATTGAATACGGGATTTTGTTTTTTTTTTACCAACTTTGAAACCAACCAAAAATTTATTTTGTTTCTTATAATGTGTTTTTTCTGTTGTTTAAAAAAAATGAAACGTTTTTTTTACCTGCTATTGTTTTTGTTGTTTTTTTTACTACAAACCTCGTCACGCTATTTTATCATTTTTCTTATTGCTGTACTTTTTTAAAGCGTCCAAAAATAGACTGCATGTGTTTTTTGTTGTAGTTCTTATATTTCACATAAAGAAGTGTTGCTTACAATCAATAAAAAAAATGCAAAAAGACGACAACATTAAAGAGCGTTAAATATCTCATACAAAATTATGAAAACTTCAAACCAATAGCGCGCTTATTAAATTTTTGAAGAGTTGTCTACATTTTTGTTGGTTAAATAAAAATCAAACAAAAATATTGATTGAATCAGTAAAAAAATTTGTAGAAATCAAAAAAATTTTCAAACAAGCGTTTGTTTGAAAATAATTCGGCAATAATTTTTTCTGTGCACAAGCTTCTGGAGAGCTATCTAACAGGCAGAACATTCATAGTAAGGTCGCAAGATAAATACTCCCCTCTCAAGAAAATTACTGCTGGTGTTCCCCAAGGCAGCATATTAGGACCGCTTCTATATATAATATACACAGCGGATATGCCAACAAACCTGAGCACGCATACCTCTACATTTGCAGACGACACAGCATTTATTAGCGTTAACCATGACCCAAAAGTCGCATCGCAAAATCTGCAGTCCCACATCAATGAACTAGAGGCATGGCTAGAAAAATGGAGAATAAAGGTTAACCCGGCTAAATGTGCTGACTTAACTTTCACGCTCAGAAGACAAACGTGCCCAGCAGTAAAAATAAATAACATCACTGTTCCGGTAGAAAACCATGTAAAGTACTTGGGAATTCATATAGATAGACGCTTGACCTGGTCTCGTCATATCGAAGCGAAAATAACGGCTATGAAACTTAAAGCAGCTCAACTACATTGGCTTCTCGGTGGAAACTCAAACTTGTCTTTAGACAACAAAATTCTTCTATACAAGTCCATCATAAAACCAATATGGACATATGACATCCAATTATGGGGTACTGCATGCGCATCTAACATCCAAAAGCTTCAAAGAAGACAGTCTAGAATATTACGACAAATTGTCTGCGCCCCATGGTATATACGTAATGATATTATCCACAGAGATCTCAACGTCCCCACTATCCAGGAGGAAATTAAAAAATATTCAATAAGCTACATCGATAAACTAATGGTCCACCCTAACTACCTCGCTCGGGGTTTGCTTCAGTTCGAAGGTCACCAGAGGCTAAAAATAACCGATACTTTGAGCCTAACTAGAAGACAGTCTTAAAATTTGAATACAGCAGTTAGTGGTTACACTGGTAACAACTAATAAACAACAAGTAGAATTAAGATTTGAATACATATTGTAAATTTCGATAAGAAAGATTCAATAATAAAAATAAATTAAAAAAAAAAAAAAAAAAAAAAAAAATTTTTTTTACGATTTTTTTAAATTTTCACATTTCTTCTATTTTGCTCTTATACCTTTATATCGTCATAAACTTTTATGTATTTTGAATTATTGATTTCAACTGTTATTCACATCACTTTTAACACTTCATAATATTAATACCTGCCTATATATTTTATAAATTGCAAAAATTCTTAATTATCCAAAATAGTTTTAAGTGAATGTCCCACACATCCCCATAAAAGATATTTTTATATACCTGCTCTAAAAAACAAAAATAAGTTTACAAAAAATAAATATAGGTACATAAAAAATACATGGGCACCCAGGTATCAGGCTACCATCCAATTAAGGCATAAAAGGATGCGCTTGAAAATACTTATAAAGGGTTATTGCACCCATTTTTTATCAAAACCGTTTTGTAACTTCGAGAGTCAACATGGAACAAGATTACAGCTATTCCAAATAGTGAAAAAATCTAATGCTGGAACCATGGACGAGAAATTGGATTTTTTGGTCAGAAAATTGAGCGAAATTTCAAAATGTCAAGGGGATGGGGATATATTAGCACTGAAGCAGTGTTTGAAAAATTGTTTCAAAAGATATTGGCTTTCGGCACAACGAAAAGAGGACCGCTTTTTAAGCACAAACGCTAAATGGCTGGAAGGAACAATAACAATACCAGTATTTAGCAGTTCGTCTTCAGGGCGACCACGAAAAGAATTTAATGAAGCTAGTGATAGAACAAAGCGGAGAAAAACTGAAGAAGTTCGTCACCAATTAACAACAGAGGAGATCACATTTGCTGTATCCATGAGTCAAAGAGCAGCGGGACATAATGATGCGGCTAAATTAATAATGGATATAACGAGATCCCCAAGAAAAGCAAGAACTTGCAAGCGATCATTAACAACTTCTGAAGTCAACCCTGTGAATAAACTTTCAGCGGAAGGAGCTTTAGCACTCTTTGTAAATGCAGAGCTCACGAAAAAGCAATATGAAATTTTATACAATGCCAATAAAAATGTGTATCCATGTTACTCGTTACTAAAAAATGCAAAAAAAAATTGTTATCACAATGAAGATGCCATAACCGTTACTGAAACATTAGCGGAAGTGAAGCTCCAAGCTCTCCTCCATACAGCAACACGTTTATGTATATACCTTGAAGAGGTTTTGCAGCAGTTAGACTATGAAGAGCTAAATTTCTTGGAACTTATAACCAAATGGGGCTGTGGCGGATCGCACCAATCATGTTATAAGCAGAAATTCGAAAACGAAGATGTTAGTGACGCTAATATATTCCAAAGCAGTTGTGTACCAATTAAACTAATCACAAATACTAATGGAAAAATTAAAACGATATGGCGAAATCAAACACCATCCTCAACTAGGCTGTGTAGACCAATCCGCATCCGTTTTGTGCAGGAAACAACTGACATCACGAAGCAAGAAATAGGACACATAAATAATCAAATTGAATTTTTTAAGAAAATCGAAGTACCGTGTAGTGGAAAACACGATGGTACACGCAGAGAAAAAATATGGTTGGGCATGGTTACGGCAACAACACTATGTTTAATGTAACAATATATTGTTGTCGTACACAAATAATTGTTATTTTTATTTAATATCAACAATATTATAGTTACTGTAAACATATCAATGTTTATCGCAATTATGAATTTGTGTATTGTTGACCGAAAAATAATTATTTTTCTAACAACTTAATTATGATAACTTTCTAAACATATTATATTTCTCACAACCATATCATGATATTTAATAGCCATAACATGATAACTTTCTATATACATTTATCATATTTTGTTAAAGATGCAATCAAACTATTTTTACTCTAATCATATTATGTTAGCGCCATTTGTAAAATTATTTTGAAGCAGTTGTGTCGTTTTTTTTATTTGTGAGCGGTTAAACAATTAAAAGATAAAATACCATAAAAAAATAAGTTTATATATATATGTGTTCCTCTAACTCCCATTGGAGCATAGAAGTTTAAAGAAATTAAAAAATTATAATATTAGCGGAGTTCATTCAAGTATTAGTGATGTAATAGTGCAAATGCAAAATATCATAGTTTTTTTGTAAAATCCAACAGCAAAACACACAGAGACTTTATAAAAGTGCTACGATATTTCATCAACATCTTAAAATCGGCAAAAATGGACATTCGCGGTTGCCCATGAAAACCACAGATTTTGCATTTGCTCTTTTGCAAGCCTTAAATTGAACTCCGCTATTTGATTAACATTAAGAAAAATTTTAAAAAGTCACAAAATAAAAAATCGATGCAAAAATATTTTAATTTATTTTGTATTTTTATGACAGCTATGAAAGGTGCTGTATCATAATATGATTGCTTCTAAATTTATTATAATTAACATGATGATAATATGATTACTTCTTAGCTTATTATGATTAACATGACAATAATATGATTAATTTCTTAGCTTATTATGATAAACATGACAATAATTTGATTACTTCTTAACTTAGTATGATTAACAGGATAATAATATGATTAAGGGAAAAATATTATGATGACATATTACGAGTATATTTAGTCATAATATGATTCAATAATAATCTTAATATGGTGACTACAATCATAATTCTTATCATAATATGTTTCTCTTAGAATATGTTTACCACAACCATGTTTTTTCTTTGCGTGTAATGACAATGGTCGACGGAAAAGTATGCAATGCTGCAACGGACACAAAATCGACAATGAGGTGTTACATTTGCGGTCAAACTTCGAAAGATTTTAACACGTTGCAGAAGAATGGTCGTCTGAACTGTGATGCCTTGAGTTTTGGACTATCAACTTTACATGCACGCATACGCTTTTTAGAATCGATACTTCATCTCTCATATAAACTGCCAATTAATAAGTGGCAAGCAAGGAGCGATGAAGATAAAGCAATTGTTAAAGAGAGAGATATTCATCCAAAAAAGACTTAAAGACGAGATAGGAATACTTGTAGATGTTCCAAAACCAGGATACGGTAGCACTAATGATGGCAACACATCAAGAAGATTTTTTTCGGACACAGCAACTTCATCGAAAATCACTGGAATAAATGAAGAATTAATCAACCGCCTGAAAATAATATTGGAAGCAATAACTAGCGGACACCGAATTAATATTGAGAAATTTGAGGAATATGCACATAAAACTACCGAAATATATGTGCAACTTTACAACTGGCACCCCATGAGTCCTACGATGCACAAGATTCTTATTCATGGCGGTAGTGTTATAAAGCAAGCAGTATTGCCAATTGGACAATTGTCAGAAGAGCTGCCGAGGCCAGAAATAAGCACTTACGATTATATCGCACGAATTATTCGAGGAAATTCAGCAGAAGCGATACAAATCGAGATGTCTTGAATAGGTTATTTCTGGGCAGTGACCCTTTTATAAGCTGCAGTACGCAAAGAGAACGGAATAATAAAAAAGCTTTTTCATCAGAAACCATCACACTTCTTCTTCCTGACACCGATGATGCAGCTAATGAGGATACCCATACGACATAATAATTAGCAAGGAATTTTTATTAGTTTAGTTTTGCGATTTATACCAATTTTTATTCCTTAGAAATGTGGCTTTTAGAAAAATCTTAAAAATTTAAACTTTTTGGTTCTTAAATTTTTTTATTGCATTTTGAAAACAAAAAATTGTACGCATTTTGCATGTAAATTTTTTTTTCGCCATTAAATTTTTAATAACTCCAAAATAGTAATAGATATAAAATAAATGTGTATGGTTAGTTTAAGCAGAATTTTCCGGTGCATCTTCTGATCCTCCTACTATTAAAATCGGAGAACAGGTTTTCAAGTTATGGCAAAATATATAAGGCAACCCAACGATTTAGGGGGTGAAGTATGCCACGCCTTTAAAAGAAAATCCTTACGTACTAGAGAAAAACGGAAAACAGATTTGAATTAAGGGCATCAAAATCCATATAGTCCACATACTTTTATTTCTAGGGTAGAGAAAAATGTTTTTGTTGCGCAGTGTAACTTTTTCAAAATCTGCCACTAGACGTTTTATATCATACTACACCTAAAACTATCAAAAAACTAAAACTTTTAATTCAAAAAACACGTTTAATAATTTTGGCCAGCTTTTCAGGCCAAATACTCCTCTGTGCAACGTTAGGTTAGCATCTTTAGGAAATTAAATTAAATTTACAATAAAAAATTATAAAAAAAATTATATTGGTTATATCAAGTTTTATTTAAAGAGATATTAACAATGACTTAAAATATTTTAAGTTCCATAACTCCTAAAACCTAAAGATAAAAAATTTTTATTTTCAAAGCAATTTTAGTGCTTTATATGTAAATATATATGTACAGTGGCTCTCATTAATATTCGGTTTTTTATTCCGAGTTATAAAAAGTCAACAAAATTAATAGAATTTAAAAAAAACCGAAATATTATTTTTTGGTATTCATAAGATATATTAAGAGATCAAAAATAACTTATTTCAGAATTCTGAATATTGAACAAACAATATTGATAACAATAAAAACAAAAAAAATTAAATAATTGACACCTTATTAATATTCGGTATTTTAGTTTTACTACAAAATAAAACGCTATAAATCTGCATGTTTTCATAAATTATTTGTAAAATGGGGAAACACACATTAATTATCATCAAACAAATAAAGTTAGCTGAGTAAACATGCCATTCTCAATTTTTTTTTTATAAAATGCGCGATTGGTCGTAAGGAAAAAAGTACTTCGTTAAAGATAAGAAAATAAGTGAATTTTTCATTACTAAAAAGGAAAAAAATATAAAAATATTGCTGAAATATTGAATATGAACCCAAAAACTGTCGGTGACATTATCCGAACGATAATCGAATTGATTTTAAAAACAAATTGCGATGCCAAAAAAGCTCACAAAGATGGAAGAGCGCCGTATTGTTAGACAAATGAAGGCTAATTCACGCTTAAGTGCCCCCAAAATCGTTACTGAAGTTGCTGCGGAATTTGGAAATACAGTTTCAAAAGCAACCATACATCGCACAGCTAAAAAAGAAGCTGTTCTCGAAGGGTTCACGGCCGTATTGCCCGAAGAAAGCCTTTCGTGAATTTGAAAAACAGCAATCATCGGTCAAAATTTGCTGAGGACCATATAAAACAAGTTGTAAGTTCATAGGATGACGTAATTTTTCTGGTAAAAGCTAATTTTACTTATTTGGAAGTGATGGAACAACTATGGTGTGGCAGAAGCCGAATAAAAGGAAAAAATATTACTCCAACAGTTAAGCATGGAGGAGAAAGGGTAATATTGTGGGGCTGCATATCAGGGAAAGGGGTTGGGAAACTGGTATTTATTGAAGGCATTATGAACAACGATGTTTATTTGAACATTAAAAGTGACAATTCGAAGCAATTTGCAGAAAAATGGGAATTGCAAGAACTTTTAAATTGTATCGTGACAACGACCCTAATCATAAAGCCCACGTTGTTCGTGAGTGGTTGCCTTTTAATTGCCCAAAAGTTATTAAGACGCCTGCTCAATCCCCAGGCATGAATCCTATAGAAAATTTATGGGACCATGTGGACCGCCGAGTCCGCAAAAATCCTGTTTCTTCGAAAAACGAACCCAAAAAAGGCTGCAGGAAGAATGGGATAAAATCAGTATGGATAACTTGAAAAAAATTATTTTTAAAAAGCCAAATCATCTTTCCGAGGTTATAAAAAATAATGGTTATCCAACCAGATATTAGTTTATTTCGTTTTTATTTTTATTTAAACAATAATGTAATAAGTGCTAAAAAAACCGAATATTAATGAGGTGTCAATTACTTATGAATACCAAAAAATAATATTCCGGTTTTTTATTATTTTCTATTAATTTTGTTGACTTTTAATAACTCGGAATAAAAAACCGAATATTAATGAGAGCCACTGTATGTATAAAGTATTTAACTTGTTTGTACAAAAGCGCCGATATCGTTATGTATTGGCGTTTTTAAACAAGAATGTTAGCAATATGTTTTGGAACATGACTACCGTGCAAATAACAGGACCAGTCCAAACACGTGTGTAAAGAGTAGTCTACAAGGGACCAGGACTAGTCCAAAACTAACCCAAACGTATGAAAAAAACCTGGTCTATTTAACATTACGATGTCCTAGGAGAGGACCATATAACCCACCTTTGGACCACTAAGGAGTAGTCTTAAAACCACTCCATGGTGTACACAAGAGGATTAGTTTTGAAGTCGTTTAAAAACGAAAGCATGTCGTTAAAAAACGAAGACATGTCGTCTCACTACAAACACTTTTTAACATTGACATGGTCCATGCTTGCATTACATCGGACCAGTCCATGGAGTAGTCCATTTTATCAAAATCGATCAGGTGGTCCAATTATATTTGTAGGGAGGGTATGAGCAAAATCAAAACAAACATACATACATATGTATAAGTACACACATTCACTTCAACACCATATGACACGTTTACGTAATTTTAGTATCTACCAAATTTTCAAGTCGACCGTAACGTTTACGTATCCGCAACATTTACGCAAGAGTAAAGAGGCCTTTAAGAGTAGCAGATAATAAACATCTACGCTTCAAGGTATATACCTCACATGGTTAAATTGATATTCTGTTTAAGTTTAAGCTTCTAAAAAAAAAATTTTTAAGAAGATGAAAAAATATTGGTTTTAGATGCAAAAATAGCACACGCAATTTTCAAGGGTCAAAAACGGAGCGTGTTCTTCTTGTTCTAAATCAAAATATTGGTTATTTTTATGTTGAGAAAAAGTAACCAAGATCGAAAAAAAGTACACAAGTACACATTGGAAAAAAAGGAACCAATTTTGGTTTAAAGTAACCAAAACGGCAACGCTGATGGCTATAAATTTTGGCTACGATAATTCTTAAAATAGCTACTTTATCATGGCTTTTTAGCATTTCATTTAATGAAGAAGTTGTTTTCGATTTAAATTTTACGGTGTGAAGAAAGTCTTTATATGTAACAAAAAGTATTAGAGTATCTATGTACAAACACTCATTTCAGCTTATGTTAAGTTATTGGCGATGGCACAATCGTAAAAACTTTAATTCAGTTAGGACAAGAGTAATGGGCTGTGAAAAAGATCCCATTATAAATTTGTGTTTTACTATTGATAAATTGCCGAAGCAATAGAGAGGTACAAATTGAATACGGAATCATCATTAATTTTTGTCATATAAACACAGTTTAAAAATGACTACGTTAATTAACTAAACCTGATCAAACGCAGGCTGAATAAATCGCTCTTGTGGTAATAATCGAAGATAAATGTATTCTAAAGTACAACCATTCAGATGGGTAGTATGATACCCTACAATCTAATCTGATTTAAGGAGCAAATACCAATCAAGCTCATGACAAAACTTTGTCGTTAAGTATTCAAAAATTGTCAGTTAACGATGATTGTGGTTAAGAGCTACTTTGTTGCAAAGTTTCTTCATTTTTGTCCGTAAACATTATCGGCAGAGAAAAGGTAATGTAAACTTTTTGAAAGTACAGTCCCGGGAATTCCCACCCAGTACAAAACGATGCGAACTATTATTTAATTTAATTTATTTGAAGGACCAACAATTAATGAGATCTATTAAAAATGTTTATACATGCAATAAACATTAGTTAACAAATTTATTAAATTTCAGGTTTTGATGTAGTAATCAATGTAAAATCGTCGAAAACAATGTTGATTTTACATTTTCCGGTAGTCATTTCGCTTCATAATTACCTCATGTTAATTTAACAATATCTTCGACCAACATTTTAGTCTTTTTAAATAACTATAATTCATGTTAATTTAACATTCCAGTACAGTTAAAGCAAAATTACATTGAAATTGCAAGAATACTACGGAATCAAGTTGGATGAATATTATTTTAAGTTAAAGCAAAGTGAATTTCATGTAGAATAAATTGGATTAAGTGTGAAATAACAGTGAGAAGAAGCTTCGGAGACAACTTATGTAGTTATTTTAGAATCATTATATAAATTTACCCCCCGGAACCAGAGAGAGCGAGCGAGAATATTGTTATATTTACATATGTTTCACATTTGTAGTATTCAGTGTTGCCAAAACTTGGTGACCAAAAATGGCTAAATTTACGGCAAAAAATGGCTAGAAATGGGCTAAAAAATGGCTAAAAGCTTTTTTAAATAAAAACACATTAAAATGCAATAATAAAACAGAAATAATTAATTTAATGTTGTTTGCGATGAAATTGTGAGTTAAGATCAATTTGTTGAATAAGAATAAACGTAAATTAATACATATTAAAATAAATTAATATTAAAAAATTGAATCATCGAAAAATTCGATGTCGTTATTGTACATCTCATAGGAATCACTCATTAGTTTCAAATAATCATAAGTTTTAAATAATTTGAAGGTAAATTTTGAGTCCAGATTTACAATAAAAAACAAGTAAGAAAGTATAGTCGGTTAAACCCGACTTGATGTTACTCTACACCACATTAGAACCTTTGTACCCAATTTTGTCAAATAATCTCTAAATTGCGGCCTGTGCTTTGCTCACAAGGTTTACATGGACAGCCAGCCAGCCGGACAAACATCGTTAATTCGACTCAGAAAGTGATTCTGAGTTAATCGGTGTACGTAAAGGTGGGCTAAGGACCAATATTTTAAGGTGTTACAGACATCAGCACAAACGCATAGTACCCTCTCCACTATTGTGGTGGTGGTATTAATATTGTATTGTTATGATAACATATTTACCTAATGGATAAAATCGAATTAACAGTTGCTAAATGTGACCTCTTTCTCAAATTACTTTTAACGATGTTTATACCATTTAAATACCCTCTCTACTTCAGTATTAGACCATGGAAGTGAGAGCAACTTTATAGTTATTAATTCTGAAATGTCTAAAACAATTTTGTGATTAAAGGCGTTTTAATTGTTTAAAATGTTTATATATGATTTTTATAATAAAATGGCTAAAAAAATGGCTTATGGCTAAACTCATTTTTTAATGGCTAAACAGGGTGAAAAATGGCTAAATCAAGCCACTAAATGGCTAAATTAGCAACACTGGTAGTATTCAGCATTGCCAGATTTAAGTGTTTATTTGAAGTATAAAACAGTTTTGAAGATTTAAATTTCAAAAAAATTGTGGTTTTTTTCAATTACTGTAGTTTTTAAAATGTCTTTCAAATAATAGAAGGAAGCTTTTAGTTATTAATATGATAAACACACATTTATTTAATCTTATGCAAAAATATTATAACTTGTAGTTCCTGTTAAAAGCAACAATGGGTTCTACAGTTCTTTTTTCCCGCACTTTTTGGATTCCAGGGAAAGCGGGAAATAAAAATCATATTCCCGGTATCCCGCCCAAAATTTTTTATTTATTAATTTTTATTATCTCTCCACTGAAACTTATGTTTCTTGCTGGGTAGTATGCTTAAAATAATTAAGTTTAGTTAGTAGTATCTCTTATATAAAAAAAAAACGAAAAAAAATTTGCGATTATAGTTATTTTAATACACTTAAGATGCAATTTTTGATGCCAATAGGATCATAGAAATCAATATACTTATAAGCATTTTCAACTTCAGAGCTTATTTGCATAATAAGAATGAAAGTATAAAAGTCTTAGGGGAATAAAATTTCTGGAAGGGCAAAAAGGAACTGTAAACTCAACATAAAAAGTAGGAATTCTAAAACATTTTCACGCTTTAACAAATTCAGCATAAGGGAGGAATTTAATTTACCATATTTAATAACATATTTTTACAGTTTATATCCTTATTCAACAGTGGTGTATGAAGGTATACTAAGTTTGTCATTTCATGCGAATCTTTTGTTAATATTTATATATATCTAAGATCCCATAGTGTATACACTGAAAGAAAAATGCTTCATATATTTAATGAATCATTTTCATAAAAAAACTTTCCTTGGGTAAATGAAAATGTTAATTGTCTAAATGGAATTTCATAGTTATAATGAAGTATTTTCGTTAAAATCGCTTCATTGGATTTCGTAATTACGTTAAAAATTTTCATTGGATATATGAAAACTTAAGTTTGTCCAAGTTAAAAAAAAAATTTTAATTGGGAACATAAAAAAACAATATACAAACATAACTATATTCATAAATTAATATAAAATTATAGTTTCCTTAAAAAAATGTTTAATTGTTAATTAAAAAATGTAAGATTTTATAATTTCATACATCGAATGTTACATGTATGCTATTAAATTTATGAAATAAAAAAAAATTTTTATAAAAGCAACATATTTCAATAATTGCCTTCATAAATTTAAATTTTCATTACGACAAGTAAAAATGTCATTATAGTAATGAAACAAAAACTTTCAATCCACTTTCAATCAACGTTGTAATTGTTATTATGGACAATTTAATCTCATATTTACGCTCTTAATTGAGTAAAAAACATAATTTTTTAATACAAAAACTACACTGCCCCGGTAGACTAGCTGGTAGCGAGCTAGTCTATCAGCACCGAGGTTGCGCGATCGAATCCCGCCAGAGACAGAAAAAAAATTAAAAATAAAATAAAGTAAAATAAAAAAAAGAAAAGATAAAAAAAATAATTTAAAAAAAAAATAATAATAAAAAAATTTTTTTTACTTTATTTAAAGTATTCATCCAATGAATAATGTTCATAGATCTAATGTAATGTTTCATTAAATCCTTTTAATGAAACAGGTTTCATCGATCCAACGAAGCGCTGCATAGGTTCCTTTTTAATGCAATTTTTCATGGGACTAATGTCAAAATTTATTGGTATTGCGAAGAAAATTCTTTCAGTGTATGAGCGTGACGAACGCTACATTCGTACGCGTCTTCTGATTGAAATATAAAAATTTGTTGGTCTTTCAAAAGAGATAGCTTCAACTTATATATAGTATTTAGTGACATTAATATGTACTTAGGAATGGCATATATCATAATTTCTTACCAAGTACACACTGAAAAAAATACCAATTTTAAATTAACATGGCGAAATGTTGATTGAGAATCATGGTTAATTTCTGCAAAAGTATGCCGTTTATTTAAAGTTATCATTATTTCATATCAATTTTAAATGAAAAATATTAAAATAACCTTAAATCACGTTTATTGAATATTATTCACTGTTAAAATAACATTGTTCAATATTGAATCCATAAAAACCTGTTTTATATTAAAATCAAAAGTTTATCTTGTTAAATTAACATGCATACATACTTAAGTTTGTACATTTTTTTATTTTCATGTTTAAAATATGTTATAAAAAGAAGACAATTCCCGTATTCTTTTAATTAAAATTATTAAGTTAAATAGTACATCAAGTTTTCAAAGTAGAATGATGACGAAAACGATATCGGGCCATTCTGCTGATGCTTCTGTTAACAAAGGAGATACAAAATAAGTAAAACATGTGTTACAGGGGTAAGTATTTTGAATTATTCTTAAATAAATGCATATGTTGTCTTCACACTGTTATATCACACTCCAACCAATTTGGTTCTAAATGAAATTCACGTTGTTTCAACTTGAAACAACTTTCATTCAACGTGATTCGGTTTGTTATTTCAATATAAATGACATTTTGCTCTAACTTTACTACTTGCGAAGCACGAAAAATTACTCTCTTCTCCAATTTTTATCGCAAGTTTATCTGAACTAGCTGTAAAAAGCGATTGTTTCAGAGTTGTCAACTCGGTACTTTTCGCACCATTTTTGGTGCTTTTTAAATTTTTTCCTGCGATAACAATAATGATGAATATATTAACTTTATTAATTTTATAAATAAAACAGAATTTATTTAATTAATTTACGAAAATGTATCATCTTGTACAAATGAATGCAAACATAAATACTATCCCCCATATTCATAAAAAATATTTTTGATTAATAAAAGGTTTATAAATTTATAAATTATAAAAATTTTCTTTGTCACAAACCCAAAATATTTTTTATGAATATGGGTGATAACCCATAATGTAAAAAAGGCTGTTTTATTGTTATATTTTTAATATGAAAATATTAAACTTCTGAAACAAATACATTTTTAAAAATATTTTTATAAAACGTAAATACCCAGCAAAAACTTTGCTTACAAAATAAGCAGAAAAATAATGAGAGTTTGACGAGCCGACTACTTACTTTTCTACTAGAAAGAGTACTTATTTTTGTTCGAGATGTCCCAAAAGTAATCCTTTATAATTTGGCCTATTATAACCTAAAAAATAATATGTTTTTTTATACTTAAAATTTTTATAAAAATATATAGTTACAAAAAAAAACCAAAAATAAGTTATTGCAAATTAATTCAAAAATGGTAAAACACACTTATTAAAATTGCTCTACTATGCATGAAAGTGTACACAATAATAAATTTTTCGAAATGTAAGAAAACATTTAATAAGGAGTATTTTGCTGCACAAAATCATCTATAACTCTAACACTGTCATACAAATGTGTGTAATGTAAATGTTATGTTGTTCAAAAAACATCGTTCAGATTAGATCGATATAACTACTAGTGTTCTAATAACAAAAATATACTGTGAGGGTAATTTTGGAACACATTTATGTAGTATATAGTTACATACATTTGATTTATTTTTAGAGTTTCCATGGATTAAACATCAAAATTATTGTTAAAATTATATAGTATTACCGAATGTCTAACAAATATTAACGGAATATTTGCAGTATATTGACTTAAATATTTATTTAAAATCTTATATTAATATTAATTTTTTTTGTAATGTATGTTTAAGGTATAATAATAAAGTTATTATTTACTATATGACTTATAATCCAAAAAGTGGCGAATAAAGCTACAAAGTAATGAATTCTTGAAGACATTAAAAGTAGGATTGTAAGTAAAGTTTTTGCTGGGTACTGAACTATTGTTAATTTTGAATCCTTACTAAACATTTATAGCTGATCTCATTATAAAAAAATTTATATATATTTTATGTAATTAAAAAAATTTATCTAGTACATATACCGAGTCGAATTCCGCAAGGTAAACGCGACGCTACAACATCTCTAACAAAAACAACAGGAATTTTGTTAGTTTAACAAATCCAATTTGTCAAAATAGTTGTTTACAAAAAGTGTGATGAAAACGCACATAATAAATAAATAAAATAAATTTTATTGATTGTTTTTATATTTCAATTTGTGTTTGTAAGATTTTGAAGATATTAGAACAATTTAAAGGGGATAACTAAAATATAAGCTATTGAAAAACAAGTAAGTAGCCATAATTTATAATCAATTTTAATAAAAGAAGATTTTGACAAATTGGACTTAAAAGCTGACGAGCAGTTGATCTAAAGAGTTTGCCTTGTCGAATACAAACAATTTTGTGTAGGTTTTTTTTATATTTGTTAAGCTTATTTTTTTTTTTCTAAAAACTCTGAACTGTAGAGACTGTTTTATTGTTATACAATAGAATCGCGAAAAAGTAAACCGAAATATTGCAAGGGTTGTTAACTTTTTCGTAATAATAGGCAATAATAAACACATTTTTCGAAAATAACACACTAAATTTATTTTAATTCCTGACTGGCAAATTCGATCTACCAAAGGTTAAATACAAATTTCGATCTACCAAAGGTTAAATACAATTTGGTTTAAGGATTGATGTTTGACTATTGACGTCAGCAGTCGTCGATGTTAAACGGCAAGCCCTCTGAAGAGATTGAGTTTGTAATTTAATGAAAATTAAATTTGATGAACTTTAGCCTAATTAAAAATATTAAAAAATTTTGGATTAAAAACCATAAATAGTTCAACAAAATAACCACAATACTGATTATAAAAATATTAATATTATAATATATTAATATTTAATTAATTCAATAAATATTTTTTTCTCCATTTAGGTGCGTTTTGAAAATGCAAAGTTGACAACACTGATATGTTTATTAAAGACAACTGTCAAATCGAAGCAAGTAGAAAAGTCGTGTAAACACCATGATTCATTAACATGATTCAGATAGCGAAGCAGGTGATTCAAATTGTCGCATTAACGCTGTTATGATACTTGCTATTTTTTGTATATTTTCTATATTGGAGAACAGTGCAAATATATTTGCATAGGAAAACTGACTAAGTGTAAAGAGTATGATTATATCATAAAAAATCTTGAAAAGTCAAACTAATATACATGTGTTATCGATAAATAATCTAAGACTGTCAAAAAAAATATAAAATTTTTTAACTTAAAATTGACATTTCCAGATTAATTGTTCGTACTGTTGCCAATTTTTTTAGTTTTTGATCGAAAGAAACGGTTTTTAACTATTTTTTTTTTGCGATTTTTAGATTTTATGACGGTTTTTTGTGGGGAAAAAACGTGGGCAGTATTGTTTGTTTTGTTTACATTTTATCAAATTGTATTTGTTAGCAAGTTATTCTAAAATCATGTTAAATTAACGTGAAACAACAATGAAAATTTTAAAATCAACCTTGTTTTGTACGAATTTGCATTGAACTTTTTCTGTGTGTATTTGTTGCGAAATAATTGATCACAAAGTTTTGTGACGCACGCCACAAAAAGAGGAAGTAACTTCAAAGGTCAAAGTGCATTTTCCTAATTTTGCATCATAAGGTACACAAAACCTAATTCCTAAAAGAAAGATGACTTTAAGACAATTCTAAAAGCACTTATTCCAAGCCAAACAATTTTGTGATTTTTTGACAAAAACCGTGAACCCTTTGTGACGCACGCCTCACAACGAACGCTACAGTAGTATATTATTATTATATTTTATTTATTTTAACAAAACAAATTATATTTTTATGAATTGCATTTTTTAAACTAATTTCTTAAGTAATGAATATAAACTTTTTTTTAACAATCTTGTGCATTTGAGATTGCAAATTAATGCAGTTGTTAATACAATTTTCAATTTTAAGCTTATTGATTTCGTTCCAGTTTTTGTCTGATCCCGAAGTCTATACGTCTAGTTGTCTTCGCAACGTGAGGTCCGGCCGTGCCCCTCATCTGCTGCCTTGCGGGTTCCGGTCTATTGCATCGTCGGTAATATCGCCATGTGGTCCTATCAAAGCATTACCAATCAACCGCCATTTTCTCCTTAATACTCCTGTTTTAATTTGGCTTTGTTGAGTGCCTGGGTTGCGAGCTTGATATCCTGATATTCTTCTTAGGCATTTGTTACAAGTTTTTCCCAACTTTGTTGGCAATCTTACACTTCTCGCACCCATAGAGTATCACAGATATAAAACAAGAATTAAAAATTGTAATTTTTCTTCGGGTGCAGATTGGTCCAAATGCCAGGCGAGCATTAATGCTGTGGTTTGAGACATCATCGGAAGATTCACCATTCAATGTGATGAAGTACCCAGGTGGCAGAAGGCGTGTCCGCCGTGAAGTTTTATGTCTGCTTCATTTTGCGTTTCTTCTAATAACTTTTATCTAAGAAAGACCTCTGTCGTCCAGCACTACAGCAAAAAGTAACAGCGATAATATGCAGCCTTCTCGGACACCAGTTTTAAAGTATATCATACAGCTTATACAGTTTTGATAAAGTACAGGACAGTTTGCATTTTTGTACTGTTCCTGAATAATCTCTATAATTTGCATCGGTACGCCTCTACAGGTGAATGCGCTCCAAATGGATGTGTGGGCAATTGTGTCAAAAGCCCTCTCAAAATCTCTGACGACCAGTTAGAGCGGGACCTCCATTTCACTGATAACTCAATTATAATTCGGTGGCTGTTTATGTGGTTTATACTTGACTTTTTACACCTAAATCCAGTCTGCTTGCAAAATAGCTCTTTGTTCACTATGTGCGATTATCTTTCTTCGGTATATTGATGATCAAGCCCTCTTTTAGTTCTTCAGAGAGTTTATTTCTGTTCCATAATCTTTGTACCACACTCTGGAGCAGTAAGGCGCTTGTTTGGGGATCTGCTTTAAGAAGCTCTGCAGTCGAAACCAAAAACTGTCGAACAAAAGACGAAAATTTGTATACACGTTTCGATTTTTTAATAAATCAGAAGTAAAAGTAACATTTGTTTTTGGCCAATGACAAATGAAGCAGTGAAAAAAATTGCAGTTTTTCTACTTTGACTGCCGTTTTTTAAACGTTGGCGACAGCTATTTCTGTTATCAGGCGCGGATCCAGCTTGAGCCTTAGGGGGGGGAAATTTTTTATGATACAAAAATAACCTTATTAAATATTCAATATAAATTAAAATAAACTAATCTTTTTAAATAAGCAATTTATGATTTCCTTGTGAGGCAAATTTAGATAGTACAGTCTATGTTCAGTTTGTCATTGTTGATCCGAGCCATGTTTTTATTCGACGAAGGGTAGGAAATGACCTCTCGCTCGTAGCATTACTTACGAGCATTGAAACGAAAATTTTAAATATTTTTCTTAGATTTGGGTAGATATCTTCATCACAGTTTATTAAAGCATTTACAACGTTATCTGATAGATTTTCAGATAATTTCCATGTTTGTTGCCAATGCTACAGTTCAGGCTCAAGTTTAGATGTTAGTAAGTGTTTATCTCGAGTTGTGGTTTTAAAAGTTTTATATCTGTATATGACTTGATTACACTTTGAGTAGAAGTTTTGGTATGTTCAATACATTAAAGATATCTATTGGAAAGTTGTTTTGAGATCTTCTGAAATAAATTCAATAAGAGAATGAAACCTACAACTCGGTAGAAATCTTCAACATTTTGGATGTGATTATTTCGTTCAAATCTTGTTTTTTAGGTTGGAACCTCGATTTGAACGCAAATAACTTTAACTTTTTTAAAAATCACTTTAAGTTGTTCTTCGGCTTTATTTCTTTTTTCTTCAAGACACATGATTAAAGTTTTGATAAGGCTTGATCCTTTTTGAAGATCTATATCGTGCTTTTGTAAAATGATACGAAGCGGCTGTGTTACAATAAGTATCACACTTAATATGTTTATTCCGCAAATAAATTCAAAAGTTCTAAGTGAGTTCCTTAATATAAGGCTCTTGATGAAGTATCTCTACCTTTCCACTCAGATATTTTTTCCAAAGCTTCTACTATATGACGTACACTTGTTGCAAAGTGTAAAGCTGAGTCGTGACAGTCCACCCATCTTGTCTCGCATAATGTAGAGAGTTTGGCTCCCAAATACTTTACTAAAAACGTGTTTTGCCTGATTTACGGGAAATAGCAAGGCGTTTGTTTCGCATTTGTCGCGGTTTCCAGAATTTTTAAACAGCTCCATTTTCTGCTGACATCAAACGACACCCATCAGTTTCAACTCCTATACAGTTTTTTAGGTCAAAACTAAAATTTGTCAAAGTTTTAAGAACTGTTGATGATAGTGCCATCGCATCAATTGACACATCAGCGTCATAATCAATATCCTGTGAAGGCTCTTCAAATGCTTTTACAACAAAGCCAAAACAATTCTTCCCTAACAACTTTTTGTTGTATGTTGAAATATTTTAAAGATAAGGAAATCTGGCTTTTCCCCGACAAATCCTTGCGTTCGTCAAAAATTATCAAATAGGAATTTTTTTCATATAACTCATATATAATGTATGTATGTACATAAATATTACAAATACTAAGGCTTTTTAATAATTCAACCGCACGCATTATCAAGTTAAACGTTTACTCTTTGGTTATACATAGATGGCACCTGCTGGGATTGAATGTAGAAAAATAAGTATTTGAATACATTAAACTAGATGTTTCATTGAAAATATCTAATAAATAACTATTAGGATGAAGATTTGGATACTTATTGAAAATTTGGTTAGAGATTCAATAAAAAAAACAAAAAAATACTTATTGAAAATTTCGTTAGAGATTCAATAAAAAAAAACAAAAAAAAACCTTGCTGGGATTTCCAAAAATTGTGTACATTAAAACAAGATAATATTTATGGGTATTCTTGTATTATCGAAATAAACAAAACATACTTTTATAATTTACGGGGGGGAAATTTCCTTATTTCACCCCCCCTGAATCCGCGCCTGTCTGTTATAGAAGAGATTGTTGTAGGTATGTCAGTCCTCTTGGTATGGCTTTTGCACATGATTGTGAATGAGGCTTATTTCTTGGAATATTATTATTATAATTGCTTTTGTGGTTATTTTGTTGAACTGTTTATGGTTTTTAATCCAAATTTTGATATTTTAATTAGGCTAAATATTTTTGTTATGTCTAAACTTGTTATTTTCATTGTTCAAGTTTTTTTTTTTTTGCAATGAAAATCTAATAACTGATTCGTTTTCGATTCTATGTTAGATTAGGGTTTTCAAATATTTCAAGTAAATATTTTTTAAAATTGTTTAAAATAGTTTATTAAAAACAACTTTTTATTAATATCCTTAATCGAATTGAAAATTTAAAAAAAATATATTGCAAATATTTTATATAACATTTCGATTTATTTTCGCTCTGCACACCAATCAAGGAACTCGAGGAAATTTTACTAAAATCTAAAAAAATTTCAAAAAAAAAGTTAGATACTTTTCGCATACTGGGATTGAAAGAAATGGAATAAATTCACTAAAAAGCAACGAAATGGGATGCAACAATAGACACTTAATCCGAACATAAAGGTCTCTTATGAAAAATGTTTTATTTTGCTAACGTTAGGATGCAAATGTAGCACACCAATGGTCACGGTAACCCATTTTTAATAAGAGAAATTTAATTTTAATCAAATTTAGTACAGCCCGGTAGATTTTCTAAAACACACCGTTTTCATTCTCGTACTGTCAATTTTCATCAAATACTCGCCAGCAATGTGGTCACTATAATTGATCGATGTTCGTTTCTTAGAAACAAAACAATATTGACTACCAGGTAGTATTAAGTTAATGTATTAAATGTAGCTATAATGTACTAACAAGATTTACATAAAGATTTACTTTGAACCTATACACCCAAATAGACTTACAATGGTGTATTATACTAAATATAATACGTGGGGCGCACATAAGTAAGAAAGTTGGTAAACATTTGTTTGTACTTTTCTTATATAAAACATACATACATATTGATACAGCACAGACACTTTATTTTCATGTAACCACACGTAATTGTTGTCGCCAAATGTTGTCCAAATGTCACCAAATGACAGCCCGATGATCGCCGTCTTGGCGCTCACTCAATGACTGCAGAGCTTTGAAAAAAGTGTGTATACGAGCACTCTGTGTATTGCGATCGCACTCATCAAAATCGTCTAAAACATTGTAGACTTTGTCAATCCTTTAACATAATTATGTGTCGACAGCGTGTTTAGACTTACGAGTAGATATCAACTCCAGCGATAAACGAGTCCAACGAAAAACAAACCCAATAATGACGTACATAGAAGAACATTATAAAAAAACACAAACAAACAAACAAGTGACAAAGTCAGGCAAACCAAATCATAAAATATCCTACACCTTCTTCATGTTTAAAATTAAAATCTTGGTTTGGTTTTAGTTTAGCTTTGCTGTCGAAAGTTACTGAATAGGAATTACTTGGGCACGAAATCGCCTTTATGTAGGCAAGGTTTTTATTGGTTCCCCACTACGATGCACCAAAAACGACTGGTTTATGTCGTGCTGCGAAAAACTGTAACGCAGTACAGTTATGAATACCAAACCATTAGCCAATGCAGAAGAATTGTTAAAGCACTGACGGCCTTGCCTGATTGCTCTTAAGAAATAATGACAATGACACATGATCTGCTTTCCCACCTAAAGCAGTTTTACGAATGAAAATTCAAATTTTGAACAGGACTCACTCACTATATTTGTTTGAACATAGATTTTAGTTTAACTAAAGAAAAAAATGCAGCTATTCAACCTTCAATTACAATTACAATAAATAAAATGTGAATACATTTCACAGCAGAATCCAGAAAGTACATTTCGGGCTTATCGAATAGCAATCCCCTAAAGTCAATTTAACGGTACATTCTACGTAAAACAAGCACATTATCTAAATGATTCAACGATTATTCTTGACCTTCATACATAATTTAGCTATTAAGAAAACGCTATGTTATTAAAGCTGAAGATCCACACCACGTATTCTAGCCGTAGTTGCGTTACTTAATTCAAATTATATGCACCTTTTTTTCGCCAAGTTTTTTATTTGAGCAACTGTTGTGTAAATATTTTTTCAAAACAAAAACAACTTCGGCAAAAAGAAATCCAGAACTCAAACATATTTGTCGATTACATTGAAAATACAACATAATTTTTAATCCTTGGCCATTAAAAACAGCTGACGCATACAAAAGTAGAAAGTAAACCTACTTCATGCGTTCGATACAATAACACTGTTTCTACTTTATTAAACAACAAACTTTTTCTTGTTTTTCTCAATGAATGTCGATTACAAATCTATGGTTTAAAAAAATTTAAAAGGCTGTGTTTTTGAGATCTTAGTAAAACTAGGCTTAGTTAATCTGATTTTTCAGATTTGTGCGCCATTATCAAGTTTGTAAACGAAATTTTGACGAATCAACTCAGTTTTGCTTAAATGTTGGTCTTTAATGAAATAATAAAACAAAATCAAAATTCATAAACAATATTCCATGCTTATAACAGGTTTTATAAGACGAATTTTATATGAAAATTTGATCTACTAACTTTTAATAAAACTTAAATATTTTATTCTAGCATATACCCGCTACTTCGTTAGCGTCTCCTTTTTCTTCGTGGACATATTTTTATGCCAAAGTTTATTTTTCTAGGTTCAAACTTGTTTAAATTTTAGCATTTAACCCGCTTTTTTAGAAGAACCAAAAAGCTAAAGAAAAATATCAAATTTCTCGTATTTCCTTTTTTGGGTACAAAATTTTCCCACATAAAAGTATTAAAAATTTCAGTATTGTAGTGGCAGCACCTAAATTAAGTACGAATATGTCAATGAATGGAGGAAAATATTTTGTAAAAAAGTACCAAAAATAGTTTCCATTTAGACCCCTTAAATTTTCGAATTTCGAAAACGTACCAAATTCGTATACGTATTTCTTTGATAAGTTTTGAATCTGATATTACCTTTGTTTCTATGTTTATTGGTTCAAAAGATAGATGGGATGGCAAAAAAGTACTAAAATTCTGATTTTACCCGTTTACTCCCTAATAGGGCCGAATTTCAAAAGAGTATCAGACACCTGTCCGCTTATTTTTCTAAAGAACAACAATAACATTTATTTTGCAACTCTTTTAGTTTTGGAGATATAAGGTTACCGAATTTTCCCGTTTTTACCTTTTTTACCCCCTAAACATTCGAATTTCGAAAAAGCCCGTCTTGGTGGATCGATTTGGGAAGTGGCCAATCGCTAGTCCAAATTTCAAGTTTCTCGGGTCAGCGGCTTGGGTTGGGCGATGATGAATGACTCAGTCAGTCAGTCACTCACGCAACTCTTTTATATATACAGATAGATGAATAAGGGGGTAATAATCTAAACTATATAGTGATACTTTTGCAGCAATTTAAAATTTGAAGGAAGTTTACCTTTTACTTCGAGTAGGAAATATCCAACCAAAACAATTTTTTATTAAAGGCAAATGAAAAGGAATTTTAATATCAACCGTCATTGCCAAAAGAAGACAAAATAGCACCATGAGTTAATACAATATTGTTGTAAAGTGCTACACATATCGCTCATTTGCTGCAAACCGGCATAACTCAAATGCAAATGAGCGATATGTATTTTAATTTCGTTAAAGAAGTTTTGTGGTGCTTGCCAGCCAAGAGAGCACTGAGCATAACTGAAACGAACGAACATTAATGGGTTGAACCGAACAAAGCGAAGTTTGCAGTTTTTTACGAAAATCTAAACGCAATGAAACGTTCTCATCTTTATGTTGAGTTTAAAAAAAATTTCTCGCCAAATTTGTTTTTTTTTTTTCAACTAAACCATTTATCAGAAATTAAATCAGTTTTAATTAAAAATAAATAAAGCAAATTAAACGCTTACTAATATCAACAACATGACTGCAGAATATGCTGTTAATATCAAAAAATATTTAATTGATACTATTAGTTTGTTAAATGGTGCAAGTTTAATTAAGTTTTTTTTTAATGTCACAAATTTTTCAATTGAAATCAATTATTATTTTTTTCTGTGTTCTTAGCCACAAACACTATTAGCCAACGCTGTATTCTATATTTATACCGTTCATATTCCTTCTTTTCGAACAATGTATTATTTAGTTTTGGAAATGTGTATTTTAAAAGAATCAGAAGCACTCAAAATGTAATCCCAACTCTTTTTATATCCATTAAAAAACTTTTTATTAAGTCAACATTTATACATTTTTCAAAAAATTTGTTGGTTTCAAACATTTGTACAAATGTAGACTACTACCATAGCGTAGGGCACACCAACTTCACATATAATATTATATGATGTTCTCGTATGTATGTCAGCACCTTATAGAGGAGCGGTTTTTTGACAGTATTAAATCGAAGTAAGCCCTATAATTTTTAAAGTTTATTTTAGCCATAAATACACATCAATGCTGGTTGACACCTCAGCTGGGAAATTGTTAACACAGTGTGTGCAATTGAAAACTTTATGTTTTTTATATTTTGATTAAGGCTGATGTGTTTTTTTGTTGTTTTGAACTCGTACTCGTACAATTAACAAGACCTCTAACGCGTTTTTCCTAGCCAGAATTATAATCAAGAGACTAAAGCTATTGTCACACTTAACAAATATTTGACGCCCTACTTGAGTTCAATATTTTAATTAAATCATTTTTTGCTTTCGCATAATATTTGCTAATTCAAACAGCTTTTAACAATTGATGAATTTCATTCTACGAAGATTTCTTCAGAAGTATATCTTAGTAAATGAAGAGCGTGGCCACTTTTTCAGAATTTCTTTGTCAATTATTTGTAAGGTGTGAAAATACCTTTACAAAAGTGGTAAAAACAACGGAGTCAATCAAATTTCACTGTACTTGTATTATTCTACCATAAAAGTTACGTACTGAGCAGGGAACATTTTTATGTTACACAAAAAAAAAAAAACATCAAATAAAATATGCAATCAAAATACCTCAAAAAAAACAAAAAAACGGCAAAATATGAACAAAAACAATAAAGAAAGTATTGTCGGCAAACACGACCACATAATACCCTGCATCCAGAATTAAAACAATTTTTCGAGAGCGTAAATTATTTGGGACCCATGTGGAACAAAATTATGTTATGAGGCTAATGCCCAATTTTCAGGATAATATTCAAATCAATATTAAGTTAATTTTCATATAAACTTAAAACGCATATCAACAAAGATTGATTTTTTGAGTTTTGCTTAAAAAGTCTTATTTAGTTAAGGTAAAAGTATGCCACCACTACTAAATACAAAAAAATATCATACAAAAGTGTATTTATTTACAAGGTGGCTTCCAAAAACAGTTGTTTGCTATTGTTGTGCCTGTTGTTGTTGCATTGGTTTAATATTGAGACTACCTTGCTAAGTTTTTCCAATGGAAACTTTAAATGCATTTAAATATACCACATTGGTGAATTAAGTTAATTAGAAATAATATCATTAACGGCCATTTTCACCAAGTTCGGTTAAAACTAACTTTCAATTAAAGTTCTGGTTACCAATATGTTTTGACAGCTATAACCGATAGTTAATTATAACCGAACTTGGTGAAAATGGCCGTAATAAGATTAAGTTTTAATGTGCGAAATTCCCAATTCTTACTATTCATAAACTGAAATTTATTGTTGGTTGGATAAGCTATTCCTATGCGCATTTCACTGGTTACTTAGGCCTGATCATCAGGAAACTGCAGCCAATGGTGTTTTTCAAATAAAACAATAAGAATTTTAATATCAAAGCTTAAACAAAACACCAACAACAAACAGTGAGTTTCTCTTTTCTTACAATCCCGACTACAATTGGTTGATGTTTTGTCAACTCTTATTGTAGTTGTAAGGGGAAACAAAAATAAAAACGACCATTTTGAAATGGATCGATTTTCATCAAAAACTGTTTATCACCTAGTCTGTGTTCATACTGCTCATGTCTTATTGACAAGATTGCTACTTTATAGGCGAGAGGGACGAGGGGAAAAGAAACGAGTACACAGATGCATGTACTGTCTTTACGTTTTGCTTTTTCATTCGTTGTTTAATTTTGTTATTGTTGTCAATATCAAAAAAGCACATGTCGTCAACATGACATGAATCATTTGAACGGCAATTCATGTTCAAAGAAGAAAAAGGAAGAATCTTGTCAATAAGACATGAGCCGTATGAACACAGACTTAGCTCTCCGATTTTCTTGTGGCTGCTTTTTTCCTATAAAAAATCAAAAAAAATCGGGCATGGTCTAAAAATCGAAAAAAGTGGATTTAAAATCGATTAAATTTTTAAATTAATCGTCTACTAAAAGTTAAAAAATATTCCATTTTATCTACTTCATTTTTTGAGTACGAATTAGTTGTACAAGAACAATTCTTAAAACCAGGAAAAATTACGGTCAATTTGTTATTTGTTACTTACGGTTCCTGAAAGGAAGAACATATATATTTTTGATCAGGGGGGTTACCGCGTATTTCGATTCGAAAGAAATCATTTACGGATTCGAACAATTTGTACTGTGTATTACGATTTTCGTAATCGTTCGAAACGATGACAGAGGTTGTATTTTTTAAAAAATGGGAAATTTGATGAACAATTTTTGTTCGTAATAGAGAGTGGCTTCTAAGAAAGTGATTTTTTGTTTTCAATAAAGTATGAAAAACGTTCGTTTATTCGAAACAAATATTACGAAAATCGTAATACACAGTACAAATTGTTCGAATCCGTAAATGATTTCTTTCGAATCGAAATACGCGGTAGCCCCCCAGGATTATTCGAATTTGGAGAAATTTTCAGAATTAGGAGAAATAATCTTTTTGGCATGTATACACAGAGAAAACAGATTCGTGATCACAACCGAATTTGGCGCCAATCGAATTTCGTCGATTGCATGTACTATCGCACAATTCGGTTACAATTACTGAAAATTTCGTTACTTAGCATAATATTTTTGATAGCAACATTTGAATTTTAGTACACCATCAGTTATAACAACAGTTATTGTTAGTTGCTACATAGTATGATTATTAGAAAACAAAAACATGCTTATACCCGAATATATGATAGATGCAACTGAATTAACACATAATTGGTGTTCGCAACAAAAGATTTGATTGTCTTTATCAATATGTTTTTTTAACCGGTTACATAAACCATTTTCCCGATTTATTAGAGAGAAAATCAAAATAATTCCAATTTTTTTGTTTGTATATTTATTTATTAATATTTTTGTGTATAGTTTATACATTATTTAATTATATGCAACCACATACATACAGGTGTAAAGCTTATCACTTAATGTACCAACAAAAACAATCTTTGGCGGCAATTAAATGCAATTTCTTTCTTGTTCTAGCGTCTAGAGGTTCTCACAATACGCACATTGATGAAAGCTGTAAATTAAAAAAACAGAGCGATTTTCATGTAATGTATTTGTAATATATTTGTTTGACCAATGTACACGCGGAGAAAAATAAAAACAATATGTACAAACAGTATCGTACATATCGAGCCATAACCGCAGATAAAGCCTAAGCGGCAAAAATAAAATTTTACAGGAGCTTTAATTATTTTCGCTATAAAATCTTAACGGTAGCTTGTATGACTATACAATTTTAGGATATGATACAAGTTTCGCCAATTTATTATTTTATTAAAAAAAACGAAGATTCAAAATGCTGTCGCTTAAGCTATTTCTGCGGTTATGGCTCTATATATATGTATGTTTAAGATATAACCCAGCCAGCATAGAATGTTTGTTAGACGATTGTGTTTAATATTCAATTCCTAAAAGAATCTTCTGATGATTATCTTACGAGTAACAAGAATAAAAACATATAAAATTTTTATTAAGTAGTTTTTTACATATTTTCTGACACGCCTGTCCTTTAATCTTGGAATAAACCTTTTGCGACGCTCCTTATGAGTCATATAACAATTACTGACCTACCTTAATATGAGCGTTTTTAACACATGAAATTTCTAATATAAATACAATTTCATTAAAACAAACCGACTCACATAGGGGTTTTTTGCCAATCTAGCCGGACATTAAGCAAAAAATTAAATTTAAGAAATGGAAAAATTTAAGTACGCAGCTCGACAGACAACAAAGTTCTGCATCGTATAGTGAATTTTCAAGTCTTTTGCTTGAGATTTGTGGTTTTGGGACACTGTTAAAACCAGGAAAGTTGATTAAACTGCATGCGTGTTCATTGACTTTTTACGGTTTTGGGAGGTTTACAACATATTTTTTTGTAGATAAACGAATAAAGATTTTACATTGATTTTTTTTTATATGTATACCTCCCCCTAGCCATAAAAGTTCAAAAATTTAATTTTTATAGTATTAAGGCGTTAGTAATCTATTTCTTTTAATATTAAAATTTTTTTTTAAATATTGTTTTATGTAACCGCCCTCAAAAGGGGGCGGGGGCGAAAAGTGTAATTTTACGATCTCATGGGTCTAATTTTAGGTTTTTTAACTTTTGCCGACGTTAAAAGTTGCATTTGCCAAACAAAAGTATGGGAAAACTTAAAAAAAAATTGCATTTTTCAGAGGTTGGATTAGTTCTTCTAGGGGGAATCTTTTCCTCCTTGCTTCGATTTTATTTATTTTTGAGGTTTACCTGCCTATGACAATATCACATATTCCTGCCAAGTTTCATCGATCTAGGGGCACTCAATAACTTTTAAGAAGCAATATAAGCTTAAACAAAAAGTAATGTCCGGCTAGATTGGCAAAAAACCCCTATGTGCGACTTAAGGATCTGCCAAATAAGATTTTCCAGCAGGATGGTGTTGATTTCCTAATCTTAATGTTTGTTTCGTATAAACTGTAAGAAAATTAAAAGTCTTGTCATGAAGAATAAACTGGATGCTCTTGTTTAGGTGGCTCAGTTATATAGCTGAGCATTTCACAAGAATTCTTACATGAGTCTCATATGATTTTTGATGTTACACAAATCTTAAACGAATCCTTCTACGATTAAAAAAGGCGAGGAATCATCTTGCAGTAGATTTTTTCGATTGAAAATGCTAGCTGGGTACATATGTACGAATGAATGAATGCAGGTATTTATAAGACAAATAATAAAGACATACATACATATGTACGTGCATACATATGTACATTTATTCTTATAAAAATACGTTAATTACTTAGCCCTATTAATTAAGTTTTTGCACCTTTTCCGTTTTTGACCGCAAAAATATTGTTTCAATATAAAACTATAAATTATTTTATTATATTAAAAAATTTAGTAAACAATAGGGAATTTTAGCTTTTATTTGGTTGTGAATTCCTTTATATGCTCACAATCGCTTCCATCAGCCGGATGTGTTCGCCTTATGTGAAACCCAGGTACGTGGGGATGCTGATCCACAGGATTTTCCCAATGTACATTCGCAACGATGTTGTGTACCAGTACCAACAACATCGTACATGTGGTGATGCGGAATTTAGTTCCCTCTGGGTAAAATTCAAGATCAGGACACACACGTTGCATTTCGGATTTCTGTATAGAAGTCCAAACATGGAAACGGCGGCTTCTCTTAATGGCTTTGTCGCCCTTTCCTATACCATTTCTAGAATCCTGGAAAGTTGTCCGAACAGTGAAATTGTAGTTGCTGGCGATTTTAATGTCCATAACTGTTCCTTGCTTCGCCATTCGAGCCATACAACTCCCGAGGGCCAATACTATAAGTTATTCGCCGCGCATAACCACTTAGCGCAATTAGTGAATGAGCCAACACACAGTTCGTGTGTTGTAGGGCAATCTCGGAATACTCTTGACCTTTTTCTCACTTCTCACTCTGAAAAATACGAAGTGAGAACACTCGATCCTCTCGGGAATTCGGATCACAATACCATTACTGCTTACTTTTCATATTCGGCACTTCATAGCGTCTCGAAAACAGCCCCGAAACGCTCGATTTTTATTTATGAAAAGGCACGTTGGGCCGAGCTTAACGAATTTTACCGGCATTTCAACTGGAAACTTTGTTTCCTTGACGATAATGTTGATGCCGCTGCAAAAATGGTCGTAAATGTAATTTTGATTGGAATGAAACTTTTTGTTCCCTCGAAGCAAATTTCGGTTAAACCAAGACTGAAGTGTTGGTTTAACCAGACGTGCAAAAATGCAGTCAGATCCAGAGAGGAGGCGTTTAGTAGTTGGCGTTTGAATAAAAACGCAACTACTGATCACCTACGAAAGAAGGCAAGATCTGAGTGTGCCAAAGTACTTAGACGAGAAAAATTTCTACACGAACAGCGTCTTCGTGCTAAGGACCTTGCTGCTCCTCGGGGCAGTAAGACCTTTTGGTCCTTCGTTAAAAGAGTAAGGGACAGTGCTAGTTCTTCTATCCCAGCGCTTTTAAAGGACGACCAAATATTTACTGACCCAATTGATAAAGCCAACCTCTTGGCTGAACTGTTTGCAAGTAGTTCGTTCTTGTCGGAAAGCAATCAATCACTGCCCGTTGTCGGAAGAGTATCATGTACTATGCCCAAGATATTTGTCCGATCACGCGCATTCAAAAGGGTTCTTTCGGATCTTAACGTAAACAAGTCACCGGTGCCGGATGGCATATCAGCACTGGTATTGAAACAGCGCTGTTCGACGTTAGCTCGTCCATTGGCCAACCTTTTCAGCTCTTCGTACCGTGCGGGAATCTTTCCCTCTTGCTGGACGGTGGCCAATGTTCAGCCAATCCCCAAGAAGGGTGAGGCTACTAACCCTGACAATACCGCCCAATCGCAATTCGCTCTCGAAGGTGATGGAGAGCATGGTTAATTACCATCTTGTGAAATATCTGGAGACAAATTCACTTCTCAGTGACAGACAGTATGGTTTTCGTGGTGGCCGATCTACAGGAGACTTGTTAGCGTTTCTTTCAGAACGTTGAAGTCGGTCCATTCACCGCTTTGGTGAATGCAAAGTGGTTGCTCTAGATATTTCCAAGGCGTTTGATCGGGTGTGGCATGGTGCGCTTTTGTCAAAGCTTATTGCTTTTGGTGTCGGTAATGATTTCTCTCGATTTATATCGAGTTTCCTCAGTGATCGCACTATACGTGCTGTTATAGATGGGATTGCATCAAACGAGTTTCAGCTAAATTCAGGGGTACCGCAAGGTTCTGTTCTTTCTCCTACGCTATTTCTTATATTTCTTAATGACCTTCTTGGTCATACTTCAAATCCTATCTACTAGGGTATTCATTCGGTTAACCGTTAACCGGTTAACCGATTAATTACTACCCGATTAACTGATCGGTTAATTTAAAATTGGCTTTTTTCGATTAACCGATTAACCGTTGTTACAAAAATTAAAACTTTTTGTAGTATTAAACCATATTTTTTGTGTTTTAAATAATGGGTGCGTTCCAAAACGTCGGTTGCAAATCAACTCGCTTTTTTAAAAACATTCTACGGTGCAACCATGAACAATTTTACAACGTTATCCGTACCAAAAAATTCACCAAAAAATTATGTCTAGAATTATTTTTTTATACAATATATTTCCTTCTATAAATACATTTTTAAGATACAGCACAAAAACAGAAAAGAAAAATTAAGGAATTCGGAACTGAACTTTTTTTGCAGAATGTTCGGTGCAGAGCTTTGCCAGGATAAGTTAGATGATGACCTGACAACAGAAGAAACTTATGATAGTAACGCAACAACCGAATTAACCCAAACAATAAGAAGTGTTAAGAATTTTAAAAAATAAAACATCCAAAATAAATCCAGAAAAAAGACTGAGCATAAGATATTCTGAGTTATGGGTTGCTTTCGATTTCTCCAACATCTACGATAAGAGAAAGAAATTTTTCCAAGTCAAAATTTTCAAAACTAAAGAAAGGAGTCGCTTAAATCCAATTTATTTTAACCAAATTATTTATCTAAAAGTTTATTTTTTAAGATCTTCTTAAACTATTTAAATTTCAAATAAAATTATCTCACGGTTTATTGTTTAATAAATACTTAATCGGCCTTGTTCTGGAAAACGAAATCACGTAAAATTGTGTTTAAAATTTATAAAAATATTTCTTTTTCATTACCTCATACTTTGAGGACCACATATCTTTACCAAAACTACTTTGGAAATCAGGAAAAGAATTAAACTTAAAATCTCCATCGATTTCAATTTCACTTGATTTCGATTTACAGAACGTGGCCGAATATGTATTATTTAAAAAATGTGTATTACAGAGCTATGAATTATTTTTTTTTGCTTGGTCTAGGTCACGTATTGTTATGTTATTGTTTTTTTTACTACTAATCTGCAGATAATAAATAATTTATAATTTTTATTCATTGAAATTACCAAAAATACTTCATTAATCGGTTAACCGATCAATAAAAAAATTAACCGATTATTAACCGATTAAAAAAATCCTCGGTTAATTAATCGAGCGATTTACCGATTAAATCAAAAGCCCGGTTAAATGAATACCCTACTATCTACTCTTTTGCAGATGACAGCAACATTTGTCATTCATATTCCTTGGCCGCCTTGTTGAGATTGGGGGCAAAAGGCAGAATATGAATGACACTCTTAATCAGGACCTAGCTGCAATCTCGGAGTGGGGTCAAGCGAATAGGGTCGAATTTAATGCACGCAAGACCCAATGTTGTATATTGACCCACAGACGGGCCGTGGGACCATTTATGCCATCTGTATTAATGGGTGGCATTGATATTGAGGAATCGGATACTCTTGATGTTCTGGGCATGAGAATACAGTGCGATGTCCGCTGGAATAAACACGTTTTTAAAGTGTCGAAAGAGGCATTCAAGTGTTTAGGTATTTTAAAACGGTGCAAGACTTACTTCACTTCATCCGATCTCCTTACTATCTATACCACCTATATCGGACCGAAGATGGAATACAACTCCCATATCTGGGCAGGGGCTTCAAAGTCTATTTTGAACCTTCTGGACCGTGTACAAAGGAGGGCGGTGAAGCTCATCAATGACAGTAGGGTATCCAACTCTATCGACTCATAAAAGCATCGTCGGAATGAGGGTTGTGTGACACATTTCTATCGATATTACCATGGGAGGTGTTCCACTGAGATAAGTGAACTTATTCCACCCGCCCGAGTATTTCTTCGTAATACTCGCTCATCCAGTGGATCACATCCGTTTGTGGTCGATTGTCCTGTGTTTCGCACAACGCATTATAGAGAAAATTCGTTTTTCAGTCGAACTATCCGTATGTCGAATAAACTTCCCGCTGAGGTCTTCCCCGGTACTTATAATTTATTAAGATTCAAGTCAAATGTCCACAAACACTATTCCCTCTTTCCTCCTTCCCAAACCTTATTTTCCCGATCAACACAATGCACTGCATATATAGGGGGCATCCCCTGAGTGTTGGTTTATCGTTAAAAAAAAAAAAATTATATTTTCAGTTGTTGTTACCGAATTGAAACTATTCCTACAATCAATAATTAGCTGCTATAAATGAATTAAAATTTATATTACAAAATTTATTGACGAAAGCAAATTATTAATTGCAATGACCAATATTCAGTATTGCCCTGTATTTAATTCGGTTGTGATTCTAACCATTTGTACTTATTTTTAGAACTAAATTAAATTAGTTATCATAACTAATAAAAGAGTTGAAGCAATCATATTTAAGTTAGAATAACGTTTTATTAATCAAGAGAATTAAAAATCAGCTAGAACTATACATTTTTAATAGTTGCAATAATAAATTATGTTACTTGATCAATATTTTATTACTGCAACCGTTTCCCAACCAATTTGTTTTCTGTGTGTATACGAAAATATTTAAAATTACTTGTTTCTTAAAAATAATATGAATTATATTGTCATCTCATATTTACTCGCTTATGCCCGTAATATCTACAAACAGATATCAGTAGTGCGAATCGAATATGCTATTCCGTAAAATTTTTAACGATATTCGCTGTCGGTTAAAGTCAGCTGTTTCTTTAAGCATTTTTTTTTTGTCGTTATTTTATTGACAATAATTTAAGCTGTGTTTATTTAATCGATAAAAGTTTTTTTTTGTTTAAAGTAGCTTACATACATACATATATACATACAAAGACATATTAATATGTTTATGTATGAACAAAAACAAAGTTACAAATTTAAAATTTACAAAAAAAGCAAATTAAGAACAAAAAAAAAAAAATTCTTATTGTAAAAATAAATAAATAAAAAAATTATCTTTTATATAAACATTAAGGACATCACTTTCTTTTGTGTCGGTTCACAATTGATTTAAGTTTTGCGTTAATGGATTAAAAGCAAATGTAAAAAAATTTCGGTAGGATAGTTCAATAAAAGGCCAAAGCTGTCATATCGAACCCTAACCGCGAAAATAACGTAAGCGACATCAAAACTTCTCTTGGGATTCTAAAATTAATTATCAAGGTTTCGTTATAATGTGCTAAATTCCCATTTCATACTATTGACAACTGAAGTTTATTGTTGACTAGCTTAACCCGGTGCGCTTCGCTACACTGCTTTAACCACTTATTTATTTTTATTTTTAAATGTGTAGTATACCATAAGAGTGACTTCTACAAAGTTTGAACCTTCTTACTATAACAGTTCTTAAGATATGCGATATTAAACATTGGCGTCCTTTGGTGGGAACCACTTCCCCCGCTGCTATTTTATTTCAATTTTAGGGCTCAGAAGATCCTACTACCAAAAGTTCAATAAAATGCGTGCAGCGGCTCTTAATAATATTTCTATCTATAAGGGGTACTGTTCCTCCTCTATCAACCCCGCCCATTTTTATATTGAAATTTATAGTTTACCATAATAGTAGCTTTAACCACGTTTGAAGGTTCTCCCTTTAATAGTTCTTCAGTTGAGCGATATTTAATATATGCCTCCTATGGGAGGTATTTCCCCCCCTGCTCCTACCCGCTTTATTTTTATTTTCGATAGTGTAGAATACCTTAAGAGTGACTTTTACAAAAGTTGAACATTCTAACTTTAACACTTCTTAAGATATGCGATATTAAACATTGGCGTCCGATGTGGGAACCACTTCCCCCACTGCTATTTTATTTCAATTTTGGGGCTCAGAAGATCCTACTACCAAAAGTTCAAAAAAAATGTGTGCAGCGGCTCTTTAGATATGCGATATTTAATATTGGCATCCAATGGGGGGTACCAATTCCCCTGCCCCTATCGACAAAATAGGTAGCCTATTTTATTTTCAGGGCTCACGTGATGTTACTGTAAAAATTTTAGGAAAATCGGTTCAGTAGTTTAGGAGTCTATAAGCCAACAAACATACAAACATTTTTCATTTTTATATATATAGAAGATGGTATAAGCTATTCCTATGCGCATTTCACTGATTTCAAAGATTTAAGAAAAACTAAAGATATTATACAAATAAAACTATTAAGCGAATAAGAATTATAAGCCCCAGTTTCACTTGTAACAATATCAAAGCTTAAACAAAAACAACAACAATAAACAGTGAGTTTATATTTTCTTACAATCCCGACCACAATTGGTTGATTTTTTGTCAACTCTAAATGTAGTTAAATTTTCGTTTTTTTAATGAATGACTTTTTTGGCAACACTTGCATCATCTCCTTAAATGTCATGGTGATATAAGGTACCGTAACGATTTTATAGCAAGAACAATTTTACGCGACAAATTTCATACAAAATTTATATGAAATAAAATAAAAAACTCTCTTCTTTAGAATTAGATTTTTGGCGCTCAATGTATAACCTATTCCCGAAAACTATTTAATCTTAAACATTTTTTTCATAATGTTATAACCGAAACTCAATGCCAAGTTTAAGTATACGCATAGTTAGTAACTGCTCACGAAAGTGTAGCACACATTTATCTTTAAAAAATGTCACCCAACGATGCGAAATTTTATACACCAAAAAGTTGTAGGGTACCACATGGTTGGGCCTAAATTTCTTTAGCTAAATTAGGGCAAAATTAGAGAATATCAAATATGGATGGATGGCTTTTATTTAAAAATAATTCATACATATTTTATTTTATAAAAAAAAAAATAATACTTATTTCTACGATACTCCTACTGTTTTCATTAGTAGTATTTAGTCATTTTTTCACTATGATATACTCTATTACATGAGGAATGATACTCTTTCTAAGTAAAATGTTTTTATAGGCATGTAATTGATCAGGTTTTATTATGTTAAAAACCATGTTAAGACCATATTAACGACAATTTGCTTTAAATGCAAGACAACGTGTTTAACTGTGATGAATGCAACGTACTTACAGCAACAGTATTAGCAACAACAACAACAGCAACTACAACTAAATCGACATAGGTATCAAGTTATAATTTTGTTGTCGTTGTTGTTCTTTACGCTTATGTTGCAGTTTTGTTTATTTTAAACATTAGAAAAAGATACTTAAACAATAAATGACGACGGCGATGACGATGACTACGATAATTTAGTTGAAGCGGCGCTTGTGTACACAACACAATGCAACAAACACTGATATGAACTAACTTAATCCTCAAATTACATGTTCTTAGTGGTGGCGTTTACGTGAAGAAGTTTATTTGCCCAAATTCAACACGATTTGTGTGAATTCCCACAGGCATAAATTGCCCACTGAAGGACGGACAACTGGACGAATGAACGAGCAAACAAACAAGCGAACGGATGGATGACCATAGTGATTAGGAGTTAACATTGTAAGCAATCCATGAACACCGAAAAAGATCAGCACAAACTAAAATGGAAAAGCAAAATTCACTAAACAGAGCAAAGCAGAGAAGTGTTAAACTGAGCTCTGCAGAGCAGAGCAGAGTTAAGGTTGGTTGAAAGTTAGGAGCGGTGGGAAAATCAACGTTATACCCCACAACTTGATTTATTTATGCTACCAAAATATCTCATAAATAAATCCGTTGTTTACTTTTTTGTATATTGTTTTTGTTGCTGTTCATTCATTCGTTCGTTCGTTTGTTTATTTTTGTTGTGGTGTTGTTTCAATTCACTTCGCCAGTTACTCCTCTCTTTTGGGATCAGGACACATTACTATGTGTCTTTTGAAGTAAGAGTGTATGAACAAATTTCCAATAGTCTTTTTGTTTTTGTATTATTCAGTTTTGTATAATTTTTTTAATGTACTTTTTTTAAGATGTAAGCGTAAAATGAAAGGTGCATAGGTTCTAGGTTAAGCAGATGCTGCAACATGCGGGTCGAGTCTTCTTTGCATCGTGAATAAATAAGTGAATACATACGACCTCAAAAGAAAGACTCGAAACAAAATTCAAATATTTATTTGCAGAATCTGTAATGAATACAGCCAACAATCCGTGATTGCTGCACTTCTTCGCGTGCAGGCGTAATAATAGTTGCCAAAAAAGTGCCACTCCAAAATATCAATGACAATAAATCACATAAAAACGACATCAAGTCGCAATGCAATAAAAAAGGAAAACAACTAAAGATAATTGTTACACTCTTGATTGTGCAAATTAATTTGTGCATTTAGTTTCGTAGATTCACCCTCTTAATTTTTAAAACATTTTCATTCCTGGGATCAGTCATATCTACTCTTAAATTTATTTAATTATATAGTAAGTGTGAATATGGATTTAATTTTAATTTAAAGTATTTTATTTCAATTTTAAGTTCTGTGCCTTACAAAATAGTAACCCTATAAACTAAACCTAATAATTTTCTTTCTAAAAATTTTCTTAGTTGAACAGCCTGGTCTGTCGGTTCATCTCATAGTGTATTGTAATTTTAGAGATTCCACTTTGGGTGTCACCTAACATGTGTCCACTGGATGTCATGACTATATTGATATTCGATATGACAGTCAATAATTCAAATGATTTTTGTGCAATCTGCTACTAAGACCAAAAAAAAAACAAAGAGCCATTATTTCAAATAGAAAAATAACGAACGATCGAATGAAAGAAAGGAAGAATACTCGTAGTATGGGATATTATTGATATTCAAGCTTTTCATGCTGAAATAAGTTTTAATACATTCATTCATACACACATACTATTTACAGTAAAACTTCCATATAACTAACTTCGTTACAACCAAAAAGTCAGTATCGTGAACTGTTTGCGGAGACCCCTGAAAAACGTTATTATTCCGTAGTTTTTCATACAAAAATACTCAATAACTATAACGAAGAAATTTTGAGCAATAAAGACTAGCAAACTTTTTTATTAAAAAGTATCTTTTACGAAGTCAGAAGTAAGCAAAATAAAATTTTAGGCAAAATTGTAAAGTCCCGCTGTCAAAACAACAAAGTAAAAATGCGTTTGCACGTGGATATGTTAACCCTCTAATGACACATTTTTTGTTTGCCTTAAAAAAAATCATATTAAGCTAATTTAAGGTTGAGAAACATGAATCTGACTTAAAATTGCTCCTTTGAGTACTCGTTGAACAATACACAACATCCAAAAAAGTGTGGGCGGGATTGGAAAAGTTGGAGTGGCACCTCCCATACAAAGAGATTGTAGATATACTAACATATATCTGGAGAACGGCAAAAGCCAAAGTAATTAGGTGCAAGTGTCTTGGTAGGCAAAACACAACATTCGACAAGATTTTGGCGGGGTTAAAAATGTGGGCGGGGCATAACATAGATTTATTTATATATTAAGAACGGTAAAAGAAAAATTATCCAAATTTGGTACACATAGCTGGCTTATCGATATGCAAACATCTGTCGAAAAGAAGGTGGGAGTGGATAAGTGGGCATGGTACCTCACATATAATGGCAAAAGAGATTTCTGTATATCTAGAGTTAGGTAATACATAGCTGTAATAAAGTTGGTACAAATATCAAACTGTAAAGTCCGCCTTTAGGTGGAGTTGGGCATTATCGTAATAATTAAAGCAACGTTTTTGATTTACATCCCGGCATTTTCTATGATAAAAACTTAATATATATTTTAATTGAACGTTTAGATACGTACCAGTAATTTTTTCGGGCCAATCTAAGGCTTCGAAATATTATTTTTTGAAAGCACAATATTAACTTTCTTCTTAACAAATGCCCGTTGCCGCTCAAATTCGATATGACAATGTACTTTTTGTCAAACTCGTAAGAGTGCTGCCAAAGTATGAAACGCTTTGATTTACAACAAGAATTATTTATTAATGAAATTTTGTCAAATATGTATTACAATTTTATGACGGTTTTTTGCTACCCCGCCTAGAGGCGGACTTAAGCATTAGAGGGTTAAGCGTGTAAAGAGCGTTTTATGCTTTAACTCTGAACCTCTTGAATATTTTCGTGAAAAATTAAATTTGGATAAAAAAAATATAGTTTTAGCGGTTATAGTTTCAGATTTTGTTCCGCCAATGTTGATTCCCTCCAGATTCGTTATATTAAAGTCTCACTGTAATATGTATTTGTGTAAGTTCATACGTTTGCACGGCAAAAAGGAATAGTGTGCTAAATGAAGAAGAGTTGAACGTTTTAAGCTGACTGACTGTTATTTTATTTTTTTGTTTCTTTTGAGGTTATGTGAAAGGTCAAGTTCGTGATCGCATTCAAACATTTTGGCAAACATTCAGTATTTTTGCTCTTTAAAGGCCACAGAGAGATTTTTCATTCAAAAGAACGACTACGAAAACTAAGACGACGTTTTCGTCATCAACATTTGAATCATCAGAGACGACAAAGAAAAATTGAAGATGAACGTGCCACCGCCGCACCACGATTCTGCTTTGTACATACTAATGCGACTGTAACTGCCACTGCATCTCTTGCACCATGGTGTTGCAGCCAAATTAAGGAGTTGGTGATGTGGAAGCGTTTGCTTTAGTACAACAGTCGATGATGTTGCCAACATTTTCTTAGGCTTTTTTTAATTTTTTTTTCATATTTTGTGCCGCATAGCTGAGCAGCACAAGTTGATATTGTTGGAGACAATTCGTCTCATAGGATCGTGCAACAGCAACCACTACTCCCAACAATAAAGCTTTACATAGTTGACGACGACGACATTCACCATTATATTATATTCTTCGCTTACGAAGTTTTGCATTCACAGTTTAAATTTTTGTTGGCTGGCAGATTGCTCATTTCGTTCGATTGCTGGCTTGAAATCGTGCTGCAACAATATCAGAAAGTTGACAAAATTGTCAAGCGGTGACATGTTAACGTATTCCACCTTCTTTGTAAATCATAATCATTAGTTCGATTAAATTTTTAAGGTTTTTGCTTCGTTCAACTTTCATTGTTTTCGAATTGTCGACTTACCAATACTTTGGAATATCGTTGCACTCGCTACTTTTGATTCGATGAGATTGATAGACAAAGCGAATAAACAAATACATCATCATGACCTAAAATAAACATTTGATGACCTATTGAGGAATCTCAGATTGCTCCAATTTGGGAGCAGTATTTGTTTTAATTCTTTTTACATATTCAATTGAATCAGTCAATATATTTCGAGACGCCTGTGAAACAAAACTTTCCCACATTTTAAATTATGGCAAGCACTTGCTCAGAACCAATAATATTTTTGTAATGATAAGGCGAACAATATTCTAAATGCAAGGATTGTAAAATAAGAGAAACAAATGATTTATAATAATCAAATACATATCGCTTAGCTCCAGGCAAACTGCAGCTACTTTTGGACACTGAGCTGGATACGGGTGATACGCAATGGTAAAGGTGCTGATTTTTGCGTCAGTTTACGGATCTCTTTGTATTCTGTTGTTTTCCAAAATCGCCTTGACTTTAAAACAATCCTTTATTCAAAATCTAATGACTGCTAACGAGTTTTTAAAGGCAAATAGCTTCACTAGGCTATACCTATCTGCGATATAAATTAAGAATTTTAAACTCTTATGGCATAGAAGATTGACTAGAAACAAAAACAAATTCTCTCTCAAAATTACGTGCATGGGAAATGCAACAACAAAGTGAAAGCTTAGTTATGTTTTGTTTGATCTCTTTCCATTATAGTCAATATTCTATGCTTTAAAGTTTAAACATTCAAACACTATGTCGAGTCATTACCGCAAAAAAAAGCTTAAGCGACAAAAACAAAATTTTACAGGAGCAGGTTTTTTCTATTTGAAATTTGGTATGAAGGTCGGCGCTTAAGATAAAATTGCTTTTGCTCTAAAATCGTAAAGGTTCCTTCTGTGACCATGATATTTTAGGAGATGATGCAAGTGTTGTCATTAAAGACATTTATTAAAAAAGCCAAAATTAAAAATGATGTTGCTTAAACTCTTTTTGCGGTAAGGGCTCGATGTTTGTTTTCTGACTAAAAACATTGATAATATGCAATAATTGTTACTCGCATAAAATATTAACTAGAAATAAGAGAGAGAGAAAAAAAATTGACTTAAGGCTCAGTTAGGCGAACGTTGCTGTACCGTATCTGTACTGTATCCATCAGCTGTTCGCTTTTTGTTATATGAAAACCAATACAAAAGCTTACCGAAATGCAATGTACCGTAGTTGCAACGTACCAATCTGTATAAAATAGAATTTCATGCCGTTGTTACGCGACATTTGTAAGACAGTGATGCGGGTAATTTTGCTCCTTTTTGGTACTTTTTTCAGTATTGCTATGGAATTGCGATAAAACAACTTACGATACAACATTTTTCTAAATATACATATGTTTAGATGTTTAAAATAAACAAATGCATATACACATACAATGGAAATGTGAAACATATAAAAGACTTTAAATGGTATCAAAACATTGTTTTGTGTGTGCACATTTACAATATATGTATGCTTAAAATTTATATATGCTAAAATACAAATTTATTTATTGTAAATTTATAATATAAATATTAAATTATAAACATTTTTTACATACACAAAATACTGTTTTAATACCATTTAAATCACGTGGTACCTTTTCTGCACAACTGAAACCATATTAACATTTTTGATTCCCATCACTGTGTGTTTTGTTTTATGTATACTATTGCTTTTTGTTTATGTGTGGGAAAACACATGACACGTTTTTAAACGTTCTATAAGTGCACCAACGTGCTTACAGTACGGTGCGGTACAGTACGGGTACAGCAACGTTCGCCTAACTGAGCCTTTAGGCCGAGGCCACGCAATGAGCGGCAAAGCGTCAAGCGGCTGAGCGTCAAAGCGTCAAGTTTGAGCGGCAAGTGGCTTATTACTGAGCGTCACTTCTGGGCGGTTAGTTGTTAAAATGCCATTGTAAAGAGTGGCTTGTTCAATGTTATAACACGAAAATCGTATTCATAAAAATGTAATGCGTTTTTAAGAAAAAAAATTGCAGCCTGTTCGTCGATTTCGAGCAAAGACTTCGTGCGCTTAACTTACATTTAAAACAAATTATAAACAAGTAAGAAAGTAAAGTCGGTCAAGCCCGACCATATGGCACCCTACAACACAGTATTAATAAACACATCATGCTAATGTGACCATATTTATCAAGCAAGGGGAATTAAACCATTTATATACAAATCTACCCAATACAATACTGCCGCATGTCTGTGAAATGCTTTGATTTGCTGTTGCTTAAAGTTAACACCAAATTGACAAAACAAAAAAATAATTTCTCGGTATTTTTAAAATTTGATAATCTGTCTTGCATAGATGGGCATTTTTCAGTATCAGTACTTTTTCAGTATTTTCTTTTTTTACTGATTACTGAAAAAAAAAAAAATCAGTATTCAGTAAATATATATATATAAAAAAAGATTATTCTTATATTTTGTCTAAATTTATAATAAAAATTAAATACTAATATTAATTATTTATTAAATTATTATAAATAGTAAAAATTAAATATGTTCATATTTATATATGGGCATTTCCTGGGGTCACGAACGTACGTTCGTACGCTTTTGATGTACAAATAATATAGAAAACAAAACTTTTCCTAGCATTTTTTTTTGCGATTCGATAGCATTTGGGTAGCTCTATGTTTAGTACAAAAGATGGATTTCATCGAGTTTAAGTTTTCATAATAAGAGTTATAAACGTGTGGTCACGAACGTACGCAAAATAGAAGTCAACTTCGGCTGACAGTAGTGAAATGTAAAAATCTGCGTAATGAAACGGAATTTTCAAAAGTGATAATTTATTTTAAAAGTGTATTAATGTAGGTCTCCATCCAGTTTTTACAACATAAAATATCTCTCTTGGTTTTTATTTAATATTAAATACATATACATATATATTTACTAAATACTGATTTTCAGTAATCAGTAAAAAAAGAAAATACTGAAAAAGTACTGCTACTGAAAAATGCCCATCTATGCTGTCTTGCCATAATTTGGTCGGCTTTGTACGGATGAAATCATAAGCTCCATATTAACTTTTGCCATGTTTATTTTTTGACGCTCAGAAAACAATTAAAAATTAGAACAAGTTTTATTCCTGATCGACGCAGCTTAGCCGCTCAAAAATTTCGCTCGCATTCCGCTCATTTCGTGGCCACTTCAATGGTATTTCATATGTTTTTATTTTTTGACGCTCATCGCTCAGCCGCTTGACGCTTAGCCGCTCATTGCGTGGCCTCGGCCTTAGATGTCAAAAAAACTAACTCTTTGATTCTGTTAGCTACAGTAAAGCTACCAAACAAAAAGTTACACAGCTGTTGGTAGAAAATTGTTCAAATTGTTTAATTTTTAAACAAAATTGTTCACAAAATTAGTGTTATTGGCTAAATAGGCTATAAATTTTTGTTTTATTTATAATTATTAAATTTTTTTTTGACTATATGAAATGTAGAATATTTCAAGAACTTAAAAATAAAATTTTACAAAAAAATATGTGTTCATAAGATTTTACACGGTATTAGTATTAAGTAATGAGTGTGAACAATTATGACCGCAGTTAGAGACTATTGTTGTATTTGGGTCCTAGCGTTTGGTGTGTTATCCCTTTGCTCTGTTAAGCCACCTTAATCCTTTTTGCCATACTTTTACAAAAGTTTTAAGCATTTTCTGCTTTATCTTTCCAAGGTTTAACGGCAAGCTCCCAAAGCTTATATGCAGTGTTAGGCGGGTTCCTCCGAGCAAAAAAATTTGCCGTTTTGGAACGGACCAAAGGTACTCAAGGGGTACAACTCTGGCGACTAATTAGGTTAATTTATTTTCGAATTTTGGTTTTCTTCAAACTAACTTTTAGCTGTTTCTGAAGTATGCTTAAGATCGCTGTCCTGCATAATGATATCACCCTGACAAGGTTCTTAGCCGAATATGGCTAATCTTGGAATCTACGGGTTTTGTAGTACTTGGCACACATTTTTCTTCAGAATTAGCGGAGTGCTCGAAGCTGGCTGCCGCGAAAACAATTTAAAGTCATTATGAAATCATCAAAATTTTAATATTTGGAATTATTCCGCTCTTTTACGCTAACACTTTTACGCCAGCCAGGACCTTAATATCTATATTGACAATAAGTCGCTTTGATTCGCGAAAATCTTTTGGCGAAAGTTTTTTTTGGGCGACCAGCTTTGCTGCTTTTGGTATCCAAACTACACTTTTTATTTATTTTACATTAAAATCCCGCTGAAATGTTGTATTTTTTGTGGTCTTGCGTTGTGAGACTCCTTTTTTAAATTTTTCACAATGCTTTGTTTTAAAAGTTCCGCTTTTGACTTACCGTTCTTGAAGAAACTAGGCAAAATTTAATTGCTCAAATTTTTTTTAAATTTTAAAAAAATTTAATATTAATGAATTCATTTACTCACTTTAAAAGCAAATCCCACAGATAAAACTTGAAATTTTTATGAAAGATTCCCACAGGGTCAATATTGTTCACACATATGGTTTGGATGTTAACTTAATACAAATATAAAAGCTAACGGTACTTTTGAAAATAAGTTTACACAGTACAGTAGAATCCCGATAATTCGTAATCGCAAGGGACTGACCATTTTTTACGAATTCGATTTAGCGGGGTTTCGATTTAACGGGGTTAAAATAAATTAAATACGAAATAACGGGGGTTTTCAATTTATTTACCAAAAACGATTAAAAAAAACATAAAAAAAATGTTTAAAATAAAATATATACAAAATATATAAAAATTATTCATGTAACATGTAACACACACACAAGCAAAAACCCACGCATAAAAAAATAGCGGTAAGCAAAAAATCATTCCATATTTCTGTTGTTTTTATTACGAATTATCAGTGGTAGTTAGCAAACAATTACGATTTATAAGAGGTAAAGAAGATTTTATTTGAAAAAATAATTACGAATTAGCGAGGGGACCAAAATGTATGCAAATTTTACGAATTACCGAGAAATTTTTTCAAGGGACCGACAGTTTATTACGAATTATCGGGAATACCGATTTATCGGGGTACGAATTATCGGGATTTGACTGTATTATTATAAAAAGTAGAAAGCCATACAATAGTTTTAGAAAGTTTCCAAGTCTAAACTTTAATAGTTTTCATGATATACATAAATTTTTTATAATTTCGTGAACAATTTTGTCCCTAACTGTATTTATTTATTTAATTATTGAAAATTAAAACTGAATTCCAAAAAATATTTTGAAGATCACAATTTCAGGACCATAGATTCAAAGAAATATCCAATTTGGAAGTAGTCAATAGCTTTCTGTGTGTTCGCTTATTTGTGTCATACCCCTAAATTATTCAACCGATTTTCCTGAAACGCTCAGAGTATTTCCTTGATTACCCGGGTTAAAGTTTCCAAATAACTATTATATGTACATATGTATGTAGTTTGGGTATAAAAACACAACATTTGTGAAGAAGTGGGATGGGTTACGAGGGTGGGCGTGGCACACCTCATATAACAAAAACAATACAGATTGCTGTATATCTAGGGAAATGTAAAGATATCAAAATTTGGCTCTAATAACACAAGGACAATATTAGTTTTTGTATATGTGAAGAACGGCAGCATATCCACGTTTTGAACAAATAGATTGGTCACCAATACATTATAGCAGTCAAAAAGCGATTTGAACTGAAAAAGAAGGCTGGAACCTCCCAGCCATCTTCAGGCCGACAGTAAAAATATCTAAATTGGGTAAAATTGCTTAGTTTGCAATACACGAGATCTGTTAAAAAAAAAATACTTCTATCACATACCCAAAGCAAGAAAATTCTGGTCCATTTAAATGGAAAACGACTCAATGGGGCTTTAAAGCTGTCCAGACAAATCAGGATCCTTGTTAAGATTATAATTGGTCAATGCCTATTAACCTGTGTAAAAGTTGTGAAGACGAGGAAGAAGAGAAGTCAACGGAACATATTCTCCGTCATTGCACCACATTCGGTGATCTAAAGCTTAAACTGTTTGGTCGAAGAACCCTTACGGACAAAACTTGTTTCTCTGACATATATTTGAAAAGGATCCCCTCCTTCATTAAGCCAACTGGCTTGCTGAGTGAAAATATCGGCAGACAGGTAACATTGGGCCCCTGGGAGACAAAAAACGTGGTAACAGATCGGAAACTAATTGCTGGCCCCACGTAAGATGTGCTTGACAGCGGCTATCAATACAACCTAATCTACCCAAAGTTGGACAACAGCAACATTGCGGAAATTGCTGTTTTAAAAAACCAATGTGTCTTATGATGTCACTGCACAAAATTTTTTGATTTTTTCATATTAATTGTATGTATGTATATTAGGGGCATAACCAAGTTTTTAAACTAGCAATACGCGATAGCGAATATTGTGTTATTTACGAAATCAATTTGTTTGGGTCGTTTGAAAATAAAAACCTCACCTACAAAAGCGATTTTCTAAAATCCCTAAAGAATAAAATTTAATAAAAAAATTTTAAATATTTTATTATTAAATGAAAAAAAGTTTCTTAATTATTAAAAGACATGAATTTCAAATTTAATCTACGTGTTGTTTTGCTAAAGGCGCCCGTACACGTCATGTATTTGTCATCTGACATGTCAAATTTTCAAGTCACATGTAATTGTTCATGTCTGTCAAAATTGCTGTTTTACATAAGGTTTATAATATTCGGTCACAAACGTACATGTATGTAATTTGCTTCTGACATTGTCTCTGTTTTTTTTTCGCATTGTTATTGCAGAAACCAAAGAAGTTCTCGGTTTCAAAATAGCTTGCTGCCGCCACGAAAATATTTATTTGCGCCGTAAAATAATTTAGCCATCTTAACATTTTTTTCTTTTATTTTAATGACACCAATTTAGAATTTATAATTAAACGGTTTTTATGTTTATATTTACATAAATTCTATTCAATGGTGAGATGAGCATACATATCTTGGTATTGTAAAATATTAACTTCAGCCGGCCAATGATTCCGTCAATAGTTGACGCCGCTGCCAGTTTCTTCCCGGCATAGATTTCTGATGTCAGATGGTTTGTCAGAAGAAAATAGAGCACGCTCTAATTGAAATTTTGCAAGATGACTTTGCGTCTGACTTTTACAGAAGCAAAGTTAAAAAGGTAACACACGACATGTATGTGTTTTGCAGTGGGAAATTTGACATGTCAGATGACAAAAACTTGTCGTCTATATGCTCCTTAAATTTTTGGCTAAATGTATAAGTAAAAATAAAAATAAAAAAAAATAATTTTTCAACTTTACCGAGTTTTGTGGGTAAACTTTTTTGAAAACCGCGAAAAATTAATCTAATTTTTTTATAACTTTTCAATGGCCTCTTCGACTTTAATCATTCCCCGGGAAAGCGAGATTTATTTTACAATTTCCCTCCAATATAATATTACTAGCCGACCCGGCAAACGTTGTTTTGCCATATAACTTATATCTTTCAAATGTAACATGCCAAATTTTAAGAAAACCGGTTGATAAGAAGAAGATAATTTAAATTATAGACTAAAGTTCTTTCCAGATGTTAAACTATTTGCCTGCCAAATTTCAAGAAAATCAGTTGATAAGTTAAGAAGATGTTACAGTGTCAGCATGCTAAATTTTAAGAAAACCGGTTGATTAGTTAAGAAGATATAGGGTTGGGGAGCTTTTAACCCTCTTACTTTATGTAACGCCCTCAATTATAAAAACTTTAGGCTATAGTTCTTTCCAGATGTAACACTATTTGCCTGCCAAATTTCAAGAAAATCAGTTGTATAGATAAGAAGATATAGGGCAGGGGAGCTTTTACCGCTTTTGCGCTATCTCGCACGCTATTCAGTATTTCCTTTCAGATGTTACAGTTAGGGATGAAACGATACCTCTAAGGTATCGATACTTTTACTCGATGTGGTATCGCTCGTAAAGTATCGATACCTACTTAGAATCGAAAAAAAGTATCGATTCTTAGTTACTTGTATGCGTACTTGTATCGGTTTGTATGATAAAAGAATAGAAAGCAGCATTTAAAAACGTTCTTATTAGTGTTTTATTACTATACGTAAAGTGTAAAGATTGAGACCACTTTAAGTTACCACCTAGTACCAATTTCCTTTCGAAAAATCTTTTTATCTTAGGAAACAAGTTTTATAGAACGTTCAGAATAACATCCTTCATTCACCTTTTATTCCAGAAATCAACAATGTCACTATGAATTTATCTTAAATGTAAAGATGTATTTTATTTCCTTTCAATAATTTCTCAAGCTCAAGGTCCGTTTTATATAAAGAATATTTATTTAAAATTTATCCAATATTTCGCTATCTCAATGGATAGCTTCAGGGATTTTTTGGTTTTTTTATATTTCAAACAAATGTTTTAAAAAAAGGAAATAATATTAAGAAGGTCGAAGAAATTAAGCTAAATAATTTATGTATTTTATTTTTAAATTGATAAATATATAATTAAGGGTGGTAACACCATAATCCATTATGTTAATTGTGAGTCACACCTTAACGTCAAGTTTTTTGTTTCAATATTTGACAACTCCGATTATTGAAAGGTACACAATTGAGCAGCGCGTTAAGATTAATAAAGCCTTTTACGAAAATGGGCGTTCAATCAAAATGCATTTAATGCACATCGTGATTTTTTTGGTCAGTATAATCGACCAAATGTTTCCACAATCGGGAGAATCGCGCGTAAATTTCAGCAAACCGGGTCTGTAGGAAATGGGATAATATATGTGCATGCTCCCCAGTTAGTTCTGCGGCTAGCGGCGTCTTCGAAAATGAGGTCGGCCAAGCAATTATCGTGAATGGTGTTCGCTATAGCGGGATGATAACGGACTTCCTATAGCCAAAAATTGAGGAAATGGACCTAGACGATATGTGGTTTATAGGTGTGGTCTAGAGATGCCAAACGGGACCAGATCGGGATCATATATAAAAGCCAATTTTAAAATTCATATAATTATAATTTAATGTTTATGTATAAGAATTAAAACAAATTAATTCATGAAGAAAATTAAACTCATTACAAAATAAAACTTTTTAATGTATTCTTTTAAAGTAATATGGAAGTATTACGTATAAAAACTTATATTTTAAAAAGATTCTTAAACAAATCAATGACGTCAGATAATTGATATCTTATTTTATCGCAAACATATGCTGCCAACGAAACCAATATTCGCATTCAACACTTCTGGGTGGTATCGTAAATACATAACTACATATATGCTATATGACAATATTTAATTTATTTTATCTGAATTATATATAAGAAGTATTTATCTAATAAAATAAACTTATATGTGTCAAAAGACTTTTGGTAGAACCCAACTTGCATTTTGCGTGCGCAGTTCTATTATCATCCACTTAGAAAAAAGACCCACCATCTGATTTTGTTTTCGTGGTACATAATGTATTGCATGTAACATTTATTTACTTATGACTTTTTTGTAACCAGTTAAAAATTAGATTCATGGCCAGTATGTTTTAATATTGAATTTTTACTTAGCCCAAAATCTCGGGATTTTTATATCAAACCCCTGGATTCGGGACTTAAATTTTTAGAATAATCCCGGGTTTTCGGTATTCGGGATTGGCATCCCTAGTGTTTACTGGTCAAACGACTTCTTGATACCGTTATTGCTGCTCCAGCTTTGGAAAATAGTCAAAAATTTAAGATTAATTTTAATACCAAAGTTAAACGATTACTTTTGACCGTTACCGAGTATTTTTTTACCGATACTACTTGGTACTCGGTTGCTAAGTATCGATTACAAAAATACTTTGTACTTATATAAAAGTATCTAATATGTACTTGTATTTACTCGTATCGTTTCATCCCTAGTTACAGTGTCTGCACGCAAAATTTTTAGAAAACTTGTTGATTAGTTTATCATCGGGCTTCAAAAGGCTCTGGATAGACATAAAAAAGAGAGGAACACCAAATATGTGGTTTTCATGGACAACCTCTTATATCAATTTTTTTCAATTTTCAGATGTTGATTGGTTAATTTTAAACGCTCTTTACATGGTTCTATAAATTTTTGAAAAAAGATGGACCAATTCAAATTTCTTAAAGTAATAACCCAGTTAAACAAGTTCAATACTTAACCCATAGTTTGATCTAGAATGGTTTTTTATTTCTCCTTAAAAATTTGATTTTAAGACACACGCGGTTGCCTATGAAATAAGGATAATTAGCAATAAGGATTTTATAAAGATGGATTATATCGTCGTCTTAATATGCAAACCAGCTAACCCCGTTTCTACACATTTTACAGGATAGACAAAAAACTTTTAATTTTTCCTTTTTGCTGCTTCACTTCAAGACTCAAATTGAAGAATAACTACATGCTGGTCGGCATTAAAATCTCAATTTATTTAAAAAGTGGGTTTAGCAGGTTTGCATATTAAGCCGACGATATATAATATTAGATATATTTATTAAATAAGTACTACGTCACCTTAAATCGAAAAGGTCGTAACTGCAATTTTTATTTTTTTTTATACAGGAGAAGCAAACAACTTTATAGATTTAAGACTATTTCGTTTTTTGAAATTAAATTTAAGAATCAAGGATAGAAAACCAATGCAGCTGTGATTCAACAAAAATAACTGTAGAAATTATAATAATTTTTAATATTTTTAATTAGGCTTAAGTTCATGAAATTTAATTTTTATTAAATTATTTTTATGAAGAAAGGAATTTTATAACATGAAAATTAATTAAAATTGTTATTGATAATCTTTCATTCTTGACGTGGCTCGGGCTCGAACCCTGGCCGGCAGGTTACCATGACATGTTTCGATCGCAACCACTCGATCTCCTCAGATGGATTTGCCGTCTTACACTCGCAGCCATCGACGACTGCTGACGTCACTAGTCAAACATCAATCCTTAAACCAAATTGTATTTTAATATTTGGTATAAGGATTGATGTTTGACTAGTGACGTCAGCAGTCGTCGATGGCTGCGAGTGTAAGACGGCAAATCCATCTGAGGAGATAGAGTGGTTGCGATCGAAACATGTCATGGTAACCTGCCGGCCAGGGTTCGAGCCCGAGCCACGTCAAGAATGAAAGATTATCAATAACAATTTTAATTAATTTTCATGTTATAAAAATTCCTTTCTTCATAAAAATAATTTAATAAAAATTAAATTTCATGAACTTAAGCCTAATTAAAAATATTAAAAATTTGGATTAAAAACCATAAATAGTTCAACAAAATAACCACAATACAAATAATTAATTATAATAATATTTTTTTCTGATGTCAGTTACGGCCTTTTGGAACCGACTCTTTTATATTTGTTTTGATTACATTCTTTAGAAAACTCATTGCAACATACAAATTAGAGAAAAAATTGATTATGCATATTATAGAAAAAAAAACAACAGACATTATAAAAAAATATGCATTTAATTGGAGTAGGGTATGCTGTCGTAGAAACTGAGGAAACCTTCCGGAAGTAAAACACTAAGTCCCTAAGATGCTTCCCTGTTTTTTTTTTTTTGACATTTGTATTCTTTCGGCGGGTAACCGTACGTGTTCAACTTCTTCAAATATTTTCAATGTACGTTATGGTAAAACGAGGTATTCATCTAGGGAAGCCAGATTTCAAATTCGTAAAAACAGTACATTAATAACAAAAAAACAGTACAATCAAGAAAAAAACAGTACATTTTTTTTGACAAAAGCATAACTACTTCTTAAATATTTTAAACTCTTGAGCAACAATAATATAAAAAAAATACACTAAAAAAGTATAATGTCAAGGGAAATATTTACATTTAATGGCATTTCATATAGAAATGCCACCATTTGCGTTTATTAAACAAACACCACAAGCTTATCATTTGTCCATAGTATCATGTTTCACCTTTTCTTCTGGGGAATATATGGTTTTTCCCGAAATTCTAATTAAAAGATAATTTACTTAAATGTCCTACATATAGACATAATTTTTGTTGAAACTTGCGGCTAATTGAATTTAATTTTTTTTTTTCATCTACTACATAATATTTGATCCTTATAGCTTTGTTTTATTTTTCAATTTACATCTTTTTTGTTAATTTATATATCAATGAGTTAACTAGAACCGCCATACCAAAATTTTGTTATGAGTCATATAAATATTGTATAATTCGTTTAATTCTAGATCTACCAACACAAAATTTTTAAAAGACATAGAAGCTATCATCAAAGTCCATCTCCCCAAATTTTATGTCAATATCAGCATTAATATGTTCTGAAGATATGGCATAAAAATCTATTTTTGGGAGAAGAGTAGGGGAGCTATGGTCAAATGTGAACATATTCAGCCTGTTCGTCGACACTTTGTTTTTGTTTTAAATGCGAAAGTCAACGTTCGAAATCGACGAACAGGTTGATTGTTTTGAAATTAAGTAGGATGATAAAGATTATAACTAAAAAAGTTTTGACCAAATTTAATAAATATCTAGAACCAATGAACAAACGTATAACAACCTCTCCATAATTGTGATGCAAGTATTAAGGCGACCGTACACGACATGTTTTTGTCACCTGACATGCCAAATTTCCCCCTGCAAAAAACATACATGTCGTGTGTTACCTTTTTAACTTTGCTTCTGTAAAAGTCAGATGCAAAGTCATCTGACAAAATTTCAATTACTTGGTGGCCACACGATCAAGTTTTGCCTTTCACTTCCTTCCCTGTCGGACATTCAGTTAACTTTAAATTAACTGAAAGCTAACTATTTCTCAAGGTTGACACTTGTATTACTTTTATATGGAATTAACTAACTATTTTAACATTGCGATGTCCTAGGAAGTAGTCAATTGCCCGACTCTGCATTACTTGCAGTTAACTTTAAAGCTAGCTACCTAGCCGTTAACTTAAAGTTAACTTAAAGTTACCTTTTTGTAGCTAGCTATAAACTTACTACTTTAAGTTGGATTTTTAAATTAACTATTTTATTAAAATTGTATTTAGTTATTTTATTTTATTTAATTTTTTAATTATAGTATAACCTGGCCATTACCGATTACCAATTTCTACTCCTTATATTGTAATAATGGCCCTAAATAATTAAATCTTTTGTGGGTCTTGGAGCCGTTTGTTTGCCAATCGACTTGGCTCTCTCTACTTAAAATTCACAGTGTTTGTATACACTTTGGTTAATGTAAATTTTGCATTGCTTAGTAGTTGGCTTTAAGTTAGTCTATACAAGCTAACTTAAAGTTGGCTTTTTTTGTAGTTAGCTACTCATTTGACGGCAGGATTTCAATTTGCAATACTCTCTCACTTTTTTTACTAATACACACACACTTTTTAAATTGACCACGAGATGGCTTTCAATTTCACCTATCCATTTGTTTGGCAATTTTAATTTCAATTTAACAGCTGATAGCATTTTTTTCTTTATAAATTGTTTTTTTTTATGACATCAGGAAAGTAAATTGCTTATAAATTGAATGCAGCCCACGTCACATCTTTCAATTTATGTAAGTTTTGACAAGCAGTATATGCAAAAGACTATCAAGAACAACTTGACCGTGTGGCCGCAGGGTTAGAGCGTGCTCTATTTTCTTCTGACAAACAATCTGACGGAAGAAATCAATGCCGAGAAGAAACCGACAGCGGCGTCCACTATTGACGGAAGAAGTTAATATTTTACAATACGGAGATATGTATCATCCCACCATTGAATATAATTTATGTAAATATATTTATAAAACCCGTTTCATTACAATATCCTAAATTGGTATCTTTGAATAAAAAGAAAAATATGTTAAGTTGGCTAAACTATTTTACGGCTTAAATAAAAATTTTCGTGGCGGCATTTTTATTTTGGTTTTTGAAATAACTATGCGAAAAAAACAGAGACAATGTCAGAAGCAAATAACATGTACGTCATGCACAATTACATGTGACTTGAAAAGTTGACAAGTCAGAAGTAAAAAACATGTCGTCTACATGCACCTTTAAAAAACCCCGTTGTGGTCCAAGGATAATAAAAGATTTTGAATTTTTCACATTTTTTCTAGCATCAAGAATTTGCTCGTTAATCTTTTTAGAATTGCAGGACACAAGTAGAACTCTCTACATTTGGAAATAAATTAATTTAAAAATTAATCATATCTTATGTTAAAATCGTGTTCCATCACAAACTTCGCGATAGCAGACTTTGTATGTGTAATTTTGCATCTACAAGAAGTGACACGGCCGCGGCGTCCATCGATTACAAGATTGTGAAAAATTTGTCTTTATGTGTCGCCAATTTGGTCGAAATAAAAATATAAAATCAAATAAGAACAACAACAACATATATTCGGAATCACATCGAAATTGTGCAATCGCAGTTAAATAAAAAGAAATAACCACAACGACAATAACAACAGGAGCAACAGGCAGACCAAATTCACTGTAAAATCTCATTTGAAACCAATTTGCATTGTTTGTTAAATACAAATGCGACAGCAGCAAGCGCAAAATTTAACGCTTTTGACCAGGTGGACCACATAATGTGAGTCTGAAGTGGCACGAACAGAAACAAAACCAAATAAAATTAACAAAAAAAAATACAAAAAATATTAAAAAATAAAGAAAATAAAAACTGCATGAAATATGTGAAACAAAAAGAGCATGAAGTTAGAAGGTTGACTGAATAAATTGTTTTGTTTGTGTGTTGTGTTTATGTGTGAACATACATACAGTATATAAGTGGTTGCAATTTTGGAGTGTCTCTTCATTTGTTCTACATGCAACAAACATGATTCAGACTTTCCAATTTTAATGTTCTATGTTATTTTTTGTTCGCTCGTTTCACTCGATTTGTTGTTCACTTTTTATTGTTTCATTGTTTCAATAATAATTCAGTTTACGACCAGACTAAAAACATACAAACATATATTCAAGAAGTCAGTGCTGAATTGTTGTATTTGCTTAAAACTGTTAAAAGAATTTCTGTAAAGATCGTGCTACAAGCACCCGCGCAATACCAAAATCGTGCTGCTTTTCCATATTAGACTACGAGTGGCACATTGTTACGATGTTGTGGGATGTTGACTGACTGAATGCCTCCATAAAAAAATCGAAGACTTTAACAACAGTAACATAACAACCTGAGTAGTTATCGCACACACGTGTGTCTACAAATAAAGTTAAATTTGTCACTTGTTTTTGAAAGAGTATGTACTGTATACATATCTATGTGTAAAGGTATATTGGATTTGAAAAATACATACTAAAGTACATACATAATTACTACAATACAAATTTTTTAACTTACATTTTGTTTATTTATTTACTATGTTCATAATTAATAATACTTACCATATTTTCAATAAAATTTTGAACTTTCAAAATCCGCACCATAGTTTTTTCCCTACCAAAAAAAAACCAGCCTCAACACTTGCAACGTGAAATGAAATAAGTCTACTAGTAGAGCAAATTTGCCGAAGGGTTTTGAAAAGTTAGCTCGGGCTCCCGAAATATGGGCCCCTAAAGTTTTTGATTTTTTTGAAAAGGCGCTTGGTATAAGTCAAAAAGATTATACTAAATGCACTTCTGAGGTAAGAAATAATTTCAGATGTCTTCAGAAGAATTGTACTGCGATTCTTTTCTTAAAATTTATTAACCCTCTAACTCTCATTTTAAGGGGTCATTTTGTCCTTTTTCCCAACTCTTACACAAAAGTATAGTAAAACGATACTTTAAAGGCTTTAATATTCCTACGAATATTTTTTGCATCAAATTTCATTAGGGTCTTCAAAGACCAAAAGTTCGTGCAATGTATCTAAAACGAATTCTCGAAATTTCGGGCACTGACATTTTTGAATTTTTGAAATGGCGTTTGGTTAAAGTCATAAAAATATACTAAATGTACTTCTGACCTAAAAGGCTTTTTCAGATGTCTTCAGTAGAATTGTATGGCGATTCTTTTTAACACTAATTTTAAGGGATCATTTTTGTCCTTATTTAACTTCTACACTTAAACGGCAAGATAGAGGGTTAAAATATTCTACGAATATTTTCTGCATCAAATTTCACTAGGGGTCTTCAAAGACCAAAAAATCATGCAATGTATTTAAAACGGGTTTTCGAAATTCCGGGCCTGGAATTTTAGTAATTTTTCGAAAATCCATTTTACATATATTGCCCGATTTTTTGGTCTTAGAAGACCCCTAGTGAAATTTGATGCAAAAAATAATTCTAGAACATTTAACCTTCTAACGTGCCGTTTTAGTGTAGAAGTTAAAAAAGGAAAAATGACCCCTTAAAATGAGTGTTAGAGGGTAAATATATTCTATGAAAACATTTCTACTGAAGACATCTGAAATTATTTCTTAGCTCAGAAGTACATTTAGTATATTCTTTTTGACTTATACCAAAAAATTCAAAAAATGTTGGGGCCCATATTCCGGGAGCCCGAGCTAACTTTTTAAAACCCTTTGGCAGATTTGCTCTACTAGAAGTCTACTTTCATTTCGCGTTGCAAGTGTTGAGGCTGGCGGCGATGACCCGAATTTTGCTGCACAGTGTAATAGTACTAGTCCAAACACGCGTGTAAAATGTAGCCCACAAGGGACTAGGAGTAGGCCAAAAGTAATCCAAACGCATGGAAAAAACATGGTATATTTAACGTTACGATGTCCTAGGACAGGTCCATATAACCCAGCTTTGGATTACAAAGGAGTAGTCTTAAAACTACTCCATGGTATACTCAAGAGGATTAGTTGTGAAGTCGTTAAAACATGTCGTTAAAAACGAAGACATGTCGTCTCACTACAAATACTTTTTAACAATGACATGGTCCATGCTTGCATTACATTGGACCAGTCCAGGGAGTAGTACATTTGTTAAAAATGGATCAGGTAGTCCAATATTATTTGCAGGGTTAGTTCCTACCAAAATTGTTACTAGTGGTCCACCAGATCAATCTATATAAATTTTTGGTAGGAAATAGAAAGTAGGAAATGAAAATATAATTACAGTGCACTCGCGATAATATAAAAATTCCAAAATTTTTTCTTAACCACTGACTACTCTAATATAATGCTATGTTCACATTTGGGTTTTTAAAAATTTATGAATTATTTAAGAAAAAAAAAAAAAATAAAAACATTAAGCAGAAATCTTGGCCGGTTGTACACGGTTGTTGGCGATTCTACATTTGAGGTATGTTCAGTGGATTCTATGTGGCTTATGAAGTGATTTAGTTGTAATCATGTCAATTTGAAGTGATTAACAAATCACTTCAATGTATGGGTAATCATCTCGATTTTGAAGTGATAGAGCCTAATCACGTTCGAGCTGCTTAAACGCGTTTAATGCTATGTTCACATTTGGATTTTTAAACGCGTTTAAGCAAAATGTTGATTTAGCTAATCAAAGCCGTTCACATTACATTTGAGATGATTAAGATGACAGATGATTAAGAAAAAACACACACACAAGCACACAAAAAAACAACAAACAAATTTAAATTTCTTTCAAGTATTAAAAATGGATAAAAACACTTTTATAAAGTTATCAGAAGATTATTTTAATAATTTTAATGATGTTATTGTGAAAAAAAAAAATAAAAACATTAAGCAGAAATCTTGGCCGGTTGTACACGGTTGTTGGCGATTCTACATTTGAGGTATGTTCAGTGGATTCTATGTGGCTTATGAAGTGATTTAGTTGTAATCATGTCAATTTGCAAAGCCGTTCACATTACATTTGAGATGATTAAGATGACAGATGATTAAGAAAAAACACACACACACAAGCACACAAAAAAACAACAAACAAATTTAAATTTCTTTCAAGTATTAAAAATGGATAAAAACACTTTTATAAAGTTATCAGAAGATTATTTTAATAATTTTAATGATGTTATTGTGAAAAAAAAAAATAAAAACATTAAGCAGAAATCTTGGCCGGTTGTACACGGTTGTTGGCGATTCTACATTTGAGGTATGTTCAGTGGATTCTATGTGGCTTATGAAGTGATTTAGTTGTAATCATGTCAATTTGCAAAGCCGTTCACATTACATTTGAGATGATTAAGATGACAGATGATTAAGAAAAAACACACACACACAAGCACACAAAAAAACAACAAACAAATTTAAATTTCTTTCAAGTATTAAAAATGTATAAAAACACTTTTATAAAGTTATCAGAAGATTATTTTAATAATTTTAATGATGTAATTGCGAAAATTTATGAATTATTTAAGAAAAAAAAAATAAAAACATTAAGCAGCCATCTTGGCCGGTTGTACACGATCATGTTGGCGATTCTCATTTGGGGTATGTTCAGTGGATTCTATGTGGTTTATGAAGTGATTAAGTTGTAATCATGTCGATTTGAAGTGATTAACAAATCACTTCAATGTATGGTTAATCATCTCGATTTTGAAGTGATTAGAGCTTAATCACGTTCGAGCTGCTTAAACGCGTTTAAGAACCCAAATGTGAACATAGCATAAGAACCCAAGTGTGAACATAGTATAAGAACTAGTACAAAGACCTTTTTGTTATTAAATTAGCAAAGAGATATGGATTGACAAAGTCTTCATTATTTGAAAAAAATATGCGCCCTTCGAAGTACCTAGAAATGGAAAAATCACTGTATCGATGGTTTATAAGAAACAAAAATATCCTGGTTAGCTGGCTGATGTTAAAAGAAAAAAGAAAATTGCTTAAATTTCTAAGCCAGTGATGGATGGCTTCAAAAGTTTGAAAGGAGGTATGGCGTTCGGCTACTCCAAATTTCTGGAGAAAATCTTTCTTCCCAGTTGCTTCAATTAATAAATTATCAAGTTTACAACGCCGACAAATCTGTTTGATTCTGGAAACTTTTGGTGCAAAAAAGTACGTGTCCTTACATGAAAAACAGGTTAATAGCAGGGGTGGGGAATGGAATGAATATCCAATTTTCCTTCTTCTGTATCCACAACTGCACTGAAAAGAAAAATCCATCAATCCGAAGCGGTATTAATAATATGCTAAGTACGCATTTTCATGAATCAAGTACAAAACGATTGTTTAAAGCACGTATTATTCAAGTGCGAATACTTAACTTATTCATATTTAATCCCGAATTCGTACTTGAAATGATCTGAAAATGAGATTGATTGAAGTTAAACTAAGATTGAGATTCAATCTTAAAATGCGCTTAAACTAAATAAGAACTATTGCAGTTGATTTTACTTTTAAAACATGAAAATAATGTATGTATTTCATCTCGTTCTGTTGTTGTTTCTATACAAAACAAGCGAAACGTTCTTTACCTACTTGTATGGTTTAATTGTAGTGTCTACCAGGGTTGTCAGATTTTTCTGTGCTCCATCGCCAAACCGGAGCACAGTGGGAAATTTTACGAGAAGGCGGTCAAAATTCCATAACTTTTGACTGGATCGGTATTTTTTTACGCTATAAAACGTACAATTCGACTGATAGGAGCAAAAGTTATGGGGAGTTCAAAATGCAATTTCCATTTTTTTGTTGAGTTTCGGTGTAAAAGTTGAATATTTCAAATATGATTTTTTTATAATTTATTATTATTTCTCTTGTATTTTACAACTGATACTTATTTTTTATTGTCGAACTTAGATCCTGTCAGAAAATGCCAATATTTTGCCCCTGTAAATTTTTTAGTCCCAATATTCACAGGGGCCAAAGGTTGCCTTTTTTGGGACGAGACGAGTTGTTATAAGGATAAAACTGAAAAGGAATATTTTGAAAAATGCCCAAAAAGCATTCTTGGCTATCGATAACATTTTAGGTAATTCAACTTTTATTTTTGGTTTGAGATGTATGTGTATTTTATTTTTATATATTAATACGAATATATACTTAAATCAAAAACAAATTATAATGTATAAACAATTTTAAATTAAACAATATTAGTAAAAATTTCTTCTAAATAGCTTTGGGTTTCATTTTCCAGAAGTTGTTTAGCTTCTCCCTCTAATTCGATTGAGGTTGATTTCCATTTTTGTCGAATACTGGACATATATGGATCTGATGTGCACAACAAAATAGTAATAAGATCTTCATTAGTACAACATCTGGACATTTTTCTTGTGTTATGCTCGCGGAAGAATCTGTCTTTGTTCCTTTTTTCTTGCGCTTTTTCAGATAGATCTCCAATTGGTAGCATATTGTGTTGAACTATTTGTTCCCCATGGTATACAATTTTATGAACTGTGGTTGGCATATGTCTCCAAGAGTATTTTTTGTTATAAAGAATTCCTATTTCATTTGCATACTGGCCAAATTTTTTTGCATTTATCTTTCTGCTTCATGATATAACTTGTAAAATTGTCTGGAATCGTCTTATTAATTCAAAATGTACTCCTGTGATAGATGCTGCAGTTTCTGGATCGGAAAATAATCTCCTTGCAGTGTTTCCATCATTTGAATTTCCTTCTCCTTGTTTTGGCTGATCAATTATAAGGCCTAGGTGAAGGTATTTTTCTTGAATTTGTTTTTTTTGTTTGCTTCCTTTTTTCCACATTTTCTTTGTTTTTTCTCACTGTTTCGCCTAACGGGCCAAATTCCAAATCATAGCCCAATTTAAGAATATGCTCCATAAAACGAATTCTGGTATGAAGAGGGGACATTCCAAATTCGTATGCTTCATTGAAACTATTGTCTTGTGATGGGGGTTGGCTTAATTGACTTGATGTTTTTGGCATATGGTACAGCTGGACGAAGACTTTGGTTCGGTTAATGCTTGTGCAACTTTTCCACCGGTCATTGCAAGGAACATTTGAAAATTAATTTCAATGCATTGGTCATCAAATTTAAATATTGCCGGTTGAAGTTCTTTAATTTGATCTTTTATTTTTCGAACTTCTTCAGTTATGACATCTTTAGTTTCCTTTTTGTAAAAAAACTTTATTGCTCTGCAATACTTTGTTGAAGAGGGAATTTCATTTTTCCATACATCCATTTCTGTAAATCTACTGGTTGACGGCTCTAAGCCAATATAAGTTTTTCTTAAACGTAATGAAACTAAAGATACCATGAATAAGTTAGCATCAGATAAGTTTTCTGAATTACATTGCTTGTATTGGTTCTGACCAGAGCTTCCATCACATCCCCATTTAGAAAATAAAGTGATGATGCAATTTTTAAGTTGCAGTGTGTTCGAAAAGAGCCTGCAATTTTACTTCTGCTGAACTTGAAGTTACACTAATAGCCGTTTGTGAAGGTAAGCACTATTTTTTGACAGAAACTAAATCTCGATATCCTGGAAAGATTCCACAATTTTTTGGTTCGCTTTCGCAGTTCTGTATACTGATTTTGTGTCAGTTTTAAATCCAAAAATAGTGCAAATGCTTCTTCTGGAGTAAATTTAATTTCTTCAGTTAGTGTAGGCATACTTTTTAAAATCCTCTTTGTGCGTTTAGGGCTCGCTTCCACTATTTTTTCAATTATTGCAATTTTTGTTTTCTTTTTTGCGTTGGTTGAATTTGATGCAGAAATGAATCCCTTATCATACTATGAGAAATTTCTTCATTGATATTTACAAGCTTGCGTCTTCGTGATCTTTCACTGCAATTGTCAATTTGTTTTGCGAGCCGACCCACTTTTCCAGTTTCCTTAGCGGTTATTGGCAGCTTCTTAAAAATCAGATCCTTTGTTAACCATTTTTCGTTGCGTAAGCAAAATTTTTTCTTGTTTCTAGAACATTTAAGGTACCGTTTTCTTAATGTAAATGAAAAATTTTTATCTTATGTATTTTGATTTCTTGTTCGTTGCATAATTTAAAGAATGGATTATTCATTATGTGTAACACAAAATCTTTTTCGTCTTTCTGTTGAAAATATATATCTGCGAGAACTTTATAACTGAACTTAGCCATTGTTTAAACAATAATGAAGGTAAAATTATGAATGCATGCATTTTTATACTCTTGATAGAAGTTTTTTTAAATGATCTTTTGTTACCACTTCTTTGAAACATAAAAACCCTTTTTTAAATACAAATTTAATCTTTTATTAGCATTTCTTTGAAACATAAAAAACCCCTGTATTCACACTTTTAAAAAGGATAACATATCGGCAATAAATTAACAGGTAACATGTAGGTAATTTTCACGTAAAATATAACTGCGTGCTGGTTTTTTTACCATTTACCTGCACTTCCATTTTTTTAAATTATGTTGCAATTTTCAGGTAATTAAACTATGTAGTTTATATTGCGGCTATTTACTTATGTTTAACCTTTTAACTTACTCAGAAATCTAACGTGTTAGTCTATTTATGTCGCCTATTTGTTTTGCAGTATCCGTTCACCCACAATAAGTTTATAACAATGGCAATACCTTTACCTTCTCCAAATTAATTGATAACCTGACGTGCTAGATAATTTATGTAGCCTGAACTGCTTTATTTGTCGAAAATTCTTTAAGACTCATCTTCTTTAATTTCAGTCATGTTTCCTTGCAGGACTTATTTTTTGAACCGAATATCTTACCTTGGGTCACAGAAATTGCTGTAGTTCGCAAGGCCGTATCCAGACGTGTGTACAATGGGGTATAGAAATGTAGGTTAGATTCAGGACTACAAGAGAGTATAGATTTTTTTTGACGCGTTTTGACGGGCAGGACATTAAAAAAAAAATTAAATAGTTCTAGAGGTCGCAGAGTTAAATGCTTTAAACCACGTGTAGCTAATAAAATAAACTAATTCACAAAACTTATTCTGTCAAAAAATCTTAAAAAACAAAAAAGTTATGACTATAACCAAATATTGAGAAAGTCCATTTCGGACCACCCTGTTCTCAATAAAATAGTTGAAATATGGTTGAAATTTTGTGGGTCCCGAGGTTCACTAGTATTTACTTTCACATGAATAAAAAAATTTTAAAATCGGAGAACGTAAAAAAAAATAATTTGGCCGCCTTCTCAAAATATGAACCAGTTTGCGGATGTCAGAAACGTCGATTTTGGTCAGTTTTTGTAATTTTTTTTTTTTTTAATTAAATTAAACTGAGAAAAAATACAAAAAAGTCGACGAAGTAAATTTTGTTTTCTTTTTGTAATTTTTTTTAAATAGTAACATAAAATGGAGATCATATGGGCATTTCTGTCAAAAGGTCCACCGTGACCGAAAATTTAAAAATTATTAAAAACTAACTATTTTATAAATTTATCCATAAATTTGTTCACTTAGATAAACAATCAGACTGCAAAGTTGTGCAAACGTAATTTCTTATTTGTGAGAATGTTTTATTGTATGTTTTCTTTAATGTTTATCTTTCTTAAAAGAGGTGATATTTGATAAAAATTATTCCCAAAATATTTTCTTACATGGTCTGTAATCTAAGGAAGAGTTCAAAGAGAAATATGTTATTCGGATTAACGGTAAATTTTTATTTTATTTTAATAATGTCACGTATTGACCCAGATTTTGGCTTAAAAAAAATACAGAAGACATTTTAATGTTACATTGCTACGTACCATTCTGAAAGTAGTTTGACTAAAAAATTGTGTTCGCTGATTACGCCACAAAAACTACTTCTGTTTTTTTCACGTTCGAACCGCTACTTCGTTTGCCATTATCTTTGACCTAGAATCGCGCCCTCCATAAACTTTAGCATAGATAACAGTGCTTTCTTAGTGCTTTAATTTAAGGGTTAAGGGAACGTAAACATATTTGTTATTTAAAATTTTATTGCATTTTTGATACGTACGACTGTCACGTTCATCACTGTGGATTTACCCATACATGTATTCAGTTAAAAAAATAAAATAAAGTACACAAGTCTATAAGATCGTACACTTCAGCCTCATCAATTTCATTACTGGAGTTTTGACCTGTAGCCCGTTTCTGTATTTCTCACATCGTAAAACTTTTCGCATGAAACGTGTGAATTGCAACAAAAATAGTGTGAAATTAAACAAAAAATGGTTTTTCTCACACAAGTGTTGCTGTATCTTTTTTTAGCGAGAATCTTCTGTCATTTAAATAATTTTCCAGCAATTATTGGAAGGATGCGAGAAAAAGTGTTTGTGTAACAATATTTTGCGAAAAGTTTCTTACAAGAACTGTCAAAATAAGTCACATTTGAAATTGGTGGCGAGAAAAACAAAATGTGGATATTTTGAATTAAAAATATGTTTATATACTATTTTTTTTAAATAAATAAAACAATAGAAGAAATATAAGTGATGAATGCATAATTTATATGATGAAAATAAACAAAAAACAATTGTTATATTTTGTTATTTTAAATTTTTTTTAGCCTTTTCTTGTTTTGGTTTTAATCAGTGCTGCCAGATAAATTTGTGTCAAAATCGTCAATTTCCTGAGAAAAAAATAAAAAAGATCGTCTTTTTTGTTTTAAAAATCGTGCAATTTAAAATCAATTTTAAACAAATTTGTTTCGACTTTTATTAAAAAATAATCAAACAAAAACATAGTTAAAGTTCATGGGTATTTAATAATTTCATTAAATTTATATTTATTTTGTTAAGCTGGAGGATTATTTTTTAAAAAATTATTTATTTTCTTTAATCCGATAAAAATTTAAAATTTAAAATTTAAAATATTCTGGGTTTCTATGGAATTGATAGTAACAACGTTGTTTTATATTTATACCGTATGTAGTCCGAAATAGTATATTATTGAAATTTAACTATATCGGTTTACAAATGGCTGAGATATAAATCTTTAGTTTACCTATTCCTTTAATCTTTTTCTTTTTTACCTGAAAAAGACTTAGTAGAATACCAGTAAAATCTTTGCCTACAAAATAATATGTTAAGTAACCAGAAACACATAAAAGCACTACATACAATTCTACTGAAACACTAATGAATTTTACAAGGGTTGGTCCAAAATGAACAAATTCAATTATCTAAATACATCCAGAAAAAAGTAGTTATCGAAGTTCTTATGGAAGAAAGCTACTAAATAACGAGTGAAAGAAGCTATTCATTTTGAAAAAGTTTTTACTGGGAGACAAACAAATTTCTTTCTTGCCGGAATAATGGTTTTGACACAAAAGTGTACATATAATATAAGAATATCAAATATCAATCGTATTTAGTATATGTATATAAGAAGTATTAAATGTTCAAAGTAAGCCAAGTCGGTCCATTACTTTCCCTCGAAATTTTGCTTTTGCCGATACATTTTTTAGGGAAGAGACAAACAATTTCGAGGACAATTTTCACAATAGGGATAAATATAAAAATTTAACCCTTGTTTCTAAAGATATCCTTTTTAGTATTGTGGTTATTTTATTGAACTATTTATGGTTTTTAATCCAAATTTTTAATATTTTTAATTAGGCTTAAGTTCATTAAATTTAATTTTCATTAAATTATTTTTATGAAGAAAGGAATTTTACAACATGAAAATTAATTAAAATTTATTGATAATTTTTCATTCTTGACTCAATCTGGGCTCGAACCCAGGTGTTTACGGACAGGTTACCCTGACATGTTTCGATTGCAACCACTCAATCTCCTCAGAGGGCTTGCCGTTTAACACTCGCAGCCATCGACGACTGCTGACGTCATTAGTCAAACATCAATCCTTAAACCAAATTGTATTCAACCTTTGGTAGATCGAAATTTGCTTTGAATGATTATCTATTTTAATTCATTTTAACATGTTATTCCTTTACTTCTGTTTTTTCGTACTTTTGTCAAGAATTCTTCTTGAAGTTCAAAGTACATATTTTTTTTTTGTTTTTTCATTTTTTGTCTTTCTTATTCTTGTTGACCTTTTCAGCACAACTTGAAGGACAAATGCATAGAGCTCGTGCCTTAGCTTTAACAATTATTAGTATTGTGGTTATTTTATTGAACTAATTATGGTTTTTAATCCAAATTTTTAATATTTTTAATTAGGCCTTTTTTCTAATAAACAAACATATAAAAATATTTACAATTATCTTATTTCGAAGACTAATGGCTAATAAATCACTGATGGTTTAAACGCTGGTTTAGTTGAACTAAACTTGAATTTATATATAGCTTAAACTCAACAACTGTAAATCAGTGTCCCATGTGGTTAAAAAAATAACATGGGGCAGCACTACGATAAATCTTATCAAATTCATATGGTCTGTATTGGTAGTTGAAACGCCCAATTTTATGCGTTTAAAGATGGTTTATATGTTTAGTGACTTATAGATTTGTTGGTTTAAACACATTTTAAACCAAAAAGAGAGTTTAACTTGCTCTGATTTTTTAGCCCTAAGGGGCTTATAGTGTAAAACGCAACGTCAACAATTTCATTAAAAGCAAAAACAAAATCAAAAATATTTTATCAATTTGTTGTTGCTTTCTACAGACATTCATATTATTTTTTTTTCAATTTTCAACGTCACAAAATAAAAGTGTTGGAAATTTAAAAATTCAAGATGAATTTCTATAGAAAGTAACAAAAAAATTATAAAATATTTTTGATTTTGTTTTTGCTTACGTCACTTTTTAAAAAAAATCATCAAAACGTCACTTTGTTAATATCGGAACAAAAAATCGGCAAGATGACGATAACTCGTCAAATCTGGCAGCCCTGTTTTTATTATATTTATTTCTTTTGTTGACGTTTCGCTTTTATTTGACACTTAATTACTGGAAATATTCCAGTATAAACAGAATTTGTTGTGTCTGTTTTCGCATTCAAATACAGAAACACTTTTATCTCATAAATCGAGAAACGATGGAATTTTTTGTTTCACACTTCATGTAAGAAATTTTACGATGCGAGAAATACAGAAACGAGCTACTGCATACATACTATTAGATTTAAATAGTGACTGAATATAAAATTCACTTTAAATGATAACAAAACAAAAATCATGTGAAAAAAAGTTGCAATTTTTTTATATTAGTAATGATTATTAAAAGCAATTAAACAAAATCACCGAAATAATATAAATGGTAAAAATAGCCAAGTTACTCGCCAGTTATATCAGAAATCGCCATAAAAGTCGCCAGTCACCAAACGGGAATTCCTATCGCCAAACACGTTTCAAAATCGCCACGTTTGGTGAAAATCGCCATATCTGACAGCCCTGCTTATGTTAAGAAATTCCGGGATTGTTTTTCGAGAGTACTCCCATTGACGGTTGTTTATGGTACGTTTTAGCGTTATTTGTACTTAAATTCTTAAGTACGACTTGAACTTTTTTTTTTTAATTCCCAACCTTCTTTTTAACATTATTTTGAATTTTTTTGCATGCAATACATAAATATGTAGCTGTTTAAAAAAAGCATCAAATTCGAATATCCGAAAAGTACCAAAATAAGCTTGGGGGCCTCCTAGTAGAGGAGAATACAATTTAAATTTTATTACTACCTTTATAACTTTACAAGATAAATGGGTTACCCTCTTACGTCCCCTGAATGTACAAATTTCAAAAAACCACTGTTGATTTGATTTAATACTGTTGTTTTTTTAGTATTGGGTAAAATCTTCATCATTCTCATTCAGAAAGGTTAAGTGTAAATTCATTATTGTAGTTCACCTTTCTAAATGGCACACAGCTTTCAGAATGAAATATCTAGTCCTTTTGAGTAGTGATAACATTGTTATTTGAAAAACAAAAACGTGTTTTTATAGTAAACTATAATTTAATTTAAATAAATGGCAAATAGAAGAGAAAAAGTATAACAAACGAAAGATGAAACTGAAAGATGAAAGAAAATATTTCATTCTTTCGCTTAAGTGTATCACTCAGTTGAAGTAATTTATTCAAGAACGGCACAAGCCTATGTTTTTTACATTTAATGTCTATCTCTGCTAGATCACGAGATATTTGGTTTACTTGTTTTAACCCGTTTCTTACCCCTTAGAACTTTCATTTACAAAAATCCCTTTTTGTTTTATCTACACATCGGAAGCGGAGTCTACATTAAAAATTTCACGTCTCTATTTTTAGTTGTTTGGATTGGGCGATGATCACCCAGTCAGTCACGCTCATATTTTATAAATAGATAAAGTCACTAAAAATACTCTGGTTACCAGAGTGGCCCGTAGACGTAGTTAGCGGCAGTTAAATTTTATAATAACTACTTGCTATTGATACTTAAGGCCGTAATACACTATCCCACAAACTCTTTAGAAATTTACGAAAATACAACCCTTTCATGATAAGTTGTTATTGTTTTTTGAAAATGTTCAAAGAATAATTAGATCAGGGAAGCATTTTTGAAAAATACGTAAGACTTTGTGGGATAGTATGTAAAGGCCTTTAATAGCAGGGCTGCCAGGTACATTTTTCGTCCTCCCCAAACTTAAAAAAATGTTTTCCCCAAAAATCCCTGATAAAATATAATATCCCCAAAGAAAACCCCTGCAAAATATATACCAATTTTAACGGATAATTAAAATATTTATTTAAGTTTTACTTGTGTACTATGTTCTACAAGAGATAATTTTTTTCTTTGTTGGTGCGTGGTGAACTTTATTTTTAAATTTCGGTGGTTTTTTTAATTTTTGGTGGCACCAAAGCAAATTCAACACAACTTTTTGTTTCAGTGTGAGAAAAAAATAAATGTTGTTTAAGACGTACCAACTTATATGCACTAAGCAAAACGGTCTTGTTGTTGTTGATAATTTGTATTATGTAAAGAAAAAGAAACATTTCATTATATGAAATTTGATGTATTATTAACTTTAAATCCATACTATTAGTTGTTAATATCTTTTTAATAGTGTCCGACCGAACGTTCGGGTTCGGTTACGGAGTTCGGCAAAAAATGATGTTCGGTCAAAGTTTGGTGTTCGGCGAAATTTTTACCGAACTTTACCGAACACCGAACTTTTTTATGAAATAACATACATATTTATTATAATTTCAAATTATAATTTGGCATCATTCTTTATGAAAATAATACGAAATCAATACAACTATTTTCCTCTACGATTATTAGTTCGAAAAAATACAGCGATGACTTAATAAAATGCTTAAGTGTTTAAAATGGTTTATATGTGTAATTTTAAGAAGATGGAAAAAATACTAAAAAAAAAACGATTAAATTTTATTCGGCATAAAAATTTTCTCTATTTATATTTTGCGAATGGTAAGATAATCTATAGTTTTGGGTGAACCACAAACCAAACTTTATAGTATACATATTTCCGATAAAAATGTCATACAATCAATTTTGGAGTTTTTTTTTGAAAAAAAAAAAATTGAGCAAGCGCTCAATGAAATGTTGCGCCAAACAAATGTCAATGGGGAGTTCATTGCCAAGCAAACAAACTACCGCCACTTAGAGAAAATACACCCCAACGAATTCAAAAAATACATTGCAGAGGTTTGAGTACTAATATGTATACTAGGGCTATAACCAAATTATTGGCATAGTACGACGAAGTGGCCAAGCATGTTTAAGTAATGAAAACACCTGTCTCCCGCCGTTTTGCGAAAAAAAACCTCACGCAGGGAAGCAAATTTCTAAAACCTTCTAAGAAATTTTGAACCGCGATGAATTGTAAACCGTAGGAAAATTTTTAAATCTAAAGCAGTGGATAAATTCCAAAATAGCATTTAAGTGATACGTATAGGAATATATACAAATATCAGGTGTATATTTTTTTAAATTTCCGTGAGATAAAATGGTTGTTTTCAAACTTCAACCCGATCCCTGCGCGTACTTTTTTAACAATTCGAAAAAATTATCATATTTTTTATTAATAACTTAAAATGTTCTACACGACTATACTATGCCGTTTTTGATTTTCGCAAAAAGTGTGAAAAAGTTATAGCCCTATTTTATGTCTTAAAAAAAAGCAATTTCTAATAATTTTTTAACTATAAAATAGTTTTCACTACTATAAAGTGCAATTTATCTTTTCATGTTGCATCCTTTCAAAAGTGTAAACGTAATAATTTCCCGAAATTTTATTTTGTTTAAAGCAAATACATTAAAAAAGTACAATTGTTCAGATTTATTAACAAAAAGTTCGGGTTCGGGTTCGGATTCGGCCGAACTTGTCAAAATTTACCGAAGTTCGGGTTCGGGGTCGGTCTCAAAAAGTGCGTTCGGTCGGACACTACTTTTTAACCTTCGTTTTCATGAAGAATTTTTTTGCGTCAACACATAGTATCTACCCGGGTAGATATAAAAATATTTTTTTAATTTTATATGGGGAAAAATACAAAAAATGTCAAACAAGGCAAAAATAAATATATTTAAAAAATTATACTTTAGGTAATTCATTTGCTGTTTTCAACTACGGAGAGCTGTAGTGTTGCTATCGTCCATGCATCGAGATTCAGCTGTGTCCGATATTAAACAAAAACCAGAAATGATTTTGTTTTATAATCAAACCAAGAACGGTGTGGACGCAAAGGATAAAATGGTGTCCCAATATACCGCAAAGGGAAACAACTCGTTGGCCTTTTGCGATGTTTTACAACATGTTGGATATCTCGGCTCTGGCAGCATATATGTATGAGGCCGTCAGCTCAAAAGTGGTATAGGTCACACTATATTTATTTCATATTTGTTTGGCTTATGGCTACTTTTGTATAATAAGTAGATCAAAAATATACATATAACTGCAACACAAACTTTTGCAACGCTTTCTGTGTTTCTTATTTTATTTTCGCAGTTTTAATCAATTTGGCGTAGATAAATCAGGGTATGAAAAATTGAGGCTTACAACACTTTTGCGGTGACGGCCTCATATAATATACGTCACCAACAGTCCACATAGTGCGGTAAAGAAATCGCGACGTAGAAAATTTATACAGAGCTTGGGTGAAGAGCTTTGTATTTCGCAAATTAGGGTCCGAGCCCGAAGACCAATGGCAGTCAAGGAATTTGCCATCAAGACAGCCGTTGAATGTATTTTAGGTATATTTTTGAACCTTTTTGAGTGGAAAAATATTTAGCTGGGGGGTTACTCTCTATTGCGGTGCGAAAGAAAATGGTAGCAAATCTAGCGATTGGTACTCTTTAATGCGTTTGCGCATTTGTCTTTCGCATTAATTAATTTTTTCCTTTCGCAAATTATCACTATTTATTTTATTAAAATTTTCCAATTTCAAATATCTACGCCATCTTTCATTTTTGTTGCCAGTATTGATCCATTTTCAACAACAAAACAACGAAAGTGATAGAGAGTACCAAGTTGGCTTTCGCATAAAAATTGTTTTCGTATCGCAATAGAGAGTAGCCCCCCTGTTTTTATTATTACTGAATAATCATTCTCTGTATCGAACTACGAAGATGAAGAATTTGACGCTGATGATGTCCCGGAACGAGATGCAAGTTGGCGCATCAAACAAAATTGTTGGTGCTACATATGCTCCCGTTGTTCAAAAAGGAAGAGAGCTGCGCGGCAAGCATGTGTCAAATGCAAGAAGCCCGTAAGCGTTGAACACAGCTTCACCCAGACAAAGTGTGAAGATAGTCATATGGGCCCATCTTCATCTTCTCACAATTTGCGTAAAAATACATATTACATACATTCATATATACTTTTTCTCACTTTTTTGTAAATTTTAAATTTCAATAAACGAAAATCACTTTATTTACATGATGTATTGTTTTTCTAAAAGTTTCAGATGATTATATTAGGAAATGTAAGTGTTCATACAAATTTCGATATACCTACCAGGGTAGATACTATTAACTTACACAGAAAAAATTATTTTTCCAATTCAAACAAAAAATTTGCAGAATCAAAAAATTTTTTGTCTAAAATCGGTCCTACAAACAAATTCGCATATTCAAACAATTTATTTGCATTTTGTTTATTGAAAAAAAAGCCGATTTTTTTCAAACAAATAAATTTTACAGAATCAAACAAAAAGTTTACTGAAATTCATATAAATTTTAAACAAATAATTTTGCTGAATCAAACAAAAAAGTTTTGGCACAAGCAATGACGCGCACACAAGCAAGCACTGTTGGCGAAGATGAAGCAGAGCAGAGCGGCCGGCTGGCTTTGAGACACATTTTTTTGTTGGAATAATTTTTGAACGAAGTCATATTTATACTCACAGTGTTTTTCTTCATCACTCACTGTTGCTTTATCCTTTCCTTTGCTAATGAAGAAGAAATGTAACCAAAAACGGCGGCAGACCGACTCGATATGTTTTCCGCCATCATTCTATTTTTTTATTTGATGTATTTAAACAAACTATTTGAAAAAATTGAATACGGGATTTTTTTTTTTTACCAACTTTGAAACCAACCAAAAATTTATTTTGTTTCTTATAATGTGTTTTTTCTGTTGTTTAAAAAAAAATGAAACGTTTTTTTACCTGCTATTGTTTTTGTTGTTTTTTTTACTACAAACCTCGTCACGCTATTTTATCATTTTTCTTATTGCTGTACTTTTTTAAAGCGTCCAAAAATAGACTGCATGTGTTTTTTGTTGTAGTTCTTATATTTCACATAAAGAAGTGTTGCTTACAATCAATAAAAAAATGCAAAAAGACGACAACATTAAAGAGCGTTAAATATTTCATACAAAATTATGAAAACTTCAAACCAATAGCGCGCTTATTAAATTTTTGAAGAGTTGTCCACATTTTTGTTGGTTAAATAAAAATCAAACAAAAATATTGATTGAATCAGTAAAAAAATTTGTAGAAATCAAAAAAATTTTCAAACAAGCGTTTGTTTGAAAATAATTCGGCAATCATTTTTTCTGTGTACGTAGAAAAAAAGACAAAATTATAAAAAAGTATGAAGTTCTGCAGTAAAATCATTTTTGTTTGCAATTTCTGCTTAAAGTCGAAAATTTGATAACTGACTCGGTGGCATTTTCAGATTTGATGAAAACTCGCTCAGCTATTTGCAAATGAAAGTCGCTTTCTCTACCCGGGTAGGGATTATGAAAGCGAAGGTTAAAAAGTTTTGTACAGCATTTATGAAATTATTATCTACACCATTTTTCATTGAAAGTGAGAAAATTCCAGATGAAATTGAGAAAATTCTAAATCAATATGAATATAATACACATTCCATAATTCAATTTTATCGATTTGAAATTAAAATTTCCCAATTTCATTTCGAATTTTCTCACTTTCAAGTCAAAATACTTAATTTCGTTTTGAAATTTCTAAATTTTTAATTCTCAATTTCAACTGGAACTTTCTCAGTTTCGAATTTAAATTCGCAATTTCATTTGGAATCTTCTTAATTTCAATGAAAAATGGTGTAGTAAACTGAATGCAAACAAATTTAATTAGTTTTTTTTTTGGTTTCAAGGTTTTTTCTTAAAACCCTTAACTGTAAAAGACTGTTTTATTTTTAAACATATGTATTTTCAATAAAAAAATTATAATTTTTATTCCAAACTAACTCAACGCGTTTTTTCCATTTGGTGCGTTTTGAATTTTGAAAGTTGACAACGCTGGTTCGCATACTGTACATTACAATTTTTTTAAAACGAATTTTCTAAAAAAACGTTAGGCCTTCGTCGTAAAATTACGAAAGGGGGTTTTGTGGGAAACACACAGAAACTCAGCTGTATACGATCTCTTACACCAATACACATATGGGGGATTCACAAGGTGTCGTAAAGTCATAAGTCTTAAAATAATAACATGAAGAAATACGACTGTTGTGAACAACCCCTCATAATTTAGTGTGCTATTTTAAATATAAAATATAAATAAATATTTACCTACCATCAAAATATTTTTAAGTTCTAAAACTGTTAAGCTTTTTTTGCTACATGTATTGCGTTTACATAACTGATACTCTAACAGCTGACATTTGTAAACAATAATTTAGAATCGTGAAACAAATCGTGAAAATATGGAGCCGACAACTCTAAATAAAAACTTAAAAAGAGAAAAATCCAACAAAAAGTGGACGGCAGATGAAATAAAACCTGTTTTGGATTATTTGGAGCAGTCAGAAAACATAGAGGTTAGTATTAAAGAGAAGTCCGTAATTTTTCAAAAGCAATTTCTTTATTATTTTTATTTAGACACCAACAGATCAAATGTTTTATTAAAAATTTATTGAAAAAAGCGATATCGATGCAACTTGGGATATTACAAGGTTGAAGGGTACGATACCTTAAGGCATCTTATAAAAAGGCCAACGATTGGCGTAGTTCTACTAGTGCTGCGATAATATTTTTTTTGCACTGCTTCGTGGCATATTAAAACAATTTCACAAAATAGTCCAACACCTTTTTGTAAGTTTTCAAGACTAATAATTCCGTAAAACAGCTGTTATCTAATTTGCATCTAGCATTGCAAAGTTGCTTAAAATACCACTCACTGTCAATGATAAAATTATTGCACTACCAAACCGTTGCACCCTAAAACGCACCAAACATTGAATACCGCTAATGAATTTAAAAGACTGGCAAGTGGTCTCGTTGCAGGCGTCTAGTTCATACATAAAAATTATTTTTGATATATTCTGACATGCGTCTTAGGTAAATCCAAACTTTTATTATCTAGTAGATAATATTAATCAGGTGATAAACTATCCATTAAGGTCGATTTAGATAATCTAATCACGTTTTATTTACAAATGCGTTAAATCATTAATCTTTTACATAAATAAATTTACCAAAGAAAAGTAAATATAAGGAAAATCTCTATAAGGCGTCTTTTAACGGCTGAGTAAGTAGTACTTGGCTGCATTTGTTGTTAGTAGCAGAACTCTTACAATTATAGATTAGAGCACATTTGGCAGCCATGTGTAGGTATGTAAAACGGCACATTTGGACATCAAGTAATTGTACCGACTTATATAGTTGGGTACTTATGTTGTTTCTTCCAGCTGTTGCAGTTTTGATGTTGCCAATACAATACGAGCGCCTTAATTATCTGTAAGAACAATGGATTGCAGTGATTGCTTTACTAACTAAACAACATCAAAATCAGATACAGATACAATAACAAAGTAGTAAATAAATACCAATTGCTAGCCAGGCTGCTACTTTAACGATGTACAGTGGTATATCATTTATATAAAAAATGGAAAAAAATTACTTTTATATTTGTATTTTAGGTCTAAGGGCAATTATTTGCGTTTGACTTTAGTTAAAGGTAGGATTTTGTGTAACGCATAAAGGGCCTTTCACTATTACAACTTTGCTTTAAACTAAAGGGAGAAATATGTTACCCTACCGGGTATATAAAATTGAAATAATAAATAACTTGCTACACTGAAAGAATTTTCTTCGCAATACCAATGAATTTTGACATTAATCCCATGAAAAATTGCATTAAAAAGGAACTATGCAGCGCTTCGTTGGATCAATGAAACCTGTTTCATTAAAAGGATTTAATGAAACATGACATAAATACTTTCAATAAAGTAAAAAAAATTTTTTTTTTTTATTTTTTCTTATTTTATTTTACTTTATTTTATTTTTTATTTTTTTTCTGTCTCTGGCGGGATTCGATCGCGCAACCTCGGTGCTGAAAGACTAGCTCACTACCAGCTAGTCTACTGGGGCAGAGAAGTTTTTGGATAAAAAAACTATGTTTTTTACTCAATTAAGAGCGTAAATATGAGATTAAATTGTCAATAACAAAAATAACAACGTTGATTGAAAGTTTTTGTTTCATTATTATAATGACATTTTTATTGTCATAATGAAAATTATGAAGGCAATTATTGAAATATGTTGCTTTTATAAAAAATTTTTTTGATTTCATAAATTTAATGACATACATGTAGCATTAGATGTACGAAATTATTAAATCTTAAATTTTTTAATTAACAATTAAACATTTTTTTAAGGAAACTACAATTTTGTATTAATTTATGAATATAGTTATGTTTGTACAATATTGTTTTTTTATGTTCCCAATTAAAATTTTTTGTTTAACTTGGACAAACTTAAGTTTTCATATATCCAATGAAAATTTTTAACGTAATTACGAAATCCAATGAAGCGATTTTTACGAAAATATCTCATTATAACTATGAATTTTCCATTTAAACAATGAAAATTTTCATTTACCCAAGGAAAATTTTTTTATGAAAATTCTTTCAGTGTATACGTCCGACAAAATACAAACTGTTACTACCGGCAAGTTGATATAATGCTTTTTTGATATGCTTTTTAATTTCGATTTAATGTGCGGTTGTCTAAGAAAACCTCTGAATATATATCACAGCAGGGGTGGAAAATGGCTTTGAAAACAAAATGTACTTTTTAGACCATGACGGCACCATTTTTTATTATTTATTCAGAACAAAATTTAACAAAAATGTGTTTAAAAATTCACAAGTTCAATAAATATTACATAAGTTTACATATACGCATTAGTCATTGCAGTTCTAGTATCAGTAACATATTAAAAAAAATTATGAATAAAATAATTTTTCGTTTGACATTTGCCGATGAAAGTGGAATAGGTAGAATTCCTGTTACAGCTCTTCAGCTACTTCCGACCGTAAAGAATGTATTTTGATATAAGCAAGATCACCCGTTGTTGATATTTTGCACAGAGTTAACATCACGCTTTTCTAACCATGGAAATTGTTTATTCCACTCTTTCCGAAGTGGTACTACATACGGTTTTGCTTGCTTACTTGTCCTACAATGGTAATACGAATTTTAAAATAATTTAATCATCGTTCTGCATTAAACATAAGTTTTCAAATAATTTTAATTTCAAGAAAAGCTACTTTGTGTTTTAAGAATTTATTAATTTAAGCCCGCTTTCACAACTTACCGGCAGCTCGAAGTACGATTTTATCGGCCGTATAAAAAGAGTACCATAATTACAATTTTACTTTAACCTGCGAGATAGGATGAAACTTTCTTAAACTTATCGCTAACTTTAGGTTAAAGTGAATTTGTAATAATGAAACACTTTTAATATGACCGATAAAATCCTATCCTTTAGCTATCGGTAAGTTGGGAAACGGGCCTAAGTCTTTTACTCCACATACATAAAACCATAGAAGACGTGAAACACGTTGCAACTAAAACAAATAAGCTGATCATTAAAAATAACGCACAAAAAATTAAAAAGAACAATATTCCGCTCTATTCCGACATTTTGTTTTTTAATCGATTTAAAATAAATTTTTGGGTTCTTTTTTAATTTTTCGCAAATTTAAGCCATGTTCGCGATTGAAGCAATTTTTTCTGAAAGTTATGATAAGATTATTATAAGGGATTGGTATTATGCCGCTGTTAGCAAATTTTTGCGAATTTCCGCTAATTTAGCGAATTTTCGCCATTCCATATAGTTTAAGGCTCTTTAAATCAGTTATATGGCTTGTTTGAAATATTAAAAATTTTCGTGAATTTTCGCTATTTTTGCAAAGATTTCCGAAATTTTGCAATTTTTGCGTTGCTTTGTTACTCTTCGACGTTTAAAAAAAAAAAAACAATAAATACAATCATCATAAATCACTTTTTTTACAGGGCACTATCAACACTCTCGATTTATTCGTGGCAAAAATTGTTTTAGAATAAAACAGCTTTCCTTAAAAAAAAGCACAACATTTTTAAGAAACTAACACTAAATTTTATTTTTAAATAAAATATCACATTTTTTGTAGAAGAGAAAACACTCTAAATTTTTGCCAAATACATGAGGCAATAAAATCCGAACAGCAGAACTAGCAAAAGCGAGAAATTAAAAATGAATTGGAGTTTGCACTCGATAACTTAAAAAATGTTGCATTGTGTATTCAAATCCACATATATAATAATTAATATGTATGCACATAAATGTTTTAAAGAGTATTATTAGTATTATTAAAAATAGACTTTTCATTTAGAAATAACTGGTTTTTCATTATTTAATTTCTACAAACCACTGTGCGATTTCTAGATGTTACTAGTTACAATCCTGGTAACATTTAATCTTAAAAAGGAATTAAAGATCCACGTATGTACATGTGTATTCAGTTGGAGATGATGTTTCTTATTTTTTATTTTTAAAGTTTTGTCTGCTGATATTGTTCAGTAACATTAACAGATTTCCTTTTTGCGCCAGGAGCAGTAGTGTAAGTGAAGTCATGTTGCTCTGATTTGGGAAACAGTCGATATACTTAACACATCTGAGTACATACTTGTGCAAGTACATGAATTAACATTCATGAAAATATACATATTAGGATGGTTCAAATTCTAATATATTTCGGTAACTCCGAGTTTTATTTTTGAAAATTCAAGACGTGCATGCGTTCCATTTAAAAAAATCTAACGTTTGAATTATTTAAACCCAAAATTTAGCATGAATTAAGAATGGCTATTATTTATTTATAATGTATTTCTTATCTAGTTCTAAACTAATGTTAACTCACAATCATATGTATTGGAAAAACAGCTGTTTTCAGTCAATGTGATTTTGTAAGCAAACGTGTAACGTGAAAGCAAATAGATTTTCTAAAGGAACATTTTGCTATAAATAACACTTTTCAGAGTTATTCAGAGTATTATATTTGGCAGAAAAAACTCGTTTTTAAGGGTTCTTCGTCCAAACATTTTGAGTCTTGTGTCTCGCCGCAACTTCTACGTAGGTCATTGTCTTACACTTTTGGCGTGTTTCCCAATGGACCAGTGTCCAGTTAAAACCAAAATTAGTTTTCTGAGGTGAAGTCTGGACAGCCTTAGTGCCCGTTGTGTCTTTTTTTTTATTATGAAAGGCCAAATTTTCCTTGCTTCCCCACATCTATTGTCTTCAAACTACTTCTGACTGGCAATGACATGAAATTTGTTTGCAATAATTTACTTTCAAGGTGGTTCCTGCAAGCGCCAACGAGTCAGCCTTATAGTTTCCATACATGCCCCTGTGTCCAGGGTGAAAACTGAATGTCTTGGCATTATCGGACAATTTTCGACGTGAAAACACACGGACAAAAAAAAATTCGGACAATTTAAAATTTAGTTTTTTGAAACAATTTTTGTTCGATTTTTATAAAAAAATTTTCATTTTGTATGAGCTACTGGGAGTCTCATGAAGAGCGCCTTTGATCGGCGATGACCGCATTTTTTAATCGTTGAAGATTCCTCACACGGGAAAAACTGGAACACCAGTGAGATTCCTACATAGCACAGCGAAAGACGCTTCTTCAATCGTTGGGGGAATCGTTAAAGACGTGGGTAAAGATAATCTAACAAGACTTTCATGTCAAGAATCGTATGAAGCTCATGAGGATATTCTCTTACAATTCGTGAAATTATTGCCGTATAATTGTTGAAAATATGATTTATACAGCGAGCAGTTCATTCGATGATGGTTTGACGAAAGATAAACAAAGTGTAACATTGTTGTTTTTGTACTCTGAAAATAATCAAAGATTTTTTTAAGACTTGCATATTACAGCCGTACCTAAACAAAAGCGGCACGCGTTTTCTAGTTTTTGAATGGAGCGGCCTGAGCGCTTTGCAATTGGAAAAACTGATTTTGACAGCTCGTTTAGTAGTGAAGTTTACCGCTGTTGCTAATTAATAATCGCAATTTAGCTATTTTTTGGTCAATCCAGCATTTTTTAATCTATTTTTATTTATAATTTGTGGTTTTATTAAACAAGAAAGCTATCAATACTGTTCGTGACGTAACGTTGACGCTCTTGCTCTGGTATGACATATCAGTGTAAAAGCTAAGCAAAAGAAAACGTTCCGCCTTCCGCTCTTGTTAAGGTACGGCTGTTAAACACTCCAAGATTTACAAACGAAATTGTCAGAAATTGTAAATTTTTATTCAGATTTTGGAGACTGAAAAAAATCGTCACTTTTTAGAAAAAAATCAGCAAATCGGAACTTTGCTAATTTCGTAACAAAAAATCGTCAAAATGACGATAAATCGTCAAATCTGGCAAACAGATGCTGATGAATTTTTTAGCGGATCGACGGCCTTCTTTGTCGAATTGTGGAAAGGGCTGCAGTGAGAGGAAGTCATTACCCGCTTCAACTAGGATAAACAGACAATCATAGACAGGTAGTAGTTCTTTAGACCCTTCTAGCATGGGAGGCTCGCCGGTCTTGACTAACGTCGCTACCGCCAGGATGACTCTAAACGTACTTGTACTAAAGATCTCGTATCGCTAGCGTCGATTTTTTACAACATTTCTTAAAATATTAAAAAAAACAAATTTAAATTTTTATCAGTAAAACTTCTAACTCTTTAAGGAAAATATTTTAATTTTTTACGGGTTGAGTTTTAACTTATCGGCATGTGCTCCATATTGAGATTTTATTGTGTTAACTTTGTAACCAAAGCGAACTTTTATATACATATATAAGTTCCCGTAGTTCCTATAAGGAGCATAGGGCCATAACAAAATTATTCCATTTTGATTTGTCCGAAGCAAGTGTTTTTATTTGGTTCCAGCTCTTGTCTTGTTTCACCGCTTTAATTTCGTTTTGACGGCGTCAGGTGTGTGAGGTCTCCCTTTTCTACGGCTTCCTTGCGGATTCCATTCTATATACATAAATGATGCGTTAATTACACGGCAAATTCAGGTACATCATGCACAAATATACGAAAATATATAATTTAGGCACTTATATATGTAATTAAAACGTTTTATTGTATTGTTATTTGAGCCACCCTTATATGCATACGTTGTTTTAATAGAACGAATATTTTGGTACATGTATGTATACATGAATACATGTGATTCAGCACCCACACTTTGTTGTCTTGTAGTTGTTGTTGTACTTCGACAAAATAGAAAAACATTTTTACTTGAGGTAGGTAGCGTTCAAACACAGTTCAGTAGAATCTATTTGCAATCCGTTTGTTCTTCCTTCTTTTATTTTTCCTGCAGCCACTGGATTATGGTCGCATCCAGCAACTAAATATATCCAGGGTACTAATATTAAAGTACCTCCAGTCAAATTGGTTTCTGTTGACAGAGTCAACTCAAATGTGTTCGTACGAATGTTGGTTGGTCGTCTCTTTGGCCTCAGGTATTTGGGCAATGTTAAAGCTATTAGCGTGTTTTGTTGTTGAATTTTCCCAGTTTGTATACATAATTGTACGTGTTGTGTAGCAAGCGCTCGCTCGCTCGATGACTGTGGGTTGGTTGGCTGTTTCTATTAATGCAGCGTTTGCAGTTGGTACATCATCGAGTACATTAACGTTTGCTTGTGTTATTGGCATTGCGAGGTTACTAATTGCGGTTAACAATATAATCATGGGACCCGAAATACAAACGAGCCCCTTTCGCCAATATGTGCATGCTGATGTTCATCCTTCCACAAATATAAAGACAACGTTTCACGTGGTCAAATAAATTGATTTCAAATGTACATTGTGTTCAAGTGTTTGTGTTATTTTGGCCAGGATATGTGGGTGGAAAAACAATTCGATAAACATTATCTAATCTCAGAGTTCGAATTAAAAATTTCCTTTGCTGGCACATAATTTGAACACATTTAAAAAAATTCAAATAAGTATTTATTCGAAATCCTTAGAGCATAGCGGACAGAATGTTCAAATAGTTTACTTTGTTGGCTAGAAATTTTCGCCATTTTAGAAATTGACTTGTACTATAAACGTATGATTTTTTTTATTAAATTTGTGAATAATATTACATTTTTGCACATACATATTTAGAAGAAATTTTTTTAATATTGGACTTGAGACAGAGAATGGGGTTTATTGTTAAACGTTAATAACTCGCAAATTATTAGAAATCTACAATTCCACTTTTAAATAAGTTTAATGGCAACTTAGGGCCTATTTAGGCGACATAGATCTGCCTTCTTGCATTTATTAACCATAAGTTTGAAGTTTACAATAATAACTTCCTTGAGAATAGATTTAATTTCTGTACCTTGTGCTTAACCCTTAAATGCGCACGGTCTTGTATCTTTATGAAAAAAACTATATTGTACGTAAAGCCTGGCACTCTGTTGAACATTTCACGTGAAATGCTGTCAAAACTCATATGAAAAAAACTTGTGCGGAATATCTATGAAATAATGTTGATAGGGTTGTACTCTGTTCATTTTGTGAAAAAGTTCCGAAATGTTTCTGGCAACATTTTTTTACAACTGCGAAATAAAATAAGCTGCACTTATTTCACGTGGAATTTTAAGCAAAAGCAAAAAAGGATGAACTGATTATTTAATAAGAAATAAAAAACTAATATAACACAAGCGCTAACGGTTTTTTACCCATATTTACTTTCTTTTTTATTAAAAAAAATAATTTTTAGTAAAATACATGTGGGGTTTGTTTACATACGCAAAACAATGTCGCATACTTTGCAGGATTAAAAAGGTAACATCGATACATGTCAAAATTTTCGTGTGAAATAATAAATGTTGCTTAAATAAGAAATAAATCTTATCCCTGCGGGAAATTTGTGTTAATTGGTTTTAAGGCACTTATCCCGTCACAAGTGAAAACAGTTTTATAATAAAAAGGAACGAATTGTGATAGGTTAAAACAGAACATATCACTTAACTGGTGATAATGTGCTAGAAGAGTAGTTACTCCAGAAGGTAACTGGCAAACAACTTGCCATGTAACTGGATTTTGTGTGGGTAATGACTGATTGATTCTACCTGGTTCTATTACTTTAAATGAAGGGGATCCGCCCGAATAACATGGTTCAATGTGCCCATTTAGGTTGTTTCTGTGACCTGTTACAAAGCGTCAAAAAGGTGCCAATTAACCCCCTCGTAGGACATCGCCATGTTAAAGTGACAAGTCCCCTTCATATAAAGTGTTAGAACTCGAACCGTTCCCTATCACTATAGAACTGTCACGTGACAAGTTAAGTGCTAGTTCCCTTTCCTCAAGGGATAAGATACACTGCGCACTCCACATACAAAGAAAAACGCACAAACAATGAAAGAATTTTTGAAGTGATTTTTTTTTTAATAGGAAAAAAATTAAAAATTAATGCGATTGTATTCAATATGATTCAAATTCATTTAGTTAAATTAAAATTATTAAAATTCGGTTTTTATATATTATTTTATTTTTATTAATTAAATTATTGTCTTAAACATCATTTAGCGACAAATTATCTGCAATTATAAACACAGTTTTAATCTATAAACATATAATATAAACGCTTCTACCTATGTCCGTTATAGACTCCAAAACCATCCAACCGATGTGCTCCAAACCATTTTTTAAAACAAGGACCACGAGGGAAGTTAGGGGTACAAATTGCCTTTCCGAAACTATCCAACAGATTTTAATCAAATTTAAAACATAGATAGATCCATACTTTTTTTTTACTAATGTATAATAAGGTATATATTTCTTAAAAAATAGGATCACGAGGGAGGTAGGGGAAATATCTGCCTCTGCAAAACTATCCAACATATCATATTCGAATGAAATTTAAAACAGATAGATCCCTATTTAGATAGGCACATAAGCTATAAATGTTTTAAAAACTGGGACAACAAGAAGGGGTAGCTAGTTCTAGATAAATCTAATATCTTAAAGTTAACGTCCACTGACCTATTTTTTTTTATTTGACCAATAGTCTCTTCAGTTAAGTAGGTTGAAAAATGTCATTTTATGTAAAATGCCAATTAATTTTATACAGCATTGAAGGCCAATCTTCCATAAATTCCAGCATATCGCAAAGTTTCCACAACTACATAATTTTCCAACCTCTCAGGTAATTAGTAAAGCCAAGCCTGGTACGGAGTAACCAATGATTTGATATCATCAGGCTGAGAGCTTTCGACCTTAAACTCTACTTCCTGACTGAAGAATTCTTTATTACCCTGTTTCCAGATATATGTTTTTCAAATGCAGAAGCTTTTGGTTCATAGAATACATTTTAAATTCAAACCAAGTTGGACTTGATGGTAAGTCCTGTGAGTGAGTTCGACACTGATTAGCTGTAGCCTCTTCTTGTATACTCGAATTTTGGCACTGGAACCAGTAGGATTTGATAATAAACTATTAGGATTATCGTTGTTCATAAATGCAATGAACGAGTCATAAACTGACTCTAACTTTAATTTCAGATTCCTCTTCTGGATCAGAGTTATTATCAATACGGACTGTTTTCTTGCTATTTTTAGAATTTCAATTTCACCGTTATTATTTTCATCGGTGCTGTCATAAGGAAATTCTTCGCTGATGCAAGGCATTTTACATATTTCATCATTTGTCATTTTGGATCTACGAATACGTCTAAGCGCATCCACATTTATATCGTTACCTACCAGCAAAAACTTTGCTTGCAAAATAAGCAGAAAAATAATGAGAATTCGACGAGCCAACTACTTACTTTTCTACTAGAAAAAGTACTTATTTTTGTTCGAGATGTCCCAAAAGTAATCCTTTATAATTTAGGCTATTATAATCTAAAAAATAATATGTTTTTTTATACTTAAAATTTTTATAAAAATATATAGTTACACAAAGTCAATAAAGTAAAAATTTTTTTTTTTTTTATTTTTTTTAATTTTATTTTATTTTTTTTTTTTTTCTTATTTTATTTTTTTTTTCTGTCTCTGGCGGGATTCGATCGCGCAACCTCGGTGCTGATAGACTAGCTCGCTACTAGCTAGTCTACCGGGGCAGTGTAGTTTTTGTATTAAAAAACTATGTTTTTTGACTATAATGACATTTTTATTGTCATAATGAAAATTTAAATTTTTCTGTATATTTAAGATATAATAATAAAGTTATTATTTAATATATAACTAATAATCCAAAAAGTGGCGAATAAAGCTACAAAGTAATGAATTCTTGAAGTCATTAAAAGTAGGATTGTAAGTAAAGTTTTTGCTGGGCTAAAACGCAAAATGCCCTAACTAACCGAAATAAAAGATCGAATTTTTCATTGATTTTGATGTTTTGTATCAACTCAAATGTCTACAAAACTTTTTGGAATCTTTCGACCAAAATTTTCGATTTTATTAGCAGACAAAAAATGCCTTTTTTACAAATGATTATATGGTAAACGCTAAAAGGCCTAACTTATGGTGTTTTCTTTTCTGACAAAAATGTTCCATGTATGCTACCATTCGCGCGGGGTTTCGTTCTATTTTAAAAACACATATGTACATATATGTATGCAAAAATGTGAAAAGTTTGTCGTTTTGCTTTCTAAATATGTTGCAATAATAAATGGCAAATCTGTTCCATTTCTTACCCGCAGTTATAATTGAGTGTGAGATAATACCCTTTTTTGCATATGCATAAAGTACTTTTTTATGCAAGCAAGTATTTTTTTTATTATTTTTTTCTTGTGTTTGCGTACAATATGTGATATATTACTATAACTTTTAGTTTTTCGTTTTTTTACTTTTATTTAAAAATTATTTTCTTTTGGCGAAAAATTTTTAACAACAGCTGACTTTAATTATTGAATATCAGTGTTGTTAACGCTTTTGGAATTCAAAGTAAATTTAATATTGAAAATTGCTACAACCGTGGTGAATATCGCTTTTAGAACAAACTTTGCATTAAATATTTAACACGCATAATACACATTAGTGTTGAGTGTAAAACGTAGAGAAATGTATCACTTTGTAAAGGTACGTGTAATCTGATATTACACAATTGGAATGCATTATTTTTTTTTAGAAAAGAAAAGGTTTTACAAGAAATATAGAAGACGAATAAATTATAAACAGTTTTAGACAATTTATTAACTTTACACTTTAAATAGATTTTACTTCTCCAGCAACATTTTCAAAATGTTAGTTACACTCACAATATTATTACAGTAACGAACTGTAGTTTATTTAAGAAGTATTCCGTTCAGTCAGTTTTAAATAAATAAACATTTAAAATTCCAAGCAAATTTATTTTTAACTGATCCCAACAGTTATTCAAAAAACTAAGTGCATATTAATACGGATTTTCAGTTGCAGTTAATGTTGTCCGTTGATTGAGTTAAATTCTTCTTTATGTTAAACTAAATAAAAATGTAATTTAAAGCAACGAAAATTTCATTTAATTTTTACTGTCAAAAATTCAACCCCGAATTCCGTAAAAACAAAAGAATATTCAGTTATCTTATATAAATTAATTGGCAAAAAATTAACTACATATTCCGTAAAAACAAATAAATTTGCAGTTATTTTATAAAATTTTACTGTCAAAAATTCAACGCCATATTCAGTAAAAACAATTAAATATTCAGTTATTTTATATAATTTAACCACCAAAAATTAATTTTTACTTTTCTATAAAAAATGAATTGCTTGTTTTGTGTAAACAATTCCCATTTTCCATTTGTTAATATAATTTATTTAAATACATCAAATTTTAAAAGTAAAATAATTGCGAAGCCTTATCGGTCAAGCTGCTGGTGTCTTATAATTGAGAGTTCTTCTGTAAACAACGTGGTCAGTACTACAAAAGTAAAACAAACGTGTGTAACAGGGTACGTAAATAATAATATTCTCCCTCTATCGCTTATAAGATAAACAAGCGGAAATTCGGCTCTTTTGTGGAGTAAACGAAAATTACTGAATTTAATAAAATAACTGAATATTTAATTGTTTTTACTGAATATGGGGTAAATTTTTTGAAAGTAAAATTTTAAATAATGGGCCATGTCACAGAGTACAATTCCGTTCGGAATTGAAGAAAACATATTTGTTTGTTGATGGAAAGTGTATTTTGATAGTTTTATGGCCTTTCAGATACAGACAACTCCCATACAGTTCATGAAAACAAAAATGGTTTCATTCCGAAACTTTTTTTCGTCATTTTCTGAAGCACCAAAATAAGGAATGAATTCCGTTTCCGAACGGAATTGTACTCTGTGACATGGCTGAATAAGTGAATATTTAATTGTTTTTACTGAATGTGGTGTTGAATTTTTGACAGTAAAAATTAAATGAACTTTTTGTAAAAAATAAATTAAAAATAAGTAGACCGGTTTTTAATTGAATTTTCATTTATTTTATATTACAATTTCAGTTAACTTTACGTACAGAATATTGTGAGTGTACCCTATTTGCGTTTAAGGTATAATTTAGAATAAAAAAAATTTACGTAGCAAGCGAAAAGAACTTGTATCAAATGACTTAACAAGAGCAAAACACAATAAAAACAGCCTACAGAAAACAATATTAGCCAACAGTTCTAATTTGTGTGGAATTCGCAATGTATCCTTTCAGATACAACCACTTGATGCGCTTTTTTGACGAAAGTATAAGTCCGACCGCACTGAAAATTTCTGTATAGTTTAAAAACACTATTTTAATTTTATGGAGCAATTCGTGGAACAATAATGTAAATACAAGCGTGTAAGCCTAAGTTCATTAATAAAAGTACGAATTTTGAATCTACGGCTCCATATTTTTCAAAAACCTTTTATTTTTGATAAAAAAAAAATTTATTAATTTTTTGTTTTGTTAATAATTGTGGAAATAACAACGGTTTTATTGGCTGTATCTTTAAAGATACACTGCGCATTTAAGGGTTAGCAAAGAAAATTCTCAATAAAAGTAATGATTTAATCCAAAGTGTGTATGCCGTTGAGAAATAAACAATTTGCTAATCATCGCTTTAAAAAAGCGGGAAATAAACTAAACGTGTTAAAAGGAAAAAACGTATCTCTATGTAGACATTTAAAAATACCCACTAAAACTACGCTTGTTGCTACAATTTGCTTTACATAGCAGCAATTACAAAGCTACTTCTTATAACGATTTATATAATTCATTATAATAAATGTAATGGTTTAAACAAGCGATTTCAAAAACCAAATATTTTTTTTTATGAAAATTATTTTTTTGACAAGTAAAAAATAATTAAAAATGTATTTGCATTTATTTGGCCTTTTGGTAAGTATTTTCTAGGGAGCTCGATCGAATGGTATTCGACCGGTTTAATTCGGTTATTTTAATTTGGCCCAAGTGAACATCTTAAAAGTTCCATTTCTCGAACATCGAATAAACCGGTTATTTTGGGAAATAAACTATTGTTAAAATGATTTTCTACAAAATCTTTAACATGACGCATAACATCGCAGGGTCTGTTTTAAATTATCTATGAAAGTTCACGGTTGTAGAAAAATCTTGACAATGCCTCACTACTATCTTTTTTCTAAGGGTATCTTACATATAATCAATATTTGTAAAAAATAACAGTGTTTTAATTATAACTAAAAGCATCACTTGCAGACCTGTTAACATTTTTGGTAGCCGTTACATTCAAATACATAAATTCTTAATATTATAAATGAAAATAAAATTGGGGATTTTCCCATAAATTCGTATGCTGTACACAAACCTTAGCTTTGAACCTCTATATAATTTAAAAATTTGCAAACATTTTAAGAAGATATTTTAAATATAATCGAACCAGAGTGCTTAAAAAAATAATTAAAAAAAACGTTCAAAATCTAACATTGACTTTAACCATTTTTGTCCACCGTCGTGACACAGTGCGACGGCTGGCAGTCAATAGTTAAACATCAATCTGTAAACCAAATATTATTCCACTTGGTGAATTGAAATTTGTTGTGAATCATTATTTAATTGATTTACATGTTCTTTCTCACTTCTGTTTTTAATACTTTTTGTTAAGAATTCTTCTTGAGGTCCCAAGTACATTTTTCTCTTTTTTATGTGTTTTCTTTTTCTGTCTGTCTATTTCCGTCGACCTTTTCAGCTCAAGTTGAAGGACAAATGTAAACATACAGCTCGTGCCTAAGATGATAGCAATAATTAGTATGAGGTTATTTTATTGAACTGTTCATTATTTTAAATCCAAATTTAAAAAATTTTAATCAGGCTGAAGTTCATCCAATTCAATTTCCATTCTAGTATTTCTATGAAGAATGGAATTTACAACATAAAATTAGTTAAAATTTATAAGGTTACCTACCCTTAACGCCCGATGCCAATATGTTGACCTATTCTATCTTAATGTTCATGACAAATTAATGAATTCTTGTGTGTATTTGCTGGAAGGTTTAGTTTCAATTTCTATTTATAATACAAGCATTTATGCCAGACTTTATTAAGAGCTTGCGAAACATCGATATAGAGTGCAGATCGATGTGTTTTTTTCTTCAGAGGCTCTTCTTATGACGTTTACTATTCTATTGGACATGGTTTATTTCTCCGGGCTTATTCCTGGTACAGAGAATTGATTACATCTGTTCCATTTCCAAAGTTATGTAGCGGACGATGATAATGTCTTAATTGTGTTATAGTTGTCGGATTGAAATTATTGTTTCATTTTTGTTCTTAAAATTTTAATGTGTTTTTTAAAAATTCTTTGAGTTTCACTCTTTTTTAATTTGCAATTTTACCCTTTCATCCTTTTTTAATGTGTCAGTTAAAAAGCAAAACTACACATTTTTTTCTCCTGCCGCTATTTACCCTATTTTCGTCTTATATCTTGTATCCCCCAATTGTAATATTTTTTTTTAAACTACTAGGGAAATGGATCTAAGAATTTTTCAGTGGGTAGATATGCAGATCGTTCACATACAAAAAATCAGCATGTATAAATTTTGAGTTGAATCCTTTTAGAGGAACCAGTATGACATTTAAATCAATTAACCTTTTAATTATTGTTATTCCTTAATTGATAAGAAACCCATAACACTAATTATTTTGGCGCTCAGTGATCGTTAACATGGTGTTGACCTTTTAACACTAATAAATGATTTGTTTACAATATATTTTTTGTTAAATATACATTCAAACATACTCGTACATGCCAAATATATTTAAAAAATAACATAAATAATTTAATTGTCAAATGCTGAGGTCAAAAATGTGAACAATATGTGAACAAGTGCAATTCGACACAATGACTATTAAAAGTTCTTTTTATTCATTGTGATCTCAAGCGCAATCTTAAATTTAAATACGTATTAAAAAAAAATACAATAAAATCAATATATATCGACCGATTGATCTTGTCGTCGATTTATTGATTGAGGTCTCAGGTGTAATCGATAAGAATTTTAGTGTTTTTGTTTGTTAAAACAGTTTCAGTTTTTTATATTTTATTTTTCATGCTGCTACACTTTTTATTTATCTCGTTAGTAAACTTAACAGTGAACATGAACTTTCCTCCATACCCTCCCAGCAGCCACACAAATTTTTCGCTTTTTTGTTGGCCTTTTTTACCTCATACATGGCGGACTTGTGTAAATCTATTCTCATCTCCTTCTGTCAGTAGGAGCAATTGCAGAACACAATATTCTGTAGTAAGATCTTGGCTAAGTTTCATACTTGCTGCTGTGTCATGTCGGCAGTGTTATACTTTTTTTCTAGTTGTGGACATTAGGAAAGACTCACCAAGCAACACGGTAGCTGCTGTTCCAACACCAGCTAGTTAAACTAACAACAGATTCTAACTACATATATACATACATACATGCATACATACATACATACATACATACATACATACATACATACATACATACATACATACATACATACATACATACATACATACATACATACATACATACATACATACATACATATAAGTATGAGTTTTTATATAAAATTGTTTCCACAAAAAACTTTTAAAAAAATAAACATATTGTACATTCATACGTACGTAAATATCTATGTAGGTAGATATAAATGTATATAATGTACATTCACCGAAGCCTCATACCCATATAGCACTTAAACGATCGAACATTAATGCTAACATATGACATTGTACATGACATTATCCAATCTAGTTGATCTTGTTAAATTAAAGAGATGCATAAATTTCGTAACCACTGACAGATAGACAGACACTGGCAAAAAAGTAAAATAACAATAACAAAGACAAAGACAAAAACTACATTGATTTTCAATGGTAATAAATGTAATCTATCAACTAAATATCAAGAAAATCTTATTAACAAAATATTCGAATTATTCAATACACAGCTGTGTTCATAAACTTAGCATTTGCATACGCGCGGGCGCTGCGAACTATGGCCTCAAAAAAATAATGAAAATTTTCCCCAAATTTTGGGCTCTTTTTTTTAGTGAAAAAGTGCACGTTTTTGTGTCTTATGTAAAATTTGAGGGCCATTATTATTTTCCTTTTGGGGCCATAATTCCAGGGGTAATTTTGCGCACGGCATACGTCCGTAATTAAGTAAAAATGATTTGCAACCGAGAAAAAAATATTATAAATATTTGAGGTTAAATCTACCATAAATCCTATTTAACTACTGATTTTTGTACTTTTCCTTGCGATATTCAATGCTGGGCAAGCACGTTCAGAAGGAGACAACTTCTTTATGTTGAAGCACTTTTTTATTGTGATCTCCGATCGTTATTCTTGTGGTAGGCTTACTACTGTGAATTGAATTAAAAACAAGTAAGAAATAAAAGTCCATCCATCATACCGACCATATGATAACAGTACTGAGAGACAGGATCAATTATGTTAACAAGTTAAGAAACTTATGAAGTTAAGGATTTTAATTTCATAACCACTTTAACATGAATCTTAACTTGAGACTTATTTAAAAGTTGTTTGTGCCGAATCTAATTTAGATATCTTCATCTCTATGAAATTTTTTGTATTTAAGTGATTTTAGGGAGGGGGTTTATAAAGAAACTGTGCTTAGTTCTTGACCTACCAGTACAAAATATTGACAAGACATAGTAGCTATCGTCAAAGTCGGCAAATTGTTCATCACTACTCTCTTTTATAAGGAAGTTACGATGTTAAAAGTTTTTTTCGGGAGTAGTATTTGTATGGAAACTATGCTCAATGGATCATTTCTAAAAAAATTTGGTAGGATGATTTACATCGCAGAAAAATAAGTTTGGACTTTATTAAATCTAAGCACTAATATAATTAGATGGTTTATGGACACACAGACTTTATTTTGGAAATAAATTTTAATGGGGACTATGCTAAAATATGGGCCGATTCTCACCAACAGTCTTGTTCCTTATGAGAATTGTATTAGAATTAAAATTATTTCCAAAGTTTCGAACTGTACTTTGCACACAAGGTTTTTCTGATCAGCCAACCAGTCGGGAGGACGAAAATTGTTAGATCTATTCAAAAAGTGTGGGGGGTTGAGCATTATTTTAAGCTGTAAAGCCTAGTACTCTGTTCAAATTTGTGAAAAATGTTGAGCAACATTGATTATTCCACACGAAAACTTTGGCATTTATCAATGTTACCAATCTTGCGAGTTTGTACAATTTGACGTTTTTATTCCTTCAAAGTATGCTACACTGTTTCGTGTATGTAAACAAACGCCACATGTATTTTACTAAAATTATTTTTTTTTTTTAATAAAAAATTTAATAAAAAAAAGTAAATACGGATAAAAAACTGTTACTGATTGTGTTATTTGAATTTTTTATTTCTTTTTTAAATATTAAGTTCATACTTTTTTGCTTTTGCTTAAAATTCCACGTGAAATAAAGGCAGCTTACATTATTTCGCGGTTGTAAAAAAAATGTTGCCAGAAACATTTCGGTACTTTTTCACAAAATAAACAGAGTACAACTCCATCAACATTATTTCATAGATATTCCTCACAAGTTTTTTTCATATGCATTTTGACAGCATTTCACGTGAAATGTTGAACAGAGTACCAGGCTTTACACAACAGCACAAACGCATAAAAACCTCTCCACTATTTTAGTGCTATTTTTATAAAACCTATTCGTTAACTTTCCCCATGAGTAGAAGGCGAACACAATATTGATATTTGTATTTATTTGATGAACCCTGGTACACTGTCCTTGAAAACAATAGTGCGTCCAAAAGTTATTAAGACAATTTTTTTGTTTAAAGTGCAAAAAATAACACAAGGGAACAAAAGTAAACTTTTTTTCTGTTGATTGGAAGTTTGATGCAATTTTTTTATAATTTGAGGTCGCTGATTTATAATCTCCGTTTTTACTTAGTTTGTCATTTCGTGTGAAACTTTTTTATTAATCATCTCAGATCCCATAAAGTACATATATTCTTACTCCTTGCGCAATTCAACATCGATTTAGCCATGTCCATCTGCCTGTCCGTCCCACACGCCCACTTTTGAAAAACCCCAAAAAAAAAAAAAAAAAAAAAAAAACTAAATAACTTTGTCTCAAATTGCTTGTCGTTATCCTAAGCAATTTAAAATGTTAATCCAGAAAAAGCGGTTCAGTAGGATCAGAGCTATGAATCAAAATGTGGAACCAAACCCCTAAAAAATTTATAATTTTGTTACAAAAACTAAGAAAAATGGTAGAATAATGCACGGAATAATATAAGATTTTCCAGAAATTCGTGAAAATCGGCCCGTAATTTGCCATAGGTCCCTTATAAAACCTACTCCCGGAAAACAGTTTAGAACGCCTACAACCGCAATGATTTAACACTTCACAGTTTTATAGGACTAGAAATCATATTAAAAAATTTCCTGATCCCATATTAAGCAGCCTTCTGAAATTCACTGTAGACGCTAAAACTAATTTCACCGCTGTATTGAAATTTATTGAAATGTATTTTTTTTAATACCAGAAATCACTCTGCAGAATTTTGGGATTATTGGCCCATAATTCAAATATAAATTCCCCTCCTGAAAATCATTTAAGTTCGGCTTAAACTGTTACGAATCATGATATTTTACACAAGCTAGTTAAAATTGCTAAAAAAAAAATAAAACTTTCTGATTTTCGGTCAATAACACAGTACAACACATGATTTCGGGACTCAATTCTGATAATTGCTTATGAAAGTAGACCCAAAAAGAAGAACTTCTGCATCATAAGTTTGGTCATGGTACCTCAATAAATAATTTAAAAATTAATCGTAAAGGAGAATTTGTCACGCTTTAAGCTCTTTTGTTTGTCATAACTCGAGAACCACTGGTCCGAATAAGCTGAAAAAAACTGAAAAAATTAAGAATTACAATTCCTTTAGTCATACAACGTTTCGCTACATAAGCACAGTTTCGCAGTTATAAATAAATGTATGAAGAAAAAAAATATTTTTTGCCTAAAAAATAAAATGTTTTATTTTTAATTCATAAAAAATCCAAAACGGTAAAAAATGTGTCAAGTCCTATTACTTTCACGTAAAGTCGCATAACCTATTAACAAAATTACACATAAATCATGAACGCGTTTCGCTTTTATTCACAATTAATTAAAGTTATGAATTTCAAAAATTTGACCGGGATATCCACAAAATTCTTTGGAAAAAACATTGATGTCTTTTTTTTATGATTATCAGAATTAAAAAAAAAGTAATAAACAAAAGGTTATTTGATTTTTATGATTGCGGCAGCAAAGTAATAAGCATTAATAAATGTGAGTGGACATTAAAAGGAAAAACGGAAAGTGCCTTTTTTTAATTATTTGGGTTTTTCTGTTAATCCCCTGCATGATTTTTTTAACAGAAATTGCACCCACATTTATGAGTGCTCATGATTTGGAACGTTCCGAAAACATATTTCGTAAGTACCTGCCAGTAAAATATTGAAATATTTGTAGTATTTATATGTGCTCTTTGATCAAATTTTGTCATTTAACAAGAGTCGACGAGCGCGAGAAGTACAAGTAAATTTTTATGAATTAAAAATAAAAAATTTAATTTTTTTGGGCAAAAAATATTTTTTTCTTCATACATTTATTTATAACTGCGAAACTGTTGCTTATGTAGCGAAAAGTTGTATGAACAGATTAAAGGAATTGTAATTCTTACTTTTTTCAGCTTATTCGGACTAGTGGCTCTCGAGTTATGACAAACAAAAGAGCCTAAAACGTGACAAATTCCCCTATACGATACTCACTAACTTCATATTAATTTTTAAACTAATGATGCAGAAGTTCTTCTTTTTGGGTGTACTTTCATTAGCAATTATCAGAATTGAGTCCCGAATCAATCACCTGAAAAATGTTGTACTGTGTAGTTTAATATAGGTCTAAACCGCAACCAATTTTAATGCTGACTACTGTTTTTATAAAGATAAATTAATAAGATATAGATATCACTCCTGAAATATTCGAACTGTCGGTGGAGGTTATAAACGATTCGGTACAGCCGAATATAGCACTCTAACTTATTCTCCATCAGCTTGCATTTAAAGTTACAGGTACTAATCGTATTTTTGACTTTTCCCAAAAATTAAAAGTTTAAAAAATCACAACTGTACTCTTCATTGAGCGATTTTCCAAAATTTTTTTTAATATGTAGTTAGTTTTTAGCTTTTAAAAACAATCAAATTTTTTTAATTTGTTTATGTATTTTTTTTAATCATAAAATGCCATAGATCATAAAAATAGATGAACGCTTTTATTCACAATTAAGTGAAGGTACCTCATTTTTAAGCGAAGAAAAAAACCTCCATATTGGAACAGCAAACATGCCCAAATTAAAAAAAAATTATTTTTGTATGAACATCGCTGTTTTTATCAATTCAGTTTTCTCAGTAAATTGTGAACAAAAACAAAAGCTGTGCACCGAATACAATGAAAAAAGCTAATTTCATTCGAAATATGTTTAACATAATATTTTTAGACCAAGACTGTGATTTTTGTCTCGTTTTTATTTTTCAAAACGTCAACGATATCTCTGAAACCACTGGTTAAAACAAAAAGCAATGAAAGCACGGCTTAAAGATGATATCGTTGACGAATTTTGAATTTTTCAAGTTATTCTAATATACATATGTATGTAGCGAAAGTGCGTTATATCTCAAAAAATCGAGCTGATAGAAAAAAGCGAAGAGCAGATTTGGATTCAGCATTTCCTTAAAAACAACATTCAGTTCCCAATCAACAAAACCTTGTCTAATTAATGAAAAATATGTCTTTTGGTATGCACAAAAGAAAAAGGAAAACCAAAAATTCCGTGTGGTTTTATTTTCTAATTCATTAAACTGGTGCACCAAATGCAAACTTTATACAGACTAATGGCCATTTTCTCAATGTATCGACAAACTGTCTGTTACTTAATGTCAACAAAAATGTATTGAACCGATAAACTGTCCGTTAATGATTTTGGGTTTCTCAATATACCGACAAAAAACTTTGTTTTCAGTTGGCATCACCACTCAAAATACGTATGAAAGTTGGGAGTCAGCTGATTAGAATTTATCTGTACGTCAAATAAAAGGAAAATAAATAATTGGCAGATGAGTGCCGGTTAGCTTTGCGATAAAATCGAAGCAAATGAGACATTGAGAAAACCAAATTTCTTTAATGTGCAGTTTTTCGTTGGGAAAAAAGATAATTGCCTAATGAGAAAATGGCCATAAGCCTATTTAATTGTTTTCCGAGGGCAAGCATTGGACCAATTTACGATATAAAGTAGTGTAATTTATACATATCGAGCTCTTATGGCAAAAATTATGCCACCAAAGAAATAAAATTTTACAGGAGAAGGGTTTTTTAATAATTTTGCTTCAAGGGTAGGGTTTCGTTTGAAATTGCTTTTGCCCTTATTTCGTAATGGCACTTCCCAGAGATATGAGATTTTTAGAGATGATGCAAATGATCAAAAATGATCGATTTTCATCAAAAAACAAAAATCTAAAATGTTGCTGGTTACATGAATTCATTCAGTAAGAATTTTAATTAAATCTTACAAATAAATCAATTAAATTTAAAGCACATCATAGAGAAATATCAATAGTTGTAATTGAATTATTGTAAAGCTTCTTAATTTAATTATAATAAAATATATATGTAACATATTAATTAACTTATTTATTTTGAACTAGCATTTAACACGCTACTTCGTTAGCGTCTCCTTTTCCTTCGTGGACATATTTGTATTCCAAAGCTTATTTTTCTAGGTTGAACTTGTTTAAATTCTAGCATTTAACCCACTTTTTTGTAATCATGCCTTTTCTTTCATGAACATATCGAGCCCTAATAGCAAATATGATGTAACCAACAACATTTTAGATTTTTGCTTTGTGATGAAAATCGATAATTTATGATCATTTGCATCATCTCTAAAAATCTCATATCTTTGGGAAGTGCCGTTACGAAATAAGGGCAAAGGCAATTTCAAACGAAACCGTACCCTTGAAGAAAAAATATTAAAAAAAAACCTTCTCCTGTAAAATTTTATTTTTGTTGGTTACATCATTGTTGCTATTAGGGCTCGATATTTATATGCCAAAGTATATGTAAATAGGTTTGAGCAAAATAGTTCCAACATTTTTCATCTCATAGGTTGATATTGACACAGGACTTTGCACCTATAATTTTGTGCTTCTAAGTTCAATATTATAGAAAATTCTATCTACTATCCTTTTTGATAATTTTTCTTCCCATTTATGTATCAAAAATTTCAATGCTATAGTGGGAGCCTATAATTTAGTACGTTTTTGTCATAGGATGAAAAACTGTTTTGGTTTAAAAGTTAGATGGCGTGACAAGAAGGTTCCAAAATAAGTACAGGTTTTACGCGTTTACTTCCCAAAGGACCAAATTTCAAAAAAGTACCAGACACCTGTCACCTTATTTTTTTAATGAACAACAATAAGTGTTAATCTTTTACTTTTGGATTTTTGAGGTAAGCGGGATCGATTTGGCGAGAGGCCAGCCTCCGGTCCAAAAGTCAGCCCTTTATCTTCAGGAGCTAAGGATGTGCGATGATGAATCAGTCAGTTACTTAACAAATTTATATTATATAGATAGATGGAGAAAAGTGTTGTGAAAAGTAACAAAATTAGGAACGATTTTCACACCTTAAACGTTTAAATTTCCAAAAAGGTCCAAATCTGTTTTGTATTTTTTAGATACGCTAAAATTGTGACATAATTTGTTAACCCTTTTACACCCCAAAAAGGCCGTACCTCAAAAAAGGACCAGATACCTGTGCGTTTATTTTTTTAATGAAGAATAATAAGTATTAAATTTTTTGTATCTCTTTTAGTTAAGGAGATATGAGTTAAGCGAATTTTTCTAATGAACAACAATAAGTGTTAATGTTTTTCATCTCTTTCAGTTTAGAAGGTATGAGGTTAGTAGGATCGTTTTGGCGAGAGTCCAGCCTCTGGTCCAAATGTCAACCTTTTAGCTTCAGACGTTTAGGCTCTGCGATGAAAGATAAATAGATATCAAATATGCATTTTATACAGATTAGTACGTTGCAACTACGGTACATTGCATTTCGGTAAGCTTTTGTATTGGTTTTCATATAACAAAAAGCGAACAGCTGATGGATACAGTACAGATACGGTACAGCAACGTTCGCCTAACTGAGCCTTAAGACTTATAAGCAACAGTTCTACTTGTAACAATATCAAAGTTTAAATAAAATCTTTAAAAATTAAAATTTTGTATTCCCAAAAATTATTTTGATAATTTTAGTAATCCTTATAATCATTTTGGTGATATGTGCAAAAACAGTTTTTAATTTTTTTAAATGAACTTGATATTTTTTGTTAGACTTCAATATAAATACATTTGTCTACGTATAAAATAAACAAACTAATATTTTTTAACTTCATGATATTCAGCCATGTCATAGAGTACAAGTCCGTTCAGAAGCGGAATTCATTCCACTTTTTAGTTTTCATGAACGGAATGGGAGTTTTCTGTATCTGAAAGGCCAAAAAGCTATCAAAATACACTTTCTATCAATAAACAAATATGTTTTCTTCGATTCCGAATAGAATTGTACTCTGCGACATGGCTGTTTAAATAAATTAAAAACAGTTGAGTGTAAGCCTTTTTTAAACACGTTTTTTCAATACGTATTTATCGGATATAAGAAACTTAAAAAATCCAGGAAAAAAGTTTCTTATAAGCGTTTCTTTCTTATATACAACTATTTTATATAAGAAACTTATTTCTTATATAAGTAGCTATGGCCATAAGACTTTCATATTTTGGTTTTCTGTCTCTTTTTTTAGTTACATAAGGTCTTCAGCTGACAATTTTTTGTTATAATAAACGTCAAACTTTGACGTTTGGTATGACAAAAAATTGTCAGGTGAAGACCCCATGTTAACGTTTCTAACTTTTAAATAATTATTGTCTATGTCTTTTGAGTTTTTCACTATTTTAGATAACGTTGAAAGTCCAATATTATATTTTTTTGCAATTTCGCAATTTCATACCGTTTTGTTTTTCTTTTAAAATTGTAACTTTTGTTTTTATTGACAAAAAACACAAAGCTTCTCATGAGTACCAGCTCGCTCATCTAAAACCAAAGCTGGAGGTCCTTAAAACGCGTTTTCGCCTCCACGCAGCGCATGCTTTTATAACCTTACTTGCGTTCTACGTTTCAAGTTACATGCAAGGCTTTTTATGCAGCAGCAGCACAAGTAAAAATTTGTTCGAACGCTGCTTGTGACGCTTACAAGAGTAGAAAGTAAACCTACTTTTCGCCTCAAGGCATCTACGCTTACTACGTATAACTACACAGATTCTACTTTTTTGACAGCTGCGTATGCTGCGAAAAAGCGAGTAACGCGTGGTGTGGACCTCCAGCTTAAAAGTAAAAACAAAAAACTTTGTTCTTGTTGTAAAACTGACAGAAAACAGAGTTGTCCATGCAAACTACATACATTCTGTGTTGCCGTTGGAAGTTTCTTATATTAATTCTTTTTCTACACATTTTGTGATTTTGGTGTTTAAGAAAAATGTTATTTTAGCAGTTTTTTTCTTATAAGCGTTTTTCTTATAGGAAACCTTTTTTGTTAGAAAAATCGCAAAAAAGACGTGGTGTTTTTGAAAATGTTTCTTATAAACGTTTTGTTCTTATATGAGATGTTCTTATATCCGAATAATACTGTACCGGGATTTTCGAAAATCAGTCCCGATTGGCATCCATAGTTCATGTATTATCACTAAGTAAGTGACACTAACCCTTCAAAATTTAAAAAAAAATCAACAAATCTTGATGAAGTTGATGAATTAAGTTTTCAAATTGAAAAATGTTATTACATATTTACTTTGTGACTTAAATAACATAATCAACCGTAAACAAAATATTAGAATTAATTTACAATCACCTTTTTCATTACATGACGACTTTATGTACCTGTATTGATACAGCAAAAGAACAGGTAAACACTTTGACAAACTTGTATATTCCAACTCAAGTTTAATTACAAAAAAAGTAAAAAATTAGTTAAAGTGTCTTTCCTCTTCTTTATTCTATATACAATTTTTTTATTATTATTATTACTTAAAAAATTTTAATGTTTTCAATTTATTTTTTCTTTTTTATTACTTGTTTAATTATTTTTAATTTGTTATACTTCGTTCTGATTTTTTTTTTAAATTAAAAAATTAACAGAATTAAATTCTTATGTTTCTTTGGTATTTTAAAAAATAATTTGTTTATTACAGTATATTTTTTATTTAAATGTTCATTCACAATAAAAACGGAACTGATCACGAATTTTTATTCTTTCTTTAATAAAAAACTAGTAAAAGTAAACAAAAAAAAATTGTTACAAAAACAAGTAAGAAAGTATAGTCGGTCAAGCCCGACCACAGTAAATATAGACAAATTTTAGAGAAAGAAGAGCCCTTCTCGAAAATTTGGCACCCGCCAGAACAAAGTTATGCTATGAGTCAAAGACTCATGTAAAAGGCCTCTGTGCCAATTACATATTATTAAGATAACTTCATCTATATGAGATTTTTTTGTCTTTAAGTTATTTCAAGAAGGTGGCGTATATGGGACCTATTGCTGATTTTATACCTACCAGCACACCATTTGGTCATGATATTGTAGCTATTGCAAGAGTTGTTGTAGCCAATTTGTATGTAAATACCACCATCTATTAGAAAGTTATGGCTTTCAAAGCCATTTTAGAGAGCAGTATTTGTATGGGAGCTATGGTCAAATATGGACCGAGTCCAATAAAATTTTGTAAGATGATTAAAATTTCAATAATACCAACATAATAAGACGATTTATGGGCACAAAGACTATTCCGGAAAGAAGTTTGTATGGGGGCCATATGAAATTATGGACCGATTCTCATCATTTCGATAGGAGTCCTTACGACTACTGAACTCTTTATACCAAATTTCATTAACTTGTGGGTATAGTAATTATATGAATTGTAATATTCATATATATTGAAGATAAATTCCCATAACTGCCAAGGAGTCGCCCATAGGGGGATAAAATGTATGGCCAACCCCCGTTAGTTTTTTTCCTTAACATTTTCTCACATCATACTTGCCTCTTATCACCATCCATTAGGGGGACTTCCATAAAAATATGGCGGCTTACTGAAATTCTTAAATTTTTTCCCTGCAGCGCCTATAATGCCCCAAGACTTATCAAATGTATGACAAACCCCACTTTATATTGTATTCCCAGCATTTGTTTCAAACATAACTACCAGCTATCTCCATTTCCTAATGGGGCTCCCATACAACAACATTTTCAATACTAGCTAGAATAATATTGAAGAAAACGTCCCATAACTGCCTAGAAGTCGCCCCTATGGGAATAAAATGTATGATCGACCGCAATTAGTCTTTCGTCTTAAAAGTTTTCCCAAAACATGCTTGCCCTTTTTTTCCACAACTTGTGGGGCTCTCATAAAAATATGGCGTTTTATTAAATTTTTTAAATTTAACAAATAGAACCTGAGAATTATTACTATTTATAATTTACTTTATTTAACATTTAACATTTTTTTTCCAATGTTTTATGCAAAAGTCCAATTTCTTCAATTTTTCACATACTTTTTGATTAAGCCAACCTTTGGTTAACATTGAAGCTAAAGATATGTTCATATGACTCTATACTCTGTACACTATACACCAGCGGTCACCAACTACTTTCATTTGGGGTCCGTTTTTTTAAAAATCGCGACCGCCGCTGTCCGGAAGGTAATAAACTGAACTATTTAAATAATATGATAAGATATTGAATCAATCAACAAATAAAACGAATGGGTTTTGGTGCATTATTTTATTTAATAATAAACAAATGCTTTGAATAAAAAGGATTAAGTACTAAGGGTTTTTACAATATTAATGAGAAAAATTAAATTTTTTGTCTTGGACTATCCGTCTGAAGTTTGAAGGAAAGCTTGTGTAGGCTGTGCCGGAGGTAATAGTGCCTTCTATGGAGAGCTGGTCGGGTAGGAGCAGATTATTTGGTGGATTTGCTATTTTCACTGATGACTCGAAGATGAGGGGCACGGGTGCGGGGGTCTACATTGAGGTTCTGAACATTAGAAGGTCATATAGGCTTCCTGACGACTGCAGTGTTTTTCAGGCGGAGGTTCTGGGGGTCTGGAGGGCCGTGGAACTGATTAGAGACAACATTGATAGGGGCTCGGAGGTCACTATATATGTGGACAGCCAGGTGGCTCTTATGACCGTAAGGGGCTCTTATGTGAACTCCACGCTGGTTGATGACTGTAGGAGGGCTCTGGAGGGAGTCTTAGGGGAGTATTTGTTAAGGTTGTGCTAAGTGCCGGGTCACTGCGACATAGGCGGCAATGAGATTGGTGATGAGTTGGCGAGACAGGGCTCAGAGATGTAGGATCCTAATTGTGTGGAGGCGGTTAGGCCTCCAATAGGCTTCTATTTTGGAAGAATTAAGTCCGGTGCTTAGAAAGTCCCATTCGGTGTCGCTGCTGTGCAGGAGTAGGGTCTGCGTTAGGACCAGGATAGGAATGATCACGGGCCACTGTATGATAGGCAGGATGGCGGTGAGGATGAGATCCGACTTTTCGGATATATGCAGGTTGTGCGAGGACCCTGAGAAATTGGAGGCAGTTGAGCACTTTCTGAGCCACTGTCCCAGGTTGCAGGGTAGCAGGCTGAAGTGGCCGCGCTGTAGATTCCTGGACGAATTAGGGGATGTCTCGGGCTGCGGACTCGAGAATAGGATTCGTAATGGGGATGGCCTGGCTGCGCGAGAGGAGACTGGATGCTGACCGCACGTAGGGCGAATTTGGTTGAGTAGGATTTCTCTCGGGGTTGGTCCGAAACCTTCTTTTCTACCTATCTTTTAGATCTGTCTTGTGCTTTCGCTGTTTATTTCACCTACTTTCTATCTTCATATAGCTATCTCGAATTACGGCGCCACAATGGACCATACTGGTCTCAGGGTGAAGGTGTGAAGGATACTTCACACTGGCCTTTCTACCTACCTACCTTGTGTAGGCTATTCTCATTAAATCTTGGAGATGTTCATCAACAAGTCTGTTCCGGAATTTTTTTTTAATGAAGTTCATCTTAGAAAATGCTGCTTCACAAACTTGTGTTAAGCCAAACAAAGTGAGAAGTTTCAGGGCTAATATGTTTAATTCTAGGTATTTTCTAACACAAACAAATTTAATCCAAAACTCTTGACAAGAAACTTCCTGTTTTTGGTGTTTTAAAACTATATTTTCTTGGAAATCGATCAATTCCATCTGGAGAGAAGCTTTATTACTCCCGAAAATAATTGCAGCTTTATTACTCCATTCATCCCCAGGATTCAGAGAGTATATGTTACTGAGGATATCGACGACATTCCTGATTTTCTTAAAATCCGCAAATCTGTTTTCAAATTCTGATTTCAAATCCTCAATGAACGTCTTGTATTGGCCGACGTCAAGCTCGTTGTCATTGCAGATTTTTTTAAATTAGGGAAGTGCAGTCGTTCATTATCGAGGACAATGTTGAAAAGATCGAGTTTTCGCAAAAAGCTTTTTACTTATGTCAGGAGCTCCCATATAAGCTTTCCTTTGCCTTGAAGTTTACGGTTCAGATCATTAATGTGTAAAAAATATCTGATAAGAAAGCAATGGAAGTTACGTTTTCTTTATCGCTAAGAAAACTTAAGTAATATATTTCTCATAAATTTGTTGTTACAACATGTAAATTATTTTTGTATTGTTAACACAAGGTCCGCATAAAATAGGTCTACGGTCCGGATCCGGACCGCGGTCCGCCAGTTGGTGACCCCTGCATTACACCATCTTGTTTATATTATTGAATCATAAATCTTAAGAACATTATGGTGCGTGTCAAGTAAAAAAACTCCATCTTTGCTAAATTTTTGGTGTGGTCTATTGGAAAAGTCGTTTCGCTCTAAAACATATCACGTAAATTTGAGGAAACATGAGAAGCAATCTGTAAACAAAATAAAGCTTTAGAAATTAAATAAAAAAATATTAATAAAACGATTAGTTTTTATTTGGGGCGTGCTTCCAAAATTTAAAATATGTTTTAAAAACACACGTGACAGTTTTTTGACCAAATGAATCTGACAACAAATCTTTATGTAAAATTGTCCGCTGAATCCGAATATGAAGTCAGAATTGTCAAAAGTAGAGCAGTTGTTGAGATATTTAAAAAAGATGATGTGACTGAAAAGCAAATATCTTTAAAAATTTTAAACGAATTATGTATTTCTATCTTTTTAGTGAAAGATAATAAAATTACCACGGGTCGTTTGTAAAGATAAGTCAACAAATGACAAAGTTGCAGTGAACAAAATTTCAAACTTCATTAGATATTTGATAATTTTTTGCAATTTAGCTTTTTTCAAGTTATTTTACATAGAGATTAGGTGTCAGATTCATTTGGTCACGACTTTGTTGGAAATTTGTGACACAGTGAAATTAGTAAAATAACTACATATATGTACAATGTACATTAGGGATTAACTTTTTAACAATTTTTTAAAATATCAAAATTGGCATAGCACAGTCCGATAGAGATAAACAACTTTAAGGGAACGTATATTTATTTTTTCGCTAATGTCAAAAAAGTTCACGCACCAACCGCGATGAAGTATTAAATATTTTTAATTTTCTTTTTGGTTAAGAAAAATTAATAATATGTTTATTTAAAACAAAAAATAGCTCAAGTATGAAATTTCATTAATATTTAGAGATGGTAAGAGATTTTTCCGCAAACTAAAACGTATCTTTAACCTTTTTTAACAAAAAAAATTAAAAAAGAATAAAAAACACCGTATTAAATTATGAATATTCAATATTGCATTGGTTTAGAAAAACCAATTGGTGCGTGAACTTTTTTGAGAAACATTACAAAAGATTATGATTTTCGTGGTTACTAGGACATGGTTGACCTCATGGTACTATGCCAAAAAGTTGGTTATACCCTAATGTACATATATTATTTTCAGAAAAGCTGCCGGTGAACTTACTTTTTTTTAATTTTGATAGACATATTGTACATACATTTGAATAGAATTAAGGTAACTTTTACTTATTAATATAAAATTTTTGAATAGTTTGCTAAATTTTTATTGCCTGTACTAAAATGGAAAAGTTACGTATGAGAACCGAATCCTTAACGTACACGCAGAGAAAAAATGTGGTTGGGCATGGTTACGGCAACAACACTATGTTTAATGTAACAATATATTGTTGTCGTACACAAATAATTGCTATTTTTATTTAATATCAACAATATTCGAGTTGCTGTCAACATATCAATGTTTAACGCAATTATAAATTTGAGTATTGATGGCGAAAAAATAATTATTTTTCTAACAACTAAATCATGTTAACTTTCAAAACATATTATATTACTCACAACCATATCATGTTATCTAATAGCCACAACATGATAACTTTGTATATATTTATCATATTATGTTTAAGATGCAATCAAACCTTTTTTTACTCTTATAATATTATATTCAACATTTTTAATTTTTAAAATTTATTCTATGAGCTAAATTTCGGTTGTGTATTTTATAAAGCTTTTTTGTAATAGTTCTATTCCTTCAATTTTTCAGAAATTACTTTATACACTACCAGACTATTATATTGTATTTTCTTTTTACACCTCTCCATGGTTGAATTCGCCAAACACTAAATAAATAAATAAATTATGGTTGGGCCACCCTTTATTTTAATGTGTTGCAAACATCTGCACAAACGTGTAATACCCACTAAACCTGCAATCGTAATGTAGCGTATTAAAAAACTTTGCTCAATTTAATAAAAATCTGTTTCTTATTTTCGAAAAATATGGACTATTAAAACTACTTTATGTTCACTAAAACATTATATTGTAACAGTAATTTAAAAAAGATTTTGTAATTTTATTAACAGTTTGGATAACTCAATTATTTAATCATTTACTTTTAAACGAATTTGTTGCCTATTTAGTCATTATTTATAAATATTTATGCTTTAGCAAATATTCACAAATTAATACACCTTGTAGTTATAGAGCAAACTCATTTACAGTGTCAATCTAATCGATTTCATTTCAACAACATTTAAAATGGATTTGAGTTTTCCCCTTGAACAATTTTGCACAGACAGACAGCAGAGACAAGTGATAAATGTTTACATTCTATCTTTTAATTGGTGTGTGCAGTTGAGATATTATAGAAAAATCAATTAAAATCTCATACATTTAAACTCCATACGAGTATATTGTACATTGAAAATAATACAAACCGTATGCAGGAAGCATTTGACACCAGATACGCAAAGATATCACAAATTCGTACAAATGGTCAATTCACGATGACAGCAAAGTTGAATTCAATGCCAGCACCTGTGCGGCTTTCTTTGATAATTGAAATAAATTTGTAAATAAAATATTTGGCATCTTACAAAAATGGTATGAGTTGGAACAGGTATGTGCTCAACGATTTCACATGATACTAAGATCCTAAGATTGTAAATAGGCGTTAGAATTGTACCCTACATTAGTATTATTTAAACCGATAGAGTATGCACGATAGAGTATGTATAAGAAAATAAATAAAATAAGCAATTTGGCCTTTTAAAGGGTTGTTTTTTCGTAAAAGTTAATTTTATGAATATATCGAGCCCTTACCGCAAAAATAGCTTAAGCGACATAATTTTCAATTTTTGGTTTTTTTAATAAAACTAAAAAGTCGTGGTCACCGAAGGAACCGTTACGATTTCATAGCAAAAACTTAAGCTTAAGCGACAACCTTCATAAAACTTTTTTATAAAATAAAAAAAACTTCTCCTGTAAGATTGTGTTTTTATCGCCTCATATTATGAGGAGTTCTATAATAATTTCACTTAAGCGATTTTTATACCTTTCACCCAGGGTTGATACTTTTTTGGTACAATTCAAAACAAAAAAAAGTACGCTGGTACCCGCGTGACTCATTTGGTACTATTTCCAATTTTTTCAAACCTACATATTTATAAAGCCGACTCTGTATTAGGGGGTCGTGGTATGGTGGCCTGCGTTGGATAAGAGCAGGTATAGGGCAATGCTTGAGAAGGTATATAGACTTGTCGCGTTGATGATAACGGGATCAATGCGATCTACTCCCACGAGGGCGCTGTTCACGATACTGAACTGGCTCCCGGTGGACATCATGGCCAGACAGATGGCTCTTTGCTCGGCGACACGGCTAAACGCGGCGCTTTGTTGGTCGGCCCGTGACTATGGGCATGCCGGGATAACCAGATGTTCTACCGTCCCTGATAGTGTGGACTATTGCACTCCGGTGCCTTTCACTGGCGCGGGGTTTGTGACAATGATGGCGCATGCCAATGCGCTGTCAAGTACTCACCACGAACTGAGCCTAGGGGTTTATACTGATGGTTCGAGGAAGGGTGTAAGAGCTGGCGGAGGTTTCTACATAGAGGAACTGGATGTGAGAGTTTCCTTTCGTCTGCCGGATGGATGTAGTGTCCTGCAGGCGGAGATCTCGGCTATAAGGCGGGCGGCAAATTGGCTGAGGTATCATCGCATATCGGGAGATATACGTATATTTACTGACAGCAAGGCTGCCCTTGCTTCCCTAGCGGGTGTCTATACGACATCGAGGTTAACTGTAGAATGTCGGATGTCTTTGAATGAGATTGCGAAACATTCAAGGGTAACGCTAATATGGATTCCGGGTCACTCAGAGTGCCCGGGTAATCTAGTGGCAGATGGGCTGGCCAAACAAGGTGGTCGCATGGATGATATATTCATCGATCAGTTTGTTGGTCTTCCAATGGCTCACTGTAAATTAATTATCAGGCGCGAGTCTTATAGAGTCGCGCAGATGCGGTGGACTAGTGAGTCCACCTGCTTGATATCCAGGCTATTATGGCCTGGTCATGATGAACGAAGGACAAGCTCTCTACTTAGGTTCCGAAGGGACCAGATTAGGACAGTTGTATCGGTTATTACTGGGCACTGGCCGGTGGGGACTCATGCTGAAAGAATGGGTCTGGAATTCAATGACTACTGTAGAAGTTGTCAGGATGAGGAGGAGGAGGAGACTGTGCTTCACTTTCTCTGTCAATGCCCTGGGTTGCGGGGTATTAGGGAGGAATGCCTGGGGAAACCGTCATTTGCCTGCCTAGAGGATCTATCCAAGATAGAACTGAGATCGCTGATTCTCTTCATTAGGAGGACGAAGTGGCTGGATTCTGCAGTGACGCCATCTGAGTAACTGCTCTACAGGATGGGCATTGGCGCTGGGTATCACAAAGGGACCAATAAAGGACCCAAGTGAGCTGTCTGTTGATAGCTGCCCATGGAACCCAACCTAACCTAACCTACATATTTATAATTGATATAAAATGGCAACTCGTATTTACTGTCCAATGAATATAAGCAGAGTTTAGTGTTTGGCGCAATAGTCTTGCGAAAATTTAATGAAATCTAAATCTGTTGGATTTGGATTTGGTGGATTACGTATCATTTATGTCAAAAAGTGAGATCAATTGAAAAAATATAAAATTTTTTTTATTTAAGAAAAAACGAAAAGAACTTAATATTTTAAATGAGCGGCAATTCATTCGTCTTTTGCAATTTGTTTTTTAAACAATGTTCCTCAGAAGTTAAAAAGGAATTTTCGTACTAAAATGACTGTATTTTGATTTAATTTTAACGTAACGAAAAACTAATTTTTGATATTCTTTTAATTAGGCTTGAGTTCATCAAATTTAATTTTCATTAAATTATTTTCACTGAGGGAAGGAATTTTTACAATTGTCAAACATAATTTTTGTTAGTTTTTATTAAAGTATATCCCGAAGAAGATTTCCAAAGAATATCGATAATAAAAATATACGAAATATTTAAAATAAACGTGACCTTAAGCTCAAAAATTAATAAAGAAGAAAAATATTTAAAAAAGGTCGAAGAAATTAGAATAAAATTACTAAAAAATCTTTATAAAATACATAACTGAAATTTAGCTCATAGAATTAATTCGAAAAATAAAAAATGTTGAACTATCAATATCTTCAATATTTCGATTTGCACTCACCGATTAGCCTTTATCTTCATCATAGAAATCTAAAGCGTATCCATGTTCACTGCATGCCCATTTTGCGAAGCACTAACGGTACATTTAAAAAAATATGCGCTACTAGGGTATTCAATCAATCGATGTTTTTTATTAATCGATTAATCGCGCAAATAATTATTCGAGGTAAAAATTTAATCGAATAATAATCGAACAATTTTTATTTTGTCTAATTTAGAAGTTTAAAAACAAGACCAAAAAATATATTTTTTTTAACATGAAAATTTTATCAAAAAAATAACAACAATTTAACGAAAGGTACTTCATGTAATAAAAGAGTAACAGCCGTATTCATAAAAACTTATTTATGATTAATTAACCGTTTTTAAGCAAAAATTGCTAATGTTGTATTCATAAACGATAAATAGTCTTTAAAACCTTTAATAAACCATATATAAGGTAAGAAAATTTATTGTTGGATTTGCCCTTCTTTAAACCAAAAATAAAATGACATTTTGATAAGTGTTTGCATTTAATGATATAAAACTTTTAAATAAAAAACGCGTAAAAATTTAAGCAAATCTTCTAAAATAATCTTTCTAAAACAGTTTAAATGTACATGTTTCAAACGATTTTTTTCTTTTATTTTGATTAACCTTGATGAAGAAAAATTCATTCACTTATTGTTGACGTCGGAGAGATTGAAAGTAAAATCGGTAGTCTTCTATTATACAACTTGAATCTCTTACTTCTTGTTAAGGTCTGGTAGAAGGTTGTTTTCATTCGTCTCAAAAAAACCATCTTTATCTGAGTCATTGTGCCAAATTTGTACTAAACATTCTTAAAAATAAATTGTCCCTAAACTCTTTGGTTTCAGTCTTTGTCCTTTACTATATTTTAAATTGTTACTCAAAGGAAATGTTCCTGAGTTAAAAAACAATAAAAGCGTATTTAAAATGTACCGGTTTGTTTTTTTACACTAAAGGAAAAACTAATACTGTGAAAAAACAAATTTTCAATTTATCGATCTATCGACATAAATTGTTCGAATTATTCGTTAATCGAAAATAAGCAATTTTAAGTTATTCAAATAGTTTATCGCCCAAATTAGTTTAGTTAAAAAAAAAAAAAAAATTCAAGTGCTACGACATTCAATTACCACAAAGCAGGGACTTTATTCTGGCAGTCGTGATCGTGTACTTTCTCGATTCAAAAGCTATTTTATTCCTAATTCTTTCAGTCGATACTGAACGAATCGAAATTATTATTTCAGTATTGTGAAACTCAAATTAATGCTTTACATCACTGAACAAATAATTCCGATTCGTTCAGTATTGACTGAAAATTAGATATTAAATTGCTTTCGAATCGAGAAAGTACTCGATAACGACTGCTAAAATCAGGCCCCAGGTAGGTAGGGGACAATACTGAAAAATAACTATAAAAAGCATTTAGTGTGTAAAGCTATTAACTATGTTCACCAGTTTTTATATACGATGAATGAAACGCGTTTTGTGTCAAAAATGTATTGCTTCAAAGTGGGAACTCACCTTATAAAATGCTTGCCTTTCGTATGCGGAATGGTAAGAGAAACTCTTGCATTTCTCCCTTACAAACCTGCTTCGTTTGTAGCTCAATTTTTTATTAGGAAAGTATTTTTTTCAGAAGGACAAAAATTAGCGGAAGGGCTAAAGGCAGATAAAGTTAGTAATTTGCAGAGTTCAGAAAAAACTGAATTTTGTATATTTAGTGACTTCACTGATTTTAGAATTGTACAACGCCAAAAAAAGAGTTTGCAATGGCTTATTGGCACAAGTCTGAAATTGCTTTACAATTTTGAGAAAGTCTTTCTTATGAGAAGCGTCAACTAATAAGATTCAGATGAGTTTGCGCACGGCGTAAAGAAAATATCTTTTAATATTTTTTCTACCTGTATCCGAGTTCGCGCCAGTACGAACCCAAGTTGTGATTTGAAGTTTTACTTAAAAAACGCTTGCCGTGCTATACAGGAAACATTTTAAACTGTTTGAAATACTCGAAAGTCCGGAATATCGAGTGTCCGGACTATAGAGTAGTGTATTTATCTGTAGTGTATTTATGTATAAACTTATATAAAGGGAAAAATAAACCAAATAAACGGCTTCACAAACATATGAAAAAGTATGGATTATGTTTTTGTGAATATTAAAAATGTTTAAAAATCCTATTGTTGTTGTCAAACTGCTTTTGTCGTTTATTTGGCCCTTACAAATTTTGTAAACGTAAATCAACTTAAAATATGAAAAACATTAATCTATTAAAGACGAGTGAAATTGTTTTGTTTTTCTAATATAAATATGAAGTTCATTTTAAAAAGTTTTACATTTTTCGCAATCAATGAATGCCCTTTAAAACAATAGGCGTCAATAGACATACATAAATGTATTTAATAGTAATTCGCTTAATATTTTGTTAAATTCAAGTAATTTTACAGAAATAAGTTTTTGCTAATCCTCATTAACAATAATATCAAGTGATATTTTTACAGCCAAAACAAGAGAAGAAGAGAATATTGTACATTATTTAATAAAATTATATAAGATATGAATAGTTTGGAGTGGCTGTTGAGACATTCAATCAATGAAAGTAGCATGTGGGAGTCAACTATTAAAGATTTTTGGCTACAACAGAAAAAAAGGTGGGTAAAAGAAAAAAAACAAAGTTTAAATTGATTTCAACTGGAAATGTTACATTCATGCCTACATTCATTTATTCAGTCAGTCATTCAGTTACTTTATCATTTTCAGTCATTGTCGGTATTCGGGTGTGGTAGCCACACAATACTGTCATGATGCATCTTTTTAATTTGTTTGCCAGTCTTCTCGCTCATTACTTGGGGTGTGAAATAAAAACTTAGCAATCTTAGCAGACGTGAAACTGTGATCAAAATAAAAATTTTATTCGATTCATTTTTGTTTTGTTTTTAAAACCAACATTCATTAATAATAAATAATAAAACTTCGTAATTGAATTCAATTATGTAGTATTTGTAAATCAAATAGAATTTGGAACAGAAAAGCCAACCAACACTGCTAACAGTAAATGTCCCCAAAATTATTTCAGTTCAGCACAATTATGAAAGCGAGGCGTATCGATAATCTTTTTAAAACGAGTGTTTATAGAAGTGACCGATTTTTTCCGATTTTGTTTTCAGTTGCGATTTTTTACGGCCCAATATTTAGAATGAAAACTTTGTTTTTTAAGTAATTTTATTATTACGAATGTTCAGTTTTTATTTTGTAGGCTGTCTTTATGTTCTTTAAAATAGATTTCAAGGTTTCAGACGACACAAAAATGTATTATGAGGTTAAAAAGTGCTTTGTGTTGAATATTATAGAGATATCTACATCTATGAACCTATAAGAGATTTTTTTCTTAAAGGGATTTTAGGTAGCGCCTTTATATGGGAGCTATAGACAATTCTGGACCTACCATAAAACTTTGACATGAGTTATTATATGTTTTTATACCCTTCACCGAAGGTTAAAGTGTGTAATTCGGTTTGTAATTTCTGCAATGTTGATATTAGACCCTACAAAGTACACATATTCTGTTTCCGTATAATTAGCGAAGTTTATTTAACGATGTCCGTCTGTCTCACGTTGAAATGGGTTTTCCGAAGACCTCAGATGAGATGGCGTATTGGTAGTTACATATTTATGCCACATACATGTTGTTTTTTCTCTGGGTGTATATATTAAAAATATAACGAAAACACTTTTGGGAGCAAGGATTTTCTCTTCTAAGGTATAACAAAAACCGGCCTCGCTAACTAAAGCTTCTCTGCATTGCCGGCATTCAGCCGGACGCAAGGCTTTTCTACTCTATGGTATAACAAAGACCGGCTTCGCTAACTAAAGCTTCTCTGCATAGACGGCCTTCGGCTGGGTGCAAGAATTTTCTCCTTTATTGTATAGCGGTTTCCACTGTCGGTGGAAGGTATTAAAGATTCGGCACTTCGAAGACTAACTTGTTTTAATTAAAACAAACTGTAAGTTAGAAATTCTCAAATTCTAATAAAAGTTGGTAGTAGTTTACAACGATGGTCCAAATTTTCGATGACCCTGAGGCATAATGGAGGTTCTATGCCGTTAATGTGCCGAATTATCTCATCCTTTAGCTCTTGAATTGCTGCTGGCTTATCGACGTACACCTTTTCTTTCAAATAACCCCAAAGGAAGAAGTCCAACGGTGTCAAATCACATGATCTTGGCGGCCAATTGATATCGCCATTACGTGAGATAACACGGCCATTGAAATTGTTGCGCAAAAGAGCCATTGTTTCGTTAGCTGTGTGGCAAGTGGCACCGTCCTGCTGAAACCACATATCGTCCACATCCATATCTTCCAATTCGGGCCATAAAAAGTTCGTTATCATCTCACGATAGCGAACACCATTCACAGTAACTGCCTGACCGGCCTCATTTTGGAAAAAATACGGCCCGATGATGCCGCCAGCCCATAAACCGCACCAAACAGTCACTCTTTGTGGGTGCATTGGTTTTTCGACAATCACTCTTGGATTCTCATTCGCCCAAATGCGGCAATTCTGTTTATTGACGAATCCACTGAGGTGAAAATGTGCCTCATCACTGAAGATTTTTTTTTTTTTTTTTTTTTTAATAATTTATTTTTATTATTGAATCTTTCTTATCGAAATTTACAATATGTATTCAAATCTTAATTCTACTTGTTGTTTATTAGTTGTTACCTGTGTAACCACTAACTGCTGTATTCAAATTTTTAAGACTGTCTTCTAGTAAGGCTCAAAGTATCGGTTCTTTTTAGCCTCTGGTGACCTTCAAACTGAAGCAAACCCCGAGCGAGGTAGTTAGGGTGAACCATTAGTTTATCGATGTAGCTTATTGAATATTTTTTAATTTCCTCCTGGATAGTGGGGACGTTGAGATCTCTGTGGATAATATCATTACGTATATACCATGGGGCGCAGACAATTTGTCGTAATATTCTAGACTGTCTTCTTTGAAGCTTTTGGATGTTAGATGCGCATGCAGTACCCCATAATTGGATGCCATATGTCCATATTGGTTTTATGATGGACTTGTATAGAAGAACTTTGTTGTCTAAAGACAAGTTTGAATTTCTACCGAGAAGCCAATGTAGTTGAGCTGCTTTAAGTTTCATAGCCGTTATTTTCGCTTCGATATGACGAGACCAGGTCAAACGTCTATCTATATGAACTCCCAAGTACTTTACATGGTTTTCTACCGGAACAGTGATGTTATTTATTTTTACTGCTGGGCACGTTTGTCTTCTGAGCGTGAAAGTTAAGTGAGCACATTTAGCCGGGTTAACCTTTATTCTCCATTTTTCTAGCCATGCCTCTAGTTCATTGATGTGGGACTGCAGATTTTGCGATGCGACTTTTGGGTCATGGTTAACGCTAATAAATGCTGTGTCGTCTGCAAATGTAGAGGTATGCGTGCTCAGGTTTGTTGGCATATCCGCTGTGTATATTATATATAGAAGCGGTCCTAATATGCTGCCTTGGGGAACACCAGCAGTAATTTTCTTGAGGGGGGAGTATTTATCTTGCGACCTTACTATGAATGTTCTGCCTGTTAGATAGCTCTCCAGAAGCTTGTGAGTGTTTTGAGGAAGCATTCGTGTTATTTTGATGAGTAGCCCATCATGCCAAACTTTGTCAAATGCTTGGGAAATGTCTATAAACAGGGCTGAGCAGTATTGCTTTTTCTCAAACGCCGATCTAATAAGGGTGACAATTCTATGCACTTGTTCTATTGTACCATGTTTCGCTCTGAATCCGAACTGGTGATCCGGGATGATGTCGTGTTCATTTAGATGAGGAGTTATACTTAAAATGAATATTTTTTCGAAAAGCTTTGATAGGATTGATAATAAGCTTATCGGTCTGTACGACGCAACCTGGCTAGCATCTTTTCCTGGCTTGGGAATCATAACAATTATAGACTTCTTCCATGAGGATGGGAAGTATCCGACTCTTAATATAGCGTTAAAAATGAACAGCAAGATTCTGGAAGCAGACGAAGGTAAGTTTCTTATCATTGACCCTGTGATACGGTCAAGTCCGGGAGATTTTCTAATATTCACTTTTTCTATTGCAGATTTTACTTGAGTAATGTTAAATTTTAATGGATGGTTTACCTTATCAGGAATGGTTGGACGACAGGAACAAGTATGTGTATCATGTGGCGTGAAAACTTTCTCAAGATGGCCCGCGAAAGCGTTTAATTTTTCATCTGTGTTTTTCGCCCAAGTGCGGTTTTCCAGTCTTAATGGAGATTCTTGGGTTATAGGGCATTTCATATGCCGTACAGCCTTCCATAAGCTATAATTGGAGTTTTTTGTGGCATCTAGGCTGTTTAGATAGCCTTCTATTGCAGACTCGTGGTTCTGTCTCAATTTGTTGCGAAGAGTTGTCAGGCATAATTGTAGTTGGGCCTTAGTGGTTGGGGAACGACTGTTTTGCCATTGTCTTCTTAACTTCCTTTTTTCTCTGATAAGGGTCTCTATATCCGTCGATGTATTGTAAGGAGCACGTTTAATTGTCCGCTTGATTGGGGTTGCATTTCTTGCTGCAGCATCCAAGACTTCTGTAAATCGGTCGACAGCTATTTGGATGTCAGATGAATTTTTTAGGGGAATGCACTGTGATAGGTGAGAGCTCACATACATTTTATACTTTAACCAATTTGTGTTTCTGTTTGGATAGGAAAACCAGTTTGCAGCTGCGGCGTCAGAGTTACATTTTAAAATGAGGATTGAAGGTGAATGATCAGACGAAAGATCATAGGAGGAACTAACTAGTACCTGATCGCGCTTGATGTTTTTGATTACAGCAAAGTCAATAAGGTCTGGTAGCTTGTTGAAGTCGGTTGGCCAATAGGTAGGCTCACCACTCGATACCACATCAAAGTTATTTGCAGTTACGGTATTATATAGCTGATTACCTCTAGGACTAATAAGTCTGGAGCCCCAATATGTATGTTTAGCGTTGTAGTCGCCAGCAGCAATGAATTTCTGGCCCAATGTGGAGAAGAAGTTGAGAAATTTATCGTGTAGAATTTTGTGCCTCGGGGGACAATAAACGGATGTTAACGTTAGTTTGAAATCAGTCAGATTTATAGATGTGGCCTGGATACAATCTTCTTCGAACTCTGGCAATGGTAAGTGTCTGATGTGCTTGTGCACAATTATGGCTGTGCCACCACAAGCTCGTCCGCTGGGATGTTTTGTGTCATACGTAAGGTAACCATTTACCCTTAAGCAGTTTTTATGAGTAAAGTGTGTTTCAGAGACAAGAAGTACGTCGATTTCATGCCTATGAAGAAAGTTTGCAACTTCGTGTTTATGTTGGGATAACCCGTTTGCATTCCAGAAACATATTTTTAACTGGTTCATTTTTTGTTGAGTAGAACTTGCAGGAGCATGTTCTGGTTTCGCATCATTTCCTGAAACATGCTCTGCATAGTGGCCATGAAGTTATTCATAGTTTGAATTAAATTTTCAATTGAGGTAGGCATTTGTAGACCTTCCCTAGGAACATTAGCGTATGGAGGATGCTTTGCGTTGGAAGTACTCGGGGGATTTTTCGCATTAGGGTTTCCTTTTAGGACTTGGGCATATGATTGGTTTTGTTTGTTTGTTTGTGTAGTACTAGCAATAGAGCCAGCGGCTTGGCTGGGCGCATGTGATGGACCATATTGGGAGTGAGTATATTTTTGAACTAAAGCTGGTTTTTTTAAATGCAAGAAGACTTTACAACCCCTATAGTTTGCCGTGTGATTTTCGCCACAGTTGCTGCATTTCTTGACATTTGGGTCAACTTTAGAACGATTACATTCGGCGGTTTTATGAGCGTCGCCACAAACCACACATACGTGAGGCAATTTACAATATGATTTTGTATGCCCATATTCCTGACAGTTTGTGCATTGGGAGGGACCCTTTCGTTTTATTGGCTCCTCAACAGTTATTCTTCTGTTGAGTAGGTAGCGCAAGTTGTATATGGGATGAACTGAATTTTTGGTTTTGAGAACCGATGAATCAAACGATATCTCAATGCGGTGCAGTGGTTGGGGAACTTTGTTCCTGTTCAAAATGTTATGAACCGATTTTACCTCGTACCCCTCTTGCTCTACGGCAGATTTTATTTCATCTGTAGGAACGGAACTATCTATGCCTTTTATGACAATAATCAATCCCTTAGCACTTTTTAATTGGTATGTATAGTAGCTTTTATTTTCTGCGTCCAGGTGTCTTGATATAATACGAAAGTTCGTTTCTGTACTGGCTTGAATTTTGGTTTCTTGAATTTGCCCGCGTCGTATAGAAACGACGTAGAAATTGTTCTTACCTACAAGTTGAGTCAACATGTTGACTATGCTATTTGATGTTTGCTCCCGCAGATAGATAGGTGGCGGTTTAACTTCTTTAGTGGCTGTCCCATTAGCTAATTCTGCTTCTTCATCGTCAGGTATGGATAGTACAGAGAATCTGTTACCATTTGTTGGCAAAGAGACTACGTTAGAGCCTTTGTATTGTTTGGCCACGCGTTCCTGTTGGGTGGACCTAGGGCTAGCCTTTCTCTTAGTTATTGTTATATATCTGTCCATGCCTGTTTGCACTTTAGTACTTTTTGGTACAGCTCCTGTATTTGTTAATGCAAATCGTGATGTTCCAGGTTTTTCGTTATTATTCCTCTGGTCAGACGGATTCACACTTTGAACCACATTTACGGTCGGATCAACACACTTGCTCAGGTTGGGCACACTTGAACTTAAATTTCTGTATGGAAAACCAGTTGCGCTGGCAATTTTTGCACTTAAAAGATGTTTGTTTAATTCAGGGTATCGAATGTTTTCATTGCTCACGCTCGGGGAGCTTACCACAATATACGCATTTCTGCTATTTGTGCTGGGCCTACTCTCCTTATTGGGAGTATTTGTGAGGCTCATTCACAAATCTCTTCGGGCACACTAGTTATTGTTCTTTTTTTTTCACCTATTACAAATATTTTTTTTTTCACCTACGGTAAATATTTTTTCACTTTTTTTTTTTTTTTTTTTTTTTTTATTATATTATTTTTTTTTTTTTTTTTTTTTGTATTTTTGTTACTCACTGATACACGTCCGTACTCGTCAAGAGCTAGTTCGCAACTGAAGATGATTTTCTTCGAAAATTGATCATCCACTGTCGCCATTTCTTGCCACCATTCTGCCCATTCACGACGTTTGGAATGGTCACGAGGCTTTAGTTCTTGAGCCAATTGCACCTTGTAAGCGTGTAAATGCAAGTCTTTATGCATAATGTTCATCAACGACGAGCGTGAGAGGTGCAATTGTTGGGCACGACGACGAGTTGAGGTGTACGGCTCTTCAGCCACACTATCGCGAACAGCAGCAATATTTTCTGCAGTACGAGCTGTACGAGCATGCACTGGTGTTCCCACATCTTCTACAGACCCGGTTTGCTCGAACTTTTCCACGACTTTTGCGATTGTACGCACATTTGGACGATCAAATTGACCAAAAAAATCACGAAGTGCACGATATGCATTTTGATTTGAACGCCCATTTTCATAATAAGTCTGGATAACTTTAACACGTTGTTGGATTGTGTATCTCTCCATGGTTCAAATTGAATAAGTCTGAAATAGAGAAATGTCAAATAAAATTCGGAAAAAAACTTGGCGTTTAGGTGTGGTTCACATTCAACATCGGCCCTTACAATGAACCACCCTTTAGCTAGAACCAATATGTTTATGTGTTACACACATCAGAACAAATACATACTATAACACGAAGCATTGTGATAAATCAAAAATGTATGTTTACTGTTCATATTTTTCTTAGTATGTTTCCAGTAAATTTCATAAGCAGAACACTGGATACAAGTTTTCTGCATAACGACAAACCAGATTCAAATACAATTTTTTTTTTCGGTATCTGTTATCAAATTAAAAAAAAATCGAAAATTTGATATTCTTTAATTAGGCTTGAGTTCATCAAATTCAATTTTCATTAAATTACTAGTCACAAAGCCTGTCCCTGCCAGGCATAAAAATCTTTTAGATAATAACTAACATAGTAACGCTCATAAAAAAAATTAAACAAAAAATTATTATTCAATGTTTTAATACATTTAATAGGCATATGAGGAAAAAATATGTAAAAAATAACAATAAGAAAGGAACTAAATTATAATACTTCTTTAAAAACAAAATTTTTTGAAAATACTGAGCAGCAACCCTGTTTTAACATATCCTGTTTTTTTTTTTTTTTTAATTCCCTAAGCTAAACCCGCGAAGCTTTACGCTTGTCTGCAGGAGCCAGAGTCTCTGGCGGGAATCGAACCCGCAACCCCGGCGCTGATAGACTAGCTCACTACTAAAAACTGGTTTGGGTAAATATATCCCCCCTCCCTAACGTTTGACCTTGAGCTTTATTGATGGTGATGGAAAACGCCAACCTTATAGGAAACTGTCTCCTATGCAAAATAAACGGTAGGTCGGGATTTATGGGAGCCAAATCAATCCTCGGAATAAATGCAGGATTGTCTTTTGCAGTGCCGGTTAATTTAGTTCCGCATATTAGATTCTGTGACAATTGTGTAACTCCACCGGATTATTTTTCCGTTCAGCTATGCTTTTGCTCTCCACCGTGTCAACGCTCAAAAATGTAAAACATTCACCCTCTAAAAGAATTAGAACTTCTTCATTAATTTGGCATACTTCATCATTCTTAGGACATAAAATGGCAAATTTACTATACTGTTCTACATTAGACGGCTTTAAACATTCACCGAAGATATTTTTTTAACGATTGAGTTTTCAGCCAGCATTTCGTTTGGTAATGCAATAATGTCCTCCCCAAATTCAGAACTGAGTTCACTATTCCCCATTTTTAAAAGCCAATATCTGCAAATATTATCCACTGCACGAATATTGACTTTAAGTTGTAAAATTTTAAAGTTTGACCAAAGATTAGAAAACTTAATACATGACTCGATAATGGCCGTCCTGTGAGCATGTGGTAGCACTGGTAAACATTATCGAAAATCTCCTCCAAGAAGCCCAACTTTACCTCCAAAAGGCTTGTTATTTTTCATCAATGTTTTAAGCAACTTGTCAATAGCATTAAATGCATAGGTAGGTGCCATTGTTGTCTCATCCCAAATGATTGACCTAGCCTTTCTTATCTGCTTTGCATCCACTGAATTTGTTCTCATATTTGAAGTTGATGTTTCTGTCAATGGTACATGTAGCTTGAACTGATATGTGCGGCCCCCTCTAAATAATTCAATAATGCTATTGCATTAGCCTTTCGCTGCCGGCATTAAACTGTAAGTAAGTCCCTTCAATGAGTTTAAAAATAGAATCAGGTGCAGATCATTCACTGGGAGTGGTCTTTCCATGCCCTTAACGGAATTAGTTTTTTATAGGAAAATGTTGAAAAAAATAACGAACAATTGAATACTCTTTTATATATATACGGTCTCTAATTTAAATCCTCGCGTTTTACATATTGCTGGTTATAAACCATCCACCAAACCGAAGTATAGTAAAATGTTAACGTATACGTATATACGTTTCATATATGAAACAGTTGATACCAAACACCGAAAAAATCTCTGCTTATTTATACGAAAACTGACATACATTGTACGAAATATTCGTAAAAAAGTGTTTCAAAATAATAGACAACGAAAGTTTTTCGTAAAATGTCGCATAAATTTTTTTTGGATGTACAGTCCGGCTACGTAGAGAAGTTTTAGTTAGCGAAGTATAACAAAATATACCCTACCTTGAAGAGGACTTTGAGCAGCTTTGAAAGTTATTAATGACTTAAGTTAATTAGTTGATTTTTGTAAAAAAAAGAACTTTAACTTTATATTTATAACATTATATAAATTCACTTCAAATAGGTAGTTATAATTTCTTCCTTTAATGATAATTTAAAAAACGCGCAACGCACCGTAAATATGTAGTTCAATCCAATTCAAATGGGCACAATGAAGTATAAATTCCAATAACTCAATATTATTATTTTTTGATTTAGATGAATTTATATAACATTTACTTTCCCTTAGAAAATGATTGTTCTTTAAATCATTTTACAAACAAATCTTGAAAATCACCACAAAAACCCAATATTTTTGTTAGTAATTATGTATGTGATACAATAAGATTATCTCCACTCTTCAATAGCAGTATTAAAATCTGATTCCAATATGATTTCTGGCAGAGAAAGTACTTTCAGTATAACAAATTTTATGTTGTAATATCGAAAATATAAAAATTCTTTAAAAAATACATAATGCAAAATTTTGGGTCTTATAATGAAATAAGAGAGACCGAAAATTAGGAATCTGACAATGCTATGATCTTCCTCAGACAGGGGGCTTTAAATATAAAAAGTGTCATTAGGAAAACGCAAAAGTTTCCTGCAAAAAATATTAGAAAAAGTGAATGGTTTATTCAATGACCACGCCCACCGCCCACAGACCGAAATTCAAAAAATCGGGCTCCGTCTTGCACCAGTGGAGCAAATGAGCTTTACGTATGCAAAATTTCATCTTTCTGCGACATCAGACGGCTTCAGAAAGCCGCGGAAAGAGAACCGGACATACATCCGGACAAACAACGAAATTATATATATAGATTTTCACTGAGGGAAGGAATTTTACAACTTGGAATTTTTTATTAAAATTTATTGATAATTTTTCTTGGCTGAGCTGGGATTTGAACCCGGGTTGATCTTTACATGTTTCAAGAAACACCACTCTCTATCGTCAGAAAATTAAAAATAAACAGTTCAACTAAGAATTAAAGTTGTTCTAATAAATCGAAAATTTTTTCAAAGAATTTTAACTCAAGATAATAATTCATAGCAAACACTGTGTGACTGTATGAAAGTCTACTTTTTACATGAAAGTCTTATCTTAAAATTTATTACATTATTTATTTGTTGCAATGCCAGTTATCGGTTGAAAAGTTTTAAAAATCCAAAATATCTATGTACAAGCCAAGGTTTGATCAATGGTAACTTATGTTTCTGATACAGAAAACTCACTTCTTCTTCACAGGGAATGTGTTGAATAGAATTCTTCTAACACACTAAAAATGTATTTAAAGCAACTGTTTCTAAATAGTTTAAAACAGATGACTATGGGTCCGGTCCGGTTTGCAAAAGAGAGGAAATAAAGTAAAAAATAAACATATCATTGGTCTTATGTAGAAAGGCCCTAACTCACAGAATTGCAACATTACAAGAAAAGGTAAAAACATATAGAAACTGTGTGTAACAAAACGTAAAATTGCTTGAAAAGCCGTTGTTTTGCTTGCATCGAAGTTTTGTGACGAAGTGTATTTGTGTGAAATGTAATTGCTAAAAATACAAAAACCCCATCTTACATTTTGAATATTTTAAAGGAGAATCAAAAAAAATATTGAAATGATAAATTGATTAATTGCATTGGTTTCTGCCAGAAATCCACGATAATATTTACCGCTTACAGGGTTACCGACTTTTTCGTGCTGATAGAAATGCAAAAAAGAATGACGATAACCTAATACCTAACTCTAAAAAAAGGCGGTGGTGTTGCCATGTATATCAAATTATCTATACGATGCAAGATAAAATGCAAGTGAAATGAAATATTTAACGGTCGCAAAAAACTTTTACTAGGAACTGTATATAGGCCAAAGAAGAGAACTGATGTTAGTCCGTTGCTGAACACGTTAGGTGATATAACAGTCGGTTATACTGAAGTAATCGTAACGGGAGACTTTAACTCTGATATTTTGTGTGATGATAGTCTAATGACACATATGTGTGCCATTGGCTTAAATCTAGTTAATGTTTCACTTCCAACTCATTTTACTAAAACTTCAAGCACCCTTCTGTATCTTTGCTTCGTTAATAACCGTTCCAAATTATTGTTGTATGAACAACTTTCCGCGTCCTTATTTCCTAAACATGACTTACTTTTTATATCTTACGAGTATTGTACTGAAGGTCGAAGCCAAGAAATTGTTTATAGAGATTTTAAAAACATCGAGTACGCATCAATTGAGTCAGAGATTTTTACAGTTCCTTGGACTCAAATTTTTTTAATGCCTAGTGTAGATGATCAATTAACTTTTTTACAAAACAATATGCTTTATATTTACAACAAGTATGTGCCAATAAAAACATTTAGCAAACGTGGTTTTCTTCAGAAATTAAAACGCTTATTGCAACGACAAATGAGGCAGTTGGAAACGATTTAAAACTAATACATTACACGAAATTTTTGAAGCCTCTAGAAAAATGTATATTAGCTTTGAACTCAAAAAATAAATGGAAAGAAATTCGTAAGTTGGGAATTGTTAATGGTAAGGCCAATACTGCAGATTCGGTTGATGTCAATAAACTAAACTTGAACTTTGTGAGATTTTTTTCACAGCACAACACAACAATATGACCAACAATCGTACGCCAGGCAATTTTATTTCAGTCGGCAATATTGTAACAGATAATAATCATCCGCCACGTTTGTTTGATTTTATACAATTTACCCAGGAAGATATTGTTGAGTCCTTTCTTAGCATCAAATCAGATTCTGTAGGACATGATGGTATCCACCCAAAATTCATTAAGCTTCTTCTTCCTCATATCTTACCTTGTAAAACACATATTTTTAATAACATAATAACCACATCTTCTTACCCATCTACATGGAAATTCGCCAAGATTATTCCCATACCGAAAACGGATAAGACATACCGACCGATAGCAATTCTTCCATACCTTTCAAAGGTTTTTGAACGCCTTATTCATAATCAGATGACTAAATATTTGTACAGCTGTTCAGTTCTGACTGAAAGGCAGTCTGGCTTTAGACCAGCGCATGGCTGCGTCACTGCGTTGATTGATGTCTCTGAAGAACTCAGAAAACATATAGATGACAAAATGATTTATCTTCTCGTGTAACTTGATCACTCCAAAGCTTTCGACTCAGTCGATCACTCTATCTTGTGTCCTAAACTAAAGTATTTATGTAAGTTTTCAGAAAATGCAGTTAAATTGATGTCATCCTATGTTAGTGGTAGATCCCAAGTAGGGTTTTTTCCCGGGAATTCCCGGGAATAATTATATTTCGCGCTTTCCCAGTATTTTTCATGCGGGATCCCGGGAAATAAAAAATTCCTCATAGTTTAAGAAAACAGCTATTTATACTTTGAAATTTAGTTTTCTATTCTCTTAAAATAAGCATCTGTGGATGGGTTGTCGATTAGATCAATTACAAGAAGTGAGTACATACGTAAATCAATGTCTCCTGATGCAATAAATCTACTTAAAGCAGAATAGGCAGTGCAACAGTTGATAATTAATAAATTTAGTGAAGTGAAAAGTTAATAAAGAACATTAATTCAAAATAAGATGCAGGTAGTAAAGTTTAATTGTCCATGGACAAGTCTTAAAAATAGCAGATACCTTAACATATAGCTTCTTTATTGCAACATAGTCATATCTACAAAAACAAATTAACTTGGCAAAATGCGATTAAAGTTTTCAAAATTTACCGATTTAAAGATATATTTTGCTATAACTTCGGTTCAGTTTGAGATAAAATACGAGAAGGCATGAAGGAACACTTTGCTTAAATAACTTACAATTTTTGATTTTTTGAGATATGACTATGTTGCAATGAAGGAGCGATATGTTTATTAGGTGATAAACACAATTTTTTTTCAATTTGTGTTGGTTTATATACCATTGAAGTGCGGGGAAACCGAATAAAAAACAAATTTGGAAACTCGTGTAAACATTTTTTTTCATTTTTCGAATTTATTCCATTCGTTAAATTTCAGTTATGTATTTTGTAAAGCTTTTTTGTAATAGTTCTATTCCTACAATTTTTCAGAAATGACTTTATACACTACCAGACTATTATATTGTACTTTCTTTTTACATTTTACCTTAGCCTTCCGTTGGAAAGCAATGAGGTATATTGAATGTACAGAAAAATTTACAATTATTAGACACCAGCAGAATGTAATGCATTTTCTGGCCCGCTACGGCCGTCGTCAGCATTCTTTGTGTCTCACTGGATAGTGTTACTTTATAAATTGAATGTATTTAACTCAACTATTTTAACAAATAGAAACTCGGAATTATTTCCTTCCGAAGGTAACTTTATATTATATTCAACATTTTTTCATTTTTCGAATTTATTCTATGAGCTAAATAACTGAAATTTAACTCATAGAATAAATTCGAAAAATTAAAAAAAATGTTTATAATAATATAAAGTAACCTTCACAAGGAAATAATTCCCAATTTCTAATTGTTAAAATAGTTGAGTTAAATACATTCAATTTATAAAGTAACACTATCCAGTGAGACACAAAGAATGCTGACGAAGGCCGTAGCGGGCCAGAAAATGCATTACATTCTGCTGGTGTCTAATAATTGTAAATTTTCTGAACATTCAATATACCTCATTGCTTTCCAAATGAAGGCTAAGGTAAAATGTAAAAGAAAATACAATATAATAGTCTGGTAGTGTATAAAGTCATTTCTGAAAAATTAAAGGAATAGAACTATTACAAAAAAGCTTTACAAAAATACATAACTGAAATTTAACTCATAGAATAAATTCGAAAAATGAAAAAAATGTTTATAATAATATAAAGTAACCTTCACAAGGAAATAATTCCCAATTTCTAATTGTTGAAACTCGTGTAAGATACTTCAACATACAATTTGAAAAACACATTGTCCTAAAGATTACAGATAGACCTAATGAAATGAAAAGGTTTGTACGAGGTTGATGCTATTTTTTGCATGAACCTTGACATACATTTGACTGATATAGACGTTGTTTATAAAAAAAATGCTTCTTATTGTGAATCAAAAGCCTTCTACAACGGTGCACTTTTAACTATTTATCCAACCTCGATAAAAAAATGAACGTAATTTTTCGGAAACATGGTAATTAGTAAATAAAATAATCCATATACTTTTTGACGACTTACTAAGCGCTTTGAGTGTGTCAGAAAGTTATTTCCTAAGCCGTTAAAAAATTTTAATATATTTATTTAAAATATTTTATCTATTTTATGAATTAACTTTTTGATCTCATATCTTGAGTACCTCAATTTGTGTTTGTTTTTATTATTGTTTTATGAATTAAATTAAATATCTAGAGCATAATAAAAATACGGAACTTACATATAAAACCGTAAGGTAATAATAATTCAAGTTTCTCTTTTAATCTTCATTTAATTTTGTAGTATTTAAGGATTTCTTTTACTTACTTTGTAAACAAGTTACCTTACGTTTTTTTATAAAAGTTTTTTTTCATTATTTAAAAACAAATTTACTGTGTATTATTTGTATGGAGCGGGATCCCGGGATCCCGGGAAATTCAAAAAAATGTCCCGCTTTCCCGGGAATCGAAAAACTCCGGGAAAAAAAACTCTAATCCCAAGCGACTTACCACGGCTCAGATGTATCAACCACCTGCATAATAAGGAGGGGCGTACCACAGGGATCAATTCTTGGCCCTCTTCTTTACACGATATATTCGAATGACCTTCCATCCCAGTTAAAGTTTTGCGAAATACAAATGTACGCTGACGATGTGCAGCTTTACATAAGTTGCGAGCCAAGTAATATAATTGATTGTGTCAACAAATTAAACCATGATCTGAATAATGTTTACAATTGGGCCTCTACACAGAAAAAATTATTGCCGAATTATTTTCAAACAAACGCTTGTTTGAAAATTTTTTTGATTTCTTCAAATTTTTTTACTGATTCAATCAATATTTTTGTTTGATTTTTATGTAACCAACAAAAATGTGGACAACTCTTCAAAAATTTAATAAGCGCGCTATTGGTTTGAAGTTTTCATAATTTTGTATGAAATATTTAACGCTCTTTAATGTTGTCGTCTTTTTGCATTTTTTTATTGATTGTAAGCAACACTTCTTTATGTGAAATGTAAGAACTACAACAAAAAACACATGCAGTCTATTTTTGGACGCTTTAAAAAAGTACAGCAATAAGAAAAATGATAAAATAGCGTGACGAGGTTTGTAGTAAAAAAACCACAAAAACAATACCAGGTAAAAAACACGTTTCATTTTTTTTAAACAACAGAAAAAACACATTATAAGAAACAAAATAAATTTTTGGTTGGTTTTAAAGTTGGTAATAAAAAAACATAATCCCGTATTCAATTTTTTCAAATAGTTTGTTTAAATACATCAAATACAAAAATAGAATGATGGCGGAAAACATATCGAGTCGGTCTGCCGCCGTTTTTGGTTACATTTCTTCTTCATTAGCAAAGGAAAGGATAAAGCAACAGTGAGTGATGAAGAAAAACACTGTGAGTATAAATATGACTTCGTTCAAAAATTATTCCAACAAAAAAATGTGTATCAAAGCCAGCCGGCCGCTCTGCTCTGCTTTATCTTCGCCAACAGAGCTTGCTTGTGTGCGCGTCATTGCTTGTGCCAAAACTTTTTTGTTTGATTCAGCAAAATTATTTGTTTGAAATTTATCTGAATTTCAGTATACTTTTTGTTTGATTCTGTAAAATTATTTGTTTGAAAAAATCGGCGTTTTTTTCCAATAAACAAAATGCAAATAAATTGTTTGAATATGCGAATTCGTCTGTAGGACCGATTTTAGACAAAAAATTGTTTGATTCTACAAATTCTTTGTTTGAATTGGAAAAATAATTTTTTCTGTGTACTAACGGTCTGTGTTTAAATGCAAAAAAATCAAAAGCCTTGATCATTAGTAAATCACTTTATATCCCCTCATTTATCCCACCCAAATAGTCAAGGCAGCAAAAAATCTAGGTGTAATCTTTAACTCTGAGCTCGATTGGTCTAATCATATCAATTATATATGTGGTGTCACTCACGCAATGTTAAGGAATCAATTTTTCACCTCTCTCAAAGTTAGATTGCTAATCGCTAAAACGTGCCTCCTGCCAAAACTTTTGTATGCCTGCGAACTCTTTGCAAACTGTGACTCAGTATGCAAATCTAGGCTTAATGTGACATTCAACAATATTGCTAGATATGTTTTTGCCCGCAGACGTCTTGATAGTATCTCTGATTACTCAAAAAGAATCTACAATTTAACACTCGAAAACCTGTTGAAAGTTCGTTCGTTATTGTTTCTACAAAACAACCTCAATATTTATACAGAAGATTAACTCTTTCAAGATCTAACAGAGGAAAGAATTTAAACTCTATTCGCTACCGTAGCCTTATATCAGTTAGACATTATTACGTTTCTACAATTCGTCTGTGGAACCGACTACCTCCCCATATTCAATTCATAAGCAATGCAAACAGTTTCATATCTGCCATTTTTAAACATTTTTGTTAACATTTTTTTTGGTAATTTATTTTAATAACTTTTTTATTTATTATTTAATTTTTTTTTTTTTTTTTTTTATTTATTATTTTTTTTTGTAATTTCTTTCTACTTTTTAAATTAAATTTTTAACCTCGTATTCATAAACGATTGTTAAGAATTTTAAATTCGATATGTCATATTTTATGTGGTGTTTATAGAACACGAGCGCCTTACTCGTCCGTTCAACTTACATTTGAAACAAAAACAAAATTTCGAAATTTGTTTTTGTTTTAAATGTAAGTTGAACGGACGAGTAAGGCGCTTGTGTTCTATAAACTACACATTAAATAATTTTTTGAATACAGGCATAAATATTTAATTTAATATTCATACTAATTTTTTTATATTTGATTACTTATTTGTATTAATTATTATTTATTTATGTGTTTAATTTTCATTTTATTTTATTGTGCCACATATGTATAACTTTAATTCTACAGTACTGTAATATAAGACTCCGTTCTTGTTGTACTGTTTAATCTAATAAAGAATCATTAATCAAAAAAAAAAACTGTTTATAATTTAATTTTCTTGTAAAACCTACCAGGTGTTTTGACAATTGACAATGTTTTACATTATGCAAACCGTTAGTTAGGTCCTTAAGCTTTTATCAAATAATCTTTTGTACACGGAAAGAAGTTTGTTTTCTAAAGTTATCAAGTTTGTTTCTTGAAACAAGAAAATCCAAAATCTCGTTGGTATTTAGCAAAATTTTCTTAAATAAAGAAACATTTTGCTTTACCAAGCCCCACATATATGGGCATTTCCATTTTGACGTGTCGTGATATTTGTACCACAAAAAGTAAAAAAATTAAATAAGTAAGTCAAATTTTTAAAAAGGGTTTTTATATATACAAAGTAATGAAGTATCACTACCCTGCAAATAATAGGACCAGTCCAAACACGCGTGTAAAGAGTAGTCCACAAGGGACCAGGACTAGTCCAAAACTAACCCAAACGTATGGAATAACCCTGGTCTATTTAACATTACGATGTCCTAGGAGAGGACCATATAACCCACCTTTGGACCACTAAGGAGTAGTTTTAAAACTACTCCATGGTATACTCAAGAGGATTAGTTTTGAAGTCGTTTAAAAACGAAAGCATGTCGTTAAAAAACGAAGGCATGTCGTCTCACTACAAACACTTTTTAACAATGACATGGTCCATGCTTGCATTACATCGGACCAGTCCATGGAGTAGTCCGTTTTATCAAAATGGATCAGGTGGTCCAATTTTATTTGCAGGGTATATTCAGAACAATAATTACAGCAATAGACGCTAAGGATTTGCAGATATAAGTAAAAATGTGCGCTGGCGTGACGTTAAAAAAACGGAAGTGGATTTTTAATTGCATTAAAAAACTGAATAATACTGCGAATTGGGCAAGACGTTTTGTATAAAACCTTTTTTATTAAACTTTGGACATATATAGATTTATTTTCAAGCTATAAAATTTAAAAATCTTTGCTTGTTTTAAGGTACATATGGGCATTTTCAGTGAAAAGTTTGATGTAACGCCAGAATGCAAATAAGGTTGTATTTTGGGACCATGCTGCTTAACCGTTATTCCTTTTGTTACTTCATGTAGAGCTAGTTGCTCTTTACTCCTAAATATAAAAAAGTAAACTATACAAATAAAATTGTTTGAGAAACAATCAAAATTACTCCTGTCGTTACGTTACAAAAAGTAGACTTTTCGCTGGAACTGCCCATATTAACAATCATGCTAAATTTCCTTGGTTCAAGCCATATTTAGTAAATAATTCTTTCCGTGTAGATTGGGGCCATTTGTTTTTTGTTAATAAAATCGTAAATTTTGGTCTAGTGATTCAATGTGGACATTTGTGTTGCTGCAATACATAATTTTTTTTATTATTATTGGTAAGCTAGGGCCTTTTGCGCTTCAGGTAACGATATGTTACCATATTACGTTTGTAACCAAATTACGTTTGAAGGTTCGTGAATAAACATATTGATTTCTGTTTGAAAGGGCTTTTGCAAGTAATCGGTCTGGACGTAATTATGGTCAAAGTACGTTTTCCAACATGGAGGATTCCAAACCTAAATCTAATATTGGGGCCACCCTGCGCATTCTCAACATAAGTATGTTTATATAACATATCGGTTTGCACTAGTTAATTTTGATAATTAAGAGTTAAATGAAAACAACATCTTAATTTGAAATTGTTTTCTGTTGTTGTTTGCATTTTTCTATTGCTTTTTGTTTGTTTGTTTTTCGGCTTGAAAGCATCAAAAGAATAAAGTTGAAACAGAAAAGAGATCATGTGCGCAACAGTACTAGACTCCAGCAGCTTTGATCCAAACACTAGTAACGAACTGCAGATATAAATTATCTATTAAGCACTTCTGGCCAACATTGGTCATAAAATAATTTAAATGTCATTTTAATGAAGCTCATAAATTAGCAAATGTGTCAAATATACAAGTACCAGCACAGAATCAGTGCAATAAATGGCAACACTGTTGCCAGCAACGTTTTTGTGCGAGCAAGTGGACAATCCAGTCATTTAGCCTGACTGCTTGCCAGCCTTCATCTGTGCACACACTCACTCGTACGTAAGAACCCAACAAACATTTTGCACTAAAGCCTGGTACTCTGTTCAACATTTCACGTGAAATGCTGTCAAAATGCATATGAAAAAAACCTGTGCGGAATATCTATGAAATAATGTTGATAGAGTTGTACTCTGTTTATTTTGTGAAAAAGTTCCGAAATGTTTCTGGCAACATTTTTTTACAACTGCGATATAATGTAAGTTGCCTTTATTTCACGTGGAATTTTAAGCAAAAGCAAAAAAGGATGAACTGATTATTCAATAAGAAATAAAAAATTAAAATAACACAACTGGTAACAGTTTTTTTATCCTTATTTACTTTTTTTTATTAAATTTTTTATTAAAAAAAATAATTTTAGTAAAATACATGTGGCGTTTGTTTACATACATGAAACAATGTAGCATACTTTGAAGGAATAAAAACGTCAAATTGTACAAACTCGCAAGATTGGTAACATTGAGAAATGTCAAAATTTTCGTGTGGAATAATCAATGTTGCTCAACATTTTTCACAAATTTGAACAGAGTACTAGGCTTAAGATACCAAACTGAAAACTTAAAATTTGTCCAAATATCTGAAGTTGGCTCCATAATTTACTTAATTCTCTATTTAGATCAGCTAAATCACAATTTCTGGTTGAAAAATCCAGTTTTGCCAAACATTTTGCTTCAATACCAAAAAACCCGTATATGAGAAGTGCTGACATATTCTTCTTTGGTTTAATTGTTTTCCATTATGCATAAATTCGGAATAAAAGTATAAACAAAAATAAGCTCTATGATGAAAGCAATAATATTGTGTTTACTGGGTATAAACGAATCAACAGCAGACCAATATGCAGCACCGTCCGTCAGTATCAGAAGCCACCGTTTATTAAAAAGTCACATAGTCATTTGCCCACTACATTTTATCTGCAAACACTTGCACAGACTAGCAGACATCCAACCAGCCAAAGAGACATCCAGCCAACCACCAAGTCAATGATTTTGATGTTGACAGCTCTGCTGTCAAACAAACAGTTGAAAAGCATTTCAAATGTACTGTGTCTGTAAAGCGGCTGTAGATATTCCAGCAAAAATATCTACGATTTAAAATGAAGAACAGCCACAATGCCGAGCAGCACAGCATGACTTTCACAAATAACCTTCACGATAAAACACTTCCAATACTAACAACAAACACTGCGAATGAAAATTACAAAAAAAGCAAACAAAACTCAGCTAAACGTCTGAAAAAAAATCAAAGCAGTATCGATTGCAAATAATAAAACGAAATAAAAGGAAAAAAAATTAAACAACCAAATTTAATAAAAAAAAAATTGTTAAAAAAAGTAGATCTCCAAATTGTATGAAACGAAAATGCAGTCGAAATCAACACAAAAAAGACATTTTCCCACAGTTTGTATATCAAATATCGCATCACCACAAACACATCCAAATGTACACGTACAAATGTATGTAAATATGTAATAATTTTGTACATTAGAGTTGTTCCAATTTGCCTCTTATAAACCACCTCTAAACTGAAAGATTGATCGGAAAGATATTTATATCTACCTAAGAAAAAGTCGGTGTCGCAATTAAATTTATTTGTGTTATCACAATTTTAATTCCAGAGTTAACACGTTTTAAACAGGTACGGACCTAAAAAAAACTTTAAGAGGAATTTCTAAAAAAAACTATTTTTGGAATTCCCGGGATTTTTGGAAAATTCCATAGAAAGAAATTCATATTGAAATTCTCGTATTTTCGAAAAAAAATATTTTTTTATTGGTGCTGTTTATAAACAAATAACGTGTTAATGGCGCTAAATTTAAAATTATGTTTGGTTTTTCGATATTTGTGTTACTCAGAGTATCAAAAAAAATCTATAACTTTATTATTGATATGATTATTTTTCTTTTACCCAATTAGACTAATCAAAATCTTAGCGTCTTTTATTACCACCTAATTTATTTATCTACCAAAGTCATGAACTAAAATATTGGACCAAATAAACATTTTTTTAAAAAAAGTTTTCTTTTAAAGAATAAAACAAAAAAGAAGTTATTTACTCTTTGAATTTTTTTAATTCAAATAAGAAAGTTTTTGCCGCTTTCATGCACCAAATATCTTGGGGCAGCTTTATTTTTTTCAAAAGTTAAATATAAAATACCAAAAGCCTTTGCTTACGTCCAAGTAAAAAGCTGCGAAATGAAATTTTTTTTTGTTACACATATTTTGTTTTGAAAAAATTAATCGTTACACTGAACCAAACAGGTACGTGGAGACAACAAAACTTTACGTTAAGCAAACGAAATTTTTTCGTTGTGGCAATAAATGACCGTTCTTTAAAAGATTTTATTTTAATAATTTAATGAAATATTCGTTAGTATAACAAAAAAGGTTTTTAATTTAGCGAAGAAAGGTCGTCAAAATTATGTTCTTTAAATTAAACACTGTCTTGAGAATCACCTTGATAAACGTCACTTTACCCTTCTGAAACCCTACTGACTTCGACAAATAAATTATAGCCCAAGGAACACTTTATTAATGTTACGTACGAGTTCCACGGGACAATGAATATATTTTACAATTCACGCGCTTTTGTGTTAATATGACTTAATAAATGTTTTATTAGCTTAATGAACATTTTATTAACTCTTACGTACATTTCAATTGAAATAGTTGAACTATTCTTTTGTCAAATGAAAGATTTATTAAATTTTAAGAACTTTGATTATTTCAACAAATTTTTCGTTATTCATTAAAAGTCCATGTTAACGAAATATTTAATAAATGCATGTTCATTGAGTCAACTAATGGTACGTAAATTAAAATATCTGGTTTATTTAATTTTTCATTGTATTAACGAATAACTCATTGAGCCAAAAACCGATAATCTAAAGTAAACAGTTCAAAACTTCAACATGAGGCTGCCGATGTTAAAGCTTCCACAACAAAGTGTTAAAGCTTTCAACACGGTGGAACCACAGCAAATACAGCAAAGCATACAGATGAAATGTAACGCTTTAAAGGTACAAATTTGAACTAGCCACCGCGCTTGGCAGATTAATCTGCTTCCAACACTTTCCATTGGAGATTTTGGAAAGAAGATGAGTACGCGAATAAGAGACAAAGCATAACCAAACTTAAAATAATAATTATCTAGAAAAGCGCGTTTTTAGGTAATCGAAAGAATAAAATAAGTTGCCATTCAGATATCGTTAAAGTGAGCTTACGGTAAGCAACTTTCTTAAATTACTATAAATGTTGACTTTGTGTTTTGCTGCTCCAAACACATGCACAGAATTATGATTGTGTGTTTTAGGGCATCACTATTTTAGAAGTAACTCAAACGGTAGCTCCAACAATATACAAAAAATGTTTATGAAAAATGTCTTAATCTTAGTCCAGACGATATGTTGAATCCGCAAATGTATGCTTATACTCATATGCTTAGAAATAATAACAAATGTCTCTATCAACATATGGACATTTCCCCAGAATGGTCTACCAGGATGAAAAAATAAAATATTGATTATCATCGTCTTTTATTGTTTATTATTATAAGAAAGTCTTTGTTCTTATAAAATAATGGTTTCATAGCATATTTCAGCTGTTTTACTTCAGGAAATTGGGCTGGAAACTGGAAACTTTTATATTTTTCTGTATTTTCTAGTTCTTTAACATGCAAAAAATATGTTATGTTTATACTCGTTCTTCATAATCTCTCCATTACAATCAATTGTAAAAGGAGTATTAAGTTTTTTTGTTAAGGAAATTTGAAGACATTTATGGTAAAATGCATGGTGATAATAATAAAAAAATATATGGAAAAATCGTACGTTCGCGATCCGTACGTTCGCGACCGGTACATAAGCCAAATCAACAAAAACCAAGAGAGTTATTTTATTTTGTAAATACTGGATGGAGACCTACATCAAAACACTTTTAAAATAAATTAACCACTTTTGAAAATTCCGTTTCATTACGCAGATTTTTACATTTCACTACTGTCAGCCGAAGTTGACTTCTATTTTGCGTACGTTCGTGACCACCCGATTATAACTCTTATTATGAAAACTTAAACTCGATGAAATCCATATTTTGTACTAAACATAGAGCTACCCAAATGCAATCGAATCGCAAAAAAATTGCTAGGAAAAGTTTTGTTTTCTATATTATTTGTACATCAAAAGCGTACGAACGTACGTTCGTGACCCCAGGAAATGCCCATATGCAATATGCTAGGTGTCTAGACGATATGCTGAAAATATAAAATTTTTCAAATTCATCATATGCTAGCAAATGATATTTCAACAAATAAGTTAGCATACAATTTTTGGGTCTACACGATGTGTTGAATTTCGTATGTTGTTATGTATGTTGAGTAAAGAGAACATTTGTTTAACAATTTCAAATAAATTTGACAATTCCCTTTTTTTATTATTTTTATTTAAAATTTGTTATAAATTACCGCCTTTAGTGCAAAATTAAAAGTTTTATGTATGCATATTAATACTGAATAAGTAAGAAAGATATATTGGGCTGGGTCAAATCCGCAAATATGTAGTTAAAATATAATTGCATGTGCCCGTGCATAAAACTGAATTGGCAAATTGGTTTAGTTCGTTGTTTTCTTACGAAGACAATAGAATGAAGCGGTTTGTTTTTTAATTTTGTTTTTTCTTTTAACCCACTTACAACTACAATTCGAGTCGGAAAGAACCCAACCAATTGTAGGGGGATGTAAGAAAAGATAAACTCACTGTTTATTGTTGGTGTTTTGTTTAAGCTTTGATATTGTTACAGGTAAGACTTAGAGTGTTTATAACTCTTATTCGCTTAAGGTTTTATTTGTTTAATATTTTTGGCTTTTCTAAAATCTTTGGAAAAGGTTTCCTGATGAGCTGGTGTAAGCAACCGGCGAAATGCGCATAGAGGCTTGCTTTTCCTCAACAATAAATTTCAGTGTATTTATCAAATATGAAAAACTGGGAATTTAGCTCGTCATACGAAGATCGTATTAATAATAAACTTTGTATTCCCGAAAATAACTTTGATATATGAACTGGATTGATCTAAAAATTATTTATAAAGCCTCACTGTTTTATAATTGGTTACAGTTCTACCGTTATGGTAAGTTATGGGCCAGCCAGCTGTATGTTTTTGATTTTGATACCAAGACCACCAAATATTGGTCCTATAACCATTTTATAGTATCCCGATCGACTCAATCACTATCTTGAGTCGATATAACGATGCCTGTCCGGCCGACTGGCTGGCTGCTTACTTTGTAGTGTGCAAAGTACAGGTCGCAATTATTTGATAAAATTTGGTACATTGGTACTAAATATTTATTATTATTAAAAACGGTGAGGAACGGTCCATAATTTATCAAAGATACTTACTACTAGAATCTTTGTGCCAATAAACCATTTTTTTTATCTTGATATTAAGATTAAATTTTATATTCTAAATCAATAGTTCTTATATTTATTTGTTTTATCGAGTCCATGATTGCCCATGAGTCCCAAATTATGTACACCCTTAAATATTTATCTGTATATTCTGTGGTATAGGTTATTATATGGTCGGACTTAACCGACTTATTAATCAAATATAACTTATTTTGACCAAATTTGAATAAACTATCATGATTTGTATCAGTTTAGTCGTATTAACGGGATTTTTGGGTCGATAATTACAAAATTCGGTTGACTAATTTTAGTATTAAAAAACATAAACTGGACCAAATTTCAATACAGTTTTATTCGGTACGTCTTAGGCATGCTAAAGTATATCCGAGAATGTTTTCTACATGCGACTTATGGTAAATTATAGACCGATCATCGTAGTGTAAATTACAATCGGTCCAGTTTGTCACCAATTTTTGTTAATTTCTTTAATAGAAATATAAATTGTTCAGGGTAGAAGGGTTCTGGTTTAAATGAAGAAAATTAACTCAGCTGAGCGAAACCGGTGCTTGATATACCATAAAATTTAGAACCCTTATGTCCAGTCGAAAACCAACATAAAAGAACCATTTTATTTAGCAAAGCCGGTATTTTGCATACTGTAATTAAAGCTTGCATACGACTTTCAACAAATAACATATTTGTTAACATACGTAAAAAATTTGTTGAAAAGCAAAAAATATTGTGTCTAGACGATATGCCATCATTGTGAACAAAAGTTTGCTGACATCGTTAACAAATCCCTGTCATAAGTTGTTAAGCATACGTTTGTTGGAAAAATTTGGTGTCTATACGACATGATGGCACGGAAAGCTAATTTTTCAACATAAATTTGCTGATTCAACATATCGTGTAGACTTAGCTTTAGAAAGAGCACGACTATGCAAAGTTATGAATTAGCGATACTTATGCGAAACTATGTTTTACAATGAACTTAATTGTACCCTTGGGGCCATTATTTCAACTTGCAATTAGTTATTTTTAGGATTCTATTTGTTAGATAAATAGTTTCTGGTTATTACAAGTTAACATTAATCTAAAAAGTGGCTGATAACCTAAAGACAGGCTTGTCCTCATGGTTACTCTAAAAGTAAACTCTAAGAATTTTAAGCTGCCATATTTTCAGCTGAAGATTTCGTAGCTTCAATTACCACAATTTAACACAAAGTATTAGCTTCTACTTTTTCTTTGGATTTTCCTTAAAATTAAAAATGTTAAGCCAACTATTAAAGTTATAATGCAAGGTTATCACACCATTTTTGGAGCCTCAACCACAAAGTCCTCGTTCGACCTAAACCTTCGCATAGGAAGGCGAGAGCTTCCAGAATCCGCTCCAGAGTATTTTGGTCTCCACCAGTATATTTCCTTGGTACGTCTGAGTTATACATATATGGCTCTCTACCAGTCACATTAAAAAATTGAGGTTAAAAACGATTGCATATAGTTAATGTTGAAAGCTCAAAAACTGTAACTCGGTACAGTTGTACCACGCCAAACCATTAACCAATGCGGGGTGACAACGCAAAACGCACGAAAAGTAGACAAAAAAGAACGACCTGTTTGTCCTTAAGAAATAATGACAAAAAACGCGAGCTGCTTCTAGACTCAGAACAGTTTTACGAGTGTTGCTTCTACTATCAATTAAAGAAATTAACAAAAGTAAGTCGTAGCCACTACATTTTTAAAACTAGCAAAAGTAGTCGGTATCTACTGCAATGTTGCCACATAATATAAATTACATTTTTCATTTTATCAGACAGGTGTAATTATCAATTTATCAATTCACGATAGCTATTGTTCACCATAACTTTCAGGCACTTTATCATAAGGCTTATAATTGTATTGTAACAAACAATTTTTTTAACTATTCGTCGGTTATCACAATTTGTGCAGTATTTGCCACCTTTTTGTTCAAAAATTGCTTAAAAATTAAAAAAAAAAATACATAAAAAAAATGTAATGAAATGCTTAGGGAATTTAAAAACTCCAACCGAAAATTGTAAATCAATATTTATTATATTTTTCTGCAATAATAAAATTGTTTGCAGAATCAAAGATTTGAAATTGTTAAAAAAGTATAATAAAAATTGTGATCCCAATGTTCATTCCGATTTTACCTGTTATTATGCTTCTGTGTTTTGAAATGTTAAATAGGAGACTCCCTAATACAACTGATAGCCATATTCATAAATACGTATTTAACGAATGTTGGAACAACAAGCACAAACAATTTGATGTTGTGTTAGTTTCAGATACGATTGCTACGTATTTATTCATTGTTGCACTTATTTTTTACTTGCTTGCTTGGACTCTTTGTGCTGCTGTTGATGTCACTTGAAAGGCAGTTTGGGTGATCAGTTGGTTGGTGTTTAAATGGTTGTGTTATAATTGATGTTATACATGTCATAATTCTTCACGGAAACATTATCGTGCGCAATTAAGTCAAAAATATTTATCGCCAGATCTAATCAAATAAATATAAATTAAATGAAATCAAATCACATCACATCACTCATTCGTCTTGTTGATTGATAATAAATAACAACTACACTTTTTCACGTACGCATGTGCATACAAATGTTTCTTAAAATTCATAGAAAAAACTCGTATGACAATCAAAATTTGTTAAACATAACAACCAATTTTTTTTTTTTTTTTGACAGCATTGTTAAATCTTTTGACATTTTTTAATCTTAAATAGCATTAATACAAGTCCAGGTAGTTATTATAGTTAACATCTGGTATAAATATATTTTAACGTTTCTAATCACTCTTATCGTTCTAATCAGCCTTATCGTGGACATTCTGTTGCCCCAAATATTTTTTTCGCCCGAAAAACAATTTTCGATCGTTAATGTCGTGGAAATAACTTTGCCTTTCGAATCATATGTGTTCGTTCGACATTAAACAGCCGTTAATAAAAAAAAAAAAATTAGGGGCGCTATATTCCAGAGTTGGGGGTAGTGCATTAAATATTTAGTGCACTAATTTAGTCCACTAAATCCCACTATAGTGACAACATTTTGGTTTTCCACTATTTTTATCACTATAGTGGTAGTGAAAAATATTTTAACTGCCAATTAAAAAAATTAGTAGTAGTGTAACATATTTTAACTACCACTAAAAAAAATTAGTAGTAGTGAAAATTTTGCACTACAATAAAAAAGTGCAAATTTTTAACAGTCACTACATGAACGCTTTAATTATATTATATGCACTAAAATCTCAAAAAATAGTGTTTATAGAAATATTCCAAACCAATTGAAAATATAGTCAAAATATTTCCATTTTATAATTTTTTATTGTATAAAAAAAATAAAATAAAAACTTTAAATTTTTAAGTAAAGAATATTTCAGGAATCTATATATAAATCGGCTAAGGCAAAACAGTTAAGAACACTTTCCTCCTCTGTATGCCAACCGATTTGAACAAAATATACACCATTTGAAAAAATTTCGGAGTTATAAGCGTTTAAAATTGCTACTAACACAAATGCAAAATAAATAAATAAAAATTTATTTTCAATTGTCAAATAATAAAAAATTAGGGTGATCGATTGTTCGATATTTTTCAGAAACTGGTTTTCGAATATGCAAAACAGTTAAGAACGCTTCCTTCCTTTGTTTGTCATCCGAACCTCTATGGGGAGAAAAAAAGGGAAATACGGGAAACTAAATTTCTTTCTTTTACTTTGCTGTGCTTCATGTGATAATTTTTAAATTTTCTATAATATTGAACTCAGAAACATAATATTATAGGTGTAGGGTCCTGAGTGAGTGATAGCCTATTAGATAAAAAAATGCTGGTATTTTTTGTTTTTCATCTGGAACTTTTTTGAATTTTCGTTAATATTCGACCTTTAAAGAAAAAATTATACATTAAACTGGGTGAACAAGAACATGTAAGGGGAGCTTTTTGGTAAGTTTTCGTTCAACAGCTGGTACTTTGATTAATTTTCGTCAATATTAGACATAGAAACATAAAATTAAACGAGCAACGTCCTGAGTGCATGACAATATATAAAGAAGACTTTTTGATAATTTTTTGTTTTTCAATTGGTATTTTTTATATTGAACTTACAAAATTAAATTAACTCACGTAGAAGATAAAATATGAACCAGAGGTTGGTCCCTCGCCAAATCGATCCACTTTGAAGGAAAAAATAAATGCTCGAAACAAATAAATTCATATATACTTAGATGAATTATGTTTTCTTCATATTTACAAAAAAATTATGGTCGAATTTTGACCATTAGGGCGAACACTAGTTAATTTTAATTTGTATTAATATAATTTAACAACATATATCGCAATATAACCTAATGTTTTAAGAAATAAACTTAAAAAATAAAATATTAGTTTCTAAAATTAAATGTCCCATTGCCATCTTCCGCTCCAGTAGAGCGACTCTTTTCTGTTAATGGAATGGTAGACGCTCTAATTTTTAAAAATTAGTTTTGTTGAATGCAAATAATTGCTAAGGTTTTTATATACCAATTTAATTTGATATTGATGAAACTTCCTTATTTTTTTGAATTACTATTTCCTTTTGTTTTTTAATTTTGTTACTACTTTAATATTAGTATTAATTAATATAATAACCCTGCAGGAAATGTCACTTGTAAATCTGTACTAATTCACTATTGACACAGTCACCAGTACTAGTGACTTATTATACCCCAGGCAATGTTATTTATAATAGACATTTAACATGTGCGTGTCATTGGAAATCTACTACTGACCTTGGTACTACTGACTAGGCACTGACTAGGTAGTTTCTTTGGGAACATGTGTAGACATTGGAACCAGAGAATCGCTAGTACTTTTTAGTAAAAGCAGTCTACACTTTTTGTAAGAATACGAAATCATAACAATCTTTTTTTTATTATTTCTTCATCTTTTATAGGAATTGTACTTCTCAGTTGTATATATATATATATATATATATATATATATATAGTGGCAAATGTAATGTAGTGTAGACACTTCGTTGACAATGTCACCAATATAGTCCGCAAAACTGGTGACTTGGAGACACTTGCACCCAGGTTTCCTTCAGGGAAATAATAAGAATAAAAAAGTATAAAATAATTCAATATAATGATATGTATTTGAGTTCCATTAACATTAGTTAATGATTATATTCTTCCACTATCCTGTAAGTGGAGAAAAAAAGTGCACTAAGCTGGTTTTTCACTATCACTAAATTAATTTAAGTGAACAATTTTGTTGTAATACTACCACTATTGCTTAGCGAGGCTGTTATTTTTCAACTCACTACAAAAATTTTGCACTATGAAAAATTTTGCACTATCACTAACTTTGAGTCGAAACTGCAAATATAGTGCACTACCCCCCACTCTGCTATATTCGGGTTTTCCGAATCCTATACATCCTTCAGCATGGTGCGATAAGAAAAGAAAGATATAAAAATAACGTTCTTAAGATATAAATAAATTTTTTTTGTGCCACGCCCACTTCTCCCATCCCAGTCAGATTCCACATTTTTCGGATATTCTGTATTTATAACCAAAATACGTGTTCCCAACTTGGAAACATTGGCCATTGCCGTTCTCCAGATATACAGAGAACTATAAAGTCTTTGTACGGGAGGTGCCACAGCCACTTCTCCAATACCGCCTATTCTTTTAAGAGAGATTGTGTATTGAAAACCCACAAAATTTGGACAATTTTTCTCTTGCCATTCTTTTGATATAAATAAATAGATTTTGTGTCCCGCCCACTTCACTACTCCCGCACATATTTTGTCGAATGTTGTTTATTAATATCCAAGATGTTTGTGTCTAATTTGGAAACATTGGCTCTTGCAGTTCTCCAGATATATAAAAAAAACAAAAAGGGATTTATGGGTAAAACTAGAATCAATCGGTGTTTTTTGCTCATATCTAAGCATTTGTAGATCGACTAGCTGAATTTCAACAACAAAATTTAGCGGAGCATATAACAACCTTCTCCCCAACATTTTTGTGGTCTTCGAAAATCCCATTTCAACAGACAGACGGAAATCGTTAAATTATAAGAACCCAAAGTTAAAAGTATACCAGTAAAAAATTTTATCATTCTGCGAAGCACAATTGTGCGCTACGCAATAAGTCATATAGAGATGCAGTAAAGTAAGTGAAAGAATTCTTAACAAGTTTTGTAAAAAAAACCAGTAACAGTGTTATATTCGGCTATGCCGAATCTTATATACCCTTCACGATGGTTGGGAAAGAACAGAAGTTTATAGATACCCTCCACCGACAGTTCGAATGTTTAAAGAGTAATATCTGTATGATGTTATTATTATCTTAAACTGTGACGATTTGTTATTAATTATGGTTTTAGGCTACTAAACCGTTTTCCGGTAGTAGGGTTTAAATGGGGCCTAGGGTAAATTATGGACCGATCATTTCGAAATTTCACAGCGTAATTTCTAGTCCTTTAAAAATTTCTGTTATAATAGCATTAATAATTATGGTTTTAGGTGTACTAAACCGTTTTCCGGGAGTAGGGAGTAGGGGCCTAGGGTAAATTATGTACCGATCTTCACAAAATTTCACAGTGTTATTTCTAGTCCTACAAAACTGTGACGTACCAAGTTTTGTTACGCTAGCGTTATTTTTTACGGTTTTAGGCGTACTAAACGGTTTTCTGGTAGTATTGTTTATATGGGTCTTAGGGTAAATTACACGCACAATGACACGCACTTTCCTGGCAATTCCCTTCCAACACCACGGAAGATCAACTGCTTATCAGAGCCTGGACCCGTGTCCATTTCTCTGTGCTATGATAGGCTCAATTGGTCCGGACGGTATTATTCCGGCCGACCTTCAAAAGAACGCGGGGCTTCTGGTTCCTTGGCTGTCCGCTATTTATACGGAATGTATTAGATTCTCGTACGTTCCCATCCGATGGACTAGATGTAGGGTTGTTTTCATCCCAAAGGGAGGTAAAGCATCCCACACCAGACCTAAGGACTACAGGCCAATTAGCCTGTCGTCATTTCTTCTCAAGACCCTTGAAAGGGTCATTGATATTCATCTGAGGATGTCTATTCCTAGACATTTGCTCTCTTCATCGCAGCATGCCTACACCAAGGGCAAGTCTGTAGAGACGGCGCTCCACTCACTGGTCGGCTACATTGAGAAATCCCTTGAGTTTCGGGAATACTCACTTGTGGCCTTTCTGGACATTGAGGGAGCTTTCAATAATGTCAAACCCAACTCTATCTTGGAGTCGATGAGGGAGGTTGGGGTTGACGATGTAATTTGTAGATTTATTGGTAATCTACTCGATAATAGGATCATTGAATCCACAATGGGTGCTACTAATGTTTGCAGATTTGTGCACAGGGGCACCCCGCAAGGTGGGGTTCTGTCCCCTCTACTGTGGAACCTGACGGTGAACACTTTGCTGGGTCGGTTCGACAGATTAGGGATAAAAACCGTCGCGTATGCGGATGACGTGGCGGTGGCGGTCGCGGGTAAACACCTGGATACACTGTCCCATTGTATGGAATCTGCATTGCAGATTCTAAGCTCTTGGAGCATTTCCTGTGGACTTGGTGTCAATCCACAGAAAACTGAGTTGGTACTCTTTACCAGAAAGTACAAGGTTGGCAACTTTAGGCTTCCTAGGCTAAACGGCACGGAGCTGAGGCTCTCGAACAGTGCCAAATATTTGGGCGTAATTCTCGATAGCAAACCATCATGGGAACTCAACGTTCGGTCGAGGGTTGATAGGGCTATTGTGGCCTTATACACCTGCAAGAGATCCTTGGGCAGGAGCTGGGGCCTGGGCCCCAGGGGTGTCGAATGGATCTTTGAAGCGGTGGTAAAACCGATTCTCTTCTATGGGGTCATAGTGTGGTGGCCTGCCGTGGAAAGGGGACGGTACTGCAGGATGCTTGAGAAAGTATATAGGTTGGCTGCGCTGATGATCACGGGATCACTCCGCTCGACACCGACGAAGGCACTGTTTACTATGCTAGACTGGTTGCCGATTGATATCATGGCCGAACAACAGGCCTTGACTTCCGCTATGAGACTGGGGGCGGTGGGCCTATGGTCTACGCGGAACTATGGTCATGCCAGGGTCACGCTTCACGCGTCATACGACCTGGCGGGGCTGGACTATTGCACTCCGGAACCCTTTTTCGGTGCTTTGTTCACGGTTCATCATGGTAGCTATGATGAGCTGCTCGATAATACGCGATCTCTGGAGCCGACCCTGCGGGTCTACACCGATGGTTCCAGGATGGGCGACAGAGTGGGTGGAGGTTTCTTCATCGAGGAATTGGACATCAGGGTCTCTTTTAGGCTGCCAGATGGCAGTAGTGTGCTGCAGGCGGAAATCTCTGCCATAAAGCGGGCGGCAAACTGGCTGAAGTATTATCGTATATCGAGGGATATATGTATATTTACGGACAGCAAGGCTGCCATTGCAGCTCTGGCTGGTGTCTTTACGACATCTATGTTGACAGTGGAATGCCGGATGTCTCTAAATGAGATCGCGAAACATTCCAGTGTAACGCTGACATGGGTACCAGGACACAGTGGGCTCCTGGGCAACCATACTGCGGACAGTCTGGCCAAACAAGGCTGTCTCTTGGACGACATGTTCGTCGACGGCCTAATTGGCACTTCAATGGCCCGCTGCAGGACTCTCATCAGACGGGAGTCGTACAGAAGGGCTCAGGGGAGATGGCAGGGCGAGCATACCTGTTTGATGGCCAGGACTCTATGGCCTGGCTATGACGCGGCGAAAACGCGCGTACTACTCGGTCTCGGCAGGGACCGGATAAGGACAGTGATATCGGTTATCACGGGTCACTGGGTGATAGGGACTCATGCTAGGAGGATGGGTCTTGAGTATAATGACTACTGCAGGAGTTGTCATGATGAGGAGGAGGAGGAGACGGTGTTTCACTTCCTCTGCCAATGCCCCGGTCTGGCGGGCGTTAGGTTGAGGCATTTTGGGAGACCGGAATTGCCATGTCTGGACGATTTGTCCAATGCGGGACTGAAATCGATCTCCCTGTTCTGCAGGGAATCGGGGTGGTTCGAGACTGCGGTGACCTCTGGGGAATAGTCTGGTGGATACTGGCTGGCCCTTGTCACTGGCTAGGGGTATCACAAAGGGACCGCTATAAGGACCCAAGTGAGTCGTCTTCGTGACGGCTACCCATTTAACCTAACCTAACCTAACCTAGGGTAAATTATGGACGGATCATCACGAAATTGAACAGCGTGATTTCCAGTCAAATAAAACAAATTGCAAAATCTTATCTCATTCCGTGCCTTGTTCCAGCATTTATGTTGTTTTTTGTAACAAAATTATCAATTTCTTTAGGTGGTGGTTCCACATTTTGATTCATAGCTCTGGTCCTACTGAACCGATTTTGCTGGATTCCAATCCCAAACTGCTTAGGATGACTACAAGCAATTTGGCACCAATTTTGTTCATTTCTTTTGAGTTGTTCGAAAGTGAGCGTGTTTTCAACAGACGGACAGACGTACAGACAGACGGACATGGCTAAATCGACTTAGAATTACTCAAGGACCCAGAATATATATGCTTTATGGGGTCTGAGATGAATAATAAAAAAGTTTCACACGGAATGACAAACTTAATATACCCTCTTCACAACTAATTGTGGTGGAGGGTATAAAAATTAATTTAAAACTTTCTTAAGAGCAAAAAGCAGCTTAAAATTTTTAAAGCCATCACAAAAATATTTGGCAACTCCACTAAGGCAACTCTGGAAAAGTTTTTCACATAAGTTTACTCAAGGCAGCCCCTGCCAGTTATGAATTGCCTCTGTAATACTGTTTGTATTCATTTGTAGCAATATAGAGCAAAAATATGTGAAATCGTTTCAGAATTTAAGAAATATCGTCATAATATTTGAACTCATGGAGAGATTTTGTTCATTTATTGCTACACTGCTAAATGCAGATTAAAAATTGAATTACATACTCGTAAAATACATAAATCTGGTCAGTTTGCTCATGAATAAAAAATCGTGTCGTACAGTGTTATACATTTCAATTATCTAAATATTATTTTCTACAGATTTCATAATTTTTTTTGCGATTACCCTCAACAATCTGGCACTATAAACTTAAGCTTGTCTTAAGCAAAAAGTATGTGAAATAAAAAAATAGGACTTTCTTTTAACAAAAGCGTTATACATTTAATTTAAAGAACCACGTCGTTACCTTCAGTCGTAAAAGAGCCAAGTCTTATTAGATAAATTTTAAAAGAGGGGGGAAAACCTTTGTATGATTGTTGGTTTTCAATAAATTTAAAATTCTTTAATGCAGTTTTGTTTAATTTTTTCTGCAAACAATTTTTTTCCTTACTCTATTGCCTGCATCAAAATCTGAATTTTCAGAAAATGTTGACTTAGCTCCTTTGCAACTAAAGTTGACAAATTTCGAAGAAAATGTTTAATTAATTTTCTGTCGATATCAGCGTCGAAAGTTTTAAAAAAAAATTAAGATTTATATGGGAACAATCAAACTAAGACCATTAGAAAAATTACGGCTTACAAAAAAACTTTGGCGACAGATCGAAACAAAAATATCGTTACATGAATTTAATTAACATAAACTTTGTTTGTACGCAATTTTACTTTAACCGGCAAAATAGTTTGCTAATTTTTAATCTAAGTTTTAAATTCTCTGTTCAAAAAGGCATTCTTTTAGAAAAACGTACATAAAGTTTGATTGATTCAAAAAGTATTTTGATTGTTAACGAATAATACAATCCCCATCTTTGGTTGTGTTGGGTATAAATCTTTTTTTTTAATTCAAGTACAACCGTTCCCTCAGTAAACACACTATAAATTCGTTTTATTATCTTAAAAATTCTCTACTTTTTTCGCTATTCCTATTAACTTTTCGTTAATATTCGTTGATGATCGTGGGAAAATATTACTGTTTTACTTACATCCAATTTTGCATTCACTAAATTTAGAGCAGTTTCTTGCACGGTCTACAAACCAAAAAATAAACGTCCAATAAAATATGTTTTATGGTTATAATTGACAAGAGAAACATTGTGACCATTTTTACAAAAACAAAAATATATTCTTGTTAATAAGAAGAGTTGCTAAGTAAATACGGATACTAACACGCTCATTCGCTTGCGCTACTTACTTGTATCGTTGGTTAGTTAGTACTTGTACTAGAAGTATTCAATGGTACTGCTACTCAAAACATCCAATTATTTTTTATCGACTGATCGAACATTGATGCAAGTACATTTGAGCAGTTGTCAGGTGCGAACTCCAATAAGGCAAAGAAGAAATTGTTTTACTTTTGTTTTTTTTTTCATATTTACTTATTGAATTTCCCTATCAAAAAAGGAGTATTAACTATAAATTTTAAAATTTTCGGAAGAACCAAAATAGTGTTTAATTTAACATTAAAAGCGTGTGAAAATTAATTTTTAAGACACTATTTTCTTTTCGAAAAAGTAAACAAAATAGCACGATATTTTTGTAGCCAGAAGGTATGAATTTAACGTGTGGATTTTTTTCAAAAAGTGAAAAAATTAAAATTTTTAGTAAATACCCTCTCAATGATCAAGTGCGATATGCACAAGTATTTTATATAAAATAACAATAATTAATAAAATCTTATTTAAATGTTCATATTTTATTATGTTCTTCTAATGCCGGATTTTATCACGGTTCAGTAACATGCGTAGGTATTCTTCTTTTCAGGAGGATATGGCCTAGAAGGTTTGGGAAGCATTCACGTCTTTTCTTTTCGTATATTTTATTAAATTTTTTTGATTATTGAGATATTTGTGAATATTATTGTTCTTTGTACACGTGTGACTTTAAAGATTCGAAAAATAATTTTTTAGCGGATTTTATCTTTATTGGAGCAGCAGATATACTTTAAGATAGAGTTGTAAAGTATACGTTTACAATACAGACAAGGGCAGAATTTCTGACAATGAGCTAATTTGTTTGAATTGCTTTGAGATTAATTTGAGTTAATTTTGCCTCTACATGACATTTGTATGCTTAACGACGATTCAGATGTAAACCGTGATATTTTATATTCAAATTACGTGGTTATTCATTTTAATTCCCTAGCAAAGTAGGTGTTATAAGCAGTGTTCGAAAATAAACATAAAATATCGTTCATTAGTGTTCGTTTCTGTACACGCAGAGAAAAAATATGGTTGGAGATGGTTACGGTAACTACACTATGTTTATTGTAACAATATATTGTGAGATATTTTATAGCCATAACATGATAACTTTCTATACGTCATCATAATATGTTTAAGATACAATCAAAATATTTTTACTCCAATAATATTTTGTTATCTCCATTTGTAAAATAGTTTGAAATCAGACGTGTCGATTGTTTTAAATATGACTTTCGAATTATTTGTTAGTGAGTGATTAGACAATTAAAAAAGAATATTCATTAAAAGAAACAAGTTAAAAGAAAAATAGAGAAATTGTATTTACGTTTAAAGAAAATTGTAAAGTGCTAAAAATAAAAAATCAATGCAAAATAATTTTAATTTTTTTTTATTGTTGTGAAAGTGGTGCTGTATGATATGTGATTACTTCTAAACTTATTATGATTAACATGACAATAACATGATTAAGGGAATAATATTATAATGTGCCCCGGTAGGCTAGGTGGTAGTGAGCCAGTCTATCAGTGCGGGGGTTTTGGGTTCGATTGCCCAGAGAGACTCTGGTCTGTTTCACTACAACTGGCTGAAGGTCTACGTTACTATTGCGCAAATAATTTGTAATTGTATTTATTAATGTAACGTATATATTTGTTCATAATATGATTCAATAGTAATCATAATATGGTTAATACTATTATGTATCTTATCATAATATGTTGCTCTTATAATATGTTTACCACAACCACGTTTTTTCTTTGCGTGTATATCCGACCGAGAATGGAATATAAAGCTATTTTGTAGCTTCTTGGCCGCGAGCAGGAGAGGCCAAGGGTTCTCAAGAGTTCTTTGAGCTCCTTCGCAATGTAAGTTGTATTTGCCAGTTTTCTTGTTACATCAATGGAATGTGTTTTGTTGGCCGTTGCAACGTTTTACAGGGATAATTCTTTCTTTGGCCGGCCTGTGCGCATGTAGAACAATATTACCATGGAAGTCTTCTCTCTCACTTTCAACATGAATAAGTTCTAGGCGAATTTTAACAAGCACTTTCCTCCTTCCCATTACCTATTTTCATAGTCCTGAGTATACTACAGAGAACCGAACGTTCACTAATTTTTTCAGTCATGAGCGAGCGTGAACGTTTAAAAATGTTGCTGTTTGTTCATCCACATGAGGGTGAGGAATATAAATATTTTGAGTTTCCTCACTCATGTGGAGTGAATTTATCAGATAGAAGAAATTTAAAATAATTAACATTAAAATAAGGAAAAACACGAATTGCACGACCATTACCTGCGGGAAGATTAAGTTGTAAAGTTGCCTGTTACATTTTTTTCTAATTTACACGGTGAGTCATTAGAGACAATTCCTTGCCTTCTTCCATCTATTTTTAAAGCTTCTGCAAGGCCTTCTCAAATAATTAAGAATATAGCGTTATACCAGTATAACTGAAGTTGCTAATGATGCGAAGTGAATAATTTAATAACTAAACTTCCTACAGATTCCATCTAACTACTAAATAACAACACGATTTCGACAAGTCTTATCTCAGAATAGAAATTCGAATTAGGAAAATATTTAATAAAAAACATTCTAAAAGACCTCTTCAAAGAAGGTAGAGTGGAATGAGTAAAAGTTTATTAAGAATACAATTGTAGACCTTCTCAATGACCTGAAAAGTAGAAGTGCTTGAAATGTTTCCCGCTGGGCAGCACGATTACCTGTATGTGTTTTATGTACATGTTTTGTTTAAAAAAAAGCTTCTCTAGCGCATACTTACAACGCTATGTACGAGCAAAAAGTAAATTATAATTAGGTGATTTCCAAAAAATTAAGAGTAGTATTGATAGCAGCCCCCAAAATAGCACTTCTCTTAAATAAAATTGTATTATTAGTAATTTATAAAGCAGAAGAAGGATTAACCCAAAATCGGATAAAAGGTGTTCTGTAAATCGCAATCGCAGAAGTTTGGCGCCTTCAAATTGGAAAAGTATGCTCAAGGGAACCAAAATATTTTTAAGAATCGATGGCAGATCGTACCCAAAACGCACGAGTTTTAAAACAAATATAATAAATCAAGGGTTTTGCGATTTCAAATCGTGCGATTGCCAGAACATGGCTGCTAAATTTATTAGAGGTCTATCCACATTTCAGTCAATGACTGTGTTACTACTAAACCAATTATGTTTATAAAATTATTTTCCTTTAAGTGTAGTTCGTTCTCTTTTCAATTCTCTTTAACCTTCCTTTAACACGCGCTAATTTTTGTAAAACATTTATACGCGTGCGAATTTAAAAACCAAAAGTTTGAACTCCTGTTTCATTGTTTTAAAAAAAAAGATATAATTTTTTTTAAAACTTGAAGATACATATAATAATTTTTCTTAGATACTACAAAAACTAAAACTTTTTTTCCTCATAAAAACTGAAATTGACTTTTGCAATCCTTAAAACAATTTATGTACAATATACATTAGGGTGGCAGCTAAATGTATGGAGCAATTTTTTTGTATTAATATTGATGTCTCCCGGGCGGAATATTGTGCCACATGATCTAAAACTGATGTGGAAAAAATTTCAGCCAAATCGGATAACTTTTACCCCTGCACCTTTGAGGTCAAAGTTCAAATGATAAAAAAAAAATTTCCATACAAGCAAAAAATTTTTTTTTCGATTTTTTTTTTTTTTAATATTAGTAAGCTTTATAAGCTTATTAACAACAAAAAATTTCATTTCGATCGGACAAGATTTTCAGTTTCAAAAGTGACTCTTAAAAACAAATTTGAGGCTTGTTAGGGGCTTACTCTAAAAAATTTTCAAAACAAATTTTTTTTCAGTTTTGATAAGCACACATTAAAGATTTTTTTTGTTGCTCTTAATACCAGGTTTTTTAAATTTTTTTTAAAAAATTTTTTTCGACATCGCATTTTTGTTCTAAATTGGGGTAAAATACTGGAAAAATTCAGTTTTTGGCCCTATTTAAGAGCATGATTACTAGGGTGCCAGCTAAATTTCAACTTTGGATTTTCAACATCTCCCGGGCGGAATATTGTGCCACATGGTCTAAAACTGATGTGGAAAAAATTTCAGACAATTCGGATAACTTTTACCCCTGCCCCTTTGAGGTCAAAGTTCAAATGATAAAAAAAAATTCGAAAAATTTTTTTTGCTGAAATACAAGGATAAGGTGTATTTCAGTGGATCTATTGTAAATTATAGACCGATCTTCACGAAATTTAGTTGTATGATTTCTAGGCATATAAATTGAGTTTGTGCAAAATTTAACGATAAAAGGTTACAGGAATGTCGATTTTTCGGGAGGTTGTTTCACATTTTAGTCCATAACGCTTTTCCTACTGAACCAAAAGTGCTAAATTTCAATCCAAACTGCTAAACCTTTATGTGCTCGGTAGTCTATATTTGTAGCATTTTTGCAGAAAAAGTTGAATAAAAAAATAATTTTCACAACAGCAGGGTCCGAAATTTTCAGTAGCTTCCTAAAAATCAATTCTAAGCAGTTTTCGCCACTAACACGTTAAAAAAATAATTAATGGCTCCACCCAGACCATACTTTTCAAAATTACCATCACCTGGCAGGTAGTCTACAAATGTAGACACCATATAAAATGTATGGAAATTCACATCACTCTCTTACTCAACTTACATTTTTTTTGAATGCGGCATATCAAACATGTCATTAAGTATTTTTTTTACATTTTGCTTTCTGGTTCACGTTTGTGTTTTTAGGGAAAAAAGGACAGATTTTTAGTTTTAAGGCAAATGAGGTAATTTTCAAAATACTATCTAATTTTCAATATATTTTGTAAAAATACGTAAAAATTCGTATTATTTTCATTTATAAATTAAAATTGTTCATATACAATAGCATTTAAGTACATATTACGAGTCCTTACAGCATGGCAATCATCAACAATTTCCAAAAGCAAAGTTCGGTTTCGCATTTGCGAACTATTCTCTTATTTGTGCTACTTGCATTCGCACCCACATTCGCTTAAATGAAAGCGAATATTTAATACAAAAAATAATCGTACCTTCTAAACAAGAGAAATCAAAAAATACAATTTTGAATTTTAAAATATTTTTAATGAAAACTTTTAAGGATATGGAAGGTTATATTTTTAAAAGGAAATATCCTTAATATTTTTATTTTTTTAAATTTTACAGAAACTTTCCTTTTGTTTTCTTAAAATTATTAGATACTATAGAAAAATTTTTTTCGCATATCAGAAATAGGCAGTGATATAAAAAAAATATATTTGAAATAAGTATTCTTGAAAAATGAAAAAAGATGAGGAAATGAAAAATCAAATATTTAGGTTTTTTCTGGTTGTTAGTAAAAGCTTTTATCATAATGTTAATAAAATATGTATTTGTTTGCCTGTTGCTAAAATCAATAAATTTATAACGTATGGAAAAAATGGATTTTTTTTGACACGTAGGGATGAAATTTCTCCTGGCAGCACTGGTATGCTTGTGCTTGCTTATTTGACTTCATTAGATTTTCTAAATGTCCATTAAAGTATAAAACTCTGCTAACTAACGTTTTTTTTTTTATATGTGGACACTGTTTTCCATAGAAATACATATTTGCTACAAATGTAGACTTTCGACCGCCGACGTAAGTTTACAATCCCGAGCACATAAAGGTTAAAAGAACTTGAGTGAACTTGCCACCAAAATTTTTATTTTTCGTCAGCATCCTTTTCTTAATCGATATAACAATGTATATCCGTCCGGTTAGCTGTCCATGTTAACCTTATTCGCAAAGTACATGTCGCAATTTTTGAGATAATCGGGTGTGTTCTAAAATCCGAATTCACTCGAAAGTGGATTAATTCAGCATTTTTTGTGTTCTGCAATTCACCACCACATGTTTTTATTCGTTTTCAATTAGGGTAGTAAGGGGTTAGTGAAAGTAAAACAAATCGACTTTTATTCTTATATTTGAGAACATTTTAAGCAAAAACAGAATTTTGCGAATATCGCGAATTTTTGCAAATTTCCACTGATTTCGCAATTTTTACAGAATTTTTGCCATTCCTTGTAGTGTTAGGGACTTTTAATCAACTTTAAAGCTTATTCCAAATATATTAAATATTTTCGCGCATTTTCGCTATTTTTAAAATTTTTTGTTTTTCCAACATTTTGTTTTTAACCGATACATTTTTGGGTTTGCTTCCAACTTTGCAATTTTTCGTGATTTTCTGCTAATTTAGAAATTTTTATCAAATTTTTGACATTCCTTATAATTTTAGGGACTTTTAATCAATTTTATGGTTTGTTTGAAATATTAAAATTTATCGCTATTTTTGCAAATTTTTTGCAATTTTCGCATTTCTTTGTTGCGTTTTTCGGCAATCGTCGCCATTGTTAAGATAGCCCCACCGTAGTCACCTATTTTACAGGGCACTATCAAAGAAAACATCATCAATTTTTTTTCCTGCACAAGAACTTCGAATACACAACAACATGCGGATTTCAGAACACCAATTTCTGAATTATGCGGATTCCAAAAACACACCTGGTAGTAATGAAATGTTGTTTTTAATGTCATAAGAGGTGGAAAGAACCGGTCAATAATTTCATATAGCCCCCATAAAAACTTATTTCTGGAGAAGAGTCCTTGTGTCCATAGACAATCTATTATCACCTTACCAAATGTTATTGTAATCGATCCATATTTTACCATAGCTCTTATACAAATACCACTTCTGTAAATAGATTTTAATGTCATAATAATCTTATAAATGTCGGTTTTGGCAATAATTTCTATAATAGCTTGTATGTCGTGTCAAAATTTCGTCTTGTTAGGCCGATAATTGGTTCTAGGTCACTTGCTACAATCACTTCAAGACGAAAATAAATCTCATAAAGGTGTCTATGTCGGCATATTATTTGGCGCTACTACGTTTTATATAAAACTTAAATTCATTATATAATTTTATTTTGGCGGGTCTCTGATTGTCCAATGACCTTAAACTGGTACACTCTCAAAAATTTATCTATTTATATAGATACGCCATGCTTGCAATTCATAATTCATAACATAGGCTCATAGAAATTACCCATTTACTTAAGAAAAATATATTTTGTAACATCTTGAATCCTAAATCTCTTTGCTAAAAAGAGAACACAGGAAAAATTGTTTACATAAATAAGTTTTTTCGTCATTAAAAACTTATTTAATTTTTTCAATTTTATTTAATAATTTTTATTTTAAAGCTTTTTATTTGCCGCTGTTTGTTCTTACAAAATTTTTGTAAGAACAAATATTTATTTGCCTAAAAACAAGGAAAATATTTGACGTTAAATGGTCACATTAGGAGCATTTTTGTTTGCTAGCAAATAATTTTGTTTGCCCAAAATCAGCTGTTTTTCTGTTTGCCACTCAAAAATATTTTGTGGTCAGATTAGGGCAAACAAATATTTGATATTTTTTGACAAATGTTTGCCATATGTGACCGTACCTTTAGGGGATATCTTCCATTTGTTTGCAGGGTATCCTGTTCACATACAGTAGTGTAGGTATAAAAAGTAAGAGCAGAAATGTTGTGCTAGAGTGGCTCAGTCACCTGGAAATTTTTCCCTATGTATAGAAAGATTTAAAATCAACATATTTGTTTAGAAATATGTTTTGTTAAAATAAATGCAATAAAGTAAATTTATTTTGTATTTTTTTTATTAATTTTAAAAAATTTTCACTTTGACGTTCTTATATTTTTACCGATATTTGTCGTCAATATTTCTAAACAAAAATATTTGTTTATTTAAAATACAGAATAACAAATCCGTTAAAGTAACCGAGATTTCTCGTTAATTAACGATAACGGTAGTTAAATTAAAAAAGTAACAGAATTAAGGTACTGGTGGGTTAACGTAAAATTATAATAATTTAACACTTTCAATACGGCCAATAAAAATCTACCTTTCGCTAGCGGTAAGATTTGAAAACGGGCCATAGTCTTTTACAGCGCATAAAATCATAAGAAACGCAAAGTTGGCAACAAGTGTTAACAAATTTAACAGCGCATGTAGTTACCAAAAATACCTATTAAAACAACGTTAAAACAAAAGCTGACCATTAAACAGAAGAAAAAAAGAGAACAAACCCAAATTAAAGTTGCCATCTAGCAAAACGTTGACATTTTTAATTGTACCAAGTAAGCCGCGGTAATAACACGGTACTAACAAGAACCAAAATGTACCAAAAAGATGTGCAGTTGTACCATAATTTCCGTCCGTGCTTCGCCTAGTTCAAACATGTGGTTTGTAATAAAAGAAATCTTGTGTTAAATCCGGCAGCTAAAAGAAAACTCAAATTTCTGAAACATAACTTATTTTATTAGACTTCTGAAATAAATCAATAATTTGTCTTTCCTTAATGTCTTCTTTTCCGTCAGTTTATTTAAAAAATAAAAGTTCGTTTATGACATTGCATGGAATATGCAATAAAAACATCCCAACACTTTTATATATTTCTAACCTCAACCAACGGTTCGTGAGTAAATGTTTGATGAAATTTATTGTTGACTTTCTGTCATCCTTAACATTGTGGGAAAAAACGAAATGTATCTCACTTTTTTTAAATTTAGCGCGCACAGTGTCTTTGATTAATAATTAAAATGAACACATTTTTGATTGTGGTAAGGCGTAATGGAAAATAAACACCCCCGTGATTTCAGAGGGGGGGGGGGGTGGTTTTATACCATGTGAGATAAGGCCATGATGGCTTTATCTCTCATTCAATAAGGAGATAAAGCCTTTTAAATTTTTTTTCATTTGAATGGGAGACTAAGCCATGGCCTTAGCTCACATTCGCAATATTAGAAAATGGCTTTATCTCTCATTTGAGTTCCGGAGACACTAAAGTTAAGTATTGAAATGTGGCTTCGCATACTAAAGTTTTTCTGCGTGGCAGCCTTCGGCCGTGCTTAGGGGGTTTTCCTCCAGTAGGGCGCGGCAGGTGGCTTCGCTGAATAAAGTTTTCCTGCGTGCGTCACAAGAATAAAAAAATGTTTTTCAATGATTGATTCAATATTGTTTATGTAAGGAAATCGTGTTTGTTATCAATTCAGAGGGCTAACTTTTTTGATTCGAAAGTAATTTAATTTCTAATTTCAGTCGATTCAAATCGAAATTATTTTTTCAGTGTTGTAAAGCATTTGTTTGAGCTTTTACAACAATTTCGATTCGTTTAGTATCGACCGAAAGAATCATATATAAAATCGTTTTCAAATCGAATAAGTATTCGATCACGACTGCCAGAATAAGGCCCCAGTTTTTTCAGTATATTGTAAATAAAATCAAAAGTTGTGCACTAATTACAATGAAAATAGGCTCATTTGATTCGAAATATGTTTAAATAAATGTTTTTAAACAAAAACTGTGATTTTTTCTGCATTTTTATTTTTTTATGAATTTTTAAAAACTAATTTTTTTTTAATTGTTCTTTTTCCAAGACTTCAATATCTCTGAAATTACAGCTCAAATTAAAAACCAATGTATGCACGGCTTAAAGATAATATCGTTGACGAATTTAGAATTTTTTTTTAACATCACTGTTCATGGCACAACATTGCCATTCCTTGATAGGTATACCAATTTGGCGTAATCGCCAAGAGGCAAAAAAGGCAGTCGCTTTTTTAGGTTGGCCAGTTCCAAAAAAAATCATATGAATGCTTGAAGTGTGTTCTATAAATTGATATTTGGTGATATATGGTAAGTAAGTAAGCCGTTATATTGGAGCGTAGAGTTTTATAGAAATATTGGCAAAAAAAATTAAATTTGAATGGTCCGTAGCTCCCGAAGCGTTGGCTGGAATGAAAAAAACACTTATTTATAGAACTTTATAATATCGCTTTTTAGTTTTAATTGTTACACTGTAAACTTATGTATGTTGAAACAAAAAGAACGGCAGCATTGCCACTCTTTATATTGAGCACTTTTGCTTTCAAATTAAGTTTTGCCTTGAGTACAAGAGTCAGATTTTAAAGTTTACATGTGTATACTTATTTATGCATTCAGGCTGGTACAGCACCAAATTGTACCTCAAACTCACAGTGTATTTTGTACCATCTTTAGAGCAACATTAAAAATTGTATATAAAGCAAATTTATTGTGGCCATGAAATTACCGTTAAATGACTTGGCAGTCACACCAACTGCGGGCAGAGATTCATGCAGTTCCATTTAATACAAGATGCTGGGAAAATTATGTTACGAACACCCATCGAAAACCTAAATAGAAAACAAAAAAAAAGAACAAAATTACGTGAACAAAAAGCAATAACACTTACACCACCACCAACAACAACAATTGTATAGCAACACTAAATAAGTTCATTGGAATCACGACATTACTCTGATGGAAATCATCACAGTATGAGTCACTTAGAGTATCTCCCCCCAAAACAATTGTAGTTCACACTTAGCACATTTATTGAGATCGTCCTAATGGCTTAACGAGCAAGTAAAAAGGAAACAATAAAGCGACTAGGCAGAGGGAAGGTGAGCAACATTTCATGTTCACCCACTTTTAAATCGCGTTGGTACGGAGATTCCATAATCGCAATATTTTAATACACGCTTAAAATGTCTACTGTTAAATCAACAACGTACATATTTGTGAAAGATTTAGTCGACTGCAACAACATTTAATGTACGTATAAACATACAGCAATATAACGTTATGACGAATTTTGTTTAAAATATATTCGTTTAAAACGATACTAAAATTTTATTCTGGAACAAAATAAAGACTGATTTTTACCCATACAATTACTGAAAACACAGCGTGCAATTTCACGCATTTATTATCGAGATATATGCGCATAGAACATGCTTCAAACAACTTAAAATATATATTAAACAATAATAAAATATGCATTTATTATTTAAAGAAAAACTAAAAAAGCAAATCCAGATACAGTGCATTTTCAAGGGACCGTAACGGTCATAAGATTAGATTAGATGTATTGAGCTGCTGAACACGAATATAGCAATCATTTATTTTTTTAAGAAGCGTTTTCGAGATATTCGCGAGAATCAGTTTTTTTGAAGTTTATGAGGCTACTTCCAAAACTCAAATGCAAATTTTACATTGTTGCAAAGATATATTTTTCCTCTTTCAGCCGATATCTATACTGTGTTTATTGGATAAAAATTCACTGAGTTACACGTCTTTAGATTTGGGAAAACTGGATTTTTTCAACGTTTTATAAGTTTTTTAATTTTCTTTTAACTTGTGTCTTAAATATATTTTGTTTCAAACGTATTATGCGTAAAGTTGTTATCTTCGTAATAAAATAACAAAAAAAAAAAATCTGAATTTGAATTTTCGCTACTGTTTTATTTATGTACATTATTGCGGTTTACAGAAGAATGCTTTCTATTCTAATATACTGGATGACTTCATAATGCAGTGTTTCAAAGCATCACTGAAAACAAATGCGTTGACAAAGCATCGCAAATAAAAACAATGCTTTATTTTCTCGACCGCTGTGCAGTGAATACGGTTACCATGCAATAATGAACTCCAGACATTGTTCACAGAAAAGATGTCTAGTCGATAAATTGTTTGCTTTCCAGTGTTGCATTGCAGCACTGCGTTTATGTTTTATAAATTTAATGTTGGGTAAAAGCCAGATTTGTCAATAAGCCATGGACTCCAAACGTATTTTATGCTACGTGTTTTGTAAAATTAACGAAATTTGTTAATTGCATGGTGAGTATTTTTCATTCGATAAGCCTTAAAATGGCCAGGATTGTCCAGTTGTTTTAAGGTCTTGTCCAGCTACCAGCTTAAATATTAAATACAATTTGTTCAGTTAAAAAATTTTCTTTAATTTTAAAATTAATTTATTTTGTTAAATAACTTTAAATCAATAAAGTATAGATAAATTGATTTCATTTGTTTTCCCCATACAAATTAGCAAGGTTTTTTATGAAAGTATTTATATGAAATAGTCTAAACTAACGAAAAAGGAAAAAAATGTCCTTCCGAAAGTTGAATTAGACTAAATTTTGATCAATAAGTATACAAAATATTTACATATATCTTGCAAAACAAATATTTATACTTTTTGTACTGATTTTAATAAATATAAATCATCACCTCAAAGCCAAAACGCCGTTATTTTAGATTGATCATGATATAATTTACTAAAATACATCATAAAGAATTCCAAAGTCAATTTAGAATATTATTTTATTTATGGCCTTTTAGATTTTAGGTGTCGATATGTAGTATGACAAAAGACTGAATTTTAATTGTTACGTGTAAAAAATAAAATAAAATGTAAATTTTTTAAACTATAAATGTATTTTAAAATTGTTCAGTTATTTTTTTTTAAATATATTACATTTTTTATTTTGAAGGCCTTCTCTTCTAAAAACGTGTTTATTTTATCAGGGTGCACGCATGACTTAATGCCCTTAATAACAACCTGAATACCGTTACTGCGCTTCAGTATGCATACGATTTTTTTTATAAGTGCCTTCAAATTTAGTAATAACTTTCCGAAAATCATTCTCATGATTCACATATATTTTTGTTTCGTTTAAAATACCTCGCTTTATCGAAGCAACAAAATAGAATTTTCAACTTTCATCGAGATCAAATTCTTTTTTATCTCATTTGAGGGGTACTCTCTAAGATAAATCGGGGGTGGCTAGAAGATTTTTGCTTCTGTTTTTCAAGTAACTTTTTTTGGGAAAAAAGTAAGAAACTTTCGTAGCGTAATTTTTATCCGCGATTGGGCTGAATGGCTAAGTTCCATTTTTGTTTTTCGTTAAAAAAAATTCTTTCGCGATAAATTTTGAGCCACGGATGGCAAAGGAAATTTTAATTATTGTTTATAGTGTTTTGAGATGTTTTAAGATATTAATGAATTTAATGTGCTGTTTCCAGGTGACAAGCAATTGATTGTGTAAAAAAATTAATGTGAAAATCACTCAGTTTTTTTTAATTCTTTTTACATAAATTTTACTACACAATCAATCGTTTTAAATACAGATCTCATGCATTGTTTACGAAGATATTTGAACCAAGTGGGTACTCTTGCTGTTACCATTGTTTTTGAAATAAAAAGTTCATTTGAATAAAAATAAAACAATTCACAAAGGTAAGGAGCCAACATAATACATATACACGACTTAAGGCCAAACTAATTAACGAAAATTTCCTCAAATGTATTTAAAAAACAAGATCAAAATCAAAAAACATTTGATTCTGAACGGAAAGTGCGATCAGTTTCGCATTTTGCTTAAGCAAAAGACAGATTCATAAAACTTAACAAAAAGCTTCCTAAAGTTCAATATGGTTTGACACATATGATTTATATGTATTCCCACAGTTGCTTAAGCCAACTTAAGCATAGTTGGGCCTTTAGAGTTTTAAAGAACTTTGGGCTTAAAAAATTATAGTAATTTTATAAATTAAATGTTTGAGATATTCTCCGAATTTTATTTGAAATAAGTTTTAAGTTGATGGTGGCTAAGCATGCCTATATCAGTAGACTTCAAATATATTTTTCCAACCATTTTGTTTCGCATGAAATACCTATCTATTCTTTCGACGACCACATCTTAAAACCTTCCATGACAATGTTTGATCTCTGCAATGTTGCTTTTTTAGTTCTTGGTGTTTTCATAAACAAAACTGGTAAATTTTTCCCATATCGTTGATACCGCCGGAATGTTGCAGTTTTTAGCATGAAGATATGATAGAACTACTTAAGATCTGTTAGGGCCTTAAGGAGCCGTCTTCGGCAACACAGCGGGCTAATATTTCACCCAATCTCTCTTAAGCACTTCCTGGAACGGAGTCAAGTTATATGTCAAGCTTGTGGACTAAATTATGGTGATTAATAAGTCTAGACTTTGAAGAACGTTTGCAACTTATAATTTTAAGCAGCTTCACACACCTTTATATGTCTTTTTAATCCCGTTTGAATATCTCCATAGACAATATCTGCATAAGAATATACAGTATTTTTCGTTTAGCTGCATTTCACTTAACTGCATTTTTTGCCTATCTGCACAAAATACAAAGCATTGTGTATGATGGCTAAATTTTGTTAGAAAAAAAATCGTGTACGTGCATTTTGCTTAAGTGCATATTTTGGATAACAGCATTCGATTTTTGGTCAACAATTGGTCAAAAAATGTATCATATCGCTATTTTATGAAAAAGATAGGCAACATTTTAATTTTGAAATAAAAATTTAAATTTAAAATACATTTGATCTGGCAGATGTGTTTGTGTGTGCGCCCTCCATCACCAAAAGTGATGAATGAGCGTGTACTTAGTTTGTAATTCCGTGTGATACTTTTTTATTAGCCATCTCAGACCCCATAAAGTATATATATTCTGGCTCCTTGAGTAATTATAAGTCGATTTAGACATGTCCGTCTCTCTGTTCGTCTGTTGAAAACACGCTCACTTTCGAAAAACTCAATAGAAAAGAACAAATTTGGTGTCAAATTGCTTGAAGTAATCCTATACAAAAAAAATCAAGCAAACAATTTGTTGAGTTTGAACCTATTACCAAAATGATTATATAGATTACTAAAAATTGTACAAATTTAAAATTGTGATTTTTTTTTCAATAAATTATTTTTTTAATTAAAAAAATTATCAAAAAACTTTGCCGTTTCAAACAATGTGTTAATTGATTTAATCTATCTATCTATATATATAAAACAGGATGTGTGTATGTAACGTATGGACTCCAAAACGGCGGGGCCGATTTTGATGAAGTTTTTAGGGAATCTTCAGAATATTCAGGCGGGTGACACTGTGAAGTCTGATTTCTGATTTTCGGTCTGCGGGCGGAGGCAAAATCCAATTTTCATATTGCACCACCAATGAGATCTATATAGTAATTTGGACGATTTTTTCTTTAAAATGATCGCCATGGTCCAACTAAGATCTATACGAAAATAAAATTTTGCTCCGCCCACTTTTTTCGAATTACCTAAAATCAGAAAACGGCTCCATCGATTTGACAAATTTTTCTTTCAAATGTTCGTATTAGTCCATTTTAAGTTTTCATCGAAAAAAAAGGTACCACCCCTACTTTTACGCCCACTTTTTATATTAAGCGCATAACTTGAGAACAGCTTGACTGATTTGGACGATTGTTTCTTTAAAATCATCGCCATGGGCCAACTTAGGTTTTTACGGAAAGAAAATTTTGCTCCATCGATTTGACTAATTTTTCTTTCAAATGTTCGTATCCTTTTAACGGATTTTAAAAGTCGAACGCAAATATTTTTGCTAATTTGGACAGGACAACGTCTGTCGGGTCAGCTAGTTAATTATAGCGCAGGCTTTGATAATTCCCAACAACACACCTACAAGTTTAAATTATTTTATTTTAAACGAAAAAAAAAACTAAAATCTATATAAATAAAAATCAATGTTGTTCGTTGGTAATTGCATCAGTTGAGAACGGCTGGACCGATTTGGACAGTTTTTTTTTCTAATGATCGTCATGGTCCAACTTAGGTTTTTACGGAAAGAAAATTTTGCCACGCCCACTTTCACGCCCACTTTTTTCGATTTACCTAAAATCAGAAAACGGCTCCATCGATTTGACTAATTTTTCTTTCAAATGTTCGTATCAATGCATTTTAAGTTTCCATCGAAAGAAAAATTTACCACGCCTACTTTTACGCCCACTTTTTCTATTAAGCACATAACTTGAGGATGGCTTGACCGATTTGGACGATTTTTTCTTTAACGTGATCGCCATGGTCCAACTTAGGTTTACACGGAAAGAAAATTGTTCCCCGCCCACTTTCACGCCCACTTTTTTCGATTTACCTAAAATCAGAAAACGGCTCCGTCGATTTGACTAATTTTTCTTTCAAATGTTAGTAGAAATCCATTTTAAGTTTTCATCGAAAAAAAAATTTGCCACGCCTGCTTTTACGACCACTTTTTTCGTTTTATCTAAAATCGGAAAACAGTTGCACCGATTTGGCTAATTTCTCTTTCAAATATTCGCAGCAATCCAATTTAAGTTTTCTGTAAGTTTAAGAAAATGCTTATGATATTTAAATTTTTTAATTTAACAGTTGGACTTTCTTTTTAATTTTAAATTTATATGCAAACCAATGAAAATCCAACATGCAACATATCGAAGAACAGTTCGATGGCCAAAGTTTTGCAGCAAAGCAAACTGATCGTTTGGGATGAATGTACAATGGCGCATAAAAAATCTTTGGAGGCATTAGACAAAACGTTGCAAAATTTACGAAACAATCAAAGCCGATTTGGAGGTGCGATGATTCTGTTGGCAGGTGATTTTCGGCAAACGCTGCCAGTGATATCACGATCAACGCCAGCCGATGAACTTAATGCATGTTTGAAGTCGTCTGTTTTGTGGAAATACGTCAGGAAACTCAAACCGACTCTGAACATGCGTGTCGAGCTGCAGAACGATCAATATCGAGACGTATTTTCCAAACAATTGCTGGACATAGGAAACGGCAAAATCCCGGTGGATATTTCGACCGGCTGTTTCTTCTCAGAACGATGTCGTCAACTATCCAATCGAATTTTTAAACTCCCTGGAATTACCCTGATTACCGCCTCATATTCTCCGACTAAAAGTTGGATCGGTAATCATAATGTAACGAAATATAAACCCACCACTTCTTTGTAATGGCACCCGACTTACGATAAAAAAGTTGATGAATAACGTCATCGAAGCAACAATACTTAAAGGAAAGTAGAAAGGAGAAAATGTTTTGATACCTCGGATCCCAATGATTCCAACCGACATGCCATTCGATTTTAAGCGCTTGCAGTTTCCAGTAAGGCTTGCATATGCAATGACAATCAACAAATCTCAAGGGCAGTCATTGCGTGTTTGCGGCATTAACCTTGAGAATCCATGCTTCTCGCATGGTCAATTATATGTCGCCTGTTCCCGCGTCGGAAGTCCATTAGCATTATTTGTTTACGCACCAAACAACCAAACAAAAAATGTCGTATATCACAAAGCATTGCAATGAACATATCCTTGCAAAGCAATCGAATAAGTTTTATTTTTTTTTTACTGGTTACCTGAATATTTATCTATCAATTAAAATGTAAAAAGAATACTATAAGATTCACAGCACATACATATGTATTTTCAAATCAAATGTAAATCAAACATACCCCAAATCTACACAGAAAAAACTGAAAATCGATTTCAGTAAAGAAATTCGCACAATCAAACAAGTTTTTGTTTAATTTAGGTCCTATGAAGAAATTCGTAAATTCAGTAAAAAATTTTCCAATATTTTATCCAAAAAATTTTTTGTAAATATAAATATTTACCAAAACAAATATATTTAATTTTTACGAATTATAATGCACAAGCAGCAAGCATATTTTAATTTCCAACAATGATGCGTTGAAAATGATCAATTACTGCTAAAAACAAAATATTTATAGATAGTAAAGAACAATTTAAAACAACAGTTTATTTGAAAATATTTTGTGGATAATTTTTTCTGTGTATATGAATAAAATTTTAATTTAAAAATACTTTTTTCCTTTTTTTAACGGATTTTAAAAATCGAACACAAAAATTTTTTCTAATTTGGACAGGACAACGTCTGTCGGGTCAGCTAGTGTTAATTAAATCAAAATTATATTTTTAATTTTCTTTCAACAAAAAAATAATTGATTCATTTATCACATTATTTAAATTGAAATACTTTTTAAACAATTTTTTTAATTGATTTTGGGATTGAAAGCCAGCAAAATCGGTTTCGTAGGATCAGAGCTGAGAATCAAAATGTGGAAACACCACCCTAAAAAGATGATTATTTTGTTACAAAAACTAACATAAATGGTGGCATAATGCACGCAATAATATAAGATTTTGCACAAATTTGTTTTATACGATTGGAAATTTTACTGTTAAATTTCGTGAAGATCGGTCCATAATTTACCATAGGCCCCATATACAGCCTACTCTGGGGAATTAATTAAATGCGCCTAAAACCGTAGCAGAAATAGATATTGCGGTAAAATTTCTTCCAACTTAGCTTCAAATGGCCAGAAAAAATGTCATGCAATTTTGTGATATACGGTCCATAATTTACCTCAGACCCCATACTTAGTAGCTCTCTGAAATTCACTGTAAACTCGAAAACTAATTTCACTGTGTTTTTTATCACCTGCAATCACTCTACAGAATTTTGGGATGATTGGATCATAATTTACCATGGGTCCAATATAAATTCCCCTCCTGAAAATAATTTTAAATCGGTTAAAACTGTTGTTATTGGTCATGATATTTTATTCAAGCTGGTTCCAATTTCCAAAAAAAGCATAAAGCTTTCTGATTGCCAGTCAAAAATTTAACATAGGTCTAAGCCGCGAAATTGTTTTATAACCATATATTAATATTAAATTTAAAACTGTATTAAAAAAATTTGTTGAAAATAATGATCATGACTGACTTTGAAATAAGAAAAAAATTTTACATATGTAAGTGCACATTTATGCAGGTAAGTGAAAGCATTATTTATGCTGCTAAGTGAATACTGCGTAAGAGAATATTTTGCATAGATGGGCATTTTTCAGTACCAGTACTTTTTCAGTATTTTCTTTTTTTACTGCTTACTGAAAAAAAAAATCAGTATTCAGGGGGAAAAAAATCAGTATTCAGTTAATATATATATATATATATATATATATATATATATATATATATATATATATATATATATTTAATATATATAAATATGTACATATTTAATTTTTATTATTTATAATAATTTAATAAATAATTAATATTAGTATTTAATTTTTATTAAAAATGTTGACAAATTATAAGAATAATCTTTTTTTATATATATATATTTACTGAATACTGATTTTTTTCCCCCTGAATACTGATTCAGTAATCAGTAAAAAAAGAAAATACTGAAAAAGTACTGGTACTGCAAAATGCCCATCTATGATATTTTGCGTACCTGCACGAATTTTCGTGCAAACTTAAATGTGCAGCTAAACGAAAAATACTGTATTTAGAATACTTTCAGACAAATTGTTTTTTCCTTATTTAACTGAGCATTTTTTTGTAGTACAGTCAAATCCCGATAATTCGTACCCAGATAAATAGTAATTTAATTAATTTTCATGTTGTAAAATTCCTTTCTTCATATAAATAATTTAATGAAAAATTAAATTTCATGAACTTAAGCCTAATTAAAAATATTAAAAAATTTGGATTAAAAACCATAAATAGTTCAACAAAATAACCACAATACTAATTAATTCCCGATAATTACTAATAAACTGTCGGTCCCTAGAAAAAATATCGTTAATTCGTTAATTTCCATACATTTTGGTCCCCTCGCTAGTTCGTAATTTTTTTCCAATAAAATCTTATTTTCCTCGTAATAAAACAACAGAATAATGGAAAGAACGATTTTTTGTTTACCGCTATTTTTTGCGTTGGTTTTTGCTTTTGATTGTGTGTGTGTTTATTTTCTTAAGATCAGTTTGTTTATATTTTATTTTTAACAATTGTCTTATGTTTTTTTATTGTTTTAGTAAATAAACTGAAAAACCCCGTTGATTCGTATTTATTTTTTTATTTTAACCCCGTTAAATCGAAACCCCGCTAAATCGAAAACCTCTATTAATCGTAAGAAATGGCCGGTCCCCCGCGATTAAGAATTATCGGGATTCTACTGAACATATTTTGAATTTTTTTTAGTTTTTTTTTACAAGAACACACTCTTTTATTAGAGATTTGTATTTTCAAAGTTCACAATGTTTTTTGACTTACATATGTTACATTTTGTTTTGGCAGTCTTCATAAGAAGTTTAAGTTTGTCCAATATTACTCTCATGCGGTTTTGAAGATACATATAATGAAATCTATAATGCCTTTGTGGCACCTCTCACACCTCTTCTCCAATCCCGTCTGCCTTTCTAGAGAGGCTATATATCAGTGATAACCAAGCCCCGAACGCACGCACACAAAGATATTATGTACTTGGGTGCGGTCGCAGAGACTGATGATAGCCTGATGTTTTGAAACTAACAAAGTTGTTGTATACATGTGAATTGCCGACCGTGTCTGTGTGAAAACTACGATTATTGACTTACACGCGAGCCTATGGAGTGGTTATCACTGCTATATATTGATAACCCAGCTATGTGTACCAAATTTTGACTATCAATTATGAAGTTTAAACTTTTTTCATCCTGTTTTTACACAAATTTGCTGATTTATTTACTATTTGTTTTTTTTATTTACTTGGTGGGTATTGCTTTAAAGAGGAAACTCGCCGTATATGATTCATGCCTTCCACAAGGGAGATTTTAAGTGAATCTATTACTTTTCTCTCTTAATAACCTGTTACGTTTGTAGCTCCATACTATTAGGATTAGATTAACATAAAACAACAGAAGAAGGAAATACATTTGTATGTATGTTCATATTTATGTATGATTAAAATGTACACATTTTTTATTTGACACCTTCTGAATGTCAAATGAGTAAAAAATTAGTGAAAACCGTTTGATTGGATTAAAGTTACTTTTTTACTCTACGAGTTTAGAATATTGTTGGCTTTAAATTGTATTCCGGGCAACATGCCCCTCTCGTTAAGTTGTTCTATTCGTTTGATGTGGTGTGTATGTTTGTAGGTTAACTTTTGTTGTTGTTATTAGGTATTGTAAGAAATTAAAAAACAACATGATTATTCACATTATTGGTGGACACACCCGTTTATAGTTGATAATTTTTTACTTGTTGTCTGTTGCTATTGTTGTTGGCTTGGCTTTTTTTTTTTTGTTGTTTTATCCGATTGTGTTTCTGTTTGTGTCGACAACACACAGCAACAGTTTTAGCACTTTGTCTGTCTCTGGCTCGTAGTGGTCGAGCGACATAATAAAGACATTTATTTCAATTACTACAATTTGTCCACAAGTTAACTCCGCCAAAGCAGAGCAAAATTTATCGTTTACTCGTGTTAAGTCAACTACCAAATCACACAATTAATTAAATCTTTCTCTTGGCAATCTGCCGTATTGGTTGGTACATATACAATTGAACCGTACGTATCTGTGTTTTAAAAATAAGTGTGTGTGTATGATAGTACAAACAACACATACAAGTGAATTTGCCAGTTTGCTGGTTGGTTACTTTTAAACAAATTAACAAGCACACATACTGAGTATATTTTACATAAATACATACATATGAACATACAAGCATCTATAAATAAAGTTTTTTACTCATACACAAAATACTTGTACATAAATTTACAAGCCCAGCGGTAAAACTCAGAAGACCTTCTTACTTCAGGCCTTTTTAAAGGCCTGCTTAAAAAATTTTTTGATTTAATTACTATTCTTACGTAACTGCTAAAGAATGCCTCATAGAAGGCCTCGGCTCTTTGGTATAAAAGAAGGAGTAAAATTTTTTTGTTTTGATTTTTTGCACAAGCAAAAGCAAAATAATTCAGATCACTTTACAAAAACAAAGTAACATAAGTATGTTGTAAATCATTTTTGTTGAAGTTGAAAAAAAAGAGTACAATTTGTTGTTTTGTTTTTTTCGCCAAAGCGAAAGAATTCAGATCCCGTTATAAAAACAAAGTAACAAAGTAGATACATATTAAAATACAAAACAAGTAAGAGTGCTATATTCGGCTATGCCGAATCTTAAATACCCTTCACCATGGTTTGGAAAGAACAGAAGTTTATACATATATTTAAATATATTTTATAAAATATATATCGTTTAGTTTTATTTAATTATTTGCACATGATTGCGTGCTATTAAATATATTAAAAGTTTAATTAATATATAGCACGTTTAGTTTTGATCGAATTTCAGTATTTGGTCATACCGACATCTTAAAGTATAAAATTACCATTTACTTTGGTGATAAAACTTGTAGTCGGGAAGTTCTATGGTTCCCGAAAATAGGTATTAAAAAAAACTATATTTTTGACATTACTTTTTTTTGCCGATATTCCGAATTTTTCTAAAAATTTCCGATATTTTGTTCTTAAAAGATTTCCGATATTTTGATATCTAAAACGTATGAATAGGTCATAATACAGCTCTAAAATTTTAGTTTTTATAAAAATGTTAATGTTTTTTAGTTCTTTTTTGGAGTATTTTGCACATAACTTAACCATTTTTAACCGATTTGGCAGATTTATATACCAACGTACTTAAAAATAATATTTCCATTAAATTGGCTTATAGGCATATATGTATATACACCTACATATATGTACATATATTTAAGCAAACTTTATAATAAAAAAACAAACTTAATTATAATAAAAAGAGTAATTTTTGGGATTTCAGTATTTTGATTATAACTCAGCCATTTTTTAACCGATTTGACAGATTTATATACCGATGTCTTTAGGAATAAATTTACCATTTACTTTGTGATAAAACGTGGACTCAGAAAGACCTATGGCTCCCGTAAATGGGTATTTTTTAAAAAAAATTATATTTTGGTCATAACTTTTTTGTATCTGAACCGATTTTTCCAAAATTTTCAGAAAATATTTTCTACTAAAGATTTTCGATCTTTTGATATATAAGGCGTAGCCATAGGTCATATGACAGTCCAAAAATTCAGGTTTATATACAATTTTTGATTTTTTTTGTATGGGAGGTACCACGCCCACTTTTCCAATCCCGCCCATATTTTGTTGGATACTGTATATTGATAATCTAAATGTTTGTACCCAATCTGGAAACTTTGGCTCTTGCCGTTCTCAAGATATACAGAAATAAATAAAATTCAACAACAACAAGGGATTTTTGGGCAAAATCAGAGGCAGTCGTGGTTTTTTGCTCATATCTCCGTCATTTTTGGACCGATCTGGCTGAAATTCAATAGCAAACTTAAACGGAGTATATGTGATATAAACATACATCAACCTAGTCCACATCATTTCTGGGGTTTTTGGAAAACCCATTTCAACATACACACGGACAGACGGACAGACGGACAACCGGATTTGAACTTCGCTTTTCATAAGGACCCAGAATATATATACATTATAGGGTGTAGGATCAATATTGTGGAACATACAAACGGAATGACAAAGTTATATATACCCTCTTACCTTCGGTGAAGGGTATAAAAAAAATAAACGTTTTATAAATAAATTGTAGTTAATCGGATGTAGCTGCATCATCCTCAATTCCGTATAATCTTATAAGAATAATTTTTTTATTGAAATTATTTTTATTGATAGTGAATGTAAATTTAGCTTACCCTCTCTCTTTTGTAAGCGTTTATTCATTTTCAAACTCATTGTACATATGTATAAAGATTTTTATAGTTTCCCTATAGAAAAAGATATTTTAAGCGTTGACCTTTTTTCTTTTATTCAGATTTAGTTCTTTAATTCTTCATAGTTGAATATTTTTGAAAGAAAACTTTTTTTTAACAAAAATCGGCTATAATTTAAAGGCAAAAAATCGGCAAATATGGCAGGGCTGACTGCAACAGTTACATATACATATGTATGTATATACCCTCTTGCCTTCGGTGAAGGGTATAAAAAGAGTAATTTTTGGGATTTCAGTGTTTTGGTAATAACCGATTTGGTAGATTTATATACTGTTCATTAAATTGGGTTATAGGTCTATATGTATAGATACTAACATATGTGTACATATATTTAAACATACTTAATAATAAAAAAAGACATATTTTTTTGGATTTCAGTAATTTGGACATAACTCAGTCTTTTATTAACCGATTTGAAAGATTTATATACCGATGTCTTTAGGAATAAATTTACCATTTACTTTGTGATAAAACGTGGACTCAGAAAAACCTATGGCTCCCGTAAATGGGTATTTTTTAAAAAAAATTATATTTTGGTCATAACTTTTTTGTATCTGAACCGATTTTTCCAAAATTTTCAGAAAATATTTTCTACTAAAGATTTTCGATCTTTTGATATATAAGGCGTAGCCATAGGTCATATGACAGTCCAAAAATTCAGGTTTATATACAATTTTTGATTTTTTTTGTATGGGAGGTACCACGCCCACTTTTCCAATCCCGCCCATATTTTGTTGGATACTGTATATTAATAATCTAAATGTTTGTACCCAATCTGGAAACTTTGGCTCTTGCCGTTCTCAAGATATACAGAAATAAATAAAATATAACAACAACAAGGGATTTTTGGGCAAAATCAGAGGCAGTCGTGGTTTTTTGCTCATATCTCCGTCATTTTTGGACCGATCTGGCTGAAATTCAATAGCAAACTTAAACGGAGTATATGTGATATAAACATACATCAACCTAGTCCACATCATTTCTGGGGTTTTTGGAAAACCCATTTCAACATACACACGGACAGACGGACAGACGGACAACCGGATTTGAACTTCGCTTTTCATAAGGACCCAGAATATATATACATTATAGGGTGTAGGATCAATATTGTGGAACATACAAACGGAATGACAAAGTTATATATACCCTCTTACCTTCGGTGAAGGGTATAATAAAAACAATAATGTAAATCATTTTAGTTGAGTTTTGTTCATTAAGGAAGATACATGTGTACATGTGCTTAAAAGTTTTTTTTTTATTACCTATATACTTTTATTTACAATCTATTTTACAATATTTAGCAAATTTGATTATTTTAATAAAAAATAGGTATCACATGTGTTATTAAACTACAATAAGTTTAATAAAATATACCTATAAACATACGTTTGTAAAATATGTATACATATATAAAAAGTTAAGTGTTGTTTCATTTTCTATATTGTAAGGAAATATTCCTTAATGTTTTAGACTGAAAGTCCTTCATTATGACCTGTAATCAAAGGCATTTGTAGAAAGATGGTCTAAAATTTCTTTTAAGAGCCATTAATTGAAAGGCCTTTTAACATACCTTTCTTAAAAACCCTTCAAGATAACCTTTTTGCTAAGGCCTTTTGTCAGTCATTCTCTGGAAAGCCTTCTAAGAGCCATTTATTTGAAGGCCTTTAAGAAGCTCTGGGGAAGAAAGGAAAGCGGAAGGCCTTCTCCGCAATGACAACGCGTGTAAAAAAGATATGAGTATGGAATGGAGCGAGAAGGCCTTGTTTATCCAAAAGAAGGGGTACAGAGGCCTTCTGGAAGGCCTACGTACTCCTTCTTTTTCCGCTGGGAGTATGTACATACTAATATATATACGTACCTACCCAGCGGGAAAAAGAAGGAGTACGGAGGCCTTCTAGAAGGCCTCTGTACCCCTTCTTTAGGATAAACAAGGCCTTCTCGCTCCATTTCATACTCCATAGTGCCCCGGTAGCCTAGATGCTAATGAGGGAGGTTATAAACGCCGGGGTTGCGGGTTCGATTTCCGCCAGAGACTCTGGTTTCATTTCTGCAGACAAGCGCCGAGCTTCGCAAGGTTTAACTTAGGGAATTAAAAAAAAAATAAAAAAATATAAGAATAAAATATCTTTTTTACACGCGTTGTCATTGCGGAGAAGGCCTTCCGCTTTCCTTTCTTTAGAAGGCTTTCCAGAGAATGACTGTCAAAAGGCCTTAGAAAAAAGGGTTTTTAAGAAAGGTATGTTATGTTATGACTCTTAAAAGGCTTTTCAAACCATCCTTCTAAATATGCCTTTGATTAAAGGTCATATTGAAGGGCTATCAGTCTAAGACATTAAGAAATATTTCTAGAAAATGAAACAACACTTTACTTTTTATATATATGTACCTATTTTACAAACGTATGTTCATATATTTTATTAAACTTACTCTAGTTTAATAACACATGTGATACCTATTTTTTTAGTGAAATAATCAAATTTGCTAAATATTGTAAAATAGATTGTAAATAAAAGTATATACCTATCTTCCTTAGGGCCATTATTATAACTTGGCGTTAGCTGTTATCCGACAGTTAACAGAAGCTTTTTGACAGATAGCACATTATTATCTGTCAATTTAATCTTAACTTTAGCTAACTTCAAGTTGTAATAATGGCCCTTAATGAACAAAACTCAACCACAGAATACACAAAACTGTAAAAAGTGACGTGTGAAAAAGGCCCAAATCAGTTGCGAGGGCAGCTTTCGAAGAAAGAGACCGAAAGCTTGTTTTGGTAGTGAAGTGGCAAGGTGTAAAAACAGGCCGCAACAATCAACACAAATGGCGTGATCAAAACAAAAATAACAAAACACAAACCACGTTAAACAAATGCATTAGTTCAACAAACGTTGTTTTTTGTGCAAAAAAAATGTATTTAGTAATATTGTTTTGTAATGTTATTTACTTACTATCAAAAAGTAATTTCAATTTTTGGGAATACAAAATTTTAATTTCAAAAGATTTTGTTATTCGTGCTTAATTCCTAGTTTTTATTCTTGATAAAAACACTTGAAATTTATTGTTGATGGGATAAGCTATTCCTATGCATTTCACTGGTTGCTTAGGCCAGATCATCAGGAAACTTCATCCATAAAGATTTTAGAAAAACTAAAGATATTAAACCAAATAAAACTGTTAAACGTATAAGACTTATAGCAACAGTTTTACTTGTAACAATATCAAAGCTTTAACAAAACACATCAACAATAAAAAAGTGGGTTTATCTCATCTTACATTCCCCCCTACAATTAGTTGAAATTCTCTCAACATTAATTGTAGTTGTAAGTAGGTTAAGAAAAACAAAATAAAAAACAAACAACAACTTACAAAAGATGTTGTCAATTAAGTGTTTTTTTAGGCCGTGCACTTGCCTGTTTATTATCAAAAAGTAATTTCAATTTTTGGGAATAAAAAATTTTAATTTCAAAAGATTTTGTTATTCGTGCTTAATTCCCAGTTTTTATTCTTGATAAAAACACTTGAAATTTATTGTTGATGGGATAAGCTATTCCTATGCATTTCACTGGTTGCTTAGGCCAGATCATCAGGAAACTTCATCCATAAAGATTTTAGAAAAACTAAAATAAACCCACTTTTTTATTGTTGATGTGTTTTGTTAAAGCTTTGATATTGTTACAAGTAAAACTGTTGCTATAAGTCTTATACGTTTAACAGTTTTATTTGGTTTAATATCTTTAGTTTTTCTAAAATCTTTATGGATGAAGTTTCCTGATGATCTGGCCTAAGCAACCAGTGAAATGCATAGGAATAGCTTATCCCATCAACAATAAATTTCAAGTGTTTTTATCAAGAATAAAAACTGGGAATTAAGCACGAATAACAAAATCTTTTGAAGTTATTTACTTACTATATTCAACATTTTTCATTTTTCGAATTTATTCTATGAGCTAAATTTCAGTTATGTATTTTATAAAGCTTTTTTGTAATAGTTCTATTCCTACAATTTTTCATAGAATAGAACTATTACAAAAAAGCTTTATAAAATACATAACTGAAATTTAGCTCATAGAATAAATTCGAAAAATGAAAAATGTTGAATATAATATAAAGTTACCTTCGGAAGGAAATAATTCCCAGTTTCTATTTGTTATTTACTTACTTAAATATTATTTACTCGTGTTGTGGTGAACTTAAAAGTTAATTTTTACAACAGTTTTGCAAATGAATCTCAACTAAATAAATTTGTGTTCATTGTATTGCGGCATAGAAGATGATGAAAAGAGAAATGCAAAATCTCATCATACCACTTTTATTTTTGTGCAAATATGCTATTTTTCTAAAAATGTATTCTGGCAACACTAAAAACTTCTGGCAGCACTGTAAAAAATCTGCATTTGTTTACAAATATACTTACACAAGCAAATTAAAATAAATGTTTTCTTTTTAATTAATTTAAATTTAATTCTCTATTTTATTTTACAATCTGCGAAAATGTTCAATTTATAAGTTTTCTTAAAATCAATATGGCACTTAATATGTCAAATGTTATTATTTACATTTGTTTGCAACTGAGCAAATATGCACTACTAACTTTGCTCATGGGGTTTTTAGTGCAAACGAAGTAAAAAAGAGCAAATTGCAAATACGTACATTTTGTTGTTGTGTTGTGCAAATGTGTGTATTTTTGCACACATTTGCATCGTTTGCACACTTTACACTACCCATCGTGATTTACCTTATTGTTTTTATTTTGTATTTTAATATGCACCCACTTTGTTACTTTGTTTTTATAACGGGATCTGAATTCTTTCACTTTGGCGAAAAAAAACAAAACAAAAAATTTTACTCTTTCGCTTTTCAACTACAACTAAAATGGTTTACAACATATGTTGCTTTGTTTTTGTAAAGGGATCTGAATTCTTTTGCGTTTGCTTGTGCAAAAAAACAAAACAAAAAATGTTACTCCTTCTTTTCTCATAGAAGCGAGTGTGGAGGCCTTCTATGAGGCATTATTTTGCAGTTACGTAAGAATAGTAATTAAATCAAAAAAATTTTTAAGCAGGCCTTTAAAAAGGCCTGAAGTAAGAAGGTCTTCTGAGTTTTCCCGCTGGGTACATATGTACGTACAATGTGTAGAGGATAAACATTGTATGTCAGATAAACAAGATCATTGAACACTCATTTGACAATTTAATAAAAATTGGGTTGGGCACTTGTAACGTCGTGCATGGGTATCTGTGTGTTTGCCCCTCTTGTACACATGTTTGTTTGTTTGTTTGTTGGTACATATAAATGAATGTATATGTATTTGTTATTATCGAAATAATGGAGACAAATAATTTAATACTGACTGACTGATTGTTATATTGACTGTTAAAAATCACCACCAATAACGGCAGATTATTGTAAAAACAAAATAAAATTAACAACAAATTTAGTCGATTGGAATTTTAAATATCTTACAGAGTGTTATTTATTGCGCATTTAACTCGTTTAACGCATTTATTAAATTTTTTATAAAAAAAATTACTTCATACAGACATACATGCATTCATATCGCACTTGATCATAAAGAGGGTATTAACTCAGAACTTAAAAATTTTCAGTAAAAGCAAAACAATTTTAAATTTAAAATTAAGGTAAATGAAAATGGATTTTTAAACCAAACGTTTCACTACCAAAAAGTAGGCAAAATAGCACGATATTTTGCAACGGGTAGATATGAATATAACGTATTGGTTTTTTTTCGAAAAAGTGAACAAATAAAAATTTCGAGTTAATACCCTCTTTATGATCAAGTGCGATATGGGCATATCCCAGAAAAATTTTTCAAATTAATTTTTTTTAATGGAATATAAGACTAGATGTACAATTTAATTTTTATATTAACAAAATATGGTTTTCAATGATCATTAATGAAAAAATTTTTACGAAATCCTACCCCACCCCTGATTTCTTAATGTTATACGTGAATTTAGCATTATTTCAAAATTCGCTTAAAATTAGGAAAATGCACTTTAACCTTTGAAGTTACTTCCACTTTTTGTAGCGTGCGTCACAAAACTTTGTGATCAATTATTTCGCAACAAATACTTGCTAAGAAATTATGATATGTGCCATTTGTAAGTACATATTAATGTCACTAAATAATATATATAAGTTGAAGCTATCTCTTTTGAAAGACCAAAAAATGTTTATATTTCAATCAGGGTTCTAATCACTGCATAAACTATTGAATTTTTTTGCATACGATGGACACTGGCGTATCGAATGAAAACTCGATAAATGTAATGTCGAGTTACTCGATGTCGAATGCTATTATTTCAAATTCAATACATTTCATTCGATATCGAGTTTCAAGATACCAAAATAAATAATTTCGATGAATTTTGCTCGATATCGTATGCGGTGATTAGACCCCAGAAAACGCGTACGAATGGAGCGTTCGTCACGCAGGATTTGCCCATATGTACTTTGAGTTACAATCTGTGTGAGCATGACACAAAGCGAGTACATATTGGAGACTTATTTAATGAAAAAACACACAAGGATGCAGATAACAAAATTCAATCATGAAATACGATCCTTGAACATTGTCTGTAGAAACGTTAATCTGATCACTAAATAAGAATCTAGTTTTGCTTTTCCTTTATACTTAAAATTGCAGATAAATTTGGCTGTTGTGGGTTCAAAATAAAAGATATAATCCCATAACTACACTAATTTTAGGAAAGTTTTAATATCTTCCACTTGAGTAGAACGAGAATGCACAAAAGCTCGCATTTCCTAAATTCAAATTTAATTTTAAATTCTATTTTGAATAAAAGGCGTTTGGTCTTTCTAAGTGTCTAACGCATATTGTCCTGCTCTGGGTAAAAAGTCGTGTACGCGTGTTATCATACATCTATGATGTAGAAAAAAGTAAATAAGCGCCAAAGTAATAACATTAAATCCCTTAATTGCAACTTTCTTCAGATACATAGAATAGTTTAATGATCAGGCGTAGGGATGAAACGATACGAGTAAATTCAAGTACATATTCGATACTTTTATATAAGTCCCAAGTATTTTTGTAATCGATACTTAGCAACCGAGTACCAAGTAGTATCGGTAAAAAAAATACTCAGTATCGTTCAAAAGTAATCGTTTCACTTTGGTATTGAAATTAATCTTAAATTTTTGATTATTTACCAAAGCTGGAGCAGCAGTAACGGTATCAAGAAATCGTTTGACCAGCAAACACTAAAGATGCCGATCCCGAATACCGAAGTTCCGGTATTATTCTAAAAATTTAAGTCCCGAATCCCGAGATTTTGGGCTTAGTAAAAATTCAAAAATTTAATATTAAATCATACTGGTGGCCATGCACCTAATTTTTAACTGGATACAAAAAAGTCACAAGTGAATGAATGTACATGCAATGTATTTTGACCCACGAAAACAAAATCAGAAGGTGTGGTCTTTTTTCTAAGTTAATGATAATAGAACTGCGCACGCAAAATGCAAGCTGTGCAAAAAGGTGTTGAAAACTTTAGGAGGTTCTTCCAAAGGTCTTTGGACACATATTTGTTTAAGTTTATTTTATTAAATTAATACTTGCATATATATTTGAAAAAAAAAAACAAATTAAAAATTGTCATATAGCATACATGTATCTATTTATTTACGATACCCAGAAGTGTTGAATGCGAACATTGGTCTAGTCGGCAGCATATGTTTGCAATAAAATAAGGTATCAATTACACTGTGCAAGAAATTGACACTTTTTTTGAGACAAGCTGGGCACCTGGCGTTTTAACCTAATTGTTGGCGGTTTAATAAAATTCTTAAACTTGGCCCCTGCATCGGCTAGAATGCCCCTAGATGGGCCAAATGTATGACCGACCCCACTTTATTTTTCATCCCAATCTTTTATTTCTAACATACCTACCCGCTATCTCTATTTCTTAAGGGGGCTCCCATACAAAATGTTACACAGACTAGAAATATATTGAAAAGTCCCATAAATGCCCAGGAGCCGCCTATACTGGGATATGATGTACTACCGATCTCAATTAGAAAGAATTTATTTTATAATTTTATTGCGGAGTTTCGATTTTTTTAGTTTTTTCAATAAGCTAAAGCGTTTTTGAGTTTCGCGAATATATGTTGTGTAACCTCCTCCATTTTCAAAATAACGGTAAATCTCTAAAACCAGAGCCAACCAAAAAAAAAAAAAAAAAAAACGGCGGGCACCACTGGATTCAGCCATGTGCCCGGCTTGTCTGTTTTTTCAACTAGCATAGTGTTTTCAGACGTCATTAATTTGTTTATGAAGCTTTTTACAACATAAGTTTTAATACATAATACTTCCATATTACTTTAAAAGAATACATTAAACTGTTTTATTTTGTAATGAGTTTAATTTTCTTCATGAATTAATTTGTTTTAATACTTATACATAATCAATTATAATTATATGAATTTTACAAATTGGCTATTATATATGAAATCCCGAAAAATCCCGATTCGTCCCGAGATCCCCTTTTTTTAATTAATAATCCCGAATCCCGGATTTCAAAAAACCTGGTCCCGTTTGGCATCTCTAGTAAACACCTATAAACCACATATCGTCTAGGTCCATTTCCTCAATTTCTGGCTATAGAAAGTCCGTTATCATCTCGCGATAGCGAACACCATTCGCAGTAATTGCTTGGCCGACCTCATGTTCGAAGAAGTAAGGCGCCATAACGCCGCCAGCCGCAGAACTAACTGGGCAGCATGTGCATATGTTTTCCCATTTCCAACAGACCCAGTTTGCTGAAATTTGACAATTCTCCCGATTGTGGAAACATTTGGTCGATTATGCTTACCAAAAAAATCACGATGTGCACGAAATGCATTTTGATTGAACGCCCATTTTCGTAAAAAGCTTTAACAATCCTTACGCGCTGAACAATTGTGTACCTCTCATTGGTAGAAGTAGTCAAATACTGAAACAAAGAAAGATCAATTTAAGTTGCGCTAAAAACTTTACGTTAAGGAGTGACTCACAATTAACATCGTGGATTATTGTTTTACTACCCTTTATTATATATGGGTAAATCCAAAGTGTTGAACGTGTTAAACAACTAATATTTCTACGTTCTTTTAACCCTTTAATTAAAGCACTGTTATCTATGCTAAAGTTTATGGAGGGCGCGATTCTAGGTCAAAGATAATGGCAAAAGAAGTAGCGGTTCGAACGTGAAAAAAATAGAAGTAGTTTTAACAGCCATGTATAAAAAGGCGTAATTCAGCGAAACCTGGCACAATATTTTAGTCAAACTACTTTCAGAATTTTTCGTAGCAATGTAACATTAAAATGTCTTTGGTTTGATTCCAAAATCTTCTGTATATTTTTTTGTTTAAGCCAAAATCTGGGTCGATACGTGACATTTCGAAACTGAATAATGATTAAAACAAAATAAAAATTTACCGTTAATCCGAATAGCATATTTCTCTTTGAACTCTTCCTTAGATTACAGACTATGAAAGAAAATTTTTTTGGAATAATTTTTATCAAATATCACCTCTTTTAAGGAAGATAATATTAAAAAAAACATACAATAAAACATTCTCACAAATAAGAAATTACGTTTGTATTACTTTGCAGTCTGATTGTTCATCTAAGTGAACAAATTTATGGGTAAATGTTTAAAATTAGTAATATCTAAATATTTCTCCATAACAATATCGTAAACTAATCAGCTTTTAATAACTTTTAAATTTTCGGTCACCGTGGACCTTTTGTCGGAAATGCCCATATATATCATTTTAAAAATAAAATTCATATTAACATTTAAAATAAATACATACACAGAAAAAAATAAAAATTGATTTCAATTAAAAAATTTGTGATATCAATTAAAAAATTAATTAAATTTGCACCAGTAAACAAATTAATAGTATCAATTAAACCAGTTAATAGCATTAATTAAACGTTTTATTAACTTGATTAAACATTTAATTCACTTGATTAAATTTTTAATTAAAACTGATTTTATTTTTGATTAATGCTTTAATTGGTGAAAAATTTTGGAGAATTTTTTCTGTGTAGTAACTTTGTTGATTTCTAGAATAAAAGGTGAATGAAGGTTGTAGTCCTGAACGATCTATAAAATTTTGTTTCCTAAAATAAAAATGATTTTTTGGAAGGAAATTGGTATTGGTTGGTAACTAAAGGTGGTCTCAATCTTTACACTTTTCATTTTGCACAAAAATTCTAATAGGTCGTAGGTCTTATTTTATTGTATAGTACTAAAACACTATTAAGAAAGTTTTTAATTGCTGCTTTCTATTCTTTTATCATACAAACGATACAAGTACATAAGTATCGATACTTTTTTTCGATACTAAGTAGGTATCGATACTTTACGAGCGATACCACATCGAGTAAAAGTATCGATACCTTAGAGGTATCGTTTCATCCCTAATCAGGCGTTCAATCATCCGTCCGTCCGTCTGTCCGTCTTACGTTTGATATGTGTTTTCCGGAGACTCCAGACATGATAGCGGCTACGTTGTTTTACATTTATGTCACATATAGTCCACCATTTCTTGCTAGTGAAATTCAGCCAGATCGGTCTAACAATGGCTGACATATGACCAAAAAACCACGACTGCCTCTAATTTTTCCAAAAAATCACTTGTGGTTGTTGTATTTGTATTACTTTTTTCTGTATATCTGGAGAACGGCAAGAGCCAAAGCTTTAAAATTAAGTACAAACATTGAGGTTATAAATATACACCATCCTACAAAATGTGGGCGGGATTGGAGAAGTAGGCGTGGTACCTCTCATACAAAAAGTATTAAAAATTTTATAAAAACCTGAATTTTTTGACTGTAATATGACCTATGGTTACGCCTTATATATCAGAAGATCGGAAATTTTTAATAGAAAATATTTTCTGAAAAACTCGGAAACATCGGTTCAGATACGAAAAAGTTATGACCAAAATATTAATTTTTTTTTTTGAAAAATACCCATTTTCAGGAACCATAGATCTTCCCGAGTCCACGTTTTATAGCCAAAATAACTGGCAAATTTCTTCTTTAACACGTCGGTATATAAATCTGTCAAATCGGTTAAGAAATAGCAGAGTTATGACCAAAATACTGAAATCCCAAAAATTACTCATTTTTATAATTAAGATTGTTTTTTATACCCTTCACCGAAGGTCCTACACCCTATAAAGTATATATATTCTGGGTCCTTATGCAAAGCGAAGTTCAAATCCGGTTGTCGTCTCTTCTTCCTATCCCCTCACCCCCCCTTCGTATTTGTTTACATATACTAGCATAATGCCCAATATGAATTTCGTTATCACCCTTCTTTATTATTTCATAATAAAAAATATTTACCAGGTATCGCTTTTTAAATTTCATTTATAATGAAGTTGTAAGTATTGTAAATATGTATGTATATGTATATGTAAAAATTATTTAGTTGCTCTCTATTCTACTCGCACAATGGTGAAGGGTATATAAGATTCGGCACAGCGGAATATAGCACTCTTACTTGTTTTTTAATATAAAATACATACATATTTACATATTTCTTGAAAATTGTTTACTCCTACAATTAAAAACAAGTAAGAAAGTAAAGTTGGTCAAGCCTGTCCATATGATACCCTACACCACAGTATATAAAAATAATTTTTGCTAGTGTACCCTATTTGGTACCCGCCTAAACAAAATTATTTTCGGGAGTTGTATTTGTGTGGGGGCTATGGTCAAATATGGACCTATTCGAAAAAAATTTGGTAAGCTGATTTTGACTGCAATAAAATAAGTTTGGACCAAATTTGATCTAAATACCAACATAATTTGGTTAATGGGCACAAAGAACCTCTTACGGAAAGAAGCTTGTATGGGAGCTATGTGACATTATGGACGAATTCTCCCTATTTTCAATAGGTTTGGTCCTTGTGCCAATTAGTACCTATGTTAAAATTTCAGCAAATTATATCCAAAACTACGACAAGTACTTTGCGCACAAGGTTTACATAGACAGTCAGCCGGACGGACATCGTTAATTCGACTTAGAAAGTAATTCTGAGCCGATACTTAAAGGTTTATAAAATACACAGGATTATAAGAAATAACGACTACAAGAACGACTGCAGGTTCAGTGATTCCAACTTAGCTATTATGGGGATAGATTTAGCTCTTTTTAATTATTCTTGGCTCGTAATTTTTACCGTTAGCTCTTTTTTTTTAAAGAACTAACACGGGTTTGCTACGGTCAAAAGTATAGAAACAAATCCTGTGTTTAACAAATGGATTAAACCAACAAAAGATCCGACGAAAGCAATTCAATATTAGAAGCTAAACATTTTCATGTAGTTCATGTAGATGTTCCGGCAGAAACCTAAATTGCACACGCAAATCTTGCTTTATACCGCTGTACATAAACCATTTTTAGCAATGAGTCTCTTTTGTGAGGCAAGCGTGTTCGTACAAATAAATTCAATTGAAACACATTAAATTTTTTATAAAAACAAACATATGGCCAGAAAAAGAAATAATTTAAAACTTTTTGATAATCACTGTTCATATTTTTATTTTTATTTATTGAAATTTTACATATTGTAATTAATGTAAATATTTCTAAAAAATATTATGTAGCTAAATTCCAAAGAAAATTCATTTAAGACAACTAAAAATTTAACGGTTAATTTGCATTTCTTTTAAAATAAATGAACTTTACATTGATTTGCATTTATTAAACAGTATATTCCGTAAAATTAAAAAGTTTTTACTTTTAAAAAATATATTTTAGCCGACAAAAAATCAAACTATATAACAATATAAATAAGTAGGGAAGAGCATTATTTTTTGAATAACAAACATAAGTGATAAACAATAAAGTTATTTATTAAAAAACTATATGGGGGATTTCATGTCAAAAGGCAAGCTTTCTTTTAAGGAAAGAATAAAAAATTTAAAAAAAGCATCCCATCAACAATAAATTTCAAGTGTTTTTATCAATAATAAAAACTGGGAATTAAGCACGAATAACAAAATCTTTTGAAATTAAAATTTTGTATTCCCAAAAATTGAAATTACTTTTTGATAATAAACAGGCAGTGCACGGCCTAAAAAACACTTAATTGACAACATCTTTTGTAAGTTGTTGTTTTTTTTCATTTTGTTTTTCTTAACCTACTTACAACTACAATTTATGTTGAGAGAATTTCAACAAATTGTAGTGGGGAAATGTAAGATGAGATGAACCCACTGTTGTTTATTGTTGATGTGTTTTGTTTAAACTTTGATATTGTTACAAGTAGAACTGTTGTATAATTCTTATACGTTTAACAGTTTTATTTGGTTTAATATCTTTAGTTTGTCTAAAACCTTTATGGATGAAGTTTCCTGATGATCTGGCCTAAGCAACCAGAGAAATGCATAGGAATAGCTTATCCCATCAACAATAAATTTCAAGTGTTTTTATCAATAATAAAAACTGGGAATTAAGCACGAATAACAAAATCTTTTGAAATTAAAATATTGTATTCCCAAAAATTGAAATTACTTTTTGATAATAAACAGGCAGTGCACGGCCTAAAAAACACTTAATTGACAACATCTTTTGTAAGTTGTTGTTTTTTTCATTTTGTTTTTCTTAACCTACTTACAACTACAATTTATGTTGAGAGAATTTCAACTAATTGTAGTGGGGAAATGTAAGATGAGATGAACCCACTGTTGTTTATTGTTGATGTGTTTTGTTTAAACTTTGATATTGTTACAAGTAGAACTGTTGTATAATTCTTATACGTTTAACAGTTTTATTTGGTTTAATATCTTTAGTTTGTCTAAAACCTTTATGGATGAAGTTTCCTGATGATCTGCAGCGTTACCGTTGTGATACGAAAGTATCTTTTTGACCCTTTTTCGACGGTGTTGATACCTTTTATGACCCTTTTTTTATATTATACTTTTGTATCATTATCACCTATTTTATGACACTTTTTGACCCTTTCCAGCTATTTCCAGCTCTCACATTTTGGTTTTTGTCAACACTGCGGAACAGAAGTGCTAAAGGTGTTATGATACTTGCTATTTTTTGTATTGGATTTTTTTAGGATTGACTGAATGAAACAACAAATGCGAGAAAGAACAAGAAATACAATTTGATAAAATGTAAACAAAACAAACAATACTGCCCACGTTTTTTCCCCACAAAAAACCGTCATAAAAGCTAAAAATCGCAAAACAAAAGTTAAAAACCGTTTCTTTCGATGTAAAACTAAAAAAATTGGCAACAGTGCTAACAATTAATCTGGAAATGTCAATTTAAAGTTGACAAATTTTATATTTTTTTTTACAGTCTTAGATTATTTATCGATAACACATGTATATTTGTTTGACATTTTAAGATTTTTTATGATATAATCATACTCTTTACACTTAGTCAGTTTTCCTATGCATATATATTTGCACTGTTCTCCAATATAGAAAAAATACAAAAAATAGCAAGTATCATAACAGCTTAAACAAATGTTTTCGAAATAAGCATTGCTTGATATGGAACAGACTTAAAGTATAAACTTACAATTCCATGCTTTCTTCTCCTTGATTTTGGATAGTAAAGTACAATTTCCCTAAAAGCAAACATAACTCATATAAATATTTGTTATGTTTTGCTCTCTTAAAGAGTAGCATGTTTTATTAAAAAAAATTCGCCCTTAATAATGGCAAAAGGTATTGAACTTTTCGCCTTCTTTTGAATCGACAGTGTTGAGAGTGCCCTAACAGGAATGAAAACAAGAGGTAAAAATTGCTAAATAAGCGGAAAATTCATATATTTGGTAACAGCGGTAGTCTTATATTTATTAAAAATCGTAAAAGCTTTAAAAAATCTGACACTTAAAGGAAAAAATCGCTTTAATCGAGAAAATGGTTACAATTTGCGATGGATTGCAAAATTTAAAACAAACACTAAAATTATTTTACATCACTAAATCGGAAAATTACATTAAAAGTATTAAAAAATTAGCTATAATGATAAATAATAAACATTTTGTCAGGTGTTTAAAATAGGACAGAGCATTCCATAAAAAAATTAAGTTTTTTGAGCTCTTCCTATCTGAAATATTATTTTTTTGTTTGCTTATAAAAAAACTTGATCTTATTATGTTCATTAAAATGGGAAATACTGCTAATAAAAAACTTGACCCTTTTTTTATTGAAATACCCTTTTTTTGACCCCTTTTTCTGGAAAATACCCTTTTTGTGACCCTTTTCGAAAATTTCCAACGGTAACCCTGATGATCTGGCCTAAGCAACCAGTGAAATGCATAGGAATAGCTTATCCCATCAACAATAAATTTCAAGTGTTTTTATCAATAATAAAAACTGGGAATTAAGCACGAATAACAAAATCTTTTGAAATTAAAATTTTGTATTCCCAAAAATTGAAATTACTTTTTGATAATAAACAGGCAGTGCACGGCCTAAAAAACACTTAATTGACAACATCTTTTGTAAGTTGTTGTTTTTTTCATTTTGTTTTTCTTAACCTACTTACAACTACAATTTATGTTGAGAGAATTTCAACTAATTGTAGTGGGGAAATGTAAGATGAGATGAACCCACTGTTGTTTATTGTTGATGTGTTTTGTTTAAACTTTGATATTGTTACAAGTAGAACTGTTGTATAATTCTTATACGTTTAACAGTTTTATTTGGTTTAATATCTTTAGTTTGTCTAAAACCTTTATGGATGAAGTTTCCTGATGATCTGGCCTAAGCAACCAGTGAAATGCATAGGAATAGCTTATCCCATCAACAATAAATTTCAAGTGTTTTTATCAATAATAAAAAACTGGGAATTAAGCACGAATAACAAAATCTTTTGAAATTAAAAAGCATTAAAATATAAAAGCATTGATAAAATAGCTATCTAAGCTACTTCGGACACATTTTGCTAACACCAATAGGTTATAAGCAGGGCAAGGGACTTCATGCAAATGCATGTTTGTTGTCGGCACTCTGAGACCCACCTAAAGTTAATATCTTTGCGAATCACAATATTTCCAGTAAAATGGCATCAATTTGTTAGTGCATACTTTTGCATATTTTGCTTTAAATGCATGTTTTTGCATATTTTGATATAAATGCATATTTTTCGTCATATTTTGTTATAAATTCAAATTTTTCGTCATATTTTGTGATATTTATATTTAAAAAAAAATTGCTCTTTTCTTAGTCTTTTGTTTAGAAATATCTTTCTGTTCAAGGCGAATTCATTATAAGGTGTAGTCAGTGAATCAGCTGGTTATAGTTGTTTCAGCCCTGAAGCTGTCAAACAGTCAAAATAGTATGGGAAAATCTGCTAACTTCGACATTTTCAAGGAGCAAAAACAACATGTTGGTGTTTGGTACTGAATTACCTACATTTTATTATAAATTCACCTTGTTTCTTTTACTTTTAAAAAGTAGCACATACAAAAATTATACAATTTGTATAAATGTGCACATAATTGTAGAAGTAACAATAAAACAGTTTTTGACATTTCATTTTGTTCGCGGTTGGTTTTACTTGAAGAAGCAGCAAATACAAATAATGTTCGGCGAAGAAAAAATAGAAATCAACATAATATTTTTGTTTACGGTGTAAGAAGTATTAATAAAATAAATTGTTTTTAAGGAAAAAAATGCGAAAAGAAAAAATATCAAAAAATAATCTTTTAAATAAATGTGTTTTTAAGTCTTCAAAATAGAGGGAAAAGTACTTTTTTGCAAAGTTTACAAAAAGGTGTTTCATTTAAAAATTTCAAGTAAATCAGCACCTTCAAAGCTAGAAACACAAAGATTTATGATTTATGAAAACGTTTCGCAAACTTTAATTTCAAGAAAATCAACTTTTGGGGATAAGACTAGCAAATTTAGTTTTGAGTTGTATAATGCTCTGGTGTCTGCAGATATACCTCTATATTAGCTAATCAACCAAAATTATAGAATTTTTTTAAACAAATATAACAATGAAACCATTCCTACGGAAACAACCCTTATAAAAACTTATATCGCCAAGTTGTACACTATACAACTATGTCACATTGTTGAAAGAATTAAGTGACATAATTTGTGGCTGTCTATTGACGAAGCAATGGACACTGAAGGACGTTTCGTTGTCTACGTAATTGGGATCTTGAATGCAGAAGAAGAACAGAGTAAGCACAAATTTTTGTTAAATATTGTAAAGTTGGAAAAGGTGGATCATGCTTCAATAGCTCGAACTTTCAAAGATTCAATTTCTCTTTTAGAATCCTTTAATAAAAATAAAATTTTGCTCTACTTGACCTTTTTTTAAGATATCTTACTCAAAAATGTTACATGTCACATGCTAAGCTCATGCCATGCATGAAAGTTTTTAAAGTTACCTTTGCGTTTCAACCATGTATAACAAGATGGGATACCTGGTTGCAGGCAGTTGAGTATTATGCCAAACATTTTGAAGAATTTAAAGATGTGGTAAATAATTTTAACGAAAATAATGCAGTCGCGATAAAAAAAGTAAACAATATTTTAAATGTACCTAATATAAAGGCTCATTTAGAATTTATACACTCAAACAATGGGTTTCTAGTCGAGACAATAACCCAACTTCAGGAGTTTAAATCATTGATCACCTCGGTTAAACTCGTTGATGACGCTGTCATTAAAATAAGAAAAGTAGAAGGCCAAATCGGCGAAAAAATAAAAGCCAAAATTTATGCAGTTTTAAAAAAGAATGCCGGATTTAAAAAAGTTAAAGAAATTGGTAATATTTTTAATTTACCTTCCAGTAAAGAAAAAATTGTAGACAATGAATATTCTACAAAGGAGTTGACCACTTTTAAATATCCACCTATTACATCCGTTGATGTCGAACGAACATTTTCAATGCTTAAAACTGTTTTAAGACCAAATTGAATGAGTTTTACATTTGATAACTTAAAAAAAAACTTATTTATTTATATATGTAAATATATCTTTATCTACTACTACTTTTCAAACTATGTTTTAAGTTTTTAAAACTGAATGAAATGTATTTATGTTTTTTTTTTTTGTTAAATATGGTTAAATAAATATATTTTTAATGCATATTTTTTACTTTTATTATTGCATATTTTACGATTTTTAGTGCATGTTTTATGCGCATATTTTGCGATTTTAAGTGCATGAACTTCCTTGCCCTGGTTATAAGTTACATGGATAAGAAATGACACCTATTTGGCCAATATGTCAAACTTTGACCCCCTCTACCTCAGAAACTTTTTGACCCATCTTTTTGAAAACAAATCTACTATCCAGTAGGACTAACCTTGGTGCAAATTTGAATTTGAAAATATATATTAAATTTTAACATTACGCAAAACGAATTCAATAACCCACAATCAGTTACTGTAAAGATTTTATGAGTGTATACAATTATTTTTTCGTAGTGATTTTAGTAAACATTAATCTGTATATTAAAATTTTTTAATAACAATGAACAGGGCAACCAGAAATATGCTCTAAAAAACATGTTCTAAGCGCATTAAATATGCAGTAAAAACTTGAAAATATGGCCTGAAAACTGCTAAAAATATGCCCTAAAAAAATTCAAAATTGCTCATTTGAAGACACAATATTCAATAATTTAATAACAAAATTTAAAAAAAAAACCTAAAAATATTAACGCTTTAGCCCATATTAGGTTAATATTAGGGTATTCATTTAATCGACATTTTGCTTTAATCGGCTAATCGCTCGATTAATTAACCGAGGTTTTCGTTTAATCGGTTAATAATCGGTTAATTTTGTTTTTGATCGGTTAACCGTTTAATACAGTTTTTTTTATAAATTAAGTAATTTCAATATATAAAAAATGCATTAATTGTTTATTTTGTGGAGTTTATTAGTAAAAAAAAAAAAACAATAACATACCAAACATAACAATTCTTGTACTAAAACGAGCAAACAAAAAAAACAATTCATAAATTCGTAAAATGCATTTTTTCAATTAGGTGTGCTATGAAGTCATATTGTAATTATATCCTTAATAATATTTGTTTAAACTAAATTAAAATAAAAATGTTAGTGCTGTGTTCATTGATTCTTCATAACTGTACAGTAGAAATCTTAATTATAAGCGGTAGCCCACAACAGTTATATCGTCGGCTTATTATGCAAACCTGCTAACTCACCTTCAGCACATTTTACAGGATACAAAAAACTTTTTGTTTTTTCCTATTTGCAGCTTGATAGAAAATTAAAAATACAGTTAGTTTTACACACTTCAAGCCTTAAATAGAAGAAAAACCACATGCTGGTCGACGAGGCGTATCTTTCTCCACAACACGGCATCAAAATCTCAATTAACATAAAAAGTGGATTAAGTCGACGATATATATTTCTTGTAATTATTTCATAAGGCTTTATGACTACCTTGTGAATCCCCCAAATGTGTATTTATAAGAAAATGAACTGAGATAATTTTGTTAGTTATTTCAATAGTTAAAGGAGATCTTATAAAATAATCTTTTAGAAAAGTAATTTGGTTTAAAGGATTAAATTTAAATAGAATAAAAGCGATTCTTTTCTTTAGTTTTGAAGAAACTTGACTTGGAAAAAATTTGTTCATTTATCGTAGATGAATACATAATTTCTTAGTCCTTTTCCAGGATTTCTCTATGCCATTAGAGTTTTTTGAAATTTTCAACACATCTAATTGTTTCGGTTAATTCTGTTAAAAGACTGATTTGAAAAGATATGAAAAGAAACAAATAACTAAACACATAATCTAAAAAGAACGTGAAACAAAAAAACGTGTTGGCAATCAAACATTTAACCGATTTTTCGCCACATTGTTGTTAATCGATGTTGAAGATAAAAAAACATTGTAATTTTAGTCACCGGTCGGCGAAAAATGTGTTAAAATCAAAATCACTGGACACCTTCTTTGTTCGTATGAAAAAATATTTTCTTATATACATTTTGTATATGTGACGAAACAAATAATTAAAAACACAAAAAAATATGGTTTAATACTACAAAATATTGAAAATTTTGTTACATCGGTTAATCGGTTAATCGATTGAAATTAACCGGTTTAATCGTTAATCGAAAAAAGCCAATTTGAAATTAACCGATCAGTTAATCGGGTAGTAATTAATCGGTTAACCGATTGACGGTTAACCGAATGAATACCCTAGTTAATATTCATATAAGAGATGCTTGCGCCGAATTTTATCTAGATATTACAATCCATATGGGCTTTTGTCTTAAAGGGATTTTAGGTACGGTCCCTAAATTGTTAAAAAATGTTACCATTTAAAAGGAAGTTAAAGCTATTTAAGGATGGGAGCTTTGAGCAAATGTGAACCGATTCGAAAATAATTTAATTTTCAGTAAAATATTTTTGGGACGAATTTAATTTAATTTAATCATAATTAGATAGCTTACGGACACAAAGAGTTTCATTTGATGTAAAATTATTAGGGTATTCATTCGGTTAATCGTCAATCGGTTAACCGATTAATTACTACCCGATTAACTGATCGGTTAATTTCAAATTGGCTTTTTTCGATTAACGATTAAACCGATTAATTTCAGTCGATTAACCGATTAACCGATGTGATAAAATTTTCAATATTTTGTAGTATTATAACACATTTTTTTGTGATTTTAGAAAATATTTTTTCATAAAAACAAATAAGGTGTTCAGTGATCTTCATTTTAACACATTTTCCGCCGACTGGTGACTAAAATTACAATGTTTTTTATCTTTATCATCGATCAACAGGAATGTGGCGAAAAATGGGTTAAATTTTTGATTACCAACACGTTTTTTCTGTTTTATGTACGTGTTAGTTATGTACTTGTTTCTTTTTATATCTTCTCATATCAGTCTTTTAACAGAATTAACCGAAACAATACGAAGTGTTAAAAATTAAAAAAAAACTCTAAAGGCATAATGGAGTATTTTATATGTTTAGAGAAATCCTGGAAAAGGACTGAGAAATTATATATTCATCTACGATAAGTGAAAGAATTTTTTCCAAGTCAAGTTTTGGCAAGAAAAATTTTTGTTTTTACAAAATTATTTTAAAAGAAATCCTATAACTACTGAAATTATCTCAGTTTATTTTTGTATAAATACATATTTGGGGGATATACAAGATAGTCATAAAGTCTTATGTTTTTAAAAAATTACAAGAAATATATATCGTCGGCTTAATATGCAAACCGGCTAAATCCACTTTTTATGTAAATTGAGATTTTGATGCCGTGGGGCAGAGAAATGTACACCTCGTCGACCAGCATGTGGTTTTTATTCTATTTAAGTCTTGAAGGGTGTTAAACTAACTGTATTTTTAAATTTCTCTCAAGCTGCAAATAGGAAAATTAAGAAGTTGTTCGTCTCTCCTGTTAAATGTGCTGAAAGTATATTAAGCCGACGATGTAACTGTTGTGGGCAGTTATGAAGAATCAATGAACACAGCATTATTTTGTTTGAAATACAACAATATTTATTTTAAACAATTGTAAAATACTATTTGGGATAATATGGCGATATGACTTGATAGCACACCCTGTGTATTAATTGAAAAATGCATATTAAATATTTATGATTTGATTTTTTTTGCTCGTTTTAGTTCAAGAATTTGGTATGTTATTGTTTTTTTACTAATAAACTCCAAATAATAAACAATTAATGCGTTTTTATATATTGAAATTACTTAATTTACAAAAATACATTATTAATCGGTTGACCGATCAAAAACAAAATTAACCGATTAGTAACCGATTAAACCAAAACCTCGGTTAATTAATCGGGCGATTAACCGATTAAAGCAAAACGCCGATTAAATGAATACATTAAAAATTATAGACCGATTCTCACCATTTGCATAGACTACGTCCATATTTGATGAAATTATATACAAAATTGGAACTTGTACTTTGCGTACAAGGCAGACGGACGGATGGACATCGTTAAGGCACTTTAAGTAGTGGTTTTCGAAAAACAAAAATAAATTTATTTGCTGCGAAAGATATTGTAGGCATCTAAAAAAATTTAATATGTATTAAAATATGCCTTAAAAATGCAAAATATGCGTTATAAACCTAAAATATGCTGCATAAAGGCTCTTCCAACTAAATAATGCAAAAAAAAATGTTGTAAACGATAAAAAATGCAAAAATATGCACTAACAAATCGATGCTAAAATTCATAAAAAGCTCTAAAACGGATAAATATATTATTTCTGCCTTCATTGGTCGCACAAGGAAGAACATGCAATTGCATATTTATGGTTTCCCTGATAATGAATAATAATTGGATTTAAAACAGAACAATCTTTGGTTTTTTAATTTAGCACTTTTTAGCTCTTTTTGACTGCTCGGTAGGCACGTTTTGCCATTGAATAATTGGCATCTCTGGCAGGTTGTGGTTCGTACTGATTTTGTCGTTGTATCTAGTTGAATGATCTATTTTTGCCAGCTGCAAACAGAAATAGTGCTGCCAATATACTTATTTAAATTAAACAAATTAGCGATTTAATATAATGATATTTTGTAATACAGAAAAGAAAATCAACTTAAATCAAGAATGTAAATTTGGCTAAACACCAAATTGATATTTATATAATTTTTAAGTATCCTTAAAATAATTTCTACAGGAAGAGAGGAAATTAATGAATACTTAATCAATATCTCTTAAGGTATAAACTGCAATATATGTACATATGTAGCCTCGGGAAGTGCTTCAAAATGTCTTTCACATGTCATTAAAAAAAAAAATATTTCTGGACTAAATTTCTTAAAAACTATTTCAAGAAATATTAATTTTTGAAATTGGCTCTTAACTGGTTAAATAATCGGTATTTTTAATACATCATGTGAAAGATATTTCGAAGTAAGCGCCAGTTCACACACGTCAAGTTTAACTTGAGATTTGAGGAGAGAAGAGAAAAGAGAATGCCATTTCTATTCCCCTCTCTCCTGAAAACTCAAGACTTTACGAGTAAACTAGACGTGTGTGAACCGGCACTAAGTTCCAATGATACCAATACAAACGTTAAGATGATATCAACGATGTTATAAGCTTATAAGCGATAATAAAGTTTTTATTTTTATTTTTTGAGTTCAAAAGATCTCAAATCTTGTAAAAGTGATTTTCACAAATTTATGTTAAAATCAAAGCTGAAATGACGGCAAGCGATGACTCAAAGAAATTTAACAATTGAAGCCCAGCCGCGAATAACGTTTTAAGTTACAAAATAATTTTTTTTTCAGAGGAGCAAAAAAACGTTTTTAACAGGCAAGATTATTAGTTTTTTATTTTTTCTTTTTAGATTATTAAAAATAATGATAAATGAAAATAATAATTTTTATACAAAATATCAACAAATTTAAACTTTAAATTACATGCAAATTTACAGTTTATATGTAACTTTTTTTTTAGTGGAAAAACGTTTCATATCCACAATCACGATGTCATTTAAAACGTTCTTCCACTACGCAAAGCATCATGACTGGTGGCTTTTAAAACGTTATTCCACGTTTAAAACCATTTACTTTGTATCATTTTTAAGTAACTTACAACGTTCTTCCACTTGCTGACTCTTTGTTAGTCATTTTTAAAGGATTTAAGGTGCATAATTTTGGGTGATTTGAGGTTTAAACAGTGTGCGAGAGTAATGTTAACGGTTATCTGCAAAAAAACAGTTTTTGCAAAAAGTGGCTTTTACGACGTTATTCGCGGCTGTGCTTCAATTTAAATTTTGCCGTTTTCAAAATATTATTGTTATGTAGACTGCTTTCATACGTTTCATCTTTTGATGCTCAACTCTTATGTTTTTAGGTGAGAGAAGAAAGAAGCAAAAAGGTTGGTACCAGGCCTGCCATTTTTGCCGATTTATCGGCATTTTGCCGATTTTTTGCCCTAAAATTATCAAAGTGCCGATTTGCCGATTTTTGCTTCAAAAATTCCGATTTTTTGACTAACACGTAAAAGGCGATTACTTTTTGTTTGTTTGATAATAATACACTAACTTTAAGCGATACTGAAACAGTTGTAACATTGAAATGCAGTGTTTGTAAAGTGTGTGTAGAGTTAATACATTTTTATTTGAAAAATATTCCACTATGAAGAATTAAAGGCCAAAGTTAAAAAAGAAATAATTCTTAAACCTAAAATAATTCAGTTAAAATTTCTTTTTCTATTAGGAAAATATTAAACACTTTATATTTGTGTTTGAAAATGGATAGATAAATACTTACAAAAGAATAAAGGAAGACAAATTCATATTAACTATCAATGAATATAATTTAAATAATAATTACTTTGTTAATAAAATAATTTTTTTTTTTTTAAGATTATAACGCAATTGAGGACGATTTTAGTACATAAATGTAAGGAAAATTAAATAAATTTGCAAACTTTTTTGGCAAACAATTTCTGGTTTATAACGTGAACTTTTTATGGCAGCATTTGGTACAATTTTTGGTCCTTCCACATTCTTCCGCAAATGTGGAAAGAATTTTTTAATGTAACAGAGTTTTGATGTTCACTGGAATATTTATCTTTGCAAGTTATTCGTTTTTTAAAGATTATTAAGAACTAATAATTTAAACTGTTTTGATGGTAACATTAAAACGGATTTAATAAAAATGTCAAACTCAATTATTTGTATATGGAATATACTTAATTATAAGAAAGTTAAAAAAAAACTTTATTTTTAACTACAATTTCTTTGTAAAACGTTTATTTTGATTGATTCGTTTGAAATTTCATAAGTTATAAGCTTTAGTTAATTCTGAATTGTTCTTATTAGTAAGTAAGAATAGGTATTTTTAATTTGCCGATATTTTGCCGATTTTTTTATATTAAAGTGCCGATAATGCCGATTTTTTTTTTTAAATATGCCGATTTTTTATCAAAATTGTCTGGCACCCCTAGTTGGTACGGAGATGCTTGTACTCGGTCAGTACGCTTTGTGTTTTTATTCGTTGGTATATGCACAATTGTTTCTCTTTGATTCGCTCTCAATAAAATTATTGTTGTTTTGTCTGGGATCACACTATGAAAGTTTTCTTTCAGAAAGTTTGAGTTTATTGGTGAGAGGGGAAGAGAACATGCTTTTCATCTCTCCTCTCTCACCCATAAACTCAGACTTTCTGAAAGAAAACTTTCATAGTGTGAACCTAGACTTTGAACCGAAAAAAAGGTTGAAACCGATTGCTGCGTGTGATTATATTGGCATCTTTAAAAAGGAATTGAAAGAAGTTGAGCATCAAAAGATGAAACGTGTAAATTCAGACTTATCACAGATAAAAAAAGGTTGCAAAATGTATACAGTTTGCCACATTATTCAAAAGTCGCTACATTTTAATGATTTCATTTACTTAAAATTGTTAAAAATTTGTAACAATTGTTACAAGTCAATCAGTGTTGCCACAAACTAAATGGTAAATTACACATGGATCATGCAAAAATTACACATGAAAATACGAATTGCACATGCTAACTTTTACTTGCAAAATCTCGTGGTTTGCTTTGAATTTCATAATATGAATGTTTTATGATTTTATTACACAAATTTTCGTAAGAAAACATAGATGGTACGGCCACACTTTCTATATAAAGTTTTTGTTAAGTAACCGAAAGACGGTGAAACAGAAAACCGCAACCGTTGGTTAAAAGTGCTTGTTAACCTAACCGACAGTTTTTTAATTTTTAATAATTAATTTAATTATGTATTGTTAAAAGGATTGTAAATTGTAAGCAGTGTTCGAAAATAAACATTCAATATGTTCGGTTTGGTAGATTTGTTAAAAACACAAACGATAATAGTGTTTGCGTAGTAAATCATTAAAAAATAACGTTTCCCTGTTTCTCATATTCGAGCACAAAGATAATAATGTCCTTATCCAACTCAACAAAAAGATGAGAACATTTAATTGCGTTCGGTTTTTTTTTTAACTAAAAACTTCATTGTGTTCGCTTCAGCTCATTAGTGTTCGTTCGTTTCAGTTGTGCAAAAACAAAACACATATACAATACACACACAAGCTATTTGTGCTGTGATCTGTGCTAAAAATTTTTGTTTCTTCATTTCTACATCAATGTAAAAAAAAGAAACATTAAAATTTTCTACAATATCACTATAACTGTTCATTTCAACGAAGAACAGAACACTATATAATATTCCGCTCTTTCTTGAAAATAGTTACGAACGGTATTAAACGTTGTGTACGTCAACACAAACACTAAAAACAATAGCTATTTTTCCTGGGCATGTGAGCCGAACGCTAAATATGCTCTGTTTATTTTCGAACACTGGTAATAAGTACTAATTTTAAAGAATGAAAAATAAAAAGGACACACAGGAATAAGCTACAAAAATTTATTTGATATTTTAATAAAGTTAAAATAATTTTGTATTAATTAAAGCTCAAGTTTTATAAATTAGCTGTTCAGATATAAATTTTTCTCTACAACACCTTGAATCACACACTCACGAAAATCAAAATTTTTTGATTTTCGTACTACAAAATTACTTTATTAGTACGACAGCATAATAGACGCTACTTACAGCCGGGCCCACGTTGTTGACTGCTATCGTTCGCATGCATTTTCAACGACAAACAGCTGCTTTGATGCCCACTAACAATTTTCAGCACGACAAGTCAAATACAAATTTGCGGGCCACTAAAAATTATAGTGCGACCCCAAAAGTCAAAACAAGTCACTTGGTTTGTGGTTGTCGAAAAACGGTATTTTGCACAAAAATTGAACGAAATTTTTCTTAACACAGCAACACTAAATATTTTGTTAAGAATTATATTTAAAAAAAAAAAAATCGGAAGTTTTTTTGAAATAAAATTTAAAATATCGAGTGGCGCTAAAGTTCATATTGGATATTCGTATTCGTTTTTAGCGAATATTGGCACAGATATTCGGATTCGCATTTGCGAATATTAAAAATTGATGTTCGTAACATCACTAATAACTAGTGTTTGGGAATTCCCGGACTTTTTCATTTCCCGGGAAACGGGGAAAAAAATTGTTATTTCCCGGGAATACCGGGAATCCCGGGAAATTTTTACTATCAAAAAAAATCATAAAAAAGTCATTAAAATGTAACAAAATTTATATTTAAAACAGTTTTATTAAAAATGAACAATATGTGTATCACAAATTTGCTTGTGTAAAACAAATTAAATATACAAAACACACAATTAAAAAAACTAGAGATCTTCATTACCAAATTTAAAAAAATAACATACATATATATATATATATATATATATACATATATGTATAATTATATTAGTTTTTAGTTTTTTAAAAATGTGGTTTTTAAAACTACTAATGCGTTGAGAGAGTCACTGGACATTCTATTTCTCTACTTCGTTCCAAAGTGAACAACAAGAGAAAAAACCCTTTCACTTTCCACCGAAGTTGGTTTGATAGTTAAAAGAGCATTATACAGGTTTTCAATACATATTCCTTGTTCAATTATTGCTTACTTCATACATATTAAACTCTTTTTTAAAGCAGTTTAGATTATTAATTTTCCGATATTTTGGAGTTGCTTTCGCATTAGTGATAGCATTTTCCAATTTTTTTTTTTGAAAGTAGCATCAACTCGAATTTCTGCGATATCACCATCACTACTAGATTCTTCAGCATCTGAAGAACAGCTCATAAAAAGTCGTCTATATACATTTTCTGCATATATTTTTAGACAACTTTTCGATATAGCCGAATCCAAAATGTAATTATTAGTTTTCAGATAATTTAATTTCGCCTTGAAATTACGTTTAAAAATATTTGATGTTTGTAAACTGCTGTTTTTTTTTTTGTCTTTTTACAGTAATGTCAACAATTTAAATTTAAAACCGTATCAAAGCAAAAATCTATTTCTGCGAGTAAAAAAAATAAAACAAATCACTTTGAGGAACTGAAGTTTTGTTTAAAATATTTTTTATAAAAAAAAAAAAAACAAAATTAAAATTAACGTTTTTTATGTAAAATTGCTTTTTTATGAAATTCCCGGATTTCCCGGGAAAAATAAAAAAATTTCCCGGGAATTGCCGTCAGAAATTTTCCGGGAATTCCCGGGAAATTAGACCCGGGAAATCCCGGACCCCAAACACTACTAATAACGTGTATATACTCAGTATTATAGTAGTATTCACCAACTGTTACATTCACAATGCTTACGATCATTTGTTTTAAACAGTAGAGATCCGCATGGCGTTGTCAAGACCATCCCAATGAAGTTTGTACTACTTTTAATATTGACATAAATAAAATTTAATCATTTTTCAACGATTGTAATTGGTCTAGACAACGTACTCGTGTACTTAAATGAACTTCATTCAGATTACTTTTATCCATTATACAGAATAATATGTATGAATTAGGTCTGATGGCCTTAAATTTATCATGGGAATTATTTTTTCTTCATTGTATTTTCCTTCGCTATTTGGTTTTTTTTTGGCATTAGAATTGTTTATGTAGTTGAAGCTAATTCTCAATTTTACATTTCAAAGAATTCACATTACAAGACACAAAAGATATTTATTCTTTTGTATGACTGTAACAACGACGCTACATTTTTATTTTGACTTGAGGATTTTTTTTTTGTCTGTCTTGTTCTTCTTCATCTCTTCTAACGTTTAACTTGCCTAAATTTGATTTAGTACTTACTTAAGTTCCCACGTTATATTTTTCTTACGTTTGATTAGGAACTTTTTTTTACTTTTGAATCATGACTGGAACTACGTTTTTCAATAAACTGCATTCTGCTTTTAAAAGCAATCGATATAAAGTTCCAAATAAAACTAAACACATCTTAATTTCACTTTCACTTTCAATTAGGTCAAACTCTATTTAAGTTTTTCACTTTCGATGAAAGTAGAATTTAAAATTTGTGTAATAAAACAATCAGCAGGATATATGGAAACATTTGAAATTTAATCAATTTTGTCTTTTTCTAATAGAATATTGATGTACCTACTTCTGTACGTAATATTAACGGAGACTGTTACATAAAATTAATGAAAATTCGCTTAAAAATATTAGCTGACTTACGGCCGATTTCACCAAGTTCAGTTAAAACTAACTATTACTGTTAACAGTATGATGCATTGTTGACCTTTTATGTTGAAATATTGGGAATAAAAATAAAAACATTGGAAATTAAAATCCATATTTTTTTTAATCTATCTATCTCCTTTTATCTATATATCGTCGGTCTCATGTAGAAAGGCCCTAACTCGATTTTTTTCGAAATTGAGTTTTTTAGTGATTCCAATACATTTCCCACAAATACACCTCGTCACAAAAATTTAATACAATAGCATCAAAAATATCAGTTTAACAAGCAATTGAAGAACCCATTTTACATTATGGCACATACAGTTTCTATCAGGTTTTTGCCTTCTCCTGTAAAGTTGCATTTATGTGAGTTAAGGCCTTTCTACATGAGACCGACGATATATAAAACAGGATGTGTGTATGTATGTAACGTAAGGACTCTAAAACGGTTAGGCCGATTTTGATGAAATTTTCAGGAAATCTTCAGAATATTCAGGCGGGTGACACTGTGAAGTCTGATTTTTAATTTTCGGACTGCGGGCGGAGGGGCGTGGCAAAATCCAATTTTCATGTTGCACCACCAATAACATATACATTAGAGCGACTCACCAAAAAAAGTGCTCGATGTACCCTCCTAAAAACATTTTAAATATTTCGGCTCAAGTTTTGAGCTCTCGTGAGCTGGACCAGTTTGAAAAAGGGTATATTTTTGCACGTTTTGTTAATTTGTAAATCTGTTCCCTTAAGGTGACCGTACACGACATGTTTTTGTCATATGACATGCCAAATACTTGTCGTGTGTTACCTTTTTAACTTTGCTTCTGTAAAAGTCAGATGCAAAGTCATCTGACAAAATTTCAATTAGAGCGTGCTTAATTTTCTTCTGACAAACTATCTGACATCAGAAATCTATGCCGAGAAGAAACCGGCAGCGGCGTCCACTATTGACGGAATCATTAGCCGGCTGCAGTTAATATTTTAAAATACCGAGATATGTATGATCATCGCACCATTGAAAAGAATTTATGTCAATATATTTATAAAAACCGTTTCATTAAAATATCCTAAATTGGTATCTTTGAATTAAAAGAAAAATATGTGAAGTTGGCTAAACTATTTTACGGCGTAAATAAAAATTTTCGTGGCGGCATATTTATTTTGGATTTTGCAATAACTATGCGAAAAAACCCGAGACAATGTCAGAAGCAAATTACATGTACGTTTGTGGCCGAATATTATTAACCTTCTGTAAAAAAGCCATTTTGACAGACATGCACAATAACATGTGACTTGAAAAGTTGACAAGTCAGATATAAAAAACATGTCGACTGCATGCTCCTTTACCAACATATACAAATTGGGTATCGTAAGAAAGGTTTTTTTTAAGGCGCGTCCAACTGTATATACAAGTTGTCCAAGGACGATCATCCATGTGCTTTTTTTAAGGATTTTCTGTAAAAATAACGGTTTTTGAATTTTTTGTTCCAAATTAACATATTTTATTCTTTAGTCGATTTAATTAAATACTTGTCTCAGCTTTTTTTGAAATTCGTGCTAGTTCGCGTTTTGACAAAAATGCAAAGGGCGGTAACCCTACGTTTTATATAGGACAATATGGGTATCAAATTTTTTCATTTGCCAAGTACATCATCTTTGTATGTAAATAATTTAGATTTTTGCAAATTAGATGAATTTTACACGGTGGTCTGGAATATATATAAATGCAATTTTGTAGTAACGCTAATATGATAGCGGATTTAGTTTCTAGACCATCTATGGATGAAAATGGGACTAAAGAAAGAAAAAAAGAAAGGATCCACGACTTTTTGCGGCATATTTTTTCGCAAACTAAAAAAAAATTCAAGTCGTGGATCCTTTTTTTTTACTTTCATGTTGAAAAAACACAAATTGTTAAAAAATAGTTTAATTTATATAACATGTACATTTTCATATTAATTCGAATGAGATTCCAAGTCAAATTACAATCCATAAAGCCTTAAAGTATGAAGGCCCATTCCATCAATATTTTTCAGGAATATTTTTGTATGCACTAACAGAATTTTTTGTTTGTTTATTACTTGAATTTTTAAGTACGACTCGTGCTTTAGTTATCATAAAAACCTTGATTTATTCCGAGTGGTTTTCATTCTGTGTACTCTTTTATAACAAATGGGGATACAATTGGATTTTTTTTTTTGGCAAAATACTAGCGAAATTGATTTAAGATTCTAACAGTGGGTTAATATGACCCTTTTTTTATCGCTTTCTTGCAAAAAATCGAAATGCGTAAATTTGAGATGACTTCCTTAAGAGGAATCAGTGCGAAATGCTTCAATTATAAATGCTTTAATGCTTTTTTTTTATTAATTAATTTCATGTTTTTAAACTCCTTTCTTCTTAAAAGTAATTTAGTGAAAATTAAATTTTATAAACTTTAGCCTAATTAAAATATTAAAATTTGGAATAAAAACCATAAACAGTTCAACAAAATAACCACAATACTAATTATTGTTTCTATTAAAATATTTACAAAATGTAAACAAAAAATGTATTAACAGTAAATTGTTAATGAAGTGAATGGAAAATTTGTTTGGTTGTACGAAAAAAAGGGATTTTTTTAAGACACGTAGAAGAGATCGAGTGTTTGCGATCGAAACATTTCATGGTAACCTGCCGGCCAGGGTTCGAGCCCCGGCCACGGTCAACAATGAAAGATTATCAATAACAATTTTAATTAAATTTCATGTTGTAAAATTAATTTCTTCATAAAAATAATTTTTTTTTTTTTTTGTCATTATTTTTTATTGAATCTTCATATATTAAATATGAACTAACAATAATTAATCAAATCTTAACCTAATACGTTATTTTATGTCCTGCCAGTGCCAGACAAAATTTTCTTAATCGCGGGTTCTGTTCAGATATGTAGGTGTTTATCGCTCATCTAATTGGGTAAGTGCTGCAGCGTCTCTTCTTCTTAAGCGAGTGTGGCCGCCATGATTTAAAATATTTCGAGCTAGTGGATTTGGGTGTTGTTCAAGCCTTTTTAAATATTTTATTGCATATTTTGTAATCATAGTTTTAACTAATGACACATTGAGATCCTTATGAATGTTTGAGTTTTTAACATACCAGGGAGCTGCTGTGATTATTCGAAGAAGTTTATTTTGGCGCCTTTGAATTTTGTCGATATTAGAGGCCGAGGCAGTGCCCCATAGTTGAATACCGTAGCACCAGATAGGCTTTAAGATAGAGTTGTAAAGTAAAAGCTTGCAATCGAGACTAAGGACAGAATTTCTTCCAATAAGCCAATGAATTTGAATGGCTTTTAGTTTCATTTGAGTTAATTTTGCATCTATATGGCATTTCCACGTTAATCGCCGATCCAGATGTATACCGAGATATTTTACATGCGAATGTTGAGGAATTATTTGATTATTGATTGTAATAGGGGGGCAAGATTCCCGGCGCAAAGTGAATGTTATATGTACGCATTTTTGCTCATTGACCATTATCCTCCATTGTCGTAACCATATTTCTAGTTGAAATATATACAGCATCATATATATATAAGTAACGCGATGCTTCATAACGATTTTCGTGGACGCTTAGAAAAGCTGTATCGTCTGCAAATGTTGAAGTTTGTGTATAGTTGCTTGTTGGCATGTCCGAAGTATAAATTAAGTATAATAGGGGGCCCGGGATGCTGCCTTGTGGGACTCCAGCGGCAATGGCCTGAGGTGAACTTAAGAAATTTCCTTCTTTAATAATAAATTGACGACCGACTAAGTAGCTTTCTAGCAGCTTGTGTGTGTTTTCTGGTAAATTTTGCTTCAATTTATGTAATAAGCCTTCATGCCAGACTTCATCAAAAGCTTGCGAAACATCGATGAAGAGTGCTGAGCAATATTTTTTTTCTTCAAATGCTTTTCTTATGACATTTACTATTCGATGAGTCTGTTCGATTGTGCTGTGTTTTCTTCTAAATCCGAACTGATGGTTTGGAATACATCTATTTACACTTAAAATCGGTGTTAATTTTGAAACTAATAATTTCTCAAACAACTTTGACATATTTGATAATAAGCTAATAGGCCTATAAGACTCAACTTTTGTATGATCTTTACCTGGCTTTGGTATCATGGTAACTAAGGAAACCTTCCATTTTTGAGGATAGTATTCAAGGCGTAAAATAGCTTTAAAAATAAAAAGAATAATTTTCTTTGCTATGCGAGGTAGCTCCAAAAGCATTTTATTACTGATTTTATCAATACCAGGTGCCTTATTAGTGTTTAAGTCACAAATAGCCGTTTCGATTTCTCTTAACTCAAATCTGAGCGGAATAGCTGCTCTAGCAGCAACAGGTGGTAACTCGACCGCAATATTGTGAAATAGTTTTGGTGTAAATACGTTTTTCAAGTGACTAACAAACAGATTTCCTTTTTCAATATCGTTTCTTGCCCAATTACCATTCAAGTTTCTTAATGGTGGCTTAGATATAACTGGCCTTTTTAGATTTCTAGCTGCACGCCATAATGAGTAGTCAGATTGTGGAGTTGCATCAAGTTCCTTAAGATATTTTTCTAGAGAAGCCGTTATCTGATTCTGCAGTAACTTTCTTAGCTTTTTTGTGCACTCTTTTAATAAAATCTTAAGTTGCGGGGATCTGTAAAGTTGCCACTCTCTTCTAACTCTCCTTTTTTCAGTCAAGAGCCGCTCGACATCTGAAGAATATATTTTAGTATTTTTAATTTTGTTGGGGGTATCGCTGGAATGTTGAACAGTTAGTTTCAGAAAACTGTCAAAATTGTCAATAGAGCGATCTACATAATCCGGTGTACTGAGCGGAATATTTTCTGTGCAATGGGTACTGAGATATTTTTTATATTTTAACCAATTAATTTGCGTAGCTGTAGTCGCTATGTATCCAGTCGGAGGTACAATTCTATTGGGGTTCATTATAGTAACAATTGTTTTTAACCACGCCGAAATCGATGACATCTGGTATTTTTTGATGATCAGTGGGCCAATATGTTGGTTGTCCGCTCGCTACCACATTTAAATCCATTTTAGAAATTGTGTTAAATAAAACACGACCCTTTGGCGTTATAAGTCGCGACCCCCAGAAGGTATGTTTAGCGTTATAATCGCCAGCGGCTAGGAAACACGGTCCTAATGATTTAAAATATTTATAATATTGGTCCTCCGATATTGAAAATCTAGGCGGGGAGTATAACGATGAAATTACTAGGTTTCTATTTAATTCCTCAACGCAAATGTTCGTTGCTTGGAGATAATCTTCACGATGATCACACATTAGGGAGTGTTTGACTCGGGCTTTTATTAAAATGGCAGAACCTCCACAAGCTCTATCTCGTGGGTCCTTGGTATCATATAGTATATAACCATTTATTTTAAACGTATTTCTTGAGGTCAAATGAGTTTCAGAAATCATCATGACATCAATTTGTTTATTTTAAGAAAGTATTCTAATTCATTTTTATGTTTGCGGATGCCGTTTGCGTTCCAAAAACAAATTTTTAAACAGTTCATGGTTTGTTAAGTACAGCTTGCAATAACATCGATTGCATTCTAAGCATTTCCTGCATCATATTACCCATTGTGTTCGTAAAATTATTTACTGTTTGCACTAATGTTTCCATGGTTTTTTCTAAACGACTTAAATTAGAAACCGGAGTTTCATCATTACTTGGCGAGGCACCTTGCATTGGCTGATGGTTTGATTTTAGGACGTTAGCGTAAGAGGTTCTGTTATTACTAGGCTGGGGGGCTTGAATTGCATTTGTGTTTACTTGATTTGCAACCTGAATTTGAGGGGTATTTGTTTTCGGTCCAACCGTTTGCTTGACGATATTATATACAGGGCATCCTCTATAATTCGCAGTGTGATTACCGCCACAGTTGCTACATTTTTTTACGTTGGGGTCGGTTTTAGACTTATCGCAAGAAACTGTACCGTGTAGTTCACCACATACTACGCAGACAGGGGGTAAGTAGCAGTATGCCTTGGTATGGCCAAATTCTTGGCAGTTTAAGCACTGAACAGGTCCATTTTTTTTGTGCGGCTCTTCTATAGTTATTCTTCTGTAGAGAATATATTTTAAATTGTAAATAGGATGTGTTTCGTTTTTTTTTTAAGTTTTACGTCGCCGGGTTCAAACTCCACTCGAAAAAGTGGTTGGGGAATTTTTTCTCTATTTTTAATATTTACTACATGTTTTACCTTGAAGCCTTTTTCTTCTAGGAATGTTTTAACCTCTTCTGGGTCCACACATGAGTCAATACCCTTAATCACTACCTGTAGACCTTAACTGCTTTTCAGTTGGTAGGTATAATAGTTTTTTTTTTAAGCGTTTCAAAGTTGTTTACTATTTTGCGAAAATCATTCTCATTATTGTCTCGTTTATACTTCCACGCTTTATAGCCGCTACGTAAAACGAATTTTCACCTATCACCGATATCAAACTCTTTATGAGCTCATTTGAATTTTGCTCCCTAAGATATATCGGGGGAGGCTTGGATGGTTTAATGACGTTTGGTGATTCAGAGGATTCATCCTCCAGAATTGCAAAACGATTTTGAGTATTTATTTTATCAAAAGATGGTACTTTTGAGGCTGAAGCAACTGCTGCAGAGGTAGGGCTGCGTCCCCGTTTAAGCACTGTTATGTACCTGTCCATACCAACTTGTACTGTAGCCTTTTGACAACTTTTTACAGGGGGGTTTTCCATAAAAATAATTTAATGAAAATTAAATTTGATGAGCTTAAGCCTAATAAAAAATATTAAAAAAATTTGGATAAGAAACCATAAATAGTTCAACAAAATAACCACAATACTAATTACACGTAGAAATTTTTTTAAATTTCAACTGTCATTACCGGTCGAAGATTAAGTCAACCGTTGCTGATTTTAAGTAAAATCCGCAAATTCCGTAGATGATATAAGACCTTATTTGATAAAATAAAATTTTTTTAGAATAAAGATATAAGCCATTGTGTTGTGGATATAAAAAAAATATAAGAATAAGATAAAGTTTGCCGGTCTCATCTCGTTATATTATACATATACATATAAATTAATAAGATCTGGGAAGTTAATTCTTATGGTAAGTAACATTTTTATTATACATTTTCATATTAATTCAAATGTGTATTCCAAGTCAAATTACGATCCATAAAGCCTTCATACTTTAATAGGCCCATTCCATCAATATGTTTCAGGAATATTTTTCTATGCACTATCAAAATTTTTTGTTTTTACCTATATTTCGAAAAAAGATTGTTAGGAATTCGTATTCGTATTAAAAGTGTCGACTAGATTAACTAAAATGTACTAGTGCTCCTCTGGTTACAATGTCTACATATGTTCCCAAAAGAACTAACTAGTCAACAGTACCAACGTCAGTAGTAGATTTTCTATGACATGCACATGTTAAATGTCTATAGTAAATAACACGGTATGGGGACTAATAATTTACTAGTACTGGTTACTGTGTCAATAGTACTGGTTACTATAGTGAATCAGTACAGATTCACTAGTAACATTTCCTTCAGGATATGTACTATATCAATACTTTCATACGGGATTTAACCGACGACTTCTAAACTTCATTTTTAAAGTATGGTCAAATGGGGCACAAGGGCTTTTCGCGAGATATTAAAACTTAAATAAATTTACTTTCTAAGACAATGGGCCTTATTACTGTTGTCGTTGTCATATACGATTGGTTCGGTTTTTGTAATACTGTGTACTTTAGTCTACTACAAAAACGACTTTTTAGATTACGACAGCGACAACCGTAATAGGGCTGAATATCTTTTGGACTTTTTACTTGGTTTAACGTATTTTTACCCTGTTTCACTGTTAACTCTACAAAAAAAAAAAACATGGCACAAAGTCTTCTCAATTGCTTATTATTTACTTCATTTTCCTTTTTCAAATTGGTAAAAAGGTGTATTTCAAAAATAAATGTATAATAGAAGTGAACTTCAGTGTATTTATTGTTATTCTAATAACTTATGTTATTAAGATATACAGGGAGCCAAGTCAAATTATGAACTGATTCTCGCCATTTTCAATAGTCATTGTCCTAATGACATTTTAATCGTGTACATCGAATTGTGTAAAATTATATTAACAACTGCGACCTGTACTTGACAGACATGGACAGAAAACCAGCCAGCCGGAAGGATATACATCATCGGTTCGACTCAGAAAAGGATTCAAAGTTGATACGTATTTTAAAAGCATTCTAGAAGAATTACTTTTATGTGTTACACTCACTGATGCCAACTTGTTTCCACTTTGTTCCCCTGATAAGTTCAAATTTTAATTTGAAGTATTTCAGGGGGTGTATTTGTCTGAATTGAACAATAAAAAACCATTTTTTTAAGATTTCGTTGACAAAGCTTAGCTCTCTTTTCCGATTGACTTGTTAAAGCTTAGCTTTCTAAGTACATTCATATGCATGTTTGTATAGATATGTATTAGGGTATTCATTTAAACGGGCTTTTGCTTTAATCGATTAATCGCTTGAATAATTAAACGAGGTTTTGATTTAATCAGTTAATAATCCGTTAAAATAATTTTTTTTTGGGTGTTAAATAAATTTTGCTCGTTTTGAGTCATTACTTTTTGCTAAACCAAGGCACACATATGTTTACAATAGAAAATTGTTTGGCTTGTACGAGAATGGTGCAAAATTTTTTTGGTTCCAGCTATATTTTCTGTTGATTAGTAAACATTTCTTTTCGCCTATAAACTTAATTATATACACTCATAAAATTATTACAATAACTGATTGTGGGTTAATAAATTCGTTTTTCGTACTGTTAAAATTTAATAAAAATATAGGTATTTTACAAATAATTTAATTTTTTAACATTTGTGTTTGTTGTTCAAAAAATAATGTTTTTTCGTATTTATTTTGTTATGTAGTTTAATTTTTGTCGGTTAAAATATATTTTTTAAAGTAAAAACTATTCAAAATTAAGGAATATGCTGTTTAATAAATAAAATATTAAAAAATGAATGTAAAAATCATTTGTTTTAAATGATATGAAAATGATCCGTTTTCTAAATGAATTTTTAATTTGTTTAAAATGAATTTTCGTTTGAATTAAACTACATAATATTTTGAGTGTACAACAACAAATTTTTTACTAGCATTTTATACTAGTGGTGCTAAACACCACTCAGGCTACTTTCAAACCAACATGCCTTTGCCCCCAACACACTGAAAGGCACGACATACCGATTAACAAGCCCAGCGTAATTGAAATTCAGACGGCAATTAAGACTCTCAAGAACAATAAAGCACCCGGAAACGACAACATATCGCCCGAACTACTAAAGGCAGATCCAGCTGCATGCGCCCAACTAATAAACCCCATTTTAGACAAATTCTGGGGCACCAATCAACTTAGCGACGACCTAAAAGAGTGTATGGTAATTAAAATCCCAAAGAAAGGAGACCTTACACAATGCAAGAACTGGAGGGGCATAACTCTTCTTAGCATGGTTAACAAGGTCATAGCCAATATAATAAACAAACGTTTATCAGACGCACTGTCCAACGATATTCGCAACGAACAAGCCGGTTTCCGTCCCAGCAAATCTAGCATTGACCATATTAATTGCCTTAGAATAATAACGGAACAATCAGTCGAATGGCGGTCTCCGTTATATCTAACATTCATCGACTTCGAGAAGGCGTTCGACACAATACATCACGCTGCAATATGGAACGCACTTCGCTGCAAGGGAATACTTGAAAGACTTATTGTGATAATCAGGGCTTTGTACGAGAATGCCAAATGCCGCATCCTACACGAGGCCGTAATCAGTTGCCCAATAAGTGTCAAAGTAGGTGCGCGGCAGGGTTGCCCACTACCCCCTTCTATTCAACGTTGTCATCGACAGCATCATGAAAAAAGTCATAACAACACCTAAAGGCATTATCTGGCGCCTAAACGGCCGCCTCGAAGATTTAGACTATGCAGACGACATCTGTTTGCTCTCACATAGATTTGACGATATGCAGTCAAAACTTAACAACATCGAAGCCGAAGCAGCAATGTGTGGGCTCAGAATTAATATCCCCAAAACCAAGGCCGTGAGAATCAATACAACAAATACGCAACAGTTCACACTACAAGAACAACTGATCGAAGACGTGCAATCCTTCTGCTACCTGGGTAGCATACTAACTTTACCATGTGTGGAATTCCCCGCATATCTCTAAGCGCACTAAAACTAACATCTTTAACAGCTGCGTGAAATCAGTTGCACTCTACGGGTGCGAGTCTTGGAACTCAACTCAATGCGATACCAATGCCATACAGGTATTCATCAACCGTTGCCTCCGTCGCATACTAAAAATTTTCTGGCCAAACACTATCACAAACGAACGCTTATGGTCCGAGTGCGGACAAACACTAATTGAGTACGAAATCATAAAACGGAAAACGGAAATGGCGGTGGATTGGACATGCCCTGCTAAGACCTCAAGCCGACATCACCAGAAACGCAATATACTGGAATCCCCAAGGCAGCCGCAGGAAGGGTCGACCGAGCCACACCTGGCGTCGACAACTAGACACTGAAGTCGCAAAAGTCAACAAAACTTGGAACGAGCTGAAGATCGTAGCAACAGACAAACAAGAATGGAACACAATCGTTAAGGCCCTATGCTCCTCATAAGAACAAAAGGAATTTATCTAAATATATAAAAATAAAAAATGTTTGTATGTTTGTTTGTTGTCTTATAGACTCCTAAACTACTGAACAGATTTTCCTGAAATTTTTACAGTAACATCATGTGAGCCCTAAATAAAATAGGCTACTTATTTTTTCGATAGGGGCAGGGGAATTGGTACCCCCCATTGGATGCTAATATTAAATATCGCATATCTTAAGAGCCGCTGCACGCATTTTGTTGAACTTTTGGTAGTAGGATCTTCTAAGCCCCAAAATTTAAATAAAATAGTAGGGGGGGAAGTGGTTTAATTTAGCATATCTTAAGCACTGTTATAGTGAGAATGTTCAAACTTTGTAGAGGTCACTCTTATGGTATACTACTCTATTGTGAATAAAAATAAAGCGGTAGGCGCAGGGGGGAAATACCTCCCATAGGATGCATATATTAAATATCGCTCAACTGAAGAACTATTAAAGGGACAGTCTTCAAACGTGGTTAAAGCTACTATTATGGTAAAATATAAATTTCAATATAAAAATGGGCGGGGTTGACAGGGGAGGAGCAGTTCCCCTCATAGATATAAATATAATTAAGAGCCGCTGCACGCATTTTGTTGAACTTTTGGTAGTAGGATCTTCAGAGCCCCAAAATTGAAATAAAATAGCAGCAGGGGAAGTGGCACCCACCATAGGACGCCAATGGTTAATATCGCATATCTTAAGAACTTTTATAGTGAGAATGTTCAAACTTTGCAGAAGTCTCTCTTATGGTATACTACACTTTTGAAATTAAAAATAAAGCGGGTAGGCGGAAGGGGGGAAATACCTTCCATAGGATGCATATATTAAATATCGCTCAACAGAAGAACTATTAAAGGGAGAGTCTTCAAACTTGGTTACAACTACTACTATGGTAAACTATTAATTTCAATATAAAAATGGGCGGGGTAGACAGAGGAGGAGCAGTACCTCTTAATAGATAGAAATATTAATAAGAGCCGCTGCACGCATTTTATTAAACTTTTTGTAGTATGATCTTCTGAACCCCAAAATGTAAATAAAATAGCAGCGGGGAAATGTTACCCCCCATAGGACGCCAATGTTTAATATCACATATCTTTAGAACTGTTATAGTAAGAATGTTCAAACACTTTTGAAAATAAAAATAAAGCGGGAGGGCGCAGGGGGGAAGAACCTTCCATAGGATGCATATATTAAATATCTCTCAACTGAAGAAGTGGTTTAAGCAGTGTAGCGAAGCGCACCGGGTTAAGCTAGTATATATATATATATATATGGGCAGTGGTCGCGGCAGTTTCTTCAAAATTTTACACGTTAGACTTGATACACGTTGTACGAAAATTAAAAACTCTAGCTCGATAACTAACCGAGATATTAGTTTTGTCTAGCTAGATTGGCTTAATGTTGCACTGTGCAGCGCTATATATGGGTGCAGACTAAACTTATTATTGTCCAAGTTTGGTGTCAATCGGTCCAGCGCACACTGGGAAATTCCGGACAAATTTTTTTTTTTTTTTTTTAATTTTAATAAAGTTTTGATGACAGATTATAGCGAACTCTTCAAAACATACAACTCACATCTTAATTTGGCTCTTGGATAACTACTTTACTGTTAATACTGGAGCAAAGTAGAGCATTTTTTTCTTACAAATTTAAGGTTTTCAAAGTAGATTTTTGTCCTTTAAAATGAAAGTAAGCTATGATTTTTCCTTTAAAGTATTCTTTGAAAATAAGCACGTTACGTTTAACCAGTATTAGTAATTAATCATTCCATGTGATAGTTGTGATTTTGTGCGCGTTATTTTTTTGGATAAGTGAAGTGATTGTGATTTACTTTAAAAATAAATGAAACCTTAAGTAAGCCAAATTTAAAGAGACCATAACAAAGGTGGGGCTAGGGGAGGTTAAGTGATAATTATATCTAGTACTGTTAAGTATCAAAAGTTAGTACTATACATTTTAGCTGCCACCACCTACCACTCTAGTAACCAGATCATTTTTAGTGATTTCATATATTTTTATAAGATTAGCGTGAATGACTGGGTGATCATCGCCCAGCCCAAACAACTTAAGCCAGACACTTGAAATTTTGTATGTAGACTCCCCTCCCAATGTGTAAAATAATATAATAGTAGTATCTTTTGGAAATTAAATTCATAAGGGGTTAGAAATGGATAAAAACGGGTAAAATCAGTAACATTATATCTCGTGATCTAACAGAGGTACACGTAAAATTTAAAACATGCCATTGTTGAATCGAAACTTGAATTGTCATGTGTTTGGTACTTTTTTGAAATTTGCACATTTTGGGTATAAAAAAGGACAACAATATAATTTTGGTACGTTTTTGGTAAACAATTCATCTTAAGTAATAAAGATAAAAATAAAATTTAAATTGTGTCCTCTTCTCTTTAAAAGCTCTCAAATAAATTTTGGTACCTTTTGGAATTTTGAATTTAACAATAAAATCATAAAGTTTGTGTATTCCATAGAAAAATAAAGTTCACCAAATAAATCAATAGCATACATATGTTAATTCAATAATAATTTTATATGACGCCATGTAAGACAGATATTTGTTATATATAGTTATGCAGTCGCGAGTACACCCCCCTACCTTAAACGAAAAAATATATACCATTTCTATGGTCTTCCCAAAAGAAATTTTGCAAAATGGTATGTTTCAGTTGAAGGTTCCTTAACCCTTTCCGGCCCTAGCTACACAAACGTGTAGGTAAATCCTACGTTTTTTGAAGAGAGAAGTTTATATATAAATATCTAACTTTTCTTACTTCTGTTAGTCTCTACATGTTATGTGTTATCTCTTAATCGTTGGTTTTTAATTTTTTGCGAGGTTTATTTTAGTATTTGTGTGGACGCGTGCAAAAAAGATGATCATGTTTCGCAGTGCGGAAGACAAGATATGTAATTATCATTATTTTGCTTATATTACGCCAAATATATGAAGATTTTGTTATTATTTTGCAACTAAAGCATCATACATTTAAATAATGTGCAAATATTTTTAAATACACAATTAATTTTTTGTGTTTTTTGCGAGCTAATGTGTTCCTACACATATGTGTAATATGGGTTTCTACTACCTCAATTTTGCGTAAGAAAACTGTGATTAGGTGCAAGCGTTTGGTGAGGACTTTGCCGAATAAATCCTTTGTATTATTTGTTCGGTATTTTACCAGCCTTTTACTTTTGAGGCGATTGGCGGAAATGAATGTGCATGGAACTGGCCCAATAAAAACAAATCGTTTGCGCCTAAACTAACAAGTCATTTTCGCAAACAAAAAGAAGGAAAATTTTTTGAAAAATAGTCCAAAAAACATTAAAAAAAACCAAATTAAATCAAAATATTTACAATCGTGAGCAAATTACATCTAATTTAAGTACCCTAATATAGATATAACTGGAGGGGGCACTTTTTTCTTGCCCCAGAGGGCTCCAAAAGTCCCGCCCACTCGAAATGTTTTTTTCTTGTAAAATTACCTTTAATTCAAGTACCTATACATAACATAAAGTGGGAGGGGCCGTTTTTGGGATTCAGGGGGCCCACGGGCCTCAGGCCCCTTAAATTTTAATTTTGTTTTGTGTTTTTATTTTATTTCCAGAGGTGTTCCAATTTTATTTCGTGTGCCCTTTAAACTACACTTTTGCCAAAAAATTTTTAATTTTGTCCAAGTAAAATCCCAAGGAACACATATGTGCATGTCCTGTTTCTAAGGACATGGGCTTTGTATGTACTATAAAAGTTCATTTTTACGTTATCTTAGGGCTTATTATCATATACTGAAAATTTCATTCATATCCGCCAACTTTGAAATTGCTTGGGTCGGAAAGGGTTAACAATCCCCCCCTCACGCATCCCACAGGAGCTCAAGTCGGATCTTCGTCTGAGTTATGTAAAGATATATATACAAATGTTTATGTATATAATCACAGAAGTTTACATATTATATTATACCCATATATGATCATATCTACTTTTATTTGCTCAAGTTACCCAAAATATGGGGACAGGAGATGAGATATATAGATATTCCACAAACTATTAATATAATCGCTACAAATGATCATATTTTATTACACCTACAAAGCCCTTTTTTAATTTTGCTCGATACTTTTGGGTCGTCCACGATAACCTGGCCAACTCCCATATGTACGTATCCAAAATTTTACCTAAGGATCAAACAAGCTATTCTTAAGTTGCATACCAAATTTCAGCCATTTACGTACAGAAATATAGAAGTTTTGGATTTCTGGCCGGAATTTCCCCGTGTGCAGCGGTTCTGGAGATTTAGTAACACGTACACGAAACAAACGTTTTTATATATGTATTTGTATAGATATATTATTATAATAAAATAACCAATAACAAGTAAGAAAGTGTAGTCGGTCAATCCCGACCATATGATACCCTACACCACAGGATATAAGAAAATATTTTTGCAAGTGTACCCTTCTTGGGACCCATGGACAATCATGAACCCACCAGAGCAGGATTATTTAACTGAATTTAACCCTTTCAGCCCCATTCTTGCCTGTAGGCAACATTGCAGTCAGACGCTTATAACTCCCGAAAATATTATTTATTTTCTTGTAAAGGTTTTCTGTTCTTAGTAAATATGCGTCTAAGCAATGTGTGTGCAGAATTTAATACAATAAGCTTTGATGGTGTTCATTTGCGAACTGTTTGTTTAGGCAACCACACGTATTACAAATTATTTGGAAAATGTGTGTTTTTAAAAAACTTGAGAAAATGGTAAAAAAAAAGTTTTAAGGTATGTTCAGACCTAACAAATATTTAACGAAAAAACCGAAAATAAACGTGACCAATAAATGAATTCAACTATGGCTTTGTTTTTAACCATTTTTATTGATTTACTTAACTTTGTATAATGCAACTAAGAAACTGTTAAATGATGTTTGATCTAGCTAATCGTTTTGTAAAAGTAAATAATTTCTAAAGAAAACTAGTGGTTACGTGTAGGACGTCAAATATTTAATTTAATGCATTGCATCGAAAGAAACATCTATGTATTTTTTTAAAGTCTATCACTAGTCTACCCTAGCATTCAGGTAAATTTTAGTGGATCCATGAACCGTTTATAGTACGTAATATGTATGTAATGTGATACAAATATTTACTTTGTAACAAAAAAAAAAAAAAAAAGATTAATTCTCTATTGATGCCGAACAATATTGAAAACTAAAGCTTTTATATTTTGGTCAGATCCTAATACATATCGAAACTTGAAAACCTTTCCTGGGCTTATTTCGTAATCTGGCAACTCCATTTATAAATGTAAACAGTTTTTTGTACTGATTTTTTTTAAGGATGTGTAATAATATCGCTATTGTTGGCACTTAATATACTTAATATACTTTTAGTGACAACCTTAGTGCCACACAAGTTGTCTTTCTCAATAATTTACCAAAAGTGGATTTTAATTTTTCCAATACAACTTCTATGCGGTCAGAAATTTGATTGACTTTTGCGTTAAACAGATAATTGATTCTTTATTTGTAGGAATACCAATTATTTCACATTCTTTTCTTCACTTTGTTTCTTTTTTGCGCCTGTAACCAACCGACGAAGCAACCAACCCAACATCTTAAATGGTTGGGTTCTCAATCAGAGAAGCGTCGTAGTGCCAATTACTAAAAGACTTTTGCCTTTAAAATTGTACACAATAATGTTTCACTGAAGCAGCTTTTCAAGTTTTTATTTATTTTATATCGAAATTTTGCACTCGTAAATTCTTACAGGTGCAATATAAATTAGGTGCAATAATCTTAGAGAATAATAAAAAATAAATTACACAAGGTACACAGTAATCTTTAAAAAAATCAAACAACATAAATTAATTAACTATAACTCTACTAAGTCACATTGAAACTACCAAAATCCTAAATTTTAGAAAACAAATATTGCGTTAATGTTTTTAAGTTAACATATTAGTACTTATCCAAAGGTCGAGCAACCTGATTGTTAGTCGATATAACCATGCCCATGTAAATCTCGTGCGCAGAGCTGATAAACAAATAATTTCCGTTTATTTACAATCGTTAAGTCTTGAATTTTTTTTAACCATCACTTCGATAGTGGAGGGTGTATTATGCGTGTGTGCTGATGTGTGTAACACCTGAACATATTAGTACTAGAGCAGTAATGCGTAAAAGTACCCTGTAGTTATACCGTGTTCCGATATTTACCTTAATTGAGTTTTGCGCATTAAATGCCATTATCGAGGTCAACTATCCGTATAAAACTGCAATTTTGTAAGGCGACCAGATTTTCAAAATAAAAATAGAGGACATAAAGAAAAAAAGTAAAAAATTTATTTGACTTCAAGATTTTTTACATATTTTACAGACAAATTTCAAACAAAATTTACATTAAAATTAATTTAAAAAAAATAACGAAACTTGAAAATTCATTGCACTAACTTATTCAGCATAGTATACTGCAAGTGAATGAGAGTTCAGTAAGAGTATGAACAGAACAAGCATGGCACGACATTTTCCATACGATATTACAAAAAAAAAAAAAACAGTGACCGCCGCGAAATGATGTTTTTTTTAATTTATAAAAATAAAAACAAATATTGATCATGCTTTTAAAAATAAAGATGACAGATTATGAAAAAAGATGACAAACAGACGGCACATTTTATAGATGACAGCCAATTAAAATAGACGATTGTCCTTTAAAGAAGAGTACGGTACGGTCACCTAAACTTAAGTTATTGTTCACTTAATACTAACTTCACACTTGGGGTTTTAAACGCGTTTTATGCCCGTAATTTCAACAAACAGATATCTGGTCGTGTTCGTACCTAAAAGTTATCTTTACCTATGCGGTAAAACTAGTTTGGTAATTTCAACGTTAAATTTACCTACGTGTTTTTTCCTATAAATTTTCTTTAAAAATATGGCAACATTTGTGTTTTTATTAATTTTTATTAACTGTCAAAAATGGATGGTGTAAAATACACTACAGTTTAATAAGTAGATAAGACATACGTATTAAAATTATGAAAAATTCGTTACACCATAGATATCTATACACAGCTAGATATCTATTCGTAGAAATTACGGGCATAAGCACCTTGAACGGGATTAAGATCTAATCACATCAAAATCGAGATGATTAACCATACATTGAAGTGATCTGTCAATCACTTCAAATTGACATGATTACAACCAAATCACTTTATTAATCTTATAGAATCCTATGAACATACCTCAAACTGAGTATTATGTAAAATCGACTAGCATGAACGTACCCCTCACGTGTACAACCGGCCACGATTTCTGCTCAATGTTTTTATTTGTTTCCTTAAGTCTGGGTTCACACTATGAAACTTTTCTTTCAGAAACCCAAGTGTGAATATTCGGTTTATATATTCGGTTGCATATAATATGTATATGCATTGTTCATAAGTTTATTATATTTTTTCTGAAGTAGCCAAGAAACTTGACTGCCAAACAAACTCGGCTTATGTTTGATATATGTATACATATGTATAAGAATAAAAAAAATATATATTTCATGGAAAAACTGAGTAACTCCCTTTTTTCGTAAAAAAAAAATGTTAAATTAACGTGCTGAGCCAAATAGTTAATGTTTTCCACAAATGATAGACAAAGTTGCCTTTATTCCGTAAAATATAAAAATAAATTGAAAAACAAAGTTTTTTTGGAAAAACCAGTTAACTCCATTTTTCGAAAAAACAAGGTAACTGGCATTGATTTTCTGTTTTAATGTCCAAAAATGAGTTCAATGGACCCCGAAATATTTAAAATTAGGTTTTGTTGAATGCGCATGCACAAAAACATAAATTCATATTAAATAATAAGTGAAATATGATTAAAACTTTAATGGCCCTTTTCTGAATGTATCGACAAAATGTCTGTTACTTAATGTCAACATAAATTTATTAGACCGATAAACTGTCCGTTAACGATTTTGAGTTTCTCAATATACCGACAAAAAACTTTGTTTTCAGTTGGCATCACCACTCAAAATACATATGAAAGTTGGGAGTCAGGTGATTGACAGATGACTGCTGGTTAGCTTTACGACAGAATAGAAGCAAATGAGACATTGAGAAAACCAAATTTCTTTAATGTGTAGTTTTTCTCTGAGTAAAAACATAATCGCCTAATGAGAAAACGGTCATAAGTTTATTTTCACGTGTTTTTTAAAAATTGAGTTTACTTGTTTTTCCATACGGCCAATGATTTTAAAAATAATATAAAAACACCCAGCAAATAATATTCGACAACCTGATCCATTTCGATCAAATGGACTACTCTACTGGTCCAATGTAATGCAAGCATGGACCATGTCATTATTAAAAAGAGTTTGTAGTGAAACGACATGTCTACGTTTTTAAACGACATGTTTTCGTTTTTAAACGATTTCAAAGCTAATCCATTGGAGAATACCATAGAGTAGTCTTAAGACTACTCGTTTGTAAAGCAAAGCTGGGAAAAAATTTTATAAAAACACTGGTCGGCAAAAAAAAAAAACAAAAAAAAAATTAGAGTGCTAAATTCGGCTGTGCGAAATCTTTGATACCCTCCACCTACTGTTAGAATATATCCGGACTGGGCTTTATATGGGATCTTAACGAAATTTAACAAAGTGATTTATAGTCTTATAAAACTGTTACAGACCAAAATTTATTACAATAGCATTTCGTTATTGTTAACGCGTTCTTAAGTGTTTTTCGTGAATGGGTTTTGATGGGGCCTTTGGTAAATTATGGACCGATTTTGTGGTATGATTTCTTGTCATAAAGAAAGTATTTGTGATAAATCTTATATCAATATATGCATTCCGCCCCTATTTACGCTAATTTTTATAACAAAACTAGCTGACCCGGTCCGCGTTGCTGTCCCTAAGCAAACATTAGTGTTGTATTACCAGACGATTTAAATTGAGCTTTAAACGAAATTTACGGCCTTTAAATAAAAATCCATGGAATACCTATTGATTCGTTTGAATCGGTCAAGCCGTTCTCAACTTATGCGCTTAAAAAAAAAGTGGGCGTAAAAGTAAGCGTGGTAAATTTTTCTTTCGATGAAAACTTAAAAGGGATTAATGCGAACATTTGAAAGAAAAATTTGTCAAATCGTTTTCTGATTTTAGGTAATTCGAAAAAAGTGGGCGAAAAAGTGGGCTGGGCCAAATTTTATTTTCGTATAAATCTAAGTTGGACCATGGCGATAATTTTAAAGAAAAAATCGTCCAAATTATTTAGAAGTCATTGGTGGTGCAATATGAAAATTGGATTTTGCCACGCCCCTCCGCCTGCAGACCGAAAATCAAAAATCAGACTTCACAGTGTCACCCGCCTGAATATTCTGAAGACTCCCTAAAAATTTAATCAAAATCGGACCAGCCGTTTTGGAGTCCATACGTTACATACACACATACATACATACATCCTATTTTATATTTATTTATTTATTTATTTATTTGTCTATGGAAGATTATCCTTACAGACATTTTTAATTTAGTGTACATTAAACATAAAATACAATACAAAATATATAAAATGATTATTTAAAACAATAAAAAATAAAAACTATGAATTTAATGAAATAATAATTTTATTCTTAATGACATTTGAACTTGAAGAAAAATCAATAAAACTATAGAATTTGTTAAATTCATTTCACATTCTAATAAGAGGATCAGCATTAGCATAATTAGCTCTAAAACATCGAACTGATAATGGGATAAAATGACGTGATGGGCGTTGAGGAACATTAAACGAAAAATTGTGTATTAGAAATCCAGAGCATACTTCACCAGTAATTATGTTGAAAATAAACGATATGTTTGACATTGTCCTACGACTTTTCAGGGTGGGCAGCTTTATAAGAGAGAGTCTAGAAGTATACGAAGGCAAGTTTACTGGATTTAAGTTTAGTCCACGAAGACAAAAGAGCAAGAATTGCTTTTGGACGGATTCAATAGCATCGGAATGTGTGTTATATATAGGGTCCCATATTATATATAGATATATATAGATAGATAATAAATTTTTTAGGGTACTTGCTTCACATTTTGATTCATGCTTTTTATCCTATTGAATTGATTTTGCTGGATTTCAATATCAAACTGTTAAGGAGAAATATAAATAATTTGGCACCAATATTGTCCTTTCCTTTTGAGCGTGATTTCTCACTGACGGACGACAGACAGATGGACATAGCTAAATCGACTTAGAATTACTCAAGGACCCAAAACAAGATTTCACACGGAACGGCAAACTAATTATAAAAAGTCGGAAGCAATAACGTTTTTAAGTGAATTTACACAATGTTCACAGATTGCTTCTATCACGTATAATGGTTTTATGGGCTAGACAGGCGCGGATTCAGGGGGGGTGAAATAAGGAAATTTCCCCCCCCGTAAATTATAAAAATATGTTTTGTTTATTTCGATAATACAAGAATACCCATTAATATTATCTTTTTTTAATGTACACAATTTTTGGAAATCCCAGCAAGTTTTTTTTTGTTTTTTTTTATTGAATCTAACGAAATTTTCAATAAGTATTTTTGTTTTTTTGTTGAATCTCTAACCAAATTTTCAATAAGTATCCAAATCTTCATCCTAATAGTTATTTATTAGATATTTTCAATCAAACATCTAGTTTAATGTATTCAAATACTTATTATTCTACATTCAATCCCAGCAGGTGGTGCCATCTATGTATAACCAAAGAGTAAACGTTAAACTTGATAATGCGTGCGGTTGAATTATTAAAAAGCCTTAGTATTTGTAATATTTATGTACATACATACATTATATATGAGTTATATGAAAAAAATTCCTATTTGATAATTTTTGACGAACGCAAGGATTTGTCGGGGAAAAGCCAGATTTCCTTATCTTTAAAATATTTCAACATACAACAAAAAGTTGTTAGGGAAGAATTGTTTTGACTTTGTTGTAAAAGCATTTGAAGAGCCTTCACAGGATATTGATTATGACGCTGATGTGACAATTGATGCGATGGCACTATCATCAACAGTTCTTAAAACTTTGACAAATTTTAGTCTTGACCTAAAAAACTGTATAGGAGTTGGAACTGATGGGTGTCGTTTGATGTCAGCAGAAAATGGAGCTGTTTAAAAATTCTGGAAACCGCGACAAATGCGAAACAAACGCCTTGCTATTTCCCGGTAATCAGGCAAAACACGTTTTTAGTAAAGTATTTGGGAGCCAAACTCTCTACATTATGCGAGACAAGATGGGTGGGCCTTTACGACTCAGCTTTACACTTTGCAACAAGTGTACATCATATAGTAGAAGCTTTGGAAAACATATCTGAGTGGAAAGGTCATCAAGAGCCTTATATTAAGGAACTCACTTAGAACTTTTGAATTTATTTGCGGAATAAACATATTAAGTGTGATACTTATTGTAACACAGCCGCTTAGTATCATTTTACAAAAGCACGAAATAGATCTTCAAAAAGGATCAAGCCTTATCAAAACTTTAATCATGTGCCTTGAAGAAAAAAGAAATAAAGCCGAAGAACAATTTAAAGTGATTTTTAAAAAAGTTAAAGTTATTTGCGTTCAAATCGAGGTTCCAACCTAAAAAACAAAATTTGAACGAAATAATTACATCCAAAATGTTGAAGATTTCTACCGAGTTGTAGGTTTCATTCTCTTATTGAATTTATTTTAGAAGATCTCAAAACACCTTTCCAATAGATATCTTTAATGTATTGAACATACCAAAACTTCTACTCAAAGTGTAATCAAGTCATATACAGATATAAAACTTTTAAAACCACAACTCGAGATAAACACTTACTAACATCTAAACTTGAGCCTGAACTGTAGCATTGGCAACAAACATGGAAATTATCTGAAAATCTATCAGATAACGTTGTAGATGCTTTAATAAACTGTGATGAAGATATCTACCCAAATCTAAGAAAAATATTTCAAATTTTCGTTTCAATGCTCGTAAGTAATGCTACGAGCGAGAGATCATTTCCTACCCTTCGTCGAATAAAAACATGGCTCAGATCAACAATGACAAACTGAACATAGACTGTACTATCTAAATTTGCCTCACAAGGAAATCATAAATTGCTTTGAATATTGAATATTGTATTTAACCTTATTGTTGAGTTTTTTTAATATAATATACACAAATTGATTTTAATAAACTTTTAAAAACAAATTTTTTTTGTATCAAAAAAAATTTCCCCCCCCTAAGGCTCAAGCTGGATCCGCGCCTGGGGCTAGACCAATATTTCATCCGAAATACAGAGGTTACGCTAATACATTTTATAATAACTGAGAACGATTTGGCCGATTTTGATCAAAATATTTACAGATGATTAGGAATAAAATTTCCTTTGAGTCATCCAAATAAAATTTTTTTTCTACCTGTTTCGGAGTTATTCAGAAATTAGTGGAGTTGCATTTTTTTTTAAATTCGTGCTATTTTTGTTTTAAAAAAATTCATACAAAACTTATAAGCACAAAAATTTAACATTTTTATAACTTATCTGAAAACCGGAAGTGGTTTAAATTAACTTAGCTTCTTTATATTTTAGTGTAAAGTGCAACTAGCTCTACATTTCGTTACAAAAGGGATAACGGTTGAACAACATGGCCCTTAAATACAACCTTATTTTCATTCTGGCGTCACATTAAAAAAAGTAGACTTTTCGCTGAAAATGTCCATTTGTGCCTTAAAACGAGCAAAGATTTTTAAATTTGACAGCTTGAAAAATAAATATATTTAAGTCAAAAGCTTACTTAAAAAGGTTTTATACAAAACGTCTTGTTCAATGCGCAGTCAGAGAGTCTAAACACAATGTTTGTGGTGCGGAGCGATTTCTCGTTGCGGGAAAGAAAAATAAACATAAAATAACGGAAGTCGGTGACGGCAATAGTTGTAATTGTTTGTTTACATTTGTATTAATTTAAGTTAAACAAGGAGAGATCCTTGTTTTAAAAAAAGTACGGTCAGGCCACCCCAGGGGCCGGATGTGTACTCACACGTCAAAAAAATAAAAGAAGCGTTAAAGTTTAATTAAGTACTTTATTGATTCACAGCTAGAATTGAATTGAAACTTATTCCTAACTTAATTTATAATTACAATTTTACTGTGGGAAAATGCTTACTTGTGCAAGTCGCATTGCAACACGCGCAGACTTTAATTATGCTGAGTTGCAATGTAATTTCACAACACTTATTATTGAACTTAAATTAGGTATTAGTAAAAGCGGATCATGTTACAACACGCGCTGACATAAAATATGATGAGTTGCAGTATGGTTTCGCAACAAGTGTTCTTAGCCCATTAACTGAGGTGTTAACTCCCCCCTCCTTAAAAATCAGCGTCCCGTTGATCAATTTGCAACAGGTTTGGTATGATCTGTAGTGTTTAAGGCTGGCATGGTAATACGACCGAATATTTTCTTCCAGATCACGACTAAGATAAATACTATAGCAACAATACACAAGAAGGTTGCAGCATTTGTCCCAAGAGATAGATTTACATGACGCACCAAACTTTGAATGTGCTTGATATTCCTTTCGTGGAGCTCGTGCAGAAGGTTAGTATCAAGTTTGCGTGTTTTTTCATACACATTAGTTAATAGCGGAGGAAGCGCCTGTAGGCTCGTGATTCTTTTATTTGTAAAATTCCTCTCACCGACCACAACTGTTTCGTTAAAAATCCTTATGAGGTATGTGCCATTTATGGTTACAGTGTCCTCCTTAGAAGAAACATTTCCTTCGAAATTAGTGACGTATATGAGATCATCTTCTAATAGTTCTATCGTAGTTTCTTCATTTGAACGGAATGTACAATTCGCGGTGATTCCTCTTAAAATTCTCGACAAACAATCTTCTTCTTGTAGCTTTTCTAGTTGTTCTGGTGAACAAATTGTGACATTGTTAAGTGATGAGCAGTGATCCTTAATACCATAAATTTGCTCGTGGTTAAGGAGAACCGTGTTGAATTTTAAATCAAGCTGGCGATTAAGAGATACGGCAGCTCTAAGGAGAATTTTGTTGTACCTAACAGAATCTACCTTAGGTATTGATATAACATATAGTAGTGACGTCCCGTTGGAGAATATACTTGGTTTCCCATATCCTATTGCTTCGATCTCATTATTGTAGGGGAGCGATTCAACTTCAGAAACAATCTGATGAATTTCTTTCATATTTAATAAATTAGTATTCACAATGCCTCCTTTAGCAAGTTGACAAGCCCGTACAATTTCTCCAATGTCCTCCTTGATTGCTATTATTTGGTTTAAAGATTCACGGCCGATTTCTTCTGATTCCGACGCAACTACCTTGTTATTAAATCGGTCGATAAGGTCGTTCATTTTTCTTACTAGCTCATTTGTTGTGGCAAACAAATCTTTATTCACAACGTATTGTTGCTGGTTATTTTCTATTAGTTTCTGCTGGCTGTCCAATACCTTGTTCCAGTCAGTCGCATCCGGGTTACCGGCTATCCATTTCCATGCAGAGCCAATCCAATCTATAGATCTCTTATGCCTTGCGATTCCTTTTATTGTTGCCATTCGGTCGTATGCCTTTTTTAGCTGATACCTGAACATCTCTGTGCCCTCTTCATTTTTTGTAGTGGCCATGAATACGTCTGCAGTTGTTCGAAGCATCTCCTCTAATTTTTCCAGTTGGATCACATGTTTGATGGTCAGATGCCCGTTAATAAGCCATCCCTCTCCGGCTTAAATCGTTACGAGCGGTGACCGATACTCAAAAATGTGGAAGCTTCCAACATTTGTTGAAAGTAAAAAAAAACTTAAAAATGTAAAATATTAAATATGTGTTAGTACGGGAAGCTTACAATACTTATGATTTGGTTATCATGCATAGAATTGGACAAGCTTAAGAGTTACTGACTTTTTTGTATATTTTTATTATTTAATAGTAATAAGATAAGATAATAAGATATAACTTGGCAAAAAAAAAGTTACACTTAATTTGTAATTAATAAGTTTTTTCTTGGTTTTGGTTAAATGTTTTACTATAAGTTTTGAAATTGGGAAACAAATTTTATTATATAGAATTTTGTTAACAATAGTTTCCAAATTCAAATTTTCCCTCTTTTCTCTTAGAAAAATTTCAATTTTCAAATGAGGAAATCAATATATTTATTACTTTAGCTTAAGACCTGGTTAGGTTTGTGCTTAATGTTCTAAGATTTCCGGGGTAACTGCAAGGGTTAATATTTTTAAGTTTTAACATTTTTGATCTGTGCCTTGTGGTATTTTCTCCCTGTTGAAGTGCGAACAGTAACTGTATTATTAGCAGATATTTTGTGCCGTTTGTATGGAGGTTTGTGCTTCGGCTTAATTTGCCTATCTCTAATAAAAACATCCTGATTCTCACTAAGTTCGCCCGGATCGGACCTATTACTATTTATTCGATCGTTCACCGTCTTCTGATTATATTCGATAAGGCCGCGAATGTCTTCATTGACTTGATTGCGAAAATTTATCAACTGCTGATAATTAAACCGTTGAGATCTGTTGAAAAAAAATATCTGACGGTTTCTTCTTAATTACCGAGTGTATCGTGTTATTATAACGATCTACCGCGAGATTAATTAATTCTTTTGGACCAAGATTCTTTATATCCCTCGACAAACACCTATATATCTCAATAAGAGTGGAATGAAATCTTTCCACCTGTCCATTTACCTCACTCCTCTGTACGGGTGTAAAATATATTTCAATGTTAAGTGATCTTATAAAATTTAAAATAATTGGGCTTAAAAATCCCCTTTCATTGTCCGACACGATTATTCGAGGCACAGTGAAATAATGCAAAACCTTTGAAAGTCTATTTCTGAGATGAATAGCTGATCGATTCTTTATGTGGAAAAGCTTAGCAAATTTAGAAAACTTGTCGATGCAACTGATAAACTTCAACCCCTGAATTTCAAAGATGCCAATATGTAGAATTTCGCATGGATAACTAGGAACAGGGGTTGGCTGAAGTTTAGGTTTACTTGGATGTCTGTCATATTTATTCAGCTTACAAACTTCGCAGTTCCTTGTGTACTGTTTAATCAGACTTCCCATGCGAGGAAAGTAAAATTGTTCTAAGATCTGTTGCCCATTCTCCCTCGGATTGCGGTGAGCTCGTTTATGTTCATTCTCAATTATGCTACAGATCCTCTCAGGGTCGCTTATATCCTGTACTAATCGCTGAGTTATCCTCATCTTATAAGAAATAAAGTGAGCCAAATAGACTTCGTTTAATAGTTGAATAAAGCATTCAGTACTGAAATTCTGTAACTTCTTAACGACAAAAAATTGTCGTTAAGTAGTCAAAATTCGTTAGCTAACGAAAATTGTCGTTAAGAGCTATTCTGTAATGAAATTTTAACAATTTTTATCGGCAAAAAATGTCGGTAGCTAACGACACAAAAAAAGTTCTTGTTAAATAATAACGACAACAAATGTACTGTTAACAGATTAAAAATATAGAGTAAAGTAGCCAATTTTTAACACAAAAAAAGTAAGAAAGTATAGTCGATCAAGTCCGACTCTACAGTGCAGTATATGGGCGATCATGTTTTCGCCAAAAAGAGTATGTTGTGAGGTTAATATTCACATTAGACATTTTTGTGCCAATATTATCTAAGTATCTACTACCATTATTAGTGTATTCGTATGGGAGCTTGGTCAAATATGGAACGATTCTAAAAAAATTTGTTCTGGTGATTTATGTAGGTTGCGACAAAATATTTTTGGATCTTATTCAACTCAAATGTCTATAAAACAAAATGGCTATTAATAGGCACAAAACCCGGAAAGAAATTTACATGTGGGATATTAAAATTAAATAACTGCTTCTCACCATTACAAAAAGGCTTCGACCTTGTGACAATAAACGCATATGTGCCAAATTTTATAAAATTATTTTTAAAATTGCGACCTGTAATATGTGCACAAGGTTATCTTGGACAGACTACCAGCCATCCTGATAGAAGGACGGGCTTCGTTAAATGGATTCTGACATTGATTCTGAGCCAATCGGTATACTAAACGGCAGGCCCAGAACCTTTATTTAAATGTGTTACACACATTCGTACAAACACATAATACCCTATTCACATACAGTAGTGCAGGTATAAAAAGTAAGAGCAGAAATGTTGTCCTAGAGTGGCTCAGTCACCTGGAAATTTTTCCCTATGTGTAGAAAAATTTAAAACCAACATATTTGTTTAGAAATATAATCAATATTTACGCGTTTTTATTCATGTTTTGTTAAAATAAATGCAATAAAGTAAATTTATTTTGTATTTTTTTTTTATTAGTTTTAAAAAATTTTCACTTTGACGTTCTTATATTTTTACCGATATTTGTCGTCAATATTTCTAAACAAAAATATTTGTTTATTTAAAATACAGAATAACAAATTCGTTAAAGTAACCGAGATTTCTCGTTAATTAACGATATCGGTAGTTAAATTAAAAAAGTTACAGAATTGAGGTACAGGTATCTTGATATCATTAATGCAGTTTGGATTTAAACACCTTTTGAGTGTTTCCGAAAGTGTTTCCGAGGTTATTTGTTCAATGTTCGCATGGTGTCTATGAAAACCAGGATGTGGCTGTATGCTACTGTGTAGTTCCTTGCCTTGCCTGATTACTATCTGGTTCCTAAAGACGTTCAGAGGAGCCTCGACATGAGGGATCAAGTCACTACAATCCCGATCAGCACTGTGTACCGTAGCGTCAGACTGAAATGATCTTTCTTCTAAACCCTCGACCGCCGTTATGGTTTCAGAGCCAATTTCAGACGCTGTTCATCGTACGTTACAATCGTCGCAATCGCGTACATGTGATCAGATTTCTAAAACGATAAAATTTCATTCACGTTTTAATTATTTCATTTTATTTCAATTCTTATATTTTTATTTATTTATTTTCTTTATATCTTGGCTCACGATAACTAAAATCGAACTTCTCTCACAAATTTTCACATTTCATTTTTGCTTTCATATTTTCATTCATATTTCACTTTAATATTTTAATATTTATTTTATTTATTAAAAATAAGAGATTGCACTTTTTAATTTCATAGATAATTCTTCTTATAAATTATGGAGAGTAAGGATAATTCGTATTGAATTTTTTGCCAATCCCTTCATTCTTAATTCTAAAGAAAATTTTATTTTTCTGATTTTAAGGCGCTCTTATTCCTTTCGTATTGTGCTTTTATTTTTTTATATTATCAGATGTACTTAGTTATAGTCTTTTGAGCGGAGGATCGCATAGTCCTGCTTCGAAGGCATACGCCAACGTACTAAGTAGAGTTGTCAACCGATTAAGAATAATTCGATTAATCGATCAAACAAAACCAAACTCTTGTTCGAATAATCTTAAAATGACGATTTTCGAATAACAAATAAATCGATTAATTAATGTCGATTAATCGAACAATTTTTTTATTAAAAAATATATTAAATAAAAGCTAAGAATTTCATTTATTTCCATATGTTTTTAGTGATTTTATAAAAAATGTAGGAAAGTTAAAAAATATGGTTGCCATAGCCCTGGTTGTAATTAATCTCAATGTAATTTATGTTCTTATTAAACAAATCTTAACAAGCAATTGAGTAGGTGAGTTGTAAAACTCATTCGTTACAAAATTAAAAATACGAGATGATAATTGATTCTGAAATATACTAATTGTATCAATGCATATCCTTTTCCATGATTTTAGCACGGACATTGATGCAAACGGAATATTTCGTCTAATAAAGCGCCAAAAGAACTGCAAAATCATTTGCCATCTTTTTTTTAATTTTGCAGCAAACGAGTTTTGCAACTCACCTTCCTAATTGTGTCAGCTCATTTATTTTTAAGTCAAACGTTAAAAAAATTTCAAGAAAGGGGAATTTTTCAATTTCGGGTGAAATTTAGAAATAAACAAAAAGCTTAAAAATAAAGAATTGATTTATATAAATTAAATCTTGAAAGTAGAAAATGTTGTTATTGTAAAATAATTTTTTTTTTTAATTATATATGTACAATATATCTTTACCATTTGCGTAAGTGTCAGAATATTACCATTTAAAACGATGTAGTGGAAAACAATCCAACGACATCAAGAAATGCCGAACTTGGTCCAATGGAAAAATACATTAAGAGAGACAGCGGCTGTTCTATAGAAGAAATTGTATACAGAAGTTTGGCAAAGGATGGTAGGTCTGCCAACGCCTTGCGAAAATGGAGAATAATATCGGATTACTTTCCATAGTAATTTTTTTGTAAAAATAATTTTTTTATTCCTTATTCTCGTCGATTTATCGAATAATTTTTTAGATTTAATCGTTTGATCGAACGATCAAAAACAATTATTTGAATTATTCGAACAAAGTAGAAAGGCGAATAATTGACAACTCTAGTACTGAGGTACGATTTGTCTCACCCTGTGAACCCTCCAACTGTCACCCTTAATTACCAGGTGTAAAGTATGACTAGGTTCCCATTAAGTAGTGCAGGTTCTTATGTTAACTACAACTGACAGGATTTCTGCTGAGTAGCGTAGGAGCTTACGTTTACTACGACTTGCAGAAGGAGCCATCTTTAACCTTCTGTAATCTCGAATTAACGAAAAGAGTGTTATGAAGGAGAATTTCACATTTTCCCAAAAGCCAATCATTATTATTCTATTTGTGACATAATTATTTTTTACGCACTGGAGTGCTCGGAGTTCGAGATCGCAGCACGCTGACACCACAAGGATGTCATATTGGTCACGGTTTGTTATAGCACAATACTCGCCTTAATATCCTTTTTCAAAAAAAAAAATTACTTTTTTCATCAATTTGCTCTCTTTTTTTTAACACTTTTTTTTATTTTTATGTTATTTCCTTTTTATAACTGAATTCAGTTATTTTTTATTTTACGTATATTATATTCTGGAATTCATCTTTTAAAGCTGTTTTGCACTTAATTCATTGTATTATTTGGCATTATTTTTATTATGGTCCTTTTAGTTGGAGGATCGTTTTCTCCGGTTTCGAACGGTAATCACCGACGTACTAAGGAACGATTTAGCTCACCCCGCGATTTTTCCAACATTTCAATTACTAAGCGAACGAGGAATGCTCCGATCTTACTGAGTAGTGTAGGTTCTTAAGTTTACTACAACTTGTAAGGATCTGTGAGTCTATTTTTTTGCTTTTTGAAGGAAATATACGCGTTTTTCCAAAAGGGCATATTTTATTTCATTATGTAAGTGACATAAAAAAAATTATTTTTCACATTTTACAGCGCAATAGCTTCTTAAAATTCCACTTCTTACAATTTCCTTATGTTATTCTCACAGATATTCTATTTAAAAAAAACCCATATTTTTATTTAAAAAAAAATATTATTATTATAAACATTTTTTTAATTTTTCGAATTTATTCTATGAGTTAAATTTCAGTTATGTATTTTGTAAAGCTTTTTTGTAATAGTTCTATTCCTTTAATTTTTTAGAAATGACTTTATACACTACCAGACTATTATATTGTATTTTCTTTTTACATTTTACCTTGGCCTTCCTTTGGAAAGCAATGAGGTATATTGAATGTTTTGAAAAATTTACAATTATTAGACACCAGCAGAATGTAATGCATTTTCTGGCCCGCTACGGCCTTCGTCAGCATTCTTTGTGTCTCACTGGATAGTGTTACTTTATAAATTGAATGTATTTAACTCAACTATTTTAGCAATTAGAAATTGGGAATTATTTCCTTGTGAAGGTTACTTTATATTATTATAAAAATTTTTTTCATTTTTCGAATTTATTCTATGAGTTAAATTTCAGTTATGTAATAATACAAAAAAGCTTAACAAAATACATAACTGAAATTTAACTCATAGAATAAATTCGAAAAATGAAAAAAATTTTTATAATAATATAAAGTAACCTTCACAAGGAAATAATTCCCAATTTCTAAAAATTATTATTATTATAATTTTTTTCATTGATTTTCTTATTTTAATTTTACCATTTTTCACTATTATTTTTGCTTAACAAGATTCAAATTCAAATATATTTCCTTTTATGTTTCAGGATTTTTTTTCTTATTCACGACAACTTAATTTTTCTTTTTTAACTATTTTCCACTTTTATTTTCGCTTTACAAGATTCGAATTTTAACATATTTCCTTTTATGTTTCAGGATTTTTTCTTATTCACGATAACTTAGTTTTTCTATTTTAATTATTTTTCACTTTCGCGAGCCAAGATACAAAAGGTTTAATTCAGGACCCGGCACGTCCTTTATTCCGACTGGCCGGTCCCTGCTCGGGCGCCAGTTAAACAAGGAGAGATCCTTGTTTTAAAAAAAGTACGGTCAGGCCACCCAAGGGGCCTGACCGGATGTGTACTCACACGTCAAAAAAATAAAAGAAGCGTTAAAGTTTAATTAAGTACTTTATTGATTCACAGCTAGAATTGAATTGAAACTTATTCCTAACTTAATTTATAATTACAATTTTACTGTGGGAAAATGCTTACTTGTGCAAGTCGCATTGCAACACGCGCAGACTTTAATTATGCTGAGTTGCAATGTGATTTCACAACACTTATTATTGAACTTAAATTAGGTATTAGTAAAAGCGGATCATGTTACAACACGCGCTGACATAAAATATGATGAGTTGCAGTATGGTTTCGCAACAAGTGTTCTTAGCCCATTAACTGAGGTGTTAACTTTTATTTGTGCATACATGTTTATCATGTTTTTTGTTTACAATAATGTTGTGAACATCGCCAATTATTAAAAACTGTGGCAACATCAGAAAGAGAATGAGTATCAAAAATTGAGAGCGAAAGAAAGCCCGCCAGAGTTGGGGGTAGTGCACTAAATTTACGGTTTCTACTAAAAGTTAGTGATGGTGCAAAATAACACTATTATACTTTGTATTAATACATGTCAAAAACTCAAGTAATATGACAAAGTGTGATAGTGTGATTGCAATGTGTCACGAAAATGACTTCATCGTTTTTTGAAAAATTTCTTACCAATAATACTTTTCATTGGATCAGGGTTGCATTTTATTTCACTTGTGAGTGTTTATACTTTGTGTGACGGTGTGAACACAAACTGTCATGTTAAATTTGATTTTTTGACAGTCGCAACAAAACTCATTAGATTTCTATCTCACAAAGTATTATGGAATACGTAAGACTTGTAAGATAGTGTAATCTAGCCTTAAGCAATAGTGGTACTGGTACAAGAAAGTTTTTCACTAAAATTAATTTAGTGATAGAGAAAAAAATATAGTCATTCACACATGTTAATGGAACTCAAATACATATCATTATATTTAATTATTTTTTACTTTTTTATTTTTATTATTTATTAAATTAATTTTTTATAATATTAAAGTAGTAACAAAATTAAAAAACAAAAGGAAATAGTAATACAAAAAAAGGAAGTTTCATCAATATAGGTATTAATATAAGAAATCAAATTAAATTAAATACATATTGGTACATAAAAACCTTAACAATTATTTACCTTCAACAAAACTAATTTTTTAAACTTAGAGTCAATTGATTTATTTCTGCTTATTTCTCATTGCTAATTTTAAAAAGTAACAAAAATGTAGACAAGTTGATTTTTAGCTATCAAAATAGTCTGTTGATGAATTTAAATACCGGGTATGATTTTTTTTTGTTGTTGTAAAATTATATTAATACAAATTAAAATTGCTAAGATTTTAATTCCTGAAATTAACTTTACTTAAAAATTTAAAGTTTTTATACTATATTTTTTTATACAATAAAAACTAATAAAATGGAAATATTTTGACTATATTTTCAATTTGTTTGGAATATTTCTATAAACACTATTTTTAGAGATTTTAGTGCATATAATATAATTAAAGCATTCATGTAGTGAAAATATGTTTAAATATGTTTCACTACCACTAATTCTTTTAGTGGTAGTTAAAATATTTTTCACTACCACTATAGTGATGAAAAATAGTGGAAAATCAAAATGTTGTCACTATAGTGGGATTTAGTGGAAACCTTAGTGCACTAAATATTTAATGCACTACCCCCAACTCAGAAGTCCGCAATGAAAATAAAATAGATTTAAATTTTATGCCGTTCCGTACTGCGGTTTTTTACTTTAAAATCGTATAAAAAACCACACCGTAACAAATTATCGTTATATTGTGTTCAGACTCTTACTCAGTTTTGTAATGCAAGTCAAAATCCACTTCTGTGATTTTAACGTCACGCCAGCGCATAGTTTTGCTTATATCTTCAAAGCCTTAGTGTCGATTGTTGTAATATTTATTCTGAATATAGTGCTACTTCATTACTTTGTATATACATATATGTAAAACCATTTTTACAAATTTGACTTCTTCATTTAACTTTTTTAAATTTTGTCGTATATGGGAATGCCCATATATTATGAAAATCGTAGGACAAATGTAAAATGTATCTTTTATACAAACATAATTTTTTTACAGTTTTTTAAACAGTAAATTTTTAGAACAATAAGGTTTAATATCAGATTGTTGTCTATTGGTATTGCGCACTTGTACTTTTGTACTAAAGTGCATCAATAAGGGCATCAAAACATTAAAAAAGCATCATAGATTCGCGGTTGTTCATTTTGGGAATATTGATGAAAAACAATTATTTGTGAAAAGAAAATATGTATATTTATAAAGATTAATTTATTAAAGAACAAAAAAGTTCATGTATTTAGTACCAAGAGGTTAAACTAATGGAACTTAACCCTAGGATTACTGTCTTGGTCTGGCCATACCAAATTTGTGTTTTTCTTGCAATATTTTTCGAATACCCTCTTGGCCAGACGAAATTCTTGTTTTCTTTTTCAAATAGGACAAAATATCAAAAAAAAAGCAACGTGAAAAGGTAATGTGCAAAATTAAAGACTACATATTCGATTTCATATGGTGTATGAGCTTCATAGCTCCCAAACTTAAATTTGTTTGCCCAAAATTTATACATCTCTATTATTAGAATTTAATTACTTTCGATGAAACTTCTTTATATTAATGGACTTTTTGATGTTCTTATTAATTATAAATTAAATGCATTTTAAATGTATTTTGTTTTGGAAAATATAACTAAAAATACAATAATTATCCATAATAAAAAGAAGTTTCTTTTAAAAAATTAATAATTTTTACTGTTTTGCCGTTGTTATAAAAAATTTTAAGATTTTTCTCTTCAAAATAAGATTTTTTTCGCCAAAAGAAGATTTTCCTTCCAAATCTTCTGGCAACGCTGATCACAAATTCAAAGTCTATGCCCTACAAGAAATTAATTAGCGAGTAGTCACATTTTTCATTTTGGTGTTATGAAAATGATAGAAAGAAATGACCGAATGTGACCGAACACTTTATTTCGGTCATTTCTTTCTATCATTTTCTTAACACCAAAATGAAAGATGTGACTACTTGCTCATTCATTTCTTGTAGGGTTATAATCTATTTTCAAAAAAAAAAAAATTGTTTTGCTTATTTACCTGAAATTTAAAATAAAATATTAAAAATAATAGTTAGTATTGTGGTAATTTTGTTGAACTATTTATGGTTTTTAATCCAAATTTTAATATTTTAATCAGGCTAAAGTTTATCAAATTTAATTTTCATTAAATTATTTTTATGAAGAAAGGAATTTTACAACATGAAAATTAATTAAAATTGTTATTGATAATCTTTCATTCTTGACCGTGGCCGGGGCTCGAACCCTAGACGGCAGGTTACCATGACATGTTTCGATCGCTACCACTCGATCTCCTCAGAGGGATTTAGGGTTTACCAAAATTTTTTTTTTTAAACGGGTAAAACTCAGGAATGGTAGGAACAAATCTAAAAATTGTTTATTCGTAATAATTAGAATTAATTTGTCTTTCAAACTGCATCATTAGTTTTAAAACCTTTCATATAAATTTGAAAAGTAATAAACCGTTATTTACAGAATTTGTTAAAAAATTACAAAAATGGTAATTAAAGGTATCTAAATGAGTACACTCATCACCAAAACATATAATTTTTTCACACAGGAATAAAGCTTGGATACTTTTCTTTAAAACTGTTTCCTCAAAAGTGAAGAAACTCGTGGATTAACCAAGTTATGAGTAAAGTTAAATAAATGGCTGAAAACTCCGTTTTTTTATGAAAACTCCATTTGCGCGACCTCTAAACCTATTCCGAAAATTCTAAAAAAAAAAATCAAAAATACTTCACCCTATAAGCTTTCAAATTATGCTTGAGCCTCTTACAAAAAAAAATTTTGGGACACCAAATTGCATTTTAAACCTTGGTATATCGAAATTTGCTTTTTTTTTAATGATTATCCATTTTTAATTGATTTTCATGTTTTTCCTTTACCTCTGTTTTTTCGTACTTTTTGCCAAGAATTCTTCTTGAAGTCCAAAGTACATTTTTATTTTTCCATGTTCGTCCTTCCCTTTCCTGTTGACCTTTTTCAGCACAACGTGAAGGACAAACGTACACATAGAGCTCGTGCCTTAGCTTTAACAATAATTAGTATTGTGGTAATTTTGTTGAACTAGTTATGGTTTTTAATCCAAATTTTCAATATTTTTAATCAGGCTTTAGTTCATCAAATTTAATTTTCATTAAATTATTTTTATGAAAATAATGTCATAGCATTCTTTTTAGACTGGTTTATCGGTAACAACAACGGGCCTTACCGGCTCAACTTCGACGTATGATTTAATTCCACCTATGCATTTTTGTTTGTTTGTTTGTTTGTTTTGTATTGCAGCCTTTTGCCGTACTAACTCTGTTTGATTGATCAATGACTTTTTAGAATATGAATAGCAAACATTTTTCAACTCAGTAACACAATTATTTGGTGGCCCCATGTACTTACACTCGTTTTCAGTAGTAGAATTAATTTGAAATATTTGGGTAAAAATATTGGAGCTAATGATATAATAAAGCCTTTAGCATGTTGTTTGTATCCGCCGTCTTATAGTGCGCCAACAAAAAGATGACATTCAAATAAAAATGACTTACTAAAATGTAGTAGTGATTCTCTGGTTCCAATTTATACATTAGTATGTTCCCAAAATAACTACCTAGTCAATAGTACCAACGTCAGTAGTAGATTTCCAATGACAAGCACATTTAATGTCTATAGTTAGTAACATTGTCTGAGGTATAATAAGTCACTAGAACTGGTGACTGTGTGAAAAATGAATAAGTACAGACTTACTAGTCATATTTCCAGCAGGATAGTTTTGTATATATTTGATTGATTATTTCATGGACAATAAAATAAGTACATATATGTGTTAATAGAAGTTTTACTTGCTATTATCATATTCATTGAAATTTCCAATAACCTTGATACTATGTACCATTTTTACTACATTTCAAAATCTCCTTTTTTCGTTTAAAAAATATGGTCACCGTCTCTATAAGCTAATCACGCATGGCAAGAAAAAGATTTCGTATGAGTTTACTTACTTATATATTTAAGCCAAGAATGATATAAACAAGATTACGCTTTGTTTAATATGACGTCATATCAGCATTGTTTGCTTGTGTTTCTATATTTAAGCTGTACTTATACGCTGATGTGACGTAGATGCGCAGAAACATTTCATTTTTAAAAAGCTGAAAGCTGTAGGTCCCATATAAGCCCCCAAACTTAAATCATTTTAAGATGAAAAAAACTCATTTAGATGTGGATATGTAGAAAAGAACTCTTATATAAATGTTAACCCCAAGACATAATTTTGTTTTGCCGGGTCAATGATTGCCCAAGGGCCCCATTTAGTGTACGCTCTCTAAAATTTCTATTAATACTGTCGTGTAGGGTATCTAATGGTCGGCCTTGACCTACTTAAATTTCTTAATTGTTATATTTATAAAATAATCAATGATTGGAGGCAACAACATAAAAAAACAATAAGATATTTTTAATTTGTGATACTCGGTCCAAAAAAAATTTTCAATCTCAATTCAGATGAATAAATGTTTTCATCACAAACCGCCATAACCATGAAGGCATTAAATTTATAATTAACTTATCTTTAAATTGTATAGTTTACGTTTTATATGTAACGAAAACAAGACGCAAAGAGTGGTGGGTTTCCAGAACGGTACTTACTTCTGTACATGTGTACAGATGTGTGACCACGACGAAGCAAAATGTTGTCATTAGAGTAAATTTATGGAGGCGATTTAACAAAATACTCGTACTAACTACAATCTTAATGCAAAACTGTTATGAGATTAAAATTAATTTAAATTTATTTTCTTGTCAATTTGTAAACTTGTAGAGATTTGCACAATTTGCTCATAAAAAACAAATAAATGGAATGTTTTTTTTTTCTAATATAATTTTTACCAAGACAGAGTTTGTTTTTTTTTTTAACCCCAAGTTGTTATGTATGGGATATTTTGTTTTGTAATGCTTTCTTAAAGTTGAGTTATTTGTTATTGCACCGTAAAATTTTGTACTGCAAATACAGTTTTCATTAGAGTCCTGAACAAATCAACTTCAAATTCAGTTCCCACTTTTATCTGATTTCGCACAACATAAGTATACAAAAAGACTAATACTTTGTGCGTTGTGATGTGCGTCGCACAATTCAAATCAGTCAATTGCATTGCATGACAAAACAAAAGTAACATAAACAACACGATTTGATTAGAGAAAATGACTTGTATGACTATGAAAATTATCAAGTGGTCTTGAAAATTATGTATTCGTTCTTTTAATTTCAATGCATTCGTGTTGTTTATGGATATCGCTTACCTAAATGTGTTCAAAGAGTAAACGAAATGGTTAAAAAAAGGAGAGAGACGTAACTCTGCTCAGCCGAGATTTTAAGCTGGAGGTACACACCACGCGTTACACGCCAATTGCATTGCATGACAATGCCTACGCAGCTGTCAAAAATCTGTGTCGTTATATATAACAAGTTTCATGCACAAAAGGGAAAGATAATAAAAAAAAAATTCAACATTAGCGATGGCAAAATTTATTGAAAATATTGCACCAAAAAGTGATAGTTTTTTTTTTAAAAATTATAAGAAAAACATCAAAAAAAATGTATCGCTTTTATGTTAAAAGTTATTGCATCAGAAAATTAACTGATGCCAACATTTGCAGCAGAGCTGCGGCATCACTGCATAAAAAAAAAAACACTTTTGACGTATGAGAGTTATGCCAAGTTTCTTACAAGTGATGCATTTACAAACATTCAACTTTACTAACATGGGGTCCTCAACTGACAATTTTTTGTCATACCAAACGTCAAAGTCCATATAAAAAAAACTTAAAAATTTTTGTCAGCGTTTTTTATATGAAGTTTATTATGACAAAAAATTGTCAGAAGCAGGTTTGTAAGTGAGAAACATAAAAGTTTCGCTTACGGAAGACATGAATTTTATATGGCGAGTTCCCACTTTGAAGCAATACATTTTTGACACAATAAGCACATTATTCAGCGCATATAAAAATTGTTGAATGTAACGATCAGCTTAATACACTGACTGTTTTTACAGTTATTTTTGATGCTCTCCTTTATAAACCAGCTTCGTAGTAAGGGAATGCCGTAGCACTTTAAATGTTATTTTTTGTTTTTATTAAAGTTTTGAGAGTTCTTTCACTTACTTTACTGCATTTCTGTATGTCTTATTGCGTAGCGCATAATTGTGCGCTTATTTTTTTAAATGTACCATTAGTGCTTCGCAAAATGATGAAATTTTTTATTGGGTGCATTAACGAACGTACCCTATCTTTAGCACTAGATTCATATAATTTATTTGAAGATGATGGCATTGACTTAAGAGTTTTTTCCCAAATAATCTTTTACCCCACCCATGAAAAAAAAATTAATTTTTTGGGACACACTAATGTTTACCTTCTTTAGTTAATAAAAATCACAGAAAGGTTTCAGATGAAAGTCTGTTTCTCAAGGAAGTTTTACAAATATTATGGGTGCCCTCAGCTAAAGAATTTAAAAATTACAAAATAAATTTTAAACTTTTTGTAATATTAAAAACATAATTTCCACCAGATTATTTTAAAGATTAATGCCTGTATTTATAAAAAATTTTTAAATTTAAAAAAGGTTTACAAAACAAATTTTGTATGAAAATTCTCCTTAATAAACGTTTGTTAAATTTAATAATCGTTTATAAATACGGGGGTAAATACCTTATTCTTAGGGCTAAAAAATCACAGCAAGTTAAACTCTCTTTTTGGTTTAAAATGTGTTCAAACCAACAAATCTATAAATCGCTAAACATATAAACCATCTTTTACGCATAAAATTGGGCGTTTAAATCAGTGTTCGAAAATAAACAGTACATATTTTTATAGTAGTGGTATTCAATGTTTGGTGCGATTTAGGTTGCAACGGTTTGGTAGTGCAATAATTTTATCATTGGCAGTGACTGCTATTTTAAGCAACTGTGCAATGCTAGATGCAAATTAGATAACAGCTGTTTTACGGAATTATTGGTCGTGAAAATTTACAAAAAGGTGTTTGATTATTTTGCTTTTGTGTTTGCCCAAAAGCAATGCTGTGACAATTGCAATTCTGTATATTTTGTTGTTGGATTGCAAACAAAAGCTACAATATTTTGCATTTGCACTTTCGCGAGACCATTCGCATCAAACATTGAACTCCACTAGTGATTGTTACTATTCGTAACTATTTTCAAGAAAGAGCCGAACATTATATAGTGTTCGGCTCTTCGTTAGAAAACAGAACAATTGAAGTGATACTGTAGACAAACATTATATTTTAATGTTCTATAATTTTTCTTTTTTTACATTGATAAAGAAATGAACAAACAAAAAATTTGCAAAAAAGCAGCACGAACAACTTGTGTGTGTGTTGTGTATATGTTTTGTTTGTGTTAAACTATTTTGCTGGCTTTTCGTTTTTTATATGTGTATTTTTTTTTTGTAAAAAATTTTTGGTTTTTTTACCAGCCAAAAGTGACGCCCATTAATGAGCCGAATCGAACACAATGAAGATTGTGGTTAAAAAAAAACCGAACGGAATTAAATGTTCTCATCTTTTGTTTAGTAGGATAAAAACAGCATTATTTTTTTCTGCTAAAGAATCTGCGATGTCACAAAAAAGAACTTGCCGAAAACGCAAAGCGTAGTAATTCATATTGCAGCAATATATTATGGCCTAATTTTGTTATGTAAGTTGTCCATTTATCTAGCTGGTAGCGTCTGCACAAAATCAAACAAGATGCAAATCCAATATCGATTTTTTATATTTTTTATGAAAAATATTGAAATAATAGAAGAATAAAATAATTTTCAAAGAGTTCACAACTATTTAGATAAAAATATAACAAAGTTCAGAAATTTTCAAAAAGTGGGGTAAGGCTTTTTAGCTTCTGACACATCCATATGTGGAAAGAACTTTATGATGCCGCCCTGTTTCAGCCGCTAGTATTTATTGCGTTCTTGTTTTGCATATACAGAGCCTTTTATCATCATAAATAATAGGGTGCGTTATGCATCACTGCCCAGTAAAAACTTCGCCTACAAAATAATGTGTTGAGTAATCAGAAAAACATAAGAGCACTACTTACAATTCTACTGAAAGAACCAATGAATTTTACAAGGGATGTCCCAAAAAGAACGCATTATAAAGTAAGTCATTATTTTTTTACCTGCATACATCCAGAAAAAAGTAATTATAGAAGTTGTTATAGATGTAGTTATAGAATAAAGCTACAAAATAATGAGTTAAAGAAGCTATTCATTTTCAAAAAGTAGGCGAAGTTTTTACTGGGTGCGCTGCATCAGTGATTTCAAATCGTTATATATTTATCAGTGAAGTAAATGTGGACCAAAAAATTGTGAAATACACCACAAAAATAATAGTCACACAATAAAAACAATTATAATTATTTTTTTTATCTGCTTTAAAAAAAGTTTGCTTTTCTGATGCAGCGCAGTGATGCATTTACGAACGCACCCGTTATGTTCGGCTATGCCGAATCTTTAAAACCCTCCGCCTACAAGATGAATATATAATTTTAGTAACTTTTTGGAAATACGATTTTTATGAGACAAACATTAAACAATAAGGTTTTATAATTTGAATTCAAACAGTTACTGTTCACGTCTGAACCGAAGGCAGCGGATTTCCCATCCCTGGTTTATATTTTGAAGACGAATTGACAATGTGAGGCGCCACTATCATCAAGTATTATATTTTAAATTTTTCTTTGCTTTCAACTTGTAAATGTTCTAAGTCGAATCGTTGTTTGAGAGCCATATTGGACGGCTGCTTTTTGAATTGCTTTTTAATAGTTAAATGGTTTTTGTAACTTAATTTTATAAATTAATTAATATTAAAAGTGCTTTAAAGCAAAAAATCCATATTAGAACTATCAAAGAATAAAAAATAATTTTTTTAACAAATTAAAATTTAATTTTGAAAAACGTATAAGCCGAACTGAATACTTTGGAGCAAAAATATACATTATGGGGGAAAATCAAACCATCAACAGCATCAATAATGCATTTATATTAATGACTTGATTTACCTTAGGCATAAAAGCACATAATTGGGCTTTTATGGTATACTATTTTTACAAAGTGTTAAAATTAAGGAAATCATTTTATGACTACCTATTAAAGTCCATGATGGTTTGGCCCTGTGCAACGCCTGGTTTTAACAGCTAGTATGTATATAAATTTATTAGCATACATATTAATATTGCTGAATGACAAAAACTATTTCAAAACTGAAATGCCCCACATAAAGGAACTTTTGTATGTTGGTGGGCTGAATAAACTTTGCTACATATTCTTGCATACTTATATGATCACATATTTAAACACCAAATATATTAAAACATGCATGCACTGAAAAAAAAATTAATCCATCAGCACTTAAATCAATTCGAACCGGTATTAATACTACGATAATTACGGATTTTCTTGAATCAAGTACGGATTATTAAAGTGCGAAATCCTTAACTCATCCATACTTAATCCCGAATTCGTACTTGAAATTATCCGAAAGTGAAATTAGATCGATTCTTACCTAAAGCACTTATCCCCAGAGACAGATGTAGAATTTACTTACCCGTTTTACACCTGTTTGTTTCACTTTTGTTGTATTGCCTCCTTTGATTGTAGAACTCTCAATTTTGAAACACCAGCATCATGCCTGACAGGATTTCTGCTTTAAGAATTTGATGCATTAAATAAATAATTTGAAAAAATAGAAGCAAAATCGTTTTTTCCCAACTTGTGTAGTGTTTTTGTTGTTTATAGAACAAACTTTGAAAAACACAAGCGTATGAACGCATTTAAACTGGAGGTCCACACCACTCGTTACTCGCTTTTTCGCAGCATACGCAGCTGTCAAAAAAGTAGAATCTGTGTAGTTATACGTAGAAAGTTACATGCACAAAAGCGTAGATGCCTTGAGGCGAAAAGTAGGTTTACTTTCTACTTTTGTTAGCGTCACAAGCAGCGTTCGAACAAATCAGCTGATTTTGACAAATTAAATTTTATTTTTACTTGTGCAGCTGCTGCATAAAAAGCGTTGCATGTAACTTGAAACGTAGAACGCAAGTAAGGTTATAAAAGCTTGCGCTGCGTGGAGGCGAAAACGCGTGTTATGGACCTCCAGCTTTAGAATGCAATGCTGAAAGATAAGACTAATAAGTTATATGAGACTAAAACGCTAACTTTGTAATTTTACTCTCAGAGTTGGACTACCTACGAAAACTTGAATTTTTTTTTTACTCGGCTTAAGAATTTTATACTTATTTTAAGAAATTTCGAGATTGATTTTCGGAAGTAATCCCATTAAGTGTTATTCGTACTTAAATTTTTAGTAGGTACACTCAAAATATTATGTAGTTAAATTCAAACGAATATTCAATTTAAACAAATTAGAATTAATTTAGAAACGGATCATTTACATTTGATTTAAAACAAATGATTTTTACATTCATTTTTAAATATTTATTTATAAAACAGCAAATTCGTTAAAATTGAATTGTTTTTACTTTTAAAAAATATATTTTAACCGACAAAAATCAAACTACATAACAAAATAAATACGAAAAAACATTATTTTTTGGTAGTTTGTTTTTTGAACAACAAACACAAATGTTAAAAAATAAAATTATTCGTAAAATAACTATATTTTTATTCAAATTTAACAGTACGGAAAACGAATTTAATAACCCACAATCAGTTACTGTAATAATTTTATAAGTGTATAAATAATTTTAATTTATCCCGAGTGTTTTTCTTTCTGTGTACATATGAATAAACAGTGTATATATGTATAAACAGTAAATACATATGCATACATATTATAACCCAGCGAGAAAAAGAAGGAGTACGGATGCCTTCTAGAAGGCCTCTGTACTCCTTCTTTTGGAGAAACAAGGCCTGCTCGCTCCATTCCATACTCATATCTTTTTTACACACGTTATCATTACGGAGTAGGCCTTCCGCTCTCGCTACTTTTGCAAGTGCATAAGAATGGTAACGGGATCAAAAAAATAATTATTTGTTTGCTTTTGCTTGTGCAAAAACACAATACAAAACATGTTACTCCTTCTCTACTCCCTTCTCATAGAAGCGAGTGTGGAAGGTGTATCTTATCTTTTATATCAAAGAGCCGAGGCCTTATATGAGGCATTCTTTAGCTGTTGGATAAGAATAGTAATTGAACCAAAAAAAAATTTAAGCAGACCTTTAAAAAGGCCTGAAGTGAGAAGGTATTCTGAGTATTCCCGCTGGGAATGTGTAAATGGATGGTGTGGTAGAAATATGCCGCTACAGCAAGTCAGGTGCAGTTGTATGGTTTTTATGTTGCTCATTAACTGGGTGCTCTTGTCTTTAACTTACAAACTGAATGGGCAAATTTATAGGTTTACGAGAATATACACATATTCATGTACATATGGATACCTACATTAATATGTGTTCATATATGTATACACACATCCATACCTTCCAATTACCTGTTCATAATGAAGTTTTTGTTGCCTAAATGTCTGTCGGCTTGTTACGCCTGCCTTGTCGTTTCAGAGTGTCTACTTTGTACCTGTAATTCGAAAGATATTTCCATTCCATTTGGGGATATTTGGATTTTCCTGGGAAGATTTAAACAAAACAATCGATTGTTTTTTATTTTTTGTTGAATTCAAAGCAAGCGTTTAGAAAAGCTAGATACAAATAAGAACTAAGTCAAACTGTGGGAAAACATTCGCAAATCTTTAGCGAAGTCGTGTGCTTAACTCGTACGTTTATTTTCAAGCCCATCTTGTACCCGCAACTAAACAAACAAATGTTCATACATGTGTACTACATACATTCATATTTGCACCAACATTGTTTTTAGCATGATTAAAGTTAAATTTTCCACAAATACCAATACATACCAAGGCGTTTAGGTATATACCTGTATTCATATACAGTGTCGTTCAAAACTTCAAAGCAAATTTGGGCTTAAGGAATAAAAATATTTTTGTTTTTTTAAATGTTATAAATACAATTACAAAAAATATTTTTGCTTAAACTGCCAAAGAGTAGTAACGAAAACTTTAGCCTGTTGTAGTGGAACAGGCCAGTGTTTATTGCGGAAATCGAACACCCAACCTCCGCAATGATACCAGGCCACACTAAAACAAAATAAAATAACTTACTACACAAAACTGAGGCAGTTTAAATAATGTTCTAGAGTGTGTTTATCTTAAAGGAGTATTGAAGATAGACACACATTAAGTTGAAAAAGTTATAGCCCTATTTTTTAAATAAAATTATTACTTAGGCGAATATTCCATATAAAGAGGCATCCGATGCTGAATTTAACACAGTCATTTCAAATCACAATACTTTATCAGCTTAATGCATTCCTACATTTAGTTGTTTTATCAAACCTAATGTGTCTCCCAATATTGTTAAAACTAAATCTGGCATTTATACAGTCTGCTTTGCAAAATCACAATGGGCAGATTTTGCAGATTCAACAACACATGCAAAAGGTAAAATTTTTTACTGACCCTAATTTTCATCGGAAATCATCTTTAGTGGTGAGGCCAATTTCTAAATGAATGGCTACCTCAATTATGTAACAAAATTTTCAAATTTGCGACAAAATAAATTCATAAAAGATCCAAAAGCATCAAATGCATACCGTAGAAGCAACTGATTGATGTGGATTTTGGGCTGCCAGTGTCATTGGCCCATATTTCTTTAAGAATGACGATAAAGAAGCCATCACTGTCAATTTCGAAATCTTTAGATCTTTGTTTACCAACTTCTTTTGGCCTGAATTGGATGATTAGACAGCAACGGCACTTTTCATGGAACCACTAATCATCTAGTCACATTCAAAATATATTAGTTGGAAAACTCCTGAAAGTTGTTTTATTTAATAAAATCAGTACTTTAGAAAAAAGGAATACATACTACTATTTTGTGATTACCAAATAAGCTGTTTATAGATAGAATAAACATATGAGGAACATTTACCCGCGTTTTCATAAACGCTAATTAAATTTAACAAGCGTTAATTAAGGGTAATTTTCAAAGTAAATTTGTTTTTTTAACCTTTATTAAATTAAAAAAACATTTATAAATACAGGCATTAAACATTCAAGCTTTCTTCCGGATAGTATTCGTCAAAAACTTTATTCCCGAAAAGGCCCTTTGTATTTAATTGTAAATATGAAAAAAAGTTTACGCATGAACTTTATTTAAGGGTGCGTACAGAGTGGCCGCTTGTTGCTGAGCCGAGCCGACTGACGCTTATTGCGAGAAGTTGTTCATGCGAGAAACAAGTTTGAGTGTGCATAATGGATGCGAGAATCAGCGCTGATATTTTATCTATTATTTGTGTTTTCTTCAATTATTTTTGAAATTTTTTTACATTTTTTTTTAAATTTTGTTTATAAGGTTTTTTGATTTTATTTAATTGTTATTATTTATTTGAATTTTTTTTTTTTTTGCTTAATTTTTATTTTATTTTTCAATTTTTATTTTCTTTTTAATTTTTATTATTTTTTTGATTGCATGTTTTATTTACTTGTTCTTAAATTTTTGTTTTTAATTTTTTAAATGTTGAAATCATAACAACATAACATAAACAATGTTTTCGGCGCTGAAAAACTCGCATTCAATCAGCTTTGCGCTCTGACCAGCTCGGCGCCTACTATGACCTGTTCGCGCTTATTTGTACTAACTTGTATAGTACCAGTTTTCTCGCATTGGTTCTCACAATAAGCGTCAGTCAGCTCGGCTCGGCAACAAGCGGTCACTCTGTACGCACCCTTAGCCGAGTTTTATCATTCTAGGTTGTTCCATCAAAATTAAAATAACAGGAGGACGTTTGTATTGGGACTTTAAAAATTATGAATGAGTTAAGTCTTTTTTCAATACTGTAATGCATAAAAGATATATTGTGGCCCTACCTTTAACGGTATGAGCGCTTTTTCCAACTTCATTACATCGGGAAAGAGAGGGGAGTTATTTGTTTATATTATCCATGGACATTATGACATGCCAAAAAATGTCACATTGGACATTGTGACACTTTTTGTCGTTATTTCACTTTCAAATGTTTTGTATTGTCCACTTTTTAATTAAAAAAATAACGATGTATTTTAAAGCGTATATTTTTTAAATACTTTTCTTTGGAATAAATTTAGAAAGGATTACTTATAGTTTGTATTCACCAAAGGTAAAAAGGTATACATTAATTTGTCATTCCGTTTGTAACTTCTACAATATTGATCTTAGTACCTATCAGAGAACTTTAAAATCACTATTTTTCTTGATTTATTCATACGCTAAAATTTACATTCAATCTTTGCTTGGAAAACAAAGTTCAACGTTGGTAATTTTTACATCGTTTCGTACACATTTGATTTTTGCATTTATTCGTTAATTATTGAAAGTGCTTTATTTGCATTTTTGTTGCGCACGCAATATAACGCAACTGTGTAAATTCAAAAGAACACATTCTTATACTTTTGCATTCAAGTAGTCATTGTCCACTCGATGAGACGCTTTGTTAACATTAACAACAATAAATCACTCGATGAGACGCTTTGTTAAGATTAACAACAATAAAAACAACAATAACAAGAATACATTGTACCTACATACAGAACTACTGTACTTTTTAAGATGAAAAAAAAGTCTGTTTCTATGGAAATTGTTTGCATGTACATATGTACCTACATTAGGGTGGTTACAAGAAATCAATGTTGGATTTTCTATTGGCGCAACCCCCTAATATGTGCCAATAGTATAAAAAATGCGATTGGCAAAGTTTTTGCTCAATCGGATAACGCTAACATGTGCCTCATTGAGAATAAATTAAGGAAAAACAGCGATTTTTTACTAAAATTCGTATTTCCTTGCCTTTAAAACCGAAACCATTCATTCTAGTCGAGTCTTGTTTTATAGGAAATGTTATTCTTATTAATTTTGATTTTTATAGTTTTGTTCCTTTTACCAATAGATAAAGAGATATTTAGCATTAAATAAGGACAAAGAAATACGATTTTCCACTAAAATTTTTATTTCTTTGTCCTTAAAATTATTGCTAAATATCTTTTTATCTATTGGTATAAGAAACAAAACTATTAAAATCAAAATTAATAAGAATAAAATTTCCTATAAAACAAGACTCGACTCAGGTTGCTAGAATGAATGGTTTCGGTTTTAAAGGCAAGGAAATACGAATTTTAGTAAAAAATCGCTGTTTTTCCTTAATTTATTCTCAATGAGGCACATGTTAGCGTTATCGGATTGAGCTGAAACTTTGCCAGTCGCATTTTCTATACTATTGGCACATTTTAGTGAAAAATCGCTGTTTTTCTTAATTAATGCTCAATGAGACACATGCTAGCGTTATCCGATTGGGATGAAACTGCATCAATCGCATTTTCTATCCTATTGGCACATATTAGGGGTGTGCCTCGACGGAAAATCTTAGCATTGAATTCTGGTAACCACCCTATTAGGTCGTTACAAGATATGGTAAATTTTTTTTTTGGGGGCTATCTTTTGCTGCATACCTCTTAAATATGCCAATAGTCTAGAAAATCCGTTTGAAAAAGTTTCAGCCCAATCGGATAACGCCAACACGTGCCTCGTTGAGCATAACTTAGGGGAAAACAGTGATTTTTCACTAAAATTCGTATTTCTTTGTCCTTAATTAATGCTAAATATCACTTTATCTATTGGTATAAGGAACAAAACTATCAATATCAAAATTAATCAGAATGAAATTTCCTATAAAAGAAGACTCGACTTAGGTTCCTAGAATGAATGGTTTCGGTTATTAAGGCAAGGAATTACGAATTTTAGTGAAAAATCGCTGTTTTTCCTTAATTTATTCTCAATGAGGCACATGTTAGCGTTATTCGATTAAGCTGAAACTTTGTCAATCGCATTTTTATGCTATTGGCACATATTAGGTGGTTGCGCCGATGGAAAATCCAACACTGATTTCTTGTAACCACATAGTTAATGCTGAATGAATACATGGGTAATGATTGCTTGATTTCTGGCTTTTTTGTTTGTCTTTTTTTTTTTCTTTACCAAAACAATCATTCTCGCACCGAACACACAAACATCTTTATTACAAAACGAAGCTAACGATTGTATAAATAACAAAGCACGATGTGCATTATTTGAATGACTGCAAACCAGCAGCGAATATTTGCGGTTGCGCAAGTTTGATTGTATTACCAAATCGTATTATTATTTCAAATATATATAGGCACATATATTGTCAAGTTTAGAAGTAATTAGAAATCTGCAAGGTGAAAACCCCATTTCTTTCTTAATTCTTCTTTTAATGCATGCAGTCTACAACTGACATGAAATGCTAAACATTAACACTAATATGATGTTAGTGTTAAGTATAGACTCATCATGTTAGAGGTTTTCTCATGTTAGAAGACGTTTGTTAATGCAAATGTGTTAACAACGCTTTTATAACCATGTTATAACAGCAAATCATGTCAGTTGTAGACGGGGAGTTATAGATCTTCATATTAGTTTAAAATACCATATGATGCTTGCAGTGATGCCAATTTTTAAGCACATATTGTTTGAAAAACTGCTAAAATTTTGGGTTTTTAATGAAAACTGACTTTAAAAAATATCGAATTCGGTAGTCGTATTTCAATATCGATATATCGGCATTTTAAATATCGGCGATATATATCGACTATTTTTTTTTAAATATCGAGATGTATTTTGATATATCGATATTTTTTGCCCATTCCTATTCGTTCGTGTGTCTGTTGAAATGGGTTTTCCGAAGTCCCCAAACCTGTCGAGGACTCGGTTGCTAAATAAATATATCAAATATAGTACGGAACGGCTTCCTATTGAAATTCAGCCTGATTGGTCCATAGATGGCAGAGATTTGAGCAAAGAGCAACTACCTCCTTTTTTTATAGAATCCCAAGTTGTTGTTACCCATCATCAAAACTAACGAGGTTATTTTTATATTTTAGAATTTCTTTGACAGCGCATAGAGAAAGGGACCAGTAAGGTAAAGGGAACAGTAAAAACCAACTAAACAAAACAAGAGGTAGGGCCGACCTACGCGCGTTTTCAAGGTTGACCAACAAGGTTGAGATGTGTCGCTTTCAAATGAGACAAATACTAACGCGCTCAGTGATGGTACACCAAAGATGCACGTATTTTGATCTTTAAAATGGCAAAAAATGGTCTTTATCTAGTTGGTCTTTATCTAGTTGATTTAACTATGTCCGCGTGTTTTTCTATATCTGGAGGTCGGAAAGAGCAGAAGTTTCTAAATTAGGAATACTCATCAATACACAACATTCGACAAAATGTGGGCGGGCTTGGAGAAGTAAGCGTGACACTTCCCATACAACGACATTTCTCTTTATCTGGAAAACCGCAAAAGCCAAACTTCCTAAACTACCATCCGTACAAATACACTTTAGATCTCAGTATATCTGGAGAACGGCAAGAGATAAGACTTTCAAACCCTTCATTTTAAATACACAACATCCGTCAAAATTAAAGAAGTGGGCAGGGCACAAAATAGATTTATTTATATCTAAAAAAGGTTTTTATATAACTTTCTGTTCTTATCGCACCATAGTGAAAGGGATAGCCTAATACAGGCACTGTTACTTTTTTTAATTTAATATTAAAATTTTAAAAACAGGTGGAGTAAATTTTGAAATTTTTGCATGGCATCCCAAATTTTTTAAATGCCGTTGAAATAGGGTTTCAGAAGTCCTCAGATATGAAAGATTACTACATATCGTCGCAGGAATTAAAGAACGTTGTAACTGACAAAATATAAAATGTTCACCAGAGCCAAAAAACCTGTATGAAAGAAAGTAGAAAAAAAAGTTCATATCACAAAAACTATCATGATTTTAAAAACGTATTTTTATTTTTTCTCGTCTTATATATTGGCTTTTAACATATCCTCTCAAGTCTATTATTCCCGGTGATTCTGCGGCTTACAGCAAACAATTTTTTTTTTTTTTTTGCGCAAGTGTTTTTTTTTTATCACACAAATTTGGGACTGGGACCAATCGACGCATTTTTTTTCTGATAAAAATGATGCAAAAAAACGTATTTTTTATTTTTTGTCAGTTACAGCGTTCTGTAATTCCTGCGACGATATGTATGTATGCATATATTTTTGTCACACATAGTCCGGAATTGTTTTCTATTGCAATTCACCCGGATCGGTCTACAAATGGCTGAGACATAAGCAAAAAGCCACGATACCTCTAATTTACCCATAAATCTTCGAAATAGACAAAAATGCTTGATTGTTTGACAAAACACACTAAACTATCAAAAAAAATTTATGTTACACAGGTCCGTGGACTTTATGGCACTTTTAAAATTGTCCTAATGTCCATCAGAGCAGTGTCATAAAGTCCGTGGACGTTATGTCACTTTGTAGAGTGTCATAATGTCCACAACATGCTTACAAATTCGAAAGCATAGCCGGCCTTTGTCCGGGGGCAAGGATTTTCTCCTCTTTGATAAAACAAGTACCGGCTTCGTTTACCAAAGCTTCTCTGCACAGCCGGCCTTTGGCCGGGAGCAAGAATTTTCTCCCCTATGGTGTAACAAATACCGGCAGCGCTTACTAAAGCGTCTCGGGCGCAAGGATTTTCTACTCTATGGTATATGTAACAAAAACCGGCTTCGCTCACTAAAGCTTCTCTGCGAAGTCGGCCTTCGTTCGGAAACAAGGCAGTTTTTAGAAGTTTTACTTAGCAAAACCGGTACTTGTTATACCATAAAGGAAAAAATCCTTGCGCCCGGCTGAAGGCCGGCTATGCAGAGTAGCTTTAGTTAGCGAAGCCGGTTTTTGTTATACCATAGAGTAGAAAATCCTGTAGCCCGGCCGAAGGCCGGCTATGTCGAGACGCTTTAGTAAGCGCTGCCGGTATTTGTTACACCATAGGGGAGAAAATCCCTGCGCCCAAAAGTGTTTTCGTTATATGTTTAATATATGCACCCAGAGAAAAAACAGCAAAACCATTTTTAAAAAAATTTTAACCATATTATGTTCAATTTAACCAAATCATTGTCACCGACAACCATATTATTGGTTAAATAAGTTTCTTTAAAAATAGTTTTGTTGGTTGTGACCATAATAAAACGTGTTTTTCTCTGCGTGTATGTAGATCTTTTTTTTGTATTTAACATCTTTAGTAATTATGGACCTTATGACATTTTTAAAAATGACATAATGTCCATTTGCAAAGTGTCTTAATGCCCACGGACATTATGACATTTTCAAAAGTGTCACAGTGTCCATGGACACTACGACACTGGACTCTATGACATGCCACCTTGCAAAAAGCTATATTCTGTTTTGAGTAATTGATTATAACTATGCAGTGATTAATTAATATTAAACTATTGAAGAGTGCACAAAGTTTGGCGGAGGGCTCAAATAAGTAAATATTACTGTCCATACTGCCGAGCAGCTGTTGAAGACACAATGCAATTTTTTACATAAAACTTACATTTGTATGTAACTAAATTTATACGAATTATAAACACTTTTTTGCAAATTGGGTAATTTTTCATTTTTTTTTTTTTTTTTTCGGAAAAAAATTCGTTTTTACTTTTTGGGTACTTTTCATTGTTTTTTGTGCCCTTTTTCGTTTTTTTTTTTTGGGCAAAATTTCATATATAACTTTTTGGGTAATTTTTCATGTTCTTTTGGGCGATTTTTCATTTTTTTTTTTGCCATTTTTTTGCGATTTTTCCTACAGCCATCTGATGAGCGTGCGGAACAATATCCTCAAATTTAAAAAAACAATATTAATATGATTCTTAGCGAAGGGTATTTTAAGAATATTAAAATCTGACTTGTTTTGATTAAATGTATATAAAAAATAAAGGCTAAATATCTTAAAAGTTAATAAATGCTTTTAAAATAGACAAAATACACTTTACACTTGTAAGGCAAAAAAAGAGTTCACATTGCTTTAACTATTTATTTATGTGGGCTTATCCACATCATCTATACAAAAACACACGCTGAAACAAACATGTATGTATGTCCATGTGTAATCCTACATAAATATCGTTTGTATATGTATCACTACCTGTTAAAAAAAAATACAAATAAAACGCAAGCAAACCACATTGTGCCGACAATCTTTTCAAGTGCCTGTAGGAACTTATGCTCGATTACAAAGTTGATTTGTCAATTCAAAAACAAAAAAAAAAGAATTTGCATTTTTATAGAACCATGTGTTTAATACAGTTACACGCACGCAAAAAAACCTAATGTTTTAAAACGGAAATAGCCATACATAGTAATTTCAACCATAGTTTGGTTCTTCATGGCTACTGGAATGAAGTCGTTACCTTCTACCATATTATGGTTTCTTGTACGAGTATAACCATCACATGGTTTTCTTTAAATATGGTAAGAATTATTCGCCCACCTTTCAGTATACCGATCGTCTCAGAATTACTTTCTGCGCCGACCTAACGATGTCCGGCTGGATGTATGCTAAGTTTCATTCCATGATGTTACATAGCCCTCTTACAAACTTTTTTCGCAATACGACCTTTGTGCCCACAAACCACCTAATGAGTTAGGCATTTTGATTAAATTTAGCCTTAAAAATATTCTATTGCAACCTAACAAATTTTTTTAGAATCGGTCCATGGTTAGTCATAGAATCCACATACACATACCTCTCCTGAAAATAGCTTAAATGACATGACTTTTTTTATAAATATTGGTACAATAGCTACTATGTCATGCCAATTTTGAACTAGTAGATACAGAATTAACCATAGCTCCCATCTAAGCCCCAATAAAAATTCACTTAAAGACGGAAATCTCATAATATTTGGTACAACGACTTTTTTATGAATCTTTAAGTCATAACTTAATTTTGTTTGGGAGGCATTCTCGAAGATGTGACAGAGTAAACGTTTTTACTGGTTTTTAACACAGAATAGTTTCGAAAAAATTGTGGTTGACATGAAAGAACTGACTCAATCATAGCTTGGTTGCAATAGCAATATCTGTGTTGAAAATGTTCAAAATAGTTTCAAGTTTTCTTCCACCGTACTAAATTTGATGTGTGTGACCCTTTTGAAATATATTTTTTTTGCTGAGTGCACATACATCTCTGTGGTTGTATGTTGGACGATTTTTTGGCTCTTTTTGAAAAACAAGAAGAATGATTTTCCAATAAAATACAATTAATGCTGAATAATGTTGTTGTTAGAGTTAAGTTTTCACCTTAGATCTCTTTTGGTTATGCAGACACAACCAAAAAGTGTCAAAGATCTTGGCACAAAAAAACCAGCAATCGCGTCATTTGCACCAGCGTAAAACTGTTGGTTGCATGCTACGCATTTCATTATGTGAACATGTGTACCAAATAAACATACATTTTCACACATACACACTCACACGCAAAAACTTTTATAGTTTATGAGAATCTTACGTGGGCATTTAAATGTATCGAATGCGTTTTCCGTAAATTGGCAACAAATGTAGTCAATTGTCGCAGTTGCTTTTTCTAATACATAAAAATACTTACCATAAAACGTCTTTGTATAATCAAGAGCATTGCCACTGTATTTCTACATTCGCACACTAAACTTAGCAGTACTTTTATTTTATTATTTGTTACAATTTTATATACATGACACATAAAACGTACGAAACGAACTACAGCTACGGCGACCATATTTTTGAAGCCGGGATACTTAACATTTGTTCCAAATAGGGGCCGTAATAACATGGTGCTAAAGTGACAAAAAACAAGTAAGAGTGCTATATTCGGCTGTGCCGAATCTTATATACCCTTCACCATTGTGCGAGCAGAATACAAAGCAACTAGACAAAAACTAAATAAAACTGGTAAATATTTTTTTTTTAAATAAGAGACAACCGGTTTTGAACTTCGCTTTTCATAAGGGCCCAGAATATATGTACTTTATAGGGTGTAGGATCAATATTGTATATACCTTTTTACCTTCGGTGAAGGGTATAAAAAGAGTAATTTTCGGGAATTCAGGGTTCTAATCACTGCATTCGATACTATCGTATCGAATAAACTATTGAATTTTTTTGCATACGATAGACACTGGCGTATCGAATGAAAACTCGATAAATGTAATGCGAGTTACTCGATGTCGAATGCTATTATTTCAAATTCAATACATTTCATTCGATATCGAGTTTCAAGATACCAAAATAAATAATTTCGATGAATTTTGCTCGATATCGTATGCGGTGATTAGACCCCAGTATTTCTGTTATAACTCATACAAATTTCCGACATTTTGATATATAAGTCATATCCATAGGACGTATAGCAGCCCTAAAATTTAAGTTTTTATAAAAATGTTGATGTTTTTTACCCCATTTTTTGAGTATTTTGCTCATAAATTACCCATTGTCTAACCGATTTGATAGTTTTATATACCGACGTGTTAAGGAAGAATTTTACCATTTACTTAAGTTATATTTATACATAAACATTTATATAAACTTGCAAATATATATTTTAACAAAGCTAATAATAAAAAAGAGTAATTTTTGTGGATTCAGTATTTCGGTTATAACTCTGCCATTTTTTAACCGGACAGACGGACATCGTTAAATCAACTTCTCTTCTCATATGGATCCAGAATATATATGGGGTCTAAAATCACTATTGTGGAAATTACAAACGTTATGACAAACTTATATATACCCTTTTACACCTGTGGTGAAGGGTATAAAAAGAGTAATTTTTGTGGATTCAGTATTTCGGTTATAACTCTGCCATTTTTTAACCGATTTGGCAGATTTATATACCGACGTGTTGAAGAAGAAATTTACCATTTACTTTAGTTATAAAGTTTGGACTCGGGGAGATCTATGGTTCCCGAAAGTTGGGTATTTAAAAAAAAATTTAATTTTGGTCATAACTTTTTTGTATCTGAACCGATTTTCCCGAGTTTTTTATAAAATATGTTCTACTAAAAATTTCCGATATTTTGATATATAGCTCATATCCATAGGACATATGGCATTTTGGTTTTTATAAAATTTTTAATTTTCTTTGTACGGGAGGTACCACGCCCACTTCTCCAATCCCGCCCACATTTTGTAGGATGGTGTGTATTGGCAACCTAAATGTGTGTACCTAATTTGGAAACTTTGACTCTTGCCGTTCTCAAGATATACAGAAATAAAAAAAATACAACAACAACAAGGGACTTTTGGAAAAATTTAGAGGTAGTCGTGGTTTTTTGCTCATATCTACGTCATTTTTGGACCGATCTGGCTGAATTTCAATAGCAAGAAATGGTGGACTGTATGTAACATAAATGTAAAACAACCTAGCCGCTATCATGTCTGGATTATCCGGAAAACACATATCAAACGTAAGACGGACAGACGGACATCGTTAAATCAACTTTTCTTCTCATATGGACCCAGAATATATATACTTTATGGGGTCTAAAATCAATATTGTGGAAATTACAAACGTTATGACAAACTTATATATACCTTTTTACACCTGCGGTGAAGGGTATAAAAACTTGGAAGACTACTTAGATTGGGTTATACTAGGGATTGCTGTTCGGTTTTAACCGAAATCGAAACCGCGGTTTTAAGTGCCTAAAAACCGAAACCGAAAACCGACAAAAAAAACCCCCGGTTATAGCTTTTACTTAAACAATATATTTATGCTTGAAGAAATTTAAAATTATACATAAAACTCTTGCTTTATGTTTATGGCTATAGCAGGAACATTTTGTTGGTAAATAGAATAATTCTTCGAAAACCATTACATACATATATAATAGGGAAGGGCCTTGCCAGGCCCAGGTGGATACAATGTGCACAAAATTTTCATTTGGCCAATTGCGGCGCCCACGATGTTTAAATTTCCACTTTTTTCTCATTTTCTTATAAAAAACACTTTGATTGAGGAATACATAAAGTTTCGTTCTAATATACATAATAATTATATAAAAAAAAAACTGGAAAAAAGTAAAAAAAAAAAATGCCTGGCTAAGCCCAGGAATACACTTAAGGGTTAATAAAAGTACCTGAATTGAAACAAATAAAAAATTGTATTACATACAAAAAAATATATATTTTTATCTATGAAGTTTAAATTTGATATTTTCAAAACCGAAAACCGAACCGAAACCGACCGATTTTAATCATTTTAAACCCGAAACCGCGGTTTCAAATTTTTACGGTTTTTAGCAAACTCTAAGTTATTCGTATTGTTGAGTACATTACAAATTGTGACAAAAAAATTCAGAAACATCCTCAAATTCAGAAGTTATTCTAAACAAAACTGTTTTCAGTGACCTTAATGTTGCCTTAAGTTTTGTAACATGTACATTTCTTTAGAGAATAACTTTTGTTTTTGGTAAGAAAATTTAAAAAATAACTGTCATTTTGGTTCAAAAAAATAAAACTCAAATAATAACTTTTACTTTTGCTTAAAAAAGAAAAATGAAAAAAAAAAACAAAAAAAAAACTTTTGTTCTTTCTCGTAAAAAAAATCAAAATTTTCAAAAGCAATATATTTTATCATAAACCAGTTTATAAGAACCAATATGGTGTACATACTTGAATCAGCTTTCCGACATTTTCATCTATATGCTTTTAATATTTTACCAGTAGCCCAAAAACACAATATAACAAATTATTCAGATCGACCAGTAATAAAAGGCATTGTCCTAATATTCCATCTTTATTAGAATGTTACAGTTAACTCCTAGTAGCTCAAGACTTGGAATAAGTCAATTGTCAAGAAAATAACTTACTTTTAAAACAGAAAGAAAATTTCAAAATTAGTTTTTGTTTTAAATGTAACCCGTTCATCGATTGCGGTCGAAGGCTTTGTTAGATTTAATTACATGTAAAACAAAAACAATATTTTACAATATCTTTTTGTTTTAAATGTTAATTAAGTAAACGAAGTCTTCGTTCCGAAATAAATGAACAATCAGTAAGTTAAGCGTACGAGTCTTGCGCTAGTGTTCTACAAACAGGCATTAAAAATGTATAAAATTTGTTACGTAATAAATAAAACCTAAATTTAAAATTTTCGATATTAACAAATTTATTAAATCTTAAGTTTTGAAATTTAATATACCTATCGTCCTTGATCAACAAAAGGGTATTAACTCAAAATTTTATTTTTTCTCTTATGGAAAAAACAAACGCTAAAAGTCAAAGTTATTTACGGGAATACAAAATTCACTATTAAGATTTTTGTATGACGTGCTAAATTCCCAAATTTTCATATTTGATAAATACACTGAAATTTATTGTTGAGGGAAAGTTAGCTTCTATGCGCATTTCACTGGTTGCTTAGGCCAGATCATCAGGAAACCTTTTCCAAAGATTTTGGAAAAGCTAAAAATATTATACTAATAAAACCCTAAAGCGAATAAGAATTTTAAACACTCAAAGTCTTCCTTGTAACAATATCAAAGCTTAAACAAAACACCAACAATAAACAGTAAGTTTATCTTTTCTTACATCCCCTTTCAATTGGTTGGGTTCTTTCCGACTCAAATTGTAGTTGTAAGTGGGTAAAAAGAAAAAACAAAATTTAAAAAAAACAAGTTAGAGGGCTGTGCCGAATCTTTGATACCCTCCACCGACAGTTCGAATGTTTAAGGAGTAATATCTGCATGATGTTATTATTATCTTAAACTGTGACGATTTGTTATTAATTATGGTTTTAGGTGTACTAAACTGTTTTCCGGGAGTAGGGTTTCTATGGGGCTTAGGGTAAATTATATACCGATCTTCACGAAATTTCACAGCATCATTTATAGTCTTATAAAACTGTGACGAGCCAAAATTTGTTATGATTGCAAAATTTTTTACGGTTTTAGGCGTGCTAAACTGTTTTCCGGTAGTAGGGTTTATATGGGGCCTAAGGTAAATTATGGACCGATCGTCACGAAATTTTACAGTGTAATTTCTAGTCCTAAAAAACTGTGACGCACCAAATTTTGTTACGCTAGCGTTATTTTTTACGGTTTTAGGCGTACTAAACTGTTTTCCGGGAGTAGTGTTTATATGGGGCCTAAGGTAAATTATGGACCGATCGTCACGAAATTTTACAGTGTTATTTCTAGTCCTAAAAAACTGTAACGCACCAAATTTTGTTACGCTAGCGTTATTTTTTACGGTTTTAGGCGTACTAAACTGTTTTCCGGGAGTAGTGTTTATAAGGGGCTTAGGGTAAATTATGGACGGATCTTTACGAAATTTAACAGCGCGATTTCCAGTCAAATAAAACCAATTTTTGCAAAGTCTTATCTCATATCGTGCCTTGTTCCAGCGTTTATGTTATTTTTTGTAACAAAATTATCAATTTTTTTAGGTGGTGGTTCCATATTTTGATTCATAGCTCTGGCCCTACTGAACCGATTTTGCTGGATTTCAATCCCAAACTGCTTAGGATAACTACAAGCAATTTGTTCATTTCTTTTGAGTTGTTCGAAAGTGAGCGTGTTTTCAACAGACGGACAGACGGACAAATAGACGGACATGGCTAAATCGACTTAGAATTACTCAAGGACCCAGAATATATATACTTTATGGGGTCTGAGATGAATAACAAAAAAGTTTCACACGGAATGACAAACTTAATATACCCTTTCACAACTAATTGTGGTGGAGGGTATAAAAAAAAGTGTTTGTGTAGTAAATACATTTAAAAAACATTTCTCTGTATGTTATCTGCTTCCACAATAAAAATACTGTTTTAATCCAACTCAACATAAAGATGAGAACATTTCATTGTGTTTGGTTTTACATGAAAAATCACAAACTTTGTTGTGTTCGGTTCAGCACATAAACGTTCGTTCGCTTCAGATGTGCTCAGCGCCAAAATGCGAAAAAAGCTGAAAATAAATTTTTTTAACAAAAACAAAACATGCTATTCGTGCTGAGCTCTTGCAAATTGCCAAGCAACAACAACAATACTAGCGTTACTTGAATTTTTCGTTTGCACTAAAGAACATTAAAATATAAAGTAAGTCTACAGGATCACTACAATTGTTCAGTTTTATAACAGAAAAACAGAACACTCCACAATGTGTTTTACTTTCGTGAAAATAGTTATGAACGTTATTAAGGGTTCTGTACTATAATATACAAACACTAAACAAATAGATATCGTTTTTGGGTTTGTGTACCGTATGCTGAATAATATTTCTATTATTTTCGAACACCGCTTTTTGGTAATGAAACGGCTTATTTGCAAACCAACTGTTTTATTTCCTTTATTATAAATTAAAAATTGTTTTGCGTCTACTGCAATTTTTAAATTTCGAGTTAATAACCTCTTTCTGCGCAAGTGCGATACACTATTGGGATATTCACAAGGTGTGCTATCATGTTATATTTTTATAATGTTCTAACATTTAACAATGGTTGTTGTTGCTTCCCTAGAGGGAAGCGAACTGACACCAAAGTAGTCCCGTGATAGGGGTTTGGTGGTAGAGACCGGTTCTAGTTTTAACACTTTCTATGAATTAAACCTATCACTTTTACATGGGGTTGTCATTGGAGTGGGTCAATTGACACCATTTGACCAGTCACACATCTATTCTTAATGGACGTGTTTAGTGACAGTTACTACAATGTAGTATTATTTCAATAAAACAAGACGTAGAATTGAATTCAGGAAACAAATTTTAGAAAGACCAAAAAAATTTGTCACACCACCGGTGAAGACTGTTCTGTAATTCCTTTTTGTTCTGCATAAACTAGTTACATGATTGGTTCTCCTTTCACTGGTCATAAGTTCTTTCTTTTTGTACCTGTTCTATTTTCACAACTCCCAGGACCATTGTGTTGGACCAATTGACACAAATTTCCCGCAGGGTTTGTAAACAAAAAGTGTCCATAGAACTTTGCTTGTCATGTTTATTGTACTGTCGTAATTAATCCGAAGAGAACTGCGCTGAACGATTGAGTCGAGCCGCATTAGTGTTTGTAAGCCGTCGCCGTTGATGGCAAAATTTTATCCGGCTGACATCCGAATTTGACCTGCGGCTAGCAATTTTTGCAACAAATCACCGTCGGCATCAAATTAGATCGGCTTAGGACTATGCTGTTTGGTGAACAAACAAAACAAAATTTATTTCTGGTTTGCGTCTGAAAAATGGAAAATAGTCAGGTAAGATCTAATTAAGTTTGTTAATTCATGGATTAGAATAAAAAAATATTTTTATTTTTAGTAAATATGTTTTTTATATTTGTTTTAAATCAGCTGATTTCAATTCAAAATAGCACACTGAATTATGAGGGGTTGTTTACAATAGTCTAATTATACCCTTCACCACAGGTGGAAAAGGGTATATATAAGATTGTCATTCCGCTTGTAATTTCTACAATATTGATCTAAGACCCTATAAAGTATATATATTCTGGGTCCTTATGAGGAGAGAACTGGATTTAACCAAGTCCGTCTGTCCGTCTTACGTTTGATATGTGTTTTCCGGAGACTCCAGACGTGATAGCGGCTAGGTTGTTTTACATTTATGTCACATAAAGTCCACCATTTCTTGTTATTGAAATTCAGCAAGATCGGTCCACAAATGGCTGAGATATTGCCAAAAAATAATAACTGGCAAATTTTTTCTTTAACACGTCGGTATATAAATCTGTTAAATCGGCTAAGAAATCCCAAAAATTACTCTTTTTTTATACCCTTCACCTCAGGTGGAAAAGGGTATATATAAGTTTGTCATTCCGTCTTTAATTTCTGCAATATTGATCTAAGACCCTATAAAGTATATATATTCTGGGTCCTTATGAGGAGAGAACTTGATTTAACCTAGTCCGTCCGTCCGTCTTACGTTTGATATGTGTTTTCCGGAGACGCCAGACATGATAGCGGCTAGGTTGTTTTACACTTATGTCACATATAGTCCACCATTTCGTGCTATTAAAATTCAGCAAGATCGGTCCACAAATGGCTGAGATATGATCAAAAAAACACAACTGCCTCAAATTTTTTCCAAAAATCCCTTGTTGTTGTATTTTTATTGCTTTTTTCTGTATATCTGGAGAACGGCAAGAGCCAAAGTTTCCAAATTAGGTACACACATTTAGGTTGTCAATACACACCACCCTACAAAATATGGTCAGGATTGGAGTAGTGGGCGTGGTTCTTCCCGCATAAAAAAAATTAAAAATTGTATAAAAACCTAAATTTTAGGGCTGCCATATGTCCTATGGATATGACTTATATACCAAAATATACTTTTTGTCTAGTTGCTCTGTATTCTGCTCGCACAATGGTGAAGGGTATATAAGATTCGGCACAGCCGAATATAGCACTCTTACTTGTTTATAATTAAGTTTGTTTTTTATACCCTTCACCGAAGGTCCTACACCCTATAAAGTATATATATTCTGGGTCCTTATGAAAAGCGAAGTTCAAATCTCGTTGTCGTCTGTGTTGAGTTGTGAACAGTAAACGGTCCATATTTCATTTTAATGATATTTAAACAGCGTTCGTTCGTGGATCAGTTGTCTAGGGGGTGTGTTAAGTTAGAAGCTGTGAGTTCCCTGGTTCGAATCTTGGTTTTATAAAAATAAATTTTTTTTATATTTTAACAGTTGTATGTTTTGCAAAAATATAATTATGGTAGTTTTTTAACTCGAACATGTTGCTCTTGGAAAAGAGAAAAATTTTATTGTTGTTTAACAAACATACAATTCGTAGTTGTAAACATATAATTGCTATTGTTTTTAATTGTAATATGTTTAGGTGTAACAATAATATGGTTGTGTTTACTGGATGGAGAATTAATTTAAACCAGTGTTCGAAAATAAACACTAAATATCGTTTCTTAATATTCGGTTCGGTAGGTTTGTGGAAAACACAAACGCTACTAGTGTTTGTGTAGAAAATCATTAAAAAAAATAACGTTTCCCTGTTAGTCATCTTTCGAACACAAAAATATTACTGTTTTTATCAAACTCAACAAAAGATGTGAACATTTAATTCCGTTCGGTTTTTTTTTTTTAAATCCACAAACTTCAATGTGTTCGGTTCGGCTCGTTAATGTTCGCCGCTTTTGGCTGATAAAAAAAAACCAAACAAATTTTACAAAAACAAAATACACACACGAAAAAAACATTATAGAGCATTAAAATATAATGTTTGTCTACAGTATCACTACAATTGTTCTGTTTTTTAACGAAGAACCGAACATTATATAATTCTTGAAAATAGTTACGAACGTTATTAAGGGTTGTGAGCCGAACGTTAAATAATGTACTATTTATTTTCGAACACTTATTTAAACATAATATGGTTTCCGGTGACAATTATATGCTTAATGCAACCCTAGTATGATCTTTAAAATAGTTTTTAATTTTTAAAATTTTTTATTAAACATAGTTTTGTTAGGGGTGACCATATAGGAAAATGTTTTCTCTACGCAAGCCGATCTACACTGTTGAGTATTAACTGTATTGTAATCGAGTGGAACCAATGATAATCATGGACCTGCCAGAAAAAAATGTTCACAACGTTAAAATTTATATTAAGGTTGGTTTTAGTAATTTCTAAATTTCGACTGAGCTGGTCTAAAAACAAATATAATCCGGGGTGTGCTGGAAATCGAAAAGATTTCTGTAATGAAAGAATTTTAGGACAAATATTATACAAACATGTCTCTGTTAACCCTTTCGCTGCAAGTTTTTACTGGGTTACTAAAAAAATCGAATTTGTTTGGATTTTTATTATAATTCCCCTTAATTACAACAATTAATACTCACTTTTGAAAAAAAAAAATGTACCCTAAATGTGTTTTTTGGACTGTATCCATATTTCGGTTATAGTAAAAAAATTTTGTTAAAAAAACTAACATAAATGTAGTAGAAAAATGCATGGAATGCTATAAGATTTTTCAAACATTCGTTCTATCCGAGCAGAAAGTACACTGTAAAGTTTCGTAAAGATAGAAATCACAGTAATAAATTTTGTATTGATCGGTCCACAATTTGCAAAAGGTCCCATATAAAAACCACTAAGCAGGATCAAATGTATTGTGTGTATGTTATTCAATACCATAACTTGCGCTTGTATCCATATGGATACAGACAATGTTGAAAAAAAAAATCTGCACAGCTTTTTCCGGGTTAAAACAAAAAACTATTGATGCAAAAAGTTAAAATAAACCTTTTTCTTTATGTTGGATGTGTTTTTTTTAAACATGGTCACATATATACATAAATGATAGGTGGCATGTCATAACGTCAAGTGTCATAGTGTCCGTGGACACATTTAAAAGGATTTTCTCCTCTTTGATAAAACAAGTACCGGATTCGTTAACTAAAGCTTATCTGCACAGCCGGCATTCGGCCGGGCGCAAGGATTTTCTCTTTTCTGGTATAACAAACACCGGCTTCGCCAACTAAAGCTTCGCTGTATAGCCGGCCTTCGGCCGGGCGTAAGGATTTTCTCCTCTATGGTATAACAAATACTGGCTTCGCTAACTAAAGCTTCTCTGCGAAGTCGGCTTTCGTTCGGAAACAAGGCAGATTTTAGAAGTTTTACTTAGCGAAACCGGTACTTGTTTACCATAAAGAAAAAAATATTTACGCCCGCCCAAAGACTAAATTTTTTCGATTAGAAGTCATACCACTAAGAATATTGTGTATGAGTGTCAGCTGGACCAACGCTCGCTTCTCTTTTCTTCCATCAAAATTAAAAATGTTAAATCGCTTGTCCTCCATAATTTTTCTAAACTTCATCCACCGTTCCTTTGCCACCTTTGAGCTGGAAGAGATATGACTTCTGTAAATAGTATGTAATATATATTTATTTTTAGTAAATAGAAAATATAGTATGCAATAAATTTTAAAATACCATTGCCTCGCCGTATACCGGGTTTTCCAACTTCTCCTCAACGTCCTGTGCAGCATCAATTGATGACAATGGTAATGTTCCAAAATATTCGCATTTTCACCGGACGGACAACTTTCTACACTTTCTGCTTTATCAACACTTTTTTTATTTATATTTCTGCATATTGCCACTTTTGTTTTAAATTTCTTTTTTCAACGCTTAAAGCATTTTGTAGAGATTTTTTATTCATTTTATTTAAATTACTTTATTTAATTTTTTCACTTTTATTACACTTGTTCAACTTTACTCGTACAGCACTAAATAATAATGTGTAACCTGGCAGAAAGAGTAAGGTATAACACGCTTCTTTAATCGAAAAGGCCATTTCTTTCTAACTTAAGGTGCTTACGGAATACAAGTGTGCATATGTATATGTATTTTCAAAAATTTTAAAATCTTTAAATGTATTAGTGTATCGGTTAGGCAGGCTTTGCAGGGTTGTTATACCATAGAGTAGAAAATCCTTGCGCTCGGTCGAAGGCCGGCTGTGCAGATAAGCTTAAGTTAGCGAAGTCGGTCTTTGTTATACCATAGAGTGAAAATCCTTGTCCATGGACACTATGACACTGGACGTCATGACATGCCACCATATGTTATTTGAAAGATAAAAAAAACCTTTTTCAAAAAAAATTAAATTAAATATAAAAAACGTTTCTTTAAAAATACTATATTTTTCTCAATTCTTGAAAAATCCAAGAGTTTTTCATTAAAAATGATTCATAAGATCTTAAAAAATAATAACATGCCGATATCTAAGCCAATTCTTTGACCTGGAGATTGTCAGATGCCTCCAAAGTTGAGTGTATCCATGTGGATACAATATAGAGAATGGGTTTACCAGAATTTTATAACAAAAATTATAAAAATTAGATTTAAAGTGTATTAAATACAGCCCAAAAATTCCTGCGTTTTACGTTTTTGAATTCCAGCACACCTCTGAATAACATAATTTAAGGTCAAATTAGACGAGACATAATTAAAACCATACAAAACAGCTGTTTAAACCAGCCTTATTACTGTTTTAGATTATAGGAATGTTAGTTTCTATGGTTAAGGTAACGGCTTTAGCATTATGGATATTTCACTCTTATTGCACCTTTATGGGCAGTAATTATCTGGTCAACGTTATGTCCGTTGTTCATTTAATCTTTTTGCGGATGTTGGTCAACATTTAGGCTTGTTTCTTTTTTATTCCTAAACCACCAAGGATTTTGGAATTTTACCTCATTTTCAAATATTAGGTTCGCTATAATGTTTCAATTAACAAAAAATTTAATTTTGTGAGTTTGAAGATATTTGATGCTAAAACAAAATTGTGCCAATTACACATACATAGATACCGAAGTCTATGTGTAGTTTTTATTTAAAAGCTTAAGGTAATCATTAGACTGGTTTAATAAAATTCTTAAATTAATTAACATTTTTCGTCTTTTGTGAATACATAAAATCAAAAGTTGTTAACAGATTTTAATCATTTATAGCTTGTTTTGTTTGCAATGTTGTTTTTTATATGGCTGCATAAAATTAGAAGCATAGCTGTATTTTTCAATTTTTTTATGAATTTTTAAAAACAAAAATTCCGAAATTTTAATAAAAAAAATTATTTTTTTTCCAGAAAAAAAATTATGTTTCTTAAACGAATGCGCATATAAGAAAAAAGTTTTAACTTTCTTATAGTAAATTTTTTTGTGGAATTTCGGTTTTTTTTTAGTTTTTCAATAAGCTAAAGTGTTTTTGAGTTACGCGAACATATGTTGTGCAACATCCTTAATTTTCGAAATAACGGTATATCTCGAAAACCAAAGCTAACCTAAAAAAACATCTAGCACCACTGGATTCAGCGACTCCGAATTAGGTTAAAACTCTTTCGTTCGTATCATACTAAAATATTAAACAGCAAATACTTTAATCTATCTATACAATATATAATTTCTTAGTATGTCAGGATGTTTGCATGTATGTCCTATTCTTTCCGCAACTTTCTGAAGCCATCTGATGACATAGGAAGCTGAAATTTGGTACACTTGAAGTACTTTCTCTGCGGAAGATCGTAACGAAGCCATATTTTTGATTTTCAGCTTTTCAACTAGTATAACTATAAAGATCTGAAAGAAAAGATGTTTTTTATAATATGGGGAACTTTGGGCCCCACTCGGCATGACTAGGCACCGTCGGATTGACCTGAAAAATTAGATCATAATTTCTTACACCAAACCTCATATTTTAAGCAGCGCAAACAATTAAATTTAAAAAAAAAAATTGCGACCAGTCTAGTAATCATACCCTGCAAATAAAATTGATAAAATGGACTACTCCATGGACTGGTCCGATGTAATGCAAGCATGGACCATGTCATTGTTAAAAAGTGTTTGTAGTGAGACGACATGTCTTCGTTTTTTTAACGACATGCTTTCGTTTTTAAACGACTTCAAAGCTAATCCTCTTGAGTATGCCATGGAGTAGTTTTAAAACTACTCCTAAGTGGTCCAAAGGTGGGTTATATGGTCCACTCCTAGGACATCGTAATGTTAAATAGACCATGTTTTTTCCATACGTTTGGGTTACTTTTGGACTAGTCCTGGTCCCTTGTGCGCTACTCTTTACACGCGTGTTTGGACTGGTCCTATTATTTGCAGGGTATGTTAAGGGTTCGGATAAAAGTTCAAAACAGGTATAGACATATTAATAAATTTCAAAAGCTCTGACGATTTTGGATTTTTATAAATTTATGTCCAGGAAAACTTTAAACATGCAATTGCATGTTTTTCCTTGTGCGACCAATGAAGGCAGACAAAATATATTTATCGGTTTTAGGGATTTTTATGAATTTCGGCATCGATTTGTTAGTGCATATTTAACCGTTTTCCCGGTTTTTTTTTTGCATAATTTGGTTAAAAGAGCCTTAAAGCAGCATTTATTAAGTCATTAGCGCATATTTTGCCTTTTTGAGGCATATTTTGATACATGTTAAATTTTTTTTAAAACCTACAAGAGCTTTCGCAACATATAATAAAAATTTTTTATTGCGATATTTTGGCTTTTCTGGTTTAAATATCTATCTGTATACCCAACGCGTTGATTCAATTTCGCCATCTACATTTAATTTTTACTCGAAAATTTTAAGACATAGCAGGTTGTCAACTAAGGAAAAATTAGTTATATACGACTTTGGCGACGTGATTAATACAAAGAAATCTTGACCAATCTTTTAGTACACCGATCGCCTCAGAATGACTTTTAAAAGTGATCTAACGATGTCCATCCTTCCGCCTGGCTGGTTGTCCGTCCATGTAAAAATTTTTCACAAAGTACAAGTTGCAATCTTGTAGGAAATTTGATTAAATTTGGTGGACATTTTAATTGTACTTAGGACCAAGTCTACGTAAATGGTGCGAATCGGTCTATAGTTTCACATATTCCCCATAAAAACTTCTTTCCAAATTAGACTATTTTCAGTTCACATTTGCCCAAAGCTCCCATCTATAAATAATTGTTACTTCCTTTTAAATGTTTACATTAGTAAGCAAGTTAGCGAAATCCCTTTAAGACAAAAAATCTCATTAATATAAGTGATATTCATATAAATTTTACTACACTTTCAATCACTTTTGTTATAAAAACAGTACATTAGGATTTTTTTATTAAATAGAACTGTTATTAATTTTCGAATTGGCAATTTTTGAAGTTTTTGGGGCATATTTTTAACAGTATTCAGGACATATTTTCAAGTTTTAACTGCATATTTAATGCGCATAAACGCGTTTTTGAGCATATTTCTGGTTTCCCTGTTTATATCAAATCAAAGTATTCGAAAGCGGTTGTATGTTTCGAATCAATACTATTTCCTGGACAGTCTTTTAAGTCCTACACAAAAAGTTCTCTATTTATTTACATAATCAAATGTAAGTTTTCCCTCTACATAGTCAACCCACCTGCATACATATAAATCTTAAAGTAACAGATATTTGTGATATTTAATTTTATATAACTATTTATTAAAAATATGCCACCTGAATTAAAGAAAAGGTGCTATTTAAAAGTGCAACAACTAAATGAATTGTAGTTTTTTGCGTACTTTAAAGATTATAGTGCATGTAGTGATAAATCGTTTAACGTTAACGACCAAATTTAATATTGTAGCGAGATGTCACTGTCCAGGGTGTTTTTATTTTTTTTTTTTTTGTTTTGGGAAAAGCTTAATAGAATATTATTTTCGCTATTGCAAAACCTTTAGGGGGCGTATAGAATTTAATATTCTATTCTCAACTATTCAGTTCTGGAAATGCCGCCGGATTTGTTGTGGTTCCTATTCAAATGTAATCGTTAATACACTTTAAACATACAATTTCACATTCCTTATACAAGCTCACAGACTCAAAGATAGGCAGACATTTGTATCTGAGTTGTACTACGCACACATTTAGTAAATGTGATGAAAAGTTGCAAATTTGAAAATGTGCTGCAAGTATATTCAGATGTATGTATGTAAATGTATGTATGAAGTACGTACGAATGGACATGTGTGCCAACAATTGCCCAAAGACTTTAAAGTGATGTTTTTTTAATTTCCAGCTCAAAAAGAGTTGTGTTATTAAAATGGATGATGTTTAATTGAACTGGCCATCAACGTCAAAATTTGGCCTAAACATAGAAACGGCTGGCTATTAGACGGCCTAACTAGCGGACAGTGAGACTAAACGTTTAAGAAAATGAATGAGTATGTAGTCAATGACCAAATGACGCGAGACAGGCAGACGGAAATATGAGTTTGAACTTATTTCATCAATGGAAAACAAACATTCAATAGATTTATACAACTGTCTATGTGTCTGTCGACCGGTCCAAGCTTAATGACCCAGCGTATTTGCCATACGTACCACAAGAAATATGAAGACAGATGCACAGACGGACAAACAATATTTACGCAGTCCACTTCATCATCATGTGTACGAGACGAACAGTACTTACATTCGGACAGGTTTCTCGCTTATAACTGTTCTTTACAATAGTTACAGGTGATGGTTATTTTTGTCTTGACATGCATGCATCCATTCGCTTATATTCGCACTTACATATCAATATGTAGGTATGTTTGTATGTATTATGTGAATTTATAAATACATACAAATGTTTAAGTGTGTATGACTATGTTCACGAAATAATCACCGTTTTAGCTGAATTAATGTCTAACCGAATTGATATTTCTTTCTAATTTCGGTGGAGTTCACACAAGTAGGCAGGCGGCTGCAAATGCTTGAATGTTCAGTTGTGTTTTACTGTGGCTTTTAGAATCCCCTCTTGAGATTGTCTGAGTGGTGTCATAAAAAAGTGAATGTTGCCCCAACTTGTAGCAGGTAAAAGCTAGGCGCATCTTCGTTTGCAGTTACAGTGGTTACAAAGCTCGCTGCTCATAAACCTCATAAACACTTCACTTGTGTTTGCATGTGAATTTTGTTCACTTTATATTTGCCCATCCATCTGTTGCTGTATATAACAAGTATAAATGCAGGGTTGCCAAATTAACTTTCTATTGTTTTAATAGTGTGTTAAAATTTTAAGTACAGGCAACAATTTAAAAGGGCCTTCAGCTCGAAACCAATAAAAAATTTTATCATACATTTGAAAAAATAAGCGCTCAACTATGCGCTACGCAATAAGACATTCGGATATGCAGTAAAGTAAATGAAGGAACTCATAACAAGTTTTATAAAAGAAAAAAAAGAAAACTTCAAGTGCCACGGCATTGCCTTATCACGATGCAGGTTTGTTAGGGAGAATACTAAAAAATAACTTTAACAAGACATGTAAAGCTGATGGCCACACTCACCAGTTGTTATATGCGTTGAATAAAGCGCTTTTTGTGCCAAAAATGTGTTGCTTCAAAGTGGGAACTCACTATATTAATTTCTTGCCTTCCGTAAGCGAGATGGTAAGCGAAACTCCTACATTTCTCCCTTACAGACCTGCTTTGTTTAAAACTAAATTTTTCATTGGGACATAGTTTGCTTGAATTTGCTCTTTTAAAAAGAAGCTTAGGCAAAATATGGTCCAAATTCCAAAAAAAAAAAAATTTATTCGATTTTGGTAAATTAAGATGTGTTTGAACAGATTTCGCTTTTTCATTGACAGGCGAATCTGTCATTATACAATTTTTTAATCATCATCTTAAACAACGTTTCTCAAATGGAGGAACCCAAAAAATTTTCTTACATTGAGAAATAGACGTCTCTAACTTTTTTTATAAAACTGTATTTGGGGATCAGCGGAAAACTCTTTGTATCGACCAGGGTATATTTACACAAGGTAAACTCGTTGGCCCATATGTTTGTCAACTGATTACCCCTTGTTGGCACCCAAACGTCAAATTTCGTGTATATGAGCCAAAATTGGTGCATGTGTGCGTTAAATTATTTTGTTTTATATGAAGACAATTTTGACAACTCGGTATCTTTTATAGAGCAGCGTGTCTACACTCCCAAATGATTCCACCTTGTGTAAATATACCTTGGTATCAACAACATCAAGAACTTGTTTTAGAGAAAATTTAAAAAAATATTGTTTATGTTGCATATTGATCTTTTTGCCGGTTATTTAAGAAGCCAATAATCATAAGAACTATCAAAATTTAAAATAACAATAATTTTGATGGGATATTACCAAGATTAATATTTCATTTAATTTGTGGCAACACTTCATAAAAAAATTTTTGTTAAAGGAGGGTGGCGTTTATGTACACACAATCACCTCACAATACAGCCTGCTATTTTTTTAATTTGTACAAATGAACGCGCGATCAAACATCCAAAAAATACAACATGGAATGCACTGAAAACGCATCGTACGTGGCTTTGTAATAATTATGATGAACCACGTTTCAAGTGTTTTGCGAGCGGGCTAAGCACTACTTAGAAGTACTTTCATACGAATTTATCGGCAAGTGGTTTAGTGCATTTGTGTAAATGTCTTTATGTTTGTGTCTACACAGAACCGACAATAACACAGTCTATTAAAGAAAAACACATGTTTGTTAAAAAAACAAAAAGATTCACCTCTTCTTCCAACGCGTTGGCAACATCAGCGATCGTAAGGTTGAACCGAAAGTTGCAAATAAACCTCAGCTGCTATGCGGATCTCATCGCGAGCTTTTAAGCTTGTTTGCTTCTACTATTGATTGCGGAAAAGTTAAAAAAAAACAGAGCAATAAATTACGAAAGTGGTTGATAGGGTTTAATGTGCACTTGGTGCGCGATTGGTAATAATTGACAGTTAGCTGCTGGGAACGTACAAATAGTTGTTGTTATTGTTAAGTTGTTGCATTAGTGATTGCAGTTAGTTAACTATTCGATCGCGTACGTTCTTGTATTCATACGGACAAACTTAATTGCTAACTTTTGTGCATTTAGTTAGTCAACTGTCGCATTTAACTTTAATATTTTTAAAATATCACAAGCAAACAAACAAATAGTTATATCGCAAACACTAGCAAATACACAAAAATATAGTACAGTCTAAGCACGGTATAACGAATTTTTTGTGAGAATCTGAAAAATATGTTTTATTTGTACGGATGGGAACAGGGACATTTCTAGTTCTAGTATGTATGTCATGATCTTTTGCCAACTTTTGTCCAAAGAACATCGCTAAAGGATTACAAAAATAGCTAAATAATCTATTTTGTTAATAAATTTTTGGTTCTTATACATAAAATAATAAAATCACAAAATTATATTTGTTATTTTTTGGTCATAAAATCGAGTTAACTGTCAAATCTGGTCATCTCTCGCCTTGATACAAGTCTTGTCTCTATTAAACCTTCATTTGATTTTTTTTATCCCAAAGAGTCATGAATACTTCTAGCACTATTTTCACAGTTCGTTCCACCGCCTGTGTATGAGATGACAGCTTGGTAAAAATTAGATTGTCACTTTCTTGACTCAACTCCCGCATTTATTTCTTCAGTATTGGTATTTCGAACAACAAATACTTGGTTTGTACATTTGTACATATCGCTCCTTTATTGCAACATAGTCATATAAAAAAAATCAAACTTGGCAAAATGCGATTAAAGTTTTCAAAATGCACTTTTATATACAGATTTAATAATATATATTTTGCTAAAACTTGGGTTCGAGATATAATACTGATTTTGTTTACATATAAAGAAGGTATGATTAAGTAGCGCAAAATTTTTGATTTTTTGAGATATGGCTATGTTGCAATAAAGGAGCGATATGCTATTTACGAAATTTAGAACTTCATATAAGGTCTGCTTAATAACAGAAAATGATTTCTTATTTCCAATTATTGTTACTAGTAAGTGATCAAGAACTTGAAAAACTTGCAACGAGAGAGTGAAAAAGGAACATAAAAATTTAAGAAACAAATTATTTGTTGAAAATTTCTGACAGTTGAATTTGTTTTATTTTTGGTTTTTTCTTTGCCCACTTACAACTACATTTAGAGTTGACAAAAAATCAACCAACTGTGGTCGAAATTGTAAGAAAAGATAAACTCACTGTTAATTGTTGTTGTTGTTTTTGTTTAAGCTTTGATATTGTTACAAGTAAAACTGGGGCTTATAATTCTTATTCGCTTAACAGTTTTATTTGTTTAATATCTTTAGTTTTTCTAAAATCTTTGAATGAAGTTTCCTGACGATCTGGCCTAAGCCATGGTTTTTGCTGGTAACCGCTCGTCTATACCAAAGATACATATCGTCCACTTTTAAAGAAAATTGAGATTTGAATGCCGTATGGAAAAGAAAGATACGCCTCGTCGACCAGCATTTAGGTTTTCTTCAATTTGAGGCCTAAAGTGTGTCAAATCACCAATATTTTTGGTTTTCCTCTCAAGTAGCAAATAGGAAAAATAAAATGATTTTTGTCTCTCCTGTAAAATTTGTTAAAAGGGAGAACGCAGGTTTACACTCTAAGCCGACGATATTGCAGTAAATGTCAAAATTATGTTCACTCTTATTCTGCATTTCGATATCGTTCCCGACAAAAAGTATTCCAACAAAGAACTGCATCGAAAGAAAAAAAAGAAGACAATATTAACAGTTTTGTCACGAAACGGATGAAATCGGAACAAAAAAATAAGCAATTTTGTAAACATTTTAAAAAGAAGTTAAATTTAGTTGCTTTTGACCTGCAATTAATTAAATAAAACTTTTAAAGTATTTAAAGTAAAAAGAACTGCGAGATTATGATCCCTGAAAGGGAAGCATGGTCGAGTGGAACTTTGGGGAAAACGCCTTTGGGGATCTGTTGCTACACGGACGGCGTCAAGCTGAGGAATAAATCGTGCATAGGGGTGTAGGTTGAAAACCCTGGCACCGATATATTCGACCGCCTTCCTGACCACAATACTAGCTTCCAGGCAGAATGTGTGGGATGGATTGAAGCAAATATGGGGCGGGTGGAAGCCAACATATTTACCGATCGCCAAAGGGCAATTAGGCCAATATCAGTTAATAGGGTTAAGTTCCGGATCTTATTGGACTGTAGAAGGGCATTTCCGACTTCTCCCCTGTCGGCAGTATCCGTATCATATAGGTTCCGGGCCACTCGGGGATAATGGGTCACGAAAGGGTCAAAACACTTGCTATTAGGGGAAGGAAATTTGAGGCAGTTAATATGGCGAAGACGTGGGCTAGGAAACCCCACACGGCCAGCTGGAATAATGGGACTGTGGGTAGGACCACTAAGATTTTAAGGGGTAACCCAGACCAGCGGAGGGCACGAAACCTCCTCAATATGAGTAAATCCAAGGTTAGTATGATGGTGCCTATCCTGACTGGTCATGCAGGATTACGGGAACAAATAAACCAAATTGGACGGGCGGAATCTGACGAGGCGAGCGAGACGCTGAAACACTTGCTCTGCCACTGTCAGGCCTTTGTCGAGTTAATATCCAAACACCTCGTGAGAGATATTATGCTGAATTTAGGATCCCTGGGGAACGTAGACTGGAAGACCTTAAGGAATTACGTCCGGGCAACTGAGTTTGTTAACGCCGGACGTTAGCTCCCCCCAAAAGGTGGTGGTATTTCTACCCACTTAAATCTCCATGTTCTTAAGGAGTGCACAACAGGCCCAGTAGAGGCCTAGGTGTACATCACTTTGATATGAGGTTGCATCCTTGATGCATCACACACTTTTTTAAAGGAAATAAACAAAGAACGAAAAGCTTTCCGTGGCAACGATCGTAATAATCAGTGTTGTTTATGGTTTTTAAATTTTTTGTGCGAAAAATTCCTATGTTTGTGGGTTTTTTTTAAATATCGATGCGTTTTTTAATTTTTGGTAGCATCAATGCAAAATCAACACAAATTTTTCTTTCAGTATGAGAAAAAAATCTTTGTACAATAAAATTCAACTGTTTAAATACCATTTCAAACAGTGCAATACATTTACATACAATTTTATACACCACAATAAGAACAAGAAGTAATGATGTTTAAGACGTATCAAATCATATGCACTAAGCAAAACGATCATGCTGATTTAGATAATTTGTATTATGTTAAGAAAAAGAAACATTTCATTATATGAAATTTGCAGTATTATTAATTTTGAATTCATCCAGAAAAAAGTAGTTAAAGAAGAAAGCTACTAAATAATGGGTGAAAGAAGCTATTCATTTTGAAAAAGTAAGCGAAGTTTTTACTGGGCTACTATTAATCGCCCGTTAAAACTTCGCATACAAAATAATGTGTTAAGTAATCAGAAAAACTTAAAAGCACTACTTACAATTCTATTGAAAGAACAAATGAATTTTACAAGGGATGTCCCAAAATGAACGCATTTAAAAGTAAGTCATTATTTTTTTACCAACATACATTCAGAAATAAGTAGTTATAAAAGTTGTTATAGAAGCAATTAAAGAAGAAAGCTACTAAATAATGAGTGAGAGAAGCTATTCATTTTGGAAAAGTAAGTGAAGTTTTTACTGGGCGTTTATATTTTTTAAAAAGTTTTGTATAGAATATATTATTATCTACACCATTTTACATTAAAAATAAGGAAATTCCAGATAAAATTAAGAAAATTCCAAATGAATATGAATATAAAACAAATTTTATAATTAAATTTTATCAACCTAAAATAAAAATTTCTCAATTTCAAGATAAAATGTTTACTTTCATTTGAAATTTTCTCGATTTCAAGATTTCAAGAAATGGCGCGTTTTTCTACATATTGGTGCGTTTTGAATTTTCAAAGTTGAGAACGCTGATCGTAATGCATAAAACATACAATCATGGTGGAATAAGCAGCCAAGTGGGAAAAAGAAGGAGTACGGATGCCTTCTAGAAGGCCTCCGTACTTCTTCTTTTGGATATACGATGCCTTCTCGCTCCATTCCATACTCATATCTTTTTTACACACGTTGTCATTGCGGAGAAGGCCTTCCGCTCTCGCTTCTTTAGCAGGTACATAAGAATGGTAACGGGATAAAAAAAAAAATTATTTTGCTTTTGCTTGTGCAAAAAAAAAACAATACCAAAAATGTTACTCCTTCTCTACTCCTTTCTCATAGAAGCGAGTGTGGAAGGTGTATTTTATCTTTTACACCAAAGAGCCGAGGCCTTCTTTAATAGTAAGACAACAATAATAATTTAATCAAAACAATTTTTAAACAGGCCTTTTAAAAGGCCTTAAGTAAGAAGGTCTTCTGAGTTTTACCGCTGGGAGGTGGCATCGTTACGGCAACAAATACAACATTACAACAAAAATGAAAATTATATCACCGTCTAATAGCAATGAGTCCGAGATGGAAATATATTTTAAATGTTATGTCAATAGACGTCAATAGACAAATCGACGTGTTACAAATTTTTGAGAATCTAGAACTGGAGATTAATTATTTGTCATTGGAAATAAAATTTTAACACAAAAATCTTCCAATGACGATAAATCGTCGAATCTGGCAACCGTGATGAGAAGTGGAAATAATATCGTAGACACACTGCAGAAAGTGATGAGGAGAACTCTAGTATCTAAGTCAATTTAGATATTTAGAAATTTTATCTACATATCGTTGCCTAAAACGCAAAACGACCTCACTAACCAAAAATTAATAATCTATTTTTTCATTGATGCTGATGTATTGCATCGAAACAAATGTCAGCAAAAAGTTCAGCGATCGGCGAACTTTCGTGGATTTTTTTTGGGCAAATTCAGAGAGTAAATGAAGGATGAGGCTCTTCATTTGGATCCAGTAAGACGACGGAGATAGACCGAGTTAACATTTTCTTTATTTCTAGAAAAACTACAATTGCTAAATTTTATTCGCTCATTTCTACTTAACGACATATGCAATCTAAGTAATTTTTTAATTAAAAAGAAGGTGCTGCTTTTCAATAAAAACGGCATTGAAATTCTTTGAAAATATCTTACATGCATAAACTACTGAGTTGCATCAAAATTGTCATCAGTTTTCAAAGTAACTTAAAAAAATATTTTCTAGCATAGAACGTGACTTTTCACAAAAGCCAATACACTAGAGCCCCGTTTTTCGTAGATCCTATTTGCGTCGTTTGGATTCTAATTTGCGTCGCTACATATGATTGATATTTTTTAACCGAAGTCATAATCACTTGTCAAGAATTTTTCTATTTGCGTGTAAAAAGGGGTATTCCTATCTTATTCTGTTAGGTACGTTATTCTAAGCATAGATGCGTGTTAGGAAGTAAGAATTCAGTTCTCAATAAGAAATGCTTGGCTTAGTAAATACAACTGTAAATAGATTTTGCAACAGAGACGGCGTTAAAAATTAATCGATGAAGTTAGCTCGAGTTATTCTTAAATGAGATTTTATTTTTTATTAAACATTTTAGTGGGTACTCTCACTAGGCCATAAATATGCTTCATTTAAACGATAACTGAGCTGTAAAGGGCCATGTAAGCTACAGAACCAGTTTGGCAAACCCCCACACTAGGATGGCGCAAAATACAAAAGCATCGAATATTCGCGCTCCATAACGTTAATCCTATTCGAATGGTGCTTAAAAATGTTCATTCCAAATTTGAGCACAATCGGTCAATATTTAGAGGTTGCGATAGTTAAATGATTTTTCGGGGTTAGATAGACTTACACGGTCAATAGATACAATAAAGTCGTTTAAAAAAACAGTTTTCATTTTTATTGGTTAAGTTGTATTTTGTTTTTTTTTTGCGAAACTTAACTTCTTCGTGCGATGAATCTAACTCACTGTCAGAAATTTCAACATAATCTTTCTAAACTCGTTTCTTGTAATCCTGCATTCAAAATAAGTTAAATAATTATGTAGAGGGATGAATATATTTGAATTTTAACAAATGTAAATCTAGTAAAGATCAAAGAAAAGTGTGAAAAAGTATCTCCAATACATAAACAAGTACAATAATGATAATCTAAATCATCACAGATTACCGAGAATTTTAGCTCAAGAGGTAATAGAAAAAAAGATCTTCTGGGCGGAAGAGTGGTCTCTCTTATGTCAAAAAATTGGTTTTTCACCTGATAATCCTAACATTCCGCTAAGTTCTTATGGGAAGGCAATTTTAGATCTTTTGAAAATAAAGGAACATGAAGATTATATAACAAAAGCTACAAATTCAGAACACCATGATCTGTACGCACAGTTGAATTACAATGATATTCCAGCACAAACAACAAATTTTTCATCACGTTTAACCAGCCTAATCATAAAAGCAAGAGGTGGATTCCTTAACTTAAATGGCAGACCCTTCAGAAATAATTCAGATGTCACATGCACAATGTGTAATCTAAACATAATTGAAAACACTTTCCACTTTATTGGAGTGTGTCAAGTATACAATGAATTTAGAATCAAATATTTTGGTAAAGCCCAAATTAATATTGATGAAGTTATATGTATACTAAATGGCTCAAATTTTAACTACTTGTATAATTATTTAGAAGTTTGTATAAAATATCGAAAATTGATAATTAATGAATTTGATTAATAAATAGTATTTAAACATGTGTAAATATGTAAATAAAATTAAGAAACTAATGTAAATTGTATAATAAACGCTAGTATAGTGCCAGTCTGGCTCACAACATTAATGTTATGCCAAATGTAGATAGTAAAAAATATTGTAAATACTCTGAATGAAATATTGTAAATTACCTGAAATTGTACATACAAATTTTTTACTTAAATCAATTAATAAATAATAACAATAATAATAAATAATAATAATAATGATAAGCCAAAAGTAAATGCATGTAATAGGTGTAAGCTGTGAAACATAAAAGTCGGCATTCATCTCTAAATATTGTCCTATTGATCCAATTTTTGGTATAAACATATATTTTAGTAAAAGAAACAAAATCAAGCTTGTGGAGAAAGTATTGGACTACACTTTTGCTTTTCCATACAAGCGTGGGCCAGTCTACCCCACACATTTCGTTTGCAAATAAACGGCACAACATAATTATTATTTTTTATACCCTTCACCGAAGGTAAGAGGGTATATATAACTTTGTCATTCCGTTTGTATGTTCCACAATATTGATCCTACACCCTTATGAAAAGCGAAGTTCAAATCCGGTTGTCCGTCTGTCCGTGTTTATGTTGAAATGGGTTTTCCGAAAACCCCAGAAATGATGTGGAATAGGTTGATGTATATTTATGTCACATATACTCCGTTTAAGTTTGCTATTGAAATTCAGCCAGATCGGTCCAAAAATGACGGAGATATGAGCAAAAAACCACGACTACCTCTAAATTTTTCCAAAAATCCCTTGCTGTTGTTGTATTTTTTTATTTCCGCATATCTTGAGAACGGCAAGAGCGAAAGTTTCCAAATTAGGTACACACATTTACGTTGCCAATGCACACCATCCTACAAAATGTGGGTGGGATTGGAGAAGTCGGCGTGGTACCTCCCGTACAAAAAAAATTGAAACCCTAAATTTTAGGGCTGCCATATGTCCTATGGATATGACTTATATATCAAAATATCGGAAATTTTTAGTAGAACATATTTTATAAAAAACTCGGGAAAATCGGTTCAGATACAAAAAAGTTATGACCAAAATTAAATTTTTTTCCATAGATCTCCCCAAGCCCAAGCTTTATAGCTAAAATAAATGGTAAATTTCTTCTTCAACACGTCGGTATATAAATCTGCCAAATCGGTTAAAAAATGGCTGAGTTATAACTGAAATACTGAATCCCCAAAAATTACTCTTTTTTATAATTAACTTTGTTAAAATATATGTATAGAAGTGTATATAAATGTTTATATATAAATATAACTTAAGTAAATGGTAAAATTCTTCCTTAACACGTCGGTATATACAACTATCACATCTGTTAGACAATGGGTAATTTATGAACAAAATACTCCAAAAATGGGCCAAAAAACAAAAATTTTTATAAAAACCTAAATTTTAGTCCCATGTATATGACTTATATACCAAAATGTCGGAAATTTGTATGAGTTATAACCGAAATACTGGCGTCTAATCACCGCATACGATATCGAGCAAAATTGATCGAAATTCTTTATTTTGGTATCTTGAACCTCGATATCGAATGAAATGTATTGAATTTGAAATAATAGCATTCGACATCGAGTAACTCGCATTACATTTATCGAGTTTTCATTCGATACGCCAGTGTCTATCGTATGCAAAAAAATTCAATAGTCTATTCGATACGATAGTATCGAATGCGGTGATTAGACCCCTGAATTCCCAAAAATTACTCTTTTTATACCCTTCACCGAAGGTAAAAAAATATATAACTGTAATTTCTACAATATTGATCCTGCACCGTATAAAGTATATATATTCTGGGCCGGTTGTCTCTTATTTAAAAAAAAAAAATATTTACAGCCGAATATAGCACTCTTACTTGTTTTTTTTTTAAATTCTATTAAAAACTTTTATTCTCGTAATTTTTGCATGGTGCTTCTTCACTCTTTAAAATTAAACTAAAATAGTTACATACTTTGAATTTTTATCAAACGATCAAACGCCCAAATTAAGAACGTAAAAGGTTTTTACAAACGTAAAATAGTGACATGAAATTTGACAATCTTACAAATGTGGTTTATTTGGACTTTAAGTTGTCCACCCAAGTCATAGTAGTTCATGAATACGACATACTCAATACATATTTTAAAAGCTTATTTAAAACGCAATAGCGGAGTTCAGTATTAGTCTTGCAAATGTAAAATTTTGTTAAATCCAACAACAAAATGCACAGAGTCTCCGTAAGATTTCATTAAATTGCAACGATATTTTGCATTTGCACTTTTCAAGCATAATTTTGAACTCCGCTTATGAAAAAGTATAACGTTTTAGAAACAAGTTCATACTTCCACTATGAACCGATTTGGCGATTTGTTAAAATTTCTGTTTATAAGACATACAAAATGACTCGACGGAAGAAAATTTAAAAACAACGAGGAATTTGTTGATGGGAAGGGGAAACAAATCGGAAGAAATTTGTCCAAATTGTACTGAACTGTTAGAGAAAATAACGGTTTTTATTTAAAAGCCATGGACTTCCTGTCAATCCGGGAAGTCATACATTGTGAGCTTTTACATACATTTAATTAATTGTATTGAACAAATGTTTAAGAAATGTATTTATGAATGTTTTTATTTTAATATACATACATTCGTGTGTATGAATATGTATTGAAATTTAAGATTGTTCCTAAATTATGTTTAAGAAAGAAACAAGTAGAAAAAAATAAAATAAAACTACACTGACCCAATGTCAATCGAAGTCAAGTCAAAGAGTTAAAGAGTGGTACTTGTGAAAAATATTCTATTGTATTTGTTTTGTGTCGTTGAAAGCATTTATGCACACATTTTTGCAATGCTTCCATTGCAGAATATTGCACAGAGATCAGGTTAAATGGATCACGACTGGCACGGATTTGTTGTAAAGTGTTTTTGTCGTTACTCATTGAATTAAACGGCATTAACAACTGATGAAGTAGTTGTAAGTTGCACAACATACTATTCACAAGTGACGAAACATTGCTACCAATTTGGAACAGGTGTGAGCAAAGTCTTTTAAAAGAAAAAAAGAAAAAAGAATACAATAAACAAAATTGTACAAAACTAAAAATATTATATGAGTGCAAAAATATTGAAAATATGTGCTGCATGTGAAGACACAGATACTTAAAAAATACTACAAGATGATTGAATACAATGTTGATTATAATTTTATTTAGAAATATTAGTTTCTTTTAATTCTAATATTCATTTCCATTATTTTCGGTCCAAACTGAAGCTTGAAATTTATAGTGATGTTAATGCATATTTTTGTATTCGAAATAATATAAATATGTAGTAGAAATCAGGGACTGAATAATTATTATAATTTTTTTTAAGGTTACGAGAAAAAATCATTTATTTTCAATTGGGAATTTGTAACACATTTATCGCTACATATATTTTTTTTAGGTTATCGTAACCAAATAAAGTAAATTTTTTTTCTTTTTGGAAAAGGGTTCATGCACAAAAAAAATCAAAAATATGCGCATAAAATATGCACTAAAACTCCAAAATATGCATTGAAAAAATGAAAATATGCACTTAAAACTTGAACATTTCAATAAAAAAGCGTTTGCTTTTTTAATTTTATTTAAAGCAAAAAAATAAAAAAATGCTATTGTTTCACCAACTATCCGAAGTTTATTATCGAATTTTCTTTTAATTTCCTCTGCAACTCGGTGTAGCCTATTTGCCCAGAATGAAATATGTAACAGTTTTGGATAAATTGTTGTTGGTAAATTGGCAGCCTTGACCATGTAAGCTGCTACATCGGTAAAAAGTTTAAGGATATTTTGTCGAAATCTTGTATTTTATACAATTTTGAAATATTCTGAAGAACTTTTTTTATAATATGGAAATTTAAAAAAATATGTATTTAAAATCCAAATATGCAAAAATATGCATTTCACCATAGTATGCAACAATGTGCAAAAACAAATCGATGCCATTTTAACGCAATTTAATGATTCGGAAAAATAATTGGTCGAAAACGATCTTAGACTATGGAAAACGCATCCTTATTTAAGAATGTAAGATAAGATAAACTCACTGTTTATTGTTGGTGTTTTGTTTAAGCTTTGATATTGTTACAAGTAAGACTCTGAGTGTTTATAATTGTTATTTGCTTTAGGGTTTTATCTGTATAATATTTTTAGCTTTTCTTAAATCTTTGGAAAAGGTTTCCTGATGAGCTGGCCTAAGCAACCAGTGAAATGCGCATAGGAACTAGCTTTCCCTCAACAATAAATTTCAGTGTATTTTTCAAACATGAAAAATTGGGAACTTAGCACGTCATTCAGAAATCTTTTTAATGGTTAACCGATTTTTTACTTCCCGATAAACTGATCGGTTAATTTAAAATTGGCTATTTTCAATTAAGCCGGTTTATTTCAGTCAATTTACCGGTGTAACAAAATTTTTATTTTTTTTTTGTGGTATTGTAACATATTTTCTTGTGTATTTAATTACACTGGGGTACAAGTTTAGAAAAAAAAATTTACTGCAGAAATGTAGCATGTTTTTAACTAATGTTTGTGCTTTCTTAGGGCTATCACGTCTTGTTAATTTTTTATCGCATGCTGGCAATACTGTAAAACATTAAATTCTGGCACTACAATTTCACAATTATTTATTTGACAGAAGCCCACATTCATTCTAAGGCCTGGAACAGAATAAAGTAGTTGTAGTAGTAGCTGAAGCTAAAAAATGCTCTGAAGCGCAACAAAGTTCAAAATTTTTAGCTTCAACTGCAACTGCAACGACCACTACAACTACGTATTCTGTTGACACTACCTTGAAATTTTCGTTTTTTACTTTTCCAGCGACCATTCCGTTCCCCACTTAAATCTTCATAATAGTAGCATTTAAACATGTCAGGGAGATCGTGTGTTACTGATTCAAGCTATTTTTTTTTTTATATGTGGGGAATATTTAGTTGGAAAAAAGGATCTGTGTAATTCCATGTCAAATCGACCAAGAGTGGAACCCGACCCCTTTCAATTTAAATGAAATTTGGTGAGAAGGATCCTTTTTTCCTAAAAAGAACATATATCATATTAAAAATGTCATAATTTCGCCGAATTAGCCGAATGGCAAGGAAAGATATTTGGTTGCTCCAGTTGTTTCGTCTCATAAACAAAAGGTATGTGTTAAGAAAAATATTCTTTCACACAATATATTTCCTTCAAGCAATACATTCTAAAAAAGAGTACAAAATCAGAAACTAAGGAATTCGGAAAAAAAATTTTTTGCAGAATCAGGTGGAAGAATTTTTTCCAATTCAAATTTTATCAAAGCTAAAGAAAAGAATTGCTAAAATTCTAACTGCCGTATTCATAAAAAATAAAACAAGTTTCAAATGTTTTTGAAGGCAACATTTTCATAAAAATTTTTCTTTAAATGCATTTCAAATCCATTTTAATTTTTTATGAATACGGCAGTAAATATTTAAACCAAATTATTTTTCTAAAAGATTATTTTTTATAAGTTTTCCCTGTTGAAAAAAAATTACTTAATTCATAACAAACCTTATTAATCGGTTAGCCGGTCAATAACAAAATCAACCGAATAAACCAAAACCCGATAGTATTACAGTAAGTAGTAGGGAAATGGGGAGGCAGCAAAAATGCTGCCTCCCCATTCGTTTTTTCCCCATATACCACAGAGGGAGCATTTTGCTTTTCATTGAAAGCAGCAAAAATTCTGCTTCCCCATTCGTTTTTTCCCATATACCACAGAGGGAGCATTTTGCTTTTTTTCATTCAAAGCAGCAAAAATTCTGCCTGTTTTTTGCTCCCGATGTATTTTCCATATGGAGGAATTTTGAATATAAACAAAAAATAAAGAATTTTTTTTTTGAGTATTTTTCAATAAAAAAGAGAGTAATATTAAGTTGATCACCTTATATTTTCTTCAATGAAGAGAAATTTAAAAAATACGTATAAATAATATTGTTAATTGCATTTTTTATTTTTTATTTTTTACCCTAACGAAAAGTTTATTGACTCATAATTTAATGCGAAACAAATATTCAAGGTTAATTTTTTAACTTTTAAAAAAATGCATACGATTGCATTTTTTCTTTTATTTTTACTTTAACGTAAAGGTTATTAACTTGTAATTTCTATGTTGAATATTTAAACTATATTACATATTACTCTCTTATTTAAAAAAAAAAAAATACTTAAACTATTTTATTTATACGTATTTTTTAAATTTCTCTTCATTGAAGAAAATATAAGGTGATCAACTTAATATTACTCTCTTTTTTATTGAAAAATACTCAACAAAAAATTCTTTATTTTTTGTTTATATTCAAAATTCCTCCTTATGGAAAATACATCGGGAGCAAAAACAGGCAGAATTTTTGCTGCTTTGAATGAAAAAAAGCAAAATGATCCCTCTGTGGTATATGGGAAAAAACGAATGGGGAAGCAGAATTTTTGCTGCTTTCAATGAAAAGCAAAATGCTCCCTCTGTGGTATATGGGGAAATGCTGCCTCCCCATTTCCCTACTACTACAGTATCAAAGGTAAACAATGGAAGTTGGGTATGTTACACAATGTCGGAGGTTAATTTGTATAGTTTCTCATCATAAGCTTTATTATTAAGGTTTTAGAAACACTAAAACAAACATATGAAAAAATAGTGCATATGTTGAAAATAGAAAAACCCTCGTCTTAAGTTAGACCATATTTACATTATGCAATTAACGCCGCAACTTGCCGCAACTTTCGCATGCAACTTTTTGTTTGTTAGCAAGAGGTGTAGGGAAGAAAACGGGGTTGAAAAAGTTGAAAAAAATGCTTGAAAAAAATGTAAATGTGAAAAGAGTTTCGTAGGAGCTACTTTAAAAGAAAATAGAAAAAAAAATTCGGCGTTAATTGCATACATGTAAATGGGGTCTTAGACACTATTTTTGTCGATTTATATGTATCCCAATCTCAATCTCAGCCCACTAAGCGACCAAATCTACCTTAAAGGAAAAAACATAAGCTTTCTTTTGAGCCAAAATAAAAAAGTTTTAAATATAATTTTAAAAGATTGAAGAAAAAGCTATCTAATTTGTTTGTGACAAATTTTGCTAACACCAATAGGTAATAAGCAAAGAAACCATAAATATGCAATTGCATGTTTTTCCTCGTGCGACCAATGAAGACAGAAACAATATATTTATCCGCTTTAGAGCTTTTTATGAATTTTGGCATCGATTTGTTAGTCCATATTTTTGCATATTTTACCGTTCGCAGCATTGTTTTGCATACTTTAGTTAAAAGAGCCTTTTAGCAGCATTTTTTAGGTTTATAGCGCATATTTTGCCTTTTTAAGGTATATTTTGATACATATTCAATTTTTTTTCGCAGCAAATAAACAATTTTTTTTTCGAAAATCTGTTACTTCAATTTCGACATCTTTATTTAATTTTTACTCTAAAATTGTAACACAAAGCAAGTTGTCATTAAGGATACATGTTATGCGATTTGTATCTAGAATAATCTTTTAGTATTCCGATCGACTCAGAATCACTATCTAGAGCTGCCATCGGCAAAATCAGGGCGCCGCGTTTTCTCTTTTCTCTTTTATTCTCTTTTATGCTCTTTTATTACGTACATGTGCACACACATTGCAGAGAATTTAACAACATTAACAACAACATATGTAAAATTCGTACAACGCATATAATCGCAAAATGTAATAGTATAGGTTGCCGATGGCAGATCTAGAGTGATCTAACGATGTTCATCCATCCGCCTGGCTGGTTGTCTCTCCATGTTAGCCTTGTGCGGAAAGTACAAGTTCTAATTTTTAGATAATTTTATCAAATAAGGATGTAGTCTATGCAAATGGTGAGAATCGGTCTATAATTTCACATCCAAATTAGACCCTTTGTGTCCGCAAGCTATCTAATTATGATGGCATTTAAATTAAATTCGTGCCAAAAATATTTTACTGCAAATTAAATTATTTTCGAATCGGTTCACATTTGCTCAAAGCTGCCATCCTTAAATAGCTTTAGCTTCCTTTTAAATGTTAACATTTGTTAACAATTTAGTGACCGTACCTAAAATCCCTTTAAGACATGGGTTTTTGTATTGGAATATCTAGATAATATTCGGCGCAGAGATCTCTTATACGAATTTTAACCTAATATGGGCTTAAGCGATAATATTTTTAGGTTTTTTTTTTTTAAAAATTTTGTTATTAAATTGTTGAATATTGTGTCTTCAAATTATATTTTAAACATATTTTTAAAATTTTTCAGGGCATATTTTCCTATTTTGACTGCATATTTAATGCGCATAAAACGTGTTTTAAGAGCGTATTTCTGGTTTTCCTGGTAATAAGTTACATGGATAGAACGATGACCAGTTTGGCCAAAATGTCAAATACTTGAAGTTTTTTAAACCACGACTAAAACTTTTCTCTAAATGTTGTTGTAGAACTTATGTTACTTTCTATGATTTTATTCTATGAAGTAACTAACTATTATTAAGTAACAAAATAAAAACAGTGCTGCAATCATAGAGCGTCAAGTTAACAAAGATATTTTTCATTAAATTGAATGTGCGAATGTGTTAAAAGTCATTTTTTGGGAATACAAATTTTTTTTTTAAATATACAAGATTTTGCTTGTCGTGCTTAATTTCCAATTTGTTGAAGGGATAAGCTATTCCCAACAGCACAAAAAGGGTTGATTTTTTTAGTATTTATAAAAAAAAGTTGCACATCAAAAAATAATAAATCGATTTTTGTAAAAATGTATTAAATAAGTTTTTTTCATATGAAAAAATGAAAAATTATCTTAAAATTGCAAAATAAGTAAAAATAAGACGGTATTACAAAAATAACTAAAAAAAGCCGATATAGCCAACATAAGCAAAACATTCTAGGTTAGGTTAAGAAGGGTTATGCGCCCAAGGGCACAATTCCACTCGGAGACTAATATGAGTCCATTGTGAATCCCTTCAATTAAAAGAAAAAACAAGTAAGAAAGTATAGTCGGTCAAGCCCGACCATATGATACCCTACACCACAGTATTAAAAAACACATCATGCTTATTATGGATTTATCTATGTTTATAAAAGTCATTAAAATCGGTTGAAAAGTTTGTGAGAGGCAGAAATCGCCCCATACCTCCCTCCCCTTGTGGTCCTATTTTTGAAAAACTATATAGCTTATGTGTCCATATAGATATGGATCTATCTATGTTTTGAATTTCATTAAAATCGGTTTAAGAGGCAGAAATTGGCCCTATCTCCCCTCGTGGTCCTATTTTTTAAAAAATGTATACCTTTTGGGTCCATAAAGATATTGTTCTATGTATGTCTTAAATTTCATTAAAATCGGTTTGATAGTTTCTGAGAGGAAGAAATTTCCCCCTATCTTCCCTCGTGGCCCTACGATTTGGCCTATTTTCAATAGGCTTGGTCCTTGTGCCAATAAGAACCTATGTCCTAAATTTTATCAAATTATCTTCAAAATTGCGACCTGTACTTTGCGCACAAGGTTACATGGACAGCCAGCCAGCCAGCCTGCCAGCCGGACGGACATCGTTAGTTCGACTCAGAAAGTGATTCTGAGTCGATCGGTATACTTTAAGGTGGGTCTAGGACCAATATTTTAAGGCGTTACACACATCAGCACAAATGCATAATACCCTCTCCACTATTGTGGTGTGGGTATAATAAAAGACAGTAAAGAAAAGAAGTATGAGAGATATAGAAACAAGAAAGTTAGAAGATTTCGCGTTACTATTGCCCTCTCTACAGTCCCCTCAACAGAAACAGCCGCACTATTTCCCTGACAAACCCCAGTAGATCAGCCGGACTATATCCAGCGATGCACCCCAGTTCGTCGTGAAAAATATCTCCTAGCCACTTCTACCTGAGACCCTGCATCCTGGGACAATGGCACAGTACATGCTCGATCGTCTCCAGCTCCTCTGAATCATCAAACAATCTGGCGTTGTCCCATCTGCCCGCAAAAGCCCTGACAGGACAATGACCCGTCAAGAACCCAATAAGTTCTAAGACTACCCCTATCCAATCCCAGTAGAACCCTGGTTGCCCTCGCATCCAATCTGGGCCATAGTGCCCTGGACACCCTGCAATCCGCTCTAACCCTCCAGGATCGGTTAACCTCATCCCGGAATCACCCCATAACATAGGGGGGGCTTAACCCCCTGTCCCTTACCGCTAAGTCCAGATTCGAACCCCCTCTCGCGAGCTCGTCAGCCACCTCATTTCCATCAACCATGCAGTGTCCAGGTACCCAACACAGCCTTACATTGAATGCCTCCATGAGTCCACCAGGAGCATTCCTACACCGAGCGACCAGGCACGATCGCACCGCGTAATTTGTCAATGCCCTCAGCGCCGCCTGACTATCGAAGTAAATTGTCACCACAGATCCACCCACGATGTGTTCCAGTATCACCTCCGTCGCCCTCCAGATCGCTAGGATCTCAGCCCAAAAGACACTGCACTCATCGGGGAGTCTGAATGGCCTTTTTACCTCGGTGTCCGCGATATATACACCGGCACCAGTGCCGGTTTCGATCTTGGATCCATCCGTAAATATTGCCCACCCTTCAAACAGTCCATTGGAACTCCACTGGTGGTAGAGTCTTAGTCTTATGATCCGAAATTCCCTCGAGAATAATACTCTGATCAATCAGACCCATCTAGTACAAAATACTCGTGTGATGGTCTAACTAAGGAAGACTCGTAAAGCCTAAGTAAGTTCCTAGCAGCCACACTCCTCACATAATGCTCAATAGGGGACAGATATAGTAGGATGTCCAGCGCTGCCTGCGGAGTGCTTCTCCTAGCGCCTGTGATGCCAAGAGATGCACTTCTTTGAACCTTGCTGAGCATCTTCCTATAGCTATCCACTCTCAACGCACCCCACCAAACATTGCATCCATAGGTAAGTATAGGCCTAACCACCGATGTGTAAATCCAGTTTCAAATACTTCGCTCCCTCCGATAGAGGTAACTCGACGCCATCTAGCACTGGCCCCCTAAATCCCTCTATCCTGTACCTTCTGGTAAATAGCACCAGCTCAGTCTTCACAGGGCTAACACCCAGTCCCCTATCCTTTGCCCATGCCGAGGGTTCTCCTAACATCACCTGCAAAATTTCCTATGTCGTCCGCATAGGCAACAACTTTCCTGCCCATGGAATCAAATGACCTAAGAATCCCGTTGACCGCAAGCAACCACAGTGGCCCCCCCTTTTGGTATCCCCCTGGTAACCCTCCTCCTTATCACATGATCCCCCAGGCTCGAGTTTATAATCCTACTGCCAAGCATGCAGACTATCCACTCTACCTGAAAGTCCTCAACTCCCACAACGAATCTCTAAATATTCTATCTTGTAAACCAAAAAATAAGCATTTGCTTTTTTTTTTTTTTTTGTTGGTCTAGTAATAACTTATTTAAATCTTTATATTAAAGTATTTTTTGTTATGTATAATTATGACTTATTTAAGATTTTATAATAATAAAGTTATTATTATATAAATAAATAATAATCCAAAAAGTGGCGAATAAAGAAAGCTACAATGAATTAAAATTTTGCTGGGTGATTCATCAATATAAGCATATGAATTAAAAATCTTCTTCTACATCTTTAATTTTAATAAATTTAGTGGCAGGTTGGTTGAGATGCATGAAAAGGCTTCAAAGTAGGCATTTTCGTACAACAACCGAAGAACTTTCCGTTTTAGGTTCACTGTCAATTAAGGGTCGACATACGACAACACCTTGGGCTCAAAGTCCGATATCAAAAACACTATATCGGTCTATATTTGTAACTCCAAAAACAGCAAAAATCTCAATGTCCAAAGATTTGTACCCATTGCTTATTTATATATTGTTGAAATTTAAATATCAAATTAGCTACATTCCTCAATAATAACTTCAATTTCTTTTTTGTCTTTTTATTTTAATTTAAGGATCTCAAAGCCAAAGTTTCAAATCGGCTTCTCATCTCAAAAGCGGCTATAATTTTTTACCCTCAAGCACAATATCAGCTGGCAATGTATTGCGGAGCAACATCTGTTCAAATAGCGCAAATAGCAGCCGGAATTCCCAATTTTCGTCGAGTTCGCCATTCACGTCATCAACAGCTGAAATAGCTTTAAATCGTCAATACTCATCATTTTCAAGTGCATCTGCGGCTGTAACAAAAATGCCAATACCTCCGTTTTTAGCGGCGTCTCCTTTTCTCTTTTCGTATCGTAGACTGAAAGAAGAGACAAACAACAATAGTCTCGGTTACATGAATAATAATCACAGCAATGGCAGCAGTTCATCATCCTTGCAGGGTATGAATCCCCACAGCCCTAATGTTGTGGCTCCATCATTTCATGCTCATTCGCCTGTGGGATCGTCCACCTCGTCGTTTTCAAGTGTTAGCTCTAGCGGCAATGGTGCATTCCTACAAGACTATGATCGCAAATTTAGCTTATTAAGTCTTTTTAAAAATCCGTACAAATACACCGACCGCAGGACTACAGCACAAATTCCAACTGGTTTTGGGGGAAGTACAGCTGCAGCTATTAGTTCTGCATTTTCAATGGCAAGTCCTGGCCTACCTTCTTCCGCATTTAGTTCAACGGCACATACTGCTGCTCTAACGCATAAAGTACAAACGCCAAACCCATCGAACACATCGCCTTGGAAACTTATGGCCGAAGCCCACCAAAATTCTCCCTTTAACCGTTCTTACCAAGGAGCATTTAGTGCAATGAGTACTGCTGATGTAAGTAACCGTAAAAACGCCTTTAGCAGCATAGTTTCTGGAGGCAGCAGCGCTTTTGCCCGAACTGATGTCAGTGCCAATAGCAGTGTAAATGGATGTAGTGACACCTCCAAGAATCGCAAAGTTCATAAATGTGACAATGAAGGTTGCGACAAAGTTTATACAAAAAGTTCTCATCTTAAGGCTCACAAGCGAACACATACAGGTAAAGTAATTTTTTAAATATTTAAGTCTACACTGCCTGTCAAAATTAAAGCCGCTCTCTCCTGCTAAATCTTTTTGGACCATTAGTTTATTGGATTTATGAGATTTTTGCCAAAATTTAAATCAGTGGTAGAATAAGTACAAGGTATAGATAGTCCTTAGATATTTTGTTCTCAATTTTAAGAGCCATAGAAAAATGAGGACAAAAATTAAAACAAGTCTCAAAAAACAAATAAATTAATTTGACATTACATGGGTAAATAATGACAACTCTCCCCAAGGGCCAAGGCGAATTTACACCAGGTGAACTTATCTTGCTACGTAAGCAACAGCTGATTACTAACATTGTGTCAAAATGGTATACCGTCCTGTTGGTTCTGGGGAATCTTAACTAAATTCTGCAATTTTCGATTAAAATTGTGAAATTTAAAACTTTTTTAAGTTATAACATTTCAAAAAAACACAATTTAATAAAAAAACAAAATCAAATATTTGTTTGAATTTTTGACACAACGTTAAAATATTTCACAGTGTTGTAAAACGTTTTCAAAATAAGACCACCTTGTATGAATTCGCCTTGCCAAGGCCCATCTATCAGGACTGCTTACTTGAACAAAAACAAAAAACGACATGTATTTTGTTTGTGTAAAATTTCTTTTTAGTTGTCAAAAACTTTTCTACCACATATACAAAGCAAAAGGAAAAAACGTGTATGTGTGGCATACCATAAACGTATGTGTGGGAAAAAACAATAAACGTAAACAAACATATACATGCACATGTAAGCAAAATGTAAACAACTTTTGACAACTAAAAATAACTTAAACAATGATCATCAGGCTTCTTGCGCAGACCTTTTCAATGGGCCTTGACTCTCCCTAATGCTAGAAACGTTTTCTTTCAAACTTCCAGCCAGCTACATAATTGGTAACCTGGGTGTTACTTTGGCATTGTCATAAGCTTTTGTCTTGTTGATCTTTCACAATTTTTTAGAAGACGAATTAGCTTATTTAAATCAAACTCACTTAAATCGTTGTGACTCAAAGAAATGGTTGCCGTTGAGCCACCTTTTACACAGTGGGATAATCATATTCGTTTATGTAAATGCTTGAATTAAAAAAAAAAACATAAATGTCAAATTAACTTGGATCTAAAAGGGCCAAACCGGGGTTAAAATTCGTACTTTTGGTATTTTTTTTAAACTAAAACGTATTTTCAAATTGAACTTTACTGTGGTGTAAGTTGAATCAAAAAATTAATTTAACTTTTAAAAATTTTGCAGAATAGATGGGGTTGATTAAAAAGTACCGAAAACACCTTTTCTTATTTACTTTCCCCATTAAATGTCGAGTTTCGAGTTTTTTTGTGAAATCTTAGTTACAGAAGTGCATTCAAGCCAACATTTTTAATTTAGGATCGTAAAATTATTTTAAAAAAAGTGTTTACAAAAGGTACCAAATTACGATGTATGTTCCTGATCAACATTTAAGTTGAAGAAATAAGTACACTTTTAAAATTCTGAAGTCTAAATGAGGATGATTATAAAGGACCCGAAATTATTTTGCGGTTCAGCGGTTTGGACATGTTTGAGGAACAAACATACACCTTATTTTTATGTAATTTGATAATCATGGCTGTTCTAAAATACCAAACCTCAGAGTAAATAATTTGTATACCAGCCAAAATCTCGACGATATCTCGTATATCTTATATATCTTTTTATTTTAATCTGGAAGATAATTTCATTGCTTTTTTTTAATATATTATTTCCGGCATATCTTCGCAAGATTATTTGCTGGATAAAAAGGCTTTAAATCGAACGAACAGTGGCACTGTATGGCAAGATACGCCGCCTTGATGTTTAACTGATTAATATTTGGAAATAAAATTCAGTCAGCATGGCTCGATAGCGCTCATTATTCCTTGCTCATTTCGAAATAAATAAGGACCGATGATGCCGCCAGTGTGTAAACAGCACCAAACAGTAAATTTTAATAAATGTAATGGTAATTTGTTAACGCTCCAAATACGGCAATCTTGCTTATACATATACCAGAAACAAGCTTCATCACAAAACACGAGCTGCTTTATTAACCTCGCGAACAGATCTATTTTCAAAGTAAATTTCCACAATTTGGAAGCGTTGTTCGACCGTTAAATATGTCAACACAGTTTGACATTCTTAGCCGTCAAACTATTGTTATCGATGTCGATCATGGTGAAATAGGAATGGGCAAAAAATATCGATATATCAAAATATCGATATTTTTAAAAAGAATAATCGATATATATCGCCGATATTTAAAATACCGATATATCGATGTATCGATATTGAAATACGACTATCGAATTCGATATTTTTTTAAGTCAGTCTTCATTAAAAACTCAAAATTTTAGACGTTTTTCAAACAATATGCGTTTTTTAAGAATTGGCATTACTGCATCCATCATAGGTTTTTTATAACTAGTATGAATTTCTATAACTCCCAGTCTACAACTGGCATGATTTGCTGTTATAACATAATGTTATAAAAGGGTTGTTAAAACATTTGCATTAACAACCGTGTTATAACATGAGAAAACCTCTAACATGATGAGTCTATACTTAACACTATGATTTGCTGTTATAACATAATGTTATAAAAGGGTTGTTAAAACATTTACATTAACAACCGTGTTATAACATGAGAAAACCTCTAACATAATGAGTCTATACTTAACACTAACGTCATATTAGTGTAAATGTTAAGCATTTCATGTCAGTTGTAGACTGCATGTAAAGATTAGCATTTATAAGAAGAATTAAGAAAAAAGTGGGGTTTTCACATTGCAGATTTCTAATTAAAACAGTAAAGTCAAACGAACTTGAAAAGATTTATATATGTTTATTTGGAATAATAATAAGATTTGTGCATATATGTATATGTATTACATTTTTTAATTTGGTAATAGTTTCAGCAAAATACGTTCGATATATCGATACATCGATATTTTTGAAATAATATATATCAATAATCTTAAAAAATATCGATTCGATATATATCGATATATTTTATCAATTTGCCCATCCCTATGGTGAAATAAACAGGTGGTAGCACTACGCCAGATGACGATTTTTTGCTCTTGCGTTGTTTGTCTAGGTATATGTCAAAGTTTGGTTAATGTTTACAAAAAGTGCTGTGATGATTGTATTTTATTAAAGTTTTTGATAATTTTAAACTAAAATAAAGAAGATATTGACCACAATTAAATAAAAATTGGCTAAAAATTTATTTATTTCATCATTTTTTTGTTTAAAGTATTTTTTGACGCAAACGGTGATATAGGGCCATGTCACAGAGTACAATTACGTTCGGAATTGAAGAAAACATATTTGTTTGTTGATGGAAAGTGTATTTTGATAGTTTTATGGCCTTTAAGATACAGACAACGCGCATACCGTTCATGAAAACAAAAATGGTTTCATTCCGAAAAATTTTTTCGTCATTTTCTGAAGCACCAAATGAAGCACCAAATGAATGAATTCCGTTTCCGAACGGAATAGTACTCTGTGACATGGCTGATAATTTCCATTTTTGTTGTAATGTTGTATTTGTTGCCGTAACGATGCCACCTGCTTATTTCACCATGATGTCGATAGTTATCATGAAGAGTATTCTAAGAGTAAAAGTCAGACGTAACAAATATTTGAATACAAATAGAACAAAACCACAGTTTAATAATTATAAACTTATTTTATTAATCCATATGGAAAAAAAATAAAAAGGGGCCTTGTTATTATAACATAAGCTATGCATGTTCACACCTATCAAATATTTGACGTTCTACACGCAACTGCGAGTTGTATTAAAAAATTTTGTTTAGCAAAACATTTGCTAGATCAAACCTAATTTAACAGTTTCTTAATTACAATATACAATAATCTTCTTAAAAATAAAGTTAACTAAGTTAATAAAAATGGTTTAAATTGGAGCTAGTTAAAGCTTGATCAATTTGCTGGTCACGCTTTTTAAGATTTTTTCGTCAAATACATTTTAAGTCTGAACATACCATAAGCGTTAGTTATAATAATGGACGTACAAAAAGTTTTTTATTACTGCAACTTTACTTTAACCTAAAATGAGCGATAAGTTAAAGCAGAGTTCATCGTTCCTACTATGTTAAAGTAAAGTTGTAGTAATAAAGAACTTTTAATACTTTTCACTAACGCCAAGTTATTATAATGGCTCTATATATAGGAAGTGATTAATGAAAAAAGTGGTAACGGCCAGCTTGTTAATCATATGTACAATAAAAGCGTAGCAATAGTTTTATATCTTTTGTCTTACAATTTCTATCAATCTTAATGAATTTCTTATATTCGAATTTTTTTTAAAGGTGAAAAACCATATGTTTGCACTTGGGAAGGATGCGTTTGGCGCTTTGCTAGATCTGATGAACTGACCCGCCATTATCGTAAACATACTGGAGTTAAACCATTTCGTTGTCAATTATGCACAAGATCGTTTAGTCGCTCTGATCACCTCTCTCTGCACATGCGCAGACATTAACCAACAATTTAGGCAATTCACAGTTAATGTGCATATGTTCATAAATATTGATGTATGGAAAATTAATAATTATCACATACAACCGTAGCTAAATTTTATTTCTAAGGTTGAAACTTTTATTATCCTTGTAATTTATTTATTTATTTATTTCCATTAATTAACTCAATAATACTCAAAAGCAATATTATCATTATATATATTATAAAATAATATTAATTTATACATATCTGTCGTATTTTGACAAAACATCTTAAGTCGAATTAAAAATGTTGAAGAAAATTATGTTAATCATACGAATTTTTATTCAAAAAACATTTTTGTTAACGTTTTTACGATTTAGTTCTAAACGAATTTTTCTTTTATTTTGGTGTTTTTCTTATTTGATATAAATGATTTTTTTACCGAGTTTTTTTTATAAACTTTATTTCTATCTTATCTCGACTTAAGATGTTTTGTCAAAATACCACAGATAAATTTAAACAATGCCTTAAAGAATTGTTTGTGTTTTTTTTTAATATTTTTTTTTATTTTTATTGTAATAGAAAAATTTCAAGTTATTATATTTAACATATTAGCACATTTCTTAACAACAACAACAATAAAAATTATAAATGAAACATTTTAATTTATCCAACTAAATTTATTATTCCTTAACGTGCTGTATTTCGGCTTTGCCGAATCTTATATACCCCTCACCTTAATATTTAAAATGAAATTTCTTGTTTTGAATTTCAAAAGTGTAATTTTTTAAAAAAGATCGCAGTTTTATCATATTAAAGTCTTACTAAATTAGATATTTATATAAATTTAAGAGATTTTGTTATTCGTGCTTAATTCCCAATTTTTATTCTTGGTGTTTTTGTTTAAACTTTGATATTATTACAAGTAGAACTGTTACATTTAATTCTTAAACGCTTAACAGTTTTATTTGGTTTAATATCTTTAGATTTTCTAAAATCTTTGGATGAAGTTTCCTGACGATCTGGCCTAAGCAATGAGTAAAAAGCGCATGGGAATAGCTAATCCCATCAACAATAAATTTCAGTGTTTTTATCAAGAATAAAAATTGGGAATTAAGCACGAATAAAAAAAACTTTTAAATTAAAATTTTGTATTCCCAAAAATTATTTTGATTTACAAAAATTTTTAGATTTGTTTTCTTAAAATTTTAATTACTTCTGGTATTTTCTTTATAACTTTATAAATTGTAAGCCGATATTTTAGTTTTTCTTCAAATTTAATTTATTTCTGGCCGCTATTGGGATAAAATCCTTATACCGTTTAATAGGTTGATTCGGCTAATTTGTAAAACGAAACAAGCCGAATAACTATGTAGAGAATATTTGAATGTGATTTCATCAACGTTGCTTGGTTGTATGGATCTAATTGTACTAAAAAAATCTAAATTGTATTATACATTACTGACGAGGACCAGTAAGGTTAAGGGAACAGTAAAAACCAACTACACAAAACAAGAGGTAGGGACGACTTACGCGCGTTTTTAAGGTTGACCAATACGTTCCTGACGTCATGAGATGTGTCGCTTTCAAATACCAACACGCTCAGTGCTGGTACACCAAAGATACACTTATTTTAATCTTTAAAATGGCTCTCCTGAACATAGCCCTTAGGTCCCTTTCTATTTTGCGCGCCACATATGTATTAAAAATATCTGGGGTAAATTTGATCCTCCTAGCTCATATGGTTTGGGGAATGTATTGTGCCCAAAGCATTATGTCAGGAATGCTTTGTCTATTATTCGGTTCTTTATGAACCGGCTTAGCCAATTTTCCCTTCCGTGATGGGAAAATTTCGTCCGACACTGGCAGGACATAAAATAAAGTACAAATTTGAATAAGATTTGATTAATTTCTTACGCCGAAATTCAAAACGTTATAACTACGTGAATTTTTCTTTTTTTATAAATAATAATTTATAATATTTAGAAAACCTGAAAGTCGTAGCAATAACCTTTAAAATAAACGTTTAATCTTTGTAATATCTTGTTTGTTCTCTGAGATATTGACAAACTATATGTAATCTATACATAAAAAAACGTTTGTGCCGTGTATCTACTCCTAAAACGCAAGAATCGCTAAACCGATTAACGGCAAACTTCGACAATAAATTGTTTTAGTAGGGAGCCAGGTTTATCTTAAGTTAAATTCCGATAGGTGGCGCTGTCAAGTTGTTAACAAAATTCTCCAGTATTTAATTTTTTATATTTTTATTATAAAAATCCCGAGCAGCGCCGGACCAAACAGCTAGAGTAATATAAATATCTAACAAACGAGTCCCCATGATATATGGGGTGTTTTAAACCCACATCGGTAAATCAACTTCATTTCTCATAAGTAGGGAAACCACAAACATGCAATTGCATGTTTTTCCTTGAGCGACCAATGAAGGAAGAAACAATATATTTATCCGCTTTAGATTTTTTTATTAATTTTGGCATCGATTTGTTAGTGCATATTTTTGCATATTTTACCGTTTGCAGCATTTTTTGCATAATTTAGTTAAAAGAGCCTTTTTGTATCATTTTTTGGTTAATAGCGCATATTTTGCATTTTTATCGCATATTTTGATATATTTTTAAATTTTTTAGATGCCTCCAAAAGCTTTCGCAGCAAATACAAATTTTTTTTTTTCGAAAATCTGTTACTTCAATTTCGAAATCTTTATTTAATTTTTACTCTAAAATTGTAAGACAAAGCAGGTTGTCATTAACGATAAATGTTATTCGATTTGTATCTCGACCGATCTTTTAGTATTCCGATCGACTCAGAATCACTTTTTAATGTGATCTAACGATATCCATCCGTCCGTCTAGCTGGTTGTTTGTCCATGTTAGCCTTGTGCGCAAAGTACAAGTTCCAATTTTGTAGGTAATTTGATTAAATATTGACGAAATCTATGCAAATGGTGAGAATCGGTCTATAATTTCACATCCAAATTATACTCGTTGTGGCTGCAGGCTTTCTAATTATGATGGTACATATTTCAATTAAATTCATCCCAAAAATATTTTACTGCAAATTAAATGAGTTTCGAATCGGTTCACATTTGCTCAAAGCTCCCATCCTTAAATAGCTTTAACTTCCTTTTAAATGTTAACATTTGTTAACAATTCAGTGAATATATGGAGGGCTCAGAGCTGAACCGAACCAAGTCATAAAATATATCACGTATATGTTTTTCAAATCTGGTGCGAAAATCTCCGCAAAATTTAACCCAATCCAGTTCTGTAATGGGGTAAATCAAAAACAGTTTCGTTCCTAAGGTAACGGTAATAAACCCAAGTCAGTGGCTCCAGTAGTTAATGGCAATTTACTTACTCAAACTCAATATATTTTCGAATTTTCTTTTTTGACTTGGTTCGCTTCAGCTCTGAGCCCTCCATATATAGATAATATTCGGCGCAAAAATCTCTTATATGAATTCTAACCTAATATGGGCTTAAGCGATAATATTTTTAGGTTTTCTTTTTAAATTAAGCTTTTAAAATGTTGAATATTGTATCTTCAAATGAGCAATTTTTAAGTTTTAGGGCATATTTTTAACATTTTTCAGGGCAAATTTGCCAATTTTTACTGCATATTTAATGCGCATAAAATGTGTTTTTTAGAGCTTACTTCTGGTTTTCCTGCTCATAAGGATCAATAATAAACATACATACATTTATACTAAAGAGGGCCTCAGCTTGATATTTAAGAATGAAGTTTGGTGAAGGGTAAAATAAACTTGCTATAATTAATATAAACAAAAATCACGTTTGAACTATCAAAATTTTTAACAGAAACTTGATTGAAGTATTTTAAGTCCAAAATAAATGTATCTTTCTACTTCCATAAGATCTCAATAATACATCAGTAGGTTTACTCTTTTTTCAAACTAGGAAATTCAATATTTTCCCGGAAAGGTATAAACGTATCCACAATTTGATATTTGCCACAATTTAATAAATCTTTAGCGTCGATTGCTTTAATTTTTTTTCTAAATATAGCGCTACTTCATTACTTCATAGTATATATAAAACCCCTTTTTACAAATTTGACTTCTTCATTTAATTTTTTTACATTTTGTGTTACGAATATCAAGACACGTCAAAATGGAAATGCCCATATATAGTTCAGAGTTTGAAGGTTTATTAAACAGAAGTTTCTTCCAAGTTTAGAGATTCACACATTCCTGCGAAGTCAAATTGCAAAATCTTTCTTGAGTGAAATAAGCCGAGCGGGAAAACGCAGAGGACCTTCTCACTTCAGGCCTTTTTAAAGGCCTACTTAGTATATTTTTTTTATTCAATTACCATTTCTGTCTAACTTTCAAAGAATTCCTTACACAAGGCCACGGCTCTTCCGTATAAACGAAAAGATACAAATTCCGCATTTCCTTCTATGAGAAGGAAGAAGAGAATGAGTAACATTTCTGTATGACGTGCTATATTCCCAATTTTTCATATTTGATAAATACACTGAAATTTATTGTTGAGGGAAAGCTAGCTTCTATGCGCATATCACTGGTTTCTTAGGCCAGATCATCAGGAAATCTTTTCCAAAGATTTTAGAAAAGCTAAAAATATTATACAAATTAAACCCTAAAGCGAATAAGAATTTTAAGCACTCACAATCTTACTTGTTACAATATCAAAGCTTAAATTAAACACCAGCAATAAACAGTGTGCTTATCTTTTCTTACATTCCCCCCCAATTGGTTGGCTTTTTTCCGACTCGAATTGTAGTTGTAAGTGGATAAAAAGAAAAAAACAAAATTAAAAAACAAATTGCTTCATTCAATCAGCCAGTTCAGTTTTTCAGACAAACTCACTGTTATATGAATAAATGTGCGAAATGTTTTTTTACGGGTTGGTAAAGTGTTGCCATTTTCAAAAAAAAATCTTTTTTAAATTATTTTTTCGAACCAAAAATTAATCAAACAATAAAAATTTAAAAATTTTTTTTAGGAATTTTGCATAACTTTTAAACTAATTAATGTCACACAGTAAAACTTTCACAATATAATAAGGACACTGTAAGCTAATTTCGGTAAAAAAAAAAATAGGACTAAGTTAGAAAAATTTTGATTTAAATTGGTCATTTCCGGTTTTGCTAATGAAATTTTTTTTTTTTAATTAATTTTTTTTTATTTAAGGATCAATCGATTTTCTATAAAAATCACTTAAATTTTTTTTTTGTTGTTTCATTAATTTTTGGTTCGAAAAAATTATTTAAAAAAAAAACATTTTTTGAAAACAGCAACACTTTACCACCTCGTAACTCTCGACAAATTAACATCACAGAAAAAATATTTCGCGCACTTATCCATATCTACCAGATCTATAGTTATGCCAAATATAAAATAATTCCAACTTTATGAGATTTTAGTATGGGGGCTTATATGGGACCTATGGCTTACTTTGGACCTTCCAGCACAAAATTCACATGACAAGCTTCTATGGGGTCTATATGAATTTATGGATCGATTCACCACATTTTCAAAAGTCCGATGCCGCTTAATTTCATATTAACTGCAGTCTATGGACTTGAAAATTACATAATTGATTCGGGCCTATTGCATCCCCTACTTGTAAAACTTTTCGTATAAAATTTAAACAAAAATTAACAGATCTGATTAGTAAAGAACAATTAAAAAAAAAATAGTACGAAAGCACGTAGAAAAGGTAAAATACTGCAGTAAATTTCATTTCTGTACATAATATTTATAAATATGATATAAATAAAGTTTATAGTTGAAATTAAAACTTATTTATTTAACTAGTGTGTATTTTTATTTTATACTCATTTTAAATGATTATTATTTCTTTTTGTAGTTAGTTCAATTTTGTAAATACTTTTAAGAAATTTGCAGTGTTTTATAAAACAAAAAACTCAAGTTTACCTAGAAAATCTTAAACATTTCATCCTGGGGTCTAATCACCACAACCGAAATCGACTTAAACATCGTATCGAGTAAACTATCGTATTTTTTGCATACGATATACACTGACGTATCGAATGAAAAATTAAGAGATGTTATGTCTTTGGTTACTCGATTTCGAATGGTATCATCTCAATTTACGATACATTTAATTTGATATCTGGTATCATGATACCAAAATAAATCAATTTTGCTCGATATCGTATGCGATGATTAGACCCCTGATATTGAAAATAATTCACAAAATGGTTAAGAATAATACAAAAACTTACAAAAGCATTATTCGACAATATTTTTGATATTTTCTGATGCGATACTTTCTTAAAAAAAATAAGGATAAATACTTGAAATCGTTTTCTAATTTTCGTCGAAAATACCTAAATCGTAATTTATAATAGATTACTGTAGAAATAAGATTCGATTTTTTATCTATCTAATGCCATATTAAACAAAACGCACATAAAAAAATAAATTTTATATTTATAAAATTAAATTTATAAGAAAATTAATGCAAATAAATTTAAAACCTTTTAAAAAAAACTATATATATATATATATATATATATATGAATATAGTTCACTATAAGCATTATTAAGTTTATTGAGACGATGTATTAATCAGGAAAATCAAGACAGTTGTTGAATAGTGTTATATAGAAACAGTAAGTGGCAAAAATATTAATTAAATTTTGTTAAATTCCAAACTCTTGTATTACACACATGGATTAAATTTTCGAAAATCATTAGTAACGTGATAAAAACTCGGCATAAACAACTGTTAGAGCCCTACCTCTCACGCAAAGTGTACTTTGCAAAGTCTGGAGCTCGATCGAGCTAAGGCAAACAAAACTTGACCCGATGTACTCGAAAAGTGGCTTCTTTGGTTACATGTTTAAAATGTCAAACAGCAACAAAATGTTTCAAAGTAAAATTCGGACACAAAGAAGTAAAAGAAAATTGAAAAGACGTGTGAGAAATACAAAATATAACGATTTTCATTTAAAAACGTTCCACTTTTCGTCAAAATTTACATTTTGAAATATTCCTTGAAAAAATTGTAATTTTACAAAATACATGGGAAATTTCATATCATGTGACCCAACTTTTGAAACCAATGTCTTCCGATTCCGAAATTTGCACAATGGTTAGTCCCATTTTGGTTTGCCAGAATTCAAATAACTTGATAATGTTAAAAATTCACCTGAATTTTGGAAAAATAACTGGAAAGTTTTTAAATATATTTATGAGATAGTTTAAAAATTAAACATTTTATTTAACAATAAAGCAAAAATGTTTAATTATGTTTGAAACGTTAAACAAATTTTAGTCGTATTAAAATTTCGGAAGGACTTTCTTTACTTTGGTTTGTGAGTAAAGATACTTTCATAAAAAGGCATCGAAATAACAAACGAAACAATTTATCTATAGTTATTCTGTACGTTATTTATCTTTAGTATATATTTAGTAACAAAATTATCTTTAATTCAAGAAAATTTTAAACTGAACAAATTGTATTTGAGCTGGTAACTGGACAACACCAAAAAAACTGGACAATCCAGGCTATTGCAGGCCGTCTGGCAACCCTAGTCCCATTGGATAATGGTTTGGACAAGATCGGTCAAGACCTCTTTGAGTTATAGGGGGCCAAAATTTGATATTTGGGCAAACAGGTGTTTGTTCGCATCCATTTAATTTATTGCCTATTGTTCTTAGCAAAATTTGTCCCAAGTAGCTTAGATAGCACTTTCATCAATCTTTCAAAACAAAAAAAACTAAAAATCGAAAGATTGATGAAATAGCTGTCTTAGCTACTTGGGACAAAATTTGCATGATAAAAATCATTTTAGTCGATCCTATGCCAGCTATTGATACTATTAGTAATTTTTGCCACCTACTGCTTTTATAAAAAAAAAATAAATAAAATATTAAAAAGGTGCTTAAGCTCAAGTTTTGTTCATCAATTGTAATCGCAAAACATTTTGAAATAATTTTAAAGTTATTTATTTATTAATAAAAGTACGTGTGTTATAAACAAAAATAAATAAATGAGTTTTGTTTTTCATTAAATTTCCATCTTAAAGGTAAGTAAAACGAGTGCTATATTTGGATGTGCCGAATCTTTAATACCCTTCACCTAAAGTAATGCAGCGTCTTAGACCACACACACATTAACAAACGGAATTTAAAAAAAAAACTAATAAGAGTGCCGAACTCGGCAATGCTGAATCCTATATCTTATATGTACCTTTGAATCTTAATCAGTGCTGCGAAATGTAGGAAATTTTCCCTTTTTGTAGGGATTTTTTCGAAAATTTTCAAGCGTAGGGAAAAAAAGGGCTAATTTGTATTTTAAGGCAAATGTAGGGAATTTTCAAAACTATACTTTCTTTTCAATATATTATCTAAAAATACGTAAATATTCATCTAATTTTCATTTAAAAATGAAAATATTTCATATACAATAGCATTTTAGTACAAATCGTCGTGCCGAAGTTATCTTGCCGTATATCACAAAAATTGTTTTTTGGGAAATCGAATCTTAAGGTTCAAATTTGTATACACAAAAATGTACGTGAAAAAAGTCGTCCAATATTTTTGTCAGATATTGTGTTTGAAGTTCTTTATCGATCTATGTAAAAATATCTAAAGTCATGGAAAAAAATTTTTAAGTTATAGCCATTATCACGTCCAAAAAAATTTTTCAATTTTGTCGTATACGCCACTTTTTGCGATATATTTTTTAGTTTGTATGATATAAGTCAAAATAAGGTATTAAAAACCTTCATTCACGTGTTTTACCAATATTGAAAATTAAGTTATAATAATTTTCGGAACGAAAATTTATGTAAGTGACAAATATATTTACGTATAGTTATACACAGTTTTTTATTATCGAAATTCCTAATGTATGAATAATTTTAAGGTTTATTATTACTTAAGGGTGGTCTAACTGTGAGTCACACCGTAACGTAAAATGTTTGTCCAACTTAATTTGACATTTCTTGGTATCAGTGCTAAATTCAACCATGGAGAGGAACAGCACTGAGCAGCGCGTTAAGATTGCTGAAGCCTTTTACGAAAATGGGCGTTCAAATCAAAAATACATTTTGTGCACATCTTGATGTTTTTGATCACCATAATCGATCAAATGTGTCCACAATCGGAATAATTGTGGGCAAATTTAAGCAAACCGGCTCTGTAGGAAATGTGAAAACGCCTGTGCAAGTTAATATATGGCATACCATCTCTTAATGCAGTGATAACCAAGCCCCGAACGCACGCACACATAGATATTATGTACTTGGGTGCGGTCGCAGAGACTGATGATAGCCTGATGTTTTGAAACGAACAAAGTTGTTGTATACATGTGAATTGCCGACCGTGTCTGTGTGAAAAATACGATTATTGACCTACTCGCGAGCCTATGGAGTGGTTATCACTGTCTTAATGCAACATTATTTTTAGCAACACTTGCAATACATTTCTGCTGACGTCGTAATTTCCCACGTTGTTGCATTGGGTTAAATTAAATGTTATTTGAACCTCTCTTTTAGTCCCCACGATGTGACGATAATCGCAATGATAAATATAAAGCATAATTATGCTTCTTGCTTTTAAAAATGATTAGATTTAAATTAGATTTAATTTGGACAACGGTTCGAACAGAACCTAAGAATTGTAATCTACCGTTTAAGAAATTTAAAAAATAAATAAATGTATTTTTTTTTTAAATAAATAAACGGGAAGAAACAATAATTTGCATGCATGCTTGGTGCGGTTTATGGCCAGGCGGCATCATCGGGCTTTACTTCTTCAAAAATGAGGTATGCCAAGCAGTTACTGTGAATAGTGTTCGCTATCGCGAGCTAACAAGGGATTTTTTTTTTGCCAGAAATTGAGGATATGGACCTGGACGATAAGTAGTTCGAAAAGAATGTGTCGCACGGCCAACAAAACAATGGCTCTTCTGCACGAGAAATTCAATGGCCATGTCAACTCGCCGTCACGATCATATGATTTGACACCGTTGGCCTTCTTTCTTTGGTAATATTTAACATAAAAACGTCAATAAGCCAAGAATAATTAAAGTGCTAAAGGATTAGATAATTTGACACATTAAGGACATTTAACCTCAATTATGTCTCAGAGACATTGAAAATATGGACCATAAGACAGAGGTATGCTACCGAAGCCGCGACGAAAGATCCTTCTATAATAATAAAAAATAAAATTTACAATTAACATTGTGCATTATGGTTGGACCACCCTGAATATTTGACATTTAATTGCTTAACAATGACTTTAGGCAATATAGCAATAATTCCATCAATATAAATAGCTGTTGTGTACTACGTCCGAAAAATATATTTACATATAAAACGAAAAATATTAAAACAACAGTAATATAATTAAGATAGTCTCTTTTTGTAACATGCCTAATAACTTTGTTCACATACAACAAGATAACGCAAGATTTTTTTTATTGCAAGTTTTCATACGTTTTTGTCGTATATCCACAATTATGCTACATACGATATTATAACGCATTAAATTTTTCGCAAAAGTGGATATACAACAAAATGGCTTCGTAATATCTCATTAACCAAAAGAAATAGAGACGTGAGGATTGCGCAGATCGATAGATCTGTTAAATTTACCACAGGAAACGGTCTTATCTATTTTTTTTCGATTTTGTGATATACGACAAAATAACTCCGGAACGACGAAATGTAAACCATATACCTACTATGAGTCCTAACAGCCTGGCAATTCATATATTAAAACCATGTACCCGAATATTCTTCGAACCCCCTAATATATAATTAAGTGACAACGTATATTCGCGTTTTCATTGCGAAATATTCTCTTATTTTAGCTATTTGCATTCGCACTCACATTCTCTAAAATGTATGCGAATATTAAAAGCGAATATCTAATAAATGAAATTTCTGCATAGAAATTTATTTGTAAAACACAATCACACCCTCTTAGCTAAGAGAAATAAAAATATGTATACAATTTCAAATTATTATTATTGTACTATTATACAAGTAACAAGCAAGTAACTACAAAAAAAATTAATAGGAGAATCTACTTTCGACGTATAAAGCATTGGGTTGTAAATACACTTTCTACACTCCCACCTCGATTACTTTCCCGAGAACCTAGGAGCCGTTACCGACGAACACGGCGAAAAGTTCTATCAGGATATTTTCAGCATGGAAAAACGATACCAGGGCAAATGGAGTCGTCGAATGTTGGCAGATTATTGTTGGACACTTGCAAGAGATCAACTCAGGTCAAATACTCCAGAAAATCATATCAAGTTTAATTGTATGTAAAGTATCAGTATTTTTTATGAAATATAAAATTCCTGTAAAAAAAAACTATGGGTGTCAAATTTTTCTTATCTCTGATTTGGTGGGGTGTTACAAAGCCATAGGACATAAAGCCATAATGGCTTTATGTCTCAATCCAAACGGACATAAAGCCATAATTTTGATATGGCCTTAAGTCTCATATCAATTTTAGTGGAATGGGACATAAAGCCATTATGGTGTTATGTCCCATTTAATGTGTTGCGTTACAAATGCTTTTATGGTATAACAAAGACCTGCTTCGCTAACTAAAGCTTCGCAGTATAGCCGGCCTTCGGCCGGGCGCAAGGATTTTCTCCTCCATGGTATAACAAACACCGGCTTCGCTTACTAAAGCTTCTCTGTATAGCCGGCCTTTTGGCGGACGCAAGAATTTTCTCCTTTATGGTATAACAAGTACCGATTTCGCTAAGTAAAGCTTCTAAAATCTGTCTTGTTTCCGAACGAAGCCGTTTACGCAGAGAAGCTTTAGTTAGCGAAGCCGGTGTTTGTTATACCATAGAGGAGAAAATCCTTGCACCCGGCCGAAGGCCGGCTATGCAGAGAAGCTTTAGTTAGCGTCTTTGTTATACCATAGAGGAGAAAATCATTGTGTCCGGCCGAAGGCCGGCTATGCAGAGAAGCTCTAGTTAGCGTAGCTTTTTCGGGTTTTTTCCATTTATGAATGACGTCCCCAAATTTAGGGGCTTAGTTCATTTTGGGTTTGGGGAGTTAATTCATTGGGGACTTAGTTCATACCGCCATTTTTGACATAAAACAGGGCGACATGAAACAACAAAGCATTTTCTACATGAAATAGGGGGAAATACAATCATTATCAAAAATATGGCTTTATGTCTCATTTTACGGAAAAAATTTGTGGCGTTAAGTCCCATTATATTGAGACTTAATGGCATATGCCCTTATGACTCAATGGAATGGGACTTGACGCCATATGGCTTTATGTCCTATGGCTTTGTGACACCCCACCCTCTGATTTCCATCTTAGGAAGTCAAAATAAAGTAAAAAGACCAAAAAGTTCATGTGACAACAAAAAGTTCATGTTTGTCAAGCAGTGTAATTAATAAAAATATTTGTATAATCGCTGTTTCGCTTTTTTTGGGAGAAACTTAAAGGTTAGTGTCCAAATATGAGTCATTACCAGGGAAACCAGAAATATGCTCTAAGAAATGCGTTTTATGCGCATTAAATATGCAGTCAAATCTTTAAAATGTGCCCCAAAAAATTCAAAATTGCTAAGTTGAAAACAAAATATTCAACAATTTAATTATAATCGGTAAAGCGCAAACACCATAGTATTTACAGACGAATTTTCAGAATTTTACCATGTTTGGAAACGAGGGCAGTAACGGCTCACAAAAACAAAGTTATGCTAAGTGGTTAAAATTCATATACGAGTTATTTGTGCCGAATATTATCTAGATATTAACATCCATATGAGATTTTTTGTCTTAAAGGGATATAAGGGACAATCGCTTAATTGCTTATTAATTTAAAAGGAAGTTAAAGCTGCTTATAGATGGGCGCTTTGGGCATATGTGATGTGATACGAAAATAATTTAATTTGCAGTAAGCTTGGAAAGAAGTTTTTATTGGGGAACATGTGAAATTATAGACCGCTTCTCACCATTTACATAGACTTCATCCTTAGTACAATTAAAATGTACTTATCATATTTGTTCAAATTATCTACAAGACTTCAACAAGTACTTTGCGCACAAGGTTAACATGAACAGGCAACCAGACGGACGGATGGACGTCCTTAGATCAATTTAAAAAGTGATTCTGAGTCGATTAGTATACTTAAAGATTGGTCCAGATGTGTATGCATTACATACATCATCAAAAACGTTTAAATAATTTTTTTTCTTAATTTTTGTTTATAAATAAAATTTTTAAATTTCGAGTAAAAATTAAATGTCGAAAGTGAAGCAACACGTTGGGTATAATTTATTATATAGTATACTAAAAATATGCCTCAAAAAGGTAAAATATGCGCTTTTAACTTAAAAAATGCTGCAAACTGCCCTCTTAACTAAATTATGCAAAAAATGCTGCAAACGGTAAAATATGCACTAACAAATCGATGCCAAAATTCTCAAAAAGCTCTTAAACGGATAAATATATTGTTTCTGTCTTCATTGGTAGCACGAGGAAAAACATGCAATTGCATATTTATGGTTTCCCTGCTCATTACTCTAGAACTTTAAATATTTTTGACTTATTTGCGTAAAACACGAAATTTAGTGTTTGTGTCTTGTGGGCTACATTGAGGGAAAAGGGAATCTATTTTTAACAGCCTCCAGCTAATTTATTAGAGTGCTATTTTAATTCAAATAAATCAAGAATTATGTTATCGAGAAACTTTCGCCTTGGTGTTAGCGAATCTCTATGTAGGTTGACAACTTAACCCACCCTTACACGCCGACTTTTATAAGGTCAAATCCAAACAAAAACGAATAGAAACCCTCCGCAATACTTGCCTTCGCAACAAGTCCGCCAGAATTAAATCGATCACTGGCCTCCATGGGCGAAAAAGAATTCGACGCAACTATCCAAAACATGTAAAATTTACTCACACTGTGTGAGATATGCATCGTAGATACATATGTATATGCTTCACGAAAACAAAAAACTATTTCAAGAGTTTCCACTCGTATTAGCTGAACTTATTAACATAAATATGAAATGCTTGCAACTTTTGCTTTTTCAAACCTTTTTTTTTTTTCTTTCCCTTGTTGCTCGTTGTTGCCTGTAGGACACACTTCGTTTTTAAGAAATATCTCCTTTAAAAAAGATTTTAAATTTTAAAAAGTTGTAATTATAAGACGTTGAGTTATAGAGGGATAAAGAAATTATTTTTGAATTTTCTTGTTTTAAGAAGCGAAATTACTTAAGAAAATCAATTTCTTCTTGATCACTCAAAAATGCGGTTTTTTCTCTTTTTTAGTTTGCTTTTCAGTAATTCACAAAACGATCACAAGCAAATTCGTTGAAATTGGGACTGGACAACCAACGTCTGTCGGTCATCTAGTAGATATTAAAAATTTGGAAATGTTTCAAATTTCGCAAAAAAAAATCGAAGAATTACAATAAAAAGAAATAAAATAAAGTCGTGCACCACTTATAAGACGAGAAAGGCTGTACCTATTTTATTGACCTTTGATTTGTTGGATTCGTCTCAGTCCCGAATAGCAGATATTTATATTTCAATATGTGTATACCGAAAAAAGGATGTGAGCGTAGCAAAAAAGATTTCTTAATACATATATGGGTATTTCCAAAGTGTTGAACGTGACAGTCGTACGCATCAAAAATGCAATAACATTTTAAACAAAAAATATTTTACCGTTCTCTTAACCCTTAAATTAAAGCACTAAGAAAGCACTATTATCTATGCTAAAGTTTATGGAGGGCGCGATTCTAGGCCAAAGATAATGGCGAAAGAAGTAGCGGTTCGAACGTGAAAAAAACAGAAGTAGTTTTTGTGGCCATGTATAAAAAGGCGTAATTAAGCGAAACCTGGCACAATTTTTTAGCCAAACTACTTTGAGAATTTTACGTAGCAATGTAACATTAAAATGTCTTTGGTTTGGTTCCAAAATCTTCTGTATTTTCTTTTTTTTAAGCCAAAATCTGGGTCGATACGTGACATTTCGAACGTGAAATTTTTTCCATAATAATTGAACTGAATAATGATTAAAACAAAATAAAAGTTTACCGTTAATTCGAATAACATATTGCTCTTTGAACTCTTCCTTAGATTACAGACCATGTAAGAAAATTTTTTTTCGAATAATTTTTATCAAATTTTCAGGAAGATAATATTAAAGAAAACATACAATAAAACATTCTCAAAAATAAGAAATTACGTTTGCACAACTTTGCAGTCTGATTGTTCATCTAAGTGAACAAATTTATGAGTAAATTTATAAAATTAGTAAAATCTAAATATTTCCCTGTAACAATATCGTAAAATAATCAGCTTTTAATAACTTTTAAATTTTGGGCCACGGTGGACCTTTTGACGGAAATGCCCATATGGAGTGGTAAGAAAAAAATTGTTTCCGTTTGGAAAAATAGCTTATCAATGCTTAATATTCGACAAAAAGTGGGCAGGGTTGTAGAAGTGGTCGTATCAAACAATTGATTTTTATACCCACACCACAGGACCACGAGGGAAGATAGGGGGAAATATCTTTCTCTCAGAAACTATCAAACCGATTTTAAAAAAATTTTATTAATTTAACATACATAGAACCATATCTTTATGGACACAAAAGGATGCATTTTTTAAAAAATAGGACCACGAGGGAGATAGGGTCAATTTCTGCCTCTCAACCCGATTTTAATGAAATTCAAAACATAAATAGATCCATATCTATATGGATACATAAGCCATACAGTTTTTCGAAAATAGGATCACAAGGGGAGGTAGGGGGCGATTTCTGCCTCTCACAAACTTTTGAACCGATTTTAATGGCTTTTATAAACATAGATAAATCCATTATTATGTGGACATATAAGCATGATGTGTTTTGAATACTGTGGTGTAGGGTATAATATGGTCGGGCTTGACCGACTATACTTTCTTACTTGTTTAATCTGTAGAACTGCAAGATTCTAGAACTATCCATAATTGGCACAAATACCTTAAATTTTAATCCACAACATCTGACAAAAAATACTGGATCAAAAAATTGGGCGCTACGCAAAACTAGATTTATTTAAAAACTGGGAATTAAGCACGAATAACAAAATCTTTTGAAATTAAAATTTTGTATTCCCAAAAATTGAAATTACTTTTTGATAATAAACAGGCAGTGCACGGCCTAAAAAACACTTAATTGACAACATCTTTTGTAAGTTGTTGTGTTTTTCATTTTGTTTTTCTTAACCTACTTACAACTACAATTAATGTTGAGAGAATTTCAACTAATTTTACTGGGGAAATGTAAGATGAGATGAACCCACTGTTGTTTATTGTTGATGTGTTTTGTTTAAACTTTAATATTGTTACAAGTAGAACTGTTGCTATAATTCTTATACGTTTAACAGTTTTATTTGGTTTAATATCTTTAGTTTGTCTAAAACCTTTATGGATGAAGTTTCCTGATGATCTGGCCTAAGCAACCAGTGAAATGCATAGGAATAGCTTATCCCATCAACAATAAATTTCAAGTGTTTTTATCAATAATAAAAACTGGGAATTAAGCACGAATAACAAAATCTTTTGAAATTAAAATTTTGTATTCCCAAAAATTGAAATTACTTTTTGATAATAAACAGGCAGTGCACGGCCTAAAAAACACTTAATTGACAACATCTTTTGTAAGTTGTTGTTTTTCTTAACCTACTTACAACTACAATTAATGTTGAGAGAATTTCAACTAATTGTAGTGGGGAAATGTAAGATGAGATGAACCCACTGTTGTTTATTGTTGATGTGTTTTGTTTAAACTTTGATATTGTTACAAGTAGAACTGTTGCTATAATTCTTATACGTTTAACAGTTTTATTTGGTTTAATATCTTTAGTTTGTCTAAAACCTTTATGGATGAAGTTTCCTGATGATCTGGCCTAAGCAACCAGTGAAATGCATAGGAATAGCTTATCCCATCAACAATAAATTTCAAGTGTTTTTATCAATAATAAAAACTGGGAATTAAGCACGAATAACAAAATCTTTTGAAATTAAAATTTTGTATTCCCAAAATTTGAAATTACTTTTTGAGATTTATTTATATTGGGAAAACGGTAAGAGAAAAAATTGTCCATATTTGTTACAAATGGCTTAATTATTTACGTACAATGTATTTTGTTTATCTGTAAAATGGTAACAGAAAACTTGTCCAAATTTTGTGCAAAAAGCTTGGGTATTTATACACAACAGCTGACAAAAAAAGGGCACACCCCAAATTGACTACAAATAGCCAAAAAAAAATATACAGGCTTGGATGGGTGGGCGAGGCTACATTTACGAATACAATATAGATTAAAAAGAAATTAATTCAAAATCCAAAATTAAGTTTAGTTAAAAGAATGATAGAATAGAAGATTACGCCATCCCGAAAACAAAATTGAAATCTTCCGCCAGTGATGTTAACTATTATTTTTTCATCACCGTACGGCCCTCTAAAAATTACCGTTTTTAAGATAAAATTACTGTACGCAAAGGTTTTTAATCAAAATTTTTTTGTGATTGTTTTGTGAATTACTGAAAAGCAAACTAAAAGAGAAAAAACAGAGAATTTTTGAGTGATCAAGAAGAAGTTTTTTTCTAAAGTAATTTCGTTTCTTAAAACAAGAAAATTCAAAAATTATTTCTTTTTTTTTTTACTTATTTTATTCGAATTTAGTAAAAAAAATTTTAACTAAAGAAATATTTTGCTTGAACCAATCGCACATATATTTGAGGCTATCAGCGCAAAAGTATTGTAACCCACAATTTAATTTGGTTACGATTCTGGTGAAAGATATGATCTTTGCACTGTTCTTTACAGTGCAATAGTCGAGTAAGCCAACTGTTTGTATCCAAAACAGATGATGCTAGAAACATAATTTTCGCACGGGCCGTCACAACCAAGTACTATATTGCAAGAGTAGTGTTAACTCCTCATTATCTCATAATAAGTAGTCTGGGCTTACAACAATTCTGCGCTGATAGCCTCATTTAGAATAAGTTATCTTTGCAAAGTTTTCTTGAGTTAAGCCATATTTAGTAAATAATTCTTTTCGTGTATAACTTAACGTATTTTTATACATCAAAGTAAAGGTATATAAATTTTTTTATGTTTTAATATTGTTTTTTTATAAAATGTTAGCTAAAATCTGTAATTTAAACACAATAAATAAAATATATTTTCAATAAACTTAAAATTATTTTAAATTGCAGGGTTGGCATCTCTTACAAAATCCATGCATATTTTATAAAAAATTCGAATATCTTAGGGTATAGTAGACATGGCAGCCCTTGCCTAGGATAAACTACTTCATCTAAAAAAATAAATCATGTGCATTGCGTAATCTTGTATTCTATCGTTCTTGATTAAAAGTAGTTCGCCGAGTCAGGTTGTATATAATAAATTTTATAAATTTGACTTTAAAACAGCGTTATTCGTTTAAAATAGGTTTTACAATTTTTCTTATTCGTAATATATTATTTTAGCTGGGTAATAAAGTTAGATTACTGGAAAAAGATCTTAAATATAGAAATATTCTTACGAGTTTCAACCAGGGTTTAAAAGCACCCATCAGCTGGCTGCTTTTTATTTTTGCTTTTGCCACTGCTTTTGAAATTTTTAATTTTTTTTCCAATAGCCAATGTTTTGTTTTTCGTTTGTGCAAAAAAGCAAATCTCCTATTTTGAATATTTTTATTTTCTGACAACTGCTTTTTTACCAGCCAGCGACAAAAATGGACAACCACATAAAAAGCAAAAGCTAAGAAAAATTATTTCGCCTTTTGCTTTTTTACTTTTTCCTGAAAGAAGAGCTAGTTAAAAAAGACAAACCAAAAAAAAAAATCTAAAATTCAAGGAACAAAAATTCTTCTCTGGTTGGTAATATATAGCATGAAATGTGTGTGTGTGTGTATTTTGGTTTTTTTAAATATTTTTAGTAAAGGCAACCAGCCAAAGTGTCTGTTGGATTTTTTATTGTATAGAAACAAAAACCAATTCTTGTTGTATTTGTTTTGCATTAAAAATATCACTTGTCTTCGTTGATCATGTGCCTTTCAGCAACCTTTGCGCTGCTTTTATCTCCTATTTTGCGGCTATTAGCATGCAGTGGTTTTTGATTTGGCGGCTGTTTGACAGAATCTTTTTGTTTCATTCTCTTTCCTACATATTTTCTCCTACAACAGAAAAGTTATTGCCGTTGCTTTTTGAGTTCCATCAAATAAGAAATTTTTGCTATTGTTAAAAAAGCAATAGTTGAAAAAAGCAGTGTCCATTAAAAGGTTACTTTTCAAAAACAGTGTGTTTATTTTGCTGCTGCTTTTGAAAAGTGTGGGCTTTTTTAGCAGTGGAACTTGTCGGCTTTTTATTTTTGATTTTTTTTTAGTAGGAAAAGGGCAAAATTTGGCTGCTTTTGCTAATATGGCGATAGCATTTTAAACCCTGGTTTCAACAAAATTTAAAGTAAAATCTTTAAATTTTTAATATATTTAAAAATTTTCATATTAGTTCAAAGTTTAGTCAAAGTCAAATTATAATTTATTAAGCTTTCATACAATAAAAAATTAAGCTTCAAACTAAGCAGGTTTGTAAGGGAAAAATGTAAGTCTGAGTTCATACGGCTCATGTCTTATTGACAAGATTCTTCCTTTTTCTTCTTTGAACATGAATTGGCGTTTAAATGATTCATGTCATGTTGACGACATGTTTTTTATTTTGTTTTATTTGATATTGAAAACAAAAACAAAATTAAACAACGAATAAGAATGCAAAATGTAAAGACAGTACATGCATCTGTGTTCCAGAGAATTTAATTTTTATTAAATTATTTTTGTGAAGAATGTAAAATCAATTAAAATGGATAATCATTCAGGAAAGCAAATTTCGATCTACCAAATGTTAAAATACAATTTGGTTTAAGGATTGATGTTTGACTAGTGACGTCAGCAGTCGTCGATGGCTGCGAGTGTAGGACGGCAAGTCCATCTGAGGAGATCGAGTGGTTGCGATCGAAACATGTCATGGTAACCTGCCGGCCAGGGTTCGAGCCCAAGCCACGTCAAGAATGAAAGATTATCAATGACAATTTTAATTGATTTTCATGTTGTAAAATTCCTTTCTTCACAAAAATAATTTAATAAAAATTAAATTTCATGAACTTAAGCCTAATTAAAAATATTGAAAATTTGGATTAAAAACCATAAATAGTTCAACAAAATAACCACAATACTAATTATTGTTTATTAAATTCTTTAATTTAATTCTTTTACTGCAATTATAATTTGCTACCATTTCACAAATTTAATTTTTTTCTCACCCAATTTGCGTTTATATTTTTCTTTTTTGCTTCTTTTTCTCAATTGACAACCAAATTGGACGTTTCATGTAAGCAATAATTGTCAACGAAAACGGACTAACAATTATTGCAACATATATTGTCGGCAATAAATATGTACAAAAAGTTACTGTCTACCAGTGTTGCCAAAACTTGGTGACCAAAAATGGCTAAATTTACGGAAAAAAATGGCTAAAAAATGGCTAAAAATGGGCTAAAAAATGGCTAAATGCTTTTTTAAATAAAAACACATGAAAATTCAATAACAAAACAAAAATAATTAATTTAAAGTAGTTAACGATGAAATTGTGAGTTAAGATCAATTTGTTAAATAAGAATAAACGTAAAAAAATTTTAAAATAAATTAATATTAAAAAATTAAATCATCGAAAAATTCGATGTCGTTATTGTTCATCTCATAGGAATCACTCACTCATTAGCTTCAAATAATCATAAGTTTTAAATAATTTGAAGGTAAATCTTAATCACGACAACATTTACCCAGCCTTTTGAGTCCAGATCTACAATCAAAAACAAGTAAGAAAGAATAGTCGGTTAAACCCGACTTTATGATACCCTACGCCACATTAGAACCTTTGTACCAAATTTTATCAAATAATCTCTAAATTGCGATCTGTACTTTGCGCACAAGGTTAACATGGACAGCCAGCCAGCCGGACAAACATCGTTAATTCGACTCAGAAAGTGATTCTGAGTCAATCGGTATACGTAAAGGTGGGCTAAGGACCAATATTTTAAGGTGTTACAGACATCAGCACAAACGCACAGTACCTTCTCCATTGTGGTGGTGGTATAAATATTTTTTTTTTATTATTGAATCTTTCTTATCGAAATTTACAATATGTATTCAAATCTTAATTCTACTTGTTGTTTATTAGTTGTTACCTGTGTAACCACTAACTGCTGTATTCAAATTTTTAAGACTGTCTTCTAGTAAGGCTCAAAGTATCGGTTCTTTTTAGCCTCTGGTGACCTTCGAACTGAAGCAAACCCCGAGCGAGGTAGTTAGGGTGAACCATTAGTTTACCGATGTAGCTTATTGAATATTTTTTAATTTCCTCCTGGATAGTGGGGACGTTGAGATCTCTGTGGATAATATCATTACGTATATACCATGGGGCGCAGACAATTTGTCGTAATATTCTAGACTGTCTTCTTTGAAGCTTTTGGATGTTAGATGCGCATGCAGTACCCCATAATTGGATGCCATATGTCCATATTGGTTTTATGATGGACTTGTATAGAAGAACTTTGTTGTCTAAAGACAAGTTTGAGTTTCTACCGAGAAGCCAATGTAGTTGAGCTGCTTTAAGTTTCATAGCCGTTATTTTCGCTTCGATATGACGAGACCAGGTCAAACGTCTATCTATATGAACTCCCAAGTACTTTACATGGTTTTCTACCGGAACAGTGATGTTATTTATTTTTACTGCTGGGCACGTTTGTCTTCTGAGCGTGAAAGTTAAGTGAGCACATTTAGCCGGGTTAACCTTTATTCTCCATTTTTCTAGCCATGCCTCTAGTTCATTGATGTGGGACTGCAGATTTTGCGATGCGACTTTTGGGTCATGGTTAACGCTAATAAATGCTGTGTCGTCTGCAAATGTAGAGGTATGCGTGCTCAGGTTTGTTGGCATATCCGCTGTGTATATTATATATAGAAGCGGTCCTAATATGCTGCCTTGGGGAACACCAGCAGTAATTTTCTTGAGGGGGGAGTATTTATCTTGCGACCTTACTATGAATGTTCTGCCTGTTAGATAGCTCTCCAGAAGCTTGTGAGTGTTTTGAGGAAGCATTCGTGTTATTTTGATGAGTAGCCCATCATGCCAAACTTTGTCAAATGCTTGGGAAATGTCTATAAACAGGGCTGAGCAGTATTGCTTTTTCTCAAACGCCGATCTAATAAGGGTGACAATTCTATGCACTTGCTCTATTGTACCATGTTTCGCTCTGAATCCGAACTGGTGATCCGGGATGATGTCGTGTTCATTTAGATGAGGAGTTATACTTAAAATGAATATTTTTTCGAAAAGCTTTGATAGGATTGATAATAAGCTTATCGGTCTGTACGACGCAACCTGGCTAGCATCTTTTCCTGGCTTGGGAATCATAACAATTATAGACTTCTTCCATGAGGATGGGAAGTATCCGACTCTTAATATAGCGTTAAAAATGAACAGCAAGATTCTGGAAGCAGACGAAGGTAAGTTTCTTATCATTGACCCTGTGATACGGTCAAGTCCGGGAGATTTTCTAATATTCACTTTTTCTATTGCAGATTTTACTTGAGTAATGTTAAATTTTAATGGATGGTTTACCTTATCAGGAATGGTTGGACGACAGGAACAAGTATGTGTATCATGTGGCGTGAAAACTTTCTCAAGATGGCCCGCGAAAGCGTTTAATTTTTCATCTGTGTTTTTCGCCCAAGTGCGGTTTTCCAGTCTTAATGGAGATTCTTGGGTTATAGGGCATTTCATATGCCGTACAGCCTTCCATAAGCTATAATTGGAGTTTTTTGTGGCATCTAGGCTGTTTAGATAGCCTTCTATTGCAGACTCGTGGTTCTGTCTTAATTTGTTGCGAAGAGTTGTCAGGCATAATTGTAGTTGGGCCTTAGTGGTTGGGGAACGACTGTTTTGACATTGTCTTCTTAACTTCCTTTTTTCTCTGATAAGGGTCTCTATATCCGTCGATGTATTGTAAGGAGCACGTTTAATTGTCCGCTTGATTGGGGTTGCATTTCTTGCTGCAGCATCCAAGACTTCTGTAAATCGGTCGACAGCTATTTGGATGTCAGATGAATTTTTTAGGGGAATGCACTGTGATAGGTGAGAGCTCACATACATTTTATACTTTAACCAATTTGTGTTTCTGTTTGGATAGGAAAACCAGTTTGCAGCTGCGGCGTCAGAGTTACATTTTAAAATGAGGATTGAAGGTGAATGATCAGACGAAAGATCATAGGAGGAACTAACTAGTACCTGATCGCGCTTGATGTTTTTGATTACAGCAAAGTCAATAAGGTCTGGTAGCTTGTTGAAGTCGGTTGGCCAATAGGTAGGCTCACCACTCGATACCACATCAAAGTTATTTGCAGTTACGGTATTATATAGCTGATTACCTCTAGGACTAATAAGTCTGGAGCCCCAATATGTATGTTTAGCGTTGTAGTCGCCAGCAGCAATGAATTTCTGGCCCAATGTGGAGAAGAAGTTGAGAAATTTATCGTGTAGAATTTTGTGCCTCGGGGGACAATAAACGGATGTTAACGTTAGTTTGAAATCAGTCAGATTTATAGATGTGGCCTGGATACAATCTTCTTCGAACTCTGGCAATGGTAAGTGTCTGATGTGTTTGTGCACAATTATGGCTGTGCCACCACAAGCTCGTCCGCTGGGATGTTTTGTGTCATACGTAAGGTAACCATTTACCCTAAAGCAGTTTTTATGAGTAAAGTGTGTTTCAGAGACAAGAAGTACGTCGATTTCATGCCTATGAAGAAAGTTTGCAACTTCGTGTTTATGTTGGGATAACCCGTTTGCATTCCAGAAACATATTTTTAACTGGTTCATTTTTTGTTGAGTAGAACTTGCAGGAGCATGTTCTGGTTTCGCATCATTTCCTGAAACATGCTCTGCATAGTGGCCATGAAGTTATTCATAGTTTGAATTAAATTTTCAATTGAGGTAGGCATTTGTAGACCTTCCCTAGGAACATTAGCGTATGGAGGTTGCTTTGCGTTGGAAGTACTCGGGGGATTTTTCGCATTAGGGTTTCCTTTTAGGACTTGGGCATATGATTGGTTTTGTTTGTTTGTTTGTGTAGTACTAGCAATAGAGCCAGCGGCTTGGCTGGGCGCATGTGATGGACCATATTGGGAGTGAGTATATTTTTGAACTAAAGCTGGTTTTTTTAAATGCAAGAAGACTTTACAACCCCTATAGTTTGCCGTGTGATTTTCGCCACAGTTGCTGCATTTCTTGACATTTGGGTCAACTTTAGAACGATTACATTCGGCGGTTTTATGAGCGTCGCCACAAACCACACATACGTGAGGCAATTTACAATATGATTTTGTATGCCCATATTCCTGACAGTTTGTGCATTGGGAGGGACCCTTTCGTTTTATTGGCTCCTCAACAGTTATTCTTCTGTTGAGTAGGTAGCGCAAGTTGTATATGGGATGAACTGAATTTTTGGTTTTGAGAACCGATGAATCAAACGATATCTCAATGCGGTGCAGTGGTTGGGGAACTTTGTTCCTGTTCAAAATGTTATGAACCGATTTTACCTCGTACCCCTCTTGCTCTACGGCAGATTTTATTTCATCTGTAGGAACGGAACTATCTATGCCTTTTATGACAATAATCAATCCCTTAGCACTTTTTAATTGGTATGTATAGTAGCTTTTATTTTCTGCGTCCAGGTGTCTTGATATAATACGAAAGTTCGTTTCTGTACTGGCTTGAATTTTGGTCTCTTGAATTTGTCCGCGTCGTATAGAAACGACGTAGAAATTGTTCTTACCTACAAGTTGAGTCAACATGTTGACTATGCTATTTGATGTTTGCTCCCGCAGATAGATAGGTGGCGGTTTAACTTCTTTAGTGGCTGTCCCATTAGCTAATTCTGCTTCTTCATCGTCAGGTATGGATAGTACAGAGAATCTGTTACCATTTGTTGGCAAAGAGACTACGTTAGAGCCTTTGTATTGTTTGGCCACGCGTTCCTGTTGGGTGGACCTAGGGCTAGCCTTTCTCTTAGTTATTGTTATATATCTGTCCATGCCTGTTTGCACTTTAGTACTTTTTGGTACAGCTCCTGTATTTGTTAATGCAAATCGTGATGTTCCAGGTTTTTCGTTATTATTCCTCTGGTCAGACGGCTTCACACTTTGAACCACATTTACGGTCGGATCAACACACTTGCTCAGGTTGGGCACACTTGAACTTAAATTTCTGTATGGAAAACCAGTTGCGCTGGCAATTTTTGCACTTAAAAGATGTTTGTTTAATTCAGGGTATCGAATGTTTTCATTGCTCACGCTCGGGGAGCTTACCACAATATACGCATTTCTGCTATTTGTGCTGGGCCTACTCTCCTTATTGGGAGTATTTGTGAGGCTCATTCACAAATCTCTTCGGGCACACTAGTTATTGTTCTTTTTTTTTCACCTATTACAAATATTTTTTTTTCACCTACGGTAAATATTTTTTCACTTTTTTTTTTTTTATTATATTATTTTTTTTTTTTGTATTTTTGTTACTCACTGATACACGTCCGTACTCGTCAAGAGCTAGTTCGCAACTGTATAAATATTGTATTGTAAAATATTTAACTATAATTTGATAAAATCGAATTAACGGTTGCTTAATGTAACCTATTTCTCAAATTACTTTTTTACGATGTTTACTTGGCTAAACACCCTCTCTACTTCAGCATTATACCATGCAAGTGAGAGCAATTTATAGTCAATTCAGAAATTTCTAAAACAATTTTGTTACCGCCTGCATCCTTTTATTGAAATACTTGCAACCAGAAAGAAAACGGGATGTTTGTGTTGATCCATTTTATAAATTTAATAGTGGAATACTGTTCCTTTATTTTGAAAGATGTTTCAGTGTCATAGTTTATAGCGATTTTCAAGATTTGTTAAAGTTGTGATTTAAATTAAAGGCGTTTTAATTGTTCAAAATGTTTATTTTACTTTTATAAATTTTTATAATTTTTCTTTTAAAAGAAAAACGACAAAAAAATTTTATGGCTAAACAAGTTGAAAAATGGCTAAAAATATGGCTAATGGCTAAACTCATTTTTTAATGGCTGAACAGAGTGAAAAATTGCTAAATCTAAATGGCTAAATTGGCAACACTGCTGTCTACATTAAAGACAACATAATTTTGACATTTACTGCAATATGTCGCAATAATTATCTCTGGTATAGACGGGCAGTTATATTTTTAAATGTACCTTAAGTGCTTCGCGAAATGATACAATTTTTTAAGTTAATCACCATGAGAAATAAATTCCCAGATTCTACTTAAAAAAAAATTCTATTATTGTGTCATCTTTATAAGTCCTCCCTAATGTTCAAAAGTATGATTGTATAAAAATACGCTCCTTAGTACTTCAAATGCAAACGTACTCTATGACGTAAAGAACATTTTGCAGTTGTTGTTGCATTTTGTATTTTTAGTTAATAAACTCCTTAAATGACCTAATGACAATTAAATGTTTATAAGAATTTTCCTCACTGACAACTGACCACATGATGCCCAAGTTTACAATAATAATAATAAGAATAGTTATAGTTGCAGTGTTTTTTGGTTTTTAACAAGGCGTGCACCCTGCACTCTGGTGATATGGCTCCTCTTGCATCAGATAAAAGATGATTTATGGTTTGTTGGTGTGTTTGGAATTTTAATTTTAACAATTTACAAAAGCCAACTACGATGCGCTAGAAATGCCTTCATTGGCATGCATAGTTACACACATACCTGTACAAACACTCAAAGAGGCAGACAGACAGAAAGACAAACATACATACAGTCATACATTAAGATTTATGTTTCTTTAAAACTGCACACAATTACAGCTCAGATCACACGGGGTGCCTGTTTAGTAGTTTTATCTTTATTTGGACATTTCTTGGTTAGAATTGTCAAATGAATAAAAAATATTAAGATTTTAATTGAATTAATTGCCCCGCTTTTTTATATTTTCCGTTTTTATTCGTTTTTTGTTTGTTCATAACTTTGTTGATCTTCGTCAACCTGCGGCTGCTTGAGTACTGTGCCACTAAGAAAAAACTTTGGTTTAACAATTCCAAACGTGTTAATCATCTTCAAGGCCCCATCACTCCATTCCAGCCAACTCCATTCACTTTAAAAACATTTATGCTTTACAATATTGTGCTAACACCTTGGTAGTTACACATACGATGAAAAGTTTAATGCAACCACACTCACCTGCAAATACTGGTATATTTTCTATGACAGTGTGTGCTTTGATAATGAGAGTTTCCCTACTAAATGTCTCAAATCTTCTAATTGCTTTTGCGGAATTTTTTTTAAGAATTAGTAAATAAATCAGTAGATTCTAAAAGGATATTTCGATAAAGTATAATTTCACATGTCAAATTTAAATAAAATTTCATTAGTTTGTTTTTATCGTGTAAACTTTTCGCATCGAAAAGATGTGAAACAAAATATTCCATTGAATATTATTTTTGTCAAGCTAATAGGGCCTAAATTTCTTCAATGTAAATAAAATTCAATTTTTAATTACAATATTTTGTTCCCGACGTTTCGTCGATTGTTTGTCGACTTTTTCAAGGGATTGTAATATGAAAATTTAATCACATTAAAAAGTTTTAGATGTACTCAGGATCATACAAATATAAAAATTAATTTTAATATTTAAAAAATACATATTACTTTAAACTTTAAATATATCACAGCTTAAGTAATGGCAACAATTACATTGTTTCTCGAAAAGTGAAAAAAAAATTTTTCTGTAATTCTTGTCGCTTATTTACCTTGAGTTTTAAATCCCCCTTTTTGTCTTTCCATTTTTCAAACCAAAATCCACGTTTAATTGCCATACGCTTAATTACCCAATTCGGGTAAATGCCTTAAGAATTAAGCTCCCAAAACAAAATATCACTGAAGTTTCATTCGTTTTATTGCATCAGTACTATTTGGCAACAACGCAGCATGTAATGCGGCCAAGTTTACATGTTAATATTAAGAAGGGAAATATGATCTAAAAAAAATTTATGAAAATTAATTATGCACTAAAAAACACGTCACACACGGTTTTACATTTACAGTGCAATTTTAAATGTAAAACCGTGTGTGACGTGTTTTTTATAATTGTTCCTCTTTACCATGAAGATGAGCTCCAGTGGATTTCGAAATATTGGAAACATTTTATAAATAAATAATAAAATATAAAAAACCTGACCTTGAGCTTAACTAATTATTTGCATTAAAATTACAACAAAAGGTCGAACAACACACATGAGTTAAAACACGTCAGTCAAACCATCACGAAAAAATGGCATTTTCGGCATCAGCACCTCCGATTTGAATGAAATTCAACACAAATGTTATATGTAATTGGACTTAAACAAAACATAAATTTCAGACCCCACATTCTTTCGGCATCCGAAATATGACGTCATAAAAATGTGAAAAATGTTTAAAAAAACACAAAAGTCTCCTTACAAAAGGGGATAGAACTGTTGAACTATGCAAGATAATTTAGTTTTTTTGGTATCGTTTTAAAGGTGAAAGTGCACCCTTTAAAATGATATGCATATTGTGTTTTTCTAAGAAAAGGTCAAAGGTAAATTTTTGGGGTCTTGAGTTCAAAGGTCCATATCTAGAAAAGTATATTTTTTAAAATTCTTAAAAAAATATATGTTAAGTATTATACCCTCTTCAACATTTGCAGAAAATTTAATGGTGGAGACTCGATTGGTGTCAGAGTTATATACCAGAACGTGATTCTAAGTATGTTTTGTGTTCAAAAATCCCTTGTTGTTGTATTTTAATTATTTTTTTCAGTATATCTGTAGAACGGCAAGAGCCAAAGTTTCCAAATTTAGTACACAAATTTTAGTTATCAATACACACCATCCCACAAAATGTGGGCGGGACTGGAGAAGTGGGCGTGGTACCTCCCGTACAAAAAATATCAAAAATTTTTTGTATCTGAACCGATTTTTCCGAGTTTTTCAGAGAATATTTCCTACTAAAGATTTCCGATCTTTTGATATATACGGCGTAACCATAGATCATATGACAGTCCAAAGATTCAGGTTTTTATACAATTTTTGATATTTCTTGTACGGGAGGTACCACGCCCAATTCTCCAATCCCGACCACATTTCGTGGGATGGTGTGTATTGATAACCAAAATTTGTGTACAAAATTTGGAAACTTTGGCTCTTGCCGTTCTCCAGATATACTGAAAAAAATAATTAAAATACAACAACAACAAGGGATTTTTGAACACAAAACATACTTAGAATCACGTTCTGGTATATAACTCTAACACCAATCGAGTCTCCACCTTTAAATTTTCTGCAAATGTTGAAGAGGGTATAATACTTAACATATATTTTTTTAAGAATTTTAAAAAATATACTTTTCTAGATATGGAGCTTTGAACTCAAGACCCCAATAATTGAGCTTTGACCTTTTCTTAGAAAAACACAAGATGCATATCATTTTAAAGGGTACACCTTCACCTTTAAAACGATACCAATAAAACTAAATTATCTTGCGTAGTTCAAGAGTTCTATCCCCTTTTGTAAGGAGACTTTTGAGGTTTTTTCACATTTTTCTCATCTTTTATGACGTCATATTTCGGAAGCCGAAAGAATCTGGGGTCTGAAAATTTATGTTTTGTTAAAGTCCAATAACATTCAACATTTGTGTTGAATTTCATTAAAATCGGAGATGATGATGCCGAACGACTTAACGGTTTGACATGGATTCACTCACATATTGAATAGTATGCATTAAAAATAAAAATAAAAATATGCTCCAAAAAAAATCAATCAAAATTCCAAAGTGTACGCATCAAAAACGCAATAACATTTTAAACAAAAAATATTTTTACGTTCTCTTTTCCCTTAAATTAAAGCACTGTTATCTATGTTAAAGTTGATGGAGGGCGCGATTCTAGGTCAAAGATAATGGCAAAAGAAGTAGCGGTTCGAACGTGAAAAAAACAAAAGTAGTTTTTGTGGCCATGTATAAAATGGCGTAATTCAGCGAAACCTGGAACAATTTTTTAGTCAAATTACTTTCAGAATTTTACGTAGCAATGTAACATTAAGATGTCTTGGTTTGATTCCAAAATCTTCTGTATTTTCAGTTTTTTAAGCAAAAATCTGGGTGGATAAGTGACATTTCGAACGTGAAATTTTTTCCGTAATAATTTAACGGAAAAATGATTATAATAAAATAAAACATTTACCGTTAATCCGAATAACATTTTTCTCTTCGAACTCTTCCTTAGATTACACACCATGTAAGAAAATTTTTTTGGAATAACCTAAACATACGATAAAACATTCTCACATATAAGAAATTACGTTTGCACAACTTTTCAGTCTGATTGTTCATCTAATTGAACAAATTTATGGGTAAACTTATAAAATTAGTAAAATTTAAATATTTCTCTATAATAATATCGTAAAATAATCAGCTTTTAATAACTTTTAAATTTTCGGTCACGGTGGACCTTTTGACGGAAATGCCCATATTCAACAATTTAATACATATTTGCATTAAAAAAAGGAAAAAAAATATAGTCGGTAAAGCCCATACACTATAGTACTTGCAGATGAATTTTCGTGATTGTAGCCTAGTTGCAACCGATGGGCACAAATGCACCCACTAAAATTAAGTTATGTTTAGGTTAAGATTCATATAAGAATTATTTGTCTAGATACACCATGTATATGACTATATTGCTTTTAATATATTAAAGGTTTATGAACAAAAGGAAAGAAGTTTGCATGGGGACTTTGTGATATTATAGGCTCATTCACACAATTTAGTAAGGTTTCGTTCTTATTTACAATTAAAACGTATTCCAAATCGAAAGATTCCTAAAAACCAGGTGGAAAAGTTTCGTTTTGAAAGAACACGGAAAAAACTTACGACAATTGTCATATACCATATATACCATATTCGTCAATACAATTAACTTTTTAATTAAAAAGGCACCAACCACTAAATTTTTAAATATAAAAAATTATTTTGTTAATTAAAATTGTTTAAACTCAACAAATACTTTTAACAATGAGATTGTAATATTGGAAACAACATTGTTAACAATTATATCGTCGCAGCAATTAAAGAACGCTGTAACTGACAAAAAATAGAAAATACGTTTTCTTGCATCAATTTTATCAGAAAAAATAATGCGTCGATTGGACCCGGTCCCATATTTGTATGATGAAAAAAAATTCACTTACGCAAAGAATCACCGGGAATAATAGACTTGAGACGAAATGTTCAGAGCCAATATATAAAGCGTGAAAAAATAATAATAATAATAGTTTTTGTGATTTTTTCGACTTTCTTTCATACAGTTTTGTTCGGCTCTGGTGAACATTTCATGTTTTGTCAGTTACAGCGTTCTTTAATTCCTGCGACGATATATAATTTTTTATTGCGAGTTTGTCGTATTTACAAAATATTTTGTTGATAACTAAGTTGAATCAGAAGATGCACTTAAAAGCGGTTTTTAATAATTTTTTAGTAAAATACATACAGATGTGTAATAAAAATTACAAGACAAATAGCATTACAATTTATTTAAGCCACATATTTAGACCTGGATGCACTAGGACGTCTTAAACTCAGCACAAAACGGAATCTTGACACCATTATCAGTAATATTAATTTTTTTTTTTTTTTTAATCATTAAATATTAACTTTACTTACCGTAAAGATTGATGCAATTTCGTAACAATCTTTTAAAGATTTTAAATCGAAAATACTGACTTTTTTATTTTATATTTTTAACATTTTTAATTAGGCTTAAGTTCATCAAATTTGATTTTCATTAAATTATTTTTATAAAGAAAGGTTATTGATAATCTTTTATTCTTGACGTCAGCAGTCGTCGATGGCTGCGAGTGTAAGACGGCAAATCCATCTGAAGAGATCGAGTGGTTGCGATCGAAACGTGTCATGGTAACCTGCCGTCTAGGGTTCGAGCCCCGGCCACGGTCAAGAATGAAAGATTATCAATAACAATTTTAATTAATTTTCATGTTGTAAAATTCCTTTCTTCATAAAAATAATTAAATGAAAATGAAATTTGATGAACTTAAGCCTAATTAAAAATATTAAAAATTTGGATTAAAAACCACAAATAGTTCAACAAAATAACCACAATACTAATTATTATACTTTTAACTTTTTGACACAAAATTATTTTTTTCTATGATATTAATTTTCTACAAATGAAACAAATTGTTAATATGTGACAGTTTCAGTTAAAAGGGACCTATGGGCAAAAAATAAGTTTTGGAGAATAACGATTTTGAAGTTAAGAAGTTAATTTTTTTCTTATCAAAGGTGTAATTTAAAGCTTACTTATGACAAATGTAATGCAGTTATAAAACTGCGGTTTGCTGCATTAGAAAGAAGCGTTTTGTCTTGTTTAAGAATCGCCAAAAAAGTAAAAATCGCTTTTTTCATCCACAGGTCCCTTTTAACTGAAACGGTAACATGTCACAATTTTCAAACACGTTAATTAAGAAAATTGTTAAAAATATTACAAAAGTGTTAACAAATTTTCTTTAGTTACTTAATAACTTTTGTGGTTTTTTTCTGTGTAAAATTTTATATGATATATCGGCATGTAAATTCAGAGATTTTCTGAAATGGTTATAACGTTTATAACAAAAAATATCTGCAAGAGAACAGAGTTTCATAGCTGACCGAAGAACGACTAGGCAGAAATTTGATAAATGAAAGATGTTACGAGCAGTGATGTTAGATGTTTTTTTCGAAATATCGTCAAAATTTAAAAAAAAAAAATTGTCAAAATCGTCAGTAGTTTTGAAAAAAACCGTCAAAAAATCGCCATATAAAAAAATCGTTTTTTTATAAACACGGATATATCACTCTATTAAAACATAAAAAAATATTAAGTATAAAATCATACAAAACCAAAAAATATAGAATTTTTGAAACTTAAGACGATTTGGTGCGGCTTTGATATTGCTCTCCGGAGATTTTCGTCAAACAATTCCCATCATCCCCAAATCTTCTGCTGCAGATGAACTTAACGCCTGCCTGAAATCGTCGTCTTTGTGGAGGCATGTCCAGAAGTTGCAATTGACCGCAAACATTAGAGTCGTGCTGCAGAACGACCCATCGGCTGCTGAATTCTCGAGACAACTGCTGGAGCTTGGCAACGGCCAAATTCCTATTGATGTTTCGAATGGATTGATATCGTTCCCTGAAAATTTTTGTGAATTCACATCGTCCAAGGAGGAGCTCATCAGCAAAGTGTTCCCCGACATTGCACAAAACTACAAAAATCTCGATTGGATTGGTGAATGGGAAATAATAGCAGCGAAGAATAAGGACGTCGATAACTTAAACTTAATTATTCAAAGTTAAATCGCAGGACAACTACATATAGGGTTCCCAACTTTTTTTGTTGCAATTAAAGTACATTGATTATTAAAGGTTAAGAAAAAAAGTACACAGTATAAATATAAAGTCCAATTAATTTCTTTTTATTGTTATATTTAAAAATGTTTTTTATTGCTTTTCGCAAGTTTTATCAAACAATTACACTGTGCTAGAATTTGGCAACTGGCGCTTAAACCTTTTTCGGGTACGCTGAATCCAATACAGGTTCAAAAACGGTTCAGTTTATTGCAATAAAATTTCCTGATTTATTCACAAAAGTCAAAAAATTTTAATTAATGTAAAAATTTCATAAATCGCAATACTTGTATGGGAGCCCCCTTAAGAAGTGGTGATAAGGGGCAAGTATGTCTCGAAAAATTGTTAAGGAGACTCCTTGGCTGTTATGGTACGTTTTCTTCAATATATTTCTAGTCTGTATTAAACTTTTTGTATGGGAACCTCTTAAGGAATGGACATTTTTAAATTTTGTTTTAAATATTAGTTAAACGAGTCACTTTTGTGCTCGCGGTCTAAAAGCAGGCAGTAATTTGAAGGAGTCTTGCACTCGTGTTTTAAAAGCAGGCAGTTATTGTACTCAAATAAAACAAACAAGTGAAATAGTGCTGTCAGATTATTTTTTTTTCGAAAAATCGTCCTGCCAATATAAAAAAAAAACATCAAAAAATGGCCCTGACTAATATTAACTAGTTGTTTTTTAGTTTTTCTAAAAAAAAACTTGTACAATAATGGCTAATAAACCACTGATGGTTTAAACGCTGGTTTAGTTGAACTCAACTTGAATTTATATGTAGTTTAAACTCAGCAACTATAAATCATTCTCCCATGTGTTATATGTGGTAAAAAAATAACATGTGACAGCACTACGATAAGTCTTATCAAATTCATATGCTCTGTGGTGGTAGTTTAAACGCCGAATTTTATGCGTTTAAAGATGGTTTATATATTTAGTGATTTATAGATTTTTGTACATCAAATCGCTCTCTACTGATTCCATTCAAATAAATCATATTAAAAATGTTAATATTTATGTTGTATTATTACTCTAAAGTTTGTCTGAAGGCTTAAAATTGGGACGAGGCGAAGTTCGTCGAGTCCGCTAGTAGATATAAATATATATTCGCCTCTATATACATATATTAACTAACCCCCCGTTTCCACATGCAAGTGCAAGTTCGAAAAACTCAATACACTGACACTTTTTCACTAACATTCACACAATTTTTGTTCATTCAGCCAATCGGCTGTTTCCTCAAATTTTTGTTGATAATACGTATACACTACTTGCAAGTAATTACTTGCATGTGGAAACGTTCGGTAAGAAAAAAACTTTACTTGACAGATTAAAGTGTTAAAAATTTGATGAAAGATTAAAGTTTAAACTAAATTTATTGACGGGATTAAATCGTCAACACCTAAGTGACTCTACATTCAAAATCGTCAATCGTCATTTTGGTAAATTCAGCGAAAAAAATCGTCAAAATGACGTAAAATCGTCACATCTGACATCCCTGGTTACGAGAAAAATCGAAGAGAAAACCACAAAAGCTTGTCGAAATATAAACGAAACACTGAGTGGTGCATCTAACATAAAGTCGATTAGCAAAGAGAACAGTGTTGCAATTGATTTTACCTTACTATCAACAACATGTGATAGATTTTGAGTGTCTTAAAGGGCAGGAGCTGCAATCGCATCAGCAGTTTTGCTTGCCTCGAGTTCAGAAATTATAGACAAAAAAAAACTTCGCCGAGGAAGGAAAAAAACTAGAGAAATCATGACTTTAAAACAAACCGTTTCACAAATAACCGCTTTATACCTCGATGGAAGGAAAGACCAAACTTGGACTATAACTGAAAAAGATGAAAAAATACAGACAATGCATATTTCTTTTATGAAAGAACCTGACTCGAAATTTTAAGGAAATGGTGCACCTGTTTCAGGCAGTGCAAAGTGTGTAGAACAAGAATTATTTAACTTTTTCTTGCATGCGGATATTTCAATGGATTTTTTAACTGCAATAGAAAAAACGATTGGGTATATTTTCACAATGTATTGTTTGTTTATTACATATGAATGAACGGCTGTTCAGACACCTGTTTCGGACCACACACATTTTCGTTGAAGGTATTAGTACAGACCAAAAATTTTACAGAAAATGCTCAAGAAAACTTGGCTTAATTCAATTAATTTTTGTTTGAATCGACATGTTAAGCAAATCAATAAAAAGTTCCTTTTTTATTATATTAAGTTTTCTTAAACTTATTCTTTATGTAAAACATTCAGGCCTTTTTCGTATTTTGTAAAATATTAAGCAGCGAAAGCTTGATTGAAGATTTAAGCTTGAACGAGAATGGTGCAAAATATTCTTAGTTCAAGCCATATTTACTAGTTATTTACACAAAAATTCTTTGCGTGTGAAGATCGATTTGGTCATATGTTATTTACATTTGAAGTTGCAGTCAATCTTAAGATTTTTTTTTAACATTCCGAATACAAGATCGATATTCTCCATTCCAATTGTTTTGCTGTGACATCACCGTTTCGTTCTTTTTAATGCTTCATGATACACTTCATTTTTTGTTTTGTTGTCTGGCGCGTAAACAAACAAAGCGGATGGTTTTCCGACACGATAACCGGTCAGTTGGAGAAGCGTGGATTTTCATGGTTAATCCTCCAAACACTTAATGACAGTCCTTGAGAATTGGTTATTGTCATTGCGAGTGCAAGCCGCACTGAAAACTGCAGGTGGTTGAAGTGGAATGGTCATTTAAAATAGAAAGAAATAAGCCAAATCGGTCCAGTCTTTCTCATGTGATGCGATATGGGGGTGAAGTTAAATATGTCGAACTAAATATGTTACATATTTATGACAAACCATTAAATATGTTGTTTGCGGAATAAAATATGGTCTGACACATTAACAGTAATAAAAAAATTTAATCAGGTAATAAAAAATCAAAGTTAATATGCAATTGTAAAAATACACAACTTTAACTTATTTTATGGGCTTTTTTCTTATTTTGAGGCAACCTGCGGATAACCTCTTGAATCACCTTTGTGTGCATTTTCTATAACATCCATTTAATTTGAGTGATAAAATTTTATTTGCCAATACATGGTAAGATTTTGAAGTACATCCGGCGATTTCTACCTTCAACATAGCTCAAATTTAGTTGCATTTTCAATTTGGATCTCAGAAATGTGACGAAAAAATTCAAATTTTCTTTAATGAGGATTATTATCGGAATATTTTAAAATCAGCTTACGACCTTCTAATTCGTTTTATGATAGTTTTTCTACTTATTATCAATTTATTGAAATGATCTCTAGCCAAATAGTTAAAGGGATAGTGCCGCTACTTTTTCCATATTTTGTTTTTATATTACATTTTGTTTTATTTTTGCACTGATGGTTGAAAATCAGTCCATATTTCATTCCGCATAAGTTATTTATGACATATTAAAATTATTAAATATCTTTGTAATTGTAACATATTTAAAAAAATTAAAAAAAACCTGAAAGATTGTATTAAAAGTACGAATTCTCTGAGGGATTTTTGGAAATTGTGGACAAACTGGAAGACCTTACAGAATCGGACATGCCATAGTGGGCGTAATTGTCTTTAAATTTTTTTTTTCTCAATATTTGTTTATTAAATCTTCATACATATGGGTAATTTCATGTCAAAACTACTAAGAGTGGGACACGACCCCTTTAAATGTTAATGAAATTTGATGGGAAGGTTCCTTTTATCTTATAAGGAACACACATATGGCTCAAAATCACCAAGGTGCAGAATTAGTTTTGCTAGAAATTTAATGTATTAAATCTTGACTTTATTGAAAAAAGAAAATTTATAAATTACTACAACTAACCTGTTTTATGTGTACATCAAACAATAACTTTAATTTCAGAAGTAATTTTTAAACAAAATCAATAAACATGCAGAGAAAGTTATTTCGGGAACGCGTCCTAATTACGATCTTCAAAAACAAGTCCAAGATATTAATGAAAAATGTATGTTATTTAACACCAGTCATTACTAAATACACCGTAATTATTATACAACATCAAGTTTTGAAAAGGATACTAAAACATTATTTATTTCTTATTATAAAAATGCTAAAATAGTTTGTCCGATAGTGCACAAGTCATTTCAGTGAAAGCATCGATAATCAAAAAATAATTCTTTTAAGTCAACATAGCCATCAGGTGTTAAACGGCAGTAGAAGAAGAAAACAATAAAAAAGCCAACTGTCAATGCATTTATCGTCAATTAAGTTATATTAAAGTGGTTAGTAACTTTCAATTCATTATTCGAAGAGCGTACATCAATAGTCCGTCATTTCGTGAACGTGTTGATTAAATGTAATTATTGATGAAATTCTTTTTTACGAGTAGTAGCCCCAAATATTTTACTATTGACAAAGTCAGGTCGCATTTAAATTGGCCGTTGTATAAGCAAGTCGCGTATTTATTTGAAATCGTCATTTCGTGAACGGTCATTTCGGGAACGTTTCCATATATTATGGCACGTTCCCGAAGTGACTGTTGCGTTCTCGGAATGATAATTATTGTTTCCTTACAATTTTTTATGGATCAGATGACTGAACAACAGAAGGAGCTTAAACGGCAACAAACGGAAAATATTATTATTTTGATGATTGTTTTGGTTTTATATTTTTTGCTAACTTATCTTCAAAATAAATAATTTTAAGAATTAAACCGTTGCTTACGATCCAAATATTTCCTTACTTATATCTTATGATATCAACATAATCATTTTGGTACATAACAGTTTTGTCATTCCGGGAACGATTGATCATGTCCAGGAACATAAATATTTTTTAATAAAATATGCACAAATTGAGCTTTTTTTTTTAGAAAATATGTACATAGTTTATTTTATAACACAACTTTTATTCTGTTCATGTTACGTTAATTCGATCATAAGAGTTTTGAATATTTTGATTTTTTTATAAATTTTATGCACGATAATAGCAACTTCTTTAATTTTTTGGCGTATTTTGCTTGAAAAGGATTTTGTATGTATTGTTTTTACTTATGATCAAAAAGTATTTTCTTTGGGAATACAAAATTTTAATTTCAAAAGATTTTGTTATTCGTGCTTAATTCCCAGTTTTTATTCTAGGGAATGTGAGATGAGATAAACTCACTGTTTATTGTTGATGTGTTTTATTTAAACTTTGATATTGTTACAAGTAGAACTGTTGCTTATAAGTCTTATACGTTTAACAGTTTTATTTGGTTTAATTTCTTTAGTTTTTCTAAAATCTTTATGGATGAAGTTTCCTGATGATCTGGCCTAAGCAACCAGTGAAATGTTTTTATCAAGAATAAAAACTGGGAATTAAGCACGAATAACAAAATCTTTTGAAATTAAAGTTTTTACGTATGTTATATTCAACATTTTTCATTTTTCGAATTTATTCTATGAGCTAAATTTTAGTTATGTATTTTATAAAACACGACGGCCGTAGCGGGCCAGAAAATGCATTACATTCTGCTGGTGTCTAATAATTGTAAATTTTTCTGTACATTCAATATACCTCATTGCTTTCCAACGGAAGGCTAAGGTAAAATGTAAAAAGAAAATACAATCTAATAGTCTGGTAGTGTATAAAGTCATTCCTGAAAAATTGTAGGAATAGAACTATTACAAAAAAGCTTTACAAAATACATAACTGAAATTTAACTCATGGAATAAATTCGAAAAATGAAAAATGTTGAATATAATATAAAGTTACCTTCGGAAGGAAATAATTCCCAGTTTCTAGTTTTTACTTATGTTTATATAATATAGATTCATAATAAACGAAAAAATTTTTTTTAATTTCTTTCTCAAAAGTTATGTCATATTCAAAATGTCATAATTTCGCCGAATTAGCCGAATGTGTTGAGTTTATTTCTTCAATATCTGGCAAACTACTTGACATACGTAGATGATTTTAATGTCATTTTAAATAGAATACTTGGGGCTACAAACCATATATTGAAAAAAAAAAGATTTTTTTTTTTTAAATGTAATATCTGGGTAATTCCACGTCAAAACGATAAAGAGTGGGACACGACCCCTTCCGATTTGAATGAAATTTGGTGAGAAGGTTCCTTTTATCTTATTAGGAACATGGACGAAAAAAATTTTTAAAATTTGTTTTTCGAAAGTTATGTCATATTCAAAATGTCATAATTTCGCAGAATTAGCCGAATGTGTTGAGACAGTAATGTAGCCCTTACAGAGCCATGAATACCGATATACAAAATGTTATGATCGGACTAAAAATGGCGACACAGTGAACAAAAAACTAAAAGGGCGGTATTTCTAGGCGTGGCAAAAAAATAAAAAAATTATTTTTGGAATTGTTTTTACATAATCTTTAATCCTAGGGGGGGACTGACAGAAAAATTTTTTTTCGATCCACTCTACAGTACCCCATAGTTAAATACCGTTGCATCAGATAGGCTTTAAGATAGAGTTGTAAAGTAGAAGAAAGAACAATATTTTCTTTCTTCTAAGGCTTTTCTTGCGGCGCTTACTATCCGATGGGTTTGTTCAATTGTGCTATGTTGCCTTCCAAAGCCGAATTGGTGGTTAGGAATACAAATATATTCATTTAAAATTGGAATTAATTTTGACACTAACAGCTTCTCAAACAGCTTTGATATATAAGAAATTAAGCTTATAGGCCTATATGACTCAACTTTTGTGTGATCCTTTCCTAGTTTAGGAACCAAGGAAACCTTCCACTTTTGAAGAAGGTATTCAAGGCGTAAGATAGAATTAAAAATTAAAAGAATAATTTTCTTTGCTGTGCTGGGTAGCTCCAAAACCAGGGGCTTTCTTGGTGTTTATATCACAAATAGCCTTTTAGATTTCTCTTATCTCAAATCTTAGGAGAACAGCTGCTCTAGCAGTAACAGGTGGTCACTCGACCGCAATATCGTAAGATATATTTGAAGTAAATACGTTTTTTAAATGTTTAACAAACAGATTTCCTTATTCATTCACATTTCTTGCCCAACTTCCATTCAAGTTTCTTAATGGTGGCATAGAGACTACTGGGAGTAGTCTGATTGCGTTGTTGCATCAAGTTCCTTCAGATATTTTTCCAGAGAAGCCGTTTTCTGAGTCTGCAGTAACTTTCTTAGCCTTTTTGTACACTCTTTTAATAAGTTCTTAAGTTGAGGAGATCTGTGCAATTGCCACTCTCTTCGAGCTCTTCTTTTTTCAGACAAGAGACGCTCGACATCTGTGGAATAAATTTTAATATTTTTTGTTTTTTGGGGGCAATACCAGAAGGTTGAGCAGCTAGCTTCTGAAAACTGTCAAAAATAATAATAGAGCGATCTACATTCTCCGGTGTACTAAGCGGAATATTTTCTGTGCAATGGATACTGAGAAATTTTTTTATATTTTAACCAATTAATTTGTGTAGCTGTCGTCGCTAAGTAACCAGTCGGAGATACAATTCTATTGGGGTTCATTATTGTAACAATTGTAGGTGTGCGATCGGAAGGTAATTCTAAGGAAACTTCAACATGAATTGTTTCTATGGGGATGCTTTTAACCACGCCAAAGTCGATAACATCTGGAATTTTTTGCTGATCAGTAGGCCAATATGTTGGTTGTCCGCTCGCGACCACATTTAAACCCATTTTAGAAATTGTGTTAAACAAAACACGACCCCTTGGTGTTATAAGGCATGACCTCAGAAGGTATGTTTAGCGTTATAATCGCCACCGGCCAGGAAACAGGATCCTAATGATTAATAATATTTATAATATTGGCTTTCTGATATGGAAAATCTAGGTGGACAGTATTAAGAAGAAATTAATTATAGAATAACCTCCACAAGCTCTATCTCGAGTGTCTTTGGTATCATATAGTATATAACCATGTTCAGGGCTTGTTAAGTACATCTTGCAATAACATCGATTGCATTCAAAGAATTTCCTGATTCATATGACCCATTGTGTTCGTAAAGTTATTTACTGTTTGCACTAATGTTTCTATGGTTTTTTCTAGACGACTTAAATAAGAAACTGGAGTTTCTTTATTAATGGGAGAAGCACCTTGCATTGGTACATGGCTTGATTTTAGGACATTAGCGTAGGAGGTTATGTTATTACTAGGCTGCGGAGTCTGAATGTCATTAGTGTTTACTTGATTTGTTACCTGCATTTGAGGGGAATTAGTTTTCGGTCCAACCGACTGCTTGATGATAGTGTATACAGGGCATCCTCTATAATTGGCAGTGTGATTACCACAGTTGCTAAATTACGTTAGGGTCGATTTTAGACTTATCGCACAGAAATGTAGCATTTAATTCACCACATACTACGCAAACAGGGGGTAAGTAGCAATATGCCTTAGTATGACAAAAAATCTGTAAAATGAAGTACAAAGTCTACAATTTCCAAAAATCCCTCACAGCATATGTTGTTTTAATACAATCCTTAAGTTCCTTTTAGTTTTATTAAATACTAGCTGACCCGACAGACGTTGTCCTGTCCAAATTAGGAAAAATGTTTGCGTTCGATTTTTAAAATTCGTGTAAAAGATACTAACATTTAAAAGTAAAATTAGTCAAATCGATGATTTTAGATAAATCGAAAAACGTGGGCGTTAAACTGTGCGGGGCAAAATTTTCTTTTAGTAAAAACCTAAGTTGGACCATGGCGATGATTTTAAAGAAAAAATCGTCCAAATCAGTCAAGCCGTTCTCAAGTTATGCGCTTAATAGAAAAAGTGGGCGTAAAAGTAGGCGTGGTAAATTTTTCTTTCTATGAAAACTTTAAATGGATTAATACGAAATTTTTAAAGAAAAATTTGTCAAATCGATGGAGCCGTTTTCTGATTTTAGGTAATTCGAAAAAAGTGAGCGGGGCAAAATATGCTTTTCGTATAAATCTAAGTTTGACCATGGCGATCATTTTAAAGAAAAAATCGTGCAATATGAATATTGGATTTTGCAACGCCCCTCCACCCGCACACCGAAAATCCAAAATCAGGCTTCACAGTGTCACCCGCTTGAATATTCTGAAGATTCTCTGAACATTTCATCAAAATCGGCCCAGCCGTTTTGGAGTCCATACGTTACTTACATACATACACACATCCTATTTTATATATATAGATAGATATAACAAATACGAATATATTTAATAATTTCGCCGCACTCCATACTAAATTATTTTTCTACATGGTGTCATTAAAAGCAAGCCCTTCCACACTTCTTTTAATAACAATTTCGTGCCCTTCCCGAATAAGGAAGTAAGGAAGGTCACTAAAAAAATAAATAAACTGAACAACTTTCTTTCTCCGCTCTTAAAGAAGGGTGTAGCGAATGTGTACTGAATATGTTGGAAGGTCTTTCAAAAAGTAATTTCCTTCTAGAAGGAAAACTTCTGAAGTCCGGATATCATACGGGGCGAATCATTTAGACAGGAGTATAGGGGCCTCTAGAAAGGTCTTCCACTTTTGGTCCTTTCAATATCAAATACGAAGATATAATTAATAGTTTGTCATAAATATTAAAAAAAAAATTGGCAAAAATGGCTCAAATACGAAAAACAGATTTTAGATGTTACGTCGATACATATTTGTATGCACCCACATTCTTCTATCGGGGGCGATGAAAAACCTAACAAATCATCATAAAGGCAATTCCTGCTAGAAAAAGTTTTAAGCAAGGACCGGAAAACGTGGCTTTTAAGTTTTAAAAAAAAAAAAAACTGGCAATTATTTCCTTCCGAAGGTTACTTTATATTATATTCAACCTTTTTAATTTTTCGAATGTATTCTATGAGCTAAATTTCAGTTATGTATTTTATAAAGCTTTTTTGGTCTTCCAACATATTTGAACTGTACAAAAAAAAGGAAAATTATTTTGTTTGATATGGTTTCTTTAAGTTCAAAATAATAAAGTTCGCAAAAAAAAGTTTTTAAGATAAATATTTTTATTGTACTTTTTGGGTCTTTTTGAAATTACGAACCGAAAATTTAATTTTTTCGTACAAAATTAAATTTAAACAAGTAAGAGGGCTATATTCGGCTGTGCCGAATCTTATATACCCTTCACCATTGTGCGAGCAGAATACAGAGCAACTAGACAAAAACTAAATAAAACTGGTAAATATTTTTTAAAATAAGAGACAACCGGTTTTGAGCTTCGGTTTTTATAAGGGCCCAGAATATATATACTTTATAGGGTGTAGGATCAATATTGTAGAAATTACCCTTCGGTGAAGGGTATAAAAAGGGTAATTTTTTGGAATTCAGGGGTCTAATCACCGCAATCGATACTATCGTATCGAATAGACTCTTGAATTTTTTTGCATACGATAGACACTGGCGTATCGAATGAAAACTCGATAAATGTAATGTCGAGTTACTCGATGTCGAATGCTATTATTTCAAATACATTTCATTCGATATCGAGTTTCAAGATGCCAAAATAAATAATTTCGATCAATTTTGCTCGATATCGTATGCGGTGATTAGACCCCAGTATTTCGGTTACAACTCATAAAAATTTCCGATATTTTGGTATATAAGTCATATCCATAGGACGTATGGCAGCCCTAAAATTTAGGTTTTTATAAAAATTTTGATCTTTTTTAGCACATTTTTGGAGTATTTTGCTCATAAATTACCCATTATCGATTTGATAGTTGTATATACCGACGTGTTAAGGAAGAATTTTACCATTTACTTAAGTTATATTTATAAATATAAACATTTGTATATACCTGTATACATATATTTTAACGAAGTTAATTATAAAAAAGAGTAATTTTTGGGGATTCAGTATTTCGGGTATAACTCAGCCATTTTAACCGATTTGACAGATTTATGGACGGACGTGTTTAAGAAGAAATTTGCCATTTACTTGAGTTATAAAAAGCTTGGACTCGGGGTGATCTACGGTTCCCGAAAGTGGGTATTTAAAAAAAAAAATTAATTTTTGTCATAACTTTTTTGTATCTGAACCGATTTTCCCGAATTTTTTATAAAATATGTTCTTCTAATTTTCGATATTTTGGTATATCAGTCATATCCAGAGGACATATGGCAGCCCTAAAATTTAGGTTTTTATACAATTATTAGTATTGTGGTTATTTTATTGAACTATTTATGGTTTTTAATCCAAATTTTTTTTTTTTTTTTTTTTTTTTTAATATTTTTAATTAGGCTTAAGTTCATTAAATTTAATTTTCATTAAACTATTTTTATGAAGTAAGGAATTGTACAACATGAAAATCATTAAAAATTTATTGATAATTTTTCATTCTTAACTCAATCTGGGCTCGAACACAATTTTTAATTTTTTTTGTACGGGAGGTACCACGCCCACTTCTCCAATCCCGCCCACATTTTGTAGGATGGTGTGTATTGCAACCTAAATGTGTGTACCTAATTTGGAAACTTTGGCTTTTGCCGTTCCCCAGATATGCAGCAAAAAGTAATAAAAATACAACAACCACAAGGGATTTTTGGAAAAAATTAGAGGTAGTCGTGGTTTTTTGGTCATATCTCAGCCATTTGTGGACCGATCTTGCTGAATTTCAATAGCACGAAATGGCGGACTATATGTGATATAAATGTAAAACAACCTAGCCGCTATTATGTCTGGAGTCTCCGAAAAACACATATCAAACGTAAGACGGACGGATCAAGTTTTCTCCTCATAAGAACCCAGAATATATATACTTTATAGGGTCTTAGATCACTATTGTAGAAATTACAAACGGAATGACAAACTTATATATACCCTTTTCCACCTCAGGTGAAGGGTATAAAAAAAAGAACCGAAAACTTTAAATTGAACATGACAAAGATAAAAATTATGAGATAAGATTATAGATTAGCCATTTCAAATAAATTATAGAGTTTGTTTCTGATTCTTTTCGCGAATTTTTGCCATGTTCACGAAAGAATCGATTTTTTCCTGTAAGTTTCTGATTCTTTGCAGCTTTAACGACTTATAACACAGTACAACAGCCAATCTGGGGGGTGAGAAATTCCAAGTCAGGGTGATGGTACGAGGTCAGTATAGTAAAACCCTTAAAGGGTTTGGCGTTCGTATGTGTCAGTTTTTATACCCTTCACCACAGGTGTAAAAGGGTATATATAAGTTTGTCATAACGTTTGTAATTTCCACAATATTGATTTTAGACCCCATAAAGTATATATATTCTGGGTCCATATGAGAAGAGAAGTTGATTTAACGATGTCCGTCTGTCCGTCTGTCCGTCTTACGTTGGATATGTGTTTTCCGGATAATCCAGACATGATAGCGGCTAGGTTGTTTTACATTTATGTCACATATAGTCCACCATTTCTTGCTATTGAAATTCAGCAAGATCGGTCCACAAATGGCTGAGATATGATCAAAAAACCACGACTGCCTCTAATTTTTTCCAAAAATCCCTTGTTGTTGTTGTATTTTTATTGCTTTTTTCTGTATATCTGGAGAACGGTAAGAGCCAAAGTTTCCAAATTGGGTACACACATTTTGGTTGTCAATACACACCACCCTACAAAATGTGGGCGGGATGGGAGAAGTGGGCGTGGTACCTTTAGGGCTGTCATATGTCCTATGGATATGACTTATATACCAAAATATCGGAAATTTTTAGTAGAACATATTTTATAAAGAACTCGGGAAAATCGGTTCAGATACAAAAAAGTTATGACCAAAATAATTTTTTTTTTTTTAAATACCAATTTTCGGTAACCATGGATCTTCCCGAGTCCAAGTTTTATAACACAAATAAATGGTAAATTTCTTGCTCAACACGTCGGTATATAAATCTGTCAAATCGGTTAAAAAATGGCTGAGTTATAATCAAAATACTGAAATCCCAAAAGTTACTCTTTTTTATTTATAATTAAGTTTGTTTTTTTTATAATTAAGTTTGCTTAAATATATGTACACATATGTAGGTATATATATATATATATATATATATATATATATATATATATATATATATATATATATATGCCTAAAAGCCAATTTAATGGAAATGTTACTTTTAAGCACGTTGGTATATAAATCTGCCAAATCGGTTAAAAATGGTTAAGTTATGTGCAAAATACTCCAAAAAAGGACTAAAAACATTAACATTTTTATAAAAACTAAAATTTTACAGCTGTATTATGACCTATTCATACGTTTTAAAAATTGTATAAAAACCTAAATTTTAGGGCTGTCATATGTCCTATGGAAATGACTTATATACCAAAATATCGGAAATTTTAAGTAAAGGGTGGTTAAATTGTATGGGCCGATGTTGAATGTGAACCACACCTAAACGCCAAGTTTTTTTCCGAATTTTATTTGACATTTCTCTATTTCAGACTTACTCAATTTGAACCATGGAGAGATACACAATCCAACAACGTGTTAAAGTTATCCAGACTTATTATGAAAATGGGCGTTCAAATCAAAATGCATATCGTGCACTTCGTGATTTTTTTGGTCAATTTGATCGTCCAAATGTGCGTACAATCGCAAAAATCGTGGAAAAATTCGAGCAAACCGGGTCTGTAGAAGATGTGAGAACACCAGTGCATGCTCGTACAGCTCGTACTGCAGAAAATATTGCTGCTGTTCGCGATAGTGTGGCTGAAGAGCCGTCCACCTCAACTCGTCGTCGTGCCCAACAATTGCACCTCTCACGCTCGTCGTTGATGAACATTATACATAAAGACTTGCATTTTCACGCTTACAAGGTGCAATTGGCTCAAGAACTAAAGCCTCTTGACCATTCCAAACGTCGTGAATGGGCAGAATGGTGGCAAGAAATGGCAACATTGGATGATCAATTTTCGAAGAAAATCATCTTCAGTGATGAGGCACATTTTCACCTCAGTGGATTCGTCAATAAACAGAATTGCCGCATTTGGGCGAATGAGAATCCAAGAGTGATTGTCGAAAAACCAATGCACTCACAAAGAGTGACTGTTTGGTGCGGTTTATGGGCTGGCGGCATCATCGGGCCGTATTTTTTCCAAAATGAGGCCGGTCAGGCAGTTACTGTGAATGGTGTTCGCTATCGTGAGATGATAACGAACTTTTTATGGCCCGAATTGGAAGATATGGATGTGGACGATATGTGGTTTCAGCAGGACGGTGCCACTTGCCACACAGCTAACGAAACAATGGCTCTTTTGCGCAACAAATTCAATGGCCGTGTTATCTCACGTAATGGCGATGTCAATTGGCCGCCAAGATCATGTGATTTGACACCGTTGGACTTTTTTCTTTGGGGTTATTTGAAAGAAAAGGTGTACGTCGATAAGCCAGCAACAATTCAAGAGCTAAAGGATGAGATAATTCGGCACATTAACGGCATAGAACCTCCATTATGCCTCAGGGTCATCGAAAATTTGGACCATCGGATGGAGGTGTGCCGCCGTGGTCGCGGCGCCCATTTGGCCGATATTTTGTTCCATACATAATTGAGTAATACCAATATATCATAATAAAATAAAATTACAATAATTTCCTAAATAGTTTGTGTTTTATTCCAAATCAACATCGGCCCTTGAAATTTAACCACCCTTTAGAACATATTTTATAAAGAACTCGGGAAAACCGGTTTTTTTTAAATACCCATTTTCGGTAGCCATGGATCTTCCCGAGTCCAAGTTTTATAACGCAAATAAATGGTAAATTTCTTGCTAAACACGTCGGTATATAAATCTGTCAAATCGGTTAAAAAATGGCTGAGTTATAATCAAAATACTGAAATCCCAAAAGTTACTCTTTTTTATAATTAAGTTTGTTTTTTTTATAATTAAGTTACTTAAATATATGTACACATATGTAGGTATATATATATATATATATATGCCTAAAAGCCAATTTAATGGAAATGTTATTTTTAAGCACGTTGGTATATAAATCTGCCAAATCGGTTAAAAATGGTTAAGTTATGTGCAAAATACTCCAAAAAAGGACTAAAAACATTAACATTTTTATAAAAACTAAAATTTTACAGCTGTATTATGACCTATTCATACGTTTTAAAAATTGTATAAAAACCTAAATTTTAGGGCTGTCATATGTCCTATGGAAATGACTAATATACCAAAATATCGGAAATTTTAAGTAGAACATATTTTATAAAGAACTCGGGAAAACCGGTTTTTTTTTTAAATACCCATTTTCGGTAGCCATGGATCTTCCCGAGTCCAAGTTTTTTAACACAAATAAATGGTAAATTTCTTGCTAAACACGTCGGTATATAAATCTGTCAAATCGGTTAAAAAAATGGCTGAGTTATAATCAAAATACTGAAATCCCAAAAGTTACTCTTTTTTATAATTAAGTTTGTTTTTTATTTTATAATTAAGTTTGTTTTTTTTATAATTAAGTTTGCTTAAATATATGTACAAATATGTAGGTATATATATATATGCCTATAAGCCAATTTAATGGAAATATTATTTTTAAGCACATTGGTATATAAATCTGCCAAATCGGTTAAAAATGGTTAAGTTATGTGCAAAATACTCCAAAAAAGGACTAAAAACATTAACATTTTTATAAAAACTAAAATTTTAGAGCTGTATTATGACCTATTCATACGTTTTAGATATCAAAATATCGGAAATCTTTAGAAAAACTCGGAATATCGGTAAAAAAAAAAAGTAATGTCAAAAATATAGTTTTTTTTTAATACCTATTTTCGTGAACCATAGAACTTCCCGACTACAAGTTTTATCACCAAAGTAAATGGTAATTTTATACTTTAAGATGTCGGCATGACCAAATACTGAAATTCGATCAAAACTTAACGTGCTATATATTAATTAAACTTTTAATATATTTAATAGCACGCAATCATGTGCAAATAATTAAATAAAACTAAACGATATATATTTTATAAATATACATGTATATATACATGTATTTAAATATATATATAAACTTCTGTTCTTTCCAAACCATGGTGAAGGGTATATAAGATTCGGCATAGCCGAATATAGCACTCTTACTTGTTTTTTATGACATTTTAAATTTTTTCCTTATCTTGATGTTTTTTCGCTTAGTTGTAACATTTTGGCAAAAACGTAGTTTAACATAACTCGAGAACCACTTGTCCGATTTTGATGAAACAAATTTAGAAAAATTAAGAATTACAATTTCTCTAATTTCTGTTTCTATACGGTTTTCCTATATGTGCAACACTTTCGAAGTTAAAAATGAATGTATCAAGAAAAAAAAATATTTTTTGCACAAAAAATTTAAATTTTTTATTTTTAATTCATAAAAAATCCAAATCAGTAAAAAAAAGTTTCAAGTCCTATTACTTTCACGTGAAGTCGCATAACCTATGAAATAAATGAGACATAAATCATGAAAATCGATGAACGCGTTTCGCTTTTATTAACAATTAAGTGAAGGTATGCATTTGCTCGAGATATGCACAAAATTCTTTGCAAAAACATTTATGACTTTTTTTATGATTCTTAGAATTCAAAAAAAAAAAGTAATAAACAAAAGGTTATTTGATTTTTATGATTGCGGTAGCAAAGTAATAAGCGGTAATAAATGTGCGTGGACAATTGAAAGGAAAAAAGGAAAGTGCACTTTTTTAATTATTTGGGGTTTTCCGTTGGCTACCTGTATGATTTTTTTACAGAAATTCCACCCACATCTATTAGTGCTAATGTTTTGGAACGTACCTGTCAGTAAAATATTGAAAAATACGTAGTATTTATAGGTGTTCATTTATCGATTTTTGTCATTCAACAAGTGCCGACGAACGCGAACAGTAAAAGTGATTTTTCTCCAGTTTTTTAAAAGTGAACAAAAGAGAACAGAATATGGAACTGTGCAAGCCAGATATAAATAAATAGCCTTTGCTACTGCTGTGGTCAATATGTCTCAACACATAAAAAAAGGGGAAATTTCAGTACTGATTTTGTTTAAACATACGAGATGTACTTCAACCAAAATGTTATAGTGAACGAAAATTGGGTACCAAATATAGTGTGTAAAAGCTGCTACAACCGTCTAATGGATTGGAAAAATAGAAGACGTGAAAGTATGCCATTCGGTATCCCAATGACTTGGACTAATCCTGGCGAAGGTCACAATCCATTGAATTGCTATGCATGTGCGAATAAAGGAGCCGCAAAAAGGATAAGAAAATCGTATAATTACGTTGGTGTTGCAAGTGCCGCAACACCATTGCCTCATTCGGACCACATTCCTGTGCCAAAAGCTTCTAGCCCAGATATTTTCTCTTCTACGACTGCTCCGACATATCATGCACGTGATGATCCCCCATATGAGCCATCAGTATCAAATGAGCCAATTTTAATAAATTAAAATAAGCTTGATTCAATTCCCAGCGGTAACTAGAATGAGTAAAGAGGCCTAATAGAAGGCCTTATTTAGCAGTCACAAACAGTCAGAAGCCCTTCTCGCCGCATTCCATACTTATTTATTTTTTACACAGGTTGTCATTGGGCGCAAGGCCTTCCACACTTCCTTTAAAAACAACTCCGATCCCTTCCCAAAGAAGGGAGTAAGGAAGGTCACTAAAAATAAAAAGTAAATAAAACTGAACACCTTCCTTTCTCCCTTCTCAAAGAAGGGAATAGCGAATGTGTACTGAATATTTCAGAAGGTCTTTTAAAAAGAATTTTATACCTTCAAGAAGGCATACTTCTGAAGGCAGGATATCATGCGAAGCGAATCTTTTAGAAAGCAGTATAGAGGCCTTCAAAAAGTCCTGCCACTTGCGGTCCTTTCAATATTTACCGCTGGGTTGTTGCCAAGTTGGAATTAACACAGCATAAATCGGAAGAGCTGGCTTCCATTTTGAAATCAAACAATTTGTTGGCACCCGGTGTGAAAGTCACAGCTTATCGAAGTCCTTAATGTATGTCGTGATACTAAACTTAACTATTATAATGCAAACATAGTCAAATTAAATACGATTAAATGCAGTAAACAGTGGTGGAAATTAGCCAATGATTTAAAAGCTCGTACTCTATCAACTCGTTGCAGTCTAAACGCAGATGACTTCCTTCAACATTTTAGCAGTATATTGGCGAATCCTGACCCAATGGTTTCAGTTCAATGGTGTTTTCCCTGCAATATTGATCCGTTTTTGGACTCCCCGATCGAACCTTGTGAACTTCTCTCTGTTCTAAAGACCCTTAAGGATAGTAAGGCCCTAGGGCAAGATGGTATTAGATACGAGTTCTTCAAACATGCGCCCTTTGCTTTTACAAGTAAGCTACTATATGTCTTAAATATAATTTTTATTAAGGAAACTATACCGTCAAGCTTTAAAGAGGCAATCGTTATTCCATTACTAAAGAATGGTGACCCCAACTGTCCCACGAATTATCGTGGTTTGTCACTAATGGATACAACCTGCAAGATCTTCAACAGCATTCTGTTAAATCGTATTACAGCCTGGACAAATAAATACAGTATTCTCAATGAATATCAAGCTGGTTTTAGGAAAAATTATTCGACCATTGATAATATTTTTAATCTTACTAATATTATTCATTTAAACCAACTTAATGGAAAGAAGACATATGCATTGTTTGTTGACTTTTCTTCCGCTTTTGATTTGATACCAAGAAATTCTTTGTTCTACAAACTGTCGAGTATGGGACTATCATCAAAAATAATAAGAATTCTTATGAAATCGTATGCAGACACTACAAGCAAAATCCTTTTCAATAACACCCTCTCCAATGCTTTTAATGTTAATCTTGGCGTTAAGCAAGGATGTATCTTAAGTCCAATATTGTTTGCTCTCTACATGAACGATCTAGCTGATGCTCTCCCTGGCGGTGTAGAAGTTGTAAATCTCTCAGTAAAAACACTAATGTATGCGGATGACATTGTCATTTTATCTTACTCCCCAGACGGCTTGCAGAATATGATTAATTCCTTGCAGGCATACTGCAACTTATGGCAATTAAAAGTTAACATGTCTAAATCCAAGATTTTAGTTTTTCGTAGTGGCTCAAGGATTCCCAGAAATATAAGCTGGTCATATGGTGAAGACAGAATTGAAACTGTAAATTCATATAAGTATCTGGGGATGAACCTTTGTTACAATTTATCCTTCCGCGTTCATTTGGAAAACAAACTTTTAACATCTAAATTGGCAATCTCATCGTACTGGGCTAAATATATTAACCATCCCAAAATTTCAAACATAAATAAGCTAAGAATCTTCAGATCTGCTACCCGCTCTATTATGTTCTATGGTGCTCAAATATGGGGTTACAAAAAATATGATGTCGTAGAAAAACTTCTTCGTTTCTTTATAAAAAAGATGCTGTTCTTACCTAGTAACACTCCAAACTACATGCTCTACCTGGAAACGGGTCTTAACTCGTTATTTGTGGAAACGCTAAAACTACATTTTGACTACATAAATAAAATACTTAACATGCCGAACAATAGACTGCCTCGTAAGCTTGCTGAAACTGTAATTGAAAAACACACTTTTTGGGCTGAGGAATGGTCAAATCTGTGTTCCACAATAAATTTCGATCCACCAAATAATTCCAATCCAATTAGCAAATATGTCAAGCTAATATTACCTTTAGTTATTGTATATGAAAATGAAAATTTGGCCTCTGCTGCAAGTAGCTCCCAATTCCATGATCTTTACTCGCAGTTAAACTACAATTTGTTAGATATAACAGACTCAACTCTAACTGCTCGTGCTATAAGCCTTCTCATAAGAGCTAGAGGCTGCCTATTGGATATAAATTCAAGACCGTTTAGAAGCAATACAGTAGGTCTTTGCACCGTTTGCACCCTCGATGCAACGGAAAACACCCTACATTTTATTGGATGTTGTCCTATTTTCAATGGATATAGACTAAGGTTCTTTAATAAATGCCAACTGAGTCTAGCGGAGGTGTTGGATATTCTCAACGGCCTAACATTTTCTTTTGACATCCTTGCTAACTATTTAGAGACTTGTTTCAGATACAGAAGATTAATAATAAATGAATTTGAATAATATTAATATGTAACTACTTACTGCATGTAAAATGTCATTATTTATATATGTACATAAGACATTCCCTTGTTTATGAATTTTATTTTTTGCTTATATTTTTATTTTTTTTTTCTTTATATCCCTATTTTGCCAGTCTGGCTAACAACCAATATGTTAAGCCATTTATAGATTGCAAGTATTTCTATATTTAAAATTTGTAATTATGTTTATATTATCTATTAAATAAATAAATAAATAATAATAATAATTTAATGTATTATTTAAAATATTAAAAATTTTCGCGAATTTTCGCTATTTTTTCAAACTTTTCCGAATTTTTGCAATGTTTAATTTACTTACATTTACTTTTATTATTTGTGCCCATAACTTAAATTTGCATTAAATTTACATTTCTTTAAAAAAGAAAAAAAATACAAATCCTGTTTCGGTGCTGTCGACTTTCATAATAGGGGTGATTATAAATTTAATTAAAATTCACAATTTAAACTTCAAAATTGAGTTTTCAATGTAAATTTCTAAAAACAAAAAATATTTTCCTTTAAAACGTTTTTTTTTTTAAACTTTATTGTTTTGAACTTTAAAGAACAATTCAAACAAAATATTTTTTTTCGTACGGATAAAAATATTTTTTGAACACAGATGATAAATATTTTTTCACAATTTGTATTGTGGTTATTTTGTTTAACTGTTTATGGTTTTTAACCCAAATTTTGATAATTAAAGTTGATCAAATTTCATGAAAAATTTTTAAAAATTCGTAAAATAAAGGCAACAGCTGATGGCTAATAATTGAAGTGTTGAAAAATGTTGACACTTTTGACTACTTAACTCGTTTTCTTATCGGTACTCGATTAAATACTTTTTATAGCACGAACATTTTTGGAAAATACAAACAAACAATTTTATGTAATCTTTCATATTTGTTTGTTTTTTATTTTATTTGATTTTACTAATTTGTAGCGGGTTAAATTATTTAAAAGAACATGAATAATGTTTTTGCTATTGATTACTTAAGTACCCAAATACTTCACACTTTTACAACTCTAAGAAATTAACATAACAAAAAACTTTCAAAAGTTTGTATTTAACCAAATAAATGCTTCACAAACAAGTTTAATTAATTAATATTTATTCACTTTTTGTTTTGGTTTAATTTTAATTTCAACTTTTCTTTTATTTAAAAATTTTTTCACAATTTGTATGCTCTTTATTTGTTACTTTTGTTTGTTTACCTTTTGAAAGATATGTTTTTTTGATTTACTCAGACAAGAACTGTCACTTTTCGCTCTCAATTTATGTTCTCATTTACTGCATTTTTTGTACTCGAACGCAATTTCGTAAAATGACGTAAAGTTTAGTAAAAAAATAGTAAAAACTTTTGTGTTCTCGAACGAAACTAATTACAGCGCTCATTTTTTTAATAAATGCGTATTTACTTCCTTGATTGGCGCAAAATGTTCGTATTAAAATAAAACATTAGCATTTTTTATTGTTTGGTATAAACATAAATAACTTCAAAAGAGCAGAATTGCAAAATATCATAAAACTTTTCATGAAGTTAGAAATTTTGTCCACTGTAACTCTGTCATTTCTTTACAAGCTACCCATCGGTATTTTAGTAATTTTATTATCTCTCATTAACAAAAAAGAATTTTCTTATATTTTCAAAGATATTTGGATTTAAGTGACGTCATCTTTTTTAAAGTCACAAATAATAGTTATTTTGAAATATTTCGAAAACTGTTATACTTTTGACCATTCTGACTTCATAATCGGATTCAGATTCGAATTTTACATAAAGATTAGGTGTCATTTGTTAAAACAAAACTGTCACGAAGATAGTGCTATTTAAACTAGGGACGTAACGATACGCCTTTTTGCCAATACGATACCGATACTTACAAGGAAATATCGGCGATACCGATACGAACATAAAATTAAAATTGACGGTAAAATGAGCAAAACTCAAGTAGATTACACAAAGTTACTGCGTAAGAGATAATTAATAATTAAAATTAATACTCAGGCCTGTTCTGAAAATCAATTTAACTCAAATCACCTGATTTAAAATCAGATGTGTGTTTTAAAATTACAAGTGTGATATTTTGGCGTTCCTTTTTTGCGTGTTTCGGTGTTATTTTCCATTGCCGAAAGCACAATGAGAAACACAAACATGGTGAGACTTTCAGAACGCCACAAAATCACACGTGTGATTTTAAGAACAGGCCCAATTAAAAATATTTTAAAAACAAAAAATTTAATTTGAATTCATGGTAAAATTACGAAAGTTTAATTATTTTTTAAACAAAAAAAAAGTGTTAGAGAGTATTTATTAAGGAGTGCAGAGTCATGTTAATTAGTTTAATAAGACGTTTTTTCAACCTATTGTCTTTGAAATTTTCGAGCTTTGTGTCTCAAACGCGAATAAAGGCAACTTTTTTGAGCAAAATTTGTAAAAATTCGTAACATAAAGGCAAGAGCTGAAGGCAAATAATTGAAGTGTTGAAAAATATTGACACTTTAGACTACTCAAATCGGTACTCGATTAAATACTTTTTACAGCACGAACATTTTTGGAAAATACAAACAAACTATTTTATGTAATCTTTCATATTTGTTTGTTTTTTATTTTATTTGATTTTACTAATTTGTAGCGGGTTAAATTATTTAAAAGAACATGAATAATTGTTTTGCTATTGATTACTTAAGTACCCAAATACTTCACACTTTTACAACTCTAAAAATTTAACATAACAAAAAAATTTCAAAAGTTTGTATTTAGCCAAATAAATGCTACACAAATAAGTTTAATTAATTAATATTTATTCACTTTTTGTTTTGGTTTAATTTTAATTTCAACTTTTCTTTTATTTAAAAATTTTTTCACAATTTGTATGCTCTTTATTTGTTACTTTTGTTTGTTTACCTTTTGAAACATGTGTTTTTTTGATTTACTAAATTTTACTGCAAAAATTTCTGCAGTAAAAATTTGTAAATTCTCAGACAAGAACTGTCACTTTTCGCTCTCAATTTATGTTCTCATTTACTCCATTTTTTGTACTCGAACGCAATTTCGTAAAATGACGTAAAGTTTAGTAAAAAAATAGTAAAAACTTTTGTGTTCTCGAACGAAACTAATATTTCTGATGCCTGGTTTTAAGTTAAAACCATTTTTGGGTCAATATTTTTTCATTATTTATTTATTGAATCTTCATATATTAAATATGAACTAGCAATAATTAATCAAATCTTAACCTAATACGTTATTTTATGTCCTGCCAATGCCAGACAAAAATTTTCTTCATCACGGGTTCTGTTCACTTTTATAGATGTTTATCGCTCATCTAATTGGATAAGTGCTGCAGTGTCTCTTCTTCTTAAGCGAGTGTGGCCGCTATCATTTAAAATATTTCGTGCTAGTGGGTTCGGGTGCAATTAGAGCCTTTTTAAGTGATTTACTGCATATTTCGTTCTCATAGTTTTAACTAATGGAACATTGAGATCCTTGTGAATATTTGAGTTTTAACTGGAGTTGTAAAGAAGAAGTTTGCAGTTGAGACTAAGGACAGAGTTTCTTCCAATAAGCCAATGAATTTGGATGGCTTTTAGTTTCATTTGAGTTAATTTTGCCTATATATGGCTTTTCCACGTTAAACGGCGATCTAGATGAATACCGAGGTATTCTACATGCGAATTTTGAGGTATTATTTGATTATTGATTTTAATAGGGGGGCATGATTCCCGACGCAAGGTGAATGTTATATGTACGCATTTTTGCTCATTGACCTTTATCCTCCATTGCTTTAGCCATAGTTCGAGTTGAAATATATGATCCTGTAGGTATCGAGAGGCTTCTTGACTGTTTTCATGCTCGCTTAGAAAAGCTGTATCATCAGCAAATGTTGAAGTTTGGGTGTAGTTGTTTGTTGGCATATCCGAAGTATATATTAATTATGAAAGTGGGCCCAGGATGCTTCCCTGAGGGACTCCAGCGTCAATTTGCTGAGGAGAGCTTAAATAATCACCTTCTTTAATAATAAACTTTCGACCGACTAAGTAGCTTTCTAGCAGCTTGTGTGTGTTTACTGGTAAGTTTAGCTTCAATTTATGTATTAAGCCTTCATGCCAGACTTTATCAAAAGCTTAAGAAACATCGATGAAGAGAGCCGTTAATAGTTAACTTTGTTTTGTTTTATTTATTTCTGCATTATTTTCATTTGCTTGAACTAAAACGAAAACTTTTCTTTAATTTTCTCTTAGTATTGTTTCACTGTTTGTACTCATGCAAAGAGTTGTTTTTGTTTTTCACCGTTTTGCTTTGCTTTTAATATTTTTATTATTTATTGTATTACAACAACACACAAAAACAGATGCTGCATATTGATAACACAGCCATTTGTACCAACTTTAGAAACATAAGCTGTTAACGTTCTATACATATACAGAAATTAAAAAAAAATTCGTAACTCATTTTTGCAAAATTGAAATATAAACTTATATTTTAAGGGGCCCGCCCACAGGACCTCTGACAAAGGCAAAATGCAAACGATGTTATTTCTATGATTTGCTTTGATTTAAAAGATTGAATTTAAAGCTATTTTGGACCCTATCAATTGTTACTTTTTCAGCATTTTATGGCAAAAATTTGTTTCAGATCCTTCGTTGGATTAACACGAAATTTCCAAACATTTGCCCTATAGAAATTTATACTTAAAAATAAATGGAAACTAATTTCTACAATCAACATCAAAAAAAGGTAAGACGTTGCTTAAAAAAAAACTTATCCATTTTCATCCGAATTTTGTTTTTTTTTTTAGTCACAATTTCAGTTAAAATATAAAACTTTTCCTCTAAACTTTTAAAATAAGCCAAAAAAAAAAAGCTGAAAACATTTTATAAAAATGTCAAAGAAAATGCAAAATCAAATTTTGCAGTTAAACCAAAATTTTTTTTCACCCTTTTAACGCTTTTACCCAGCAGGAAAAAGAGGAATTAATTAAGTAAATGATTAATAAAAAATGTTTTTTTTTTAATGTATAATAATGCATTTAAATCGAGAAGGTAATTTTATCTGACACAATAAGCCAAGACAAGTATCAGTGAATATAATAACATGATGATCGAATACAAAACTATTGATATAAAGTCTAGACAATTTTGTATTTAATCCACAGACATTTTAATATACAATGTGTAATTGGTTATCAGTTGCAGTATTTAGTTTTTTTGAAACGTTGGCACAGTTGGTGGAAGGCGAGCACGATTATTGACTCTTTGGTTAGATCTCGGTATATCGCTCATTTGCTGCAAGACCGGCATAACTCAAAAAAATCCATTTCGAGATAAACGCATTTAAAGTTTTTGATTTGCTCTAACTACTTAGAAAAAAAGAAGACACATTCTCTTCAAACTGCACAGAGAAAATAAAATTGTTGGTCAACAAACTATTTATTAATTCAATGAAAGAATTTATCAAAATCACACTTTGCAAAATAGCACTCAATAAAACATACATATATAATAATGAAATAATTAAATATTTCTTCATATTCAACAAAAAAAATATTTGAATCAAAGTTAAGACAGTATTTTAAAAACTTTTGTCATAATTCTCATTCGCTTTACAGTTTTAGTTAAATAATATCTGTAGTTTTTCCAAAGTCTTTGGAAAAAGGTTTCCTGATGATCAGGCGAATAGGAACTAGATTCTTCCCCCACAATAAATTTTAGTGTATTTATCACAGAATAAAAATTAGGAATTAAGCTCACCATAATTAATAAATAAATAAATAAAGATTCGATTAACATTTTGTTTGATTTATTCAACGTTACCAACAATTTATTTTAACAAATCACGTAAACATTTTGTTGAAAAAAATTATTTTGGGTAACAACTTGTTTTATTAACTCAATAAACTTTTTTATCAACACCGCAAAAATCGTCATCGCAGAAAATTAAAAAATTTTCGTAATCAAATATGCGATTTTCGTATTCAAATATGAAAATTGTTTTTTTCTGTGTGGTTAGTTACTACGTACATTCCCACATTTGCAGAACAAGTAATATATTGTTTCTGTTCGTGAATATTATTCGTGTTTTTGCTTCTGTTCGTGACAATTTTTCATATTTTCTCTTTTACAAATTTTCTTAATGAAAATTCGTTTGATTCATACGCAGTAAACGTTAAAATAACTTATTTCAATCCAAGGACATGTTCTGTGTTAAAAATAATGAATTCTGGAATCAAATATTATATAAGATTTGTATTAAATTCTCGATTCCTATTGATTAAATTTGCGTGCTGTTATTTATCTTCTGCTCCAACATATACATATACTACGTTTATACGTAGCCTATTCGCGAATAAAAATTATTTGCGATTATCTAACTTACTGTTTATATGTCTATTTCTTGAATGAAAATTCTTATTTTTAAGTGATGCCAGATGGAAAATTTGTTCATTTAGTAGCACTGTATGTATATAAACTTTTTATTTTTTAAATTAAAAAGATCAAAAATTATTGTGTATTTTATTGTGTAATTCAGCAAGAAATAATAAAGAAAAACGTAATAATTGCTCTACTACTTCTGTGACCACACATAACCTAGCTCCTAACTGTGCATCCGATATTTATAACAATGAATCTTCAAATGAAATGGAATTTGAAACGAACAGTACAAATTCACAGTTTAATGAAAATCTTCCAATGAATAATAATCCGTCACATTCCGATACTGATGACTAGGGATGCGATTTCCATGCAAATGCGTGTTTTTCGTCGATAGCCTAAGATCGATGTTGACCAATTATCTTTCCGAATTATTAAATTTGCGTTAAAATGGTATCGATTTGTTTTTGCATATTGTTACATATTTTGGTGGAAATGCATATTTTTGCATATTTTGGTTTTAAATACATATTTTTGCATATTTTAACATTTTTGGGTCACATATTTTTTAAATTTCCATATTATAAAAACAGTTCTTCAAAAAATTTCAGAATGGTATAAATAAATTTTTTGGAGCTCTGCTTAAAATACCAGAGTTCAACAAAAGATCCCTAAACTTTTAACCGATACAGCACATAATTTATCCAAAACTGTTGCATGTTACTTGCTAGGCACATGGGTTACATCGAGTTGCTAAGAAAATTAGAAGCCAATTCTACAATATTGATTTTATACGGAAAAAAGTGTGAAATGAAGCCCGACAAATAAAAAAAACCAAAACGTTTTGCCAAAAAATATGGAATTTCAAACAATAAAACAAATTTCAAATATTTTTGATCCATAATAAAATGTGGGATTTGAATTAGAAAAGGTTTACTTTAGATCAAAGTATATTTATACCAAGTACATGCAAGTCTACAACAAATCAACAATAAAAAAAACAACATTCATTTTGTTTGTGTAAAAACATTTGATACTGTCAAACAGCCAAACATAAAGAAAACAAAAAAAAAATCATGGCGCACTAAAATGTAAGCAAATTTTGACACTATTGAAAATAAAACAACTGAACAGCTGATCACTTGCATGTACTTGCAATAAATATACTTTGCTTTTGATGATATAAAAAAAACTTATTTTATTATGCAAGCACAAATTTAAATTATGCAGTTATTTAAATAAAGTTTTAAAAATAGTATACCTATGAATAACAACACTATGGAACATTTTTGGGATTATTGTCTGGGGGGTGAGAAATTCCAAGTCAGGGTGATGGTACTAGGTCAGTATAGTAAAACCCTCAAAGGGTTTGGCGTTCGTATGTGTCAGTTTTTTTTTATGACATTTTAAATTTTTTCCTTATCTTGATGTTTTTTCGCTTAGTTGTAACATTTTGGCAAAAACGTAGTTTAACTTAACTCGAGAACCACTTGTCCGATTTTGCTAAAACAAACTCAAAAAAATTTAGAATTACAATTTCTTTAATCCGTTCATATAACGTTTTTCTTTATAATCAACAGTTTTGCCGGTAAAAATAAGTTTGTGGAGAAAAAAATATTTTTTTGCCTAAAAATTTAAATTTTTTTTTTTTAAATTCATAAAAAAATCCAAAACGGAAAAAAGGATCAAGTGTTATTAATTTCATGTAAAGTCACATAACCTATAAACAAAATGCGACATAGATCATAGAAATCGATTAACGCGTTCTGCCTTTTTTTTACAATTAAGTGAAGGTATCCCATTTTGACAAGAATATTGATATTTGTTTTTATTCAAAAAAGTGTATTTATTTTAATAAATATTGCCTAGACTTTTTCGATGGTGGTTGTTCGGGACTAGTGGCATCGCATTCATCGCTATCATCAGTTTCTGAACCACACATAATGTCAATGTGTGACTCCACTGTTGGCCCTTCTGCATCTCCTGAAAATTCTTTATCATCAAGATCATCCTTGTCTTGCAACACAAGCTTACTCCACCAGCAAATTTCCGCAATTATTGCACTCGGCGACTTTTTGCCTCTATATCTGTAAGTTTTTGTTTTATGAAAATGCGTTTGAAAAAATAAAAAATCAGTATTACCTCATTTCAAATGGCATAGCAACTTGATGATAGCGTTCACCTTGGTCATCAGATTCGGTAGCCAATTGTTTGCTGAAGTAGTCCAGATGATGATGTAAATAGTGGATTTTCAAGGACATGTGGACACCAATTTCCGAGAATGCTCTTAACATCCTTGCGACAGAAACATCGTAGTTGTTAGAACGATGCTTTCCCAACAAGCCTTCTATTACTTCTTTGATTGCCTGCCATGCATTCAATTCAGCGTCAATCAAAATATTGTTGAATGCGTCACTTTTAATCAGCTTTCGTATATCTGGACCATTTAGTACGCCTGATTGGAAAACATTAATTTGTTAAGATGGAAAATCATGGGAAATGAATGTGATATTATAACTTACCTTCTTTAATTTTACTTTCGCTGAGTCTCGGGTAAATTAGTTTCAAACACAAGAAAACTTCATCTCTTTTGGCGACAGTTTTGATAAAATTCTTAACAATTCCAAGTTTAATATGCAGTGGAGGCAGCAATATCTTCTCCTTCGGCACTAGAGGCTCACGAATAATATTGGCCGTTTGTAACCTGCTGTGCTCTCTGAGTTTCCATCCGTGGCATGCATATTGGTCTCCGGAAAATCGTGTGTCCCAATCGCACAAAAAGCACATATATTTTATATAGCCGCTTTGAAGACTGCAAAGCATTGCTACAACTTTTAAATCGCAGCATATGTGCCACATATGTTTGGCGTAGTTAACCATTTTTAAAATATTTTCCAGTGCATCATATGTTTCTTTCGTTTCTGTACTATAGGCGATTGGAACTGAAGGTTTTTTATTGGTCTTATGCAGTAAAACCACCTTCAAGCTGAGTTTTGAACTGTCAATAAATAATCTCCAGTCATCTGCTTCATATTTTATTTCCATTGCGTCCATCAATTTTCCTACATCCGGGCAATATGCAGAAGTTTTTTCATCATTCACAAGAAATAAACTTTGGAGTGTTGCCTGACGACTTCGATAAGCTGTGACTTTCACACCGGGTGCCAACAAATTGTTTGATTTCAAAATGGAAGCCAGCTCTTCCGATTTATGCTGTGTTAATTCCAACTTGGCAACAATTGAATCAAGCTTATTTTGATTTATTAAAATTGGCTCATTTGATACTGATGGCTCATATGGGGGATCATCACGTGCATGATATGTCGGAGCAGTCGTAGAAGAGAAAATATCTGGGCTAGAAGCTTTTGGCACAGGAATGTGGTCCGAATGAGGCAATGGTGTTGCGGCACTTGCAACACCAACGTAATTATACGATTTTCTTATCCTTTTTGCGGCTCCTTTATTCGCACATGCATAGCAATTCAATGGATTGTGACCTTCGCCAGGATAAGTCCAAGTCATTGGGATACCGAATGGCATACTTTCACGTCTTCTATTTTTCCAATCCATTAGACGTTTGTAGCAGCTTTTACACACTATATTTGGTACCCAATTTTCGTTCACTATAACATTTTGGTTAAAGTACATCTCGTATGTTTGAACAAAATCAGTACTGAAATTTCCCCTTTTTTTATGTGATGAGATATATTGACCACAGCAGTAGCAAAAGCTATTTATATCTGGCTTGCACAGTTCCATATTCTGTTCTCTTTTGTTCACTTTTAAAAAACTGGAGAAAAATCACTTTTACTGTTCGCGTTCGTCGGCACTTGTTGAATGACAAAAATCGATAAATGAACACCTATAAATGCTACGTATTTTTCAATATTTTACTGACTGGTACGTTCCAAAACATGAGCACTAATAGATGTGGGTGGAATTTCTGTAAAAAAATCATACAGGTAGCCAACGGAAAACCCCAAATAATTAAAAAAGTGCACTTTCCTTTTTTCCTTTCAATTGTCCACGCACATTTATTACCGCTTATTACTTTGCTACCGCAATCATAAAAATCAAATAACCTTTTGTTTATTACTTTTTTTTTTTTTTTAATTCTAAGAATCATAAAAAAAGTGATGTTTTTGCAAAAAATTTTGTGCATTTCTCGAGCAAATTTTTGAAATGCATACCTTCACTTAATTGTTAATAAAAGCGAAACGCGTTCATCGATTTTCATGATTTATTGGTGTTTTCTTTTCTACAAAAAATGTGTCATTTTATTTTTTTTAAAGTGCAATTTGGTGTATGTTTCTTAAAAATGTTGCTCCCGTTAAGGGTGGCTTGCTTTATTCTAAAAAACTCACCCTTTTCGGGAGTAAAATTTTTAAGAAACAGACACCAAATTGCATTTTTTTAAATAAAATGTCACATTTTTTTGTAGAAAAGAAAACACCATAAGTCTCATTTATTTCACAGGTTATGCGACTTCACGTGAAAGAAATAGGACTTGAAACTTTTTTTTACTGTTTTGGATTTTTTATGAATTAAAAATAAAAAATTTAAATTTTTTGGGCAAAAAATATTTTTTTTCTTCATACATTCATTTTTAACTTCGAAAGTGTTGCACATATAGGAAAACGGTATAGAAACAGATTAGAGACATTGTTATTCTTAATTTGTAATTCTAAATTTGTTTCATCAAAATCGGACAAGTGGTTCTCGAGTTATGTTAAACTACGTTTTTGCCAAAATGTTACAACTAAGCGAAAAAACATCAAGATAAGGAAAAAATTTAAAATGTCATAAAAAAAACTGACACATACGAACGCCAAACCCTTTGAGGGTTTTACTATACTGACCTAGTACCATCACCCTGACTTGGAATTTCTCACCCCCCAGATTGGCTGTTGTACTGTGCAATCGAAAAAAAACAACAATAGAATTTTTTATTTTTTTGTTTTAAATAAAATTAAAAAAATAAAAATAAGAACATTTAAAAAAAAATTTTTTAAGAAACGCTTTTCTTAAAAAAGAACATTTAAAAAAATTTTGCCCGCCCCCCTAGATTTTATCCTGGCAACACCCATGTATTCGTGTATTGTCATCGGGAATATGTATGCCTGCAAAGTTTCATCCATTTGCATTGAGTATAAGGCGGTTAAATTAACGTTACAAGATTTGATTTTCCGAAGCGAAGCTAAATAAAAGGTTTTAACAAACGCTTTTTTATTGCAAATTTTCAAGTTTTTAGTGCATATTTTTAATTTTTTGGAGCTTTTAGTGCATATTTTATGAGCATATTTTTGATTTTTTAGTGCATGAAAATCTCATCCCTACTGATGACATACTACATAATCCGCTACAGGCTGTACCTCCAGAAAAAACTATATTCGTTTCCCGTTTAACAAGTGATACTACTACTGATGCGGTTAACTACTTTATTAAGAAGAAAATTGGTAAAAATGCTGATATTTCAATTCAAAAGTTTAATTTTTCTCAACCTAGATCTATATCTTATTTTAAAATTTCGGTTTCTGATGATATCTTCGCAACACTTCTCGATCCAAACTTCTGGCCAAAGAATACTCTGGTTCGAGAATATATATACAGGGCAAGATCACAGAATATTGGTGTTCTTCCACAACCTGAATTTTCTGCCTCAAAAAACTAAAATTGACTAATGATAACATTTCAATAATTTACCAAAATGTTCGTGGCTTAAGAACTAAACTAGCAACTTCATATATAGAAAGCTTCAACATTGATCATCATGTCCTAGTATTTACTGAAACATGGTTAAAAAAAAAATTTTTTAAATACTGAAATTCTATGCGGGTGGTGGAGTCCTTATTTTGGTTTCTTGTAAATTTGCATCTGAACTTATGGAAATTGATTCCTCATCTGATATTGAATTTATAGCTGTTTTAATAAAACTTAATGGTAAAAGCATATTTGTCACATGTTCGTACATTCCACCATCTGCTCCGCAAAAAATATACACTGAACATGCCAAAGCTATCGCATCAGTTACTCGTTCTGCATGTAGACAAATATTTTATTCAAGCCAAGCAGTGTTCCAATTACGACGAATTCTTTAATATTTTATATGACACATGTCTCTTTCAAATTAATGACATTCTAAACAAGTACGATAAAATATTAGACTTAATATTTGTAAATGATGTAGCCGATTGTTTTATTAAGCGCTCTTCCCCGATTACATTGCCTGAAGACTGCTATCATCCTACAATTGAATTAGTTTCTTCTATTCCGTCTAAAAATGCATGTAAATCGCCGCACAGTGGCGCCATTTGAGTTTTTTCGTTGCAAAAATCATATCTTTTGAACCGAATAAGATAATTGAACAGTTTAAACAGCATATGATAGATAACTGTTCAGCCTATGAAATGAGCGTTTGGAAAGGGTGCTACGCTCTGTAGGGGCCTAATTATGGGTTATCAAAGTTAAAATTAGTAGAAAAATCAATTTTATGGTAACTAAAAAAAATTATTTTTACATTTTTAGATTGTTTTTATTTTTTTTCTTTAGGTTTTTATGTTTTAAATTATTACCCAACAAATTAAAAAAAAAATTATTTTTTTTTAAATTTATTTTTTCAATTTTCTGTAAAATATTCATCACAGTTCGTAAGAGAAGGTATATCTAAAAGACTAACCATTTCTAAACTATAATTATTTTCTAACTCTATTCGTGACTTCACATGCCGCAGGGAAGATATAAGTGGATCGGAAGATGCTGCCAACATGTTGAAGAGGTCCTCATTTTGCCTTACCCTTGATGCTTTGAATGTGTTCTGCAATCTATATTTTTTATAAAATTTGTTAAGAGACTCCTGTGCTTCTTCAGAAAGCTCTCCAATTGGCAAAGACTGGTACTCAATTATATCTTTGCCATGCGCCAATATTTTATGGACGGTCGGGGTCAACTTCTTCTGTGGATACATTTCTGCTAAAAGAGATGCAGTTTTCGACGCATATTCTCCATATTTTGTAGAATTGACATTTTCTTTGCAGTTTAAAACATCCAAGATCGTTCCCAATCTTTTCACGATTTGATTGTCAATTCCAGTGATTCTAGTTACTGCCTCATCATTTTCAAAAAATCTCCTAGAAGTGTTTCCATCGTTTGAGTTACCGTATCCGTGCTTGGGACAGTCTACTTTTAGTCCAACTTGTTTAAAAAAAGCATCCTGTATTTGCTTCTTTCTGATCTTTTCCTTATCCTTTATTGATGTATTTTCATCGAAGTTTTCCTCCTCTTGTGGTAGGGTATACGCCAGTTTTAGCAAGAATTCCATACACCTTATCCTTGCGTGCAATGGTGACATTCCATATTCGTAATTCTCCTCATTTGTAGAATCGTTTAAATTACCAAAGTTCTTCTGACTCTTTTTGCAAATCGGGCATGACATTGTTGAGGTTGTTCCTGTCAGTTCGTTTACGACTTTTCCGTCAACCATGGTCAGATGGAACTCGTAATTGCATTCAATATATTTTCCTTCTCCAATTTGCAGCTTTGTAGGCTTAATCTTGCTTATTTGTTCTTCAATGTCCTTCACCGTGGTCCTTATGAGTTCTGCCGATTCCCTTGCAAACTGAAACATTATTGGTCGGCAATAATGCACTGATGACGGACGTGGATTTTTCCAGTGAAGGGAAACATCCGATTTAAGCCGCAAAGGAACAACAGATGCCATAAACATATTTCCGTCCGATATTGTAGCGTCATCGGAAGATATCCTTTGCTTATAAACGCTTTGTCCGGATGATCCATCGCAGCCCCATTTGCTGATCAATGTCAACTTCTCAGGAAGAATTTTCACCTCATTTTCAGGAAGACTCTCCAACAACCGTTTTGCTGTATGGCCCATGAGATCCTGCAGATTGGCTTTCGCAGAGACTTCCGTAAATTCCGTATGCAGTGGTCGTGAATTTATTTTGGCTTGCGTAATATGCTTGTATCCGGGTAAAACGTCAGCGCCGTGTCGCGTTAAAGATGCCCGTAGTTTCTCATATTTCTCTTTGGAAAGTTCTAAGTCCATAAACAAGGCCAAGGCTTCTTCGGAACCATACTTTTTAATGTGTGCGTTTGTGGGCGTGGGAATGCTTTCCTTAATCCTTTTTAGTCGCAGTGGGCTTGCATCAGCAACAGATTTGGTTATGTGCGACCTAACTCTTTCACTATCCTTTGTAAATTTAATAGACAGCGCTTCCGATAATTGCTTCGTGGTCAAGTCATTGGTGGCATCGGCAAGTTTCCTCTTTCTTGTGAAAATTGAACACTCCTCAATACTTTTTTTTGGCCTTCCTTTTGCTCCTCTGGTTGATGTGGTGGGTTTATCTACTGCCAATATATCCAGGATGGTATCTTCATTAAGCCAGTCCTCGTATTTGGAGTTGAAGTTCTGAATGGTTCGATTAGATTTCACCCATTTTGCCTTAATATTTGCATATATCAGATAAAAATTATTTTTTATAATTTCGCTTCTCTCAATATTTCCGTATAAGCTATCAAGTTCTTCTAAAGCAGCTTCCGTGAAAAAATTTGGTGTGGTTGACTTTCTAAACAGTTCAAATAATTTAAAATTGTTCAACGCCATGTTTTCAGTACTTAAATTGTTTAATGGTTTCAGTAATTGTTGCGCCAACTTTCAGTCGTAGACTAATCCAGGCATTATGCTTATTTTGCAATATATAGGCTTATGCTACCATGCCGAAAAATGTACCTGTTCCCTACATACATATGGATTTAGGCTGAATAATGCATTTTTATATTATGCACGTGTCCAAATAAGATTTGTGCCTACCTGTAGTCAATATTGTTCTTGACCATTTGCAATATATAGGCTTATGCTACCATGCCGAAAAATTTACCTGTTCCCTGCATACAAATGGAATTAGGCTGAATAATGCAATTTTGATATTATGCACGTGTCCAAATAAGATTTGTGCCTACCTGTAGTCAATATTGTTCTTGACCATTTGTACGCCAAAGTATTGTTTAAGTGAGGTACGTACCTGCTAATTTCAATGAGTAGTTTTTTTAGATTTTAGATCAAACTACTGTCATACAATTTCTGCAACCATGTCTTTTTAACCTTTTTTACCTCTAGAAGCCAAACGGGCACGTACGGGCAGATAAAATTTTTGAATTATGTAAAGAAATAATCAAAGAACAGATTTTGCAAATATGGCAAATATAGAAAAATATAGATTTTTGTTATTTTCCGTCAAAGTTGAAAAATAGTGAAAAAACGGATAGTTTTTAAATAGTGATTTACCAGGAGAAACACAAAGCAAACAGTTCATTTTTTTTTTATCATTACACATTTAATAAATGCATCAATCAATACAAACAAAAAATAAGGCGATTCGTTACCTATTTTTCGTGATATTACACCTGAAATCGCAACAAATTTACTAAAAATTGTGTGTTTTTTTGAAAACCGAAAGTCGGTCAACTTTGAACGGCTATATCTTCTAAACTAAAAATGTGATATTATTAAGAGTGGCAGATTTGAAATCGTTGAAAAGTTTCCTATAACATGAGTTTATTCAAAACTTCGTCGGTGCTCATGAAAATTTTGATTTTTGCAACCTCGTTTGCTCTACGGGCGCTACTGTGCGCCGATTAATCGTGCGAAAGTTTTTTCTTTTGAACGCACTGACTACAACACGTTAAATAAACTATTCACGGACACGAATTGGTACGCTTTATTATCGTGCTATGCTGACGTAAATCAAATGTGCAAAGTATTTTACGATAAAGTTTATTATTTTTTGAATTTAAGTATTCCAAAAAAATATCTAAACCATTATCGGGTCCACCATGGAGTAATAAACAGTTAACTCATGCCAAGAATAAAAAAAATAAATGTTATAAAAAATTTAAACAGTCTGGAGCTGATGTTGACTATCGCAATTTTGTGAACAGATTTTAATCATTTATAGCTTGTTTTGTTTGCAATATTGTTTTTATATGACTCTATAAAATTAGAAGCATAGCTCCATTTTTCAATTTTTTATGAATTTTTAAAAACAAAAATTCCGAAATTTCAATAAAAAAATAATTTTTTTTCCAGAAAAAAAAATGATGTTTCTAAAACGACTGCGCATATAAGAAAAACGTTTTACCTTTCTTAAAGTAAATTTTATTGCGGAATTTCGGTTTTTTTTTAGTTTTTCAATAAGCTAAAGCGTTTTTGAGTTACGCGAATATATGTTGTGCAACCTCCCTAATTTTCGAAATAACGGTATATCTCGAAAACCAAAGCCAATATAAAGAAAAAAGTTTCAACTTTCTTAAAGTAAATTTTATTGCGGAATTTCGGTTTTTTTAGTTTTTCAATAAGCTAAGCGTTTTTGAGTTGCGCGAACATATGTTAATCTATCTATACAATATATAATTTCTTGGTATGTCAGGATGTTTGCACGTATGTCCTATTCTTTCCGCAACTTTCTGAAGCCATCTGATGACATAGGAAGCTGACTTGACTTGGCACACTTGAAGAACTTTCTCTGCCGAAGATCGTAGCGTAGTCATATTTTTGATTTTCGGCTTTTCAACTAGTATTACTATAAAGATCTGATAGAAAAGATGTTTTTTTTATCATATGGGGAACTTTGGGCCCCACTTGGCACGACTAGGCACCGTCGGATTGAGCTGAAAAATTAGGACTTGATTTCTTACACCAAACCTCACATTTAAAGCAGCGCAAACATTTAAATTAAAAAAAAAAAATCCCATACAAGATGCGACCAGTCTAATATACATCACTTAATAAATCAGGTTGCGAAAACTATATTTACACAATGAAATATAATTTTAAACGCAATCCAAAATCGTTTTACACGTTTGTTAATTCTAAGAAAAAAGCAACATGCTTCCCTTCTTCTATGAAGTTTCGACAGAATGCATCCAGCGATTATGCAACTTTAGGCAACTTATTTGCGGATTTTTTCTCAACAACATATTCAGATTCTACTTATGATGATTCTTGTAATTACCCATTCGAAATAACTGCAAAGCAAACAATAAATATACCATTTCAAGATATTTCTACAATAACTGTAGAACTAAGAAATCTAAAATTTTCGTACAACTATGGACCGGATAAAGTTCCGAGCAATATTTTAATTAAATATGCCGACGCTGTTGCCATCCCTTTAGAAATTATATTCAAAGCATCAATAAAATATGGTTATTTTCCTGACGTTTGGAAAGATTCTTTCATAGTGCCTTTGTATAAATCAGGAAAAAAGTCTGAAGTGGAAAACTACCGTGGAATCGCCAAACTCAGTATTATACCTAAATTATTTGGAAAACTCATCACTGAATATTTATCCTATCAAGGGTCCAATTTAATATCCCCTTATCAGCATGGATTTCAAAAGAGGTGCTCTACTACGACAAACCTTCTTCAACTCACAACCGTAATAAATCGTGGATTTCTGAAACAAGAACAAACTGTTGTTATAAACACTGACTTTAGTAAAGCTTTCGATAAAGTTAACCATTTACTCATTAAAAAGAAATTATATTTTTTGGGGTTCACAGACCTCAGTATTAAATGGATTTATTCATATTTAACTAATAGAAAACAAACCGTTCTTTTTAAAAATACCTGTTCCAAACGAATTGATGTTCTCTCTGGAGTACTACAGGGAAGCCACCTTGGTCCGCTTCTTTTTTCACTTTTCATTAACGACTTGCCTAATGCAATTCAATCTTCTAATATTTTAATGTTTGCGGATGATGTCAAAGTTTTTCTAAGTTATTGTCAAGTATCTGACCAACAACGTCTCCAAAATGACTTAAACTCGTTTTATTCATGGTGCCTAACAAATCTTATGGAGTTAAATCTGAATAAATGTAAATATATGCGATTTGTCAGAAATAATCCATTACCTGCACAATATCATCTTGGTGGTAGTCAGCTGGAATTGGCCGTCAATTTCTTAGACCTTGGAATTCTGCTTGATCCGAAACTTAATTTTATTTCGCATATTACTATGATACTTGGTTTCATCAAACGCTGGGCTAAAGAGTTTAATGATCCTTATGTTACAAAAACTTTGTTTACTGCGCTCGTAAGACCTATTCTAGAGTATGGATCTAAAATATGGGACCATATTTATAAAAAACATTCCGATGCTATCGAGTCCGTCCAAAAGCAGTGTCTGCTCTTTTGTCTTCGTGGACTCAACTTTAATCCAGTAAACTTGCCGTCGTATTCTGCTAGACTTTCTCTTATAAAGCTGCCCACCCTGAAAAGTCGTAGGACTATGTTAAAGATATCGTTTATTTTCAACATCATTACTGGCGAAGTAAGCTCTGGTTTTGTGATCCACAATATTTTGTTTAATGTTCCTCAACGCCCATCATGTCATTTTATTCCATTATCAGTAAAATATATGCAAAAATGTGAGAAGTTGTCGTTTTCCTTTCTAAACATGTTGCAACAATAAATGACAAATTTGTTCCATTTCTTATCCGCAGTTATAACTCAGTGTGAGATAATACCATTTTTTGCATCTGCGTAAAGTACTTTTTTATGCAAGCAAGTATTTTTATTTTTGTGTTTGCGGACAATTTGCGTTATATTGCGATTTTAAGTTATATTGTGATGGATATAAAAACTTTTTGTTTTTCGTTTGTTTTACTTTTATTTAATAATTATATTTTTTTGTCGCAACATTTTTAACAACAGCTGACATTAATTATTGAAAATCAGTGCTGTTAATTGGAATTGAAAGAAAAGTTAATGTTGAAAATTGCTACAAGCGTGGTGAATATAGCTTTTAGTACAAACTTTGCATTCAATATTTAACACGCTAAATACACATTAGTGTTGAGTGTAAAACGTAGCTTTTATATTGTTCCATTGTAATTTAGAAAAATGTATCACTTTGTGAGGGTTCGTGTAACCTAATAAATATATTACACAACTCGCAGCCATCGACGACTGCTGACGTCAATAGTCAAACATCATCCTTAAACCAAATTGTATTCTAACATTTGGTAGATCGAAATTTGCTTTCCTGAATGATTATCCATTTTAATTGATTTTACATGTTTTTTCCTTACTTCCGTTTTTTCGTACTTTTGTCAAGAATTTTTCTTGAAGTCCAAGTCCATTTTTTGTTTTTTTTTTTCATTTCGTCTTTTTCCCTTCCGTTGACCTTTTTCAGCACAACTTGAAGGACAAATGTACACATAGAGCTCATGCCTTAGCTTTAACAATAATTAGTATTGTGGTTATTTTGTTGAACTATTTATGGTTTTTAATCCAAATTTTTAATATTTTTAATTAGGCTTAAGTTCATGAAATTTAATTTTTCATTAAATTATTTTTATGAAGAAAGGAATTTTACAACATGAAAATTAATTAAAATTGTTATTGATAATCTTGTTATTGATAATGACTATTGACGTCAGCAGTCGTCGATGGCTGCGAGTGTAAGACGGCAAATCCATCTGAGGAGATTGAGTGGTTGCAATCGAAACATGTCATGGTAACCTGCCGGCCGGGGTTCGAGCCCCAGCCACGTCAAGAATGAAAGATTATCAATAACAATTTTAATTAATTTTCATATTGTAAAATTCCTTTCTTCATAAAAATAATTTAATGAAAAATTAAATTTCATGAACTTAAGCCTAAGTAAAAATATTAAAAACTTGGATTAAAAACCATAAATAGTTCAACAAAATAACCACAATACTAATTATATTACACAACTATAATGCATCATTATTTTCTAGAAAAGAAAACAACATTATTCTCCCAACAATGCTACCATATTTTCATTAAATTTCATACATTTTGTAAGCAGAATGTTAACATCGCAAGAAAATAAAAAATTAAAATAATAAAATGAGAAAGAATATCAAGTTATTGCTGACGTTTTAATTATAGGCTTAAATTTTTCCCTGAAGCTGAAGACTTAATTCTGTTTGAATACAAATTTCAATGTAGAAAGTTTTTGCTTCTCGAATAAAAATATACAAAAAAAAAAATTAAACAAATATGACTTTGTTCAAAAATATATTATGTATCATTTTAACTCAGATTTACATTGAACTCAAGTAGTCTTCGATTTCAAAAATGTTTAAGACATTAGGTGTGTTCATTTACTAAAAATTTTTACGAGGTATGTAACAATGGAAAATGTTTATTAACCCAAGCAAAGAGTAAAAAATTGAGAGATTTAAAAATTCTTGCAAAATTTACTGGTAGGGTTCAAGGCCTATCCAATAGGTCTGCTTACTTCTACAACAATACAACAAAACAAAAACAACAGGCATTTTGTTTGTGTAAAATTCCCCGCCGTTGTCAAAATCTTACTACAACATAAGGAAAACAAAAGGAAAAATGTGATTTGTGTGCATGTATGTGTGGCAAAAAACCGAAAACGTAAACAGAAATACACATGTATAAGGAAAATGTAAACAACTTTTGACATCGTTGAGGAATAAACCAAGTAAACATCTGGCTTCTTGCGCGGACCTATTGGATAGACCTTGGTAGGATTTTAACTTGCAAGAATTTTCGAAACAGTTGTTTCATGTTCATTGTTGCCAACTTTTTTTGAAGACTTACCGTCAAATCGTACTTCAAAAACTGCTAGAAGCCGCAAAATTTTTTTTATTTACCGTAAAACTTTTAAAAATATCGCTAAAATCTCAATATTTTGCAAAATGTATTTACAAATCAAGATATACGGGCATGTTCTAGAAATGAAAATGAAGTGGATTTGAAAACGAGCAAGATTTCGATTGCAATTATTTACAAAATTACTACAGTTATTTCTATTTTTAACAGTTGTTCTTGTAAAGATAATTGGTACTCAAAGTATGAAGTATATAAAAATAAATATTTTTGTGCACTTTCTTGACAGGCTCGTTTTCAAAATTTGTTCGGTTTGTGGATTCACTTCATTTCAATTTATAGAACATGCCCGATAGGGTGCTTTGTTCAAAAAAGTTATATAGTAAGGTTTTTAATGTCCTTGACTTTCTTAGTCCCGGGAACGTACAAAAATGTTTCTTTTTAAAAAGTGCCTAAAAGTTGGTAAAAGTTAATGAATAAAAAGGTTTTAAATTCAAAGCCGTTTTAAGTCTATCACGTCTAGTTTTTATACCCTTCACCTCAGGTGGAAAAGGGTATATATAAGTTTGTCAATCCGTTTGCAATTTCTACAAGAGTGATCTAAGACCCTAAAAAGTATATATATTCTGGGTCCTTAGGAGGAGAGAACTTGATTTAACGATGTCCCTCCGTCTGTCCGTCTTACGTTTGATATGTGTTTTCCGGAGACTCCAGACATGATAGCGCCTAGGTTGTTTTACATTTATGTCACGTACAGTCCACCATTTCGTGCTATTGAAATTCAGTAAGATCGGTCCACAAATGGCTGAGATATGACCAAAAAACCAAGACTACCTCTAATTTTTTCCAAAAATCCCTTGTGGTTGTTGTATTTTTATTACTTTTTGCTGCATATCTTTGGAACGGCAAAAGCCAAAGTTTCCAAATTAGGTACACACATTAAGGTTACCAATACACACCATCCTACAAAATGTGGGCGGGATTGGAGAAGTGGGCGTGGTACCTACTGTACAAAAAAAAAATTAAAAATTTTATAAAAACCTGAATTTTAGGGCTGCCATACTTATGAATATGACTTATATACCAAAATACCGGAAATTTTTATAGAACATATTTTATAAAAAACTCGGAAAATATTTTTAAATACCCATTTTCGGAAACCATAGATCTCCAAGCTTTATAAGTCAAGTAAATGGTAAATTTCTTCTTCAACACGTTGGTATATAAATCTGTCAAATCGGTTAAAAAATGGCTGAGTTATACCCGAAATACTGAATCCCCAAAAAATTTTTTTTATAATTAACTTTGTTAAAATATATGTATACAAGTATATATAAATGTTTATATACAAATATAACTTAAGTAAATGGTAAAATTCTTCCTTAACACGTCGGTATATAAAACTATCAAATCGGTTTGACAATGGGTAATTTATGAGCAAAATACTCCAAAAATGGGCTAAAAAACATTAAAATTTTTATAAAAACCTAGATTTTAGGGCTGCCATACGTCCTATGGATATGACTTATATACCAAAATATCGGAAATTGTTATGAGTTATAACCGAAATACTGGGGTCTAATCACCGCATACGATATCGAGCAAAATTGATCGAAATTATTTATTTTGGTATCTTGAAACTCGATATCGAATGAAATGTATTGAATTTGAAATAATAGCATTCGACATCACGTAACTCGACATTACATTTATCGAGTTTTCATTCGATACGCCAGTGTCTATCGTATACAAAAAAATTCAATAGTTTATTCGATAGGATAGTATCGAATGTGGTGATTAGACCCCTGAATTCCAAAAAATTACCCTTTTTATACCCTTCACCGAAGGTAAAAAAGGTAAATATAACTGTAATTTCTACAATATTGATCCTACACCCTATAAAGTAAATATATTCTGGGCCCTTATGAAAACCGAAGTTCAAAACCGGTTGTCTCTTATTTTAAAAAATATTTACCAGTTTTATTAAGTTTTTGTCTAGTTGCTCTGTATTCTGCTCGCACAATGGTGAAGGGTATATAAGATTCGGCACAGCCGAATATAGCACTCTTACTTGTTTATTATGGGCTGGCTATGCTAATAAACTTCATCATAACTGGAACACAATTTACAAATGATTACGAATAAATATGCTTTAAATCATCCAAATAACATCTTTTTTTTATTTATTTACTGTTTCGAAGCTATTCAAAAGTAAGTTGCGATAAATTTGGTTTTTATGCAAAACAAAAAATAGTACTATTTTCAGAAATATATAATAAAAAATTTAATAAGGACAAAAGTTTAACATTTTTATCATTAATCAAAAGCCAGATATATTAAAAATAAAATTAGAAATATATTATGAAAATGGCTAATATTTCGCTAGATTTGTCCGATTTTGATTAAATTACAAGCATATGACTTGGAATGAAATTCCCTATAAAGCATAGCCACCTTATTTCGGACGAAATATTAGTCAAGCCCATAAAAAACTAGACATAAAGTCAATTACCTTCACACAAAGAGGTTCTTGCTCCCGCCTTTTTTTATTTTTTCGACTAGTGTATTAGCATAATCAACTATAAAACTACGAACTATTTTTGTTAACTGAACATAATTTGACAGAATTTCATTTAATCCTAATCAAAAACTTAATAAAAAAAAATTCAATTTCGAAAAAACAACATTTTTTTCTTCTTTATAAATTAACTAGCTTAACCCGGTGTGCTTCGCTACACTGCTTTAACCACTTTATCGGTTGAGAAATATTTAATATATGCAGTATACCATAAGAGTGACTTTTACAAAGTATGAACTTTCTCACTATAACAGTTTTTAAGATATCCGACACTGCCCCCGCTGCTATTTTATTTCAATTTTTGGGCTCACAGTATCCAACTACTAAAAGTTCAACAAGCGGCTCCTTTTAATATTTTTATCTATGAGGGGAACTGCTCCTCCTCTGTCTACCCCGCCCATTACTATATTGAAATTTAAAGTCTGCCATAATAGAAGCTTTAACCACGTTTGATGACTCTCCCTTTAATAGTTCTTCAATTGAGCGATATTTAATATATGCATCCTATGAGAGGTATTTCCTCCCCAGTACCTACGCGCTTTATTTTTATTTTCAATAGAGTAGTATACCATAAGAGTGACTTCTACAAAGTTTGGGCATTCTTACTATAACAGTTCTTAAGATATGCGATATTAAACATTGGCGTCCTATGGGAGAAACCACTTCCCACGCTGCTACTTTATTTCAATTTTGCTGCTCAGAAGATCCTACTACCAAAAGTTCAACAAAATGCGTGAAGCGGCTCTTAAGATATGCGATATTTAATATTAGTATCCAATGGGGAGTACCAATTCCCCTGCCGCTAAGTAGCCTATTTTATTTTAAGGGCTCACGTGATGCTACTGTAAAAATTTCAGGAAAATCGGCTCAGTAGTTTAGGAGTCTATAAGCCAACATACAAACAAACAAACATACAAACATTTTATAAATATACATACTTGAAATCTCTTATTTTATGAAAAAAATTTAAGTTTTCATATACCTAGAACAAAAATTATATTCTATTGATATTAAAAAAAAACCGCTAGATTTCCCGATAACCTTCAAAACGGAAATTTTGCCGCGATGGGCACATAAAAACCGCTAGAATCGCGGTAAAACCGTCAAATTGGCAACATGAATCTTGTTGTACTTTTCAAAACAAACTTTTGAAAATGTGTAACAAAATATTTTTTATAATATTTAAACTAAAAGTTATTCCATAACGTAATAATATATATGTAATTTTTTTTAACTAAGGAACAATAAGCATGTGCAAATAGTTCACAACAATTAAATTAAGGAAGGCTGAATTTCGCATCTTACAACTGGATAACTTGCTAGTTTTGGTCAGTACACTTTAATTAACTCTCTCGTTGCAAGTTTGCTAGTAAGGTTAATGAACACACCTATTGTTTTGTTTTTGTCTTATTTAATACAGATTTGGTTGTAAACATTGCAACTTTACTCGATTACAATCGATTGGTTAGAAAGAACAAAAAAATATCTTCAACAAAAACTATTAAAAGTATCATATGAACGTTAATATATTATGGTTTGTATGTATGTGATTTTTTTATATTGTTCATTAATTAGGGTTTGTATTTTAAAAACTCCAAATTAGCAAATAAATACTGGGAAATATGCATTCTAAAGATAAAACGCTGTTAGCTGTACATAGTGCTTTTAAAGTAAGGATAATGTAACTTATATTTTTTGTAGAGTTTTTTCGACAATTTTGTAATTTTTAGCAAGTATTGTTTGTTTTAATTTTAATTAGTGAAATCTTGGAAACTTTTGTATTCACTGGTGGAAAATTTCAAAAACTTTACTTACTAAGGCCCGTTTTCACGACTGACCTTTAAAGATCGAAATAGTTAATGGTACCTTTAGCACTAGTGAGGAATAAAGTTACCTTCAACTATTTTTCGTTTTCACAACTTCTGTATAAAATTAACTTACCATTTTAAAAAATGTGGCAACACTAAAGTAAATACCGATTATTTTTGCCAAAATAAAAATACGAACTGGCATTCCTACATTTAGCTATCGTTAAGTCGTGAAAACGGGCCTTAGTATGGCAGCCATCGTTCTTCTCCCGAAATCACATATGTTTATTCTTTAAAAACACAAGTAGTTATTAGTGCTGGGATACTATCGATATTTTCCACTATCGATATTTATCGATAGTTCAGATTTCACTATCGATATATCGATATTACTATCGACTGAATGTTTGTACTTGTGCAGGAAAACTTTAATTATTTTTTTATAAGTTACAGTCCGTTGTTTTCATCACTTTATTGAATGTATGAGACGTATGTATATACACTCACAATATTATTACAGTAACGGACTGTAGTTTATTTAAGAAATATTCCGTTCAGTCATTTTTAAATAAATAAACATTTAAAATTCCAAGCAAATTTATTTTTAACTGATTCCAACAGTTATTCAAAAAACTAAGTGCATATTAATACGGATTTTCAGTTGCAGTTAATATTGTCCGTTGATTGAGTTAAATTCTTCTTTATGTAAAATTAAATGAAAATGTTATTTAAAGTAACGAAAAGTTCTTTTAATTTTTACTGTCAAAAATTCAACCGCGAATTCCGTAAAAAACAAATGAATATTCAGTTATTTTATGCAATTTAACTGTCAAAAAATTAACAACATATTCCGTAAAAAACAAAGAAATATTCAGTTATTTGATATAAATTAACTATCAAAAAATTAACTACATAATCCGTAAAAACAAATGAACATTCAGTTATTTTATATAATTTAACTGACAAAAATTAATTTTTACTTATCTTTTAAAAATGAATTGCTTGTTTTGTGTAAACAATTCCCATTTTCTATTTGTTAAAATAATTTAATTAAATACATCAAATTTTAAAAGTAAAATAATTGCGAAGCCATATCAGTCATGCTACTGGTGTCTTATAATTGAGAGTTCTTCTGTAAACAACGTGGTCAATACAACAAAACGAAAACAAACGTGTGTAACAGGGTAAGTAAATAATAATATTCTCCCTTTCTCGTTGATTAGAAAAACAAGCGTGCAGGTGGCTGTCTGGTATTTTTTAGAAATTCGGCTCTTTTGTGGAGTAAACGAAAATTACTGAATTTAATAAAATAACTGAATATTTCTTTGTTTTTACGCAATATTCAGTTAATTTTTTGATAGTTATTTAATATAAAATGACTGAATATTCCTTTGTTTTTGATAGTTAATTTATATAAAATAACGTTAAATTCATTTGTTTTTACGGAACATGGAGTTGAATTTTTGACAGTAAAAGTAAAATGTACTTTGATTTGAAAATAAATGAAAAATAAGTAGACCGGTTTTCAACTGAATTTTCATTTATTTTATATTACAATTTCAGTTAATTTTACGTACAGAATATTGTGAGTGTAGGCACGTTATTTTAGATGGCCGCTTTTTAAAAATTGATAAGTACCTTTCTGAAGGAACCGAAGTAACAGGGACTATAAGATATTCCATTGCAACTTTAAAAAATTTTCTTAGTTCTAAACCCAAAAAGGTAATCATTCTAGCGGACTTATCCTCTAATGGTCGTTCATTGTTTTGTCCTATGCTTGCAGTTGCATTTGGATTTGCATTTTTTTTACAACATTTGACATTTCAGTCCCTTTATAAACATGTACAAATTTCGACTTAAAGGCCTTTAATTAGCAGTAAAAAGCACTGCTAACACTGCAGTTACACGCTCAAGTTTTCTTGATAGTCTTTTACATATACTGTTTGTCAAAATTTCCAAAAATTGATAGTTGTGACGTAGGCTTCATTCAATTTTTGAGCAATTTACTATCAAAATGCCATCAAGAAAAAAATGTATAAAGAGAAAGGAAAAATTAGCTCACTAACCGTGAAATCAGCTGTTTTCTTGAACGTTAATTGAAACACTCACTGGCAAGAGAATTTTAAAGGCAAGTTCGCATCAATTTTTAAAAGTATAAGTGTATTGGTAAAAAAGTGTGAGTGTATTTAAACTTGATAGGCAAAACTTGATCATGTAACCCTCAAGTAAGCAATCCATACCACTTGCCATTCTTGTTGTTTGTATTCATTGCTGTAATTCAGCGCGAATTAATAATAGCAAGTAAAAATTTGTGGCAAAAAACTGTGTGTGTGTGTATAGCTGCTGTTAGATGTCTTCTTATCTGTATTTTAAATACTAAAAATATCAATATTTATATTTTTCATATCGAAACTGGGAATTATTTCCTTCCGAAGGTTACTTTACAATATAATAGTCTGGTAGTGTATAAAGTCATTTCTGAAAAATTTAAGGAATAAAACTATTACAAAAAAGCTTTATAAAATACATAACTGAAATTTAGCTCATAGAATAAATTCGAAAAAATTAAAAATGTTGAATATTTTTCATATCGCTATTTTCGATATTTTCCCAGCACTAGTAGTTATGTCAGCTGTCGGTTTGCGATTAAGAGTCAAGAGAATATTTTTTTTTTTTTTTTTTATTTTGCTTAAAAACTAAAATTTTTTGGATAACTATCTTGAGTTATATTGCCAGGGTATCACACGGTTTGTTGGAGCCTTATCCACAAGTCCTCGAATAAGCTCCAGAGTATATCTTGTCTCCACAGTAAAACGTCTGAGTTATTTCCTTGGTTTTCCACCAGTATAACGTCTGAGTTATTTCCTTGGTTCTCCACCAGTAAAACTCGTTAAAATTTTAAGGTTAAGAAACGATTGCATATGGATAATGCTGACACCGCAAAAACTGTAACTCGGTACAGTTATGCGACACCACGCCACTAACCATATGCGGGGTGAAACGTAAAACGCACGATAAGCAAACAAACAAACACGGCATGTTTGTCTTTAAAATATAACGACAAAGACGCGCGAGCTGCTTCCCCGCCCAGAGCAGTTTTACGATTGCAAGAGAATATAAACTTTCTGTTATAAGCGAGAGCATTGTTAAAGTAAAATTATCCTAAAGTAAGTAAAATTATACTATACCATGTTTCAAATGGTACGATGCAAGACCATTTGCACAAGGTTGTGAATAGGACTTATGTTATCTAAGCAAAACGTTAATCGTTTAACTTGATGATACATTGTTGATTTTGACTGGAACATTTTTTATAATGTTTTTTTATAATGCTAGGAATTTCTAAAGTAAAAATTTAATTATATTCTTTTGTGCCAAAAAATAAAAGAACCAAAACCCCTTGAATACTTGAACCTTACAATGTGGTGGCCACTATTGTAATAAGTTCATTCAGTTTTTGTTTCATTGCAGCAGGTGTATTCAGTGGGTAATGCCATAAATTGTGACAAAAAGTTATTTTTTGTTTGTGAATATTAACCAAACAAGAGTCACAATATGTTTGCCGCCACAACAGCCTAGAACAGTGTTTCCTTACATTTTTTTATCATGCTATTATAAAGATAACATTACACTTTTCAGGCATACTTGTATTAGAGTGTTTATAATTTTCATTTCATAACTAGCTTTGCTTAGTGCATTTCGCTACCCCTATTACAATCAAATAAGTTTATGGTTTTTAATATAGATCTCGTTTGATAACGAATTAACTGTACCAAATTTTGCAACTTTTAATGTTCCAACTTACCGTTCTTCAGGTATAAGGGATTTTCTACCACGCCCACTTATTTAATCCCGCCTACTTTTTGACTATATTTTGGAAACTTAAGCTGCTTCCGTTATCTGGGTATACAGGAATCTACTATAATTACTTTTTATAGGACGTGGTACCCCCACTTATCCACTTCCACGCACTTTTTTAAAAGATGTTGCGTATTAATTGCCCAGCCATTTGTGCCAAATTTGGAACATTTACCTATTGAGGTCACGATATAAAGAATTCTAGTTGGTGACACTGCCACTCCTACAATTCCACACACTTTTGACAGATATTTTGCATGGATATTTAAGAAATTCGAGCCCAATTACTTATTGTCTTTGTATGGGATTTTCCACTTTACACTTATCCAAAAACCTCAATTTTTGGCAGATTTTGTGTATTGACAATCCAGCTATGTCTATTAGATTTGGGTATTTTTACCATTCTATAGATATAAAGCAATCTACTTTGTGCCACATCGATTTCTCCAATCCAGCCCACTTTTTTCCAGATGCCATGCATTGAAATCGAAGCTATTTACTGCTTTCGGAATTTTTGCCAATAAAAGTTGAATTTTCGTGTTCAGCAACCACAAATTTGCTTATAGACCACGAGAGGAGGCAATTTCTGCCTATCCGAAACAATCTAGGCGATTATAATGAAGAGCATTTAAAGGGCCAAAGCAAAAATTTATAAAAATCAAAATGCTTCCGGAGGAGCCTATCTAGCAATATTGGGAACGAATGCCTTTAAATGTCCAATTGGTCTTTAAATTTTGCTTTTTAGTTAAACGACATAAAGAACCTGCTTGTGTGCCGCTGAAAACAATTTGGAGTTCCTGAGGTCCCCACACTCATTGTTGGCGTATGTATGTATGTGAGTACATTGTATATTTGTGTACTAAGTGTGTACATCTGTGTGTTGGTGGCTTTGTAGGTTGACTTTGTTGTTGTTTTTTTGTCTGTTGATTTTAATCACTTTAATTTTATTTGAGATGTTGTCGACTGCTAACTGTTCGCGAGCTACTGTAGATCTCCAGTCTGCGATTGGTTGTGTATACACCCTACATTATGGAATATTGTTTAAGTTTCCACACTACACCAAAATTACACCTAAAGTGTTGGCAGAATGTATGTAAAGTTTTTCTAGGTTATAACAGTACAGCCATTCTAACTCAGTTATATAAATACGGAACAGTTTAAGTGTCTTATCGTCCGCCATAATTGATAAAAGATATATTATGCCTTTACAGGTAAATATGTGTTGAAATACACAATCTACTCGGAAAGAATTATTTATTACACCAACAGAAAATATGGCTTCAACCAGGAAAATTTTGCATGTTCTCGTCCGAGCCAAAAATTACTTATTCTAAATATATGTGTGGCTTGGTGGATGCAAAATGTTTTTTAATTAGGAAAATACGAACGAAATAAGTTAAAATCAAGAAGTTATCTTAGATTTTCTAGTTTAAAGAGACGAAAGTGATTGCTGTAGAAAATAATCTTATTTCCGTGTACATATATTATTTTGTATTATGCCCGGATGTGTGTTCTATTCTCTTTCTGAAGCCAACTGATGACATTGAGAGCTGAAGTTCCGCATACTTTATGTACATTCTTTGGAGAAGGTCGTAACGGACAAAAAGGTTTTTTTGCGGTCCGATGGCGTAGGGCGTGGGTATTGATTTTTACCATTAAAATTCATATATGCATAGATGAAATAAAATGAGATAAGAACATCTTGCAAAGATGTTGAAAGATGTTGATTTTTTTCTCTATATATTTCTAATGGGAGGATGTTAACATCCTCGTAAATTGATGGAAGATGTTGATCACTGTAAAAAGGCTTAAGGTGAAGAAGAGATTTTTGTATATAAAAGAATTTTAAATATAAATCTGCTATAATATCAAACCAAAAAAATGGCCGCAAAGCTTTTAAATATATATGTAAATAAATAAAAAAAATTAAAACCCCAACTGCGTAAAATACAGTTTTTAATGATACAAAAAGACCGATACAAGGTTAAGGACACAAAATAAAGAAAAATATAAATAAAGTGCTTAGACGCTTTCAGTCTCTTTCGCAACTCTTGGTTTGTAGATGTCAGCGATAAGGTCGGGTTAAGAAAAAATAATTGAGGACAGACTTTGCAGTGATTTGCGCAACTAACTTGCCGAGTCTGAAAGGGGTCTTATAATATATCGGTTGAATAGACTATGATCAAAAAGCCAAGTTTAAAACATGCATTAGCTTTACCTTTAGCTATCGGTTAGTTGTGAAAACGGGCCTAAGAAAAATTATTTTTATTTTTGAAAGAAATTTTTATTTTTCTAAGAAATTAATTTAAATTGATTCATTGATTTATATTGGTCGAGGTATTCGTTATTACCTGCATGGTGCATGGTGTGGCTTTACCGACTAAAATTTTTGATTGGTTTTTACTATGCAAATATTATTTTTTAATGTATTGTTTAAAAAAAAATCATTTATGGGGTTTTTGGGGGTCAGTTCTAACAATTTTAGAGGCATATTTTGAAGGTTTTACCGCGTATTTATTGCTCATAAAACAATTTTTTAGAGCATATTTCTGCTATACCTGGATATAATTTTAGGATTTAAGATAAAACAGTGAAATTTATTATTGAAGAAAATATAGTTTTTATGAGCACTTCACTGGTTGCTTAGACCAGGGCGCTGTTTCTTAAATCTACAAGTAAAATACATTGGAATAAGCAACAATTTTACAATTTTTGTTTTTGCTACAACATGTAGATTTGTAACTTGTAGTTTTTTGAAACGGGGCCCAGATCATCAGGAAACCGTTTTCCAAAGAATTCCAAAGCAAAAGCTTACAATATTTATTATACAAATAAAACTGTAAAGAGAATGAGATTTACAAACACTCAAGTCTTACTGAGATACCTAAATAAGAGCGGCAAGCCCGTACAATTGTTTTCTGCATTTCAACACTTATATTGGTAAAGGGTGACAAAGATTCGTCATAACTACCCAGCTTATCTTATTTTCTGTTTGTTTGGTTTTATTTGGCTGGTAACTCACAACGTCATCGTGTGGCCTGTTGTTCTATATGTTTGTATAAAAGCACATGACCCATCTATCGATCTGCAGTCCATTTGTTAAGTAAGTAAAACTCTCTAACTTTGGGTCGTTGATGGCTTTATGTCGCCCGGTGTAAGTAATAAAAAAAACACATAATACAAGTATGTAACTATGAATGTGCAGTTTAGCAACTTGGTTGTTTGGGTACCGCCGCTAAATGTTGCCGTTTAATTGGTTATAAATTAATTAAACGTCGATTAATAATCCGGGTTCTTGTCAGTTAAGCCAAAGCAATTGTTTCGTTTCCACGTTCTTTGGAAACTTTGTTTGTAATTCTTTTTGTTTAATTTTATCTTTTAATACTTGATGCAACCATAATGTTTATCCACATAGAAAAGTACAAATGAAGTGTTAACATTGTGTGATCATGAACTTAAAAAAGATTTAGTGCAATCCTTTTAAAATATCAATGAAGATAATGAAAATTTAAAACATTAAAAATAGTTCAAGTGTGATTGGAAAATCATTTTAATTAAATAAGATAAGCAAATAAAACAGTCAACACATCAATGTACGTCGCCAAAAACTTTTGTTTCTCAATTTCGTTCAAATATTTTGTAAAAATATTACATTTTTTGACTTAATTCATCACTACTCATATTAAATTTAAAATCATGTACATTAGGGCTAAAACTTTTTCACACTTCTTACAAATATCAAAAACGGCATAGTATAGTCGTGTAGAACATATTAAGTTATTAATAAGAAATATGATAATTATTTCGGATTGTTAAAAAAATTTCACGCAGGGATCGGGTTGAAGTTTGAAAACAACAATTTTTATCCTAAGGAAATTTTAAAAATATACACCTGATATTTGTATATATTCCTATACGTATCACTTAAATGCTATTTTGGCATTTATCCACTGCTTTAGATTTAAAAATTTTCCTACGGTGTACAATTCATCGCGGTCCAAAATTTCTTGGAAATTTTTAGAAATTCGCTCCCCTGCGTGAGGTTTTTATGCAAAACGACGGGGGTCAGGTATTTGCATTACTAAAACATTTTTGGTCACTCTGTGGTACTATGCCAACAATTTGGTTATTGCCCTAATATACATATCGCATGTGATCATAAGGAAGTATTAAATTGTAAATAGAAGCAAAACAATTTTTAATTTAATATTAAAGGTATATGAAAAAAAAATGTTTAACCAATCGCCTCAGTACCAAAAAGTGGACAATATAGCATGATTTTTACAGCGGGTAGGTGTAAATAGAGCGTGTCGATTTTTATCACAAAAATAAAGAAATAAAAATTTTGAATCATAAAAAGGGTATTATTTATTATCAAGTGCTAAATTTCGTTCTTAATGAAGTCTAAGTTGTGGTACGGTTTTGAGATACAAATCGTAATAATTCATTTAACAGAATTGTTAACGCATTAAGCACGCTGTAAACCGAACGACGCGACGTAGTAGCTTCACTAACAGCAAGTGAAGTGGTAGCTAAAAAGCAGAGTTAAAAATACAATAATATTAGTCAGGAATATGCATAATTTTAAACACAAAATAAGAGAAATTCTAATAATTAAATAACACTACGTTACAGTTTTATGACCAAATTTATGAATCCGAATATGAAGTCAAAATGGTCAGAAGTAGAACAATTTTCGAGACATTCCAAAATAAGCGTTATTTGTGTTTTAAAAAAAGATGATATTTGCATAATTAACACCATTTTTTGTAGTATTCGCATGATATTTCACGAATGACCCTACAAACTTTATATATTCTGGATTATTAATCTACACAAAAATCTCTTTCATTTGAATAGAATCACATTGGTGAGTATATAAGGATATCTAAATTGTATTACACGGATGTTCAAAGTTATGTATTTTTAGATTATTCCTTGGAACTTTAAAAAATCCAATTGTTTCCTCCATTTGTCAATGTATGCACAATAGACTGGTCGCATCTTGTATGGGATTTTTTTTTTTTAATTTAATTGTTTGCGCTGCTTAAAATATGAGGTTTGGTGTAAGAAATCATGATCTAATTTTTCAGGTCAATCCGACGTTGCCTAGCCGTGCCGGGTGGGGCCCAAAGTTCCCCATATTATAAAAAAAAAACATATTTTCTTTCAGATTCAGCGACCCCGAATTAGGTTAAAAATCTTTCGTTCGTATCATACTAAAATATTAAACAGCAAATACTTTAATCTGTCTATACAATATATAATTTCTTAGTAAGTCAGGATGTTTGCATGTATGTCCTATTCTTTCCGCAACTTTCTGAAGCCATCTGATGCCATAGGAAGCTGAAATTTGGCACACTTGAAGTACTTTCTCTGCGGAAGATCGTAACGAAGCCATATTTTTGATTTTCGGCTTTTCAACTAGTATAACTATAAAGATCTAATAGAAAAGATGTTTTTTTTTTATAATATGGGGAACTTTGGGCCCCACCCGGCACGGCTAGGCACCGTCGGATTGACCTGAAAAATTAGATCATGATTTCTTACACCAAACTTATATTTTAAGCAGCGCAAACAATTAAATTAAAAAAAATTGCGACCAGTCTAATGCACAAGCTAGACATTCCAACGAACTTATTTTATTAAAAAACTTTAAATCCATTAAAAGAAAGGGTCGTGAAATATTTAGAAAACATCTTCACATTACATTTAATTTTCTACATGTTTTAAAAAGAACCAAAAATAAACAGCTTCAGGATGATAACAGGCTCCCGCCAGATCATTGGTGTCGCAAATTTAATAGTGGGCCATTTCCCAATTTAGCATCGCCGTAAAGACACTGCGTAGTTTTGTCAAACAGTATTTAGCGCCTTTTGTTTATCTTGATTGAAAATATTAATTTTAAAATATTTTAAATATGCAGATTTCCTGAATCAAAAAAAGGTGTTAATCAAAAACGAATATTATATTCGTAATCAGTGGTCAAAGGTACATAAGGATCTGTTATTATTATTGCAGAAAAATTACGTAAAAAAATTTTTTAAGGACTAAACCAAAAACACAAAAATTGTAATATCCTTGGAATAGAAAGAGATTTTTGTGTGTCAATAACTGACCGAATAAAACAGAAAATAGTATAAATAGTAAATGTTACTTAATCGTTAAAACTAAAGGCCCAACCACAATGTACTTAAGTTGGCTTAAGCGAATGAGCGAATAGATGTAAATCATATGAGGCAAACCATATTGAACTTTAGGAAACTTTTTGCTATGTTTAATGAAACTGTCATTTGCTTAAGCAAGGTGCGAATCTAATCACAAATTCCGTACGGAATCAAATGTTTTTTTATTTTGTTTTTGTGTCCTTAGCTACATTTGAGAGACTTTTTGTTAATTTTTGACAGAAGGTTAAGCAAGGCTTAAAGCTGTAAGGGAAAAACTAATGACACCATCGTCATCAGCAGGTGAAAATACATAAGGATTAGTAGTTTTTTTTAAGAAAACATTTTAAAAGCTTCCTTTTATAGAGCAGTATTATGTACACCAAGGTATGTTTATAGCAGGTAGCCGCGAGATTACAACAATTGTATAATAAAACAAACAACAGGGCTTTTTATTGTTGTTATGTGATACGAACTGTCAAACAGCAAAGGGGTTGAAAAGAGACAAAAAAGACAAAAACTTGTTTACTTGTTTACTATGGAACATTTGACAGTTTGTATCACAAAACAAGCAAATAAAAAATAACCAGCTGGCTTTCCGAGACTACCTGCTATAAATATACCTTGATGTACACTGAACCAAATTTCATCGGTTATATTAACTAAAAAATTTATATAATAATAGTAAAGCGCTTTCACTTCTATGAAATATATCAAGATTTTTGTTTGGAATTCCTCGCGTAGAAGCTCTGCTGTAGAGATCTGAAGAGCGCTTATTTATTTATTGCTTTGAAAACTTACATGATTTACGTGTATAAAGTAAGTGAAAAAATTAAGCACTGAAAAAATTGTTATTTCAGCGCTTAAAAACTTTTTTATAAATCTTAAATATTTTTTTGGAATAAAATTGTTATAGTTTTATAATAATTAAGTATGATTTTTGTAAAATTAAGTTAAAATCTTTTATTTTATATCAAAAGTATAAATGATTTCACTGCTTCAAGAAAGCGGTAGAAAATGCAATCTTAAAAAAACGAACAAACATCGATTTTTTCTAGTAGAATTTTACGATTGTATGCCTTATCTTACAGCAGTAGAGTAAGGCAGTAATTTTTGAAAGCAAAAAAGAAGCGGTTGCGATGCAGTATACGTGTTTATTGCTTCTAAACATTTTTGCTGGGCTCCTTAAATGTCATGTTCACATTAGGTACTGTTACGATTTTATAGCAAGTACAATTTTATCGTAAGCGACAAATTTCAAACATAATTTATATGATATAAAATTAAAAACTATCTTCTGTAAAATTCGATTTTTGGCGCTTTTAAATTTACTTTAAAATTGTTATATTAAAATTTTTGCAAAAATAAACGTTATTTTTTAATATGAAGACATAAAAACAATAACAATGCTGTAAGCCATATAAGAAAGGAGAAAACCCCAACTTATCTTAAAATAATTAACCCATTGATTGTGTAAATAGGATGTTCTGTAAACATATTGGTGTTTTAAGCAATTTTCACCATACACATAGTTGCACAAATCGTATAGAATTTGAGAAAATATGGACAAATCCCAGAAACAGTTCACCAACCAAAAATTTTTCAAATTAATTTTTTTTAATGGAATATAAGACTAGATGTATAATTTAATTTTAATATTAAAAAATATGTATTTCAATGATCATTAATGCAACACCCTGATCTCTTAATGTTATACGTGAATTTAGCATTATTTTAGGTGATTTTTTTGCTTGAAATATCACTTACAGCAGACTCATCAAAATATAAATTTCGTTAAAAAAAAAGTTTATATTCATTAGTTAAGAAATTAGTTTAAGAAATGCAATTCATAAAAATATAATTTGTTTTGTTTAAATTTAATAATAATAATATACTACTTGAAAAACTGTAGCATGCGTTGTGAGGCGTGAGTCACAAAGGGTTCACGGCTTTTATCAAAAAAATTTTTTGGCTGCAAAATTCGCTTAAAATTAGAAAAACACACTTCAACCTTTGAAGTTACTTCCACTTTTAGTAGCGTGCGTCACAAAACTTTGTGATACATTGTTTATTTCGCAACAAATACCTGGTAAGAAATTATGATATTTGCCATTCGTAAGTACATATTAATGTCACTAAATACTATATATAAGTTGAAGCTCTCTCTCTTGAAAGACCAAAAAATTTTTATATTTCAATCAGATAACGCGTACGAATGTAGCGTTCGTCACGCAGGATTTGCCGATATTTCCTTTCTTTTATTAATTTTCTAACTTTTTAAATTATTTACAGCCTATTTAATCAAGATCAGCTATAATTATCTATTACTATAACTATCAGTTAACATGTTTTTTGATATTTAACATGATACATTAATGAACCATTAATTAAAACTGAACTTGGTAAAATTGGCCATTAATCTAGAAACCCCGAAAAACATAGAGTTTATTAACCTGTTTTTTTTATACCGTAAGTATTTAAAACAAAACAATAAATATTAAAAAAAAAAAATTTGGATTAAAAACCATAAATAGTTCAACAAAATAACCACAATACTAATTATTCAAAACAATAAACTTTAAAAAAAATTTTGATTTGGTTTTTGTCTTTCTCAGGTGTGCATAGGGAAATACTATTGGAGGATTTAAACGGTGTTGTAGATATATTTCTCAAAACTTCTCTTGAATCTTAACTCTATTTTTGAACAATTATTACACTGTACGAAAATCAATGTTTCTTATAGTTTTCACAAATCTTGAATCATGTCTTCATCATTTGGGCTCCTGAAGCTCTGCAAAAAGCCTGATACAAACAAAACCAAATGACTTCCATGCCTTTGACTCATATGCAGACAAAATCAAATCAAATTTGGAATCTTTCAGTAGCTTTGTAATTTGTGGTCCCCAGTGTTGGGCAAAATACATGGTTTGTATTTAAAATACAAAATACTTGCTGGTCATGTATTTAAAATACAAAATATTTTCAGGTTATGTATTTAAAATACAAAATACAAAATACTTCCATTTATTGAACGTATTTCAAATACAAAATACAATTTAAATTTTCCTCTAGAGTATAAATTGCAGCTTTTGGATTCGTTGCCTTTCTTCTTATGTATTAAAAATACAAAATACAAACTATTTCTATTTATTGTATGTATTTAAAATACAAAATACTTGCACGTCATGTATTTCAAATACTGCCCAGCCCTGGTGGTCCCACAAAAAGCCCTTCTTTACTTTTTGCATCTAAGACGTTGAAGAACGGGTTTCAGGTGTTCAAATGCGACTCTGTTTCGCAAAGCTTTGACTAAACTTTTGAATAAGCCAAGTTTAACATGTGACGGTAACATAATAATGTTTTCCTTTTTTAACCAGAGCGTTATAAATTAAATTATTTTGGCCAAGCATAAAATTTACTCTATCCTGCCAATATTTTCGAGCAGTGTTCATTTCGCGCTCGGCTGTCCCATTTGTCCAAAAAGCAGCAATATTTTGTGTAGCCTTGTTGTAAACCAGTCGCCATGGCAACAATTTTTAGATCAGCACCGATTTTCCAGTTACTTTATTTGTACTCTATAAGACCCAGTGACTTAGACATGGACTCATACAATTATTTTACCTTAACTACATACGTGCGTCACTGGAATTAAGCTTCTTCAGTGATATTTTTTTAACAAAATTAATTATTACACTGTGCAAGAAACTTACACTTTTTTGAGACAAGCTGGGCACCTGGCGTTTTAACCTAAACCGTTTTTGATTAACGAATATATGTATGTTGTGCAATATCTTCCATTTTCGAAATAACGGTATATCTCGAAAACCAGAGCCGATCTAAAAAAAACGACGAGCACCACTGGATTCAGCGTACCCGAATTATGTGCCCGGCAACTTTTTTGAGCCTCTGAACTATTCTCTACACGGAAAGAAGTTTATTTTATAAAGTAATCAATTCAATTTCTTAAAACAAGAAATACAAAAGTTGCTTGTTTTTATTAAAAATAGGAAAGATATTTCTGAAATCAAACGGCACTTATTATTTAATATCAGTCTGGTTTTTTTCATTTTTAGATTGAATCGAATTTCTTGCATCAAGAAACAAATGCTTCTTTAAATTTTTCGTGTAAGAAGTTCAGTTTGTGCTTTGTTATGATACAGACGTGTTTTCTTAACCCCGCATATGATTTGAATTATTAATTAATTACATTTGACTTTGGAATATAAATACATATTAAGCTAATGGTCGCATAACATAAAATATTTTTAAATAAATTATTTAACATAAGGGCGAACAATTATCCAAACGAAAAAACTGAATAGAGAAAGACACGAATGTACATACCTACATATGTATGTACGTATACATATACCGAGCAAAAACATTTGAGTTTAAAATTCTTATTTTTTTGTTATTGTAAATATCAAATAACAAAAATATTAAAAGCACAGAAAAAATAAAAAAAGTGAAAAACAAAAACAATTCGTTGTATGAATAAAATCAATGAAACAACAATAAAATTAAATGAAAGAAATGCATATGTAACAGTCAGTGCTAAAGAATACAATGCTGAAATAAATAAAGCAAAAGAAAACAATACAGTAGTTTTCGTTTATAGTCACTACGCTTATAGTCACATTATCGATATAGTCCATTCTATCTGTTTATTTTGCCGCTATAAGTTAATTATATATAAAGTATTAACGTTATAGTCTATTTAGCGATATAAGCACATTTACCATATATGCCATTTATTAACAGTAGGGAAAAGTAAAGCAAATTAATGGCGTTATAGTCACATTAGCAAAATTTACTAAGTTCTTTTTAGTTTTCAAATCAAAAATCCATCCAAAGAAAGAATGAATTAAATCATTTAATTTTTGTCATCAACTCTCAACTCGTAAAAAATAAGTTTTTGCCGTTGGTATCAGTTATGAAATATCTTGTTATTATTTTTACTATTTTTTATACAGTATGCAACTCTGTTGTAAAACCATAAGCCTGATGTCGGTGTAATTTATATGCATTTTTTTTTTCCTTTATTCACATAACTTGATTATATTCGATTTCGGTTATATGCGCCATAGTGGTATATAAGTGAATTAGCCTTATAGTCACATTAGCGATATAGTCCACATTATGGTTGCAACTAAAGGATGTGACTATAAGCGAAAAGTACTGTAATAACTACCTAACGGCTAAGCCAATTGTTCGCACACGTTCTCTTTCACCGTCGGATTTTGCAAAAACGGTCGACAGTGATACATTATAAAATATTCAGCTGTCTCTGTCAATTACCGAGCCTGCAAATATTGCTGCACCCGCAAGTGTTGCCGCGACGGCAAAAACAATCTTAGTAAGAAATGAACTCAAACACAGACTCAATGGAAAAACCACTAGTAAAAAGTTGTCAAAAGCCTCAAGTACAAGTAGGTTTGGACAGGTATATAACAGTGCTTAAGCGGGGTCGCAGCCCTACCTCTTTAGCTGTTCCTTTGCTTCAAAAGTACCATCTTAGATAGAGTACATTCACAAAATCGTGTTGCAATTCTCTAGGATGAATCCTCTGAAGCACCAAACGTGATAAAATCGTCTGAACCACCCCCGATATACGTAAGAGAGCAAAACTCTAATGAGTTAGCAAAAAGTTTAATTTCGGTGATAGGTGAAAATTCCTTTTATGTAGCTGCAATAAAGCGAGGTATCATTAACGAGACTAAAATACAGGTGAATCACGAGGATGATTTTCGATAAGTAATTACAAGATTTGAGGCTCTTAATCAAAACTTTTATACATATCAACTGAAGAGCAGTAAAGGTCTTCAGGTAGTAATCAATTGAAGCTTTTTTGGAAGAGAAGGGCTTTAAAATAAACAAGTAAGAGTGCTATATTCGGCTGTGCCGAATCTTATATACCCTTCACCATTGTGCGAGCAGAATACAGAGCAACTAGACAAAAACTAAATAAAACTGGTAAATATTTTTTTTTTAAATAAGAGACAACCGGTTTTGAACTTCGCTTTTCATAAGGGCCCAGAATATATATACTTTATAGGGTGCAGGATCAATATTGTATATACCTTTTTACCTTCGGTGAAGGGTATAAAAAGAGTAATTTTCGGGAATTCAGGGTTCTAATCACTGCATTCGATACTACCGTATCGAATAAACTATTGAATTTTTTTGCATACGATAGACACTGGCGTATCGAATGAAAACTCGATAAATGTAATGTCGAGTTACTCGATGTCGAATGCTATTATTTCAAATTCAATACATTTCATTCGATATCGAGTTTCAAGATACCAAAATAAATAATTTCGATGAATTTTGCTCGATATCGTATGCGGTGATTAGACCCCGGTATTTCTGTTATAACTCATACAAATTTCCGACATTTTGATATATAAGTCATATCCATAGGACGTATAGCAGCCCTAAAATTTAGGTTTTTATAAAAATTTTGATGTTTTTTAGCCCATTTTTTGAGTATTTTGCTCATAAATTACCCATTGTCTAATCGATTTGATAGTATATAACTCTGCCATTTTTTAACCGATTTGGCAGATTTATATACCGACGTGTTGAAGAAGAAATTTACCATTTACTTTAGTTATAAAGCTTGGACTCGGGGAGATCTACGGTTCCCGAAAGTTGGGTATTTAAAAAAAAAATTTAATTTTGGTCATAACTTTTTTGTATCTGAACCGATTTTCCCGAGTTTATTATAAAATATGTTCTACTAAAAATTACCGATATTTTGATATATAAGTCATATCCATAGGACATATGGCAGCCCTTAAATTTAGGTTTTTATAAAATTTTTAATTTTTTTGTACGGGAGGTACCACGCCCACTTCTCCAATCCCGCCCACATTTTGTAGGATGGTGTGTATTGGCAACCTAAATGTGTGTACCTAATTTGGAAACTTTGGCTCTTGCCGTTCTCAAGATATACAGAAATAAAAAAAATACAACAAAAACAAGGGATTTTTGGAAAAATTTAGAGGTAGTCGTGGTTTTTTGCTCATATCTACGTCATTTTTGGAGCGTTCTGGCTGAATTTCAATAGCAAGAAATGGTGGACTGTATGTAACATAAATGTAAAACAACCTAGCCGGTATCATGTCTGGATTATCCGGAAAACACATATCAAACGTAAGACGGACAGACGGACAGACGGACATCGTTAAATCAACTTCTCTTCTCATATGGACCCAGAATATATATACTTTATGGGGTCTAAAATCAATATTGTGGAAATTACAAACGTTATGACAAACTTATATATACCCTTTTACACCTGTGGTGAAGGGTATAAAAACGTAACATATATTAAAAATAGGGGGAAAAATCCCTATTTCGAGTGGAATTAGAACCCGGCGAAGTTAAGCTCAAAAAAACTAAACACATCCAATTGAGGAGCCGAACTGCTACTTACCCCCTGTTTGCGTAGTATGTGGTGAATTACATGGAACAGTTCTTTGCGATAAGTCTAAAATCGACCCTAACGTAATTTAGCAACTGTGGTAATCACACTGCCAATTATAGAGGATGCCCTGTATACACTATCTTCAAGCAGTCGGTTGGACCGAAAACTAGTTCCCCTCAAATGCAGGTAACAAATCAAGTAAGCACTAATGACATTCACGCTCCGCAGCCTAGTAATAACAGAACTTTTACGCTAACGTCCTAAAATCAAACCATGTGCCAATGCAAGGTGCTTCGCCAAGTAATGATGAAACTCCAATTTCTTATTTAAGTCGTCTAGAAAAAACCATGGAAACATAAGTGCAAACAGTAAATAATTTTACGAACACAATAGGTGATATGAAATTCTTAGAATGCAATCGATGTTATTGCAAGCTTAACTCAACAAGCCATGAACTGTTTAAAAATTTGTTTTTGGAACGCAAACGGCATCCTCCAACATAAAAACGAATTAAAATACTTTCTTAAAAATAAACAAATTGATGTCATGATGGTTTCTGAAACTCATTTGACCTCAAGAAATACGTTTATATTATATGATGCCAAGGACCCTCGAGATAGAGCTTGTGGAGGATCTGCCATTTTAATAAAAACCAGAGTCAAACACTACCTAATGTTTGATCAACGTGAAGGTTATCTCCAAGCAACGAACATTTGCGTTGAGTAATTAAATAGAAACTTAGTAATTTCATCGTTATACTCCCCATCTAGATATTCAATATCGGAGGGCCAATATTATAAATATTTTAAATAATTAGGACCCTGTTTCCTGGCCGCTGGCGATTATAACGTTAACATACCTTCTGGGGGTCACGACTAATAACACCAAAAGGTCGTGTTTTGTTTAACACAATCAGCAAAAAACTCCAGATGTTATCGACTTTGGCGTGGTTAAAAGCATTCCCATAGAAACGATTCATGTTGAAGCTTCCTTAGAATTATCTTCTGACCACACGCCTACAATTGTTACTATAATGGACCCAAAAAGAATTGTATTCCCCCCAGGTTACTTAGCGACGTCAGCCACACAAATAAATTGGTTAAAATATAAAAAATATCTCCATACCCATTGCACAGAAAATATTCCGCTTAGTACAGCGGAGAATGTAGATCGCTCTATCATTAATTTTGACAGTTTTCTGAAGCTAGCTGCTCAACATTCCAGTATTGCCCAAAAAAAACCAAAAATATTTAAATTTATTCCACAGATGTCGAGCATCTTCTGTCTGAAAAAAAAGAGCTCGAAGAGAGCGGCAATTGCATAGATCTCCTCAACTTAAGAACTTACTAAACGAGTGTACAAAAAGGCTAAGAAAATTACTGCAGACTCAGAAAACGGCTTCTCTGGAAAGATATCTTAAGGAACTTGATGCAACCCCGCAATCAGACTACTCATTATGGCGTGCAGCTAGAAATCTCGAAAGGCCAGTTGTCTCCAAGCCACCACTAAGAAACCTGAATGGAATTTTGCAGGAAATGATAATGAAAAAGGAAATCTATTTGTTAATCATTTAAAAGCGTATTTACTCCAAATATATATCACGATATTGCGGTCGAGTTACCACCTGTTGCTGCTAGAGTAGCCGTTCCCCTAAGATTTGAAATAAGAGAAATCGAAAAGCCTATTTGTGATTTAAGCCCCAAGAAGGCTCCTGGTTTTGATAAGATCAGCAATAAAATGCTTTTGGAGCTACCCAGCATAGCAAAGAAAATAATTCTTTTAATTTTTAATGCTATTTTACGCTTTGAATACTATCCTCAAAAGTGGAAGGTCTCCATAGTCACCATGATACCTAAACCAGAAAAGGATCACACAAAACTTGAGTTATATAGGCCTATAAGCTTACTTTCTAATATATCAAAGCTGTTTGAGATGCTGTTAACGTTAAAATTAACCCTTATTTTAAATGAAAATAGATGTATTCCCAACCACCAATTCGGCTTTAGAAGAGAACACAGCACAATTGAACAAACCCATCGAAAGGAAGGTGCTATAAGAAAAGCCTTTAAAGAAAGAAAATATTGTTCCGCTCTCTTCATCGATGTTTCTCAAGCTTTTGATAAAGTCTTTATTACATAAATTGAAGCAAAATTTACCAGCAAACACACACAAGCTGTTTGAAAGCTACTTAGTGGGTCGTCAATTTATTATTAAAGAAGGAAATTTCTCAAGTTCACCTCAGCCAATTGGCGCTGAAGTCCCACAAGGCAGCATCCTGGGCCCTCTATTATACTTAATTTATACATCGGACATGCCATCAAACAACTACACCCAAACTTCAGCATTTGCAGACGATACAGCTTTACTAAGCGTGCACGAAAACCGTTATGAAGCATCTCGTTGCTACAGCATCATATATTTCAACTAGAAATATGGTTAAGACAATGGAGGATAATGGTCAATGAGCAAAAATGCGTACATATAACATTCACCTTGCGTCGGTAATCATGGCCCCCTATAGAAATCAATAATCAAATAATACCTCAAAATTCGCATGTAAAACACCTCGGTATTCATCTAGATCGCCGTTTAACGTGGAAAAGCCTTATAGAGGCAAAATTAACTCAAATGAAACTAAAAGCCATCCAAATTCATTGGCTTATTGGAAGAAACTCTGTCCTTAGTCTCGACTGCAAACTGCCACTTTACAACTTCATACAAGCCAATCTGGTGCTATGGTATTCATTAATGGTGCACTGCCTCGGCCTCTAATATCGAAAAAATTCAAATGCACCAAAGTAAACTTCTTTAAATAATCACAGCTGCCCCTTGGTATGTTAAAAACTCCAATATTCACAAGGATCTCAATGTTCCATTAGTTAAAACTATGATTAAGAAATATGCAGTAAAATACTTTAAAAGGCTCGAATTGCATCCGAACCCACACAGCGGCCACACTCGCTTAAGGAAAAGAGATACTGCAGCACTTATCCATTTAGATGCGCTATAAGCACCTATTTATTTATAAGAACAGAACCCGCGATGAAGAAAAATTTTGTCTGGCACTGGCAGGACATAAAATAAAGTATTAGGTTAAGATTTGATTAATTATTGTTAGTTGATATTTAATATATGTATAAAGATTCAATAAATAAATAATGAAAAAAAAAATCAGAAAATGCTCAAGAAAACTTGGTGTGTTTTAAAGGCCCACATATATTATACTTAAGTTGGCTTAAGCAATAGTGCGAATACATGTAAATCATATGTGGCAAACCATATTGAACTTACGGACATTTTTTGTTAAATTTTATGAAACTGTCATTTGCATAAGCACATATACTCCGTTTAATTTTGCTATTGAAATTCAGCCAGATCGGTCTAAAAATGGCGGAGATATGAGCAAAAAACCACGACTACATCTAAATTTTTCCAAAATCCCTTGTTGTTGTATTTTTTTTATTTCTGTATATCTTGAGAACGGCAAGAGCCAAAGTTTCCAAATTAGGTACACACATTTAGGTTGGCAATACACACCATCCTACAAAATGTGGGCGGGATTGGAGAAGTAGGCGTGGTACCTCCCTTACAAAAAAAATAAAAATTGTATAAAAACCTAAATTTTAGGGCTGCCATATGTCCTATGGATATGTCTTAAATCTCAAAATATCGGAAATTTTAAGTAGAACATGTTTTATAAAAAGTTCTGGAAAATCGGTTCAGATACAAAAAAGTTATGACCAAAATTAAATTTTTTTTAAATGCCCACTTTCGGGAACCATAGATCTCCCCGAGTCCAAGCTTTATAGCTAAAGTAAATGGTAAATTTCTTCTTCAACACGTCGGTATATAAATCGGTTAAAAAATGGCTGAGTTATAACCGAAATACTGAATCCCCAAAAATTACTATTTTTATAATTAACTTTGTAAAATATATATTTACAAGTTTATATAAATGTGGATATATAAATATAACTAAAGTAAATGGTAAAATTCTTCCTTAACACGTCGGTACATAAAACTATCAAATCGGTTAGACAATGGGCAATTTATGAGGAAAATACTCAAAAAATGGGCTAATAAACATCAAAATTTTTATAAAAACCTAAAAACCTGCCATATATGCCCTATGTGTATGACTTATATACCAAAACATAATTATATAATTATATAAAACATATTATTTTTTAGATTATAATAGGCTAAATTATAAAGGACTACTTTTGGGACATCTCGAACAAAAATAAGTACTTTTTCTAGTAGAAAAGTAAGTAGTCGGCTCGTCAAATTCTCATTATTTTTCTGCTTATTTTGTACGCAAAGTTTTTGCTGGGTAGTTTCAAGATACCAAAATAAATAATTTCGATGAATTTTGCTCGATATCGTATGCGGTGATTAGACCGCATATATATATAGTTACACAAAGTCAATAAAGTAAAATTTTTTTTTATTTTTTTTAATTTTTTTTTTTAATTATTTTATTTTTTCTTATTTTATTTTACTTTATTTTATTTCCCAAAAGTAATTTCAATTTTTGGGAATACAAAATTTTAATTTCAAAAGACTTTGCTATTCGTGCTTAATTCCCAGTTTTTATTATTGATAAAAACACTTGAAATTTATTGTTGATGGGATAAGCTATTGCTATGCGCATTTCACTGGTTGCTTAGGCCAGATCATCAGGAAACTTCATCCATTACTTTTTGATAATAAACAGGCAAGTGCACGGCCTAAAAAAACACTTAATTGACAACATCTTTTGTAAGTTATTGTTGTTTTTTTGTTTGTTTTTTTTTTTTTGTTTTTCTTAACCTACTTACAACTACAATTAATGTTGAGAGAATTTCAACTAACTGTAGTGGGGAATGTAAGATGAGATAAACCCACTGTTTATTGTTGATGTGTTTTGTTAAAACTTTGATATTATTACAAGAAGAACTATTGCTATAAGTCTTATACGTTTAACAGTTTTATTTGTTTTATTATCTTTAGTTTTTCTAAAATCTTTATGGATGAAGTTTCCTGATGATCTGGCCTAAGCAACCAGTGAAATGCATAGGAATAGCTTATCCTATCAACAATAAATTTCAAGTGTTTTTATCAATAATAAAAACTGGGAATTAAGCACGAATAGCAAAGTCTTTTGAAATTAAAATTTTGTATTCCCAAAAATTAAAATTACTTTTTGATAATAAACAGGCAAGTGCACGGCCTAAAAAAACACTTAATTGACAACATCTTTTGTAATAGTAAAAATATATACAGTGCCTCACATAAATATTGGCACAACCACCTTTTTTCATTTCACGGTTATTTTAGCAGCATTCTAAATATCATATTGTTGGACAAATATTTAATATTAATTAGTTCATATTATTATTTAAACATTAAAAAAAAAATTCATCCAAAAATCTGCATAAAATAAATTTTTGGAAGGAATTTACCAAAAAAATGCACAATTATGCAGTACAAAAATATTGGCACACTCAAACTATTGTTTGATTTATTCCTAATTTTGTTTATGGCTTGGCAACTTAGTTTAGAAAATACCTGTTTAATTTAGCCAGTAACCATAATCTAGCAGCTTTTGCAGTTAATGTTACAGTTTGCTAAGAACATTTTAAAAATTAGTCTAAAAAACTATAAAATGAGTCCAAAACAAAAAGAAACTAGAACATCTCAGCGCAAAATAATACTGCACCTGCACAATCAAGCCGTTACACCATTCGATGTATTGTAAATCGTTTTAAAGGGCAGTCAAACTTGGAAAATGTTAAAAGAACAGGCCGTCCCAGAATATTAAGTGATCGCGAGCGTAACCAAATAGTGCGGAAAATTAAAATAAACCCCAAAAAACATCCACAGAGATTGCCGCTGAAGTTAAGGAAGACTTTGGGAATGACATTCACCCCTTTACGGTCAGAAGAGTGCTGTACGAGGCAAATTACAATGCTCGAGTTGCTAGACGTAAGCCACTTATTTCTGATATTAACCAAAAGAAGCGTTTAGCCTACGCAAAACGGTACATAAGCAAGCCTACCAGCTGCTGGGATCAAGTACTCTTCTCGGATGAGAGTAAATTTAATATTTTCCGCTCTGATGGACGAACAACCGTTTGGAGAAAACCTTATACGTCATATGAAAAATCAAATCTTGCGCCAACTGTAAAACATGGTGGGGGAGGAGTTATGGTGTGGGGCTGCATGTCTACTTCGGGTGTTGGAGAGTTGGTTTTCATAGATGGCATTATGGAAAAAACGGTTTATTTAAATATTTTAAAGGAAAATGTAAAAAAAAGCGCTGAAGAGTTGAAACCACCAAGCAATTTTACATTTCAACAAGATAACGACCCTAAGCATTCAGCCAATGACGTTCGTATGTGGCTTATATATAACATCGCACATGTCCTACCCCATCCCCCACAATCTCCAGACCTCAATCCGATAGAGCATCTGTGGGAAGAACTCGATAGACGTGCGAAAAAGAGGCCAATTTCTAATAAATCTGACCTAAAGAAGGCATTGACAGAAGAATGGAGAAAAATTGGCGAGTAAACGACGAAAAAGTTGGTGCATTCCATGCCAAAACGTTTAAATGCAGTTATAAAGCAAAAAGGTTTGCCAACAAAGTATTAAATGTGGTATACTATATGATAATTTTTTCGTTTTGCGTGGTATAGAATAAGGTGTGCCAATAGTTTTGTGCAGTAGAATTGCTATTATTTTTTGTTAAATGTGTTGCAAATACTTAATAAAATTAAATTTTAATTAAAGAAATAATTGCATTACTTAACAAACTGAAAAATGATTATGGGAAACCATTTTTTCACTTGTATAATGTTCCAATTCGCCGTGCAGCTGGCATAAACATAAAAAATCTTGTTGTGCCAATATTTATGTGAGGCACTGTATGTATGTACGTATGAATGTTCATACATGTGTATACATATTTTGAACAAAAACATTTACAGCCTGTTCAACCGGCAGTGAAGTTTAAAATTCTTATTTTTTGTTGTTGTTGTAAAATACAATAAATAATAAAAATATTAAGAGCAAAGCAAAACGGTGAAAAACAAAAACAACTCTTTGCATGAGTACGAACAGTGAAACAACACTAAGACAAAATGAAAGAAACGTTTACGTTTTAGTTAATGCAAATGAAAATAATGCAGAAATAAATAAAACAAAACAAAACAATATAAACTATTTAACGGCTAAGCCAATTACTCGAACACGTTCCCTCTCACCCTCGGTGTTTACAAAAACAGTGGATAGTGACTCATTAAAAAAACTACAACTAGATTTGGTGACAAGTGCTGCCAGCCCAGCAAGTATTGCCGTGACGTCAAAAACAAACTTAGTGGGAAATGATACCATGAACTCAAACACAAATGCATTGGAAAACCCCCCTGTAAAAAGTTGTCAAAAGCCTACAGTACAAGTTGGTATGGACAGGTACATAACAGTGCTTAAACGGGGACGCAGCCCTACCTCTGCAGCAGTTGCTTCGGCCTCAAAAGTACCATCTTTTGATAAAATAAATACTCAAAATCGTTTTGCAATTCTGTAGGATGAATCCTCTGAAGCACCAAACGTCATTAAACCATCCAAGCCTCCCCCGATATATCTAAGGGAGCAAAATTCAAATGAGCTCATAAAGAGTTTGATATCGGTGATGGTGAAAATTCGTTTTACGTAGCGGCTATCAAGCGTGGAAGTATAAACGAGACAAAAATACAAGTCAATAATGAGAATGATTTTCGCAAAATTGTAAACAACTTTGAAACGCTTAAAAAAAACTTTTATACCTACCAACTGAAAAGCAGTAAAGGTCTACAGGTAGTGATTAAGGGCATTGATTCATGTGTGGACCCAGAAGAGATTAAAACATTCCTAGAAGAAAAAGGCTTCAAGGTAAAACATGTAGTAAATATTAAAAATAGAGAAAACATTCCCCAACCACTTTTTCGAGTGGAGTTTGAACCCGGCGACGTAAAACTTAAAAAAAACGAAACACATCCTATTTACAATTTAAAATATATTCTCTACAGAAGAATAACTATAGAAGAGCCGCACAAAAAAAATGGACCTGTTCAGTGCTTAAACTGCCAAGAATTTGGCCATACCAAGGCATACTTCTACTTACCCCCTGTCTGCGTAGTATGTGGTGAACTACACGGTACAGTTTCTTGCGATAAGTCTAAAACCGACCCCAACGTAAAAAAATGCAGCAACTGTGGCGGTAATCACACTGCGAATTATAGAGGATGCCCTGTATATAATATCGTCAAGCAAACGGTTGGGCCGAAAACAAATACCCCTCAAATGCAGGTTGCAAATCAAGTAAACACAAATGCAATTCAAGCCCCCAGCCTAGTAATAACAGAACCTCTTACGCTAACGTCCTAAAATCAAACCATCAGCCAATGCAAGGTGCCTCGCCAAGTAATGATGAAACTCCGGTTTCTAATTTAAGTCGTTTAGCAAAACCATGGAAACATTAGTGCAAACAGTAAATAATTTTACGAACACAATAGGTGATATTAAATTCTTAGAATGCAATCGATGTTATTGCAAGCTTAACTCAACAAGCCATGAAGTGTTTAAAAATTTGTTTTTGGAACGCAAACGGCATCCTCCAACATAAAAACGAATTAAAATACTTTCTTAAAAATAAACAAATTGATGTCATGATGATTTCTGAAACTCATTTGACCTCAAGAAATACGTTTAAAATAAATGGTTATATACTATATGATACCAAGGACCCACGAGATAGAGCTTGTGGAGGTTCTGCCATTTTAATAAAAACCCGAGTCAAACACTCCCTAATGTGTGATCATCGTGAAGATTATCTCCAAGCAACGAACATTTGCGTTGAGGAATTAAATAGAAACCTAGTAATTTCATCGTTATACTCCCCGCCTAGATTTTCAATATCGGAGGACCAATATTATAAATATTTTAAATCATTAGGACCGTGTTTCCTAGCCGCTGGCGATTATAACGCTAAACATACCTTCTGGGGGTCGCGACTTATAACGCCAAAGGGTCGTGTTTTATTTAACACAATTTCTTAAATGGATTTAAATGTGGTAGCGAGCGGACAACAAACATATTGGCCCACTGATCATCACAAAAAAGCTAAGAAAGTTACTGCAGAATCAGAAAACGGCTTCTCTAGAAAAATATCTTAAGGAACTTGATGCAACTCCACAATCTGACTACTCATTATGGCGTGCAGCTAGAAATCTAAAAAGGCCAGTTATATCTAAGCCACCATTAAGAAACTTGATTGGTAATTGGGCAAGAAACGATATTGAAAAAGGAAATCTGTTTGTTAGTCACTTGAAAAACGTATTTACACCAAATATATTTCACAATATTGCGGTCGAGTTACCACCTGTTGCTGCTAGAGCAGCTATTCCCCTCAGATTTGAGTTAAGAGAAATCGAAACGGCTATTTGTGACTTAAACACTAATAAGGCACCTGGTATTGATAAAATCAGTAATAAAATGCTTTTGGAGCTACCTCGCATAGCAAAGAAAATTATTCTTTTTATTTTTAATGCTATTTTACGCCTTGAATACTATCCTCAAAAATTGAAGGTTTCCTTAGTTACCATGATACCAAAGCCAGGTAAAGATCATACAAAAGTTGAGTCTTATAGGCCTATTAGCTTATTATCAAATATGTCAAAGTTGTTTGAGAAATTATTAGTTTCAAAATTAACACCGATTTTAAGTGTAAATAGATGTATTCCAAACCATCAGTTCGGATTTAGAAGAAAACACAGCACAATCGAACAGACTCATCGAATAGTAAATGTCATAAGAAAAGCATTTGAAGAAAAAAAATATTGCTCAGCACTCTTCATCGATGTTTCGCAAGCTTTTGATAAAGTCTGGCATGAAGGCTTATTACATAAATTGAAGCAAAATTTACCAGCAAACACACACAAGCTGTTTGAAAGCTACTTAGTGGGTCGTCAATTTATTATTAAAGAAGGAAATTTCTCAAGTTCACCTCAGCCAATTGGCGCTGAAGTCCCACAAGGCAGCATCCTGGGCCCTCTATTATACTTAATTTATACATCGGACATGCCATCAAACAACTACACCCAAACTTCAGCATTTGCAGACGATACAGCTTTACTAAGCGTGCACGAAAACCGTTATGAAGCATCTCGTTGCTACAGCATCATATATTTCAACTAGAAATATGGTTAAGACAATGGAGGATAATGGTCAATGAGCAAAAATGCGTACATATAACATTCACCTTGCGTCGGTAATCATGGCCCCCTATAGAAATCAATAATCAAATAATACCTCAAAATTCGCATGTAAAACACCTCGGTATTCATCTAGATCGCCGTTTAACGTGGAAAAGCCTTATAGAGGCAAAATTAACTCAAATGAAACTAAAAGCCATCCAAATTCATTGGCTTATTGGAAGAAACTCTGTCCTTAGTCTCGACTGCAAACTGCTACTTTACAACTTCATACAAGCCAATCTGGTGCTATGGTATTCATTAATGGTGCACTGCCTCGGCCTCTAATATCGAAAAAATTCAAATGCACCAAAGTAAACTTCTTTAAATAATCACAGCTGCCCCTTGGTATGTTAAAAACTCCAATATTCACAAGGATCTCAATGTTCCATTAGTTAAAACTATGATTAAGAAATATGCAGTAAAATACTTTAAAAGGCTCGAATTGCATCCGAACCCACACAGCGGCCACACTCGCTTAAGGAAAAGAGATACTGCAGCACTTATCCATTTAGATGCGCTATAAGCACCTATTTATTTATAAGAACAGAACCCGCGATGAAGAAAAATTTTGTCTGGCACTGGCAGGACATAAAATAAAGTATTAGGTTAAGATTTGATTAATTATTGTTAGTTGATATTTAATATATGTATAAAGATTCAATAAATAAATAATGAAAAAAAAAATCAGAAAATGCTCAAGAAAACTTGGTGTGTTTTAAAGGCCCACATATATTATACTTAAGTTGGCTTAAGCAATAGTGCGAATACATGTAAATCATATGTGGCAAACCATATTGAACTTACGGACATTTTTTGTTAAATTTTATGAAACTGTCATTTGCATAAGCACATATACTCCGTTTAATTTTGCTATTGAAATTCAGCCAGATCGGTCTAAAAATGGCGGAGATATGAGCAAAAAACCACGACTACATCTAAATTTTTCCAAAATCCCTTGTTGTTGTATTTTTTTTATTTCTGTATATCTTGAGAACGGCAAGAGCCAAAGTTTCCAAATTAGGTACACACATTTAGGTTGGCAATACACACCATCCTACAAAATGTGGGCGGGATTGGAGAAGTAGGCGTGGTACCTCCCTTACAAAAAAAATAAAAATTGTATAAAAACCTAAATTTTAGGGCTGCCATATGTCCTATGGATATGTCTTAAATCTCAAAATATCGGAAATTTTAAGTAGAACATGTTTTATAAAAAGTTCTGGAAAATCGGTTCAGATACAAAAAAGTTATGACCAAAATTAAATTTTTTTTAAATACCCACTTTCGGGAACCATAGATCTCCCCGAGTCCAAGCTTTATAGCTAAAGTAAATGGTAAATTTCTTCTTCAACACGTCGGTATATAAATCGGTTAAAAAATGGCTGAGTTATAACCGAAATACTGAATCCCCAAAAATTACTATTTTTATAATTAACTTTGTAAAATATATATTTACAAGTTTATATAAATGTGGATATATAAATATAACTAAAGTAAATGGTAAAATTCTTCCTTAACACGTCGGTACATAAAACTATCAAATCGGTTAGACAATGGGCAATTTATGAGGAAAATACTCAAAAAATGGGCTAATAAACATCAAAATTTTTATAAAAACCTAAAAACCTGCCATATATGCCCTATGTGTATGACTTATATACCAAAACATAATTATATAATTATATAAAACATATTATTTTTTAGATTATAATAGGCTAAATTATAAAGGACTACTTTTGGGACATCTCGAACAAAAATAAGTACTTTTTCTAGTAGAAAAGTAAGTAGTCGGCTCGTCAAATTCTCATTATTTTTCTGCTTATTTTGTACGCAAAGTTTTTGCTGGGTAGTTTCAAGATACCAAAATAAATAATTTCGATGAATTTTGCTCGATATCGTATGCGGTGATTAGACCGCATATATATATAGTTACACAAAGTCAATAAAGTAAAATTTTTTTTTATTTTTTTTAATTTTTTTTTTTAATTATTTTATTTTTTCTTATTTTATTTTACTTTATTTTATTTCCCAAAAGTAATTTCAATTTTTGGGAATACAAAATTTTAATTTCAAAAGACTTTGCTATTCGTGCTTAATTCCCAGTTTTTATTATTGATAAAAACACTTGAAATTTATTGTTGATGGGATAAGCTATTGCTATGCGCATTTCACTGGTTGCTTAGGCCAGATCATCAGGAAACTTCATCCATTACTTTTTGATAATAAACAGGCAAGTGCACGGCCTAAAAAAACACTTAATTGACAACATCTTTTGTAAGTTATTGTTGTTTTTTTGTTTGTTTTTTTTTTTGTTTTTCTTAACCTACTTACAACTACAATTAATGTTGAGAGAATTTCAACTAACTGTAGTGGGGAATGTAAGATGAGATAAACCCACTGTTTATTGTTGATGTGTTTTGTTAAAACTTTGATATTATTACAAGAAGAACTATTGCTATAAGTCTTATACGTTTAACAGTTTTATTTGTTTTATTATCTTTAGTTTTTCTAAAATCTTTATGGATGAAGTTTCCTGATGATCTGGCCTAAGCAACCAGTGAAATGCATAGGAATAGCTTATCCTATCAACAATAAATTTCAAGTGTTTTTATCAATAATAAAAACTGGGAATTAAGCACGAATAGCAAAGTCTTTTGAAATTAAAATTTTGTATTCCCAAAAATTAAAATTACTTTTTGATAATAAACAGGCAAGTGCACGGCCTAAAAAAACACTTAATTGACAACATCTTTTGTAATAGTAAAAATATATACAGTGCCTCACATAAATATTGGCACAACCACCTTTTTTCATTTCACGGTTATTTTAGCAGCATTCTAAATATCATATTGTTGGACAAATATTTAATATTAATTAGTTCATATTATTATTTAAACATTAAAAAAAAAATTCATCCAAAAATCTGCATAAAATAAATTTTTGGAAGGAATTTACCAAAAAAATGCACAATTATGCAGTACAAAAATATTGGCACACTCAAACTATTGTTTGATTTATTCCTAATTTTGTTTATGGCTTGGCAACTTAGTTTAGAAAATACCTGTTTAATTTAGCCAGTAACCATAATCTAGCAGCTTTTGCAGTTAATGTTACAGTTTGGTAAGAACATTTTAAAAATTAGTCTAAAAAACTATAAAATGAGTCCAAAACAAAAAGAAACTAGAACATCTCAGCGCAAAATAATACTGCACCTGCACAATCAAGCCGTTACACCATTCGATGTATTGTAAATCGTTTTAAAGGGCAGTCAAACTTGGAAAATGTTAAAAGAACAGGCCGTCCCAGAATATTAAGTGATCGCGAGCGTAACCAAATAGTGCGGAAAATTAAAATAAACCCCAAAAAAACATCCACAGAGATTGCCGCTGAAGTTAAGGAAGACTTTGGGAATGACATTCACCCCTTTACGGTCAGAAGAGTGCTGTACGAGGCAAATTACAATGCTCGAGTTGCTAGACGTAAGCCACTTATTTCTGATATTAACCAAAAGAAGCGTTTAGCCTACGCAAAACGGTACATAAGCAAGCCTACCAGCTGCTGGGATCAAGTACTCTTCTCGGATGAGAGTAAATTTAATATTTTCCGCTCTGATGGACGAACAACCGTTTGGAGAAAACCTTATACGTCATATGAAAAATCAAATCTTGCGCCAACTGTAAAACATGGTGGGGGAGGAGTTATGGTGTGGGGCTGCATGTCTACTTCGGGTGTTGGAGAGTTGGTTTTCATAGATGGCATTATGGAAAAAACGGTTTATTTAAATATTTTAAAGGAAAATGTAAAAAAAAGCGCTGAAGAGTTGAAACCACCAAGCAATTTTACATTTCAACAAGATAACGACCCTAAGCATTCAGCCAATGACGTTCGTATGTGGCTTATATATAACATCGCACATGTCCTACCCCATCCCCCACAATCTCCAGACCTCAATCCGATAGAGCATCTGTGGGAAGAACTCGATAGACGTGCGAAAAAGAGGCCAATTTCTAATAAATCTGACCTAAAGAAGGCATTGACAGAAGAATGGAGAAAAATTGGCGAGTGAACGACGAAAAAGTTGGTGCATTCCATGCCAAAACGTTTAAATGCAGTTATAAAGCAAAAAGGTTTGCCAACAAAGTATTAAATGTGGTATACTATATGATAATTTTTTCGTTTTGCGTGGTATAGAATAAGGTGTGCCAATTATTATTTTTTGTTAAATGTGTTGCAAATACTTAATAAAATTAAATTTTAATTAAAGAAATAATTGCATTACTTAACAAACTGAAAAATGATTATGGGAAACCATTTTTTCACTTGTATAATGTTCCAATTCGCCGTGCAGCTGGCATAAACATAAAAAATCTTGTTGTGCCAATATTTATGTGAGGCACTGTATGTATGTACGTATGAATGTTCATACATGTGTATACATATTTTGAACAAAAACATTTACAGCCTGTTCAACCGGCAGTGAAGTTTAAATTTCTTATTTTTTGTTGTTGTTGTAAAATACAATAAATAATAAAAATATTAAGAGCAAAGCAAAACGGTGAAAAACAAAAACAACTCTTTGCATGAGTACGAACAGTGAAACAACACTAAGACAAAATGAAAGAAACGTTTACGTTTTAGTTAATGCAAATGAAAATAATGCAGAAATAAATAAAACAAAACAAAACAATATAAACTATTTAACGGCTAAGCCAATTACTCGAACACGTTCCCTCTCACTTGGGTGTTTACAAAAACAGTGGATAGTGACTCATTAAAAAAACTACAACTAGATTTGGTGACAAGTGCTGCCAGCCCAGCAAGTATTGCCGTGACGTTAAAAACAAACTTAGTGGGAAATGATACCATGAACTCAAACACAAATGCAATGGAACACCCCCCTGTAAAAAGTTGTCAAAAGCCTACAGTACAAGTTGGTATGGACAGGTACATAACAGTGCTTAAACGGGGACGCAGCCCTACCTCTGCAGCAGTTGCTTCGGCCTCAAAAGTACCATCTTTTGATAAAATAAATACTCAAAATCGTTTTGCAATTCTGTAGGATGAATCCTCTGAAGCACCAAACGTCATTAAAACATCCAAGCCTCCCCCGATATATTTAAGGGAGCAAAATTCAAATGAGCTCATAAAGAGTTTGATATCGGTGATGGTGAAAATTCGTTTAACGTAGCGGCTATCAAGCGTGGAAGTATAAACGAGACAAAAATACAAGTCAATAATGAGAATGATTTTCGCAAAATAGTAAACAACTTTGAAACGCTTAAAAAAAACGTTTATACCTACCAACTGAAAAGCAGTAAAGGTCTACAGGTAGTGATTAAGGGTATTGATTCATGTGTGGACCCAGAAGAGATTAAAACATTCCTAGAAGAAAAAGGCTTCAAGGTAAAACATGTAGTAAATATTAAAAATAGAGAAAACATTCCCCAACCACTTTTTCGAGTGGAGTTTGAACCCGGCGACGTAAAACTTAAAAAAAACGAAACACATCCTATTTACAATTTAAAATATATTCTCTACAGAAGAATAACTATAGAAGAGCCGCACAAAAAAAATGGACCTGTTCAGTGCTTAAACTGCCAAGAATTTGGCCATACCAAGGCATACTTCTACTTACCCCCTGTCTGCGTAGTATGTGGTGAACTACACGGTACAGTTTCTTGCGATAAGTCTAAAACCGACCCCAACGTAAAAAAATGCAGCAACTGTGGCGGTAATCACACTGCGAATTATAGAGGATGCCCTGTATATAATATCGTCAAGCAAACGGTTGGGCCGAAAACAAATACCCCTCAAATGCAGGTTGCAAATCAAGTAAACACAAATGCAATTCAAGCCCCCAGCCTAGTAATAACAGAACCTCTTACGCTAACGTCCTAAAATCAAACCATCAGCCAATGCAAGGTGCCTCGCCAAGTAATGATGAAACTCCGGTTTCTAATTTAAGTCGTTTAGCAAAACCATGGAAACATTAGTGCAAACAGTAAATAATTTTACGAACACAATAGGTGATATTAAATTCTTAGAATGCAATCGATGTTATTGCAAGCTTAACTCAACAAGCCATGAAGTGTTTAAAAATTTGTTTTTGGAACGCAAACGTCATCCTCCAACATAAAAACGAATTAAAATACTTTCTTAAAAATAAACAAATTGATGTCATGATGATTTCTGAAACTCATTTGACCTCAAGAAATACGTTTAAAATAAATGGTTATATACTATATGATACCAAGGACCCACGAGATAGAGCTTGTGGAGGTTCTGCCATTTTAATAAAAACCCGAGTCAAACACTCCCTAATGTGTGATCATCGTGAAGATTATCTCCAAGCAACGAACATTTTCGTTGAGGAATTAAATAGAAACCTAGTAATAATTAGTATTGTGTAACCTAGTAATTTCATCGTTATACTCCCCGCCTAGATTTTCAATATCGGAGGACCAATATTATAAATATTTTAAATCATTAGGACCGTGTTTCCTAGCCGCTGGCGATTATAACGCTAAACATACCTTCTGGGGGTCGCGACTTATAACGCCAAAGGGTCGTGTTTTATTTAACACAATTTCTAAAATGGATTTAAATGTGGTAGCGAGCGGACAACAAACATATTGGCCCACTGATCATCACAAAAAAGCTAAGAAAGTTACTGCAGAATCAGAAAACGGCTTCTCTAGAAAAATATCTTAAGGAACTTGATGCAACTCCACAATCTGACTACTCATTATGGCGTGCAGCTAGAAATCTAAAAAGGCCAGTTATATCTAAGCCACCATTAAGAAACTTGATTGGTAATTGGGCAAGAAACGATATTGAAAAAGGAAATCTGTTTGTTAGTCACTTGAAAAACGTATTTACACCAAATATATTTCACAATATTGCGGTCGAGTTACCACCTGTTGCTGCTAGAGCAGCTATTCCCCTCAGATTTGAGTTAAGAGAAATCGAAACGGCTATTTGTGACTTAAACACTAATAAGGCACCTGGTATTGATAAAATCAGTAATAAAATGCTTTTGGAGCTACCTCGCATAGCAAAGAAAATTATTCTTTTTATTTTTAATGCTATTTTACGCCTTGAATACTATCCTCAAAAATTGAAGGTTTCCTTAGTTACCATGATACCAAAGCCAGGTAAAGATCATACAAAAGTTGAGTCTTATAGGCCTATTAGCTTATTATCAAATATGTCAAAGTTGTTTGAGAAATTATTAGTTTCAAAATTAACACCGATTTTAAGTGAAAATAGATGTATTCCAAACCATCAGTTCGGATTTAGAAGAAAACACAGCACAATCGAACAGACTCATCGAATAGTAAATGTCATAAGAAAAGCATTTGAAGAAAAAAAATATTGCTCAGCACTCTTCATCGATGTTTCGCAAGCTTTTGATAAAGTCTGATGAAGGCTTATTACATAAATTGAAGCAAAATTTACCAGCAAACACACACAAGCTGCTAGAAAGCTACTTAGTCGGTCGTCAATTTATTACACTATGCTAGTTGAAAAAACAGACAAACCGGGCACATGGCGTTTTAACATAATTCGGGGACGCTGAATCCAGTGGTGCCCGCGGTTTTTTCAGATTGGCTCTGGTTTTCGAGATATACCGTTATTTCGAAAATGGAGGAGGTTGCACAACATATATTCGCGTAACTCAAAAACGGTTTAGTTTATTGAAATTACTAAAAAAAATCGAAATTCCGCAATAAAATTTCATTTCAGAAAAGTAAAACTCTTTTTCTAATATGAGTAGTCGTTATTGAAACATAATTTTTTTTTTTGAAAAAAAAATTAATTTTTTTATCAAAATTTCGAAATTTTTGTTTTTTAAAAACTCATAAAATATTAAAAAATGCAGCTAGGCTTCTAATTTTTTGCATACTTATAAAAAACGAAGCTACAAACAAAACAAGCCATAAATGATTAAAATCTGTTTGCAACTTTTTTTTATTCACAAAAGTCGACAAATTTTAATTCATTTAAGAATTTCATAAAACGCAATATTTGTATGGGAGCCCCCTAAGGGATGGTGATAAAGGGAAAGTATAATTTGAGAAAATGTTAAGAACAAAAAACTAATGGAGGCCAGTCATACATTTTATCATCCTAGGGGTAACTCCTGGGCATTTATGGGACTTTTTCTTCAATGTATTTCTAGTCTGCATTGAACATTTTGTTTAGAAGCACCCTTAAGGAATGGAGATAGCGGGTGGGTATGTTAGAAATAAATGATTGAGATGAAAAATAAAGTGGGGTTGGTCATACATTTGACCCATCTAGGGGCATCCTAGGCGCTGCACGGCCAAATTTAAGGCTAGGGTTCTACGCATATAAAAAACAAAGTTCCAAATAAAATAAGCTATAAGTAATTAAAGTCTGTCTACAACTTTTAATTTTTTCATAATAGATGAAATTTTTTTGTTTTTTAAATTAACCAAACTTAAAAATTTTAAAACATTTATTTTTGTTGTTAATTAGTTAAAGTTAAAGTTTTTATTTAGAAATTTATTCTTCTTTCTCCTGCAGATTCCAACAAATATCCCCTAATAGCGAATCAAGTTGTTTGCCGCTATACCAGTGTTCGAGCCTGGCTGTTACCAGGGTTGACAGATGTGGCGATTTATCGCCAAACGTGGCGATTTTTTAACATGTTTGGCGACGTAATTTTTGATTTGGCGACATGGCGATTTTTTGGCGATTTATAAAGTAGTTAAAATCGCCAACTGGCTATTTTTGATGACCTATGAATTTGTTTTGAAATTCGTTAAATTCAATACTTATACACTTGCCATATTATATTTACCATATTATTTTCATTTTGTCCTATATTATGCAGTAAGTCGCACAATTGTTATGTTCACCTTTTTATTGAATGAAATAAAAAGGTGAACATAACCTATAGAAATATCATAAACAGCATTGTACAATGTTGCCAATAGATTTCACTTTCTTTTCGTTGTGCAATAAAAATCAAAAGTCTTTTGATTGTTGCCAATATAATGTGCCACCTTCGAATATTGCATACACATGGGCGATATAATTGTACAGTACGTAAAATTGAACAATTTTATTGCAAGTGTATGAGCCGCTTTAAAAATAATTTTATTTTAATTCTCGTATTTTTATGAATGAAATTTCAGGCAATCATATGTATGATAGGTATTTGAAGGTATGTTCAAATGGCTGATGAAGTTAATGAAAATCTTCTAGAAAAGTGTTTTTTATATATAAAATTGCTCTTGTAAAAATCAATAAATAGAATTCCGTAAAACACTAATATATTTTAAGTCTATAAACATTTTCACATTATTCTTATATGTACCTATGTGGCAATTTATTATCACCGATAAAATATGTTGTTGTTAGTGATATTTTAAAGAGAATGAAGCCTATCATACCTTGGGACGTTTATGAAACACAATGGAAAAAATAAGCGTTGGTTAATTGGAAAGATAAATAAATAAATTTAGGCCAACATTTTAAAGCTACAAGGATACGGCAGGTACGCCAAATGTTAAGGACTTTACTTTAGCTGTCCTTAATATGTGGTTATTACAAGTAGTAATGCCTATGAAACTATGAACTCCACTAAAACTCGCCTTCGAATTAGAATGCAATACGAACTTCTAGACGCGTTATTGGGAGTTATACAGGCATGTCCTGTAAATCACAAAATTACACAAAATCACAATTGTGATTAATGAGTGTTTTGAAAACCACAAAAGTTTTAACTTAGTTAAAAATGGTGGAAACAAGTAAGCAGGTAAAAAAAATCGGCGGCCACTTAGCTGACTGGTTTAAAATCACAATTATGAAAAAAGCTTTTTGTCCAGAACACATTTTTTGTGATTTCAAATCACTTTCACAAAAAGTGATTTTCAAAACATGCCTGATAAGTTATATGAATGGGAATAGTACATGTTTCACTTCTTTTGTACTGTCGTTGAATAAATGTAATGCCCTCACAATGTTTTCCAAATTAGAAGACAAATAGCGAGTCTTGACGGAGAAGCGTTTTAGATATATAATAAAACTGCAACTATTGTATATAGGGCATTTCTAATATTTGTTTAGTACAAGCCGCAAAAATATTTTTTTGTTGCTTTAAGTAGACTGCTATAAATCATTTTATAGTAAACATCGTACCTTTTTTGTGTTCACTAACTATTTTTATTTCGCTCTAAATAAAATTTAAGCAAAAAATATATTATGGCGACTTTTTTTGAATTTTTGGCGTATTTAAGAGATACGGAACTAATTTAGTTTTTAGGATTTATAAAAAATATTTTTAATAATTTAAAAAATATGTATTTTATTGTCAAAAACTTGTAAGCAAAGGTTTTGGCGATTTTTGATATTGAATTTGGCGAAAAAGGTCAAAATCAATCTGACAACACTGGCTGTTACTTGTTGAAATCTCTCGCCATGTTGATCAGACTCGGCTGGTGATTGTTCATTAAATTTTTCGGCATGGTAATGCAAAAAATGTATTTTCAATGACATTCTAACGTTTAAGTTTTTAAATGCGGTTAGCATATTTTTGATTAAAATTCGCCAGTTTTCAGACCGATGATTTCCTAATACATTTTCTATTACTGATTTCACACAATTCCAGGCCAATAGCTCGACATCATTCAATGCAACCTCAAATTGATGGTCCTTCATAAGACGACGAATGTCCGGTCCATTAAGAATTCCTTTAAAATAAAAACATTATGATATGAAACATAAATCTAATTTAATAAAGTAGTTACAGTTTATACCTTCTTTTACTTTCATGCCGCTTAATCGTGGAAAAATTCGGCGCAATTCGGTAAAAGCAACACCATCTGGGCTCAATGCTTTTATAAAATTTTTTACAATACCCAGTTTGATGTGGAGGGAGCAAAATCTTTTCCATCGGCACAAGTGGTAATTCAATAACATTATTTCTATGCAAACTGCTTTCCTCACGTAAAGCCCAATTCCGTGTATTGTACTGGTCGCCATCGAAACGCGTATTCCATAAGCACATGAAGCACATATTTTTAGTATAGCCCAATTGCATGCCTCTTAAAAGAGCTACCACTTTTAAATCTGCGCATATTTTC